>CM076911.1:6502500-9076250 GCA_039566165.1 Maruca vitrata
AGTAAATATCAATGTCCTGCATGAAACAGAGTGCAGAATAGTGTCGATCGAATTTAAGAAAGGTGTAATGTTGCTGAAAGACGGAGAACGGTAACAACAGACAATGCCCAAATTATCTGGTAACATTAACACAATGCAATTGGCCTGCACTATATTTGAAGGTTCATAGAAACTAATTTTAATGGAATCTCTAATATATACTACAATACCATCGTTTTGGTTTATCGATTTTTTTGTCATGTAAAATTATCCCCATGGACTACTGGAGGCATGAAATTATAATTAGTCCAACACTCTGTAAGCACCATTACATCTACCCTTAACCCTGTAGTCGAAAGGAATGACAAGAACAAATCTAAGTTTTTGTTTATACTTCTCACATTAAATGTTACTAGAATAAAATTATTAGTTTTCTCCTTATAATTTAGTAGCTGTACACAGTTAGCCGGGTCATCCATAGCTGTACACTTTGAAGTTCCGGGAGTCGTCTAATTGGTTCAAGATATCCCTACTACCTACGAAATCGAAAGTGTTGAGCTGAGTGAGCTGGTCCTGTTTTGAATTCTGAGTGTAAAATACAGACTAGCCATTATTTTTAATTTATAAGAAAACAAACACAGTATGAACCAGGAGTAGTCTATACACAGTACAATGACATTTATCATACAAACTAGTAGGTGATACAAACTTAATAGGTGTCTATGAAATATAGACTCAGGCATGTCAAATGGAATAAAAGTATAAATATCCATAATATAGTGTAGGTAAATATCTAATACTGCATATTTTTATATGTTATAAGCACTTGTCGGATATCAGAAAACAATAGTGGAATACGGAAATTTACTTAAAATTGATTTAATAACACAACCAGTCACAGGCCAAAATTGATGCCAATTACACAAATATTTCTCCCAGGTGGGAATTGACAAAAGAACGTGCCACCACCAAATGCGTCGTTAGCCTATAAAAACACGTCAAGTTTTGTTTTACTGCAAATTTTTAAGTAACTTTAAAATTAAATTATTTAAATTAGTAGTAAAAGTCTAAGTGTTCCTGCACACGTTTCCGCCACCATTTTATGTAGATATAAAATACGCGATGGCGGCGAGGTATAGAATTATATTATATAAACTGATTTAAGCTTATATTAGTCCAACTTCAATTATAAGATATATATTTTTTTCGTATTTAAATTTGCATCAACTAATATTAAAATGGGCATTGTTTAAAATACCATTTATAATAACATGCCGTATTAACTAATGTATTTACATATTTAAATTAACTCATGTATAAAAAATGTACATTAGCATTTATAAAATTGTATGGATGATATGAAATCATGTGACTCTCAGTCTATTTCTAACATTTCGCAATAACTTTAGAATGAATCATCAGTCTGGTCGACAACCTTCCTATATAGAATATATAAAGTGCAATACCTTAGTCTGATAGCCGTATTGCATACTATCTTTCCAGCCTCTTTTTTTTCTGACTGACTACGATGATGACTTGGAGCAGCCTAGTCATCATCACCGGACTTGTGTGAGAGCGAATGGCTCTCACCCCTTAATCCGGGCTCTTTTCCGCCTGAGTAGTGAATCGAGTAAAACATTAATCTCTTATAGTGAGGTCGGTCAAAAAGTTGCATATTATGTCTTAGTGCCTGTTCACACCTAGCACCTAGCGCTCAAAAATCGCTAGGTGTGAACTCGCTGTTAGGCTTAACACACAACACCGTGCTTTCCTAGGTACGGGCGCGCAACCGTCAACTTTTGACTCCGGGCTGAGTAATTTCTTCATAGAAAAACTCAGAGAAATATTGCCCGTCCCCGGACTCGAACTGGGACAGGTCAGTCCTAACGCAGCGCTTGCTCACTAAGGATAGAGCATACGTAAACTATTAAAGACTGTAGTACGCATCAACTTATAATTTATTAAATCTGGACTGAGCTTCAGAATGTTTCATTTCCATGGTGAAACATGAATGTATCCCCGTTAGTTAGAATCTGCTTGAGTATTGCATGATGCCCTGAATTTCCTAGAGATATTCATCATTTTCCATTTCCAACATTTCATTTATCTAGATCCCGCTTTAAGATAGAGCAAGCTAAGCCTTTATACGTTTAAACTAGTGCATATTTCATACGAAAATGTTTTGAGATTTAGTCTAGTCCATCACTGTAAAAGTTTTATTACATTATGTTTGCATGTTATAGACTTTTGAAAAAAGCGTCTCTCACCGAATAAAGTGTTTATTTTAACTTTAAACTGTCATGGTTACGCAAATTAGAAAACTAAATATGTCTGGCATATTCAGCATTTTGTTTTGTTTAAAATATCGACTCATTAATAGATCAGACAGATCGAATACATAAAGCCCATAGATTCGCACGTACAATCATTAGCTATCTATCTAAAATACACAACTCATTATTAGCAGCTATAATATTATATGGTGAGATGACGAACTGTCAAACACAATCAAATAGTTACATCAATTGAGATGGTCCCAAAAACAATAATGGCAGCAACGATACAAACGTGAAACATACGTGGTGCAACGCTGCACCGTCGCAAAACAACGCACACAGCAGGGGTTGACAACCTTCTTACCACCAGAATCTTGCTCGACGTCATTAATGTAAAACTATCTGATAATAGATTCGATATTCAGGTACACATTTTTCAAAATATGATAACGTTCTTTACACTATTCGCAGTTATTAAAATAAACAGCTTCATTGTAAAATTTGTCGAAATTTTTTACTTCTTTAAATTTTAATTACCGGAACACTACGGGTATACTAGTGATCTTATTGCGTAGCTTTTACTTATTTCAAGCAATGTCGGTAATAGAGTCTTCTGCCAGTCAGAACTCACATTGTCGAATATGTATTTCCGTGGTTCCACCGGGTATATAAATTATACAGTTATACTCCAAATACATATTTGGACACATGAGTTAAACCACACTATCATAATTGTAGCTTTAAAAGGTTAGGTGCCCCTGTTAGAAGCCTCCGTGTGGTGAAAAACCTATTTCCCAATGTTTTCGTCGGTCGCATGTCGCAAACCGATAGATCGTTGGACCATCTCCTTGTAATTGGTATATTGTGATCTCCGTCGGTCGCTTGCGACATCAAATCTAGCTTTACATAAGTTAAAATTGAAGTGTTTATGCCGTTTTCGTAATTTCGCTTGTTATTATTAGCCAAAGGAGAGGCTGACGTCAGTTTGTCTTGATGTATGTCGTTAACTTTAGACTTGTGCCCACTTGGATGATTAGTATTAATGTAACATCATGTATTTGTTTTAAAAGTAAAATTGCAGTTCATTACGTAAATCATATTTGTTAAAAAAAACAGATTACCTTTATTCCAATAAGCAATACGTTAGGTTAACCTATTACATGAAACAGTTATTACTATCAATCATACATGACGAACCAAAATCATAGTCAAAGATAAACAAAATTCGAATTAGTTGAGCATTATTCGTCTTCCAGTTATAATATAAATGATAAGTTTATCAGAGTTCACCTTTTTCATTATTAAGGCTTAACTTAAGACATTACTTATTTTCCCATTACATTTACTGTGTGAAAAAGAACTAATTTGGCTTTCAACCCCTGTTACGTTTCCATTTACCCAACATTTCAAATGAAATCCTTCCTTTATTTCTATTTATAAGTTGCCATATTTGCTTAAAGTGGGAAGACAGAGCAATCGATTCAAGACAAGGAGTTGCAAAATTATGGAAATCACACGATGCAAGCGTCAGGCCAGTCTGCTGGCATTTAACAGTCAGATTTGCATGTGAATGTTAGCTGCATAACACTGCACCGACGGGTTGGTCATCACTCAATTTGATACAGCTATAAAACTATGGTTCTACTAATTTTGAAACTATTACTTCACGCGACTGTTTGATTTTGTTTTCACTATATAAACAAATGTAAATTGATTTTATGCAGCGTCTAATTGGCTCGGCGTTGAAAATGAATGTTGAAGAATGTGGTCAGCATGTGGATCGAGATGGTTAACAACGAATATATTTAATTTAAGCCCGAGTTGGAGATACGACTTCTAATATAGAATTTTTACTCTACTACATAGTATAAATATTATTATATTAAAAATGCGAAAGAAACTCCTAAGTCGATGTACCTAAATAAAATTTTGTACAGATATAGTCCAGCAGGAGCATGAGAAGTAAGCTACTTTTTAGCGGACATTGCAATAAATGTAATGTTTTAAGATAAATGCAGAAGGTTTATACACGAATACGTTAATACGAATGCTTAATCTAGAACATCCGTAAATAAACTTCACCAATTCCTAGTAAAACCAAATGAAGGGTTTTTATGAAAGTATACATGAATAAAAATTAATGATGGTTAAAAATAAGGACGGTTTACATTAATGTTATTGTTATCTCAATATGAGAGTATCCGAACTACATACCTACTTTCTACTTTGAACAAAGAACACCGAAACCAGTTTTCATTAATCGCCATAACAATCTCATAAAGTATTATGATAATAATATGTAGCTCGTTCTTAAATTGGTAGCCGATTGAATTATTTTTATGATGGTGTATGTCTATAGGTTCTTCGACGCAATTAATCTTCGTGGGTCGCCAGACCGAAGACTTATTGATGACGATAAAATGATTTACATAATTTGAAGTTAGTTATTGCTCGCTGGTCCCAAAGATTAATTCGTTTGCATTGACGTTTCTATGTTATTGATTTATTTGTTATAGTTGATTAAGGACTGATTAGAATACCTACACACGTGGTCAAGGCGTTTTTTTGGAAAAACGAAGTGCCTGGTGTCATAATACGTTCAACACTTTTGTTACTAACAGTACACGTATACATTATCATTCGTAGGCTGGAAGATATCTTGAGCCTTATGAGCTTAATGCATACATTACCCAACATAATTATGTGTGCACAAATTTCCGTTTATCATTACCATTAATGAGAAGCTCATGAGAAGTTTGTACGCCAGGCATTTTTGGACCTAATATTCACATTTCTTTTTTTGATATCACTTGCATAACTAATAGATATGATGGCATTGTTTATGTGCATATTTATGATTGTGCCGACTCATTTTAAGTAATGTGAATTATATTAAGCATTTTTTAAAAATAATTTTAATGTTTTAAGGCCCAAGAAAAGATGGTGGAACGTTTTGGTCTAGCCATCAAGGAATTGATGAAAGAGAGCTGAGGGCAAGTTTGGAGGAGACCTTTGCCCAGCAGTGGGATGATACGGGTTAATAAAAAACTGTTTTAGTTCAAGGTGAAAGCTTTAATAAGTTAGAGAGAAATTAAACCATATTCTCATATAGCATAGCTCTACGACTAAGAGCGTTTGATAAAATTCTCACGTAATTTTCATTTTTACTCCTCAGATCTGACCTTTGGGGCGAGTAAGTAATTTATCATAAAATCTTCACGCGTTACATAATTGCATACGGCATACGGTTTTCTGCTGTGGTCTTAATTCGTATGTGACCATCTATGTAAATAAGAATTCATTGCCGAAATGTTTTAATGATGTACGCGCGAAACCTCCCGATTACTTAGGTATTACACCAAATCGCATGATTCTTAATTATTTGTGTTAGTGGTTTATAGGTCAAGGATTCTTTATTTTTTGTTTTTTACGCAAGAAAGACATATATAATTAATCAATTTTTGTACCATTCTGAAATAATAATGTATAGGTGAACTTGTTCCGAAAGCATAGTTTAGTTGGCACCAAATCCAACTGATCATATTGCACACAACTCTACATAACGCAGCCCACTATTCAAATGGAGGCTACACAAAACTACTAAGTAGGTGCTTAGGTCAGGGCTCTTGATATTATGCAAAGATGCATTGAACATAGTGCAAATCGTGAAGTGAAAATGCAGTTACGTGATCCCGGAAGGGTTCCGCGGTGTTAATACATGTACGAGTGTATAGTCTAAAAATAATATCATCAGGTAAGTTTATAAGCGCGCAGACGAGGCTGAACTGTGACCTGCGCTGACGCAACCTCCTGGGTCGTCCCAGCCGTATTAGGTACGATGATGCCTGCAGTTCTGGGGGCACGGCAGTGCGCCGGCCAAGTCGAGAAAAAAAGCTCCACAACTGAATCGTTCTTTATCTAGAATCACTTTTACCGATACGATTATGACGGGACTCGAAAATTACATTTAGTAAAATATTAAGTATTCATCAACGAAAACTTAATGCATAGATAGAGTTTATTTTTAACAGACTTTATATCACTTGATTACTTTAACCGAATTCAAAAAGGAGGAGGTTTTTGAACTATTTAGTTTTACGTTTTCTTTTTGATTCGTTTAAACAAAATTATCCTATAAAGTTTATGGGTGTATAATAATGCATTTGTGCTGAATTATGCTTTTATATTGCTATATAAGATATTAATAAAATATTCCGTATTGACAAGCAATTATAATATTATTAAAAGGAAAACATTACACCTCAATCACTTCAATGCCAAAAGCCTCAATTTGGTAAGGCTCATAAAACAGTTATTATATTACTCGTTCACATTACAGACTAAATTATCACTATTATATAACGTTATAGCACAGTGAGACAAAATGGGGTCATAGTTTGTATATTAAGCAAGTCAAAAAGCTGAAAGCGGGTCGAGCAAAACTTTTCGAGCTTTAAACTGTATTGGAGTTAGTTATAAAAGTCTCGCGTTTATATCCACGGAAGTGTAAATAATGTAAGCTATGCAGACATTGTTTTGGTATAGTCTTAGTAGACTTAAAAGCTATATTGATTGGATTTCTCAGTAAGGGTTTTTGCATATTATGAGAAAGCCACTAGATGACAAGACATAGATATGAGGCCTGACTGCTACGTGATTGGAGAATATTGACATATCTGTCAATGTCACGTCAAAAATAACCAATCATACTGCAGTTGGGGCTCATGCCTAGGTATTGCCATTTAGTGAATTTCTCATACGCGAAAACCCTCATTGGCAATGTCCCTGTCTCTAAATGTCTTTCAGTTCTTTGTAAAGTACTTAGTACATCTGAGTGTGTCGATAATCAATATATTTGTTATTTGTATAATATAATTGTTTATAAATCGAGAGATTTATTAAAAATTATATTTATGTCAAGTTTATTAGTATATTTGTGTGTACTTGATATTTGGTGCTTAGTTTATGTACAGCTTTTTAGACACTTAGACAGGTTTCTTAGTGAAATAATAATAACTTTAGTTGGCAATAACGTTTATGGAGATTTGAAATCACACTACATTCAATATCATAATAATATCATGAAATAGTTTCATCATCGGACATAGGTTACTTAACAACCAATACCGTGGGAGTATGAAGCCTCAAGTGTTATAAAACTACAATATCGTGTTTAATACAAAACCTGTTTTTTCTTGCTTTTACATCTACGATCATAGTATCGTATTAAGAGTTCTACAAAAGTTTTTGTTCCTCAGTTTTGAATTGAATTTATTATCATCAATTTCTGGTAGCTCAAGGAACCACCGGAGCAATTGATGGCTGACCGCAAAACCATATTATACAGAGCGTTATGAAAAAAAAACATGTGTTATACCATAGAGAGTTTAGAAAACTAATACTATCCGCATCGACCAATATCTTTAAGCCAGCACTGACCACAGACAATCGAAAATCTGCTGCATCGCTAATATCAATTATATGCGTGCAAAATTGTACTCGGTTGTTATACACTCTTAAAAAAAAATTATAAATAACGATATAATTTTTTGAATGCAAATAAATTGTTAATTGGCACTTTCAACTCACTATACTCGTATTCTTTGTTACGAAATACATTTTACGATTTCTAATTGATCATTTAACATTTCTAATGAAATCATTTTGTTTCCGGTACCAAACTTTATAGACTGTATTTTAAATAGGCCGGCAGATACCTAGGTAAGCACTGTTTTAGTATTGAAATAAGATTCTAAGTCTCCAAATCTACATAACCTTCGCTACATTGTAGTAAATATCTGATTATGCTACTTTCTTTCTTTAAAAGCTTTTATTTCTACTGCGTACGATCCGGATATTAAAAGTCCGTTGGTTAAAATCTTACACAGAATTACGTCAGAAGAAACATGTTACTTTATAACTTAATAAATACGCACAGTCATTTCAAATGATTACTGCCAAGATTACCTGTGATAAGGGCGTACATGACATAAGTATTACGAGTATTTAAGCTTAAGGTACCAGTAGCGATTGGATGTATAGGCTTTGGATAACAGTTTCTTGTGAATCGTACTCTATATGTATGTATGTTTACACATATTTATGTACACATGGGACAGTTTTTGACACTGTCTGTAACTATAAGCTTGAACTACTCACATATATGATTGCCCTAGCATAGATTAATATTGACTATCTATAAAAATCAGCTGTCTCCCCAACAATTTGCAGCAAAATCAATTTTGTTCATCTTGAGATATAAACGTACTACTAATTTTTTCCATCTCTAAAAACTTCATATTAGAGCATAGGCGCGACGACGGGGTCAAAGTTGTATTATCCTACTCGTATTTATTCCGTGAGTTAAACAAAAGACACGTGTTCCATATTATTCAATTGATTGAAAAATGACAAAATTATAGCTCATCAATCTTGTGGATTAGGGGCTTGTGACGTCACGCCTAGGCAAAAATAGTACCATAACGTGTCGTCTTAATCCGAAACTTTTACGCACTATATCACCATAATTACTTGTTTGTTACACAAAATAAAAAATCCGTGTACTATATTTTTAAATAATCTAAATAACGGACTTATTTGTTTTCTTAGCCGTCTAGCCTATTCACCGCTTAAATAATGGTACCGTTCATGTTTTAATTCAGATATAAACTTAATACAACAAAAGCCCCATATTGTTCTAGCCTCTTTGAAGATCGTAATCTATTTTGTTATCACGATTGCGTGTAGATTGTCGCTCTTTGTGTTCCGATGCAAATTGTGTCCATTCCGCAGCATCGAGTAGGTTTGTATTGCATTGTATTGTATCCGTCGTTGCGACATCGGTCAGGGGGCGTATTACGGCCTCTTAATTCCAATCAGTTTAAGAATAGGGATCGATTAACTTCGTGTTTCTGGTACATTCAGTTGTGCGCTATGGTTGTGGAATCATACAGACTGATATATCCCCCCCCCCCCCCTTTATGTTAATTTTTAAAAGAAGTGTAGTTAAAACAGCTCTGTGTCATTTAGCCACTGATGGTCATTTTTAAACTGACTAGAATTGAGCGGCCGTAATACGCCCCCAGTATTGTGTCTTGCGCCCACGCATCGTGAATCGAGTGGTCTCGCGAGTCGCATCGAGCCGAGTCGAACTTTTATGGTGAATTACGGGACATATTGCATGTCGCATTATCGTAATGCCCTTGTGATCGATCGTGATGACAGACCGCTGAGATATGGCTGAGTGAACAATTTAATGCTCTTTCGGAACACGAATACTTAAAATTATGTCAATATAAGATTATTGCAATATGTCTTGCCGGCAAGTTCACTCGCATGAAATTTTAGTTTCGTATACCAAAAGAGTCACATATGTACGGGCTCCGATCTCTCGCGCCTTTTATTACAAAATATCTATTCATCATTTAGATTAATTAGATTAGGCTACGTTTTGCTTCCCTTCCTGAAAGTCGACATTTTGAACTTTGTTATAATAAAGTTGCGAGAATTTGTTACGGGCCCCGCACTAGCTTAATCCGGCACTTTACAGTCCTTATTTTGTGAATAAGCGTTGATATCAAACTGTCAGTGTCGCGCGTTACCTGCTGTTGACCGTACATTAAACGAAATTGGTGAAATAATCGACGAT
Source organism: Maruca vitrata (assembly GCA_039566165.1). Taxonomy (NCBI): domain Eukaryota; kingdom Metazoa; phylum Arthropoda; class Insecta; order Lepidoptera; family Crambidae; genus Maruca; species Maruca vitrata. Next base: position 6,512,404 of record CM076911.1, read on the forward strand.
AAAAGAATGTCTTCACTAAGGATATTAACATGACATGGAAAAGGCGTGCATAATTTACATGCAGAACTAAAGATTGCAGAAATCATTTATTGCATAATGATAATCAGAGAATAAAACATAATGTTTCTAAAGAGCAACCGGCGGCATCTTTGATAGCCGCAGCTAAAAGCTAGATCTTTGTGACAGTCTGTGTAATACCACTGACCATCTCAACAGATACGGTAAATACTGCTAACTGCTTCTTTGGTCCAAAGACCGAGAGTATCCGACCGACCGACCAATTCGAGACTGCGTTTGGCCACAATTTTTGTGCTTTTTTTCATAAAGATTTTCCTAAGCGTACTGAATTACAGTATAAACAATATTATCATTAGAAATTTGCCGGGGTACAGTCAAAAGCTCATTAGGCATGACACTTTGGGCTTTGTACACTCCTTGAGTCGTAAGCATATATGTCAGAATATTGAATTGTCTTACGAATAATTTATTTATTACACATACGATCTTAAATGTATTGTCTTAAAACTAAGAGATCAAAATGAACCCTGTTGAGCACAAAAAAGAAAGAAGAGGGGAAGACACACAGACATAAAATATAACCTAACCACTTAACGTACTAAGTTATATATGTATGTTAAATGTTTACTCATATCTTATTCTTTTATCTTAGCATGCGATTGGAGCGAGCATTTTTTTAGAAAGCCAAAACATGCTCTTAAAATTACTTACTTCTAACCAGTTCCCTTTCCTTAATTGATCATGATAAATGCGTATTGGTAATGGCAATGCGTTCAAAAGCGTACGTATGTAATTGTACGCTGATTTTCTTACCGATGGGCATTTAGATAAAATGGGTATTACAAAACCTAACAGACACACTCGCGATTACTTAGTGGTCTGAAAAAATATTACTTAATTAATAAAGCTATTTTTAGAAAATATATAAATAAATATAGCAACATCACATACATTCTGTGTTAAGTTGCCTAATCATTTATGTTACGGGTATCATAACGGCTGCTAACAAATGTGTACTAAATATAGGAGACTATTTTAATATGTAAATAACAATACATTTCTTAGAATATTCGATAACACCGAAGTCTCATCACAAAATATTGGCACCTAATGGAAATCGAACACATGAGAATACGAGTTATAGGCACTACCAAACGCACCATCAGGCCAATGAAATTGACTTTCATTACAGAAACACTTGTGTACGCGTCTTCGTCGTCAAGTGCGCATTGTCGTGCACCGATAAGATCTCCATTACTAGCCAAGGGGTTATCCAACGAACGGCTTGACATCACTCCGTGATGCAACGGCCAATACTGAATTCATTGAGAGCTCGAGTTGAACGTTCGTACCCGCTATTTATTCCGTATGATTGCTTCCGCCTCGCGATGCGATGATTCATTGCATTAGCACCTGTCAAATTTGTATGTGTACACTAATGTCGTTTACACGAGTCGTTTAGCGACAAAATCGAGAATTTTAATGTATCTCAATCGTAAATATTTGTGTAAATACGATACGATACGACGCACCACACCCAGCGATGGCATTATGCCACGAGTCAGGTCCAACCGGCATACCAGGGGACGCCAATTTGTGTAAGGAAAGATGAATGCTTGGGGACGAGGAAGGGAGATCGGCAAACCGAAGCCGACCGATCATAACCAGCCCTGTATTCACCGTTGCAACCAGTATAGGACATTCTTCAAAAAATACTCAATGTTTGTCAGCTAGCTTTCACATTTGAGAGTCTAAAAGTACTTCTTACTAGGTAATTCTTAAGAAACTCAGGCGTCAAAGTGTCCATTTACAGCGAGTTAATCAAGCTGTTCCCATATGGGTGTAAAAGGTTTTCAATGTTGTGAGTAATTTAACATACCTACTTCTTTTGTACAGTCCGAAGTTGGCCAGTTGTAGTGTGAAAACGACTAAACCTACAATTATAAACGACTTTCATATCGTTCGTTTACGGACGGTACGAGGAGGTACTGATACCAATCTCTTATTCAGTCGATAACTTGTATGATTGTCACCTTTTTGGTCCTCTACAATACAAATGTAAATGCGATCATTGACCTACTTCTTTATCCGACTTTAGCGTTGTTAAGATTTTAGACTTTCACGTTCCATTACACTAAATATTAGTCATTATGGGTCTACACGCGATATTAGGAGTAGCAATTACATAGCTTCTTACTGCCCGATGTTTCGACTGGGTTACACCAATCATGGTCGCGAGCGAACTGCTACTCCTAATATCTCGTGTAGACCCATAAAGACTAATATTTAGCGTTGTAAATGTGAAAAATCTGGCAGTATTTTTTTATTTTTTATTTATAAATTTAAAAATAGTGAACAAGCCACAGCTTCTTTGTTTACGCACGCACACATTCTTATACGATTATTTATTTATAGTTTAATAGCTATTAAGTTCCAGAGTATTAATAACATTCGGATATAATTAAGTCAATGCGGGAACAAAAAAGGAACTTCCCTTTCTCTCAGTTGTCGACACGAGACAATCCGTTGTAACGACGAGAAAGGGCACTGGACCCACGACTTACGACCTTTCCCAGGCGTGGATGTCTGATCTCCTGACATAACTCCTAATCAAACCATAATAATACATTACATAAGGAACTGCGTACTAAATCATAGCGTGTTGGGCCTGTGCACCCACGCAAGATTTCGAAAAGGACTTGAAACGTAACTTCCTGTATGAAAACCAATAAAGATACAATACTTGTGGTAATAATGTATTTTATACATACATATTTTCATAAAGGACTCCCACGATGACCTCACTCCACTTGATAGTCAGCGGTCGTGAGGTCGCCAGGCACAATAGATACTAAAACTAAAACCCAACTACGACAAAAAACGACGCTGAAAAAGTATAAAACAAGACTTTTAGAACACTGAACTGAACAAAGTTGCTTATGTAGTTCCAAGTAAATGGACACAGTAGACTCTACCAAAATGCTTATGTTGAAAATTGACAATAATGTCATACAATACTATTTTGAAGTATGCAATATTCACTATGTAGAGATAGGTTTTCATGTTTGGAAAACCGCAGTCACACGTTGTCAAAGTGCTACGGTAGGTAGGTACTTGTGTATGGAACGTGTGACTACGCCTTTCCAAACATGAAAACTTATCTCTACATAGTAAATATTGCATACTTCAAAATAGTATTGTATGACATTATTGTCAATTTTCAACATAAGCATTTTGGTAGAGTCTACTGTGTCCATTTACTTGGAACTACATAAGCAACTTTGTTCAGTTCAGTGTTCTAAAAGTCTTGTTTTATACTTTTTCAGCGTCGTTTTTTGTCGTAGTTGAGTTTTAGTTTTAACTTTTATTATTTGTACTATTTTGGTGTTAAAGTGTATTTGGGGCGCAGAATATTATCAAAAGTTAAATTGATGAATGGTACTGCAGTGGTCTTATTCTGTTAAGTAGTAAAGAAGCTATGAACGAAAAGATGTGAACTATATGCAATCAGTCCATGAATATACGTAAAGTCACATGCAAATGCTAGTAATATATATATATTTAAAATGTACAAGTAAAGCGCTTTCCAATGATACCAAACACGGCGTATTTATCTTAACTTTATTTTTTTACTCTGTATGTTTTGTCCGCTAGTGGGCGCCACATTAGATTTTGTGAAACCCTATATAGCCTATAACCAGCGGACAATTAAGACGCTTCTAATGATATGTCATTTGTCGAATTCTGACAAGCAATTTAGAAGTTATGTGGAAACAGATGAACATACATACATACATACATACATACATACATAGCCTGTCAAAATCATAACCCTCCTTTTGCTTTGCCGTAGTCGGGTAAAAAGCCATTACTAGGACAGAAATATTACAATATAAGCCGTGAAATATGGTTTACCTGCCAATAGATTAGAAGACACATAATTAAAATAATCAGAGCTCCCTAAACTAGGTTATTTATATTTTGGGAACCAATGTACAGTTGAAGTGAAAGATAATATAAGAAAGCCATAAATTGTACACAACGAAAAAAATTAGGAAGAAACATTAGGTACTATACATACTCATACCTACCGATACGTTACAGCTTACTAAAGAACTAAAAGTAACAAAAAACATAAAGCGTGAATATTAAATAATAACATCATAGGGGTCAAGTCGAGAACGCTTATTTACTATTACAAGTGTAAGTATATTACGTCTTAATAGGCTTAGAGTACTTTCACGAAATAAAGTTGTTTACGTAACACGCCCTACATCGTATTTTCTTGAATAATAAAATTGCAAATTGCTACCATGGTATTTGAGCAACACGTACGTAAATACATAGATTAATTTGTATGTCAATTTTCGCAATTGGTGTGTATTAGATAATTAAGAAGCTTACATCTAGCAATGTTAATATTAAAATATTTAAATTGTTATGTGTTTGTTATATTTTATAACAAAGTAATTTTCAGATTTTGTAATTACGACGCTTTACTAAAACATCATCACCATTAGCCCATATAATATATTATGTCTTCTACTGGGGCACGGGCCTACCCTAAACTAGGGCGATAATACATTGTCCTTCACTATTACATAGTCGTTAATCGTCAGTGTTTGTTGGTCAATTGCTGAACAACAAAGTTGGACTCATGTAATTACTTGATTTAACTAAAGCGACGGACATGACCAAATAACATCCTTAAACAAAAAGAGGTTTCTAAGTTCCTGTTTCTATATTAAAAGCGTCGACGGCCGAGTGGTTAAGTTGGTTGCTTGCCATGCCTGAGGTCGCCAGTTCAAACCCCGCCAAGTACCGCTGTGTTTTGAAATTTGAATTGCATATGTACGTTTATTCCACGCTTTAACAGTGAAGGAAAATCATAGTGAGGAAACCTGCAAATCTACTAAGAAATTCTAAGGTTGTGTAGTCAATTGGCCAGCGTTTGATTTTGCCACTCCCAATGTCAACTCATTAAAAGTTATTAATTGAAGTGTGCTTATTCTTCCTCAAACAGTCGATGTAAAAATTTCACCAAAGTTAGAACCTGTTGGTAGTACGCAATAATACGCGCAATTTTTTCGTCAAGAATAATTAGAGGTAATACTTACACTTAATGAAACCTTCTTAGGTTAATTGTATAATAACGCCAAAGACTGTATACTTAGGTACAGATAAGACAGCAATTACTTATTCCTCAGAAGAATTTTAAAAACATTATTATCAATAATGATAGGTTTGCCAATGAAAACCTTTATCCTAAACATCAATTCTTTTCCTAACTGTCTTCTTTATGACTGACATGCGACGATGACTTGGAGTAGCCTCGTCATCATAACCGGACTTGCGGGGGAGCGGATGGCTCTCACCCCTAATTCTACCTGACTACTACTGATGGCTTGGAGAAGGCTTGTCAACACCACTGGACTGGCGGGGGAGCTGATGACTCTACACTAATTAAATACGCTGTATATACAGTAAAGAAATGCCAAGAACAAAGCCAAGATACTGAACTTGGCTTCGCGATCACCTAAAAGTCATTAAATGTAGGTCAAAGTGTTCAGATTTAATATACGATCCTTTAAACTAGGCATTATAAACTATTTCAGGGGCGAAACTTTCATATTTACATTTATCAGTTAAAGACTTGATGTGATGCTGAAACAGATTTCGGCTGTTTAGTTTACCTTACTTTAAAATTTTCAATATCTACTCTATTGCCTTAGTAGGTACTACAAAATAGATAATACGCAATTAATAGTGACAAACATTATTTCACAGGTTAAATACGAAAATTTTAGCTTCCTGCTTTTACATAAAAAAAAAATCTAAAATTAGGCACTTAACCATTATAAGGAGTGAAATCCGCGCACATACTCTTTGATGCGATATTACGCGATAGCTAAGCGCTATTTTATGCGGCATTAGTGCCGCGGGGCGGGTCATGCCACGGAGCGGTCTTGCCCGCAACTCAAGTATAGGTGTATTACCCAACGTTAGAATACTCATTGCCTGCCCCGTTAGCCTACTGAGAACCTGGAAATCGTCAGGTGTTTTCTCCTCCGCGGTCTATCCAATGCGATCGATGGAAGGATCTTTTAAATCTACCATGCAAAAGCTACTACTATACGTATGTAATAAGTTTTAAATATCATCATACATACATACATAAAATCACGCGTTTACCCAGAGGGGTAAGTAGAGATCACTTCTGACCCCACAAGACCCCACAAATATCATCATCATCAGCCCATATGTCGTATATGCTATAGCACGGGCAACCACCCTGGCTAAGTACGGATTGGTTGCCTACACAACCTAAGAATTTCTTCGTAGGTGTGCAGGTTTCCACACGATGTTTTCCTTCACCCTTGAGGCGTCGAATAATCGTAATGTGTGTAGCCATGACAGTTTAATGTAACAAAATTATTATTCATTTAACTATAACATTAGGTACAACAAATTAACATACCTAATAACATAAGCGTGCCCGGAAACTATTAATGACGCAATAACTACTATGTCTCCTGACTTTAAGACATGATCAGCTGATTGCGTACTTTATAGTCCTAAATTAAAAAGTAGTAGATAACGAGGTAAGATACCATAGCAAAAATGTCGATAAGTAATAAATTAAGCCAATTTTACGACATACTACGACGCACGATGACATACGACGTGAAATTTGTCTTATTTTTTTATATTATTCATGTTAATAATACATTGGTAAGCCACTTCCATTTTACATCCTGTAGACCCTGCAGTACACAGTAATACAGTTTCCACTACGTCTAGGTAAACATTACTTAGTAATTTCCTTAAGTATCTATACTTCTCGTCGTGGATAAGTAAAATGTTAGTTTAAACGGGGCTAGTTACTTTTCACAAGGCGTTTTTTATTTTTTATTCTTTTGTGCCACGTGTCATTAAGGTATAAAATGCCCTTCCAGCTCATGTTTTCCCTCCCTCCTACTTGAAACGGCATTTAAGCAGGCCTTCAGGGTGAGTGGGATAGTCTCAATATATACCGTTACCTACTGTTACCGCATACCATCAGGTGTAGTAAGGACATTTTGTTAGCCTTTTATAAATATAAGATAATGAGTTCAATTTAGCGCGCCGCGTCAAAAACATAAACAAATTTCAACACGTACGCACAAAAATAGAAAGGAAAGGAATTTAATGCGTTGGAGTTAATTGGTACTCGCGGAGCTCAGCAAAAACGGAACGGATCTCGGATTGCCTCCGGTGCTGACCGACAGGAGAAAGCAGAGTGCGCATTTTTCCGATTCCTTTACTATTTAATTGAGAGTGCAATAAAAAAAATGAGAGCCATCCTCTTCCCCGCAAGTCCGGTGTTGTTGACGAGGCTACTCCAAACCTGACGGTTAAGAGTAGTAGTATGTCAGTTCGGAATTTAATCTGAAATCACAGTTTAGTGTTCCAAGTGCAATGAGGGTTTATAGTACATTTTGTTGATTTATTTGTCGGTCAGACAGATATACTACCTACTAGTAAACCTGGGTCACTAACCACTGTTCCACCGAGTCAGTCAAGATAAATATTGGTCAGGATAAATTTATCGTTTGTTTAGGGACCCTAATGCTAAAAGGCTGTCGGTGCACGTCATCCGCCCGAACGAGCGTGCTCTTTGCGCAACACGCAAACTGTACCCAATCACTTGCGATGCGTAAACACATCTTCCGTAATACAATTAAGTTTGAGTCTCGCGGCAATTTCCATTGGAATCACATTCCACTCGGTGGCTATAGGAGAAGGTGCGATTTACAACTTTCGATGCTTTGTTTTATTGGCATCGAAAAAAGTAGTCTTATCAACTTAGAGCGTCATGCTACTAGTTTTAAAATAATACTCTTGTTATACATGATATATAGATATCACTTAACAACTTCAGTGGTGAGAGCCATCCGCTCCCCCGCAAGTCCGGTGATGATGACGAGGCTACTCATCCATCATCGCAGGTCAGTTAGGGAAAAAAAACATAACAACACATAGTTCCGATTCCGATATAGGTACAACCGGAAATTTTGGCGGTAGTACACTTTTCAAACAAATTTCTTTAAACGCCATTAGCCCCGCCCACTGGCCAATAGAAGAGCACATAAAGAAAATCTGTCAAAATCCAAGCAAAAACGTTCCAATAGTAGGAGAGCTAGCAAGAATTTTTTGGTAGGTATTTGAGGCAAGCTGAAAACTTATCCTGTACCTCTCCTATTATATCCCAGTACGAAACTGCAGACCTGGCTGGTGAGTAGCGGGGCTAAAGCAAACCCCCAAAAATATTTTTCATCTTTTTATTTATAACTAAAAAATAAGACTCACTAAGACAAATCATTTCGATGGAACTTCTACCTGTCAGGTGAGCTGGCAAATTATATTTTTTTGGATTATAAAAATATATTTTTAAATAAACAAAATTGGGGGTTGATTTAGCCCCGCTACTCAGCCAGGTCTGCGGTTTAGTGTTGGGATATAATAGGAGAGGTACAGGACAAGTTTTCAGCTTGCTTCAAATATCTACCCAAAAATTCTTGCCAGCTCCTTGACCATATTGGGGCGGGGATTGTTCTGACAGACGCGTAAGCGCCAAGCGATTTTCACCTTATAGGTGGTCGACCGCCAGCGTTGCTGATAGTACCTACTTGAATTTCAGATACAAAAAAAACAGTCGTACACGAAACAAACACAAATATTTGTTCCGAGTGGGAATCGAAGCTAATACTCTTAGCGGGATGTTCAGACGTCCAAATGCGTACAACATTTAGGCTATAATTCAAGGTTTAGAAAAGGTATTGATATGGAGTTCAGTGCTGGTAGAGCTTAGCTAGTAAAACAAACTATAACAGATCGTCAGCTATAAACAGTACCACTTATACTCAACGCTGAGCAATAAATTGAAGCTCTTAGAAGGAAGGAATACAAATGCTGGACCACCAGCGACCACGCAATGCAAACAAGGTGAATGCGATTCTGTTGCAATTACTATGAAAGAAATAAAGAGTGGGAAAAGGAAATGTCTTGTAATAATTCGTTTTCTTCACTATTCAAATATTGTTTTACCGTTCCAGTTGCTGTCTGGTACTAAGTGCAATTTTTAATGTAGATGCAACTGAGTAGGTTAATATAATCATCAATAAGTATGTTGAATTTGTAGCCGTACATGTCAAATTGTATCTTTTTTATGGGATTCCGTACATAAAAGGTAGAAACGGGATCCTACTATTACTTAGCCTCCACCGTCCGTCTTTCTATATTCAAGCTGTATCTCATAAACCGTTATTGCTAGAAAGCGAATATTTTCACAAAAATGATGTATTTCCGTTGCCGCTATAACCAAGTAATACTAAAATATAAAAAAGATAAAAGATTAAGAGGGGTCCCCAATGTCCCCATACAATAACGTGTGTTTCACAAAATTGTAACGGAACTCTTCGGGATTTTGATTGTCTATCAGTAAAAATAAAACGTCGTTCTATTGGGAATCAAACTTACATTTTACCAAGGAATTTCTGTCATGCAAATATATTTCACTGACTTAATGGACGACGTAAGCAAAAAGTTGATTTTAGACATTCCCTTGTCCAAATTGTTAATATCAAGCCCTCAATTAACGAATGACTCACCGCTATTATGAATTTTGATACCAGACAAAAATCACACACGGAATAAGAGGTAATACGCCATAATGTACCGGTGAGAACAATGGAGCATATTTTCGTATACGTGAGGCTTACTACCGGTGAAGATAAAATTTGTATTGCTACTGACACAACACACAAATATTAATATTTATTTTTTAATATTTTTTAAACCGCATAAAGATTCTGTATTAACCGTCTTTTGAAGTACCAGTTTAAATATCTATTTCATACAAAACATAATTCTATGACGATTAGTCTAAATTGGTTTCGCAACTTTCATCACCGCTTCTAAAATCAACCGAGATAGTGAAGAAATTAATTTTATAGCACAATAAAAGCAGAAGATTGCCGAACAAAAGAGCATCGTGAATATTAAAAACTAAACGTTATATGTAGGGTTGCCAGTATAGCGGCTTTAATACCAGTGGCGTTGTAGAAGTTCCAACACGTCGGACCTTTAGGCGATGAAGTGCACGGCGTAGTTGAGAGGATTTGCCCTGGGCATTGCACTTTCACAGGAGCAACCACTGGTAATTTTCTAACTTATCAGCGGGTACCGGTTGGTAGCCCAACACTTGTCTTTATCCCACGTATACCCAAATTGAAGCATAACGCATTCTCCGCGATAAAAAGGGTTGCCAACTTATCAGACATTAAAGTCATGAACATTCTGTAAAAGCGAAGCGAAATTTACTAAGCGGAAAAAAGTAGATTAGTTAGGTAAAAATGGTAAGATCAGGCAAAAAATTGGTGCCAATGACTTGTGTTATTTTCATGTGATTACACCCACAAATGTATCTCAATAATCTTCACTTTTGATTCACTGGATTTTATGGAATGATATCTCATTCAGGATCAATATAAAAGAGTCTTACTCTTTTTTGTTGAAACATAAATAAATAGTGCAAAAACATAACCTACCTTCGAGCACACTTGGACAATCGGCAACTCGGGCTTCATAATAAGATAATGTAGCGTTTAATAATTAACAGTTACAATTGACAAGACAATTTCAATACTTACCAGTTCATTTTGTAGTTAACTTGTTAAAAAGTTGTTACTAGTCAAAATCTCATTTGTAAAATGTTCCATTGTATCAGTTTGAATGGCATTGTATTAAGTGAATACTGAGAGACCGGTTATATCTAAAAGTTTGAGCTGCAAGGATTTCTTTTGATTTAAACACTGTTTTAAAACTATGATGTTGAGACCTAAGACGTATGACCGAGATTATACACTGCATATTTTCACATGGACCTTGAAATAATAAATTTATTTATTCATTATTCAATAATAAAACGTCAGATGAATAAGGTTCGTACTCTCCTAAGCGATGTTTAAATTTATTATACTACTTAATGTTTTTTTATATGAGTATTGTCCCTTTTTTTTACAAAAGTATTACTTTTTTGGTATTTTCCTTTTTATTTATGATCCTATGGCAATTTTATTGAATATACGTAACATAACGAAGTATATAAATAATAACTTTGCAGTATTAATTTACAGCCAACTACAAACAATGTTTAGATAATTAAAAAGCACTGTAAATTCGAAAAGTTACACACCCTATTCTATGACGAATATAGAATATTTTGACTAGCTGTAAGGATTACAGTAATATATCATTTTATTAATAAAATAAAGCGAATGGTTTATGGCTGAATAAGAAGCCATAGTAAAATAAGTAAAATCCGGCAAATTTCAGCTTTCTAGCTATCACGGTTTATGAGATTCAGCTTGTAGGCTGACAGACGGACAGACAGACGGACGTCGGAGGCTTAGTAGTAAGGTCTTATTTCTACCTTTTACGTACGAAACCCTAAAAAACAAGTTCATGAACATTCGCAGCGTGAATAAACAATAAGCATTAATTACTTTCACATTCGGTGTCAATTACTGAGGGAGAAATCGTTTGTTTTGCTTGTAATAAAATCGTGAATGGTTTTTGGTGGGCTAAACTTTAAATTCGAAGTCTAGCTTGCTAAATTGCTTATGCAATCGGCAAGTTAGACAATGTCTTGTTGTGAAACAATAGGTTTACTTTAAAGATCTCGGTCGCCATTCAATATGCCAGCGGTCGATTAAATATTTAAAATATTCAAGTTTAAAGGAATGTGGTATTTCTTTTAATCTGAATTGGTCTATAAAAGAATATTGAGTCTTAAATTATTTTATTAATTTTATGAATTAATTTATTAAATCAACACGTACGTAGTACACATTAGTATACCTTTACCATTGCACGCTGTTTTAAATTGGTAATTAATCATTATAAACTGAAGATATTATTTTGACATAGGATTACCTTAAAATGACAACAATATTAATAGGTTTGATCCGTAAGTTGAATTGGAATATTATCTTGAGACCACTGATCCCATATTGACCGCTGTCTTTTTTAAACGGTTTTTTTTTTCTTGCATAACCACCATAATTATAACCAATCCCGATTAACTGAGTCAGGGAAATTAATATTTTTTTTTTACATAATGATGTTGAAAAAATTTATAAAATTTCTTAATGATAAGCGACTTATAATGTTGACACTAGTTCTGTTTGTTTGTTTTACGTACATTCTATCTAATTTATCATCGGCTTAAGATGTCCGATCATTGTACCTACATGACTAACAGTGTTGCAGACACATGATCTATACTTAAGGAAATACAGGCGTGATACTATGTAGTTAAGAACTTTAACGTAGCTAATTTATTCTGACTGCTTTCCGCATAAGTAAGTAGTATTACGAGTAAAGTAAGTTAAGGGGAGGTTATCCAAACTGTTACGATTCGAATATGTACTGCAAGTTGATCTGGTGCCTTAAATGTTAAATTATTAAGCGACGCGGATATTTGGTAAGTTTTTAACTTAGAACCTATTATTTTACCCCGGACGCAAAATCGACGGGGTGTTATAAGTTTGACGTGTCTGTGTGTGTAAATGTGTATGTGTCTGTCTGTGGCATCGTAGCTCCTAAACGGATGATCATCAGGCCGTTTGTTAGGTGTGATAGGAATGTTACACGCTCAGTTTGTTCGCAAGCATATGTGGGATGACACTTCATACATATAGAAAATTACATAACACTATAATAATTTGGCGACCTTAACCTGATGCTGCAGCCAGGATAGTCTGCAGATCACAACTCCTCGATTACTAACAGCAGATATTATTATGTTTAGGCTCATTGAAAAGGAATCGATAAGCAATTGCGCGGGAGTGGGGGGCAGTGGAATTAGACTTTGTGGCGGTTTACTTTTTAAACTTTTATATTGTGTCGGCGGTTTTAATTTTTTTTATTTTATTTTTAAAGTAAATTGTGCTAATTGGAATAATTGGGCTATTTAATTAGGTAAATCAGTCGTCCAACATTTAGTAATTCCAGTATTCGGCATTTAGTTCCCAGACTGATTATATATGTATGTAAGTAGTGCAAAAATATTCTTTAGTTATAGATATTAATTGATACTCTTGGTTATATTTTGTACTTTTGTAAAGATACAGATCTAGTGAAAGGTTAGCAAAGATAGGATTGTATATTACTCTTTCAGCTGAACAACTTCGCCTTAAAGGTTTTGGATTCATCAAATTATGTATTTGTCTGACTGCACTATTGGCTTTGAGGCTGCAAACTTGATGCGGTGGTGGTCGAACAGACGGCTCGGTTCAAATGCTTAAGGCTGCTTTTTTGTCCTAGCTTTTGTTGCGTCCAGTTTCCAGCCTCACTTTGTGTGAGCATCGCCACCGTTACCGCTTGTGTGCAGTTTGTAGCCTTAGTTTGTATGAGCCTCCACCGCCATATCCGGGTTCGTTACTTTTCACGCGAATCTTTTACGGATCTTTTTCAGTCGACTAGGTAGAATTAAAAAGCTATAAAAGTCCATTCTGAGTATTTTTATTTCTTTAAATCAAATACATATTTGGCACTTTTAAATTGCAAACATTTAGATAGATGGATAGATAGATATTTATAATGAGAGAAAGTTATAACGTATAACATCACTTTTATGACAAATAAAACTTAAATCTTTATTTTATTTCATTACAGAAAAATTATAGTAAGTTATAACATAATGATCATTTTTATGTTAATGAAAAAAACTAAAACGGAAACCTGCTTTTATATAATTAGAAGATTTAAAAATACAAAACTAATACAAAGCATACACATACAAACATATTTATGATCAAAAGGTTCTGCCTCATCATGTGCAGTAGCAGCCGCAAGGACGCGACGGCGCTGATATTCTGGCAGAACCTTTGAGTGAAGCATAAGAAGGAAAAAAATAAAAAATATGGACGAATACAATCAGAAAGCAATACTATACAAAGAAAAAATAAATAAATTTTACAATACGAATAGTACATGAAACAGGTTTTTTTTTGACAAGCGGATAAATTGGTTCTTGTCCAATGCCATCAGCCAGCGAAGACGACTCTTTATAGAGTGTTTGTCTATGGTTAATTTATGGTAATTAGGAGATCCGTATCCGTGGATATTGACACTAAATATCCGTATTCAGATACGACCCATCACTAGTTTGTATGAGCCGCCACCGCCTTCGCCACCGTTTCCAGCGTGCCACAAGCACGTGACGGTCGCCCCGCCCTAATCCGTTCAAAGTCACACACGCATATCATTATAATAACTTAATACAATTTACGTAACACGGCGCCAATGCAAATCAGCATTCGAAAATATAATTTACTATAATCTATGGCGTCCAAATTACATGTCGACAGAAACATATTATTTCCACATTATGAACTTGGCTCTATTAGTATTAGCCACAATGAATATTCTCGATATTTCTCAAGTACTTTTTTGCATAATTATATTAGAATCTAAATAATTACGGCCTTGGTACAATATTTCCCCCTTGGTTCCATATTGAAAATATAGATAGGTATAATGTTACTATTCGGGTTAGTTACAGAGTATCAGACAATACTTAATCACATGGATAAAGCAACATTCATATGTGCCAAAGATTTAACCAATCGCAAGCTTATTCCATCTTACCAATTTACTGACATTTATTACCTTCAATAAAATATTGAATATACGAGACTTCAGTAAAGCATTGATTTACATCGTTATTGCACTGCCCACTTTGGGTAATCACATAACATAGTTATTGATATACATCAGTAATTCTGTATGTCTGTCTGTGTACACAGAAAATTGTGTACCCAGTAACATAGATAGGATCTTCGCAATCGACTTTTGAATGCATTTGCATCACATTTATAGTATATTGCTGGTGTCGGCGTCTTAGTAATATTTGATATATGAATATTGTCCCGTCAGAGTGCAGAATTTTGAAATTCAAGTTTTATTTATAAGATAATTTGCGTAAATCCAGTTCCTGATCGCCACTTAACAGCTTATTAATCAAGTACCCGGTAAGCTTATAAAAGTAATAATCAACTTCATCAACAATAAGACACAAAAAAGTGAAGTACGTATAAAGCATTTCGAAACTCCTATTTTGAAATATTTATATGAAAATACGATCACGTCACTCATTGACAAACAATTTAATAAGAAGCTATTATTTACATGTAAGGTGACAAAGCATGAATCGGTGACAGTCAAACATCCTACACTCTAATAGAAACACAGTCAAGTACGAGTCGCATTCGAGCACAGAAAGTTCCCAACACATGCAAAGTAATAATTTTCTACTGGCATTAAATATTCAATTACAATCTGAATAATTCTTAGTTAAATGGAAATTTTGTACTATGGTAATTGGTAATAAGGATTTAAATGGCTGTTAAAGCTTCCATTCAGTCATCTCCAAATTAATATCAACTAGTGAACCGCCATCGCTTCGCTCCGGGTATATTATACACAAAACCTTACTCTTAAATATTTCTATCCATCAAAAAAACCGCATCAAAATCCGTTGTATAGTTTTAAAGATTTAAGCATACCTACATAGGGCAGACAGATGCTGGAAGCAAGTTTGCTTTATACTATGTAGTGATTAACGTGACACCGCTGAGATAGACGAGTTCTAGAGTGGAGACCGCATCTCAGCAAACGTAGTGTATGACTTCCTCAGACCAGATGGAGTGACGATAGGAGCTGGATGTAAGTAGCTGAAACAGACAGAATTGGCGTGCATTTGGAAAGGCCTATGTCCAGGATTTGATGATAATGATTAATCATCAGACCATTCCTGTCCACTTCTGGACATAGGCTTCCCCAAATGCACGTCAGATAGACAGGTACATATAAAGTGTGTAAAGTGGGTGACAGCAGGACAACAAATTTGACCATTAAAGGTTCTTCCATCGAGACCGGTGGATACCCTAAAAGTTATTTACAAGCCAAATCCATTGTTAGTCATAATATTAGGCTTGTCCTCACTTAAATCTTCAATAACTGGTTAAAATCCATAAACGCCTACAGACACATGATTGCATTTTAAATAATGGTTTACTCAGAAGCCCAAATGTTACAAAAACGTGTAGGATTATTAATAACTTGTCACCTTTTTTTTTCACCAGCTATTTTAGAAAGGTACATCGTATAGGCATCTAGTGAGTAGTAATCGTCTTTTTTACATGTCTATCTTTTTGGTTTTTGTTTAAAAAAACTGCTTTTCTCGAAGCAGATTTAATTATGTCAATAATCACAGTTCGCATAACTGGGACTCAAATGTACGTCCATTGGACCGTAGTGATCTACGTTCTATTGATAAAATAGGTCACACATGTACCAATCTTATCCTTCTTGTCTAAAGGCAGTGGAAGCCAGAGCAGACGAGATTTTCTTTTTTACCTACTTATTAAATTGACTACCCACAGTAAAGAAAATCGATACCTAATAATTTTTTTTCTTCGTCAAAATAAATTAATTCGACATCCGACACTTTTTTGATACCCGTTCTTATTATCTGCCATAAAATCTTTTTTTCTCATTAATTCCATTCTAATGCTTAAGCGCGAAAACAACAACCGTACAATATTACCTACACGGCAATAATAAAGCTATTATAATAAATAACATATAGAAATCGGACAATGGAATGTTTACATTACCATAATATGGTGAAAGAGTATTACCTTACATAATTAAAAAACATTTAGAGCAATACGCGATTATCGACTTTTTCGTGTTTGTTTTAGAGTTAAAAATCATGATTACGAGTTAATAATGGAAGCTTGTAGTTATACCGAGGCGGTCGGTAAGTAATCGCTTTAACGAAGACAGTGGCTTTTATAAAATCACGCGACGTTATACAGTCGCGTCGAAAAGTGTTTTGTTCCTACTTTATTAGTGAACAAAATAAGTAGTCTTAAATGAAAACACTTAAAAAGTTAAGCTTAAGTTTTTAATTGTTTTCTATTTGATGGCTCCCTTCTTATGATATTATTTTAATGGGCTAACTTTGTACTTAATACAAAGTCTGGTTAAATTATATTATGACTAACTGGTGTTGTATTCAATCCAGACTTTGATGACTTTTGATTGATGAAGAACTGACGCCTCTTGCTTGCAGAGTTGTGGATAAAATCGTAGTGTGTTTTTAAATGATTGTGTGTTTTTGACTGGCTCGATGGAACAGTGGTTAGTGACTCAGGTTCAAAACCTACGGTTCCAAAGTCGTGGGTTCGATTCCCACTCGGGACAAATATTTGTGTGACGAACATCGGTGTTTGTTCCTTGTCTGGGTGTATTATTAAATATATTTAAGTATATTTGTGTATCCACTGTTGATCCTGATTTCCGTAACACAAGTGCTTAAGCTACTTACCACGGGATCAGATCAATGTATGTGATGTTGTGTAATATAAAAAAAAATAAAATGATTAAGTAATTTATCTTGTTTCTGATATACGTAATACTTGTGTTTATTGAATTTACATCGGGATCGGAACAATGTATACGATATTTATTTATATCACAACAAAAGTTATGGCGACTGTACCCCTCCCTAGATAGAGAGGCAAATGTGAGCATTAACTTGTATCTTCATTAACATAACATCGCATTATTGAATATTAATTATGCGGTTGTACAGGGAGAATTTGTTCAGTCCCAATAAAACTATATTATTTTAGTTATAGCTTGACGATATATCATTGAGGTATTTAAGAGATAAGCATTAGGTAAGACGAATTTGAACAGACGACGTTGATGAAATCCGTGTTAGGATGCAATTCCAGGTTGCCTAAGATTAAAAACCGGTCAATTGTGAGTTGAACTCGCTCAAGAAGGGTCCCTATCTATTCAAACAAATACTTTTGTATGGGAGCTACTCTACTATTATATATTAGCCCATGACGGACAGAACGTCATTTTAAAAGGGGACCCTTTTGTGCGCCGTTTGGAACACTTACTGAAAATGCTTGAAAAGGAAACGAAATTACGTACGAACCCAACTCATCATCATCTCCGCGTTTTCTCGGTTGAATCCTTGCGGAGCCCGGGGTCCGCTTTCCTACTTTTATCTCTCCACATACGAACCCAACTATCAATGCTATATTCAAATACAAGTGACCCGCTATCGCTTCGAATCGGCTGAATTTTACATAAAAATCTTCGTCTTAAATCCCTCTACCTATTGAATAAGACCGCATCAAAATCCATTGCGTACTTTTAAAGATTTAAGCACACATAGGGATATAGGGACAGGTAAAGCGACTTTGTTTTATACTACGTAGTAGTAGTAGTACCCCCTTCCTCTTATATGTGGCATCGTTTACGTATTGCTGAAGATTCAAAATATGGTATAAAAAAAGGCCTGAAATTCTGTTTCAATTTAAATTTAAAACATTCAAAATTTAATTAAAAATACTTTCCAAAGTTATAAAGACTTCATTAGTAAAGTTATATACTTCTTAGAGGGGATTTAATACCGAACCCTAAGATGAATAAATTCCTGGCGTTGAGTTGTGCCATACGTAACCTTTCAACTAAATTGAAACGGTATTAGATAATTTTATGATATCCTCATTAGGCATACTGCTTTAGCACACCATAAGGAAGCGTCAAATAGTGCTTGCAACGCAACCTCGTCGTATTATTAACGTATCTTCGGTACCAGCTTGTGAAGTGTTGTTCAACTATTGTTGTTTGAACAACACACGAAGTGTACCCTACCAACACCGGAGGCGCCGACATGGGAACACTAATATTTATAATATTTTACTATGATGACATCATAACATGGCTTTATGAGCTTCAAATGTTTACTTGCGCTACGGAATTTCGTTCGTTTTCTGTACATACACAGTTCTAACCTCAATTAATATGCGTTGACAGATTAAACATACAAAACAATGCCACCAAAATAAAAAAACAAAAAAAGACATTGGCTGGCTGAATGGTACATTTGGTTGACTTTGTCTATTGCGCCAACAGTGTTGGGTTTGATTCCCACTCGGGCATATTTGTGTGATGGACTCTATGTTTGTTACGTGTTTAGGTGTGAAGTTTATCTATATATTCCATTGTTCTTTGTGATAAAGGTAGCACAAGTGCTTAAGCAACTTCGCTGTATGAATAGTGCTATATTGATACCTAATATTGATACACAAATTATGTAAGCCTATTAAAAAAAAATAAGGACACTTATTTTACAAAACATAATTACTAAGTTTGTAGAAAGACCATAGCCAATGCAATTTAAGAATCCTAACTAAAATTGTAGTTCATCTCAATTATTCCAAAAAATTGCAACCTTTTTTCCTTGAAACTTACTCTCCTAACACACACTTAAGTATGGTATTCCTATCTGCTAGCTACATTACATCACATCACCATAAAAGTAAGATTCCGAATGCATCTTCTCACGAGTGGACGGTGCGCAGATCTCAATGACAAATAATCGCATAAACGGATTTAAGTATGTACAAACGTACGTACAGGGTTCCCAAAAACCACAAGCTTCTTTGGTCTAGCTGAGGCCACAGTAACAGTACCTACTTAAAATATCAAAAGCACGTAGATTCGCTTAGCTTAGTAATCATATAAATCTGATAAAGCGGAAAATAATATTTAGGAAAATATTTCATAATATCTTTTAAGTACTCATTTTGTGTAGGTATAACCTATTTATACGAATAAGGCTAAAATTAGTAAATATGTTTCATAGTTTAGTACATTTACTTTTTTTCCATTATAGTCAGCGCAAAAAAGCACTAAGCTTTATGCTTTACGAACAAAGTCAAGTATCAGATTGATTGCACATACAAATCAAGCAACAGACAACCCTAGACGATTTTCAATAAAAAACAACACTATTAGGAAATGACCACGGCATGTAGTAATGTCGTAAGAAGAAAACGTTAAGGACTCAGCTGTTACCAAACACACACGTGATTGGCTCTTTCGTAATACCGAATACAGACATTTAGTTAGTGACTCCAATATAGGTTTTAATTGGCGATGGATTGCAGGGATTACCCTCCGCTTAATAGGCGAGGAGGCCACGTTAATATTTGCCTACTAAGGAATACAGAATTGGCATACGCGTCGTCGGTTACAATACATCTTTTCAAGTACGTTACACCGTTTTTAAGTATGTTTAGGAACAGATATAGATATAGAAATAGCTTATTTCGTTTAGTAACCTAACATCAACTATTACAATTGTTTTGCAATTTATGATTTTTGAATATCAGGTTTGTACTAACAGAACATATTAGATAACAAACAAATGTATTTGAACATGAACTCTACACTTGAAATAAAACTTATTTTACGGATTAAACTCGCGTGTATGTTAATCTAAACATATTTTTTAGAGATCCGACGTTTTGAGCTCTTTACTTGCCCCTGACCACGAGCTCGCTATAAAGAGCTCGAAATGTGAAATTAGTTTTATTTCGAATATAATATTAAATTACACAATATTA
Organism: Maruca vitrata; assembly: GCA_039566165.1. Lineage (NCBI taxonomy): Eukaryota > Metazoa > Arthropoda > Insecta > Lepidoptera > Crambidae > Maruca > Maruca vitrata. The sequence continues at coordinate 6,532,968 of CM076911.1, forward strand.
AAATAACCGTTTTTAATACTTTACATTTATTTTACGTTTCTGTTACTTACTAAAATGCAAAAGTCTATACTGGAACATACCATACACACAACCATTGAGTTACAAACGTTGCTCCTAAAAAATTACACTGTTCCACAAAAATGAAACAGCTAGTAATTATGGTTATTTATGGTGCTTGACTTAAATATTCTATTGCGAGCGATCTTTGTATGACTGACTCTTGCACTATAGCACACTTATACAGTTGTCAGTTCCAATCAAAACTAAGGAAAGAGGGACATCACACACACAATACTATACTTGCTAATTGATAAGGAACTGAATATCTTTCAACAAGAAGCTTTATAGGTGGCCCGTGAAGAAATTCAAAAAAATATTTTAAAGTTCAAGTATTCAAGTAAAATTTAAATTAAGTAAAGAGACAAAATTCATTATCATTACTTTGATTGGTCGGAACCAATCAATTCTGATAATTCGTTTTGACATTGACATTTGGCATCTTGTTTCAAGCATTTCGGAAGTGAAATTTTGAGCGATGCATGGTCAACCGACATTTAATTTGTATAAAGATTTTCATTTTACTGTAAATACCACGAACGTACCACATACGTAGTCTAATTACCTGAAAGTGCTTTGACGTCATATCTTATGAATCTATCATAAAAAAAAAAACGTATCTACAATATGGTTTGGAAAAGAATGGTATATCAGCTTTCATTTACCGCTAGAACCACCGATGTGAATCCTGAACATGGTGCTTAATCGTTAATACGTATTTTGATATCTAATCACAGTACCGCTTGACTGGTTCGATGGGGCATTGGCTTGTGCCGATGTGTCATGCATCACGCGTCTATGTGTCGGGGGTTCGATTCCCACTCGCGACAAAAATTTGTGTACCACAAGTGCTTATGATACAACTACGGGGCCAGATGGCTTAGTAGTCGATTCACACTATATTAATTTTGAAAATGGTCGTTTCGCACGTTCGGTAGAATGAATTTCGTGCAAATTGACTGCTAAGCTTGCCAGATTATTGTTAGTGCTGTAGTGAAACTTGCTAGCGGCCGCCTGCTACTTCCCCCGCGATGAAAATTAACTTTTGGCATCCACGATTTATTAAAATAGTCTACATTTATTAGTGAAAGTCCTTTGAAATTGCTCCAGTCGATTCCGAGATTAGCAAGAACATACAGACAGACCGAGAGACAAAAACAAAAATCTAAATTGTTTTTGTTAATGGTACCCGATAAAGATTCATACCCCTTTAGTTTTAATATTACAAATAGACACTTCAATAAATTGTTTGAATTTGTATTCATTTTATATGGTGTATAGATTTATACCAAAAAAACCCTAAATTAACGACAAAAAAAAGCTTGTTGTAATATTTTCCACCTGCATTAGATTATTTGAAGGTCACACCTCATTTATTTGCCAAAGTGTCTGTCAAACTGTGAGGGCTTTTACTTGTTTACGTCTACGTACCTTGGATTGAGTTTACTCAAAAAATATTGGTTTTACATTTGGACCTCGCTGACGCAGAAATTAAATATTTAGATAGACCACAGAAGGTTTTAAAGAAGATCCGACTGTGGATGATACCGAGCGATCGAATAACGGAATTATAGAATTATTATTTGTGCGACACATTTGAAATAAAACAAATTTTACGGATTAAACTCGAGGGTATTGTAGAGGAGGGGTCTCTACAATGCACGCGAGTTTCATCCGTAAAATTTGTTTTATTTCAAATCGGATTATGGTCACGACAAAAAACAACTCAATCTAAACTATTAAAATACACATAGAAAGAATACTTACGGTAACAAACACCGAAAATCCACAATGGTGTTAGTGAGTCTATCGAAAATATCAATGAAATGTAACTTAGAAGTCATTGTTAACCGACTATATATATATATATATGTTACCGGCCAAACCCGATTTCAGGACAAACTAGTTTAGCCTAGTCCAAACTAGTTTGTCCTAAGCCCGTTAGGATAAACCAGTTTAGACTAGGCCAAACTAATTGATCCTGATATAGATACGCATACTCTAGGATAAATTGGTATAGCCTAGTCTAAACATTAAAGTATGTCAAAATAATTATTAATCCAAATAAAATCATCCACCATTGAATTTTTTATTTTTATTAAACTATAATCGTATTTCTTGTTTCTTATAAAGATTCGTCGTTAAAGTGTTAATATGTAAAATCATACTATATTCACCAAATGCACTGCCTCGTTGGTCTATTGGTAGCAAGCGCTGCGTAAGGACCAAAAGGTCCCCGGTTTGAGTACGGGGTCGGGCAAAATTTGTGTGAGTTTTTCTTTAACGAAATTACTCAGCCCGGAGTTAGGAAATTGGCGGTTGGACGTCCGTGTCTCAGAAAGCACGTTAAGCTGGTGGTCCTGCGCCCGATCTCTCATCGGTCATGTCGGATTGCCGTCTCACCGAAATAATATTTGTATTTAAAAGAAGCAATAACGTTTCAATTATTATGTCGTTAAAATTTATAGATATCATTTGGTATTACGGTAATTGTAAAGATTGTAGGTAACTTACCTACAATCAATCATACTATGACAAATAATAGGTACTATAACAAATTAGAATTGTCGATGTTCGCCGCAACCTGAACCAGCGGGATTACATAGAGAACGTCATCAGAACAGCTTCCCGCAAACTGGAGATCCTGAACAGAGAGTACGTATTAACACTTAACGACAAATCATTATAAGATACAAGAAATAAGATTACAGTGCAATGAAAATGATTATTTTTCAAATTGCCAAAAAAATACCAGTTTATCCTAGAGTATGCGTATCTATAGGATCAATTAGTTTTGCCTAGTTTAAACTGGTTTATCCTAACGGGCTTAGGACAAATTAGTTTGGACTAGGCTAAACTGGTTTATCCTAACGGGCTTAGGACAAACTAGTTTGGACTAGGCTAAACTAGTTTATCCTGAAATCGGGTTTGGCCGGTAACATATATATGATGACATAAGAAACTTCTTTTCGAAGTCGGTTAACAATGACTTCTAAGTTACATTTCATTGATATTTTCGATAGACTCACTATATATATATATATATATATATATATATATATATACACCGTGAAGTTTTGGTGGTTCTTTTCCCGCAGTAAAATGATTCTATCTTAGTAGTACAAAAGATGTGTGCAGTTCTTTTCGGTAAAATCAATAAATGCCGGTTTTACGAAAGGTTTAACCGTAACTCGAAAACACGTCCGAACCGCTTTATGACTTAGGGTGTAGGTAGAGCTTCTTTAGGTTTAAGCATCGATTTCATGCGGCAAGCAGTACCTGAATACGTCACATCTTCAAAAACAACGATAGCTTCTCTCGTTTTCGAGTTGGAAAATTATTATTCTGAAAAATCGAAAAAAGAAATTTTTTTTTTTTCGAGGAATAATTTGAATGATTCGATAGTATTACTAAAGGCAAGTCGTTCTGCCACGGGAAAACAACCACTAAAATTTCTCGGTGTATATATTTATATCAAAAACAGTTACTTGCGCACTTCCTGTTTTTTTTGTCAAAGAGTACTTTTTATGTCCATTACTTAAACCACAAAACAAACCACAATAGTAATTTTATTCGAATTTGAAACGTTCAGGGTCTATAATGTAATCTATTATTATTTGCGTGAACACTACACATTTGAAATAAAAAAAAAACAAAAAATATCTGGGACTTTTCCACACTCGGTAACCTGAATCCAAACTAAGCAGAGCTTGTACTATGGGCGTCTGAGACTGATATACATACATCGATGTGTATAAATACATATTAACATCCAGACATAAAATATGAATAAAAATAAAATTAATTTTACAAGCACGAGTGCTGTAAAGATCTCGAAATTTCAAAGGCTAGTCTAAAAACAGCAGCAGTACTGCTAATGACCTTGACACAATGATCCGTTAGTGCAAGTCATCGTATGCTCAGTATGTTAATTCCGATTGTTAACACAATATTTCACTTGTCATAGTACCTCGCATAACGATGCGAGGTACTATGACAAGTGGAATATCGATTGGGAATCGAACCCACGACTCTTGAACTGCCAGTCAGGGTCACTAACCACTGTTCTACCGAGCCAGTCAAACAAATGCTTAAAACTTAACACGGAAATCTATTCTTATCAGTTGCAAATGTGTTACGGCACGTATGAAACATTGCATTCTTGAAACAAATAGATACAAATGTTTATCGACAGTAGTTAAAACTACCGGAGTGTAAGTTAATGTTTGTCGAGAGTAAACGCTTACCTGTTAATGCTTGAACATACATGACAAATACTCTCAACATTCATGTCTTGTGTCTGCGTTTACAAATACGGGTACAACCAGCCAGGTTAATATTTTCTAGATGCATGATAAAAATAAATGAAACTAATCTTATTTCCCACATTCCTAAATTATTTATTAAATGATACTAGTGATTTGTGGTGAAAAAATAAAACTATTTTTTACTTTGTACCTAACTACGGGCCACTCTTTATTTATTTGCCAAAGTTAATTGTACAAATTCATTAAAAAAAACAACTGAAAAGCCAAATAATTCTTACATTGATAAATCTATGACGCTGAAGACACCACACTAGTGGCAGGGTACATAATAATATTAAGACCAATGCACGAAACTAAGAAATAGTACCCCGATACAATGTTATATCAAAACAGGTTCTAACATCGACCAGTAATCCAATATCAGATTCCCGTCGGGTGTGAGCTGACCTCTGTCCACAAATCTTCAACCTTCATTTCACATGCATGTCCAATGCATGTGAAATGTTTGACTTAGATTGTTGTCGAAATAGTACTGCTAAATACAGACTAATGCTAAAATCTAATGAAACTTTTTTACCCCGAAATGTGCATTATACACCGTGAAATTTGAGTGGTTGTTTTACCGTGGCAGAACGATTTGTCTTTATCAATACTATCAAATCATGCAAAAATACGTCGAGAAAAAATTTTTTTTTTCAAATTTTCAAATCATTTATGTTCCAACTCGAAAACGAGAGAAGCTATCGTTCTTTTATAAGATGTGACGTAATCAGGTACTGCTTGCCGCATGAAATCGATGCTTAAAGCTAAAGAAGCTCTACACCCTAAATAATAAAGCGGTTCGAACGTGCTTTCGGTTAAACCTTTCGTTAAACCGGCAATTATTGATTTTAATAAAAAAGAACAGCACAAATCTATTGTGCTACTAAGAAGGATCATTTTACTGCGGGAAAACAACCACTAAAATTTCACGGTGTATTAATACACTTCGACGAGTGAGATCTTTCGTCCATCTTTTCATCTCGGTTACTTAGTTCTTACAAGTAGCTTAACTAACACTGGATAGACAATTTTTGACAGTTTATTCGACGCTTAAATTCAACATTTGTAAGGGAATTCAGAATTCAATGAAAAGAAAATATGTTAGGTATATACAAGAAGTATTAGAGTATTTTCGTATCTATACAAGTACATAAATAAAATTAAAGTGCCTGTTTGTAATATTAAAATAACAACTTAATAAAAATAAATTAGTATGAATCAATATCAAATTATTGTCTGTCCATATGGTTGTTCCGGCTAATGTCCGAAAAGGCTGGACTAATTTTGACGGGACTTTCGCTAATTTTACAAGGTACTGCTGCCAAAACCGTTTCCATGCGGACAAGTTCGTGGGCGGGCGATAGTAAGAAACAAACATCTTAAGTGTGTAACTTCGTCCGATTATCAATTGGCTAACAATAAAAGTGTTTCTGTCAAATTGCAGCCTCATTCCATCTCGACCTAACGTGGAAACGCGTTTTTGTTGTAATGATGCATAATGATGTCTCAAACGCATGAGAAAATCATTATAAGTCCATAGAAATGGACAATGCACGAAGTTAGAACATCATCACATGGTGAAAATTGTGTCTGTTATGTAACTCTTTGTTCTATCGCATTTCGTGCTGATAATAAGACATTGTAGGTGTTACGGTGCCACTTTTCATTATGGCTGTTAGAGGAAAGATGCGTTGCGTATTTAGACGACGTAATTTTAAAACGTGGATGGCTTTAAGTGCACTAATGTTCGTGTAAAACGTTTCCGTACCTGCTATTAAGTTTCGTATACTGATTTGGCGACATGGAACGCAATTTATTTCTCACGTTTAGTAATTTCTCACACTGGTAAGAAGTTCTGCAATCGAAAATATTTAGTAATATTGTTACGGCGTTTGCATTTAACCTATAGAAGAATAATGTGAAAATAAATTAATACACAACATTGCGAATTATAATACCTATCACAAAATTACAGATTTTTACCTGATTCCGTTCTTAGATGCAAGCGCTTTTCTTACAGATATCAGAAATAAAAGTGGTTGACAACACAAACATACATTATTTATAAATAACAAATCCAGACACAAAACAAACATAGATATTGATCCAACAAAAAAAAAACAAATATTTGTCTTGAGAGGGAATCGAACCTACGACTCTTGACGCTGGTAACAGTGACACCTTCAAATGCGCTCCCGAGCAGTACTACGCTTTCATTGTTTCAGATATTAATAAAAGTTTATAGATATATCATAGATGTTTATGAAACGATGAATGATGCTAAAAGTATTACGCTAGATTTATCACTTTAAAGTGTTTCAGATCATTCAATGTAAAAATCAAATGCGAAAAGTAAAAAAAAATCTGGTCATCTATTTATTTCCGCTAATTTCTGAAACGGTCAGACCGATTTTGACGGGACTTTCGCTAATAAATGGCTTTTACAAGGTATATTATAAGTTTTCAATGAATCATTGCTGCCGAAACCATATTATTCAAGACTGCGGGTTTTCATTATGGCAGGGGACATGTTTACAAGTGTAAACATAAAATGGTCCATGGGCACAGTAACTTGTAAACATTAGACATAGCCAGCCAAAGGAACGAGAAACTAAAGGATTTACTTGCAGATTACGCAACGGTGGCTAGCAGCCACAAAAGCCGATTCCGCTAGCAATGGATACTGATAGGGTTAACACACTTATCTTTTTGCACCCCGGGCCCTTAAAAATGTTATCTGACTTAATTATTTGTAACTTCAACTATTTATATCAAGGATAGTAAAAAATAAATGGATTATGATTTTTGAAGGTTTGAGGTATTAGTCACTTTCACATAATAAATATTTACAGTTACATAAATAAATATAAATATTTATTAATAAAGCAATATGTTGGCCTTTTCTAAGCCCATCTAACTAATGCACCAAGATTAGTAAGTTCTTAGATAACCTTATTTATTAAACCATTTTGTCCAAGTCCAAACCAAGTCTATAACTTGGCCTATCTATTACAATGACAGCTTGTTACGCCATATCTAGTTAGATTAAGTCATAAAGTACGTAATATTACCAGTCTAATTGTCCGTCCGTCAGCCCTGTTAGTGCACACCGTGTGCGTAACTGCATACTGCCGCTTCCTCAAAACGGCAAACGGATTGTATGCTCGCATCGCATCGTCCTCGGTACTTGCACTCAGTAATGGAGTGGAATCCCTTTGATCGGACACTAAGTGAATCCTATAGCAATTATGCCCTGCATTGTACTGATCAAGGTAATTGAACAAGAATTTTGGACCACCCGCTGATATCTTTTGTGGAATAACTGACTGAAAGTGCTTAATGCATATTGCCTGATAAGCTGCTCCAATAATATGGCACCACATTTAACTTAACTCATCTAACCGTGGCCGTAGGGCGTCGGACCACAAGGGATGTAATGGCATACATTCACGACTATAAACATAAGGAAGAGGTACTTCAGGTGGGAGACATTTTGTCGACCGGTTGCTGTTACCACCATACAGTTGTGTAAAACCCGCCAAGTGACTCTGACCTCTCTTGGTCAGGTCGCGTTCCGGGATCAGCACTGTACGAACCGGAGCCAGGGGGGACCATTGTTGCGGCAAGCGCCGGACCAGTGGAGTCTTAGCGGCGGTATTGTGCGGGCGGAGCGGGTCAGCCCGCCGGCCAGGGAGACCCGTAGAAACGGGGGCCCTTCCGTCCGGCGGACTGGCCAACTCCGACCCACACAGCTCAATACCAATGCGAGACTCCACGCCTTGTCTCGTTGTTGCCGCAGCAGTGGTCTCCTTTTTCACGGCTTTCAGGGTGAGTGCGACAGGCTCAATATGGTCTATTGTGCCTGTCGACCTCATATTTGGATCTCACTACCGCTTACCATCAGGTGGAGTGAGGTCATCTTGTTAGCCTCTTAATAAAAAAAAAAAAAAAAAAAAAAAAAAAAAAGTACTAGTTTAGAATACCGAATAATATAAATGGGAAAATGTATGTGTGTGTTTGTTTTTACGTCTTACACCGCGGCAATCTGACCTATGATATTCCTATCATGAAATGCATGGCTTCTCAGTGCACTCGTAGCAAGTGCCAATCTGGCGTGTTTAAATTGAAGATTATATTAATATTATGCAGTGCTGACATTGCGACTCTTTCAATACGCGACGCATCTCATAAGCCTCTTACTTATTTTTTTTCTAATAGATCGTGTTAATAGACCAGTTAAGACGATAATAAGTACTATGTAGATTTTGCAAATCCAAAGCACCGGTTGCCACGACCTTGCTAATTGATATTACAATTTAAAAACCTAAGTACACTCTTGGGGCCAAACAGTTTTTTCGAGTACACTTGGGCAACTTTAAGACAGGAATAAATATTGAAACATACTTCATATTTGTAATGAGTTTACTTTTGCTAGTCTGCTTTTGGATTTCGACACCTATGTTGTGGGTGATAAATATATAAATTAAATAATGTTGGTGTGTTTTCAGGATTGATCCTGTTTCTATGGGGAGGACATATAATACTTAGTTACCATGCTCCACGATACCACGTCCATAAACGCCATGAGTTTGGCAGATTTCTGGGTGACACTGTGCCGTGGATAGTTAAAACTAAAAACCCTCAATTCAAATCAAACCCTCAAACGGCATTCTAGTTTTATAGGCCCCGCACTCAAATGCTTGTATGTGTTAATGATGTGCTAAAATACTCATAAGTTCTGTGTTGTAAATCTAAGTGTTGACCTTTCAAATACCGCATCGCACAGGGGCTTAATGAAATTTGTGCTCAAGAAGTCCTTCACAACATGAATCAGCACTTCTGAATGGCCGAAGACTCTTCAGTTTCCACGTAAACCCAAATGGCTCGCTTTCGCAATCGAATAATAACGATAACTTACAAAACCAATTCATGGTATTTGCAACTGACTTCATCATCGGACATGTCATCGTGTGTTGCGAGTGTGTGTTTGCCAAAAATAGATTCATTTTACAATCGGGTTATTAAGTAGGCACCTATTGTTCTCTTACATCATATTTATGTTTTTGTATTTACCAAAACTTTTTTCGTATAATTCTAACTTTTAGAATATTTACGTATTCATTTACATAACATTGGCTCCACCCAAATTCTGCATAAGACGCTTTCACATGCACTTTGAACAGTGCAATTTCATGCAACCCCAGTTGATGTTCATTTAGGTTTGCACTAAATTGCATAGTTATTGGTTGGTGCCACTAAATATTTCGTATCTTTCGAGGATAAGAAGAAAAGTGATATTTGGACCAAGGCCACTTTTATGATGACCTCACAGCTAGGTAATCAAGGCTTAGACAATGACTAATTGCAAAATCAATCCATGCATCATACATATATATGCACGACCAGCTCTCTCATATTTCTCAACAATATTAATGACCATATTCATTGAAAATCAACTGTTCATTAAATGTCATTTCATTATTAACAGCACGTATATACTTTAATGAAAGTGTTTATATACTTTAATGAAAGTGTTGAGATAGTATTAAAATACGTGAGTAATAATTTCAATCTTATTTTTGCATCATATTTTAAACCCATCGAAATGTAGATTGCTTGGAGTTATATATTGCCAGCTGCTTGATGTTAGATAGTAACGCATTTTGTTGTTACTACTTTTAATTTTGTTTTAATAATGTTATCTAGATTAGACTATTAGTCATGAATCATAAAATAATATTTGTGATGCATCTCAACAATTATTTTTATACGTATACAATGGACCCGGTTTCTAGTGACCTCGAAATAAATAACCATTATCAGATCATGATTACATAAATTGCCAATGACATCACTTTGTAAGAGCCAACGTCAAATTAATGACATATAACGAGTTGTAATATATACTTCTCTTTGTAATCGTTCAATCAACTTTAGAACCAGACAGCTATTGGTTTACATCACAAAGAATATAACTGTAATCATTTATATGGTAGTCTATTATATTCGTTTAGTTTAACCGACTGCAAAATATTACCTACATTTCTGTCTAGTCAGGCGGAAGTTCGGAAGACGTTACATAATTGAACTAATTTTCAGGCCATCCCAAATTTCAAGAATATCTACAGCTACGTTACAGATGTAGGTAACAAAATTATCAGTGAAAATTTAGTTTCATAGTTACTTTGAAGATCTACTTCATGTCCCTTTACCGAAGATCCAATATTTGCGTAAAGATGTAATTTACCGATAAAATATTCCATTATTATAGGCCAGTATAATTAGACAAAAAAAGAAGCGAAGTTCGCAAAGCGTGGTGTAGTTCCACATGTTTGGTATTTTGTATAGTTCTATTAGTAGTTATAAAATTTTTATTTGCAACTTCGGAAAACTTGTGGAAGTTAATAAATAAAAATTTCGATTTTTACGATTTCCACAAGTCTTTCAAAGCTGCAAATCTTAAATTGTCATATCATAACATTTTCATTTGTGTATTTTTTTAACGCAATTCTTTAAATCAATGTTGCATGCTGGCTGATGTTGATTTTTGAGTTATATCTGCGAATAGACTCTTCAATTCGTAAGTTCTTAAACCACTCTAAGATGCTTGTTTGATGATTGCCAATAAATTATTGGTGAATCTTCCATAAGCTTAACTTCATATCAAAAGTACCAGTAATCGACGAGCGTACATGAGAGGTTAATGGATGTGGAAGAAACGAAAGTGGTGTGCCAGGGTCGTAGCACATGGCTGGAAGTCTGCCAACCCCATAAGAAAAAGCCGTGATTCTATGGATGTTCGTATTGATATAAGCTTTCACTTTTTTTAAACCCGAGTTGCGTCGAAATTATCGTAATATTTTTATTATTATTTCTTGTCTCATTTTTTTTAGGTTATGGGCCGCGATAAATAAAACGGAAACTTCTAGGCGCCCAATAATAATACATTATTTCTGAAAATTTCCACTTTCGAGCCATCGTTCTGGAGATACAGCCTGGTGACAGACGGTCGGGTGAACGGACAGAGAAGTCTTAGTAATTGGCTCCCGTTTATACCCATTGGGTACGGAACCAATAAACCAAACTTAAAGTTAATAAAATTAGACCGTCGTATGCTCCGAAACCTCAGGGTGCGACTGCAACTCGGACTCGATTAGCTTTTTAGAATTGTTATCTTTAAACACACGCAATTCCACTTTACATACATAATATTTATGGGTGTGGCACATTTAAGAATACCTCAGCTTACATAATACATTTTCAAGTGGTTGGGCATCAACGATACCAAATTGTGTTGCAAATTAAGTAGACTAGCTTGAATGTCAAATAAAAAAGAGTAGTTATTTGTGCTTCAATATAAAAAAATGGGTCAATAGGCTTAATTGAAATATAGACAAGTAGGTTTTTCAGACGTAATCAGTATCTTTTGATTGGAAAGTCAGAAAGAAAAGTTACAATTAGAAGAAAGAAAAGTTATTACATCATACAAAGTTTTGAAACATACATCAAGTTAAGGCAGCAAAAACAAAATTAAAAACTGTAGAGCAATCGGATCGACTGAGGGAATTGGGTTCAGTTCAAATAGACAAATGTTACACACAGACTCTCTAAAAGTACAAACATGCATACAGCGTAGGCACATCACTCAACAAATGGTTCAAACAACGACTTCAGGCACAAATGAAAAACAGAAGCACTACCAAACTCGCTATCCAGCTACTCATTTGTTTTTCTCACTTTATTTACTCTTCCATTCCATCCATTTCCTGGTTGTCATTGTGACAGGCATCAGCAATATGTCATCCGATTGTCAACTCAAAAACAATACCTGCCACAGTTGTCGATTTCGAATTGCAGCAACCCACTGATGAGTTTATAATACACGGTTTCTGTGCCGACCTAAATATGGATGCTGGATGCGGTTGCACGACATCAACCGGGTCAAAGGTAATAAAAAATCATCATTTTGTAATAAGTAATAACGCACTAGTTACATAACTAACTCTCGATGCTACATTGTACTTAGACAAAAATTAAACGGGCCAAAGTTTCTCTATTGCAACACGAAGCCATATAAACTACATCCATATTTTTTGCTTTGACATTGTACTTTACTAATGGTAGCTGTACGCATACGATTTATGATCAAATAGAAATATTCAGAAGCAACTGACTTCAATCTAAAATAGATTTTACTTCATCAGTGGGTCACTTCAAAAAGATAGTGATAAAATTGTCTATTTGGTACTCATTTTCTTATAGAATACATAGCTATAACATCTACTAAATTGTAGTGTATCTAGCTATCTAATCATTATGTAGTTACTTGTAGTTATACGAGTTAGGGTGTACAACTTCTAATTCGTCTATTTGCCTTAGTACATTTGTATACGAATAAAACAATTGACGATTCAATTCAATATGTTGCATTTTTGAAATAAAAACAAATGCAATGACAATTTCCTGGGTGAGGGAAACAATAAATTGCTACGAAACACCGTGTGCAGACATAGTTATTTGATGTTAGCGGTCAGCTACAATGGAATCCAAGTTGTGTAAGCACCCACATTGTTCTACATGATACAGAAACATGGAGGTGTCTTGCTTGATGTCGACTATTGTTAAACAGATAAAAGTAAAGTTTTCCTATGGAGCGATAATACATTATGCAATAATACTTATCTTACAAATCTCAATGATTATTCCAGTGCCATAAAAATTACTTCCCAAAATCTCATATTTCATATTTGGCGTTAGAAATAGAATACATGAAATTTTTGATTGCAACTTTTTATGTCAAAAGTTTTCAGACTAAATTTTCAACGTGTTCTCTTAGACTATTCTTTTAGTTTTGTAGAACTTTCATTCAACTTGTAGGTGCTGAATCTTACCTGTGACCTTTCATTTTTCACCTTTAAACTAATATTTTGAATTGTTACTTTCGTTAAAAAAAAAGTTCGTCATTTCCTTTGATATCAATATCAAAATTGCCGAGCCAAAAATTCAGTTTAGAAGAAACAGATGGTGTATTAGGTATGTATTTGATATTATATGGTTATAGAATTGGAAAGTTACATAAATTGGGAGTGCTCTTTTATGAACAACGCATTTGCTTGGACTAATAATTTGCAATGTCATTCCAAGTAAGATGGCTTGTGGCTATTATAGGCCTGCATCTTCAGTCCTATATATTACATAGGACCGCATCCAGATTTCGATGTGATTCCAATAACTAATATCTATTTGTGGTTTAGGTACCAATTTCGCTAATACACAAACAAAAAATTAGTCTTTATGGCTCTACACGCGATATTAGCAGAAAAAAAAATATTACAATACACAAACAGTCACACTATAAATAAATTATCTATGTAGTAAGTATGTATGAACCATTACATGCGTAGTGCTCATTTATTATGAATATCGTGATCAGCTTTCACTAAAACTCATCGAGTGCGCCTGACCTACGCAAGTCCAAGACGCGATCGTTACCGTAAACTGCGTGGGAGTGTCCGAACTACTCAAAACATGTTCACGTAACAACATCCAACGTCCATTAAAAATGGTAGTACTATGATTGCCTACGAATACCAGACGAAATCATCACTTGACACATGCTCCAAGTAATTGAATTGGCCCGATATGGTCTGTTGTTGTACGTAACCTGGATTAACTATGTCAAATTTGAGTAAGTCGATGGCGCTTTTGATAATGGCCTCTTGCGCTAAGAATGGGTCGGACACCGAACGAGAAAAAAATCTATGCTATTAACATTGATGGTCATTGCGTGTTTGGGTGCATTTACTACAACGTTTCACGTATTATTTTGTTATTTCACTGTTGAGACTAATACGACTTTAACTTTGGTAATGAAAATTCCTATGAAACAGTTTTATAGTATTTTTAATGTCTACTCGAAATTTTTTTTTTTTTGCGCAACAGTACGCCAAGTCCTTACCCGTAAACGTACTGTGATAATGAACGAAATAACAATTTATAGTACCCGTAAGCGACACCTGTCTGCCTGTCACAGTTAACGCGTGACTCAGCGATCATTCTGTCTGGTTGGGATTCGGGTCGGCGTCAATGCCCGCTGCTCAAGTTACCGAAGAGCGAATTCGCAATTTGCAAAAGAAACGTAGGGGTGACCCCTTGCCAGAAGTAAGTCCAAACGATATTCAACCAGGGCGGCCGATATTAGATCTCAGACTCAGACATACTAAAGTGCACAAGTGTACGCGCAAACACAAGTGCACGAGATCCAACATCATCGTTGAGGGATCAGACGCAAGACCACTGGCTCTCCGAGACAAGGGCGTGCATCTGTCAGCTTCCTGACTCCGGTCTGAGTAATTTCTCAACAGAAAACCCTATCTCGGACTCGAACCGGGTCCTTTCGGCGTCGGCTTTTACGCGGCATTTCCTACTAATAAATCCACAGGGCACGTGCCAGAAGTTAGGCGACCACCCTGATTGGAGAGCGTTACTTAAAAACATTCCCTAAATCTGCATATCGATCTGACGACAGCAAAGGTCAGCGCATTCGTCGCGATTCTAAAACCAGACTCTCTAGACTAGTATATTGGTACTTACAGACTAGATCAGCGATACTCAATCTGCAGCCTACGGATAGCATGTACCCATCCATATGTCAGTTTAGAGTAAAAATCGATGGCCGAGTGATTCATGCTCTCGCTTTCATTGCGAGTGGTAGCCAGTTCAACTACCCCATGTGCGTTTACAAATATTAAAAGGGCGACAAGGCCTTAGTCAACCACTCTGGCCAAGAGCGGGTTGGTTGACTACGCAACCTAAGGATTCCTTCGTAGGTGTGTAGCTTTCCTCACGATGTTTTCCTCACCTTTAAAGCAACGAATAGTTCTACATATGAATTCAAATTTGAAATACACAGTGGCACGTGGCGGGGTTTGAACTGGCGACCTCTCACATGGCAAGCAACGTCCATATCCACTCGGCCATCGACGTTTTTTAAATTAAAATATCATATATACGTTTATTGGAACAGTGAAGGAAAAACAATGTGAGGAGGAAACCTGGCAACCAACTACAACTTTTCAGTATTACTTATTTTCCTAGAATACTGAACATTTCACTCTGACATAAGCTCAGGCTTCTGGGAATGGCCTATCCGAAACCTGAAGAATGCGGGCACTTCAAACCTAGAAACATTCTAGCATTAATGTGTTTAATCTTTAGAGAATAGGCGTATAGTAGACAAAAGATTCCTAAGGGTCGAAGTTAACCGTTTATACGGTCCCCGCGACAAGATAAGATGTTATGATTTGCTTAATAGTTATGTGTTTTGAATTTTTCATTAAAGCTTTATTGAAATGCTGTTTATTTACTTTTTTAACTGATTTGTTTTTTAACCGACTTCAAACAGCTATCTTTTCATATTTTTGCATATTGTACTTACATAATACGATGGCAGTAAGATATACCTTTAAACATTTAATATTTTTTATTATATTTGCAATTTTTATTGTTAATGGCCAATAAAATATTCATCCGTAACCCTAACTTAAAGCGCCCGAGAGTGCCACTGTACAGTGTCGTATTGTTTTTATTGTCATTTAGCCTTTGTGAACTTTTGTTGTACTTCATTTTTAAACACTTCACACCTTATACGTAAGGGACAAGTGCGAATAAAAAACGACGTCTCAAAGAGAATCAGATGTTTATCTTGTTTTTTACGCAATTTAAACAATGTACATCGTTGGTGTTCTCCGGCACTTGAAAAGTACTTGATATATTTTTAACGTTTTTTTTTAATGTAATTACAACTTTCTCGTGTGTTATCAACTTACGACCTTAAAAGACTCTTTGTATGTACAATTGATTCGCAATACTTTGACTTAATTTGTATTTTACCAGCTTAAGTTATTTGTAAACTCGATAGGGTTTAATGGGTAAAAAGGTACATTTATGATGTTGACAGGCACCTCGTAAATGTACCTTTTTGTACCGACATACGATGATGGCTTGGTAGGTTTGTTATCATCGCCGGACTTGCGGGGAAGCGGATGTTTTTCACCCCTCACGACCGCTTACCACCACATGGAGTGAGGTCATCCTGAGAGGATTTTTATAAAAAAAAACTACTTATTAGTATTTTAAGACAGAAAGCGTATTTTCCGTGTACTTAACGGCGCTTTCTATCGCGCTATAATTTGTAGAAGCTTTGAGTCGTACATGTATTAGCAAAAACGCTTAAAAAAGTACAGCGCCTTTTTTTTATCCAGCGCAGTGAAAACACAGTACTCAGCACGATAAACAAATCGGAATGGACAAAAAATTTATGCGTTGCGATGCGTGGTGCACTCTACTAAATCAAAATGAATGCGTGACGTGACTGTGCATCAAAAGCTTGATCGAAACTGTGAACAAATTAAGTGTAAACAGACGGCATCGGAATTGGAGTGTTTCGTGGCTAATACTTGCATTCAGCCCGGGTTTGTTTGAGGTGGCTCGCTCCCCCCATCAAAACCTCGTTGAATGGCATCGATGCTACCACTAATTGCACGACAAGAACTAACCTGGTTAGATGGTTGGCCAGACGGGTACTCAGATGCTTTCATTGAGAAATATTCTAATTTGCAGCATTCACTTTGAAATATCTCCTGTTCGAGTCTAGTCGGAAATGTAACTAATACCTACTACCCATTGTTGGAAGGGGTATTATGGTTTCGTCTGGGTTGTTTAATTAACATGAAACTTGCCAAGGCATGTTTCAAATGAACGCAATAGGATGATTTCAATTATGCCTTTTGTTACATGTAATGTGATTCCGACCAAATTCGGCGAAGGCAGCCGGTCTGAATGGAGATCAGTCAACTGCACAGGATAAGTTTGTAGTGAAGTGCAACAAAAGTGCACTCTCTGTGCTCCCAGTCTCATAGTTTGGTGAGACGGTAATCTGACATTACAGATGAAAATTCAGACGCAGGACCACTTGCCTAACTCTTACACTTATAGGTAGGTAGACTAACTAGTCCATAGACTAACGAGTGTATAAATAATTAACTAATTATAATCAATCAAAAACGTATAGAACGACATACTCGTATCATGATTTAAATGTTAAAATAATATGATAATATATTTGGGACATCTCCACATACGGCATCGGCATGGACATCTTCATCACATGAATGTTTGCCCACCCATGAGTGACTGAATGTGGGTTGTTGGTGGGGATCGAACCCGACTCTTGAAATCGTAGCCAGGGTTCTAGCCCATGTCGCTCCAAGCCAATCAAAACCGTGTCTTAGTAAGGTGGGCAAAAACTACAATAGAATAGTTGAATTGAAATAGCTAATTCAGACAGTGCATTCGCTTTGAAGCCCGGATCTGCTAATATAATTAGTCACGGCTCATAGTGGTTTGTTAGCCAGGGTTGGCGGTTTATATTACAGCATGGTCATGATTTTAAAGAAAGAAAGAACCATTTTCTTGTTGCCACCGGTCAAAATATCATTCAATCATATATAGGTACATTTACTTATGCATACCTTTACGTCCAATCAACTACTACGGAATCATCATCATTATCATTAACATTTTATTATATCCTACTACGGAATACGCTCATATATTTCGAACTGTCTAATTAAAATTTTTCAATGTATAAGCAGATACCTTCGAATTAACATCACAGTTGAACATTTACTTTAGGCATATTATTTCACATAATCAAAATTGTCGATATGCAACTAATTATGGGAGAAATCGAGGGCAACCCTCAAATTTTATAGGGACATGTACCGCGTTTTGCATATTTTCTGAAGTCATATTGGCATTTGGCTATCATAATCTTACGATGCTGAGCTGATGATGGAAGGTCAACTCCTTAATAGTTATGAGTAAAAGAATATTTTTTTTAATACTGTATACATATTAAGACTACTAGTTATAATATCAGTAGTATTACAGGTGAGCTGAACTAATAGGGTGAAAAAAAAATATGTAACACTAAAAAGTATGAAAAAAAATTGTAAACAAAAAAAAAACCGCCTTCAAAAACCCGACTCACTAAAAATTGCAAAATAATATAATACGAACATTTATAATAATCATCTGGGTATGAATTTTATATGTTGTTGAAGGCGGTGCCAATCAAAATTTTGAGGAAAATGAAGCACTCTGTGCTTGTTTGTATGAAATATAAACGGCACCGCCTTCAACAACATATAAGGGTGAATTTCCCGACACCAAATCGTAAACGGCACGGCTGAAACTGCTAGTGCAGGATGGCACTTTTAACTTGTAATATTTTTTTTTAGATAAAAGGTGTTGTCTCCTAAAGGTGACTATAAATATTTTTAAATTATGATTATCGCTAATTAGGTAAAAAAAATCTTAAACCCCCAATTGTATCATATCGGTGACGCGGCACAATTTGTTTTTCAGTATACTTTTAATCATATTTTAAAAACAGTTGATTTTTTAGGGATTTACCTTTTTTTATTTAAATCCTTAATAATGACAGTACCTTATTGCGGAAAGTTCAATACAAAATCTGTTATATTTAATGAATGGTAAGTACAAATTCACGTGTCCAAATGAGATATGTCATCGCGGTGAATTTTCGTTGTACGCGAATATCTAGGCATCGAAAAACACTAGCTTCTTGCCACTGCGCAGTAAATCTACGCATCAGTGCCGCCTAAGCGCTTAACGGAAGAGGACGTGTGTTGCTGTTTGCAGTTCCCGCCAAAAACGTAAGTAAGTTGGTTTCGGTGACTGCGTACCGTTTTTTTTGTCATTCACGTGAATGGATTTGTCGGAATAATTACGACGCCAGCGCCACCTGAAGGCAGTGAGTGGAAGCTACGGCACGCAAGCGCCACCCGGTGGCGCTAGACGGAGTCTACGTTAGGGCGGGCGGTCGTGCGCAGCGGCTCAGTTATCTCCGGACGACCGCACGGTGCAAATCGTAGAAACTGTCGCGTATCGTTATACTTCCGTTCAGTGTAATTAGTGTCGGGTGTGATTGTGTTCATTGTTCTGTAAATCGATCTAATGGAAATAGTGACCAAGAATAAATTTAGTGCTTTGATATCACGCTACTTTTATTTGCACGATACCTACATTCGCCCACACTATGTCGTTAAATACTTCTGATCCGACATCAGAAGTGGGATCGAATCGTGCAAATGATAGTCGCGGCGATGAAAGTCAGTGGCGGGTACTTTTTGAATTGCAAAATCAACAAATGCGCGAACTGATTCATGCATTGAAGTCTCCAAATGTGAATAATAGTGTAGTGCTGCCTGATTTCAACCCCGATAAGCAAGATTCTAATGCGAAATCATGGTGCGCGACCACGGATTTGTGTTTTGCCGATAATTCACTAAGCGGCGCGGTGAACTTGTTGTTGTGATCAGCAAAGCATTGAAGGGGGCAGCGTCAACATGGCTATCGCAGATTGTATACCAAGGTATGACATGGGAGGAGTTCAAGGTTCTTTTCACTGCCAGATTTGTTACTACAGAGACTTTGGCGGGTACTTTCATAAATCTTAACGGCAGTAAGCTCAACGAAAAAGAGGCCCTTTCCGCCTATGCGAGTCGGTTGATGGCATCCGCTTACTAATAGATGGAAGGATGCAGATAAGGAGCAGATTGCAGTAGCAGCTGTATTAGCGCATATTTCGCAGTTCGACTCGCGATTACAACGCTTAGCGTTTACTACCGACATTTCTTCAAGAGATAAATTGCAGAAAGAGCTATACGCTTTCTCATATCTGAAGCGCCAGATCCATACTCCTGGTCAATCGTCTAGTGAGCCCGATGTGAAGCGAGCTAAGATGACCTCGCTAAAATGCTATAGTTGCGGAAAAATGGGTCACAGACGTTCCGAATGTAGGAGCAAGCCTGTGGATGTGAGAGGAAGACCTGCGACGTATGCATCATCGAGTCAAGCAACCCAGCAGTCAGCAGCGAAGCCTTTCGTGTGCATCAAATGTGGGAAGCCAGGACACATCGCGAGCCGGTGCAGCAGCGGCGGCCATCAGGTCGATGGCAGCGGCGGCGGCGGCGGCGGTGCATCCCGGAACGAGTGACGAGTGGATGTTGCTTTGTAAGCAAACTACATGATCATGTGAGTCTTTTTCATACTGTTGCGATTTTATTTGAAAGTCAGTATAGTCTGTTTCAATGCAAACATTTTCATAATAGTTTCGTTTAAAGTAATGTTTTTTTTTGTAAAATAAAAGTAGCCACATGAAAAGTGTGAAAGATTATGTGAAATGCCTAGCTACCTATGTTGTACCTGATGCCACTAAGTGCTAAAGTTATTAGACTTCAAGCAAATTGTGGTGGCTACTGGCAGCTTAGAAAAAGAGGGAGTGTGAAACTGGGTGTGTGTGTGTGTGTGTGTGTGTGTGTGTGTGTGTGTGTGTGTGTGTGTGTGTGTGTGTGTGCTATTAGAAATTCATTAAACTGAAGATTTGGCTGTATGATCTTTGTCAAGACCGTTAAACCACTATTTAACAACAAAAAATGTCAGTGCAATTAAAAGCTCAGGGAATAATTTTAGTTTCTCGAACACGTAGATTGATTGTTAAGTTTACTTTAATTAAGCTAGGTAATTGAACGGTGATTCTCAAACACTTTACCAGTCAGTTGTCTACTGTGGGAAATCTTTGTTTCAGTTACCTTGCCTTGTACTCCAGGCATCTGTGAACACAGTTGGGAATTGAGATTGAGCTGCAGTACGACAGGCGGCTACGGAGCAACAAATTCCTTATACCAGGAATGCAAGATAGATGCTGAGAGGAAACCTTAAATCAGGTGCATTGTTTTTATGTTTAGACTTTAGACATCCTTTAAGATTGATTTACCTAGGAATTGTGATTCTGTACTGCATCGCAGTATGTGATGCTCACTGAACACAATGTTTGACCTTGAAAATGAGGAAAGGAATCACACCAAGTTGGACCCTAAGTATAGAGGCCCTTTTAAAGTAATTGAGTATTTGGTTTTGGTTTTCCCCGTCCAAATGCGGATAGATAATTTTTGAAATCTTTTAAGTCTAGTAGAACGATAGGTTCCCAAAGATTTGGACAATGCTAATGATATTGACTTTGTTCATGTTGATTGTTAGTTTATTTAATGACACATGTCGATGGTACGGGTAACCGATGGATTGAGTTACTTTAAGTTGAAATGGCCGATGGACTGAGCCATGAGAGTATCCAACGGACTGGATACTAGGTGTGTTCGATGGACTGAACACTGTGGGAACCGACGGACTGGTTCTAGGCCGACGGACTGGTCAGAGAGTGTGTGTGTCTAGACTTGTGTTATTAATTAATTGGATCTGCTGAGTAATGCCTTAGTTGCAGATTTGAACTTGGGAACTTGTCGGTCAAACGTTCAAATGTTAAGTAAAGTAAAATTTTGTAAGCAGAAGCTATTTGTTAGCTTTTGGCTGGGATGGCCGAACGGTTTACTCTTTTGGTTTAATTTTTATCGTGAGTTATTGGATAGTGATAGCTTAAGAGGATTGCCTAAAAGTCATGTACCAGTCGAAGTTGAAGTTGAGATACATCGTGAGCCTAACGTTGATGAGTAATGTGTAAACAATAAATTGGTGATGTTATGAGAGCTCGAGTGTAAACTCTAACGGCCGTAGTAAAGTCGACTGTGCCAGTAGCTATTTCGTAGTCGTAGCCCGCTAGAAATCGGTGTCTTTTGGGGAAACTCAAGTAGTCCGTGGGTGCGCGATGTGCGTTTGGCTCTGGTGGAGGTCGTGGTCTAACGAGACCGTAGTGTGTAGTCAGTGGGTGGTGCACACGTGCGTGGATATAGAAGCGCGTATGAGAGACTTTGGAGGCTCTATCGGCTATGGTGCCGTGGCGTTGGAGTGGTCACTTGAGATTTGTGAGGCTACACAGTTGATTTATAGTGAGAATTAATTTGTACAGCGAATGGTACGTGACTCTGGCTACTCGAAAATGTTTTGTTTTCTTTTGTTACAATTGAAATAAATTTTCCTTATTTTAAAGTCATTAAATTCAAAGCGTACATACAAGTACGCCTATGACAGGATTAGACGTATGCCGGAGGGTCAAGTACCAATTGAAGTTGCTAAAAGATGAGTCTGAGTCGTAGTAGATTGTCTCTTTTTGTTTTAAGCAAGGTTGCACTCTAGTCCTAGACCGGGTCAAAGTTGACCGTATGTGTTGACCGCACCAGGTGTGTCGCTGTAGCCGTAGTTTAGTTGAAATCGGTATGTAAGCTTAGTGATGTTTAGGGATCGTAAGAATTAGTTCTTGCGATTCTCATAGTCTCTTTGTAGTACACCGTGAGCACGCGGTATTGCAGTGAACACTGGCGGGGGTCGGGTCTTATGGGATATTAAGACCGTAGAGTCGGAGATGACTCGGCGATCCTGGTAGATGGAGTCGCATAAGGATGGTTTCCTGGGCTTGTAGAGCCGTATTGGTCTGGATGGATTGAGCCTGTGCTTGAATGGAGATTTAAGAGTGTGTTATGATATGCGTGCAATTGTTACTTGATTCTGTCCGGACCATCTATAATCACTGAATTGTTTGGATAAAATTTCATAGTTTTAGTAAATACAGTTTACAAAAAAAAGTGTGTTAATTATGTTCTAGTACTTAGTACTGATGACTTTCTAGAAAATCTAGAAACTGAATGTTTTTGTGTTAGGTCAGGATAGACCGAACGGTAAATACTGTGCTTGGTTTTCTATTGTTTCAGACTAACACACGAGGACGTGTGCAAGCAGGATGGCCGTGTCGGAATAATTACGACGCCAGCGCCACCTGAAGGCAGTGAGTGGAAGCTACGGCACGCAAGCGCCACCCGGTGGCGCTAGACGGAGTCTACGTTAGGGCGGGCGGTCGTGCGCAGCGGCTCAGTTATCTCCGGACGACCGCACGGTGCAAATCGTAGAAACTGTCGCGTATCGTTATACTTCCGTTCAGTGTAATTAGTGTCGGGTGTGATTGTGTTCATTGTTCTGTAAATCGATCTAATGGAAATAGTGACCAAGAATAAATTTAGTGCTTTGATATCACGCTACTTTTATTTGCACGATACCTACATTCGCCCACACTATGTCGTTAAATACTTCTGATCCGACAGATATAAGTTGTGATCCAATCATTCGGTATGTCTATAAAATCTATGTACTATTACTAAATGTCGCTCAATTAAGTAGGTCGTATCAATTTATTTCTTTTATTTATATTTTCCTTGTTGTGCTTATTTTTATGGGCTGTATATAATATCGGTGACCTCATTCCGGTGAATTCGGTGACCTAAATTGACCACCGGAATGAGAAAAAATATCATTCCAGTGACTTTTTTCATTTCGGTGAGAATTTGGTAATTTCGGTGATTATTATCTTCATTTCGGTGATTTCTTTTGTCATTCCGGTGTCAAATTACTTCATTTCGGTGAATAAAGACCTTAATTTATTTTGTTACATTGTAATTTCGAAAGGAATATATTTTTATTTTTATTGTTGATAATTACAATATATTTGTTGATTTATTCTTACATGTTCCCAAATTAATTTCAGATTAAATTATTAAAATCTATGTGTGGTTGTAATCAATACCTTTATTTTTCACTAGCTGTGCCCGCGACTTCGTTTGCGTGGGCGATTTTTCATACAAAAGAATTTTCCGGATTATTCCCGTTCCCGTGAGAATTTCGGGAATTCCTTTCTTAATGCACCTCTACGGTACCTAAACTACGTCCTTACCAAATTTCAAGTGCCTACGTTTAGCCGTTTAGACTGTGCATCGATATGTCAGTCAGTGATTCTTCTTTTATATATTTAAGACTCTGGATTAAAGTAATAACAGATTAACTTGAAATGTTTGTCAACAGCATCTAAAGTCAAATGATGAAGTTCAAAATGGTAAGTTATTCTTCTTCTTCTTCTTTTCGTGTCGATGGCAAAACACTTAAAATTATTTTGGATAATTCCGCCACCCGGACCGCGGTTGTTGACCCTTCTATCAGCTCAATTTGTGTACAGGAATCGGGACAGGCGGGGCATGAAGTGAGGTGAGCCATGGACAATGGTGAGAGACCACATAGGCACGCGATATCCTCCTGTCCAGGAAACCCCCACCTGAACATATTATCTTTGCATTGGCCAACCTGGCTACGGAGTCTGTCCAGGGACCTTCAGGTTAACCATGGCAAATCGTTTCCTGTTGGAAGGCTTTCTGAAGGTAGAACCAAGGGGACGGGTGGAGCAAACGTGTTAGACCAGAGGTTAAGACGAGCAGAAGGTGGATCTGTGTCAAGATTCGGTACTTTCTAAATCTAAATATAAAGCTATGCCGACTTCACTTCTGTGGTTGTCCCTGCCATGTTATATTTAGTCTGAGAGTGTCTGAACCCTAAGGCTGAAGTGAGGTTTATTTCTATGTTTTCACAGGATTGTGTTTGTGATATGAGCGCCAGGTCATCGGCAACATGGTCGATCTTTTGTGTAGATGTTGAAAAGTAGTGATTCCAACAAAACGGTCATCCCCAGGGTAGAGACCCTGGGGATTACCGTTTTTTTGGGATCGCCATCTGCTTATTTCTTCAGACAAATGGACCTGAAAGCTACGGTTGCGGAGCAGCTCACCAAGTATTTTTATAAATTTCTAGTCATTGACCATCGAGTAGACTTTCCACAAGAGACGCTTCAGGTTCACTGTATCATAAGCTGCTGTCAGATCCACGCATACAGCGCTGTAATCATTCCCATTTCAAAACTATCCTCTTTGTGTTATTTATTTTGGTTCACAAAACATAATAACATCAGTGTAGCTTCTGAATTACAAATACAAATCTTATGGACTAGACGTTTATGATAAAATGGCATGTGTTGGGTGAGGTTTAACGTCTGGTTACAACATGATTTTTTAGGTCTGAATCCTACCTGTTCTGGAATTAAGTGCTGATCTAATAGGTGATAGGCGGTTAAGCAAAAGTCGTTGAGGTAATTTGTATGTGTGACTGAGCAAGGATAATGGGCGGAAGGTTTTTAGGGTCATCTAGAACTTTTCCCGGTTTTGGAATGGCAATATCAAGATCCATAGACGTGATAATTTCGCAGATTGTAGACAATCATTGAACTTCGGTTGTAACCAGCAAATAGTCATAGGATCCAAGTTTTTAAGTTGTTCTGTGGAAATGTTATCAACACTCGATGCTTTACCAGATTTCAAGTATCTAACACTAAAAATGATATCGTCAAAAGGCTGGCTCAGTAAATTTTCTTTCGGAAGGCATTGTACAAGTTGAATTCTGGGAAGGCGAGTGTACGATTTCTTATTCAGCAACAGTTGATGAGCAATTTTGTTTGCAGTAACTTTACTTGGAAGTTTGGAGGAGAGGGCTCACCGGTCCATTTACGGATTGTGGTCTAGGCCTTTTTACTATTGTGGGTCATGTCAATGCTGGTGACTGTATTAATCAATTTGGTTCGCTGGTTTGCATGGATAGACAGCATTAAGATTTCACAAGCATCACATGTGTCTTGTGAAAATGGATCGGCATTATAGGCGGATTCATAATTTTTAAACGGCGCAGATGACTCTTGAGTCAAACCCGGGACGTTGGAAGTACGACAGCCTCTTGGGATATGTTGGCACGACGATTTCCAGATGATACCTACGAATCGTTCGTAGTTCGGTAATGAAGCTAGCTTTATAATGGCTTTGTCAATTGTTTAACGAATTATTGCACTACTGCATATTGCACTTAATCGGTCTATGTAAGGTTAGGGGTATTGATTGGCAGATGGACTTTATGCATTGAGAGCTGAATCTGGAACGGACAAAGATCAAGACTGGGTTGTATCCACGTTTCCATCGACCACTGTTAAACGATTAACGGAGATGCATTTTTATTGATAAGGCCGAAGTTTTAATTTTAGTAAGAAAAAATCTGTTACTGTGTGATGAATACACTCTTCAAAACGTAGGTTGTAGGCTGTATACTTGGTAACAGTTTACTTTTTTTCGGTGACTTCATAAGTAATTTCATTTCGGTGTATTGCTGTTCTCATTTCGGTGATGAGAAGTTTCATTTCGGTGAACTCTTCTTTTATTTCGGTGACACCAAAATTTCAAAGTACTATATCTCTTAAGTATATGAATTTAATTTAATGTCGTGTTAAAATTAATTATAACGATAGCGTAAATAACAATTCTACATGGTTGTATTTTCAAAAAAGTAACAAATAAAAAAGTTCACCGAAATGTTAAAAAATATGGACTTGTTGAAATTGACCCATAAAATTCATACCCAGATGATTATTATAAATGTTCGTATTATATTATTTTGCAATTTTTAGTGAGTCGGGTTTTTGAAGGCGGTTTTTTTTTTGTTTACAATTTTTATCTAAAAAGTCTCAATAATTTTGTTTATTATTTATATTATTGATGTTTATCTGAAATCGATATATCGATATGTATCGATATTATCCCATATAAGTAATCTACTTTTACATACATTCAATATCTGGGACGTCTGGGACATTCCCACACACGGTTATCTCCAAACTAAGCAGTGCTTGTACTATGGGCGTCAGAGACTGATATACATACATAGATTTTTTTTTAATACTCAAATACATAATCGCACCCAGACACGGAACAAACATCAATGTACATCACAAAAATACATATTTGTCCCGAGTGGGAATCGGACAGTACACATGAAACCGCCAACCAGGGTCACTAACCACTGTTCCACCGAGCCAGTTAAGAAGGACGTATTTAAACAAGTACATTACTTGTATAAATACGTCCAGTTAGGGTTTCTATTTCACAACCTTAGTCCTGTCAGGCGGACGGACCTATCTTGCCCAATTAGACCGGCTAGAGACATCCTATTCTATTCTATACATAAACAAACATCGAACGCACAATACGAACGATCTCACGTATTACGCAAGATGGCTTAGAAACTCAAGACCTAGGAAGTCTAGCGTTTCTGACCGCGTTCTTTGGACTGAACACGTTTATCTACTACAAATCGGCGATGTAAATCACTCTGAGCCTTCTTTGCGGTGTGCTTTTTAAGAGATGTTATAAATGATTTATTGCTTAAGACTTTTTTGAATTTTTGACTAATTGTTTGACTACTTCTAAACTTTTTTTATTTAACATTTGGAATAAACGGTAAAGTTGCAAAAAAATAACTACCTACCTATATCTGTATATATAGGAGTAGCGTGTTTAGTCCCAATGTTTACATTTTAGTCTGACGGAACGAGGAAGTTTAATCGGTTTACTGGCTCGGCAGAACAGTGGTTAGCGATCCGAGTTCACTAACTACGGTTATAAGAGTCGTGGGTTCGATTCTAACACGGGACGAATATCTGTGTGACGAACAGCGATGTTTGTGCCGTGTCTGGGTTTTTATTAAGTATATTTTGTTGATTCTAATATCCGTAACACAAGTGCTTAAGCTACTTACCTCGGGACTAGATCAATGTATGTTAAACTTAACAGTGTAGTAAATTTAAAATTTGTAAACATTTTTTTAATTTAATAAAAAAAACAACATATAAAAGTTTGTGTAGTATTTATTTTATTGGTTTATTTTATTTTAGCACAGTATTTCGTCCAAAAGTACTTACTTTACAGAGTTAGTCTCTAAAGTATATTTTGGCGAAACTTTATGTTATACATAAATCTAATCTCAAGTCTGTAGCTCCATTCGTACAAAATATCAACGTCTTACTTCATTAGATATGCGATTGCGATATCTTCTAACTTCTTTAGCTATTTTTAGATTAAGTATACTTTCTAGCCTAGACTAGGTTTGTAAACTAGGTTTCTCCATCAATTCCGAATTTTTAATCTCATATTTTATGGTCCATAAACAAGTTGCATGATTTCATAATTAAAGTGCAGCATCTTGGCCAATTTATGTAAATTGAAATTTATGAGTACAAAATATAAAGTGTTTTAGAACTACTTGGAAGTCCGTGCATTGGTACGTCTTCGGGAGCGGCAGTGCCTTGTATTATTAAAAACTATCTGACTCGACGAACTTCGTGGCGCCTTATTTGATTTCTGGGAAATAACTCTTTTTTTGTATAAACCTTGTAATCAAAAAACTGTATACTGCGCCACAAAAATTATCGTTTTAAATTGGCACTATATTGCCATTGACTGGCTTTTTAGAACAGTGGTAGTGACCCAGGTTCACTACCAACGGTTCCAAGAGTCGTGGGTTCGATTCCCACTCGGGACTAATATTTGTGTGACGAACGTCGGTGTTTGTTCCGTGTCTGGGTGTGTTTATAAATATACTTATTAAGGTTAATTCTGATATCTATAGGACAAGTGCTAAAGCAACTTACCACGGAATCAGATCAATGTATGTGATGTTATGTAATATATTTAAAGTTATCTTACTGGTAGCCAAACATAAAAAGTTACCTGACTACTGTTCAGTTCCCCATGTCACATCAATAATAATGTGTAGTATGTAAGATGTACCCGTTAGATAAAACCATTGTAAAGTGACCGCACAAGTAACCGTGAATAATTTGACAAATAGACATGCCTGGTGGACTTTCTGAATATGTTTAGATCACTAAGAATACAGCTACTTAATTGACATAGTTTTATAGAGAAATCAAAATGAAATCAAAAGTGTTAATACTCAACATCTTGTAACAAGCTAAAAATAACATATTTTCTGACTAATTTAGATTACGGAACAGAAACATCTGGATTTATATAAAAAATGTAATTGATGTAAAATAATCATGATAATTATAAACATACCTAGCAAAACGGGATAATAATGTCGTCCATGATCCTCTAGGAATGAGATCCTAATGCCAAAAAAGTGATCATATATGATCAAGTACAAGTACATATTATGTACTTGTGTTGTTTTTTGTAATGTGTTCAACTTGTACCGGCAACAAAATACATTACATATCAATTTGTAAATGTATTTGTATTATTTAAAATAAATGGTAGATTATTATTTATTTTAAAAACACACTATCAAACTATTTATCAAAAACAATGTTCAACACAAAAGACACCATAACAAAAGATAACATGATCACTTTTTTGGCATTCGACATCCTCCGGGACAAGATTCTCGGGGAATGAGATCCTCAGGGAAATAACCCATCTTAGAAATCGTCCTATTGAATAATAATTCATCTTAATATCTATATCATGTTATTTACATATTTATGTAATAAACTATTTTAGCCACAGTCGTCATTAACTATCCATTTCTAAACCATTACTGCGACAGTTTTCGTTAGCATACTGTAGCGGCACCATGAGTTAGCTATTTAAAACTTACGTACGTTAAAAAACTATCGATTTTTTTTTATTCTACCGATTTTATTTCTTAGCGTAACCGCTAGGGGCGCTGTAAAAAGGTTTCATAGACATATTATATTTACTTATAGGCGATATCGAGTCTGTCACTTTTAAACTCTTGGTAGCGCTACTGTCTCTAATCGTGATCAGGATCACGGAGCATCAGACCGCGCCGCACGCCCGGCTTTTAACAAACGTCCGCGCTGAGAGATTACGCAACGACTTTCTTCGCAAATGTCACGGGTTCGACGTCCGGGCTGCACCAATGATCCACGGAAATGCATCTACTGGACCCGTTTACAGTGCAAGTAGGCTTTCGATTGTTTTATTTGTTTCATGATACGTATTTATGTGATGTTAATCAGTCTCAGACACATATACAAGTTCTCCTTCGTTTGAGCACGGTAATATTGCCGTGGTTCGATGCAGATGTCCTTAAATATTATTATTCGATACAATTAAATGTTTTCTCAGGATTTAAGAAAAGTATGTACGGAACATAAATAAATATATATTTACTATAGATCTACCTACATGATGGCGTGTAACTCTGTCGAAATGCAGTCGAAACGTCTGGCTGTAAGTAAGTATGTATTTGTTCCTCTTTTTATCACCTTCCTATTTTGTAAGGAAAATCAATATACACACTCTCTTTTTACAATTTTCATTTAATTTCGTTGAAAAACTTGTCGAAAGTCGTTATTAAACATCTAGTTGATATACTTTGATAGATCTCAAGTCCTGCATAGTTGTGGCCACTAGGGGCGCGGTCATCGCGCCCACAGCGAATACGATAATATTAAGAGCTGTACTGAATGCAGTTGGTTGAAGGTTAATTTCGGAACCTTACCTAGCCTATTCTTAAGGCACTAATTATGCACTATTCAATTTAATAACTATTTAAAAACAAATGATGTTTCGACAGAAGCCTTAGTGCATAGAAAATCGGCTTTTATTTACAATTAAACTAACACTACCAAGTAAACAATGAACTTTTGTGAAAGCTCAATGTATACGTTGATAGTAAGATTTAAATAAGTAATCAAATGCCTATATGTTACAACGACTCACATTTTCACCTTTAATGTTTATACCTTCACTATGGCGTACGTTTTTTCATATGAAATGACGGGAAATACTTAGCTCGGTCAACAGATTCATCATCCAGCCGCGCTCGTGTTACTTCCTACTCGTACATTCCCACCATTAACTTTTTATTGCCATAGACTGTTAACTTACACAGAGGATACACTACATAATTTTAAACTGTCATGGTTATACACGTTAGAAAACTGAAACTGTCCGGGATATTCGCCATGTTGTTTTGTTTTAATGAGCTTATACGATATTTCGGCACTGTTGCAAGCGCCATGATCACGGGGAAATTCCCCCGTGATCATGGCGCTACTACAGCATGGTAAATGTCCCGGACAGTTTCAGTTTTCTAGAGGATACACTATTGAAGTGTATGATATAATGCACAATGCATTATTTTCAGAATAGACACTTTAATTGTTAGGAAGTATTACAAATTAATATTTGTTTGGTACTCTGTATTCTGTGAATTCAGCATCCTTAATTAAAAATCATAAGTGTTTTAGTCGTCAATTGTAGATACGCCTAAAAGACCTTTGATCAAATCGTCGAGAATTAAAATAATATGGTAATCAGGTCAGGAAAAGGTATTTTTCAACGCGTTGGTGTGGTACGTTTAACCAGATTAAGTCATGTAAAAGCATAATGACAGTATGACAAAAGTATTGTCGGCGTCCATGGTTGAAAACCAATTAATTGCTCAATTGTTAAGCCTTCTTTTCGTTCCTAGTCTATGTCGGCTCGTGTGAACAGATCATATTCGTACTTGAACTTACACTTGCTATTGTCGCGTCACAATGATGGGAACACAGATGATCGTTTGGGGGCCAGTAGACGAATCGTCGTACATTTGATTGAATTGTGTTTTCGTCCGTAATTGGATCGTATTGTGTTTTCGCCAGTGAATACAGAAAGATGACAGATGTGATTGATAACTAGCTATTAACCTGTTAAACTATAGCCAAGTTACAATATGTGAGTTATTTCACTCGAATAAATTAGATGACTCTATTTACACAAACGGATACAAAAATGTAGACTTGACGATTGAGATGAACACAATGTATAAATTTAACTTATCCTATTTTATTGTAAAATTATGACTTATTTTCATAGTTTAGCTAAGCTATTGATCTACTTTCGTTCTTTTTCCGTTTTATACGGATCCATGCGCATTTAATGACAATCACACTTCTCTTGTTTTTACAAAAGATTATCGCAAAAGAGACTTTCTATCATAATAACTGGTTAGCAAAGAATCTCTATGAAATAAGTGCTCATAATTGTTTAAATTATCATCTGTAGCATAATATTGTGTGTCGGTTTAAAAAATAGGAAGTACAGAGGCGTGTTATAATTGATAGGAGAAGACCTGTAGAGTGTAGATTACGAGTTTCCTAGTAGTGGTAACCTCTGAACCCTATGCTGTAGCTCACAACGTGGCCGGACTGAACCAAAACAGTGATTCTCGTCATTGTTTCAATTTTACTGTCTTTTTGTTTATTCCCGCTAATCTCCGAAATCACCTAATGAGTCTTACCTCATGAATCTGACGAGGGCCAATTTTGATAGAACTTTCACTAATAAATAGCTAATTTAACAAGGTACATTAAAGGTTTTTTAAAATAATTCATTGCTGCCAAAACCATTTCCACGCGGACGAAGTCGTAAGCGGCCGCTAGTATTTCAATAATTGAACTCGTCGCTTAATTATAAGCGTCGTAATTATATATTCTATATTCATTTTCGTAGTTTTTAGAACGTTTTCTAGGAGTGAACGACCTGTCAACATACCTAAAGTGCCTACAACGAACCTTCTTCCGATTTTATATCAACCATGATTATTAAAAATTAAGAAACTGAAGCGTAAACTACATTACATCAAATGTACAGATAACGCTATACTATGCTTAAAAGTAACATTTTCTCGCTCATCGTGTATGTAAATGTCGGCTATGTTCTCACAATTGCCCTGACCTGGCTCTTGCAAAACAAATACAAGGAAAGTTTGGACGAGAGACCGCAAACAATTTAATTACAGTTTCGTCCGTTATATCATACAATTGGAGATACGGCAGAAAAGGTCGTTGCGCACAAGTGTACTCCGGAGAGATTAAATATATGAAGTGTTGCTATATTGTGAGTACCTCCTAGTGTAGGAAATCGAAAGTTACAATCGTCTGTCGTTATCGGAGTTGTAAACATCGGAGTTACAACTGAGACCATGATCAAATTGGGGCTATACCTTAATAGTGACAGATAAACCTAACTCTGAATTAGACAGACACATCAGAGACTTTAGTGGCAAGGAAGACCTAAAATAGATCTAACTAATTAAAATGGAAATTTAATGAAATCGTCTAGAGTTAAATTATTTTATAGCAAATTTGATACAAAAATGGACAATCAAACTCGTTTTTAACTTAACTTTAAGAAATTACACAGGGTAGTAGGTAAATTTTTTTATTGAACCATGTACAATGAAACCATTTAATATTTACGCATCTAACAAAAGTAATGTTCACAAAACGATTTAACAGTTAGTTACAGCTAAACATAAATCCCAAAGCGAAATAATAAATTGAACAGACTCTGCATAGTGTACAACAGCCTTAACGATATCTCACGGAACTGGCAAGGTTCGGTATTGTGCCGTATTGTATAATGGGCTTATTTTAGGCGCATCAATTTACTTTAATAACAAGTTGCATATTGATTTCATAACTTTCTATCGAACATCACGATATTGCTAACAGTTCTCGCTATTACAAGTGCTCCGTTCCATAAACAAGTTAATAATATTATACATTTTATTACTTAATCTAAAAGCATGAATATTTCACTGAATGTATTATGCATGAATGTGCATTTTTTACTTGGCGTAAAATTTTATTTGTTGCTTTATTATGAATAATAATTGTGTGATGCCATTTATGATATTGTATTAAGTGGACTATAATACTTTAGTCATATTTTATCAAGTGAAATTGAGCACATATTAGGTACATATGTATGCACCTAATATAATAAGTAGGTAGTACAAAAAATATGTACCTAATATGAAAATCATCTAAAATGCTTTTTTGTAGCCTATCATTACACTCCGATACCCACTACCAAGTAAGTAGGTATCTTGTACCTTCTTTTTTATTAGATATATTATCCGCTATCCATAATAATAAATTTTAATCAAAACAAGATGACAGGGAAGTAATTAAGTATTATGAAAATTTATAGAGAATTTTGGTGACAAAATCTTACTCAATTTTCTATAAAGGCCGTTATACAATTTCGAATAATGGTGTGAGAGTCGATTATATCAATGTCAACATCTTTCTCAGATTACAGTTGTTGAGCTGCCGCCTACACCAAGCATGTTTATCGAATTATTTATATGACCAATACCTTGTTATGCGCAATACATTTGCATGGCATTCCATATTGGTTTCCACTGTTAAACCATTGTCATGTTGGTCAGCATGAATACCTATTATAATTGTCTTATTTCCACTTAGGGTACAGGTCCAATGGCAATCGCTTCAAGCGAATCATGAAAATGTGACCGTAAATGTGTAAATTTCATACAACAAAACCTGAGAATAATTATGTACACAGAAAAAAAAGGAATAATTATGTACAGGAAAGGATACTTTTACTTCCTCTTTCGAAAAAACATCAAAGTGATCCCAGGATATTAAAAGCTTACGCCAAAAATCGGGACCTACGTAACCTAAAAACTCTGTCAAGTAGTATTAGTTACGTCTATTATATTTGCGCGAACACTATACATTTATACACGGGAAACTTGCCCGTGATTCGTGACTATGAGCGCTGTAAAGGGATCAAAATTACGAGTATCTAAACAATATGTTTAGAATAACAATACACGCGAATTTAATCCGTAAAAATAGTTTTATTTCAAAAGTATTTACTTAGTTCTTAGCAATCTTTAAACTGAGCAGTTCATCTATGTTATCTTAATGATCCAACGCCGCTTTCGAGAACTGGTCAGCTATGCCTCTATGTATGTACTGAGGATAGTTAATCATGAACATATCATTACGTATAAGATTAGTTTTGCGATGAAAGTGAAGTTTAATGACATTCTAACCTAGATGAGGTCAATAACACGACGACTGGACAACGGAGTGTGCCTGTTTCTGAGAAGAGTGCAGTAAAAAGTTTTGTTTTTATAGAGCCTAATTGCTGTTTATCAATAACCAATACTTGCCTCTTATGGACTTAAGTTTACGGTATTTTAAGCCCAAAACAGCAACGATACGACGATGATTTAAAATAGGTACATCTTGTGATTCTATAACTACTTTTATATTTAAAGCGTTTATTGTAATATTTTTTATTTTTTTATTTTATTTATTTAGGTTCACAAAACAGAACAACATCAATGTAGCTTCTAAATTACAAATTCAAAATATTTTAAAATCATCTTCATCTTTAAAATCTTTTTAAAATACAGGCTCTCACATATTCCTGTGACACGAGTAAAGTCCTAGCTAGAGTAATGTTCGTGTTCGAACTCCAATGATATGCATTGTTTAAGTTCTACTAATTACCTACCGCAAGAACAATGTCAATGTGCAGGGCACGCAGCCTTTCGGCAATGGTGAATAACATAACTATGTGTATTGATGAACAAGTAACATTGTTTGACGAACTGCGATAACTAAGCTCGTTGAATCTAAAGATCGAACATGGAATGAGAATCTGAATTAAGAGCACCTACCTATTAAGTGAAGGCAAAGTTGCGTGTCTGCCAACTCAAAAATGCGTGATATCTAGGCGCTAATTCCACATGTCATTTTCTTTGCTTTTTGTTCAGTACCATAATTTATAAAAACTTCATGATATAAGTATGCCTTATCGACACTGTCTAAAATAAATAACGCTTTAAACGTTAAACAGAAAAGAATAATCTTATATTGGGTAAGATTACTATAAAATAGTAACGAAAACCTAAAGAAATTTGGTTCTGGAACTTATTTGTTTTTTTTTTATAAAAGACATTTTTAGGATGCCCGCGCTAGACCTAATGTTAGGCGGTCTAAATAATTTTAAAAAAGAGGGTCTTTTAAACCTGTCGTCCTCGCAAGGTTGCAATGATGCGCCCCGCCTCAAGAGCCCGGGATTGAGCGAGGGAAAAATTTGAGCTGGAAGGGCATTCAATGACTAAGGTTTAACACACACCACCTTGGGTAAACCCCTGCCCAAGGTGAAGGTGCATCAAGCATTCTCCGCGTTAAAAAAAAACATGTATTTTCATGTACTTCCACTCGGGCCTGACATCCGTCAGCTCTATGTATACGCCTTTCACTCCCATTTCATCTATCACGCAATTCATCCATGTCTTCTTCGGCCTTCCTCTACTATTCTAGACACTAGATATTCTACCTACATGTATTCAATAAAAAGAAAAAAATAACAGTCCATTATAGTTGTGCTCTGAATCAAGAGTTAATAAGAAATCATATTCATAGTACCTGGATAAAGACACAAGTTAACGTCGTTCGATGCATTATTGTTGTAATAAGTAGGTAAATGGGGGCACGTAAATGTCAAAGACATTCTTCAATACTAATGACTTCCAATTCATTCTAGAGCAACGAATATTTACATTTAGGCACATTTATATTGTTTGCGCAACTAATGTATACCATTACATTAATAACACGTTTACAATCGTTGTTATTATCGCGGTTATGGTTATGTATAGACTCCAGTATCTGTGTACTGATAACAAGCACTCGTAAACACCACTCGAAACAGCTGATACAAATTTAAATCAATACCAATTTAAATCAGTATCGCACGTCTCTATTCAATTTATTTATAGCTATATTTCTTCAGAAGTAGACGTCGACAATGCCGTGCCTAAAGATTTTTACCAACGTGCCCAAAAATAAGATACCCGCCGACTTCGCTGAGAAAATAATTCCAGTACTATCAAGAACAGTGGGCAAACCGGCCGACGTAAGTTATTTTTAACCTATAAAAGAATTCTTAAGTTAAAACTTTGCAGTGCTGCGAAATCATAAAAAAATCGTATTGGCTCATTTTCTTCCTGTCAGCTAAGATCGTATGAGGTTCTTTGTAATTTTAGCAATAGCGAGTAAAATTATTATATTATATTGATTTATAAGTAGGTATATAAATCAGTGTGACGTCACATGTGCATAGAATAACTTAGATAGGAACAGGTTATACCTACATAGATTGAGATGTGATAGTCTAGATTGAAAAAAATATGTCTAGATAAAAATACAATCTTGCACGCGCATTGAAAATTATACATTCCCCGTGTATTAGGTAGGTACGTCTCGATTCTCCAAGATTACATATCAACTGCTGTAAAATATCAAGGGCACCGACAAACACTTCATTTGATCTTATAGCAAAGAAAAAGTGCCTTTTAGTACTTAAAAATGCTATTCGTAACAGTTAATCGTATCGGAACAATGTATGTAAACCTGTGTGATATTTGGGTGAATTTCCCGACACCAAATCGTAAACGGCACGGCTGAAACTGCTAGTGCAGGATGGCACTTTTAACTTGTAATATTTTTTTTTAGATAAAAGGTGTTGTCTCCTATAGGTGACTATAAATATTTTTAAATTATGATTATCGCTAATTAGGTAAAAAAAATCTTAAACCCCCAATTGTATCATATCGGTGACGCGGCACAATTTGTTTTTCAGTATACTTTTAATCATATTTTAAAAACAGTTGTTTTTTTAGGGATTTACCTTTTTTTATTTAAATCCTTAATAATGACAGTACCTTATTGCGGAAAGTTCAATACAAAATCTGTTATATTTAATGAATGGTAAGTACAAATTCACGTGTCCAAATGAGATATGTCATCGCGGTGAATTTTCGTTGTACGCGAATATCTAGGCATCGAAAAACACTAGCTTCTTGCCACTGCGCAGTAAATCTGCGCATCAGTGCCGCCTAAGCGCTTAACGTAAGAGGACGTGTGTTGCTGTTTGCAGTTCCCGCCAAAAACGTAAGTAAGTCGGTTTCGGTGACTGCGTACCGTTTTTTTTGTCATTCACGTGAATGGATATAAGTTGTGATCCAATCATTCGGTATGTCTATAAAATCTATGTACTATTACTAAATGTCGCTCAATTAAGTAGGTCGTATCAATTTATTTCTTTTATTTATATTTTCCTTGTTGTGCTTATTTTTATAGGCTGTATATAATATCGGTGACCTCATTCCGGTGAATTCGGTGACCTAAATTGACCACCGGAATGAGAAAAAATATCATTCCAGTGACTTTTTTTTCATTTCGGTGAGAATTTGGTAATTTCGGTGATTATTATCTTCATTTCGGTGATTTCTTTTGTCATTCCGGTGTCAAATTACTTCATTTCGGTGAATAAAGACCTTAATTTATTTTGTTACATTGTAATTTCGAAAGGAATATATTTTTATTTATATTGTTGATAATTACAATATATTTGTTGATTTATTCTTACATGTTCCCAAATGAATTTCAGATTAAATTATTAAAATCTATGTGTGGCTGTAATCAATACCTTTATTTTTCACTAGCTGTCACCCACGAAAAATCGCCCACGCAAACGAAGACGCGGGGTCTTCGTTTGCGTGGGCGATTTTTCATACAAAAGGATTTTCCGGATTATTCCCGTTCCCGTGAGAATTTCGGGAATTCCTTTCTTAATGCACCTCTACGGTACCTAAACTACGTCCTTACCAAATTTCAAGTGCCTACGTTTAGCCGTTTAGACTGTGCATCGATATGTCAGTCAGTGATTCTTCTTTTGTATATTTAAGACTCTGGATTAAAGTAATAACAGATTAACTTGAAATGTTTGTCAACAGCATCTAAAATCAAATGATGAAGTTCAAAATGGTAAGTTATTCTTCTTCTTCTTCTTTTCGTGTCGATGGCAAAACACTTAAAATTATTTTGGATAATTCCGCCACCCGGACCGCGGTTGTTGACCCTTCTATCAGCTCAATTTGTGTACAGGAGTCGGGACAGGCGGGGCATGAAGTGAGGTGAGCCATGGACAATGGTGAGAGACCACATAGGCACGCGATATCCTCCTGTCCAGGAAACCCCCACCTAAACATATTATCTTTGCATTGGCCAACCTGGCTACGGAGTCTGTCCAGGGACCTTCAGGTTAACCATGGCAAATCGTGTCCTGTTGGAAGGCTTTCTGAAGGTAGAACCAAGGGGACGGGTGGAGCAAACGTGTTAGACCAGAGGTTAAGACGAGCAGAAGGTGGATCTGTGTCAAGATTCGGTACTTTCTAAATCTAAATATAAAGCTATGCTGACTTTAACTTCTGTGGTTGTCCCTGCCATGTTATATTTAGTCTGAGAGTGTCTGAACCCTAAGGCTGAAGTGAGGTTTATTTCTATGTTTTCACAGGATTGTGTTTGTGATATGAGCGCCAGGTCATCGGCAACATGGTCGGTCTTTTGTGTAGATGTTGAAAAGTAGTGATTCCAACAAAACAGTCATCCCCAGGGTAGAGACCCTGGGGATTACCGTTTTTTTGGGATCGCCATCTGCTTATTTCTTCAGACAAATGGACCTGAAACCTACGGTTGCGGAGCAGCTCACCAAGTATTTTTATAAATTTCTAGTCATTGACCATCGAGTAGACTTTCCACAAGAGACGCTTCAGGTTCACTGTATCATAAGCTGCTGTCAGATCCACGCATACAGCGCTGTAATCATTCCCATTTCAAAACTATCCTCTTTGTGTTATTTATTTTGGTTCACAAAACAGAATAACATCAGTGTAGCTTCTGAATTACAAATACAAATCTTATGGACTAGACGTTTATGATAAAATGGCATGTGTTGGGTGAGGTTTAACGTCTGGTTACAACATGATTTTTTAGGTCTGAATCCTACCTGTTCTGGAATTAAGTGCTGATCTAATAGGTGATAGGCGGTTAAGCAAAAGTCGTTGAGGTAATTTGTATGTGTGACTGAGCAAGGATAATGGGCGGAAGGTTTTTAGGGTCATCTAGAACTTTTCCCGGTTTTGGAATGGCAATATCAAGATCCATAGACGTGATAATTTCGCAGATTGTAGACAATCATTGAACTTCGGTTGTAACCAGCAAATAGTCATAGGATCCAAGTTTTTAAGTTGTTCTGTGGAAATGTTATCAACACTCGATGCTTTACCAGATTTCAAGTATCTAACACTAAAAATGATATCGTCAAAAGGCTGGCTCAGTAAATTCTCTTTCGGAAGGCATTGTACAAGTTGAATTCTGGGAAGGCGAGTGTACGATTTCTTATTCAGCAACAGTTGATGAGCAATTTTGTTTGCAGTAACTTTACTTGGAACTTTGGAGGAGAGGGCTCACCGGTCCATTTACGGATTGTGGTTTAGGCCTTTTTACTATTGTGGGTCATGTCAATGCTGGTGACTGTATTAATCCATTTGGTTCGCTGGTTTGCATGGATAGACAGCATTAAGATTTCACAAGCATCACATGTGTCTTGTGAAAATGGATCGGCATTATAGGCGGATTCATAATTTTTAAACGGCGCAGATGACTCTTGAGTCAAACCCGGGACGTTGGAAGTACGACAGCCTCTTGGGATATGTTGGCACGACGATTTCCAGATGATACCTACGAATCGTTCGTAGTTCGGTAATGAAGCTAGCTTTATAATGGCTTTGTCAATTGTTTAACGAATTATTGCACTACTGCATATTGCACTTAATCGGTCTATGTAAGGTTAGGGGTATTGATTGGCAGATGGACTTTATGCATTGAGAGCTGAATCTGGAACTGACAAAGATCAAGACTGGGTTGTATCCACGTTTCCATCGACCACTGTTAAACGATTAACGGAGATGCATTTTTATTGATAAGGCCGAAGTTTTAATTTTAGTAAGAAAAAATCTGTTACTGTGTGATGAATACACTCTTCAAAACGTAGGTTGTAGGCTGTATACTTGGTAACAGTTTACTTTTTTTCGGTGACTACATAAGTAATTTCATTTCGGTGTATTGCGTTTCTCATTTCGGTGATGAGAAGTTTCATTTCGGTGAACTCTTCTTTCATTTCGGTGACACCAAAATTTCAAAGTACTATATCTCTTAAGTATATGAATTTAATTTAATGTCGTGTTAAAATTAATTATAACGATAGCGTAAATAACAATTCTACATGGTTGTATTTTCAAAAAAGTAACAAATAAAAAAGTTCACCGAAATGTTAAAAAATATGGACTTGTTGAAATTGACCCATTTAGTATTGCAATCTTATGTTTTCCCTCCCTCTTATGATCCCGGGCTCTTCAGGCGGGGCGTGAAACGATATTTAAGCAGGCCTTCAGGGTGAGTGCGACAGGCTCAATATGATCTATCGTGCCTGTCGACCTCATATTTGGATCTCACTGCCGCTTACCATCAGGTGGAGTGAGGTCATCTTATTAGCCTTTTATAAAAAAGAAATCTGTATTCTTTCAGAAATTCATTTGCATGATCAGCGGAGACTGTTCACTGTACTTCAGAGGGGACGGAAATAAACTTTCAGCAGTTGGCACGCTTGAGTCCATCGGTCACATAGAGCCAACACGGAATATATCAGTATCTAAGGAACTGTCTGCCTACCTATTCAGTGCGATCGGGGTCAAACCAGAAAAGTGAGTAATTTGAGCAAGACATTTTTTTGGTATACCTTTTATGCCCGTCTACCCGACTGCTTTCTATACCCGACTGCGCGATTAAAAGGAGTGATAACGTTTATCAGCCTATGTATGTAAGTTCTTTGAAGCACTATAGGTAAAGACCAAACGCCTAGGCCGATCTGTATGATTAACACGTCAATCCATACGTGAAAATCCAATATGGCAACAATATAAATAATATTTTTAAATATTTTAAGGTCTTAACATTTTTCGTTTCGATTAACCGTTTAGGATATACATATTCATGATTTAATGATAAGTTACAAAGTTTTTAGACAGTCAAAAATTGCGATGCAAAAGGTAATAGGTACCTAAATCTAACACGAACTAAATCGCCTTAAATTACATTTAATTCGGTAAAATTGTGGTGCTGATAGGAAATGCAGACTTCCTTGGTTTTCTTCTTCTTCTTCAGTTTTCTTTCTTCAGTTTTTTTTTATGCAATAACTCTATTTTAATTTTCTCCGTGATGCAAGTAAATAGGGTAATTAATCTTATAATATTAATGCTTTTGCAGTTTCTTCCTTACCTTCTACGATGTGCAGAAATCAAATGTTGGAATAGCCGGAACCACGGTTGCGGAGCTAGAACCTTGAAGTATCTACTGACATAGTAATATATTGAAAATTATGTTATGATATTACGTAAACAGATTTGATAATAAATAATTTATTTACGAGTTGGGTATTTTATTAATGAGTACCGATTCATTATAATAATCATCAATCACATCATGCTTAAAAATCCTACAATTAAATGAACAGCAATATTACTCTAGGTATGATTATTTCATAAACACACCATCAATTACAATATCTACATACGAAAAGCTTAATCAAAATTTATTCTATTTTGTTAAGGAGAGGTAGTCACAATAAATGTCTTTTTAAATCTTGTTCTGCCGGATGTTAGTTAATACGGCAATTCTCTAGTTATTTATTATTTTTATAGTGAATCTGAAAACGACAATTATGGAAACGAATTCTCATAAAGTTGTTTGTTATTTAATTACTAAATTGATATTTAATTGTAACCATTGGCTTCAGTATCAAGGTCACCAATAATAAGATATTCGCTTGAAATATTTTTTAAGGTTTATCATAAGGTAAAGTCGTTATTACCCAATGATCAAACACTTGAAAACACAGAACGTTGTGGTGTGAAAGAAGATGTAGTGACTAAGGTTGAGAAATGTATCCTTAGATGGTATGGTCATGTTGAGAGGATTAATGAAAGACGATTAAAGAAAGGATTATTTAGAGGAAGTATAAAAGCAAATGTCGATAGGGGAGGCCAAGAAATACCTTCCATAACCAAATAGGTCAAATTAGGCAGAAGGGACGGATCAAATGTACCCGCAATCGACGAGCATGCATGAACAGATTGATGGATGTGAAGTAAGTCTGCCCCTCTGGGAAAAAGGCGTAATTTTATATTTGTAAAAAACACTATTTAGATTTTATTTTTCAGTCACTGTGTACAAAAACTTTTAAACTGTTCCACAGTTTTATTTGGAGCTCGCTGACCTATCAATTTTGCAACATGATAGCAAATCTGTCCGTATTCGCTATCATACTAAAACTTCATGAAAATGATTATTATTATCAGTTCACATTTCATGTGAAGTGGACTATCGCAATGCCTTGTCTAAAGTTTTTCACAAATTTGGCTAAGAATAAAATACCTGCTAATTTTTCCGAAAGTCTTGTGCCGATACTATCAAGGACAGTGGGTAAGCCAAGTATTGTAAGTACCGTTTTCTGATATTTGCAATAAATGTTCGCTAAATACATAAAAAATCTTGATGTAATTCAAAAAGCCTGCAACTAATAACTTTTAACTTTCATTATTCTCAGTTAATGGGCTTCATTACTTTAAAAACTTGAATTATGCAATGTATTTGTTTGGTTAGCTATTTGTAAGGACTTTGTATAACTAGGTTTATTTGTGTAACTTTTTTTAATTTAATGCAGTAATAAGTAGATAGCAGTGATAAGATCAAACCTTGGAGCAGATTTTAACATTGTTCATTTCTTTTTCAGAAGTTTGTATGCATGATTAACACCGATTGTACCCTGGCATTCAATGGTGCAACCAATAAGCCTACAGCAGTTGCCATATTGGAATCTATTGGAGACACCAACCCAATGAGGAATAAAGAAGTATCTAAGGAAGTTTCAAACTATGTCTTCGAGACTTTGGGAATTACACCCGAGAAGTATGTTTTTTTTAATTTTCTTAAGGTCGAGAATTCGAGATAGAGTGTATAGGTTTGACCCTTTCCGTAAGGAAGAGTCTACACTTCACTTTGCAGATATTCAGGGGCTTCACTCTATCTTCAATCATTTACCTAAAGTAGACCCTTGATATCGGAGATGATGATTCCGTGGTTGTTAATTTATATAGGAAAGGGTTTTTTTAATGAGTCAACATGTTTTTTTTATTGATCAAAAATATACGCA
Organism: Maruca vitrata; assembly: GCA_039566165.1. Classification (NCBI taxonomy): domain Eukaryota; kingdom Metazoa; phylum Arthropoda; class Insecta; order Lepidoptera; family Crambidae; genus Maruca; species Maruca vitrata. Next base: position 6,576,985 of record CM076911.1, read on the forward strand.
ACTCATTAAATATAGATTATTTGATGTGTCACCGTCTAACGCACTACATAGTACCTATAAAATCAGAGAGTGCACGTACATACGAGTTAGTCTACACACTATCACACTAATTGTGTACTATTATAAAAGGATCTGTGCATTTGTTTATCTTATTTGACCTAGTGTCCGTGATCCTTGGAGCTAACTAAACTTTAGTGCATTGCGAGTTGGACTCTTTGTTTGAAATAAATTTTAACCTGATACAGGTACACCGACATCAGTTTTAGCCATTGATCTTGCCTAATCACTTTTAGGTGTATGATAAAACGCAAAAAAGCAACACATTTTTTTCTTAAAGATTCTTACACATATAGATCACGCCTTTTCACGTGGGTAGGCAGTGATCACTTCACTTTAAGATTCATGGAGACGTAAATGTGGATTTAAGTCTACATACTCGTAATTATGCTAAACTAAATTTACTTATTTTATAAGCGAAAATGCTAACTAATAAGGACTGAAATGATACGCTCACTTCTAAGTAACACTTTATTCTATTTCAGCTTTTTGCTCACATTTAACGATATTAAGAGTTCTAATGTTGGGCGTGCTGGAACTACAGTGGCGGAATTAGACCCTTAAAATATCAACATCTTCTACAATGGCGGATAAGAACGATATAATAAAAACTTAACTAAATCAATAGAATTACTCTACAATATTTTATGCATAACCAACTCAATGGCTCTATATTATTGATACTTACAAACTACTACAGTCAGCATCAAAATACTAATTTCTTATAACCTACTAAGCTGTACTTTAAAATATTCGTATTTTTTTCTGTTTGAAAAATATTATCAGAATCTAATTTGCTACAATGTTAATAGATGTTTCTCAATTATTTTATTTCAATCATTGAACCCAATGTACTCCATATGATATTGTATACATTTAAAGCTTAGGATTTTGTAAGTGTAGTATGTAGTATATGAATAATTACCAAAAATATTCATAGCGTACAAAGTACAACTTTAAAACTTTAATATTTAGTTAACACTGGTGAGCCACCCTCGCTTCGCTTCGGGTATTTATACATAAAAACGTTTTCAAGCAATCAGCGCCATCTGCCGGGCTGATTAGTGAATCTAAACCATCCAAGGCGCCACTCAAACGCATACAGAAAAAATCATTTAAATTGGTCAAGCCGTTTAGGAGGAGTTTAATTACATAAACACGTACATCAGAATTATATATTAAGATTAAATATAGTTTGATTTTTCAGTGGCATATTCTTTTTAACGTGATACAGAAACAATGTACTTTATTTTAGCAAAAAAAAACCGTTATACGTGGGTATAACCATTAAATTGAAATTGATTTTAAGACTTAATTTTGTTTTATCTTATTTCTACTTTTTAAATTGTCATAATACTTTGGAATAATCTTGAAATTTTGATACATTTTGTTATTATATCTTATCATTTTACATTAAAATCTACCAAAATAGAATTGTAAATTACAATTAAATATAATTTATATAATGCCGTCTTTACATAAAATATTTTTAATTTTGTATATATGATAAAAATATCAATGATGTTCAATATATATTACCAAAATAAATACGTTCGTTTTCTAACGTGTTTATTGATGATATTAGTCCAGATGTTTAGAAGACTTAGTTTTGACATGTTTAATTTCACCCTTCAGTGTATCAGATTTCACGACAACTCCCTCTTCGTCTATCCATTGTGCATCATCATCGTCCTTCCAATATCCAGCGCTCAACCTTTCAACACTTTCAGCAATAGCATCAGTCATAGATTCTTCTTCCCATGAAATGGTAGTGTCGTCTTGGCTGGCGTGGTAGGAAGTGACCTTGTTAGCATCTTTATTATCTTTTGAAAGTCCAACATCACCGCTCGAAACGTCAACATTTATGTCATCATCGCCAAAGTCGTCATAATAATCCGGAGGACCGTCTTTACTGCCCTTTGCCGCTCTGTTAAGTATGCTCTGGGCCCTGAATTTCCATCTTTCCAAATTCAGAGCCGCCATGTTGTACATAGGATCCGTATGTGGAAGTATCTTATGGAGGATGTCGTAACACGGAATGCAAATTTGACTCAAAAATCCAACCTGAAAACGGAAATAATACGTCTTTAAAATTTATGGCCATTATGGGCAACCAACAATAGTACAATGAGATTGTACGTTATATTATGTACAAGGTGTGCATATTTTTGTCAAAAAAAAAGCGTCGATGGCTGAGTGTTTAAGGTCATTGCTTGCCATGCGAGAGGCCGCTAGTTCAAACCCCGACACGTACCACTGTGTTTTTCAAATTTGAAATTCATATGTGTACGATTATTCGAAGCTTTAAGGGCGAAGGAAAACATCGTAAAGAAATCTGCACACCTACGAAGAAATTCTTAGGTTGTGTAGTCAACCAACACACACTTGGCCAGCGTGGTTAACTAAGACCTTATCACCCTAGTTTGGAGTAAGCCCGTGCCTACCTAATTAGCTCATTTCCTTTGATTGAAATCGGCCTGTACTTTGTTTAAGTTTGCTGGTGTGTTGTAGTTATGTAACTTTATAATTATCGTAAGAAGGAAGTAAATAGCAACCGTTTTATAAAATTAAGAAAATTATAAGATGATGTAATACCTGGCTGGCGGGTTGTTCTTCTGGTTTGCTTCGATCCATCATCGGAATAGGAATCTTCCCGATAGCCCTCTCCTTGTCACCTTGATCGTAAAACTCTTCAAATATTACTTTTACTGTTTTTAATTGAACTTTCCATGGTTTCGCTGAAGCTGACAAGTCCGCGGCTGTCATCGATATCGCCATCGCCAGATCTCTATAATTACCCAAAATAATCACTCAGGGAACCAACAAAGGTTAATAAAGTTAGATATTTAAACCAAAAATATTTTAAAACATTCGTAAATAAAGAGTTAAAGCATATTTCGCTCAGCAGTACCACAGATAGAAAAAATATATTAATCACATTATATCGGAAAAAGAATTAAGTTTACATGACAGAGACAATTCGCAATATATTTTATATCAAATATTAGAACATACCAGCCATAACTGAAAATTCGCATTCGAAAAATCACAATAATGTACCTACTTTGAAATAACTGACAAAATTGTACATACACACGACTAAAAGAAAATGCTAAGCACAGTACTTTCGTATAATTTCACTGTTTCTGTAGAAATGTTAATACCGGCGATATAATATGTAAAGTAAAAATGTTACTAACATGTGGCTAGTTGTGTTCCAATTGAAACTTTCTGAATCAACAGGGGCGTCGTGAAGATCTTTAATTTTTGCCAAGTTGGGGAAAAAGGCTGCCAAGTCAGTCGCCAGAATAGCTTGGCGAATGTAGCCTAATATTTCTTTGTATTCTTCACTTGTTATGTGAGCGAAAATGTTATGGCCGTCCTGCAATCAGATAACCAAATTTCTAAGTAAACTTTCTAATAAAACTCTCAACACACCAGCAGCGTCTTAACTCAGAATAGTCAAATTAGGACTCACTAGAACGATACTGTTGTTTGTTAGAATTAATAAAAAATACCTATATTGTATAGATATTATATTAGGTAACATTAAAGATTTGTAAATCTGCTATATAACATCATACGAATTATTGTTAAATTTGCAACGTAAAATATATTTAAGACCTGTTTATAACCACATTTAAGCACACACAGACTATTCTTTAAGAGCTCCTGTTATAATACGTAACAAACCTGCTGCAGTATGGTAACGGTTATATTAAAGTGATGATGCTCCAGCGTGGATGTGGTGTACATGGCGGCGAGTGGAGACGCGGTCTCGCTCATGTATTTGTTTGTGTACCCTCGGTGGTCTAGGTCATGGCACAAACTGGACACGAACAAAGCTAGCCGCTAAAGACAAAAGTACTGTTCAAAACATAGTACATAGATTAAATTCAAAATTAAACTCAAGCGCAAGATCACCATGATTAAATTTCCAAGTACAAACTAGCTAAGTTTCTAAGAGTAGACTAACATAAGTTATTTGCTTAGAGAAGATAATTTATGACAAAGACACAGATCTAGTTACTTTTCGAAAGAGATAAAAATTATTTTCATAAAATTTTGTAAATTATGTAAATTAGAATATTTATCAACATTCAAGGATGCAAACATAAATCCAATAAAATTACACAATTGAACAAAAATCTAGAAATAGCTGTTAATAAAAAAGATCACTTTACTCACCCTTGTATTATCAAATCTTCCCAGTTCATCATTCTTCAAAATAACATACATTGCATGAGCAACAGACCATCCATGATCAAAGTTATGATAAGGAACTGCCCGGTAATTCTTTTTCACTGTCAGAACAAATCTCGTCAGAGTCATTAAATCAAACTTTGACATGTCAAAAAGCTCACCAAACATAGTAATCACACATTTGCATTTCTGGTATTCATCAAAAGTGTATGGATCTAGAGCAAAATTATTCAGGTTCACATCCATGACTTTTGTGTCAGTTAACATTTCTTCCACTTCAGTATCTTTGCAGGTGTTATGATAGCTCAACACTTCCAATGCAACTCTGTATTTTTGCTCTTTTCTCATTATCCTGTCATAAAGACGAGCGTGATGAAGCGCTAAGCCGAAGAAAGTTGAGAATATTTCAAATGAGACCTCGTCTTTATGATCAAAGTTATCATCATCCCGTTTGTTAACCATTTGTACAACTCCTATCACCTTCCCTTCCACCTTCACTGGCATGCATAGGATACTAATGGTTCTATAGCCAGTAGCTTCATCAACCTCTCTGAAAATGGGCCCAACGTTACAACGTTCTAGCAGATAATCATAATACATATTAATTGTGCATTTATTTTTTGTGCGTTTTTTGTACAATTAAACATGAACACTAATAGATTGAAGGCATAATAAGATCACGTACCTGTTGAATCTGTAATCAGAATAAGCGTCTGGAATATTCATGGTTTCACCAGACAGGGCCACATGGCCTGCAATTCCACGAGTGATGGGCATCCTTATTTCTTTCTTGGCCAGGTCGCCATCTAGACCTGGCTCAAACTTCATATCAAAAACTGTAGAAACCAGCTCAAAGTTCCTATAGTCCACAAGGAACAGAGACGCTCTGTCAGCGTTCACCAAGCGCTGTGCAAACTCTAGAATTTTTTTGATTAGCTGGTCTAATGATACCATTTCTTCGAATATTGCCCTGGAAAATAATAAAATAAAAAGAAGTATGTAGAATAAAAAGCTTTGTGATAACTCCTTATTTTCACCTATCAGGTAATTCAATGAACAACTAATAATTGCAGGTTCAAGGCAGCTCACAAAATTAAAGTTCTATATTGGCTTGATTTTAGAAGAATACTCATTTACTTGTTGCTCTTTCACAATATTCTTAACTGAACTTACTTCACAACATCCAGAAGGAAGTCAGACAGGTTTCTTTCCCTCTGTTTGTCCAGGTACAGGTTACAATAGTGAAGCGCCAAGCTTCCCCACAGCATAAAGTTAGCGCTGATTTGCTCATCAATTTCCTTGAAGCGGTCTTCAATGCGCCACATTTCGATAACATAACCAACTTTAGAAGCGGATGTCAATATAGGTTGATAAAGAATGTGGTTTGCTTCTCTCTGTCAAGGTTGAACAAGTAAGTTGATGATAAAATTTGTATTTTATTGATAGCATTTAAAAATAATGTATTCAACATCGGTGTTCGCGAGGTATCTGGATGTGTTATCTAAATATATAAAAGGAGAAACTGACTGACAGACTGACATAATTATCAGCACAGCCTAAAAGGCTAAACGTAGGCACTTGAAGTTTGACCCACGGTAAAAGGAATCAGAGGGAAAAAAATCCTCTTGTATGAAAAATCTAAACCGCTTAAGTTAAACGCTTGACATTTGGCATGCAGGTGCCCTAATAAACGTAAAACTTACATGCTACGCGATGTTGAAAAATTCCTACGGAAACGGGAGTTATTGAGGACAAACATTTGTGTGTAAAATCCTGTAGTCCACGCGAATGAAGTCGCAGGCACAGCTAGTTAAATACATTTAGGTATATTTGTGTGTTTTCCTCTGTTTATTCTCACATTCGTAACAAAAATGCTTTAGCTGCTTACGGGATCAGACCAATAAAGGTGATCTAGTGTAATATTTATTTATTTTATTAACAATTATTGGTAAAAATGTCTTACTGTAGGCCTCAAAACGTATGAAGTCAAGTCTTAACTTGACTCACAAGAAGTATGTACTTACATATTCACCCCTTAGGGGAACCCTTGACAGAGACAGCGGCGTTCTCGGGAACTTTGACGGATGTTCATGGCGCGAAACACGCATGGTGGTCATGTTCTTAGCCACCTCGAGGACCAATTTTACCTGGTCGACATCAGCGCGCTCTAGTGACACCGACGAACTGCTATCCACTGGTCGCTATGGCAAAGTCAATAAGCACAAAATTAATATACAGTGTGTTAGGGACCGGACTCCCAATACATTACCAGCGTGTATGTTAAATTTCATCCGCAAAATACTACACAAATGGGGTTGCATCTGAGTCCAGTGCCATCGGAATGGGCCATTTCAAAATTATACTTCTCGTTGTTTTATGATTTTATGTTGTCTACATGAAAGTACTTACATAAAAATTTACAAATTAAAAAGACGTTGAATTGTGAGCACTTATTTTGTTAAGAAGTTCCTGAAAAATAAACAACTACCTTTGATTTAGACGAAAATAAAAAAAAACTTGTGTTTTTTTTTGTTAAAGCGCTCTACCTAGAAAATCGGTCTGTTATATATTTTATTCTTCAACAGGTTACACAATTAAACCTCAAATTATTACCGCTATTCACACTATATTTTAACATGTAACACACTGCTGGTAATATATTAGAAATCCGGTCCCTAACACACAGTATAATCTTCGAACTGATAACAATATTCATACAGAGCCCATTCGAAATAAGAATCAGACAGAATGTTTTGGATTTAGGATGCAGATGGTCAATAGGGGAAAGCAGGGCCGTCCTTGCAATTTGAACGAAATTAATTATTTGATAAAAGTTATGTCAGAATACTTAAACGCCATTCTAATATTTGACAGGTTTTACCCACGCCCGCGGTGGTTGCGGGAATGCGATCAATACAACAAATCGCGCGGGCCCGCTCTGCGATCAATTAGCAGGAATTTAGCCGGCAAATGATTGTACTGTCCGTCTTGTAACCGCCCGTGTTTTCGCCCGCCACGTTTATAGCCGCCCAGCATGAACCCGGCGGCATCTTTACAGGCGATTATCGGCGGCTGCGTAAGCGCGCAAATAACCGGTCTCGTGAGTTTTTAAATAAAATCGCAAACCACAACAGCCGCGGGCGCGGGAGAAAAGAGCGTAGTGAGTTTTTAGCCTTAAACAGCACTTTCAAAGGTTCTGAATTTAACACCTGTTTTGATTGTAAATAAGTCAATTAAAATATAAGCGTGGCGCTTTAGTGTTTAGCAATAAATGCTGCAGGATTTGGGGGGAGTAGCAAAATAAAAAATGGAAAAATGCTAACATCATTCTCTACCATGAAACACTGTACGTAGTTGGAATTTGGTGAATAAAGCTTGTAAATCCTGTATGCGTCTACGTTCACTGCAGCTGTGATTGTCTTAGCCAACTCTGCTAACACTGAATTCGCATCAACCTGATTCTGAAGCCTTTTCAAAATATCCTGTGAAGGAAATCATAGGTTAAAAAAAAGTTGCGAAAATGTAGTCGATGTATTAAAAGAAATCTGGTTTGTGTTCACGTTGACAGTATACGACAAAAGTAAATGAACGTTATATACATTGTTATAAATTCGACATTAGTTGTGAAAAAAAAATTATAAATAGAGTTCCGTAAAAATTTGCAAGAATTTTGACAAAGATCATTCTGTTTTATAAAATTCCTTATCTGAAATATTTTCTTGTGTGTCATAAAATTGTGCAAATCTTATTAATTGAATAATATTATAATAGAAGAAACAAGCATTAAAAACACTTACGGAAAACAGAGGCGTGATCGATGTTATTTTCGGGTTAGGTATACGATTCCGTACATTGATTGGTTCACCATCAGACTGCAAAATTATCGAGCTTTCTTATATAATAAGAGTTATATGTTTAAAAAAATAATTCAGCTGTCAAAAACTTACAACAACAAACTGTTATAAATATTCCAATGAAATGTTAATATTTTAGGGCCGAATATTGCATTCTTAGAGGATGCAATTTTGTAAGACCCATAGTTTTCGGTATATCGCGAAAGAAGTGTTTCCATCCCTTTTTCTTAAGTAATAAGTAACGCTTAAATACAAAATTTGTATTAGCTTCTGGAATTCATTTAAATCGGCGCTCAAACATCAAATTATCATTTCAGTATTCGGCCGCAAGTTTTAGGATATGTTCAAACTAGCTGCAGTAGTGCAGAAAGATTTTTCGATATAAAAAAAACATATATGTACAGTAGCAACAAAAACCTCAACTACTTACATAGTCACGCTTCAATTTTCTGAAGAACCAACGCTCTAATTCATCAATTGATACATATTCCATGATATAGGACTCAAGAAATTCTTTGTTGCGGCTTAAATAACTCGTTACTTCCGTTCCATCTGCTAAAAAAATGCGTAATACAATAAAACCATTTGAATAATGGAACTCTAAACATTCCTTTTATTCTAGCGATCATATGTTGTCAAACTAGCCATCTTAACCTATCAGTCCCGTCCAAGATCTGTAGCGGTACCATGAGTTAGCTATCGAAAACTTACGTTCGTTAAAAACCTATCAAATTGTTTTTTTCATACTGCCGATTTTAGTTCTTAGCGTAACCGCTGGAGGCGTTGAACAAATTTTTCATAGACTTATTTACATAGGCGATATCGAGTCTGTCACTTTTAAACTGATGTTAGCGCTACTGAAGAGATTACTAAACTCCAGGGGTGTCGTAGGACTAGGTCTGACGACAGCAACAGCTGAGCCATTACATTTTTGCATTTTGTTTCCATTTTTAAAAATATTTTATTTTATTTGTGCATTTTTTTTAAAGCTATAGACATAGTTGTATTAACATAATAATAGTGAAACTAAGTCCTGAATACTAAAATTCTACAAGTGCACGATATGAAACAAGCTTTTCGATAATCATTTAAACCTTATTTGTTTATGTTCATAAAGACCTAAAAAAAAGAAAATCCTTCGAGTATCGGAAGTTGTTACACTGTTACGTTTTATAAACACGAAGAAAAAAATATAACATAATATTAAAAAAAAACTGGTATCTCCTTCTAGACTTAAATTTCACTCACCATTATCAAGATCAATTCCTTGGCTTGTGCACTGAATAGGAACTGTAAGCAGATAAAACGATTTCATTTAAGGATACATTAAATAAAAAAAGAAGTTAAAATTATTAACGAAACGTTTATAAATGGATGATAAGGTCTATTCTAAATATATCAATCAGTAGATATCCACAAGCTTTCAGGTCCTGAAAAGTGAATAAATTGTGTAAATCATTTGCTATGCCTTCGGCTTAATTAAAATCATAAGCTAGAGCCGCAATCTTTACTAAGCCAACTTTTAATTCAGCGGAGCTTTCCTTTGCCGATGATCTAAGACTATTTTTACTCAACCGAAACAATTTATATACCTATTTATTTATTTATTTATTGCGAAAACCAACAGCGTCTATACAAACAGTAAATCATGAAATGTAATTTATAATGAGGCCAATAACAGGCTTTCCTTAAATAATATGAACATTATGTTATTGGATATAACCTATATAAAGAAAAAAATACTTAACTGTGTTTAAAGTCACAAACGGTTAACGTTAGTTATTATTCAGATGGTTTTCTAATCAACTTAATGAATATGACATACATTCACTGATAGTTCGAACGATTTGTGGTTTATTGATTTCGTAATAGTTTTTTTTTCTAACTCACAAACGATGATGGCTAGTAGCCTCGTCATCATCACTCGACATCTGCGTGTATTTAATAGGAGAAAGCTAATCCATATGTAGTGTGAAGGTATGTGAATCTTGTCAATCACAATATGTGTAGTAAATGAATTTAAAGGAAAGACTTTAACGTATCTGTAATGATAAACTTTTGTGTTTTTATATATATTTTATATGTTTAATTAAATGTTTATAATTAATTTGTTTAAACATGGAAAACTTGTAAGAAATAATAACTAATACGTAGGTGTGTTACTCATAGGTGTTAATCTGTATCTTTTTCAGTGTAGGGTTATTTAACCTTTTAGGGGAGTTGTGAGTGATGGTATGTTGTCAATCACGTCTTCATGTGATCGAATAAGATAACCGAGACGGTTAGGAATCGCTACCCTTAACACGTACATGATAACATTAGTATATACGATGATTACTTTAAGTAAATAGAAGGGATTTTACGAGGAAGGTTGTTTTACTTAACTCTTAGCCATCCTAATATTATTGCTGGGCGAACGCACTCCCTTGTTTTTATACGTGTTTGTGTAGATTTTTATAAGATTTTATTTGTAAAATGTCAGCCAAGCTCTCTAATTTAGCTCTCTCATAGCATCCTTGAGAGCCGGGGGAAGTTGAAAACCAGCGCGGGCACGGGGCCTCTCCCGCGACCGCACGAGCTGAACCTCCTCCGTTTGTCTTAACAATTTGTGTCTTAATTTTATGTATAAATTGTAATTTTTCTTTAGGCGTAATAAACATTTTTTTATTTTTTAATATTACAGTAGACAATAATAATGTCAGATCGACTCACTACAAGCAGGGAGCTTTTTCTTCTGGCCTCTGCCACATCCGCCTGGCGGGAAGCCAGGTCTGACCACGCAGTCGACGTGATACCGGGACCATGCCTTTGGCTCTTCAGACTGCAGTTTCGGTGATTGCGACCCGCCAGAATATTCACCTGTATATTTAGGTTTGTTAAAGAAAGTGTTTCCTTTGACAAAACACATTTGCTTGCAACAACACATGGTCTCATGCATGTGCCGTTCAAAAATTATATCGACGCCTAACGAAAAATCCGACCAAGCGCGGCTCTTACTCGCGCACAAAGGTGAACCCTTCATACAAATATTGACACACATTTTTCGTATACAAACTCAAAAATACATAATTTTTTAAAAAATCATCTGTCTAGCTATATTGGTTCTTGAGGTACAACTTAATGAAAGACGGACGGTCACCGAAGTCTTAGTTATAGGGTCCCGTTTTTACCCTTCGAGTATAGAACCCAACAACCTAACCACATCCATATGCACTGTTAAAAGGAGAACTACATAGATAGAAGTACTAGTAAAGTCAGATTACTTTAGCCCTAGGGGGTAACATTGTCTACAGTCCTAAGGCCGTCCACAAAAAAAAATCTAAAAAGAATACACTTTATTAATTACAGAAGATTTATACTTAAACTGTTTTTAGCAATGAATTGATTGAATAAGACAGTATTTCATAGTTGGCCAATGTTACCTCCTTGGGCTAAAGTAATTCGACTAAACGGTAAATAAATAAATGATACTATTAGTGCTTACCTGCGCTGCGGGTTCCTGAAGGACCCACTGAGGTAGGCAAGGGAGGTAGCAGCCTTTGAACCCTGTGATACCGACGTACCCCCGTAGGTTGCATTTCGCCTCCCGCCCTCATTGGGCCATTACTATCGACGGATACCACCCCACCTGAAAAGAAATTTACTTATTATAGTAATCATTATTATAGATTGGCTCGGTGGAACAGTGGTTAGTGACCCATGGTCACTATCTACTGTTCCAAGAGTCGTGGGTTCGATTCCCACCCGTGAAATATATCTCTGTGACGAACATGTTATTAAATACATCTATTTCAAGTATATTTCTGTATCCACTTTTGATTCTGATACGGATATCAGAATCAAAAGGTGCTTAAGCTACTAACCACGGTATCAAATCAATGTATGTGATGTGTGATATTTATTTTTATATATCATTCAAATCATATTACTTCAGATACTTTTTAAACAAATATTATGATCAATTTGGTTAATTTAGATTTAACATTAGGAAATACGCGTATTATTTTGACACTTGAAATAAACAAACACTTTCCATCAAAAAAATTAATATGTCCGTAATATTTACCATGTTTCCTTATGTTATCGAGTTCCCGACATTTCGGCACTGTTGCAAGCGCCATGATCACAGGTCAACTGATATCCCAGACATATCGCAACCCGGCATGAAAATTGTCACAGTGCAAAATGAGGTATATTGTGAAAATGAAAATGAAAAGGTTTATTGTTTTTAAAATTATTTATTCATCAATAATTAAAAAAAAATAAAGTGCAGCTTACAACTTTTGCGAATAGCCGAGAATAGGCGGAAGTGGCGAAGACGTGAGAAGGACACGCAATGGACATCCTATGTCCAACAGTGGACTAACCTATAGGCTGATGATGATGATGAATGAACAAAAACCCCATAAACGTCAATTTTACCATAATACCTCGTGCGATACTCAGTTTAGCCACGACCGGTTAAAGTAAAAAAAATTAAATAAAAAAGGTTTATTGCTTCATAAATTTTACACCATGTTTCTTAAAATACTAAAGAAAAATGAGCAAAAGGAAACATCTCAGCATGGCTTATCTAGTAAACCAGATAATGCTGTTTTTCAGATGTTCCCGTTACAAAAAACTTACCGGGTTATTGTAATACTTACAGATTAACAACTAAGTATTCAAATGCTGAAGGTAATGTTAATTGATGTTGTTGCTCGCGGGCGGAAAGCCCGCGTCTCTGTCCTCCTGGAGTCGTCTATCGTGTAAATAATGCTCCCTTATAGCGCCGTCGCCCCTCTGCATTTAAAAGTAGCCTATGACCTATTTCAGGCTCTAGAGTCTAGACACACTGTGTACCAATATAAATAATTACTCATTTTAAATTCATTCGAATCCTTTCTTAATGAAGGCTGGAAAGCTTAAAGTTACTTTCGTTTTAACTAACTAGGTACATACGTAAGGATTTATTACGTTGTAAATCGGACTCTATTGGCATAATAGACTACATACGTATATATAGCTTAATACTACCTACAACCTTTGACATGACTCATGAACTGTATATTAGCCATAAAAAATTTAGTACTTATAAGTTCTTAAGGTATATATGGTACCAATAGTGTAAATATAACTACTTTTGAATATGCTTGACCTTACCATTTGCGATATTCGCCATGACTAATTACTGGTAGTGGCTATTAAGTCATTTTCTAATTGCATTTACCGTGGCTTCGTTACTTTACTGGGCAAATATTTATTGGTAGCTTAAAGTGCGAGTGGTTAATATAATTGATTGCCTAAATTGGCTGTGCGTGGCTCAACGGAAGATGTGTACACAAAGACTGTATTTTCAACTGAGGTTATTTGGGTAAGAAGTATCGGGGGGAAGCCCTGACTCATAGATATTCAATCTCCTTACAGCGAAACTTAAAAACTTATCGACCCTTGTTTTACTTAAAAATATAGTTTGCGTTTAAAATATCAAATTACGCCCAGTTTATTTGTTATTAAAACTTATAAAAACATAGTAAGCGCAACCACAGATAGCTTTAGCCATAGAAAGTGCAGGCAATAAAACCCAACTACGACAAAAAACGACGCTGAAAAAGTATAAAACAAGACTTTTAGAACACTGAACTGAACAAAGTTGCTTATGTAGTTCCAAGTAAATGGACACAGTAGACTCCAAACATGAAAACCTATCTCTACATAGTAAATATTGCATACTTCAAAATAGTATTGTTGCGGGAACGGGGTACGTTTAATTCAAGATACGCCAAAAGTCACCAAAAGACAATTAATTTATTTATCGACTAACAATTACACAATTAAACACTTAAAAACACAATTAAAAACACTTAATTACAACACTAAACACGGAACACTAAATTACACTAAAGCACTGAATCACACTAAAACACCGAATTTCACTGACTATTCGCAGTTAACGCACTCGATCACTTCTAGTTCGCAGGAGACTGATTCGCTTCGCTTTCCAAATCGGAACTGTCCCGTCGCGTCGTACATCCCGCTTTTATACCCAGTGAGGACGCAGCTCTTCGCGTGGCGTCGAGAATCTTCTCGCGGGGATCGAAATTTCTAGAACTCGCTGGAGCTCGCTCCGACCGACCAGAGTGTGTGACGTAGTATCGTGCAAGCGAATATAGACCTTATCCATGCGACGTTAAGACTAATTTCGCTTGCACGGTCTCTCAAGGTCGTAATATTATTATTACTTTAGAACACTCTAGAGCTTGCTACAACCTACCAGAGTGTGTAGCGTAGTATCGTGCAAGCGAATATAGACCTTATCTATACGACGATGAGACTAATTCCGCTTGCACGGGCTCTCGTGGTCGTAACATTATCCCCCTCTTAGTCATGCTCGTCCCGAGCATCATTTGACCCATGGTAACGAGCCAATCGATCAATGTGAACAATTTTCGGTTTGCCTCTTGTCCCTTGTTTGATCCGATAGGTTAAGTCGTTCAGCCTAGTGATGATCTTGTATGGTCCTTCCCACCTTGGCTGGAACTTCGGTGATTTGCCCTTCTTCCTGAGTGGGTTGTGTAACCAAACCAGACTCCCTTCATCGAAACCGTCGGTGTTGGCTTTGCGGTCGTAACGGGTTTTCATTCTTTCGCTGGATTTTAGACTGCAGTCTCTGACGAGAGCATGTACTTCATCCAGGCGCTTCTGTAGGTCAGCCGCATATTCGGTTACTGGTTCCGAGCTTCTGGCGGTGTCCCAGTCAACGCGTCTACCGGAAGCCGTATTTCTCTACCGAAGTTTACCATTGCTGGGGTTGCGCTGGTGCTATCGTGGATTGCAGATCGGTAGGACAGCAAGAAAAGCGGTATATACTGGTCCCAGTCTCGTTGATGCTCGTCCACAACTTTGGCCAAGTGGTTTTCCAACGTTTGGTTGAATCTCTCGACCATGCCATCGGATTGCGGGTGTGCTGGTGTAGTACGGGTCTTATGCATACCCAACAGTTGACAGACCTCCTGGAACAGTGCTGACTCAAAGTTTCTTCCTTGGTCAGAATGTATCTCAAGAGGCACACCAAATCGGCAAATTACCTCGTGGACTAACTTCTTGGCGACCGTCTTTGCTTCTTGATTAGGCGTAGCGAAGACTTCAGGCCACTTTGTGAAGTAATCTTGGACCACAATGATGTACTTGTTTCCCTCATCGGATTCTGGAAAGGGGCCAGCTACATCTACTGCGATTCTTTCCCATGGAGCGCCGACGTTGTACAGCTTGAGTTTGCCCTTACTTCTGGTTTGTGGGCCCTTTACTGATGCGCAAGTCGTACATTTCTTGCACCAGTCTTCGACATCCTCCCGACAGTGTATCCAGTAGAACCTCTGTCTCAGCTTCTCTAGGGTCTTCTTCACGCCTAAATGTCCCCGGATACCCCATCGTGTATGTACCTCAGTAGCGAAACAACTTGTTTACGGGGTACAATCAGCTGTAGTGTCGTTTGATCCCCTTTTGGTGTTTCCCATTTCCTGAAGAGTACTCCATCCTTAATCTCCAAACTGTCCCATTGTGCCCAGTAACTTTTCGTGATGGGGCTTGATGATGCTACCTGGCTCCAAGAAGGTTTTTGACCTACTTCTTTCCATTCAAATATTTTCCTCAGGTCACTATCCTCTTTTTGAGCCTTTTTGATGGCGTCTTCGCTCCATTCATTATCAAGTCCCTGGGTGGTAATCATCCGGACTTCTTCTTTAGTCTCCGTTTTAGAGCAATGACTGCAGGCCACAGGACAAGGTCTCCTTGATAGGGCATCGGCATTCAAATGCGTTCTACCACTCCGATGTTCTGTTGTGAAGTTGTACTCCTGTAGTTGCTCTAGCCACCGCGCCACTTGTCCTTCAGGGTTCTTAAACTGCAAAAGCCATTTTAACGCAGCATGATCTGTCCGCAGGGTAAACTGTCTTCCAACGAGGTACTTGTTGAAATGCTGGCGAGTCTTCACTACCGCCAACAGTTCCTTACGAGTCACACAGTAGTTCCTTTCAGGTTTTGAAAGTGACTTACTGAAATAGGCGATCACCACTTCCCGTTCACCTTGCTCTTGCGACAGAACTCCGCCTACGCCAGTATTGCTGGCATCGGTGTCCACGATAAACCTTCCTTCTCTGTTCGGGTAGCCAAGTATAGGACTGGTGCAGAGGTGTTCTTTTAATCTGACGAAGGCTTGATCGCATTCCGAGTCCCAGGCGAATACTCGTTTATCTTCCGTGAGCCGATGAAGAGGTTTCGCTATATCAGAGAAGTTCTTTACAAAGCGCCGGTAGTATGCGCATAAACCCAAAAATGATCTCACGTCGGTCTTGTTAGCTGGAATAGGCCATTCTTGGACAGCTTTGATCTTCTCTGGGTCAGTCCTTACACCTTTCGATGAAATAATGTGGCCTAAGTAGGCGACTTCTTCCTTGAAAAACGTGCATTTCTTTGGACTGAGTTTCAAGTTTGCTTCTCGTATTCTGGTGAAAACCTTCCTCAGGTTACTGACATGCTCTGTGAAATTTCGACCCATGACAATGATGTCATCCAGATAGACCAGGCATGCATCACCCAGAAGTCCAACCAGTACCCTTTCCATCAACCGCTCGAATGTCGCCGGAGCGTTGCAAAGACCAAAGGGCATGACGTTGAACTGCCACAATCCATTCCTAGTTCCGGTCGTAAATGCCGTCTTCTCCTTGTCTTCTGGATGGATGTCAACTTGCCAGTACCCACTCTTAAGGTCCACTGTTGAGAACCACTGCATGCCACTCAACATGTCCAGTGTGTCGTCTATACGGGGCAGAGGGTAGCTGTCCTTCTTCGTTGCATTATTCAACAACCGGTAGTCCACACAAAACCTGGTGCTGCCGTCCTTCTTCTTTACCAGGACTACTGGTGAAGACCATGGGCTTGTTGAAGGTTCTATGATGCGGTTCTTCTGCATCTCAGCAACCATGTCTGCTACCTCCTTCTCTTTGGCAAATGGAAGGCGTCTAGGCCGCTGCTTTATTGGTGGCGCGTCTCCCGTGTCTATTCTGTGTTTAACGAGACCTGTCCTTCCCAAATCATGGTCACCCTTCGAAAATATGTCGTTGAAATCTAGCAACAACCTTTTAGCTTGCTGAAGTTCCCGTTCAGATAGCTTGTCCTTACAATTTGCTAGGAGCGGCGTGACGTCATCTCGTTGACAGGATTCCGGTTCCCGGGCCCTTTTCAGCCTTCTGACGGATTGACCTGCATCGCACCGTCCGATGACACAGTTTCTCCGTAGCTGCACTTCATCTCCGCTAAGATTAATGACTCGCACCAGCGCTCCTTTTCCGGTCATTGCCAGAGTTCTTGCTGTGATCCAACTCGGATGGTCGCCGCAGTTTTCTATGACGACGCTTCGCCCTTGACACGCAGTGTAAGGGAATCTAACTTTGACCAGTGTTTCAGATCTCGGCGGTAGGGTCGTATTTTTCAGGCAGTAAACTGCGCATGATCTCGCTCCCTCTAGGAATACTTCTTGTTCGGGGAAACTAAGTACTCCTTTAGCGACGTCTACCACACACTTCTGGTCTCTTAAAAAGTCCAATCCGATGATGCAGTCGTCCGTGATGTCTGCTATGAGTACACCGTATTCAAAGGTTTGTTCTCCAATGGTTATCTTCGCCATCGTCTCACCGAAGACGGTAACTGGCTGGCCTGTTGCTGTTTGAAGCTGAACGGATGGTCTTTGATTCCACACAATAGTCCTTTTCAATAGCTCCGGACGCACTATTGTTCTTGAAGCACCGGTGTCAATAGTAAAATGACACGTTACGCTGTTCAGCTGTCCAACCACTGTAAGGTTGTTCCCATTACCAATCTGTGAAACAGTGACGGTAGGGGCTCGATGTTGACCAGCCAGCGCCCGCCCCACAGCCCTGGCTCCTTCTTTTAACGACAGCTCTTCTGCATCCACTTGTGTAGAGGACGCTACTGTCGTTCTAGGCGGCCATCTTCGCTTGGGGCAACTACTCCGAATATGGCCCCTCTCGCCGCAGCCATAGCACATCGGACCCAAAGAAGGTTTTTCCTTCACCACAACCTCCCGAAGTCGTTGAGTTCTAGCATCTTGACGCACGGCTTCCACCTCCAAAGCATGGGCTAGAGCTTCCTGTAAGGTCTGATGATGGCTCAGTTTCACGGTATGCCTGACGTCTGCGTCTCTGATTCCATCACAAAAGGCTTGCGGGATCATTGATTCCACCATTGTCGGGCATGACACGTACGCACGTCTGACTAGCCTTTCGATTTCCGTTGCCCATTGCTGCAGACTCTCACCAGGCTTCTGCTGTCGATCGCGGAGTTGTGCTCTATACGCGTGTTCCAGGTGTTTGTCGCTATACCTGCCCTCTAGTGCTCTTTGGAGAGCACCTAAAGTTCTGTTATCCGAAGGCAGGTTTTCCAACGTGAGCAGGGCATCTCCACGAAGAGCCAGAGTCAGAGCTATCAAGGACTCTTCCTCGTTCCACCCCTTTCCTTTAGCCACCGTCTCGAACTGATACCAAAATGCTGCCCAAGACGTCGTTCCATCGAAGTGGGGTACTTCGATTTTCGGAGAATCCGACACTACCGTAGCACCCCGGGTCCCCACACTTGCCATCTTGGTATGCAGTTGTCGCATCTCAGCATCCACCTGACTCAGACGATCCTCGTGTTGGGTGAATCGGTCTTCATGTTGGATGAATCGATCTTCATGTTGGGTGAATCGATCTTCATGTTGGATGAGTCGATCTTCGTGTTGGGTGAGTCGATCTTCGTGTTGGGTCTTGACGCTTAGCACATCATCTTTGAGAGCATCAATCTGCTTTTCTAATACTTCGTGCTTCTTCTCAATAGCCCCCAACAAACTCTTGCTTAGCTCCTCCTGGCGACGGGCTTGCTCCTCCTGGCGACGGGCTTGTGTCTGCAGCATTTTAAATAAGTCTGCAAGCTCCACAGGCCCAATTGATGTTTGAATTGATCCCTCCGTTGAAGTGCCTTCACCCTCTTGCAAAGCCGCGCTTTGACTCCTTGTTACTCGACCCTCACTGTCTTCTCGTGGTGTAAGAGGCATCTTGAACCCCACACCTGACACCAATTGTTGCGGGAACGGGGTACGTTTAATTCAAGATACGCCAAAAGTCACCAAAAGACAATTAATTTATTTATCGACTAACAATTACACAATTAAACACTTAAAAACACAATTAAAAACACTTAATTACAACACTAAACACGGAACACTAAATTACACTAAAGCACTGAATCACACTAAAACACCGAATTTCACTGACTATTCGCAGTTAACGCACTCGATCACTTCTAGTTCGCAGGAGACTGATTCGCTTCGCTTTCCAAATCGGAACTGTCCCGTCGCGTCGTACATCCCGCTTTTATACCCAGTGAGGACGCAGCTCTTCGCGTGGCGTCGAGAATCTTCTCGCGGGGATCGAAATTTCTAGAACTCGCTGGAGCTCGCTCCGACCGACCAGAGTGTGTGACGTAGTATCGTGCAAGCGAATATAGACCTTATCCATGCGACGTTAAGACTAATTTCGCTTGCACGGTCTCTCAAGGTCGTAATATTATTATTACTTTAGAACACTCTAGAGCTCGCTACAACCTACCAGAGTGTGTAGCGTAGTATCGTGCAAGCGAATATAGACCTTATCTATACGACGATGAGACTAATTCCGCTTGCACGGGCTCTCGTGGTCGTAACAGTATTGTATGACATTATTGTCAATTTTCAACATAAGCATTTTGGTAGAGTCTACTGTGTCCATTTACTTGGAACTACATAAGCAACTTTGTTCAGTTCAGTGTTCTAAAAGTCTTGTTTTATACTTTTTCAGCGTCTTTTTTTGTCGTAGTTGGGTTTTAGTTTTTAACTTTTTATTATTTGTACTATTTTGGTGTTAAAGTGTATTTGTGGCGCATAATATTATCAAAAGTTAAATTGATGAACCAACATGTTTTATATTTTATCAGTCCATGAATATACGTAAAGTCACATGCAAATGCTAGTAATATATATATATATTTAAAATGTACAAGTAAAGCGCTTTCCAATGATACCAAACACGGCGTATTTATCTTAACTTTATTTTTTTACTCTGTATGTTTTGTCCGCTAGTGGGCGCCACATTAGATTTTGTGAAACCCTATAAAGCCTATAACCAGCGGACAATTAAGACGCTTCTAATGATATGTCATTTGTCGAATTCTGACAAGCAATTTAGAAGTTATGTGGAAACAGATGAACATACATACATACATACAAACATACATACATACATACATACATACATACATACATACATAGCCTGTCAAAATCATAACCCTCCTTTTGCTTTGCCGTAGTCGGGTAAAAAAAGCTTCAAACCACTGGTATTTTGGAGATAATACAAACATAATTCAAAATATTATGTATTAATGATTTCTGCCCGTCTCTACTTTGATTGGGTCTTTAAGTCTCAATGGTATTAAATAAGTCAGCTCAACTTTAATATAACATTTTCCTCTACTGATCAAAACACGATAAGCTCTAGTAAATACTAAAATCTATGATAATTGTTAGCGTAATGCAATAAAAAATCGACATAATGAATTCTTCTTAACAGGAAGTCTTGGATAGATCATGTAGGCTCATACATGCCTATAAAAGAAAGGCATACGTTGTCGATCCTTACAAATATGACGTTACGTGCACTGCATGCCAGCTAGCATAATTACCACCAAAACGTTGGCGCATCAACCAATCGGTCTGGCTACAGTCCTTTGTTTGAATTGACGACTTAATTACTTTGGAAATGACAAGTTCCTCAGACACAAGGTCAATGTTACAATAGATTCGTATAACGAAATTAACGGTCGTTTATCAATAACCTATAATATATTGCGCCTTTATGATTGTTGTAGCAATTATTGCGATCCTAATCAATATCAGAATCTTATCATTCCGATTCCGTACACCCAATTTTAATACGCTTTTTCACGAAAGTACCTATTGATTATTCTCGACGTTAGTAAAATTAGCCTATTAGATCAAATTCTGTGAATACACATTTATTGGGATAATTACAATTTTTTTGGGATAAAGTGGCTTGGACCAGGTAACTTACACTACATAGCTCAGAAACATACTCCGGTCTACATAGATTTCTATGCAGAATAATTATCAATTATCGGATAAATTATGTGATGATTTCACCTAATTTATAGTCCCGTTCTAAATTAAAAATTACCGGTCAAGTGCAAGTCAGTCTCGCTCACGAAGGGTTCCGTAATATCATCTTTAAATTAAGTAGTACAAGCGGCCGCCCGCGACTTTGTCAGCGTATTAATGGGTTTTAGTAGCAATGATGTATTAAAATAGCCTACATGCCTTGTAAAATTTGTTATTTATTAGTGAAATTTCCGTCAGCGTTCCCCCTATTACGGGGGTCGAATTTCGAAAAAAAAGTAGCGCTGGTGTCTTTCCGGTGTGCCAGCTACCTCCATACTAAGTTTTATAAAAATCTATAAACACGTATAAGTTCTCCCATACTAATTTTCACCCCGAATATTTTTTAATTTTAGCTTTCTATCTATCACGGTTTATGAGATACAGCTTCAAGACAGATAGACAGACGGACAGATGGACAGACGGACGGCGGAGGCTTAATAATTTTTGCCTTTTAGGTACGAAACCCTAAAAAGAGCCTGTGTGTTTGTGTAGTTGTTGTGTACCAACACCTAAGGCTAGTAATTAATATATTATGAAATTCAAAGGAGTTTATCCGTCTGATCATCTAGTTAGCTCTGGTCTGTAGTATATCTGGGCCACCTAAGGCGATAACGTCACCTGTCAATATGAATTGAACAAAAGCCGACGCGCCACTGCTAGACGTGAACCGAATTAGCTACAAGGGCAAGGGAGGACAGCTATTCCAATACCAGAAAGAGCAACAATGTATGTTCGCGAATTCCTAACTAAACGTAAGAATTGTCACGACTTAAACCCCTTTTCGATTGGCAATAAATCTTACGTTGGTTAAACTTTAGTATTATTTGTAAACTGTGACAAAAAAAATTAAAACAATATTGGTCTAAAATCAAGACAACTGTCAGCCAAGTTAAAAAAAGTATTTAGTACGAGAGCCCACGACCAAAATTTTTGTCTCACAGCAATACAGCCAAGACCGCATCAAATCGATAGATACGATTATCCTGAACTCGAAAATACCAATATCAGACATTTTCCCCGTAGCGTTTGATCTGACCGAATTTTCAAAATTGTCAAAGAATTTTACCGAACGTCATCATAGCAATATGTCTGATTTGCAGACTGTAGTTCAATGATGGTTCTGAGATACCGGAAACATATTTTTCAGACGTTAGTGGTGTAGCGCAATCCCGTAAAATCACTTAAAAAGATTAAAAATGAGACAAAAAAAATTCTCATAGCAATATGTCTGAAAATCTTTTTTATTAGTAAATTTTGGTTATTTGATGCGAACAAAACAATTTTCAGACGAAAATGTGGACGCATAAAATTTTGAGACCGTTTTGAAAATGTTAACAAATTTTACCGATCGGTATCTATAGCAATATGTCTGAAAATTGTTAGACATGACAGAATAAGTTATCCACATGTGCAAAAAATTTATATCAGACAAATGAAGTGTAGCATCTTATATCATTAAAGAATCGTATTGAGGCATCTTGAATTCTCTAATACAAACAAATGACTTGTGACTTGGAATACGTTGCGATCCTGAACAAGAAGAAATTATATACAAAATTCCAGAAGTTCAGAAAAATTTAGAAAATAAATATTGAGTGTACGTCGTGTATACAATTTTTTTAATATCCGTTCTGATAATTGGTTCGTTCGTTTGAATTTGTGAGCATTTGGATATACAACATTTAAGATAGGGGCAACTACTGATTGATTTGATAGATTTGGTTTTATTTAAAGCACACTTGATTAACTTTAAAAAAGGAATAAGTAATGACATCTATCATCTGTCAAAGTACATATAATACACAAGGGAGATTCTTGAGATTTCAAAATGTTATTTTCGTTTTTGGGAGTATATGCCACACTCAAAGTGTCTTAAAACAGGACTTTGGTAATCATGGCAGCAATACGAAAAGTTAAAAAAAAAATTATATGTATTGCCATGGTACAGGTCGGCCTACGCACAAAATGTCTGAAAACTAACTTTTTCGTAATACAATTACAAAATCTATGTTCATTATCAGACGTATTGCTATAATACCGACTGCCTTTTTTTTTTGACACAGCAGAAATGGTCTCCCACGCAGTTGCTACACTTTCGACTGTTACTATAATACATACCTAGTCGGGTTCAGAATTATACAATCTCGATTTTATAGGGATTTTGCCGTATTGCTATGAGACATGGTTTTGGTCGTGGGCTCTAGTACTAATTGGCATTATACGAACCGTTGGAACCTCTAAATAACTCAAGATCTATTTAAGATGACAGATGACATTTGGTACAGTTCTTAAAATCTCTAAGTTTAACAAGTAGGTAAGTATACCAAAATAAATACAGCTCATACGTTTGCAAGTATGTTAATAGTGACATCTACAAAAATCATCATTTTAATCTAGAGTTTCAATTATCCCAAGTTATAAGCTTTGAGTTTTAATTTTATTTTAGAATGCTATAAAATTTTTTAATGCTATACAATGTATATGCAATTTTTTTTTATAAAGCCGACAACTTAGATACCTTTTTCATGTATATGTTTTGATGAGATTAAATAGTTCGCTTCTAGCAAGTGCACATAAATGTAGAAAATGGATCTTTTAAATTAGCATAATATTATTAATAGAAGATTTACTTATTAAAAAGTACTCACTCCCATTGAACAAGCGATTGTTCTTTATGCAACTGACACCACTCAGTTTGCATGTAGGCAGCATCGATTTGCGGAAATTACAGCCAATATTGTATACGAGAATAGCTGTAAGCACCGACTTCGTTCAAGTAGTCGTTTAAAGAGATTATTTAGCCTCTGATTAACCCATGGATAGAAGACGTGGGATTAATCCCACTTGGAACAAATATTTATGACTAATTACCGCAATCTTTAACTAAAATCATATCACTTGTTTTTATCCATATTTTACAGTTATGAAAATACAAGGATTCTAAGTGACTTATCATTTTAATGAATGCAAGCCGTTCGGGTTACAAAAATGCTATACCGAAAACAAAACAATATCAGAATTCACACAGCGTTATATTTGAAGAAATTATCATCAAATGCAAAATTTGTCTATACACCGTGAAATTTGAGTGGTTGTTTTCCCGTGGCAGAACGATTTGCCTTTAGTAATACTATCGAAACATGCAAATTATTCCACGAAAAAAAAAAAGTTTTTTTCAAATTATCAAAATAATAATTTTCCAACTCGAAAACGAGAGAAGCTATCGTTCTTTTATAAGATGTGACGAAATCAGGCACTGCTAGCCGCATGAAATCGATGCTTAAAGCTAAAGAAGCTCTACGCCCTAAGTAATAAAGCGGTTCGAAAGTGTTTTCGAGTTTCAGTTATACCTTTCGTAAAACCGGCATTTATTGATTTCAATAAAAAAGAACTGCATAAATCTATTGTGCTACTAAGATATAATCATTTTACTGCGGGAAAACAACCACTAAAATTTCACGGTGTATAAGCTTTTTTACTTTTTACTCACCAGGCTTCTAAAAGCTCACACTAAACCATAACTCGGCGAAAGGTTTTCTCACACACAGAAACACAAACAACGACATTTGCAAGAGCGGGATTCAAAACACTGACCATAGTCTCTACTAGCTCGTCGCAGAAAAAAAAATATTTCATATAGTAATATGTTACTAAAATACACAAATTCTACACTATTATTGCAACTTTGTAAACTAGTTTACTTCAATAACAAAACAAACAATCGATGTCGATATAATAAAATTGAAAACAGTACGAAACTTATCGGGGTTCAGACAAATATAAATACAGTTATCAACGCCTAGATGGCAGACCGCACTATATTTGTTGTCATACTAAACACATCGAACTAAGATACGAAAACAAATAAATATTGGCCGAGTTCTAATCAGATAGAGCGGTAAATCGAGTCTCGTTATCAACTAATAAATTCATAGCTTTTTATTTACTTTTATAATAAACACTTGATTTACGATACTGGTTTGCTCAATCAATTGATTGTAATCATAGTACTAAATAAAAAAATAAATACACTTACTAGGGCCAAACTGCTTTCACCGTTTAAAAACCTCACTAAAAACAACAGCTTGCGTTCTTTTCATGACAGTTTTTAATTAAAGAAACTATTGAGATGACGTCCGAATCGTAATCAGGGTTGACTTGACAAATGTCATAGTTATCTCAAGTAGACGCGCGATAATTTGCAAAGTGAGAGGTTTTTTCAACCAGCGTTCATTACAAAACAAATAGTACCTTACCTGAGCTTTGGAGTATCCCACTTAGCATAGATCGGTTGAAGAGTACGATTGGCTGCAGTGGACTGTCGGTGATAACTAATTAATAATACGACCGATGGCGGCGAACGGCTCGGACGCTTCGCTGCAAATGAGTCGGAGGCCCGTGGCTTGTTCACACCTGTGAAGCCCGCACTAATTTGTCCCGGAACAATTACCTAAGGCAACCTATTTGGAGCTCTGGATGTCGACATTGTTTGTCACGTTGTTTCCAAGTAGGTGACCGTTACGCGTTAATGCCAAAACAAGTTTATTTTCGACAAATTCTTGCTGAAACACTGACATCTACGTAGGCTGCAATAATAATGAGAGACTCGCCATATTCTGTCGATAACAAGAAAACTATAGAGCGTTCTAAAATCTAATAATGAAAGATTTTTTGTATAATCAGAATGAGTAAAAAAAAATATTTCCATAAATGGTAAAACAACGTAGGTTACTCGTAGTGCCCAAAACAGTCTCTTGGGCTGGGGGCTTGCGTTAAAGATTACACATTTTGTTTAACGGCGTTGTATGGTAGCTTAAATTTAATTTTAGGTTATTGTAGACGCAGCCTAATTCACTCAGAAGAAATAAGTTTCTTATGTAACAACTTTTGAGGTTGTTTTCGATGAGCGTTTTATATTGTTACCAGACTAAAATAATTATTTTTATATTAAAAATGAAGAAAATAAACACAGTAGTAAATAATCGGTATGAACTAAATGGTCTGGCGAACTAAGATAGCTCGAGTGAATGACATTACGATATAAATATTATCTATATGTGTGTTATAAAAATTTACACATACTATCTATGTTTTAAGAAATATTTTCTCAATATATGTCCTAATTCTTTAGTAGGTATGCCGTGCTTACTCAATGAAACGCTTTGTCCTACCTATATAAAGCTTCACTTAGTATTTACTAATGATTTAATTTACGATATAATTATGTGGCTCGTTGAACTATTGATTGCAAGCACGTACGGACCAAGAGGGACCGGGTTCGACGCCTGAGCAAATTTTATGTGAGCTGGGGGCTGAGACAAAGTAACAATATCGAAACGATAACGAAGTTCGAAAAATACAAAATGTATTGGATTGACCTCGTGATTTATCGCGTCTAATGGCAATCCCATACATTATATTATTCGAACTTCGTTATCGTTTCGATATTGTTTCTTTATATACTTACCATTTTTGATTAAACTACATGTTTAAAAATTTGCACTTTTTTGTTTCTCCTAAATGGGAGCCTTCATCCTGCTAGACACTGTTTTTAAATTAAATTTTTCTATTGATAAATAAATTGTCATTTTCATTATCTTCTCATCCGGCGATCAAATGAGAGGTCATGCAACCAAAATAATTTGCCACATAAATGTACTACCGGCAACGCTGGCGGTAGTACACTTTTCAAACAGATTTCTTTAAACGCCATTAGCCCCACCCACTAGTTATTTCCGTCAATAGAAGAGCACTTCGACCCTTTGTTTACGAATACGTTCCAATAGTAGGAGAGCTAGCAAGAATTTTTTGGTAGGTATTTGAGGCATGAAATGAAATGAAATGAAATGAAATAATTTAGCTGAAAACTTATCCTGTACCTCTCGTATTATATCCCAGCACGAAACTGCAGACCTGGCTGGTGAGTAGCGGGGCTAAAGCAAACCCCCAAAAATATTTTTCATCTTTTTATTTATAACTAAAAAATAAGACTCATTAAGACAAATCATTTTGATGGAACTTCTACCTGTCAGGTGAACTGACAAATTATATTTTTTTGGATTACAAAATATATTTTTAAATAAACTAAATTGGGGGTTCGGTTTAGCCCCGGTACTCAGCCAGGTCCGCGGTTTTGTGTTGGGATATAATATTAAAGGTATAGGACAAGTTTTCAGCATGCCTCATATACATACAGAAAAATTCTTGCAGGCTCTCGGACCACAATTTACGTTTTGGGGGCGGGGCTTGCTCTGACAGACGCGTAAGCGCCATGCGATTTTCACCTTATAGGTGGTCGACCACCAAGTTATCCGATAGTACAAAACAAAGCGCTAATCCGTCCGTAAAATTAATTTTATTTCAAATAATAGCTGAAATAAAACTAATTTTACGGATTAAACTAGCTTGAGTTGTTATAGCGCTACTATGTAGTTATATAGTTATATTAGATAAATAAGTTAGAATGTAACAATTCGTAATAGTGTTTGACAAGAATTATTTAACGCACGGCGTACGCTAAAAGAAAATATCACTTCTCCTGTACTTACACTAATATTTACTACTACTATTATTTTCTTTGCCTGCGAAATTAATTTTATTATAATTAGGTACCTACTAATTTAAAAGATGTCAGATTTAACTCGGATTGTTCAGTTCCTGTCTTTTTGAAATAACTTCAAATAATGTAAGTATTGTTTACTAAATGTATATGTTACGCCTAATACCCGAAGTGCGGCTACACCTAGTTTTAGCCGGTTAGAACTAGGTGTAGCCACTTACTCTTGGTTAAACCTAGGTGTAGTCGATTGTTTTCGGATAAAACTAGGTCTAGCTTTCATCATGCCGGCTACAACTAGGTCCAGCCATTCCCTGTTGGATAAAACTATACCATTTCGGCAAAAACTAGGTTCAGAGAATCCCTGTTGGATAAAACTTAGATGCGTGTCCCGCCACTTCTTGTTCCTGATTGTTCCTATTATACTAAACATTTTACTCATAACAATATGTGTTATTTATTACAATTTGATTTAAAAGAATGAAAAACTACCGTGGTTTCTAATTATTGGATGTTTTTGTAATATCTAAAAAAGCTCTGCCGAAAGCATGCCGGCTATAACTAAGTATGTAAGATAAGGCGTCCGACCGATTTCAGCCATGGCAGCCGATCTCAATTGAGATCAGCCAAGTGCGCAGGACATATTATAGTGCACAAGTGTGCGCGCAAACACAAGTGCACTCTCTTTTCCCTTACTCTCATAATTCGGTGAGTCGGCAATTCGACATGACCGATGAGAGATCGGGCGCAGGACCACCGGCTTAACGTGCTTTCCGAGGCACGGGCGTTCAACCGCCATCTTCCTAACTCCGGGCTGAGTAATTTCATTACAGAAAAACTCACACAAATTTTGACCGACCCCGGACTCGAACCGGGGACCTCTCGGTCCTTACGCAGCGCTTGCTACCAATAGACCAACGAGGCAGTTACAACTATGTACAGACGCTATGAGTCACACTCGCTAGTAGACCTGCAGTAGATCAACAGCACTTGGCGCTCACAACCTGCAGAGGCGCGTGTCTCGCTACGCCCTCCACCCCGCGCTGCTGCTGCAGATGCTGTGAGTCCTGAGTGTGATGCGGGGCGGAAGGCGTGACGGGACACGCATCTAAGTTTTATCCAACAGGGATTCTTTGAACCTAGTTTTAGCCGAAACGGTATCGGATAGAACTAGTTTTGTCCAACAGGGAATGGCTAGACCTAGTTGTAGCCGGCATGATGAAGGCTAGACCTAGTTTTATCCGAAAACAATCGGCTACACCCAGGTTTAGCCAAGAGTAAGTGGCTACACCTAGTTCTAACCGGCTAAAACTAGGTGTAGCCGCACTTCAGGTATTAGCCGTAACATATACACTTTTTAATGTAGGTAAAAGATTAAAATTGTGTATATCGCATAAAACTTATGAAAGAGGTTGCTAATGTGTTAAAACTACAAAGTATTTATCGATGTTCATACTACATAACTTATTTTTGTTATTAAATAAGCAGATTTTATATGAAGGGATGCCTAGTAGTTAGTTATTATTTCATAAGTACATTTATTAGGTATTTGATAAGATTTCATTTACTAATTCAAATCCTTTTTTTTTAAATAAAAAGATTTAATCACTACATTGCCACTATTTCCTTTGTATGCACATAAAACGTTTTTAAATATTAATACCATGTTTTTTTTTTAATATTTAGATTTATTTTCTTAAAAAAGGTCCTTTTGTTTTTACATATATCAATAATTTCAGAACGATGCCTATCATATATTTCCATAGATTAATGCATTATCTTGTCAAGATAATCTACTATATAAATTTGTCACAGTATAGTATGGTCATATTAAAATATTTAATTAATAACGCACCACACGTCTCCAGTATGGCAGACTGTTTGCTGAGGCTATATAATAAACTAGCTGTGCCCGCGACTTCGTCCGCGTGGACTACAGGATTTTACATATAAATGTTTTTTTCCCAATTCCTCCTTTTCCCGTGAGAATTTTTCAATATCGCGTAGCAAGTAAGCTTTACGTTCATTAAGGTACTTGCATGCCAAATTTCAATCATCTATCTTACGCGGTTTGGATTTTTTCATACAAAAGTTTTTTCCTGCTAACTCCTGTTCCCGTAAGAATTTTCGATATCCTGTTCCAACTAAGCTTTAAGTTTACTATGGTACCTCCATGCCAAATTTAAAGCATCTAACTTAAGCGGTTTAGAGTTTTCATACAAAAATATTTTCCCCATACAAATGTTTATTCCCAGTTACTCCTGTTCCCATGGGAATTTTGCAATATCGCGTTGCAAGAAATCTTTACGTTTATTAAGGTACCAGCATGCCAAATTTCAATCGCCTATCTTACGCGGCTTAGATTTATTCATACGAAAGTTTTTTCCCACTCTCTCCTGTTCCCGTGGGAAATTTACAATATCCTGTTACAACTAAGCTTAAAGTTTACTAATTTACCTGCATGCAAAATTTCAAGCGTCTAGCTCAAGCAGTTAAGATTTTTCATACAAAAGAATTTTCCCGATTATTCCCGTTCCCGTGAGAATTTCGGTAATTCCTTTCTTAGTGCACCTCTACGGTACCTAGGTCTCTTCCAAATTTCAAGTGCCTGCGTCAGTGAGTCAGTTTCTCCTTTTATATCTATAGATAATATGATTTACGAACTATCCAAATACGAGTACATTAATATTTACAGAACTACTAATCCAACCAAAAACAAGTTTCCTAGAAAATAGTTCATATGCTTATTGACATTGAGATATTGACAATTTCAAACATTTTCAACTTGTTCTCATAATAACTGTCACGGCATGTCACAAGAGAACTGTCATTAATCAGCAGTCTGTTGTATCATTAATTGAATATGCGGAGGTGGAATGTACGTTCAGAGCCGACCTCGTAAGCCTCCCACAGGCTTGCCCACCATGCACTTTCAAAAAAAATGGTGGGCTACCAACAAAATGACACGATGACTCCACATCAAAAACTGCTGGCTGGCTGCATCTCCGGTGTCGCCACAAGGTTTATAACACAGCCCTTGGATGTTGTGAAGATACGGACCCAGTTACAGCAAAAACATGCGTTGGAGAACAAAGCGAAATGGTTTGGGACCACACGGAAAATTCTATCCGAGGAAGGTCTTACCGCCTTTTGGCACGGGCACAATCTAGGGCAGGTGGTTAAATTTGAATGCGTTTCTCTTTGTAGTTTTCCGCCCCCAACTCCGTCTTCGCACGTAAAGCAATACTCACATATAGCGCAGACGGTTAAAATAGGGCTTTAGACTAATCGTGTACCGAATTTCATTTAAATCCGTTTTAGTCGGTGTAATAGCGACGTACAGACTGACTTGAGTTAGTTTCGTATTTTATACTATTGGCAGCAAGGATTTCTAGCTTATTATTTTTTATGTTTACAGGTACACTCCGTTCTCTCAGTGAGCAGTCAATTTTATGTTTATGAGCTAGCGACTAGGTTTGTGACCCATCTCACAGTAGACGAAAGACTTAAGTAAGTACATTTCGTGAAATGATATAAATTAGAATTAACAATCAATGCAATTGAGCAATCATTTACTGCAAGTTATTTTTGCTATAAAGGTTTGGTAAGGAGCTTATTATGCGCTACGCAGCAGCGTATAAAAATGTTATCGCATCGTTAGGCGCTATAGAATCTGGGGCGATTAATAATCCACTCATTACTATATAACGTAAGGTTTTTAGGGTTCCCTTAAAAACTGGTAGAATACTTATTACCGAGACTTGGCTGTCCGTCCGTCTATCTATCATCAGGCTGTAGGTATCTCAAGAACGGCTAGACAGTTGAAATTTTAACAGATGATGTATTTCTATTATCCCTATAACGGGAGGTTCCCATACAACTAGGCTTGATTTTTTGGAATATTGATACGGAACACTTCGTGAGTCCGACTCGCACTTGACTCCGAAATTTCTTTCCTTTGTATTTTCGTTGGCATTACAGGCCCGTGATGATGTTCTTCTGTGGGTCGCTGGCGGGCGCTTGCAGTGCCACTTTGGTCATCCCCCTGGAAGTGGTGCGAGTGAGGCAGATGATCGTGAAAGAGCAGTACCGAGGCTTCATCAAAGGCGCGAAGACGGTCTACAACTCGGGCGGGATATTTGCCTTCTATGAGGGCCTCTCAGCATCCATTTTACAGGTAAGGTATTTTTTTCAAACATTACTATCGAAAAAACGCGTCATATGAGGTTGGTTCTCATTTCCATTAGTTTTACGCGGGAGTCTATCCTGATGGATGGCGCAGGCATTTTTTTTACTATCTCCCTTTCCATCCAATGTTCTTCATTTCCACATTATTTCATCAATGATACCTACCTTACTAGACTATACTTGGAAGGGTAAATTGGTTATATTAAGCAACGAAAAGCCAATTTCTTAAACTAAACAAACAAAGCTACGCTAAACAGCAACTCACGTAAGGGCACACCTCCAGTGAACAGTGAGCGACTGGCAGTTTAAATAAATAAATATTTAGGACATTTCTACACACGGTCATCTGCCCCAAACTAAGCAAAACTTGCACTATGGGCGCCAGAGACTGATATACATACATAGAAATTTATAAATACATACTTAAATATACATAATCACACCTAGAAACGGAACAGACACCGATGTTCCTCACACAAATATTTGTCCCCAGTGGGAATCGAACCCACGACTCTTGTTTCACCGAGCCAGTCAAGTTTGCTTCCAGGTTGCCTCCCAATTAGTCCCAATACATTTTGCCTCGGCTGCCAAGCGTCTCCACGTTCGTCTCTTTAAAATCCTCTCAACAGACTGTGCATACATACATTGCTGTTTCAACAGATGGGTCCAGCGGTAGGCATATCGTTCAGTGTTTTCCGAGTGGTGCAACCGTGGATCTTGAAGTTTTTCCACGATTGCGATGACGGGAAATGCAAGCATGCGCCGGGCAACGCCCATCGGCCCGAATACTTGGTGATTGCGAGCACGATAGCTGGCAGCGTCGCCGGTTTCATCTCGAAGACGCTCACCTACCCGTTCGATCTTGCCAAGAGGAGACTCCAAATTGCTGTAAGTCTTCTTCTTTCACCACAACAGCAAGAACAACAGTTTAGCAATGTATTCGACCACATGAATGGTCATTGACGGTGTGCAGGTATTTCTGTAAGTATAATAGTACATTTAGTCCCTGCTAACCTACCGTGCAGGTAGTTGTCCTGCAATCACTGTCACGCAAAATAATAATATCAGAATATTTGCTCTCCTTCGTCTAATGGTAAGCTAAAAGAGATGTAACTCAAAACCTACAAACAGAAGTAAAGAAAAATATTTCCTGTTACCGACAACAGATTTCCTTTACGTCTCTGTAAATGCGTGTGAACTCCATCCAGTTCGCAAGCATTTACATATGATGATAATGGTGTCCCGTGGATGATGTCCACACACTCATTATTATTCCAAATACAATTGGACATTTCAAAGTTAGATTGAAATATAAATTGTTACAAAATTTGCAAATCAACGAATTGGCTAATATCATAACTGCACTAAAGTGCTTATTCTGAACATTACTTTCACTGATCTGTCCTTGTCACCGATCCGTGAGCTTCTTGCGCTGTATTTGTTTAAATACCTTAATACCATTTCAAACTGAAATAACTTGTTGATAAGTATTTATATGGTATAGAACAAGTGAGAGTCTTATGTGACTTTAAGACTTGTAAATAGAAAATCCTAACATTAACGAAATAATACGGCCGGCCTGAATGTGATACGAGTGGCTGCGCAGTAGACGTATTTTTTAACTTAATGGTGGACCTGTGAGGGGGCTGTCTCACTCTCTCTTTTCTATATTTTCTTATTCGTACATTGTACTGATCGTAACGCTGTGCGGAACAGTAACGCTACCATGAGTTTAAAAGTGACAGACTCGATATCGCCTGTGTAAATATGTCTATGAAAAACTTGTACTAAAATCGGTAATATGAAAAATACAATGCGATAGGCTTTTAACGTACGTAAGTTTTCGATAGCTAACTCATGGTACCGCTACAGGCCGGCCAAGTATTTATTTTGCGCGTACTTTACTATGGTGTTTCTGACATCGCCGCTTCCTTGCAGACCCACCAACCCGACACAAAGTACTCACCACCGAGTACGTCAAAAAATTTGATGAGGTGTCAGAAGCTTTCGGAATGCCTCGCGCAGTCGTATCGGACGGAAGGGATCTACGGACTGTACCGGGGCTGGAAGGTGACCATCTACAAAGCCCAGCTGACCAGCGTCGTAGCCTTCACCTCGTACGAGCTGATGTGCTACGCCATCAGGGAATTTGAAAAGAAGTGAAATCTTACCATTTCTAATTCTCTCTACCTGAGAGTGGACCACATTGAACAAGTTAGCCAAATTTTGGTGGACCATTCAATTTGGGACGCTCTCATTCCTAAAGTGATCTTGTCACAAAGTACCTACTTATGACACTCGTATCACACGCTTTGTCAATTGTGATCTTAACCAATTTATTTTGATTTCATTCATGTAGGTATATAGCCCAATCTTTCTTTATAAAATTACCTCCACTAGCAAATTCTTAGATTAGGGACAGTAATTATCTGTTTTTGTCGTGTTTTATTGGAATATTTTTTTACATTGTCAATTGTAAATGTACTTCACATAGAGATTACGATAATCTTAATTTAAGAATATGCTGGCAGAGAATAGTCGTGGTAATGAAGAGATTTCTGCGTCCAGTGTATTTGGAAATAAATAGTTTGTCTTTTTATTTTTTTTTATTTCTCTATATACACATTGTAGCCACATGGCTAGTACTAAAATCAAAATGACCAATTCCTACGAGTATTATTCAATTAGTACTCATTGTATTCTCTCTTTTAAGTTTAAAATCTACACTTACACAAATATTCTTTTAATATGTTACTTAGCAATGGTTGTGGATCACTATAATAGTACAAAAGTGTTCTTACATAAAAAGATATCAAAAGAAAATTAAGGTCATGCTTGTTACATATACCATGTCAATTTCTACTAATATACATTTGATTCGAGGAAAGTAATCTTACTCGTAGGCATATTTCGTAATATATTAACAAGGTTATTAAAGAAAGTGCATAAACATTTCAGTTAGGATATTACACATGATTCCATAAAATACATTGAGTATTTTATGTAACTACAAATAAAAACACTTGTATAATGGCTATCCTGATACACTTACACATATTATTATAAATATATGGTTAAGCGGAATAAATATTTCCTTCCTTTATATTTAATGACATGAAACTGCAAGTACGGGGATTACTTCTTACCAGCATTTTCACACCAATCAACCTCAATCAGTAAGTAGTAAAAACAGTTTTTAGGTCTATACAATATTTTTTTTTTACTATCCTAATAACATTTTACAGCTATTATCAATCATAAACTGGTTTAAAGTGTTTATTTTATTACTCATATTCTCTGGTATTTCTCAACTAGTCCTATTTTACAATTTTCTGCTTATTGGCGACACAACTAGACTACCCTAAGTGGGGTGTATATCATCACATTCAAAACGAAGTGTGTAAAATTAGCATACCGTTTTTACATTTTATCAGATACGCCTTACAAGATACCAAATAATGATGATTATCCCTTTACATCTGCACTGTTGCAATGAAAAGGTGAATGCTTGCACAAGGCTTGCAAGGGGCCGGGCCCATTGCACTTCGGCATAATGTCCCTTTCGCCATCATCGAATCTCTACATTGAATGCCTCCTAATTGCTGCTAGATATAGGAACCACCCAAGCCTTGCGTGTTGACGCTAACTTGCGTTGCGAAGTCCACCATTAGTTGCACTGACAATCATTTGAGTAATGATCGTCTTTCCATGATATTTATTACTCTACATGGTTCCTAGCTCCCCGCTTGCGCAACAGACCCGGTGGTAGACAGTGCGTGCATCTGGTAGAAAGTAGACCCATTGAATGGTGCTTGACTTCCCGAATTCGATAAAATCACAGCTCAGCCATCTCCGCGCCGAGACGAAGACAAACAAAATAATATTATGTTGCACATCCTTTCACCATGATGCGGACTCATGTGCCGATGAATTGGCGACTCTTAAATGGTTGCGTAACTGGATAGCATCAGTGAAGCGTAACGTAACGATTGGTTTATCGTCACTTATCTCAGTTAATAGCCTCAAACCCAATAAAATACTGCGCCTGATATATTGCAGTAAGGTAACTATTATCAGAAGACTTAAAGCCCAGGCGAGTACTTATTCAACATAGCGTTATTCGTTAAGAGTAACGAACACTGTCTTGAATTTGTTTTTGTTGTAGTTTTGGTAGAACTAATGAAGTGTAATTTTTAGAGACATGGGTTCTAAAATTGTTCTAAATATTTTATAAAAAGGTAAAACAAACTTTGAATATGAATAGGTAACTATGGTTTCCACGTCCCCACTAGGCACACGGTGAGCGGCTAACAGTTTTTTTTTTATTAATATTACACAACATCACATACATTGATCTGAGGCCATGGTTGCACAAATATATTTAAATATACTTAATACACCCCCAGACACGGAACAAACACCGATGTTCGTCACACAAATATTTGTCCCGAGTGGGAATCGAACCCACGACTCTTGGAACCGTAGGTAGTAAACCTAGGTCACTAACCACTGTTCCACCGAGCCAGCAACAGTTTGCTTCCAGTCTGTCTGCCTACACATTTTAAACTAGCGACAGCGGCTGAAGGTTGCGTAGACGCGGCGTATCAGGTAACTGTGATCCGCTTACTCTTCGCATAATGGGGCCGCACTCTTAATTAACAATGACGAACGCTTCTTATTAAGCTGCGATTTACGTGCTTGCCTAAATTAGTACTTAAGCCCTTCCTGATTTGAATGCGTCGCGAATGTTCATATACAAGTCAGATATCGACACTGCTTAAAATCACTTTTAACTTTACAGTCGCACTTCGAAGATATCAAGTATAAAACCCCAAGTACATCAAAAGACTTGATCAAGTGCAGGAAGCTGGTACAGTGCCTCGTGGACATGTATCGGGCGGAGGGCATCGACGGCCTCTACCGCGGGTGCAACGTCACAGGATGGAAGGGGACTCTCACAAGTGTCGCCGCCTTCACCACTTACGAACTGACTTGCTACGCTATTAGGGAATCAAGCGCATTCCAGCGCTAAAGGACTTCTTTAGGCCACGGTTGGTCCGCATCGAAACTTGATTCTGTTTGGTAGCGCGCTTGGGATAAAATATGTAACGCTCCAATGTTATCCAGATTTGAAATAGTTGACGAAATGTATATGTAGACGCCTTCGTCAGTTATCGGTCAAGCGCCTTAGAAACATCATACATATTCTGCGTTAGTATCTCAATACTGATGATGCTAATAGTCAATGTATGTCTTACTGTTATGTTGCTCGTGATAGAATAAAGTAAATTTAATTTGGTGAAGCCGTGATCCGTTTAAGTAACACTGAATACACTGTCAACTACTACTAAACTATAATTATATTGTTGCTAACCATAGTAGCATTTTTATTACTATTACTATATCCTTTATTAGTGTGGATATTAATAAAATTGATTTTAATGGTTATTTTTAAATGGTCAGGAACATCGATTTGAAATGTCTCCGTCTTTTAGGACATTCTGGGCTATTTGTCTTAGTAATTAATATAGTGGCTCTTCTCTTACGGACTATGTAGTTTTAGTACGAAGTGAAAATGCATTCTTTATTCTTTAAAATTAATATACCTATAAACATTTGCTTCATTAAGGGTTTGAAACAAATAAGTTTTGCCAATGAGTTCTGAACAGAAAGTAAGTAGTCAGTTGTGTAATAAATTATGGTTTTGAAATGTTGTTATTATTGTATGAATGAATATAGCTCATAATAATATCATCCTATAACTAAGATTGGAAATGTAAAATAATAGACACATATTATTCGTAAAAAACTAGTCACATCTTTATTCGTTCTTTGGTTCTTATACCTATTTAACAACTATGATTACGGTAACGAGATTCACAATACTGAGTCGATGTGATCCTGATGAGATGATCATCTGATGGGCCTTCATCTTTGTGATGTGATGATGTAGCTACTTAAAAAAACCTGCGGACAAACACAAAATGTTCACGTTAATCTTATTAAATACTCTATTCACTATAAATGGAAGCATAACCTTTCCACTAAGTTAAATTTAATGGATCAATTTCATAAAAGTAAATTGGGTCATCATTGACCTAAACAGTAGGTAATTCTTTTCATTACGTTCCAAAATATTACCCAACTCTGTGATCATTAGTAAATACATTGAAAGGCCATGCCTCTAATCATCAGCTAGTGCTTTGATGATATAAACGATTGTGCACCTATTTGGACACCTTAATCCATAAGCAGTTTTGATGGCGATTGTACATAGGCATGCGTTACATAAATGTGATCGCGTAATTCACATCTGCAATCAAAGTGGTACACGCATTGAAGGCGACAGGTGAATAATAAGTTAACATTTTTTTCCTTTTTAATTGTACTTCTTGGCCACTTACATAAGAATTGTATGAGTCGCATATTAAAACAACAGAGGCGTGACATGTGTGCCTGTTGTTTCAACTACAGACTAAATACAGTACAATGATACGTTATTTATAATAAGTTAAATTAAGTGTTCACTTCGATCATAGGAACAAATATCTACATTAATATACTAACAATATCATTATATGTAACATGCAGTTAAAACCTTTAAAAAAGTTAAGGTTGTTCTTCAGCTCAGCAAATAAATACTTTATATCTTTCTTATTATGTAAACTAACTAATATACATACAGTTCTGCTACTGTATTACGTTCAGTTCATCATGATGAATGTAAATTCACACTACTATCTAATACAATGTGTAATGATCAATGCTTTGTAATTTACAAAGCATTGATCGTGACCTTAAATCAAAGTAAGACTAGGTCAGCACTTGGCAGAAATGTCATAATGACGCTTGCATTGAAATTGCAATTGATGTTCCAAGAGAAAGTGGATTAGAAGTATGGTAGCTAAAAGACATTGTGAGGCTATATATGGATACAAGTTCTTATAATGAACTAGTTCACAGCGTAATATTATTGACCTCTATTGCTAAAGGTGTAAGTCATGTTTCGCGCAATAATGTTTTGTGTTTTAAGTTGGTATAATGCCGTTTTGGTGAAACTGAAGAAAGAAGCTTAAATGATTTTACATTTTTTCTTAAAAGTAGGTAAATTAATAAAAACATTTTGATTAATGATGTATCATTAGTGTTAGTATCATAATGTTGTAATATTATGAGAATTTTTAATACGCAGTGTACGTACGTACACGGTTGTAAATCAAGTTCCAAGGACAACTTTGTTTGCGTACCGCTAACGAACATCCAGAAATGTGTTCGTTAAAAATTTAGTCATTTGGTATAGTACAACTCACTTTTGGGTTCAACTGTGTTGTTTTAAGTTGCATTCGTACAACCAAATTTTTTCATTGCGACGTACCTATTTGCCTGATTTTACCCTTGAATCCGCAAAAACATACATAGGTACCTCATAACTCATAAGGTATGTATAAACATACCTTATGAGTCCGCATAAGCGGATCATAAAAATATAAAATAATCAATTAACGTTGCTGCAACTCCTTAGTAATCATCACATTTGAATATTAACTCAATTCGTGTGAGGCACTGGTGTCCCGCACCAAGAAGTTCAGTTCCTCTATTCTGCCCCGTGCCATTAAGGCATGGAATGCCCTTCCAGCTCTTTCCCCCCACCTATAATCCTTAGCTCTTCAGGCGGAGCGTGGAACGGCATCTAAGCAGGCCAGGGTGAGTGCGGCAGGCCTAATAGGGACTATTGTGCCAGTTGACCTCAACCAATACCGCTTAGGTCGAGGTAGAGTGAGGTCAGCCTGAAAGCTCCTATAAAAAAAAATATGTAAACAAGGTACCTTAGCCTACTGCTTAGCGGGAATGGCAGATCAGTTCCAGCCATGCGACAGCGACTCGCTCTCCCACCCGTGGTGCTCCTCGACATGCTCGTGGTGGTGGACCGGCACGTACACCTTCTTCTCCACCTCCACCTTCTTGATGACCGGCACCGGGATGTGCTTCACCACCGGCACCGGCACGTGCTTCACTACCGGCACCTCCTTCACCACCGGCACCTCCTTGATCACCGGCACGTGCACTGGCACATGCACTTTAGACACGTGGTGGTGGTGGATGGTGTGCACCTTGTACGGTACGTGGATGGTCACATGTTTGCTGGAAAGAAAACAAAATATTAAATGTCACTCTAGCACATACATTGTTCTGATTCCGAAGTAAGTTGCTTAATCCTTTATAAAGCTCTGGCCTAACTATATTGTCAATTTAATTTGAACCTTAATGTGTTGAGTTAAGGTCCAAAACCAATGAAATATTCAAACATGCTGTGCCCATTTAAGGGTTAAGCATTTAGTTACAGATATCAGAAACAAAAGAGGCGTACACAAATATACTCAAAGGTCAAACACCGATGTTCATCTCACAAAAAAGTGTCCCAAGTGGGAATCGAACCCACTACTCTTGGCGCAAAAGACAGGGACACTGCAATGCACCATAAAGGCAGATAATGTATATATTTGTATAAGTATTTAAAGCTGTTTTATCTGTGCCCAATGTAACTAGATGTATAACACAATCATGAGACGTAGATATTCAGTTGAATAAAACCAAATCGATTTATCTTCCAGGTTGTAGAATTTATTGTGCAATTGTTAGTAAACGCTTAAACTGTGCAATAATACTGTTCTAAACGCACAAATCAGACCGTAACACTAATCGGTCGTGCTGGAGCCCTTGGGCTTTCCAGCAATTTTAATAACAGGGAAAGCAGACAAAAGGCTTAGTTTCGTTTTCAATAGAGTACCCACAATTTTATTGTCATGTCTTGCACTGAGCAGACTAATTTCAATTGAAATCACCGCATCAAATAACCACGAGCTACTGAAATAATTGTTTGACAATTTTATTATAATTCGTGAGGCGATTAGCAAACGACAATGCGCGGTCGGAGGCCTGCTGCGTACAAATAGACTTTCACCTAATGTATGGGAAACGGAACATTTTCTTAAAGCATTTCAATTGCATCCTTGGTTGAGTAGATAAGTTAACGTTTCCTATTGAGGGTGTAGTTTTGTGGTTAAAGTTTCCGCTGCAATTTAACTAAACTATAAAAATAGTAGTTCTGTGTCATTCATGGCGTTTTTCCCATAGCTTTACCGGTAGCGCTAACTATGACCCACGGTATACGCGAACGTGTCAAACGAGTAATTACCAGTCTTGCTTGGCGCCAATAAAGTTGAATAAGTTTAACCTTTGCCAGCAATAGAACCAGTACCAAAACGAATAAGCTTACAACTATTATTGTATCATTTCAAACTTGTCAGAAGCTCATTGTGCAGGTTACCTTCTGATATTTTCCTCTAGGAAAATTTTACTCAACAAGTGGAACTGATCTAGGATCAAAGAAAAGAATAACTTTTCAACGAGCATAGCAAAACAGTAGTAGTACTGTATAATATAAATAATTACCATAACATATTCAAAAGAACTAATGTTGTATTTCAAAATGATTCGACTGAGTATTGGCATTTAACATCTACATGTATGTAGAACGAACAAACGCACTAGTCTGTCACTTCCTGAAGTCTTCGCGAATCTTCGAGATCCAACACCTCATTTCACGTTTTGTTATGACATTACCTCTTCAGAGCTCAATGTTTAGTGCTTTTCGAAAGTAGATCAATTATATTTTGACTTGCATAAGAGCGTACGAGTTTGTTTTGTTTCTTTTTACTGTTACACTGCTGTCACACTAAAGTGAAGACATCAGTGAAGCTTTAAGTCAATACTATTCGTTACTTGATAGTTACTTACATTGCTAAAGTCAGAAGTTTTTTGACATTCTTTATAAACTTGATGGCAGTTGATGGCTCAAGAATGGTCAAAGGACGACAAGTCGCGGCTTTAGCCGCAACTTTTCTGAATGTGTAAATTAAATCACACATAATTATTTCTTGTCAGTCAATATCGCCCTAGTTTAGGGTAGGCCCGTGCCCCAGCAGTGGGGACGTATATGGGCTGATGATGATGATGAGTCAATATCATTTCTCTATGTTTATGTCATGCCACCGAATTGTCAGGTTTAATTATAGAACTTTATTATCTAACAAAAATCAACGTTTGTTCACTGCAATTGCGTCCTATTTTAACTGTTTGATCTGACACGTGTATTTGCGATTAGGTACGATAATTTATCTCAACGCATTCTTTGTGTGATTCTCGACACTATGGGACTTAGGTATGTTGAGAAAAAAATGTGTCAATAATTTTATAAATATACCTACTGCACAAAATTACTGCGCGTCTAAATTTGTCAGCTTAGCCTACTAAGTTGATACATTGTAAATCAGGATATGCTCTCAATGCTAAGGAAAGCGAGTGAGACATACTTCAGGTAGCGAATCCGGTTTTACCTCGGAACAAGCGGCTTACAAACACTCAAATATTTCATTGGTATACAAGTAATTGTGTCTGAACATCGCAGATGCTCTCATTTAAACAAACACTTGTCAAAATTCAAGCAATCAATTGATATTAAACGGTTTTATTTTTTATCTAGATAGCTCCTGGCAATGATCTAACAAACTATAAATAAGTTGCCTTCATGGTAATATTCGTTTAAAATCTGTGCCGTGAAATGTTTTGACACTTTCAACTAACGCATGCAAATGGAAGTGATAGCTATATCACAAGGTGCTCAAATTAGGGCACCTTTGTGTCTCCCAAATTGCGCACTTGTAATAATTGGCTACTGGTAACAAAATGTAAGTCTCGTAATGCTTTACACATGACAACCTCCGAGAATAAGGTTATTATGTCTCAACGCATTGCTGCTACAATGTGACAGTGAGTAAAGTGAGTCGACATATGACGCTCGAAATTACGGTCAGTGACGTCATCGCAGACGCCGACATTTCATGCGGGCGCGCCGCGAAGTGCATCATTGAGCACTATTGACATTTGAGCTGCATCGCAATAGCCGGTTACTCAACTCACCCCGTATTTTAATCATTGCAAAACCGCAAATCTTTTACGGGAGCATCTAGGTGGAACCTTTTGCTACACAAACCAGTCATTCCGAAACACTGATTTCATTAATAATCACACTGCGCATTTTATCAGATCAGCAAAGGCGTCAGTAATTGCTATATCAAAACAAATTTTTCTTTCATAATCTTAAGAGTTATGTAACCCGAATTGCTTTTATATCTTCACGAGATAAATACTCATAACATTGCTTGTTTGCTTAACTGCAATCTTCTAAAGAAACAAGTGTTTTAATTATTTATATTATTTCCACTATCATCGACGATCGCTAACGCATTACACACATTGCATGAAACAAAATTAAAAACGACGCAATCACTATTTGCAATCAACTTTATTTCAAAACTTACTCGTAATAATGTTACTAGTGTACCACTAAATCTTTAAAGATCTATTGCCAGATTAAGACATTTTGTTCAAGCTTTGTTCAGATGTATATGTTGCTACAAAATGTTTATCGTTTCTGGTTTGTTATCATGCTTCCGAATCAATGCTTTATTTGCTATGCTCAGTGAAACATGTTCTATATCAACCTTTATCAAATTGGTTACTAGAGCATCACACTTGGTGGTGCTAAGCGTAATTTTAACAACTACGTGCAAAATATGGTGTTAACGCAATTAGATTTGCAAATATGGAATTAAAATTTTGCGAAAGTACGCGAACGTTTACGTTTGTCTGGTGAATAATGAAATAACACAAAATATGTACATTTTAATGGCAGTTTTCAAATATCATGTCTGTTATTTTCTATAAGACCTGAATATAGTATTTTCTATTATTTGCGCGAGACATAGTATAATAGTTTAATCCGTAAAATTAGTCATATTTCAAAGATTTGATCACTATTTTAAAGCTATTCTTTTATTTACAGAACATACCTCCAAAACAATTTGAAAGTGAAACCTGATATTTTCGTCTAAGTAAAAAGAAAAGTTGATGCTAATTAAACTAATAAAGTGATGATCACCAAGCAGAACAATAAAGTTAATATATAAAGCGGAATGAGCATCATTTATATTCTCTTCTTTACTTACGCAATAATGTTAAACTACTTAATTTGTGTAGCCATACAAACCACGTAAGTAGAAAATAACGTTGTCTCTTTTATCACTTGTCTCTCAACAATGATGAATTTAAATTGCTTTAAACTTGTAAGCGGAATAATACACAAAAACGAGTTTACAATTTACAACTATGAGTAAGTAATAAATAGTGCAATCATGTAAACACTGTAAAGATCTTGAACTAATTGCATTAAGAGTTAGATACCATTGTAACATCAAGTTTTTTGGTCAGATGTAGCTAACACGCAACTAATAGATTTAACCTCTTTCCTTGTAAACAAGGACATTATTATGTTAATTTGTTTATTCTTTTACAACCTTTTACGCATCTCAGTAGCAGTTTGTAGTCACGAAATAGCCTTGACTCTCA
Organism: Maruca vitrata; assembly: GCA_039566165.1. Classification (NCBI taxonomy): domain Eukaryota; kingdom Metazoa; phylum Arthropoda; class Insecta; order Lepidoptera; family Crambidae; genus Maruca; species Maruca vitrata. Next base: position 6,621,554 of record CM076911.1, read on the forward strand.
GTTATATAAGTGCAAAGTGTCGTTATGGTTTATTTGCGATGCTCGTGAATGAAAACTTTTACTCTTCTTAGCAAAAAAGTTTACTACAAGTTCATTGTCATTTATTTTATTGGCCAGTCTAGCGTGCGGCCTACATTTGGTGTTATATAAAGTTACAATACGATGAACTATATCATTCGGAGTTGTATCTGATATTCGATGATGCAGATACGTTTTCGATATGTCATATCTTTGAATTGTTTTTAATTTTTTCAGGGAAGAAGTAAGTCTGGAAGACTCATGAAAATGATATCATCGTAGTAATACTCTTGCTAGGTACTTTTTTAAAAAGCCTTATCTAATAGTGAATTCACTCAAGTATAATTTAAGTAGTAGTTAAAATTTTGTTAAAAAAATTCGACACAAGCAGAATGCATTTTTGTTAATGCTTTTATCTAATAATATCAAATTAAACGAAATAGTAAAAAAATGCATTTCTATACAATACTATACATTGAAACACATTTTACTATATTTAACAAAAACAAGTACTTACTGATGTCCACCGCCGCCGGGGGTTGGGGATGCGACCACCACGGCTACCAAAAGAGCGACGAGCTAAAACAAAACAAAAATATTAATAATAATATTTGAAAAAAAAGGGGCCGAATAATATTTATAAAATATATTTGATGATTAATGTATTAAAAATTTAGTTTTACAATAAAAAAAAAACAAATAATGTTAATTTATTTGATTTCCGTTAATAAAGTCCATATTAAATATTTTTTCACTTACGGCGAGTTTCGCGTACATCTTGCTTTAATTTGCTGGACTGATTCTGTGGTACAGTTGGCCTGCTGAGACTGGCTTACTTTCTACTGTTTCCAAACGTTCTACAAGCTTATATACCTGCTCAGTTTGCAAGTCCAAGAGTTGCATAATGTAGCCCCTTAGTTCATCCCTACTAACCCGATTTACCCGACCATATTAGAAAGGTGGAAACTGTCTCCTATCTGCTCGGCCACGGTTACTCTTTGATTCGGTGGCACTCGCGCAGGTGGGGTGAAACTGACGGAGACAGAATCGGCGGCCGCGCGCATTCAGAGTTTTTAAAAGTACAGAGTCTAGTACTGAAATCGTCGGTGAATCGGAATTAGTGAAACTTATTACCGTGATTAAACGTTGGTTATTTCTCCAGGATTTTTGGACAGCGTATAAAATCGAATTGTGAAGATGTTAACATTGTTTGATCGAAACCGTCATACAAATTGGAGGTACAATATGTGAGAAAGGAATAAAGTTCACACTTGAGTACAAGATGATTTATCAAATTGCATAAGTATCCAGGTAATTTCCTTTATTTTGTAAATTTTAAGCATCAGAAATTTGAGCTGTGCCAGCGCCTTTTACATTGATTAATGTGTGTTTTATGTTGTGTGCTGAGCGAAATCTATCAAAAAATATTATTTTGAAGCAAAGCGAAAGCTAGATTTGCTTTAATCAATAACATGTTATTGCCCGTAAATGATTTATATGTCAAAACTCATGATTGTATTGATTTTAAATAAAACTCGAAATTAAACCATTACAAAGGAATGCGTGGTCATGTTTTCTTATATATCCTTAATCCTTATTAATACAAGCCGTGTTGTGTTCATTGTAACATATGCAATATCTTCATTTCGGAATGGATAAAAAAGCTTGATTTAAAGATTAACCCTATTTCCGTCTATTTCTCTATTCCGCATTCATAAGTCAGTATATTATGTAGTCATATTCAAGTACTATTAATAATATAACTATGTGCTTCTCTCACCTTTTATAAATACTACAATTTTTTTTTATTTTAACTTCATATTAAACTAACTTTCGTTTCGTACAATTAAGAAAAGTTCGCAGTTGGATGTCAAAATTGATGAATTGTTATAAAGATATCGATCCTCGTGGATTTGTAAATAGGTCCCATAAATAAATAAATAAGTAAATATCACAACACATCAATTAAGTTGTTCTGTTCCGAAATAAGTTACTTAAGCACTTAGGTTACGGATATCAGAAACAACAGTGGTATACACAAATATACACACATACACAATTTTGTGTGCAATCAATAAACACTTAATGTATTTAATGACACACCCAGACACGGAACAAAACCATGTGAATATTGGTTAAATTGGAACACAAATATTTTTCCCGGGCGGGAATCGAACCCACGGCTCTTGGAACCGCAGCCAGGATCACTAACTGTACCGAGCCAGCCGATGAACTATAAATCCTAATATTAATTTATATATTACCTGAATTCCTCCTCAAAGTAGGAAAGGCCTCCTAAGAGAAGGTGAGTATGAAGAAATTCCACTTAGCTACACATACGTCCGAAATAATAATAATAATTGTGATAATTATTTAACCATTGGATGTCCTTATGAATAAATAAATAAAGAATGCATTTTGATTGTGATATGTATATCTGTGATGTTTGTATCTTCATACGATCTAATCTAAGGGTAATTGAAGGCCTTAATCTGACCCAGGTGAAGTTAATTGTAGTTGAAAAATGTTGTCTGCATTGGGTGAATAATTATAATACTATTTTCGGGATGTCTATTTAAAGGATAAATATAAAACAGACCAGGGAATGAGTATTATCATTTTAAGTAATTTAATATTTACGTATAATTTATTTAGTTGTCTTTAATACCGCGACAGAATTTTTTTTCTTATCAACGCCTTTTTTGGACTAGGTCCGAGTATAAACAATACCAAAAAAGTGCAAACATTTCGTTATCTTTCGTGTACTTCAATGAGCACAGGTCTGAAGATGCTGTGGGTTTACAATGCTGGTAAAGTCACTGTTGTGCATGTTTGCTACTTTATCAGGGAAATCAAATAATATAAAAAATGCATTACTGTCCTTTAGTATGATTTTTTTCCTAACTGACATACGACGAGTAGCCTCATAAAGTTTGCCATTTAATTAAATGTTCAATATTACTGGTCTTCATTCGATGTTGACAAAATTATACTCGGCTGATAGATTTATTGAGGAATTTTCCGCCCAGGATGTGTCGTTATGACTTTTTAATTTTGTTTTTAAACCTTTTACTTGTTTCATTTTCCTTCCTTTGGCAAAAGAGAAAAAAATTAATAGATCTCTTACTTACAAACAGAATAACATAAATGATAATACATCGTTTGATATTATTTTAGGTTCGTAAAGGAATGCTAATTGAAAGAAATCTAAAATTACGCAAGCAAGGCGGACAAATTGCGCCGCACCCATAGTTCCAAAATGTAAATTCAGATACCTACTGTAACTCATTAACTTAATTATGATTATTTTTAAATTGTTTTAGTTCACGCATTTCACTTTCGTGACGTTCTAATTGATATTTGTATAACGTACTTCAGATTTCTTTGAACCACTTGATGTTTTTTTTTTCACAAAATTTCATATAACTGCACGTGATGTTTATCTAGCTCTAGGTGACACTGAAATCTCTCTGGAACTAACTAAATACACCATCCTGGAAATACTAGAGCTACAAAATATCTTGCGCGCAAAAAAGGCTATTTTTAAACCGTAAATCACATGCTATAAATCTATTTGTATTAAGTACGCCACTGCTAGATCCATCAGAACTCTTGCGAACCTGTCCATTGCTCACCTCTATCTCTTTTTGTTCTTTATGATGTGCTCTTTAGTAAGTAAGTAAGTAGCTAGGTATTTGCTGCTTCTAATATCGCGTATAAACCCATTAAGACTAATATTTAATATTTCTGCATCAACCTATGTCGTTGAATTAATTTACTCATTTCATTCTAACAATTTGGAACTCATTTGTGTGGTCACAACCAATGTTATAGTTATGGGAGCACATGATACGTATATGGAGATGTATGAATAAGAACTGCACTCACTTATTATGCAACTATCTTGAAGACCGGTCTAGAACGCATTAAAGACGAACATTGAAAGATCGCGCGCGTTGCCTCCTTTAGACCAGTGTTCCGCAATTTTGGAAAATTACTTGTCAAACTGGGTCCAGTTCCCAACTCGCACTTAAGTCTCCAACTCCCCGTAACATTGCAAGGTAATGACAATATTTATATGATTTGAAAGTAAAAGGTGCATTTTACAGGATATATGGCAAGACGTTGGCACAGGCATAATATAATGTACCAAGTATGCCTTAAGCTCGTTAGAGTTGCGCTGACCACACGCTTACCATTGTTGCCGACAGACTTTTGTATGAAGGGTCAAAGCTGACTAGGCAGCTAAACTTGAAAACGTTTCTTTTATAAGGATACAGGAATATGTATCTGTCAATAATATCAGCTATTTTCATCTCGGTCTCTTTTAAAAGCTTAAACTGACATAAGACAAAGATGGAGCTTATCTATCTTAAACCTTTTTTAACCGACTTCAAAAAAAGGAGGAGGTTCTCAATTCGTCTGTATGTATAATATTTTTTTTTTTTTTTTTTTTTTTTTTTATGTATGTTCACTGATATTTCCGTCAATTATAGACGGATTTCAAAAATTTTTTTTTGGTTGGATAGAGTTCACTTCCGAGGTGGTCCCATTTTCACCAGTCTCGGATCTGATGATGGGATCCTGGAGAAATCGAGGGCAACCTTCAAATTTTATAGGGACATGTACCGCGTTTTGCATATTATCTGAAGTCATATTGGCATTTGCTTCTGGCAATCATAATCTTATGATGCTGAGCTGATGATGGAAGGTCAACTCCTTAGTAGTTATGAGTAAAAGAATAATTATTTCAATACTGTATACATATTGAGACTAACTAGTTATAATATCAGTAGCATTACAGGTGAGCTAAACTATTAGTTTGACCAGTCTAGGATCTGATGATGGGATCCAGGAGTAATCGAGGGCAACCCTCAAATTTTATAGGCACATGTACCGCGTTTTACATATTTTCTGAAGTTATATTGGCATTTGCTTCTGGCAATCATAATGTTATGATGCTGAGCTGATGATGGAAGGTCAACTCCTTAATAGTTGGGAGTAAAGGGATAATTCTTTCAAATCTGTGTACATATTGATACTACTAGTTATAATATCAGCAGAATTATAGGTGAGCTGAACTAATAGGGTGTAAAAAAATGTAACACTAAAAAGGATAAAAAAAAATTGTAAACAAAAAAAAAACCGCCTTCAAAAACCCGACTCACTAAAAATTACAAAATAATATAATACGAACATTAATCTGAGTATGAATTTGATATGTTGTTGAAGGCGGTGCCAATTAAATTTTTGAGGAAAACTGCATGAAATATAAACGGCACCGCCTTCAACAACATATCAAATTCATACTCAGATTAATGTTCGTATTATATTATTTTGTAATTTTTAGTGAGTCGGGTTTTTGAAGGCGGTTTTTTTTTTGTTTACAATTTTTGGCTATTATTTGGTTGCATAAACAGACAGCAATCAAGAAAGGAGCTAATCTAAACCATTTTTCTTTTCATAGGCAATCCCATAATAGTACGATTATTCGACGCGTTGACGGGAAAACATCGTAAGGAAACATACACACCTACGAAGAAATTCTTAGGTTGTGTAGTTGTGTTGCCAGCGTGAACGTCTAAGGACTCATCGCCCTAGTTTAGGTTAGGCCCGTGTCCCAGCAGTGGGAACGTATATGGGCTGAAGATGATGATTCCTACATCATATAAATAAAAATAAAATAAAACTGGTTTTATTGCCAAATTTACACGGTTCATTAAGTACAATAAAAGAAAAAAAACTACAAAATAAAATTTTTGGAACACTTTGGCAAAAGGACCAGTCTCAGCATATGTTTGGCTCGAGCGGCCAGCAGACCTGTAGCAAACCGTATGTATTCGTTACTGAGTAACAGGTACCGAGTAACGAAACGTTACTTTTCATTGTATTTCGTTAATCGCAAGATTTATTGTATAACGGGTTCATTTCACGCAGGTAACTGGATGCTTGTCAAGTATCGTGCGTGAAATATAAGCATTGCTCGTAATAAAGTACTTTTTTTAATTTAATTATAGTTATGTCTTTAAAAATAAAGATTTTTGTTGTCTAAATGTTTTTGTTAATAAATAAGTTTGACAAACCCTTACCTAAACTAGAATCCGTAATTAATCCGTAATTCGACGGAGCGGTTTGACAACTAAAATCGTATTATGTTGCCAGGTTAATTATAATTAATTATTATTAAGATAATTTGGGACACTATTCGATGTGAATAAAAATCGATTTTAATTTTATTTATTATTAAAGGACTTTAATGTGCACGCTCCATAATTATATTTATATGATATAAATTTACTTAATGTACTAAGCAAGAAAATTTCAACTGGTGGTTTAAACCTTACGGTTTCGCAAAACTTAATACTGGCAGCTATGTTGGCTAGTAAAATAATGGTTGACATGATGAAGCTGACGTCATTTTTTAAATCAATGGCTTCCGAACCTTGGATTATTCGATGCGATAGTATTTCTCTGGTCAGATAGCATATATTGTTTTATTTCAGTTAAGTTTTTGTTACCGATTTGTTTCTTTTATGTTATTATTTTTGTTGATTTATTTTCCGAAAAAATGAAATCGGCATGCACTTATTGAATCTGAAAAATTACATATTTCAAACACTTATAAATACGTATTCAAAACAAAAGTCAACGAAATCTAAAGCAATATAACGTATGAAACTGAGAAAACACACTTGAACACAGCTGAGTGTATTAATAAAATTCAGAAATTCTTGGCATTGGAAAATCTAGTGTGTATAAAGTGTTAAAAGAAATTAAAGAAAAACAAAAATGTTTTGCATCTCTCAAACCTGGTCCCAAACTGACATTCTTGGATAAAGTTGACGAGTTTACTTTCGCAGTCATACGTCGCGAAGTGCATGACTTTGTTAAAACGAATGAAGCACCGACAGTTGCAAAGGTACTTAATACAATCTTTCCAAGATTTTTTCTTTCTAAGCTTTTCTTACTACACAAGTAGTAAACGATGATATCCACTTGAATTTCAAGTATATAACACGATTACGGCGCACCATACTGATTGATAGGCAAGATATAATTTCGTGGCGGAGGAACTACATATTTGTTGAAAATTAAAGATTTCAGAAGAAAGGGTGCAATGATTTTGTTACCAGGATTCAGGATTTTGTTAGACGTCGCTCAATGAAGGTCGATAAACTATAGGAGACTTTTATAGAGATTTATTTAGATTTATTTTTTGGACCATATTTATAAAAAATCTTGCTAAGTTGCAGAGAGGAAAGTGTGGACATACTTGAATATTAAAACACCACGGCAAGCATTCCTGAAGGGCTTATCTACAGGACTAAAGGCTCCAACTGGTAAAGGACGAAGTTTAATAATTTCCCACATTGGAAATGTAAAAGGGTTCCTAAATGAGGGCTTGCTAATTTTCGAATCTAAATCAGGAAAGGAGGACTTTCACATGAACAGTGAATGTTTCGAGGAATGGTTCAGGCGTATTTTACCTAATCTCGATGAAAATGCTGTCGTCGTAATGGATAACACACCGTACCACAGGGAAAAATATAATAAAATGTTTGTGAAAAATAAAAACATCGCATATCCAGAGAAAGCCACTAAAAGTGAGATCGACCTGGTTGAACCATTACAAAAAGTCCCAGAAAAATACGTAGTAGACAAGACGGCCCGTGAAAAGGGCATTACGGTTTTGCGATTGCCTCCCTACCACTGCGAGCTCAATCCCATAGAGCTCGTATGGGCTCATATGGGCGAAAGTGCATTGTGGCAAGACACAACAAAACATTTAAAATGGTGGACAATTTATTCTGGATAAGGCCTTTCACAATTACTCCACAAGAGTGGTCGGAATGCGTAAACTATGTATTAGAAACAGAAAATAAAATGAAGATCACTTATTAGATTCTGTATCTGATAGATTTATTATTAATGTTGATAACGGTGACGAAAGCAAAAGTGACGATTCTGTTTAGTACTCTTATAATAGTTTAGAGTGAGTGAGTCAGTGATAGAATTAGAAATTAAATAATTACAGAACGTTGTGGTGTAAAAGAAGATGTAGTAACTAGAGTTTAGAAAGGTATGCTTAGATGGTTTGGTCATAGAGTCGTTGTCGCCGGATGATGGCTTTGGACATAAATAAATTAATCCACGTGATCGTATTTACAAATGAAGAGAAAGGGAAAAGGGAATTAATTTTTCTTTTATATTCTATGTTATTTTTTTTTCATGTTTTTATTTTCTTTTGTTTGTATTGAATTCCTGTTAAGTGTATTAATATTTTTTATTTTTTCGTTGTATTGTATTTCTTTTTAATTGTATTATTAATCCATCAATTTTCCTTCTGTCGCGTCATCAAAGGTTCTGCCAGAATATCAGCGCCGTCGCGTCCTTGCGGCTGTTACGGCACATGCTGAGGCAGAACCTTTTGATCATAAATATACTTGTATGTATATGTTTGATTTTAGTTTTGTATGTTTTTATGGTCAATAAATATTTTCTATTCTATTCTATTCATGTTGAGAAGATGAATCAAAGACGATTGACGAAGGGAAAATATAGAGATGGTGTAAATGGAGATGTCGACAGGGGAATACCAAGAAAGTCCTTTCATTTTTGATTTTGATCATGACAATTTTATACTTAGACCGGATTATTCTGTCGATAATTAAATATTACCCTTTACCTCTTTACTACTCTACTTACTACCTCACTATTTAATTTTTCCCGCACATAGTAACAATCTATCTGTCAAACTGCTTCGTCGAATTACGAATTCTATACTAGAGCCGTTCTAAGAAGCCAGATTTGACACTTTTTTATTTTTATTTTGCATTTATCCTTGTTAAGAGGAACAAATTTAACGAATCATTAAGACCGGATTTTAAATTTAAGACATTATTTCAAAATGTCAAAGGTACCAATTATCTAATTATTTGTCTATTATTACTTAAAATAATTTAATAATAAAAAGAAAACGTAAAATTTCCACTCTGTGTAACACTTTTACAAAGTTACGCCGTTTGACACGTTTTCATAGTGACGCAATGGGTAATACTCACCAGGTATTTTATTTAAATAGGATGAAAGATTTAATAAGTAAAGTAATTTATAAATAAATATTTTTAAAAAATGGAAACCTTCACTTAGATTGGGTCAAAGTAGTAGAAATAACTCGAAAACTTGTTGCAGAAGATTACGAGCGTGACATAAGAGTCCACTCAATTGTTGAAAATGAAATTATTATTCGGGTAACTGATAGCGACGACGACGCCCTTTATTTTTCATCAAGGAAATCCTCTGGATGTGCATAAATGTTTTGAAAAATTTTTTGGTTTCAATAACTCCTTGCTTAGTTATAAAGTGGAAATAACCGTTACTTATATGCTTCGGCAATTTTACCTTTGTACTTCACTTCAGACGCAGTCAGTCTGACATGTGCCAAATCCTATTACACCTAGTGAGATCCATCATGCAGTCACCTCGACACCGGGAATGCATGTTACGAATAGCAACAACAAGAATGAAGAATACTAACCCGGCCATGTTTATTAGGGATCCTCAGTCTCTTCCTCTTGTGATGCCCCGACAACCAGAGAACTACTTAAAGAATAAAATATCAGAGGGGTTGCCTGGCATAATCAAAATAAGGAGCTAACGCCTCTGTTTGCTCCCGAGGTTTAGAACACAAAGTAGAAACTGACCTGATGCTCATGACACTGTCTAATATTGGTAAGCAATAGGCTCTGGGAAGGTGACATTTAGGGAGCGAGGCTTTGAAGTAGACGTCCTCAAAGACATAAAGGCTATGTATGGAAGCCATTGCCATGATGCGTCACATTCAAAGTAGACACCTGGATGACAATTTGAGAAAGCTCTCACCTGGGCATTGTCTTACCCAGTTTGCCCAGCAGCTAAGCGAGCAAGTGTGGGATCTCAGCAAGAGCAAACTCAGCTATGTCCATGGGATAATGTGCCTCTAGCTATATATGATAAGCCCATATCTCTATCCACAAAAGGCGACTCCGCAACCCTGTGGCCTTTGTTCCGAGGGCCTGCCCCTCCTTATATTGGAGCACCGACTAAAGTGAGATCAAAGAGGAAGCCACTTCATAAAATTGAATGAATAGTACAGCTTCTCACAATCACTATCCTGCAACTCAGATACTGTGTTTTTCCACAAATTGTACCAAGCGGATGCTATTATCACTATTGTGAGAGTCTGAAAAGAAAAAAACCAAGTCTATTAAATCAAAGGCGTAAAGAATAGTAGTACTTTGCAAACTTTTGCCTTTATTACCCAGAGAAAATATTTTGGATGGTTGGATTTACATAATAGATGAAATGGAAAGCATAGTTGAGCGAGAAAAAATTAAAGAATTTATAAGGTATATGAATAGAAATCGGTTAACAAATAATATTATTGAAAGAATGTTTTCGGCCAACGGCATCGTACTACCGATTATTTGGAATCGTGGTTTTGTGTTGAACGGCGAAGTTGGTAAGAAGACGTGCAATTTAAACCAATTGAACATTTTAGTTTCTGACGCGTTGTATCAAAAAGTGCGTAGCCTCCAAGTAAAAAATGAAATTATTTAATAAAAGAGAGACACCATTTACATTGAACACGATCAGATTTTTCAGGATGCTCAAATGAAATTAATCACGCTGATATAAGTGTTGGTCATTTTTTGGAGAAGCTCCGTTAGTGGAAATATTTATTTAAGTTGTATTTCAAGACTAAGTCACTCCAACATTATAGTCACAGTATTGACATAGTTTGATAGTTATCTTTGTTGGGTTGGCATACACACGTATTCAATGGCTACGTGTGACTTGCAACCATGGAAAACACATAAGTTAATTCAATAAATCCGTTAATGTCATTCTAGAAAAAATATATATAGTGGCGGTATGAAGTGTGATATATCTGAATTAGAATCAATCATTAAAGAAGACTATGATTTCTGGATTTTAATCATCAAATTGCATAATTCGTACAGCACCTAAGTATTTTTTTATAATTAAATTTAAAATTACTTCATCTCACACATAGGTACAGCCAAGACAACACAAAGTTATATAACTTGAATCGACACAAAATCTACAAGTTTGTACTAAGCTAAGGAATCTTGAGTATATTTAGTATTCCTCTTACTTGATGCAATGAGACTACTAATTATGACGAATTATTTATATTCAGCAAGCACTCTGTAGCCATGCCATTGGTATCGAGTTGTTGGCACATAGCATTGAAGCCATTGTTATAGAAATCTGATTAAACACACCCAAGACACGTTGCATTATTTTCAAGGTGAGAACTTTTAATATAATAATAATAATAATACTTTATTGCCAGAAATATGTTACATTTGTGTTTGATTCCCCTGTGCTCCAAAATAGGCAAAAGCCTGTAGAATGGAAGACAGTGTCCTCTCCATTTTTGTACATACTATACGTGCATAAAAAAAAACTTATTAATTATGAATATATAGGGATCATAACGAACTTCTTATGGCGTGAAAACCTACTTTCAAATACGGCTTTCCGAGTCATTTAGAGAGATATTACTCAACAATTTCCTGGATTTCTCACACACCCCATAGAACTGACTTCTGTACATTTAATGAGAACAGATTTTGTATTGTATTTGTATTTCCAACAAGTTATGTATAGAAAGGACAATGGGCATTTTGGGCTAAAATAAAAATCGGGTGGCAGTCTCAAATTTCAATTGCATATCATAGTTCGTGTCATAAATAAAAACTTATTATATGGCAGTTACTTCGAGTCATGGTTAGATATAGAAATATAGAGTGATGAAGATTGTTATATTTCATTAACGTATTATTACATAACTATTTTATTTTGATAATTGTGTAAAAGCAAACAGCGGTTTTTTATTTAAATAGGATAATTCAGAATTACAATAAACCTGCGCCTACGAAAAGTGACATTTTTTTTATAGTATAAACTCGTCTGACGGAATCACCCAGCCACGGCACGATACCAAGATGAAATTCGATTACCTGCTGCGTTTTTAGACACTATTATTATAGACGAGTAAGTTTATTATAAAAAAAGCATTTTTTTAAATATTAAACTAACAAGATATCCTTACTCCACCTGATGATAAGCGGTAGTGAGATCCAAATATGAGGTCGACAGGCACAATAACCTGTCGCACTCACCCTGAAAGCCCGCTTAAATAGGAGACTATTGCTGCGGCAACAACGAGACAAGGCGTGGAGTCTCGCATTGGTATTGAGCTGTGCGGGTCGGAGTTGGCCAGTCCGCCGGACGGAAGGGCCCCCGTGTCTACGGGTCTCCCAGGCCGGCGGGCTGACCCGCTCTGCCCGCACAATACCGCCGCTAAGACTCCACTGGTCCGGCGCTTGCCGCAGCAATGGTCCCCCCTCGCTCCGGTTCGCACAGTGCTGATCCCGGAACGCGACCTGACCGAGAGAGGCCAGAGTCACTTGGCGGGTTTTACGCAACTGTATGGTGGTAACAGCAACCGGTCGACAAAACTTCTTTGGAGGTTTTTATATTGTACCTTTTGTATGTGATTGTATTTATCATAATAAAATCTTAAAAATATGGTCGGTTTTTTATTTTCTTGTAAACCTTTAAAATATTAGACTTTTTAATAGTTATAATATACACTAAACAATAGGAATATTACAAAAATAAAACAATTTTTTCATTGAATCATCGAAATATACAAAGACAACAATATTCGATATCTCCTAAACTAACCGGTATATGCTCACGATTTTTTTTTAAATAGTGTTGTTTTAATAGTGCCTCGCAAGATATAGTGATTTCGGAGACTGCCACTCAATTTCAAAAATAGACCAAGCTCCATACATTTTTGCCCATTGTCCTTTATTGGCGAAATGGTGAAATGCGGTAATTTAAAATAAATAAATAAATAATAAATAAACTGTTGGTTGAAAGGATTTATATTTGATATATAAACATTTCCACTGGCTCGGTGGAACAGTGGTTGGTGACCCTGGCTGGCGGTTCCAAGAATCGAACCCACGACGGGTTCGATTCCCACTCGGGACAAATATTTGTGTGACGAACATCGGTGTTTGTTCCGTGTCTGGGTGTGATTATGTATTTATAAATATACAGGGTGTCCCAAAAAGTAGTGTCAAGCGGAAGTCCTGAGATAGAACACCCCGTGGGGTATCCGAAACACCCCCATGTATGTTCCGCGATTTTTATAGTTTTCGAGTTATGATTATTTTTCTAAAATTTTGAAAACAACTGACCTAACCGATTAAAAATATTTTAGAGAAAAAAGTATTTGACATTTTTGAGTAATTCTTTTTGCAAATCAATTTTCATGAGTTTTTCTTTAATGCCTAAAATATTTGTCTCCATAACTTATATGGAAAATATCAAAATTATGGTACAAACTGAAAAGTTACGTTCTGTAAATAATGTCTTACAATTCCCACGTTAAATTTAAAATATTAGGAGGTTGCTGCATGGCTCCTAAGTAACTTTAAAAACTGCGCTAGACTCTCAGCTTTCATAATAATTCATAAAAACTGGTAATTAATGGGCTACTTTTGCTGAAATCGGACTACAGAGACAGAGAGGTGGAAAAATCATAAAATTTTCCATTTGATGAACAAGTATTATTTGGACATTTTATTATTCCGAAAGTTAGTCAGTTTGTTAACAAACCTAAATTTAATACAGGAGCAATCAGATGCAAACCTTTGGATGCTTTCTTTTGTTTAATTTAAGTTTCATTGCGCTCACACTGTTTTCACATGCAATACCTTTGTTACGACGAACTTGCTTTCTTTACGGACTTTAATAAACTTCTACTTATAAACTTTTTACAATAAATAATCAAAAACGACACCTTTTTTTTTCAATAAAGTTCCCATTTTTAAACTTAATTAAATTTTTAAGTATCACAAATTAAACTTTCAAGTGGTTATTTCTTAGCATTTCTGGTATAATTTTGATTGTTAACAATCTTATTAACTTTAGAAATAATAAAATGTCCAAATAATACTTCGTATTCAAATGGCAAATTTTTATTATTTTTCCACCTCTCTGTCTTTGAAGTCCGATTTCAGCAAAAGTAGCCCATTAAGTACCAGTTTTTATTAATGATTATGAAAGCTGAGAGTCTGGCGCAGTTTTTAAAGTTACTTAGGAGCCATGCAGCTACCTCCTAATATTATAAATTTAACGTGGAAATTGTAAGACATTATTTACAGAACGTAACTTTTCAGTTTGGACCATAATTTTGATATTTTCCATATAAGTTATGGAGACAAATATTTTAGGCATTAAAGAAAAACTCATGAAAATTGATTTGCAAAAAGAATTACTCAAAAAGTCTAATACTTTTTTCTCTATAATATTTTTGTTCGGTTAGGTCAGTTGTTCTCAAAATTTTAGAAAAATAATCATAACTCGGAAACTATAAAAAAATCGCGGAACATACATGGGGGTGTTTCGGATGCCCCACGGGGTGTTCTATCTCAGGACTTCCGCTTGACACTACTTTTTGGGACACCCTGTATATGTATGTATATCAGTCCTTTCGGCCGTTTTGGCAACTAATTTTCGCAACCAGTTGTCAACGAAGATACTTTCTTCCTTTTTGGCAACTAGTTGCGATGAAAGAATATATTTTCTGGATACGCAACCAGTTGCGAACCAAAAATACATTCATATGCCATGGCAACTAAACTACGCAACCAGTTGTGTAAAAGGATTTTATATTATTTTTTGGCAACTAATTTCGTAAGTAAATAATATAAGGTTTTATTCCTTTGTTGACAATCTCTGCGGTCAATCCAATTGATATATGTCAATTGGGAGTCTGTTTCTTATCCGAAAATCGTTTGTCCGAAAATCAAAATCCCTAACATGTTTGCTATAATCATCAAAATCCATAATATTCGAATATACGAAATTTCATAATCCCTAATTGTCTTTAATTCTAATCATTTTGTGTCATAATATCGAGTTCTATAATAATCAAATCCCCTAAAATTCACGGCCTCCACTATTGTCCGATTGGCCCATTCTGCAACTCCATTTTGCTGTGGTGAGTATGGTACAGTTGTCTGATGCTCGATGCCATGTTCTTGAAGAAACATCTGGAACAGAGTTTGTTAACGTATTCACGACCATTGTCTGTTCTGAGGGCTTTTATCTTCAAACTTGTCTGATTTTCTACAAGGCTTTTGAAAATCTTAAATACTGGCAATACTTCATCTTTACTCTTGAGAAAATAACCAAATGTCATTCTCGTATAATCATCTATAAAGGTTAATAGATATTTACTGCCACTAAATGAGGAAACCGACATAGGCCCACATAGATCGCTGTGAATAAGACCTAGTTTCTCAGTAGCTCTATTATATGACCTTTTTGGGAATGGTAATCTACTCTGTTTACCTTCAAGACATGCTACACAAGGAGTATGTTTGGCATCACTGTAATCAATTCCATTAGCCATACCTTGTTTCAGTAAATCCATACTCCTCCTGTTTAGGTGAGCAAGTCTGCAATGCCATAGCTCCTGCGATTGCTTCACATCACACAAGTTAACAACCTCATCTTGATCCATGGATGGCTCCTCTTTCAATGAATTGTCAAAACCCATTGATTGACAGGTTGCAGCCAGCTCAGTAGTATCTGCTGACAGCTGACTCGTTGTGTCCAGTTCATAAACACCGTTGACCTTAGTAGCACTCGCAATTTGATTTTTCCGCAATAGATATTACACTTCACATCGTCAAAATGCACATCAAGTCCTTTAGTTGCCATTTCTCCGACAGAAATAAGGTTCGTTGACAAACCCGGCACGTAAATAACCTCACTTATTTTCGTTAATTGTTTTTGTCCTTTCAACTGGCGCACATCGCCAGTATAGTACTTATACTTTTTATTTTGGGCTGTTCATCAAGACTAATTTCACGCACCTGCGGCGTTTTTAGGTGAAATTATTTTAGATTTGGATGCGGCAGAATAAATGTAAAGAGAAAAACATGTTTTTATTTTTAATTTTTGATTCCTTATTGACTTTTGCACAAAAATGTAGAAAATATTTTTTTATTATTTTTTTAAATGTAATTTTCTCCTTACTCCCACGACCTGCAGATATGGGGCCTATATCATTGTAAACTAGATCTGATAGGCAATTAATTTGCCAAATTTTATTTTTGTTCGCCGTGGGTAAGTGTCCCATACAAAAGTGCCCAATGTCCTTTCAAAATTTTTGTATCGCTGACTACGTAGACGACAATAAAAGAATCATTGTGTTCTGTTCTAAAGAAAAGAGATAAACAAGTATCATCATTTTTACGCTGACGGCAATAAGAATACCAATTCCATAGCTCCTTTAATTTTTGCTCTATTGCCAGATAAAAAAAACAGAAACGTACAAAGTTTTGTTCGACCTTATCAAATCAAGTATCAATTGGAAACCACACAAAATAACCCTTTATTTCGAACTGTGCAGCAATAACAGGAATTAAAATAGTAATACCAAAAATCATATTCAAAGGCTGCTCTTTTCATTATAATCGTTGCTTATGGAAAAAAGCAAAAGCTTTAAAAGTTCAACTAAGAACATGAAAAAGGCATGTTGCTCGGTGCTTTGGCCTAGCTTGTCTTCCTATTCAATATTTAGAAAAAGGTTATGAATATGTTATGAGCAAAAACCCTAGAAAACCATCTGATGGGTTGCAAAAATTTAACAAGTACTTTAATAAACAATGATTAAAAAAATTAAATGTTAATGTCTTGCTTTTGTGCTAATGAAATTATAAGAACTAATAATAGTGTTGAAGGATATATTGGAAGAAAATATCCAACATTGCCACAATTACTGGATATTTTGTCAATGGAACATAAACCATACGATTTAAATATTAAAAGTAAAAAGAATAAAGAGTACAAAGCAATTGACGAGGAGATTGACCAAGCGTTTAATGAATTAGAAGAAAAAAAGATATCTGTTGGTCACTGCTTAGAGATTATTAGCCCTTTTGTAATTACGTTTTAATTTAATTATATCAATAAATAAATACTTTTAAAATACATTTATTCGTTTCAATATACTTGATATTCTAAACTAGGCCCCATAATAGTGTATTTGTTACGGTCAATGTGACCAATCGGTAATTATCTATAATCACCGGTAATTATAGATAAATACCGTCGCACATGGTAAATGTAGTGAATTATTCACTTTTACCGGTAATTATATAAAACTCCCTCGCGACTGAGGTAAATGTTGACATTGCTGACAAAAATCACAAGTACTCTGCAATTCCAAATGTCACAAAACTCAAACCTGCAAAAATAATATTACCTAACGAGAAAGAATTTTAAGAGTTCTACTGATAATTGCCTGCTAATTTGTTAATTTTATTTAACTTTACTTTTATAAGATTATATTTTTTTTAAAACCAAACTTGAAGTTTGGTTTCTAGATATGTCTTGTTTATTTTATAACTAGCTGTGCCCGCGACTTTGTTCGCGTGGACTACAGGATTTTACAAACAAAAGTTTTTTCCCAGCAACTCCCGATCCCGTAAGAACTTTGCAATATCGCATTGCAAGTAAGCTTTACGTCTATTAGGGTACCTGCAAACCAAATTTTAATTATCTATCTTACACGGTTTAGATGTTTTCACACAAAAGTTTTTTCCCGCTATTTCCCGTTCCCGTGGAAATTTTGCAATATCCTGTTGCGATTAAGCTTTAAGTTTAATAAGGTACCTGCATGCCAAATTTCAAGCATCTAACTTAAGCAGCTTTAATATTTTCCTGCTAATTCCTGTATCCTGTTAGAATTTCGGGAAAATTTATTGCACCTTTACGGAACCTAACCTACGTCCCTTCAAAATCTTACGTTCCAGCGTTCAAAGTTGACAAAGTTTCATACAAGCTTACCCCCATATTTTATTTGTTAATTTAATGAGAATATATTTTATGTTTTGCTTAACCGAACAGAAGGTTTGGTCTCTTGATATTCGAGGAATATTTTTGTTTGTCCGATGTTTGTAAACAAATTTTATTATAATCTGGACTAGAATTGTTTATATCCTAATAAACATTTGATTCAGATGCTTACATAAATAAATAAATATTTGGGGCATTTCCACAAACTAAGCACAGCTTGCACCAACTTTTGGCGGCTTAGACTGATAAGCATACATATATATTAATAAATACATACTTAAACACATAATCACATCTAGACACGAAACAAACACGGATGTACATCACAAATATTTATTTGCCCCGAGCGGGAATCGAACCCAGGACTCTTGGAACCGCCAGCCAGGGTCACTAAGAAAACCATTGTTTCACCGAGCCAGTCAAGTCAGTTTGATTTTATTATTTACCACATTTACAAAAAGGGTATGGTAATTTTATATAATTACCGGTAAATGTGATTAATTCGATAGTTTTTACCACGAGCACTGATAATTATGCATAGTTACCGGTAATTATACATAACAACCGCTCTATCCACATTAACCGTAACATATTGATTGATACGATATAAACTTGAAGATCAGTCGGCCTTCCGATATCGCGTCGGAAGCTCTAACCACTGAGCTATCCAGGGGTTGAGTCACCAATGCAATTTTTCCATCACATTTACCCGTTAGCCACGGGTGGCGCCACCACCGTAATGATCAAACACTATCGGTCCGCAAACATTCCGACGCGATATCGGAAGAACGGTGGTTCAAGACCCCGTTCAGGCGGGGCCATGAATGCGATTTTTTCAAATTATAATTACATAAAAGCTTTAAAGAAAACCCCAAATAAAAAATATAATTGCCTAGTGCAACTACTATTCTACTGCAACTAGTGTTTTTGAAAAAATCGTTGCGTATCCAGAAAATAAATTCTTTCATCGCAACTAGTTGCCAAGAAGGAAGAAAGTATCCTCGTTGACAACTAACTGGTTGCAAAAATTAGTTGCCAAAACGGCCGAAAGGATACCAGTCTCTGACGCCCATAGTACAAGCTCTGGTTAGTTTGGGGTCAGATGACACCGTGTGTGGAAATGTCCCAGATATTATTTTATTTATTTATAACTATTTGGATAACAGAACTGTTTCGAGCTCTTCACAGGCCTCGTGAATGATGTTTGTCGGGGCTGGAAAATTAAAGTCTTTATGACACTAACCCAAGCAGTACTGACTGATAAATGTCACGCTAAAAGGTGGCAGCATGTTCCACACGCTAAAATATCCTTGTCGCACTATAGACATTATAAACGGTTAAAACTAATGTCAAAAATGCTACGACGTTGTTATAAATTGTATTCATAAGCATTTTACTTAGGGTAACCAGTACCATTCTTGGCACCCCCCCAGTGATTGGCACTTTTGCCTTTCATTTCAAATATTTAATTTCGTAAATACATTTTTGATATGAAAAAACTACTATTCAGCGGCAAATTTCTACATTTACTTATAGAAATACTTATCTTTACGCCAAAATGACGTATTAATAGTTTTTCTGTTGGATTAAGTCAACAGTGAAAGTTCGCGGCAATTTTAACGTGAAAAAGTTTGGTGAGGAGTGCGTTGGAAGTTAATTTTATACGATTCCAGGTAACCATTTGAAGGATATTTTAGCTTTACGTCATGATATTATGTTAGGAATATGATTTTTAACTTTTTCGAAAAAAAAAAGATTATTGTTCACGCAGTTTTTGCCATGCCAATAATTGCACTGAAATATATATTACCGCTCAGTCATTGGCAGACCTGCCAATCGCTATACTTCTGAATCCTATAATCCTAATTTATTTATTTTTTGACGCGGAAAATGCTTGATGCACCTTCACCTTGGGTAGGGGTTTACCCTAGGTGGTATGTGGGACTCCTGGCTGAGGGTGCTGAGATGGAAAAGATAGGCTGCTGCTCCTGGGCTAAGGTGCAATTCCTAGGGCCACTAGAGGTGTACCCAATAAACTCCGCGGCGTACCTCATCGCCTACTGGTGGTGCAGTGGCCTTGTGTACAGAGCCTTCACACACAACACCACCGGCGGAGCCTCCACGGGCTCCCTCAAGCCTCCCCGGAGGGGAGCGACAGGGGTCCCGGTACGCAAGGTCACTCCCGTCCCTCAACGACAGCCGTTGGTGCAATGCTGACGAGTGTCCCCACACCCACCGCCGGCAGGCCATCGTTGGACTGCGGCATATGACGCGGAACCTTATCTTACCACTTCTATACAACCACCTATTGATTACGCTCAGTCTATACCGCCAACAAGTCTATGATTTGATTATTAGACGATGAAATAATGAAGATTTCCAGTATTTTCATTAATTCATCAGAAGACTGATTCAATTTAAGCATTAATTAAATAGTTGTAGTAACTAGGTTGGCAGTATGCTAATAATTGCAATGCCATTGTGAGTGCCAATGATTGTACTAAGTTACAGTGTCAATCACTGTACCATAGTGCCAATGACTATACATTTATGTCACTGTCTATTATTTTGAGTTTTTTTAAATAAATAAGGATACATTTTTGAATTGTAGTATCATTTTAGGAATCTGTTTGTATCTTAAAATCCATTAATGCTAAATAAATCTGTAACTAACGTTAGTCCAATTGAATTTTTGAAGCCAAAGACCAAAGTCAGCATTAGGTGCCAATCAATATACTGGTTACCCTATATCTTAATAAATATTTACAGAATTCAATTTTGTAACAGTTAATCTGAAATCTAATCTAAATATTGTGAAGGCTAAATTGACACATCATATGTATTATTTATAATCACGCAAAACAGGATATGTCTAGCTCTATTATTTTTGCAATACCTAATTATTGTGTGTGCGTGCACTAGAACAAATTATTACAAACTTGAACGAATTAAAAAGTTGCGCTGTCCTGACGGGAAAATGGCGAGATGATGATCGCAATTCCGTGTAAGATGAAAGAAAAAGAATGAAGAATTCTCAGACTTGATGCTCTGATATTCTGATTAACTCTGATTTAGGATAAGATCATATTTGAGCGAGAACGTGTGAACGAAAGATTCACAACAAAATTATGAAAGAATATCGCAACCATTAACTGATGCACATCAAAAACAGTATTTTATTCTTACGAGCTTTTCCCGCGATACCAGTGGTGCAGAGAAACTTAACTTGATAATATGAAAACACAATAGAAAAACAATGAACACCGAAAAATATTTTTAATGTGCCTACATAAAGTATTTATTTAAAAAACCTTGGTCTTTTAGGATTATAGATCTTTATTTCTTTTAAGAATTTATATTCACTAACATGAGATTAAAATTTTATTAGTTAAATTCTCTTTTAGCTAATCGTAGTTGTAGTACGTGTATTAACTTATGCAAGTAAAAATAGTTTTTCAACACATCTCATTCATTTATGATGGAGTTACACTCAAAAACATCTTATACCTACAAACATGTAGGTAGATTGACACTTCATAACATGACCTATTTCGAAGTTCATCGTTCGAGCTTACCAATCGTTGAGTAACACAATTCGATTCGTAATACTTTTGTGAAGAATTATTTTTTTTATTCCAATATGATAGGGTTATGACTCAAATCGGTATCGTAATTATAAAGACCCACTATTGAACTACTTCTAGAAAAAAAATGCTAGCAGGTCCTACTGGACCTGCTAGCATTTAAGTTACAGTGAAGCTACAGTGAAGACTTTTATACGGAATTCCGGCTTCTCACAAAAATCTTAATAACTTTGGAACCATTGAAAATCGCTGAACATACATGGGGGTTATATCGATAGGTATTGAAGTCCCCCATCGATTGACTTACGATGATCCACCCCCCCCACCCCCCCCTGTTACACCCTGTAGATGTCCTTAGGTATAACAACTCTTAGTCAACTCAATGCCCGTTAATTGTTTGTCATTGCGAATTTGTTTTTAAAATTTTCAGACCCCCCTGATGACCATGAACAAGACGTAAACTGTACGGCGCAATTGATTTTGTGGTTATTTGATTATGGACCAGTGACCCACAATCACTTCGCTTCACTTTATAAAAATCTTTCATGTCTCTCTAAATATTAAAAAAGCGCAAAATATCCGTTGCGCAATTTTAAAGATATAAGCATACATAGGGACACAAGGAGTGACTTTTTTATATCTATACCAAGTAACGATACATATATTCCTTGCAGTACGTACTTTAATTCATTTCCGGCAGCATTAACAAACGCGTTTACGCGCCGTTCGCTCGCTCATTACAGCGGATGGGCATACCACATGTTCTAGATAACAAGTGAAGGGTTCATATACACAACAACGAGTAATCAATTAATTAGTATTTCGATACAATTACACGTAATATGTTATTGCGTATTTCGGTCAGTGGGCGGAACGCGTCGCTTTTTGGAGTAAGCTCACCGTTCGACAGGTCCTGATTATGTCATCGACTTCGGACACCGTGTGCATTTATGCGTAAGCATGGGCCATCGGATTCGGACCGCGTCGCCAGAATCACAAAGTAAATACGTACAGAAGATAAATACTTTACTTAGTAGTTTACTTTATTTATTGAGAAGGGTGTGTTTAAGGATGTGTTATTTATTATTATCATCAAATTACTCTGCGCACTATGTTTTCATTTCTAACGGGACACGTGAGTACACGAGTCAAATATACATTATTGTGATTGCAATATAGGTAATGACCTATGAGGTACCTAATGAGGTACTGTAACAACAAATACTAAAAACAAAATAAAAAGAACAATAATGGTAGGCTCCCATAAAATTTTCAAAATTGGTACGGGATTCGCACATCGCGAGTCACGCGACCAATATTAGCTTGAAATCAAACTTTTTTTATTGGATACTAGTGACCCGTCATCTCCTCGCTTCGGGAAAATTATGTATGTATAAAGGGAGTCTGTTTCTTATCCGAAACTCGTTTGTCCGAAAATCAAAATCCCTAACACGTTTGCTATAATCATCAAAATCCATAATGTTCGAATATACGAAATTTCATAATCCCTAATTGTCTTTAATTCTAATCATTTTGTGTCATAATATCGAGTTCTATAATAATCAAATCTCCTAAAATTTCTTGCTATAAAGTTGAATGCCCTAAGTGTTACATAGTATAATGTACGTTACTACGAATGGAGCTTTATCATAATATTATTAGTCCGAATTATGAATTATTATTTTTAATTTTGTTTTATTCAAAAAATGTTTGGCCAAAAAATGGTTTCGTCAAATCATCATTTTATAAATGACTTACTTTTTGACCAAATGATCAACAGTTAAATTTTCATTTTACAAATAATTATTTCGCAAAATGAATATTAAACAACTGAATTATCACACAAAACTACTATTGGTCTAAAAAGTTAGATAAAATGTTTTAATTGACAAATGTTTCTTTTATTAATCGATCTGATAATAGATATGGTACGGGTCAAATTAAAACACAATATTTGGAAAATCATTCATCATCATCATCATCAGCCCATTACAGTGCTGGACATAGGCCTCCCCAAATGCACGCCACTTCTCTCTCTCCTCGGCCACTCGCATCCAGCTCCTACCAGCCGTCCTGCGCAGATCGTCACACCACCTGGCCTGCGGGCGTCCTACACTACGTTTGCCGAGACGCGGTATCCACTCCAGAACTCGTCTACCCCATCGGTCGTCGGTTCTACGGCTGATGTGGCCAGCCCACTGCCACTTCAGCTTACTAATGCGACGAGCTATGTCGATGACTTTGGTTTTCTGACGGATCGCCTCATTTCTGATTCGATCCCGCAGAGAAACACCGAGCATAGCTCTTTCCATAGCCCGCTGAGCGACTTTTAACTTGTGGACCAGCCGTGCCGTCAGTGTCCACGTTTCGGCTCCATACGTCATGACGGGTAGGACGCACTGATTAAAGACTTTCGTCTTTAGGCTTTGTGGGATTGACGATAAGAAGACTCGGCGTAATTTCCCAAATGCTGCCCAACCCAGCTGAATTCTTCTATTCACCTCGTCCTCAAAGTTGTTTCGACCCAACTGCATAGTTTGCCCGAGGTACACATATTTTTGAACAACTTCGAGGACGGTGCCGTGAATCGCAATCGGTTCCGGTAGTACA
Source organism: Maruca vitrata (assembly GCA_039566165.1). Lineage (NCBI taxonomy): Eukaryota > Metazoa > Arthropoda > Insecta > Lepidoptera > Crambidae > Maruca > Maruca vitrata. Next base: position 6,645,724 of record CM076911.1, read on the forward strand.
TGTTCATTGAACATGACCTTGGTTTTATCCAAGTTCATCCGTAGGCCGATGCGCGCAGAAGAGTCAGCCAGGTCATTCAGCATCTGTTGTAGGTCCTGCAGCGTCTCTGCCAGAATGACGATGTTATCTGCAAATCGCAGGTGGGAGATGTATCCACCATTTACGTTAATGCCACGTCCTTTCCAGTTCAGCGTCTTGAACAAATCCTCCATTGCATTTGTGAACAACTTCGGGGAGATGACGTCCCCTTGTCTCACACCTCTATGCAATGGTATGGGTTTTGTTTGCTGATTCTGTACTTGGACGGACATGGTTGCGGCTTGGTAAAGACATTTCATCACCTGGATGTACCGCCAATCTACTTGGCATCGCTGCAGGGACTCCAGAACTGACCAGATTTCAACCGAGTCAAAGGCTTTTTCATAGTCCACAAATGCTAGACACAGGGGCTGATTATACTCCTCAGTCTTCTGTATAATCTGCCGCACTGTGTGGATGTGGTCTATGGTGCCGTATCCGCTCCGAAATCCAGCCTGTTCCAGTGGTTGGAATTCGTCGAGTCTTCGTGCAAGACGGTTCGTGATTACTCTTGAGAAAAGCTTATAGACGTGGCTTAAAAGGGAAATAGGTCGATAGTTCTTCAAAAGGGTTTTGTCACCCTTTTTGAAGAACAGGACGACCACACTCTTACTCCACGCCTCCGGAGTTCTCCCTTCAAACAAGACAGCGTTAAAAAGCCTTTGAAGCTCCCTTAGAACTTGGACAATCATTATTTTGATAAATTTGGTTAGGTTAGGTTAGAACTGGTGACCATAAAACGCGCGAGCCGAGCGAGCGAAGCGAGCGTGCCGCGGCAGCGGCCGGCGAAGCGCCAGAAAATATTTACTACTGTTTAATTTCTATGTAACAGTGGATACACAAATAAACTTAAATATATTTATATATACCGATGTTCGTCAGATATAATAAGTCAGTTTTTGTAAGATGATACTATTGTGAAATGTCTCGTTTGCCAAATGAATATTTGGTTAAACAAATGGCCATTTGTCGATAATTTTGTGGTCAAATATTAGTAATCCAAACCTAGAGCTTGTAAGCATGAAAAAACAAGCTGCATGTTTGCTTGAATTACTTCGATTGATTTGGTAAAATATTATTATATTATATTCACGCTAATTTGTGCTAAAAATATTTTTTTATATAGGATTTGTAACAAATTATAGAATAGCATTGTGCATTTCACATATTATGGATTGTAATATTTATAGCAAAACATTTTAGGACCTTTAGTACTTTCGGACTTATAACGTTTATGTCTTTAATCTTTATAGATTGTGATATTTATGGCAAAAGATTTTAGGGTAAATAATATTTAGGGATTTCGATTTTAGGGCAAGTGATATTATGATAAATGTAGTTAGGGATAATTATCATTCGGACAAATGATGATTAGGACAAGACATTATGAGATGTAAAATTATGGATAAAAATTTTATAAGATGAAATAGAGAACCATGTATAAACCATCCCGTTGAATCCATATATGAAATGCCTATGATGAAAGGTTCTGCCAGAATATCGGCGCTGTAGCGTCCTAGCAGCCGCTACAGCACATCCTGAGGCAGAACCTGTTGATCACTTTTACGACATGTGTGTTTGTTTGTTAATTCATGTTATTGTATGTGATCAATAAATGTTTTTCTTTCTTCTTTCTATGAAATTGCCATATACCTATGAAAAAAAAACACATTTAAATCCATGAAGTAGTTTCAATGATTTTAGCATACATAAAGACAGAAAACGGACACGACTTTGTTTTAAACTACGAGGGCAGTCCGGTAAGTACTTAGCCTCACCGCCCGATGGCGCCATTATCGTAAGATAATTTTATTATTGTATAGTACCTCCTTGTAGACGGCTACTGTTGAAATTTCAGCCGTATTGAATTTGTGGTTTTGTTTTGATCGCGTGTAGAAGTGGGCGTGTCCGCGGATTTTACAAAAATTGCAAAAGAGCAATATCGGTCGGTGATTTGATTCTTGCTTTTGGAAGGAAAATCGCGCAGCGAAATCAAAGAGCGATTGGATGCTGTATACGGTGACTTTCCTCCTTTAGTAGCGACCGTCAAAAATTGGTTTAACGGGTTTCAACGTGGTCGCACGTCAGTTTTTGATGCGGCACGCCCAGGTTCCTGAAAAACGGCTACCACAGAGAATAACGTGACAAAAGTCCATGATCTCGTGTTGGCAGACCCCCGATCAAAGGTGCACGAGATAGCTGAGGCAGTAGGTATCTCAAAAAATCGCGTGGGTCATGTCCTGCATGAAATATTGGCCATGAGAAAGCTGTCGGCTCGATGCGTGCCGCGTTTTCTCACTCCGGACAACAAGCGCATCCGTGAGATCACTTCAGAGCTGTGTTAGACACTGTTTAAACGCAATCCGAAGGAGTTTTTGCGTCGTTTTGTGATCATTGATGAAGCATGGATTCACTGGTATACTCCAGAAACCAAGAAACAGTCGAAACAGTGGGCTTTACCCGGCGAATGTGCTCCGAAGAAGGCGAAGATTGTCCCATCGGCCGAAAAGGCAATGGCCACCATTTTCTGGGATTCAGAAGGTGTGATCTACATCGACTACCTGGAGAAGGGCAAAACGGTCACAGGGCTCTACTATGCCAAACTATTGGGCCAATTCGACCTAGAATTACAGAAAAATCGGCCCCATTTGGCGAAGAAAAAGGTGCTCTTCAACCATCACAACGCACCGGCTCACACCTCCGCCGTCGCTACGGCCAAATTGGTCACATTAGGCTACGAACAGCAGCCACATCCACCATATTCTCCAGATTAGGTGCCGTGTGACTTCTTTTTGTTTCCAAACTTAAAAAATTCACTAGCTGCACAGAAATTTGAGTCGAATGAGGAGGTTATCGCCGTCACGGAGACCCACTTTGCAGACCTTCACAAAACGTATTTTTCAGATGGGTTAAAGAAGTTGGAGCATCGCTGGGTCAAGTGTATTGAGTTGAAAGGAGACTATGTTGAGAAATAAATCGCCATTTTTCCAAAATTTTTGTTTTTTTTTTGTAGGCTAAGTACTTATCGGACTGCCCTCGTATGTAGAGTAATTTCGGGTATTATGGCCTAGTCGGCCAATATGGCCTGCATTATTTTCTCCGTAAACAACCAAGATCAGCTATGTGCGTGTCCTTCATATTGTCGCGCCCCTTCCCTTGACCCCCTCAGTCCCTTGCTACTTTACTTGAAATCCGCGTGTGTGTAGTGCGATGCGATGATCGAAAATTAATTAATCTGATGTTATTTTTTGGTAAAATTGCCTAATTCCAAAAATTCCGAAAATGTCCTTGTGGCCAATATACAGGGTGTAACAGGGGGGGTGGATCATCGTAAGTCGATCGATGGGGGACTTCAATACCTATTGATATAACCCCCATGTATGTTCAGCGATTTTCAATAGTTCCAAAGTTATTGAGAATTTGTGAAATTTTTGTAAGAAGCCGGAATTCAGTATAAAAGTCTTCACTGTAGCTAAACTACTGGACCTGCTTGCATGATTTTTTTTCTAGAAATAGTTCAATAGTGGGTCTGCATAATTACGATACCGATTTGAGTCATAACCCAATCGTATTGGAGTAAAAAAATAATTCTTCACCAAAGTTTTACAAATCGAATTGTGTCTACCAACTTTCAAAGCCTCCAGCGAAAAAAAAGTGCCTGTGATTTTTTTCTAGAACTTATTTTAAAAACTACCTACATTCATGGATAGTATACCCTGAAAATTTCATACCGCTACTACCAGAACATCTTAACGAAAATTGAACGCGAATGGCACAGGTGCCATAAATCAGAGTTTTTATTTTTAATGAAAAACTTTAATTTAAAAAATAAATCGATATGTTTCAGCAAATTTATGCTATGTTAGTAAAATTAGTAGCAGTAATTTTACAGAATTGCAAACTAAAGGGGTGAAAATCAAACAAAGAAAATTTACATAATTTTTGTTAATTATTTTTTTTTACAGTAAGTGTTCATAATGGGCTCCATTATTGGCTATGCATAAACGAGTACGACACCTTTTTACAAAGGTTTTTCGGATGTTGCAAAATGCTACTACTACATTTTGCCTTGTCACAATTTGGGCCCCTGAAAAATTTTACAAAAAAGAAGCATTCTACAACCTCCAAAAAAGCTTTTTAAGAAGGTCTAAGCTATGCATAGCCAATAATAATGCCCATTATGAACACTTACTATAAAAAGAATTATTAACAAAAATTATGTAAATTTTGTTTGTTTGATTTTCACCCCTTTAATTTGCAATTCTGTAAAATTACTGCTACTAAATGTTACTAACATAGCATAAATTTGCTGAAACATATCGATTTATTTTTTAAATTAAAGTTTTACATGAAAAATAAAAACACTGATTTATGGCACCTGTGCCATTCGCGTTCATTTTTCGTTTTGATGCTCTGGCAGTAGCTGTATGAAATTTTCAGGGTATACTATCCATAAATGTAGGTAGTTTTTAAAATAAGTTCTAGAAAAAAAACACAGGCACTTTTTTTTCACTGGAGGCTTTGAAAGTTGGTAGACACAATTCGATTCGTGAAACTTTTGTGAAGAATTATTTTTTTACTCCAATATGATACTCAAATCGGTATCGTAATTATAAAGACCCACAATTAACTATTTCTAGAAAAAAAATCATACAAGCAGGTCCAGTAGTTAAGCTGTAGCTTAACTACTGGACCTGCTTGTATTCAGTAATAATTCAGTAATAATTCTTCACTACAGTGAAGACTTTTATACTGAATTCCGGCTTCTTACAAAAATTTCACAAAAATCTGAATAACTTTGGAACTATTGAAAATCGCTGAACATACATGGGGGTTATATCGATAGGTATTGAAGTCCCCCATCGATTGACTTACGATGATCCACCCCTCCTGTTACACCCTGTATTGTGGCTAGTGAGCCATTAGGTAGGCCATTAGGTATGGCCCATTGGCCTATGCATAATGTAATCTTTCTGCAAGTGAATATTTTTTTCTTTTTAAGGAAATGGCCCTAGGCCATATTGTCCTGCTTTGTAAATTTTTTTACGATTATCAAAGATTTTAAAAAGAGTTAATTAAAGTAAATTTCTAAAGAGAAAAACCTGAAATTGATAATAAAATTGTTGATTACTATTAAGTTCAAAGGACTGAATGAACCAATAAAGGCTGATTGATCTCAGAAATTTGGGGTTTTATTTCCAAAAAGGCTTATGGTGTGCCATATTACCAGAAGTTACCTATAATGATGGTATGTGATAATTTTTATTAAAAAACATTATACATCAAAGAATTTTCAAAATTCATTTTAAAAAAGTCGGTAAACTCACTAAGTACACTTTAGGAATCCTTACCTATCTCTAGAGCGATGAAAAGTAAAGTTCATACATAATATTACCTTCTGTACGTATTTATTTTGTGCTAGAACCTTCGGACACGGAACACGGTGTGACCCGCATGCCTCTCACATTACTCAACAACAATAATCTCAGCGTAAAAACAACAAGAACAATAATAATATGTTTTATGTTACTATACCATGGAAAGCTCTATAACAAAGATTTAATTGATTGAATTGTCAAGTGTAAAGTCATTTAAATTCCATCATAAGAAGTACATTATAAACTCGCAGAAATTTACCTAGAATCTATTACCAGCAAAGCCCACTAGCCCGTACCGTCTTTCACCTTCGACCAAAAATCGTAATATAACTTATTTATTTATTTAACCTATTCATTTTTACATTTATATTCATCTTTTCATGTCTCACCACTATTAGTTTCTACTTTAAGTAACGCTTAATATATTAATGTACTGCTGTGCACTGTGTGCTCTCCCTGATAAGGTATCTGCGGAAGACCAGCGTCGCGGTGTCCCCGACTCCTCGACACATGCTGAGCAGATCCCTTTTCAGTTACCTACTTTGTTTTTTATTTTATTTTCTGCAAATTTATGTGTGTTTTTAAGTGTAACTGAATAAATACATTTCTTTCTTTCTTTCTTCTTTCAATTTTAAGATCGTTGCGTCTTGGAATTATTTGGTGGCTGTATCATAATAACAAGCTACACCAGTATTTACAGCCGGTACACATTTTATGTGACTAAGCTGATGATGAAATATGATATGATGATAAAGGACAATGGGCAAAAAATTATGGAGCTTGGTTGAAATTGAGCGGCAGTCTCTGGAATCAGTATTTCTTGTCACAACAGACCATATTGAGCCTGTCGCACTCACCCTGAAGGTCTGCTTAAATGCTATCCTATTTTAAATATGCTCTACAAGCACGATGGAAGACACAGAGTGTATAAAAAACCAGGGGAAAGATTCAAGCAAGCATGCATCGAAGAAAAAGTAGTCAACGGTGGTGGGTCTGTACTTGTGTGGTGATGAGATCATAGAAAACGGCTCTTTAACGATACAGGTCAAAGTCCTAAAAGTTTGACCCACCTATTTTGAAGTCAGTCACAAAACATTGGTAAACTTGTAATTAAAAAATGGAGTAAAGTTACGTAGTACTAAAACATAATACGTTACATTCCTCCAGGCGAACGTGGTACACAATATTCAACTGTCCATCAACATAGCATTACGTAAAGTCAATAATGTTCACAGTAATATTATACGTATCTAGCTGTTGATATTTCCTACGGTGTAGCAAAAACATTGCAATATGTTTATTGTGTAAGTGTTACATGATACCTCATAACTTTTACAATGGTAGATATAAATTAAGAGAAAAGTATACGGAATAAGTGAAAACATCAGCCCATTCACATCGTCTTTCCGAAAATCGAATTCGTAACTGATATCTATCTCGTCCCTGTCCAATAATTTAATTTAAGAATGAAACGGAGTTTAGCCTCTGGATTAGAATCAGTTTCCGATAATATTCAGACTTTATCGCAACGTGTATTTGCGCTTGAGATGTAGTTTTCGCACGGCATATACAGGGTGTTACGGGAGGGGTGGATCATCGTAAGTCAATCGATGGAGAACACCTATCGATATAACCCCCATGTATGTTCCGCGATTTTCAATGGTTGCAAAGTGATTGAGATTTTTGTGAAATTTAAGTAAAAAACCGAAATTCAGTTTTAAACTCTTCACTGTAGCTTAACTACAGAATGAATGCATGGATTGCATGATTTTTTTTTTCTGGAAGTAGTTCAATAGTGGGTCTTAATAATCACGATACCGATTTGACTCGTATCCCTATCATATTCAAAATAAAAAATAATTATTCATAAAAGTTTTACAAATCGAATTATTTCTAACAACTTTCAAGGCCTCTAGTGAAAAAAAGTACTTGAATTTTTTTTCTAGAACTTATTTAAAAAAATTCTCACATTTATGGATTCAGTTTTTATCAAAAAACTGCTTTTGGGCGCCATTTTTTCAAAATGGCGGCGCGAGCGGCAGCCATACGAGGTGGCAAAGTTCAAATTTGGCAAGAGCATACCAAAATCTATAAAATTGCCACAAAACTCCCGGAAACCTTTCCAGGTAAAAATACTAAATGACTGTACTATAAAACGAAAAATGAACGCAAATGGCACAGGAGGGTCGGGGTGTCGCAAAGGGGGCGCGCCGAGACTTAGAAAATTTTCGACTCGTTTTTGTATGGAGACTGGACTTAGAAAATTTTCGATTAATTTTTATATGGGCCAGCGACTTAAAAAATTTTCAACTCGTTTTTGTATGGAAGCTGGACTTAGAAAATTTTGCCATATTTTTTCAGCGAGTGTAGCAAAGGGGGTCCGAGACTTAGAAAATTTTCGATCGATTTTTATATGAGCCAGCGACTTAGAAAGAAGACGGGCGAATCTGGGCCTATCGTGTACACAAATAAAATATTTATCAATATTTTTTTCTTAATTATTAATTTTTAATCACGAAATATTAAGCCATTTTACCATGGGATATTAAATAAAATATTTAATCATAATATTATTGACTTTCGTTACTTCCTAGCTTTACCAAAGAGAATAAATCACTACGTTTTAGCTTTACTGTCATTTTTTGACAATGTTGCCAAATGAAATAAAGTAATGATATAAATAAAGAAATGATATAAAATAGAAAATAAAAGCAATGAAAGTGAATAAAGTGTGTTTGTCTTTAGATTATGTTTTAAAAATACGTTTTAAATAATTAATTATATAACAACGTTTATAAAAACATTGTAAAAATAAATTGATCAACAGGTTTATTTTTTTTCTTGTACTGGCAACAAAGTAGGCCTCATGTTACATCAAAGTCAAACGTCAAACTAAAAAATCATCATTGGCTTGAACTTATGATAGCGGATATTTCGTTTTGTTGTATTTTCGTGTGCTTTTATTATTCAATTAGTATTATTTTGCGACGATAGATTCTGATGGTTATTACGAGAATACAATGACTGATCAACGACTTCATTGTATCAATTGCGGCATAGCTAGCTGGCGGCGGATTACATCAAAATAGAAGAGGAAAGCATAATATTATTGTTCTTGCTTGGTAGGAAAAAGAAATGTGGGCTGCTGTTGTCACATAATGTCCATAATATGGTACCTAGGCTGGGCGAAACATCAAGAGTATTTAATACCACCTGCACAGTTTTAGGACGATATTTTAATTGTTTCTGATGAAATAGATGATCAATAAATAATTATTATGAGAGAAATGTGTTCTTCATTCATACTTATACCCATCTACTTACACTAATATTATAAAGAGGAAATACTTGTATTTCTGTATGTCTATTTGTATGTTTGTAATGTATAAACTCAAAAACTACTGCGCCGATTTCAAAACTTCTTTCACCATTAGATTCACCCTGAGTAACATAGGCTATATTTTATCCAAATACGGGAAGAAGTTGCCCCGGGACGCGGGGGAAACCGAGGGAAACAGCTAGTCTTTTACAATAATCTTAGAAACCGCAATGTGTTAATGTGCTAAAATACAATCTGATAAAATCCTAGTCAGTAGTAGTCTTTATACAACGTGAGAGCACTGAGAGTTTGTTAGAATAACTCATTACGAAGCAAATTATAACACCCTATATCTTTTTTCTCCCGTGTAGCAGTTGTAAAAAAGTTTATTTATTTTAAATGGCATAATATCAGAATTAAATAGTGTAGTAATTGTTGCTGTACAGTCAGGCCCAATTTTGTATAGACGTCCGCCCGTCTCCTTTTCAACTCGTTTTTGTATGGAGGCTGGACTTAGAAAATTTTGCCATATTTTTTCAGCGAGTGTAGCAAAGGGGGTCCGAGACTTAGAACATTTTCAACTTGTTTTTGTATGGAGGCTGGACTTAGAAAAAGGAGACGGGCGAACGTCCATACAAAATTGGGCCTGACTGTACAGCAACAATTACTACACTATTTAATTCTGATATTACTGCCATTTAAAATAAATAAACTTTTTTACAACTGCTACACGGGAGAAAAAAGATATAGGGTGTTATAATTTGCTTCGTAATGAGTTATTCTAACAAACTCTCAGTGCTCTCACGTTGTATAAAGACTACTACTGACTAGATTTTATTAGATTGTATTTTAGCACATTAACACATTGCGGTTTCTAAGATTATTGTAAAAGACTAGCTGTTTCCCGCGGTTTCACCCGCGTCCCGGGGCAACTTCTTCCCGTATCTGGATAAAATATAGCCTATGTTACTCAGGGTGAATCTAATGGTGAAAGAAGTTTTGAAATCGGCGCAGTAGTTTTTGAGTTTATACATTACAAACATACAAATAGACACACAGAAATACAAGTATTTCCTCTTTATAATATTAGTGTAAGTAGATGGGTATAAGTATGAATGAAGAACACATTTCTCTCATAATAATTATTTATTGATCATCTATTTCATCAGAAACAATTAAAATATCGTCCTAAAACTGTGCAGGTGGTATTAAATACTCTTGATGTTTCGCCGAGCCTAAGTACCATATTATGGACATTATGTGACAACAGCAGCCCACATTTCTTTTTCCTACCAAGCAAGAACAATAATATTATGCTTTCCTCTTCTATTTTGATGTAATCCGCCGCCAGCTAGCTATGCCGCAATTGATACAATGAAGTCGTTGATCAGTCATTGTATTCTCGTAATAACCATCAGAATCCATCGTCGCAAAATAATACTAATTGAATAATAAAAGCACACGAAAACACAACAAAACGAAATATCCGCCAAAGAGAATATAATCACTACGTTTTAATATCCGCTATCGTAAGTTTCAAGCCAATGATGATTTTTTAGTTTGACGTTTGACTTTGATGTAACATGAGGTTTACTTTGTTGCCAGTACAAGAAAAAAAATAAACCTGTTGATCAATTTATTTTTACAATGTTTTTATAAACGTTGTTATATAATTAATTATTTAAAACGTATTTTTAAAACATAATCTAAAGACAAACACACTTTATTCACTTTCATTGCTTTTATTTTCTATTTTATATAATTTCTTTATTAATATCATTACTTTATTTCATTTGGCAACATTGTCAAAAAATGACAGTAAAGCAAGGAAGTAATGAAAGTCAATAATATTATGATTAAATATTTTATTTAATATCCCATGGTAAAATGGCTTAATATTTCGTGATTAATAATTAAAAATTAAGAAAAAAATATTGATAAATATTTTATTTGTGTACACGATAGGCCCAGAATCGCCCGTCTCCTTTCGATCGATTTTTATATTGGTCAGCGACTTCAAAATTTCTTGTACAAAAACATGGTACCATGGAGCTGTTCTGGTGAGGATTTGGAGGAAGCCCATAGGAACTCTGATACCTGTGGTCGAATTGAGCTGAAATTTGGTTTGTCTTAGTGACTTCGGTAACAATACAAAAATATGGTATCATGGAGCTGATCTGGTGAGGATTTGGAGGATGCCCATAGGAACTCGGATACCTGTGGTCGGATTGAGCTAAAATTTGGTATGTCTTAGTGACTTTGGTAACAATACAAAATTATGGTATTGTGGAGCTGATCTGATGAGGATTTGCAGGATGCTCATAGGAACTCGGATACCTTTGGTCGAATTGAGCTGAAATTTGGTATGTCTTAGTGTCTTTGGTAACAATACAAAATTATGGTATCGTGGAGCTGATATGATGAGGATTTGGAGGATGCCCATAGGAACTCCGATACCTGTGGTCGTTATGAGCTGAATTTTGGTACGTCTTAGTGTCTTTGGTAACAATACAAAATTATGGTATCATTTAGCTGATCTGGTGAAGATATGGAGGATGCCCAAAGGAACTCCCATTTCAGCTCAATTGGACCACAGGTATCCGAGTTCTTATGGGCTTCCTCCAAATCCTCACCAGATCAGCTCCATGATACCATATTTTTGTATTGTTACCAAAGTCACTAAGACATACCAAATTTCAGCTCAATCCGACCAAAGGTATCCGAGTTCCTATGAGCATCCTGCAAATCCTCATCAGATCAGCTCCACAATACCATAATTTTGTATTGTTACCAAAGTCACTAAGACATACCAAATTTCAGCTCAATCCGACCACAGGTATCCGAGTTCCTATGGGCATCCTCCAAATCCTCACCAGATCAGCTCTATGATACCATATTTTTGTATTGTTACCGAAGTCACTAAGACAAACCAAATTTCAGCTCAATTCGACCACAGGTATCAGAGTTCCTATGGGCTTCCTCCAAATCCTCACCAGAACAGCTCCATGATACCATGTTTTTGTACAAGAAATTTTGAAGTCCAGCCTCCATACAAAAACAAGTTGAAAATGTTCTAAGTCTCGGACCCCCCTTTGCTACACTCGCTGAAAAAATATGGCAAAATTTTCTAAGTCCAGCCTCCATACAAAAACGAGTTGAAAATTTTCTAAGTCGCTGGCTCATATAAAAATCCATCGAAAATTTTCTAAGTCTCGGACCCCCTTTGCTACACTCGCTGAAAAAATATGGCAAAATTTTCTAAGTCCAGCATACAAAAACGAGTTGAAAATTTTTTAAGTCGCTGGCCCATATAAAAATTAATCGAAAATTTTCTAAGTCCAGTCTCCATACAAAAACGAGTCGAAAATTTTCTAAGTCTCGGCGCGCCCCCTTTGCGACACCCCGACCCTGCAAATAGGCTATTTGACAGGTTTTTAAAATCCATTCTTTATTATGTAGTAGAGTCTAATGAACCCAGTAAAAGTTGTAATTTTTAATTCTAGTATAGGTTAGCTGAATAACATCGAATTAAATATTCCATATTTACCTATACTCCATTCATTTTGGCGAGCGACAAAATGTAAACAATGAACCTACGGTTCATCATCATCATCATCATCAGCCCATATACGTCCCCACTTCTGGGGCACGGGCCTACCCTAAACTAGGGCGATAAGGCCTTAGTCGACCACGCTGGCCAAGTGCGGGTTGGTCAGTCGACCAACCCGCACTTGGCCAGCGTGAAGAAGATATTCTAAGGTTGTGTAGTCACACAACCTTAGAATATCTTCTTAGGTGTGCAGGTTTCCTCACGATGTTTTCCTTCACCGTTAAAGCGTCGAATGATGGTACATATGTATTTCAAATTTGAAAAACACATTGGTACCTGGCGGGGTTTGAACTGGCGACCTCTCGCATGGCAAGCAACGACCTTAACCACTCGGCCATCGACGATTACGATTCACTGCGTTACAAATTTTTTTAAAAATTGAGTACCCACTTTGGAATGTCACGATTTTTAATTTATACGTATCGTTTAATAAATATGCATACAAATTTTCTTTCCATCACGTCTCATTTTTTTCCTACAAGAATGTGCCAGATTATATTAGAAATTAAAACGTCAAAACATATTTTAAAGAAATGTAATAAAATCAACCAATTTTTTTTTAATTATTGAAGTCTAATTAAATCATTTAAGTTCGAAAAAATTACAAAAATATTATCCATGAAATTTTTCTAAAAAATATAGTGAAACTTTAACTTTTTCTTTTGTGCTTCGAATGATCTTCTCGTTTTAACCGCCAACAGTAATCACCTAGCATAGTCGTGTCCCAAAGGCCTTGAAATCGTTCTTCAAGCTTCTTTATACACCATATATTATATAACCTCGAGGTTATATTGTTATATTTTTTTCACCAGGAGGTGAAACCTCTCACCCTGCTCATCACTGACCCGCACCAAGATTAGATAGATAGAAAAAAGAAAAATGAGAGTGAAGAAAGTGAATTTTTAATGACATTCTGCAACTCAACTTTTCGTATGCTTTTAACATGTCGTTAACTAGCTGTTCCGCATTTTCGGCTCTGTGGTTCCCTAAAAACCATTTTATAACTGCTTTCCGTGACAACCAGGCATCAAGTTCCGTAATAGTAAGCTTTTTGTCAAAATTTGGTTCTTACATTATTTCTCTATATACTGTCCGCAAACATAACAAAACTTATTTGGTACATTTAAGCAGCTTCGACGACCAGTTAGTCCAGTATCCATGTTGGTTTTTCAAACAAAAACAAAATAAAAAAGTACAATACATCAAAAACGGTAACTGTCTTTTACGCGTAAAGTGAAGGTAGTAGAAAATATTAATTGACATACGTTACATAGTATAATGTTCGTTACTACGAATGGAGCTTTATCATAATATTATTAGTCCGAATTATGAATGATTATTTATAATTTTGTTTTATTCAAAAAATCAATGTTTGGCCAAAAAATGGTTTCGTCAAATCATCATTTTATAAATGACTGACTTTTTGACCAAATGATCAACAGTTAAATATTCATTTTACAAATAATTATTTTGCAAAATGAATATTTAACAACTGAGTTATCATACCAAACTACTATTGGTCTAAAAAGTTTGATAAAATGTTTTATTTGGGAAATGTTTCTTTTATTAATTGATCTGATAATAGATATGGTACGGGTAAAATTAAAACACAATATTTGGAAAATCATTATTTTGATAAATTTGGTTAGGTAAGGTTAGAATTTTGGTTAGGTTAGGTTAGAACTGGTGACCATAAAACGCGCGAGCCGAGCGAGCGAAGCGAGCGTGCCGCGGCAGCGGCCGGCGAAGCGCCAGAAAATATTTACTACTGTTTAATTTCTATGTAACAGTGGATACACAAATAAAAATAAATATATTTATATATACCGATGTTCGTCACACATAATAAGTCAGTTTTTGTAAGATGGTACTGTTGTTAAATGTCTCGTTTGCCAAATGAATATTTAGGATTTGTAACAAATTATAGAATAGCATTTTTGTGCATTTCACATATTATGGATTGTAATATTTATAGCAAAACATTTTAGGACCTTTAGTACTTTCGGACTTATGACGTTTATGGAAAAGCCTTTTATGTCTTTTAAACTTTATAGATTGTGATATTTATGGCAAAAGATTTTAGGGTAAACAATATTTAGGGATTTCGATTTTAGGGCAAGTGATATTATGATAAATGTAGTTAGGGATAATGATCATTCGGGCAAATGATGATTCGGACATAAAACATTATGAGATGTAAAATTATGGATAAAAATTTTATGAGATGAAATAGAGAACCGTTTAGGACATATCACCAAGTTCAAAAATGGTATGGCATAAAAAAAACCCAGAAGACTGGGGCTGGAGATATACCACCAATGGGCTCAGTCCAATAACAACAACTGAGAAAGCTGCACCCCCAACGCTTTTAAAAGTAATTTCTTGCCACTGTAAAAAAGGATGCAGTAGAGCATGTAGTTGCAGAAAAGCTGGATTACAATGCTCTATTGTATGTGGGTTCTGTAGTGGTCAGTCCTGTGGAAATGCGGTAGAGATTCAGATAGATAACGAGGACAACGAATGCGACGAAATTTCATTGCTGGAAACCCATTTTTTTAGAAACAGCGACATTGAAACTGAAAATTCTAGCGAGATTAATGAAGATGTCGACATTCACCTACTTGGGCCATCAAAAAGGTTTAAAAAAAAAATTTAATTACATTGATGATTTTTGTAACTTTTTATTTTTCAACTGCTTTTATGTTTTTACCTATAAGACTTACAGAATAAATATGTGTGAAGGAAATGTTAGTAATTTTGTCTTCTTTATGCTTTTCATAGAGACTTTAGTCATACAGTTAACTGTTTAGACGTTATTTAGACTAAAGCGAATTTTGGCACATTTAATTCAAGATGGCGGCTCGCGCATGCACCCCCAAAGGTCGAAAACTTGGATTCTAATTAGGCAGCCATACCCAAGCAATAGGATGCTTAAACCTTTTCTACTCCACCTTTTGCAGAGCAAAAATACCTGCGGACTGGATTAATTCGGAAAATGTAGCATGGGCAGGTGACCTACGCTACATTTTACTGTTCGGAACAATGACGCTCAAGTGCGTACCTACTCTTTTGGTTCGACTCATGTATGAAGACTAACGACTAACTATGTTTAAAACAGATTTTTTGCCTTTTTTTATTTCTATAACAAAACAGACCAAAAAGCTCGAAAACCCGGGTTACCCGGGTTTCAGTTACATTGGAACCCGAAAACCCGGGTTTTGAAAATTGTTCAAACTCGACAGAACAAGTGACGACGACAGCAGTACGACGTAACGTCAGACACAAGACGCAAGCCAGACCGATCGTTGAGCACAACCACTTTCCGATTCGGACAGGGTAGAAGCACACCAGCTGCTTCATGTGCATTCTAACTTTGTAATTTTAAAGCCTTTTATATAAAAAATAAACGACGAATGATATTGTTGTTACAGTGTTCTTTTTATTTTATTTTATAGAATGAAACCGTGGCGTGTAAGTGAAGAGCCGCCTGCGGACTTCCTCGGCATTCTATATGGGTTCGATGAGGAAGAGGCCCTACTTTCCGAGAATGACGTGGAGGTGGAGGTGGAGATGGAGGCGGAGGTGGATGATGATGAGTTTGGCGAAGATGAGGTTCTAACACATTGGCACGATTCTGTCTAGATTTAATTACTTTTTAGAGATGAGCAAGCAGTTCCATCGACTTGGCTGGTTGTTTTACAGAATGTTTTTGGTGGGATAAAAGTTACTATTTAGAATTCAGAATTGTTGTTACTCTTTTTGCTATTTGAATAATTAATTTTAAATTTTACTAAATTAGTTTTATTTCTTTTGACATAATTGACCGATAAATTGTTTTCTAGACACATAACGTCACTTCTGCGAGGATTGTAATTTTTAAACGTTCATTTATTCATAATAGTAAACAGTGAAATGTTTATTTTTATGTTAAACTAAGGTTTAATAGTTTAGTTTCAATATTATCAACTTATTTTTTTAGGTCAGTAATACTATATAATTTAATAGGATGTCCAATTTTCAAACGCTTCTGAAAAAATACGTTAGAAACGTAAGTGACGTTATAGCACCCTAGGAGCGACATTTTGTTGACCGGTTGCTGTTACCACCATACAGTTGCTTAAAATCCATCAAGTGACTCTGACCTCTCTCGGTCAGGTCGCGTTCCGGGATCAGCACTGTACGAACCAGAACCGGACCATTGTTGCGGCAAGCGCCGGACCAGTGGAGTCTTAGCGGCGGTATGGTGCGGGCGGAGCGGGTCAGCCCGCCGGCCAGGGAGACCCGTAGAAACGGTGGTACGGGGGCCCTTCCGTCCCGCGGACTGGCCAACTCCGACCCGCACGCACAGCTCAATACCAATGCGAGACTCCACGCCTTGTCTGGTTGTTGCCGCAGCAGTGGTCTCCTCTTTCACGGCTTTCAGGGTGAGTGCAACAGGCTCAATATGGTCTATTGTGCCTGTCGACCTCATATTTGGATCTCACTACCGCTTACCATCAGGTGGAGCCCATCTTGTTAGTCTCATATAAAAAGAAAAGAAATATTTAACCAAAATAAATGTTTAAATGATCATGTGGGACGTAAACAAGTATTCAGAGTGATTGAAAGGTGGGTTTGAACTAGAAGCAAAGTGGCGAGTTTTTGGAACTGCAAGTGTGATTTTCAGAAGAGTTTAATATAAATACTCTATGGAAATACAAAAT
This sequence comes from Maruca vitrata, assembly GCA_039566165.1. NCBI lineage: Eukaryota > Metazoa > Arthropoda > Insecta > Lepidoptera > Crambidae > Maruca > Maruca vitrata. The sequence continues at coordinate 6,662,812 of CM076911.1, forward strand.
AAAATAAGTAATAAAATCACTGTCTTTTCTACCGAGTATGCAAAAATGCTGTATTGTTTTTTTTTGTCTGTAAAATTTTATTGGTGCGAAGTGCATTCTATAATGAGTTACACAATAAGGTAGATTCACTATTCGATATCCAAATTAAATCGTTAGTTGTATGTCGGTCGATATTCATAGAAGTTATTCAATAAATTGCAACCCCTGTCTAGAGCGCGCTACGGTCGCGCCATTGACCGACAAACGAGGGGTACCAAGGTTAAGGGGTTGTTTAAAAAGAAAAAGCGGAGTTCAGATCATTTTCAGTTTGGAAGTTAAGATAATATGAGCCTTATTCCAAAATTTCATGCGAATCGGTTCACAGCTAAAAAATTCGTAGGTAAGACAGTATTTTTCGCTTCAACTTTTTAAAATAAAGCCTCCGCCATGCACCAGTACTTCTGCTTATAACATTGATTCCACCAACCCCATTCTAAATACCTATGGTGTACACATCCAATCTTGATGAGGTTATTATATCGAATTTAGTGATGATGACTCTGTTGCAGATCTTTTAAACATGTCCCTGATTCAGCTTTTAATGAGCCCACATTATCAGAATTAGACCTTAGAGAAGATATTATAGTGTCGTGAGATGATAAATTCGTAGGTAAGACAGTATTTTTCGCTTCAACTTTTTAAAATAAAGCCTCCGCCATGCACCAGTACTTCTGCTTATAACATTGATTCCACCAACCCCATTCTAAATACATATGGTGTACACATCCAATCTTGATGAGGTTATTATATCGAATTTAGTGATGATGACTCTGTTGCAGATCTTTTAAACATGTCCCTGATTCAGCTTTTAATGAGCCCACATTATCAGAATTAGACCTTAGAGAAAATATTATAGTGTCGTGTGATGATATACATTCCCAAACGTGTATGATCACCCCACACCAAAAAACACAAGGCCTCATTCTGCCAGTGACTCATATTACAGAGAACACAAGATCGATTTTTATTGCGCTATATCCCGGACCAATTTTTATTTCAAATAATGCAGCCGACGAAATCATCATCAAAAATAATCATAAGCATTGTGGTGACTACTGGCAGCTTCGAAACAGGAAAAAAATACAATCAACGTCAGTCAATGTCAGAGCAATAAAAATAGCTTAATTTTACAACCTCCATTTCACTGATGACCCCGTCGTTTCGAAAGAAATAACGAATAATGTCGCAGCAAAAACAACCGGAGGATGTCCAGATAGCAGGAGAAACTACCCGAGTGGGTGTCAGGACGCCTATTTTCAACTCGCAGGATTCTGAATTGTGGTTTGCCTGAATTTTATTACGTGCTGGCCCAACTAGAGCCACAACATACAGCCAAAGTGAGAGACAAAATCTTAAACCTACCAGCAACGGGCAAGTATGATAATTAAGAGCCGAGTTGATTCGAAGACTTTGCATATCGCAGGAGTGCAATATTAAACAGCTGTTAATGCACGAGGAGCTAGGCGATAGGACGCCTACACAGTTTCTCTAGCATTTGCAACATTTAGCGGGACCAACTGTTCCTGTCGACTTCATCCGGACTATTTGGGCATGACTTCCTACGCACCTGCAAACATGAATAGCAGCTCCACAGACTAAAATGAGTCTGGAAGATGTGGCAGAGCTCGCGGAGTCAGCGTCAGAATCGCCGGTCACTAGACGTATTTATCGTTGAAAATATGACCAATAATTGCTGCCCAATTGCTTCTATTTGGTTCCTATAAGTAGTCAATTGGTGCCATCAAATTTTAGACAATATGGAACATATAAGAGTGACCGGCCATCCAGATGTCTAGTTGGCCGGTCACCTAGTTGTGGTACCTTAAGTGCGTGGAATAGCTGAAGTATCCGTTGGCCAAACATTACTGCCCGTTTGGTGCCGTCAAGCTTTTAAAGCTCCGCACCTCAAGCTATCATGGAGGAAGTACAGTATCGAGCTTCTTTCAAGATGATTAATTAAATTTTTTTTTTTTTAATGTTCAAAAAACAAAGTAGGGTTCCAAATTACCACCCCTTCCTCTAGCAATTATTTATTTATTTTAAATGATAATATTACGTTAAAATTATATCAGACTACAAGTGATGCTAGCTGTAACAGTGCCGAACCATAATAAACAATATGCTTAACTACATTTTAAATAAAATAATGATCTACCCTCGCATTGCAGCGCCTGAACATATTGCTGTAGCAATATCGCGTGTAGATAGTTTTGCTCGTTTCACCCTGAAGGCTACAAAGGAAAATAGCTCGATACTGTACTTCCTCCATGATAGCTTGAGGTGCGGAGCTTTAAAAGCTTGACGGCACCAAACGGGCAGTAATGTTTGGCCAACGGATACTTCAGCTATTCCACGCACTTAAGGTACCACAACTAGGTGACCGGCCATCTGGATGGCCGGTCACTCTTATATGTTCCATATTGTCTAAAATTTGATGGCACCAATTGACTACTTATAGGAACCAAATAGAAGCAATTGGGCAGCAATTATTGGTCATATTTTCAACGATAAATACGTCTAGTGACCGGCGATTCTGACGCTGACGCTCGCGGACCGTATTAACGAGATTGTTCCTGTGATTATGGAAATCAAGAAGCAAGTTGCCGTTCCAGTAACTGGGCAAGTAGCGAGTCGTCAGCAAGCGAGTCTGCTTTTGATGTATTTAGCAAGACAGTAGGAGCACTTAGTGGACAAATGGAAGCTTTGGCCGTTGAGATACGTAGGCAATCTCGGCTGCCAAATGGCTCTTTCAGACGACGCTCATCTCAAACTTTGCGTTCCCGTTCTAGGTTCAGGCAAATTGATCATCCGTACTGCTGGTTCCACAATCGTTTGGATGATCGTGCTCGCAAGTGCATTCAGCCCTGCAGCTGCAAAAAGGCGGGAAACTACTAAAGCAGCCAGTAGTGGCGGTATGCCTAATGACTGCCTATCGATTTCAGGCCGCCTGTTCATCACAGATCGCAAGACGAAGGTACAGTATCATATATCCTAGATCTGCTGTTCTTGAACCTCGGAATAGAACCGGTTATGAATTGTTTGCAGCAAATGGACCAGTCATTAATACATATGGATACCTGCCATTAAACTTAGATTTGGGGCTTCGCCGTGTTTTCACATGGCGCTTTATTGTAGCTGACGTCTCTAAACCCGTCACAGGCGTCGACTTTCTAGGTTATTTATTACAGCCTACTAGTCGACTGCTGTAACCAGCGCTTAGTAGATCAGCATCACCACATTGGAGTTCCTGTTTAGCTCAGACTTTTCAGAGGTTCATCGACGAGGCACTGAGAGGCCTAGATTTTTGTTTCTCTTACTTGGATGACATTTTGGTCTTCAGCAGTTGCAGCACCCAGCATCAGTAGCCTCAGACAACTGTTCCAAAGACTGGCAGTGTATGGTGTCATAGTAAACACCAATAAGAGTGTGTTTGGACAGACACAAGTACAATTTTTGGGTTTCAAAGTATCTGCTCGTGGAATACAACCACTCGAGACGAAGGTCCAGGCGATTCGAGACTTTCCGTTCCCAAAGACAGTTAAAGAACTTTGTAGATTTTTGGGAATGATTAATTTTATCGTCGATTCGTTCCATGCGCAGCAGCCGCACAAGCACCTCAGAATCAGCTGCTACCAGGACCTCAAACAAAAGCTTTACAGCCTGTTTTCGAGACACCAACTCTGAGAAAAAGACTTTTTGCGAAATGGGCATTCTGAGAAATGGACGTTTTGAGAAAGAGACATTCTGCGCAGTGGACCTTTTGAGAAAGAGGCATACTGCGAAATGGACCTTTTGCGACCAGTGGACATTTTGAGAAGTGGACGTTTTGCGCCTATACCATTTCGATGGTTTATACCTTAAATCTCAAATGGCATAACCGCCAATTTATTTATTTATTTATTTATTTATTGTAAGGACATCCAATGGTTGTTACATTAAATAATTATCACAATATTGCTTTTATAACTAAGATAAATGTACAACATTTTAAGGTGTCACAACATGCACCTAAAAGTAACACATAATACTTAAAATAACTAAATCTAAAATCTTATTTAATTATCGTTATACACAAATTGGTCAAAATGACTTTTTAATGCAGTTTTATTCAGTTTTTTTCGATCTATATATTTAAAATCTTGCAATTCGCAAAAAAATTGTTATTACCACCCAATGTCTTAGTGAAGTTTCCCATATTTCAAAATTCTTCATCCAATTCTAAAATTACGCTTTGAGTCACTATGAAAAAGTGTCAAACGGCGTAACTTTGTTAGGGCGTAATACAGAGTGAAAATTTTAAGTTTTCTTTTATTATTTAATTAGTTTAAAGCACAAAAGACAATTATTAAATTGGAGATATTGTAGACCATCATCTTTAAAAATCATGATTTTTATGGGGCGTAAACGCCTTTTTGTAATATTTTCACAAGTCGTAACCGACTTCTAGTTTGTTAAATATAAGATTTAGGTACAAAGAGTTCCTACTGAAGCCTTTATCTCAAAATTCAAAGAAATTTGATGTATAAACCTTTTCTTTGTATTAAAATTGATAAAGTTATATTAAAAAGAAAATTTATTTTTGTTTTTTTGCTCTCCTGAAAAGTAGTGTTTAAGTGGTTACGCCATTTGAGATTTAAGGTATCGATTTGTAAAATGATGATTTGACGAAACAATTTTTTGGCCAAACATTTTGTGAATGAAACAAAATTAAAAATAAATTCGGACTAATAATATTATGATAATGCTCTATTCGTAGAAACGTACATTAGGGCATTTAATTTTATGGCAAGAAATTTTAGGAGATAAATAAAAAAAAAAAAGATTTGATCATTATAGAATCCGATATTATGACACAAAATGATTAGAATTAAAGACATTAGGGATTATGAAATTTCGTATATTCGACCATTATGGATTTTGATGATTATAGCAAACGTGTTAGGGATTTTGATTTTCGGACAAACGATTTTCGGATAAGAAACTGACTCCCAACCTGCACACCTACCAAGAAATTCTTAGGTTGTGTTGTGTAGTCAACCAACTTGCACTTGGCCAGTGTGGTTGACTACGGCCTTATCGCCCAAATAGGGTAGGCCGTACCCCAGCAGTGGGGAGGTTTATGAGCTGATGATGAAAACTTTGATTCCCAATTTAGTAGAACAAGAAGTAGGCGGGGTACCAGCCAGATACCAAGCCCAAGTCCTCCTGGATATGTACTTGAACGCCAAACGTTGTACACCGAGTCAATTCCAATAAGCAAAACTTACTATGATGACCTTATGTGCAGTACCGTAACTAGGGTGGTGCCAGCGGTGCCCAGGCACAGGTCGCAGGCCCTGCAGGGGCGCAGAAATGACCAGACCTGTACCTATCTTATTTCTCAAGGGTGTAATTTTTTAAAGCTCGCACCGGGCGCTTAAAAGGCTAATTTCGCCACTGCTTATGTGCCACGTCATGCTTCTCAGCGGACCAACTTTGGATTTAACTCTTACAAGTTACTTAAAATAATTCTATGAAATATCTTTAAAATTCTAGTCCTATTTAAAAAAAATCTGTATCTGAGGTTTCGTCGTATTTTGCAATGGAAAGTGGTTGCGCTGCAAAGTATCCTTCCAGCGGAACCATCACGATATTTCTATCACAATGCATAGTATAATCAAATATATGATATCAAATAATTCTATAACAATTCTATTTTGATTTGACCCCCAAATCCTCACTAGAATTCATATACATGTAAAATGTGGTACCACAAATTTTCTACTCGAAATAGTTGCTAAGCGCCTAGAATAAAGTTCATAGCAACATCACTATTAAAATGTCTTGTCTGTCTTAAGGTAATAATATTGGCATATAAATAATTACAAGTAATTGCTGTGTTATATTATTATTGTAGGATATACAGACTTTCTGTGACGATAAAATAAATAAATATCTGGGTCATTTCCACACATTGTCACCTGATCCCAAACTAAGCAGAGATTGGGTGTCAGACTGATACACATATGTATATACAGGGTGTCCCAAAAAGTAGTGTCAAGCGGTAGTCCTGAGATAGAACATCCCGTGGGGCATCCGAAACACCCCCATGTATGTTCCGCGATTTTTTATGGTTTTCGAGTTATGATTTTTTTTCTAAACTTTTGAAAATAATTGACCTAACCGACTAAAAATATTCAAAAGAAAAAGGTATTTTACTTTTTATATGGAAAAAACATCGAATAAGTGTTCATGGGCTTTTAAAACGAGTATTCGTTGCTGTATAGCAAAGGACGGTTATTCTGTTAACGCTCACGGATATTGCAAAGAATACAAGGGTACAATTAGGATAAGAACAGAAAAAAGTGTGACTTTTATGTAGTTCATTGCAAAATGGTAAATGTGAATTCTCAATTGTTGCATGAACCCAAAAAAGTTCGAATCACTAAATACAGAAAAGAGCAACTGGCTTCGCAACTAGAAAATAAATACCCAATCGTCCTTAGAAACAAATTACTGAGTCAAACACTCACAGATGATGATACTAAAGAACCGCCCTATGTGCCGAGTCTAAAATCTCTGCAGAACATAAAGAGTACTACTAATACATCTAAATACTACCATAAAATAATGTTAGTTGCTTTATGGATTATGACATTTATGGCCCCGTATGACAAAGTTGTGCGAGATATTCACCTAAATCCCTTCTATGTGTACTATTGGACCGAATCACAAAAAGTATTTTATGAAAACTTTTCACGAACGCACTATTCTGCAATAAGTCTTTATGCTACAGGTTCCATTTTCAAGAAAATCAAGCCGCCCAAACATTCTGAAAAATATCAAGGAAAGCATTTATTTTTATACGTGGCTGTACTTAAGTTAAAATCCACATCAGTTCCAGTAACCCAGATGATTTTGGCAAGTCAAACTATAGAAACTATTAATAATTGGTTAAAATGTTGGATTAATAATATGATTTAAATTTGTTTGCTCACCATGCGATTTGTCATATAATATACGTGTAAACACGTTTAGGACTACAGTTCTGTTTGTAAATTGTAAGCTGTAATGTCTGTATGTGCAATAATGATTGTAGTCTGTTGTGTTTTCCAATAAATAATAAATAAATAAATAAACCAAAAGAAATAATCACTGATGACTCGAGTGCCTTGATAGGAGCATGTGTTAGGGCTTTTACAGTGTTTAAGTCCACTAAGGAGTATGTAAGTTACTGTTTTAAGATCCTTGAAGGGAAGATCAAAATGATTCCTACATGTTTCTTACGCTTAGATTCGTCTCATTTCATAAAATGTTTGTATGGGCTACAATGTTTTAAGTTAGTAGATGTACGTATCAAAAGATTTTATTTAAGGGTTTTATTGTATTTGAAAACTTGTACAAATTACGAAGAATTCCAAAATATTGTATTACGTCTAGTGACTGTGTCTGTTAATAGATTTGATAGATGTTCAGAAAATGGAGAACGCACCAGATGTGATATATCTAAAGAATTTATTCTGGTTGCACTAAAAAAATATTAAACTTCATTTGAATAATGAAATGGGGTCTTCAAATATACAAAAAGAATCTAAAATCGAAGAAGAGGTTACTTTTATCGATGATAATGATGACTATACACCTTGTCAATGGCTTGAGGCAATAATAGATAGTGAAGTGTTATATGCTGATCTCTGTGATGACACAATATACGAAAATATCTATTACTTTCCAAGCTTTATACCTTCTTAAAAAAAAAACTTTACTGTCGGCTCCCTCTGTGGACTAACTTAATGCTGCCGTTTCACAAGACAATTAATAATCCACCTTGCAGCAGTAACGTCGAAAGTTATTTTAAAAATATAAAACAACTTTTATTGAACACAAGAAGTGGGTTGCTGCGTGTTAATGAATTCATAATGAAGCACACTGATTATATAACAGGAGAAATCATATCAGCACAGTGTTCCTCTGACAACAATAGTTCTTCAACAATAATTAAAACTTCAGAAAACAAACAACTCAAAGATTTTAATAAACTAATCAAACTTACTGGGCAAACAAATCATGACGTAAATTTTAATAAGGAATCGGAATTTCAAGACACACCTATATATGAAGAAAATTGGCGAAACAAAAATTACGAAGATAAGAAAAAAACATTAATAGATAAAATCAAGCCTAAATGGAATAAACATTACGTGCAGTTACTGCCAAATGGCAATATAAGTCGCACAAATGTTAAAGACTTTATATTGCGAAATACTTGTGCTTTTGATGCTGTGGTGCAAGCATTTGCAGTTGGTTACAAAGAATATAACAGTGTTCGAACATGGCTTGAATCACAAAATTCATTGTTTTCAACACTAGCTATAGCTCTCTCCAAAAATGATACTTCTGTGGATGTTCTAAAATTAAGAGCTGAAATTTTGTCTAATTTTTTTGCGCTGAAGCAAAATTATAACCTTAGAGTTGTTGACTGCAGCTGTAATGTTACCAGAATATTTGAAGGATTATTACTTCATGAATTTCAAAGTGCGAAACATGAAATATTTTGCTCCATGTGTGACTTTAAAATGGAAAGAACATGTCCTATATTGCCACTCGATCTTTTAATTTTGGAAGAAGATGGCCTGGCGACGGGACTGGAAAAGTCAGCTAATTTAATTCAATTCAATTCAATTCAATTCATTTATTAAGTCAGATAAACAAGATCCAATTATGGTTAGTAACATTTATGCTTATAACTATGTTAGTAATTTATTAAATTTCATGTCAATTACAATAAAATATTCTTTAACAATTCTAAAACAATATTTTGACGGTCTGTACATGCATCATGTTACAATGATTTATGTACACACCGTCAAAACGCTCGGCAAATACTCGCAGGATACTGTTCGGGCTGACCCGCACCCTGCGCACCAGGGATGTGCACCGCTTGCGCATGGTTGTGTAGAAACAATCCACGCGCGCTTCAGCAAACATCCCTGATGCACTGCAGAAGCGGGGCAGCCCCAACAGCACCCTGAAAGCGTTATTGAATTGAACGCGAAGGGCGCTGTACTGCTTCTGCGTATAGTCCACCCACAGACTGCCCGTGTAAAAAGACGTGCAAAATGACCTGAATAAGGTGACCTTGACGTCTCTCGAACAACGGACAAATCTGCGGGCTATCATATTCGCACGAACAGACAACGCCCTCCGTTCCCTTTCTATGTCGGCATTATCTTTAAGGTCCGGGGTTAGAATGTGCCCGAGGTACTTAAACTGTTCAACTCTCTTTAGAGGACAGCTATTTAACCTAAGTTCGGGTATTTGTCTTAGGGACCTTCCCCGAGCATGAAAGACCATCCACTCAGTTTTCTTTTCGTTATACTTCAGACCGTGTTGAATTGCGTATTTTTCACAAATTTGAAGCAACTGAGATAAACCACCTACCGAGGCGCTCAGCAGCACCATGTCGTCTGCATAACTGATGTTGTTCAGGCAGACTCCATCAATATGGCAGCCGACATGCATGCTGCTGAGCTCCTCCACAAGCGCGTTCACGTACAAATTAAAAAGTTTAGGTGATGTGAGCCCCCCCTGCCTCACACCACACTCCAATCTGTACGGTGACGAATACGCCCCCGACCATCGAACGACGTTCATCTGATTTCCATACCAATATTTAAAAATACGGATTAGTTCCTCGGGCATCGATGTGTTGTGTAGTTTTTCCCATAAAATGTCGTAGGAAACCAGATCAAACGCCTTCGACAAATCTAGAAAACAACTAAATATGGGCGTATTTTTATCCGTATAATATTTGACAGTTTGCTTTAGACACAATATAGCAGTTTCAGTGGAGAGACCTGACTTGAAACCAAATTGGTTATCATGTATGTGAAGGTGTTTATCAAGCTGAGTGTTAAGCAAACTGTCAAATACTTTAGCGACAATTGTGGCCAACGAAATGGGGCGATAATTACATTTGTCACTAATGTCTCCAGTCTTATTCTTGACAATAGGTACCACCACAGTCTTCATCATCGGCCCAGGCAAGTAAGAGTGTCCCACGCACAGCGAGTAGAACATAGCAAGCACTCTAGGCAAGTGACGTCCCGCATACCTCAGGTGTTCAATACTTAGGTCGTCATGGCCAGGAGACCTGCCCCGCGATATAGATGCTATGGCCTGCCGGACGTCTTTGGCTGTAAATCTAACCCTGACTTCCTGGCCACTACGACAGCTATCAACAGCCGTCGACTGTGTTGGACCCAGTGGCGATTCAACTGTAAAGTGGTTCTTAAATACTTCAGCTATTCCCGGCAAGTCACCGGCACCATCGACAGTCACAGGCAGACCCGGTCTACCGTTGAGCCTATTTGTGGCCTTCCAAAAACTCTTGAAGTCACACCTGGAATGATGGGATGCTAGAATGTCCATTTTTATTTGGTCAGCATGATTCTGACACCAGCGCAATCGGGATTTAAAAATTTTACGACTCGTTTGCATATCATCCCACACGCGACCCCTCGAGGGCCTGCCACAAAGTACCCACATCTGAAACTTTTCCCTGGCCTCCCTGTGTGCATCTCTAACGTGCTTGTTCCACCCCAGCACCGGTCTCCTATGCCTACGCCTAGGAATATCAGAAGAATGGCCATCACACGCTGCCTGTCTTAATATGCTTACAACCCTATCGTACATACTGTCAATAATAAGATGGTGGTCAATATTCTTACATACATGGTCACAACACTTAGTCATTTCAATCGGAAAGTCAATAAATTTTAAATTATCATTACATAAATTACTATACAAGTCACATAAATAAGAGTTTCTGTCACCCCAACGCACTCCGCTATTCTGAACAACGTTTCCATTCGTCTTAGGTTTAATGTCATCTAACAAAATGTCAATCTCGAGAGGAAAATGATCGGACCACAGAACGTCTTCTTTAACCTGTACATTCATAATCGTCTCCTGCGCAGATTTAGTGACTATACAGTGATCTAGCCAGCGCTTGGATCCGTTCGCCTCGCTTATAAATGTACACGTTTCGGAATCTAAACCTAGCAGTTCGATGTCCGCGCAGACCCATTGCGATTCCATACAAAAATTCATTAATTCAAGGTAAAATTGCTCATGCGGATGTGCGTTAAAGTCACCGAGTATATAAGCCGTTTCTATACTACTACTATTGTTTATAATAGCGCTCACCAGACCGAGACAATCCGTAAATTCCGGCAAATTTAAAACCTTATCCGTTGGCATGTATACACTGAACACTAAGAATGACCTCAGGCCCGCGCTCACCTTTACTGCACACACTCGCGGGTTATCGCACTGCACAACCGACACGTCACTTAACACACTTTTCCGCCACAGCAGCGCGACGCCGCCGTGGGGGCGGCCTCGCAGCATGCCCGCGCCGGTGTCCACCGCCGACGTCCCGGTGTAGCCGAAGTCCTCGTCGATCTCGCCCAGGAATGGGACATCTTCAGGCAGCAGCCATGTCTCCTGTAAGGCTATTATGTCCGCTAAGCGACATAACTTCCTTACGCTTTCCACTGAGCGCTTTACGCTCTTGCAGTTGTAACTAACCAGTTTATAAATAGACTTCAAATCCATAATAACTACAATAGGCCAGTCACAGTGTCCTTGTGTACCCCGTTCGCATTCGAGTTTCTAAATTTGAAGTTCACAAAACGCCTGAAAATAATTCCTTCAGGCCATAGTTTGTTATTCAGGAATAATGACAATTTAGATTCTGGCACAAGGAATTTAAAAGCGTTGTACGTTTTCGGGTATTTGAACATTATTGGTTCCAATGTTATAATTTCTTTCGTTTTTTGATGGATGTAATCGGTAATATCTTTCTCCGTTGTATCTATATGAACCTTCGTAATAAATATGGCAACTTTTTTCACAGCGGCTTTAAATTTACCTTCGTTATCTCGGGCTATGCCGGCGGTACCCTGATATCGGTAATTGATATGTCGTTTACGATATGAAACTTGTTGCCATCCATCCTCGTCCTTACGTGCCGGCTCGGGCTGGAGGGCCGGCATAGTTTCATTAATACGTTTAGCCGCTTCCTTTGGAAAATTGCAGTCAAAGTTATTTGTAACAGTCGAATCGGATTGTTGTTGTGTGACTTTCTGGTCCGGCGTAGCGCGTCGCTGCGATAACAAACCTGTTCCGCTGCGCCCGGGGGCGGCGGGGCGAGGTGTGTGGGTTTCGCGCGCATCTCGCTCTCGATGAATAGCCGTTACCGAACTGTCAATGTCTACCGTCTTTAAATTTGTCAAACGCCCTATATTGTTGTCAACTTTAGATTTCGGGGTTTTTTCGTAAGCGCCTATGTAGTCCTCTAATGACGAGTCTTGGACGTGGGATAATCCAACTGGGCCACTATCAGATAACCACCCGCCGCGTTTCATATTTACCCGACTAACTGATGGCGATATTAATGAGTTATGCTGTGTTTTTAAAATATCCGTCTTAACTTCGTCCAATTGTGCATGCGTCACGTACGTTTCTTTTATTTCCTTGAGTTCGTTCTGCACTCGGAGGAGGTCTTTAAGTAACTTCGTGCAGTCCAGATGATCAAAAAGAACAGGTGGCAATCGTTCCAGATCTTTTGCAACAAAGATGGGAAATAAATCCGGTTCCACAGATTTGAACAAATTCACTATGTCCACGAGATCTCGTTGCTCTTTTCCCTTATTTTTCCGCTTTATTTTGGCCTTTTCTACCGGTACCGATTCGAACAACAGCTCCTTCGATTTTTCAATCTCCTCACTGCTGAACGTAGATGAACATACGTTCACAAGTGTAACCTCGTCTATCACTGACAATTTGTTTTGTATGAACGCTAACAATTCGTCAATTATTATATTGCAGGAAACACACTTCACCGCTTTCGTCATTTTAAATCGCAATTACTTGTCACTCCGTTAACCGATATACGCCCGCACAGGGGGGGTGCGCAAGCGCAACTGTTAACTGAAAAATGTTAACTTAATGTTAACTGAAAAAACGCGCTCAAGCAATCATGAGTGCAATAGTAAAGACGCAGTGCTGAGAGAGACATATACATTGAAAGATTTTATAGTGTTTAAAATTGCAAATAACAACATAAGTATTAATGAAATACCCAATAATATAAGTCTTATCGAGAATAAAATATATAGTATCGTTGCTGCTATAGAATATGTGCCTGGATTGCCTGGTGGCTTGGGACATTATAAAGCACACTGCAAAAGTGGTGCCAAATGGTACTGTTATGATGATTCTTCAAATAAGGTTTCAAAAACAAATATAAAAATTATAATGCAAGTAGACCTACTCATTTATGCCAGAATATAGTTTTTTTTTATTACAAGTGCATTTTTTCTTTTTTTATATTTAAATTACCCGTAAATTAAAAAAACCTTATTATTGATTTCTTATTATAAAAAAACAAAGCCTTTTATTTCACACTCCCTTTATATGCTCCCTTTTTATCCATATTCGTATGCTTGTGTTTGTAACAATTAACTTAGACGATGCGTTCAGTAATAATTTCGAAGAGAAAATTTGAGGCACCACTTAGACCGTCTATTTAAATTCTAGTGAAGATTTGGAGTTTTTAATCAATAGAGAATTGTTATAGAATTATTTGATATCATATATTTGATTATACTATGCATAGTGATAGAAATATCGTGGGGTCGGGATTCGTTCGATCGTGAGTTCGTTTCCCACCAATAACATTGGTGTGTTCCGTCCTGGCCCGGCCACAGCGCCAAACAAGGTTATGATTTTGTGTGCAGGCTGTACAGGTGTGTACTTTCATGTACCCGACAGGAAAAACATAGTACCTCAGTAATTCACCAGATATATCACTTTTTTTGTGGCCGGGACCCAACGTATGTGACCCAGCCCGGCCACGCTCATATCTAATAAACTAAGTAACTTTATGTTATTATTTAGGTATGTGATGTTTGTACGCATCGTGTACTTCCGAAAACATGGCTTTTTTAAAAAAAATTGTATTTGCTAGACTTTATTTAAGTATCAAACTTTGTGTCTAAAAACGCCTGATCTAAATATTAGAGCAAAGATGTAGTTTGACCTATTTGTATACGAGATCCGATAAGGAGTCTCAAAGGGCATACGTACGTAGCGATGAGCAAAAATGTAGATACAGGTAATATTGTTTTTCAATATATCATCAATTGGTGAAGCAGCTCAGGCAATGTTGAATCTTGACTTGCATGAAAACTGCACAAAATTAAATGATGGATTACTTTGTACTGGGAAACTTGCTATTTCTTACCAATTAACAGATTTTCTGATTTTCGAGTTGGACGACACTGATAAAATTAATTTGGACAATATACCACGCAATTTGGAGCTTAAAGGCAGGTAATTTAACATTTTAGGTGTTATTGAATTCAAAAGTCACATGAGACACTATGTAGCTCGTTGTAAGCGTTTGGACGGTCGTTGGGAACGTTATGATGACTTGGAGTCTAAAGTCTCGTCTACCAAAAATAAACAAATGTTTGTACATAGTATATTTTACACAATTTAATAAAAATTAAAATGTTTTTCTTTATTTAGTTACACGAGTTGTTTATTTGTGTGTGTGTGCAATGGGTGAGCACCCTCTAAAAATGAATAAAAACATATTCACCATTTAGTAAAAGGTCTAAACAGTTTGTAAATACAATCTTACAATTTGTAAAACGATAGAACCAAAGATATTTAATTAAATGTGTGCTCACCCAGTTCTCACAAACGGACAGACGTATCTTCGTATGTAATGACTTTACAAATACAAATAATGTGCAACGTTTTAGTAAAAACCTATTAGCCTATAGTGTTTTAATTTCAGTTTCTCACGATGTATAATAAAAAAATTACAAATGATTGCTTATGCTCACCCAATCCACACGTTATTAAAAGGGCCGATATTCGTGGGAATCAGCAATTTAATCGCATTCATAATTCGTTATGTTTTAGTCAACTATGAACAGGATTTTGTAAAACATAAAACCAACCACTATTAACTGTGCGTTCTTGATTAATAGTATTATGAAAGTGCTCACCCAAACCTCTTGTTTCCGTCAAATGAAAAACGTTTATATCTCTTTCTAATTCAATGTAAAACAAAAAGTAAACATGACAAGTTTTAGTAAATTTTTTTACTAAATACTCATGTATTCATAATTTCATATTTATATTTACTTAAGGAAATATACGTAATTCATTGTTTGTATGAAATTCTATGGAGTACCGTGTCCACACGTTACAAAATAACGAGACAATCTTGATGAAATTTGCTTATACATTGCTTTCTGATTTTAATTATGTAATGAGACTCCAAACAAAAACATAAATTTGAAATGAAAGCCAAGTTCAATATTATGATAAATGCCTTGGTTGTTGACTTAAACCAGGGTTTAGGCGCAAAACGTCCACTTCTCAAAATGTCCACTGGTCGCAAAAGGTCCATTTCGCAGTATGCCTCTTTCTCAAAAGGTCCACTTCGCAGAATGTCTCTTTCTCAAAACGTCCATTTCTCAGAATGCCCATTTCGCAAAACGTCTTTTTCTCAAAACGTCCACTTCTCATAATGTCACTTTCGCAAAATGCCCACTTTTATCTCTGCTTGCTAGAGATCAGAAACAAAAATAAAACGAATGCATGTTATTAACGTCTTTTTATTTACCATGTACCATCGATGCTGGTTGAAAAAATGCTCCTAGGCAGGTTAAAGTATACTTTTCATCATACTACAATCAAAAGGAGCAGAGGAGTGAAGAGAAATGTTGGGAAAACGGGAGAATTTACTCCATTTTTAACCGACTTCAAAAAAGGAGGAGGTTCTCAATTCGTCTGTATGTATAATGTTTTTTTTTTTTTATGTATGTTCATCGATATTTTCGTTAATTATAGACGGATTTCAAAATTTTTTTTTTGGGTGGATAGAGTTCACTTCCGAGGTGGTCCCATTTTCACCAGTCCCGGATTTGATGATGGGATCCAGGAGAAATCGAGGGCAACCCTCAAGTTTCATAGGCACATGTACCGCATTTTACATATTTTCTGAAGTTATATTGGCATTGCTTCTTGCAATCATAATGTTATGATGCTGAGCTGATGATGGAAGGTCAACTCCTTAATTGTTTGGAGTAAAATTATAATTCTTTCAATACTGTATACATATTAAGACTACTAGTTATAATATCAGTAGTATTACAGGTGAGCTGAACTAAAAGGGTGAAAAATAATGTAACACTAAAAAGTATTATGAATGTAAATCATTAATAAAAAATTGGTTGCTCAAAATTAACTATAATGATACTGAAGCCTTACTCACAATAGCTCAATAGCATTATATATATACATATTTATCTATTTATATATTATTTTGAAAACAATCTAAATATATATACAGGGTGTAACAGGGGGGGTGGATCATCGTAAGTCAATCGATGGGGGACTTCAATACCTATCGATATAACCCCCATGTATGTTCAGCGATTTTCAATAGTTCCAAAGTTATTGAGATTTTTGTGAAATTTTTGTAAGAAGCCGGAATTCAGTATAAAAGTCTTCACTGTAGCTTAACTACTGGACCTGCTTGCATGATTTTTTTTCTAGAAATAGTTCAATAGTGGGTCTTCATAATTACGATACCGATTTGAGTCATAACCCTATCATATTGGAGTAAAAAAATAATTCTTCACAAAAGTTTTACGTATCGAATTGTGTCTACCAACTTTCAAAGCCTCCAGTGAAAAAAAAGTGCCTGTGTTTTTTTTCTAGAACTTATTTTAAAAACTACCTACATCCATGTATAATATACCCTGAAAATTTCATACCGCTACTGCCAGAGCATCAGAACGAAAATTGAATGCGAATGGCACAGGTGCCATAAATCAGTGTTTTTATTTTTCATGTAAAACTTTAATTTTAAAATAAAACGATATGTTTCAGCAAATTTATGCTATGTTAGTTACATTAGTAGCAGTAATTTTACATGATTGAAAATTAAAGTTGTGAAAATCAAACAAAGAAAATTTACATAATTTTTGTTAATTATTTTTTTTACAGTAAGTGTTCATAATGGGCACTATTATTGGCTTTGCATATACAACACCTTTTTACAAAGGTTTTTCGGATGTTGCAAAATGCTACTACTACATTTTGCCTTATCACAATTTGGGCCCCTGAAAAATTTGACAAAAAGAAGCATTACACAACCTCCAAAAAAGCTTTTAAGAAGGTCTTAGCTATGCATAGCCAATAATAATGCCCATTATGAACACTTACTGTAAAAAAAATAATTAACAAAAATTATGTAAATTTTCTTTGTTTGATTTTCACCCCTTTAATTTTCAATTCTGTAAAATTACTGCTACTAATGTTACTAACATAGCATAAATTTGCTGAAAAATATCGTTTTATTTTAAAATTAAAGTTTTACATGAAAAATAAAAACACTGATTTATGGCACCTGTGCCATTCGCGTTCAATTTTCGTTTTGATGCTCTGGCAGTAGCGGTATGAAATTTTCAGGGTATACTATCCATGGATGTAGGTAGTTTTTAAAATAAGTTCTAGAAAAAAAACACAGGCACTTTTTTTTCACTGGAGGCTTTGAAAGTTGGTAGACACAATTCGATACGTAAAACTTTTGTGAAGAATTATTTTTTTACTCCAATATGATAGGGTTATGACTCAAATCGGTATCGTAATTATGAAGACCCACTATTGAACTATTTCTAGAAAAAAAATCATGCAAGCAGGTCCAGTAGTTAAGCTACAGTGAAGACTTTTATTCTGAATTCCGGCTTCTTACAAAAATTTCACAAAAATCTCAATAACTTTGGAACTATTGAAAATCGCTGAACATACATGGGGGTTATATCGATAGGTATTGAAGTCCCCCATCGATTGACTTACGATGATCCACCCCTCCTGTTACACCCTGTATACAGTGCAACCTCGATATAACGAAACTCAAGGGGATTACAAAATATTCGTTATACCGCGTAATTCGTTACAATGAGGTTTGTTATATAGAGGTTAGATTGGTCTCCGATTCGTTTTAACAAGGTAAAAAAATTATCAACCATTGCAACTTTAAAACTAATAACCGTTATAAACAGTAGGGTTTACTTTACTGAGCATCAAACGACAATAACTGCCTTACAAAGAATGTAACGTGTCTGAACCTGTCAACACATGAATTACTATTGTAAAACTAAGTGGGAATAATTGATAGGATACGTTATTGTTAGGTTTTTGGATTGTGTTTCTCAATAAAACGTTTTCTTGATAATGAAATATATATTTAAAATCTATGCACGTTTGCAAGGTAAGAAGTTCTAGAAAATACAAAACAACCAACAAAACGTCAACTCATGACAGAACAGAAAAATACCTATGGGAGCCGTCAGATTTAAATTTTCTATTTATTTTTCTAAATTTAACACTCCCACTACAATTTAAATCTCTTCAACTAATTATCTGATCCCTTATATAAGTAAAAGTTTGAGTGGGCAATGCCTTAGTCAATATATCTGCTACTGATCTTTATTAGAAACATAATTAACTTTAATCAGACCCAACTCAACTTTTTTCTAGTAAAATAGTATTTAACATCTATGTCCTTCGTTCTTTTATGATAAACAGGATTATTAATGACATGCTGACTAGGATTGTTTACATATCTGCTTAATTCATTCACAGCAAAAGATATGTCCGGTACACAACACAAAAATAGCAAAGGACCAATAAATTCCCTATATGGAAAATTAACAATATTTTCATCCTCATTCTTTGTCAGAATTACATTGACATCTGCTGGAGTACTAGTTGGAGTTACATTTGTCATACAAAATTGTTCAATATTTTTTTCTATGGTAGTAAGGGTCCGCTGACCAGATCTTGCTACCGCACTCCATGTGTTGTTTTCTTCATGTGCAGACAACTCTTCCTGAATGGCTTGAGACCATTCATTCTTCTTTGGACCTTGTATGGCTTCGTCATATGTCTGAGGCAATGACAATTCAACAAGGTTAGCTTCAAAACGTCTATTGTGTCTTGGCCTCAAATTTATGTGGCGCTGTTGCACTTCTCCTATTTCCTGAGACGGTTCGTATGTAGGATCATCACTGTTGCAACTCAATAAACTGTCATCAGATTGTGATGCTACAGTTTCCACTAGTGTTTCACCCACATTTCTTGCTTCGGTTTCATAATTTTGTATCTCATCTTCTTTTTCATCAGTAATAAATATCTGATTGATATTTTTTCTTATAACTGGAGATTGATGTTCATCAAAAATCACATTCCTTGAAATTCTTATCAGCTTATTATTTACATCATACATTCTGTAATTGGTATTATCATAACCAACAAGCATCATTTTTTTACTCTTCTTATCTAATTTAGTTCTCAACTGATCTGGAATATGCACATATCCAATGCTGCCGAACACCTTCAAATGACCTAATTGTGGTTTAATTCCATTCCATAATTCATATGGTGTTTTACCTGGAGTCTGGCTTGAAGAAGTTCTGTTCAGTATGTAAACTGCACAGTTCACAGCTTCCGCCCACAGCTCCAGTGGAACATCTCTCGCATACAACATGGAGCGAGCACTTTCTACTATGGTTCTATTTTCTCTTTCTGCTCGTCCGTTTTGTTCTGGTGAATATGGAGCAGTCAGCTCATGTACTATCCCCTCTTTGTCCAAATATTCCTTGAAAACTTTGTTTACATATTCTCTACCGTTGTCGGTATGTAATATTCTTATACTATGCATGTATTTATTTTTCACAATACTGTTATATTTCTTAAACATTTCCATAACATCACTTTTGTTTTTTATAAAGTATACATGCCTGTAGCTTGTTACTGCGTCTTTGAAAAGAACAAAATATCTCATACCTTGAACTGACGTGAAAGACATTGGTCCACAGACATCACTGTACACTAAGTCACCAGGCTGTAGTTCTCCTCGTACAGATTTGTGAAATGGAAACCTGCACTGCTTTCCATATGCGCATGCCTCACATACAAAGCCATTTTTATCATTATCATTGATCTCCAGACCTGTAACAAGATTATTTGCACACATTATCTTAATTTCTTTCAGGTTTAGATGTCCCAGTCGCTCATGCCACATTTTAACATCATTTTGGTTATTCTGAACCAAATTGCAAGTATCTGGAATGATTGCTTTTATATTCAGCTCATATAAGTTATTTTCTCTAATTTTGGCACTCATAACTACTTGATTGTCTTTATAGATCAATGCATTTGAATCTTTCTTTATTATGGTGTAAAATTTTCTTATTATTGCACCTTCCGATAATAAGTTTCTTCTCAGACTTGGGACATACAGCACATCTTGTAGTTCGCTGGATTCCCACTGTCCATTTATATACCTTTTTATAAGCACTTTACCAATTCCAGACACTTCTACAGACTGTTTGTTTCCTAATGTTAATGACTTCTGGCTGCATTCAAACAATTCCAAAAAGAATTCCTTTCTATAAGTCATATGTGCAGAGGCACCACTATCTAGAATCCAAGTATTCTCTTCTGTGCTAGACGTATTATTCTCTACATAAAACGCTACCATATCTGCACCTTCTTGCTGAGGTTTTCTTGAAATAGACTTTCTTGGAGCACGACATTCTCTAGAAAAGTGTCCTCGCTTTCCACAGTTATAACACTCAAACCTGTGTTTGGTATTCTTATTTTGATTTACTCCACTACTACTCTGCATCGGCTCACTTTGCTTTGATTTCAGCTTCCAACCTTTATTAGCAACAATGAGAGCTGTTTCTTGTTCTTCTTCACCTACTAAACTTGCTTCTTCATCTAAGAGGCGAGCAGTCAAATTCACGATAGTCTGTTGTTTAGAATCCAATGACATCCATGCCTGTCGCAGTGATCTGTACTTAGGTGGCAATGTTCCTAAAATTTTGGTTATGATGGCCATGTCACTGACAGTCTCACCTGTCTCTTTTAGTTGTTTGGCTAAGGATTCCACTTTCGAGATATGTTGAGCCACACTGTCACCCGGCAACATTTTATACTGATAGAACTTTTCGTGAACTAGCATTTTACACAACTCACTCTTTTGTTCGTATACCGATTCAAGTTTTGTCATCATTTCCATGGCAGTCTCGCAATTTTCTATTAATGTTATTTGCTTGAAGTCCATTGACGAAGTCATTAGAAACATCGCCATTCCATCATTTTTCGACCATTCAGCACTATTTTGTTCCGTTCTTGGCACTCTGATATCAATACCTTTTGCTTTTAAAGCACATTTCATCTGGAACTTCCACTGCCGAAAATTATTTCCATCAAATTTCTCGAGATTCATTGTTCGCGTGTTGTCCATTATTGACAATGAATATTCCGTAGTTATAATACTATTCTTTACCTTTCCTTTCTATAAACAGATTCCTGGGCCCATAACCTGTTAGGTTTTTGGATTGTGTTTCTCAATAAAACGTTTTCTTGATAATGAAATATATATTTAAAATCTATGCACGTTTGCAAGGTAAGAAGTTCTAGAAAATACAAAACAACCAACAAAACGTCAACTCATGACAGAACAGAAAAATACCTATGGGAGCCGTCAGATTTAAATTTTCTATTTATTTTTCTAAATTTAACAGTTATGTAAAGGTTATCGGTAGAAAAATTCGTTAAAGAGAGGTCAATAATATTTTCCATTTATTTTCTGCAATGATAAAAAATTCGTTGTAAAAAGGGTTCTGACAAATATGTTCGTAATGTAAAGGTATATTTTATATTAGCTTTTATTACACTGTATCACCTATTCCTCCTTTTATGTATGAATATTTGCATATTTTATTAAAATACACAAGTGTGCGCACACATACACCACACTCACAAACACAACACACATACACACCACACACACACACACACGCACGCACGCACGCACGCACGCACGCACGCACGCACGCACGCACGCACGCACGCACGCACGCACGCACGCACGCACGCACGCACGCACGCACGCACGCACGCACGCACGCACGCACGCACACTCACACACACACACACACGCACACACACACAGAGACACACACACAGACACACACACAGACACACACACAGACACACACACAGACACACACACACACACACACACACACACACACACAGACACACACACACACACACACACACACACACACACACACACACACACACACACACACACACACACACACACACACACACACACACACACACACACACACACACACACACACACACACACACACACCATACACACACACACACTCCCTCTCTCTCTCTCACACACACACACACACACACACACACACACACACACTCTCTCTCTCACACACACACACACTCACATACATACATACACTCGGCTGAGCAAAAGTTACAACTGTTTTAGCTAATCCTTACATCACATCCTCCCCAGTGTATGACTAATTGACTAAGTATTACGTTTCGCGAGTGGGACCTGGAGTCCTGAAATACAGGGTCTCCCTAGTTTAGGCTCCAGTTTCACACGCATTGAGATAGTCTGACAACATTGTTCCATTTAACATTACTTACCATTTAAAATTTAAAATTATATGTAAAACTGTAAACTTGCGTGTGAAAGAATAAATGCATTTTTTTTTTTTTTTTAGTATGAAAAAATTTTAAACAAAAAAAATAACCGCCTTCAAAAACCCGACTCACTAAAAATTACAAAATAATATAATACGATCATTTATAATCACCTGGGTATGAATTTAATATGTTGTTGAAGGCGGTGCCGTTTATATTTCATACAGACAAGCACAGAGTGCTTCGTTTTCCTCAAAATTTTGATTGGCACCGACTTCAACAACATATTAAATTCATACCCAGGTGATTATAAATGATCGTATTATATTATTTTGTAATTTTTATTGAGTCGGATTTTTGATGGCGGTTTTTTTTAGTTTACAATTTTTTAAGCTTCCGTCGCGTGTGCACACTAGTGCAGCCGAAATATTCTACATAAAATTGTCTAAAAAATGTCCCTCAACAGCATAATTATTATGTCTATCTTTTATGGTTGACTCACAATAACACGTGTAACTACTAATAGCTTAGCAGTATTCTGATTATTTTTTGTGTTCAGGCCCCTCTTCCCCACTGGGCACTATGGGCACGTGCCCAGGCGCCAGGGCCCCGCGATCGAATGGGGCACCCTAGTTCCTGCCAGATTACCAAATGATATACCGATATTTAGGTATAACTGAAAATTATTAATTTTGCAAAATCTGATGATAATTATAACTAAAAAAGTGTTTTCTTAAGGTCATATGGCCCCATGATCCTAATGTGCCCAGGGCCTCGAATAGTTTAAAAACGGCCCTGTTTGTGTTGTGAATGTGTACATGTTGTTGGTGTGCCTCAAATAAAATATATAAATACCGTTCCGTTTATATTACAAAAATGAAGAGATTGTTTGAATGCGCAAATCTCAGTTTGAATTGAAACAATCTTTTTTCATTTAAAAACGGTGGAATAGACGGGGCGCGCAGGCTGACCACGCATCGTTCAGCACTTGCTGGGCATTTAGTAGGCGCGGGAATGTTAAAAAATGCTGGTTTAAGTCTCTTTTCCACGCAGACGAAGTCTCTGGCACAGCTAGTATTAAATAATTACATACTTTTAAACAGTGTTGTTAAAGGAATTCCTGAAATTCCCTTAACAACACCGTTGTTCCGTTCCTTATGTATGAAGAATCTGAACTGTTGTTGTCTGGTTAAGTTAGACGCTTGAAATTGGCAGGCAGATAAAAGTATCTGCATGCCGATATCAAGCCTCCATCTTTACTAAGGAGTAAACTTAAAGCTAAGTTCTAACAAGGTATTGCAAAATTCCCACGGGAACGGGAATTAGCGGGAAAAACTTTTTTAGGAAAAATCCAACCCGCATATAAAGATGATAATAACAATTTGGCAATGAACGTAAAGATTACTTGCAACGCGATATTATACTGTTACGACCACGAGAGACCGTGCAAGCGGAATTAGTCTTATCGTCGTATGGATAAGGTCTATACTCGCTTGCACGATACTACGCTACACACTCTGGTAGGTTGTAGCGAGCTCTAGAGTATTCTAAAGTAATAATAATACTACGACCTTGAGAGACCGTGCAAGCGAAATTAGTCTTATCGTCGTATGGATAAGGTCTATATTCGCTTGCACGATACTACGTCACACACTCTGGTCGGTCGGAGCGAGCTCCAGCGAGTCCTCACTGGGTATAAAAGCGGGATGCACGACGCGACGGGACAGTTCCGATTTGGAAAGCGAAGCGAATCAGTCTCCTGCGAACTAGAAGTGATCGAGTGCGTTACCTGCGAATAGTTTCAGTGAAATTCAGTGTTTTAGTGTGATTCAGTGTTTTAGTGTAATTTAGTGTTCCGTGTTTAGTGTTGTAATTAAGTGTTTTTAATTGTGTTTTTAAGTGTTTAATTGTGTAATTGTTAGTCGATAAATAAATTAATTGTCTTTTGGTGACTTTTGGCGTATCTTGAATTAAACGTACCCCGTTCCCGCAACAATTGGTGTCAGAAGTGGGATTCAAGATGCCTCTTACACCACGAGAAGACAGTGAGGGTCGAGTAACAAGGAGTCAAACCGCGGCCCTGCAAGAGGGCGAAGGTACTTCAACGGAGGGATCAATTCAAACACCGATTGGGCCTGTTGAGCTTGCAGATTTATTTAAAATGCTGAAGACACAAGCCAGCCGCGCCAGGAGGAGCAAGCCCGCGAGCAAGCACGCCGCCAGGAGGAGCTAGCCCGACTTCAGGAAGCACAATTTGCCAAGCTGAGGGAAGAACAAGCCCTTCGCCAGGAAAAGCAAGACCTTCGCCAGGAGGAACAAGCCCGCCGCCAGGAGGAGCAACTGGTCGAACTCAAGGAAGAGCTAAGCAAGAGTTTGTTGGGGGCTATTGAAAAGAAGCACGAAGTATTAGAAAAGCAGATTGATGCTCTCAAGGATGATGTGCTAAGCGTCAAGACCCAACACGAAGATCGACTGACCCAACACGAAGATCGACTCACCCAACACGAGGATCGATTGAGCCAGGTGGATGCTGAGATGCGACAGCTGCATACCAAAATGGCAAGAGTGGGGACCCGGGGTGCTACGGTAGTGTCGGATTCTCCGAAAATCGAAGTACCCCACTTCGATGGAACGACGTCTTGGGCAGCATTTTGGTACCAGTTCGAAACGGTGGCTAAAGGAAAGGGGTGGAACGAGGAAGAGTCCTTGATAGCTCTGACTCTGGCTCTTCGTGGAGATGCCCTGCTCACGTTGGAAAACCTGCCTTCGGATAACCGAACTTTAGGTGCTCTCCAAAGAGCACTAGAGGGCAGGTACAGCGACAAACACCTGGAACACGCGTATAGAGCACAACTCCGCGACCGACAGCAGAAGCCTGGTGAAAGCCTGCAGCAATGGGCAACGGAAATTGAAAGGCTAGTCAGACGTGCCTACGTGTCATGCCCTACAATGGTGGAATCAATGATCCCGCAAGCTTTCTGTGATGGAATTAGAGACGCAGACGTCAGGCATACCGTGAAACTGAGCCATCATCAGACCTTACAGGAAGCTCTAGCCCATGCTTTGGAGGTGGAAGCCGTGCGTCAAGACGCTAGAACTCAACGACTTCGGGAGGTTGTGGTGAAGGAAAAACCTTCTTTGGGTCCGATGTGCTATGGCTGCGGCGAGAGGGGCCATATTCGGAGTAGTTGCCCCAAGCGAAGATGGCCACGTAGAACGACAGTAGCGTCCTCTACACAGGTGGACGCAGAAGAGCTGTCTTTAAACTAGAAGAAGCCAGGGCCGTGGGGCGGGCGCTGGCTGGTCAACATCGAGCCCCTACCGTCACTGTTTCACAGATTGGTAATGGGAACAACCTTACAGTGGTTGGACAGCTGAACAGCGTAACGTGTCATTTTACTATTGACACCGGTGCTTCAAGAACAATAGTGCGTCCGGAGCTATTGAAAAGGACTATTGTGTGGAATCAGAGACCATCCGTTCAGCTTCAAACAGCAACAGGCCAGCCAGTTACCGTCTTCGGTGAGACGACGGCGAAAATAACCATTGGAGAACAGACCTTTGAATACGGCGTTCTCATAGCCGACATCACGGACGATTGCATCATCGGATTGGACTTTTTAAGAGACCAGAAGTGTGTGGTAGACGTCGCTAAAGGAGTACTTAGTTTCCCCGAACAAGCATCAATATGGATAAGAATTCGAAAGCCTACTTGAAGCTCTCTCAGCTCGAAAAGGATGGGTATAAAGAGCACTTGATTAAAGAATCTAGACTTGCAACAGATGTACAGGAAGAAGTAGATCCTAGTACCATGGGAGCAGGACTTGCCAGAGTGACTAACATTATGACTCAGGGTTCCAATTTCTTAAAAAGTAAAATTTGGGACAATGTAGAGTCTGAGTCGGAATATGAGGTCTCTGATGACCCCATTGTTGTGGAGCCGTCAGAGGAGGATAGCCCTGGCTTGCTTCAAGACCTAGAAGAAGAGATTGATCAACTCTTGTACTGCCAAACAGAGGAGTTTGAGAAGACTTGTGAAAGAGTCATAAATGCTCTTCATCCTCGAAGACCTCCAACCTTTGAAATGGTGTTGCCGACAGGACTACAGACCCAGTTCAAAGACTTGATCAACTGGATAGGTCAGACATCCCATTCCCACTATCGAATGGACTGCAGGGGAGAGACTGTTAAGATCATGTACATTGGTTCAGAAGGTCCTTCTCCTACTGTCAAGTTCGAATCAACTGTTTCGACTCCAGTTCCCTTGGATCCGACATGTAACTATCCTGTACCAGATAACAGAACTGAAGAAGGGCAAATCACCGAAGTTCCAGCCAAGGTGGGAAGGACCATACAAGATCATCACTAGGCTGAACGACTTAACCTATCGGATCAAACAAGGGACAAGAGGCAAGCCGAAAATTGTTCACATTGATCGATTGGCTCGTTACCATGGGTCAAATGATGCTCGGGACGAGCATGACTAAGAGGGGGATAATGTTACGACCACGAGAGACCGTGCAAGCGGAATTAGTCTTATCGTCGTATGGATAAGGTCTATACTCGCTTGCACGATACTACGCTACACACTCTGGTAGGTTGTAGCGAGCTCTAGAGTATTCTAAAGTAATAATAATACTACGACCTTGAGAGACCGTGCAAGCGAAATTAGTCTTATCGTCGTATGGATAAGGTCTATATTCGCTTGCACGATACTACGTCACACACTCTGGTCGGTCGGAGCGAGCTCCAGCGAGTCCTCACTGGGTATAAAAGCGGGATGCACGACGCGACGGGACAGTTCCGATTTGGAAAGCGAAGCGAATCAGTCTCCTGCGAACTAGAAGTGATCGAGTGCGTTACCTGCGAATAGTTTCAGTGAAATTCAGTGTTTTAGTGTGATTCAGTGTTTTAGTGTAATTTAGTGTTCCGTGTTTAGTGTTGTAATTAAGTGTTTTTAATTGTGTTTTTAAGTGTTTAATTGTGTAATTGTTAGTCGATAAATAAATTAATTGTCTTTTGGTGACTTTTGGCGTATCTTGAATTAAACGTACCCCGTTGCCGCAACAATACAATTCCCTCAGGAAAAGTTTTGTATGTAAAATCCTGTAGTCCACACGAACGAAGTCGCGGGTACAGATGGTAGTAAAAATAATAAGACGTTAATAACATGCATTCGTTTTATTTTTGTTTCTGCTCTCTGCTAGCAAGCAGAGATAAAAGTGGGCATTTTGCGAAAGTGACATTATGAGAAGTGGACGTTTTGAGAAAAAGACGTTTTGCGAAATGGGCATTCTGAGAAATGGACGTTTTGAGAAAGAGACATTCTGCGAAGTGGACCTTTTGAGAAAGAGGCAAACTGCGAAATGGACCTTTTGCGACCAGTGGACATTTTGAGAAGTGGACGTTTTGCGCCTAAACCCACAAAAGAAGTGAGATCTAAATAGGTGCCAAGTTCAATGGTCAGTCCTGAAATGTATTAATAGTAACAGTATAACATAATATCATATCTTCTTATAACATAAGATATTGTACAAGTTCTGTCTGGTGGCGCCCTCACCCGTGGCTAAAGGGTAAAGTGACGGAATAATTCACATAAATGACATAACGCCTGGATAGTATAATAAATTGCTAGTACGTGCGGCGTTTAACCTCAAGATCGTGGGTTCGAGTCCCTGTTAAGGCAGGGCAGGTTTTTTCTGCTATGACGACAACAGTACCAAAATTAACGAAAGCACTGATAAAGAAATCTTATTACACGCCTTAAGCTATATTCGCACTGACAGTAAAAACAATACCGTAAAAAACAGACACAGACAGACAGTCTACTTTTTTCCTTTTCGGTTTGCTCGATTTGGCAGGGGATCTACCGTGCGCCTATAATTATATGGGATTACAAAGTTATTTAAGCAGTTATGTATTTAGAAAACCTGACCGGTATTTTGAGTATTACTCTACGTGGCGGGGGCCTTTATGTTTTTATGGTTTATTTAAGTAAGTAGTAGTTATTTTTGAATTGTTTTCTTTTGCTTGTTTTGTATTGGAGAATTCCGTTTATTTTTATTTATCTCAGAAAAGTAAAGAATTTAAATACCTATGTTCATTTATTTTTAATGTAACAACAATTCTTGTTTTGTATTGGAGAATTCCGTTTTTTTAAATTTATCTCAGAGAAGTAAAGAATTTAATTTTAATTATTTATTTTTTAATGTAACACAACAATTTCAAAATGTTATTGTTAGGATAAATAGATTATTTGCAATAAATATTAAAATAACATCGAAACTGTCTCTTTATTTAGTAACTTGTGGACATCCTACTGAAAGAGTTTCATACAAACATTGAATTACGTATATTTCCTTAAGTAAATATAAATATGAAATAATGAATACATGAGTATTTAGTAAAAAAATTTACTGAAACTTGTCATGTTTACTTTTTGTTTTACATTGAATTAGAAAGAGATATAAACGTTTTTCATTTGACGGAAACAAGAGGTTTGGGTGAGCACTTTCATAATACTATTAAACAAGAACGCACAGTTATAGTGGTTGGTTTTATGTTTTACAAAATCCTGTTCATAGTTTACTAAAACATAACGAATTATGAATGCGATTAAATTGCTGATTCCCACGAATATCGGCCCTTTTAATAACGTGTGGATTGGGTGAGCATAGGCAATCATTTGTAATTTTTTTATTATACATCTTGAGAAACTGAAATTAAAACACTATAGGCTAATAGGTTTTTACTAAAACGTTGCACATTATTTGTATTTGTAAAGTCATTACAAACGAAGATACGTCTGTCCGTTTGTGAAAACTGGGTGAGCACACATTTAATTAAATATCTTTGGTTCTATCGTTTTACAAATTGTAAGTTTGTATTTACAAACTGTTTAGACCTTTTACTAAATGGTGAATATGTTTTTACTCATTTTTAGAGGGTGCTCACCCATTGCACACACACACGTTTATTTTCATACCCTATAACTCTATAGCTGTTATACACACGAAATCCGACTTTAAAGTTGAAGTGACATTTTGGGAGTTAAAAAAATATGAGATAATAAATCGAGCCTCAAAATTACTGAAAGAAGCTACAAGCTAGTTATGTTAGGTTAGAACAGTGGCCATTTAGAGGCCAACCTAGTAATTTTGATGCCCATATTCAGAATAATTGGTGGCCGTTTAAATACGACCAAAAAATATATGAGGGTAGATTACGAGCCGATTTTTATTTTGTGTCAATATAATAAATTGTATCCGTCAGGATGGCGGACGTATGACTTCCAAATAAATCGCAAATAGTGTATAAAAATGTACGGAAAATGTACGTTTTTGTACTAAGATAAGAAAAATTGTACGTTTTCGTACGCGTAGCGACCGTTACTTTACGGTGAGCCGCCATCCTGACGTCAGGTTGGCGGGCAAATTCTTATCCAATTAATTTATTTCAAATCTGATATTGGGAATAAAATGTACGGAAATTGTTCATGTAGGAACGCTTTTTTAAAACTTATTGAATGCTATACAAGCTCTGTTATCGTAAAACGCAAGTGAGCCGCCATCCTGACGTCAGGATGGCGGCTCACTTATGTTTTACTTGCGGGTTGTTTCTAAACTAATTAAACTATTTTGATAAACCAAAATGTACTAAAAAGTACATTTTTTTGGTATTTGGTTTATTTACTTAATTTGTGGCTTTGGGTTCAGAACTACGAAATATGAATTATTTACTGATGTTGTCCTAAACAGGGATACATGACCTTATTCTTATCAAAACATCTTTGTTTAGGTAAATAAATGCAATAATTATAGAAATTTATATCAGAATATTTATTTCGAAGGATAAAAATTCGATTACGTTACTATATTAAATCCCTTAAAACGCGCCTATTTAATCCGAATAGCAATTGCTATATTCTAATCTAATTATGAAGTCCTTTTTGACATTTCGAAGAACGTAACTCTGCACGTTTCAAATAAATCCAATTTAGTATCTCATTTTGTGTTTGGTAGTAAATCGTCATTTGAAAAATATACAATTATACAAAAACACTCTACAATTAATTTACAACCTAAATCAAGTTATTGTTTTTGCACTAACTATTATTTCTATATCTGAACTTCAAAATAAAATAATATTTTATTGCGCGAATGCAGTTACGTATTATGGTTTATGTTTTACTTTTAAACATAGTGACGTTGCCTCAAGTATTCAGTTAGTTAAACCGATCATTCGCGAATGAAAATGAATCTGGCGGCTTTGCTTCATTAACGAGTTTTTTTACACGAGATTATAACTTAATTATAATTGCTATATTCTAATCTAATTATGAAGTCCTTTTTGACATTTCGAAGAACGTAACTCTGCACGTTTCAAATAAATCCAATTTAGTATCTCATTTTGTGTTTGGTAGTAAATCGTCATTTGAAAAATATACAATTATACAAAAACACTCTTGTAACGCGGCGCCTCGCCGCACGCGCCCGAACGATCGACGCGCAGCGCAGGGCCGCCCCGCCCCGCGACCTCATACCGCGCTAGTCCCCTCGCCGGCCTTATAAGGCCCGCGCCCGGCACCTCAGAGCCAGTCTGCGCTCGCTGCGAGCCGCGTGCATTTCTCCGCACTGACTTAGGTCGGTCCTTGAAGGCGCTCTGCTCGTTGCGAACATAGGCTACGCGCGTAGGTATAACTACGGGTCCCGTGCTTGCGTCGTTAGCGAACTACGCGGTGGTCCGAGTTATACTCTGTGCTTAGGATTCCCCTTAGCTATCCCCATTAATATTTTATAATTTTATATGTTTGTAAGTTAGTTTCTTCTAATAAATTGTTTGTTATAATTCCGTTTTTATATTTAACTCCCGTTAGAAGCAACCCCGTTACAATTCTGGCAGCCCAACGCGGGGCCTTTTAATATAAAATATTTTATATGTATACTTACATAATACATATACATATTTTGGTCTCCTCTTTTTTTTTTTTCTTTTTCCGCCATAAGTAGTTATATTATAATACATATCTTTTTTAGTGTTTATATATAAATATATATATATATATATATATATATATAAATATATATATAACTTGTTTCCCTATCAATACAAGTATCTTGCCGACAAGATTGATTTGTATAAGATTTTGCCTAGGCGTAGTCAACGTAAGAACGCAAGTATGTCAAATGTAAGTTTTACGGACGATCAGTTCCGCAGCTTAGTACATGTCTTGTCAACAAGGAACTCCAGCCCACCCTTATCTCCAAAAGCTGGTAGCTTCGCACAGTGTACGGCCCGTTTTGACGGAATACACGACACATCTGTAGTGGAAACCTTCATTTCTACTATAACGACATACAAAAATATAGAAAATGTCGAAGATAGTAATGCCATTGAAGGGCTAATACTTTTGCTGACTGGAGAAGCTTCAACATGGTGGCAGGGAGTGAAATCAGATGTCACAAAATGGTCGGAAGTAATAACGCTTCTCCGCACCACATTTGCGCCTAGAAGGCCAGCTTATAAAATCTATGACGAACTAGTCACAGTAAAACAATTAGAGCCTAACAACACAGAACTGTTTGTTGCCAAGAAACGGGCACTCCTAGCCGAGCTGCCCAAACCTAAACTTGCCACGAGTCAATGCTTAGACCTGGTGTATACCTCATTGCATATGGATATAAGGGACAGAATACCCAGGGATACGGTGGCAAGCTTCGATGAATTCCTGATAAAGGTTCGCCAAATAGAGGAAGTGTTAGCTGAGCGCAGGCACGCACGCGGGAAAAACCATGAGCCTTCTTTAGGAAAAAGAGTCAAATGCACCTTCTGTCGCGCTTTTGGACACACGGAAGACGAATGCCGAAAGAAGAAGTCGAATTCTCAGCGGCAACAACCTTCAGCTGACAATCCCTACCAGTACAAGACGGTGCCCATCGCAAAGATTACATGCTATGGTTGTGGTGAGCCTGGAGTTGTAAGAAGTAAATGCAATAAATGCAATGCCGATACAAAGATAAACTCGTTGGAAGTAGGGTTCTATGCACTCGACCCTAGCCTTTCCGGTATATCTCGATTACGACCAACTGTAGAAGTCCAGATAAGTGGCGTCAAAGGAAGAGTACATCTAGACACTGGTGCCAAGCTTAGTGTAGCATCCTATTCCCTGTACAATCTTCTTGAAGCAAAAGGTGTGAAGTTTACGAATGAATCAGCAACTATTACTCTGGCCGACGGTTTACGACGACGCCAACTTATAAGGAGAACCTCAGTGCCTGTGACCCTTAATGGAAGAACAGTGCAGACAAATTTCATCGTCCTACCTGATTCCCACGATAATAGAACATTGTTAGGAGTAGATTTCATACAGGATGCTAATATAGTGCTAAACCTGCCCCAACGTCTGTATCACTTTTTGGATAAACCTGGAGTAAAGTTTGATCTCTTCAATGAAGATGAAGATATAACTTCGGTCGCCGCATTACAGACCACTACAGAAAAGGCTGAGACTGCGATCTCGAAGTTAATTAAAATGACAGCGCTAGAACCGATGGAAAGCCCACTGAAGATGACTCCATCTCCTCATGAATCGCCCTGGGAACAAAACCCAGAAATATCTTATAGGCCTCCCTCATTGATCGGTTACGAGACACCTCCAGCTTCTCCTGTACGTAACAGTCCGAAACTAAAAGGTTATTCGCCCAGATTTGTGAGTTCCCTTTTCAGAGATGCCCAGATGGCAATAAATATGAACGAGGTAGAACTCTCGCCACACAGTAGCCAAATATTTGAACCAGTTATTGATCTAGCTATGGTTTCAGTCGAGTACGGCCTTCACCTTTACAGTGCGCCAATCTTACTTCAAGCGGACTTTAACCAACCATATACGATCAAAACGGATGCCTGTGATCACGCTCTACGAGCCGTTTTGGTCCAGGGGGAGGGCACTAATGAGTACCCACGTCGTGATGGTCCTTACGTTATTCTCCGACGTCATGGGCCCTGTTCCTTTGAAATTGCCAAACCCGCTGATCCAACCACTCCACTGAGTACCTACCATTCCTCAGCGCTGGCCCCTTACCAAGGGCTCGACCTTTCCCTACCTAACCCCGAACAACCTCTACGCCGACGAGGACGACCCAAGAAGAAGATGACTGACACAGCCACTGGACTTCTCGCCGGGGCGTCTTCGAGTCCAGAGGGGGAGCCTGTAACGCGGCGCCTCGCCGCACGCGCCCGAACGATCGACGCGCAGCGCAGGGCCGCCCCGCCCCGCGACCTCATACCGCGCTAGTCCCCTCGCCGGCCTTATAAGGCCCGCGCCCGGCACCTCAGAGCCAGTCTGCGCTCGCTGCGAGCCGCGTGCATTTCTCCGCACTGACTTAGGTCGGTCCTTGAAGGCGCTCTGCTCGTTGCGAACATAGGCTACGCGCGTAGGTATAACTACGGGTCCCGTGCTTGCGTCGTTAGCGAACTACGCGGTGGTCCGAGTTATACTCTGTGCTTAGGATTCCCCTTAGCTATCCCCATTAATATTTTATAATTTTATATGTTTGTAAGTTAGTTTCTTCTAATAAATTGTTTGTTATAATTCCGTTTTTATATTTAACTCCCGTTAGAAGCAACCCCGTTACACTCTACAATTAATTTACAACCTAAATCAAGTTATTGTTTTTGCACTAACTATTATTTCTATATCTGAACTTCAAAATAAAATAATATTTTATTGCGCGAATGCAGTTACGTATTATGGTTTATGTTTTATTTTTAAACATAGTGACGTTGCGGTCAGGGTGTCGCAAAGGGGGCGCGCCGGGACTTAGAAAATTTTCGACTCGTTTTTGTATGGAGACTGGACTTAGAAAAATTTCACCATTTTTTCAGCGAGTGTCGCAAAGGGGGTCCGAGACTTCGAAAATTTTCAACTCGTTTTTGTATGGAGGCTGAACTTAGAAAATTTTCGATCGATTTTTAATATGGGCTAGCGACTTAGAAAAATTTTGCCCGTTTTTCAGCGAGGTGTCGCAATGGGGGTCCGGGACTTAGAAAATTTTCGACTCGTTTTTGTATGGAGGCTGAACTTCGATCGATTTTTATACAGGGTGTAACAAGAGGGGTGGATCATCGTAAGTCAATCGATGGGGGACTTCAATACCTATCGATATCACCCCCATGTATGTTCAGCGATTTTTAGACAGATGAATCGGAAGAACAAACTGCATCGGATACTGAATTTGAAGAAATTGAAGACCATAGCTCCGGTACCGAGTTTACGTTTTACTTAGACATA
Organism: Maruca vitrata; assembly: GCA_039566165.1. Lineage (NCBI taxonomy): Eukaryota > Metazoa > Arthropoda > Insecta > Lepidoptera > Crambidae > Maruca > Maruca vitrata. Next base: position 6,697,751 of record CM076911.1, read on the forward strand.
TACAAATGGGAAAAAATACGACCAATATCAAAATGGATAGCTAGAAATAAGTCATCGACTTCGTATCAGTCGTTTTAAGACACAAAGTTTGATCTTCATATACTATTTTTTTTAAAAAAAAAAGGCATGCTTTCGGAAGTACACAATGCGTACAAACATCACATACCTAAATAATAACATAAAGTTACCTAGTTTATTAGATATGAGCGTGGCCGGGCTGGGTCACATACGTTGGGTCCCGGCCACAAAAAAAGTGATATATCTGGTGAATTACTGTGGTACTATGTTTTTCCTGTAGGGTACATGAAAGTACATACCTGTACAGCCTGAACACAAAATCATAACCTTGTTTGGCGCTGTGGCCTGGACCAGGACGGAACACACATAACATTGGGCCTGGACCTCAGCATCCAAAGCCCACGGCGGCCACACTGCCGCGAACCCGACAGTCCGGTATGCTCGCGCCACCCGACATGCGATCGCTCGCTGGGGCCTCCGGAGCAAATAAATAAATATCTGGGTCATTTCCACACAATGTCACCTGACCCCAAACTAAGCAGAGATTGGGTGTCAGACTGATAAACATATATATATTTTTATAAATACATACTCAAATACATATTCACATCCAGACACGGAACAAACACCGATGTTCATCAGTTTCATCACACATATATTATACGTCCCGAGTGGGAATCGAACTCACGAACGAATCTAGTGAGGATTTGGGGGTCTTAAATGAAAATAGAATTGTTATAGAATTATTTGATATCATATATTTGATTATACTATGCATATTGATAGAAATATCGTGATGGTTCCGCGGGAAGGATACTTTGCAGCGCAACCACTTTCAATTGCAAAATACGACGAAACCTCAGATATAGATTTTTTTAAATAAGACTAGAATTTTTCCAGTCAGGGGATACCAGTCACAACTATCTGTCCGGTGGTTGGTGAACGGTATACGGGTAAGCGACCCCGGCTCCTCGAGCTACTATCGACTCAGTCCAAATCATCCGAGGCGATAGTATCCTTCCTCCCCTTTTCCTTCCCCCGTCATATACCTATCCTTGCTACTCGTGGGAACGCAATGATCTTGTTAAAACAATGCACAAGGCAGTATGGCGGCGACGTGGTCCACAACCCGTCACGTCACGTTTCCCACAGAGGTGAAAAGTGGATCGCTGGAAGTGATCTCTGCCTACCCCTCTGGGAAAAAGGCGTGATTGTATGTATGTATGTAGAATTTTATAGATATTTCATAGAATTATTTTAAGTAACTTGTAAGAGTTAAATCCAAAGTTGGTCCGCTGAGAAGCATGACGTTATGTGCCTCTGCAGGTGCAGAAGATATTCCATGTTACTACCACGGTTTTTACGAGTCCTTGACTTATTATGACCGTAACGCAGCATGTTTCAGTAGCAAAAGTGATGATGAGGAAGATCATCACGATTAATCAATCTTATTTAACTTCTGCACGTCAGTAAATAAGGAACTGATTTTATAAGATATATTAAATGCTGTTTTATTGATTCTTAGAGAGGAACAAGTTGAAGAAGAAATTTAAAATTATATTACGTGATATACTTACATTGTTAATTTCTTCGGTATGATAATAATGATAATAACGGCGTAAGAACGAGACAACCCCACCGCCCCCTGGTGGGAGTCGCTGATTTTCGCACCTTGAAAGGTAACGACTCTCTACCAGAGCAACCAGTATCCCCAGGGCAGCTTGTGGCGGGCTGAATGGGATTGACACCCCTTGGGACCCGTGCCTCTAAGAGTCGACCAGGCCCCTCTCACCGCTTGCCTTAGTTGGACGTTGGTAATGGATCCCACTGGGACCGCAGGTCTCTCACCCCTGGCTTGCCTTAGCCGGCCGGAAAGAGTTGGGCGTCAGAACTACATGCTCGCAGGGTGGAAGTGAAAAATGAATACGTCACGAGGTGGCACAGTGGCGTTGCGCCACTGCGTAGAAATCAGTGTACACCTTTCGGCACTAAGAGCCGCTCACACTAATGATTCCCCCAGTCGTTCCTGCTTCGTGGCTTGCATGTGCGACCAATGGGGGGGCCCATGAAAGTGAATGGCGTGTCACCACCAGCCCATTTTATTCGTGTTTATGAACATAGATCGGGGCAGGTGCCATAGTCCTTCCCGATCTATGTTTACATAGTCTCGGTTACCCAGTCCACTAGCACTCAAACCAATAGCCTAGATTATTTGTTCTTCGACGCCAATCCATACAATGACCGGGGTTGTACTTGGCTACATTTTATAGTGTATTTAGGGTGACAAAATTTTTCTAAGTCGCTGGCCCATATAAAATTCGACCGATTTTTTTTAAGTCCAGCCTCATCCATCCATACATAAATGAGTCCAACCCACTGAAAAAATTGCACCTGACCAGATGCTCGAGCCTTATTTGTTAGAACGAAAACGTTGCACCAAGTGGTACATGAAGCTTTTCAAAAGCCTATTAAATGTTTCCATACTCAACTCCCGCACAAAACAACAAAAGTGATTGAACGCCTGCTCATTATATAATGGCAAATACGATGATCAGTAAAAATAACATTTACACCACAGAGGTTTCCTGCAAAGCAATGCAAATGAGATAACTATTTCCCTATTTTCCTTATGTTATCAAATTTAATGTATGTGTTATTCATAGAACGTGTTTAATGCAACAGAACAAAATTTAAAGTAGATGGTACTTAATTTTTAACATGGTTCTCTATTTCATCTCATAAAATTTTTATCCATAATTTTACATCTCATAATGTTTTATGTCCGAATCATCATTTGCCCGAATGATCATTATCCCTAACTACATTTATCATAATATCACTTGCCCTAAAATCGAAATCCCTAAATATTGTTTACCCTAAAATCTTTTGCCATAAATATCACAATCTATAAAGTTTAAAAGACATAAAAGGCTTTTCCATAAACGTCATAAGTCCGAAAGTACTAAAGGTCCTAAAATGTTTTGCTATAAATATTACAATCCATAATATGTGAAATGCACAATGCTATTCTATTATTTGTTACAAATCCTAAATATTCATTTGGCAAACGAGACATTTAACAACAGTACCATCTTACAAAAACTGACTTATTATGTGTGACGAAAATCGGTATATATAAATATATTTATTTTTATTTGTGTATCCACTGTTACATAAAAATTAAACAGTAGTAATGGTCCAAGATCCCAGAGCTGCCAGACATCACTTATTTTCTAATGGACAAAATATATACGATTGAGTAGTGTTGGGGTGTACTATCATCATATGACTAGTTGCTACCTTGACCAGACGGCCATTTTTCAGATATCAACCAATCAAGGTACATAGAAACACTGCTTACCTCACTTATATTCTGATGGCTGATTTTAACATATATTTCACACAATATCATAAAAAATCAGGATTCATTACTCCCAGATACATGCGGTCGGCATTTTTACCTTACAGACGCTTTAAAGCTATGAAAAAAATTTTACTTTTACTTATTTTCTGATGCTTGATTTTTATATATGTTATTCAAACAACTAAAAAGTGCTCATCTGACCGCAATAATTATAGAATTGTACCTTACAAACTATTTTATTAGAAAAACTTAACTAAATTCAATTTAAAAAAAAAATCTAAAACAGTTGGGTCTGGTGAATGTTTGGCCCCTTGGATCGGTCTGTCCGTTTGCAAAACGTTTTAAAATAGTTGTTTGAATAACATATATAAAAATCAAGCATCACAAAATAAGTAAAATGAAGTAAAAGTAAAATTTTTTTCATAGCTTTAAAGCGTCTGTAAGGTAAAACCGCCGACCGCATGTGTCTGGGAGTAATAAAACCTGATTTTTAATGATATTGTGTGCAATATATGTTAAAATCAGCCATCAGAATTTAAATGAGGTGAGCAGTGTTTCTATGTACCTTGATTGGTTGATATCTGAAAAATGGCCGTCTGGTCAAGGTAGCAACTAGTCATATGATGATAGTACACCCCACCACTACTCAATCGTATATATTTTGTCCATTAGAAAATAAGTGATGTCTGGCGGCTCTGGGATCTTCCTCTATAAATATTTTCTGGCGCTTCGCCGGCCGCTGCCGCGGCACGCTCGCTTCGCTCGCTCGGCTCGCGCGTTTTATGGTCACCAGTTCTAACCTAACCTAACCAAAATTGTAACCTTACCTAACCAAATTTATCAAAATAATGATTTTCCAAATATTGTGTTTTAATTTGACCCGTACCATATCTATTATCAGATCGATTAATAAAAGAAACATTTGCCAAATAAAACATTTTATCAAACTTTTTAGACCAATAGTAGTTTGGTATGATAACTCAGTTGTTAAATATTCATTTTGCAAAATAATTATTTGTAAAATGAAAATTTAACTGTTGATCATTTGGTCAAAAAGTCAGTCATTTATAAAATGATGATTTGACGAAACCATTTTTGGCCAAACATTAACAAAATAAATAATCATTCATAATTCGGACTAATAATATTATGATAAAGCTCCATTCGTAGTAACGAACATTATACTATGTAACACTTCGGGCATTTAACTTTATAGCAAGTAATTTTAGGAGATTTGATCATTATAGAAATCGATATTATGACAAAAAATGATTAGAATTAAAGACAATTAGGGATTATGAAATTTCGTACATTCGAACATTATGGATTTTGATGATTATAGCAAACGTGTTAGGGATTTTGATTTTCGAACAAACGATTTTCGGATAAGAAACAGACTCCCTTTTAACATATATTCTTTTCAAATGTGGGTATTAACGTATATTACGTACGTATAATACTTTGCGCTATTTGTTACGCTATTCTTATTATTATTTTTTTATAAGTACGCGTGTTTAATTAAATTTAAATCAAAAAGATTCATGTTTATTAAATATAAATACTACTTGAAAAATTTTCATAACTTACCTCCAGCATCTGAACAAGTTTCCAAGGAATTGAAAGGAAAATGTCCGAAAAAGCCCTTTCGTTTTGGTATAGTAGTACGAAATGAATTTATTGTATGTTTTAGGAAGAAGTGCCCTGCCGTTCAGAGTCGTCCGCAAGATCTCGTTCGCCTATCGGGTTTCCGTCAGAATCGTAAGTTTCATACAAATATGTTAGAAATAAAAAAATCGTCACAATAACAATGTTTTTACAGTGTGGTAGTGCGGTTTTTTGACAATGGCGTGGAGCTGGACGGCAAAGAACATTTTCTAACACCGGACACGCACGACGTGTTCGTGGCACCTGAGGGCTCCGGGAGATGTCGGAGATGCGGGCGCCCTAGAAGGCGTGGCATGGGTCGCGGACGTACCCGCCAAGGACGCAGAGTCGCGGTCGAAGTGGGCCACCTGTTGACCGAGAGATGGTCAACGGATTCTGACATCCCGCCCGAATTTATTTCGATGGCTAGATATGTGTTGAGGAGACGGAATGCAATGCGATGGTCGGGTGTAGGGTTGCCAGGTCCTCAGACGCAAAAGCCGGACAGACCTGTGAGCAACGACTTCATACCCAATAGACACCTAATAAAGGACGAGCGTTTTCAGACAACACATAAGATAAATAGATCTTATATTAAACCACGCCCACTGATGCTTCGTCAGTAACGACCAGACGAGACCTGTGAACATCTCCGCGCTCGCTTACAGAAAAAATTAAAAACTTTGTTGCCATGGCGCCCTGTAGCATAAGATGGCGTGGAAAAGATAGCAAGAGCTCAAATTTCAAAATTGATGGCATTTAGTTTCACCGGTTAGTGTTTTTAAACAATCAAAACTAATATTTTTTTGATTGACCGGAGGCCATCTTAGATGGCCGGTCGGTCGGCGTCATCAACCACCCATCTCTTTTTTAACATGCAGTTTTATATCCTTTATCCTTATCGTCCTCCGTGCACGTTTACGTAGTGCTGTACCGTACCAAATACTCAGAATAGATCGATTTAAATTTTCAATTGGATTATTCTAAATTATATTTTGCTAATATAAGAGTTGACTTCAATTTATCATATTTTATTATCTCATTCAATATGATATATAGATTTCTAATATACTATACAGGGTGTCCCAAAAAGTAGTGTCAAGCGGAAACTAAGTCCTGAGATAGAACACCCCGTGGGGCATCCGAATCGGGCAGCGTTGCCAGAATGTTACTTTTGTATCATTTTACGTTACTTTTGGCCCTCCAATGTTACTTCCATGTTACACCACACTCAATGTTACTTTTGAGAATGTTGAACAAAATCGTGTATCGGAACGCATTTATGAATATAATTTTAAGTCATGTTGGCACGCTTGATTGAAAACAACATGGCGTTGTTGGCCAGACAGACCATGGACTGACCAACCAATACGATTGTTTGTCAAATCTACTTATTCACTCACTCGTGTGTATTTCTCAATCTTTCATCCCGCTTACGTGTGCGAGCGTCGGATTTGTTTGTGGTATGACGACCGCCTTCGACGCTCGCTCGCTCGGTCGGTTCGGCACTTGATTTTCTTCGTTCAAAGTTTGTATTGTATTCTTCTTTTACTAAGTATTGTTGTTTTGTTTGTGACTTTTATTATCCGCCATAACTAAAGAAGATTGATTGATTGACTTTTATTATAAGTAGTGGTTCGGTAAGTAGGTAATTATTATATTTACATATTATTGTAGTTTTAGGGCCTGTTTCACCACTTGCTGATAAAGTGTCAGATAGGCTATCCGTAACTTATCTGCCAGATAAATTACAAATTTTGGTTTCACAGGTCTCCAATAGCATAATCTGGCAGATAAAGTGTCGGTTAAACTATCAGCCGATTCAAGTGGCTGATATAGATTTTAACTGAAGGATAAAAAGTTTCAAGTGGATAGCGGGACGAAAATAGTTTTGTGTTTTGAACATTATTACGTGTTTTGCGTTGATTGCAATCGCAAGTAACACAAAAATTCTAACATGGATTTATTTGAATTTTTAGAAGACGAATTTGATGACTATTCGATCGTATTGCGCTACCCCATAGGAATCGTGATATTAACCCTAGACCAAATTATCTTTATATTATTTGGTTTTACAAATTTGTGGTACCTAAATAATAGACATTGGTATCAGAACATAATATCAGAAGGTTGTTTTTTTCTGCAGAAAAATTAGGACTACTCCTTTCACGCTTCTGTTTTTCCATTATGTATAAACCAACCATAAGTAATAACCAAATACAAGATCAAGAAAATATTAGATGAAACCTTGTCGCACCTTCTTACACCACAAAGTATCAACACAACAAACCGCAAAAAAAAATGACGCCTGAGCTTCGTTTTTTCTGGTAACACATTTGGAATGTAAACGTTTAAATTATATGAAAAATCTTTTATTTTCATTCTTCAAAGACAAAATTATGCTTGAAAATATAAAACAAAGTTGATATTAGTACATTGGAATAAAAACTATTCTGATAAATACTTTTTCAAAATTGTTTTTATATTAAAATTATACCAGAGCCGCTCTAAGTTGGCCGATTTGCTACATGTCAGACTGACTGCACTAGTCTTTGAGTATAAAGCCACTGGAGATGCCTTACACGGGCGACCCCCTCCGGCAAAGTACATTGGTCAACTGTTCAAACACGTTTAATAAAACTACTTGTCGCTGCACCACCGCCATTTTGCATTGATCCCTGTCGCGTGACGTTACTCTTGAAAAATGGTTAGTTGTGCAGTATTCTCATGTAAAAGGCGATCGAGAGCTCAAATTCGCAACAAGAGCGCGTTTAGTATCATATCTAAGTGTTTTTATTAACTTTTAAACGTGTATTTAAGAAGAATTGCCATTTAAATAAAAGTCGTTGCGATACGTAAACGACAGAAAAAAATAAACAAGAATACAGTGGTACGGGGCTAGTGATGTCACAAAGTCAAAAAGCGACTCGACATTTGAATGAATCATTCACTCCCTGCAGTTAGTTGTATAATCCGTTTTTTACTTTAATTTTGAATTAAATAAAAGGTCTAAACATATGTTATATTTAAATCTTGTAAGATGAATTAGAAAAATTACTTTTCTTTCCTCTGGTCATACGATATTGAAATTTAGTCTGAAAATGAAAAGAAATTCTGTGACTCCCTTAGAGATATTTTTAAAGACATAGATATTTTAACCGTATCCTCTCAGTACATTTTGGACTGTATCTTATATGTTTACAAGAACATACAATCATTTAATATCGGATCCTCACCATTTTAACACCAGTAATAAACATAAGTTTGCCGTTTCAAGGCTCAGGCTTCAAAAGACTGGAAAGTCGTTCTTGGGTTTAAGCACAAAATTGTTTAATAAGATCCACAAAATGTTATTGAATTACAATAATCAGTACAAGATAGTTCAGTTCATTCACCAAACTGATTTTATTTTATTCTTTGTGTCATCACTATTTTTTTCGTATGTGTGTTGCGTAGTTACGTGAAAACTTTGTTTGTGTGCGTGTATTGTTTGAAGTGTTGAACATTTTTGTAGTGTGCGTTTATCGTTACAGCAAAATTTGTGTCTGTTGAGTTATTAATTTTTTGGTGGTGTGCTGTACGTGTTTACCTCGCCCACCGCTAAAAGTGGCGAAAAAATTTGTTAGAAGCGTTGACGTTATGGCATCTCCAGTGGCTTTATACTCAAAGGCACTAGTGAGGGACAACGGTAAAATTGCCGAAGTATATAAGTAACAGTTATTTCCACTTTATATAACCAAGCAAGGTCTAATTATAACAATTTTTTATTAAAAACATTAATTCACATCCAAAAGATTGAATTTAAGTTCCTTATTTATAAATATATTTATTTTTAAAATACAATACTTATTAAATCCTTCATCCTATTTTTAAAAATACCTGGTGAGTATTACCCACTACGTCACTATGAAAGCGTGTCAAACGGCGTAACCTTGTAAAAGCGTAATACAGAGTGGAAATTTTACGTTTTCTTTTTATAATTCAATTATTTTAGGTAATAAAAGACAAATAACTAGATAATTATACCGGAGCCGTTCTTAGAAGACTGATTTGACACTTTTTATTTTATATTTTGCATTTATCCTTGTTAAGAGGAACATATTTACGCGAATCATAAAGAACAACTTTTAAAAATAATACGTTATTTCAAAATTTCAAATGCACATAATTATATAATTATTTGTCTTTATTACCTAAAATAATTGAATTATAAAAAGAAAACGTAAAATTTCCACTCTGTATTACGCTTTTACAAGGTTACGCCGTTTGACACGTTTTCATAGTGACGTAGTGGGTAATACTCACCAGGTATTTTTTTAAAATAGGATGAAGGATTTAATAAGTATTGTATTTTAAAAATAAATATATTTATAAATAAGGAACTTAAATTCAATCTTTTGGATGTGAATTAATGTTTTTAATAAAAAATTGTTATAATTAGACCTTGCTTGGTTATAAAGTGGAAATAACTGTTACTTATATACTTCGGCAATTTTACCGTTGTCCCTCACTAGTGCAGTCAGTCTGACATGTAGCAAATCGGCCAACTTAGAGCGGCTTTGGTATAGTCTTTATGGGTCTACGCGCGATATTAGGGTGGTCGCGAGCGAACCACGATTGGTGTAACCCAGTCGAAACGTGGGGCAGTAAAGTAGCTATGTAATTTGCTACTCCTAATATCGCGAGACCCATAAAGACAAATTTTAATGTAATGGAACGCGAAAGTTTAAAATCTTACATTGTTTTTATATGGCGATAATATACGTGTGAGTAATGAAACGGAAAAAAGTGACGTTCCATTTCATCGACTATTATCTGGCTGATATATTTAACTGTCAGATATTATAACCGAGAGTTTGATGGTGAAACAGAAAAAAGTTATCAGAAACCTTTATCTGACAGATAACGATATCTAATTGTTAAGTTTAATAAAGGGGCGGATATTTTTTATAGTTTTTGTATTGATTGATGACAAAGCAGGTTGGTATTGAACGACATTCATAAATGGATTAGTACTTTACATAGATATAAATACCTAACTGACTGGTACTTTTTTTTTTCAGCGTCAACAGTCGATTATGCGATCAACAACACAATTGTTACAAATTTTTACTTTTAATGAAGAGTCAAGGAATGTATTTCATTTTCATTAAAAAAAATACCATTAATAACGTATTTTGCCAATTTCCACAAAAAAAAAAAGGCCATGTTACTTTTTCTGACAAAATGTTACTTTTTGATCTGTCTCGTGTAACTTTTAACTATCGGCCACTGGCAACACTGGAATCGGGTTTCGTACTCAGGTTCGAATGACGTTAGCTCGAAGCTCGATACCTCGATGTCCCTACCTCGATGGTACGCTTTGTCGAAGGGTCATTACCTCGAAAGATCACTACCTCGAAAGATTTTTACCTCGACGGGTTTCTGCCTCGACGGTACGCTACATCGATGGCTTGTTGTATCGAAAGGTAATCAAAACCACACCTAATAATAAAAATGACTGAGACTGTTTTTACTGAGACTGACAATTCTACAATTCAACAGTTCGCGAACTTATTAAGGAACAAATTAATACAAATCACATTGTTGAAAAATCGCTTTCGTATGTGGACCAAAACACCCAAGAAAGAAAAATAAAAAATTATAAACTGCAATTACACAAATTTATAGGAACATAGACTAAAGGCATTTATAAGAGTTTTTGCGTTCTATTTATTGCAAATTGTACATCATTTTAATATTTTCACGTTAAACAAAGATGAAGATTTACATATTATTTGAATTAAAATTATTAAAATTAAAAGGACTAAGATTGTTACTGTCTCAGTAAAATGCATTTTTTATTAAATTGTTGATTAGCTAAAGTTAGTTACGTAAATCATAGTAGAAATAAGTCTCAGTAGTCTTTTTTATATCATGTTTCATTTGTAAAAAAATATTAATAAATATTGTTGATTACCACTAAGTAGTTAACATTTTATTATAAGGAGTGGTTTTAATTACCTTTCGATACAACAAGCCATCGATGTAGCGTACCGTCGAGGCAGAAACCCGTCGAGGTAAAAATCTTTCGAGGTAGTGATCTTTCGAGGTAATGACCCTTCGACAAAGCGTACCATCGAGGTAGGGACATCGAGGTATCGAGCTTCGAGCTAACGTCATTCGAACCTGAGTACGAAACCCATCCGAATCACCCCCATGTATGTTCCACGATTTTTTATAGTGTTCGAGTTATGATTATTTTTCTAAAATTTTGAGAACAACTGACCTAACCGACTAAAAATATTGTAGAGAAAAAAGTATTTCACTTTTTTGTGTAATTCTTTTTGCAAATCAATTTTCATGAGTTTTTCTTTAATGCCTAAAATATTTGTCTCCATAACTTATATGGAATAAAATGTCCAAATAATACTTCGTATTCAAATGGCTAATTTTATGATTTTTCCACCTCTCTGTCTTTGTAGTCCGATTTGAGCAAAAGTAGCCCCTTAAGTATCAGTTTTTATTAATGATAGTGAAAGCTGAGTGTCTAGCGCAGTTTTTAAAGGATTATTTAGGAGCCATGCAGCTACCTCCTTTTATTTTAAATTTAACGTTGAAATTGTAAGACATTATTTACAGAACGTAACTTTTCAGTTTGTACCATAATTTTGATATTTTTCATATAAGTAAATAAAAACTCATAAAAATTGATTAGCAAAAAGAATTACTCAAAAAAGTCAAATACTTTTTTCTCTACAATATTTTTAGTCGGTTAGGTCAGTTGTTCTCAAAATTTTAGAAAAATAATCATAGCTCGAAAACTATAAAAAATCGCCGAACATACATGGGGGTGTTTCGGATGCCCCACGGGGTGTTCTATCTCAGGACTTCCGCTTGACACTACTTTTTGGGACACCCTGTATATACACCGTGAAATTTTAATGGTTGTTTTCCCGCAGTAAAATGTTTTTTTTTTAATTCAACCCCCATGGGGTTCATTGGGGGTTGGTGAAAATTAGTGTGGGAGTATTTTTACGTGTTTGTCGATTTTTATAAAACTTGGTATGGAGGTAGCTGGCACTCCGGAGGGACACCAGCGCTATTTTTTTTAATTCAACCCCCATGGCGGTCATTGGGGGGGGGTGAAAATTAGTATGGGAGAACTTTTACGTTTATAGATTTTTATATACGTGGTATGGAGGTAGCTGGCTATTTTGATACATCATTGCTACTAAAACCCATTAATACGCGGACAAAGTCGCGGGCAGCCGCTAGTTCTAAATATTATATAAAAGGAGAAACTGACTGACTGACTGACTGACTGACATATCGACGCAAAGCCTTTCTAAACGGCTAAACGTAGGCACTTGAAATTTGGACGGCACGTAGCTTAGGTACCGTAGAGGTGCACTAAGAAAGGAAGTCCCGAAATTCTCACGGGAACGGGAATAATCGGGAAAATCCTTTTGTATGAAAAATCTAAACCGCTTGAGCTAGACGCCTGAAATTTGGCAAGAAGGTACATTAGTAAACTTAAAGCTTAGTTATAACAGGATATTGTAAAATTCTCACGGAAACAGGAGTGAGCGGGGAAAATCTTTTGTATGAATAAATCTAAGCCGCGTAAGATAGATGATTGAAATTTGGCATGCTGGTACCGTAATAAACGTAAAGATTACTTTCAACGCGATATTGCGAAATTCTCGCGGGAACAGAAGTAACTGGGAAAAAACTTTTTTATGTCATGAAATTTGGAAGGGAAGTAGCTTAGGTACCGTAAAGGTGCACCAAGAAAGGAATTCCTAAAATTTCTTCGGGAGGGGAATTAGCGAAAAAATCCTTTTGTATGAAAAATCTTCACCGCTTAAGTTAGACGCTTGAAATTTGGCATGCAGGTAAATTTAAAGCTTAGTTGCAACAGAATATTGTTAAATTCTCACGGGAATGGGAGTAAGCGGGAAAAAACTTTTGTATGAAAAAAAGTAAACCGCGTAAAATAGGTGATTGAAATTTGGCACTTGACTGACATATCAACCCACAGCCTAAACGGCTAAACGTAGGCACTTGAAATTGGAAATAACGTAGCTTAAGTACCGTAGATGTGCACTAAGAAAGGAATTCCCGGAATCTTACGGGAACGGGAATTAGCGGGATAATCTTTTTATATGAAAAATCGTAACCACTGAAGTCAGATGCTGTAAATTTGGCATGCAGGTACCATAGTAGTAAACTTAAAGCTTAGTTGGAACAGGATATTGAAAAATTCTTACGGGAACGAGAGTTAGCAGGATAAACTTTTATATGTTAAATCCTGTAGTTCACGCGAACGAAGTCGCGGGCACAGCTAGTAAATAAATAAAATGATGATGACTGCCACTTTCTATGCTTTTCAAAAAATACTGCACAAGCACCTTGATGAGACCAGAATTGTCTATCGTGAAATACATAAACAAATGGGGCTCCCCAACATTTTAAGAACAGGTTTTATTTTGTAAACTTGTTTTATTATTACAAACTAGATTTTAAGACAGAAGCACAATTGCACTTCCATGCTACCGCTCATGGAAAAGGACCATGTGATGGTCTTGGTGGCAACCTCAAACGTTTGGCAACTCGTGCAAGTTTACAGTCGCCTAACGCTATCACTACCACTTTAAAATTATATGAATGGGCCAAGTCATTACTGTTCGAAGGAAAGTATTCAACAAGAGCGAAATTTTCTATGAGTTCGGTTTGCTTCCGCTATCACCGTCCCAGGAACTAAAAAACTACATGCTTTTCTTCCAACCAACGAGGGCTTATGTATAAAGCGATTTAGTGTCAGTACAAATTGTAAAATTTTAATATATCAGAATAAATGCTTTAATTTCAATTATGCTAATTTGGAGTTTCAATTTCAACGATTAAATCCGCTCAAAGTCTTATTTTTTTTTGTAAAGAATTGATTAAATCGGTTATTATTTATGTTTATGGGTCAATCTTGAAAGCCAAAAAAAACATTGTCCGAGGGCAAAAACTACCCATAACGCTTAAGTGTACGATTTTTTTTGCTGTTTCTTTAATGTGTAATCTAAATGGGGCACAGCAAATAAGGTGTTTATTTTTGCTTAAAACATCTGAACAAAATCCCGAAGCCTTGATATTTGATTCCCTTGGGCTGTCCCTTTGTCATTTTTTTAACAAACCGTTAATAATTTACCTATTTATAGTCATAATTTTAAGATTGTTTTTGATTTAATAGTTAAAGAGTGAGTTATTTAATGATTTAATAAATACACCAAGTCTGTGCCAGTCACTGTTTTGTGATTACAAATAGTTTTGTGTTTGTCCGAGTGCAACGATTGATTCCCTTGGCGCGTCACTAAATGCCACCTGCCTTGCTTTTATAAAAGTCTACGGCGAAGGCGTGCACATCAGCAAGTAGCTCTAGTCGCGCTCTTAACATCATGAGGAGAGGTTTCCTGCTCGAAGTTTCCAAGCCGGATATAAGGTCTGAATTTGATTACCCTGTTTTTGTTTCACTAAGTCATTGATTACGCTGACCTGTTTAAAAAAAATTTGATGATAAGGAATTTCTTAACTAAGATTAATAGTAGGTTTGTTTTTATAAGAATCATTGGCAAAAATCAATCCATTGAAACAAAATCGAAAGAAAATTAACTTTTCCTGACTACCCTGGCATTGATTCCCATGGCAAAATGCCAGGGAAATCATATAATAAGCATGATACATATAATAAGCATCCAAAAATGCTTGACTTCATTTTTAGTAAAACTTTAAAGGCTCATAACTACGCATTAAATCACCACACGAAAACAAAAATACTTGTACATATCCACGTCTACTAGAAGTATAATTAACCACAATATAAACAAAATTCACGACCTCACTTTTTTTTGGTTGTCCGCTTGACGTGAAATGCCCCTAGAACGAAAACGTTGTACCAAATGAAACATGAAGCTTTTCAAACGCCTATCAAATGTTTCCATACTCAACTACCGCATTCTTTTGCAATCATCCACACGATCATTCAGCCTTCCGCCTTCTGCTTGTATATTCCATCCTCACCAACCATCTTTCACATTGTCCGCGCAGTCGACGTTTTCAAGCTTCCAGTGCTGTATGAACTGCCAGGCCGATTCATTCGCTCCACACATTAGCCAGTTTTACTCGAAGCGACTGAAAGCAGTTCAGCGAAGAAAGTCAGTGAAGAGTGTTTACCCGTGGTCCCATTGGGTCGACCCATTAACGGGCCATTGCCATGGGACCACGGGGAATTTTGATTCCCCGCGGTAGGGATTGCTTTTTGGTCTTATAACATATGGATAATTTTTTTTTTCAAATTTTAATTTACTTTAGAGATTTTATAGGTCTACTGGAAACTCATGGCATTTAAAAATATAAAAAAATGTGATTTTCATATTGTAACACTCATGTCACCCGTCAATCATTAAGTCACTTGGTTGCCATTCGTTCCTAAAAGGAGACGGGCGAACGTCCATACAAAATTGGGCCTGAATGTACAGCAACAATTACTACACTATTTAATTCTGATATTACTGCCATTTAAAATAAATAAACTTTTTTACAACTGCTACACGGGAGAAAAAAGATATAGGGTGTTATAATTTGCTTCGTAATGAGTTATTCTAACAAACTCTCAGTGCTCTCACGTTGTATAAAGACTACTACTGACTAGATTTTATCAGATTGTATTTTAGCACATTAACACATTGCGGTTTCTAAGATTATTGTAAAAGACTAGCTGTTTCCCGCGGTTTCACCCGCGTCCCGGGACAACTTCTTCCCGTATCTGGATAAAATATAGCCTATGTTACTCAGGGTGAATCTAATGGTGAAAGAAGTTTTGAAATCGGCGCCGTAGTTTTTGAGTTTATACATTACAAACATACAAATAGACACACAGAAATACAAGTATCTCCTCTTTATAATATTAGTGTAAGTAGATGGGTATAAGTATGAATGAAGAACACATTTCTCTCATAATAATTATTTATTGATCATCTATTTCATCAGAAACAATTAAAATATCGTCCTAAAACTGTGCAGGTGGTATTAAATACTCTTGATGTTTCGCCCAGCCTAGGTACCATATTATGGACATTATGTGACAACAGCAGCCCACATTTCTTTTTCCTACCAAGCAAGAACAATAATATTATGCTTTCCTCTTCTATTTTGATGTAATCCGCCGCCAGCTAGCTATGCCGCAATTGATACAATGAATTCGTTGATCAGTCATTGTATTCTCGTAATAACCATCAGAATCTATCGTCGCAAAATAATACTAATTAAATAATAAAAGCACACGAAAACACAACAAAACGAAATATCTGCTATCGTAAGTTCAAGCCAATGATGATTTTTTAGTTTGACGTTTGACTTTGATGTAACATGAGGTCTACTTTGTTGCCAGTACAAGAAAAAAAATCAACGTGTTGATTAATTTATTTTTACAATGTTTTTATAAACGTTGTAATATAATTAATTATTTAAAACGTATTTTTAAAACATAATCTAAAGACAAACACACTTTATTCACTTTCATTGCTTTTATTTTCTATTTTATATCATTTCTTTATTTATATCATTACTTTATTTCATTTGGCAACATTGTCAAAAAATGACAGTAAAGCTAGGAAGTAACGAAAGTCAATAATATTATGATTAAATATTTTATTTAATATCCCATGGTAAAATGGCTTAATATATCGTGATTAAAAATTAAAAATTAAGAAAAAAATATTGATAAATATTTTATTTGTGTACACGGTAGGCCCAGATTCGCCCGTCTCCTTTTGTTTGTTTTCGTAAATATTTCGTTATTATATGAGAAAATGTCGAAAAAACCTCTCAAATCTCAATCGAGATATATTGTTTTCAATGTCTGCAATAAAATTCGCGAGGGGCAAGGAGACAATCAAACACAATCTTCGATTATAAGGAGCGTCGTAGCTTTGACCGGTAAGTTGAACCGAGTAGTATTGATACATTTTATATATTTTCATAACATTAACTTTTATGAGATGAGATGTTTTTAAAGGAAACTAGATGGTTTTGTATTTAATAGATTCTATGCATTTTAGGTGTTTCCAGTAGCACTGTACGACGAATATATGTGAAGACACATCAAATGACGGCGTATTATCTACGACCGGTAAAAAGATAAGAGGGGGAAAAAATGATAGATTTGATTAGGAACAAAATAAAAGAATTCTATACAGTGCGTAAAGAAATTCTATTAGTTATGAAAATTTTACAAATTCTTCGTAATAGTTTAGGTGAAAAAACACTTCCATGTAGGTGAAAAAATGTAAATAGGCCTGCAACTTCCTGCAAGTGATACCATATTATGAACTGTGGAAGCTTTTTCGCAAAATGGTGTGGAGGAACGGCAAAAGTGTTGTTAACATGTCCAAAAAATCGAAAGCCAATTCATAGAAAAAGACAGGATAATTTAAGATCCAGAGGAAAGGTTTGTTATTACCTCCTTATCTTTGTCATCTTTTTCATCTGACGAAGAAAGCAAAATGGAAATTGAGTTTTTAGAGTAATTTTCTAGTTCCAAATAAACTACTTAAATAACATTACAAGAATTTTAATCATTCCCTCTATAAAATTCTCTAAAATTAAATCTGCGTTTGTATTATTATTATTATGAACATTATTTATAATATAAAGAGAAAAGATTTGATTATTTATTTGGTACTTATTAATGTATAAAAAACTGTACAGATGAATCTAAAGTTTTTTTCACCAATGAATATTGTGAACCAATCGAAGTTTATTAGGCATGTCACCTACTTTCTCCAAATCGGTAAAGCTAGTAAATGTACGTTACTAAATTAAAATTTGTTCCTATTCTAATTTTAATAATTAATAATATTGTAAGTATCAAGACCGTTTAGTCATAATTTTATGGTGTGGCAAACATCAAATTTTAATTTCCCTATTTGCCATGAGTTTCTGGTATGCCTATAATAGCAATTTTAAATAAAACAACAAAAGAAAGTGCCGAGTGCAACCATTCTGTATAACATTTCTGTAAGGTAACCTTAACCTTA
This sequence comes from Maruca vitrata, assembly GCA_039566165.1. NCBI lineage: Eukaryota > Metazoa > Arthropoda > Insecta > Lepidoptera > Crambidae > Maruca > Maruca vitrata. The sequence continues at coordinate 6,715,844 of CM076911.1, forward strand.
TTCCTGTATTAGTTATATTGTCAAGACGAGTAGGATCACCATTCATTTGTGCACATTCGTCATTTCGGCATAATTATTACGCAAATTATACGGGACACGCATTGAAAACCGCATTTTCGGAGACCACATTAAATTTATACGCTCAACATGGATAATAACGTAAACATAGTTATAAGAAAGAAAGGTAATGTTTTGTTATTCAAAAATCATCAGTAATACAAACATACTGTTTATAAAAATTATTATATATTTTTGACCACAATGCTTGTATTTACTCGTATTTTTACAGGAATTGATTGTGATAATATACAGGGTGTAACAGGGGGGGGTTGATCATCGTAAGTCAATCGATGGGTGACTTCAATACCTATCGATATAACCCCCATGTATGTTCAGCGATTTTCAATAGTTCCAAAGTTATTGAGACTTTAGTGAATTTTTTTTAAGAAGCCGGAATTCAGTATAAAAGTCTTCACTGTAGCTTAGCTACTGGACCTGCTTGCATGATTTTTTTTCTAGAAATAGTTCAATAGTGGGTCTTTATAATTACGATACCGATTTGAGTCATAACCCTATCATATTGGAGTAAAAAAATAATTCTTCACAAAAGTTTTACGAATCGAATTGTGTCTACCAACTTTCAAAGCCTCCAGTGAAAAAAAAGTACTTGTGTTTTTTTTCTAGAACTTATTTCAAAAACTACTTACATTCATGGATAAATATACCCTGAAAATTTCATACCGCTACTGCCAGAGCATTAAAACGAAAATTGAACGCGAATGGCACAGGTGCCATAAATCAGTGTTTTTATTTTTAATGAAAAACTTTAATTTAAAAAATAAATCGATATATTTCAGCAAATTTATGCTATGTTAGTAACATTAGTAGCAGTAAATTTACAGAATTGCAAATTAAAGGGGTGAAAATCAAACAAAGAAAATTTACATAATTTTAGTTAATATTTTTTTTACAGTAAGTGTTCATAATGGGCACCATTATTGGATATGCACATACTACACCTTTTTACAAAAGTTTTTCGGATGTTGCAAAATGATATTACTACATTTTGGGCCCCTGAAAAATTTGACAAAAAAGAAGCATTCCAGAACCTCCAAAAAAGCTTTTTAAGAAGGTCTAAGCTATGCAATTTCACAAAAATCTCAATAACTTCGGAACTATTGAAAATCGCTGAACATACATGGGGGTGATATCGATAGGTATTGAAATCCCCCATCGATTGACTTACGATGATCCACCCCTCCTGTTACACCCTGTATACACCGTGAAATTTTAGTGGTTGTTTTCCTGCAGTAAATTTTTTCTATCTTACTAGCACACTAGATTTGTGCAGTTCTTTTTTATTAAAATCAATAAATGCCGGTTTTACGAAAGGTACAACCGAAACTCGAAAGCACTTTCGAACCGCTTTATTACTTAGGGCGTAGAGCTTCTTTAATTTTAAGCATCGATTTCATGCGGCAAGCAGTACCTGATTACGTCACATCTTATAAAAGAACGATAGCTTCTCTCGTTTTCGAGTTGGAAAATTACTAATTTGAAAAATGGAATGGTGGCTACTCAGCTGTACCGCCCTTTTTAACCTTTGTTGGGCTAGTGGCCGAGTACCAGAAGATTGGTGCAAGGCCATGATTGTACCGTTTTACAAGGGAAAAGGGTTGCAGCAAGAGTGCAAAAATTACCGCGGAATCAGCCTTCTAAGTGTTGTAGGAAAATTGTATGCGAAAGTATTAATTGAAAGGGCACTACCCTTTCAAAATAACGAATGAAAAGATTTGGGATGCACAAGGGGGATTTCGAAAGAGCATGGGATGTACGGATCAAGTCTTTTCTTTGCGATGCATAGCTGAAAAATTTCTGGCTAAAAGCCAAAAAGTCTATTGCGCTTTCGTGGATTTGGAAAAGGCTTATGATAGAGTGGTGAGGCATGAGTTATGGTCGGCATTATCTTTGTTTGGGGTGGGCAGTAATTTGACACGAGCACTGAAGTCTCTTCATGAGGACTCTAGTGCTTGTGTCAGAATCAATGGGACATGCACTGATTGGTTTAACATCGAAAAAGGTGTTAGACAGGGATTACACATCCCACCGCGTCACTATGGCTGTTCAATTGGAGAGGTGAAGCAGAAACTAATGTGATATCAACAAAATTAAAAATTAAATTTGTAAAAAATGGCAATTTATGCGATGCTGTAACTATCGGCCAAAGTTCCACTAAAGTGGGTTTGCAAAACAAGTGTTGCTTTGATTCAGTCATGCATTTTTTAGGTGTGGCATATATTCAAAGTAGAAATTTTCAAGCAATAATAAACACATATTCTGACAATTTAATTCCTCAATATATTAAACTTTTATCAGATCCTGTGACTGTGATATACAGGGTGTGCAACAGGGGGGGTGGATGGATTTCGCCTGGGAGAACAGATTCGGATGTTTTTTTTTTCATTCGTAAGGTGGTGCTTCACGTTTGGTCCCATAGTAATTTGGACCAGTTCTGACAATGGTATCCATGAATGATGGAAGGTCAACTCCTTAATAGTTAGAAGTAAGAGGGTAATTCTTTCAATACTGTATGCATATTCAAACTACTAGTTATAATATCAGTAGTATTTCAGATGAGCTAAACAAAAAAAAATTAGGGTGCAAAAAAAAGCGCCTTCAAACCCGACACACTAAAAATTACAAAAGTAACAGAATACAAAAATTTATAATTATCTAGGTAGGAATTCAATATGTTTCTTTGCACATTTATCACGGGACAAAAACATGTTGCGCCCTATTTTGATTTGTTTGATATAGGTAACAGTTTTCTTTGTTTGATATAGGTAGATAAATGAAAATATCATAATTATTAACCTCCTTATATTTATTAACATAAACTAAAATATATCATCACCGGCCAGCAGGTCCCCCCGGCCGGCCATCATGCCCAGCACGTAGCGGTTCCTGGGCTCTGGAGGGCCGGACGCGTTCTGCGACATACTGAAGACTTTCCGGTTTATGAACGCGATCACTACCGGACACGCGTCCGGTTCCGTAAATATTACCTCTGGAAGAGGAAATGGTTCAAAATTAAACAGAATATCCAAAAATAACATTTAAAACCGAACATAAATCAATTAAATGCGCGTATAATATACGATGTTATGATATGATGATGTGTATGTATATTCCTTGGTATCTATACTAATATTATTATTAAAGAGGAATGATTGGTTGTTTGTAATGAATAAACTCCGAAACGACTGGACCAATTTTAAAAATTCTTTCACCTATGGAGAGCTACATTATCCCCGAGTAGTCCGGTCAATATATTAAGTTTTAAAAAATGGAGTTTCTGATACGGACGTGAAATATATTTATTAAGAGATAGAGATGTACCCGAAGCGAAGCGAGGGCGGATCGCTAGTTAATAATATTCCATAATTAAATTATGGATTTGAGAAATAAAAAAGTAGCCTTATGGAAACATATTTCTTTTCATGGTTCAAATTAGTTCCATATTTTCAGGTCTCAGTCCGACATGCACTTGGCCAGGGTTTTTTTAAGTTACATCACAGGCATAAAAAACTTACTGAGGGCCCATAGTATAAGTAGAATCGTTGAGAAGATGCAAACTGTCACACCGAATATATTGAGGGAAATCAAAATGCAAGTGCGCTTCGAACGACTGTCACTGTAAAAAAATATCGTCATCATCATAATCGTCATCATGATCATATGTTAAAGTTGATGATTAATCATTCATTATTGTAGCCCATGTGCATCTGCACTGAGTGTTCTTTTTTTCAACTTTTATTCAAAGAAGAGAGATTTAAAGGACATTTAGAAAAAAATAGCATGGGGTCACAAATTTCTAAAACTTGATTTAAATTAGTTATGACCATATAACTGGAACACTCAATCCAGACATGTCAGTAAATGTGCATATTCTCAATCTCAGAAAGTACTTACTCTGAGATAATATTTTTTATGTTATAATTTAGTAAAGAATTTCTTAAATCTTTTAAGAAATTACCAATTCGATTGCAGATTAGTGGCGGTCTAAAAGGATCACTCAATTCAGCACTTGTCTGAACTGAGTGATCTACGAAATGTGCGTATGATTGGAGAATTACTTAAATGTAACAATTTTATCTTGTAGTTTGACTCTTTCGCAAATTCGTAAAATAGAAATAACGGCTCAAAAAGCTTTACCTTGAAAAATAAAGAAAAGGAAATTTGTTTGTAACGTTTAAACTGAGTGTTCCTTATATGCTTTACAGATTGATATAACTCTCTTCCATTGAAGCAGTTTTGATCAATGGTTTTTACTATTTTTTTTACTAAAACATGAAATATCGAGTGTTTACCCGTGGTCCCATTGGGTCGACCCATTAACGGGTCTACGGGAAAATTTGATTCCCCGTGGTCCCATGGCAATAGGGATTGCTTTTTGGTCTTATAATTTATCTATAAAAAATAAAAATCATTTATTAATTTATGAGTTTTGTTTCATGATCATTTCTCTCTATTGTTACAATTCATGTGTTCATTTCATTATCATCCAGTGCCACGATAACTGAAATCTCACCAGTAACTAGCTCCATTTGAATATCTCTAATATATTTATCATTCTCAATCAATGATTTTAAATAGCCTTGATCTGAATTGTTTTTTGTTTTGTAGTTAACGCTTGTTAATTTTGCAAATAAATTCAACAATCGTTAAATATTTCTGTTCGACTTTTTAATACGTTTATTTATTTTACCGTGAAATGACTGACACATTGTTTGTTCAATGTCGTTCTCCAAAAACACATATAACCTCCCAGATATTATCCTTAACAAACCATTGCCTTTCAATGTAGTCCAGGAATGTATTAATATTTTTATTTTCATTGCAATTATACTGCGACTGAATGTATTCCCAGCCTTCCCGTAAATTTTATCTTTGGGCAATAATAGTAATACTAACCATAAACCAACTAATAGGTATCTTTGCTGGTTTAGTATTTTTAACACCTATTATTCTCTTTGAATTTCGCCACATGGCTTGCGACCAGTGGTAATAACAACCAACCACGATTATGTCTGGGTAAACAACTGAAACAGCATTCAAAGCTGCATGTTCGTCACTATGATACTTTTGTGTTTTCCAATTTGGCAGCTGTGTTTTTAATAATCACATAGGTTTCGTTTTCTTTGTCACTAAGCAGAGCAAAAATTATCGGTTTTCCCGTGGTCCCACCAGGGGGACATGATGGTGGGACCACGGGTAAAAGGAGGATCAAACACTATTGGTCCGCAAACATTTCCTTACAGAAATGTTATACAAAATGGTTGCACTCGGAACCTTGTTTTATTTAAAAAGCTCTTAAGTAAATTAAAATTTGAAAAAAAAAAATTAATGATTTTTATTTTTTATCGATAAATTATAAGACCAAAAAGCAATCCCTATCGCCATGGGACCACGGGGAATCAAAATTCCCCGTGGACCCGTTAATGGGTCGAACCAATGGGACCACGGGTAAATACTCGAAATATCGTCGTTTGTTTTTGTAAAGGAGGTAGTTGTAGGGTGACCACAATTTATAATGTTTAACAAAAGACCGTTAGTTAGTCCATCTTTTATTGTTTAGGTAGCGAAGTTGCCAGCTTAGCTGGGTCATTATACGGGGCATAGCTTTAAAAACAACCGTATGAGTTGTTATGACGACGTGATGTAAAAACAATATTTTTACTAGAGAAGAACCCATTCATATCCATACTGCGTCATATGGAATTAGTATTTCTAATTTCAAAAATCAACAATAGTTACATCATGTTTAACCAAAAATAAACTATACTAATATTATAAAGAGAAAATGTTTGATTTTTGTTTGTTTGTTTCGAATTGGCTGTGAAACTTCTGCACCGATTTAAAGTAACTCTTACGGGGGTGAAATATATTATGTAGGAAGATGTACGGGTCGTTATGTAATAACACAATTATAAGCGAAATACAAACATATTTACATTTTACTTTTAATTTAATCTCATGTAACTACTTGAATAAAACGCATTTTCTTATTTAACTAACGGTCTTTTAAACATTATAAATTGTGGTCACCCTACAACATTAACTCCTTTACAAAAACAAAAAAATTATTTTCTCTTAAGGTACCGTAAAATGGGGGGAATAGGGTTGGAACTGAGTAGTTTCTTTGCTAACCTTTGGTGAGCCCACTTTTAAGTTCAACTATGGTTCAGTAGATTTTTTTAACAGAAGAAAAATCATTTTATGTACTGGCAATAAAGAAATCTTTGCTAACCACAGACAATAATAAAAAAAACACATTTGAATGTGAGCGCCCAAACTGCTGAAGTTTTAGTCCATCTAAATTTTGATTTTGCCGTCAAACTAAACAGTTGGAAGTGACTTGTGTAATTCAAATCGATTAAATATTTCATGAAGGAGCTAAGGCCACAAAAAGTAAGTACATTTTATTGCTGATTTAGATACAATCCATAATATCTGTTTCACATACAACTTCTTTGGTTTTTTGGGGTTATTAGGGTCGTCGATGGGGTCATTCGGGTCATAGGATGGGGTGGATAGGGTCATAATATGGGGTTAATAGATTCACTTGCGAGGTGAATAGAGTCAACAGAGGGGGAAAAAAGGTTTTCGCTATAGGGTTGTCACAAAGGTAGTTCGCGCAAATAAATATTTATTTTATGGACATTAGTTTCATTTGGGGTGTTGAAATTAGCAAATATTACAGCTCTAATTTTAAAAGTCGCATGTACCTACTTATAAAAATTATAAGATTTAACTTATTACTTGCAGCTCTAAATACAAGATGCCTCGTGTGTACAAACCGAAACCTGGTGCAAAAACGTACAAAAAATATGATTCGGTTGTTATAGAAAAAGCCCTGCAAGAATTAATTACATCTGCCAATAAAGGCATTAATGCCGTTTAAATTGTTGAAGAAATTGGTCGAATATGATGAATATTAATTTTTTTTTTGTATTAATGTTTAACTACAAAACTGCTCCTGGCTGGCTCGGTGGAACAGTGGTTAGTGACTCAGGTTCATAAGCTGCGGTTCCAAGAGTCGTGGGTTCGATTCCCACTCGGGACAAATATTTGTATGACGAACATCGGTGTTTGTTCCGTGTCTGGGTGTATTATTAAATATATTTAAGTTTATTTGTGTATCCACTGTTGATCCTGATTTCCGTAACACAAGTGCTTAAGCTACTTACCACGGGATCAGATCAATGTATGTGATGTTGTGTACATTAGATTTCTAAAACCCTAGGAAGTCTGATTAGTGAATTAACTAAAGATAGAAGTTAGTTTCATATGTCTTTAAAAATTTGTTTAATTTAATAATAAAAAATATGCTCACAATGATTTTTTGTCATCCCTAGCTATACATTCTATTCTCCCCAGTCTCGACTCTATTGACCCCGTACCTGGGGTGAATAGGGTTTTGAAGGATTTTTTCGATTTTCTCATAATTTTGTAATGGGACCTAATAAAGTATTGTATATCATATAAAAATATACATATCCGGACAAATAATAGCGTTTTCAAAATCCACATTTTTTAGATATATGTAGAGTACTTCTGCAACAAAGTTGGGAAGCTACCCTATTCACCCCATTTTACGGTATATAGTTTATAGCGACGGGCGATATTTCATGTTTAAGTAAAAACCATTGATCTAAACTTCTTCATAAAAATGTGCATGAAGTTGAAGTCGCACCTCGGTATCAAGATTTTTTTAGCGGAGCACACGTACGACGATACACGAGTACTGGTATTTTCTTCGGCTGAATCTGGACAAATTAATTATGTGCGAATTAACAGACTTTTACGGCGATGGAACCTTTAAAAGCTGTCACATTCCATTTCAGAAACTTTATTCAATCCACGGTGATACTGGTAGCACGGTCAATCACACAAATATAATAATACCTCTAGTATACGCTTTGATGAGTCACCGAAATACAGACTTCCTACGTGATTCTGTTCATTATGATAAAGTTGCAGTTGCCAAATCGGAACCCTATTAAATTTAAAGTATACAACGAAAATGCAGCTATGCGAGCAATAGCTATGGTTTTTCCATCAATTATTGTGAAAGGCTGCTATTACCACTACAATAAAGCTATCTTTATGAAAGGTCGTGAATTACAAATGACAAATGGTCAAGACCCGAAGAAGGGTCAGCGTCAGAATCGCCGGTCACTAGACGTATTTATTGTTGAAAATATGACCAATAATTGCTGCCCAATTGCTTCTATTTGGTTCCTATAAGTACATAGTCAATTGGTGCCATCAAATTTTAGACAATATGGAAGATATAAGAGTGACCGGCCATCCAGATGTCTAGTTGGCCGGTCACCTAGTTGTGGTACCTTAAGTGCGTGGAATAGCTGAAGTATCCCTTGGCCAAACATTACTGCCCGTTTGGTGCCGTCAAGCTTTTAAAGCTCCGCACCCAAAGCTATCATGGAATTACAGTATCGAGCTATTTTCCTTTGTACGAGGGGAGGTCAATAAGTTCGCGGAATGAGAGAGAAGGAGGTTGAAACTAAAAACCAAATTATTTTTCCTTTTCAATATATTCTCCTTTAACCCTAATACATTTGTCGGATCTCTCAAATAACTTGTTTATGCCATCGAAAAAAAAATATTTGTCTTTGGTGTCAAAATAGGCCGAAATTGCCGACTTGACTTCTTCATCGTCGTCAAATTTCTTTCCACGCAGCTCTTTCTTCATTTTTGGAAATAAATAATAGTCACTGGGGGCCAAGTTTGACTGTATGGTGGGTGGTTTAATTGTTCAAAGCCGCATCGGTGAATGGCAGCCGTCGCAACATGGCACGTGTGGACGGGTGCATTGTCGTGCAAAAGGAGCACACCTTTTAACAGTTTTCCTCTTCTTTTTTACTTAATGGCTTCTTTCAATCTTTCCAGAAAAGAAGCGTAGTACTGTCCCGTTATAGTCGCACCACGTTCTTTATAATCGATCAGTAAAATACCTTCTGTATCCCAAAAGATAGTCGCCATGATCTTTCCGGCCGATTGTGGCACTTTGAACTTCTTTGGAGGAGGTGTGCCTTTTTTATGCCACTGCATCGACTCTTGCTTCGACTCAGGTTCATAGTGGTGAACCCAGGTTTCATCTCCAGTAACAATCCGGGCCATAACTTCTTCCTTTCTCTCTCCACAGAGCTCCAAAAACTGGTGAGAGCACTCGACACGCTCGCGTTTTTGAAGTGGCGTGAGCATTCTCGGAACCCATCTTGCATTGACTTTAGTCATCCTAAGATGATGACGTAGGATATTTAAAATACATGATTCGGATACTCCAACCATTGCTGCAAGTTGCTTCTTCTTCAGTCAGGCATCTTCCAATACAAGTTTTTCTACTTTTTCGACGATTTCCGGTGTAGTGGCCTCAATTGGCCGTCCGGAGCGGGGGTCGTCTTCAATGGACTGCCTTCTTTGTTTGAAAAGACCATGCCACTTGTAAACCATGGTTTTACCAGGGGCAGAGTCCGCGTAAACCGATAACAGCTCTTGAAAAATCGTTTGAGCGGATTTTCCTTGCTTGGTAAGGAACTTAATAACGGCACGGTGTTAAATTTCCTCCATACTGGCTGACTTCTTCCCGATTTAGTTGTTTGCAGGTCGATAACTCAAAAGTTAATGACCCGATTAGGTTCAAACTTGGTATATGTGTTACGGTCAATGTGAGCAATCGGTAATTATCTATAATCACCGGTTAATATAGATAATTCCCAACGCACATGGTAAATGTAGTGAATTATTCAAATTTACCGGTAATTATATAAAACTCCCGCTCGACTGTGGTAAATGTTGACATTGCTGACAAATATCACAAATACTCTGCAATTCCAAATGTCACAAATCTCAAATCTCCAAAATATATTGACGAGAAAGAATTTCAAGAGTTCCACTGAAAATTCCCTGCCAATTTTCTAATTTTGTTTAACTTTATATTTATAAGATAGTATTTTTAAAAAAAATCAAACATGAAGTTTGGTTTCTAGATACTTGACTGGTTTATTTTATAACTAGCTGTGCCCGTGAACGCGCGTGAACGTCGCGTGAACTACAGGATTTTACATACAAAAGTTTTTTCGCAGTAACTCCCGATCCCTTACAAATTTTGCAATATCGCGTCGTAGTATGCTTTAAGTCTATTAGGTACCTACCCTAATATACTTAAAGCATACTTGCGACTATGATTGAAATTTGGTATGCAGGTGCATGCCAAATTTCAATCATCTATCTTACGTGGTTTAAATGTTTTCAGAAAAGTTATTTATAAATACATACTTAACTACATAATCACACCTAGACATGGAACAAACACCGATATTCACCAAACAAATATATGTCCCGAGTGGGAATCGAATCCACGACTCTTGGAATCGCCAGCCTGCGTCACTAACAAAACCATTGTTTCACCGAGCCAGTCAAGTTCAAGTTAACAAGTTTTATTTTATTATTTGCCACATTTACAAAAAGGGTATGGTAATTTTATATAATTACCGGTAAATGTGATTAATTCGATAGTTTTCACCACCTTAACCACGAACACTACTAATTATGCATAGTGACCGGTAATTATACATAATAACCACTCTATCCACTTTTACCTTAACATATGTACTCTTAATGAGGTGCTTAACTAGTGCCTACCTGGACGGGCAAATTTATCCCCACCGACCCCTCCATTCCGCGAACTTATTGACCTCCCCTCGTAGCCTTCGGGGTGAAACGAGCAAAACTATGTACACACGATATTGCTACAGCAATATGCTCAGGCGCTGCAATGCGAGGGTACATCATTATTTTATTTAAAATGTAGTTAAGCATATTGTTTATTATGGTTCGGCACTGTTACAGCTAGCATTACTTGTAGTCTGATATAATTTTAACGTAATATTATCATTGAAAATAAATAAATAATTGCTAGAGGAAGGGGTGGTAATTTGGAACCCTACTCTTTATAGTTCTGACGAAAAACAATCATGCACCAATTTAGAATGTGCTACAAATAAAGTAACAAAGAAAGTGTCCGTTTTACGATTACACGATAAGAGGGTAGTAGATATTCAAAAAGCTGCAAACACATTGATAAATGATATGGACATGACACAGTGCGGTCGATCTACTTGTGATGGTTTAAAAATATTTGAATTGACCTTGCGCAACCTAATATGTTTTGAAACCTCCGATGAGCAGATTTTTGTACATGAAGCACCTGCAAAGTTACTTTTGCAAAATAAGGAATATGAATTGATTTCGGTAATTGAATTCGTTCCACCTGCTATTGGGACAATGGGTCACTATAGAGCACACTGCAGGCGGAGTAATGTGTGGCAGTGTTATGACGATATGAGTACGAGACTTACGAGGAGTTATAAAAAAGTTATTCCACATTGTATTATATACGTAAAAAAAAATCAGGGTGAAGACTGAAGTATTAAAATCAATATTTCCATTATTATTCACTTAATCATAGTAAAATAAATTTAATTTACTTCATTGTTTTATTTCATATTAAAATTCAAACATATAAAAATGTAGACTTTTGGCCCGATGCTTCATTTGTCAGTGACCACCACTGCTTCATAAATGAAGAGTTGAGAGTTCGATCCCCACCCGGGACAAACATTCGTGTAATTTACATTTTGTGTTTATTCTGTATACTAACACACCCAGATACAGAACAAACAAAATGTCAATGTTATATTTAAATATACAATACTTATTTGATATATTTCGCACGCAGATGCGGAACAATCACAAATGTTCATCATTATAATATGAATGGTGTCCCGGGTAGGGATTGAACCCACGACTGCGTACAAATCAGGGTTACTACCAAATACGCCATGTAGCCCGCAAAAAGCATTATTTTTTTTAATACATGCAATAAGTAGTAATAACATAATATTGTGCTCGTTTCATAATAAGAGGTACTGAAGTTAAAAGGAAAATAGATCGATACTATACTTCCATGATAGCTTGAGGTGCGGAGCTTTTAAAGCTTGACGGCACCAAACGGGCAGTAATGTTTGGCCAACGGATAATAGGATAACGTAGGGTTCCAAATTACCACCCCTTCCTCTAGCAATTTTTTATTTATTTTTAATGATAATATTACGTTAAAATTATATCAGACTACAAGTAATGCTAGCTGTAACAGTGCCGAACCATAATAAACCATAATGCTTTATTACATTTTAAATAAAATAATGATCTACCCTCGCATTGCAGCGCCTGAGCATATTGCTGTAGCAATATCGTGTGTACATAGTTTTGCTCGTTTCACCCTGAAGGCTACAAAGGAAAATAGCTCGATACTGTACTTCCATGATAGCTTGAGGTGCGGAGCTTTAAAAGCTTGACGGCACCAAACGGGCAGTAATGTTTGGCCAACGGATACTTCAGCTATCCCACGCACTTAAGGTACCACAACTAGGTGACCGGCCAACTAGACATCTGGATGGCCGGTCACTCTTATATCTTCCATATTGTCTAAAATTTGATGGCACCAATTGACTACTCATAGGAACCAAATAGAAGTAATTGGGCAGCAATTATTGGTCATATTTTCAACGATAAATATGTCTAGTGACCGGCGATTCTGACGCTGACGAAGAAGGAACGTATGGTAAGCCTAAGCGCAGTTATTCCACTGTAACCTAAAGAGGAGATCATGAATGGGTGGGCGTATATTATATCGCGATATGATGGTGATGACCAGCAAATCCGAAAATTTATGAAAACATGAAAACACAGTGGCTCCGCAAAGAATTTCAAGAAATATGTATTTTTGGCGAGACTCGTCGTACCACCAACTTTATTAAAGGGTGGCATAATAAGTTAAATAAAACCGTCGGTAAAAAAAATCCAAACATGATGCAATTGGTACGTATACTTACAGAAGATGCCTCATTATAAACTGTTCGCAACATCCAGAGACAGAACAATGCAGAACCACAAAAAAAAACGATCAAAGATGTCAGTACTAAATGACGAATTTATACAAGAAGCTCAATGGATTTCGTACAAGGTAATATTAAAGGTAATATTACAATGGGTCTCTCTTGGAGATTTTACGACATTAAAGTTAAAAATTAACGTAAAAATTTACCTAAGTAAACAACTTTGATTATAGTGATAAATAAAGACATATTTTAGATAAACAACTACCAAATAAGAAATTAGAAAAACGCAACAAATGACAAGACAGATGATAAACGACTAACTAAAGTTTCAGTCGCGCGACCACAGGACAAGCTTGAAAAATAAGACTCCTCTTTTTTTTTTTTGCACGTCCATTTCTGCGCCTTCGATGCGCCGGCGCGGAGGGGTCATTCTCCCGCGCTCGTTCGGCCTCCTCTTTCTGCGAAATTACTGTTTCGCAGAAGGAGGCGACCGCCACCCAGACCTCCCTTTTTTGGACCATCCCCGCCAAAAGTTGGGGAAGGGAGTCGGTCTGGCCGGCCACGGTGTATAGGGCCGACCTTTCTGCAGGCCACGACGGGCACACAAAGAGTGTGTGGTCCACTGTGTCTGCGTCTACCTTACACGCCCAACATATCGATATCGGGCGAATCCTCCCGCTGGATGCGGTGCAGAAACTGGCCGAAGCAGCCGTGCCCGGTCAGCACCTGCACCAGGCGGTAGGATAAAAATCCATGCGCCCGCTCGAGCCACTGTTCCAGTATGGGCCCAAGCGCATCCATTAGGTTGCGACCAGATGGTGCGGCCGCCATATCACGCGACCACTGCCGAACCAACTCGCCCCGTTCCTCTCGCGCAAACGCCGCTCGCTCTTCTAGTGAGGGGCGGAGTCCCCGATTCTTGAATTCAGCCTGGCACATGTAAGTTATGGCCATTGATATGGCCTCCAGTTCCCACGGCGGGGTGCCAGCCAATGCACACGCCGCCGGGAAGCCCGCCGACCGGTAGGCTCGCGCCACCCGGCACGCAATCACCCGCTGGGGTTTACGGAGTAGGGCGGTGTTCCCCCTGTGGTGGAGGGAATCCGCCCAGATGGGAGCCCCGTAGAGGGCCATACTGCGAATAATGCCGGCGTAAAGCCGCCGGCATTTGGCCCTGGGCCCCCCCAGATTTGGGAGTAGCCACCCCAACGAGTCCGCTGCCTTGAGGAGGCGCGGTGACAGCCCACTAAAATGTGGGAGAAACTGCCACCGCGCATCCAGCACCAAACCCAGATACCTCATGTGGCGCTGAATCGCCACTCGGACTCCCCCAACTAAGATGTAAGCGTTGGTGGGAGGTCCTTTCCGAGGCCCGTGGAAGTAAACGGCCTCGGTTTTCTCCAGCGCCACACGAAGCCCAAGACGCCGGATCTTTTCCGCCACTATGTTGCTGGCGGCTGTGGCCCTTCTCGCCGTCTCTTCAAAGTCCTTCCCCCGGGCCGTTACGAGGGTGTCATCAGCGTAGCAGATGGTACCCGTTCCCGGGGGAAGAACACCGCGCAACAGCCAATTGAAGCCGATGTTCCACAGAAGAGGCCCCAAGACGGAGCCCTGTGGAACACCGGACTCAACGCCGTGCCGCATCAATTCGCCGGAGCGTGTAACGAAAGCCACGCATCTATCCTCCAAGTAGCTTGCTAACAGGTCGCTTAGATATTTTGGGACTCCTCTAATTAACCAATCACAACATTGTAAGAGCGAGACAAAGATAAGCTTATTTTGTGCTCACAGGAGCATGAGCATGCTTTTCACATTTATTGTTACGTTTTAACTTGATTAATAAAAATACCAATTTATGGCACCTGTGCCATTGGCGGTCTTTTTTCGTGTTATACTTCCTGGCCACGACACAAAAGCAATTTCATTGAAATTTGGCAGTATAATTGTCCATTAAACGTCTATTTTAGTCCAATGTTTTAAAAAAAATGTCTTTCTAAAGATATCAATCATTAATCGTTAATTTGATTGTTTGATTAACTAATTATTAACTACTTATTTATTTATTTAATTTACTGGAAGACACTAACAGCTTGATACACAAAATATGTATGTGTAGGAAGCGGGGATACAATATTACAACATACTGAATAATACGTCAGTTATATAGAAACCGATCTAATACTTTATTACTTTTCTTAATGAGAACCATATCCATCACTTATCACATTTATCAAAGTATAACCATAGCAATTGTAGCAAATGCCTAAGACATAAACTACAATTAGAGTTTGATTTATTAATTACAAATTGCACAGCAGCAGTTTTATAATTAACGATAATAATTAATTCGACAATCGAATGAATTATCCAAAGGTGTCTAAGATAAGCTATTGCAACGGTACAACGAGTGCACCGTGCCACGCCAGAGCCAAGACTGCCTGCACTGTTCAAAGTGAGCGCCTTTTATAGACAAGTCGAGCGGCGAGGGGGAGTGACTAACGACGCAGCTGGTCGGTGACGTGACCCGTGCACGTGCAGCTTGTTACTCATTCTATAATGAAGGCGAGCGATGACTCCTGCCGACATATGCATCAAAGTTGTTATTGACACGACGTAAAGAAACCATAATATTGCCAAATAAAATGTATGACACAAGATTAAAAAAAAAGTGGCTTGTATGTCTAACTGCCGCTGACCAAAAGAAGTGTATAAACACTTTTAAATCAGTCATAAGGAAGGAAATATCAGAAATCCCAGAGCTTTTAACAGTCAACAATGAAACTGATAACACAGTTAACACACACCGCAAAGAAGAAGAGTTTTTTGATTTCCATTTCGACTCTGGCAGTGAAGCGAATTTAGTTGATGCTAAAAAGAGAGCAGATATGATCATTTCAATTTTTTTTGCCGAGGGAAGCCAAGAACGAGAACTTCCACTAAGTTATCCTGTAATAGGCAAAGCGTTTATTAAGTACAATACACCAATGCCGTCCTCTGGCTCAGTAGAAGGAATGTTTTCTTTTGCGACTATGCTAAATAAGCTTAGATCACACAGATTATCTGAAGACTTTTTTGAAAAAAGAGTAGTTATATTATTTTGAACAAACAAGAAATTAGTAAAGATTAGTTGATTGAAAATATTCTTCAAAATTAGAATTCCTGTATTTGAACGTTAGAAATTATTTTTTTGTTCTTTAAATGATTAATAAAAATATTATAAGAAATCTGTGTCTTTATTTAACATCATTTCTTTACCGTAGAATTAATTACATTGATGGATGTATTAGGTTTATTATCAAGTTAATCAATTAATGATTAATAATTAAAGATTAAAGGCAATAATGTTGCGCCGACCCCACTTAGTGTGGGATAAGGGCAGGAGAATGATGATTAAAGGCAATAATCATGATTAAGATTACTTTTTTAATTATGATTACTATAATCATGATTAATGTTCATGAAAATTGATTTTAATCAATCAAATTAATTAATTGATTATAAAATTAATTGATTAATGCCAACATTGGTGTCAACTATAGGTAATTTGTTTGTTACAGTTATTTTGATCACGATGCCACCATCTCAAGTCATTAGATTTAATTCTCCATCAATAATGGACTCCTATTTACCTACAAATGAAAACCATCCAGCACAGGCGTCTGGTACGAATCTCTCTTTGAATCAGGAACTAACACATCACAACAGAATCTGATATATTAATTATGCCCCATGAAACACAAGAAATCACTGATTCAGATACATCTGCATACAGTCATAAAAGAAGTTCCAAAAACACCTAACAAAGTACCTAGTAATTGGAAAATTCTCAAAATATACCATCATCATTGAGACAACATAATATTACAGATAGTTTCCCAAATAAAGCAGATATGGTGATTCCTAGTCCATTCAAAAGAGCCATTCGTTGTTTTGGCCGAAAACCTAATGAAAGCCTCAAAAAGAGAAAGAAAGAAAAAGTTGTCTGTGATTCGTCTAAAGCTGTATTCAAAGAAAATGTTGAGGATATTAGTGTTATTAGTACCAAAAATGATTATAACAGGTGATATAATTAAGTACAGTTTTGGGAAATCTTTAGATGTATTTCTTATTTTTTATTGTAGAATTCACTGGGACCAAACATGTTAATTATTGGTGCACATTGGTGTCAACTATTAGGGGTTTCTGTTTTTTGTGATGTCATTTATTAGTACTTAGAACTTAGTTAAGAAAAAGATATATGATTTTGAAAAATGTCAATGTTTGGTACATTTTAAAAGATATCATAATTTAATAAGAGTTGCAGGACTCTCATAAGTTTTATGTTTCTATTTTAATAAATAAATACGTTAAAACTCATCAAAGTATGTGTTTCCCTTAACGTGTCTACCATTAGTGCTTTTACCTTAGTTCACTAAAAGGGGGAAAAAATGTAACACTAAAAAGTATGAAAAAAATTTTTATTATCAAAGAATAAAAACCGCTTTCTCGTTGCCCCAATACTTTCGCTATGCTGGTATACAAAAATAATACTTTATATCATAGTCCACTTGTGAGAATGTGCCGCAACTATAATGAAATAGTCCGAGGTAGCAGGGACATTGATATTTTTGTTGACAATTTTCGTAAATATAAGAAAGCGATATCTGATGCTCTAAAGGGAGAAATGTATTAAACTGCCACTGTTAGTTTTAGTTATTTTGTTTTGTTTTGTTTTTGTTAACCCAACTGTCACATTTTGTTTTTGAATTAGTTGATTTTCTTATTTGTTATTTTTTTATTATCACCACACTCTGTGCTCGCCCATCGTATGTGACATAGGCAACGCTAGTTATATTATCATGCTGTGTTCACTACTTTGGATTACTGTCTAGCCTTATTTATAAATAGAATATCTGTATCATTTACATGTTTTACGATTGTAATCTGTTTGTGAACCTATTATAAAAAAATAAAATAAAATAAAAACCCGATACACTAAAAAGGTCGTAATATAATACGAACATTTAAAATTATCTGGATAGGAATTTGATATGTGTTTGAAAGCGGTGCCGTTTGTATTTCGTGCAGAAAAGCACAGTGTGTGTTCGTTGTTGTTTGGCACCGCCTTCAAAAACATATCAAATTCTTACCCAGATATTAAATGTTCGTATTATACAAGGTGTAACAGGGGGGGGTGGATCATCGTAAGTCAATCGATGGGGGACTTCAATACCTATCAATATAACCCCCATGTATGTTCAGCGATTTTCAATGATTTGAGTCATAACCCTATCATATTGGAGTAAAAAATAATTCTTCACAAAAGTTTTACGAATCGAATTAAGCCTTATTTTAAAAACTACTTACATTACTAAGCCTTATTTTAAAAACTACTTACATTCATGGGTAGTATACCCTGAAATTTTCATACCGCTACTGCCAGAGCATCAAAACGAAAATTGAACGTGAATGGCACAGGTGCCATAAACAAAGAAAATTTAGTGTTCATAATGGGCGCCATTATGGGTTATGCATAATTACACCTTTTTACAAAGGTTTTTCGGATGTTGCAAAATGCTACTACTACATTTAGCCTTATCACAATTTGGGCTCCTGAAAAATCTGACAAAAAAGATGCATCCACAACCTTCAAACAAGCTTCTTAAGAAGGTCTAAGCTCATAGCCAATAATGGTGCCCATTATGAACACTTACTGTAAAAAAAATAATTAACAAAAATTATGTATTTTCTTTGTTTTATTTTCACCACTATAATTTGCAGTTCTGTAAATTTACTGCTACTAATGTTACTAACATAGCGTAAATTTGCTGAAACATATCGATTTATTTTTTAAATTTAAATATTACATGAAAAATAAAAACACTGATTTATGGCACCTGTGCCATTCGCGTTCATTTTTCGTTTTGATGCTCTGGCAGTAGCGGTATGAAATTTTCAGGGTATACTATCCATGAATGTGAGTAGTTTTTAAAATAAGTTCTAGAAAAAAAACACAAGTACTTTTTTTTCACTAGAGGCTTTGAAAGTTTGTAGACACAATTCGATTGGTAAAACTTATGTGAAGAATTACTTTTTTTATTCCAATATGATAGGGTTATGACTCAAATCGGTATCGTAATTATATAAAGACCCACTATTGAACTACTTCTAGAAAAAAAATCATGCAAGCAGGTCCAGTAGTTAAGCTACAGTGAAGACTTTTATACTAAATTCCGTCTTCTTACAAAAAATTCACAAAAATCTCAATAACTTTGGAACTATTGAAAATCACTGAACATACATTTGGGTTATATCGATAGGTATTGAAGTCCCCCATCGATTGACTTACGATGATCCACCCCTCCTGTTACACCCTGTATATGTATCATAATGTTCGAAGTATATGTATAGTAAACCAAATAGTATACAAAACTGTTGATACTGTGATTGACAGTTTTAATTTTTGGATATATTTTATCATATTATCAATTGTTCTCATCAAAAATATGTTAATGCCGTACTGTATCAGATGGCCATAAAGTACCCTTTCAATGGTAGCGTCATTTTCATCAGCCTAAAAGATATGGTCTGCATTAAAATGTACGGCATAATTTTTTCCTAATTTATTTATGTTAATACTATTTAAAACATCAATACTACATCAACATCAATACTATTTAAATAATAATAAAAACTGATTTTCAATTATACTGTTCTTCAACTGCTAAGCAGACTATGTGGACTATATTTTTCAGTTGAGACCTTTTTTAAGCCAACCAAGGCGATGCAATATCGGCTTGTTTAATTTATTCCAAACCGTTATATAAAACCAAACCATTATAGACAAAAAATTGTAAACAAAAAAAAACCGCCTTTTAAAAACCCGACTCACTAAAAATTACAAAATAATATAACGAACATTAATCTGGGTATGAATTTGATTTGTTTTGAAGGCGGTGCCGTTTATATTTCATGCAGCTTTCCTCAAAATTTTAATTGGCACCGCCTTCAACAACATATCAAATTCATACCCAGATTAATGTTCGTTATATTATTTTGTAATTTTTAGTGAGTCGGGTTTTTGAAGGCGGTTTTTTTTTTGTTTACAATTTTTTTTCATACTTTTTAGTGTTACATTTTTTTCACCCTATTAGTTCAGCTCACCTATAATTCTACTGAAATTAAAACTAGTAGTCTTAATATGTATACAGTATTGAAAGAAATATCCCTTTACTCCCAACCATTAAGGAGTTGACCTTCCATCATCAGCTAAGCATCATAACATTATGATTGCCAGACGCAAATGCCAATATTACTTCTGAAAATATGTAAAACGCGGTACATGTGCCTATACAATTTGAGGGTTGCCCTCGATTTCTCCTGGATCCTATCATCAGATCCTAGACTGGACCCTATTAGTGCAGCTCACCTATAATTCTACTGAAATTAAAACTAGTAGTCTTAATATGAACACAGACTTGAAAGAATTATCCCTTTACTCCCCACTATTAAGGAGTTGACCTTACATCATCAGCTCAGCATCATAACATTATGATTGCAAGAAGCAAATGCCAATATAACTTCAGAAAATATGTGAAACGGGGTACATGTGCCTATAAAATTTGAGGGTTGCCCTGGATTTCTCCTGGATCCCATCATCAGATCCTAGACTGGTCCCTATTAGTTCAGCTCACCTATAATTCTACTGAAATTAAAACTAGTAGTCTTAATATGTATACAGTATTGAAAGAAATATCCCTTTACTCCCAACCATTAAGGAGTTGACCTTACATCATCAGCTCAGCATCATAACATTATGATTGCAAGAAGCAAATGCCAATATAACTTCAGAAAATATGTGAAACGGGGTACATGTGCCTATAAAATTTGAGGGTTGCCCTGGATTTCTCCTGGATCCCATCATCAGATCCTAGACTGGTCCCTATTAGTTCAGCTCACCTATAATTCTACTGAAATTAAAACTAGTAGTCTTAATATGTATACAGTATTGAAAGAATTATCCTTTTACTCATAACTATTAAGGAGTTGACCTTCCATCATCAGCTCAGCATCATAAGATTATGATAGCCAGAAGCAAATGCCAATATTACTTCAGATAATATGCAAAACGCGGTACATGTCCCTATAAAATTTGAGGGTTGCCCTCGATTTCTCCTGGATCCCATCATCAGATCCGGGACTGGTGAAAATGGGACCACCTCGGAAGTAAACTCTATCCAACCAAAAAAAAATTTTTGAAATCCGTCTATAATTGACGAAAATATCGGTGAACATACATAAAAAAAAAAAAAAAAAAAAAAAATAATTATACATACAGACGAATTGAGAACCTCCTCCTTTTTTTGAAGTCGGTTAAAAATAAGATTTCGAATTAAAATAATTCGATCATTTGACACATCGATCGTACAATGTTTAATCTAATACTTAAATGGCACATCTCATAATCATGTAATTAATTATCACGTTTCACGAGTGAGATCTGGAGTCCTGCAATACAGGGTCTCCCTAGTTTAGGTTCCAGTTTTACAAGCATTGAATTAGTTCTCAAAATTTTGTGAAATTAAATTAAGCTTTCCTTTTAAGTTTCGTCGAACTTTAAACTTGCGTGTGGAAAGATAAATTATTAATCGATCAAAAGTATTTCGATTAAATAAACTATCGGCTAAATATTATGTCGACCTACAGTATACAGTATTTCGAACATTTAAACCGTCGCGTCGGCTAAAAGACATCGATTAAATGAACCAGCGAGGTTGCAAATTCGAGTAAATAACGCATCGTTCAAACAAACAATCGACGAAATATCATTGATTAATTGTAAATTGTAATTCGACGAAACATTTTTCGAAATGGAGTAGTGGACCCAGTAAAGGGTAAAAACAGGCAATTCCAAATGCACCATAATAAATAAATGATAAGCGTACTAGTGGCATTCGTGAAATAAACCCAATGTTAACTTACCTAGTAGCTATACCTTGCTCCATCATATAAGTAACTTATTCTTTCTTTTTACATTCTACTTAGGTATTATTATTCTTTATTTTAGGTTAATTTGCATGTAAACAAATTATTTTAACTTTGCTTTGACAAATGATAAATAATAGATATTGTCATAAATGACGGTAAAAATTGACATTAATTTGAATTTGAAGGAGTTATTATCAGTGAAACTCTTAAAATTCTTTCTCGTTAATATTATTTTTGCAGGTTTGAGTTTTGTGACATTTGGAATTGCAGAGTACTTGTGATTTTTGTCAGCAATGTCAATATTTAACTCAGTCGCGAGGGAGTTTTATATAATTACCGGTAAATTTGAATAATTCACCACATTTACCATGTGCGTCGGTATTTATCTATAATTACCGGTGATTATAGATAATTACCGATTGCTCACATTGACCGTAACTTGAGAATTTAAGTGAGGTAAGTAATGTTTTTACGTACCTTGATTACGTGATACATGCAAACCTAAGCAAGCTAGCAGGTAGGCATGCGTTCTTAGTTCATACTAACACTACATAATGGTCCACATTAAATTCGTCAGAAAATACGTGACGTCTGGCGGCCCTGGGATCTTGGACCACTAGGTACAATTCGAAATGACCCGAACGAGCGGTCGCTCATCTATTTGAACCCTTAAGTATCTAATGATTAAAAGATTACCCTATATGACTATTTTATAAGAATTCTAATTATACTTACACAGATACAAAACAGCCTTCCAAAAAATATTATTGTAGTGTGTATTGGCGCTATAAATCTGATATTACGACCTCGAATTCAATTGAGGCTCGATACTGCTGCGAGATCTGGATACTGTTTGACTGTACTTTGACCGTAATTTGCGCTTCATATCGAAAAATAAATCGGGATAGTCTCTCATAAACTTCCTAAAAGCACTCTTCTCCAATATTATAATCTGGAAAAATATAATAGTTACGACTGAATAAAGAAAAGCAAATAGACGATCCGTTTTCAGTTGGGTGGATGGGCATTAATATTAATAATATATTATATTCCTTTCAGACTAAATACAAAGTTGTATCTTTGATCAATTTCGGTTGGTCAGAGTTGAAGAACAGCTAGCTACCCCCTAAAACTACTAGCTAAAACTAGCACAATACCACATTGATGATACGAATCTATGAACTCACTTTACATCTAGTGACTGCAATAACGTAAGATGTCCGCATCTCCTTGTCTGTAACAAGTGACAATTCTCCGAAGAAGTCGCCATCAATTAGGTGACCCATTTCTTTGTGCTCAGAAGAATAAACAGCCAAAATCCCCACTTCAAGAATGAACAATCCATCTCCTTGCACCCCGGCCTACAAAATATACAAATAAATTGCATAGTTGTTGTAGACGAGCATTATTATTTTAAATCAATTACTCTTCCTATAAAAGTAATCGCAAAGATACAAAAGATGAAAAATTGTAGCTTTATTCGCCCAATGAAAACATTATTATTATAAAACAAGATTGCTTAATAAATAATGCATCAGACTTACTTCTGCCACTACATCCCGCTCAAAAAAGATTTCTTCTTTTAGTAATAAAACAAAACCTTCAATAACCTTTAAGGGCCACTCCGAAAAATAAGGTATTCTCGTCAGCAAACGACTATAACTGAGCATCATGATCTCCTTTTTCAGAATAAAAGGTAATGATTTGTACAATCCGTTCTTTTTTTCTACCATTATAGCCTTTGACATATTAAAATCATAATATTGTTGCATTTTTAATGATATCCTGTCAGGCAATCGACGTGTTTTAGCTAATCTCAGAGTCGCAGCCTTATTAGTTATGATTTCATCTTCTGAGAAATTTGCTCGACTTACGCAAGCGAAAACTTCTATCAGGCCCCACAAATAGAAACTGCTCGCTATAAAGTACGCCACCATAGACGTTACCTTATCAAGATAATATGCTCGAGTGAAGAGCCCAAAGTTAAACATGAGCAGAGCCTTGAACACCCTAAAAATATCATATGCGTATAGTTTAAAATTCGACAAATGCCGTACATTGTACTTTACATACAACACTCGTGCATAATAGGAGCGAACTCCCGCATAATAATATCCAGTTTTCATTAGTGTCATTAGTGATATTGTATCTGCGAATGACATAAATTGAACCATCGTCATTAACGCTACCATGCATATACGTAAGAACCTAAAGAAGCAAGTGGCACGATATGTTTTTCTTTCTCTGTCCCAATAGCTAGATGCTTCAATAAAGCGTATTAAACTGAATACACTTATTATTACAAGAGTACACACAAATTTATTCGATTTGCATAAATCCCGGCATGCAATGTTCATTCCATATCTCAAGAACATTAAAGAGTGCAAAGGTATAGCCGCTGCGACATGAAGAAACAATTTCATAGAACAGTAGTGTTCAAGAGCTTTATGCAAGTCTAAAACAGTCTTCTTTGTAGTTCTGTCTATATAACCACATTTAGTGTTAACGTATATATCAAATATAATGATGATCTCAAAGATTACTCCAAGATAATAGAAAAATAAGGGTGGCTCTCCTGATATCAAAGATGATGTGTGATAAAATATCAATTTGTTCATTAGAATCACGTGCAACAAAAATCCGTCCCAGAAACTCCTGAAAACAAAGTAACTGATTAATTATATTAAATGAGGGATTTATAGATTGAGAAGTTTTCAAACATTTTAGACAAAATGGTTAACAATTGTGTAAAATTTTATATGTGACTATTTTATTTTATAGTTAACTTTAAGAATGCGGGAACTACAAAAAGAAAAGAAAATGCGCGACCAAGAACAACTCGAAAGTCAGTATAAACGAAAATCTCTACAAAAACAAAAATCTTAAACGTATATGCAACAATGTAGAGCTAGAGAGACACCAGAACATCGAGTCCAACATTTAGAATGTTCAGAACAACGAATTCATCGTTTAGAAAGTTCAGGACAGTACGAACCGCACGCACTGGCGGAGATGGAGAAGATGAGGATTCTTCTGTATAAAATATGCCATTAGCAAAGACTTAATTAAAAGGATAAAATAAATTAATAGTCTTTTAAGCACGCTAAACACCAAAAAATAGGATCGTCCAAGAGATTTAACCATGGAAATGGAAACAAAACTTGTGAGATATATTTTATTGACAGAGTTCAAAAAAGGAGGAGGTTGAGAACCTCCTCCTTTTTTTAAGTCGGGATCTTTTTTTTTGACAAAACCGCCTTCAAAAACCCGACTCACTAAAAATTTTAAGACTAATATATTATGAACATTTATAATTATCTGGGTAGGAATTTGATATTTGTTGTTGAAGCCGCACCGCCTTTTGTATTTCATGCAGGCAGACAAGCATGGGTGCTATGTTGTCCTCAGTATTGATTGACACCGCCTTCAAAAACATATCAAATTCCTACCCAGATAATTAAAAATGTTTGTATTATATTATTTTGTAATTTTTAGTGAGCCGGGTTTTTAAAGGCGGTTTTTTTTTGTCAATATTTTTGGTCTTACAATAACCGACTTACGACGCTTAGCATATCAGTTAGCTGAAAAATACAGATTGAAACATAAGGATTAAGAAGATGAAGAAAAAAATTAAAAAAGATTGTTAAGATTGTGATTTTTAAGACTGTAAACCTGTTTTTAATTACCCTATATTAAATTCATTAGTAGCGAATGGTCGTTCAGGCGAAAAACTTATAAAGTGTTACTTTGGACCGAAAAGACATTAATACAAATTCTACCAGGAAGAATGACACGGATGCGATAAACATTGTGTCGAAAGATGTTTGAAAGTATTATACTCTTTTTCACCTAATAGTCCAGTCAAAATAGACATTTAACCTAGGAAAAATTCGCATAGAGCTGAAAATTGGCATGAATGTTGGGAACACTATTACAAATAATCTGTCAAAAGTCCCCATCGATCCCACGTCTGCAAAAAAAAATTATCAAGGTCAAATGTCACAAATATCAGTTTTATGCACTTTTGAGCGAAACGGTAAGTTTAATCATAAAAGTATGTATGACAAAATTACTTATCACGTAATTATCTATAAAAAATGTCTCAACACTTTGTTCCTAAGATTCACCATTTCAGAGATATAGCGATGCACAAAGTTGAAAAAGTTGTATTTTCAAACGCTTCCAGGCCCCCATGCGATTGTGCTAGACAGTTAACATTTTAACGCATGATGTATCTCAGTTGCCTCTATAACATCTAATACTAGAAACAACATGAAACCAACGTGTAAAGTGGGTTCTCATACAAAATCTATGTTTTTTTTCTCACACTTGGGCGTTTTTAACGTGGTTACCCTAGTGAACCTATTCCAGGTTATATATCGATCAAAAACGATATCAACAGATGAATGCATATTATGTAAAATATGAATTTTCTAATGATTAAAACCACGATATCTCGCGAATGGTGATTCGGAAAAGAAAAAGATTGGACCATTTTTGTAGAAAATTGTATGATCTACAACTTTTGTTTGACCTATTTTTACGATAATACTTACTGTTTTCGAGAAAAATGGAAAAATCCTTAATTTTATACTTTTGACCTTGAATATTTTTTTTTGCAGAAGTAGGATTGATGGGGATTTTTGATATTTCGTTTATTATGATGTATTTAACGTCTCTGGCAATTTTCAGCTCTATGCGAATTTTGTCTAAGTTAGCACTTATTTTTGTCTATTTTGACTGGACTATAAGATGATCCCTGTGACACTTCATTGTGTTCTGAATCACGCATCTTACGATTGACAAACGAAAATAATTTTATTGCACACTTTTTTCATTTTATTGCGGCGTCATTAGGAAAAATATCAAAATAAATATTTTTATACTTTTAAATGACAAACAGTATCGTTTAGTTTAATTTAATGTAATAGAACATTTAAAAAAAATACCTATGCAGTTCGTATACGTAGAATGGAACGTAGTAACTCTGACTACGTTCCATTCTACGTAACACGAACTGCAACAGGTATTTTTAAAAAAAATTATATTACTTTAAATTAAACTAAACGATTCTATTTCCCTTTTAAAAGTTTAAATTTATTAATTTAATATTTTTCCTAATGAAGCCGCAATAAAATTAAATAAGTGTGCAATAAAATTATTTTCGTTTGTCAATCGTAAGATGCGTGATTCAGAACACAATGAAGTGTCACAGGGATCATCTTAGTTGAAAAAGAGTATAATACTTTCAAACATCTTTCGACACAATGTTTATCGCATCCGTGTCATTCTTCCTGGTAGAATTTGTATTATTCTTAATAATATATTAATATAATATATTATTATATTATTAAGAATTAAGTATATTATTCTTAATAATTATTCTTTTGCGTGTGCCTACGACTGTGTCGTGCTTGGCCACATTTGTAACAATATTTGTGTCGTTCGTAGCTACTGGCGACATGGGATGTATTTTTTTGTCGCCAGTGGTGTCAAAGCCTATGGCTACAACTGGGAAAGTATGCGTTATACGTCGCCACTGCTGATAATTTTTTTCCTATTTTCGACAGCCGGGAATAGAGGTGACTATCAACATTGACACTAATTCGATTATTTCAAGGTCCATTTTAAATGGAACTAACGATGTTTGTTAATTATTATCAGTAATTAGTTGTTCTATGTTGATGGTACTCGTGTTAAAACGAAGGGTAATATTTCTTGGGAATTTTTTTGAATTTCTTAAACTTTTACACAAACAAATACCTATAAGTAAAGACTGGATATAACTTACTTGAATTTACTCAAAGGATGTATACAGTTTCTGTGACGACGAAATTGTCGGGTTCTCTCAACTTTTACGGCATGAGAGCTGTTGTAATAAATTCTATTCCTTTCATTGGTAAAAGAAAGCAAAAACAGATTGTACCACCATCTCTTGATAACAGCTCCGCAAGTGTTTCCTTTTATATCTAATTTAAGAACATCTTTTTCATGTACTATGGAACAACCATGATCGTAATAGGATTCATGAAAATCACCGTACATTTTAAATCTTTGGGAATAATGTTATGTTATAATGTTAGCTTTCAACCAGACACAGATGAGAAAATGTCAGTATGACAATATGGATTCATAGACTAGACGCATTGTTTTGTTTATTTTTCTTCTGTTCGACCTTTTTCATGCCTTCACTTAACTTGATTTTTGTTACATCCTTACTAATATTATAAAGGTGAAAGTTTGTATGTATGGATGTATGTTTGTTACTCATTCACGATCAAACGACTGAACCGATTTTCATGAAATTTGGTATGATGATAGCTGGCACTCTGGAATAACATATAGGCTACTCTTTTTGTTCTAGGTACGAACGAAGGTAGCTGGCACTCTGGAATAACATAAAGGCTACTTTTTTTCAGTTCATTGGGGGGGGGGTGAAAATTAGTATGGGATTTTTTTACGTTTCGATTTTTATAAAACTTGATATGGAGGTAGCTGGCTTTCCGGAGACCATTTTTTCTCGAAATTCTACCCCCATGGGAGTTATTGGGGGGGGGGGGGGGGGGAAACGTAGTATGGGAGAATTTATAAGTGTTTATGGATTTTTATAGGTATGAAGGCAGCTGGCACTCTGGGATAACATATAGGCTTTTTTTTAATTAAACCCCCATGGGGTTCATTGGGGGGGGGTGAAAATTAGTATGGGAGAACTTTTACGTGTTTGTAGATTATCATAAAACTTGGTATGGAGATAGCTGGCACTCTGGAAAGACACCAGCGTCACCAGCGCTACTTTTTTTTTCAAAATTCGACGAGAGAGTTGACGGAACTTTCACTTCAAATAAAACACCTGTTCTTTTTAACAAAACAATATGATTTATGCAGCAATATGATTTTTGAGCAGCAAGACAAAATATATGTAATATTATGACTGGTTGGGAATGATTTAAGAAAGGTCTCCCAACGTGTCACAGTGTAACTGGTTGGGAATAATTTTAAAAAGTTCTCCTAACGAGTCACAGCGTTAACGGTTACAGTGTTACTCGTTGGGAACAAAGGATAGAAATGAATAGGCCTACACGGATATGGGAAAGACAATGGATTGCTAGAAGAGATGAACGTGGTGTCAGTAGTAACTTTCTGACGGGCCGCTTCGCACTGAACTCGCCGGAAAATAGGATCGCGATCTATTCAAGTCAACTTATCAACTTACGACTTAACTCGCTTCTGTCGTTCAAATGATAGTAACGAATTTACTCGCCTACGACGCAAGTTAACTCGCTACTATACTTATTGAAATGTAAATCGGCCTTTAGGAGTTACGCGACGAGCAACTTTCTAGCTTGCCACTTAAATCTACACTACCTAATATTATAAAGAGGAAAACTTTGTTTGTTTGGTTGTAATCAAATATAAAATCGGACTTGCTCTTTTCATTAACGTTCATTGGTAAAGGATCATACAGAAATCTCAGAAGTACCTACCTACATATTAGTTTTCTATGAAAAAAATAAGATTATTTTTTCATAGAACAACGAGATCGTTGTGGTAAAAAAATACGTTACTGACAACTAGACAACTCATAGTTCAGAACCTATATTAATATGTACCAAGAAAGCTGCCAAAATATGCTCCCCGGGCGACTGTTACCCGTGCTACGCCACTGGCTCAACCATTATCAGAAATACAGATTGAAACTTAGTTTATCTCCGGAACAAAGGATTTATACAAATAAAAATGTATGCAAGCTTTACCCAAGAAAATTCAGTCAGCGTAAATTGCTAGTTATTTTTGGACCAAAATAATGAAAAAACTCGTGACGAAATTAAATAATACACACAATAAATTCTGACGATAAAACTCTGCTGCCAGCTGCTCTGCTGTACTTTCAAGTAATAATTACTTGAAAGTGAGCAGGAGCAGTGTGTGTGCTGCATGGGAATTTCGAATTATTGCCTGATGTAGGTAACATGATCTATTATGTAAATGAGGCAGAAGACTTTGTAACGGTAAACGAGTACATCGTAGAATATGAAAGGTACGTTAATAACGGACCTTTATCAAGCAATCTGCTGAAAGAAGGAGACTCAAGACTGCAATGCGCTGTGTTAGAAAAGAATACAAAATAATCTGAAAAAGTTCCTACTTACGAATGGCAAGGCCTACATTTAAAGAGTTGTTACACCTGACAGTCACTGATATAACAAACCTAATATTTATTATTCAAATAAGCACATAAGTTAAACTTTGCAAACATAATAGATTTACGCGGGAACAAACTACTGCATTATGTACATGTGAACATCTACAAAACCACAAAGAAATAATATAATATACATTGATCTCATTAAATGAACCCAAACCAAAAGTGAACAAAAATCATAATTAAATTAAATCGAAACTAATTGAAATCAAATTTCTCCAAAATGAGACCGTTTGAACGAGACAGACTAGTGACGCCATCTTTCATTAGTGCTTTTGGTCGTTTCTTTTTTTTTCACTTTCTCTCATCAGGGCAAGCAAAGGGATCTAGATCATACAGCCTTGAAAATAGTAGTTTTTTATTGGTATTATTTTATTGGTTTGACGCCATTGCTTTTGTCACCATAAGAAAACATACAAGATCAAGTTTTGTTTTCGATTTTTTGGCCTTGTGGTTAGGACTTTAAGCCAATTCTATATTTTGATACTTAGAATTTTTCATATAACTAACTGATTTACGTATAAATAATATAATAATATTAAATTCCTACAAAAAAAGGCGAAAGATTTATGCGTTTTGAAGGGAAACCAGTGTTCTAAATTACTACCAAATTAGTATCATGTGGCTTAGTAACCGAAGATGTTAAATTTGTATTAAGAAAAATAAAGTCAAATTTCTTCTCTTTCTTGTCTTGACATTTAGAAGTCGGCCATTGCCGTTTGCTATTGATGTTCTGTTTTTGTTTGGAAATACTTACAGTTCAGAATGCCTAAAAACATTACCAGTGAAGTGCGTGAAATAATCTTGAAGGTTAAAGAATTTATGGACGAGGAGAAACGTATGCAAGTTCCTATAATACCTCTCAGCAAAGTATATGTTAGAGTTTCTGCAGCTACGGGTAAGTCTATTTAGATCGGAGATTTTTTTATGGAAAATTAATACATGCTAAGAATGTTTAAGTTGGTCACATTATGTTTGTGAGGCAGAGTAATTTTACTACAGTTTTCTACAACCGCCGTAAAACTCATAAGGGTACGAAATCGTGAATAATGCATTTAGACGATAATTCGATTTTTGATATTATTTACTGTTAAAAGTTGTATTGTACTTTGATCAAGTTTTGGACCCATACTAATGTAGCAATAATTGCTAAATTCATATGTGTTAGAATTATACTTTTATTTCAGTTAAAGCTTTAAAATATCAAAGCCACAAATTATGATTGTTATTATACTTCAGCCAAATCCGATTAAGAATAAATGTAAACAAACCAATTTTAGGGTCATCAAAAACTGGTTAACAAAAAATAGCTAAATCTAGTATTGCCAACCAGATTACTGCACATAATTTATCAATTATTGATGTAATCATTATTTAGGTACCATATATTACTAGAAACACTATCAAAACTTGCATATCTTCAAAATAAAATTTAAAACTGGGATAAAACCTACATTGATTTTACTTGGTAGCCCTTAATCTAAAATGACATTGGTAAAATTTAGATTTTGTAAACATTTTTTGCATTGCTAAAGTAATCTTCCAAATGCAATTGATAACAAGGTACTTTCCTATGTACTTCTTTAACCTAAACTACATCTAAAATCAGTCTTAGTGTAATAATATAAGGCTTATATCATTGACTGATGTAGATTGTATTATGGTAGTTATATTATACTGATTTTGTGAAAAGGCTGTTTTATTTTACCAGTTCTGTTTGCTATAAATAAAGAATTTAATTATATTCCAGCAAAAATAACATAAGTTCTGAACAACAATATTTGCTTTTAAATTAAATTACATTCTTGGCTTTAAAGAATATATTGTTATGTTAAAGTCATCATTATACACAAAACTGAGCTAGATGAAAAATGCTTAAATTAAATTTATTAATAGTTACTTAATTCTGAGTAAATGCTTTAAATGTATGTTTTGATAAAAAACAGTGAGATCGTAAATTTGTTAAATGTGCATGAGGTTATTAGCATATGCCTTTCAGTGGTTGTTAGGCAACACTTTGTAAGTAAACATTCTTCATCGGATTTGGCTGGAGTATAGTAAAAACATTATATTCTTCCTCCCTTAAGTATTATCTTTTATTAATTGTAATGACAGTTAGCTCTTCTGGTTAATGAGCATGGTTGCAGACAGATATGAAAGCTTAAAACAGCACTAATAATCATTGTTATTAGATTAAAAAATGTACTTTTGAAAATTATACTATGATCTGAATTTATCTTGATTTCAGGTGTGTCAGAACGCACAGTTCTAAATATTGTCAAAGAAGCTAGGCTTGTTGAACAAGGGCTACTTGATCCAGAGACATTAAAGAAGACACCTAAAAAACGAGTAAGAACAAAAGGAAAAATAGAAGTTGATGAATACGACTTACAAGTAATAAGGCGTAAAATACATGAATTTTATGCATTCAAAAAGGAAGTGCCCACTATCAACAAACTATTACAAATATTAAAAGAGGAAATAAACTTCAAAGGGTCTCGAGAAACATTACGCAAGATACTGCGTAAGAATGGGTTTCAATTTAGAAAAACAAAAAATAATAAGGAAAAGGAGCCGGTCCCTGAGCAAACACAGACAGTTCCTCCTATGGTGCCCCCTTACATACACACCATGTTTAGCCATAAAAATATCCAGTCTTAGCTTATCTTTTCTAATGTATCTGATTATACTAGGTAGGTGATATTAGTATAGTAGTGTTCAAGATTTGATATATCAATATAAGATAGCCATGACTCTATATAGTTGGTAGAAACATGACTTATGGTTCCAATTTACACCATCTTTTAAGTTATCTACCCAATTTATGAGCTGCAATATTACTTTAACTGTTCTTTATAACCCAATATTATTTTACACATTGCCATAAGGATGAAAAAGGATGGATTTAATGTTATAGTATTTCATCAGTTACAGTATTTGTTATTATATTGGTTGTCAGTATATTGTTATCCTATGTAATAATAATGTAATAAACCAATATCCTTTTACTGTACATATAGATCTCTTAGATTTGTATACATATTATTATCATGAGTATTGTTACATCTGTTTTCTGAACTTAAGATGTAGGTCTGGTTTATGTAATGCTGAAAAAGTTTGCTTATTTGAGCAAATTAGAAATGTAAAATTATGTAGAGAAAGAGATAGAAAAAGACACTTACTAGCAACAAAATATTGATCTTAGTCTCAGTGGCATATGTTTTTTTGCTGTGCAGTGTCATGCTTTTCCACACCACATACAAAAATTTTGAATGGATAGCCATAATGAATTTAGAAGTGTTTTGATTTTTGCCATTTGGTTACGGGATAAATACATTGTGCCCTTCATGTAATACATAAAAAAGATCAAAATGATTGTAGGCTCTGAAAATTTTGAGTGCATGTTACTTAGAAATTAATTTATATTGACCCCTGTAATGTGTGACTATAATTACTACATTAAGTACATAGATATTATACAAAATTAATTCATAATTGAATTATATTAAGATAGTTATGTAGGTTAAACATGATTATTTGATAAAATGATCATGACCTTTTATACAATTTATTTCCATTTATGAAAATATAATGGTCGTCATAAAGTTATATTTTTAGTATCATTTGATTGCAGTTTTAAATCATAATCCTAACAAAATTATAAATTCCCTAATTGTTCTAATGAAAAATTAGGCTTTAGCCTGATTATTCCATGCTCAGACATATTGCAGTTTTTCTGTTTTTATGATAAGTAGGTATTTTATCCATTGAAGTAATTTTTTTGAAATTGTTGGATATTTTGAGGGTTAATAAAATTTGAGAAATTTTCACCCTAAAACTTCTTGGTCATAATCTCTAACACAATGGTTTCTGACCCCTGTGTGAATTAGATATTCTTAGGATAACCATGTCTAAATTCCAACTTTTATTATAACTGCATACATAAATAATGTGGGTATATTTTTTGAGTGATTCCTTAGCAGAAATACTTGCGTAATAAAACTTCAGTTAATCACACAATATTTTATTTATTTCAAGGCTGCCTTAAAATCCTCGCACTCATTAGAGTACACATTGAATTGATAAGTTTATCTTATTGTTACATTATGAAGTCTTTATGAGTTTTGCCTTTTCAGTCTCGATTTTAGCAAAATATTTATAAATAAATAAATAAATAAATATTGCACAACGTCACATACATTGATCTGATTCCGTGGTAAGTAGCTTAAGCACTTGTGTTACAGATATCAGAATCAACAGTGGATACACAAATATACTTAAATATATTTAATAACACACCCAGACACGGAACAAACACCGATGTTCGTCACACAAATATTTGTCCCGAGTGGGAATCGAACCCACGACTCTTGGAACCGTAGGTAGTAAACCTGGGTCACTAACCACTGTTCCACCGAGTCAGTCAAATAATTATTTTGCTATTTTATATGTGGTTGATTGTAAAAGAATAATCATTATAATTTTTTAATGTTTGGCTGCCATTATGAAAACGAAACCCGACTCATCTTTTGCCATTATCTCAATTCGTTCTTAAGACTTCTTCTATGTTATATTATGTATACAAATATTGAACCATATTGGTTAAATAGGAATTGATATCTAATCTATATATAATTTAAATATTTTTCTGGCTCTCAGCCTGACTATTAAGTTTTGAAATACAATTTAAAAACATAAGTATAAAATAAAATTGTATATAATGTGAATGATAAGACATAACTTGAATTAAACTTAGAACTATAACTAGTATCCCTATTTAGGATAGTTTCCGTTCATCCCTCCTAGCATTGTCCCTTCCGAGAGCGAGCACAAAATGGCCCGGAGAGGATTTAAATTCATTTAAGGATGCAAGTTATATTATTATTTCAGTATGTGGGATCTCTCACTCACTGGCCCGAACAATGCTAAAGGTGACGAACGTGATTAACCACTATTTACGGCATAATAGAACTATAACACAGATATACTTCTTAAATATCCAATAATATACTTTATGCAAACAAAACCAACAATAATATTGTTATACTTTCTGTACAAATACATATAAATAAGCATCTTTGTAAACATAGCAATAATTAAAGATTCGATAAGATTTAACTCATGTAGAGTGTTCTCTGACAGAGCGCTTCTCGTGAAGTTACAGAAGTGAGGTAATTATAGGCCTTACACACCAAAGACGGAATACTTGCATTCATTTAGCATGCCAACATGTACACCACAATCCATTTTGAACACTCATTATAAGGAAATAAGTACTCGTCGTATTATTGCTTTTGGAATACGCACGCAGCAATTTCTCTGGTGGCTTACGTTAAGAAATATATATTATCTTACTAATAATACATGTAACAATACGATAATGAGAATATATATGAAAAAAATGGGCTAAATGAACACAATTAATATAACGAGACATTTTAAAGTTAATGGCGAGTTCATTGCAAAATTCTATTTCAAATGCAAAGAAGCCAACTTGTAAATTTCAATACAGCCAACATGCTTGAAGCAAAGCTTTATAGACTAGTAAAGTGTTAATTATCTAGAAATAGGTGTCAGAGATAAAAGGTATTAAGAGTGGCACAAAAATACTAACAGCAAGATACAACTACTACAATTAATTAACATTAGGTTGATAAACCACTATTTACCATAATATCCTTAATACGCCTATAATCAATAGCCCAGAGCCCACTACAGCCAGACCATTGTTAATTGGATAAAAATCCAAAGATTTTCTGTGCATGTCCGTCCAATATGTATTAGATCGACCAGCGACTGTCAGTGTTAGCAAACAGTTAGTAAAGGTGTGAAATACAAGTTATTTACCCTTGCCACGCCACACTCCCCCTAAACTTTAATGAATTATACTTTCTGTTATTATAGAATCAAAATACATAATTAAAGTAAAGAAAGTATAATTTATCAAACATTTACAGTGTCTGTTTTCAATTTTAAATTATGATTTTTGTTCACTACCTGTTAGCTGTTCAAATAAACACAGAAACATACAGATAAAATAAAATAATCGAGGTCTCGCTATAGTGTACTCTTACAAAACTTCTACAAAGTAGCTCCAACATAATCTTCAACCATTTCATACACATTATGCAGCATTGTGCATTTTGCAGCTCAATGTACAATTTTTATACATATACATTCTATGGAATACATTTTCTATCCGCTCAACACAGACCATCTTCATCTTCGGATTTCTTTTCGTACGTCACAGTATCATACGGCGATTCCTCTTGATAGTGTTGCTGCAAATAAAATATTATAATTTTAATTACAAGGCATCAGAAAAAAGTGTTATTGACTAAGTACACGGGGTGTACCTCATCGCCTGTTGGCGGTGTCGTGGTACCTGGCATAGCCTTCACTCACTACGCCGCCAGCGGAAAGCGGCGACGGGGCAACCCTATACACAGGGTCGATTCCGTCTCTCAGCGACGGCCGTTGGTGCAATGCTGACTGGGTGTCGTGGTACCCCTGCTGCAAATCCTCCCGCGTAGACATCTAACTACATGTGCAACGCTTCAGTTGTGTATTAAATCATCAGCCCATATACGCCCCCACTGCTAGGGCACGGGACTACCCTAAACTAGGGCGCTAAGTCCTTAGTCAACCACGCTGGCCAAGTGCGGGTTGGTCGATTACACCACCTTAAATTTCTTCGTAGTTGTGGTGCAGGTTTCCTCACGATGTTTTCCTTCACCGTTTAGGCGTCGAATGATCGTACATTTGAATTTGAAAAATACTGTGGTACGTGGCGGGGTTTGAACTGGCAACCTCTCGCATGGCAAGCAACGTCCTCTCGGCGATCGACGCTTTCTGAAGCCACCAGAACCAGAGTGGCCCAAGTGACATGAGCCGTAATAGCGTGGCCTGAGTGATCTAGGCCCCAATACGATACAAATGATTTACTTATACTACCTTTGGAGCATTCTGACCATGAACTAAGGTATTTGAAAGGGGACATTTTCATCAACTAAAAAAATTTAACTTGTGGTTTGGGCCTTTGGTTCTGGTGACCTCATATTACATCATAGATGTATTTACCCCGGTGCTGGCGACGTTGGCGCTGACGTAGGACGGCGCCGCGTTCTCCCGGACGCCGGCGTTGGGCGCCGGCTCGATGCCTTCAGGGAGCGGCACCAGCGCCGCCAGCCGGGCGTACTCCACGTCCATGCTCCGGATGAAGGGCGAGGCGAGCGCGCGCTTGGCCGCGTCGCGGTCGCCCTCGTCGTATGCCTGCAGCAACTGCTCCAGGGTGGACATCTCGGACATCTCGCAGTTGTTGCCCCACTCCTGGATTGATAAGATACACAGGTTACCTTCTTGGTATAAAGTTAAGTTTAACTTTCAGTGACAAAAAAAAATACAGCGACATAATATGTACTTCACCTATTCTCGATTTTTTTTTTCATAAGACCCTTTTAGTGACAAAAAAAACTTAACATAAAAGATTCAGCGAAATAGCTTCAACTGTTTGCGCTTAGCCACACATTCAGCGGTTCATACTACATTATATATAGTTTTTTACCTTACTGACTACGATGATGGCTTGGAGTAGTCTCGTCATCATCACCAGTCTTGTGGGGGAGCGGATGGCTCTCACCCCTAAGACAATTTAGTTTCGACAGTATTCCTAAACAGTGTATGCATGATGGATGCAATTATATTGAATTAATCGACAAATACATCATCTTTCATAATGCCTACAAGGATCATGTAAGTAGATTGTAAGTCTCTAAGCTTAAGTATCATTACATTATGTATTTCATATTTTATTTAATGCAATAGAACACAAAGCTATTAGCCAAGGAGTGTACTTAGTACCGTTTTGACCATAAAGAGATCTATTTTCCTTACCTCAGTGCTTTTTAAGCTCTCTTATTAATTGATGTGTTTAACTACTAATGAAACATTCACAAAATTAATCTTAATAGATAGAAACCTGCAAACAGAGGTATGTAACATTTAGAACCTCATGGTACACTAGTGGCCCCTAGCGAATTCACACGCGTTAACCCGATAGATTAAACATACAAACCTTATAAGCTTTTTCAGCAGCGACAGGATCCCCCCTTGCAAGTTGAACGAGCACTATAGCTACCGTAAGCCGCCCTATAGCACCAGCGTTGCCATACTCTTGGTGCAAACCGATCTCACGCCGGAGACTATCCACAGCCTGGTCGTACCTTAACAATACATCAAAACAATAAATAAAATATTACCTATTAAATTACAGTAAGTGTAGTAGCCTTGCAATATATAATAACAAACACTTCCTAATATTAAGAGAAGTCAAAATTCTCTTATTGAAAACATTGAAATTATGGTTGAGCGAAGTTACGCTTTACTTCGACTTTTCACAGAGCAAAACCTATCTTGTATTAAACATTAATTTGTGTACTGCCAGGGAAACCATAACACATGTTTTTGAACAATAACATTTAAAATTGAACAGAGTATTTTTATTTTTTGCAGGAAATATAGGAAACAAAAACTCTAGCATTGTTATTAGACACAGTATTGTTTGGTAAAATATTTAAATGTTTACACAACATTTAAATTGAACGGAGTATTTATATTTTTTGCAGGAAATATAGGAAATAAAAACTAAGTTGTTGTTACAAAATATACATATTGTTTGGTAAATTATTTAAATGTTTACACAAATATTAAGCTTGTACAGCAATAGCTCAGACTTTGTGACTCTACCCTAGCATTGACTAGCAATTACTCAAGTTATCTATGAAATTACATGTACCTTACAATACCTTACAATAGGCAATAGTACAAATGTTTTATAATAAAATCGAATCATATCTGAGCTTTTAAAGCTCCAATATGATTCTCCACATTTTCTTGCTAAACTGGTTGGATTTATAAGAATCTGAAAGATATTTTATAAAAATTCTTACATTTTAAGGCTCACCAATAACCTTGATGACTTGCTCACATACTCGCAACCCTGCTGGCCGGATTCAGTCTGTAAGTAATAGAGTAGTGCTGTATTTCCTTTATCATTCGACGAATTATATTCTGTTAATGATGAAATGAACTACAAACTCACATTAGATGCATCAGCGGCTAGTTGGTACAGCTTAACCGCTTTTTCAGGGTAATCATCCTCCAGGAATTTCGCTGCTTTTTCAAGAACATATGCTCCACTTGAACCAGCCCCGTATTGTTGGTACAGGTTCGCAGATTCACATGCCATTGAGTAGATCTATAACATGATTACATAAAATGTATTAATTATGATCGAAAAAGAAAACTAAACAAAATAAGAACAAATATTCTACTGAGAATATGACTAACTATTGCCAATGCAATAACAGTAATTTCTGTATTGACAGAATAGTTTCAATAGCATTTAAAACATGCTAACACCACCCACATTATACCGCAATACATAAGCATCCCTATATTGTCTTTTTTTATTCTTGCTGGTAACTTAATTAAACAGTTTCAATTTCTATTTATCAATCAATTTCTGTTCACATTACAGATCTTGTGTAGGGGAAATATCGACTATGAGGGTGTAAAATTGCTAAATATTTTATTTAATTATTACATCACATTGCACAAGTTTCCTCTAATATATTTATTTTTCGTTTTTTATTGGTACACTATTAAGAAGTCATATGAATATCATGTGATATTATCTTCAATTTAACTTAATGCCTAATGCCTTGAAACATATGGTCGACACTTGAACACTATTTAATTATGCAGATCTTAATTAAATACTTTTCTTTGATACTCATTAAAAGTTGTTTTATGCTATTTCTAATAACAATAGTCAATTTAATTACCTCATCAGGAGTACTTTTCGTCTTATTCACCAGCATAGCATATTGCAATGATTGAGCAGCATGAAATAATGAATTGTTTTGCAGGTAACATTCTGAGGCTTTCAAGTGGCATTCTTTTGCTTTCTCTAAATCACGAACTACAAGATAGCAGTTGGCTGAAAGGGAAAATATACATATATTTTCTACAATTTTTAACAGTGCAAGTCAAGGATATTAATTAGAGATGAAACGGATAGCAGTTTGGCCGGATACCGGATATTCGGCCTACCACCTGGCCGGATAGCCGGATATCCGGCCGCCGAATATCCGGCGGAACTTAGCCGGTTGGTGCAGCGCACACACACTCTATCTTTCAGCACCTTGCAGTAGTGTGTATAGCGAAAGACTTTTCTGAAGCTGGCCTTATTTATGAAGAGAAGTGAAACCGCCTGCTGCAAAATCTCAATGCAGAAAAATTGGTTTTTATTCACCATAATTTGCCCTTAGTACAGTATGAGTACTAATTAATTAATTTACTACTTTAAACAATACATAATTATGTTTCTTAAGTCTTACTAAATAAAGTAAATATCTTTTTTAAAAAGAGAAAATAGTAGTTATCCGGTATTCGGCCGGATAGTATTAAGGCCGCTGGATAGGCCGGATACCGGATAGTTACCGGATATCCGTTTCATCTCTAATATTAATATCATAGAGGCTAGAGGATACACTTACCAGCTTGACTGTACTCATCTGCTGCAGAATCATAATCTATTTTCCACCGCAGAAAAGATTTCTTCAAACTGTTTCAACATAATAAAAATGTTAAAAATATCATACTTTCCTTTTATATTTACCTAAGTATTGCTCAAGTATAATTTCAATCCTAGATAGATAAGTAAGAGATGATTGCTTAATATGCATTTTGAAGTCTGTATTTTGATAGGCAATTTTTTTAAAACAGTGAAACATTATGACTTGTTCTATTGATTGAGTTAATATGGCATTGCAGAGAACACAGGTAATTAGATGAGTATAGGGTTTTAAGAAAGTTGTGTCAAATCTCTGAAATGTGACTTTAGGCCTGGTCACTGCGATACAAGCTTGTGCTTAGTGTAGCGAACCACATGATTCCTTATAAGTTTTAAGTTTTGTAAAATAAATGAATTATTATTAATATTATGTTTAATCTTTAACATTAAATTAATGCTTGAACAAGCAAATTTAATCAAATTATGATTTTAAAGCAAGCAGATCAAAGGTCTTCTTCTTAGTTGTTCACTCGTGACAGAGTGGTTGTGATAATGGTCTTTCAGTGCTGACTGCAGCCTTCGTGATTGCTCTCCACCGGTCTCTGTGTGTGGCACTGTGAATACACATTGTGATGGAGGAACCAGTCATGGGTTTTATAAGATCAGTCCACGAAGTTGGGGACCTGTCCCATAATCTTTTGCCTTCCACTCGCCTCTGCACAACCAGGCGCTCCATGGAATCGTGTTTACAAGTTACTTAACCTAAGAACTTGAGGACTCGTAATTGGACAGTTGATGATCAAAGGAGATGAATGGTGCATTTCTTAAAATTGCCTACTTTTGCTTTGTTGTTCTAAAGATAAATAACTTGATTCACAATGGCCCAAAACACAAATAAACCTATGTAACACAATGAGTGACACACAGGTATGTGAAATTGATACACATCAAAAAAATAATAAAGTGAATCACTGTATCAAGGCAACTCTCTTTTGAATCACAAATTTTAAGCTGTTATAATGGTTTAGGAAAATATGGGTACTTTTGTTAGCAGAAAAATATAGCTTGTTAATAGAAATAGCTAATCGATCAGAAACTCATGGTCAGCAAACATTTCATAATTTTTGGAGGTAGAATTAATATTGGAAGATGAATATTATAAGAACTTTGTTATGTCAAATGAAATTTCGAAACAAACTTCTGCCAAACCAGGGCAACTGAACCTAATCATTAAGAGTTATTTGGTCATCCGGTTTTAAATATGCACACCCATCAAAAATGCTGCAAATAGCAATGTTTTTCTGCTGTTGGATCATGAAATCTTGCAGTAGTTTTTTTGTGGACTGCTGCAGCTGCATATTGATTATAATGTTGACAATTTGAATTTAATAATATAACTAGGATTACTAGCTAGAACTTTTTTTGAAAACAAAATCTTTGTATGATTTCTTCATACAAAGATTTTGTTATACCAAAATATTTCAGTGCAGATTTTTGTGGCTGATCAAATGTAATCATTGCTGACAATTTAATTATTTTATATTATTTTAGTTATTGAATAAGCCACGTACAAAAACATTTGTGATATAAAATATATCTACAAATCAAAATAA
The DNA here is from genome assembly GCA_039566165.1 of Maruca vitrata. Taxonomy (NCBI): domain Eukaryota; kingdom Metazoa; phylum Arthropoda; class Insecta; order Lepidoptera; family Crambidae; genus Maruca; species Maruca vitrata. The sequence continues at coordinate 6,758,189 of CM076911.1, forward strand.
ATGTTTCTACTTACAATTTCTCAGCAGACTTGATGTGCTCTTGGGCGTCATTTACTTTTGAAGACATGACTAACTTTGTCCCACTTTTAGATCCAACTGTTCAAAAACCAACACAACAGATTTTTTTTTTGCAAACTGAATGTAGGTATAACAGAAAAATCAATATTCAGGTTCCAGTGACGTAAACTTATGACTGTCGCTAAACGAACGAACGTCTGTCTGTAGGTAGGTAACTGGTGGAGGAGGGGGAGGTCAGAAGATAGAGAACAGTTTTTTAAATATTGTCGACCAATTCTGGACAGACAAAGGAATTTAACATACAGCCTTTTCTTTAACACATTTACTTTGTTTGATTATTACTCTTTCTAAATTATAGTTAATATCATTCCGCACTAGGCAGAACGACAGATAATCATAAAAATTAAATTATATACATCAAATTTGAATTATAACCTAACATTTGTTTGAAATTCAAATCAAAAAATAATAAAGCGAGGATCGTTCGTTCATCCATCAATCACTTCAACTGCTACTCTTAATAATATAAATAATAAAAATAATTATTCAAATTCCCGCGTAAAATAAAATCTCAACTGTCAGCTAGACGTTAGGGGCACAGACAAACTTTTTTATTTCTTAATTACTATGGACATTGGCACATTACAAACGACTTACAATGTTGAGAGCATGCTGCCTTCAAATTCTACCGAATAAAGTTGGAAATAATTTTATTTTTTAGCGTTAAAAATAAAATTATTTTAAAAACAACATTGTGTTAGTAAAATGAAACATTTTAGAAATTAGTCCTTTTACTTTCACTGTCAGCTCTATAATTCCAAAAAAAAATATCTTATTTCAGCCATACAACTAGACCATCACGAAATCCTTACAAATTCAATTTAATAGTGATCTAGGCTTAGATCAGCCACTATCTTCGACAATGTGATGCAATACACATAATTTTTTAAAAAATGCCAATCCTGGTCCACCCCTTCAATAGCTATGTGTGTTACATAGGTGGTTAGGTATTTTTAAGCTGAATAAAAATAATTATGGCGCCAAGTTCCAAATGTTAGTCCGTTCAAAGTTATTCTTTTATTAACATAGTGGTTTTACAAGATTAAAAAACAACGTTAAATGTTTTATTTTGAAAAAAAACCTTATCGTTACCACATGCTTTTTATTAATAAAAGATTACGGTGGGGAAAAAGGTGAGAACTAGGTGGGACCAAATTTCATACAAACTCTGGCATCATCCTTTAATTTCAGCAGTGACTCGGTAAGAAAAGCTTTTAATCGTTGGATGAATATTTTAAATGTATGATAACAGATAAAGTCACAGTCTTAGAACTGAAATACTTATTGTAAGTATTTCAGTTCTAAATTAGTTTGTGTTTTGTGATAACTGAGTTTATGAGGATTTAATATTCATTAATTGTAAAAATTTGGCTTGCCACGTTGCAGTTGGTGAAATATTACATTATAAATGAATACCTTGTTATGTATCCATATTTCTTGCAAATAAAATTCTATCATTTCATTTCAGCATGTTCAGACCTTGCCAAGTTTGCGACACGCGAAAGACAACTGAATATTAATATAAAAAAAAATATATAAATTATAATAAAAAATAAAAATTGTATTCTTTATAAAGGTAGCATGCAGTGTTAAGAAAAGTTCCTGTAGCAGCAGGCAACAGTAAGTTAGTTTGAGTATTTCTCAAACTAACTAACTTTTGCAGACCATCAAAATAAATGTGAAAATATGGAATATAAAAATTTGTTGTATAGGTACCTATTTTCTTATTTAGATGAAAATAATAATTTACTAAATTTAATATTCAGTACCTATCAAGGTTCTTAGCGTGATTATAAGTGTATGATTTGTGTAATTAAAAAAAGGAAATATTATTATCATATTTAAAAAAATATCAGATCATTTGTAAACATACATGACAGATGATAATGTTGATATTCACGATACTTATTACCTTCTAAAAATGTTTTACATGAGTGTGAAAAATTCCAAATGTAGCAACATAAATAAATGTGCTCAATACATAGTTTTGTTTACCCCCACGATGTGATTCCCACGATCACATAGGCTAGGTTTAGCGATGAGCTGCAAAAACTCGTATCTGACTTCCTTATTGATTGAAATTGATAAGCTAAATAAATCCTATACATACTTATTGTGTATATCCTTTGGTACTATAAAAATGACTAACACTTAAGAATTTTATTATATTATGAATGACTTAACATTAAATCCAAAAAAAAATACACAATTAATACTTCTAAAACGTCCACTGCAACCTTTAAAACCAATGATAGAAAGAAATTTAAAGGTGCATTACCTAATAAAATAACTTACAGCGATATTTCATTTGATCAAGTTAGGTTATTGTGTATAATTATACAAATATATTTTGTAGGTCATATTACATAGATAATACTCATATCTACATGCTTGACATGACATGAGACACCCGTAAGCGCATTCCAAATAATCTTATATTATTTAGTTGTACCAAGTAAGAAGATTAGTACAGAAACATCTATACTAATATTATAAAGCTGAAGAGTTTGTTTGTTTGTTTGTTTGTTTGAACGCGCTAATCTCAGGAACTACTGGTTCGATTTGAAAAAATCTTTTTGCGTTGTATAGACCATTTATCGAGGAAGGCTTTAGGCTATATAACATCACGCTGCGACCAATAGCAGCAAAGATACAATGGAAAATGTGAAAAAAACGGGGGGAAAAGCGAACGTAGTCGCTGGCACAGCTAGTCTTATATACTTGTGCTTTCCTTCATCATACATCTAAAGATAAAAATAATTATAGCAATATCACTCTGTCTAATATTTAAATATGTACCCACTTCGTCCTGTCGATACCCGGGTTGAGAAAAGTAGGTATCTACGAGTAGGTATGTCTGGATTGGGTATTTTTATCAGTCACTAAGTAAGCTCTTGAAGGTGTTCTTTACAAGTCGGGACACGATCTAAGTTTAAACATAGCTCTTCTAATTGATCTTTTTGGATTTAATCGCTTGGGTTTATTTTAGGAGAAAAATATTATCTACGTCCACATTATCTAAGAGGATGGAGGTATGACATTCTAACCTCCTGTATGTCCTTACACTTTTTTAAGTAGTGAATTTCCAGTTGTATTTAATGTGAAAATTATATGTATAATACATTGTTCACTTAAATACTATTACAAAATAAAACTAAATTTTTCAGAATAATAATAATTAACTATATTATAGTACAGAATATTTCCAACTAAGAAAAGAAGGAAATTCGCATATTTTTGGAGCTATTTAACATTTTTTTTTTAAATTGATCACTTCGGTTATCTTTTTACATTTAAATTATTACTACAGCACTAAAACTTTTACATTTATAGGCCTTGGCATTGAACTGGACATGTTTGTATGAAAAATGGTTGGTGGCTCGGTTTATTTGCTGCCCAGTGTATATAATGTATTATTTATCTATATAATAGACTAAAAAATTTACACATTACTGCGGACTACTTTTTGTGTTAAACATCGTAACACAAAAAGTAGTCCGCCGGCGATCATATTATATTAAATAAAAAAATAATCTTCTCAATCTTTATTCCCGTAACAACAAATGTGCGAAATATCAACCATCATTATGTAAAAGGCCATTCAGGGTGAACACGTGTGCTCCCCAACCCTCTCGACTAGTTTTACCTCTTGTCAGCTAAAAGTTCCTGATTATCAGACTAGGTATATATAGGGGCGACTCTGAAAGAGTAACTTGTTCGATTAATGGTGATCTAAATATAATTCAATTTTACTGTCCAGGAATTGAATACCACTGTACAGTATTCAAATCAAAATATGTACTTAGGTACTGAATGCTTTGCTACGGAATATAATATTAATTTGACTAAACCAAGCGCAAACCTTATTCTTGATTCAGATTATATTATGATTTTATTAAAACTACTAATAACAACAGTAGTGCATTTTTCTGTCAATATTCTTGGCACGACTTCTGCGAGTAGCTATTGAGCCTTAGCCTTAGTAATACCGCGTAGATACATTACTTGAGTTTTGTTTATGCAAACCACATCTCTGCCATTAATCATAAAATGGTGGGTTCATTCACATTATAATACAACTCCAAGTTAAATTTTTCAAACGTTTGAATGTGGGGGCAAAAATTACTGTGTTGTCATGGTAAGACGAGAGGACGCGTGATATCAACTCGTTTGCTGTATCTTTCCATGGCCTCTGATCTCTTGAATATGTAATTAAAGAAAACCAAGAAAGGTAAATAAAGGTAAGTAAAGTATATTTTGGCTCTCTTCTCTATAATATCATTAAAAGTCCTAGCAATTATGGAGTTTAGAACTAGTCCTAGTTCGAATTTCACCACATTTTCGTGTTTTTGAGCTCTTCTGTGCCTGTGCTTATTTAGACCTTTGATAATAAATATGAGAAATGTATCAAATATTTTCGCCCAAGCAGTCACAAAGGGGTCCTCCACGCAATCGCCGGTGCGGGCGCGCTGCGGTGCGTTCGAGTCGAAGCAAGTCAAGAGGCAGGTGTGAGACGTGAGAACTCTCTCCCCTTGCCTATTCGCCTCGCAGGCGGAGGGACTTTGCAAATTAAATACAGTATACACATACACCGAAGCGAACTGTAGTCTTTCCCACGATTATGCTAATCCAATTGAAGTAGGTGAGTGACTGTAATTTTTATTATTTAAGAAGCACATATTACTTCGGTTATTTTCGTCAAAAAGCAATTGTTTGTAACTTCAAGTTAACCCTACAAAATGTAGATAGGTAGATTTATTTTGTAAATTTACTTTAATATTTTTTCTTGAAATTTTATTTTGACTTCAATTTTGATGAAAAAGAAATTTTAATGAACACATTCAAAATGAAAATATAAAAATTGTTTTGCAATTGTATTTTTTTGGTTTTAATTTTTTTTTAATTCAAACTACTAGGTATAGCAAAGATCTAAATAAATTCCCAAGTTATTTTAGGCAACTCGTTTTAATGTATTTAATAAAAAAAAATACTTTAAATAGCAATAAAAAACACAGATTTGTGTTAAGTTTTTTGAGTATTATTAATAAAATTCCAGGAGGGTGTCGCGCGGAGTCGTACCCCCACACCGCGAGACCAGGTGCCAGAGCCGCCCCTGCTAGACGCCCCGGCCGACGCGTGAGAAAATTACTATCAAGACGCGCTATTCTACAGGGGGCAGGAGTGCAAATAATGAAATTACGATTAGAACAAGCACTTATACTAACACTAATATTACTTATGCGTACTTTTATTTACGTCATCCCATCTATGAACTAGAAATCAAAAATTTTATTGAGGTTTCTAATTTTTATTAGGAGAAAAATAGGTTTTGAATATGTTGTTTGAATAAAAAATTAAATTGGTATTTTTTATTAATTATTAGTATCTACTATTTAATATTACTAATATTTTATTGAAACCCGGTGGTTTGAACCAAATATCAAGGATTCGTTACTTGTTGCTATACCTACTTCACATTATATCAGCATTACACATTAATGATTTGATGGTTCGAATGATTCCCAGTCTGCGCAAAAAAGGCACACTCTCGCTCGTCAAGTTGCGGAAATCAACCCGTTTGACCTCACCTTCTGTTTGATGAAATCTTCGAATGAATTAAAATACAGACAGACATAGTTTGGAGAGCCTGAGAAAGGACGAAGGCTTTTCGCGGTACTTCACGCGGGCGGAATCGCAGGCGGACAGCTAGTATTGAATAAAATACAATAGGTACCTGAAGAACCTATCTCAATCTTCAAAAAAATCATCGTTTTAAAAATATTCTTATTTTCTTATTAAGTAGACCGATGTAATGAATGAATTTACTGAGGCATCACGTCAAGTGCTCGGACCCTACCTACCTTCATGTAATTGGAACTATCTAGAGTATTCTCTACGATGTATGCATCAGTCGCTCTATTGTTATATAACAATTTTTATTTGAATGTCGCCCAACAAGTTAAAGTTAGCCAATAGATTCCAAACCTACCTACTTGTTTTATTTTTACAAGCAAAATACATACCGATTAGGTATCTCACTCATTACTCAATTCAGTTTTATTATGAGCATCGTTGACCAATTAAGAAGATCCCTCATTCTTATAATCATTATGTTTCAGAAGAAAAATCAAATTTATGCTGAAATTTTCGGCCTAGATACATTGTGTATTTATTCTGTTATAAAACATAATGTTAGATGTCGTTCGCAGGTCGCCCACGATGCATAGTGAGCCTGAATATAACTAATCGTCGATTATGTATTCAGAACGCCCGCGACCCTGAACCGCTCCCCCTCTCACACATTGCATTTGACAACTCTTTTTATTTCTATTTACAGAGTTAATTAACTTTATGTGCCCAACTTCTAAACCTTTAAAGTTACACATATGCAAAGCCTGTTAAAAATATGTGTTTTTTTAAGGATATAAAATGGAGGTGAATGAAGCGAAAGTGGTGTGCCAGGACCGTAGCACATTGCAGGAAGTGATCTCTACCTACCCCTCTGGAAAAAATGCGTGATTTTTTGTATGTATGTATAAAATGGATATTTTTTGTCTAAATACTGAAAAGTGTATTATAAAACGTTATAAAATTATTATTCATATAGTAGGTATGTGATGGCAATGACATTTTACAAATCGTCACAAAATTAGATTAGGCTGATTCGTAAGTTGTAGAGCACAATATGCGAAAAAACAGTGATACAGACAAATACTTAAATGTGCATACTTACGAACGTACTCTGATGTTATTTCCGAGTGGGAATCGAACCCGTAGTGGGTTCGATTCCCATTCCCTGGCGCATGAGACAGGAGGACAACAAAGTGCGCCATCGATCTAGTCGAAATTGTTGAACGGACATTCCAATCTTCGTTTCACACTACATACTTCCAATCCGAACCTGTAAATATTTGGAATCAAATAATTTTATGAAATCGGATGACAGAGATCTGTTCTAGTACATAAATTGCCATCGAAATAGACCCAAGGCTACTCCAGACCCCCATTACAAGACCAAGGAGACGGATCGGATTCATAACGGACGTGTAGTGAAAAACCGCTCTAATTGCTGATGAAAAACTATTTTTTTTCCTTTTAATTTTGTAGAATAGTCTAATCGCCGCCTTGGCACACAAGTACAATGCAATTTATAATTGAACCGTCGCGGTAGTTTCAAGAAGGGAATACCTTACCCGACGTAACTTTTCAGTAGAGCAAAACAAATTTATAACGTCTATATTTTACAATGATTAGATCAATGAATAAATTAAATAATTGATGAGTTGACATTTTGATGAAAATATTCTTTGAAAGTAGTTCAAAGAATATTTTCATCAAAATGTCAAATTGACAATTTTTGTAATTTGTACCCTACTTGAAACTAACGGTTCAATTAAGGCGGTGGAAAAAGTAATGTTATGTGAAACGGGAGTCAGGAGCGCCACTGTCTCCACGGTAAGTCAGCATCCCTCGCGAGCGCGTCGTAAGTCGTCCACCGTAAGCGCCAAGGTGCTAGGTGCACACCAAGAGTGGACATAGCGCCAAGGCGAAGCAGATGTGTGGGGTAGCGCCTAGCGAGCCGCCCCCGTTTCCCACGCGCGACCCCTGCATCTGCCGACTCGGACCCTTCTTTCTTACGGAGTTAACCTTCAATGCTCATTACACAACAATAAGACGCATATTTATTATTTTTCTGCCCTAGCACTGATTTAGACTAACGGGACTCATTCGTAGTGACGATCTCGTGTCGGAAACAGCTCACTCCCGACTTAACCACTTTTTTATATTTTTTTTTTAACTTAGTGTTAATAGTTTTTTTTTGTGCTGTGCGTTTCTTCTAGTTTAGTGTTACAAAATGAATTTGAATATTTGGAGTCATCTGATAAATCAAAATAACAATATTCAAGCAGCAGTGGATTTGGCAGGTACGTTATATTAGTAGGTCATTATGTTAGAATTCACGATTGTGCTATCACCAGATGCCAACTTGATTGTTGTTAACAATTGGCGGCGTCATTTATATGAGAATAAGCATTAATATTGCAGATTAATTAATTATTACTAAATGTTACTTAGTTAGGAAGTTTACTAAATAAGCTTTGTGCTATTTTATTTTAATAATTTTAAATGGGATGTAGATCGATCGTATAAAATAATTTCACAAACTTTTTGAGGCAAATATTAGATGTTGTTAATTTATTTTAATAAATACACTATGATATATTTTTTTCTTGAGAATTAAGAAGATTGAAGGAATATAAGAAAAGTTTATTTAAGTGTAGACAGGACCCTAAATATAAAAGATTTGTACATTGACAAGATATTTTCTTAATTTTCAAGTGTGAAATGTGGTTCGGATTGTTCGGATCAGATTACCTATATCTAAAATTTCAAGTGACCTATTTCTTTAAAAGCCGTTATCATAATTGTTCCGGGTAGATATTAGTATCTAGAATCCTAGAGAAAATATGTGATTTCATAAAGTTATAAACTGGAAAATTATTTCCTGCCCTTCTTAGAAACTGTAGAAGATTCCCGATAAGCAAGATTTTCTATTAAGCGTAGATACTAACATTAATTAAGTTTTGAATTAAATCCTGAAGAGTGTTAATCCTGTTACTTATTTTTCCGAGAATTGTATACTATGGAACTGGTTTAATGTATCAATATGTAATACTAGCCTACCAACACAGTTGATGTCTCATTACAGGCTTGTTGATTTTATTGTACCTACCTACATTTCCAAAATAATCATCGGTGATAAAATTACGTGAAATATCAACGGCTTTTGCCATCGAAAAACGTTATCAGATGCAAAGGAAAGAAGTAAAAAAGATATAATATTAATTTTTTGTTGCATTATTTTGGTAGATATGTAGTTAGATCGCGTTGAAGAGAGGTACATAGATCTAAATTGCTTGTGTGCATAGAACAATTACGGTGCGACATTTGAAAACTACTGCGAAAATTTTAGTATACCATAAAGGAATATGCAAGTGTGCGGTAGCGTATACGTAAATTAGATAGCAATATGCATATGGCCAAGAATACACGCGTTGCAGTAGTTGCAGTTTTCGCGGGAGCGCGCGCTCGCGACTCCGGCGCAGGTGCGGAGGTGGGGCGTCGCGGGCGGCGCGGCTACTCTCGCTATAGTCCACTAGTAGTAGTTGCCCGCGACCGACGCAACGCGACGCACGTTGCGCTCCCATCCGATGGCTCGTGTGTGAATGTCCAATGTTTCCATGCAAGGTGCGGGGGCGGCGGGACCGGTCGTCGGTCGCACGCCCGACCCGCCGACCTTACGTACCGTTCACTGTACGCACCTCCGTTCTCCTCGTGCTAAAACTAAGTGCATCTCAGAAATGCTGTAGATAATACCTCGATTATAGTACACATAAACGAAGAACATTGTGATTGTGATGTGATAACATTTTGATAAATGCATCTTATTTTTGCACCAGGAAACTGCATTGAGAACATTGTAAAATATGTACGTACATGTATTTTTAATGTGTTTGTTCATTATGCGAAATATCAACATCGTATATATAAGGTAAATACTTAATTGATAGATACATGAGTTAAACCATGAGTTGTTGCTTATGGACACGATAATAACCTAGGGTAGGTTTTAATTACATAAAACTATTAATGTAGTTCATACAAAAATCAAAATATAATTGTTATTCCATGGTACTAGGTACATACATATTGAAGTATAGGTATGTATGTAGTGTAAGTAAGCAGGGTTTCAGGGGTATTTTTTTAGATTAGTTAATCCAACTTGAAATTTGTTTCTTTATATGCCTTATGCATCATTCAAAATAGGTATAGTCGTAGATCGTTTCGTTTTTAAATGATTAAGAAATATCAATATTTTTTTATATGGAGGTATTTGCAAATAATATGTCAGTTAATTTAATGAGACAAGAAAAGTTTAACCGACTCCTAATCACGCATTTCAATCATGTTGACACTATCAAGCGCCACCCTTCTTAGTATAAAGGTATTGTGGTCCCGGTAACGCCTCTTAAATTTTTTCTACAGTATAAATACAGAAAAAAAACTTTCAAAAGCAATACCCATGTAATATCTGTCTCGGAACTTTAGGGTTTCCCTTTGTATTCAAGCGAACACATCTCATTGGCGCAAAAGTGCCCTCGATTTACCAATCATAAGCATAGGATAAGATTCGCCCATAATTGTTAAAGGACAGATGCGCCAAAGGTGCAATGTATTATCGATATTTACACATCGTGTTAATTTTTTGTCAAAGTAAAATATAGCACAAAAAGTCTGACATTGACGTATTACCCTTAAATTGGATAGCAATTATTGTATTATTTATTTAAACTGGTATGACACTATTTCAACAATTACAAGTCTTTTCGAAATAAAATTTGCGCCATTTTTTATAATCTAGAGTAATAATAACTCTAGGTTAGTTTTCTTAAAAATTGCGTAAATATTTATAAAAGTATTTTTTTACTATGTATATCCAGTACTTATAATTTTTCTTTTTTGATTCAGGTTGGAAACCAAAAATCAAAGTGGAGGGGCACGGGGAGACCAGCAACGGTTGCGGCGATAGCATGGCGGAGGTGTCCGTACCGCAGAGTCCTCGGCATCTCAACAAAAGGCGGCGGCTATCACAACTACTCGACAAACTTGCAGTGCAGTTACAAAATAACAACCACTACCCCCACTCACCCTGGCTCATGCTCACGCCTCCATATCTTCAGCCCACCAAGGCACCCGAAGACCTGCCATTAGATCTTTCTGTTAAATCAGAACCAACCCAAGACGTTGAGCAAGCTGCTTTTGTATGTCCCACGTGTGGACAAACGTTTACTGTACACGACCGCTTAGCAAAACATGTCGCGTCAAGGCACAGAAATCGTACCCCTGAATCATCGAGGGCTTATGAATGTGATATCTGTCAGCGCCGATTCGCCCGTTCCGACATGCTGACACGCCACGCTCGACTGCACAGTGGTGTTAAGCCATATTCTTGCTCCGCTTGTGGGCAGGTCTTCTCTCGTTCTGACCATTTGGCGACCCATCAACGCACACATACTGGGGAAAAACCTTACCGCTGCCCGGCATGCCCCTATGCTGCCTGCCGTCGTGATATGATTACGAGACACATGAGAACTCACACACGACGACCTCAACCTGCCTAATCGACTGTCAGTATCAGTGTTTGATGTTAGTTCATTCCTACATGCTGTGCATCAGCGTTGTTAAACGCACCCGCAGGCTCAAAGTGCATTTTTGTTTTTAGTTATAATAAAACCTTTATTATATAAATTAAGATAATAATCTTATCCAGATTAAAAAAAGAGACTGAAATTTACTTAAAGTATGGTTAAGTTTTGTAAATAATATATTTCACGTATAAGAACAACATAACTACAGTGATCAACAATTTGTCATTGACCCATGAACAGTATGAAATAGCAGGTAAGATGACTGACATATCACATTGCACAATTTGCACATTGAATAATGTAAATTATAGGTATATGATTGATTTGGCTAATTTGCGAATTACGACTGTTTGTAAATTTGCTAAGCGCAATGCGATGTGTCAATAACATTAAAAACCATTTAATGATTTTTAACTTAAAGTTGTAAGGTGTAAGATTTTTTAATTCTGTAAGATGTGAAAAAACTAAGGCTACCTTATCTGTCTAAATTTATTTAAGGCGTTGAATTTTTGCATTGGTTTAATTCTGTGCCATTATTTGTGTTGTCATTAACACATCTAATTTGTGAATAATAATTGTGTACACATTCGTAAAATTACGTAGATATTATTTTTATGTAATCTTTTTAAAAAGTTAATTGCTTAAGTTCTTCTTGATGCCAAACAATCACAATACGCGCTGTACAATAAATAGCTTTCGTGTGGGAGTTTTACCTGTGTTATGTGTTATAAATAATCTACTTATTTGTTGTATTTTAGGAACTACTTTGTATTTAATAAACAACAGATTTTATTTGTTGTTGTATTTTAAGTACTTTTATACTTTTCAGGTTTGATCGGTTAAGTATAAGGTTTTGTTTTTTAAAGACAAGTATGTATTTAGTTAAACTGTAATAATTTATAATGCGTATTAAAGTTTTAAAAAAATCAGTAAATTAAAAGCATTTATGGTCTCCTATTAACAAATGCTAGTTAATAGATTCAATCAGAAATATAACTCAGAGTTAAGACCATCGACTTCATACCCAATAGACACCTAATGTCAATTATTCGCAATGCAAACATTTCAGTCAACTACCTGAGGTACGCGGGGGGAGGGTGCTGAATGCTAATTGGTCGCAACAAAATCACCACAAAACATAGGGATGGGGTACATAAGTTTTCTTTGAAAATAGGTAATCGATAAATTGATGCAGTTCGTAACATAATTTAAAAATATTATAAAAGATAATTACCTTTTTCTTGGACATATAATTTATATTTACCTACATTTAATGGATTTCATTTGATTTAAGATATAGATTATTACTATCTGGAATACATGATTGATTTATTTATTTTACATTATATTGTTTATATTGCATACCCAAACGGTAAAAATGGGCTCTAAACCTGAGAGACCACCTTTGTTGATGGACGTGTGATGAACATCCGAGGTAGAGGCCTAACTTGGTAATAGACAAATAGACGGAAAGCATGTCTGTCTGTCACTATTTGTATCGGATAGCTAGGTGAAATTATAAAGATTATTTATTTTTATTGCGTGTGAATAACATTAGTGAAATAAAGAGAGTATATTGTAGTTTTACGTATAACAATTTATTTAATCGTTTTTAAAATTAATTAATTTTGTAAATTCGCCAGACAGGCTTGCGATCGACGGACTTGGATAAAAATGCAAGTCTTGTTGATACATATTTTTGCATCACACTCATTGCCAGGTCAACGACATAATTGGTGTCTTCCAATCTTCCAATCCTTGAAATTTATTTAGGTACGGAACCCTCTAATTACTTAGTGTAGACATAATTATCTCACCAATAGTGGTAAAAACAGTGAAGATAGAGCAAATGTAGGGAGTCTCCGACGTTTTTTCATATTAATAAAGCAGTCTTAAGTAAAATGTCGAGAGCAAATTACGCTATATATCATACGCTGATGGTAACCAGTGTTCCCGCCAGCTTTGATTTATTTTTCTTTCACTTCTTGGGAAACCGACACAGGTTCGCTGAAGATGACATAACGAAAATTTTACAGTAACAGTTAAGATTTGTATGTTAGTAACAAATAGGCATCGAAAGTAGGTAATTTATTTAAAGGTACCTACTAGAAACTACTGGACAAAAGTACTGCATTATATACCTAAATAAACAAGGGCACCTTCTCATCCCTGTACTCCGCGATTTTATTCGCTTTAAAAAAATCTATACATATAATACGTTGGTTTAATTAATAATTTGTGAACTTTATCAATAACTTTTTTTCACAAATCCCCATCAGAGGCATTAATAGGGATTAGTGGACAAAAAGTACACTTATCCCCATCGATGGGGATTTCCAATGGGGATTACTGGGATAACCCTTAGCGAGGTAATTTTATTTGATCAAAAAATATGCTAAATTAAAGTCAACTCTTATTAGCAAAATATAATTAAGAATTATCCAATTAAAAATCGAAATCGATCGATTTTGAGTATTTGGTACGGTACAGCACTACGTACACGTGCACGCAGATCGATAAGGATAAAGGATATAAAATTGCATGTTAAAGAAAGAGATGGGCGGTTGATGACGCCGACCGACCGGCCATCTAAGATGGCCTCCGGTCAAACAAATAATATTAATTTTAATTGATTAAAAACACTAACCGGTGAAACGAAATGCCATCAATTTTAAAATTTGAGCTCTTGCTATCTTTTCCACGCCATCTTATGCTACAAGGAGCCATGGCAACAAGGTTTTTAATTTTTTCTGTAAGCGAGCGCAGAGATGTTCACGGGTCTCAGATCTGGTCGGTACTGACGAAGCATCAGTGGGCGTGGTTTAATATAAGATCTATTTATCTGATGTGTTGTCTGAAAACGCTTGTCCTCTATTAGGTGTCTATTGGGTATGAAGTCGTTGGTTAAGACTTATCTCAAAATAAAATAAAACATAATAATTTTAATTATATGCCAAAATAATTCAAAGAAGTAAGATTGCAATTGTAAAACATACGTCAAAAATATAAGCCTAGGTAAAATATAATCAGGAATCTACATTGAAGACAATTCCAGTAAGTAATTTATACGGTTAAAGTGTATTATTACAATGATAGCCATTAAGTTTATTTTTATTTCGACAATTTCCATTTTGTCTTTGCAATTCTTTTTTTAAATAAGTTCTGAGAAAATATTTAGTAATATTTTTTTATTATATAAGTCCCTATGTAGTGCGTGATTGATACAGATGATCACCGTTAAGTATCAATCGTATTTTGAATAAAGTGACCACAACCACTTACAAAGCCTGTATGATGTTCATTTAAAATTGATCCAAATGTTTATTTTTCAATTCAATAACATTATTAGTGTTTTTCCTAGGTAAGGCAATAGTGCGCGTACCTGTTTTGGTAAACATAACATTCAGAAATAATACCGATATAATATCTTAACGATTACAAGTCCAATAATATCTCGTTAAATTGTTTGATGAAAGTGTTATATAATTTTTTTAATTTATACCAATGTTAAAATTACTTCTGGTTCATGTTTGAATAAATTATTAAGTAGGTAAAAAATTTAGTCGTAACTTTGTTATAGCACATGTTTTCTCTGGAATTATTAACTCATTCATCTTGTAATAGTGAGTCTTGGTTATCAAATAATATACCAAGTATATTTTATTATCCGATTGTTGTTTTGAATAAGTTAAGCACGTAAAGTAGTAAGTATTCTGTCAATCACACAGTAGCACAATGCTATAATGCGACTGTATTAAAAAAAAATGTTAATAACGCTTTTCTTTTTAGTTATATGTATTTAAATCCTTGAAAGGGATTATTTAAGTAAAAGTTTTTATTAGTTCTGTGATAATGATGTTTGATTAAGTTTTCATTCAGGGCTGCTGTTTTGTGTAAGTATTTATTGGTGTTTTCATTAAAATAAACGGCATTTTCAATTAATACTGTTTTATTTTGTACAACACAACCTTCTCCTGATTTAAAATTTGAATTCATATCGAAACGCTATCAACTCACCCAAAATTTTTAATAATTATTTAAATGGATTGAATATACCTATTTTGGACTTTAAATAATATATAAATTTTTCTGATCCCCTAAATACAGGTTATAATAAAAAAAATGTATATATTCCTTGGTAATAAAACTGAAAACAATAGTTTTAACGCTGTCTTAAACCAAATTCAGATATTTGAACAATTTTTTTTATGCCGACAATACCCAATAATTGCAGCTTTAATGGGGCACTGATAGTACTTGTTTCATTGTGCTAGTATTCGTTTATTAGCCGATATCAAAAAGGAAGGTATAATGAAGAAAGGAAGGTGTAAGAAATAATAATTAATTGTTTTGTTGTGATAGGGTATAATTATATTAATAATTATATATAGACAAATAAATTCAAAACATTCTACAAAATAAAGTTGGATACTAAAATAAAACGTTTTTTATTATTTATTCCAAAGAAACAATTTTACAATGTTACATCTACTTTCACCCAAGTTTCACCTTTACAGGGACAGATTGGTTTAGGTCGATTCCATATTACCGATTGAGAGAAAATTATTACAATAATGAGGATCCGCATTATGTAATGTTTAATAGAAACCGGTATATTGATAAAATTTTCATCATCATCATCATCAGCCCATATACGTCACCACTGATGGAGCACGGGCCTATCCTAAACTAGGACGATGAGGCCTTGGGAGTGCGGGTTGGTTGACTATACAAACAAAGATGGAATTTCTTCGTAGGTCTGCAGTTTCCTCACGATGTTTTCCTTCAGCGCCAAGCGTTGAATAATTGTGCATAATCAATTTCAAATTTGAAAAACACAGTTGTACGTGGCGGGTTTGAACTGGCGACCTCTCAAATGGCAGGCAACAACGTTAACAAGGGGCCACGCTCACATTTTTTTTACACAGAAGATTACTATATTTAATTACTCCCAAATAGGCACACCAATATGAAAAAGAAATCCTTTGTCAAAATTATTAATATCACAACTTGACGATTAAATTGATAGAGGTCCAATAAGTCTAAATTATATTTACGTGAGATAGATATTTATCAATTTTATGAACCAAATTCGGTACAGTTTGACTATTTTTGTATAGGCAAATGGAAGCACACATTTTAATTTTATAAGAACTACCAAAATAGTAGAATTTATATTATCGTTGATATAAATGCTGTTATCCAAAGCTAGTATAATAATATAAAAATGCTTTTTGTCTATGGTGTGTTAACGCCATCTAGTTTTAAATTGCACGATTAATATTTTTAGGTATTGCAACACCAGTACGTTAGGCTTTTTTCGTAGTCGTAGTTCTCTTCACTGCCGCCATTTTGGCGTCACAATCGCATTGATTGAAACGCCCTCATTGGAAAAATTGTGAAGTTTTAGTTGAGACTTTTTATTATTTTACAATTTGTCAATATTTTTTACTATTGTTAATTAGTTACATTATTTACAGGTAAGTTATGTGCGTTAGTTACCCTCAGATGATGTATAATCACTTATTCATCTGAAACCATTGTGTAAATTTCTTCTTTGGCGAAACTAGTGCCATTGACAACAGCGCCGTCTGTGTTGTATTTTCTCGCCTTTTAGTTTGTGGCGCTAATTTGTTGATAGCCGTGTGTTTTGGTTATTTCTATCATTGCGATTAAGTTTATGTTGTGATCAGTACGCACGATTTTACAGTGTTAAAAATTATCAGTGATTCTTAAGATGGCGGCTATTGCCATCAATTTCTCAGGGCTGTAGTTAGTTTAGATTTTGGATATCATACAACTTTCAATTTACAAAGTGATTCCGACAGTTTACTTCAGTAACCTGTGAGGTGAGTTGTATGTATGCTTATTTAAACGGGACTATGGTTCGGTCAGTACCCATAATTCAGGGTAAAGTTTTCAAATCTACTTTCTAACCTTACTATAGTAGTGGCTAGTAAGCCACTCAAGTAATTAGTCAGCTTCATATAAATTAAATTCATAATGAAAGCCATACCTATATCTATTTTAATTTTCAATAATTGAAATCATAAATTTTTGTATGACTCAATTAGTTACATTTATGTATTTAATTTATTAACGTACATAGAGATTACCATCATTAATTTAGGTTTATTCTGACTCAAGACAAAATTCAATAATAACACTGTCAAAGCAAGAAAGTATCAAAACGATTACATATTAAATAATGAAACATAAACTAAATTATATTAGACATTACAAGATAATTCAGTACTTTATAATTTGTATTTGTGTTGCAGCCATGCCTCCACCTGATAAAAAAGAAAAGAAACCTGTTTTACAAACATACTCTCTTCAGGATCCTAATGGAACTGTTATTGGTAAGTGTTACAGTCTGATTAAACATTGTCATACTGTTTGTATTATTCTCCCTTAAAAATAAACATTCAGCCTGAATACTGAAATTTCAACTGGCTCGGTGGAACAGTGGTTAGTGATTCGTTGTCAAGTTGCGGGTTTGATTCCCACTCGGGACAAATATTTGTGTGACGAACATCGGTGTTTGTTCCGTGTCTGGGTGTATTATTAAATATATTTAAGTTTATTTGTGTATCCACTATTGATCCTGATTTCCGTAACACAAGTGCTTAAGCTACTTACCGCGGGATCAGATCAATGTATGTGATGTTGTGTAATATTTATTTATTTATTTTATTTATTACTGAAATGACCTTCAAACAATCCCTCTACTTAATTAATTTAAAATTCATTTACTGGTTTAGACACCAACATACATTCTTTAATTTGTAATACAGTAGTAAAAATTAATATTTAAATGATAATATTTTTAAAGTGTTTTGTGTATTATTCCTTATAGTAAATGGCGCTGGTGATGATGATCAGGATAATGGGGTCACATATTTTGTTGATGAAGAAGGCAGGTATTACTACCAACCAGCAGGTGACCAGAACATTGTTTCATTGCCTGCCGGTGTGCCAGATGAGACTGAGGTAAATATGACTAAAAACAATAATTGGACTGTCATAAACTGTATTCTATGTTTTGACATTTTTTGTGCATACATAAATAACTTATGAAGATTACCTATTGTAGGGCATGGCGGAGGAAGGACAAATGTTAGTTGATGGTGATGGATTTCAAACAGTTACATTAGTGCCTTCTGAGACTGGGAGTGGGGAACTTAGTTATGTACTGGTTGTGCAGGAAGAAAATAAACCTATGGTTAATATTGACATCAAAGTGGACCAGGTAATTTGAGTTAAAATCTTAAATCAGTAATAAAAACTGTTCACTGTTTTTTTACTATTATTTCATTCTGTTCACATATAGTAATCATCATTTTAAATTTACTTCAAAATTGTAGTACTTTTTCCTTTTTAATTGTGGTAATTATTATGTTAAATTCCATTTTGGATTTACTGGATTAATACGATTTTAATAATAAAATTGCAATAATTTACCTTTGAACCTTTGATAATTTACACACACAGGATATACAGGACAAAGTCAATGAAGATGATAAAAATGATGATGTGTACACATTCGAAGATGAAGAAGCGGGCGAGGGCGAAGGCTCTGAGGCGGAGGAGGATGCGGCCGCGGCGGCTAAAAAAGCCAATTCTAAACGGAAGTACTTACGGCCACACTTTACTTGCTCATTTTGTGCCTACACCAGCCACAGAAGGTAAGATCTCACATAATTATTGACGAAAGCTTTATTTGCACAAGGTATAATTACCACAAAATATATTTATTTTATTGATTTTCATGTATTAGTTCATATTATGTGATAAATAAAATATTTCTGATTGATTAAATGTCATCTGTCATATGTTTAAGAGAAAGAATTTTACATTGACCAGGCGGTTACGTATCAAAATAACTAAAGTTGTTTCGACTACTGCCGATTCAACTATGCTCGACTCACCTAATGTTTGAAATACCTAATGATCGTTTTACATAATTTCATAATAACTAATGCACGCAATCCCTAATGGACAATTCGCCTACGCTCGACTCACCTAACCTTTTTTCGTCTACGCTTTATTCATCTACGCTTTATTCCCCTAACGCTTTACTCACCTAAGAGCGAATTCACCTACGTATAGGCCGTAGGTAGCTTTGGTATTAGGTATCTGCCACGTTGATCTATTGGGACCAAGCACTGCGTAAGGACCGAGAGGTCCCCGGTTCGAGTCCGGGGTCAGGCAATATTTGTGTTGAGTTTTCCTGCAATGAAATTACTCAGCCCGAAGTTCAGAAGTTGGCGGTTTAACGCCCGTGCCTCGGAAAGCACGTTAAGCCGATGGTCCTGCGTCCGATCTCTCATCGGTCATGTCGGATTGCCGTCTATCCGAATTATGAGAGTAAGGGAATAGAGAGTGCACTTGTGTTTGCGCGCACACTTGTGCACTATAAAATGGCCTGCGCACTTGGCTGATCTATATTGAAGCTGCGATGGTGAGCGAAACCATTCTGCGACGATAAGCTTGCGTGGAACCGCCGGAGCCCCGCAACGCCAGAGCCGTGATAGAGCCCAAACCGCGCGGCGCGCAGTGATGATAAATAGTAGGCGAGTTGTTGATTAGGTATTTCAAACATATTCGAAACATGTATTATGTTAAAAAAGCATTAGATTAAAAAAGCATTAGATTAATTGGTCCTTAGTGCAAACAATTTTAGTTGAAACAAAATTATATGAGTTAAGCATTAGGCGAGTCGTGCATTAGGCATAATGATTTTAGGTGAGTCGAGCATAGTTGTATCGGCAGTAGTTGAAACATCTTTAGTTATTTTGATACGTAACCGACCAGGCACTTTTGCTTATAAATAACTGTTCACATGACAGTGCACTTGTGTCAGCGTACATATTTGTGCACTATACTGTAAATATGTCCATGCATGTTGAGACCTACATTACTATCTGTAAGGTCTGTTTGCAGAAAGTTTTCTTTTATGATTTAACATGCTTTTGCATTTTCATTGAAGGTACTTATTGCTTCGGCATATGAAGTCTCATTCGGAGGAGCGACCGCACAAGTGCACGGTGTGCGAACGCGGCTTCAAGACGATCGCGTCGTTGCAGAACCATGTGAACATGCACAATGGTGTCAAACCCCATGTCTGCAAGTACTGCAATAGCCCTTTCACTACTTCCGGTGAGTTCATGAAATAATCTATTGGTCAATGATAATGCACAATGTTATAATTTAGGGTTCTTCAATAAATGTTTAGTCAACTGTTGTTATTGCAGTTAAAGTCAGTAAGAACCATGATGATGATGCTTGTATTGTTGCAAGCATAAAATAAAATATTTATCAGTGATTTTTGCAATATTAACTAATTACTTAGATATTCAACTGAAAAAAAACATTCAACAAAGTTGCAAAGTCATAGTTTATTTGATAAGACTAATAATTTGGAAGCTTTTGTTTTTGAACCACTTTTATTGATGGTTTTCGCGTATGAGAAATTCACAAGATAGATATATAAATATTGACATATCTGTCAATGTAACATCAAAAATAACCATTCATGCTGCTGTTGTACCTTACGCCTATGTATTGCCTTCTAGTGAATTTCTTATACACGAGAACCCTCATTGCCTAGCATTGCTCAGTAGTGCTCAGGTTTAATGAGATATAGATCAATTTTAATTTTTTATGGTGTTTACAGGCGAGTTAGTGCGCCACGTCCGCTACAAGCACACCCACGAGAAGCCCCACAAGTGCACCGAGTGCGACTACGCCTCCGTGGAGCTGTCGAAGCTGCGGCGGCACGTCCGGTGTCATACTGGCGAGAGACCGTATCAGGTAAGCCACCACGTATCAGGTGTGCTGAGCAAAAAATGTAGGTAGCTGTATGACAAATTACATTTCGGCTAGTAAGGGGGTGGATGGACAAATTCTCTCCCACTATGGCAGACGAAGACGGGTGGAGTCAGTTCGCTCGCGACCATGACTAGTGCAATCCAGTTAAAAAAAGGGGCAGTAAGTAGCTATGTATTTGCTACTCCTTTATCGCGTGTAGGTAGACTCGTAATAACCAGTTATTATGTGTGGTTATATTGGCGGGCTATGGCTTATATTCCTGTAACTATCCAATTAAAAATCATCACTAAGGCACACTAAAGTACTAGTTAATCAAATTATAATGTTATAAATGGGTAACATAATGAGTGGGATAAGACTGAATTTTAAATGTAGTAGGTATGTATTGTTCTGGCCGATGGCGCATTGCATGGTGCTTCTATCTCTTGCTGCCGAGAGTCGTGCGTTAAAGTAAACTTGTCACCAAAGGTCGTCGGCCAAGGGGAAGACCTAAGAAGCGATGGCACGATGGTCTTGATGCTCAAGGACAAGACCCAAACTTCCAAGCCATCTGTGCTGCATTTCTTAACTGGCTAGCATTTGCCCAGCAGTGGGATACTACAGGCTAGAAGCTTTACATTATACTGTTTTGTCCTCCAGTGTCCGAACTGTACGTACGCGTCGCCGGACACGTTCAAGCTGAAGAGGCATCTGCGAACGCACACGGGCGAGAAGCCGTACAAGTGCGACCACTGCAACATGTGCTTCACGCAGTCCAACTCGCTAAAGGCGCACAAGCTCATTCACAATGGTGAGTTTCAGATTAATGAAACTGATATTAGATTAAACTCTCATATGATTCTAAATTTAAACATAATTAGAGATGAAAAATTTCCGTGATTACGAGTTCTGTATGTGTATGTGTTTAGATTAATATCATTCGTGAATTTGTTCAATTTGTATAATTATTTTATTTACACATAACACATTTCACACATCCGATGCTTCTTAGTTACTTAGACATAGTGCGGTATTATTATGGTAGTATGTGGTGCATTTATAAATTTGAACAACTTAACAGTATCTGAGAAACCGGTGTACGCGTGCGAGCTGTGCCCGGCCAAGTGCGGGCGCAAGACGGACCTGCGTATTCACGTGCAGAAACTGCACACCTCCGACAAGCCGCTCAAATGCAAGCGCTGCGGCAAGTCCTTCCCCGACCGGTACTCCTGCAAGATTCACAACAAGGTATGTACATCCACAATCAACTATATAATCTTATATTGCACCCTCCTAACAGGTCCAACCAGACACTGTATAATTATTAATTATGTCGCAAGTCATCTGTAGTTCAATCAAATAACCAGATGATTGCATGCAACATATATACTTACTCATAGAATGATGAACCATTTTGATTCATGCATTTATTGCACCTCATGAAAAGTATGTTATTATATATGGTGCAGCCACCTAGTTAGATTATCAGTTATAAAGCATAGATTTGTTGTATACTTCATAAAGGCTAATAGCTAGCGGGTAACACCCGACATGTTAGTCAATTACTACACAAAAAACTGTTACCTGTTAAAGTGTGCAATGCTGTTTGCTCAGAGCCCTTAGCATTTGCTACTCTTGCTATTATACCAACTAAGCCATATGTAGAATGATATTTATTTTTTAATTATAATTTATTTTCTAACTGACTCGACATCATTATCGGATTTTTGGGGCAGCGTATGGCTCTCTATAGGGGTCTATTTGTGTACGAGTATAACTTATATGAGACTGTTCACAGACGCACGAAGGCGAGAAGTGTTTCAAGTGTGAGTTGTGTCCGTACGCGTCGACCACGATGCGCCACCTCAAATCGCACATGCTCAAGCACACGGACGAGAAACCTTTCGCCTGTGAGGAGTGTGATCAGTCTTTCAGGTTAGTATTAATCTTAATTTTTATCTCTAATAATATCTGTACAAGAATGGTTTACATAACAATTCCCCATCATCCTTGTCAGACTTTACCATCATGAAGTAGAAGATAGACGACATTTTTAATTTCGCCAAAACTTAGTTTTGTGCTGGATATGAACTTGGACTAACTAACGACTAATTTAATCTAAATCATCTAGTTAACATCTCAGTACTTGGCATAACTTGTTTTTTAGTTACTAATATGATATCATGCATTTTAAAATTTCTGTTTTATTATCAATTTGTAACTATATGTTATATGTATTGTAGTTATGTTTTTTGCGACAGGAGAATACTCACTAAATTTATGCGTTGAATACTGAAATATTTAAGTTCCATTTAACCAATTAAGAAGCCCTAAATTCAATATTTCATTGCTTGCAAATATTGTTAAATACAGTTGGTATTTGAAAACATACTTTTAATACATACTTTTGCATTATTCAGAAACAAGATTTGTCAATATATTTCCTTCTCTGTTATCTGATCTCGTTTGAGTTCGGCCGCGACATGGTGATTGGATCAACATTGTCCAACATTAATATGAAATAAAACTGAAACTGTCCGGAATATTTACCATGTTGTTTTGTTGTAAATATCCCGGACAGTTTCAGTTTTCTAATGTGTGTAACCATGACAGTATAAAATTAATATGAAACATTAATTTACAGGCAAAAGCAGCTGTTGCGCAGGCATCAGAACCTCTACCACAATCCGGACTACGTGCCGAAGCCGCCCAAGGAGAAGACCCACACGTGCCACGAGTGCAAGCGCACGTTCGCGCACAAGGGCAACCTGATCCGGCACCTCGCCGTGCACGACCCGGAGTCGGGCCACGAGGCGCGCGCGCTCGCGCTCAAGATCGGCCGCCAGAAGCGGGTCAAGTACTTCGACGGCGCACCGCAGGTAACTACAGCATTCCTACATACAAACACTCGGCTAAGCAAGTGTAATTTTAAACTGTCATGGTTACACACATTAGAAAACTCAAGCAAGTGGTCTACCACTTTTGACAAAAGTTTCTGCAAGATGGAACGATCGCTAAGGTTTACTTTTCTAACAGAGTTTAACACTTGCAAGACCTTGTTGTTACTACGCGTTTAAACGAATCTCAACCTTAGGGTGGTAGACCACATTTTTGGCTGACTACATACATGAATACATACATACAATCACGCTAAAGATAATTTAGATCCTGTGCAGATGGCGCGTTTTCACTTGCGCGCATTGGAATCACACGATGGTGAAGTATTAGAAGTTCATATATTCTATCCACATACAGTCGCGTGACTTGCTAGTATCTCACAATCGCGCGAGTCAAAACGCGCAAGTCGCCATCTGAACAGGGTCGTAAAGTACTTACTAAGATTGTACCGCAGAGTTAGTGTCTGCATTTGAAATCTTCAATATCTTTGAAAAAAATAATTTAAATCGCAGGCTGTAATTGCACATAAAAACTAAAAAGAAAATAGAGTTAGCAATGTTCCTGCTATTGGCGATCTCTTTTAAATAGCAAATAGGCGAAGAAAATATTCTTGGTTTTAATGCTCTGCTCTGTAATTAAGCAAATGATACCTATTGGGTCATTTGCAAATGGCTATAAAATGAATGGAATTTATATTCAAACAAATTGGTAGTGCCCCTTTTACTTATGCAGTCGTGGGTTCGATTCCCTCTGAGGACTTATATTATTTTTTATATGTTTTGTATTTTTATATCTTTAAGTTTATTCCTGAAAACCACTGTTTTTTCTATGTCCATAATACAAATGCTTAAGCATGCTGCTTAGCTGCTGTAATGAAAAATAATAATTTGTATGTATGTGTAATATTATATTGTTAAAGCATAGCAATTGACCTTATTTGTACAATATCAAATGAATCTGTATAATATAATTTGTTTATTCCAAAAGTAATCAGCATATAAGCTTAACTCTTCGAAATTATCTGGTATAACAAGATTGTGTGTGAATCATGTATGGAACTTCATCTGACTTGCTATGTGTGGGGTTGTTGACAGTCTTGTATGGCATACATTTTTACTTTGCTTTGCGAATTGCTTTTCTTGCGAAGCCTGTGACAACGTGTATATTTTTATTGCTAAAACTTGAGAGAATTTATAATACATTTAAAAATATTACATGCAAGAAAAAGCTCTAGAGGGCAATGCCCAGCAGTATCCACCGACTAAAATGATGACTAAAGTGAAAATTGTCTACCTTTAAAAAAAACTGACAAGCAATACAATTTTTTTTTAATTACTCAATATAATGTTGGCGACCTAACTTAAGAAATTGCTTGCGATGGTGCTTTGCTTTCCTTGCGGTTTACATAATACTTTAATTATGTAAACAAATTATTAATAGGCACAATGGTAGTGTTTAGTATTTTGCATGTGCGAATGTTTTTATTAGCTGTTTTTAATGTATTTGTGGGAAATGCAATGCACACTCCACAAATAGCGAATATGATGTCAGGATATGACTGCCTCATTAATGATTCGCTTGTTTTCATGTGCTAAGCAATATGGCAAAAATAGTCGAGTGTTTAAAGTATTAACCTCACATTATTAACCAATTTTAAATATTATTATTCAGCACAGTTTATAAGGGTTGTGTATGCACTAAAATCTTTACTAATATTATAAATGCGAGTGTGTTTTGTGCTTTGTCGACAAATCTACTAAAACAATTCAAATGAAATTTGTACACAGACAGACTGGAGATTTAAAAAAAAAAAACTTTTAAATGCCTTTCCTTAGAGTGCGGGCCAACATCTATTTTATTATTAAATGTTTTAAAAATAATCCCATAACGGGGTAAATATTCCTGACATTTTCAGTTTTCTAATTCATAGTTCGGAGCAGTCATACAGGATGAGATATGTAGATGAGATGTAACAATCACCTATTTAATTGCAGCGCATGGATGACGAGGAGGATGAGGAGGACGAGGATCACCAGCAGACGGACAGCGAGGGGCTGATGCGGCTCGGGCTGAGCGGGGAGCTGCGGCGCGGCGAGCTCGTGGCGGTCTCCGACGGCGACAACCAGCAGTACGTGGTGCTGGAGGTCATACAGCTGGAGGACGGCTCCGAGCACCAGGTCGCGGTCGTCACGCCCGAGTACATTGAGGAGGAGCAACAAGGTGACTCACGCAATCATCTCTCTACTACCAGAGACACACAATAAAGTAATAAGTGGCTTGCCGCTGGCGCTATTCCCCTTGCTTTACAATTATCCTCTAGTTAAATTATATAAGCACTAAACAATTGAGGAAATAATTAGGACAGGTTTCAAAAGCTCCTACCCTAGGGGCAAAATGAAACATACACTTGTAAAATGATATTTTTTAAGTGATTTGTAGTATTTTAGAATAAATAATATCGTCAGAGGCGGATCGTCCATATAGGCTGTTTGGGCAAGTGCCGATGTCCACTCCCCGTCATACACAAGATCGTTCTATAAGCTAATAAGTTAGACAGAACTCGTTTCAGCCCAGAGCCCCAAGAAGTGACGGTCCGCCCTTGTCTACTACCATGATGGTGTGTCTATCCGTTTAGGTTTGCAAGTTCGTCAGATCAGATCTCAGTCAGTATGGTGAACGTTTTAGTAAAAATCTCAGAGATATAACCTTATTGAGGATGTTTTAGTATGCATAGGTGAACAAAGAAAATGTCTTCATAAAATTAAGCTTGTCACGAAATGTTGAAAACCAAACGAAAGCTAGACAAGCCAATCATTGATAAATTATTTAACATGAATTTTGATAACGCCCACAAGACTTTCTCTATTAATTTTTTTAGAAATTTTCTTTGCAGAAGATGAAGAAGTGGAGGAAGAAGATGATGAAGATCAAAAAGTTTTCAAAACCGAAATAAAACAGAAAAAGTCATTGGATCCACTCACCAACAGCATCAAAGTAGAAGCAGAAGTGGAAAACTGTTTTGGTTTTGATGTAAGTTACATTTTTTTATGAATATTGTTCGCTGTAAATGAACTTTTTTTTTTATAAGAGGCTAACAAGATGACCTCACTCCACCCGATGGTAAGCGGTAGTGAGATCCAAATATGAGGTCGACAGGCACAATAGACCATATTGAGCCTGTCGCACTCACCCTGAAAGCCGTTAAAGAGGAGACCACTGCTGCGGCAACAACGAGACAAGGCGTGGAGTCTCGCATTGGTATTGAGCTGTGCGGGTCGGAGTTGGCCAGTCCGCCGGACGGAAGGGCCCCCGTTTCTACGGGTCTCCCTGGCCGGCGGGCTGACCCGCTCCGCCCGCACAATGCCGCCGCTAAGACTCCACTGGTCCGGGGCTTGCCGCAACAATGGTAACCCCTGGCTCCGGTTCGTACAGTGCTGATCCCGGAACGCGACCTGACCGAGAGAGGTCAGAGTCACTTGGCAGGTTTTACGCAACTGTATTGTGGTAACAGCAACCGGTCGACAAAATGTCTCCCACCTGAACTTATATCATTGCAGTATTATTAAGTGTTAAAAAAAAAGTTTTTTAACCAACTGTATGATGTAAAGGAGTATATAGTATCAGCCTATGTATCTATGTTTGTCCCTTTGAATCACCACCAAGCTAAATGCCTGAAAATATTAGATTGGCTGTGAATAATAAATCTCGGATGAATACAACCTTTAAAAGAAAAAAATATATTAATAATGGAACAAAACAACTGAACTAACTGTCAACTCAAATCAACTACTGTTTGTTATTTTCCAAGAGTTGATCAACTACCTCGAAAGTGGATCAACTTACAAACTTACTTCCGGTGACAAAATATTTGAGTATATTCAGATGATGTTTTCTTTATTTTCAGGAAGAAGAGGAGCCGGAAGAAGAAGAAGAGTACAATGAGAAGGTAGTTTTGCGGTTAGTTTAATATTCAGGCCGGGCGGCGTCGCTGCTGTGACGTGCGTACTTACGGCATCTCTTACCTCCAGTTCCTTTAGCTAGGTCGAAAATACCAATTTGGGATCACAATCTAGGGACATACTTCTGTTACCCTTACGAGTTGAACAGCTAACATTGCAACACGGGCAATCGTTTTTTTTTCCGCCTGACTCCTTCAAATTCTCAAAAATTATGAATGTAAGGCTTGTCAGGATCAGAAAAATATACATAACACATGTTAAGATAGTTGATGTTATTCCTTATACCGTTATTTAGTTAGGAGTCTGCCAATAATGCGTATCTATCTACTTAAGATACTTGTTGCTCATCCGTGCGTCATGTTACTGTTTGCATACAGATAGTTTTAATTTAAAAAGAAAGGCTTTATCACCCGGTTTCTGTTAACGGGTATGACTTCATCTTGTACGTAAACACGCGGGTTTAATTCCGGTATTGGTCCAAATAGTTAATATAATGTATTTTTCGCGGGTCTGGTTGTTTATTATATCTTCGTTGTTTCTGATTCTCGCTACACAAACAGTTTGTTTCGAAACTTGAAACAATATAATTATGTGATGTTAATCGGGTATTTAAATATAGTTTAATATCCATTTGACTGCAAATTTTTATGTTAATTTTTAATACCGTAAATCGGGGTGAATAAAAACAATTTTAACTACCAGCCGATTTTCTAGTTAGAATATGGCTCTTGATTAGAATTACCGTATGTTTGTCATACAATCGTTTAGAAAATGAGTGAAAACCATATTTTTTTTATTAATTTTAATAAAATATGAAGGAAAAAAATCATATAGTTACGAAATTAAAAATCATCATTTTATTTTTAATTTGGCAAGTTTTTTTAATAGAAAGAAGAATATTAAACCTAAAATATATTTTTTTAAATATTATTATTAGTTTATAGACTGTTTACTTTTCAAGAATTAAGAAGAAGGATATTTATGTGAATAATAATAATTTAAAATCTTATGAATCATATTTTTTTGTGATTTAATTGGAAATTAAATACATATACCTCTTTTGTTATAAATAAAACATTTTTTTTAAAAGTCTTTGATTTGTTTTTCAAAAAAGTGGGAATTCTACGAAACATAGTAATTAAAACACAATATAAAAAAGTCTCAATAGTTGATAAAAATTATAGTTACAAATTAAAAAGTACCAAATGAGACGAATCTGTCATCAAATAAATTTCTAAAAACATCAGAAATATGGAAACACTAATGAACATGAAGTTTTAAAATAAAATTATTTTGTGATGAACCTTCGTAACATAAAAGTGAAAATATAAGTGTACATCATACATACTTCTATTTTGAAAATTTCCTACTTTTTTTTGGTTGAATAATATAGAAGAAAACGAATCCAACACATAACAATTTAATCGGCTAATAAATTTCTAGGAGAGTCCCTCCTCAGCAATAATGTTAAAGTACATTAAAATTTTGTTTTCTGCATTCCACCAAAATAGTTTTACCGCAATGTTCTTCATGTTTCTTTTGATTTAAATATTAAATTTTCTGCAATCTTTAATTTTTTTTTGGTATACGTTGTTTCCTGAATAACGCCTGTTTTATGAATATAATCTTTGTTATTTTGATAGCAATGTAGTAGTAGAAAGGTACAAGTTTCTTGAACTTCTTACGATGCCGGACCTATAAGTATAGTCACCAGACGGTAGCACCTAGATAGCACTTGTAATCATGGTAAATGAAAAAAATATATATATATATTTGCTTCATACAAACAAGTTTTTATATTAAAAATAACCAAGTTCTCAATACCATTTGTATACATAAAAAGTAATTTTAATAATGTTAAACATATTATTACACTGAAATATCTTTATGTAGGTACTGTTTTTGTATTTACTCGCCTTGTGATTTCTATTCACCCTGTTTTACGGTGTGTACTATAATTTTAATTTTATATGCTTTGCGAATAATTGTCATAATGTAATGTCTTAATTATTATTATTTTAATGTAGCACAATACTAATAATATAGGCGTACTCGTATGAGTTTAGAGAATTGTAAATAATGTGGTTATTAATATTTAGTAATATGTATAAATGCATCTGGAATCCATTGCATGGCGTGTTATAGATAGCTTCGCGCACTACAGTCCGTTCTGATAATTGTATGTTGAACAGGCACATAGCACTTAGATTTTTATAATTACCAAGTGTAGGTAAGAAACTTTTGTTATGAAAAAAAATCAGAGTTGTTAGATTTTATCTCATACACATAGTTAATTTGCAACAATTTCTTTTAAGCATATTTTCACTCTGACGCAATCACTGCCCATGTTAAATGCTCTTGAATGAGGTCAACTGTGCTAATTTTATATGCCACCGTTAAGAATGCTATATATGTATGAAATAAAATGTATTATTTAAATAAATAATCGTGTGTATGCAACTATCATTATTACGGTTTCAATAGGTTGTCAAGTGTTTAGAAATGAAGTAATTATCTATGCGTTAACATAGTCATTCGAATATTGCGATCATATTGTTATCTAAAGTTAAAAATAATGCGAATGCATTGTATATTTAGCTACAATACATTTTAATAATAAATAAATATCGTAAATCTAATATTGCACTTTGTCCCTAAAGGTAATTAAATAAATTTTGATAGTTGTATACTTAAAGAATTTTATTATGTAGATTGCAATTTTAAGTAAAACTTTGAGGTCGGTCTGTGACCATGAGAATAATTTTAAATTATACCTAAAGTTACACATAATCTTATTAATCAATATCAACCAATATATTGTTAAATTTTATATAATAAAATTGTAACTGGTCGCTGTCTGTTCATGGAAGATATATAATAATAAGAAAACTATGATTAGTACTATTATTAGGGGGCTTTATCAACGCAATAGAAATCAAAACAATGATTTTTATACTAGTTGTCTATTTGTCTGTCGGTTTGTGCAACCACTTTGAATGCGGTTTTTTACTAATGTGTTGCGGTTTTTTCTACTAAAAACAATTATAGTATGTTTCATTTCAATCGGTTCATAAATAAGCAATTCTGTCAATTTTCAAGATTTAACATCCTAATATTATAAAGTTTGTGAGTATGTGTGGATGGACCAATGTTTGCGACAGTACACCCAGTACGGAGTCGTTCCCGCCTCTTAGGGGAGGCCGTTGTGCAATGTCGATGCGAGTGTCCCCACATTCACCGCCGTCCTTCACTGGATTGCGCAAAACAGGTTTACGAATTCAAAACTGCGTTACGCCTGTCTGAGCATGACCCATAATTAAATAAACGAAAACATTAGAAAGGAACTGCAACTCCGTCCCTCCATGATTGTAGAGTTTGCGATGGAGTTGAATGCGATTTCAAAGGATACTGCCAAACGTTTTCAACCTCCATCCCGACTTTGTCTTCAGATAGGGCATCAATGATAGCATAGACTTTAACCCTTTGAGAGGTCCAGCGGAGTCTCCCTTAAATGAAACGGTATGAACGGTATAGTAAAACGGTCGCATCAAACTCCGATGAAGAAAGTATCTGTCCCCTTCCAGCAGCCTACGGCCCCGGGGCTGCGGGAAGGGGACAGATGTCTTATTTCTCTTCTTACTGAACTTACTCAGCCCTCCACCTCGGACCGGAGTTGGCTCGGCGGAGAGGTCGGAGGACTGACGGACGAAGCGATATCCACAATGGATGTTCTTCCTCCCGCTTCTCGGCCCTAGTTTTGCAGCACTGACGCTCGAGCTCCTTGTAGCCGTTATTTCGCTTGGCCGTTTGACTTCGCGAAGGGTCACATTTTTGGACCTTCATATTATTATTGGAAGCCGGCCTCTCTGTTTTCACGGTTTTACATCGTTTCAAATGCGCGTTAACAGAGATGCTCAGAGCAATGAATTTTTTCTATGCTTACTTCTTTTATGATATTATAAATACAAAAGTACATATTGTTATTCGGTTCTGTAGTATATGTATCGTGTTACTATTCTGACACATTATACTACCGATCCGATTTAAAGTACTTATGATACAGATATAGTCTAGAGCACGAGAAATAATCAAAGCCGCTTTTTTTAATGTATCGAAAGACACTCTTATGCGATTAACTACTTTACGCGGACATAGTCACGGGTAGAACCTAAAATATATAATAATCAATCTTTCTACAAGAATGTAGAGGTTCTGTTGTTTTGTGAAGGCCATGAAAAGAACCTTGTGACCTTCACAAAACAGCGTAAATTGTTTCTCCTTGTCCAGGACGACAAATATACGCCCGTAGAATCATTCCCGCGTTTGGAGAGATATTAGCAGCCTTATGTATTTGCCACAAGACACCCGTGAGTTGTTTGACAACGCTGCGTATTGGTCGCTAGTATCTCCTCAGCGCGGGTAGGATTCGCCTTCCTGGACAGGACCTAAAATACAGCTTGTGGGTTTTTAGACATTTAGCGACAGAATTTCAAATAAATTATGATGTGAATTGATTCATTATTGTTAAAATATTATGTAATTGAAAGTAGGAACCAAGAATACCTAATTACCTTGTTTAGATTCTGTAAACTAGCGTTGCGGTTTAAATATTTATATTCTGCACCGAGGGAGCCATTTTTAAATGTATACAATAACATATTACTTACACAATGCTACATGTTTATAATTCCACTTAGAACGATAGTTGATGTTTTGATGTATTTGATTTTATCTATTTCCACACATGCGGTTAAAGTCATAATAATTAATTATTGTACCCAAAGCATGCTATAAGTAAAACTGTAAAGATCATTTAAAAAAATGTATAAATGCAAATTTTAATAGATATTGTTGTATAGTTGTTAGTGTATAGAAAATAGGATCGGTAATAACTATCCTCCTACAATTAAGGTAAACTAAATAAAAGAGTTGGACTGGCTGAATATGTTTTAATTATGAAACCTAAAGTGGTGAGTGTCTAAGACTACCCTAATGCTGTTTAACCGGTTTCGGTTGTGGGGGCCAAGTCCAGACGTGATGAGCCAACTGCACACACAACACTAATTAGGTGGCTACTCGTCCCAACATGAAAAGGAAGTGAAAATTCTGAGGTCAGGTTATTTGGACTATTATTTTCATACGTTATTTCACTTTTCCCATTTGTTGCGGGAACGGGGTACGTTAAATTCAAGATACGCCAAAAGTCACCAAAAGACAATTAATTTATTTATCGACTAACAATTACACAATTAAACACTTAAAAACACAATTAAAAACACTTAATTACAACACTAAATTACACTAAAGCACTGAATCACACTAAAACACTGAATTTCACTGACTATTCGCAGGTAACGCACTCGATCACTTCTAGTTCGTAGGAGACTGATTCGCTTCGCTTTCCAAATCGGAACTGTCCCGTCGCATCGTACATCCCGCTTTTATACCCAGTGAGGACGCAGCTCTTCGCGTGGCGTCGAGAATCTTCTCGCGGGGATCGAAATTTCTAGAACTCGCTGGAGCTCGCTCCGACCGACCAGAGTGTGTGACGTAGTATCGTGCAAGCGAATATAGACCTTATTCATACGACGATAAGACTAATTTCGCTTGCACGGTCTCTCAAGGTCGTAATATTATTATTACTTTAGAACACTCTAGAGCTCGCTACAACCTACCAGAGTGTGTAGCGTAGTATCGTGCAAGCGAATATAGACCTTATCCATACGACAATAAGACTAATTCCGCTTGCACGGTCTCTCGTGGTCGTAACATTATCCCCCTCTTAGTCATGCTCGTCCCGAGCATCATTTGACCCATGGTAACGAGCCAATCGATCAATGTGAACAATTTTCGGCTTGCCTCTTGTCCCTTGTTTGATCCGATAGGTTAAGTCGTTCAGCCTAGTGATGATCTTGTATGGTCCTTCCCACCTTGGCTGGAACTTCGGTGATTTGCCCTTCTTCCTGAGTGGGTTGTGTAACCAAACCAGACTCCCTTCATCGAAACCGTCGGTGTTGGCTTTGCGGTCATAACGGGTTTTCATTCTTTCGCTGGATTTTAGACTGCAGTCTCTGACGAAAGCGTGTACTTCATCCAGGCGTTTCTGTAGGTCAGCCGCATATTCGGTTACTGGTTTCGGAGCTTCTGGCGGTGTCCCAGTCAACGCGTCTACCGGAAGCCGCATTTCTCTACCGAAGTTTACCATTGCTGGGGTTGCGCTGGTGCTATCGTGGATCGCAGATCGGTAGGACAGCAAGAAAAGCGGTATGTACTGGTCCCAGTCTCGTTGATGCTCGTCCACAACTTTGGCCAAGTGGTTTTCCAACGTTTGGTTGAATCTCTCGACCATGCCATCGGATTGCGGGTGTGCTGGTGTAGTACGGGTCTTATGCATACCCAACAGTTGACAGACCTCCTGGAACAGTGCTGACTCAAAGTTTCTTCCTTGGTCAGAATGTATCTCAAGAGGCACACCAAATCGGCAAATTACCTTGTGGACTAACTTCTTGGCGACCGTCTTTGCTTCTTGATTAGGCGTAGCGAAGACTTCAGGCCACTTAGTGAAGTAATCTTGAACCACAATGATGTACTTGTTTCCCTCATCGGATTCTGGAAAGGGGCCAGCTACATCTACTGCGATTCTTTCCCATGGAGCGCCGACGTTGTACAGCTTGAGTTTGCCCTTACTTCTGGTTTGTGGGCCCTTTACTGATGCGCAAGTCGTACATTTCTTGCACCAGTCTTCGACGTCCTCCCGACAGTGTATCCAGTAGAACCTCTGTCTCAGCTTCTCTAGGGTCTTCTTCACGCCTAAATGTCCCCCGGATACCCCATCGTGTATGTACCTCAGTAGAGAAGCAACCTGTTTACGGGGTACAATCAGCTGTAGTGTCGTTTGATCCCCTTTTGGTGTTTCCCATTTCCTGAAGAGTACTCCATCCTTAATCTCCAAACTGTCCCATTGTGCCCAGTAACTTTTCGTGATGGGGCTTGATGATGCTACATGGCTCCAAGAAGGTTTTTGACCTACTTCTTTCCATTCAAATATTTTCCTCAGGTCACTATCCTCTTTTTGAGCCTTTTTGATAGCGTCTTCGCTCCATTCATTATCAAGTCCCTGGGTGGTAATCAACCGGACTTCTTCTTTAGTCTCCGTCTTAGAACAATGACTGCAGGCCACAGGACAAGGTCTCCTTGATAGGGCATCGGCATTCAAATGCGTTCTACCACTCCGATGTTCTGTTGTGAAGTTGTACTCCTGTAGCTGCTCTAACCACCGCGCCACTTGTCCTTCAGGGTTCTTAAACTGCAAGAGCCATTTTAACGCAGCATGATCTGTCCGCAGGGTAAACTGTCTTCCAACGAGGTACTTGTTGAAATGCTGTAGAGTCTTCACTACCGCCAACAGTTCCTTACGAGTCACACAGTAGTTCCTTTCAGGTTTTGAAAGTGACTTACTGAAATAGGCGATCACCACTTCCCGTTCACCTTGCTCTTGCGACAGAACTCCGCCTATGCCAGTATTGCTGGCATCGGTGTCCACGATAAACCTTCCTTCTCTGTTCGGGTAGCCAAGTATAGGACTGGTGCAGAGGTGTTCTTTTAATCTGACGAAGGCTTGATCACATTCCGAGTCCCAGGCGAATACTCGTTTATCTTCCGTGAGCCGATGAAGAGGTTTCGCTATATCAGAGAAGTTCTTTACAAAACGCCGGTAGTATGCGCATAAACCCAAAAATGATCTTACGTCGGTCTTGTTCACTGGTATAGGCCATTCTTGAACAGCTTTTATCTTCTCTGGGTCAGTCCTTACACCTTTCGATGAAATAATGTGCCCTAAGTAGGCGACTTCCTCCTTGAAGAACGTGCATTTCTTTGGGCTGAGTCTCAAGTTTGCTTCTCGTATTCTGGTGAAAACCTTCCTCAGGTTATTGACATGCTCTGTGAAATTTCGACCCATGACAATGATGTCATCCAGATAGACCAGGCATGCATCACCCAGAAGTCCAACCAGTACCCTTTCCATCAACCGCTCGAATGTCGCCGGAGCGTTGCAAAGACCAAAGGGCATGACGTTGAACTGCCACAATCCATTCCTAGTTCCGGTCGTAAATGCCGTCTTCTCTTTGTCTTCTGGATGGATGTCAACTTGCCAGTACCCGCTCTTAAGGTCCACTGTTGAGAACCACTTCATGCCGCTCAACATGTCCAGTGTGTCGTCTATACGGGGCAGAGGGTAGCTGTCCTTCTTCGTTGCATTATTCAACAATCGGTAGTCCACACAAAACCTGGTGCTGCCGTCCTTCTTCTTTACTAGGACTACTGGCGAAGACCACGGGCTTGTGGAAGGTTCTATGATGCGGTTCTTCTGCATCTCGGCAACCATGTCTGCTACCTCCTTCTCTTTGGCAAATGGAAGGCGTCTAGGCCGCTGCTTGATTGGTGGCGCGTCTCCCGTGTCTATTCTGTGTTTAACGAGACCTGTCCTTCCCAAATCATGGTCACCCTTCGAAAATATGTCGTTAAAATCTAGCAACAACCTTTTAGCTTGCTGAAGTTCCCGCTCAGAGAGCTTGTCCTTACAATTTGCTAGGAGCGGTGTGACGTCATCTCGTTGACAGGATTCCGGTTCCCGGGCCCTTTTCATCCTTCTGATGGATTGGCCTGCATCGCACCGTCCGATGACACAGTTTCTTCGTAGCTGCACTTCATCTCCGCTTAGATTGATGACTCGCACTAGCGCTCCTTTTCCGGTCATTGCCAGAGTTCTTGCTGTGATCCAACTCGGATGGTCGCCGCAGTTTTCTATGACGACGCTTCGCCCTTGACACGCAGTGTAAGGGAATCTAACTTTGACCAGAGTTTCAGATCTCGGCGGTAGGGTCGTGTTCTTGAGGCAGTAAACTGCGCATGATCTCGGCCCCTCTAGGAATACTTCTTGTTCGGGGAAACTAAGAACTCCTTTAGCGACGTCTACCACACACTTCTGGTCTCTTAAAAAGTCTAATCCGATGATGCAGTCGTCCGTGATGTCTGCTATGAGAACGCCGTATTCAAAGGTTTGTTCTCCAATGGTTATGTTCGCCATCGTCTCACCGAAGACGGTAACTGGCTGGCCTGTTGCTGTTTGAAGCTGAACGGATGGTCTCTGATTCCACACAATAGTCCTTTTCAATAGCTCCGGACGCACTATTGTTCTTGAAGCACCGGTGTCAATAGTAAAATGACACGTTACGCTGTTCAGCTGTCCAACCACAGTAAGATTGTTCCCATTACCAATCTGTGAAACAGTGACGGTAGGGGCTCGATGTTGGCCAGCCAGCGCCCGCCCCACGGCCCTGGCTCCTGACAGCTCTTCTGCGTCCACCTGTGTAGAGGACGCTACTGTCGTTCTATGCGGCCATCTTTGCCTGGGGCAACTACTCCGAATATGGCCCCTCTCGCCGCAGCCATAGCACATCGGACCCAAAGAAGGTTTTTCCTTCACCACAACCTCCCGAAGTCGTTGAGTTCTAGCGTCTTGACGCACGGCTTCCACCTCCAAAGCATGGGCTAGAGCTTCCTGTAAGGTCTGATGATGGCTCAATTTCACGGTGTGTCTGACGTCTGCGTCTCTAATTCCATCACAGAAAGCTTGCGGGATCATTGATTCCACCATTGTCGGGCATGACACGTACGCACGTCTGACTAGCCTTTCGATTTCCGTAGCCCATTGCTGCAGACTCTCACCAGGCTTCTGCTGTCGATCGCGGAGTTGTGCTCTATACGCGTGTTCCAGGTGTTTGTCGCTGTACCTGCCTTCTAGTGCTCTTTGGAGAGCACCTAAAGTTCTGTTATCCGAAGGCAGGTTTTCCAACGTGAGCAGGGCATCTCCACGAAGAGCCAGAGTCAGAGCTATCAAGGACTATTCCTCGTTCCACCCCTTTCCTTTAGCCACCGTCTCGAACTGATACCAAAATGCTGCCCAAGACGTCGTTCCATCGAAGTGGGGTACTTCGATTTTCGGAGAATCCGACACTACCGTAGCACCCGGGTCACCACTCTTGCCATCTTGGTATGCAGTTGTCGCATCTCAGCATCCACCTGACTCAGACGATCCTCGTGTTGGGTGAATCGGTCTTCATGTTGGATGAATCGATCTTCATGTTGGGTGAATCGATTTTCATGTTGGATGAGTCGATCTTCGTGTTGGGTGAGTCGATCTTCGTGTTGGGTCTTGACGCTTAGCACATCATCTTTGAGAGCACCAATCTGCTTTTCTAATACTTCGTGCTTCTTCTCAATAGCCCCCAACAAACTCTTGCTTAGCTCTTCCTGGCGAAGGTCTTGCTTTTCCTGGCGAAGGGCTTGTTCTTCCCTCAGTTTAGCGAATTGCTCCTCCTGGCGACGGGCTTGCTCCTCCTGGCGACGGGCTTGCTCCTCCTGGCGACGGGCTTGCTCCTCCTGACGGCTGGCTTGTGTCTGCAGCATTTTAAATAAGTCTGCAAGCTCCACAGGCCCAATTGATGTTTGAATTGATCCCTCCGTTGAAGTGCCTTCACCCTCTTGCAAAGCCGCGGTTTGACTCCTTGTTACTCGACCCTCACTGTCTTCTCGTGGTGTAAGAGGCATCTTGAATCCCACTTCTGACACCAATTGTTGCGGGAACGGGGTACGTTAAATTCAAGATACGCCAAAAGTCACCAAAAGACAATTAATTTATTTATCGACTAACAATTACACAATTAAACACTTAAAAACACAATTAAAAACACTTAATTACAACACTAAATTACACTAAAGCACTGAATCACACTAAAACACTGAATTTCACTGACTATTCGCAGGTAACGCACTCGATCACTTCTAGTTCGTAGGAGACTGATTCGCTTCGCTTTCCAAATCGGAACTGTCCCGTCGCATCGTACATCCCGCTTTTATACCCAGTGAGGACGCAGCTCTTCGCGTGGCGTCGAGAATCTTCTCGCGGGGATCGAAATTTCTAGAACTCGCTGGAGCTCGCTCCGACCGACCAGAGTGTGTGACGTAGTATCGTGCAAGCGAATATAGACCTTATTCATACGACGATAAGACTAATTTCGCTTGCACGGTCTCTCAAGGTCGTAATATTATTATTACTTTAGAACACTCTAGAGCTCGCTACAACCTACCAGAGTGTGTAGCGTAGTATCGTGCAAGCGAATATAGACCTTATCCATACGACAATAAGACTAATTCCGCTTGCACGGTCTCTCGTGGTCGTAACACATTGAAGGGGAAAACATTGCCTTTTGTTTCCAATGGGGCAAAGTGGAATTCCCCTGAATCAGTCCCTTTACCATCCCATAAAATTACCGTAAGTGCAAATAAAAGATTATTTTTATGTGTCAAAATTTTATTACATACTTTAAATACCGTGGTATATACTGAATAAAATCATTACACTTAGATAGTACCTAGGCTATACAATGATTGGTTCTATTATAACAAACTGCAAATATATTCTTTCATTTGTACAATGTAGCTAATCGAATTTTGTAAAAGCCAATTTGAACACAATAATTGACCTTATACATAGGTACAATCCTTATACATAAGTTCATTATTTAATAACAAACCAATCAAAATCAATCAAAATTCTCAGACCAGGGCTCCCATCCGTTCAGGGTTCTGCGGTTTTTTCCTTGGTTTTGATGTATTTTGCGTAGTTCTTTTGAAGTACGGTTTAAGTTTACGACATTAAGGCATAAATCCTTTCTGATCTTATTGGAAGATTTAAGAGATGAAAACCCTACCCTAAGTCAGTGCTATCACACTTTCACTGTTACTGGGTCATTATTATTCTGAGTGACAAAAGTGTAACTACTTATCAATCAATAGGTCAGCACAGTAAGTGACTTAAGATTAAGTAGGTAGGTAAATGGTCAGTTACAACTCCATCGTTAAATATTATAAATAGGTACCAAATAATTCAAAGGTATTCGGTAGGTACTAGATACACGAAGGTAATTATTATGTACCTACTTGATGATAGACCATTATGGACTAAGATCACAGGGCCGCCAGACCTACGTCATTTTAGCAAAGCTAGAATTTCCATGACTTATAGTCTAGTATGTACTTAGGAGAGTACGCGTACTCACTTGCTCGAAAGCGGGGCCGTTTCACAGGTAGCGCGAACTAAAGGTGTCCTAAAACAGAGGCAACCTACGTAATTTTAGAAAGCCTAAATTTGACATTATATCTACGTGGAACTATTTCCAGACTAATTGTAAGGTGCCAGACCAATCCAATGGGCCAATTATTCTGGCAGTATAAAAGGCTAAAGTTAGGCACTTGAAATTTGGAAGAGACGTAGCTTAGATACCGTAGAGGAAAGGAAGTCCCGAAATTCTTACGGGAACGGGAATAATCGGGAAAATCCTTTGGTATGAAAAATTCAAACCGCTTAAGTTAGACGCTTGAAACTTGGCATGCAGGTACCTTTGTAAACTTAAAGCTTAGTTGCAACAGGATTTTGCAATTTTTTTACTGGGAAGGGAGTTAGCGGGAAAAAACTTTTGTATGAGAAAATCGAAACTAATATAATAATATGTCAAATTTAGGCTTTCTAAAATAACGTAGGTTGCCTCTGTTTTGGGACACCTTTAGTTCGCGCTACCTGTGAAACGGCCCCGCTTTCGAGCAAGTGAGTACGCGTAGGTACTCTTCTAAGTACATACTAGACTATAAGTCATGGAAATTCTAGCTTTGATAAAATGACGTAGGTCTGGCGGCCCTGGGATCTTACTCTATTATGGAAATTCAATCCTTTCGTAAACTAGTTTTTTCTAAAAATGTGTGGTCTGTACTACCGATCAAATATATCTCCTAACGAGACGTAGACTATAAAAGAGACAGGCCCTCATTCCGAAACAGAATGGTTTCAGAAAAAGCGATATATCAGTTGATCTATAAGAAGTATAACGCGAGCAAATACATGTTTTAGTTTATGAAATATACATATAGAATAAACTATCTCTAGTCAACTGACTAGAAATAATACTATGACACGAACTAGCTTGTCTAATCCATTCTAAAATGTTATATATTGTATTATCAAAATCTTATAATAACATTTTTCTTTTTCATGTACAAAATTCCGTTGCTC
Organism: Maruca vitrata; assembly: GCA_039566165.1. Classification (NCBI taxonomy): domain Eukaryota; kingdom Metazoa; phylum Arthropoda; class Insecta; order Lepidoptera; family Crambidae; genus Maruca; species Maruca vitrata. The sequence continues at coordinate 6,799,276 of CM076911.1, forward strand.
ACACCTTCATTGTACCGATTCTTTATATTAATTCAACCGCATTTAATTATCAATTCGTAAACTTGTAAAAAGATAAATTACATTCAAATAGCTACAAAATCTTCGTTAAAAAGGAAATTTAATATTTTTGGTATAATTTTGTACTTCGATCACAAAGCAGGCTCATTTCACCATAACACGGGCAGCAATAAAAGTCGCCGCATCTGCATGCAACTATTAACGCATTACAAAACTATTATGTACTACGTAATTCTGCTTATTCGGTATAACAACAGTGGGGCTACCATGAGTTTAAAACTTACGCGCTCGATATCGCCTACGTAAATATGTCTATGAAAAACATGGTAGCCCCACAGGTCTAATACGTTTTTAATACTGCAGTAAAACAAATATACACCCAAAAATGTTTCTGTCGTTCAATCGGGTTTAACTAAGTATTGCACAGGTCAATCGAGCTTGTACAGTTCACATTCACGTATGATTTTTTCCTAATTGACTACGAGTGTGGCCCGGAGTAGCCTCCTTATCGCCGGTTTTGCGGGGGAGCGGACGGCCCTCACCTCGAATTATTTAAGCAACGTTAGCCTGAGGGAGGGACCAATATTCAGGGCGTCGCTAGAATGTAATGACCCGGCTCCTGCCGGCATCGGGTACTTAAAAGAGACGTGGAAGCTAAGGGTCGGAATTGTTGGACGGTTGTGTCGCGAGCTGTTGGGCCGTCGCCATTTCGAGGGTGGTTTTATCGAAGGGGACTACGTTTACGTTGCAAAAGGCGAACTGCGGTAGGGGCATCGTTCACGGCGCAAGATGACATTGGGATGATGAGAGGTATCGAAGCACAGTTGTCAAACTTAGGGCCCCGTATCATTTTGTAGAAGGTAAACTAAAACGGAGGAGAAAATTGAAAGGCAATTTTGAAGGAACTTTGGCATTAAAGCAGCCGACTTGTGAAGACTTTTTGATTCTGCTCTTATTTTGGAGTAACTTAATTATGGGTTTACTTGGAAACATTTAAGAGCTGAGCGAAGCTTGCGATAATGAACGGCAACCTTCATATACGTATTATAGGCGACGGACCACGAGAGACGTTCATTATGGCCTAAATTGACTGGAATCAAGAGGTCATAGTAGGCCCCCAGGCCAATTTCGTGGAACAAGTGCGTTACGCTGGTAACGGCGGCGTCATCGAACAAATTAATACGTGTCCTTAAAGTTTTGCTCTCATGGTCGTATGATTTTATATTATTATACCTTTGCGATCTGTTTCGATTCCTATCCACGCCTCTACTAGACGTGCACAAGCTGTGCGCGTCTAGTAGAGGCGAGCAGAGGCCAGAACATCTCAAGGCTAGACCATCTGATTACAGTGTACCGAAGGAAACATTAACATAATTTTTTGATACAATATTTTTACGTTTGTTGCGTCTTCAGTATACTACGAACTTATTTATTGGTTTGACCACACACATTTCATTATATAATACTAAAAATCAAAAGTACCAGAAACCTATTCCCGTATATAAAAATCTCACTTTTCATATTGCTTAAATTATACCATACTTAACTATGTATTTAAGTCCTTTGTACTGATTTACAATTCTATGTTTTTTTTGTAAAGAAGGTAGGTAAGTATGTGTAGGCACAGAATTACAATATGTGATTCTATAAAAATGTAAGATATGTCTTGTATATAACATATATGTGTAAATTTTGTTGTATCAGTTTATCACTCAAATGTTCGTTAATAAATAACGAAAAATATGCTACTGTAGAATAAACTTATTAGTTTACATTCCCTTAATACAAATCTCACTTTATTTATTTGTCGATTGCTTATAATTTCAATTATTTAATAGCTAACCAACTATTCTTCTGAAATAAATTTATTTACACAAAATATAATATAATGTAGGTACTGTTGATGTACATGCAAAGTACAAACACAGCTATATTTATCTTCCTTAGTAAGGCCATTATATTTCAAAATACAAACAAACTTTATCGAGGCACATAACGTTTTTATATGTAAACGTTTTGTTCTGCGTGAGCCGACGAAGATAAATTGATTACCCACTTTTATTCAATATACAATATATTTTGTAAGATTCCCAATTCACATTATTTGTGAAATAGCGCTGAATGAAGTCCATGTTAGATAAGTAGTTTTTTTAAATCCATTTTTGTGGGTTGCAGACGACTAAAAAAAATTTAGTTTTATTAGTTAGATTATTTAAAAATATTGACACGTATTTTTTATTCTGTTTCACACACAACAAAAATAGTACAAGGCTCATAAGTTTTGGTAAAATATTTCGTAATTAGTTGGAAGAGTGACGTCTATTTCTAGAGTTAATTCTCAATTATTTGAAAAACCATAAGATACGTGTCCCAAATATATAATTTTGACCTAGTCGTCATACATTCGGTATGAATTATTTTTATTGGGGTAGCGTATAATGTTATGGCAGGCTATGTCAATGGAGATCCGTTAACTGCCCAGGACAGAATCACTCTGTATTACATCCCACGAATAATAATAATATATTTTTGGGACCCCTCCTCATAATAGCTCAGTGAATGTGTGCTTAACATTATTATTATAACATGTTACTTACTATACTATGGTATTTTCTAATCGCGACTACAAACGTGCTTCAAGATTCATAAATATTTTTAAAAGTGGCCGCTGTGATCACTTCGAAGCAATTTAAGCGTATTCAGCAATGAGCGATGCCAACTTGATGGGACATTATTCTCACCTACAAAGGCTGCTATTCCCTAAAAATAAGCTAAAAATATAATTAGATGTGCAAAACGCGTACCTAGATCACAATTAATTTGATAAGTCTACATTAGTTGTGTTCGTATTAAATAGGGGACATTACTGCAAAGTTTTGACGCCAGATAGCAACACTGGAGTCAACAGTAAATTGTTTTGACTGATTTAGTTGTACTGTTTACCTTTGGAATAAAAATACCTTTACGTATAAAATACAAATACAGTATAAGCTTTTACACATACATAAGTAAAACTCCTAGTTTTATACAGTTCACATCGATCATGGTCACTTAACGTTTTATCCGTAAAAGTATCTAGTTATATCTACGAAAAGCTTTGCGTGATATCCCCCCAATGTCTACTGTGAATTAATAAGATACAAAAACATATATATACAGGCCTTCATGTATATAGTCTAGCACGGCTGCTACGCTCGGTGCTGTACAAGCCACTGCGAGACTGGATTTTACGTCCGCATGAACTGCAGAACTGAGCGTTGGGGTTTTTGACGTGACGTTTGGCACAATTTATAGCAAGTTTGTGTCACTAAGCTTCATCTTGCTTTTTTAAGCATTCTGATATTGTTCTTCGTCAATGGACGAAATTACCTATTAAGCCATTTATACAAAACCATTAATAAGTGAACGTACGTTATCCCACATAAGCCGAATAAAGATTGCAATTTTGATAACAGAGCGATTTATAATGATCGCTACCCAAAGTACATCATTCCTTATTTCTTTTTGTGAAAGTTTTACACTTCGCAGGAGATCAATGGATCAATTCCAAGTTTTCGTTGCCGAATTACAATTTTAAGAAGCAATGAACAAAAGCCATTTTATAATGGCGATTAATATTGCTTTTGTTTATAAAAAATATGCACACAAAGCTTTAAATTATCCTAACATATTACACGGAATCCTTTAGTCAATTTTGTCAGTAAACAATGAACCTGAAGTTAGGGTATGGGGTTGGGAAGGTTGTGTTTTAGATAAATGTGTTAGTGTGTGGTTAGGAAATAATCTAAGTATGTTGGTAGTGTGTGTGTTGTTATGGTAAAAAGGTAAAGGGGGGGGGGGGGGGTATTGTATGTAAAAAGTAATAGGGGGACAAGTTGCAGTGAGTGTGTGTGTGTGTGTGTGTGTGTGAATATGTGTCTGTGGTTAGCCGACGGCGGGAGTGGGGACACTCCCGTCGGCATTGAACCAACGGTCACCGCTGAGGGACGGGCGGTCTCGTGTATCGTATCCCACGTCAGCCCCCCATTAATGGGCAGCCTGTTTTTAGCCGGTGGCGTCGTGGCAGTAGAAGACTAGGTCAGAGGCCCATGACGCCGCCAAACGGTGATGAGGTACACCGCGGTGGTTTAGTCGGTAAAGCCACTGGGCATTGCACCCCGCCCAAGAGTTGCAGCTGGCATTGGCATTTATCCTCGCTAGCCGTAGTCCGTCACACCACTGTGAAAGAACCCCCTTTTCCAGTGAAGGTGGGGATTTCACCGCGACAAAAAAAAAGGTTGTTGCAAGAAGAAGTTAATCAGGGGGACGAGGGGGGCGTGTCCATGTGAGTGTGTCGGTCTGTGTCTATGTGTATGTTTGTATGTGTACATGCCTGTCTGTGATTGTACGTCTATGTGTATGTGTGTCTGTGTCTGTATGTTTATCTGTGTCTGTATGTGTATGTGTGCATGTCCATGTGTGTTTCTGTCTGTGTCTGAATGCCTATGTGTGTGTCTGTCTGTATCTGTACGTCTATGTGTGTCTGTCTGTGTCTGTTTGTCTATGTGTGTGTATGTGTCTGTATGTCTATATGTGTGTGTCTGAATGCCTACGTGTCCCGGTTCATATCTTGAGGTTGTAGTGCAGGTTGTGGTGCACGGAGTCGGGCAGGCCGCCGCGGCTGCCGGCGACGAGCGCGGCGGCGTAGGCCTCGTGCGCGCGCAGGCGCCGCGCCAGCGGCTCCCACGCGCCGTAGTTCAGCTCCGTGAGCTGCACGGCCTTCTTGAGGATCTTGTGCGTCTCCAAACACCAGTCCCTGTTGACGGACAAAATGTTATTGCACTACAAAATAATATATAGCTGTGCGCGCGACTTGTTGAGAGTGGACAACCCTTATCACTCAGGGGTATGAAAAATAGATGTTGGCCGATTCTCAGACTTTCTCAATATGCTCACAAAATTTCATGAGAACCGGTCAAGCCGTTTGGGAGGAGTACGAGAACGAACATTGTGACACTAGAATTTTATATACATATAAGATAAGGAGTCCGACCGATTTCAACCATGGCCGCCGATCTCAATTCAGATCAGCCAAGTGCGCAGGACATAATATAGTGCACAAATGCACTCTCTATTCCTTTACACTTATAATTCGGTGAGACGGCTATTCGACATGGCCGATGAGAGATCAAAAACTGCAAAATATTATATCAAAATATTAACTTCACTTTCGTATAAGTGGCGGGGTTTGAACTGGCAGTCTCTCGCATGACAAGCAAGCCATCGACGCTTTTTAGGCTTTTTATACTTTCATTACCCATACTTTATATCTAAGACATAAGAAGAAAAAGAATAAAAATCGTTTATTTAGTGACACATATTGTAAATCACAAGCAATCAAAATGAAATAAAACTTGTAAAAATCCCCCGAATGACCGGTGACGATGACAAAAGCCAGTCAGCATCATAGTCAATAGGAATTAAAATTAAGCAAAAGAGCTGACTTTTGGGAACTGGCTAGAAACTATAAAGAATACGAGCACATGGATCTTACAACGATTTAAAAATACTTTAATCATATTTTTAGGGGGGTGCACAATGCACATATGCAATCGTTACCTGTATTCTGGATTGGGGGGTGAAGTGACGATTCTTTCAAGCATCACGTCTGAGAGTTTTCTCAACTCATGAGCGACCTGTAAATGGAAAAGAAAAGTTCGCAATACACCACAATAAAACAATACAAATAGCCTAATTTTTTCAGTGGTGAGTAAAACCATATAATTCCTTCCGCTAGGTTCAGTTTTAAACTCGGAATGCAGTACGAGATTATGCAAATGTGGTTGTGCTGCTTATACTTTTGAAGATATATGTATACTAGCTTTCCGCCCGCGACTTCGTCCGCGTAGAGACGTTTAACGGGTAAAACATTACTTCCTTATAGCGCAGTCGGTTAAAAAGTAGCCTATAACCTTTTCTAGGCTCTGGACTATATCTGTACCAAATTTCATTTAAATCGGTCCATTGCTCTATGCGTGAAAGCGTAACAGACAGACAGACAGACAGACAAACAGAGTTACTTTCGGATTTATAATATTAGTAAGGATTATAAATAAATACAATCTAACCGAATAATGCCAAGAAAGATACAGTTTTTCTAATACATTTAAAATTATTTGATACCTCGGCGCTGAACGACCCAAACTGGTACTCGAGACTTTGGATGTTTTGTTTAATGAGTTCAACGCTCTTGCTGAAATCACCTGAAATATAAAATAAAATCACTTAGTGAATGAGGGATTAGATCTAAAAACGAACAGTATAGTTTTAATAATTTACAAAAGAGTTTATGAATATGTTTATTTACAATTTTGAACGTGTAAAAACTAGTTATCCTAAGTCTGTCTAAAAAGCATTACACACTGAGCTTACCGAGCCGACGACTTATGTCGCCAGCTTTTGATTTGAGTCATGATTCAGTTCTGTCGGTGGACGGCGGTCAGTATGTATTACGCATTAGAAAAACAAAACAGCTTTGCCGCCCTTGTTTAGCTTCGGGTATATTATACATAAAAAATCCCCTATCAATTTAAGGGGATAAACAAATCCTCTATCAACAAAAAATCTGCATCAAATTCAGTTGTGTAGTTTTAAAGAATTAAGCAAACATAGAGACAGACGCGAGAAGCGACTTTGCTTTTAACTATGCAGTGACTACTAGCTTTCCGTACGCCTGAGTAAACATATCGCGCAGAACATTACTCCCTTATAGCGAAGTTGGTTTAATTATATATTTATTTTGTTTATTCAAAATCTACAGCTCTTAAATAAAAATTACAGATTATTTTCTAAATCATAAAGCAAAAAGGTTAAGGTTATAAAGTCTATGTCTTTTCTCAGTCTCCAGACTATATCTGTTCCAAATTTAGGTTTTAGGTTTAAAGACATTTATTTCTCATAAGAACTACATAATATACATGGTACATATTAAGTTCACTTAAAATGAGAAAATTATACAAAATAAAAACAAACAATAATTAAATAATATAAACGGCGCAGCGTAGTGGCCAAAAGTTGCACAAAACACAAATTAAGCCTAGTATTTAAAAAGCTTGTAATAAAATAAAATAAGACACTTTCCTGGCTCACTAAGAATTTAAGATATTATTTAGCATACGGAAACTACCTCCATTTTTGCATAGAATAAAATGGCGCAGGCAATTTCTCGACCGATTGGTACGCGGAGCACAAAGCAATGAGTGGAGTTGCTAGCATTTTTTTTTTTTTTTTTTTATAACTATATATATGTTTTTAGTATATTCATTCTGAATAATGTGAGATGAATAATTTAGTAATTTTTATTTAATTATATGTAATTATATATGTATATGTATACTATTACATTATTTATTGTTATATTTTTTTCAAAAAATAAAAAAAAAAAAACACCAATTCAATCAGACAATATGTATAATATAAATATGATAGTTAAATATTTTGTTTGTGTGCATGTACTTTTTTTCTCCCAAAAATATTATATATTTTATCAAAACATTAGGTTTCTTGTGTCAATACAAAAGCAAAAAGTTGTTTTTGAAACATTTTTATATTATTGATATTCTTTATTTTTTCGGGCAATTTATTATATATATTTACTCCTTCATAAGTAACGTTCTTTTTACCGTAGTTAACAGTTCGTGGTAATGGCAAGCAAAGTTTGTTTTTGTTTCTTAGGTTATGTGTGTATTGTCTTTGCTCGATATTTATGTTAGTATGTATTGATTTCGATATAATTTTTTTTATCAGGATGCAAGTATTGTATTTGTATAGTTTATCGATATTAAGTACTTTAGTTTTACTGTATAGTTCTATTGTAGGGGTAAGAAAGTTAAAATGGAATAATAATTTTAGTATTTTATTTTGTAAAATTCTTAAATCATTTAGAGCTGTATTTGAAGCCGTTCCCCATATTTCGATTAGGTACTGTAAGTTTGACTTTACTAATGCGTTATATATAATGATTCGATGTTTTGGTGGTATGCAATAAGCGGACTTTCGTAATGATCCTAGAATCGGTATCAATTTATTTTTTAAATGTTCAATGTGCGTTTTCCAGGTTAGTTTGTCATCAAGCCACAATCCTAAGTACTTTTCTTCATATGAACGATTGATAGGGATATTGTTAATTGTAAGCGGACTAAAATTAGGGATGTTTTTATTATTTGCAGCAAATATTATATATGATGTCTTTTGCAACGTTAACTGTCAGTAGGTTATTAAGGAACCAAGTGCTAATCATATCGAGGTCCCTTTGAGCTTTAGCAACGATATCATGAATATTAGGACCAGAATAAAAAAGGCAAGTATCATCCGCGTAAAGAGTCAGATGTCCGATCAGTCCGATATTGCTTATGTTATTGACGTAAATGAGAAAAAATAGGGGACCCAGAATCGATCCCTGCGGGATCCCGAATGTGATTTTATGGGGGCTACTTCTAAATTGTCCAATTTTAACGACTTGTGACCTATTCTTTAGGTAAGACTGTAGGATTCCCAAAGCTGTACCTGATATGCCGATGTTCTCAAATTTTTGTATTAGTTTTTCGTGACTTATGGTATCAAAAGCTTTTTTCAGATCTATAAAGACACCCAATGTTATTTGCTTTTTGTCTATGCAGGTTTTAATTTTGTTAACCAGATCAACAGTCGCGGATAAAGTATTTGATTTCGGTCTAAATCCGTATTGATTGTCAATAAAAAAGTTTTTTTGTGTGAGATACTCAAATAATCGACTATAAATAATCCGTTCGACAACCTTGGACAACACCGGGAGCACCGAGATCGGTCTATAGTTACTCGGATCAGTTCTAGCGCCACTCTTATGAATAGGACTTACTTTAGCTACTTTCAGTGAGTCAGGAAAGTATCCTACGAATAAGCACTTATTGATGCAGCGAGTTAAGGTTTGAAGTATAGTTTCCTTTAAGACTTTTAACGCTTTTGTACTCACTCCATCAATTCCAGTACTTGAACAAGTTTGAAGGTTATCTATAATTTTTGATATTTCTTCTTCATTACATGGTCGGAGCTGGGGCAATGTTATCACGTGTTCGTAATTGTGATCATACATGAAGATGTTTTCAGTGCCTACGTGATATTCAGTCGGTATTTTGTCAGCCAAATTGCCACCAATAGCTGAGAAAAATGTATTGAACGTTTCACATATTTCGCTGCCCACAGTTATAGGATACGTGTTTACTATTAGTTTAGGTGGGTCAGGGTCATGTTGAACTTTGTTTCTGGCCAACGTGTTTAGTAGTTCCCACATTCCCTTGGAATTGTTAGAGCATTTGGCAAACAAGTCGTTGTAATATTTTTTCTTTGACGATTTGATAAGTGTGTGTACATTTTTCTGGAGGGCCTTTAAGGTGTTGATGTTACCCCTTCCAGATTTTAGTTGCTGCGACATCGAGTTGCGTTTATAAATCGCATCTAGTATACTTCTGTTAATCCAGTCGTCACGCGGGGTATTGAGAAATTTTGTTTTAGTTGTCTTGTTCTGCTTGATGATTTGTAGAATTTGCTTTTCAAGACATTCGTAATCGTTTATTTCGTTGGTGTTTATCTCTTCAGCACTTTGGTACAATCCTTCATAGTTAAGGGCTTCATATTTCTGACACTTGGTAGGTTCCACTTTGAGTTTCGCAATTTCAATGAATATCTGCTTATGATCGGAGAGAGAAGAATCAATGATTGAGAAGCCGTATGCGTGGTTCCTTACATCTGTACAAACATGATCCAGAATTGTCTTTGAGGAGGAAGTTTCACGTGTAGTATATTTATTTGTAATTTTGTTAAGTAAGTCGTAGCCAGATTCCTTGATCATTCCCAGATATTTCTTAGTATTGTTGTCCTTGCTTAATAAATTTATGTTGAAGTCTCCGAAGATGATTGATCTGCGTTTCTTCGCCAGTTGTTTATTGTAAGTATCCAAGAAATCACTTACGTTTGCGTCAGGTGCCTTATAAATAGCACCTATATTGAGAGAAAGTTTGTCTATTTTTAACCATAGATAGTGATTTCCTTTTTCTACTAAGTTTTCTGTCACTTCATATTTGATCGAATTATGTATATAAATGGAGACTCCACCCCCTCTGTAGTCCGGTCTGTAGTTGTACGCGTGATAATAGTTTGGTAGGTTATAAAGTTGAGCATCTACATCTGACATAATCCATGTTTCGACGAGAACGATAATGTGTAAAGTTTTTGACAAAGCCTTAAGGATACATTTTATTTCATCGAATTTTCCTGGTGATCTTATGCTGCGAACATTGGCATAAAAGATTCTGAGTGACGACGGATTAGTGGTTATATCATCGTATTTATTGACTATAAAATAGTTAATGTTTCTTGATTTATCCACACTATCAGTCACTACAACATTGACACTCTGCTGCGCATGATCTAGTTTTTTTGATGGGTTTTATTTTTAATTATTTTCGGAGTACCCCTAAAATATTTTATTACGAGATCTTTTTCTCCGTTATCTACACGGCGATTTATTTCTTCTTTAAGAGACTGGAAGTAAGTTTTTTGTAGTGGGGTTTGGTCTGAATATACCTTAATATTTCATTTAAGTAATTTTGTTTGTGTTAGCTATACCCAAGAGGGTGACATGATGTACTGGAATATGTTTATACCATCTGTATATGTTGCATTCATGAATGCAATAAACACTTTGACTTTTAAATTTAAGTAGCTTGGACGTGATTACGTAACAGACAGACAGTCAGACGCATTTATAATATTAGTAAGGATTCTGACCGTAGTCGGCGTAGAGGCGGGCGACGTTATCGGCCGCCTCGCGCAGCGACGCGTTGTGGCGGTGCCACGCCAGCTGCTGCAGCTTCAGCGCCGCCGCCGCGCGCTCGCACCTGACATACACACAGAGTTTATAAACAAGAAATAGACAATTGTTATAAGGAATATGCATAAATCTGCAATCTTAAATTATCAACAACATATGAAAATAGACTTAATAAAATAAAATGTGATAAGAAAATTAAAATCGGTTCAAAAACGAAGAAAAATAAAAGATAATTTTCTATCTCTTTCTTACAAAACAGAGTTTTGTATGGATTACGTATGGCCGTAGTGTATCCTTACTGCGAGTTCTTCATTATTATATTTAGTGTTGTGTGACTTGGTCGTTGAAGGGAACACAAGGGCACAGCATCAGGTGCTCCGCATGGTGCATGCACCTGGTTCTGGCCCTTCTCACCAATCTGTCGCCAGAACCGCTACCCATTGACGATGAAAAATTGCCAAAGGTTGATTGAATAACAAGTGAAAATGAAGGCTTGGTACTGGTTTTGTATTTATGCATATTCCTCTATGAGGAGCTAGGGGCTATAGTAACCTCTCAGCCGGTGCAGTGGCGCGCGCCGCCTCTGCCAGCAGCTCCTGCGCGCGCTCGAGCGCGTCCAGCGCGCGCTGCAGCCGGAACCCCGCGCCGCAGTGCGAGCAGCGCGCGCCCGCGCCGCACACCGGCCCGCGGCACGACGCGCACGCGTACGCGCTGAACAGGTGCTGGGATACACGCAATCATTTGAATCGTAAGAGTGAGTTTTAAAAATCAATATGTAGGAAGCGGGGATAATACATATAATAATGAAGACGTCAGGTATATCGAAACTGAAAAGACGTTTCAGGTGGGAGACGTTTTGTCGAACAGTTGGTGTTACCACCATACAGTTAACAGCGTAAAACCCGACAAGTGACTCTGGCCTCTCTCGGTCAGGTCGAGTTCCGGGATCAGCACTGTACGAACCGGAGCCAGGGGGGACCATTTTTGCGGCAAACGCCAAACCAGTGGAGTCTTAGCGGCGGCATTGTGCGGGCGGAGCGGGTCAGCCCTCCGGCTTGGGAGACCCGCAGAAACGGGGGCCCTTCCGTCCAGCGGACTGGCCAACTCGGACCCGCACAGCTCAATACCAATGCGAGACTCCACGCCTTGTCTCGTTGTTGCCACAGCAGTGGTCTCCTCTTTAAGCGGGCTTTCAGGGTGAGTGCGACAGGCTCAATATGGTCTATTGTGCCTGTCGACCTCATATTTGGATCTAACTACCGCTTTCCATCAGGTGGAGTGAGGTCATCTTGTTAGCTTATTATAAAAAAAAAAAACTGAGCCATTACTTTATTAATTTCTATAATGAGAACCATAGGCATCACCTTATCAAAGAATAATCGTAACAATTGTAGCAAATGCCGAAGACATATTGAAGTTTGATTTATTAGTAACTAGCTGTGCCCGCGACTTCGTTCGCGTGGACTACAGGATTTTACATACAAAAGTTGTTCCCCAATAACTCCCGCTCCCCTGAGAATTTTGTAATATCGCGTTGCAAGAAAGCTTTACGTTCATTAGGGTACCTGCATGCCAAATCTCAATCACCTATCTTACGCGGTTTAGATTTTTGTCATACAAAAGTTTTTTCCCTATTACTCCCATTCCCGTGGGAATTTTATAATATAATGTTGCAACTAAACTTTAAATTTATTAAGGTATCTGCATGCCTAATTTCAAGCGTCTAAGTTATGCGGTTAATATTTTTCGTACAAAAGGATTTTCCCGTTAATTCCCGTTCCCGTGGAAATTTCGGGAAATCCTTTCTTAACGATAACATCTACCTGCAAGCCAAATTTCATCTCGATCCGTCCAGTGGTTTGGGCTGTGACGACTTCGTCCGCGTAGAGATGTTTAACGGGTAAAACATTACTTCTTTATAGCGCCGTCGGTTAAAAAGTAGCCTATATCCTTTTCTAGGCTCTGGACTATATCTGTACCAATTTTCGTTTAAATTGTAAAAAGACAGACAGACAGACAGAGTAACTTTCGCATTTATAATATTAGTAAGGATGAATTGCATTATGGCAGTTTAATAATTAACAATAATAATTAATTCGACAATCAAATTAATTATGCAAAGGTGTCTAGGATAAACTATTGCAACTGTACCTAGTGCGCCCCTTGTTAAAGTCGAGTCATAACAAGTCGAGCGGATCGACTGACGCAGCTGGTCAGTCACGTGACTCGTGCACGTGCCGATTACAATTCATTCTATAATGAAGGCGAGCGATGACTCCTGCCAAATCCTTACTAATCTATATATATAAAAGGAAGTCGTGTTAGTTACACCACTTATAACTCGAGATCGGCTGAACAGATTTGGCTGAAAATTGGTAGGGAGGTAGCTTAGAGCCAGGAAACGGACATAGGATACTTTTTATCCCGTTTGACAGAGTTCCCGTGGGACTTGACATGAAACGTCAGTCATTTTGTTAAACATTATTCCAATTATGAAGTCTTTTTTGACATTTCGAAGAACGTAACTCTGCACGTTTCATTAAAATGCAATGTAATATATTTTTCTGTGTTTGGTAGTAAATCGTCATTTTAAAAATTTACAATTATACAAAAACACTCTACAATCAATTCACAAGCAAAATTAACTTATTGTTTTTGATCTAACTATTGTTTCTAAATCTGAACGTCAAAATATAATAATATTTTTTTGCGCGAATGCAGTTACGTTCTATGGTTTATGTTTTACTTTTAAACATAGTGACGTGCCTCAAGTATTCAGTTAGTTAAACCGATCAATCGCGAATGAAAATGAATCTTGCGGCAATGGGGCTGCTTCATTGACGAGTTTTTTTACACGAGAGTATATCTGTTATGGTCTTTTAACCTCAGTGTAATTTTTTGAAAACTTGACTGTAATTATTCACGTCATTTTAGTATCGTTGTCCAATCCTGTCAAATACTGTAACAACTATTCATGTGTGCGTCCAGAAATATTTTTTTTGTAAAATGTCTCGAAACTTTAGGTACTGTTATATTTAGGTATTTGTTTTAGACATAAATTTGTGTAAGTTATTTGTTTGAGTTTTTGTTTCGAAAAATAATACATCAGATTATTATAAGGGTCTTGAATCGACAATATGCATCTATATTATTCACATTATTGTCTATTCCAGAGATTTTCATTTAGCAACATAGTGACATCTAATTGTCATGTTCGTTTATTGACAAAATTCGATATCTATAGTGACTAAATAATAAAGAAGGGTCTTTGACAAACATTTTTCAATCATCACGTTTTTGGTTCAGAAGAAAAGACGAGCTGATCGCACTACAATAAATACGGTTCATACCTGTATCAAACAGATAAGTAGATATTAAATCTCTACACACGAAATTTTTGCAAGTATATTTTATGGGCAATTCAGCAAAAGAAGTGATCACCGTTTGCACAACAATTTGGTGAAGATCGATTGTCGAACAACTTCACACATTTTTCGATCGACCGACACAATAGGTTAGACGTATGTAGGAGAGACCCCCTCCGTTTTTGAAGTCGTTTAACAAAATAAAGTAGTGCATCAAAGCTACATTAAGGCGGTACGAAGTTCGCCGGGTCAGCTAGTACATATTATACTATACTAAGGTGAAAGTTTGTATGTATGGATGTATGGATGTTTGTTACTCTTTCACGCTCAAACGACTGAACCGATTTTCATGAAATTTGGTATGATGGTAGCTGGCACTCTGGAACTCAACCTTAAATTCAACCCCCATGTGGTTCATTGGGGTGTGAAAATTAGTATGGGAGAACTTTTACGTGTTTATAGATTTTTATAAAACGTGTGGTTTGGAGGTAGCTGGCACTCCGGAGAGACACCAGCGATACTTTTTTTTTTTTCGAAATTCCTCTTAATGGGGGGGGGGGTTAGGGGTGTAACATAGTATGGGAGAAATTATAAGTGTTTATGGCTTTTTATACGTATGAAGGTAGCTGGCATTCTGGAATAACATAGAGGCTACTTTTTTTTTAATTCAACCCCTCTGAAAACTGAAATTGAAAGTACACAGTACAGTAGCACACTGGAAATACACCTGCGCTACTTTTTTTTTTCAAAATTCGACCGGGGTGGGGGGGAACGTACTATGGGAGAACGTTGACGGAACTTTCACTAATAAATAACAAATTTTACAAGGCATGTAGGCTATTTTAATACATCATTGCTACTAAAACCCATTAATACGCGGACAAAGTCGCGGGCGGCCGCTAGTATAGTAATAATAGTACAAATCTATATAATAAAAAAAAACTCACAACGAAGTCCCTCCGGTCAGCGTCCGTGCACGCGCTGCAGTTGCACGTGAACATGTACTGGGCGCGCAGCGCGGCGCGGCGGCGCGCGGCCGGCTCGCGCGCGCGGTGCGGCCCGTAGCAGTTCAGCACCTCCGCCTGCGCCGGCGTCTCGCGCGCGCACACCACCACCAGCCGGCCCTTGTAGAAGCTGACGGGGAAACATGCCATCACCACCTACTACATAATAAGGCGTCCGACCGATTTCAGCCATGGCGGCCGATCTCAATTGAGATCAGCCAAGTGCGCAGGACATATTATAGTGCACAAGTGTACGCGCAAATACAAGTGCACTCTCTATTCCCTTACTCTCATAATTCGGTGAGACTGCAATCCGACATGACCGATGAGAGATCGGGCGCAGGATCACCGGCTTAACGTGCTTTCCGAGGCACGGGCGTTCCACCGCCAACTTCCTAACTCCGGGCTGAGTAATTTCATTACAGAAAACTCACACAAATTTTGCCCGACCCCGGACTCGAACCGGGGACCTCTCGGTCCTAACGCAGCACTTGCTACCAATAGACCAACGAGGCAGTTAACCTACTACATACTTTATATCCAGCCGAATCTTATAGAAGCTGAAGAGAAAACATGCCATCACCACCTGCTACACACTTCATATCTCTATACATACATACATACATACATAAAATCACGCCTTTTCCCCAGAGGGGTAGGCAGAGATCACTTCCAGCGATCCACTTTTCACCTCTGTGGGAAACGTGTTATCTCCATGTCTATATCATATTTAGTCAGGGGATACCAGTCACAACTATCTATCCGGTGGTTGGTGAGCGGTATACGGGTAAGCGACCCCGGCTCCTCGAGCTACTATCGAGTCAGTCCAAATCATCCGAGGCGATAGTATCCTTCTTCCTCTTTTCCATCCCCCGTCATATATCCTTGCTACTCGTGGGAACGCAATGACCGTGTTAAAACAATGCACAAGGCAGAATGGCGGCGACGTGGTCCACAACCCGTCACGTCACGTTTCCCACAGAGGTGAAAAGTGGATCGCTGAAAGTGATCTCTACCTACCCCTCTGGGAAAAAGGCGTGATTTTATGTATATATGTATATCATATTTATCATCATCATCAGTCCATTTCTATCAACTGCTGGACATAGGCCTTCCCAAATGCACGCCCCTTCTGTCGGTCTTCGGCTACTTGCATCCAGCTCTTACCAGCCGTCTTGCATAGATCGTCACTTCACCTGTTACCCTGTCTTCACCTGTCTAAGGACGCCCTACGCTACGTTTGGTTTTTTGCCGAATCGCAACTCTATGTCTATATTATACAAGAAAAACTAACTCCTATATTAACCCAGAGCCTAAAATCATAATTGTAAATCTTTCTACAAGGCTTTCTTTTCGGTTTGCCCTCCCACATCCGAACTTTTGCGGCAGGATCCGACAGGGCGGAAAATTTGGATTTGATTAAGAATTTTGACAGGTTAAGAAACAAAAATAGAAAAGTTCATAAGTAAAATGAAACTGACTCACGTATTAATGATGTTAGGGTCGCAGGAGTGGTTCATCATAGCCGCCGACGGGTAGATGGCGGTGGCGCGCCGCACCTCGCGCTCTGATACCGTCCCTTGGCCTGAACATGAAAAGGCCCTTTTTTATTTCGTGTCACGCGTGAGTGAGTAAATGAGTTTTTTTTTGTGATGAATAGGGGGTTAAACTCACAACGGAAAAGTTCTAAACTAACAGTTTACCTATTAAGAGCTAAAAATTGTTCTTTTTAATTAATTAAGTAAAACTGTCTCAGCAATTCTTTAATACAAATCAACAAACATGAAACTAATTAGAGTGCCTATAGTGGAACTCAAGAGTAGCAGTTTGCTGTCGACGTTGATTGTAGTGATGTCTACTGGATTTTTTTTTTTTTATAAAGAGGCTAACAAGATGACCTCACTCCACCTGATGGTAAGCGGTAGTGAGATCCAAATATGAGGTCGACAGGCACAATAGACCATATTGAGCCTGTCGCACTCACCCTGAAAGCCTTGAAAAAGGAGACCACTGCTGCGGCAACAACGAGACAAGGCGTGGAGTCTCGCATTGGTATTGAGCTGTGCGGGTCGGAGTTGGCCAGTCCGCCGGACGGAAGGGCCCCCGTTTCTACGGGTCTCCCTGGCCGGCGGGCTGACCCGCTCCGCCCGCACAATACCGCCGCTAAGACTCCACTGGTGCTGATTTTGTGCTCGCGCGCAGCCAGCTCCACCAGCCAGTAGTTTCTGTGCTTGGCGCTACAGTAGTAGCAGCATAAGCACGCAGCAGCAGCGCGTCTGCACCGGCCTCACCGTTGGGCGGCGCGTCGGTCACGGCCAGCGTGAGCGCCGCGTGCCCGTTGCACACGAGCTGCCCCAGCGCGCGCAGCAGCAGCGCGCTGTCTGCACCGGCCTCACCGTTGGGCGGCGCGTCGGTCACGGCCAGCGTGAGCGCCGCGTGCCCGTTGCACACGAGCTGCCCCAGCGCGCGCAGCAGCAGCGCGCTGTCTGCACCGGCCTCACCGTTGGGCGGCGCGTCGGTCACGGCCAGCGTGAGCGCCGCGTGCCCGTTGCACACGAGCTGCCCCAGCGCGCGCAGCAGCAGCGCGCTGTCTGCACCGGCCTCACCGTTGGGCGGCGCGTCGGTCACGGCCAGCGTGAGCGCCGCGTGCCCGTTGCACACGAGCTGCCCCAGCGCGCAGCAGCAGCGCGCTGTCTGCACCGGCCTCACCGTTGGGCGGCGCGTCGGTGACGGCCAGCGTGAGCGCCGCGTGCCCGTTGCACACGAGCTGCCCCAGCGCGCGCAGCAGCAGCGCGCTGTCTGCACCGGCCTCACCGTTGGGCGGCGCGTCGGTGACGGCCAGCGTGAGCGCCGCGTGCCCGTTGCACACGAGCTGCCCCAGCGCGCGCAGCAGCAGCGCGCACGCGAACAGCCTCAGCTGCGCCGGCGGCAGCGCGTGCGGCACCCGCGCGCGCAGCTCCGCCAGCACGCCCGTGTAGCG
Organism: Maruca vitrata; assembly: GCA_039566165.1. Taxonomy (NCBI): domain Eukaryota; kingdom Metazoa; phylum Arthropoda; class Insecta; order Lepidoptera; family Crambidae; genus Maruca; species Maruca vitrata. Next base: position 6,817,489 of record CM076911.1, read on the forward strand.
CTCCAGGTACAGCATCAGCATCGTCGCTGTCTAAGGACAAATTTATTTATTTATTTATTGGAAAACACAACAGACTACAATCATTATTGCACATACAGACATTACAGCTTACAACATACAAACAGAACTGTAGTCCTAAACGTGTTTACACGTATATCATAATGACAAATCGCATGGTGAAATAAAACCGGTTACGCCGTTTTTTACATTTTTGCTACTGTATTTTAGCTTTTATGCTAAGAACTGCTAAGCTTTCAGGAGTTACACGTGTTATTGTGAGTCAACCATAAAAGATACAGTTGCCGTGCATCCATGCATGGGTGAGAGCCATCCGCTCTACCGCAAGTCCGGTGATGATGACGTGGCTACTCCAAGCCATCATCGTATGTCAGTTGGGCAAAAAAAAATCCACACAGCATTCACTTTTTATGAAGCAACAGAATGGAACTGGATAATATTAGATAACACTCACCCAAGTATAAGGTCAAAAAGCAATGACTAATTACAATATCCTGGTTAAGTTTGGTTATTTTAACTAAACCCTAATTGGGTGGAGCTCGGAGAAGTTTCGTGTTGGTCAGGGACTGCTGTAGCGGCCCGGTATGGGGCCTGTCAAGGAGGAAGTTCTGAGGCACTTCAGAGGAACGCGAGCCCTTCCTTCTTCCACGGAAGTGTAAGGGAATGGATCTATGGTGGCTGGGTTAATAATACGCCTAGGAAAAATCCATCGGAGACTTGTGGGTAAGAAACGTCCTCACTCGTCGCTTTTGCTCAGGAGCAGTTGCCAGAGATATTTCATCCGAGCACTGACTGCCAGGAGTCCTACAGCAACTTGGATACCTAAATCCTTATGATATGAAGTCTACCTGTTATGTTATTGGTAAATATTGACTTGTTTGTCAATTTCACGTCAAAAATAATCAATCATGTTGCAAAAGAGCCTATGTATTGCCATCGAGTGAATTCCGCATACGCGGAAACCCTCATTCGACGAATTCTCTACTAAGAAAAGTCCCCACAGGAAAGGCCTAGCCTAGTGTGGGGACCTGGCAATGTAATTAAATATGCCTCTGTATTTTTTTTAAGAAAAATTATTATTATTATAAATAAATATATCATTATAAAAGCAGTGGCGTAACTATACCTGTTGAAGTCCGTGGCAAAATTAATCGGATGGGGCCCCGTGCACACCCCGTTCTTTTTTTATCTTAATGTGTATGTGTGTTGGCAGTTGAGATTCTCCGATGACCGGGGGCCCCTTTCGGCTGGGGCCCCCTACCGGGTGGGGGCCCGTGGCATTTTGCCAACTTGCCACCCTGTAGTTACGCCACTGTATAAAAGTTAGCGAACTCACCAGAGCATACTGTATATAGTCGGTGTTGGTCATCTTGTCGAAGTTGGTGACGAGGTTGAACATCCTGTAGAAGGCGGGCGTGTCCTTGCGGTACGCTCGCACGGCGTCGACGCGCGCGTACGCCGCGAACAGCTCCGCGGCGGTGGCGGGGGGAGCGCCCCCCTCCGGCGCGGGGGGGAAGCCGTCGCTCGTCGTTATCAGCAGGACCCTTGAAGGTTATACAGTGCTGTAGCATATGCTTATAGTAAGACCATGTTATTTACTAGGGCGGGCAGCGCACAGGGCAGCTAGGTCAGTAGCGGTACCACGAGTTAGCTATCGAAAACTTACGTACGTGAAAAACCAATCGATTTTTTTTCATACTACCGATTTTAGTTCTTAGCGTTACCGCTAGGGGCGATGTACAAGTTTTTCATAGACATATTTACATATCGGCAATATCGAATCTGTCACTTTTAAACTCATGGTAGCGCTACAGAGCAGCTACAACTGCCTAATTGTGATAACATTGTCGAATTGATAAAACACTCTGGCTGTGTGTGTTCAAATGCGCATTTTAGACGCCATGGCAGCCATCAGTTCTTGGCTGCCCAGAGCGCGTACCTACATGGCATGTAAAATCGTAATCGTATCATATTTTGTTCTGTATGACCAGAGCAATAAGAACTTGTACTTTAAAAAAGTACTTCCGGAAGTGTAGGTTTAAAAATAAAAGCAAAAGGACAGCTAGAAAATTGTAATAAAAAGTATTCAATGAGGGTTTTCGCGTGGGCGTGAGGTCCAACTGCAGCATGATTGGTTATTTTTGACGTGACATTGACAGACATGTCAATATTCACCAATCATGCTGCTGTTGGACCTCACGCCTATGTATTGCCATCTAGTGAATTTCTCATACGCGAAAACCCTCATTCTGAGCAGATAGGCCACGCGAGCTTGAAGGCGGCCTCTTTGTCTGTCGAGAGATCATTACTGGGGGTAACACTCAACACACACTGACCGGCTTTCTTTATTAAAGCTGAATTTTTATGGGCAGTACAGACAAGATTATCCGCGCGCTTCTATCGGTGCAATTTAGAAGATGTCTTAAAACGACACTTTTGATTGGCAGTTTTCGAAACAACTTATTATGTCACATAAATCCGACTCGTATTTTATTATAAAAAATCCGTGGCATTGTATCGAAAATCTGTCCGTGTAGATCTTAGACAGCTTAAAAATGTTGTCACTTGAAGCTCTATTAAAATCCTCATATCAACACCTGCACATCAAGTAACAAGATATTTGACAAAGAAAAACTTGTACTATTATTGGGAGCGTGCACGACGGTGCTGCCCTCATTTTGGTGGCGTTTCTTTCGTTAATAAATACACAAGATTATCCTCCCACCTGAGTGCCAGATGAGCGATGCCGATGGTGGGGAAGAGCGAGGCCTGCGCGCCGGCGCACTCCCAGCGGTGGAAGAGGCGCAGGCCGCGCGCGCGGCACTCCGCGCCGCAGTACACGCTGCGGGAGCACGTCTCGCATCTGAGACAACATGCCAATGGAGAATGTTCATGATTTTATATAATCAGGTATCTTTGCATTAACATACATACATAAAATCACACCTTTTTCCCAGAGGGGTAGGCAGAGATCACTTCCAGCGATCCACTTTTCACCTCTGTGGGACGTGACGGGTTGTGGACCACATCGCCGCCATTCTGCCTTGTGCATTGTTTTAACAAGGTTCCTGCACCCTGCAAACCTGCACACCTATGAAGGAATTCTAAGGTTGTGTAGTCAACCAACCCGCACTTGGCCAGCGTGGTTGACTAAGACCTGATCGCCCTAGTTTAGGGGATCAGCTGATGTGCTGCACGGTTGGTTGATTTTGGTTAAGATCGATCGCATCTTTTCATAGGAAACGTATCGTTATCACGTACGGCACAGGGTTGATATCGGCCTGGCAGCAGGTCTCGCAGGCGCGGCCCGCCAGCTCGCCCTCCGGCAGCGTGACCCACGCGTACGGCTCCTCCGAGAACAGCACGTCGCCGCGCCGCGTCTCCTCGCGCGTCACCACGTGCCGCCCGCACGACTCGCTGCGCCTGTACAGATTGAGTTATACTCCGGTCAATTTAGACCAAAAAATGAGAGTGAAGTTACATAAAGTCCCAACAAGCTGAATTTCAGTGAAATTGTTTAAAATATAATTATAAACAATGTCTAGAAGTTCCCAATCATTCCCGTGTAAGGAAAAAAAATAATTCAAGATCAAAGGTAAAAAAAATGAGTTTTTCATGATTTTCAGCAAAACGGGAAGTTTTATGATAAAAGTACTTTAGACCAAATTGTAGATCATAAAATTTTTTATAAAAAATTTATCAATACTTTTTCTCTTACGAGCCACCGTTTCTGAGATATAATGATTCAAAAAGTTTGTTTGTGACAACAGTGAGAAACGTGTTAAAAACGTGGAAAAACCGCAGACAAAATCGCTGGCACAGCTAGTAATAATATAAATTTTGGAAAAAAAAGTAGCAACACAAAATAAAAAAAAACATTTCATAATAATAAAATAAAAATAAGTGCAATAAAAAAATCAATTAAGATATTTTCTGCCCAATACACTGTTTTTAAAATTTTATTTTGTCATTGTTAGAGCTACATCGCCTGAAATTTACTTCTTACCTCAACTCCAAAACATTTGAGGCAGCATTGAACTCAGGATTTTCTCCTTTATAGCATTCTGGAGGTGGGATATCTTCTTCTTTGGGTATTTCCTCCATAACCTCAAGCTTTCGCTCCAGTATTTTGACATGTTTATCGAACTCCGCTGAAATTTTATTTCTTAAGTTAGATTCCAACACCCAAAGTTTAGAATATGAAGTTTTCTAAACTAGTCAACCGCGCTGGCCAAGTGCTTGACTACACAACCTTCGAATTTCTTAACAGGTATGTAGGTTTCTTCACGATGTTTTTCTTCTGCGTTAACGCGTCGAATAATCGTATATATAAATTTCAACTTGAAAACACATTTGTACGTGAACTTGTAGCCATCTCGCATAGCAAGCTTATTTTTTTTTTTTTTCCTAACTGACTAACGATGATGGCTTGGAGGAGCCTTGTCATCATCACCGGGCTTGCGGGGGAGCGGATGGCTCTCACCTCTAAATCGCATAGCAAGCAAAGACCTTAATTTCCACCAAGTGTTATTCTAATTTTAAAATTTACTTAAGAGCTACTTGCATAAAACAACAAATAAATGTACCGGTGTGTGCGGCAGAGAGTTGGAGGCGCAGCGCGTGCGCGCAGGCGGCGGCGAGCGCGTCGCGCGCGGCGCCCGGCGCGCCCAGCTCGATGTGGCAGTCCGCGCGCCGTAGCAGCAACTTGTGCCGCTGCTCCTGCGGGTAGCCGCTGTCCAGTGCCAGCTCTATGTCCAACAGGCACTCCTGTACACACAAACTGACATGTTAATAACTATATATAGCTAATTAACTATCTATACTAACTACACTTTATTAGAATAATTCATGCACCACATTATTAACTCCTATTAATCTTAGATCCTAGTACCTAGTATCCTTCCTAAAAGTGTTGCATCCGCTGCTTTAGGTTTATAGTATGATGGTAAGGGAGCTAGTTTTGGACCAAAATGAACATCATACATTTTGGTGATCCCAAGTAATGATATGTATATTGTAACGATCTATTACTCTATTTAACCAAGTTTAATTTAATAGACTTTTATGCAACAAAACTTACTTTATGCCTAAAATTGTATTCAGAAAAAACTTACATTTATGATTGTACATTTACATTTATGATAAAAAAGTTACCTGGAATCTCTTTAATCGTAACAGTGCAGCGGAGCGATTGGCTAGAGCCAGCGGGTACATAGTCCCATCTTGGGGTGCATACAGTACACTTTCACAGTAGCACCTGTAGCTTTCCTCGACATGGTTTGCGCGAAACTTGTCATTGCCTCGTTGCCTCCACAGTAGTGAGACATCGTCACATTTCAGTGCTGTGTCCGTTTCACTTATTTTCCTTGCATATGTCTTGTGCATCTGTTGCAGCCAGTGTAGTAGTATTTTTCTAATAAATAAAAGATAATATTACATAATATTACCCGATTCCGTGCTAGTAGCTTTAGGATTTATAAGGCACAGTTTGTAATGGTGTTAACCTTTAAGATATATTTCAGAAGCAATAGAAGTATACACAAATATACTTAAAAGAGATAAAGAATGACCCAGAGAAGAATGAAATATAAATGATTATAAAAATATATACATGTTTTTGGGTGGGCCACAAATCCAAAACATCTGGCAAAGGATTAAAAAAGGAGTAATTTTTATTCTGAGTCTTTCTTTACTGCTACATTTCTAAGTGTTTGCCACAACAATGTAGGTAGATTGCCAGGATTTGTCTAAAACCAGAATCTGGGGAAACCCGGATGGATGGCAAATCTAGCACTATAGGTACATACTTTTGCTCAACATACTGGCTTCTAGGTTGATAAGATATACATTTATAGTAAAAACATTTTTACTAAAAGATTTTCTTGGTTATAACTGCATCCATTGACATTACCTCCATTGGTGCCCATTCTCCATTGTGTTTACAATTATTTTCAAACATAACCTAATTTATTATATTTTATTTACAATGGATATATCGTCAAAATTATGAGTGCAACAATACTTAGATTTTAATGTTCATTTTAAAGAATTTTTATATGATTTCTTATTTGTACACAGTGTCACAGTAATTGGATCCTTACCTAACACCTTCATTATTATAGAAGTAATTCATAGTGTCAATCTCTGTTTCGTTGGTACGGTCAATTTTCTTCTCCTCTGAGGAAAGAAGTAATAACAGGATTTCCCATTGCTTGGCGCAATCTTCAGGTAAATTAACATTATTCATTTTGTCTTTCAAAATTGTATCTTATTTATCGATTTTTATTTCGTTCTTTTTGTATTGTTAACTAAGAAAAAATATTTTATGAGAAAAATAAGAATTAAACCAACACATATAAAGTAATTAACTCATTTGTTTTTTGGTAAAATTGACATAAATTCGATAAACTTGTTTTCATGTTTTGACTTTTTGACATTTGTTTTTTTATAATACACCCGATGTGGGTAGACAACGGAGACGGGAGGTTTACAGCCTTGCTTATGGTGCGTCGTTTCATTAATTTTAAATAATATGATTTAAAATAAAGAAACAAGTAAGTAGGTATGTAACGATGACTACTCTCAGTAGGTAAAACATTCATTTTAACTTAAGGGCGATGACAGTGTAAGTATGTAGTATGGACTGTCAAATAGCTGGCTGCATAGAGAATACTATAACACATCGGATAGCTGGCTGTCACTACGAAAAGTAAGTTAACAAACATAAATATACCTATACCAGAGCCGCTCTATGTTGACTGATTTATGTCAGACTGACTGCACTAGTGAGGGACAACGGTAAAATTGCCGAAGTATATAAGTAACACGTCCACTTTATAACCAAGCAAGGTCTAATTATAACAAATTTTTATTAAAAACATTTATTCACATCCAGAAGTTTGAATTGAAGTTTCTTATTTAAAAATATTATATTTATTTTTTAAATACACTACTTATTACATCCTTCATCCTATTTTTAAAAAATACCTACTGGTGAGTATTACCCAATATGTCACTATGAAAACGTGTCAAACGGCGTAACCTTGTAAAAGCGTAATACAGAGTGGAAATATTACGTTTTCTTTTTATAATTGAATTATTTTAAGTAATAAAAGACAAATAATTAGATAATTAGGTGCATTTGACATTTTGAAATAACGTCTTATTTTTAAAAGTTGTTCTTTTTGATTCGCTAAATATGTTCCTCTCAACAATAGTCCAGTCAAATTAGGAAAAAATCTCGGAATTCGAGATACCCTGCTGTAAGTCTGTAAATACTTGTATATTGACGTCCTAAAAGTTGTCTCAAAACCTACATATTGTAGGGTGTACGCAACTATTCAATTTTCAAGGTCAAATGTCACAAATATCAGTTTTATGGGGTTATTCCGTATTCATCCTATGTGATCTCATCCGACGTGAAACTTTTTCCTTACTCATCCTAATTTCGTTCCTTAATCATCCCAAAGCAAATATTTCAATTTTTAGTTCCTTATTCATCCCAAAATGATTCCTAGCTCATCCTATAACAAAACATTTTAAAAATAAGAATATTTTGTACGGTCGGAATAAAAGTTTAAAATTTAATTTAGTCGTTTTGTCAAATAAAACTGCAAAAAGTCTGATAAAATAATATATTTATTTATAAATGTTGTATAAAACAGTTAGGTATGTTTATTTTTTAAAATTAAGAATAATATATAACATATTTTTTATATGATTAACACAGCAATATTTTTAAATTTTGACAAACAAGACTCAATCAACTTTGATTTTAAAAAAATTGTCTTCCATATGTAAACTGTATGATTTTTAAATACAACTTGGTGACTCATTATTAGATGTAAATGAAACCGTTACTATTATTTTCTTTAATAGCACGTGCAAGTTTGGCTTTCGGTTTTAAGTATATTTTATTGAATATTATGTTATTTTCTTGTTTTAACATACAGATTTCTTTTTATTTATAATAATAGTACATATTTATATCCAAAACCTATAAATAGTTCACTTTCTGAAAATGTTTTGACTTTTGATTTTGCTAACCATACTTTTTATTGGAATATTCACCTAGTGATGAGAAAAGACTGCATTAGTGTTGTGTCAAGACAAAATCTAATAGGATGAGCTAGGAATACTATTTTAGGATGAGTAAGGAAATCGGATGAGTTCACATAGGATGAATACGGAATAACCCGTTTTAGGGTTTATGAACTTTTGAGCGAAACGGGAAGTTTTATCATAAAAGTGTGTAGGAGAAAATTACTTATCATCTATTTATCTATAAAAATTGTCTGTACGCTTTATTCCTAAGATTCACCATTTCAGAGATAAAGCGATGCAAATAGTTGAAAATGTTGTATTTTCAAAAGTTTCCAGGCACACGTGCGATTGTGCTAGACAGTTAAAATTTTCACGAATGATGTATTTCAATAGCTTCTATAACATCTTATACTAGAAAAAGCTTAAAACCAATGTTTAAGTGGGTTCTCATACAAAAATTATGGTTTTTTTTTTCTCACACTTGGCCGATTTTTAATGTGTTTACCTCAGTAAAACTATTCCAGACGACACCTTTTATACATGAAGAACACGTTGTTTATAAGGAAGCCTAGTTAAATAATTGTTTTGTGTTGTTTTCAGTATTCAGAAGATTTAAGATTTCTGCGTTACATTAAATTGAAATTTGGTTAATATGGACTTCACGTTCATAATAGAGTTAGATGGACAGTTAACATTTTTAAAATGTTTCTTTTTTTCAGTTATACTTCAATCAGAAATTCTAATAATTGGTTATTTCGTACTTTTTGACCCATAATAAGCAGTTTTAATGCACTGAAACGCGAAAGACTTATAATACTAAAAACAACATAAAACGATTATTTAAGGGGCTCCCATAAGAAGAACGTGTACTTCATGTAGAAATGGTGTTGACTGGAATAGTTTTACTGAGGTAAACACATTAAAAATCGGCGAAGTGTGAGAAAAAAAAACCATAATTTTTGTATGAGAACCCACTTAAACATTGGTTTTAAGCTTTTTCTAGTATAAGATGTTATAGAAGCTATTGAAATACATCATTCGTGAAAATTTTAACTGTCTAGCACAATCGCACGTGTGCCTGGAAACTTTTGAAAATACAACATTTTCAACTATTTGCATCGCTTTATCTCTGAAATGGTGAATCTTAGGAATAAAGCGTACAGACAATTTTTATAGATAAATAGATGATAAGTAGTTTCCTCCTACACACTTTTATGATAAAACTGCCCGTTTCGCTCAAAAGTGCTTAAAACTGCTATTTGTGACATTTGACATTGAAAATTTAATAGTTGCGTACACCCTACCATATGTAGGTTTTGAGACCACCTTTAGGGTGTCAATATCTAAGTATTTACAGACTTACAGCTGGGTATCTCGAATTCCGAGATTCTTACCTAATTTAAGCTTAAATGACTGGACTACAAGGATAAATGCAAAATATAAAATAAAAAGTGTCAAATCGGTCAACTTAGAGCGGCTCTGGTATAATCCATGAATTTTATAATTTAGGTACATACCTACCATGTATTACTTAAAGATTTTTTGCTTAACGATGATGAATATACCTAATAATGTTGACTTTTATTTCCCATAGCACAATTTAAAACATTTCAAGTAATAGGTATTCGTGGATTTTTTTATAACTGTCTTCAGCATGAAACACTTTATTGGATTGATTTTACACCCTAATGGTTAATGTTTACATACAGTATTGGAGTTTTAGTAATAGGGTCCCATTTTTGTCCTTTGGGTACAGAATCCTAAAAATAAGTAAAACGCAATGTAGGTATTTTAGTTTAGATTTATATTTTAATTAATGTTCTTACATACAAAAAAGGTGGTAACAAAATGAAATAAGTAGGGGAACCTGTTGTACCTAGGCCAGTTTTTGATATTTTTATTTTTTATAAATAAATGGTAAGAATAAGATCCGTGAATAAATGATAAGAACTCAACGTGGCGAAGACAGAGTACTTGGCCTGCAACACTACAGATCCCATGTCCGTCCGCATAGGCGAAGATACGGTCGAGCGCACGGACCGGTTCAAGTATCTGGGATCTGTACTCCACGCGAACGGCGACATCGACTCCGACGTCAAGGCACGCATTTCTGCTGCTTGGGATAAATGGCGGGAGGTGAGCGGCGTCACTTGCGACCCTAAAATGCCGGTTAAACTGAAGGGACAGGTCTATAAATCCATCATTAGGCCTGTTCTCTTATATGGTAGTGAAGCATGGCCATTACTTGAGCGGCACAAGCAGGAACTGCGGGCCACGGAGATGAAGATGCTGCGCTGGATGTCGGGAGTTACGCGAGCAGATCGCGTAAAGAACTCCCGTATTCGCGGCAGCCTTCATGTCCGAGACATCGCTGATAAACTGCAAGAGTGCCGCCTACGTTGGTACGGTCATGTTTTACGGAAACCGGCAAACTACGTAGGGAACAAGTGCCTAGCCATGCCGCTACCGCCGGGTCCCGGCAGAAGGGGAAGGCCCAAGAAGGCCTGGCTTGACGTCGTAGTGGATGACATGCGTGCCAACAAACTCTCCGTAAAGGATGCCGAAGACCGTGCGAAGTGGAGAGCTAGGAGTAGGAAAGCGGACCCCGGGCTCCGCAAGGATGCAACCGGGAAATCGCGAAGATGATGATGATGGTAAGAATAAGATCCGTCAAATAGGGAATAATGGAAAGATCAGTTACTCAACTATATAATAAATACATAAAATATGAGGATTTTCAGTAAAGCTGGAAACAAATGCAACTTTGAAAAAAAAGGGAAAACTGTCCAAGGTACAACAGACCTGATGTACCTTGGACCGTTCCAGTTGTACTTTGGACATTCCAGGGTAGAATGAAGATAAACACTAGCAATTGCAGCAGAGTTTTATTTTTAATATAGGTAAGTACAACAATAATGCTCATACCTGTAATCAACAAAAACATTAATGTAAATAGCAGATTAACAGTTACCTTAATTAATAATCTCTTGTCTCTTTATTTTGTGTCAATAACATAACAAATGTTTACATATTTCAATATTTATTTTTTGCTTTATATAAATAGAATAAAAATATAATCAAAAAATAGGTTTTTATAAGGTTATATTATCTATATCAAAATTATCTATGTCCAAGGTACAACCTCAGTTGGGGGGCCAAGGTACAACATCATAACATTTTTTAGTTACAACTTGTTTAAACACACTTTTAATTGAGGTTGGGTTTTGACAACTATACTATCTAAAACCTTAATAAACTGAGATTATATCGGAAGTAAAAGATATTTTATAAATACGTATCGTGACAAATTAAGAGGCCATAAGTAAATTCCAAAAAACGAACTTTTAAGGCAAAAAATAATAAATTACCTTTTTTAACTGCATTGACCCGGCGCCGGCGAATCACAAATAACTTCACGTGAGTCTTATCAAAGCAGGCTTTGACTGCTATATACAATATTATTGTAATAATATATAATATTACACAACAAATAAAGGTTTATCACAAAAGTATGTTTTTATTATACACCAATCAAAATTGCTTTTTTCACACTATATACCTAATTCTAAATGTCACTCAAGTCAGGTACCTACAACCATATAACCAATACTTCAGTATTCATTTCATCGGCTCTTAATTCGGGTGTAAATTATGAGACTGGACATCAACTTGTTGACGTACATTTATATAAGTAGGTAAGTACAACGTCTTATGCGACGTATGCACAAATCTTACCAACTGGGTACCTAGGTACTACAGGTACTACTAGGTATACAGTAGTATATCTGTTACGGTTAATGTGGATAGAGCGGTTATTATGTATAATTACCGGTAACTATGCATAACTATCAGTGCTCGTGGTAAAGGTGATAAAAACTATCGAATTAATCACATTTACCGGTAATTATATAAAACTACCATACCCTTTGTGTAAATGTGGTAAATAATAAAATCAAACTGACTTGACTGGCTCGGTGAAACAATGGTTTTGTTAGTGGCTAACCTGACTGGCGGTTCCAAGAGTCGTGGGTTCGATTCCCACTCGGGACAAATATTTGTGTGATGAACATCGGTGTTTGTTCCGTGTCTAGATGTGATAATGTATTTAAGTATGTATTTATAAATATATATGTATGTTGCCAATAGTACATGCCGTGCTTAGTGTGTGGAAATGCCCCAATTATTTATTTATTTATTTAAACATCTAAATCAAATGTTTATTAGAATGAAAACAATTCTAGTCCTAATTATAATAAAATTTGTTTACAAACATCGGACAAACAAAAATATTCCTCAAATATAAAAAGATCAAACCTTCTGTTCGGTTAAGTAAAACATAAAATATATTCTCATTAAATTAACAAATGAAATATGGGGGGTAAGTTTGTATGAAACTCCGTCAATTTTGAACGTTGGCACGTAAAATTTGGAAGGAACGTAGGTTAGATACCGTAAAGGTGCACTAAGAAAAGAAATCCCGAAATTCTAACGGGTGAAAGGAATTAGCGTGAAAATATTAAAACTGCTTAATTTAGATGCTTGAATTTGGCATTCTGGTACCTTCTTAAACTTAAAGCTTCATTGCAACATGATATTGCAAAATTTCCACGCGAGCGGGAGTTAGCTGGAAAAAGCTTTTGTATGAAAACATCTAAACTGCGTAAGATAGATGATTGAAATTTGGCATGCAGGTACACTAATAGACTTAAAGCTCACTCGCAACGCATTATTGCAAAATTCTTACGGGATCGGTAGTTACTGGGAAAAAACTTTTAAATGTAAAATCCTGTAGTCCACGCGAACGAAGGCGGGCACAACTAGTTATAAAATGAACAAGTCAAGTACATATCTAGAAACCAATCTTCATGTATGGTTTTTAATAAAATTTAATCTTATAAAAATTGAGTTAAATAAAATTAACAAATTGGCAGGCAAATATCAGTGGAACTCTTAAAATTCTTTCACATTGATATATTTTTGCAGGAATGAGATTTGTGACATTTGGAATTGCAGAGTACTTGTGATGTTTGTCAGCAATGTTAACATTTACCTCAGTCGCGCGGGAGTTTTATATAATTACCGGTAAATTTGAATAATTCACTACATTTACCATGTGCGTTGGTAATAATCTATAATTACCGGTGATTATAGATAATTACCGATTGCTCACATTGACCGTAACATATCTACACCACCAGTAGTATTCGTAAAGCAGTATAGTACCTAGTAGTAAAGTATATTTTGTAGGCACGGAGGTCAATTACGAAAGGTTATCTTTAGCCATCCACTGCGTAATAATGGTTAAAGATTACAGCATTTTATTGTATAATCATTTAATGAAATACTAATCAACGGAGTTTAAGATTTTCATGCCGTAGGTCTATTGAATATAGGTACCTACCTACGGCATAGCCCCTACCCCAGCTAGGGCGATAGACCTGAATCCTTGTTTATCATATTTTTTTTATCCTACCTAAATTATTTGTGATGGCACAAAATGTAAATTCTGTTGTCATAATAAAGACTAATCGAGCCTTATGCAGCAAAATGCATCATTTGACCTGAGAAGCCTTAGTACCTACTGTTGCAAAAACGGTAGGTACGATTGTAGTTTTATTTGTAAGTAAGAAAACCTTTTGAAAAATTAAAATAATTCAGGGATATTTCAATTCATGAAACACTTTGTGTATCAAAAATCAATTTGTGAAACCTTTATTTTCAATTCAGATTTCAAATGACTATCACAAATTATAGTTATGTACCTATCTGTACAAGTGCATAGCTGATAGTAACAGTTAACACATCCATCTACTTGAACGCGCAACGTATTGTAGATAGTAAGTACAGTCGTTATTGTTGCGGCCAAAAATCTACATCACCAAATCTATTTACCTCAAATTCTACATAATGTATAAAATAAGTATCTAGATACGATTTATAAAACAAGTAGTAACAAAGGTACAGAATAATCTAGTCGAGTCCATAGATCGAGTTACAGGTTCGTCCGGGGATCGTTCGGTTGTGATCGTAGTGGTCCCACGCTCGGATTTCCCTGTAAAGATTTTGGCCGGGACTGGAGGGCAGCGAGGCGGAGAGGTCCCTGGCGCCGAGGACCACATAGTCAGGGTCCAGGTGGTTCATCCTCACTCCCTCTGAGAGCAGCCGCAGAGTGTTGCTTAGTTGGAGGGGCGTGACACGTGTGCGACCCTCCTGGTCTTCGCGGTAGTCACCTGTCACAACGAAATTGGGTTCAAACCGTTTTGTATGGAAGCTGGCATATATTCAATAAATAGCTAGAAGACAGAAAATAAAGAAAGAAAAAAAAATTAAAAGGCGGCCATGTGACTAAGCTATGAAGGTTCTATCCCTTATTATATACTAGCTGTGCCCGCGACTTCGTTCGCGTAGACTACAGGATTTAAATACAAATTTTCTTAGATTTTGGCAATTGAATTCACAATAAATATTCATAAAATATGTGAACAAAATTGTCAACATCTTAAATATACTATTATTATAATAAAAAGTTAATACACAATTTTTTTACTATCATAAATGTGAATCAATCTGAAACGATAACCATATACCTACTTTCGTTACTACTTTCGTAGATTGTATTGTATTCGTAATAAAACAATGAGATAATAACGTAAATCGCAATAAAATATAACTTATGAATTACTTTTTGTATTTGCAACAATATTCCGAAAAAAAAGAGCATAGTGACATCTCTTTAACTAACCAAGAACTAAACACTCATCACATCATATCAAATCTGACAGCATTTGACATGACTTGCTAGCTAAAAACGTGATAGTTGGGGAGCCCAACGGGAGTTTTTGGAGTATTGATCAAACTCAGACTCTGTCTTGTAAGATTTTTAAATGGGAGACTCCTTGCACCCTTTCATGTACCTCTGCCGTGTATGTACACTTCATACGGGAGGGAAGGGGTGCGTGATCTTAAAAAGGATAGCTGCTAATGCTAATTACAAAGACACTGTTAAAAGAATTGGGCAGGATTATGAAGAACTAATAATCTCTGATGGTTTCCATGGGGCGATGACCGTAGAATCGCGCCTATAATAACAATTACTAAAACCTTTGACACAACGAAGATCCAAGGGGCACTTGACCAGTTTTCTAATGATCTATGTGATTTTATTTGTAACGATCTTTATGTACGATAACTTTCTTTAATTTTATAATGTCCAACATTTTACGTGAATGTTTATAAATTTCCCTTTATTTGCTTAGAATAGCGATATCCCTCTATGTATATGAACATTCTGATAATATCGATCAGAACAGTCTATCAATTGGAACAACACAACCCACCAATGTAAGCCAGCAAGCAAATATTGGATAACTGACCACCTCCATACCGAAAACCAGGTAATAGAGAAATGTAGCGAATTCAATAAACCTTTGAACCTGGCCTTTCTTCAAAGGTCTTCGACGGTATCACCCACATCAACCCATTTAGCTTTCTCTTCTTCAGCAAAACATCGAACCCACATATAGAAAAACTTCTCCAAATCATTTACCAATAAAGCACAGCCGATATCAAACTGCACACTGAAGGCCTGACATTCAAAATACAAAAAAGAGTTAAACAGGGTGACTCCCTATCACCAAAGCTTTCTGTAGCACGCTCCAAGAAGTCTTCAGGTCACTATGATATTCTTAGGAAACAAAAGGAATTGGTGTAGAGGATATGCGACTAATAAACTTTCGCTTTGCAGATGACATTTCCTAGTCGAAATACGTATACATCGACAGAACTTGAGTTGATGCTCGAACAACTGAGCGCAGAAAGCGTTGACGTTAGACTGACGATGAATAGATCCAAAACCAAGGTCATGACCAACAGCACCACTGATTTCGTGGATTGCAGTCAACAGGCAGGTGAAGCAATATGTAGAGGAGCATACTTGGGCTAGGCAGTCTCCTTCGAAAACAGGCAGGACACAGTAATAATCCGTAGAGCAGACAACGCCTGGAAAAGCTTCTGGTCCATGAATGGGTATATGAAGGGTGATCTTCTAATATCATTGAACCTATCCCAACACATGGGGCACAATCTTGGTCCTCCGCCAAAAATCAGAAGTCCAAACTCAAGGATTTTCAAAAACCTATGAAGCGGAGTATCATAGGTATTATGTTAAAAGAAAAAATAAAATATACCACCATCCACTCCTATACTGGTATTGTTGTTGGTCAAAACTGATGTAGCAATGGTCGGGGAATGTGATGTGAAATGTGCAAGGATAAAGAACAATAGATGGATCAGAATTGTTACAAATCGCGTGCCTGAAGACGATTTTCGCCGAAGAAGACCTAACAAAAGGTGGTATGACGATCTGGTCCATGTATCAAAAAACTGGCAAGTCCTAGCATTGGACAGAGGGCAGTAGATGCGTTTGAAGGATACTTTGCCCAGCAGTGAGGTGATACAGGTTATGAAAAAAATTACAGTTTATTATACAGCAGGACTTCGATATCAACTTGAACCTCCTGCATAAAAATGTAACGCGCTGAAGCATCTCAAGATTTTGAACAGACACAAAGATTAATTATAACTTTGTGGTCCAAATCGGTACAATGACACTTTTTAGGGATTATTTAACATGCTTTTTGAATGACTGACATGGTCAAATAACTTTTTTCTTTCAACAGCTTGTTTATCCTCCTGTATTAATCGCTGTCCCCCCACTTATAAAGAAAGTATAATAAACTTTTTTCTTATTTAGCGTAATCTTTCTACCGATTCCATGTCGTTCGAGTAACTGCAAATCTAGCTATTTACCTCCCCTACTATGATGTTTTGCTCAATAAAGTAGTCCGTATAGTCCTAATCAGAAGGTTCATTTTGGTTGATATACTTTTACTATTTTTGTACGTGATCTAATAAAGTTAGATTTTTAACGATCCTACAGGAATTACTGTGACTAAAAGTATTTAAGATCTTGACCGGGGATGTAAGGTACCACCATGCAAAATTTCATTTAAATCGGTGTAACAGTTTCAGAGATCAGTCAAATATTTGGGTTTTTTGAATATCCCACGGGAACCAGTTAACTGTCAGTGATTTCAAGTATCCTATGTATTTTTCCGGAATTTAAGTTACCTTTGTGCAAACTTTCATTTAAATTGGTTCAGCCGTTTAGGCGGTCAGTCGAAACAAACAAACAAACAGACAGAGAAAAAAATTTTTTTTGAGTATGGGGATGTGTTCTACTACTCTCAAAACATATCCCTGACTCGTTTTTTTTGCGTTTTTCAAAAAAGTACAAGAATTTTTACCTCTACGTTTTTATTATAGTATAGATTTTCCTAAACAAAAAAATTCCGGCACATTAATGCAAAATCTAGGTTACACATTATTAACTTTAGATAGACTAAAACACGATTTGACTTGGCTTCGACCTCTTATCACAGAGAATTTTTTTTTCAATAGAGTACTATATCTCACTGCTAGATCTAAAGAGAGCATAACTCAAAAATTTTGGTTTTTGAGTTATACTCACCATTGATTTCCTTATCATAATACCTATCGACCAACAAAACAGATTTGAAAATATTGCTGATACTTGACGCTAGATGCCGTTAGAAGTCTTTTTTGTTGGTCGAGTGGTCCCTGCTCCTCCCCACCAACATGGGGATATTGCTAGTTGCCATGGGTAATGAGAGCGAAGCGTACGTACGTTTGTTTAACAAAGTAGAGTTATTTTGAGTTGTATCCATATCGTTGAAAATTTATGTAGCATTATTTCGATTTGCCGCCATTTCCATGGTTAAAATCACGTCAACAAAAGCAACAATTTGAATTAATCCCATATTGCTGGTAACATGAGTTAATATTTTGTGTTTATTTTGTATTGTTCCCGTATAGCTGAAACTTTTTTTGCTTTTTAGTTGAGCCTGTTTTGTTGAGTCATTTTTAAAACAGCTATATTTCTTTAAAAAATTGTTCATATTACTATTTTGCTTGTGGTGATAGATTCATTTCATCTTAATATAAATTTAATTTAACCCTGGTCACCACACCGTCGGTTCCGTTCTTAATTATATATTTTTGAGTTAGAGCTCTTTAGATGAAATCTGCTAATTTTGCTTTTATTTACATAGGTTTGAAGAGGAGGAACGTTAAATTAATAGCTTTATTTATGAGTTTGGCATAATTAAAATAAACATGTTTTATTTCAACTAAACAATGAGACGATGACAAATTTTAGTTACACCCTCTGTGGAGAAAAATGTCGGCTCAAATGCAAAGACAAAGTCAATGACATGAAAGGCAAACCTCGCCAAATGCACGCTACTTCTGTCTGTCTTCCGCCACTCGCATCCATTCCAGCCCCTACCAGCCGTCCTGCACAGATCGTCACTCCACCTGGCCTGAAGGCTATGTTTTCCAAGACGAGGTCTCCTTTCTGTCGGTTCTACGGCTGATGTGGCCAGACCACTGCCACTTCGGCTTGTTGAAGCGATTTTTTTTTATAATAAGCAAGATGACCTAACTCCACCTATTGGTAAGCGGTAGTGAGATCCAAATATGAGGTCATTATAGTAGAATGAATAGACAGACCGCTGTCGCACTCACCCTGAAGGCCTGCTTAAATGCCGTTTCTCGTCCCGCCTATATATTATTAGTAGTTGATGATGATCCCGGGCTTGAAGAGCCCGCGATAATCATTGGTATATTCATTGGTATTGCGCTGCGCGGCTCGGAGTTGGCCAGTCCGCCGGATGGAAGGGCCCCCGCACCACCGTTTCTACTATAGCGATGAGCTATGTTGACTTTGAATCTATGCCGGATCGCCTCATTTCTGATTCGAACTCGCAGAGAACACCGAGCATAGCTGTTTTCATAGCTCGCGGAGCGATTTTGAACTTGTGGATCAGGCATGCCGTTAGTGTCCACGGTTTGGCTCCATACGTCATGACGGGTAGGATACACGCATTAAAGACTTTAGGCTTTGTGGAATTGACGATGAGTAGTTCTGCGTTTCATTTTTCCAAATGCTGCCCAACCCAACTGAATTCTTCTATTAACCTCGTCCTCAAAGTTGTCTCGACCCAAATACATAGTCTGCCCAAAGTTCACATATTTTTGAACCAGTTCGAGGACAGAGCGGTGAAACGCAATCGGTTCCGGTAGAACATGTTCATCGAACATAAACTTCTTGTCCGAGTTCATCCGTAGGCCGATGAGTGCAGAAGAGTTAGCCAGGCCATTACTTAATTGCATTCAAATTTATTAATTAGTTTCATATTATCACTTAATTATTAAGAGTTATGTGATTTTTGATAAATATTTAGATTTTTATCCTATGGAACACAAGGTTTCTATTTTTTTTATTTCGTATTTAGACTTCTATGACTAAGATATACAAGACTGTTGATTGTTAATGTTTAAAGAATTATTTTTGAAGAAATTTTGTTTGAGTTTTACCTTCTTAATTTACTACTAATCCATCACCCAATAAACTTTTATTGTTGGTCGCAGACTGCCCTATGGGATGCACTAAGTATAAATAATACTAAATTTTATTACATTTTTAAGCATGTTGAGTTATCAGAAGAGAGTCAACTCAAAACCTAATTCATCAAAATAGGTTCAACTCGAAATAATAATAAAATTGACACGTGTCTGATAAGTAAAAGGGAAATAACTCGAAAATTCCCATTTTCAACCCCAATATCTGCCTGTATCACAAAGTTGCTCTAACATGTTTCTTCCAGTCCCACTTGTAAATCATAAACTCATACAGAACACTCCTGCAGTACATAGTTTGACCGTAATCAGTTTTTCGTCCATACTGAAAAAAATGCTTTTTCGAGTTATGCCTCTTTAGATCTAGGTGTGCGAAGATAAGTGATCTTAAAGACCTTGGTGTTATTTATAGTGTTTAGCTACCTAAACAATCAAATACCTAGTTCGAATAGATAAGATATCAAAGTTATATTGCAGACAATGAATCAGTAATCTATTAATATGAGTATTGAATAATAGGGCGTTTGAGGTATTATGCACATTTGATTAATTAACAAACTGTCAAGTGTTATTTGAATTTGTAGGTATACCTTAAGGGTTGTTAGTAAGCAAGAGTTTCATCAACTGTTTTTTCTTTATCAAGTAGAAAAGTGAAGCTTATTGTAATAATCGTAAGCGTCACGTTTCAATCATATCTAGAAAACTACAAACAGATTTATTGCATCTGGGAATTTATAGTAAACTAGCTTTCCGCCCGCGATTCCGCGTAAAGACGTTTAACTGATAAAATAAAACATCACTTCTTTATAGCGCAGTCAGTTAAAAAGTAGCCTATGTCCTTTCTCAGGCTCTGGATTATATCTATACCAAATTTCATTAAAATCGGTTCAGTACTCTGTGCTTGATTGCGTAACAGACAGAGAAGGTACTTTCGAATTTATAATATTAGTAAGGATATTAGTGAGGATGTATGTATGTATATCTCACCCATAAAAGCTACACCGAGTGTGCAATTGTTGTAAGATTTGGTATGAGCGCCTTCTCGGTTCCAGCCCAAACCCTCGTAAATGCGACCATCATTTCCAACTAAGAAGTTATACCTGGAAAGAAAAGCATTGCTTAGCAGTGTTATAATAATTTGTTGCATAAAATCAAACGAAATAATGGATACTCTTAATGTTTTATATGTTTCATTGCATGCAATTTTAGGACAAGCCGGTATGTTAATTCACTATTTATAAAACAATACGTACTTATTTTACTACGTAATATGCTACAAGATAATTCGTTAAAATTAGACAAATTACATCTTCTTGTATTGCAGATACGCTGACCATGACTACATAATTGGTGGAGTTGCATTATCCCCGACGATATAAGGAATGTATGTATATATGTTACGGCTAATACCCGAAGTGCGGCTACACCTAGGTTTAGCCGGCTAGAACTAGGTGTAGCCACTTACTCTTGGCTAAACCTAGGTGTAGCCGATTGTTTTCGGCTAAAACTAGGTCTAGCCTTCATCATGCCGGCTACAACTAGGTCCAGCCATTCCATGTCGGCTAATACTAGGTTCAGAGAATTCCTGTTGTATAAAACTTAGATGCGAGACCCGCCAAGCCTTCCGTCCTTCCCCGCGTCACACTCAGGACTCACAGCATCTGCAGCAGCAGCGCGGGGTGGAGGACGTAGCGAGACACGCGCCTCTGCAGGTTGTGAGCACCAAGTGCTGCTGATCTACTGCAGGTCTACTAGCGAGTGTCACTCATAGCGTCTGTACATAGTTGTAACTGCCTCGTTGGTCTATTGGCAGCAAGCGCTGCGTAAGGACCGAGAGGTCCCCGGTTCGAGTCTGCGGTCGGTGAAAATTTGTGTGAGTTTTTCTGTAATAAAATTACTTAGCCCGGAGTTAGGAAGTTGGCGGTTGAACGCCCGTGCCTCGGAAAGCACGTTAAGCCGGTGGTCCAGCGCCCGATCTCTCATCAGTCATGTCGGATTGCCGACTCACCAAATTATGAGAGTAGGGGAAAAGAGAGTGCACTTGTGTTTGCGCGCACACTTGTGCACTATAATATGACCTACACACTTGGCTGATCTTAATTGAGATCGGCTGCCATGGTTGAAATCGGTCGGACGCCTTATCTTACATACTTAGTTATAGCCGGCATGCTTTCGGCAGAGCTTTTTTAGATATTACAAAATCTAAGGGCGCAGGACCACCGGCTTAACGTGCTTTCCGAGGCACGGGCGTTCAACCGCCAACTTCCTAACTCCGGGCTAAGTAATTTCATTACAGAAAAACTCACACAAATTTTCACCGACCGCAGACTCGAGCCGGGGACCTCTCGGTCCTTACGCAGCGCTTGCTGCCAATAGACCAACGAGGCAGTTACAACTATGTACAGACGCTTTGAGTCACACTCGCTAGTAGACCTGCAGTAGATCAGCAGCACTTGGTGCTCACAACCTGCAGAGGCGCGTGTCTCGCTACGCCCTCCACCCCGCGCTGCTGCTGCAGATGCTGTGAGTCCTGAGTGTGACGCGGGGAAGGACGGAAGGCTTGGCGGGACTCGCATCTAAGTTTTATCCAACAGGGATTCTCTGAACCTAGTATTAGCCGACATGGAATGGCTGGACCTAGTTGTAGCCGGCATGATGAAGGCTAGACCTAGTTTTAGCCGAAAACAATCGGCTAGACCTAGGTTTAGCCAAGAGTAAGTGGCTACACCTAGTTCTAGCCGGCTAAACCTAGGTGTAGCCGCACTTCGGGTATTAGCCGTAACATATATACCTGTCAAAAATGATTTTATGTTGGACATGTAAAAATAAAGCTTATACAATGAGTTGCAATGATTAATCGCTGTCTCCGTATTTCTTATTAAATACCAAATAGACATGCAATAGTTTAGGGTAGGTTGTGGCCCAACAGTGGGGACGTAGGTATATAAGCTGTTATTTCCCGTTTTTACCCAATTTTAAAAATTCAAAAATTCTGAGATTAGCGCGTTGAAAAAAATAAACAAGCAAACTCAGCTTTATAATATAAGAATGGAAGATGATTTTAGAGATACTCACTGTATGTCCCAGTCCAATTGCTTTAT
Organism: Maruca vitrata; assembly: GCA_039566165.1. Taxonomy (NCBI): domain Eukaryota; kingdom Metazoa; phylum Arthropoda; class Insecta; order Lepidoptera; family Crambidae; genus Maruca; species Maruca vitrata. The sequence continues at coordinate 6,840,150 of CM076911.1, forward strand.
GAGGTATTCCTGGAGGTTCCTTATCTCTGCGGCGCAGGTCTTGAACGTCGTGCACTCGTTGCCGGCCGTGTGGCCGATCACCACGATCCTGAGCGGGTTGAAGGCCTCTGTCGTGGCGTCCCAGTGGTGTTCGCGCGCCAACCACATCTCCCTCGTTATGTTCCATTCGTGTGGAGCTGCCGATAAAATTGGGGATAATCTAAATATATTTAACTCAAAGGTGGCTGAAATAGTGATCTATTAACGCACTGCCCAAACCACTGGACGGATCGGGCTGAAATTTGGCATGCAGGTAGATGTTATGACGAAGGTATCCGCTAAGAAAGGATTACCCGAAGCGGAGCGATGGCGGGAAACTAGTAGGAAAATATTTTCCTAGGTAAAATCTACATTTATACTTTGGCCAAATTACAGAAAATGAAAAAATATGGTCATGTACTTTTTGGTGTGAAAATTGAACAAGAAATGTTTTAGATAGAGCACCATTGTGTTTACGTCGTCAACGTCATTACGTTACGTGGAAGAGTGGGGGAGTGACATATATAAGGGCACTACTAGAAAAAATGGTACCTACGAATGAAAAAAGAAAATGACATGACAATAGACAAAATAGTGCTAAAACATCAAGTGCTTCGTAATTTTAACTGTTGTTGAATAGATAATCTATTTGATAGTTCTACTTCCAACCCCGTTTCAGTCATACGTTGGTGGCATTGTGATCCCAGTGTCTCGGAAAGCACGTTAGGTCATCGGTCGTATCATGTCTAGTGCACCTGTGTTTGTGCGCACACTTGTGCACTCTAATGTCTTACGATGTTGGATGATCTCCATTGAGATTTACCATCATTGCCGTAACCAATTGTCCAACAAATGTTATAATAGGTGTACGTAAATGTTATATGGCTAGCCATGAGTATTCATTGTACTTACCAATGTCAACCAACTGTTCCGTTGAAGCCTTTGAATATACGGTATAGTAGAGTATGAGGAGAATGAAAATGATCATGGCGGCGATGGAAGCTAAACAGGCGAACCTTTCAGCTTTACTTGTGTTCTTTGCAACGGCCCACAAATATTTGGGTAGAGGTAAATCTGTAACATAATAAGTAGAAATGCATTATTTAAAAATATTCAAAATATTCATTACGTCCTGTAATAAAGGTAATATTATGCATCTTGACACATACTTATAATCACATAATAATCATGTTCAATTAGTTGTTACTTTAATCCGTACCTTTTCGTAATAAAACAGCACCTTACTTTTTCCATCTCAGTCATTGTAACTTGTTAACCGAATGTTGTTTTTTTTTGTATTCTATGACATGAACTACTAGTGCGTTAGTGAAGTAAAACATATTAATATTATTCAAAAGTTTATTTACAGGAATATTAAAACTAATTGCTTTTTTATTACCTTACACATAATCATACATATCCAGATTCACACCGAGAATCAAAGTTTAATCGCAATCTGAAATGAGCTTTAGAACAAGAACATTCATTATAACTCTATCAAAAATTTTGATTACTAATTATCATTAATCAGTAAATAGATTTTTTTACATTTTAGACACTAAAAATATCGTTCAGTTATTGTACCTAACACATATGTACCTAACTACCCTGTAAAAAACTACATATAATAGTGGTCCAAGATCCCAGAGCTGCCAGACATCACTTATTTTCTAATGGACAAAATATATACGATTGAGTAGTGGTGGGGTGTACTATCATCATATGAATAGTTGCTACCTTGACCAGACGGCCATTTTTCAGATATCAACCAATCAAGGTACATAGAAACACTGCTCACCTCACTTAAATTCTGATGGCTGATTTTAACATATATTTCACACAATATCATTAAAAATCAGGATTCATTACTCCCAGACACATGCGGTCGGCGGTTTCACCTTACAGACGCTTTAAAGCTATGAAAAAATTTATTAAGTTTACTTATTTTCTGATGCTTGATTTTTATATATGTTATTCAAACAACTGAAAAGTGCTCATCTGACCGCAATAATTATAGAATTGTACCTTACAAACTATTTTATTAGAAAAACTTAACTAAATTCAATAAAAAAAAATAATTCTAAAACAGTCGGATCTGGTGAATGTTTGGCCCCTTGGATCGGTCTGTCCGTTTGCAAAACGTTTTAAAATAGTTGTTTGAATAACATATATAAAAATCAAGCATCAGAAAATAAGTAAACTTAATACATTTTTTCATAGCTTTAAAGCGTCTGTAAGGTAAAACCGCCGACCGCATGTGTCTGGGAGTAATGAAACCTGATTTTTAATGATATTGTGTGAAATATATATTAAAATCAGCCATCAGAATTTAATGAGGTGAGCAGTGTTTCTATGTACCTTGATTGGTTGATATCTGAAAAATGGCCGCCTGGTCAAGGTAGTAACTAGTCATATGATGATAGTACACCCCACCACTACTCAATCGTATATATTTTGTCCATTAGAAAATAAGTGATGTCTGGCAGCTCTGGGATCTTCCTCTATAGGTACAACTAGCAAATTAAATTTAAAACAAATCAGACAATCATTTTGTTGACAATTTTCATGCATAAACTAGTTAATATCGGTAGATGTCTGTCTTTACATATTTATATTTTAACACACATATTTTTAACCTTATTATTGTATTATATAATCCATGACTAGCTTAATTATTTTTATATTACTTATTCAAATTAAAGAGAGTGAGCAAAACAATCAAACCTTATAACAAAAAAACCACGAGCGCTGTAAAGAGCTCGAAACGTCGGATCTCTAAATAATGTTTAGAATACCAATACACGCGAGTTTAATCCGTAAAATTAGTTTTATTTCAAAAAAACCTTTTCATTGGAAGGTGTTTAAATTGGAGATCATTAATTTAGGCCAAGACCTTTTTCCTTTGGTCCTGGTGAAGCTCCGTATATATCTATAACATAAAACTTATCACTAAATCACAGTTGTGCTGAAACCGATCCGAACTCTCACGACGATAAACAAGCGTCTTCATTCGCACTATCCCAGTTTGTTACATTTTTCAACTGTTTCATTATGTTTGGTCCGGGGCTTATGATCTTTTTTGCAACTTGACAGTGTCCAAACAATACGAAATCGGGTACAAGAATTTTCTTCTCTACTAGCTTATCTAACAAGACATTGACATGTGCGATCTGAGCTGGTTCCGTTTGGTTATATCTGAAGTCGCCCATGAACATGATGGTAACACTTTTAACGTTCCACGACTTCACCATTGCTCCGACTACGTTAGATCCTCTTCCTTCGAACACGAGGCCTCTACCACCGACGAGGAAATTGGGTCCAATGTCATCGAAGCCCCTCTTCAAATGCTGCGCTTGTATATCTAGCACATTCTTAATGCAAACATATCTATCCTTGCAATAGTCCCCGGCACTATGGCCAATGATGGCATAACGCACGGGCAGTTCTAGAAAAACTTCATCATACTTTTTCAGCGCTTGCCATTGTTCGCGCCGTAAATACCATTCTTCGTTCAAACCTAAAATACAACACAATGCATATGAAAGTGGTTTATCATTATCAGTATTAAAAACTCATAGCTGTTTGTTAGTATGGGCATGGCATGACGGATCTAGTTTATCATTATTACTGTTGTTAGCGCTATCTCGGTGCCTACAAAGCGGTATTAACGTTTAGGGGCTCAATTCGGACGTAAGAGTGGGGCAAAATTCTTTGCTAGAGAAAAATTGGACCTTAATATATTTAATGCTATTCTGAGTTGGATTGGCAAATAGATAAATGGATATAAGGTGGTGTATTGTGTTAGTGAGTTTTAATCTTGTCATTCTTGCATCATAGGTTAGTAAGGGTTGAGGTGTGAAGAAGCCGTCACCCATTCTCTATTTTAATTACCTATGTCTAATCGCACTTGCTGTTTATACAATGCGAGATAGAAGAGGTAGAAGGCGAGACCAGACGAGATAAGGAATGCCCAACACAGGAAGACAGCCACGCTACAGCGAAGTCTGCGGGACGTCTCGGACGACACCAGCTCAAGGCCGAAAAGTTGGCCTGAAACATTATCAAAGGTAAACTATATTACAAATTTATATGATCTATATTACAGGATTACCGTGTCAGCATTCCAACGGGATATTTTCAGAAAGGACAAATAAGATGCTCAAATTAGGTTTAAGTGTTACGGTAGTTAACTAGTAGGGTAAGTTATATCAATAATAAATACGTAAACTAATACGTACAATTATTTAAAACATAAAACTACAAGACAGGGTATCAAAAGTTAAGCGAGTATCATTAAACTTAAAACTAGATCCATCATTACTATACCATCATTTCATTTCGCATACCATATTGTAGTGAAGCTTTACAGTTTATGATTAATAATTTGTTTTAAATCCCTTTCCCTTATAGTTCAAGCTTTATATTTTATATTCACCTATCTGGTGCCTTATCGAAGACTTATAAACTTACCTTATTCACAAAATATAAAAGAACATCCCTGTAACTCAATTGCTTGGATGGGCAGTACAGTTATGATTGTCACAATTTTTTACTATACCTACTTCCACAAACCAAGCAATCAGATAGTACGTATGTTAGCAAGAATTTATAAGTGGCTAAGTCTATAATGTTACCTATATCGACATTGCGTAATCTTTGTATAATCTGCTTTTGTGAAATGCCATATTATTGATATCTATTTGAGTATATGATTGGCTATAGGAATATTAATTAAAATCAGACTATTAATTAATTTTAACCCTATGATGAGCAATGAAAAGGAGTAAATATGCTATTATATACTCGTGTTTGTAAATCCAGTTTATATTAAGTAATATTTAATCTCATTCAAGTGTCAGACTCCTAATATAACTGGAACACTTTGGTACGTATACTACATAGTACGTGTATATCTAATCGGACGATCTAAAGATTAAGTGATAAATGATTATAAAATTATCGCCATTAAATTTATTTTGGGTTCTTAAATAAACCATTTATATCCCATACATTTTTTTTATAATATACAATACACAATAAAATCTATGACCTCACTCGACCTGATGGTAAGCGGTCGTGAAGTCCACACACGAGTAATACGAGTATATCCAGACATATTGACCTGTCGCATACATAACTAAATTATAATTAAAAATGTAAATATAGCAGTATAATAAACCAATTTGAATTGGTTAAGTTATTATTTATAAAGTTAACCCATTCCCTAAAAACAAAACAAATCAGAAATAATATAAAAAAGAGAGCTAATAGCGAGGCAAACACGTGTAAACCGAATGTTGAAATTAATCTATTTTGCTCGTTGTATACATTAATTCATGTAGGTTTGTATAACATGTATGTTAATAATGTTATCGTTATGAAAATGAGTTCATGTATCGTTATTATTGCGGATGAAATTCGCGTGTATAAATAAAATGTTCATTAAGCTTAGATTGGCTCTATGGCGCATGTGTCAGTGTCTCTTTCCCGCGCCAGAAGATGTGGGTTCGGTTCCTACTCGGGACAAATTGTTGTTTAGGAATATCGGAGTTTGTTCCGTGTCTGGGTGTGTTGTACCTATTTAAGTATATTTCTGTATTCTACTGTTGTTTCTGTCTGACGTTCAGTAAACATGTGCTCGTTATTCAACTCAGATTCGGAATAATGTATGTGATATTTATTAATTTGTATATTAATTTAGATGTGGACGATTTGTCTCCAAGGGAAGATTCAATGATTTTACCTACGCTGACTAATAAGAAGACTTCGTATAAAAATAGATAAAAACATCGCCTTCCAAAAAGATAACCGACCACATTTCTTTGTAACACCTCTAACCGTGTTTTAAATTGTCATTCGATAAAAACAAAAATTCATATGCAATGATACCGAATTTTCCTTGACAAAAGTTTCCTCATCGAAACAATCTTACGATTTATTAAACCGTACTTAATGTGTTCTCGTAAACTTTGAAAACAAATGACGCATAGTGTGATCATGGACGCACAGTCTACGATACTGAACTAAACAAATAAACGATATTACGGCTATAGTAATAAGCTCATGGGTAATACAATTTTGTAGTAAATTATGAAAAAATCTGGAGACTTTTCTTTAAAAAAGTAAACATTAATGTATAAATATACAAAATAATCAGTTATATCTTCGCAAAACTGAATTTTATGCAGAGCAAAAATTCGCATTAGCACGTATTTTCCTGGTTTGGCTCATAAGGTCGTCGCGGTCATAACATGGACAGAAAGAACACAACACAGCATAGTAAAATTGAACAAAAGTCCAGTAACAACAGTCTTACCTTTTATCATTTCTTTGTTTTGAACTGTTTGGTTTACGGAGACGAATTTGGGTCCGACGTGAACTTTGGAGGAGTTGGTGACGTTCATGTTAGCTATCGCGGGCATCTCGCGGGCGGCGGCCGCCTGGGCCGCCAGCAGCCTGTCGTCGGCGACCACCATGATCTCCGAGCATGGCCTCGCCATCTTGTTTACAATGTCCGCTTCACACTCGCACTATCGGTCGGCCTGCAGCCTTGATTGATGCGTGGCGGTATCAAACGCGACAGCCCCCGCTGTGTACCGAAGCAACACTAACTTGCTAACTTCGTTCTCGCACAGCGCAAATAGGTCGTAAGATAAGCGCTTAGAGTCGAATCCGCGGGATTCGCGACTCGGCTATCTCTTTCATTAGCCTGTGTACAGTGCAAGATAATAACAGGTGACCGGACTCGCCATGACGTTGTTTTTGAAATGGCAGATGCGTCTTTGTTCAATTGGCGATTAGTAATGGATTCATGTACTCGGTTTTTCCAGTCGGCCTAACCAATGAAGTTAATTTTTATCATACCTACGTCTGAAATAACTTAGTCTTATTGGCTTGAACGACTTGGCAATATGGCGGCAATTTCAATGCTTTGCTTTTATGTTGAATTTAACAAGTTAAGTAAGAAATATAATTACTCGTACATACATCATTATTACCTTACTTTTTATTACTACTTGCAATGATTGGGGTGGGTGAGAGCCATCTGCTCCCCCGCAAGTCCGGTGATGATGACAAGGCTACTCCAAGCCATCATCGTAGTCAATTAGGAAAAAATAAAATCAATTATTTTCTACAATGTGTCGTATTCATCTAAGAAAACTGTAAATAATAATCACAGCGATACTTCCTAATAGGAGAAACGTCCATGAACTCTACCTGATATACTGAAGCAAAAACTTGATCGAGAACAAGTTTCCTAACTATATGAGGAAAAAGTAGTTTGTGATACCGAGAATAATGTATGTACGTACACACACACACACACACACCACGCAAATGTTGTGCAAACTAGCATTATATTGAATACTAATAAAGAGAAACATGGGTTTATTTCAGGACACTGACTACCTACTATAGTCTTCCGTTGACAAGGTGATAAGATGTTCATCATCATCACATACAGATAGCTAAATGGCTGACAAAAGTTTTATTTATTTTGGAACCCTTAATCACTTTCGTAGCGGTTCAGTGAGACGTAATAGTTGGTATGTGTCGGTTTATGTAAATTTTGCAATACATAAACCTACAATCTACCGAAACATGATTTTATTGATAGCGATTTTAATATTATATTAATCGTGAGTGAATACAGTGAATGAAATATTCAGTCAATGGAAAGTACCAAAGTATGTACACGTACCTAATTTAAAATGTATGATGATAATTTTCTTTGATAAGCTTCCTTCAACGATTATGCATCATTGATTTGACCAATGATTAGAGAACTATGACAACCAAGTCAGTCAAGTAAAAACCATTTTATTCCTTAAAAATATGCGAGGATATATGTATTGTGTTTCTACTCCTTATCTCACCAACATATAATGGGGAATACGGATGGATTTTTTATTGATTAATATTAATATTTCATTAAACTGATACGAGAAAATCATAAGTAATTTTAAAATACCAATTTTTTTTAAAGGTATACAAAGTAATGGGGATCTAAAGTAGCTAATTAGACAGAGATGTCGATGTCGTTATACACAGTCACCATGCATCTTCCATAGAAAAGTATATTTTCTTGAAAGGAACAGTAGTCATATAACCTTTAAACAATTGTATCTTGGCCATTTAAATTAACTTAAAGGTTGGTGGAAACTGAGGGATAGAAATTGTAGGCCTTTTACCAACTCCATGGGTAACTTTAGGGATAAGAGCCATAACGAGGCTACTGCAAGCCATCGTTGATGGTCGGGTTGACTTCGTGAACCGGGTTACCCCGTCGCAAAATTGCAAACGCCTGACGAAAATAATACGCTAGGACTAGCAACGTTTCAATGTCTAAGTCTCCGCCCTTACAAAGTCTTCCTTTTTTTTCCTAACTGACTTACGGTGATGTCTTAGAGTAGCCTCGCCATTATCACCGGACTTGCGGGGGAGCGGATGGCTCTCACCCCTAATCTACAAGGTCTACAATTTCTTATATGAGAACAACAAAAGGATTCACCCAATGCTATGTCAGGGGTCAGTGGCGTAGCGTAGACCAATATAGACGTGGGAAAAGTCGCAATTTTGCATCCCCCTCCCTTCCTAATACGAACCGTTCGTCCGTTTTGCCGCCCTTAAAGTTTGCCGCATGGTTCCATTAAGTGCAAGGTCGTGGCGAGGGCCCACTTTGCCCAAGACTAGCTACGCCCCTGTCAGGAGTAACGAGTGGTTCATGCTTGAGTGAAGGACACTATGTATCAGTGACAGTCAGAAAACACCGATTTGGAACCATCTGGCCACTCAAGGAAAACTGAGCTTTTTGTAGGTGTCCTATAAGCAATCGTTACTAATACTAGTACTAACAAGCATTATATTATGCTTTACAACGAAAAAAGTATTTTACCATAATATGCATTTTTCACAAGACGCGACTTGACAAATAGTCCAGTCATTTAAGCTTAAATTAGGTAAGAATCTCGGAATTCGAGATACCCAGCTGTAAGTCTGTAAATATTTAGATATTGACACCCTAAAAGTGGTCTCAAAACCTACATATGGTAGGGTGTACGCAACTATTAAATTTTCAATGTCAAATGTCACAAATATCAGTTTTATGAACTTTTGAGCGAAACGGCAAGTTTTATCATCAAAGTGTGTAGGACAAAATTGCTTATCATCTAATTATCTATAAAAATTGTCTCTACGTTTTATTCCTAAGATACACCATTTCAGAGATACAGCGATGCAAATAGTTGAAAAAGTTGTATTTTCAAAAGCTTCCAGACCCCCGTGCGATTGTGCTAGACAGTTAAAATTTTCACAACTGATGTATTTCAGTAGCCTCTATAACATGTAATACTAGAAAAAGCTTAAAACCTAAATGTTTAAGTGGGTTCTTATACAAAACTATGTTTTTTTTTTCTCACACTTGGCCGGTTTTTAACGTGGTTACCCCAGTAAACCTATTCCAGACGACACCTTTTATACGTGAAGAACACGTTGTTTATATGGAAGCCTAGTTAAATAATTGTTTTATGTTGTTTTTAGTACTATACATATACGTTTCAGTACATTTAAACTGCTTATTATGGGTCAAAAAGTACGAAATAACCAATTATTAGAATTTCTGTTTGAAGTATAACTGAAAAAATATACATTTTAAAAATGTTAACTGTCTATCTAACTCGATTATGAACGTGAAGATCCATATTAACCAAATTTAATTTAATGAAACGCAGAAATCTTAAATCTTCTGAATACTGAAAACAACACAAAACAATTATTTAACTAGGCTTCCTTATAAACAACGTGTTCTTCATGTATAAAAGGTGTCGTCTGGAATAGGTTTACTGGGGTAAGCACGTTAAAAACCGGCCAAGTGTGAGAAAAAAAACAAAAACCATAGTTTTTGTATGAGAACCCACTAAAACATTGGTTTTAAGCTTTTTCTAGTATTCGATGTTATAGAGGCTACTAAAATACATCATTCGTGAAAATTTTAACTGTCTAGCACAATCGCTCGTGGGCCTGGAAGCCATTGAAAATACAACTTTTTCAACTATTTGCATCGCTGTATCTCTGAAATGGTGAATCTTAGAAATAAAACGTACAGACAATTTTTATAGATAAATAGAAGATAAGTAATTTTCTCCTACACACTTTTATGATAAAACTTCCCGTTTCGCTCAAAAGTTCATAAAACTGATATTTGTGACATTTGGCCTTGAAAATTTAATAGTTGCGTACACCCTACAAAATGTAGGTTTTGAGAACACTTTTAGGGTGTCAATATCTAAGTATTTACAGACTTACAGCTGGGTATCTCGAATTCCGAGATTTTTTCCTAATTTGACTGGACTAAAAAAGTTAGAAATTATGTTGTATTTGTGAAACCATTACCAAATATTATAACATTAATAGATTAATGTCCACAATAGACAAAAACAAACATTTCAATTTTACACAATAATTAGGATATAGGTATATGCTTGGCTGTACCTACACTTTATGCTGATAAGAAGATATAGAAGTAAACTAGTTCTTGTAATTTTTAATCCATTAGCTATCTTATCTCATGCTGTGTTTGTTTTATTTACAAACACATTTGACAGCATAATATCAATTATATCATAGTGTTGATCAATCTTCTAATTGATGACTAAATTCATTAATTTACGGTATAAACCACCAAGTCATTCTGATTTATATAAAAGGAATGCCAATATTACGAGCATAGAACTGTTCAATAAACGTCCTTAACATAATAAAGTACTTCCTAAGAAACAGTTCAAAAAATACCTTCAGGCATGGTCAAAATGTCAAATTATTCTCTAAATAACTATAAAATATAACTCTATGAAGGAAGAAGTGGGATTAGGTAGTTAAATGTGTAAAGAATATAATATTTAATTACATAGAAGCTTTAATAGTAAATTATTTAAATGAACCTGGATATAAGACTAATATTTGCATACCAGTAGATAATATAATATATCATAATACATATATTATTAAAAATGTGAATCAAGAGTATAAAACATATTTTATACTCTTGATTCACATTTTTGGACACCATCTCAAAAATAGCGTTCCAATTAAGGGCCCTGTATTAAAATTAGTTGAAGGCACAAAGAGAACATTATTTTTCTTGTAAAAGGGACCAGTGGGGTTATTGTTACAACTGATAGGGTTGTATGGTTTAGGGGCGTATCGTGTCTTGGAAGGACCCTAATAAAGTAACTTAGGCGTTACTTAGTTAAATAGTCTAGATATATAACAAACAATTGGCGTATAGCTATTGTATTTTCGCCGTACCCTGAATCATCCGGGACCTGCGCAGTCAACGCAAGGCATCCTGCGAACGGTGAGTTGGCACTAAGTGGTCCAACCGCGTCCGCGCGGGGTGGGATCAGTGCCGACCAAGTGCTATAGACAACGTAACAATATCCAAACGATAATGAAGTTCGAAAAGAATAAAATGTATGGGATTGACAGTAGACAAGATAAATCACGTGGTCAATCCCATACATTTTGTTCATTTCGAACTTTGTTATCGTTTCGATATTGTTACTTTGTCTAAGCCCCCAGGACCTGCTACGGAGTTGATGTAGTAAGCATATCCATAAAGACCAATTACGAATAATGAATAAAATAAATAAATATCTAGGACCATTCCACACACACTCATCTGAACCCAAACCACCCAAACTAAGCAGAGCTTGTACGTACTATGGGCGTCAGAGACTGATATACATACATAGAAATGTATAAATACATATCTACAGCCATACGTGGAACAAACACCGATGTTCATCACACAAATATTTAGCTCAAGTGGGAATCGAACCCACGACTCTTGTAACCGCCAGGCAGGGTCACTAACCACTGTTCCACCGAGCCTGTCAATACTAACCACACGAGGTAGTGCGGTGTGGGTACCGGGTATCTCGAATGAGCTGTGTCCCATAGCCTGACAGGCTTAAGTCGCTTTGTTATAATCAGTAGGTAACTCACGTGATGAGCCGGAAGGTGAAGCACCGGTGATATAGTTTCTTCTGCAGTATTTGTAGCACTAAATCAAAAGATACTAAGACACGGGGTTGCGACAACCAATAGAAGTGGGCTGGTCTAAGATTATTACTTAAGGGTTAAGAGCAATAAATTAAATTATGTGATTTCGATTAATTGCATATATATAGCCAAAATTTTAAAGGGGAATCCCTGGGAATCTGATAACATACGTGGAACCATATCATTCACCTACTTAATTTTTTTGATAAAAGAATACTCAGTGTTATCAATCTCTTTTTACTTTATAGAACGATTATACGATTATATTATTTAAACTTTATAGAACGATTATACGATTATATTATTTAAACTAGCTGTGCCCGCGACTTCGTTCGCGTGAACTACAGGATTTTGATTTTTTTTAAACTTAAAAGTAGTCGTAATCCCGTCAAAATCTTTTCTGCCACTTAACACGTTCACAGTCCAGTGCCCCCTTAGGGGGTCACCGGAAAGTAAAGCGTCCAGTCCGTGCCTCCGTATGGGGTCACGATACCTGTACATCTTTATACTTCAATTAATTTCTCGGACTTACGAATATGTTTATGCAATTTTGTGGACTTGTGAATAGAGGAAAAATAAATATATTTTTAAAAAAACATGCCGCAAAATGTTAATATTTTTCAAAATAGATTTTTTTAAGAAAAGGAACATAATAACCAAGAAATCCTGCACTTTATTTTAACAAAAATCGATTTCAGTTTCAAGGTTTTTATTCCTCAAATGAAATAAAAATCATATAACTGAAATCTGAATAAAAAAAATTAATTTACATCACTTTCAACATGACTGTCTTCTAAAAATCGAATACCTAATATCTGTATTGGGCAAGATACGTATCTTGAACGATACATTCACAAATAAATCATGAAATCTAAAATAATGCAAATAAATCATGTTATGATATGTGGACAAATGTCTGGTAGATTTTTTAACATTCTACCCTCAATAAACTTTTATTGTCAGTCTCACGTCACCGTTTTTTTAAACTCACAAGTCCGTGCCCCCTATGGGGATCACGGGAAAATCAGGGAAGAGCTCATTTCCATAACACATTTTTGGAAAAAAAATGTTTCCCAATGTTTGCAACATATTATCAAATATAAATTAGGTAAAATCATATTGGGACATACGGGACTGTACAACAAAAGTGTATGGGGACTGTGAACGTGTTAAGAAGTTAGTCAACCGGAAGAAACATTTAAAACAAAATTATTTTGGTTTTTATCATCATCATCATCTGTTGTTTATCGTGTAGTAATAAATAAGTATATTACACAACATCACATTAATTGATCTGTGGGGCTACCATGAGTTTAAAACTTACGCGCTCGATATCGCCTACGTAAATATGTCTATGAAAAACTTGTACAGCGCCGCCTGGTGGTTACGCGAAGGACTACAATCGGCCATATGAAAAAAACAACTCGATAGGTTTTTAACGAACGTAAGTTTACGATAGCCAACTCATGGTAGGCCCTCTGATCCTGTGGTAAGAAGCTTTAACACTTGTTTTTATCAGAACAGTGGTATACATTTCAATATTTAAATAGCACAACCAGACACGGAACAAACATCGATATTCATCGCAGAAATATTTGTGCTGAGTGGGAATAGAACCCAAGAAAAGAAAAAAAAAAGAAAAGGCCAAGTGCAAGACGGACTCGCACAACGCAATTTATTTTTAAAGTTTACGCAATTCTCTGTACTTGACGTTGCTTTATTCTAAATTTTGAGAATCTGAGTACTTCGCAGATAGTAGTTCCCTTTGCGAGTGTCAAAAATTGGCAGCATAAATGAATGTTTCTTTTGATTGTGTTGGCTCAGGCGAAGGGACAGTAGACCTGAGTATTTGATGTAACTTTCAGTTTGATATTTTCTCCTTGACAAAAATTGACGATGATAAACGGATCCTATAACTATAAGGGGTCCGGTTATTCGACGTACGAAATCCTAAAATCTATGTTTATAGTGAACAGCTTCCTCATATTGAATAGATCATCTTCAAGTAATCCTAATTGTTCATCGATCAATGTGAAATAAAGGACGTCCTATTCCAAAGCCAGGTAGCAGTTTATAGTTAGAGAGGAAAAAAGCGTCCCTGGCCGAGTGGTTTAGGTATTTGCTTGCTATGCAAGAGGTCGCCACTTCAAACCCTGCCACGTCCCACTGTGTTTTTCAAATTTTAAATTCATACCTATGTACGATTATTCGACGCTTTTACTGTGTGCTTGAATCATGTTCTTTCTTAATCCCTGGCAAACCCCTCATTTTCTCTTTTCGAATTTTATGCTTTACCAAATTAAATATGCTTATGCTATACTTTTATATTGATTTTCAAATTATTTTTTGAACTCAATATTGAATTTGTTCAATTTGATTGAATATTTAATACCCGGTTGGTGCATACAATGTATTAATCGCATTGTGATCATCTCATCCTTTTTTCTGATACCAAACCCTTGAGTATTAATATCAATGTATTTTTTGACAACCAACCTTCTTCAATTCGGCAATTATGGAAATTTGAATGCTCTCGTTAATATTGACAGCTTAAAAATATGTCAATTAGATGAGACTATTTTGTTAAATTAAAATAGAAAAAAGGCAACAATTAGAATATTTTCAATACATGTTGTCGATTCAGAACCCTTCTGGTAATTTACGTAATTTAATGGCACTCGAAATTTATCAATTCGAAAAGACAAACTTCACATATTTGACGTATGGTATACCTACATACAAACTTTTCCACAATATAATATCGAAGTAATACGTAGAGCACAGTGCCATCTTTTGAACTACCAAAAAACTTATCACGTAGGTACTCATGTTATATCAAACTTGACAGCATTTATGGCATGCTGTACAAAGCACGACGCCATCTATGTGTAATTTTATGAACAATAGCTGACCCAACTGACTTCGTCCTGTCAAAACAAATTGTAAAAAATTGTTTGAAATTTGACCTTTTTTATTAAATTTGGGTTTTTCGTACGGATCCCTACTATTTTTGAAAATGTAATATAGCCTATAACCTTCCTCGATAAATGGACTATCCAACAGTGAAATATTTTTTTAAATCGGACCAGCGGTTCCTGAGATTAGCGCGTTCAAACAAACAAACAAACAAACAAACAAACAAACAAACTCTTCAGCTTTATAATATTAGTATAGATTAGATAAAGGCCACACCAAAATATGACCCGTTTATCTATTTGTTTATTTATTTAAATAAATAAGTCTTACAATGATCTAGCTAGACCACTTTGTTCTTTATCGATGTAATAATAATTATTATATTTATGACTAAAATATACACCGTGAAATTTTGGTGGTTGTTTTCCCGTAGCAGAATGATTTGCCTTTAGTAGCTGTAAAATAATATTCGTAAATAAAATGAATATTTTAATATAGCAATCGTTCTTGTACAAGATGTGACGTATTTAGATACTACTTGCCGCATGACATCGATGATTAAAGCTAAAGAAGCTCTTTGTCCTTAGTCATAAAGCGGTTCAAGTGTGCTTTCGAGTTTCGTTTATTACTTCCGTTAAACTGATTTTAATTTATTTGAATAAAAATAACTGCACAAATCTGTACACGTGTCTGTATTGTACTAAGTTAGTAAGATAGATCCATTTTCCCGCAGCAATATGATTCTACCTTAGTAGCACAATAGATTTGGCAGTTATTTTTTATTAAAATCAATAAATGCCGGTTTTACGAAAGGTATAATCGAAACTGTAAAGTACGTTCGAACCACTTTATAACTAGAGCTTCTTTAGCTTTAAGCGTCGATTTCATGCAGCAAGCAATACCTGAATACGTCACATCTTAAAAAACAATGATAGCTCATCGCGATTCTCAGTTGGAAATTTATTATTATGAAAACTCGAAAAAAAAAATTTTCTTTTCATGGAATAATTTGCACGATTCGATAGTATTACTAAAGGCAAATCGTACTGCCACGGGCAGTGGCGTAACTACAGGGTGGCAATTCGGCAAAATGCGACGGGCCTCCACCGGGTACGGGGCCCCAGCCGAAAGGGGCCCCCGGTCATAGCAGAATCTTAACTGCCAACACACATACACATTAAGATAAAAAGAAAGAACACCACGTTCTTTCTTTTCTTTCTTGTGCACGGGGCCCCATCCGATGAATTTTGCCACGGACTTCAACGGGAATAGTTACGCCACTGGCCACGGGAAAACAACCACTCAAATTTCACGGTGTAGGTATACGTGTAAAAACTCTATCGGGTATTGACTAATTCCAAACCTACTATTTGCAACACTTTTATCTACACATAATTTCTTTTTCAATTTCATATCCGAAGAAAAAACGACTACCCAAAACTAAGTTATTCCAACTGGTCCCACCCTCCCGAACATGTTGTCTGGTAAGCGTAGCCATCCTCATGCCATTCAGGCCCTGGTGGCTCGTACCAAGAGCTTCAGTTGATCTTTTCAGCCTTGTGCCATTAAGGCATGGAACTCCCCAGCTCATGTTTTCCGTCTCTCGTATAATCCCAGGCTCTTCAGGCGGGGCGTGAAACGGCACCTAAGCAGGCCTTCAGGGTGTGTCGACAGTCTCAATAGTAGGATCTATGGTGCCTGTCGACCTCATATGTGGACCTCACGCTCGCGACGATGAAGTGAGGTCATCCTGAGAGTCTCTTTATAAAAATAAATATTTTTTTTAGTTGTAAATTACCTACCTATCATCTCACTTGTAGGTAAAAGTGTCACAAAAATTGCAACTAAATATAAAATAGGTTCATTTATTAATCAACGAAGATAATCATCATTAAGTACTCGTATTAGCAATGACAAACATATCATGTGTAGTGCAGTTTGTATTAAAATAAAACAATTAAATGATCAAACAAGTTCTATCTTTATTTTCATCACAAACTCATATGACATCATTAATAAAATAACATAATTATTATTATCTATAAGTCTAACAAAAATATGTGTTATCTCAAAAATAGAGCAATTTAATTATATAATAGCCTTTCTATTATAACTAAATGAATTTAATTTACATTTATAATATGCTTAAATTTATAATATTTACTGTTAATTATCACGTGGTTTGTTACCCTACCGAATGGTACGTGGTTCGCTTCCCGGCCGGGCCGCGCGGGCCGGGCCCGTACCTAACCGCACTCTGTGACACAAGATCAATCAATAAGTTCACCAAAGTAGGTAACATAATGTGAAATAATATCATAACTTTATTTTTTACGGAATAAAACATCCAATCTTCAAGTCAATATCACTATTGGCTAAAAAAGACCCCTGTTTAATTTTATGTTGAAATTGCTGCGGTAGCGGAAAATATATGCACTGGGGCTGGAAAATTAAGCTAAATGGGCCTATTTGATACCAAATACCATAACTGATATAGTTTTCTTTACTTGTTGCAGCAATTTTGAGACAGGTAATGTTTTAATCTACCTAAGGTAACTACGATACAATATCGATGCGTACATTTACGATACCTATTAATTTCTTCTGTAACAATGTGGATGACATTTAATTAGCTAAATAGCGTGAACCAAATAGCTTATTGATATGCCTGTCATATTGACCTATCAATGATGAAAAATAAGGGGCACCAAACAAGAATACCTCTAATAATAACTCTAGGGAAATCAACAAACACTGTGGTATACATAAAACACAGTATTTTTAATTACCACGACAGTAAAATAATACACAATCTTAAGCACCTACGTATTTATAAACTTGTTACGGTATCTTATCTAACATTAATTTATTTGATCTAAGTATCTTATACGAAAGGATTTGCTACAGAGATTAACGACAATTTTACTCTTGTTTCAATAGCAATCCATTATCATTTTAAATCACAACATAGTAAGTAGTTACATGTCACAAAGGTAATAAACAATGTTAAAGGTAAAAAGTACTATAAGATCAATGGCCAAGGTATCATGCGATAGGGACACTCATTATTTCACTATTTGGGTGACAGTACCTTATTGACGTTCGGTGTATCCCAATCAAAATAATTTATAGATAGATATTGATTTCAAAAAACTTTAGTGCTCACTTGTATGAAAAAGCATTCTCATATAAGTGGGTACTGGATTTAATGGCAGAATGTAGTGCTTGAATATTGTTTATTTATTTGTGACAGTTACCCAATAAAATTAAGATTATAATTTTGTCAACAAATATTATGTATAAATAATTAAAAATACAGTTTGGATACATGGGTTTAAAAAAAAAACGAATATGATATAGAGATAAAAGCTGCAAAAGGCAAAAATAAATTCAAAATACATAATAATCTACTTTGAATTAAAATCTTTTTCAATCGTATAAATAGCAGGTGTAATTCCGTTAGTTTACAATAAATTAACTAAACACAATTATTTTCTATTTTAAGAAACCAATCACAGTAGGGTTACCTAAAATAAACTTTAGGTATCTACATAGGTATGTGCGCATAAAATTCTTTCATAAAATTCTGTTGCAATATCGTTTCATTCATGAATAACATTTTATAGAATTTATGACATCATAACAGAGAAGCTAGACGTATGCCACAAATACGCATTGTGTAATTGAATGCAAAACACTTCTAACTTGTCATTTTATCCAACTAAAATTGCTGTAAATTACAAAGAAGGAAGGGTCAAACATTACTAAAGACTATGGAGTCAAATATAAAACAAAAGCGCGTAATTACGAATAATATAACAATAAACCAGGTGTTTTTATTCAATAAAGTCAATAATACGCGTGTGCGCATTACCGGTCGATATCTGCGCCTTTACCTAGAACACCCCTGATTACGTCCATAAAGATTTCGTTCTGTGTCGTCCTTCTGTTTGATAACAAAAAGATAACTGTATATTAGCTTTATAGGATTTGCCAACTAACAAAAAACGTTAGTTTTCGTATATTTTTTTGAACTTACTTAGGTAATATGGCCAACACTACATTTAACAATAAAAGCATGTACAATCCAGATCTCTAGGTAACATCCGGTATTACCATTAAGGACTCAATGTTGTCGGACGACTCAATTGGTTTTGTACTTGATAGTCTTTCAAATTTAAAATATTGAGGCTAATCACTTAAATATTCGATATAAATAGATCTTAATAAATCCGAGATATAAACGTGGGAATAACGCATTTTCGCTTTTTTGTACCTAAGAATGGAATTAGTGATCTACTATGGCAATTTCACACGCGAACTGTAACTGTTTAAGCAAGTACTCACTACAAATTTTGGATATCAGAACCATTATAAGTCATGCCTGATTAAATTTTTCACTTAAATGTTCATAAAAATGGTTATTATGTCTTCTTACAAATAATGTACCCGAAAGTTTTCAATTTTTTTTTATATTTTAGTTAACGTTTGCTTTTAAACAGTTTAGTTCTCGCGGATATTATATTCAGGCTCTCATTTCGGTAAACATGGTAGGCCTTTTGATTCAAGCTGTGTTTCGTATTATGAGATTACACAAGTGGTTCCATAGACATTTTTCTGTGTTTTATATCTATGTGTCTTGCAAGAAATGTGTGAACTCACAATACGGTTATGTGGTGTCAGTTTACAAATGCGTGATCACGATCTCATCGTCGATTTCGTCCTTCTCATCGTCTTCTTCTGGGGGCTGCTTGGCGGCCTCGGCTGCGATGGCTGGGTCTTCGGCGATGGCCTTAAGACGACGAGCCTGTAAAACAATGTTTTATATAAATAAAAATATGTTTTAAACAGTACGCTAGCTACTGAGCAAACCACGAACCACGGCCACGACTGGTGCGACTTTAGCTACTGCATAGCTTTGTATTTGCTATATTATATTTGTCGATTTATGTCCAACCAATAATATACGTAAATTCAATTTGAAAAGAAAACTAAATCATTGAATAGGAAGCGTGTTCTCCCAAATACACGTGCACCATCTGTTCCTTCGTTCTAATAGTTCGGTAATTTGACATGCCAGAGCTCAACGTGTTTTACTAGGCAGGTTGGTTAACCACCCCCGTCTCGACTGGTGAGTAAGTAATTTGATATTTCTTAACAAAAACTTGAACTCAGAACTTCACGGTATTTGGGCGGCGCTTGTTATCTGTACATCAACGGAGCAGTAGAGCAAGGGTGGCCAAGCTTTTGTCAGAAAAGCTCTACGAGTTTTAGCAAAAGGAATAAGGCGAGTCGTAGTAGCGCTGTAGCCTCACGGGATCAAAACGTAATAACTGCGGGTGGCCAACTCCTGTATATAGTAGACGCTGTAAAACTGCTCAACTGACCTTTCTCTTATGCAGGATCTCGACTATGATGTATCCGCAGAATCCGATGAGCAGCACCACCATCATGACGTAGAGCTTCATGCGCGCGCAGAGGTGCGTGGAATAGGCGTATGCGACCACGAATCCGGCGCTCTCCCACAGGCGGAAGTTGGAGAAAGCTGCCTCCTTGTTGCGGCGGAACAGCACTCCGTAAAGACCTGAAAACGGTGACGGTCTAAATGTAAAATTTGAAAAAATTCGCATTCATGACCCCCGCCTGAACGGGGACTTGAACCACCGGACCTTCCGATATCGCGTCGGATGCTATCCAGGTGTTGAGTCACTAATGCGAATTTTTCCAGAGACGGTCGTTAAGGACATTTTCACAGACAACCAGGATTGAGGACGGTTTAAAAGGTTGTCTTCGCAGTCAAGGACAATGCTAAGACTACATTTATCGACATAGTCAACCGTTCAGCGCGCGATATAATAATTATTGTCGGCTTAGAGCGCTTCCCATGTTTTTCCCATCTCTGTCGAATAAATTGGATGACGCAGTATTTTTCTTTGAATCAGCCATATCGATGTTTATAAAATTCGAAGGGATAAAAATGTAGGTATTTACCATAGACATAATACTCCATAGATTTCAGTAAATTGAATAATTATGCGTAAATTCTAATCGTGTGTTTCTATAATCTAATCTTATTACGTCTGTAGCAATTGTACATCGAAAGAAATATATAAAGAACATGTCGAGCCGAGAAAATTGTGGATATAATGTCGGATTCTTGAGGATTGGTCGATAAGTACAACCCATAAGCGGGTAACCCACATACACTTTATAATGTCAATAAAAGCTTGTTCTAGCTAGATCCTCCATTTGATAGAGATATGTGAGTTATATTTAGCTTGACTGAAACAAGCTGACTTCGATATAAATTATGTGAAGCGGTAATCCTCTCTAGCGATCAACGGAATGGAATGAGGCATAGGCTTTAATTGCTAATTACTTAAGAGTGAAACGACAACGTGCTCCCTCAGATTGCACGTGACGTGCCTCTCTGTGACTGAGTTCTGAAGCGATAAAAATCATCGATTAGCCGGGCGGCCGCCTCCGCCGGAAACACTGGTACTGTATCATCAATGTGCTTATAATAAAGTCTTAACTGTTAAGATCTACCTCACACCGTACACGCGCCATAAACAAAATAATAGCCCCATTGTCGGTGTCAGCAATTACTGTGTTTGCGTACCCGTGGGCGGCTGCTACGAGTTTAGAGTAGGTATTTCAGAATAATTAATATCTACGCCGTACTACGAGAATGATGATCTTTATTTTCAGACTAAACCTGAATGAAATTTCAAGCTGAACTGTTTCCGTTTTGTTCTTTCCGTACCTAATGTACCAATTAAGCGAGTAAATAAAATAATATCTTGGACTTGTTAGTACAATGATCAAATATTAGTAAGTCCTAATATAGTATTCTTAGATTATTTATTCAATTTATGCATTACTATACAGTCAGGATAGGTAAGCAATTTGCGTCCATAAAAATCACTATCGTATCAGGAAAAGACATAAAAGGTCTGTAAATAAAAGTATTGTCGATAGACGATAATTAACTATCTACTAATGAATTTAAACCTTCCTTGTAAAGTATATCTAAAAGTAATTGTGACAGTCTAGACTTGTATAAGTTCCAAGGTCTTTCCTGACTGAAAGTCAGGTGACGATTTTTTTCTAAAATTTCACAGCTTTGAGCACGTATGGCTAGGTGCCTATTCAATTGTAAATTCAGATTTTATTGTACTCTATTGTGTGACTTGTTGCACTTTTCAATGTTACAAATGGTTGCATAAACCAATATGGGCATGAAATCTTTTATTGAAAATTATTATAGTTACAGTACATTAATCACTTACACAATGTTCTTTTGTTTGTTTACAACAAATTATGTCTACAAAGGAAACAGGATCAGCATTTTATCTATAAAAGATTTTTGAGCTGTAATTATTTGCAGACTGTAGTAAATTAAATAATGCGCTGATAGAGTTTTATCAAAACGTAAAAAATGTTGTTTAACTAACAACATATTAAAGTGCAGTTATGCAACTTAATGTGGTTTTTAATAAAAATAATGACAAGTTTCTTAGAAACTTAAGACGTAAGTGATTATTATGGTTAAGTTGAAACGGCGAACATAATCTTCATAGCAGCAATATCTTATGTATGGTTCATGTCAATACGCATACATGTTCTGAAGTACCTAGATGATTTGATTCGATCCAAAAATGTTTTTACTATGATATTACACATTATCATTTTACTAAACTCGGTATTTAAACTTAGGACTTCGGTCACTGGAATTAGGTAGTAGAAAAAAGATACCGTAATGAAATCATTCAACTGCTCCGAAGTTAAGCCGAACGCTAAAACGTAGCGGTGAAACATAACATTGCGTGGGAGGTTAACATAACCAACTTACCATTCACTTGGGTCTGCCAGACAGCATCGCCGACCCCCCACAGTCCGGATATGACGAAGAATACGGTCGGCGAGTTGGGGTTGGGCATCCAGATGAGGAGCCAGACGATGAGGCCGAGGTGGAGGGCGACCCCCATGAGGAGGATGGGGAACCTGCCGATGTACTTCATGGCCGAGCCGAAGACCAGCGAGCAGAGCGCGTTCACGACCCCGAAGCAGATCATCACGTAACCGATGGAGTGGATGCCGAGGGCGCACGACACGTAAGCCTGGAAATAACTGAGCGTAAGTACGTCTTTTTTTAGGGGTGAGAGCCATTCGTTCCCCCGCACTCCCGGTGATTTCCCTATTTATAAAAGGTACTTTGTGCCGGTGATGATAACGAGGCTACTTCATGCCATCACTGTTTGTCAGTTAGGAACTAAAAGTGCGTCTTTTAGTATTATGTTAAATCATTCTTTTAGTATTTTGTACCAAATTAATGATTATTCTGTTCCGAAGTTCCGTTTCACACGAAAGTTTCGTTTAGCTAATATCCTATGATATAATGGTATAACTGTAGTGTAATGCAATTGTTAGAGGTCACTTAATCGGCAAAAAATATATCGGTTCCGTATGCCTCATAAAAAATCTGTTCGTGAGAAATTACCATTTGTTGCAAGAACGAACACCGCAACAGTGGGTGTTCGGGCGAATTGATTCTGATTTGTAATCTGAATTCATTTCTTACGAGTATCGTGTCACGACATTTTAATAATACGTACCCCCACATGCTGGAAGTAGGGGTATTTTTGTAATGTAATGTAATGTTCATACCTATTATGGTTTATACTTTTTAACTCATTATTGACGTTTACAATAATGAAGCCCTTCTTATAAGATTTGAATTTCCAGATGTTTATTTTAAATTTTCATGAATTGTACCTACATACGTAGTACCGTGACAAATATTTCATAACACGATAAATCGACAAGGTAAATGTTCTGAAACAAAATGTGAACGTATATACGCGATTGTATTATTTTACGATGCAATAAACACCCAGTTCGTAATCAGTGTTTGGTTGTTTTAACTAGTTAATGTGAAAAATCGTAAATTCTACTCGAATGTTCTACAATAGCTACCTTTCACAGCAAATAGTACCTAAGAGTTGAGGTTTAATCTTCCTGCAAACAAGAGTGTGACGTCATACCTGGGTGTAGTCAGCTCCGATGAAGGCTTGCTCCATGCCGATCCATAGAGTGATAGGGATCAGAAGTTGCTGGTTGGGCTTCTTCAGTTGGTAAGCAGTCGCGGAAAGTAGCTGAATACCCGTCAATTCCTTTGATGGATCCGACTTCCTCTGTTTCTCACCGTACCTGTCACAATAGAATCGCACTTAAAACAAACAATATTTAAGACACGAACGTTCAGCACATGGGAATTAATATGGTCTTGTCAATGTTATTTAATTAGCCTTTGTTTATTTCTTTATATTATGTGTAGGTACAGCTATTCCAAATTTGGCCTGCCAGAACAGTTTACGTCATAAAAGACGTACGAGGCAATGACTTGGATCGGATTCATGTGTTAACGCAAAAACTCGCCTTTGAGGCAGAGTCCGCAAAATATCAATCACGGCAACAAATGGTACCCAGAACACTGTAAAAACCTCTCGGTACATTGTGTCCAAATTGATAGCGGCGCATGACGGTAATTTAGTGCCAACATCAATTACACATATTGGACATGAGGCAAACTGAGTTGGCTACGTTTACCGAATTGCAAACAACCGATTATCTAAATAAGTAGGTATGTGGAGGTGATTTAAACCCGCTAATCTGATATTATGTATTTGGCATTACTTTTGCTCCAAATCCACATAAAGGTACTAGAGCAAAATAAATATTCATTACGCTTTAATGTAAATTTATAAGGCTTGTACAAAAAAGGACGTATTCCAGCTTTACATAAATATGTAGGAGTATTTTCAAGTGTCTGGCGCTTTGTTTATTAGTTATTTTACTATAATAATACAGTATTCATCTGCTACAAGCTACAATCTCAAATACTATGTTGCAAATTATATATACTTATATACTTGGATCTCATGGAATAATTAAGTAAATACATGTTTTTATCTGATTAAAGAAACACGGAGAATTGTTTTTCTTGGTACATCCGGATTTTTGCTAACTTATAATAGTATTTTATGAACCTAAGGTAAAGTTAGATGAAAACACCAGACACTTTACAAGACGGTTTTTATCTGTAGTTAAGATTATTAGATTATGAATTGGACAGTAAATCATTTAAACGTGTTGAACTATAATATTTGATAGAATGTCAGAATGAGCCCATCATCAGGACATCTTCGCCTGCTGCTGGCGTAGGCCCATCTCTATTCTATAGCTCACTCTTCGAGCATTAGTCAGAAAAAAAAATACTCCAGTTCAAATTACCTCGACAGCGGGTCGACGAGCAGAGCCACCATGAGTACGGCGACGACGACGCACGCCAGATAGATGGCGCTGATCTTGTAGATCTCATCGTTGGGCGGCCGGTTCAAGTTGTGGTTCTTGTCCTGGTCCATGCCCCCGATCTGGCAGAAGTTCGCTCCGCACTTCAGCAGCGTCTGGCTCGAGTTGCTCAGCGTGTGGTTGCCGCTGTGCACTCCCGATGAGAAGACTGGAAGAGGGCATCGGTTTATTATAATACAGTAACAACTTTATGCTTTTTACACAAGCGATGTTACAGAGAATAGTTGGTTTTTATGACAGTGAAATTAAATTGTTGCTTAGGTACAAAATAATTGAAATTTGGTAAAAATTACTGAATTTATGATGCACATATTGCTTTATTCCAAAGTAATAGTGCTTAAAACTTGCAACAAGACATGGGAACTCTTATAAAATGCGAATAACATAATAAATATTCTTACCCAAACTTGAGATCAGATTTCCCCACAGCTCAGCCGTCTGCCAAGCAAGGAAGAAGAATCCGAAGAACCGCACAATGATGCCGTCCACCGCTTGGTCCGTCAGCTTCGCGTAGACACTGCCGGCCTGCGTCAGGTAAGTGGCCTTAGAGGTCCACATGGGCGCGGCCCCCAACCCGGCGATCACTCCTGCCGGGACCAGCGTGTAGAAGGCGGGGAAGAACTGCGCGCCGATGTACGGCGCGTAGCACAACATCGAGACGCACAGCGTCCATTTCACTGTTAGCCTCTTAATAAGGAACGTCGGCACGAATATACAAGACACGACCAGAGCCGCGTAGATGGAGCTCAGCGAAACTGTCCCGAGCCCGTCCGTCGCATTGATCGATGATTGCAGATTCGCCGTTCCTTGGAAAGCGGTGAACTGCACCATGAACGCGCAACTGACCGCTGCTATGTTCTTTAATATTCTCCATTTTTCGTTCACTGATAGTTTGACTTTGCCCGACGGGTAGTTGTCATCCTCCGTCGGTAGCGGAGGCGGTTTGACGATGTCGTCGTTGGAGTCCCTGTCGTGTTGGTAGGCGTCATTCTTGAAGCCTGTTTTGATGGTGTATACTGTGTCTTTGTCCGGACGGTCGTCTTCTCGTCCGCCACCGTGCGTAGCAGTCATACCGTGTTACCTCCTTTTGCCCTGCAGACAAGGAAAAATCTGTTAATGATTTACAATTATTCATGTAAACAAGGTCGGGTTTATAAGTTCATCATAGAATGCTTCTTATTCAAATGCATAATTAGCAAGCTTTATTGTTGTTTAACAATTATAACTAAAATACGTTGTTTTTGAAAGATGTTGTGGCCTAACGCGAGAGGTGACACCACACTTTTAGTTTTACTGAGGCTGCTAGGATATTCACCGCGTGTTAGCTTCACCGAGGAAGTTTTTGTAACAAATACAATTTGATTCGCATCGGGCTGCACAATGGATGCCCATCGGCTGGGTACATATTGCTCTATTGTTCACACAGTTTCACAAATCGTTTCGTCATGACATAATCATCATGTTTAAAACCTGTGCTCCCATATGAAAATAGCCTGCTCGAATCTATTCAATATCTGTTTGTTGGCGTAGCTACTTAAAATCTGTTTTGTGGTATTCTTAAATACATTTTCAATAACGTTTTTAATAAATACATTATCTCTAATGTCTATTAAATAGGAGCACCGGCCTGTGTTTGAAGCCTTACCGACCGAGGCTTCGAGCCTTCTTATGCATCATTGTGATATAGTTTTAATTATAAATATTGAATGAATATATAAAAAAAACATACGCTTTGGGAACTTAAAGTACCGTTTTTAATGACGGCAACAAATACCTTATGAGTTTATGCTGTGCGTTACTGTGTCGAGCATGCCATATCTAAAATGTACACATGGTTACTCATACACATGTGTTCAATATTCGCTAGAAAATAAATAAGTTTTATGGAAATAACTGTTAAAAATATTTCAATACCCACAATTAACAAATAAAAGAATTAATCTAATAGGTTTAATATTACGAATTGTAACAAAATAATGGTGATACTTAAAATTGTAATATCATTATTTTAATTATACATATTATCATTTGTTATGTGGCTAAAAGGCCAAGAAAGGAAAATGCTGAAACTAAATAAAAACGCTGATATTAAATACAAGGTTTTTCGTATGAAGCGGTAAAGCTATTTAATAGATAATTTATTTTTTAGACGTAGATATTCCATGTGATTTATTAAACTGCTAAATGAGTAATAAAATCCATGGTGGTACGGTAGCTAGCTAATTTTATTAACCACAAGCTAAGCAAATGACCTTGCCGTTGCACTCCGTTTGTACTTTAAGTAAGTATGTTATGCACGTCATTGTTAGATATGTAAATTAATATTATACCAGATGGATGTGGTGCTCACGTAAAATTTAAATTCTACTAACAAATTGCATCGCTGCCAAGTCGAAATTGAATTTCATGTACCGTATTATAAGCCCAGCGCATGACTCTTGCAACGACTGCATTCAATACTTATTGAGGAAAGTAGCGTTCAAGTGTTAGAAAGTTCGATAGCAATAATAATATTTGCGCTTACTGTAGATAAAGGCTAAGCTACTTCATTTAGACCTGAGATGAAATCTGATAGAATAAGTTCGAATATGGTATTAGTTCAATATCTGTATCATGTATCATGATTTAATTACTTAAAAACACCTAAAAAGCTTACTTATATTTTGGAAGAGACATTTACATGATATTCATTTTTATATACATGAGTACATACATACATATATAGAAAGGGAATATTAAAGCTATCACTTATAAGTTTATCATTACTTAAAATGTCACATTAGATGCAAGATTTTTTTTATCTACATTCCAATTTGCTATGGTAAATGTGTAATTGAATGTTGTCAATAATATTCCATGTTTGAATTCCGACGTGCATGTATAATTTTTTTCTTGCCTTTACAATTCGTATAGTTGTTCATGAAATATGTAAAAGATTTACATATTCTACAGCTTACAACGGTTTACTTTGTGACTAACAACTTCAATAAACATATGTGGCTGAAACCTTTGTATATTTTTATCTCGCCAGTCGTCTATATTGCTCCATATTCAGCAACTTTACAATTATATCTGTAATATTGTTTAATTTTTTAAGAATTTTCACATATTTTCAATTAATCGGTTCTAACAATAAGAAATGACCAATATTGTTTTCTTGGTGTGGTCAGAGAATTGTGGATTTTAAATAAAACAAATGTTTTAACTAGCTCCATATTCAATGTTAATCGTTCAAATTAGATTTTAGCATCTAAGCGCCCTTACTTAATGGAGCACAATAGATATATTCTAACACGACGGCACGTGATTGATGTATGTACGTGCCCAAGATGTGCACAGTATGTACGTGAAAGGATAGAATATAATTATATTCAGCCTGATGCCTTCCAGTGACCGCCTCGGAGTCGAAACAGAGAAGTGTCGAAACGAATGCACTCGTATTCCGATCGTGTACCCACCCAAATCGGCTATAGCGATTGAATGTCCCATTGTGCAACTTAATGACAACGTTCTACGATTGTTTGTTGTTAAATTTGTAACGCGAACCTCGGTTCGCAAGTCCGTGTGCGTCGTCGCAGGCCGCTCGCCCGTGCCTATCACCAATGTCAGCGGGCTGCCCTGCCTGCCCGATGGTAATGTTTTCGGATAATCCGATCCTTCCTCGTGATTGTGAGATTATGTTGCCATAAAAAGAATCTCCTTTTAACAATCAAATCATTACCATCAACTCGTAGCTCACCGCTAAACATAGATTCACACTTAAAGGGTTATGAGCCATTTGCATCAATTATTTCGTATAATGACACTGTTAAGTCACAGTTTCTGTCAATGGTGTGAGTTAACTCTGACTTTATTTTCGCCTCGGGCGCAATAAACGCGAAATGTCAAGTTCAATATACGTGCACTCAGCTGTTCGTGAGCATGTTTTGTTTAGTTAATCGATCCATTGTTACAAGTCTATTACACATCAATGCGTCGAACTATATGAGTGTGGTGTTGTTTGATGGCTAAAATTGATTAGGGTTACTACCAACGAGTTGGTCCATAGGACATGAACTGGTTTATGTAATGTCCCGGGAAGACCTGGCTAGATTTTAAGCAGTTTCATAGGATAATTACGATTGCGTTTGCTAACCCTGTGTTACTTTGATCACAGAAGATTGTAACATTACCGAGGACTGAACTTACGCTTCAGCTTTACAAAATAACTTCTGCATTGTGTTGTCCTTATACATCCTAAAATAGGTTTATTGTGTTTTCGACGTATATGTAATATATAATTTGAGAGCATTGTCATAACGAGTAGTTCTTCAACGCACATATGATTATATCTATTCATTACTCACCAGTAAATAAATAATAGGTACCCACTGGCATGTAATGAGAGATCTTGCACTGTATTGTTCTGTCCAAACGCGCTTCCCATAGACACCTCGGTACATTTACGTTCTTATATACTGGGTAGTATAACGTGTTCGTTTATGCAATTGACGTCAATGTATGACTACGCAATTCTGTCAAGGATCAGACTCCCTCTTTAACGGGCTTGCTTCCCCAGGCGCACTAAACAGACTAAACAAACCCCTCTCGGTCTCGGCCGGGTAAAAGAGGTAGAAGCTTACAAGTCGGTTAACGTCGTCAACAGACCATTTTTTCAATGCTGCACATATATTAAAAAATCTTTGAATTATCGCCATCGGGATAGATTAGCGATAAGAACTACTCTAATGAAATAAGAATGATCTATTTTTTTCACAGGTCGTTACAAGAGACATATATAAAACATAAATGTATAGTACCATTTTATATGAAATGTTGTTTATTTTGTTACTAGAGACGTTGTTGTTCCACGCGGACGAACCGCGTGGAAAATAGACTTAAGGCAGCGTTTTTTAATATAGCCTACATAAGCCCAGAAGCTCAAAGATGAATAATTTTCCCCGGATTTTTCCACTTTTTCCACTGTTTCTTGGCTCCTATTGGTCGCAGCGTGATGTTATACAGCCTAAGGCCTTCCTTGATAAATTGCCTACCCAACACAAGAAGATGTTTTCAATTCAAACCAGTGGTTCCTGAGATTAGCGCGTGCAAACAAACTCTTCATTTATATGGGTAGATTGTAAAAATTAAGAGCGAAAGCAAATTGTAAGATGCATTAACGTATGATATAGTTGTCGATTAATATTTACATGATGTAAAATGTATTAACGAGTCACGATTGCGAATAACTTTTAACCTACCTCTACATATTGAAACGTGCGCCTGTCAATTCGTTTGAGCTATGCACTGGAACTCTTATAAATATGCAGTTTTAATTAAATACATTTAAATATGTAGGCAGCCATGATTTAAGTGAAATATAATATCATTTACTACACGCGGTCCTAAAGGATGATACATATAATATAGTTAAAAAAATACGTTCTTAAGAAGATATCATTTGTACGAAGCGACCATTTTATATTTAAAAAGTTTTCTTATTAACTAACTTCTAATATACAATAAGTTTGTGTGAAATGTAATCATTTACTTAATCAAATAAAGAGGGTGATGATGATTTTCACTTACTTCAGGGCAGGAGGTCCGTTCCTCCCGCCAAAGCATTATTATCTTGAATTTAGTTTTTTTAAACTACTTTGCTAATATACTCTTACCAAAACTATGTCCCTTCTCTCTTATCTCCAGACGGAGCTTAGATAAGTAATGTACTAACTTTGACGTATGTTGGGCCGGGCATTCTATGAACTGATTATCTAAGTATTACTTTTATGTAGACTTAGCACGAACTGATAACGAAGTAGGAAATTTTATTGATTTGGAATATGTCACCGTTACTTTTTTGCATAAAAATATGATAAAGCCATTGCGAAGTATTCATAAATAATGACGTGTGGTATAGAGTACAAGAGTTTACGTATTTGAAGTATAGAACAAAATGTTGAACATAATTAGCCCACCCTATTCCTATTTCGTCTAAAACAAGCGTCAATGGCCGAGTGGTTAACCCTTAACAACCCACAAGTGTCCCGCGGACACATTTTTGCGTTTAAGTTTTGATAAAAACTAAAGTATTCATTTTTATGAATCGGCCTTATACCTATTTGATCTCCAATGTTTTAAGATTCTAAAAGTGCTTTTAGAATATTTATAACATGTAAAATTTATTAGATATTTTAAATATACAAAAATAGTACTTCATCAACCCACAAGTGTCCAATAGACACAATAACATTTTGTATGAGAATGTGAACAAAGATTGTTTTTTATTTATATTAACGTATAACTTATGATGACGGGTGGGTCATAACGATTAATATTTTACAGCCATAATAATCTGACACCACTTTTTTGCGTTATAATTGTCGTCTTTGTTTTCATGTCGCATATCAGTGATTAGACACACAAGACACAACATAATAGTCCACTTATTCAGTATTATTTAGATAAATAGATAAAGGGTA
The DNA here is from genome assembly GCA_039566165.1 of Maruca vitrata. Taxonomy (NCBI): domain Eukaryota; kingdom Metazoa; phylum Arthropoda; class Insecta; order Lepidoptera; family Crambidae; genus Maruca; species Maruca vitrata. Next base: position 6,871,982 of record CM076911.1, read on the forward strand.
ACCAATAAGACTTAAACGTCAACTTGAACATGTTACAGTAACGATGAAAATACTTTTGTTCATACTGATTCGAGATTGAAAAAAATGTGACAGAACCAGCAACTGTAAATGGTAATGAAAGAATTATAGTTACAACTCTTGGAGTGAGGGTGATGATTATGACTCATGAGTGTAGATAGTAGAGTTCAGTATAAAACGAATGGGTACCTAGCAAATTTAAAATATATTTATATTAGATGTTATTATGTAACGTAGTGTAGGACGATCTGCGCAGGACGGCTGGTAGGAGCTGGATGCGAGTGGCCGAGGAGAGAGAGAAGTGCATTTGGGGAGGCTTATGTCCATCAGTGGACAGAAATGATGATGATGAGATGTTATTGTATTGGAACACACGCAAAATAAAATACAAAAAATACTGTTTATGCTTGAAATTTCAACAGTATTGGTAGCACCTCATACACGGAGACAAAGTAAGGAAAGTCCATCAAGTAAGCAATTAGCAGCCATAAACCATGTAGGAGCTGACCATACTGCTGACCAATTGGTCAGCAGTATGGTCAGCAGATTTAGATAATTATCTTAATCTGCTGTGAAAAGTATAAAGCGTTGTTAGTTTACTCTTCGATATTAACAGCGTTTCTATCAAGTGCTGTGATGAGTGCAATCATATAATGACTGCTACAAATTTTGAAAAAATATACATCTGTAACTCCACAAGTGCAAAAATACATTATTGAAGTTCATTCCAATATCTATTTAATTTAAATAACTTGTTTTTCACTTATCACACCTTATATTTATAAAATGTGTCTGTTGGACACTACTGATCAGTTATGTTACAAAAGCTTACTGGGTAGTTAAGGGTTAAGGTCGTTGCTTGCCATGCGAGAGGTCGCCAGTTCAAACCCGGCCCTGTACCAAAGTTTTCAAATTTGAAATTCATATGTACGATTATTCAAAGCTACGAGTAAATTATAAGGATGTCTAGTCGACCATCCCGCACTTGGCCAGAGTGGGTGACTAAGGCCTGATCGCCCTAGTTTAGGTTAGGCCCGTGCCTCAGCAGTGGGGACGTATCCATCTATATACGATAAGGTCCATGCTGATGATGATGATTCCTTATTCAGAAAGCAACGTTAACTGGTTCCTATCTAAATATATTGTGTCTTCACCTAAATATCTAACAGTAACAAAGATAGACCGTCTTTTGAAGTATTAAAGATAGTAGTAGAATAAATTTAATCATATGTTAATATGTTTAATATTATTACTTTATAATATTAGTCAATTATTTACACGAGTTTGTTCTTAGTAAGAATAGTAATGTTATATGGCAATAAATGTGAAGGTCGTTATAAAAACTAGATTGTTATAAATAACAACAAAAGTCAATTAATACTAAATGTTCGTTCTTCATATCTTTTCGTATAGATAAATTAGGCAGGTATATAATAATCTTGGTATGTAGTACTTACATTAGTTACACGTATGTGTTTTAATGCTAAGTTTTTTCTGGCAGTGTAAGTAGATCGTAATATTCGATGATAGATAACTACAGATACATATATACCTACGTATATTTTGTTTGTAGTAAAATAGCAGTATAATTTTGTACTTGCTCAAATCTACTTTGCATTGCGTACTGGTAACAAGTTGAATATTTGTAACAAGCATTCAATACCAAGCAGGTGTGATTGGTCCTATTCGTGCAAAACTCGCGGCTGCGCATTCTCCCACGCTATTAATCACGGCAGATTTATTCGTGTATTTTCACTTCCTGTACTCCCATCCCTGTCATCATCACATAATAGGACCGGTGGCCTTGCTCGCTCCACACGCTATCAAATTCGCGTGTCATCAACTGAACTTCATTATTAGCTCGGCCGGACACTTCTTACCTGGTCCAATTACAATTATATAATAATCATAGATAAATAAAACATAATTCCTGTTATTATATACCATTATGTCTTATAATTTTAATAAACTCGCAGTTGGTTTAAGTATCCTTAAATGTTTAATACCGGGTCATAAAATATCTTTAGTAGCACGAGTAGGTAACTTTACCGTAAATGCTATTATTATTTACACTTTTGGTGCTACATAATGTGCCGATGAATAAAATACACCTTATTCTACACACGAGAGTTATAAAAGATAAAATTAATTATGAATATTCGTGCTAAGTGTAAACTTTTATACGAAATAGGTTTTATGTTTACCGTTTAGAGGTAGTTAAGTTCCGAGCCTATTCGAATTGCAAACGCAAAGTACTTGGCAAACAGCAGTTTTGTTGAAAACTTGTTTGTATTATGAAGGAGGCTTCTCCCTATACACACTTTACTATTATTAAATCTACTAGCTCTTATTCAAATTGTATGTTGATTACTTTAGGTATTCACTCAAGAATCAGTGTAAATTAATTACACGTGGAGAAAAGTTTTTCTTTTCAAACGATTTAACAGACTCAAGGCTGGCTCAAGATTACTGGATGGTTTTATTCTAAAACGACCTAACTTTTTGAGAACGTTAGCATGATAGTTTGGTCAAGCTTCGCAAGGTGCACTTTTGTATATTATGTGGTGATGTTTTTGTTGCTATTTCTCTCTATTTTATTGCCCTTTGTATACAGTTTTATTAATGCTTTATTATTTCCTCTTACTACAAAATTTCTAGCCATAAATATTTTCACGTTTCCTCGTTGTGTATTATGAAAGTAAAATATAAAAAATCTTACCTTCATAATTTCCTTACTGCATTTACGATATCCAAATTCCGGCAAAATAAAAAAATTTAGTGTTCCAAAATGTAAAGCCTTAACAAGAATACCTATAGTAATAAAATATCTTTAATTTATTTCATAATGAAGTGATCAAACACTAATCAAGCGCGAAAATCTCATCAGGGTTATTATTAAATTGTATATTAAACTGTCAGTTTTATGTATTTTTTCACTAATAATACTAATTGGTTAGATACAAAACACACTGGTACAAATCGATTAAATAATAATGTTTGCACGCCTTTTGATTAATTAACGGAATTAAGCCGCATCCAAGGTAAATGCAAGAATTACTTATTCCTAGTACTTACTTTTCTGAACGAACTAATAACCACACTTTCAAGCAAAAAAGCGCCTGTTTATTTAATTAGGTCACATAGGATACCTACTTCTAAAGTGATTACGTGTACTATATTATCAGAATTACTCCAACACCTGACTTCAACATGTTCCATATTCAGGCATTCTCGTTATTAGATCGTCGTTGTTAGATCAGTAAAAACGCGTCATAAGTTGTCTCATATTCATTGCAAAGAAACTTCTAAGCAAATAATTGCTATGAATTCAAGTTTTCCTGTTCACACTTAAGTGTTAAGTGGTGCAAATTAATGAATATAATGTGCCACAAAGATTCATTCAACCTTCACAATCTTTGTCTATCAGTGACCTCTTTTAATGAGTAAATAAAGAATTTGCATAATTGTTCCATTGAAAGTGGGATTGTTTATTTTTTGTACAAACCCAATTTGCTTATTGTTCAAACAAATGAACGGTGGTTAATTAGACAAAAGCTACTTTTATAAGTATTCTAATTCTTTCGATTCGTGACTAGTACCTAATATTACTTTTAAGGCAAAAATGCATTGCACTGCATTTTTATTGTAGACTAGCTGACCCGACAGACTTCGTCCTGTCAAAAAAATGTGAAAAAGAAAAGGGCTGCTTTTAGGGTTTTCCCGGCAATTATTCGATTTTTTCTCGCCGTAAGAACCATTCTTGGACTTAAACGAACATTTAAAAAAATAATTGGCCAAATTGGTTCAGGCGTTGTTGAGTTATGCACTTACCAACACATTTTGCGATTCATTTTTATATTATAGATGTTAATGTTAAACCTAATTTAATACCACATGGCTAATTAAAACGGGAAATGTGGGGAATAAAGTGTAAAGTAACGATTTCAAATTTATAATTCCTAACCTGTAGATACTTTATGTAAGTACAATAATAAAGGATATTTCATCGAATTATTGAATGAACAATTTGACACATAAGCCTGCATTGTCTATTTGAAATACACATACATCTTTATGCCGGACAAATAACTACACGGGTATAACTCACAGAATGGCAATGGCGAAATCCCATTGCCATCTATTGAAAGCTTTAATTTTTATTAATAAGTGTGACCGAGAACCATACGCGGAATTGATGTTCAATGGCAATTGTTGTGGATCATCGTGGTACGTATTAAACTAGACAATGTGTTTAACTGATATAAGTGCTTATAAGAACGTACTATATTGTTAAATATCGACATATTGCACACTGCAAATGTTTTTGTGTTCGAAATAAAATTGTGTAGGATTTTCAGTTTTCAACAACTTCTCGAATTCCTTTTCATTTCATATTGAGAGATATACAATAATTTGTGGAGACTGCAACCGGACTATATGATCAGAAAACTGAAACTGTCCGGGATATTTACCATGTTGTTTTGTTTTAATGAGCTCCCGGTATTTCGGCACTGTTGCAAGCGCCATGATCACGGGTGAACTGTAGGTCTGCGACTATATGATCAATTAAAGTTAAGGTGTAATATTTGTTTTTTTTTTTTCAGATAAAGTCATATCTTTTGCTTGCTACCTGTAAAGTAGTAGGTAAGGTACATTACAATAAGTATTAGTACTTATAAGGTACTCGTATATCACCTATATTCTAAACCTGTTTCAGTCCAATAGAAGAGCATAAAGCATTGCTCTTACAAAGAATCCGAGACGAGGTTACATTTCTGCGTACCGAAAGCATTGGAATTGTTGGAAGTCGGAATGAACTTGCTTTAAGACAAGGATAGCCAGTTCGATCGCCTGCTCAATGCTCATCACTGACCGATTTTTTCAATGGTGTCAATCTTGTTTCGCACTTAAACATAGTTTGAATCTCATGTTTGCGATCACTGCATTTATATAATGCAAAAATAAACAACAGATGAAAAGGTTTATGTATTTATATTTAGATAAAGTGAATGGTGTGTAACTGTGACACTGGGTAAAAGCCCAAAATTAAATATACTTAGAATAAAAAAACAGTGACACACTTACTGAAACATGAATATCTTTTCAGCACTATTGGGGAATATATTAAAATTGAACTAGCCTACCTCACTATTGTCTGACCTGTGACCTTTGCATACTGACAGGGACCCAGTACCTCCTACATAGGGATATACGCTATTATCTACCTTTATATCAAGCGTTCCAATAAATCTTTAAAAACCTTTCCTGATCTCCACGAAACCCGGAAACAGTTGACAGGTGATTAGTATTTAATAGTATAATTTGATTTTCTGCATAAGTACAGGACCATCAGCGCATATTACACAGATGTTAGCTTAATTGGCGAGCGAGGCCGCGGAACAATGGGACCGCTCTACAGAGGAATGGTTTGCTCACTTTTTCAATACACGTCTCAAACGCAATGGTGTAAAGCAGATAAAGTTAGAAAGAAATAGATTTTTGATCACTGTGGTGGTGTGAGTTCAGTGGCGTAGCGTAGTAGGGGCGGGGGCGGCAAAACGTCAGATAGCTATGTAACCTCGCAAAAACGGGGCACTCACTCGTAGTTAACGGCATACTATCTCAGAAACTACTCAAGATATAAAAAAATGGGAAAGATGGTTAGATTCCGCATATTTTTCTTATTCGAATAGTATTCAAAAGTCAAAAATGACCAAATGTTAGTTAACGGCATTATAGGTAGAGGACGGCAGAGCAGACGGACAGACAAACGGTGTTTTCTATTTGAAGTTGCTGTAGCGAGTGAGGGAAGGTCTTTAGACAACTTAAGGGGGCGGCTAAACGGATGCAAACATTTTTTTGATGGAGTCAAGCACACATAGATGCGTTTTACAACTGAATCTAAACAAAGGCAGTAAAAATTATATGAGTAGCTCAATTATGTGCCCAAATGGTTCGTCATCAGTATGTGCTAATTAATGATACATTTAGAGAATTCCGTTTCGGTAACTTTAACTTTCGTGACTAACTGTCTATCTGCATTGTATTCAGACATGTAAATAATGCTCATCATAAATTATACTAATATAATACAATTTGTGTCACGTTTGAAGCTAAGACACTGTAAGGAAATGTTGCACCAACACCAAGTATCATAACTTCAATGTATAGTCACTAATTACTTACTCATAGAAATTAATAGGTATGTAAATAATTTTTTACCTAAAAACCAAAATGTGAACCAAATTTTTGCATTTGTAAGTGCATTAGTAGCACTAATTTGCTTACATGTATATAATACTACCAGTCTACCGGTTAGATTCTACCACCTTAGATTCTAGAATCAATATAATTCCACAATATTTCGGATCCGAGATAGGATTGCCATCATCATCATCATCATTAGCCCATATACGACCCCACTGCTGGGGCACGGGCCTACCCTAAATGATGATGGATAGGCAGCCATACTCTCTGTCTCAATCCTCAACTCTATGAGAGATATATTAAGTATGTTGTACATAACAGCTGTAACTACAGTAGTTTAATTAATGTATACCAAGAAAAATGCTGAATCCGTCGATACAATGTTTTAATTACCATAATAGTTGCGCGCAGTGAATGTCTTCCGCATGATGTGCTGTATACAAAACGTATTATTTAATACAAAACTTGTGAATGCAGAAATTGAACTGAAAGATAGTTCAGTGCACTTCTCCGACTCTTGTTTGATAAAATCACTATTTTTTGTGTGGAATATTTTATTATTCTTAAGTTGGGCTGTTTGATTTTTCTTCTTTGCCAATTCTCATGTTTATTCTGAGTCTGACAGTAAGTATGTAGGTAGATAGCTAGATGACGATACGATTTTAAAAGTAAAAAAAATATTAATATCTTTGGATTACCATAATACCATGATTCGATAAATTTAATGACCAAAACAAATGAACTCAAACTTTTCAATTCAATTACCTGCAAATAGATATCAATTACTGCCAAAATGAAGCATTGTTTTGTTGTGAATAAATGTTTGCACGCAATTGTTTTTAGGCCAAACCTATAAATAATTACTCTGCTAATTGTAGGGACGAATTAAAATCGTCGCGTGTTGAATCTCATTGACCACTGGGAGTTATAGAGGTTTTTTTCTGTCAATCGCAGATCTCGTGTCGAAACATTAGCTTTTATTATCTTAATTTATACTATTACAGTCCATGGCCCAGATGAGATATTAAGTCGCTGCTTCACTCCAGCGACGTACGTGAAACAGGCGAAGCTCTGAGGATTCCAATAACGCTCAGACTCTTTACTCTTATTGATGCGGGAATCTACTCGACAAAAAGGGACCATTTTTATGATTAGGTGGTTGATTGCGTTGCGTTCTTAATTTTAACGATTAATGTTATAGACATCAGCGCTAATCCTTGCTAACTTAGTGGCCTTAAGCTACAGCCCAAAAGCCCATACAACGATCCGCACCCATAATACTGGATGTTGAAGTGTAAATAAATCTATCTACGTATATACCGAGGTTAAAAGGTCACGGCATACGATGAATCCTCGCTAAAGTAATAATGCACTTTACTTAGGCACCATTAAGTATGAATAGTGTTAAAGTCGAGAATTGCATGAACACATTAGGTTTATTCATAGATGTTGAAATTAATGAAATAACACGATTCGTCGGTCCGAAATAATACATAGTTTACGAAGATTCGCATGTGCTCATGTTTAAATATCTTGAACATTTGAAAATGTTAATTCATTTACATTTCATTTAGTTAGGCATATGAGATACAGCAAAAACAATTGTTCAAATGTTATATGCAGGCAAGTTAGTAAAAGCGATTTTTTAATGATGTAGGATTTTTAACCTAGTTCCCCTTTGCATTTATAGGTAACAAATACATGTTAACACAATATTATTTTGACATTTGATAATATTCTGTCATGTTATGTTGATACATTATTCAAATATTTTGCATTTTATGGACATAATTTAACATATTATTACTTCGACTTCTACAAATTGTTAATATTCTATAAAATTTATATGAAAGATATATCTGTCGTAATCATGGCAATGTCTAAACAACGGATATCTATACTAATATTATAAAGCTGAAGAGTTTGTTTGTTTGTTTGTTTGAACGCGCTAATCTCAGGAACTACTGGTTCGATTTGAAAAAATCTTTTTGCGTTGTATAGACCATTTATCGAGGAAGGTTTTAGGCTATATAACATCACGCTGCGACCAATAGGAGCAATGGAAAATGTGTAAAAAACGGGGAAAACGCGAACGAAGTCGCTGGCACAGCTAGTCTTAGATATACGACTTTTAGTGTTTTGGAAATATCGACTCTTTTGATATAATTAAAAGGAATAGTATAGCGGATAGTGTTGTTTCGTCACATTGATCACCCACCATGTCACGTCAGCGTCTACCTAGTATGTATACATATGTGTTATATCAATATATCTCCAATACGACTTTTTGACCCAGTACTCACTTTAGGTTCACTAAATAAAATGAATTACTCAGATAAAGTCTGATTCTCAAATTTAGGAGACCGGTTAAGCTTGAATATCCGTTAAGTAAGTACAAACTGGATCTTAAGTAAGGCGAAGCACCGTTCAGATATTGTATTATTATTTGCAACAATCATTATGGATATCTCCATTGTTGTCAACTACTCGGCGGCCGGAGCTTGATTTAAAAATATTCGCCAATTAGAAATGACATGTAACCTAGTTGTACTGCGAGATGTGGGCCAAAGAAGGAGTAGAAACTTATTTTTGTTAGCATAGTGGCGGGAGAAGTTGTGTTGTTTAGTTTCTAAGTTGTAAACCGTCTAGTTCGTACTACGTCTATCCGGTTCATACTTTATTTCCGGACGACTTACACCATTGAGTTGTTAACGAGCTGCAGTGCGCTAAATCGCTTAAGAACCGCTTTGGCATATTTAAGAAGTATATTTTACAGCCAACTTTACTAAAGTACATATGTAAAATGTATTTTATATACCTAATAGCGCCCTTTACCGTTTAGTCCTAATAGGGAGACTGAAGTAAAGTACATCAACCAATTAAAATCCGCCAAACTTAGTCATGCGTCTCATAAAGAAACATCAAATAATATAGCTTTTTGTCCCAAACTCACGACGATCAAATTACGAACACTAAACTAAGCCACCTTGGTCATAATTTAACGTTTTAGTATTGCAAGCAATGTTTTAATATTATGGGTTTCTATTAAAACAGCCGGGAGTAGATTTAAAGCACATTTCCTTACTCAGTTATGTGGTTCTGATTTACACTCGCCCTCGCACGCAGCTATTTGAATTTGCATTATGTATAAACTATGAATATGAACATTATTCAATACTCAAATTAGAAAACGGTAACGTAAAGGTCAAATTTGCTAGACTACTCAAAAAAACCTATCAGGATTGTCAGTTCTGATCTGAACGGTACCGTGAACTATTGCCTTCTGTAACAATAGGTAGAATTGCGGTCACAAATGTTTATCGTTCTTATTATTGTATTCAGTCCTGTAACATGTTTAATACAAAGTGAACCTACACTCTTGCTATTTTAGACTAAGAAGCGGCGCAGAAATGTTCAGCTGATCGTTTCATGTTAATCTGAATGTTAACGATTTCGTTTTATCCAGTTGATAAGCTAAACTAAGCTGAACTATGAAAATAAACGATCCCTGTTAGAGTATAATAAATTATATATCCATACACTAATCGTCTAATTATAGTCCTCAAGCATACCTCGATATTTAAGGGTGTAACCCATTCGCACTTCCGCTTGTCTAGTGATGATGACAACAAGGATACTCCACCCATCCAGCCATCATCGCAGTCACATAGGAAAAACAAAAAAGGATCGCCTATTTTTACAAAATAACACATCCTCCAACACAATCACATCTCCGGTGGAGAACCAGCCTTAATGTATATTCCTAAACAATTTCAAAATTCGCGTGCGCGTGTGGTCTGCATACGTTATGCCGTGGGCAATTTCCATTTCTTCCTCGTATTCAATGGCCATAAGTGACGTAACCCCGCAAATATTCTTCGAATAGTCGATCACCTATAAACAATCGTTTGTTAACTATTCGTAACACTAATAAACAGTTATGGCAACAAGTATATAGGCCCCGTTACGGTAGTGCATGATGGGAATGTCCTTTTCCAATTTTAGCAATATTTGTTATAGCTCATTAAATCTGATTCTGGTAATGTAGGTATACTCGTAATTGAATAAGTAAGTATGTCACGTTTAATATTGTTTCGTGTATTGGCTATTTAACATATTGTGATAGTCATCCGGGTTCCAAGAGAAAAAAATATTCAAATCCGAAATCACTTTGAATTTGAATATGAAAAAAAAATGGCAACTTAAACTGAAAAAGATGATGAGTTTTTTGCAAGTGTTGTTTGATACCATTAAATTTCAATAGGTTGTATATAAATGTTGTGTGTATTTTTATTATCAATAAATGTTTTCTTTCTATTAAGTTATGTATCAGTAGTATGATGTGCATATGGTTAAAACCTAAATTATTAATTTACTTTAATAAGGAATTCGCGACGTTTATTAGATGGATTATTTCCATAAAAATCGAACTTTCAAAAAAGTTCTGCAAATTGCGAGTTTAAACTTTGAAACTACTAGTTATTGTACTGTGATGCTAAAAACCTATTTGTTCTCAACTCAAAAAATATTCAACCGTGTATTTTTGCTATCCTTACGAAAACGGTTTTAATGTCTTACCAATTCCCATCAAGAATTTAGCCTGCTTTAAAAAAAGAAAACATTAACAGAGTTCATTTATATAGGTAATTTATGCGAAGAAAGAAAAGGTCTGTAACGAATCCTGCATCGTTATGCATCGTAGTGTTAAAAACTGACTGTCAAAAAAAATATCTTGTAAAAAAATATAGCGCGATCTATACTGCAATAGCTATGGAGTCAGAATAATAAATACCTACTTAAATAAGGTTCATAACAATTACTTAAAAAAGCAAAAACAAAAAGCCTCATTATCCTTTTGGTTACCCACAACCAAAGCATTACCGAGAAAAGCAAAACCGCCATTCCGTTAATCACTCGTGTCGTATTGTATTCGTCATCCAATGCATCAATAGTTAATACGTATTATTGCTCGCAGCTGTACGCGCAGAATCTAAAATAAGTTTATCACGCTATGTTATCTTTAATCCTTCTGGACAATTAACGGGCGGTTGGATCCGGTTGTGTCCGACGCCTTCCGACGTGATCCGACGGGGGACGGTTGGCACCGACCGCACCCGGCCCGCGCAGTCATTGATCCCTGGCGATTTGGATTCAGAAGAATCTAGGTCGAATTGTACATTTTTTATTCGAGAGCGGCGTAAGCTCATTAGAGCTGACGGCTCAATACTGAAACTATAATTAGTTAAAACTAAGTAGATTCATTAAAAAGTCCCATACAATTTTTGATTTTAAATGTCGCTTAAACATTTAATTAGCATCTTATTGCCAGAGATTTTTGAGTAATTCAAGTTCCGAATAACATTCCAGGGGGCAATAGGGAATTCTTCCTGATTAAAATCAACAGACATTATCTAGATATCTCTGCACCGTCCGTCTCGCAGTGGTGAAGACAAAAAAGCTTTAAGCACCTACCTCGTTAGAGTGTGCATGACTCGTGATGCCAGACAAACAATTTTTTTCATAAAAGGGTATTTACTAAATCTCAATAAAACAATTCACGCAATTTTTGCCACGTTAATTAATTAGCAATTAACGTGTTACTATATCATAACACAACTCATGGTTTTTATGAGCTGGTTTTACCATTCGCGAAGGTCGCGCTGAAATGCGCAATGTGAATGATCTTGTGGCGCTGCGAGCCGTGAAAATATATTTTGGGTGTAATCAGGATACGTCTATTCAGTGTCAGCCCAATGTTGAGTGTGAAGCGTAAAGAATCGGACACACGTGCCTTTTACGTTGTGCCCACTCATGGTAGAATATTGCTCTGCCATACTATCTAAAATACATTTTGATCAAAAATTACCCATAAATACTGTTATATCTCATAGAATGCGAAAAAAATTAAATAATTTTATACCTACATTTCTACATTGCTTTAGATCAAAATTCAATGTAATTTAAAAAAATAACGTCGATTATTACGCGTGTGCCAGTACCAGTTTCTATTAAAGCTGTTACAATTAAACCGTTTTAAATGAAACAGGTTCGGTCATTATCGTTTTACGTACATTTTCATTAGCTTATATGTATTTATATTAGGAACTTGTTAAGAATAGCAAAACAAGCCAATGGATGTCATCGGTAATCTTGATTTCCAGACCAGACTTACGACGCAAGAGTGCAACTTTTGAGACCTCGTAAGGAAAAAACATAGCAAATATGCTTGTACATATTTAGCATAAATTTATTCCATATGCCGTTGATCGTAAAAGAATCCTGTTCTTTTATTGAGTGTGCTTGACCTTTTCAGTCGGACAATCATTACATGTGGCGCGTCTGTGCTCTCTATAAACGTTAGCACCTCTACAGATTCTGTTTACATAAACATGATATAGGTAGGTACTTCGAGTTTCCTTGCTATTCAAAGAAAGGTGAGAAGGTGAGTATGGATTTAGGTGAGACTAAGGAAAAGCGCACTCTCTAACATGTTGCATCTAATCGGCAATATTTTATTTCACATTTTCTATGTTTATACGAGCTATGGTTGACTCGCCTAAGGTTTGCGGAAGTCCATAATCCAGGAAGAGTTCATTGGACATGTCATACGAGCAACATGATAGAATGCTCACAAAAAAGCCTTTAATATTCAATCAACTAATCGTTATATTTTTATCGAGATATGTTTTGCAGTAGGTAGGCAATATTTTCGCACCATAGAATGGATAAAATGTAATGTAGAGATATTAACTTGTTTTTTTTTGCTTAGTATGTTTTAACCTGTTGATTTCACTTTATTATCATTTAAAAAGCAGCTCTTATTTGGGTGGCGAAGCAGATAAGTAATATTTTCGTTTATGCAGCCTTTAAGCAGTTCAGTCACATCATTGGAATTTGCGTACATTTCATACGAATTAAGTATAAACATCAACGTCTCTTTGTTTTGTTGCGCGTGTTTGAGTTGCATACAAATCAGTAGGAAAAACAATCTAAGATATTTGGAAACACGTAATAATAATATACATTAAATAACTATGTAGATATGATTTTACCTTTAATATGAATTAACATTTTACCTTTAATATTAGTTAACAACTGAAGGGTAATTAACATTCAGCTCCTATCAATATGTACTTTGAGTTCCACTGCTCTATTTTATGGTCTATGACAACGTTAACGTAATCAGAACCAGTGCATCTAGATTCTAGATCCGGTCCGTCCTATCACCGCCACCTGCCGACCTCGCGTGACCCAGACTCTACACGGTAAACTTTACGATAACCCGACACAATACAAAACTTTGAACTGTATAAAACAAGCAAAATGCCTTTGTGTAAGTATATCAAATGTATTATCACCACTGACCACAGAATTCGAAAATTACGACGCAAAGTAATTTTAATTTGGTCAGTTTTTTCGCTAAGTAGAGTAGCAAAACAAATACGTAACAAACATCTTCCTATGTTTCTTTCTTTCAGGTTGCTCCAATACCAACTGGGCTCGAGAGCATACTGCAGTTATGTGGGTCTGTATTTGTTACTCTACCTAATAAAGCGTTAAGTCCCGTTTTTACATTTATTTATTTAACCTGTGCTCCAAACTTTGTGTTTACCGTTTGACCAGTTATGTTGACATGTCTGATAATATTGAGGTCGCTTTAGCTAGATAATGTTATATTATGTATATGGAATGTTTACTAAAGACCGATCGCGGAACTATTGAATAAACATGATGAAAGAGATGCATTGCGTTGCTATGACAACGTTATTAATTATTTTTTAATTCATTATAATTTCATCTTTGTAGGTAAAATGGTACCTAAGTAAATCAGAGTGGTCAATTACAATTGCAATTCCATTTAAGATTATATCTTGGATAGGTACTAAGGAACTTACGGGAAGATAATAATATATGTCGATATGGAATTAGTCTTCTGAACTGAAAACTTTAATATACTAATTGAGGTATTTGATGTTCTACCTGCTGCTTAATAATTATCTACTAATTTGTTTTACGTACCTACCTACTAACTAGGAATTCTAGAAGATTTGCAAAGAAAAGCAACACAGAAAAACATTGTTACGCCAACATCGATTTAGTGAAAGTGGCCGCTGTCGGCGACAGTATTAGTTTACGAAAGCCTGGACCTTTCAACAAACACATGCATATACATATATTTGTGACATTATTACGCGAATATTTTAAGGAAACCCGCAGTTGTTTGTCATCAGATCGGTATGCAACGCGAGATTTTAATACACACCGAAAACCGGTTAATATTCGATTGGACGCGAACCGATAAAAAGCGCACGGATTGTGCCGGCGCGAACCGGAACACTCGGGCCCTTCGCTGAACCACTCACACTTGCAACTCTTTTCATAAGTGATTGTAATTACTGGGGACGCAAGGCCGCGGCGTTCGGCGAACCACCGAGACCTCTCCGGCTGCGTCAATCAGCGGCACACAGTTAAATGGAAATTGATATCTATACGCCTATTTCAACCGCGCATTCTGCAACATTGGCTAGGTATTTGTAAGCGTCTTCAATGTATTGAACACTTTTAGTATTGAAGTATTTGCTTCAGTTGGTGCGGTTTTGAGTTTAGAAAGTTCCGTTATCCTACATATTAGAGACTAGGGAGACTCCCGTGATCACGAGCTCTACTTATATACCTAGAGCTAGAAATATCGGATCTGGAAAGAATTATATTGAGATTTGAATTGTTTAATCCGTGATAGTTTAATTTCAAATGCTTACTTTGCTAAATGTTAACGATATTATCAAACAAATTGTTCAGTTAAGGTTATTGGAGTTATTTTCTAAATAATAAACCGCTACCACATAGATTTTGACACGAAATTATAGGACGAACGTGACAATTGTCGTTCGAATACTTGTTTTACAATACGGAGTGGCACTCGGCAAGGTTGAACTTCAGTTTTCCTTTACCAATTGGTCGTGCTAGGAATTCGTTATGAGCCAGCTGATCGGCGCCGTCTACACAGCGGCGTGTTTCACATTTACAAATAAAACTGTTCACTTTGACTTGAACATCTCTTCGGAATCTTTTTAAATATGTATTGGAGCGAATTTGAAATATGTTTATGGTTAAACTCTAGTATAATATGATTTCACATAGTTATGTATAGACCCGTCGTTTCTAGCTATTTACAGGGCTCATGGTTACTGGGACTCAACGATTAGATGCTAAACTCTAAGTATTCCTAACGGAGTCCGAACACGTTTAATATATTTGACAAACGTAGACGCCTCACTCAAATCGACTCCTAATCCGTCTCTGTCTAGAGGTGTAGCTAAAGGCGTTCAACCTCAATTTAACATTTTTGCGATAAGATCATGTCCAGTGGAGACGTAAATTAAACATAAGATTTATGAGCCACTAATCCAAATTTTTCCTTATGTTTTGGCATTCCCAAGCCATTAATTAGCCATTAACACTCATTCTCTGAATAGTAATGCGCTTGGGTTTTGTTATCAAACTTAGCGGATGATCATCAGTTGAACAAAATTCGCGCTATGTACTTCGTTACAATGACATCAATATTTTAGAAATATTTTATGAATGGCGATGAGCATATATTATAATGACACAGCTCATAGCTTTCGAAACATTTCAATGGCGTCGCGACCTCTAAACCCATTTGCGACAATGTGCCAAAACGCGGCGTGTTATTTTTCGTTAATGCAAACTTAATACTGTGTAAGTAGGTATATAATTATATTGGCACTTGCAAAAAGATAACTATTTCACTAATTTTATGCTTGCTTTGATTGATATTATGCTTATTGCAGTATTACGCATCTGTTATTACGATTAAATGATATGCCTGAATTTGTAGGCACGTATATCTGATTAATGAAACAATAATTATTTATTTAGGTATTTGTCCCAGATATATTTAATAATATTATGCAAAATAAATAAATACGTATGATATGCTTATTTGCAATGAAAAACCAATCTCCTAGAATTGCTTACTGTTAAAATAGGTAGATCTGCGTGTGTATTTATGTGGTGTGACGTTTATATCGAAGCTTTTTAGCTATAAAATTAAAACGAGTTTTAGTGAAGAATAATTTTCTAGACGCATAGCTTGGAATACCCAGACTGTCTAGCAGCTTAGATACTTTTAAATATAATACCTATAGTATTATTAAACATTCCATGTATTGTATTGTATGCATATAGCAATTATTTTTATAAAAAACACGTAAAGGAGACAATTCCTAGAACAAAATTCATAAAACTTGACCTTACTAGACTATTAGCAACCGTTATAGACTCGTCCTTGTCGAGGTTTGATCGACAAAAGTTCGGAAACACGATATTATAATTACATTATTACGACAGCTCAGTTACACCACTGCATACGTCACCGTGACGTCTTCACATTTATTTCATAAATATTCATTAAAAAGGCGTTCGTCGGCATTATAGTGATTCGTTAGTCATCGATTTATTTTTGCAATTCTACGCCTCGTAACTATTACTCTCTATCAATGGTTTATTTTTAAATTAACAATATGTAAAACTTTAACACAATTGCTTAGATACTTACGTTCGTAAGAAGGCGAAAGAAATTTTCTTTAGAGATCAAACTTGGTTATATTTTTTTCTTTTCTTTCATGGAAATAAAGATACACTATTGTGAATTCCACTCCTCGTGTTAGTACGTTAATGGACAAGTTATCATAACACAACGAGAAGTAAACGAAAATGAATATTATTTCCTGCTGGCATCAATGGAAAGAATCCTATTACTAAGCATGTTATGTTGAAGTAGCTCCAGCTGAGTAGCCACAACATAGGAAAAGTAGTGCTTACTTAGATATGCACTTTGTACGTTTAAACGGACGTGTATTCATTTCTATTCTGAGATTCACCTTAAGGACTGATTAATGAGCAAACAAGACATGAACAATTGTTTCCTCTCGCTGGACAGCCGTTTCCGTGTCGCATCAAACGTGATATGTTTACAATTTCTTGGGGACGAAGATGAAATGTTTCGCGACAATTTAATTCCTATAATGACATACGCCAACCAGCCTCCCTGGATCGGCTAAGGCCTGGGGAATATTCATTAGTAATTGGCGCCTTATTTATAAAAAAACAGTTAACGTTATTTTTAATGTTCCTGTTGATAATAAATTGCGCAAACTTTCTTGTTTACAGAGCCCTACTACTTTTACTAGGTATCCTAAAGTATCTTGATACGATACTGAGGTTCGCTTAATGAATGTTTATTCATGTTTCAATCTATCTTTACTATTCATCGCATTTCGCAAGGTCCATATTTTAATTTGGGATTAAAGGGACATAAATTATGTCGTTTTTGATCGGTTCCGTTTTGTTTACATAACCATTTAACAACTCGTAGGTCAAGGGGACTTTAGAGCACATATATTATATTATTATTGTTTTCTTATATCTCAAGGTGTTCCTACATTAATGCAAAATTTATAATTTGAAATCACAAGACCACATTTACATAATATACTGTCATTTGTATAGCGGACTTCCTCTTGCAGAGAGCATCCTCTGATTAATACTAGGGTCACAGTCTAAGAGACATGGAACTATATCGATATCGCTATGTGATTACATTAAATCCGTAGATTAAATATTGTTTTTTAATACTATAGGAATTGTAGTTAAGTTACTACTGGTTTGGCTGAAAACGTCAACTCTCACTGAGGGGGTTTTTAAATTTTGGTTTATCGTCTCAATTGAATATATTATTATGAAGATGAGTTTTCAAGTTGAGTAACAAAAAAGTATTTTTATCTTTCGGGTGTAGGGTCCTAGAATCTAATTACACGCGAGATTGAAAGTGTTTATAATTAATTAATTAATATTATAAAAGTTCTTTTTTAAAATTATGAACCCATATTTTGAAACGTGTACTATGTGATTTATTTTAACATTAAGTTACCTATAGCTACATAGACCGAGTCATTTAACCACTCAACAACAAATACTCACAGTCATGGCCGATTATTAGTTCAAATACTATTAAGATAATTGGACATAACGATTATTCAAGTGTTATTTCAAATCAGCTGAGACATAGTATTGCGATAATTGTATATAATAGTTTAAATATTAATTGACAGTAAGAGTTTCCTCAAGCGGCAACCTTGGCGGTCGGGGTATCGCGGCAGCCCTGATCAGTTATCAAGCGGCGGCCCTGCTACGGCCTATTGTTGATTTTAATTGCAGCAATTTCCAAGCGGAGAGGTCCCGGCGATGCGCGGTCGGCGCTCACGCAACTTCTATATTTAAACTTTCAGGTTTTTCTTTATGTCGCCTCCGGAGAAGTGGCGGTATGAGGGGTTAAGTTGGCACATTTGAGATATCGTTTTATAAACATTGTCTTATGTCCTGGGATCACTTTCAAGGAACCCGTGAATCGATTCGATAATGACGGTCTTATCTTTCATTGTGTACAGATAATAATTTAGCTCTGAAGTTCTCATGGACCTGACTGACATTGGTCGGTCTGTCAATAGGTTAGAAGGTTTTGTGAACATTGTTATTTACGCCAAGGGATGCTTTGAAAAATATCGTTTTAATTCGTTTTTATAGGAATGCATGCAAGGAGAAGCAAATGATATTCTCGGAGTTCTGAAGAACACGCTTAGTGACGCTTAGAGTATTCTGTAATTACCTTAAGATTATGCAAATCAATAAAAGGATTGCGAAATATTTGAATATCTCATTATTGATTAAGAGGTTACAAAATATACAAACGGCGATTGGTATTAGTATACATACCTATTACGATGAAGAATACGTCATTATACGTAACAAGTAGATTATTTAGTATGTAGTAAGAGCTAACCTTATAAACAAGATTATAACCTAGACACTTTTTAATGGGATAAAAATGCGTATGATTCATATATTTTTTTACAGATTTTCCGTTTGTCTAATACAAACCTTTTTTACATCACCATTTTGGTAACCATTGACCCGTTTACTTGTCTACTACAGTAAATATTGCACTATAAGTAAACACTTTGTACCATAAATAATATTTTTGACAGCAAACGTATTCTTCTAACGATATATTTGTTTAAGTAAACAATGGGAGTTAAATGCTTTAATTTTCAATAAACATAACGAGCCAACCGGATAACAGTTAAAGACGCGTTATTAAATGAAATAATTATTGCCATTGAGACGCAATCTCGACGTCATATCGGCTTCATAAGTTAAGCTTCGCCATGCGTGAAACTATTAAATGGGTGTCTGAAACAAACAAGCTGCCGCAGCTCATTCATGAGGAAGAATGACGTCTCTCATACATACATCTACTAGCCTTAGTACTCACACATCGACGTTCGACTTATTGTGTACGCATTAAACCGCAAAATAAATAGTAAAGAAGGTCAGCTCTAACATGGCGAAACAAAAACGGTACATAATAATAACATATTTTACATCTCACAGATGATGCCCGAATTACAGACCCATTACAGACAAGCATACGCCCAGTACCCATGTATTAGTACATATGTTTCATATCCCTTCTTCATTACATATAAGCCAATTATTAAAAGCCATAATATATTTATTCATATTTATACTGTTTTGTGTACTTTATACTAGGTGCCAACTCGTTAATGATGTAAAAATATATATGTAGATTATAACAAGTCTAACAGCAATTATAAATCATTATATACGTACTTGTATAATACGATGCAGTATGCGCATCTCTACCATTTTATTGCCGCATCGAAATGTTCAAACGGCATGACCGTGGCAGAGCTAACCCACGTTCATACGCACAATATAACCGGAATACACTTTTTATTACATTTTTTTTGCCGAGGATAACTAGTCGATAACCTCTTCCTGCCATACCTTTTTCTAGTTTCGCGTCGTATAGGGTAAAATATGCGATAACCATAAGAGAAATGGCATGTAGTTATTATTATTTGTATTAGTTTCCGTGTGTGCTTTAACGCCCTGGAATTTGGCTGTAGTGATAAGTATTAGGTTTCCAGACTGTGCTGTTGGTGATATCTACCTACAATGTGTGATGAGGCGATCAAAATACTAAAGTAATTTAATCGATTGCAGTTTATCATATATTACATTGTGACTATCTGCTACTGCTGTTTCTGTTTATTCATAAGGTCTCACCCGAATTATCCTATTTACTGTATTTCTTTATTTGTTAGACTTAATTGTATGGGTGAAGGTTAAGTTACCTGTTTCAACCTCTAGGGTGTTGATTTTATAAATATTTTAGGTAAGAGTGTACGTAACAGTTCCGAATAAATCGGTAAACTTAATAAAAACGATAATTCTTTAATTGACGACTTAATAACTCTACCTATCGATACAACTTTTTAAATAGCAGCAAGCACATTTTGTTGAATTATACGTTTTTTTTGTAAAATTTCAAATGACTTTTCCAGAAAAGGAAGTATCCCGATCGGAATATTTTCAATTGCAGTAATACAGCCTTCAGTGCTCGTTAGGTACGTGACACACCTAAATGCGCTCGCACAACTAATGATAATAAATCGACATGCATTTTCATATAATCATTTTGCAATGTTGGACGTCAGATACTCAATTGGCTCATTTATAATAAACTCTTTGTTCGATGTGCAAGCTCGTTGAATGCAAGTGCGAGCAATTGTGTTAGCGAAGTCCTAATAGCTTTTAAATACTTTAACTACACATTACAAAAATGAAATAAAAGAAAAATGATGTAAATACTACAGTGATTACAGTCTATTAAAAGGTTTTCTTGACGTCACAATGATTGTCATTGACGAAAGTTGTTATCAGTATGAACGGTTTAATTTTTCCATTGAAGACAAAGAGAATGAAATATTTTCAACGTAGGTACACATTTCCGTACTAGCCGCGCCCATAAATAATATAGAATAGTTTTTCGTCACTCCACTGTCAACAGAACAACTACAGCCAGGGTTGTCAATGTAGAGTAGCAAGAGGTTTGTTTACAAAATTTCGCGCAAGGCTAAAAAGATATAGGCCGTATGTGTAATATCGACAGTTCAACTCCTGTGAAAACACTCTGAGATGTTGTAGGTACTTTCATTTTTATTTCATAGCTAATGCTTCCAAATATGGAATTTTATTGTATTTATAATATTATTACCTTGTGTGTGTCTTTTGCATGAATAATCTACTAAGAATACCTCATAGTTGGGCTTTGGACTATATAACTAGGGTATGGTATAATAAGCTATTTCATTTAAGTAGTCAAAAATTCAACCAGTACATTGAACATGTGTACAGTTAAAATTATTACCTATGTAATTATTCTACTAATGACAGCCCTATTAAACCGAAGAACCGCAAAAAGTGTAAATATAATTTGCGTATTTTGCGTTGCTCTGTAACTATTTGGTTTAGAATGAACTTTTTCTTGGAGACCCATTAAGGTGGAAGTAAAAAGATATCTCAAGGCCAAAGACCCCGATGAGAATTTACTCCCCATTCAATATTGGTTCTGTAAAGGATTGTAAGTGGCTGTCGTCAGAGTGCCTAAAGCAAAAGCTTACGCACTACTTTTCACGTATAAAAAGGAAAATGAATTTAAAATTATCAGAAGAAACTTTTTAGAACATAATATACAATTTAGCTCATATTCATAAGGTATATGGGCACGATTTATACGCACGAGGAAAATGATGGTACAAAAATAATAAGATGCGGCCGATTCCGAAAATCGATTATGTTTCGAATGTAATGCAAATGAGCTTGAGAAGGGCGCGTTTACGCTTCTTTTAATATTTAATGTTAAATAAGTCATACAATTTTAAAGTATATGTTAAAATTCCAAGTTTTAGTAAGGTGTAAAAATGTAAATTGTATGTACATTTTTATATATGAAAACATAAATGTAAGTACTACTGCGCCAGACAAATATCAGTTGGATATAAACCACAATTGGGTAGCCATTCGATTACAAAATGACACCCATTCTCGTTGAACATTGGCACAGATGATTGACTTGTGTTGTGACAAACATAAACATAAGTACATATACCTACTTGTATGTATGTTTAAATCGTAAATGTATCGAAATTCTCCGATATATTATATGCATACTTACATGCATGAAGTATATCATGAAATGAAACTACCGTACATTCTTGATAAAACAAAGCATTTTTTTACAGAAACTACGTAGACGTGTAGTTCCTGTATATTTTAACGTTTTGATAGAAGGATTGAATTATCAAGACAGAAGAAATTAATGTAAGCGAAATAGAAATACAAATACAGAAGAAAGCACTAGTCACTAGATACTTTAAAACTATTTTCCTTGCATTGGTACTGATCGTTTAAAGCTAATGTAGGTAAATATTTTCTATAGCCATTTATACTCTATTCATTTTGGCGAGCGACAAAATGTAAACAATGAATCTACGGCTCTCAAACTTTTAAATAATGAAACGAGTAGATACCTACAATACAAAAAAACCACAACACATTTTAGCCACGAATAACAATTCCACGACAAAAGAAAACAATTAAAGTACTACTTTTAACTATGTAACAATTAAAACAATGAGTCTGAATAAGAAATTAACAAAATCAGGGAAATACACACTCGCGTCAACAGCTTTATCGGCTGAGTAAAAATGGCCGCCTGAAGTTTGAGAATTGTTTTTTATTTAGGTCTTTTTTTATGTCAACTTACGATGTCGAAATACTTTTGACAGAAAAAAACGAAAATATACAAAAAAATATCATATAAATTGAGCATTAAAATATAAGATTTAATTTTCTTATTAGTACATACAAGCTTGGTATTTTAAATATTTTTTACTTAATGGTTCATGGCTATTCATAAAAAAAAATTAATTATTTATACTCTTTCCAAAGACGACCTATAAAAATATCATTTTTTGATTTGTTTACATTTTGTCGCTCGCCAAAGTGAATGGAGTATAGGTATGTATAATTTTCAGTAATACCCATAAGTGAATTCCCTTAGATATTTACATTATAGAAAGAACTTTATTAAATCTAATGGTACATATAATTTTTAAATTAAGTGTATTATTTACAACCATATACATAACTTGAAACTATCATGGTTACACACGCTGTAGAAAAATGTATATGTCCGGATTTTGTAACTTTATGGCGAGTTCACGTTATCTCGGTACTGTTGCAATTGCCATGATCACGGATCAACCCAATACTAAATATTCTTAATGTGCTTTAAAAAATATGTGTAAGTAATATAAGGTATACGTACTACGTGTTTGTCGTTACCGTGGTCGCTGTCTCCCCGCTGGCGGGGCGGTCCGGGCGAGTGGCAGGCCAGCCCTCGACGGCTACAACCAGACGACAGCGGTTAGTGCGCTCGCACAACGCACAGCAACACTCGCAGAGCAACCGCATAGCCATAACTAACCAACCGCAAAGGTTTAGGGTTCACCCGCCGCCAATGGGCCGTGATGCGGCGGTAACACCGTCCAGAATGTACTAGTATTACATACATACATAAAATCACGCCTTTTAGTAGAGATCACTTCCTGCCATGTGCTACGATCCTGGCACACATCTAGTATTTATTTATTTATTCATGATATAACTAACAGAATACATTCTCAAAGAGCTTACAACAATATTACAGTGGCATCACAGCAAATTGGATTCATATAACTATTGTGTACAGCATTTACTGACTGGCAAGGAAACAAACAACAAACAAAAATTTCATTTCATGATTTTGGGATACTGGGAAGCAATAGACAGGCACTAGCAAATACGTCATCGAACTATTCAATGAAAAAAAAAACTTGGACGTTTAGTAGGTATAACGATTTTGTGTTTTTTTTCGTGTAATCGTGATACTGAGGTTCATACACTCCGACTTTGCAGATTCGCATTTTGCGATATTGTTTCAAACATTTTTTTAATCTGTGGTATAGGCTTCGACTTTTCTCTTCACACATTCACGTGTTCTGAAACGTGCGGAAGTAAATACACGTCGTCTGGACAAGTTCTTTAGCCGCTACAGCATTTAAAGTTTGAGGCAGAACCTGAAATCGGTTCTTCCTCTTAAACGAACTGGTTTTAAAGTAAAATTTTACTAGGTTTCTGTTGTTTATTTAAACATAATATGACATGTTAATGGTGGAACTGTTGTTGGCACCCCTAATAGCCGGTAAACGCTTTTATACCACTCTCTGATTTGCTGACACAGAATTTCATGCTGATATGCAGGTTGTGATTGCATTAAATATCCGCTGATGCAATCGAGTAAAATGAAATCAAAACAGCTTTGATAATTATGAAAAGCTGCGCTAAAACAACGATACCAAATTACTTTTAATACGATAAATGTCAAGTATCATCTGCGTATGTATATGCAGACCCAAAGAATTATTTTATTAAGCCGCTATATCAAGGAGTGGCTAGACAAGTCTACTTTTTTACTACATCCTCTAGCCATTTACATTCGTCTTAAAAAATAATTGCCCCACGGTTTTATAACTACACAGTGAGGATTATTTCTATTTCTCGTATAATCTGTGACACATATCTGCATCAGAAAATAGCTGCGAGCGGTCACGAGTAAACTTGCTGGGCAACAAGAGCATTCCGTATGCTATATGTTGGGTATGGGTAATATTACAATGAAATAAAAAAACGAATACTACATACAATACACTTCTTGACTTGTTTTTTAATATACTGGATTCGTTAGACAATAAACAGTAGACGTAGTTTTAAGATGTTGTTTCGACCACAGTTCTTAACCAAAATACATAATATGACTTCCGTATTTAAGGGAGGATGGTTTCCTAAATAGGCGGGCAGTTTCCCCACCCGCAGACTAAGTGAAGACATAACTACGAGTATTTTGTCAATTAATGTTGCATATCAGAAATCGAATTAAAATAGGCCGATGGCTCTCGTATAATGTCAATATATTTTTCGGGTGACAGTTCTGAGTAATATAATAATAATACACGGGGAATGCTACCCGAGCGTCCTTAAGCCGGTCTGAGCCACATGCGTCAATGTTTGATTTCTTTTCATGTTGTGTTCTTCGTGGGATTTACCTTATTTATGTTTGGAGTGCTAATTTTTGAACATTAGGTCCCCCAAAACTGCCTCGTCTTAAGGAAAAATGAGAAATTTTAGGTAAACACTACTTTTTTGTATTTCATTTTGAGAAAAAATCTGGTAAATGTATACCAGATAAAAGATACATGTGTCAACTTATGCTTTTTTAAATAGTACCTATCGATAAAGTGCCGGTCAAGTTCAACACGAATTAGCGTTTTGATGGTTCCGGATAAACTTGATTGTAAATTTTACTCCATCTATACTATTCCAAAAGATTTTTCGTATGTAACTACATATTTGATGTACCTACAAATAGTATAATGCATATTGTGATAAATACATTTGTTTTGGTTCCATGAGAAAATCCGTTGGACATATTAATAATCGTTTGCGAATCTCGCCCGGACCAGTGGCTACTGAATCGATGATGTAATCCGCACACATTAAAAAACTTCAACAAAACATTTTGAATCCGGTTTAGTTTGTTAAAGTTAAAATCTTTTGAATAAGACCTTGATGATGAGTCTCGTGGCGAGGGACCAAACTCGTCACGGATCGGACTCGAGCGATGTGCATAAAAAATATCTAACACTTGCGAATTTGCAAAACCTCTGCCAAAGGAATTCGTTGGGCGTGCCCTAAAACCAGAATACAATGGTCATGGGTACTATATTAAAATAATCGAATACAATATCTCAATTCTGCCCAGTTTGTAATACAACTGGGTGCGGATATATTTGTACTTAAGTGTTTTAATAAATCTGCATTGAAAACTTTTAAAAGCTTGAGAGTACTCAAAAGATCCTTGTTATGAGTATAAACTTAGAACACCAACTTTACAGTTTAAATTCTGTATTCATATCAATCAAGGGCGATGAGAATCTGGGTGAATTATTACATTATTTCCCTGTTGCTGATAACGGCTGGCTAATAAGCGAGTCCTATTAACATGATCTGATAAGAGGAACAAATGATTCGGACGCTCCTGGTGCACTGCAAAGTCGCGGAACCGGTGCATTGTAATGACGAGATGCACTCCGGCGATACCATCAGCTGATAGGTACAGTTCCGCTTTTACACGACATTAATGAGCACTTAGGTCGGCTTAATAGCTTCACTGGAATAACTTTATCTATGCCTCAATGTCGACGGAGAGTCCTCTGGTACGCGCTGAGTACTGCAAACGTGATCGTCCAGATATTGTTTTTATGGTTTTAGTACTTATAGCAAGTAATTGTTTGTTTAGTTTCTATTTAATTGGTACTGCTTTTCTTGTGCTTGAATTATTTCAATTTTAATGGTTTCTTTGTTTTATTTCTAGTTTGTTGATTCTAAAATAAGGTTAAAAACATTTTCATTCGTTTTAAAAATTAAATATTCAAGTATACTGCTCAGTATACCTGTTTTTTAAATCTAGAAGTACGAGCCCGTCTCGATGCAATCTATAATTAAATGGTCTAGGTATGTGCTCATATCTTTAATCGTTAGTATCAATAATTTTATGAAATGTCTAAGACAACTATACAAGTCTAAAGCAATATAAGTCGTCAATGAATCGTAACAATGTGAGTTATAAATGCTTACACATGATTTAATCAACAAGGTAATTGATTTAACAATGCGTGGAAATAATTGTAATTGGTTTACAGTTAGCTCTTGACTTAAATGTATTTTTATAGGTAAATCAAATCAATTGATCGACGGTGCGCAATTGCACATTTATATTATCTAGTCCTAAGTAGCTATCATAATGGATAAAATACTTGATTTGAATGTTTTTAGGCATTGACTAGGTCGGTGGAACAGTGGCCTAGGTTCGCTATCTACGGCTCCAACAGTCGTGGGCTCGATTCCCACCCGGGACAAACATTTATATGTCGAAAATCGGCGTTTGCTCCGTGTCTGGGTGTGTTATAAAATAATTAAGTATTTTTATGTATACTTAATTAATTTAATAACACACCCAGATGTTTGTTGACTATTGTTGATTCTGATATCCTTAACACAAGTGCTTAAGCTACTTACCACGGGATCAGATCAATGTATGTGATGTTGTGTAATATTTATTTATTTATTGGTAAAATCGTTCTTATAATATGGAACGTTGTATCTTCTAGTACATAGTCGATAAAAACTTATCCTTCTACATTGTTTTGTCCAATTTTAAAATAAATCTTGAAGCAATATAACAATAAACTTCAATAGGTATTCCTATTATGGTTATTGCATTTATTGCTGTCATAAAAATTAAATGAGCACATCCCATACAATGTTGGCGAATACTGGTTTTGAAGTAAGCTGCCTTCATATCGCACTGGTGTTTAAAGGCTCAGAACAAA
Source organism: Maruca vitrata (assembly GCA_039566165.1). Classification (NCBI taxonomy): domain Eukaryota; kingdom Metazoa; phylum Arthropoda; class Insecta; order Lepidoptera; family Crambidae; genus Maruca; species Maruca vitrata. The sequence continues at coordinate 6,899,650 of CM076911.1, forward strand.
GATATTATGATAAGATTTAAAGCACCAAATGTAATGCTGCAAATAGGCACAACGAATGAAACGTATGTAGACTATTAAGTAGATTTTACAAACTATAAGAATACAATAATTTCAAAAGCTTTACATTGTCTTCAAATAAGACTATATTTGATTTCAAGGACTTCGGAAACCTTGAAGGATTTCTATTTTTTCGTTCATCTTTCTGTCTATCTCATCGGGAAGCCTAGAAACTAGAGGAAAATTTGTAAGTACAAAAACTCATTACTATTGATAGTCAAACAATGCATAAATACATAGACATCGTTTATGCTTGTGTGTCCCAACAGCTTTAAAGGCAACACTGAGCATTTCATGGGCTCCCAATTCTCATTCAACGAGCGTTAACCAACATAAGTCGATCGTTATCGTCGCCAAACATAGGTTCATAATTGCACTACTTGACAGCACACACAAGAACACAGACAGGAAAGATAAATAAGTTGTGGCTGTGATCGATAATGAATCTTGTGACATTGATTCTACGTGCAAAAGTTAAAACTTTTCCTTTGATGTCTCGTGCCTTCGGTGTCTCCCTGAAGGAACATAAATAGACCTTTTTAAACCGACCTACGTGTAGTGTAATGTCACTCGCTTTGGATATTTAACCTCGTTGTAATGTGTATAGACTCTGCTATGATTTTAGCTCTCTACATTAGATGTTTTTAACATTCTATCTTAGATATCTTGGACTACAATAACTCAATGTTCCGGAAGGTTATTTCTAAATGTTAGAAATCGACTTTCGATCAATAATATCAAAGTTACCTAACTTTTAAAAATACATTTTGTCTTTTTAACTTAGTTTCTTGGTTCCCAGCCAAAACTGCTAAATTAAAAGAAGTTATGTTTCAAATTAGTAATGTTTCGCACTGGAAAAAATGATGCAAGAACCAATAATAAGAATTAAATTTTACGGAGTTCTTTTGCAGTGTTTCTTAATGCATTTGACTTATAAATGAACTTGTGTTTCATACGAATGATCAAAGGCTTCCCGACATTGCGCTGCTCGCAATATAACACAAGTTTAAATAAGTTGTGCCAGAAGCCATATCTAAAATATCTAAACCTAGGGGTACTTTCATCCTGATAAGTTGGTGTATTTTTTTACATAGAAATAAATCCAAATGTATGCGTACGTATGTACTTTGTTATAAAAACGAGGTTTGAAAATAAAGGATTTTATCATCTTGTGTCTCAAAAACATACACTTTATTACCTTCTGTCGAGCAAGCCCAAATAATTTTATCCATAAAAATATACTTCCATAAGGTCACCTTACTTGCGGGTATTTTAATCACATTTCAACAGTAAATATTTTCTTAATGCGATATCCATGAGACTTGATACGTCATTAATACATTAATGGAGTATAACTTACTAGCCGAAAAACCTTTGCAAAGTAATTAACCTAATAGATTTAGATATTTTTTCGAGACGATTCTACTTTAATCCATAAGAACAACAAGTTAAGTGATTAAATACTAGGTGTATCGATACACAAGTACGTATGTATTTAACTTTTAAATAATCAACTATACTGCGATTTTTGATATTTTTACAATGGAATTACTTTTAAATTATTCTTGTTTATCTGAAACTACACCCAATTTGTGGACTTAATTGTGTTTTTCGTGCTAATCGTGCTAGCTCTGAATTCTGTAATTTCCTTTTTTATTGTGCAATACCGATTTTGTATAGATCTTATTTATTTAAAACATAAGTGCGAGTTATTTTACTAGAAAATTATATTCAGAACGCAATTAATAGCGCGTAGAAGCCTATTTTTTTATGTGTGTTACATAAAAAAAATAGGTAACAATGTGTATAAGCAATATCAATAAGACGGAAAATTATCAACTCATATACATCCCCACTGCTGGGGCACGGGCCTGTCCTAAACTAGGGTGATAAGGCCTTAGTCAACCACCCTGGCCCAGTGCGGGTTGGTTGACTACACAACATACGAAATATTTTCTTCGTAGGTGTGCAGGTATCCTAACGATGTTTTCCTTTACCGTTAAAGCGTCGAATAATAGTACATATGAATTTAAAATTTGAAAAACACATTGGAACGTGGCGTGGTTTGAACTGGCGACCTCTCGCATGGCAAGCAACTACCTTAACCACTCGGCCATCGACGCTTTTTCCAATAATAAGTCGAATACCTACCTGTCTTAAAATAGGTTTATCATTTGCTCTTACAAGTTCATATAAAGTACGGTCGAAAATCTTAAGATATGAAGCAAGTTGATGTTATTACATGTCATTTAATTCAAGAAAGTTTGTGTAAAGAGTTGAGTATGGCCAATTTTATCCACCTGTAATCTAAATAAGATTTGTAACTTAAACAAGGTCCAACTTTATGCGAGAGTATTTTAACCATGCCTTTGGAAGGTTTGAAATGATAAATACAACTATATTTCTGGAGTGACATCATAAAAGCGCAGATAGTAACAAATACGACTTTGAACTCTATCTAAACTGGAGGTATTAGGGTTCAGATATGTTCTTTGGCCTTTTTTGCAATATCGCTCAAACGAAATATCCTATAGTCTAGCATCTCCCAGTTACAAATGATCATTGCGAAGTCGGCTTTTTTGAATCATCAGTCCCAGTGTCGAATGACGTCATTATTAATTGAGCCCGGAATCCCATGATTTAGATTGAGGCGAATATTAATAAATCAACTGCGTTTAAAAAAAGATTGTTGATACCTAAATGTATAATTTTAGACTACTATTCAAGACAAGAACTGGTATTAAGTATTTAGTTAATACTTTTAACGAGAGGAGCTATTCAAGTAGGTATTTTTTTCTTTTTTAACTTGACGCGTGTTTGGTAGGTATTATTTGAGACCACAGTATAGACAAGGAGCTTCGAGTATAGTTTACCGTCGCCCTAAATTTTCGATGATGGTGCGTAACCATAGGAAGGGTAAAACTGCTTACGACCTTTATAGAACCTTCTTCAATAGCGCTGCTGTCCATTAATCAAAAGAATCAAAAATATATTTTATTTCTCGAAACAGTAAAGTGAAAAGATTTTTGGGATGCACTCAGCACAAAGCAGGTTAACGTTTATCGAAAAAGTTGAAAAACAAGTTAATGCCATAAAAGCCAGGCTTCCGTATTCAAAGTAACAAGTTACAGTTAAATATTTTGCGGTCGATACCCTAAAAAGAATCCGATTGGTCATTACTTGCGGACTGCTAATGTGTACAAGAAACCCTCGAACGAACCGACACGACTCGGCGATCGAGATAAATTAATTTGTGTGCAAAAAATGTATCCTACGTCATGTTACATGTCTAGTTCAGCGTCGCATTCAGAAACATCTTGGACAAGCCTACCTATTGCTTTAAACTAAATATTTTTTTATTAAGTGCTTTAGATCCATATTTATGTACAGTTCTTTATGTAGGTTTCTTATTTATATATAAAAATAACACGTACTGAACATATTGTATAGTATTTGGTTGTATCGATTTTTAAACTGTTAATTTCTAGTGTTTGTTCCCTTTTCTGAAATATATTTAAATAAATAGAATATATGTAGACGATTTAACACATAGTCGTAGTAAACGATCACGATTCGCATTAATGGATCATTTTGGATCACGCATATAGTCACGTGTTTCAAAGTATGCTCGTATGGATCAGGTGTAGGTATACCAACATCATAACAGTCATACTACATTGACTTACAAGTTTTTGCCGTATCATGCATATTCCTTTTTACAAATTATGGCAGTTAGGTGTAATTGACAATGAACGATACTAATAACATAATAAGGCATAGCACATACTAAAAGTTATGTTATTGCAGGTACATATTGTACGATATGACGTTTTATGTCCTACTCACGTACATGGTAGGTACTAATGTAAATTAATAATAATGACAGAGAATCATTCATTAGGCTATGGATAAATATGGGGTACTTTAACACACAAAGAGAAGATGGAACGGTGACACTAACCAGGCAATGGTGAGTTATACTTAACTACATCCGTATTATTCACTTCTCATATGGCTTAACTATCCTAAAAAAATATTTTGCAAAAGTAAGCATAAGTAGAAATAAGTATAAGATTAATAAAGCTAATAACACTGGGTCATCCTCCATAGAATATCGCCAACCTTTTCAAAAAGCTTAGAAAGATTGTCAATATTAAAAAAAACAATGTTCGAACGCAAAGCTCCATTTGTTCAAATTTAACCGGATCACAAGGATATATTCGTTGTCTATTTAAAAATTCACAAAACGAATGCCAAATATTGCGGAGCACGTTACGTTATATTAAATGAGTAAAGTAGCCGTCTCAATTTACATATAACTTTACTGTGACAATGGACCGAAGAAAATGGTAATGTAAATGACAGATCATAAGAGATAGGTAATGTAAGTCGGTAATACGTAAACATCGTTACGAACTTTTAACTCTACTTATCAAATTGTGTGTAGGAAAAAACACAAAGTATAGGTAAGCTCGTACGATCAGTATACTTTTGGAGATACTGAAGCAGGAGGGTGAATCAAGCACATTTATGATTAACCCTTTAAGCTTCGAAATGGTTAAACATAAAACCAACTATTTGTAAATAAAACAAAATACATTTTCCAAATACCAATTAGGTATACAATTCACTTGTTTTGATGTTTCCTGCCAAATTGCATAGAAGTTATATTTAAAAATAATTCATACATTCATATTACTTCCAAGCAATGTGAAATAGTTATCACATAATGAAACCACAGACATATCAATAATAAACTACATAATATTAGCAGATGTAAATTGAGTCAACAACACTATTTGCGAAGGTTAGTGTACATACTTTAGTTATTAAGAAGAGGACACCCGCTCGCCAACTTATTTGTCATGTAAATAGTCTATACTTTGCGATTTTGACTCTTTACGTCATACGAATTTTTATTAAGACATACTTCAGCAACCGAGTCTGTAAAACATATTTTTGTGAAGTATATAACATATACAGGAATGTTTTAGACGTGGGCGATGTACTCAATGTTTATGCGGATTCAATTAATACATATTTTGTGTAAATCAAAAAAGCGATTGTCGCTAAAAGTAACAACATCGTGTTGTTCATAGGTAAATTGATGGTAGCTAAAATCTAAAACAATCGGTAAATAATTATTTTAAAAAAATCACTGTGAGTATAAGTAATATAAAAATAATATTTAAATGAATGAAAAGCACACAAAATGAAATCTAAATGACACAAATTATGCGATTCATCTTTTATTATTTTATTTCCTTGATTCTAGGTCTAGTTAGTTGCAGCTCATGCGTAGGAACGTAAGATAAGATCTTTCTTACATTTGGCAATCTTCATCTTCTTACAAATAAAAATGAATTGCTGTTCGTTAGTCTGACTAAAACGAGAACGCCCGGACCGATTTAGGTAATTTTGGTTTTAAACTGTTCGTCGTTGTCCAGGGAAGGTTTCAATGAGAAAATATAGAAAAAGAATCAGTATTGGCGGCATGAAATTCGCCGGGACCACTAGTATTATAATAAAGATACTCGTACATATGTTTGTTGTCTACAAAAGAGCTTTTGTATTAAAGCTTCCGAATAATATTAAAGTAATTGAAGTCCCATACATTAGCCACCCACCAATGCCTCTTAGCAAATAGCCAATAGAAATAAAATATACTCGTATTTCTTGAGACTACTCACACGGTATACAGTGGCGGCAAACAGATATCATCTGATAACATCTTAATGATATAGTAATTAACCATAATGAAAAACTTGTTTGTACGGCTAATCTCAAGTGAGCTATAAAACAAAGTAAAATTAGAATATTTTTTCACATACTTAATAACTTAACGGAATGTCATCACGACTCATACACATGATCGTTTACGAGTGGTAAGTAACCTATGAGTCATTGGAAAAAATATTTTATAACCCAACCGCTCTCTGACATTATAATACAACTGTACCTAGGTATGTGTATCAAAAATAATACCATTCACTTAGTTTTATAAATAGTTCACATCCCAAAATCCAAATTTTTGATTGTAGGACCACGTCCTAAGTAAGGAGCACTTAGGTACTTAGCGCATTGTTTAAAATAAACTATGAATCTAATATAATACAAGGTTTGATCGCTAGATGATGCACTGTGCTTATTTTAACAGCAATTAAATATTTAATTAGGTTTTACAAAAATTTTAAGTCTAGTACTGCATAAGTATAGTCACAATATCAGTAGGATATGTTTTTTTGGCAAGCTATAGCGCGGTTCAACTCGGGTTAAACTGGCCTTCGACAAATCCTACCAATATTATATGTAAAAATGCGAATGTTTCTATGTGTGGATGGACGTGTAGATCTTCGTTATCTACTCTTTCAAGCAAACATAAATGCACGGATTTTAATAAATCTTCACACTGATTCAGCTTACATATCTGAATAAGACATTGGCGAAAATTCATTAAGATATGTTGTTTAAAACGCAAAATATAGCTGGCTCCTGGCCTACAAATATTTGTGTTGCGAACATCGGTGTTTGTCCTGTGTCTGGGTGTATTATTAATATATTTAAGTATATTTATGTATCCACTGTTGATCCTGATATCCGTAACACAAGTGCTTAAACGATATATTTGTAATTTTTATTTAAGAGCTGTGGATTTTGAATAAACAAATAAACAAATACTATGTGATGTTCTATGATACTTATTAATTTATTTTTATAACGATACGAAACGTACTAGTTAACCACGTGTACAAAGTCGCGGGGCGGCCGCTAGTTTTCTAAATAATTCATGTGTCGCTCCGAGTCGACGAAGGATAGCACCGCGACGGCTTCGTAAGTGGCAAATAAAAAAAACGGCCGGAGAAAGTAAACGTGAAATTTGGTGGCTCTCGACTAAGAATATTTGTTTTCATCGCGAAGGATCTTGTTTGCCGACACGAACGGACTGACATGCCAACCAGAGACGATGAAGCATTATTGGATTCGCTCTGCGCCTAATCAAATTTTATCTCATAAATATCAGTAAAATAACTTATTTAATTATAACCGAAGAACTTAAAAATATAATTGTATGAAGAAAGAAAAGTATGTATTTAGTATCATAAAGAACTTTCATTTGCTTCAATGAACGGTGGTAGAGTCACACTACTTATTGTATTTGACGAAGTAATGTAATGTATTTGAAGTAAGTAATATATATTTTATTAATAATAACGTTGTTAAACTCCAATCGTAGATAAGGCTCCACAAATCGGATATTACCTTAGCGGCAGCAAATAGCATATTCAGTTAACAAAGTAGGTTTCAGGTCAAGGTCATCAAATGACGTTTCACTTAACCTAATCATGTGTATTAATATATTAACTTTTGGTCAGACGGACACCAACGCCCAAATTTGTTTCGTTTAAATATTCTTAACATTATTTACCTATACCTACTCGTAGTAAAGCCATCGACTTACAAACCAAAAATAGCAACATTCAAGAAAGGCAAACAATTTTCCTATTTCTGGTTAGACAGTTAAACTATGTATGTAGTTTCAAATTGAATAATAAGAGAGCATCTACTTGCATGTATTTTTCAGGAATATTAGCCGTCGTAAGTTTATGTAAACGTGGAACGTTAAAATAATAACACTGTTTATGTACTACTAAAACATTAGATAATTAAATATTTAATAATACCTGAACTACATATTTGTATAACATATTTTCAGCGATTGGCAAACAAGCGACACAAATAAGGAGTGACATTTCTGCCGACTTGATGATATGTAAATATTTCAAAAAGTACTTATCTAACATAAACATAATTATTATTGTCAAATTTATTAACTAAACACTAACTTATTTGCAATACAAAACAACGACATGAGGAATATCCCATGTACTTCCGCCTACAAACTCTGACTGTGCTAAGCTCAAGTATATACCTATTGCAGGTAGCTTTTTTTTTGTTTTACGGTGATGGCTTGGAGTAGCCTTATTATCATCAAAGGACTTGAGGGGGAGCGGATGGCTCTCACCCCCAACCTATTGCAGCTTTCACCCTACAGACACTATATAGTTGCTCAATGTCTGTATTCATCTGATTAGAACTACTAGGACATCCTAGAAAGTGGCTCCACGCAATGTTTGCTGAAATCATATTCAGCTGGTTATTGCCTTATCGGTTATATTTCATTGCACATGTAACTGTTACTGCATATCGAATAACACAGGTAATACTGTAAACAAGTCTTAAAAAAATATAATACTACTTCACTAAGTAGGAAATTAGTAGGTATGTCTAAATAATACATGGGTACGTATTATTGCTTCGTCTGTACACATGCGGGTATCTATTATTTAGCTTATACTAGTAATTTAAGGGCTCTATCTACAACCAAACCCATTGGCGGTACTTATACGTCTTATCTTTAGGGTATAATAATCTACTTTAAATTATACCGTTATATATTAAGCACAAATTCATTTACTTATCTTAACTGAAATAAAAAAAAATTAAAACGCATATACTTATTTGGGTTTTACATTTCATTGTCGCACGTGATCAATATAAACTGACAACTGTTTTCATGTATAAATTGTTATACTAAAGAAGTGGGTAATTGTCTTATTTTTGTGTCAACTAATATTCGTCAAGTAAATTGCTTTGGAATTAATGACCCTGGTACAATGGAGTAATGTAATCGTAATTTTTTTTTAATGTATTTCCTCACAAACACCAATAGGTAGCATAAAATATTATTTCAAAAGACGATTATTTAGGTCACATTATCATTATCCAAAACACAAGACTTAACAAGCATTATTCAAGAACCGGTTTGCAATGATATTGGTTTGTTAAAAAAGTTGTTGTTGTATGTTATGTAAAATATAATTTATACATTTTAAGCTTTTCAAATGCCAAATAAAATGTAATGATTATATTATTTAACGAAAAATCTATATTTACAATAATCTTATACCTGTATATTGAAAATAAACAATGGCAGTTTTAACAGAAGACTAGTTTCAAATGTTCGAATATCAGATGAACGAACCAGAAATGAAATAAATAAAACAACATCCAGTTATTAACAAAAAAACAACCATGCAACAAAGGAATCATCAAACAGTCCAATATCAAATTTCTTTCTAGACTTGTAGCGAAACAAGCTACACGTAAAAAATTATGTACATATAAAATTCATAAGCTACTTAAAATTTTCCGAGGTTTTGCGTTGAATTTCCCCGTTATCGGTAGCCATTAATGTGCGAGTGCGCATGGGCGCAGTTACCGCAGAGTTACGGCGCTGTTAAACTAACTGATATACTAGCCTGAAACACCTCTTTTCCAGTAATAGCTCCTAACTGATTACATTACAGATTAATGAGCGTAAAATGCAGTTTGTCATTGACCAGTGTTTACACGTTTTCTTTACCTGTGTGATTTGTAATGTATAACCGATATTTTAAAATCATAAGATTAATAACATGTTAGCGTTTCACCGATATTCATATCCTGCACTATCAGTTGATAGTGTTGTAATGTTATTTAACGGTCTGTCCACTTAGTTAACTAAAGAACTCTTATTCGTTGTATTAAACAACATAAATAGTAAAAACAATAATAATTCAGGCATGTATAAATTGTAAATACATGACTAATTCTTTCACTTATATTTTATGAATCACAAACCACACTTTGTAAATGTAGTCAGTAGTTAGTGTAAATTTAGCTCCAACTATTAGTATACATAACACTTCCTAATTAAAGGATTAAGCTTGCATATATTTGATTACCAAATAATCGGTATTAACTCCGGGACTATAACTATTCATAAGGCTATTTAAATATTTATTGATGCATTCCTTATGAGTGTAATAGATACTGCAAACAACTTTGCCAGTTTATTTACCCTAGCCAGACCATTCTGTGGGAATTACTCAGGTGACGGTTTTATATTTATTTATGTGACTGCAAAACTAAATATACACACGAGTGTATGATGCACGAGTAAGAGCGAGTATTAAAGAAAATAATATATTAATAAGAAATGCTGAATTTTTCCAAACACTTACTTCTGCTATCACGGTAATAAAAAATTGATAATAATCCTGTCCTGACTTGCTATTGGGGTGATTAAATTTCCTTGCACATTACGTTTATGCATGTGCCTTTAACTTTTTCACGGCCCTTTCTGATACTTACTAATTTAATGACCTAAACACTTATGGCATTATATAAACTCCGCTGTAAAACTCCTTCGTCAGAGAAAATCCCGCAAATCCTGAGGTAGCAAAAACCAGTCTCAGGCCAATGATCCATAATCTATTCCACAGCCAATACCAGTCTTAGCTAGCTGGAACTATATTTATCCCTCACTACAGATAGATGCGTAGGAAAGTGGGTCCAATAAATACATTCTTATGCGACCCTTATAAACTATAAAGTCGTTTATAACATTGTTCACATTTCTATTTTTTTTTCCTTAATTACCATAGTCAGTAATACTAGTATCATGATATTTGGTTCTATCCGTACTGTAGTACCAATTAAGGATGAAATCCAGGTTCTTAATAAAAGTTTTGATATTCAGTAGTATAGAACACATTTCTAATAATTAATCAATTCTATGGAATTAATAGTAACTTGGAATTAGAGAACATAGTGTCTTAGTTAAGCGAAAATAGAATCAAAAGAAAATGAAGAAAACTGGAAATGCATGATGAACCTAAGTTGGCACTAAATTTATCCCTGGCTATAAATAGACGATGGAAAGTAGGTCCAGTAAATGCATTCTTCATGCGATCGTCTCGTAAAGTGTAAACTCGTTTGCGATACCGTTTATGTCCTGAGATTCATGTGTGAGTGAGTGTGTGAGTAACTGCGGAGGTAAGGTTTTTGTTACACTGACTTTAGGTGTAACGCTTCACATAATCAGAATTTTGGATGTACCTGTACATACATGATATGATGATACAAAAAATATTATAGGAGACTTTTATCAACGCAATAGACCTCCAACCCCGACCCCAAACAAAGCAATGCTTTTCGTCCGTTTGTGCACGCTTATTTCAGATACGGCTTATCGGTTAAGCTAAGGTAAAGATGTGGTTTTCAGTAAGCATTACTTGAAATTTTGCTAGTAGCACGTCTCTCCCCTCCCCTCCCCGATCTGCGAATCGCCCCAGTCTGGCCGAAGCCTCACAAATGGCGCCATCGACTTTATCTGAAAGTGGCGGGACCTGTCGCTCGCTGTGTTTACACTTCGTTTAGGGTCACCACTTCCATTTTTAGGGTACAAACCGCAGAAGAAAAAAACGATCGCGTATATAACATAACTTTGTCGTTCGACTATTTATCCGTGTATCTATTTTAGTACTAAATTAAAGAAAAGGTTATAAGATACGTAGTGCAATTAAATATGTTCCTACAAAGTGTGCGAAACCCAGGCTCTAGTCCGACTCACACTTGACTGGCTTTTTGAAAAACGCGTTACCTTCACCTCCTTCAATTCAATATGTTTTAAAGTAAAACGGAACGATACTTACTCATTACCACCTGATAAATATTATAATATTTAAGGGTCTTCACACTTTTAAACCACCAGTCGAAACGTAAATATTATTAAACTAGCTGTGCCCGCAACTTCGTCTGCGTAGAATAGTAGCTTTTGCCTGCATTTTTAATTTCAGGGCGCATTTTTTTATAGAAATTACAGGAAAAATAAATAAAGCTACATAAATTATAAAAACTATTACAAAATAAAATAAAATTAAACTTAGAAATTGATTAGATTAATATCCATTAAAGAACTTGAAATTGTTTACAGATTAATAAGTGATAAACAACATATCACATTTTTCATTACAAATCGGCCAACTAAAAGATAATTCACTCGCACAATATGTTTTTTGTCTAAGCAATGATCTAGCCTGAGAGGAGAGTGGTAGCTAGGACTCACAAAATTATTTTTCACATTTTGGTACTAAAACCACCATAAAAACTTTAATTTATTTGACAGGAACAGGTTTCAATGGTTGCAAACAGCTTACTGTACCTATGTAGTTAGTACACAAAATTGATGTTTGATATCAGGATAACTTCGAAAGGTAAAAAATACAAACTACCGATCCACTGTCTCAAAATATCTACAAAGGATGTGTGTCGCCATGTGACGAACGCCCGCAGGCCAGGTGGTGTGACGATCTGCGTAGGACGGCTGGTAGCTGGATGCGAGTGGCCGAGGATAGAGAGAAGTGGCGTGCATTTGGAGAGGCCTATGTCCAGCAGTGGACAGGTATGGGCTGATGATGATGTGACGAATGAATCAGTATTTGCTTTGCTACTTTGTTATGTGCCACTTTAGCGCATTGTTTTTGTATATTTCTCGTAGATTGTATTGTATTCGTAATAAAACACTGAGATAATAACGTAAAGCGCAATAAAATATAACTTATGAATTACTTTTTGCATTTGAAACAATATTGCGAAATAATAGAGCATAGTGACATCTCTTTAACTAACCAAGAACTAAACACTCATCACGTCATATCAAATCTGACAGCATTTGACATGACTTGCCAGCTAAGAACGTGATAGTTGGGGAGCCCAACGGGAGTTTTTGGAGTATTGATCAGACTCAGACTCTGTCTTGTAAGATTTTTAAATGGGAGACTCCTTGCACCCTTTCATGTACCTCTGCCGTGTATGTACACTTCATACGGGAGAGAAGGGGTGCGTGATCGTAAATAGGATAGCTGCTGATGCTAATTACAAAGACACTGTTAAAAGAATAAGGCAGAATTATGAAGAACTAATAATCTCTGATGGTTTCCATGGGGCGATGACCGTAGAATCGCGCCTATAACAACAATTACTAAAACCTTTGACACAACAAAGATCCAAGGGTCACTTGACCAGTTTTCTAATGATCTATGTGATTTTATTTGTAACGATCTGTATATACGATAACTTTCTTTAATTTTATAATGTCCAACATTTTTACGTGAATGTTTATAAATTTCCCTTTATTTGCTTAGAATAGCGATATCCCTCTATGTATATAAACATTCAGATAATATCGAACAGTCTATCAATTGGAACAACACAACCCACCAATGTAAGCCAGCAAGCAAATATCGGACAACTGACCACCTCCATACCGAAAACCAGGTAATAGAGAAATGTAGCGAATTAAATAAACCTTTGAACCTGGCCTTTGTGGATTATTCAAAGGTTTCGACGGTATCACCCACATCAACCCATTTAGCTTTCTCTTCTACAGCAAAACATCGAACCCACATATAGAAAAACTTCTCCAAATCATTTAACAACAAAGCACAGCCGATATCAAACTGCACACTGAAGGCCTGACATTCAAAATACAAAAAAGAGTAGCACGCTCCAAGAAGTCTTCAGGTCACTATGATATTCTTAGGAAACAAAAGGAATTGGTGTAGAGGATAGGCGACTGATAGACTTTCGCTTTGCAGATGACATTTTCCTAGACGAAATACGTATACATACATCGACAGAAATTGAATAAATGCTCGAACAACTGAGTGCAGAAAGCGTTGACGTTAGACTGACGATGAATAGATCCAAAACCAAGGTCATGACCAACAGCATCACTGATTTGGTGGATTGCAGTCAACAGGCAGGTGAAGCAATATGTAGAGGAGCATACTTGAGCTAGGCAGTCTCCTTCGAAGACAGGCAGGACAAAGAAATAATCCGTAGAGCAGACAACGCCTGGAAAAGCTTCTGGTCCATGAATGGGTATGTGAAGGGTGATCTTCTTATATCACTGAACCGCAAACTCATCGACGTTTTCATCCTGTCTATCCTAACACATCTTGGTCCCCCACCGAAAATCAGAAGTCCAAACTCAAGGTTTTACAAAAAGCTATGAAGCGGAGTATTGTAGGTATTAAGTTAAAATAAAATATACCACCATCCACTCCCGTACTGGTATTGTTGTTGGTTAAAACTGATGTATCAATGGGCGGGGAATGTGATATAAAATGTGCGAGGATGAAGAACAATAGATGGACCAGACTTGTTACACATCGCGTGCCTGAAGACGATTTTCACCGAAGAAGACCTAAGAAAAGGTGGTATGACGATCTGGTCCATGTATCAAAGAACTGGCAAGTCCTAGCATTGGACAGAGAGCAGTAGATGAGTTTGAAGGATACTTTGCCCAGCAGTGAGGTGATACAGGTTAAGAAAAAAAAATACAGATTATTATACAGCAGGACTTCGATATCAACTTGAACCTCCTGCATAAAAATGTAACGCGCTGAAGTATCTCAAGATTATGTGTTTTTCAACAGACACAAAGATTAATTATAACTTTGTGGTCCAAATCGTTACAATGTCACTTTTTAGGGATTATTTAACATGCACTTTGAATGACTGACACGGTCAAATAACTTTTTTTTTCACCAGCTTGTTACCAGGTAGCCCTCCTGCATTAATCGCTGTCCCCCCACTTATAAAGAAAGTGTAATTATACTTTTCGTTATCTTTCTATTTCGATTCCATGTCGTTCGAGTAACTTGCAAATCTAGCCATTTACCTCCCCTACTATGACGTTTTGCTCAATAAAGTAGTTCGTATAGTCCTAGTCAGAAGGTTCATTTTGGTCGATCTACTTTTACCATTTTTGTACGTGATCTAATAAAGTTAGATTTTTAACTATCCTACAGGAATTTCTGTGACTAAAAGTATTTAAGATCTTGACCGGGGATGTCTGGTACCACCATGCAAAATTTCATTTAAATCGGTGTAATAGTTTCAGAGATCAGTCATTTATTTAGGTTTTTTGAATATCCCACGGGAACCAGTTAACTGTCAGTGATTTAAAGTATCCTATGCATTTTTCCGGAATTTAAATTACCTTCGTGTAAACTTTCATTTAAATTGGTTCAGCCGTTTAGGAGGTCAGTCGAAACAAACAAACAAACAGACAGAGACACAATTTTTTTTAAGTATGGGGATGTGTTCTGCTACTCTCAAAACATATCCCTGACTGGTTTTTTTTGCGTTTTTCAAAAAAGTACAAGAATTTTTACCTCTACGTTTTTATTATAGTATAGATATGAAGGCAAAATGATCACTGGGTCCAGAATCGTATACGCAGAACTACAAACTTGTGTACCTATGTATCATAGAAAGGAAAACTATTCAAATACATAATGTGTAAACGAAACTTAGAACAAAAATACGCACGTCAAATAAATCATTTCGTTTGTAAAGTAAGTATTATCATACAATCTAGGCCACGTAAAAATGCTGATTTTTAAAAAGTGTAGATCTATAAGTTCAGTAGGTACTGTTTCTACATATTTCACATTTTGCGTCATAATATTGTGAACCAATGTTCATTCCAGATTCCGGATTCAAAAAAATTACTTGACATGGGCCCAAATTAATTCGCTCACTCACTGTTAAATTTTCCAAGCGGCCTTGGCGAAATGCGACGAGCATGGTTTCCGCTGACCGTCCTAAATTGTGTATCGGGCCTGGTTTATAGTAATGACAACAACATGATACCAGCAGTGACGTCGAACCGATCCTTTCGAAACACTCGGAATCGTGAGCAATTTCAGATACTAAACAATCAACATATCCAAACATAATCGCACCGTCTTATCATTGTGATGAAATTTGCCGTTTTGTTTTTTCTTGTAAATAAAAAGCAAATTCTTTGCATATACCACGATGGATCATTAAACCTGGTAACACAAATAAATTTAACAGTGACCTCTAGATGATGTCAATTTCAATATATGACGTGCAAGGCACGAACAAAATATTTTGCTGGAATAAAAATACAAAAGACGTTATATTTTTTATAATACAATATTTTATTTATAAGCCAAAGTTAATTGGGAACGGTTTAAAAATGATTACCAGTGTTGCATTGAAAATGCTTGATTTTGCCTATCTACCTAGCTAGCCGGTTAAGTACACTTAAGAATATAATATTTCAGTTGGAAAATGCTTAACTTTAGCTAAGCTGACTGCATACGTAATCATAATGACAGCGTTTAAGATAATTGCTCTGTTGAGCGCAGTGATAATACCGTTCAAAGTTTAATAGCGCCAGCGCTTTTTCAAACAAGAGTAAATGTGGATTGTGTTCGATCACTGTTTTGGAGCGTTAGCATTAGAAGTATGGCGACCGATTGGGAAAAACACAGATGTTGAGTTGAATCAGAAATCTAGACTTTCGATTGCACGGCAAGTTGGCGATGGTGTCCGTGTGTTGAATAAATGGCGCTGGCGCCGGTAGCACCTATAGGGCTGTCTACTGGCTACAGAGCATGATATTAGAGAATAGACGGCAAACTACCCTGTCCTACTGCATACACGCAGTATTACTACCGTGAGATATCCATGATCGGCAAACTTTATCTCTTAGCCGGAAATTAAATAGGTCAAATACTTAATTAGACGTAGAGTTGACCTAAATTGATAAGTAACTAGCCAATGGGCAGTGTTTTTTTTTTCTAACTTATATCAAAAGCTCGTGGGTGTTACACCTGACGAGCAATTGACTTTTATATTGGTATTTGTACCGTCCTTATGTCAGGGACGTAATCCTAAATATCGAACTGTAAGCGTTACACCTGACGTGTTTTTGATCAACTACACTACATTACTAGGCACAATGCCAACACCTATGTCGCCTACCTCTTACGACGTGTAATTTGTGAGGTGTGAAATACAGTCTGTACATTATTTATATATCCCATACTTACATGGAACTTGAAATTAGAATGATCATCGGTAACTGTATGTTAACTACCTACAATCACCGAGGTGTAATTGACGAACGTAATGTAAATTAATGCAAATATCCCCGTTATTTCGGTGAATAAGGGAACAAGCACCTTGATTAAGTACGAGTATTTAAATTTTGTTTTAATAAATTAAACTTTTAATTGAATAAATGTTTTACTTACGGTTTTTAGCAAATCTTATCAATGATCTGTAAGAATAGGTAACATTTTTATATAGCCAGCAATTGTCAATATTCTAACCGAAGTTGGAACACCTCATTTTATAATTTAATTACTATTGCAAAGGCGTGCATTGATTATAATTTAATTACGTAATATAACGTAATATTGAGATTTAACAGGAACAACAAACACTATCTATGAAGGGTATAGTAGGTAGAGAATAAAAACAAACTATTAGTATTGTACATCGGTGTGAGGTTATACACTATAAGAATATTCTGACGGACCAAGTTTTATATAGCCTATATTCTAACTTCTAAACTAAAATATATATCAACCTAATTTTTATTTTCCATTCGTAATTTTTTTTGCGCAATCTCATTTTTTCCCTAAGGAACTTCTACTAATTCATTTGTACTTAGTCGCTTCCAAGGTATGGTAAGATGGCTGCAGTGATAGTCGAGTGGCAGCCCTGGCCGTCCCGTGACCGGTAGAGCCGGATTAGGGTTATCAACCAGACGACCACTTATTTGGAGCCAATTTTCCTCGTCCGCGCGATCGGCAGACTACATGAAAGTTAGGTATTATTAATTTACCTACCTACCTTATTTCATAAACCTGACCACTGAATAAGGAGTCGTCGTAGGTTATAATATCTGCTGGTAATAATAATAATAAAATGTTTATTGTTTTCAGGAAACATAAAAGCAGGAAATAGGGTGAGATCTCCTTTTATGTAAATTATTGTTTACGTCAGATGAACTCACTATTTTACAACTGTACATTTTTACAACTTCAACATGTTTACTGCTTTACTTGTATTTTATCACTTTTACTCTTAAAAAGGCATCACCTTCAACGCTGGTGAATAACATACCATAATATACGTCACGTTTCGTTTTAGTGACTACGATTAAATTACCCTTTTCATCATCACTGGACTTTCGGGGGAGCTGATGGTTAGTATTATCATATGTACCAAGCTATACTCCTAATTTGTAAAAAAAATTACAACGAGATTTTTGAAATCAGCGAGAATAGATGGAGTTGAAATTAGTGACCCTGGCTGGCAGTCCTTAGAGTCGTGGGTCCGATTCCCACTCGGGACAAATATTTGTGTGATGAACATCGGTGTTTGTTCCGTGTCTGGGTGTAATTATGTATTTAAAAATATAAATGAATGTATCAGTCTCTGACGCCCAAAGTACAAGCTCTGCTTTGTTTGGGGTCAGGTGACCGTGTGTGGAAATGTCCCAGATATTTATTTATTTAGTTACAACTACACTAGGTATTTATCTATACTATGAACTGTACCGTAGTTACCAAGGCAAGTACCTATGATCACATTCACAATAAACAAGTGTTAAAAGAAAGGACAATTTTCGCAAGAACGCAAGCAATTGAATAACAAGGAACGCCATAGTCGTTTGAACCCCGACGTTACATAAACAAATCTAACGTAAGTCAGTGCCTTTGGCCTCGATTCCACATGTTGCTTATCTGCGGTGATTTCAATATCTTAATTGGTTCACAAATGAAGATAGCGCATTGTATGTTAAGTACGTAACTATATTTTGTCGATTTTTTGTTGTTACCTTGTTTACTTTTGATATTTTAACAATGAAAGTGAATTTTTTTAAATTATTTTATTATTATTAAGGCTTTATTTATTTCTGTAATATACAAGTAATACTTTTTTTCCTAACTTACATAAGATGGTGGCTTGGAGTTGCATCGACCTTGTATATTTAAGTATTAGTTAAGTGTATTTTCAAATACGTAAATAATTTTATATATTAGTAGAAGACTTATTGAAGATTTTCTAAAACGAATTCAGTCGTGTTATTGCGGATACAAAACGAAACATAACTAATCTCTAACACCTAGTGATGGATCCAATACAATATAAATTAATTGATATGGCCTCAAACCGTTACGAACGGCGATGTCTGTCTAAATCGTTGTAGGTCAAATAAAATCCACACGTACAAAAGCTATTATAGCATCGTTATTTTAGAGTTCAGCAAATAAATTACGTTAATTAAAAATAATAAAACTTACCAGTGGTCATGGACTCTAGATTATTCTGGGACGATAAAAATAATTAAAAATGTAGAATACAGCCATGCGTAACACTATGTAGAAGCTCTGAGTTGAGAAGAATACAAGTTTGCTTTGGCTTATCTAGAATATTTTACAAACTTTGGTAGTTCAGAAAAGCCTTTATAGGATACAAAAGGCTTGTATTCTACAAAGGCTTTTCTGCAATAACTACCATGTCATGGAGTGTTAAAGACTATAATATTTGTAAATAGTACCGTTGTTACTTCGGTAATAGTTTGTACCTATGACCATACTCACAATAAACAAGTGTTAAAGAAGAGGACAATTTTGGCAAACGTTTATCAAGTAGGTATACGTTTGACCCACGTCCGACCTTCCGACACCAATAAAATCACAAAAACCAGTCGATAGAGTCATCGGCAGGGGTGAGGTGATGCGCGCGGCGGCTGCGCAGTCCGCAAGGCTAGCACGGATTCCGCTCGCATGCGCCTACACAACCTTGCTGCAAGGCTCTCGGCTAACGAGCCGCTGACGTATTCCGCGTCACTCGAGGAACGACCCATCTCCGCCCTGACCTTAACTAAGCCAGCTAGCGAACATCGATTAGAATTGTTCATTGATTATTGTAGACACGCTTCAAGATTAGGGAAGGCAGGATAACGTTGACCTTCTATCAATTTATTTTTCTAACTAGCTACGATGATGGCTTGAATAAGACTTGTCATCATTACCGGACTTTCGGGGGAGCAGGTGGCTCTCACCCTTGGAAGGATCCTCATAAAGATAACGTTGATCTTCGATTAATAGGATGATTCCTTAATTTTTAAATGCAAAACCTGTACTATCAACGAAAGTTTGCTAATTCTCTAACTTTGACGAGATTACTACTAGGAATGGGTTGACCATCATGTAAGTCACGTGGTTTATAAAGGACCACCAACGTGTTATTCGCTCGCCTGTCCTAGATTTTACGTAAACATACCACAACCTTCATTTAGTAAACCGTGGCATGTCTGGGATGCCATACTGTTATCTGGTGTACTGCGTCATTAGCACGATCCTGGGCAAGTCTACCGGCGCCGGCGCAGGCTCACGACTATTCAAAGTACGTTTAACGACCACTTTTCAAGGAACTATTTGAATTGACGACATGTTATTTCTTTATATTCAAACGCTGTAAACGGGACCTAGAAAAAACGTTGCTACTTTGATGATGCAATAATGAAATAAGTTTCATTTCAAACTCTTTTAAAAAAATATGTAAAACTCTATTGTAAATGTAAGTTTATTCAAAACGCTTGACATTTGTACAAGATAATTACGACTTCTAATTACATATGATAATTCGTAAAAATGTAAATCAGAAAGAAGTAATACAAAACTCGGAAATTGCAAAAAGTATTGATATGCATCTAATGATTGAGGGCTACTTTCAATTTACTAATCAAAATCATTTTAAAGCACCGATTTTTTAGAAGCAGCGCATATTTTCAATTCTTTTAATTGCTGGACAGGCAGAGTAATAATAGCAAGTGGAGCACAAAACCAATCTTCTCGTAATCATAACTCATCTCACGGACTAAGGCTAAGGGTTTTATCTCATTAGGACACCGCCCAACGTATCTTGAGCTAAGTGAAACTCAGGAGGGAGAATCAGACACGTTAACATTACTTATACATTACGTCTAAAAAGTGTGACGTAAACGATTTATTCGCGTAACGTCCTTAGTGTCGCTGTTAGATGCGGTGACCGTCCAAGTACATTGGACACCAAATAACTGAATCTATTATTAAGTAACATTCAGTCCAACAATTAAAACCAATGAAAAAATTTGCACTGTCCTTTAAATAAGTATCAATCCAAAAGTACCCCTGCCATAGCGTCTCAATGAGATACGTCCTAGTATTCGCGATTCGCTCCAAGCCACGCGAGTTGTCTTAGATCACACCGCAAGTCAATCAATCAGCACTTTGATCTCGTGCGGTGAGTATAATTTGCCGAAAAAAACTTGATTGAATAATTGGGGATTGCAAATAGCACGATAAAAACACCGCGCATCAAAACGATCGCTTTATGAAGTCACTTGAACATTTTCTTTGATTGAGTCGCTAATTGGTATGAAAATAATAATCTCCAGTTGTTTTCATCCCATTTATTATACTATATTAAGACATATTTTACGAATTTGCTGCTATTGTTTTAGGGACGAAGATTTTCGTCATGTATTAAACTAAAATCTCTCAGATGCAATTTTTTTGCAAGTTAAAACCAAAACCCCTGACTTTTTTATTCAATCGTAAAATGAGTAGTTTTTTTATGTTGTATAAAAATATCGTTTCAAAAATAGCACGGATGCAGCTTAGCAAAAAGTTAATCTAAGCGTCAGAAAGAACAACCAATTGTTTCCAGGCTTTCCGGCACCTACCGAAAATTTACCGAGGAAAACATCGAATGAAAAGATTTCTCGTAAGTCATGATGGGTCCATCAATTTATTTTTTATATATCTAGTACCTTACTTAATGAGGCTTGTGGCTATTGTTCTCGTGGATTTGCCGAAGCAAAAACACCTAATAATGAATGTGCATGCTTGACACAAACAAATTGCGGGAAACCTGATTCTAGAAGATCTAAACACGTAATCAATTTGAATTTTATGGTGTTATGGACTCTAAATTTAACTGCTGGGTCTGGCTTTATTGTACTTTACAATGTTTTTCGAGATAATTATTGTATTATTTCCTTCCAAAATAACTCTGTTGTTCTTATTTCTGTATTATTATAATATTTTGTACGTACTTATCCTATATGAACACAAATGTAATTTTAATACAATAGAGTACAAAGTCCTATAACGGAATTGTGTTGCGTACATAATGTTATGTTTATGTTCTGTGTATGAGTGGTATATGATAAAAATCTGGCGACTGGTAGACCAACTCACCCGGTACCAAAAGCGGCCAAATAACAGCTTGATTATTGTATTATCAATTGAATATAGCAAACTGCATAGACACTTAGTGTTAGTCAAATCCTGGCCAAGGTTCACGATTTGTTTTACTCGCAGATATTTCAATCACTTCACACCGAGTTAAGGACGTTGTAAATTTATACTTAAACCGGCAAATTACATGACAGTGTAATAATACCAGCGCCAAATACCAGGTCGTTCCACCTGTTTGGAGCCGGAAACAGCGAATCAGTCAGATTACAGGGTTAGCTGTAAACACGATTATGCTGACGCTTATTGTTGTGAGACCGTGATGGTGATGACTGTTGACGAAGCACGTCTGTGGAGCCCCCACGCTGGTGTGAACACAATCTAGAGGTATGAGAATGCGCCGATAGAGCCTACACACCGTGTCACATCAGCAAGCTAGATATGAGCACGTGCAAGGTGCCCGCACCGCTGTCCAATCAGCACAGGCATGTGGCAGATAAGGGTCGCCTTGTAGGCGTTCCCGGCTACCTTAACGCTGCGTGTCTTCAGACCGCATAGCGACGCAATAAAGACCCGTGGACGTACATTCAAACTGCGCCCTTTACTAGTAACAGATTCTTACTCAGTTAAGGCCTTGACTTGTCGTAAATCCTATAAGAATTGTTCTATTTATGAAAAAAAATTCGATAGCGCCCTGAGACGCCTGGAACGCCTTTCCCTTAGTTATGTCTCATTCACAATTTAAAACAACTTAACCATTGCCTCCTACTTCGTTCATCTAATAAAATAAAACTGGTCTACCCATGGCATATCAGATACGAGCTGAGCTGGCAGATAGAAGCATTCTTGATTTATACGCAATAACGAGATCGTATGAACCATAGATTACCTAGTATGAATGATCATGAACGAACATGGCTAACTCAGCCATGGTTTATAACCCGGACGGAGCTTACAGGCTGGCTACAAGTAATTTATTGGAAATATCGCAAAACTAAAATCCACTTTAACGCCACTTTTTTTAAAAACTTAATATTATGTTTTAGAAAATGTTAATCACAATATACCGATACCGAGACCAATTTTTACAACACCACTAATGATTGTTTTTGAGTCTATCTATAATTGTCGATGTGTTTGCAATTTTCTAATGAACCCGCATTATGAAGTATGGTAATGTATTGCAATTAGAAATATGTTACTAATTATAGTAAGTGTAACGACCTGTCAACTGCACTTGTTGCATTACATAAAGTTTATAAAATTAGAAGTAGTAGTAAGTAGTAAGAAAGTATGGTTTGTTCTTTTTTTATCCTCCACTTTACAGGAATTCTACCTCCTCATTCGATTGAATATATGAATTTTCCTTACCACGTACTAAATTTTTAAGATACAGTAGGTATCATCTGTCAACACTATCACTATCTTCAGCAAGATTTTGCCAGTGATTTTTTCAAAGTCTACATCAAAAGTGGATAATTTACTCTTTACTCGTAGGTAGTGCGAGCATTGCTCGGTAGTTCACAATAAGAAGGATCGACAAACCGCATTTGTCGTCATTCACTCCGCACAAAACGTAAGCACTTCATCTTTTTCTAAACAATACTTTTTATTAGGTAACAGTGACGACTAACGAGCGTGTAACAATGATTAGTGGAACGTAACAAAAGATTTTCTTATCAATACTTTTATGAGCGATGCATGAAGGAACAGGTAAAATAATTATAGAGAAAGATGATTCAGTACCTACACATTGCATTATGAATGTGTTGTTGTTTGTTAGGCTGTCGGGTTTATATGACTAAAATTGAAAATTGTGAATCATTTGAGGTGTTTGCACCCTGAACTGCGTGTACCTGTCTCATTTTATGATAATAATTTTCAGTTAACCTATTGTCGTTAAAAGATTCAATCGCAAAACAAGATACATTACGATATCATTATTTTGTTGTTATACGTGTATTATACTCTACCTATATGACGCATAAGACGCGGAAACAGTCACATTCGGAGTTCCAAGCCGAAATGTTTAATTAGTGAATTACTTAAGTGCCGTAAAGCGCATTGTGATAATAATTAATAACATTAATAGGACCTGACATAATTTATAGCGTTGTACAGGTGGGGTCTCGTCGCGTGGCTCCCTCTCCCTCTTATTTACTCTTTACACTTGTCCTCTTTTGTGACGTAAATATTGTTCTGCGAAAAATAATACGCTCAGCAAATATTTGAATGGTGTAAAGTTATGTTGTATTAACGCGTTGAATTATAGCATGACGTGCCTCAAAGCAAACTGGTATATCAAATCGCGGATATAGTGACATTGTATGGCTATTATAGAACATTGGTCTAGTTATTTATATATGTATATTTAAGTGCATTTATTTTATGGTTAAAGAAATTTATTTCATATAAAAAAAAAACTTATGCGAGTAGTTTTGCAAGACTGCCGAAAAAAGAAGAGTTTTTTTTTGCATTTCCGAAATTAATGTCATATACATAATCGTATTCATGGATATAATATACTTTCAGTATAAGTTTTAGTTCGTTTGTTTTCATTTAGTAAACATAGCACAATTTGACAAATTGACGAGTCGATGTTAACAAGATTATAAATAGGTTCACGTTCAATATTTGCGTACTCTATCAGAAGTGGCATGTTAACGGAGAGATATTTAATACAATTACTCGCGTACTGTTTGGTTCAATATTTAGATTAGAACTGTGTTATACTTCTTGTATGCAACTTTGTTCAAGTGTCCATTTATATGTCATATAAATATTGATTTTAGTACTTTTTAAACCATCCAAAAACAAAGGAAAATAATAATAAAAAATAATATTCTCGGTCAGTCTAATGACAGCTTTACTTAATCTATTAAAGTTAGATCCTAGCCTTAATGTAAGTGTAGCGTAGTATATTGTAGACATATATCAATGTAGTAAATAAGAACATGTAATAATTCTTTTCAGCGATGACAAATTGTACGACTGTTGTCTCTGTTTATGAATGAACTAGAGGGCTTTCAATTGACAGGTATGAGTAATAAATAAGAGTAATAATTGGCTACGCTTAGTTTATTGATTTCACAACATTCCAAGTAATATTCTGAAAAACATAGATAGAGCACGTCATAAATACAAGATATTTGTAGTGCAAGAAGAGAGAATCATGTAACTTATCAGAAAAATAAAATTATCAGTATCAATTTTAAAATGTATCATGTACCAGTCTTTGTATTTTGCTGCTAATAAACACAACTACATTTTGAACTGTTTTAGTAGGAGTAGACATACGATGAGGGCTTTGAGTAGCCTCGTCATGATGCGGGGGCTCTCACTCATAATAGTGGAAAAAAGGAGACAAGTAAACTCACAAAATCATGTAGTATATTGATACCTAAATATTTAGTTAGTGTGTCATTTTAACAGTGAATTATCTTATATAACGAATCACGTGTTGTATGCTCACAACACGTGCTTGAACAAAGCTAATCATATTATAACCATTTATGTAAAAATTTAGTACGCATGTCGGTTCAGAAATGCACATTGCATCGCTTTTAACTGGATGAACGCAGTATAATTAGACATACGGGTAACAGCTTATCAGCATAATGCATTTTTTAGATTTGTTTAACCACTGCACATAATAAAGTACGTAGTCCATATAGGCTGGTACTATAATTATTGTCAAGCTTTAAACGTTTCATAGTTTAGCATTCGACTACATTAGGGGTATTTGGGTTAGATACATATTTTGTGGCAGTTAAGAAAATAGAGGTATATGTTTTAATTTTCTTTTTTTTAAATCAATTATACACAATATTAAAGCTTTGTTTCTTTTTTTTTTGTTATGAGTAGATACTCGTAGTAGTTATATTTTTACCTTGATACCAATTCCGTTCTCAGGGAAGGGTGTAGGCATACAGACTGACAACAAAGTAATCCTATAAGGGAAAGTAATTAGGAACTATTTGTACTATTGTGATCCGGAATCCTAAAAAAGTTGAAGTGGAAAAGTTTTAACTGGGAATTTCTAATATTTTTATACTTTGTTACAGAACACGATTTCGAGCAATATAAAAGGTTTGTTACATGATTGTAGCTGCATTAGTTTGTGGGTCAGAAGTGTACCAGGCTGCACACTTTTGGTTCAGTGGATCATGCAATGTTTCGATCGCCGCTGGCATCGGAGCTAACGGTTACTACTTATCACACACGTCACATGAGTCTGGCATCCGTCTCCTCCTCGATCTCGTTCCTCCAGCCGCCGTTCCGTCCACCGAACGATGTCACCCAACATTATCTATGCCAACTTAACGGTCGCCTGTTCCTTAAGCATTTACTTTGTCCATTCCGTAAAGATCTACAAACTCATTAGTTTAACAGGTCGTATTTACAGTGTTTGTTTTCTGGCATTGTGCATAACAAAAGCGATATGCACTTTACGACACTGTTGAGTTTTCAGCGCAAATCTTCCATTATTTGAACACCTTTATTATTTGAACGTGACAAGTGTTCCACAATTGTCGTTCTTCGGAGAACCGCTACTGAGTATAAAGGATTTTTTTTTATCAACGGAAATTGCTTCAGTCATTACGTATATGAACTTATGAATCTTGAATGGCCGTTTGTTTATCTAAGTATCAATTAGTATTATTATTTTTAGCGGGCATACCTACATTCATCATTTTGTCTATGCATCACACAGTGACAATAAAAATTCATGATTATGATTTGATTTGGAAACTAAAAGGAAGTATTAAAAGTATATTTATAAAATAGATAGTACGTACACTTAACGTATATAACTTACAGATCAAAGTACTGACTGAATAATACAATCCTTAATTGTGCGTTCAGGTTACTTATTTCCATATCGTTGAAGATAGAATCACCTATCTTATACAGATCTTGGATCGTGCTGTTATTTATAAATGCGCAGTTTTCTTAGAAACCCAGTTGTAAATAGTAGGTACTATAAAAACAAAGGGAAAAGCCTATTAAGGAAACTGATAAATTTTGGACAAATTTAGTTTGTTGCGTTTGCTTCAAAATAATAACTACAAATTAGTCATATTGATACTAGTCACGTCATTTACGATTTCGTTTATAACTGTTACACACTGATGTGGAATATTTTCTGTTCAGCGCATCGGAAAATATTAGGTATTTGTACCGATCTGGCAAGTGTGAGTCATTCGCATGAAAAAATATCAATAATAACGCTTTAATACGTGTAAGACATGCTCATTTACTGTGGATAAACTGTCACAGAACTGTTTATTCAGCAGGAAACACAGTCTGATTAAATTAGAATGTTAATACTGGAGCGGTTGGCCTCAGAAGATGGTTTAATAAAGCATAGATACATAGATGCAAATCCATAGTACAGGTACAGGTCCATCGATATCGTTGAGTTGCTCGTTATAGTTACAATCAATCACTTTTATATTGTTACCTTTCATGATATACACCAATAGTCGTATTTTCATGTGGTATAAAATACAAAATTATGTTTGTTTGAATTCATGGTTTTATCACAAAAAGAGTTTTCTACAGTCATTATTTAACTTCGAAAGGAACCCTTGGATATCCGACTCGCTCTTTACAAGATTTATGAAAGTACACAAAACTTATTTCACAAAGTTGCGCCTGATCCTTGCACCTCCATAGGGCTTGTGGAACTTACCATACCGACTGTTGTATCGTTTCAAATATAGTTAAATTCATGTAGATATTACCTGAGCATGCTAACTCATATTCCCACGTCATATTATTGGGTAGATAAGGACATGGACATCAACATAAGTATGGCCAACGAGCGTGGGTGATCGTAACTTTTCAGCGGGCACGATTTTTCAATACGCCACACGTTTGAATGGTCGTGGGTGTCGCAGATAGGGTTGCTAACCGTACGGCTTTCACTAGGTTCATCCTAATGAAGAGCATCCGTGGAACATTCGGTAGTGGTGCTTTAAGCCCGGGCTTTGAAATGTTTAATAGACAGACATATATATATGCAATGGGCGGAACAAATCTCAGAGAGAGCCGAAGGAAACAGTAAGTTGACAAAATCATTAATTATGTTATCCGTAACGGAAGTACTCCTATGATACTATGGAATGACATCAACGTGTGATGGTGCGTCTTTGCAGCCTTTCAGTCAAGGTTGCCATTTACCCTATATTGTAAACTGGATGCATGCGGTAGCGGTGGCGCGGTTCAACAAATTGCTCGCGCGACACGGTATAAATTATAATAAACAAAAAAAATTAAAATAGGTAACTGAAAAGTGATCTGCGTAGCATGTGTCGAGGAGTCAGGAGACACCGCAACCCTGGTCTTCCGCAGATACCTTATCAGGGAAATGCTTAAGATTGTTTGAGCCGATTGCACCGCGGTCGCCACCGCCACCGCCACCGCCACCTCGTGCCTTCACTTTGCAGCCTCAACCAGCCTTTGAAGATGGCAGCCCTGTGCCATCTGAACGTGACAGCGGGCCGCGCTCGGCACTTACCGCAAGCACTGCGAGTTACGACCAGCGCTAATGACCAACAAGTAACCTCTCGGAAATAATAAAACGTTATTTTTTTTCTTATCTCAAAAGTACGCTGGAAAGTTGTAAATATTTTCTAGTAATTAGCTCGTTAGGATTTGCAGGACATCAGGGCAAATTATTAGGCAACCAGTGGAAATTACCACGTTAACGATCTAAGTCAACAACTGATCAAAATATGCAGCGTAATGTTTCTGGTTGTGCATATGTAATACGTATCTCTTTTTGATGTGGTTGTACAAATCCTCTACACTCCACTTATTCGCAAATAAGTGTAGTACTGAGAAAAGTTTAGTCACTAAAGCCCCCGGTTGGTTCACCTTTTACATGTGTTTGCTAATTTGATAATTAAATCTCATAGAATCTTGATTGTCTTCTGTTCCTATTTTCTGATTTCTATCTTATTCTATATCAATATCGTCAGTGATAATGACGGTCCCTGGTACAAAAGGCTGTACTGAATGGCTGAGAACTGACAACACATTGATTGTTAATGAGCCAACTCGTTAAGATCGACTCAAACTCACACTGATTACAATTTGTGGAAACAATTCTAGTTATTAATACCTTAATAAGTAGATTCGATAGCTGTGATATCAATTTCTAAAATGTATAATTTTTAATAAAAAATATCATTATCAAATATTGATGACTAAGAAATAAAATTGCAATAAAAAAATAATAGCTCCGCCGCAATGAACATTTAAAATTTACTGCGAAATATTCCGCAAAGGAATTTTAACGAAACCTAGATAGTCCAGTCAAAATAGACAAAAATAAGTGCTAACTTAGACAAAATTCGCATAGAGCTGAAAATTGCCAGAGACGTTAAATACATCATAATAAACGAAATATCAAAAATCCCCATCAATCCTACTTCTGCAAAAAAATTTATTCAAGGTCAAAAGTATAAAATTAAGGATTTTTCCATTATTCTCGAAAACAGTAAGTATTATCGTAAAAATAGGTCAAACAAAAGTTGTAGATCATACAATTTTCTACAAAAATGGTCCAGTCACTTTTTCTTTTCCGACTCACTATTCGCGAGATATCGTGGTTTTAATCATTAGAAAATTCATTTTTTACATAATATGCATTCATCTGTTGATATCGTTTTTGATCGATATATGACCTGGAATAGGTTCACTAGAGTAACCACGTTAAAAACCGCCCAAGTGTGAGAAAAAAAAGCATAGGTTTTGTATGAGAACCCACTTTACAAGTTGGTTTCATGTTATTTCTAGTATTAGATGTTATAGAGGCAACTGAGATACATCATTCGTTAAAATTTTAACTGTCTAGCACAATCGCATGGGAGCCTGGAAGCGTTTGAAAATACAACTTTTTCAACTTTGTGCATCGCTATATCTCTGAAATGGTGAATCTTAGGAACAAAGTGTTTAGACATTTTTTATAGATAATTACGTGATAAGTAATTTTGTCATACATACTTTTATGATTAAACTTACCGTTTCGCTCAAAAGTGCATAAAACTGATATTTGTGACATTTGACCTTGATTATTTTTTTTTGCAGACGTGGGATCGATGGGGACTTTTGACAGATTATTTGTAATAGTGTTCCCAACATTCATGCCAATTTTCAGCTCTATGCGAATTTTTCCTAGGTTAAATGTCTATTTTGACTGGACTAAGATCGATTAAGTGAGAATTTTCAATGGAAATTTTTGTAAAAATATTATTCTACAATCCCTGTTATTGATTGCATGTGACAGTTGCTCTTGATTGCCTTGCTGTATATAATATTGTCAATAACACTGTCCATACCATCTCCTGGTTACTAGATAATATCGAATAGAATATTATTGGTTGAATGGAGTATTTTAGCATCAACTTTTTAATATATGTATAGGTAATACGTATTTAATTGATAGATTGATGGAATGAAGTAGATTTGACACGTTTGTTTAGAAACCTCGAATTTACTTTTAATAATAAGTGTTACAAATTAATTTTACATGATATATTGAGATTTTTAATTAATTTATTTCGGGATTTAGATTCTTTTCTATTCAATGAAAAAAACATTTGGTTATAATAATCACTAAGAGTGGACTCACATAAACTTCGTAGGAAGTAGGACGATTCGATTATAAAAAATCACATTAAATATCTCGAATATAACCAATCCACGTAATTATTAATTAAAGAACCAGACCAAGGCGGTTAACTCGTAAAATTTTTATGTTAACAAACGGCTCCGATAAAACCATTAACAAGGATCCAAAGATGTTATAACAATTTCGATTATAGATATCGCATATTGTTTATTTATTTTCTAGTTTTAGTGAAATACCCGTTAATAGCTCCCCATTAGTAAGATCAATTACTAATCGTACAATCAGTGCCCCAAATATCTGTTAGACGTTATTTTGACAGAGAACCACGCACTGCGCTCATGTCATTTCAGTCATCAAAACAAAAGTTATGACTTTACATTTTTATCTTATTTTAATCTGGGTAACATTTTTGCTTGCCTGGGCGCATCTCCTAACCTCAGTTCATGGGATACTCGTAAACCTTACATAAGACTTATGATGTGTCAATAATTCCCTTAACCTTTGCTATTTCAAACTTTACAGATCAACTGCTTACCAGCAGTAGTTAGCTTTGTTTGTTTAATGTCAAAAAAACATCAAGACTCCACTCTGTGTACAGTCAAAAAATCGGTCTGTTTCAAACTTAAACTATATATCTTCGTAGTTGGCAAAGAATCGGTTTCGGGCGTGAAGATCTTATGCTCCACAATGCCGTAACTAAGCGTAACGTTTCTATTCAGTAGTACACTAGAATTCAACGCGCCGAACACCAGCGGAACGATATACAATTACATAAATTATACTAACATAATGCTCAACTCGCTCACATTCACTCTCCAGATGTTTGGACGCAATAAACGTTGCTCCTGCTTAATGAGACACTGTTTACCTCTGAAACTAAACACATTACCACTCTTTTGCGGCACGCAGTCGGGTAAAAAAGCAATAATATTGCTTCAAACGAATCGTAGTAGGTAAGTACCTAGCAAGTGCCTACCCATATCGAAATATTTTTATTAACAAACCTTAACATTCGAACGTTATGTTATGTTTAAAGTATCTATTATTATATTTTTTGTATTGCTGCACTGGCAATGAATAATACTCATAGTGATATATTCATGAAGGCCCATAAAATCTATTACTTCGTGTGACACTAATTTGATGATTTGATATTGTATCATGACCGGACAGGACCACATTTATCTCGTTCTAGTCTCGATATTTTTCAAAATACAAATAATGTCCCCAGTCATTATGTGTTATTTTAACTTTGCCGTTATTTATACACGGAAACGAGTGTTAAAGTATGAACGTTACTATAGCCACAGTATAATGAGTCATTACTTGGCATAGGCATTCAACGGCAAATACTTGTGCCTTCATTATGTGATATATTTTCGTACCATAGCGGTTTACTACGAAAAGCCCTTGGTTTGACACGGTCCCTTCTCCTTTCCCTCTGAGAATTGAAATACTAATCTACAATTCTGTTTGACTATGCCTCCTCTTTACTATTTCCTACAAGGAATTAGTTGACTATTAGCATTTGCAGTTGCATCTTACTATAATATGATCTGTTATTGAGTGAGTTGACTGGGCATAAGTCAACTCACTGAAAAACTTAATGTGTCTAAGTCTTACAGTTAAAGCATAACTATATTTGTTTTAACTTACTAATCTACATGAAGCAACCGCTTACTCTTGTCTATGTATTATTAAAGTTCTAGCAACATAATATAAAGCAATTTTATTTCGATACTTCTCTACCTACTAAATATCAGGTAATATGACCTTGAATGTAAGGCTTAGAACTAGCATAAGGGTTTGTAGATCTTCAATATTATGATATTCTTTCAAATTATAAATATCAGTATCACGAAAATTATTTCGACGTTATGTAAATTTTACTGTGTATTTGCTACTTTGAAAGATAACTGTGCTTTATCAGTCAATTTTAATTTTTAAAAAACTACCAACAAAATATTTTGTTATTTATGCAGAGGTTGCTGTTATTTAGACGCTTTATATTAATATTTACGCATAATGTTCTTTATTTCGTTTTTATGAAACATCTAGGTAGTTAACCTTACCGCTCTATTAAGGCTTAATTGCATTTATTGTATCAAGTAGTTAATTTCAACCGCATGCAAGTAATCAGCGATTATATTTCGATATACATACATGAACAATATGAAGGTTTTACGTTACCATGAGAAATTGTTCGTAGGTCAATCTTGTGTCACAAGTTTAGCGGAGATGTAAAACCCTGTACTGAGGGTACTACAACAAGGAACAGGTCACTCGAAGTAGCATTTTTTACTAACTAACTACAATGATGACTTGGAGTGGTCTTGTCATCTTCACCGGACTTGAGACGGAGCAGGTGGCTAGTGAGTTTTCTTGATGAGTATATGTTACTGACGTAAGGATATTTTGGCCTACCTTACCTATGAAATTTGTAAAACGCTTTCTGTTTATAATCTTTAAAAGATTTGCATTTTAAATCATCATTGAAAAATTGAGATCCAGATCCGGTTTGCATTTGATAGATGGATATGTCAAAACAAAGGACATTGCCCTTGGTTCCCGCGGGAGGCCCGACGTGGGCCTTGACTGTGGGTGCATTTGCCTACATACGTTGCCAAATCCTTGCGGCCGACGCACTCGGCAAACGTGTTTCTTTGCTCAACTTGGATTCCGAGCGAGACCGGTTCCCGTGCGGGCTGTGCGGGACCGAAATAGCCTGAAAACGAACGCCTCTCCGACCTGGACCACTAACATCCGCGAACTTGACCAATCTGTGAACTTACCACACGTTTAACTGCCGGATTCTTTGGTTTTTTTTTTCAAGACGCAACGTAGACACTTTCATGCACCATGCAATTTTTTTCGAGTAGTAATTCTTACAGTCTAAGTTAGTTTATTATGATTAGATCTAAAGTCATCGTATTTTATCGTAAGTAAGTTGCCCGTTATTACGTTGCACGAACTAAGAAGGATTTATTATAACTAGTTTCTCAGATATATTTTACAACTATCTAAATCGAATCTAACTTTAATTAAGTATTATCTTTTACTATTTGCTTATGTTTACTTTGCAAAGTATTCTTTATAAAAAATAACGTCTACGATCTTTTTATTATTTAATACGTCTGTTCCCATAAGAAGATCTGTCCAAAATTCAAATTATAAATTAGAATAATATTGCCTGGTTATCGGTTTCGCATGTAGTTTTTCATTTTGAATGTGTGCGCGTAAAAACCCGAATAGGTTCGGCGCGCAAGTCCTGTCCAATCCGTTCTCAATACGCGTTGTCAGTTATTTGAATGTAGCTAATGATTCAGATAAGTATGTCGAGTGTCCGAGCAAATAAACCATTTTGAATTCTAACTTTTTATTTATACATATACCTGCATCGACCGTTATCCCGATGTTGACTGGATTCGTATGAGGGTCAAGGTCATTTTTCAAGCATCTATTACTTTCAATGGCTGCTGTCTTCGCGTAACACGTCAAAAACAAATAAATGCCGCGCAGTTTTGCCAACTTTTTACTTTCTAATATTGATTTAGGCTATGCTATTCTAATATTGTTGATATTAATTTGTGAGAGCGCCGTGATTTAGAACTTGTCAAGAGGTAACGGAGATCGTTTTAATCGATTACGTCCAGTTGTAGTAGTGGCAATTAGCAAGTTATATCCTGATTGAATCTTGAGTAAATATTATCATAACTAGTAGTAATAGGTATAGTCAATCAAGGAAACATATAGGGCATGTTCAAATTAAGGGGCAGCTTTAGAAAAAAGTCCAAAAATCCAAAGATTGAAAAGCTAGGTATACGTTTAGGCTGCAAAATTGTTAAAGTACGCACTCAAAATATATTTAATTGGAATAGGGTCCTGAGAAAAAATGTAAAATCTATATTTGTATCATCACAAGCGCGGTTGAGCTGCCCGTGCTGTTATGCAATGCCTTCTAAGCTAAGTTTCTTCACAGCAAGCACCGACTTCAACTGGATTTAACTAGTTATATCCAGTTCAATTCCAATACTTACGACGCATATAAATCGTTGATGTTTATTTTGGACAACACGCTTGATGCTGGGCGCCTCTATTAAAACTATAGGCACTTAGAAGTTTTTGTTCAAGTGTTAATTATGCATTATAATATTTAATAACACTAAAAGTGGTGTTTTACTGAAAAGATATCTATAGATAAACCAATTAATTTAATTAACAGGTATGTCATGTACAAACGCTATATATCTGAAGGAGGAAGTGAACATTTCCCTGACTCAAATAAAGTTGAAGCGATAATGGCAATTAGGCTTTATTGTAACCATGACCATAATTCCAAAATAAAATATCTCCATATTACTGCCCCAATTCAAAAATAAATATTATCTGCAAGGTAACAAAACTTGTTCCTTGCTCTATTTTGAGGTGAAGATTCTTATGTCGGAGATCCGATTATAGAGGTAAACAAATAAATAACAAAAATTACAAGATTTTGGATTAAACGTAAAGTTTTGTCATGTTTAAAAATGTATTTTCAGGTATTTAAGATTATATATTTACTAGGAATGTATGTAACCCCTTAACAATATACGCTAAAATACATTTTGTGCATGTTTTATAATGTTCTGTAGAATATTAATCATTGTAATATAGGTGAATAATGGCCACTTTTATTGAATTAGTTACTACCTAAGCAGGAGGACAACTATTTAATATTTTCATTCTGGGTTTAGTTTTCTGATAAAAATAACTTAGTTTTCAGTTTTTGTATTGGTAAGTATAGAATAAAAAATTGTGGTTGAGCAATTTACAACTATTTTTACCTTTTATCATCGAATACCCATTTCATGTCATTAGTTTGTGGTTTGCTGGTAAACAAGATGATGAGACAAAATTTTGGAATAATGTTAAAATTCTTCTTAAACATTTCGTAACGACCTGCAGAAATGTAAACATGTCCTCAAACGGTGGCTCTTGCGAAATCGCGATGTAAGGAGCCTCGCACATAAAGCTAACGAAGGGCCAAGATATGAAGATATCCTTCAAAGTATTTTTAGAACCAATAATTCTTATTCAAATGTCGGCTTTGTTTGCCATAAATTGCATATATTTCGGAAAATATGAAAAATGCGTTGAATATAATAATATATTAATTTGTAATGGTTCTTTATCTGGTTTGCATCAATTTTTCATACGAATTTATTTATATTTTTGGATTATACCCAAGTGTATGGTCACTTTTAAAATGTATACCTAGGTACTAAGTACTTAAAATGTAATTTAAAAATTTAAATTTTATTTTTGTACATTTTCTATTTACCATCATTGAAAAAGTATTTCGGTATTTTAAATTGAATGAGGGATATGAACTCAAGTTCTTGTTTTAAGACAATACATGTTATGAATTCTAACCGTTAAAGATTTTTCTTTGTCTAATCGATACGTTAATGAAGTGTTTTATTTTTGAGTTATAAAATTTTACTGTGCTAAAATATTGATAGTGTTTTCTTAAAGTATGTTTAATACGTTATCGTCACCTGAATCAAATATTCCGTCAATAGTCGTGCAGAGCACGTTTCTGGCCGCACTAATCTCAAACACGCACAGGTGGTATAGTTCTAGCATTTGTCATAAGTTTTATCGAAATAATATTGCATAATATATATATCGATGACAATTCCTTAAGTAGACCTATAATTGTTTCTAAATTATCAGATAACGACTCAAACTTTTTATCCAACATAAATCATTCATTAATAACTTAATGTGTTTTCTTCACAAGCGCAACAGAGTACAAACAATAAAACATAATTAGTTCCTATACCGGTATTTGAAATATTTTCATTAACACTCGGCAAGTTAGCGAGCCGTTGTAGGTGTTATTAAAATAGGTTTTTGTGTTTCGCACCAGTCGCGGGTGAATAATGCGCGAACAAAAGAAGCAAACATACGCGTCGAATCGAGCGCCACTTTTCACTGTGACATCAATATGGAGTACTGGACGGACAAAACACGGTTTAGCGTCGAGACGAAACAAAATCAGTGACTGTTTAATAGCTGAGCGCTGGGTATATTTACAAATACCACCAAAGCTGTTAACCTTAACAGCAGCGCGGTGCGCGAGGTGTAGGTAGTCCTGGCTGGGATCGGCCCAGTGTCCGCTCGCCAACGCATATCTGCGAAAAGTAGCCGGAGCCGTGCGCCCGCGCACCACCGCGCCGAGGAGGCGGGCCTTTTGGAAAGTCACGCTGAAATCGGTTTATCGACTCCCCCAGCCGATCCAACTCGCAAATGCAACAACATTCGCCGTGCATGAGAAAAATAAACTCACTCACCTGTTGTAATACTTCAGAGGTCCAGACGGCTGCGGATTCCCGGTGTGTCTCGTGTCAAGAGAGTAGTCCGGTTTTGCATTCACGTACCGAAGCACGATCACACTGCGTGAGAGAAAGGGCGCGCAACTCGCTCGCAAGTGAGTACTGTCGCGTGTGGTGGGTCTGCGGGGCGCAGCGAGAGTGGGCGTCACGAGCGTGTTGGCGGCCGCGGCTCTCAACTTGGACTGAAGGCCGCGAGGCGCGGGGGCCACTTTATGGTAGCGCACCCCGCCTGCTGCGCGCGCGCCGCCGCCGCAGCCTCCTGAAACCGCGCATCCTGCAACTGAAAACTTTGACGACACAAAACAAAACACATAGAATGATCATCCTGAAAACACTGAAAAAGCCCGAGAAGTGGGTACGTATAATGTCAGTTTTTGTGATAGTCGGATTTTGGCTTAATTGTAGCGTTATATTCAAGATAAACGGAATATCCAAGCAGGTACACAAACTTTGACACATACCTGCATTCAAAATATTAGCCCTTGTTGACGTGTGACAAATACGATAGGTAGGTTGGGATTCAAATAATATAATTATATAATTATGCAATGTGAGTATATTGCAACTATATAATTTTAAAATTACATCTACGAGTAATAATCGATTTTATCAATAAAATCACAGCAAAAACAATGATAGGAAATGTTATTTCCGTGTTTTCGTTTTTATTAGATGTAAAAGAATGGAGACATCTACATCTGAGTTATCAAACTTTATTTGCAATGAATGTATTATGTAGGTAGGTAGGTATTCACTTTATATTTTTCACAATTATTTTTGATTTGGCTTCGGGGTCACAATCGTAAGTGACGATTGTAAGTATCAACACAGGTGTTTTGCTCAAAGAATATTGTCAACGTTTTTCTTTCTTTGATTGTAATTAAAATAATATTCTCAATTTCATTCATTATTCGTTTGTTTGATAGCTATTGTTTATACTGCAAGCTGTGTTTTGAACGCTACGAGTATATCAGTCGCTTAATTGTTATAATCTAATTCGTGGTTGAGACGGAGTTAGTAACTATCAGTCAGCTATTCGTTTCTAAAGCAAAATGATTATTTTTCAATAGAAAGGTTATAAAACGAACCAATGTTTTTTGTATTGTATCTACGAGTAAAATAACTAGCAAAACATAATTATCAAACGTAAGAACTTAATAAATTATATCAGTGAAATATGAATCGCATAAACTTCTTGTTTGACAGTTAAAATCGAATAATTCATATTTATGAATGAATAATGTTGCCTACTCAACACTTTCAGTTTCATAGTTCAGAGTTATCTCTAGGTAGGTATAGGTATAGGTAATAAGAGCTTTTTCCTTATTATACCAATGACTTTACCAATGAACCTTTAATGCTATACAAATATAAAACACGTCAGAATTATGTCCCTAGTAGGTATAAACTAAAACCCAAAAATGTAATAAACAAAGTTAAGGTTAACACTTTATTAAGCCAGTGAGCTAATATATCTGAATAGTTGTGTTCTTGCAAATAGTCAAGTACTTGACTATCCTTACTAATATTATAAATCCGAAAGTAACTCTGTCTGTCTGTCTGTCTGTTACGCTTTCACGCATAGAGTACTGATCCGATTTAAATGAAATTTGGTACAGATATAGTCCAGAGCCTGAGAAAGGACATAGGCTACTTTTAACCGACTGCGCTATAAATAAGTAATGTTTTACCCGTTAAACGTCTCTACGCGGACTAAGTCGCGGGCGTACAACTAGTATACTATATAAAGCACCTAGCTTTATTAAACATGATAATTTTACGTTTTTTAATTTAAAACCTCGTTGATTTCATTAGTGACAAAGAGAGGAGTCTTTGGTCCTGCAGCCAGAAAGTAAGTGGGCCTTAGGTTTTTGATTTCCCAACTGATCACCGAATTTGCGGGGCAGCGGATAGCTCTCAGACCTAGGCTACTTGCCTCATATAGCACGCTGAACCTTGCATCCTAATCAAGGATAAGGATTATCGCTCATCAGTGTTGTCAGATTGCCATCTCACTGAACTATACATATAAAAGAGAGAACAAGATTGCACCATTGCATTTTATATTATAATATTGTCTGCGATTTGCTTCTCACTTTCTTTTCATTCATCACACATATTAATGCCAATAATGACAATAACTATCGTATAATACTAGGATACGTCCCTTAAGTCACCTAATAGCTAAACCCTTCTTATAGTTTAGGAAGAAAAGGCAACGCGCAACTCCTCGGCAAGTCCAGTGATGATGGCAAGGCCATTTTCGTAGTTAGATAGGAAAGAAAAACTTATTGCGAGAAAGCAATTTGCACTTGACCTTATCCAAATACTTTCTGAGATGTGCAAACGAAGTCTGGGGACCAAGGTAGTTAAAATGTTATATTCGGTACTGGGTCACCATGAACAGGTTTCGAGTCCCGTTTGTACTGTTTTATTATTATTCTTTTGTTTGTATGTGTGTTCGTGATAACATGACTTGATATCGACATTGAGTTAGCCAAATTAGAGCCTATTTTAATCTAATATATAAAATTCTCGTGTCGCAATGTTCGTTCCCGCACTCCTCCCAATATACACAGATATTTAGAAAAACTTACTTAAATATTAAACAGCACTATCGGAGAAATTAAATATTTAATATGAAATACGCGGTTTAGATACAGTTTCAAACGCTCTACTTACAGATTCATTCAAGCGCAGTGCCTTAACTCTATGAAGAGTAACGAACTGCGCAGGACACATTTATTAGGTAGGTATTAATATAATAGATCCTAGTATTTAATGTGTGCGCAGACAGACTCTCTTTTCATTACTCTCGCAGTTACAACTTACATGTTTTCAATGCCTCGAATTGTTCATAATTACAGCACAAAAACATTCAGTAATATAATAAAAACAATAATTCTTTATTTGTATTTCTGGGTGTGAATATGTATTTAGGTATGTATTTATAAATATCTATGTACATACATATATCTGTCTCTGATGCCCATAAAGCAAGCTCTACTTAGTTTGGGGTCAACTGACCGTATGTGGAAATGTGCCATATATTTATTTATTTGACACAGATATTTTAGAATACTATATAAAATCATATTTAAATCCCAATTACATGTACTGTTGAAAGTTATAAGTACGAGATTTCTAATAAAGATTAGCGATACCTAAGGAAGTATATTAAATTCCACATAGCGACCTTAACTCGTTGTTTACCGAGATTTTTAGCAATATTAATATTTGAACAAACTTTCCTAAGTGTATTTGCAGGGTTAGGTACTAGTTGTGTTTAAGCTGACGGATACTTTTAAACAATGCGTAAGTGATTTGAAAAGCAATTTAGAATTTGGAAGAGGGTCGCTTATTTGAATATTATGGAGTTTTTATTCCACTTTGAAAGATAAACAATTTACACAGTTTGAGTTACAAAAAAATAACTGGTCAAGTGCAATTCGGACATGCGTAAGAAGCGTTCCGTACCAATATTTTAAACAAAAATGCTTAATATTCTTTTTATTTTGTTTTAAGTACCTACCTACTTGTTGTTATAGTGGGAAAGAAAATACAGCATTATGAAAAATTTAACAGGATACATATCGCAGTTTTTGAGATATGACCAGTAGCGCTGCCATGAGTTTAAAGTGACAGACTCGATATCGCCTATGTAAATATGTCTTTGAAAATCTTGTACAGCGCCTCTAGCGGTTGCGCTAAGAACTAAAATCGGTAGTATGGAAAAAAACAATTCGATAGGTTTTTAACGTACGTAAGTTTTCGATAGATAACTCATGGTAGCGCAACTGGTGACGGACGAATAAACGATGGGACGATCTGCTGTTCGTACTGCGAAATCACAATAGGTTCTGATTTTATCTTTTGGACATGGAACCCTAAAAATGAATACAATTTGGGCGATAATTTTACAGGTATTAAGAAGGTAGGTATTGTATGTAAGTTAAAGTAATAAACTTCATAATATCCTTCCATTGTAGTCGCAGTAGTAACTCTCAGAAAAGTAATATATCACTCAATAAAAACACTATTAATTATGCAAGATATCGTAATGATAAAAATGTCATAGATTGTTATAGACACCTATTCTTGGTCGGTTTTTGTTTTTCCTTCTTGTCCTACTGTCAACGTCTTATGTATATCGTTACTTTTTTTGTGAAGTCGGTTAACAAAATAAAGTAGTGCATCAAAGCTACGTTAAGGCGGTACGAAGTTCGCCGGGTCAGCTAGTCGTTATAATAAATCTAATTGTTGCTATTAAATCCTAGTTTATTTTGCCCTAAATCCTAGTACAAGCCGGTCAGCTAGTCATTTTAAGAAAATATATTTTATCCCGCTTCTCCCTAATTCCTACCTGGGACAAATATTTGTGTGACAACCATTACAGATTACCACGAAAATCACCTACAAACGAGATTGTTGGGAGCGTAAGGCATCCCTTATCACTACATTGTATAAAGAAAAACTCGCTTCCCACGTCTATCTGTCCTTATGTACCTATGCTTAAATCTTTAAAACTACACAACGGATTTTGATGCGGTTCTTTTTAATAGATAGAGGGATTTAAGAGGAAGGTTTTTGTGTATAATATACCCGAAGCGAAGTGAGGGCGGGTAGTATTTAATACATTAGATTATTCATAAAAACATGAATAAATTATATTAAGATTTATTATTGCTATTATTAAATATATGTAAGTTTGTATACTTGTGTATCCACAGTTGATTCTGATATCCATTACACAAATGCTTGAGCCACTTACCACGGGATCAGATCAATGTATATGATGTTTTGTGATTGCAACTTTCCGCCCGCAACTCCGTCCGCGGTATAAAACATTTCCTAACTTAGCGTAGTCGGTTGAAACGTAGCCTTACGGCTGTAACATCCTTTCTCAGCCCCAAAACTGAACGAAATTTCAATTTAATCCGTCCAGTAGCTTTGACGTGAAACTAAGTCAGATAGACATTTCGGCATGTGGATCTCACTACGGCTTATATTATCATCAGGTGGAGTTAGGTAAATGTTAGCCTTTTATAAAAAAAAACTCGTATTAATACGGAAAGAAACGGTGTGTTTTAAATATTTGAATGAATGGCTATCGATAGTGCCTACCTTCATCTTCATTATATGACCATCGGATGAGAGTACCTAACCGGATTGCTCGGCCGCTTAATTATTTTGACCGTAAGTAACCCTTGCAAATGCCACATAAAAACCTAAACGTACTTTAAAGTACGCACATATATTACATGTGTAGTAAACTAATATGCTGGTATTTACAATACATAGCAGGGGATCTAACATTGTTACTACGTGAAACGAAGAATACAGTTGAAATTGAGGTGTGCAAGATCCCTAGGTATAGTCCTGCGCAATTGACAATTGATATTCAAATAATTTGATTTAATTTTTGAATACATAGTCGAATCAGGCTGAATATCATTAAAGTAAGTAAGTTTGTATATTGCACATGACAAGCCAAACCTTTACAACTCCTGATTTAGAGCCAAGTACTTTTTAAAACTGCTTCAAGGATTTGAACTAATATTTATTATTTTTAAAGGCATGTTTGTATAAGATGTGTAATTGAAGGAAAGAGGGTCTTTCCATATTAAGTTTACACATGAACCTTTATGTTTAGGTGTGTTAATTTTTTTAGATCCTCAATGATAGTGATTTCTAGTCTATTGGTAGCAAGCGCTGCGTAAGAAGAACGAGTGGTCACCGGTTCGAGTCTGCGATCGGGTCAAATTTGAGTGTGTTTTTCTGTTAAAAAATAACTCAGCCCGGAGTAAGAATGTTGGCAAATGCACGCCTATGACTCGTAAGGACGAATTCAAATTAGCCGTAAAATTGGTCGGACACCTTTTTATTTTTCTTAGACTTAGTTGAATATATAAATTAACACATCAAAGCCGGGTAGGGAACCAATCCCACAGTTTCTGGCATAAAAGATAGGGGTAACAAAATACGCCTGCATAGACCTGTAGGTATCTTGATATGGAGTTAAGTAACTTATTATTTAAAAAATTTAACACACTCGGCACCAAGCTGCTAGAGTGAGACTCACTATATCCGTTGACTGGCTCGATGGCGCATCGGATAGTCCCCTGTCTTTTGCTCCAAAAGTTGTCGGTTCGATTCCCATTCGGGACAAAACTGAACCACAAGATTGCAAATTACTTCGGAATCGGAACAAGGTGTGTGATATTTAATTACTTCTAGGTATTGTTTGCAAATGTAAAAAAGGTGGAACTATAATAACTGCAATATGAAAAATACGTTCTAAGAAAAAATAAATCTTTTTTTAATTTTAAAATAATAAACTGTAGAATAATGCGCACGAGTAAAACAAAATCAAAATGGGAAATTAAATAAAATTATATAGTTTTAATTATACAAGGTGATACCAGGTGGAAGACATTTTGTCGACTGGTTGCTGTTACCAACATACAGTTGCGTAAAACCCGCCAAGTGACTCTGACCTATCTCGGTCAGGTCGCTTTCCGGGATCAGCACTGTACGAAGCCAGCCAGGACCGTTGTTGCGGCAAGCGCCGGACCAGTAGAGTCTTAGCGGAGGCATTGTGCGG
The DNA here is from genome assembly GCA_039566165.1 of Maruca vitrata. NCBI lineage: Eukaryota > Metazoa > Arthropoda > Insecta > Lepidoptera > Crambidae > Maruca > Maruca vitrata. Next base: position 6,943,294 of record CM076911.1, read on the forward strand.
GCGGAGCGGGTCAGCCCACTGGCCAGGGAGACCCTTAGAAACGGTGGTGCCGCTGGCCGCCCGCGACATAATACAGGGGCCCGACGGAGACTAACTATCTCCGAAGGCTGCCCCACCAGGTCGCGCAAAATCCTAAGGCGGCTCGTCGTGCCGGGTGGTGCCCGGAGTGGGACCCGGCGAGTGGGCCCGCCCTTCCGGCGGACTGGCCAACTCCGACCCGCACAGCCCAATGCGAGATTCCACGCCTTGTCTCGTTGTTACCGCAGCAATAGTCACCTCTTTCACGTCCCCCATTCCCTCAAATATCGATGGCAGTACAGCATACACATCATCGTCCTATAGCGGCACCCCAACCCCCACCCCCTCGCTGTTTGAGCTGGAGTTCACTAACATCCGTGGACTCCATGCACTCCTTAACGCCGTACTGAAAATATGCGCAGCGGAGTTGTCTCCAATAGTCACACGTCTGTATCGCCTTTCGTATACCTCGAGCTACGTGCTATCCGTATTGTCGTTGATCTAGAGATGTCCGAAACCCAATTAAGCCTCTGCAATTAGGTAGTAACATTGCTGTGTAAGTATTCTCTACCGTTTCTATAGCGGATAATGCTCTGAAAAGTTATTTCAACTGGTCCCTTCCTCCCCTTTCGTTTCAATTCACATACAATGCAAGCGCTGGTGGCTCGGACCAAGTGGTTCAGTGTTTCTTTTTCTATCCCGTGTCAATAAGGCATGGAATTCCCTTCTAGCTCATCCTTTCCCTCCCTCCTATTATCACGGGCTCTTGAGGCGAGGCGTGAAACGGCATTTAATCAGGCCTTCAATGCGACAGGCTCAATATGGTCTATTGTGCCTGTTGACCTCATATGTGGATCTCTCTACCGCTTACCATCAGGCAGAGTAAGGCCATGTTGTTAGCCTATTATAAAAAAATGTATATGACCAATACACTAGATGAGTTTTCAACTATCCAAACAGTAGGCGTCGTAGCTCAGCGGTCCTTCGTTCGAAACCAGGATCAACGTCACTTCGTAGCAGAACGTTTCTAAATTTGTATTATTATTTTTTAAACGGTTTTATTTAGCTAAAAAGTTAGTTAAAATAAAAACATGGGGCCTCTGAAATCCTACCTATGGCAGAGCATATCTTTATACTTTGGTAGATCATAACTCGGGGTTCGCTGGGCCCCACGCTTTATTTTAGTCGTACCTACCACTACCATTTGAAAATAATGACTAGGATCACCTTCTTAGGCTGATTGGTAAGTTGTAACAATTTATTTATTTTCTAGTTTTCATTGAAAATAAAACCGTTTAACTTAAAAGTTTTTTTACCGATTTTTTTAGTGTATTTTTGCATTTCACCCTAGATATGGTAGATAGGAGCCGAAAGTAAAAAAAATGCACCTTTTAAAGATATTGTCAACGCCCTTGAACAACGGAAACAACGATTTGATTATTTAACGGTAAAAAGAGTTTGTTTGCAAAGTTTTTATGGCGAATTTAATTGACTAGATGATTATGTGGGAATTACTGAGTTTACAGCCAGTGATGGTCATAGTTACTAGCACAATGTTTGTTATTAGCATTATTCAAATGACGAAGGCCATGACTTCCCATGTTATCATTTTATTATTAGGTCGTTTTAAGCTTTACAGTTTTCGCCTTTTCGATCTATGTTAGTTTATAATATTTACAGATATTCTTTTATCATTTTTGTGTGTCACAGTGTCAGTGACAAAAGCTACCATATTCGCATTACGTTAATGTATCCAGTATTTCAATTAGAAAAACCTAATCAATAATGTCTCTTAGTTTCACGGATGAGCTTGACAATTTTGTCTGAGATTTTGAGAGAAAGCTAAAAGTAAAAGACCTATTCCTGACGCATGTTTCCATCGTCACTAAGAGAGGGGATTCTCTCCCAGTGGTGTGTCGGTCTCCCCAGCGACTGGCGACGAGATGGTAAATGCCAGCCGCAGCTCGTGGGCGGTGCAATGCCCAGGGAACCCCCTGATCGACTAAAACGCCGCGTTGTACCTCATCGCCATATATGGCAGCGTCATGGGAGTCTGACCTAGTCTGACTCTGATCTATTTGAAAATAGTCAAAACTATTTCGAATTCAAAAACTACTTTGAAAGTTGTTTGATGAAATTTTTCAGCCAACTGGTTTTTTGTAATTCTATAGTTTCATTAACATTAGCTTTTCAAAGCAGTACAGAGTTTTTAAGTACCTATAGATTTTTCATTTACATTTCATTGCTTACAATTTTTGCACAATTATTTTTAGTTATTTATGTTTACCAGCTTTGATATAAGTAGTTCTGCTATGTTTTCGTAAATCGTATCATTTATCATTAACACGTATCGTGTGGGGATGGTTGTTTCTGTTAGGTATTATGGCATAAAACCTACGTGCCTTCAGACGGACTGAGGATTTCAATAAAAATATTTTCGTATTCCGGAAAAGCTTAAATTGTCCGGAAGACGAAAGTATTTTCATGAATACCTTAACCAGTTTATTTTCCTGGGGCACGAATTTTTTCGTTCCAATAATAAAATTGTATAGTTTTAATTTACCGGCTATTACGATAGAGCAATAGAACTGGACAACATACATTTCTATACAAATTATTTCAGTAGTGAATTGAATACAATTTTTTATAATATTCTCGTACTAAGGACCAAGGGCACGAGATAATCAATGGCACAATTAGGGCAATGTAGGTACTGTAAGGTCAGGAGATGGGTGGCAACTTTTATTTGTTATAATTAAACGAGGGCCCTCCTGCCTCATTTGCTACGTCTAGCAAATTAAGGTTTTCCTAAAAGCTAAAGCTAGATTACTTTCTAGACCATAAAGCACTTCACATAAATATATGTAGGCACTTAATCAGTACCGATCCTCAAAGCTACACTTAGATTGTGCCAGAACACCTGACCATGAGTTAAGTGATGGCATGCACTAGTTATGAAGTTGGTACCTACTTAAACGCATAATCCATTCATGTCCCATTGTGAATACTACTGACTCCACCCATTAAATGGTTACATATGCTACCTAGTTTCCTTTAACTAACGAGTTAAAAATATCACTATAATTTTGTCACATAAACTTCATATTAGTCGAGCGAAAACGTGACTAGCACGTGCCGCTCATATCCATTCAGCAATAAAGGACCTGGAAACTAATTTGCTGATAGTAATGACCGGTGTATGACAAAGATGCGAATTACACTGTGGCGTAGTGTGGGAAATTTCCGGATAGCTTAACATGCCTGATGGTTACCTTAATTTGCCATCATGGGGTGTATTTATTTACAACTACAAATGAGTTACAGTGCTTAATCACATAGAGAATCTGTCAAATTTACTGCATTATGTAAAGCATAATAAGTGTCTTACAACTAACTAGATGCTTATAAGCTAATTAGCGACCTTCCAAGGCTATGCACGTAAAATTATCAGTGTTTGTTTAGCTACTATAAAATGCCTACAAACCTCTTACTGTTGAACCAATCTAATTAAAAACCGTACATAAACCGTAAATATGTCAGTTAAGAAAAAAATGTTTAAGACGGCTAGGTAGTGTCAAGACCGCTTGAGTAGTCCTCAGAATCCTTTCGGATCGGAAATTTTGAAAAGATTCAGGGTAGTCAGACTATATTGCTTATATTCTTTTGAATAATGTTCTATATGATATCTTCTTAACGCGTATAAAATCGCGTGCAATAGCAATTAGCTATACAAATGCAATGATCAAAAATAACATTGTTACATTAAACTTATTTATTAAATAAACAAAACTTAGTAGACCATGTACACTGTACAGTGATCAAATATTAGAATGAAAGCTTTAAAATCACGTTGACTGCGGCCCAAAAAATCGCTCAGAACCCGCTGTGCGGCTGTCCACACGCTCAGCGTGTCGCCCGCACAGACGTTGCAAAATTTAAAAAGACGGGACGCCGGTGAGGCCCTACGCGCCTGACGCGTAAGATAATTCCACACACCAGAGGGCCTACCATGAGTTGGCTATCGAAAACTTACGTACGTTAAAAACCTATCGAGTTGTTTTTTTCATCCGATTTTAGTTCTTCGCGTTACCACCAGTGGCGCTGAACAAGTTTTTCATAGACATATTTACGTAGGCGATATCGAGTGCGTAAGTTTTAAACTCATAGTAGCCCTACAGTGCGGCCAAACACGCTTGCGTGTTTAGCGATGTGTGGGTTCGCACTGGCGCGTAGCGCTACCAAACACGCATGCGTGTTCGGCCGCGCTGCTGTATTGGGAATTTTGCGCTCACGCCTGGCGAGTAGCTCAGCACACGCGTTCCTATGACGAAAAGACAGGGTGTGTGTTTTCAGCAGTGAACGTGTATACTTAAGTTATAAAATAAACCAAACGACGAACGTGAAAATAAGTGTGTAAAAGATTTTCTGAGCGCTAAATGATTACATATTACTCTTACTTAGGTAATTACTGGGACTGATTCACTGAACTAGGATTAAACGAAGAATAATAGGTGCAGTCTTTAACAGGACCATTTTTGTTTTTTGCACTTTGGGTACGGTACCTACCCTAACAAAAATACATAATGCTCGCAAATACTTAGCATACTATCACCCACACATTTTTTGAAAGCAACCAACTAAATAAAGTCACATTTTTGTAAAAAGAAAGTGAAGCTACTCAGCCACTTATGTCTTCTGGTTTGGAGAGCCCTCCTCACTCTACAGGCGATCTGTCACATTTTGTATACATCAACTAAAAATATTTCTGGTATTAAGGTAACTTTTTGCATTGTATTATTATTGCAAAACCGATTTATATATGAAACAGTGACTGATCAATATGACCAACGGATATAGTACCTATCGATATTGGCCGCCATGACTGAAAGAGTAAGCTATAATAGAATAGTACCTATAAAAATAGGTAAGCAGGTTATCGTTGATTTACAAGTGCATCTTGACTGATGCTTGATGTTTTATGAACATGGAGTCTAGCTTGTGTCATCAGTGAAACAAAGTTTTCCAGATTATAATTGAACAGCTCATCTCTATATTATGAATACCTTCATTCTTCCGATGACAATAAAACGGTCGTGGGAAACATGTTGAACATTTTACAAAGTTATATAAGTTTTATGTCGAGCTTGATGTATTTAGCGTAATATATAGGGTGAGTATCTTATTACTTGAGTAAGTATGTAGCAAGCAACTATGGCCATTACATTTGAGGCCCGGATCCCGGATCCTGGCCCTCAACATCTATAAATAATTATTAAAAGGGCCCTGTTCAAGCAACCTGATAGAGGATCCTCAAAGTCCTACTAGGTATAAAGTGCAATATAGTTTTGTTACTTCGAAAACAACGTAGGCAGTATGTTACCTTTATTGACGTTCTGTCAACAATCGTCACAGTCCACTTTGTTGAGTCGGATGCTTCCACATAATTACATCGGATTAAACAGGAAATGTCCCCCAGCTAACTATAACTAATATGTAGATAGACTTAGTGCTTATTGAAAGACTTCCTGGCGATTTGAATTTATTGGCTAGTTGATTGTAGTGATTGGTTACTATTGAGTAGGTTAGGTACTTATTTATTCTAGACTTGCTGCCCACTTTACCGTCTGTGTGGATTCCACTATCGAGTTTTATTACAATATCTTGGTATGTTATTATTCTAATTTTATTGTCATTTTTGAGACGTAGCTAAAAGTTTAAATTAATTAATACAGTTTTAATTAATACAGTTTTTCAAGTGGAGCTAATTAACTTAAAATTTGAAATGTATACTCGTAATATAGGATAGGGTAGGTAGTTCATTAAATGTCAAGTGCCTGTAGCCTGTAAAAAATGTAAAAAATCAAGCCTTTAAAAAAAGAAGGCGGCAAACCGATATGTTCAATTTGATATCGCAGGACCAGCGGCTTAAAGTACATCCCGAAGACCCACCACGCCCCCAATCTCCTCGTGGCCGCTGATTAAGTATGTCCCTTCCGTAGTTGGAGCTTCGAAACGCAGACCAAGAAATGTATTTCTGGACCCGACGACCCTAATACGTTTGTCCAACAATTCGCGATACTCAACACCACAAACTATTAACCTTCCAATATTCCAACCGCCGGCGGGGTCCTAGAAAGCCGCGATTCCGACCCTTGGTTTCCGCGTCTCTCATTACTACTCGACACCGGTACGTGACGGGTCGTTTCTCCCCTCAAACCTATGTCTGTAGGGAACCCTCCAGAGACGCCCTGAGCAGAGATCCTAGCCCCGTTAGGGGGCACCCTCAGGCGAACGTCACCTAAATTTTAGGGTAGAGAGCCATCCTCTCCCTCTCAAGTCCAGTGATTATGACGAGGCTACTCCAAGCCACCGTCGTAGTGAGTTAGAAAAAAAACAACATGGCCGAGCATCTGCCAGCCTTTTGGCTTCGGGCTGAGTAATTTCTAAACATAACAGACCTAAAATACCATAATTTTCTTAATTATTTTTAGTCTGCTTGGAGCCATGCCACTTTACCAAGTTAAATAAATATTTCACAACATCACATACATCGATCTGATCCCGTGGTAAGTAAGTAGCTTTAGCACTTGTGTTATGGATATTAAAATTGACAGTGTCCTGTCCCGTGTGCGAATCGAACCCACGACTCTTGGGACCGCCCAGTCAGGATCACTAGCCACTGTTCCTTCGGGCCAGTCAAAACTGTTTATATCTGTCTTAAGGCTATCACTGTACGAATAAAGACCTAGATTACTGTAAGATAAATTATGCATAACGTGTGCCTCATAAAACAATCACAATAAGTAGTTATTTTTATTTATAGATTCGAAGACACACTAACATTGTAGCAACAATCTATTGTAATAATTCAAAGTTATCCATAATTTAATTACACGGTTTTGTCGAGAACCTAAAACCTAAACAACGGGGCCGTTGAGTTATGAGCCCACACACATAACGCGAGGGTTACCTACGTCGGATTCGGAAACAATTGATTATAGGTAATGCAAATAGATTCACATAATATGACTGACTTGATGTCGCATTGGATAGGGCCCCTGTCTCTTATTGCGCCAAGAGTCGAGTCGTGGGTTCGATTCCCACTCGGGATAAATATTTGTATGATAAACTTGGTGTTTGAAACGTATCTGGGTGGATTGTTTATTTATTTTAGTAGGTTAATGCGTAATATTATATAATTAAATGCGTATACCACTGATATCCATAACACAAGTGATTATACCTACTTACTGCGACTGCGGAAAACATGAAACCTTAAAACGTAGAAATCCAAATTATATCAAACTAACTAGGTAACTATCTGATTAAATAGAACGTCGATATTCGACAATATTTTGCTGGCGTAACGCACACTTATTTAACACAATAATGATGGACTCGTAGGTTGCCCTATAACTTGGTCTTGTCAATTATTTGGTCAGATTAGGTATTCATATTCAAGTAATATGTAAATACCTGTCAAAAAAGCAATTAACATCTTTTTTATTATACTACTAGCTGTGCCAGCGACTTCGATCGCGTTTCCCCCGTTTTTTACACATTTTCCATTGTATCTTTGCTCCTATTGGACGCAGCGTGATGTAATATAGCCTAAAGCCTTCCTCGATAAATGGTCTATACAACGCAAAAAGATTTTTTCAAATCGAACCAGTAGTTCCTGAGATTAGCGCGTTCAAACAAACAAACAAACAAACAAACTCTTCAGCTTTATAATATTAGTATAGATTATACCTACTTATTACCAACTTTTACCTTTACGCTAACACTATGTTTGCTCAGGTACTAAAACGTTAGCCATTATTGTTTATAATCGGCCGCTTTAATCGCAGCTTTTAATCTTTAGCACTCCCAAATACGGAATAAAATATTCCTTGGCTAAGTTCAATCGAATATTGTTTCTTATGTTCAGCCGAGTGGCAACCGCGCGTGTCCGAATCGCATACTTATGGTCGCTTCACACCGTGGCTGGATTTATTAGCTATTGTTCTCTAATACAAAAGCATAGTATAAATGCAAAAAAGGATAAATTATCTCGCAAAACGAACCTCCGCCGTTTAATGCAAGAGAAATTAGCGTGTGCGGCGCTATATAGTCACCATATGGGTAAAAACTTTTTTTTTAAATTTTATAAGGTGACGTTATTGATCGGAGGTCGGCAACGCAGAAATGCATATCTATGGTTAGTACGTTTAATTTAGTTATGATGTCCCGCCCTCGCTTCGCTTTGGATATAGTATACATAAAAGCCTTCCTCTTAAATCCCTTTATCTATTAAAAAAACCGCATCAAAATGCGTGTAGTTTTAAAGATTTTAACATACATAGGGACAGAAAGAAGCGGGAATGCTGCTTTATATGTGCTAACGTACTCGATGTACTCACTTTCGTGCCCCCAGCAGTGGTCTTTCTCTCGAGAACTGCAGAGGAGGACAGATGTCACGGAGGAGTCACGGTGCAATAAACCTTCCCAATCATATCCAGAAAATCCCTGCCCGGGTAGTTAACTAGTCTTGCCATATTACCTGGCATTGTATCTACTTAGAGATGAATTTCTTATCTAGGCTTTTTGTAAAATTACTACTATCATTCGAGCTTTATCATCCTTGTAAGAAGTTTTGTTGAACTCTTCTTAAGCAACTTTCATAAACAAGGACTATTCTTTTTAAAGATAAGTTCAGTTAATAAATTAACAAATTAAAATTGCGAAATTAAATTAAAATTTAATTTCGCAATTTTCATTGAAAAGTTTATTTTTATGACAGCCGCCGTAAATGAAATTAACACCTGTCTTCGCAAAAAATAAATAAAACTAAATAAATCATTAACAAAAGTCATGCTTTATTTTGTGTAGATCTCAAGACACATTGATAACCACACGAGTAATGAATTGCACAGTAACATACTATCTAAGTTTACAGGTTTTCAACAACTGGGTTTACATTAAACCTAGCATTCGATAATAAATAAAGAAAATGCACATTAGACTGTCATCAAAAAAAAAATACTATACCAGAGCCGCTCTAAGTTGGCCGATTTGCTACATGTCAGACTGACTGCACTAGTCTTTGAGTATAAAGCCACTGGAGATGCCTTACACGGGCGACCCCCTCCGGCAAAGTACATTGGTCAACTGTTCAAACACGTTTAATAAAACTACTTGTCGCTGCACCACCGCCATTTTGCATTGATCCCTGTCGCGTGACGTTACTCTTGAAAAATGGTTAGTTGTGCAGTATTTTCATGTAAAAGGCGATCGAGAGCTCAAATTCGCAACAAGAGCGCGTTTAGTATCATATCTAAGTGTTTTTATTAACTTATAAACGTGTATTTAAGAAGAATTGCCATTTAAATAAAAAGTCGTTGCGATACGTAAACGACAGAAAAAATAAACAAGAATACAGTGGTACGGGGGCTAGTGATGTCACAAAGTCAAAAAAGCGACTCGACATTTGAATGAATCATTCACTCCCTGCAGTTAGTTGTATAATCCGTTTTTTACTTTAATTTTGAATTAAATAAAAGGTCTAAACATATGTTATATTTAAATCTTGTAAGATGAATTAGAAAAATTACTTTTCTTTCCTCTGGTCATACGATATTGAAATTTAGTCTGAAAATGAAAAGAAATTCTGTGACTCCCTTAGAGATATTTTTAAAGACATAGATATTTTAACCGTATCCTCTCAGTACATTTTGGACTGTATCTTATATGTTTACAAGAACATACAATCATTTAATATCGGATCCTCACCATTTTAACACCAGTAATAAACATAAGTTTGCCGTTTCAAGGCTCAGGCTTCAAAAGACTGGAAAGTCGTTCTTGGGTTTAAGCACAAAATTGTTTAATAAGATCCCACAAAATGTTATTGAATTACAATAATCAGTACAAGATAGTTCAGTTCATTCACCAAACTGATTTTATTTTATTCTTTGTGTCATCACTATTTTTTTCGTATGCGTGTTGCGTAGTTACGTGAAAACTTTGTTTGTGTGCGTGTATTGTTTGAAGTGTTGAACATTTTTGTAGTGTGCGTTTATCGTTACAGCAAAATTTATGTCTGTTGAGTTATTAATTTTTTGGTGGTGTGCTGTACGTGTTTGCCTCGCCCCCCGCTAAAAGTGGCGAAAAAATTTGTTAGAAGCGTTGACGTTATGGCATCTCCAGTGGCTTTATACTCAAAGGCACTAGTGAGGGACAACGGTAAAATTGCCGAAGTATATAAGTAACAGTTATTTCCACTTTATAACCAAGCAAGGTCTAATTATAACAAATTTTTATTAAAAACATTAATTCACATCCAAAGATTGAATTTAAGTTCCTTATTTATAAATATATTTATTTTTAAAATACAATACTTATTAAATCCTTCATCCTATTTTTAAAAATACCTGGTGAGTATTACCCACTACGTCACTATGAAAACGTGTCAAACGGCGTAACCTTGTAAAGGCGTAATACAGAGTGAAAATTTTACGTTTTCTTTTTATAATTCAATTATTTTAGGTAATAAAAGACAAATAACTAGATAATTATACCGGAGCCGTTCTTAGAAGACTGATTTGACACTTTTTATTTTATATTTTGCATTTATCCTTGTTAAGAGGAACATATTTACGTGAATCATAAAGAACAACTTTTAAAAATAATACGTTATTTCAAAATTTCAAATGCACATAATTATATAATTATTTGTCTTTTATTACCTAAAATAATTGAATTATAAAAAGAAAACGTAAAATTTCCACTCTGTATTACGCTTTTACAAGGTTACGCCGTTTGACACGTTTTCATAGTGACGTAGTGGGTAATACTCACCAGGTATTTTTTTAAAATAGGATGAAGGATTTAATAAGTATTGTATTTTAAAAATAAATATATTTATAAATAAGGAACTTAAATTCAATCTTTTGGATGTGAATTAATGTTTTTAATAAAAATTTGTTATAATTAGACCTTGCTTGGTTATAAAGTGGAAATAACTGTTACTTATATACTTCGGCAATTTTACCGTTGTCCCTCACTAGTGCAGTCAGTCTGACATGTAGCAAATCGGCCAACTTAGAGCGGCTTTGGTATAGAAGATGTTCTCTAAATAATTCAAAATTTTGACAGCCAACATTAAAATATTAACTCTGATGAAGCATGCATGTTCATAAACATATATGAACAACGTTTTGTACATCAACTCGTTCGGAACCCAGAAAAATATTGCAGTAAGCCTAGTATCTATACTATAGGAAGTACGGAATAAGGTTTTCCGAATACTGCAATAGATACAATAACACCTATCTATACACAGGAAATATTGCTATATCATTTCTTTACAGGACACTTAACAATTTCACGGCTCACCAATATTAATATATAATTATTAAGCTAAAGATTTAACTATTCAAAACATGAAGAAAATATGTATTCTCACTTAACAATCAACATTTAAATATTTAGACTATAATAACCATTCGAGGTGGCATTTGTTCAAAAGCAGTATAATAAATGTGACCTACGTAATAACAAGAACAATCAATATTTCAACAAACAATATAAAAAAAGTATTCCTCTAAGAAAACAACAATACTAAGGATTTCTTGACACATCAATGACGGCTTCGCGGCCATATTATTGCACGAAAATCGAACTAGATGCAGAATATACATAGGTATTTTACATGTTTCTATAAATATAGAGACCTTACGCTACTTAGAATAGCTGCGTTTCGTACATTCAAAGGGGACATGAGAATATTCTAACGATAAGCGGCCGGCCTGCCGGTCACGTTGGCAAAGTCATCGAAACAGATTGTTCCACACATTTAGACATGATAATTTATCTACTAAACATACTAATTCTTTGGTCAGAACGCTCGTTATGTATGAAATATTAAAGGAATTACTCATAGCTCTACATTCATTCTTTGTCACTGTAATGGAAGATAAATTATATGGCGTAATTTGTTAGTCCACTAATCATAGTAGACTAGTATATTAACACATATTTATAGATTTTTCAAGAAAACTTAACAAGAAATGGCTTTAATGTCCCATGAAATCGAAGTTCAGAAAGGAAAGCATTTTACATATTTTTTTATATGAAAAAACTGAAGTCAATTTTGACACGTGGCCAGCACATCATCATTAAGCGTAATATAAAGATAGCGCTGAATAAATTATTCGAAAACATAAATGCATTATTCATAATCACAAAAAAAAACAGAAATTAATATTGATTTTATTATTTTACCTATTTTAAATAGACCAAGAATGATAATTGATTAGTAATATTGTAATAAGTATTCTTCAATGAATCTATATAAATGGGAGACATTTACACATCTAAACGAACACAATTGCAAGCATATTCACCAAATTGAAAGCAATAAATAAGGTTTAAGGACGATATGTTTTAATGGTTCGCAACCTTATTGCAAGGCAATATGGTCGAGTTTCATGTGGGGTCCTTAATATGAACAGTATAGCCTGGCAAAGCGTTAACCCTCATATTTACTTAGAGATAAATCATAGAGAGAATAAATAGGTCTTGGTTCTATTTTACCAATCAAAAACCACAGTAAAAATATTTTTATGCTCTGCAGTTACAGTTACTGCTACTTTTTGCGTAGAAATGCTATGAAACTTGATAACATTAGGTAACACTATAACTTTTCGACTGTTCGCTATGGGCAGGACCTTGGCAACAGCATTCATCATTTTCTTGTATAACAGAGAAAATCATTTCACAAAACAGATTATAGTATTAAAGATGCACCATATAAAACTATTGACAATAAATTCCAACACATTAGAAAAATACAAGTTTAAACAAAGTTTCTGTTTTTATTTAGCAATCATGAAATTAATTAACTACAGCTGACAGATTTGCGTTTTTAAATAATCCAGGTACCAACATTTTCAAAGGAGGATGGACAAAAAGAAGTTAAAAACAAGAGTTGCAATCTATGGAAGGCAGAAAAGTGGCAACCTAGTGAAATTGTAACAAAATTTGTCTCATATAAATGCCATTTATCTCTCGGTAAATAAAAGGGTTTTAAAAAAATGAACAAGCTTAAACTGTATTTACTATGCGTGTAGCCTTCATTCACTTCCCATCGAACCCCGTGGAATGTTCTAGCTGCCTACAGCCCTCAACAGCCACAACAGTTTTCTGGATTCCGCTTCACCATTATCTGCGATGTCAGTTCACTTCTTGTAGTAAAAGTGGTGTTGCTTCTCACGTTGAGAAGACAGACACCGCTTTGACTTTGAATTTCAGGATCTATTCTTTATCCTATGATCTGAAAAGATATAAAACGTTTGACTACTCAAATAGTCCAACAATCGGATTCGGTTCATAACTTAAGAGACAGAGCTAAGTAATTAAGACGTTCCTTAAGGTGGAAGTGGGACAGCGTACTAACATAGATAGTTCCACATTTTAGTTCTTCATAAAGTCTGAATCTTCTCTTCGGAATCGGAGGTCTACTTATCCAAGTTTTCACCGCCGTCTTTGTTACCATTAATAAATAAAAGAAAGAATAACGACGGCCTACATTGGTACTGTATGTATGTACATTACTACATACATTTTCACAGTTGTAGTCCCCAGATTAGAACAACTGAACTAGTCAAAGTCAAAGTGCTACGTAGCCGTAGCCGCAGCGCGGCACTGTCTTCCTATAGTACCAAAAACACGCGTCTGCCGCGCTGATAGTCTACTTGAGTTTAGGCTTAGACAGTCTCGAAAATAATGATATAATTTGAGACGCGTATTTGCTCTGAAATTTTTAACTTAAGACAGACTGGACACAATGAAGTTTAGGAGTGAGGGCTATCTACGTCATAAGGGCGGGCACAAAATGCGCCCACGTCACGCGTCTTTTGAATTCTACACGTGACTAGAAGAATACAGCACTTCATGCAGGCAGGCATCTAGAGTAATTATAGCAATAATTTATTTTATCTTTCGGGTGTTAGTGTGTAGATTAGGTAGGGGTAACAAAAGAGTCCCAAGGCTGCAAATTGGACGCATGTGACGATAGAACAGACGGCTCGCGCGACGCGGTAGTAATGCTTAAGACTCTAACTAGGTAGGCGAATTCAGGGCCTCAGGCCCTGTCAAGGCAGACGAATTACGCGCGTAGAATCTTCTCGTATTTTAATAAGAATATTATAAGTTGTCTCTCTCAACTCACGCGCTTGTAGGCGAAGTGTATTGGGTGTTAGACCCTGTTCAGATGGCGAGTTTTTACTCGCGCGATTGAGATACTAGCAAGTCGCGCGAATTTATGTGGAGAGATTATATGAACCTATAGTACCTCACCACACACCATCGCGCGAGTAAAAACGCGCCATCTGGACAGTAGCTCTACCATGAGTTAGCTATCTAAAACTTACATACGTGAAAAACCTATCAAATTGTTTTTTTCATACTACCGCTTTTAGTTCTTAGCTTTACCTCTAGGGGGCGCTAATTGTTATTGTTATAATTGTTTTCATAGACATTTTTACATAGGCGATATCGAGTCTGTCACTTTTAAACTCATGGTAGCGCTACAGGGTCTTAAAGTTGCCGTCGAAACGAACCATCCAGGCGGTTCCAGCTACAAGATAAGATAAGATAACGTGTTTAGTACTCACTGTTCCTGGGCAAGATGACCGCCTGCGTGTCGGGGACGGTGCACGCGTGCACGTGGTTGTGGAACGCGTAGTGCACGGTCAGGTGCTTGTCTTCGCCCACGCACGGGTCGTAGAAGCCCGGCAGCTCCGACTGGAACAATCAAAGTACATTTATATTTAAAATCTAACATCACGCCTTTTTCCCAGAGGGGTAGGCAGAGCTCACTTCCTGCCATGTGCTACGGTCCTGGCAGACCACTTTCGCTTCATCCACATCTATCAACCTCTTCCTGCATGCTCGTCGATTACAGGTAATTTTGATTTAACCTCTCTTGAGGATTTCGAAAGGTTTCACAGTTGCCGTAATTAACTTCTTTTTATTGAAGACTCCTTGAAGACTTTCGATTAATCTAATTCATTTAGTGGCTTTTAGAGTCAAAATGTCACTGTTGCTGTGTTGGATAGTTTATTTCTGCTTAATTGATATTGTGAATATTCAGCAATAAGTTAGATAAATTATGGAAATTCTAAAAACAAAGGGGCCACGCAGTTTTGCGAATACGATACTTTATGGTTCTATTATATTCAATACTAGTGACCAGCCCCATTTTTATAAAAATGATATACCTATAGCCTATGTCACTCAGGAAAAATGTAGTTTTCCAACAGTGAATGAATTATTTAAATCTGTTCAGTAGTTTCGGAACCTATTCAATTCAAATAAACAAACTAAAACCCAAACCTATCATCTTTATAATATTATTATACCAGAGCCGCTCTAAGTTGGCCGATTTGCTACATGTCAGACTGACTGCACTAGTGAGGGACAACGGTAAAATTGCCGAAGTATTTAGGTAACAGTTATTTCCACTTTATAACCAAGCAAGGTCTAATTATAACAATTTTTTATTAAAAACATTAATTCACATCCAAAAGATTGAATTTAAGTTCCTTATTTATAAATATATTTATTTTTAAAATACAATAATTATTAAATCCTTCATCCTATTTTTAAAAAATAACTGGTGAGTATTACCCACTACGTCACTATGAAAACGTGTCAAACGGCGTAACCTTGTAAAAGCGTAATACAGAGTGGAAATTTTACGTTTTCTTTTTATAATTCAATTATTTTAGGTAATAAAAGACAAATAATTAGATAATTAGGTGCATTTGACATTTTGAAATAACGTCTTATTTTTAAAAGTTGTTCTTTATGATTCGCTAAATATGTTCCTCTTAACAAGGATAAATGCAAAATATAAAATAAAAAGTGTCAAATCAGTCTTCTAAGAACGGCTCCGGTATAAGATAAGATGATTCCTATGTAAACATATTTGGTTAGCACCTGCAGTAGCATTTTTTTAAATTTGTAGTTTTAGACCTCGTTTTACAGTGGCGCCATCTGCCATGATACCTTATAGGTCCTAGCATACTAGGTAACTAAAATGAACAGAATTTTTAAAAATTGAATAACCACATCGTGGCAGGTGTACATCACAGTAGATCCATAGACTAATAAGGCCTTACTTTACTTACTTACACCAAGGGCACATGATAACAATAACACAATCTGTTACGATGAAGAGGACTTTCATGATTTCCGGCGATTTAACTCATTAGCCATTAGTGTAATGGTAATTCGCATGAGCAGTTAGTTCTCATGGCACTTCACTCACATGCCATTAAGTTATCCATCACATACGTAACAATTCTCAGTAGGAAGCATTCATAAATCTTAATCAACTTAATGTAAGGGTGATTTGTTACATAATTATAATACATGATAGCAGACTGATAGTCACTCCCCCTAACGATGTTAACATCACTACGTAAGGACCTAGTTAAAAATAGCAGCGCGCAGTATATAATCATGTCTCCCCTTTTGTACATGTTCTGTTTTATAAATCGCTATGTTACCTCAATTGTACTTGACTGATGTACCTAACTTCAGTTATTTTACATCTATTGTGTTAGGTTTAGATCATATTATATTATTATTTCACATTTTATTAATACAATTTAAATTATTTGAATAAGTCCCTGTGGGCCTCAAGGGCCCCTATCATACCTATGTTCAATCTGTGAGTTGACAGTCTCTCAAACATATTTTGATACACCCACCCAGGCAAGCCTGTGGTGGGCCCTGTATCTCAATCACTGAACTATCTATTGAACTGAGGGGCTTGATGGAGCAATGGATAGAGCTCTTGTCTCTTGCGCCAGAGTCGTGCGTTCGAATCCCACTCGGGGCAAATACGTGTGTGCTATGAACATCGGTGTTTATTTCGTGTCTGAGTATGTCATGAATATAATCAACGTTTATTTATACTGTGCTCTCTGATATCTGTTATATTTACACAAGTGCTTACTTATACTCACGCAACTTACACCAGAACCGATAGAACGTGTGTGATTTATGTATAAAACCATTGATTGATAGATGAGTTACCTTTTTTTTCTAACTAAATACCATGACTTGGGCTAGCCTTTCATGATCACTAGACAGCAGGGGATCAGATGGCTCTCACCCCTAGATGAGTTACCTTTTTTTTCTAACTGATCATGATGATAGCTTGGAGTAGCCTTGTTATCATTCGGGGGAGCAGATGGCTCTCATCCCTAGATAAATTACGTTTTTTTTCTTACTGACCATGATGTATGGCTTGCAGTAGCTTTGTCATCAACACCGGACTTGGGGGGACTCTAACCCCTAGATGAGTTTCCTTTTTTTCTAACAGACTACGACGACGGCTTGGAGAAGCCTTGTCTTCCTCACCGGACTTGCGTGGGAGCGGCCGGCTCTCACCCCTATATGAGTTACCTTGCTAGCGTCCAGCAGTTCGAGCCGGGAGTCCTTGACGAGGCACTGCACGGGGATGGTGACGTCGATCACCTCGGTGTACGGACTCGGCGACTCAGGTGACACGTCGCCTGTCTCCTCTGGCGAGATGTCATGACTCGACGCGCCTTTGGACAAAAAAAATTATTCGATTTTTCTTCCTAACTGACACACGATGATGGCCTGCAGTAGCCCCTTCATTTTCACCAGACAATTTTATTAGAGAGGAGTAACTATTTCTGAACATATACACGTACAGTAGAGTAGGGATGACGACTGGACCAAACTATTACGTATATATACGTAAGTTAGTTTATAGAATAATATATGAGGCATATTATATAGAGGCGTTTTATATTCAGAACATATTGTTAATCTTACCTGATGGCAGTTTTCCATACACAGCCTTGATGATCACCAAACCCTTCTTTTTCTCTTCGTCGCTTCTAATCCTAGAGTATGTTTCCCGCATCAGCTCAATGGTGGCTCTCGCTTGACGTTGCATTTCCTGTAATCTAAAAGATATATTTTAATTAGCTAAATGCAACCGTCAGCGCAGAAATATGTAACAGTAACGGTAACAATACACCCGTCCCACCGTGCGGGGACTTTTCGATTTTATATGAGACCACAATGTTGTGGTGGTAATGTTGTGGTGGTGGCATAGCAGGGTGGGCCACACATACATTTTAAAATATGTTAATAATTTATATACTAAATTATGGAGGTCTATCAAATCATCAAAGAGCCGAATTATCAAAGAGGTCCTATTTCAATATGACATTTTACACATCGCCACACACTATCTATAGAAAAGTGTGTTTTTGCAAGAGGAATGTAGTGTCCCAATATATTACCTTCAGTAAGTTTTAATTTTTCTGAGACACTATTTATAACATGTAAAGATTCATGAGATTTTTTGTTCTTTTCATGGCTTTGCCATTATGAGTATGACTGCTGAATAATATACTATGTCATGCATAGCGGCTTCCCATTTGTCGGACTTGAAGCATATACTCATACATATTATTGCCAAACTCAAAGTTCTAGAACGTGGCGGTTCAGTCGTTTGACAAAATGGTTCATGGTGAGTTGGACGGGCGAGTTCTTTAGGATGACGGATAATCCGTATTGATATTAAACACAAAGTTAAAACTAAATATTAGTAATTATGGGTCTACACGCGATATTATACCAGAGCCGCTCTAAGTTGGCCGATTTGCTACATGTCAGACTGAGTGCACTAGTGAGGGACAACGGTAAAATTGCCGAAGTATATAAGTAACAGTTATTTCCACTTTATAACCAAGCAAGGTCTAATTATAACAAATTTATATTAAAAACATTAATTCACATCCAAAAGATTGAATTTAAGTTCCTTATTTATAAATATATTTATTTTTAAAATACAATACTTATTAAATCCTTCATCCTATTTTTAAAAAATACCTGGTGAGTATTACCAACTACGTCACTATGAAAACGTGAATCAAACGGCGTAACCTTGTAAAAGCGTAATACAGAGTGGAAATTTTACGTTTTCTTTTTATAATTCAATTATTTTAGGTAATAAAAGACAAATAATTAGATAATTAGGTGCATTTGACATTTTGAAATAACGTCTTATTTTTAAAAGTTGTTCTTTATGATTCGCTAAATATGTTCCTCTTAACAAGGATAAATGCAAAATATAAAATAAAAAGTGTCAAATCAGTCTTCTAAGAACGGCTCCGGTATAGGAGTAGCAAATATCAATCATGGTCGCGAGCTCTATGATTGGTGAAACCCAGTCGAAACGTCGGGCAGTAAGTAGCTCTGTAATTGCTACTCCTAATATCGCGTGTAGACCCATAAATACTAATATTAAGTGTAATGGAACGCGAAAGTCTAAAATCTTAAATATTCTATGTTATGCAGAGAGGCTCCTTATTCATTCGACTTGCCATCATGTATGTACTCATATTACTGCCATCTTAAAGCTCTAGGTGGCGGTTCAGTCGTTTGTCAAAATGGTTCACGGTGAGTTGGACGAGCGAGTTCGTTAGGATGATTTTTGTTTTACAATTGATTTAAAAATGACAAAATTATAGCTTATCAAACTTCTGGAGTGGCGGCTTGTGACGTCACGGCTAGGTAAAAATTGTACCATAACGTGACGTCATACGAAACTTCTAAGCACTATATCTTCATAATTTCTTGTTTGTGAAACAAAATAAAAAATACGAGTAGAATATTTTTAAATAATCTAAATAACGGACTAATTATATTTTTTTAGTCATATCGCCTATTGTGACAAAATGGACAGAATGCGTTTTCAATATGTGTAATTGCAAAACAGCCAATGTTCTTCAGTTGTGACAGTTCGTTGATGTGCAACAATAAGTGAAAATTTTCTAATTACATTACATTTCTAATAGACAATTTGGTTACGTTTTCAAAACGTAAATTAATGTATTAAAATCGGTTTTATCTAAGAAAAAAAATTATTAATTATAATTATTAATAAGATACATTTTTTTCTTACCATGTGATGTCAATTTATTGATTACCTACTAAATAATAAATAAGTTATTACTTGATGTGACAATTTTCGAAGTGCATTTATTTTATTTGACTGACACTTGTGTTTTATTCCTAACTCTATGGACGCAGAACGGTCAACTGTAACCCCGACCAATCAGGAACAGCCGTCGGAAGGCTGTCCCTGATTGGTCGGCAATAGGCATAGTTCACAATATGACAATTGTAAGATTGCAATTTAACAGTTTCACTTCGATCGATTGCAATCTGACGAATGATAATACGTTAAAATGTAAGCAGAATGTTAAGGTTCACAATATTTCGACAGTTCACAATCACGCGAGATAGATTGCAATCAAGCGTTATTTACAATTTTACGGTGACATATACATATAATATTAAGCACAAAGAAAAAAGTTAAAAAACCACACAGTCTATCCAAGCCCACCTCTCATAATTGGCTTCCATGGACCGTTGGCGGGCGCGCTCCTGGCGCTCGCGCGCAATCGGGTCCAGGAGCAGTTTCTTCAGCACCAACCAAGAGACTATCGGCACCACGGTCGCGTAGAACACCGGCGACGGGATCACCTCCTCGCACAAGTGGATCGGCACCACTATCGTTTGCGTTGAACATGTCCACCTGGGAAAAAAAACAAGTGCTTTTAGCAGTGGGCATAGCAAACTTTGGAAACAATATTACACACAACATCACATACATTGATCTGATCTGCGGTAAGTAGCTTAATCACTTGTGGTATCTGTACCACAACAATCAACAGTGGATACACAAAGATACCGTATAACAGGAGATATTTAATAACACACCCAGTGTTATTAAATATATCCAGTTATACGGTATCACACAAATATTTGTCCCTGGTGGGAATCGAACCCACGACTCTTGGAACCGTCGTAGGTAGTGTCGTAGTCAACCACAGTTCCACCGAGCCAGACAACCAAATATCGTAGAACTTTACAAAAATATTTTTGAAGAGTAATGCAGTCGCGAATCGTCCCATAAATGCAACTTTATCACAAACAACCAAGTGTCAATGTAATTTTAAATAACTGCAAATTAGTTGTAAGCCATGCTAGTGACGCAGCAAATGACTCATTTGCACCATTGACTGTCCACAGAGAAGATGTGCGCTATGGTTGTGGAATCATACAGAGTTGATAAAACCCTTTCATCATCATTTACGCACATTTTAAAAATATATGGTGGAGGTGAAGTGAATTATTTTATTTATCGACTTCAACTTATTATATACTTACTTAAGTTTGAGCATGACTCCGCTGGGCACGCCCAGTGTGACGGCGGCGGACACGCTGCTATTCTGAGACACTTTCTTCTCTGCACCATATTCTGCGATAGCTCCAAACGTACCAAGCCTGAAAAATATAAATTTCATTTAAGACCTTTGATATTATAGAAAGAACTATTGTCAAGTTATTATGAGTGATGCAACCCAATAACGCCAGGCATATAGAAACTATAAGAGTAATCATGGTTTAATTCTATGTAACCCTTAAAAATATAATCTTAAGTATAAACGCGAAATAAATGATGAGTACAACATTCTCAACGAAAAAATTTTTAGCTTAAGCAGTTTGCTTTTAATGGTGGATCTAACGCTTTGATACTAAATTCAATATTTGGATATGCTTAATAGCTTATGCATAGCAGCTCGATCAAATAAAATTCGCTTTGTAATAATATACATACTTTAAAATAAAGAGTCGATGGTTCATTCCATCTATAGCATTGTCATGCTAGTAATATTTCTCTAATGACAAAAACACTTACAGTAAATGAAGCTATTTTTACGGACGTTGGTATCTACTTTTTTTAATGGAGATCAAATTAGTGGCCCTAGTGACAATTTTACTCTCTTATCTATAATAAAAAAAATGTATAACTGTAGCTAGGCGCCAATCTTGAGAACTCCTGAATCGAATTCGCAATTTTTTTTGTTCGTTAATATCAGAAGGTAGAAAGTAAGAAAGAAAAGATAATAAAATTGTGCACAAAGATAATAAAACTGTGCACAAACAAATTAATGATGAAATAAAACCATATCGAAAATGTGCTTAAAAAATGCGCAAAATATCTATCTTATGCCAAAAACTGTAATAAAAATTTTGATGTTTATAAAAATATCAATATACAGAATTGGAATAATTTCATTTCGCTCTGGCCCACAATACAATTCGCTTTGAATTATTTAGAGCAATATAAATATAATATCACAAATTATATAAGTGATCAATCAAATCAAATTGGTATCCAAGAAATGCTGTTAGCTTTGTCAACAACATAAGGATTCCACATCACCCACTGGTTTCTGTTAAATACTATCACACATGTATTGGTCTTGGTCATAGTTATTATTTTGTTGTAGCATGAGCAATGTATGTTAACGACTTTTATACTTACTTCAACGCTAACCGCAGTTTCATATCATGCTGTGGCAACTTCCTCATTATATTGAATGATATGAATGAGTGAGGCCTCCCAATCTGTATGGCTGTATTAGAGTGGTACTTCTCAGAGTCCCTCACATAGATGGACGTCATAGAAGAACCTCCTTGCCCTCCAGCACGGTATGTTAGGTATCCCACTGAATGTGCATCCAACTGACAGGCCATAGCTGCAAAACGAAAATGTTTGATCATGACCTTGTGATCAGGAGGGAAATATTTTAGTACATATTATCATTCATCATCAGCCCTTATACATCTCCAATATTGGGGCACCAGTCTAGTCGAAACTAGGACGATCAGATCTTAGTGAACAATACATCTTATCATCATCAGCCCATTCACATCCCCATTGCTAAGGCAGAAGCCTACCCTAATTAGGGCGATAAGGCCCAGTGAGGGATGGTTGACTACACAACCTTAGAATTTCTTTGTAAGTGTGCAGTTTTCCTCACAATATTATCCTTCACCGTTTAGGCGTCGAATATACGTACGACCTCATTTCAAATTTGAAAAACACAGTGGTACGTGGCGTTCGAACGTGCGACCTCTCGCACGGCAAGCAACGACATAAACTACGCGGCCATCGACGCTTTACATCTTCAGCTTAGTACTAAAAGTGCAAAAGTGTGGGTGGAAAAATTATTATTTTTGTTTTCATAGTATTTGCTTACTTGAAATCAGGCTGGGAGATATTCCTTTAGGAGTAAATTGCAGAACTGTGCCACAATTTAGGAACATCAAACGCGATAGTGTGCGGAATATCTTGAATCCCATTAGTGGACCATTTCCAATCCCCATTTCTGCTTCGGTCCATCCTTTCTCCGAACTTAAATAGCGGTTACATACATTCACTGAACCGGTTCCTAAAAATAAAAGAAATAATTTTTTGTACATATAACTAATACATTTTTACATCAGGATAAAAGTTTAATTGAACAAAAGTAATACTTTCTATCCATAAAGATATTATAGATTGTACATAAAAAAATTGTTTGAGTTTACTAGTAATATATTTTGTAATCAATATGATCAATAGTGTATTAAAAATTAACTGAGTACATACCTATCCCATTCTGTGTTGAAATATTTCCTGATAAAGTCATAGTATTTCTCAAAGTTACTGGAGCATCAATAGACTGTTGAATAGTCATACCAGAGACTTCAATATTTGGTATGAATGTGGTATCTTCCCTATAAATACATACAAAAATAAATTTCAGATATTTTATAATAATCATAGAACACTAAATCTTAACTTTGTAAGTTATGAATCCACAGTTTGATAAATTTTACCATGTACTTACAGTATTTCATATTCATCATAATATTTCATAAACAAGTCTGTAGCATTTATAGACAAAGTGATGGTGCCACGAGGATTTGCGCTTTGCTGTAATCTTCGCTCCTCTCGTTCACGTTTAAGTCTGCAAAAAACATAACACATTCAAACAATATAGAATATATAATATATATATTTAAAGTTTAAAGTATTTGTTTTAATATGTTTAAAGTAGCACATGGCAGGATCTCTGCCCACCCCTCTAGGAAAAGGCGTGATTTTATGTCATCATCAGCCCATATACGTCCCCACTGCTGGGGCACGGGCCGACCCTAAACTAGGGCTATAAGACCATAGTCAGCAATTCTGGCCCAGTGCAGGTTGGTTGACTCCACAACCTTAGAATTTCTTTGTAGGTGTGCAGGTTTATTCACGATGTTTTCCTTTACCGTTAAAGCGTCGAATAATCATACATAAGAATTTTTAATTTGAAAAACAAATTGGTATGTGGCGGTGTTTGAACTGGTGACCTCTCTCATGGCAAGCAACAACCTTAACCACTCGAACATCGACGTTTGTTTGTATGTATATTATCTTTAAAGTTAATTGTAATATGCTTGACCTTTCATATTCTTCTCTGATTTCTCTAGGTGTGCGAGTGCGAAATATCACTTCCCAACCATCAACTTCTAAGCCTCGTTTACCTGAAAATTGAAAAGTGATATTTACAAGAATCCTTATTGAATAAAAATACTTCATTATTCCATTATTATTATTATTTTAATTTTAAAATGACATATCGTACATGAACATATAGAAAAAACTAACAACCTTGCTAAGTTTGTTCAAATGAAAGTAATATTTTTTTTTAATTACAATATTTTATTTTGTTCTTACCTAGAGTATCATAAATTGCTCTCTTGTGCGAATCGGACAGCACCTCATATGCTTCTTTCACTTTATTGAATATCTGTTCAGCCCATTTCTGTTTGTTGGGATCTGTACTATGTTTATCAGGGTGGAACATACGTGAAAATCTTCTGTATGCACTGTTTATTTCTTCTACAGTTGCCTATATTGAAAAATACATAAAACAGAACATTATACATCTTTTAGCTACTTAAAAACATCATAAAAAATATTACACAAATAGATATGGTGTACAGTATATAAAGGCTATAATTTTATCTGTGGCAAAAGGACCTCAAGTAATTTAACTCATATATTTGTACTATGTGAGATTCACAGTGGCAACATCTTATGTTAAAGCAACACTCACTACCTCTACACCAATTACAACATTATTTTCAAATTATTCAATTAATGAGATCACAAGAAGAAATGCACAAGATAAAAATACAGGTAATAATATTCTATTCCTATTATGAAAAAAGGCTAATTTTGAACTGTAACTGGTAATGTGAAAAATCACAATTGGAGTCAAACCTGTCTGTCTGATTGGGAACTTTAGAGCTAAAGAGCTTTGTATTTGATTAAGATAGTTTATTGCATTTCCATAATATCTAATTTTAAACTTTTTCACATAATTCCTATTTAGATAGGAAACAATCTAATATACCCTTAGTCAGAATGGTGCCAGGGGTAATCTCTACAATGTTGTAGCATGTTGCAACCAAATAATTACAACCTCCAAAAACATTTTACTTTACAATGCAGTCTTGAATCAGGGTAACTTATTAGGGATTGGTATTGAACTATGATTCATTCATTTTTCAAATGGGGTCTGTTTTGACAGCAGTCGGGATGGATTGCATCTGGTTGACCCTTTCTACAAAGCCTTGCCAGATGGTCTCCGTTGGCCATCTAAGCCTGGACCAATCCTGATACTGGTAGCCAGTGACTATAAGGAATTGAAAACTGAAGCGAAAGTATGATGATGGGATGAAAAATCTACCAATTATCGTTTTTTCAGAAACGGGTTCTTTATCGATAGTCACAAAAATTTTGCTATTGTTTACAAATAGAAACGTTTACAGAGAGTTACTTCATGTCATCAATCGTTTGCCCATTGTAATCATCACGTAATTTTGGAACTTTGAGCAGAAAAACAAGGGTTGATTCTAACCTAAACCGTCAGACGTAACACCGATTGCTTGTGAGGTAATAGTTAAACATTGATCAAGAAAATCTGGGTCTAAATTATTAATATTATGCGATAAAGCAGAAAGTAACATAAACGAGTGTTCTAAATGTAATATAACCGTTATATAATATTGATAAAATAAAATGTAAAATAAGCGCTCAATAAGGCATGTGACATAATATTTACCGTCTTTGATACATTTAAGAGCTGATAGTAATTTTCTTCCATTAATATATTTTCTCCTTCTTCGTCCATTTTTGTATAAATAAAATAACTATTTTCTCTAAAAACAACAATACAAAGTTCTTTTTATCGGCGAAAGAAGACAGTAAATTAGTTCTATCAAATGCCACTCTCGTGCATGGGTTCGCTAGTATCGCATTTCAGCAACCATAAACCAAAATTACTTTTTAATTAGTCAAACCCATAACTATGTAACGGCACAGTTACAGTTCCAGAATGCTTTATTTGTATTAGTACCTTTTTTTTCATACTTCAATCTTATAGTATTATGTACCCATAATTTTACTTATTTGAACAAGTTGTATACGGTTAGATAATATTCTCTCTATCTCTTAGTTAAGCAGTTAATCCTCGAGCCCAATTACAATTAGATTTTGTGCATTTTAGTCATTTCTATATAACCGATTGATTTAATGTTATCTTTACAGTTACGGTCCCAGAATGTTTTATTTGAAGTACCTTTTTTTCATACTTCAATCTTTATAGTAATATCTTTGAGTATAAAGCCACTGGAGATGCCATAACGTCAACGCTTCTAACAAAGTTTTTCGCCACTTTTAGCGGGGGGCGAGGTAAACACGTACAGCACACCACCAAAAAATTATAACTCAACAGACACAAATTTTGCTGTAACGATAAACGCACACTACAAAAATGTTCAACACTTCAAACAATACACGCACACAAACAAAGTTTTCACGTAACTACGCAACACACATACGAAATAAATAGTGATGGCACAAAGAATAAAATAAAATCAGTTTGGTGAATGAACTGAACTATCTTGTACTGATTATTGTAATTCAATAACATTTTGTGGGATCTTATAAAACAATTTTGTGCTTAAACCCAAGAACAAATTTCCAGTCTTTTGAAACCTGAGCCTTGAAACGGCAAACCTATGTTTATTACTGGTGTTAAAATGGTGAGGATCCTATATTAAATGATTGTATGTTCTTGTAAACATATAAGATACAGTCCAAAATGTACTGAGAGGATACGGTTAAAATATCTGTCTTTAAAAATATCTCTAAGGGAGTCACAGAATTCTTTTCATTTTCAGACTAAATTTCAATATCGTATGATCAGAGGAAAGAAAAGTAATTTTTCAAATTCATCTTACAAGATTTAAATATAACATATGTTTAGACCTTTTATTTAATTCAAAATTAAAGTAAAAAACGAATTATACAACTAACTGCAGGGAGTGAATGATTCATTCAAATGTCGAGTCGCTTTTTTGACTTTGTGACATCACTAGCCCCCGTACCACTGTATTCTTGTTTATTTTTTCTGTCGTTTACGTATCGCAACGACTTTTTATTTAAATGGCAATTCTTCTTAAATACACGTTTAAAAGTTAATAAAAACACTTAGATATGATACGAAACGCGCTCTTGTTGCGAATTTGAGCTCTCGATCGCCTTTTACATGAGAATACTGCACAACTAACCATTTTTCAAGAGAAACGTCACGCGACAGGGATCACTGCAAAATGGCGGTGGTGCAGCGACAAGTAGTTTTATTAAACGTGTTTGAACAGTTGACCAATGTACTTTGCCGGAGGGGGTCGCCCGTGTAAGGCATCTCCAGTGGCTTTATACTCAAAGAGTAATATGTACCCATATTTACTTATTATAAACAAGTTGTATCCGGTTAAATAATACTCTCTCTTTCTCTTACTTAAGCAGTTAATCCTCGAGCCCAATTACAATTAGATTTTGTACATTTTAGTCATTTCTATAGAACCAATTGAGTAACTGTTATCTTTTTAGTGGCCAAAATTTATTTTAAACATTAATGAAATCCAATACTATATAATCCAATTCAGTAGATCGATAAACAACGATGGATTGGCTATGCCGAAATGTGCACACGAATATTCCTATTTTCCGATCCTTCCAAAGTTCAATTTTAACTATATACATACATATGTCCCAAAAATCTGAAATCGAACTTAACTTTTATAATTGTGTTACATATTTATTTGTACCGAGTTTCAAATGAAGAAATTACCGTGCAAGGCCAAAATACCTTTAAAAAGTTTATCTTTTCTTTAGTCTATGACAAACTTCAACTTCATGTCATATCCCAGTTTTTCGATGCCAGCCGTTGGTACGTCAACGACGTAGCATAGACAAAATTTTCTAAATATTAATCCGTGTGTGTTCTGAAAGAGCTCTCTAATTTTTGCTAATAAAAAAATATTTGTTTTTATTTGCTAAAATTTGCCAAATGATTACATATTAGAGTGAATAATTGAAGACAAAAAACTTATTGAATTGGTTGCCTCTAAATTCTACAGGATTTAGTAACGTAGCTGGAGAATTAAGGTAAAAATCTACAATATTTACACTTTTGTTTGATGAACGGTTAAGAAACTAATTTAAATATGCAACTTTTTATCATCAGCTCTTAAACTTCTTATAAGTTAATATGTGTAGCAGTTGTTGGTGCCGCTAACCGCAAATAATTATTACAAAAGTGAGTAGGCTTTTATGGCAATCGAACTATTTGTGTAGGTGGAAGTTTTAGTCAGTAAAATGGCTGTTTGTTTTGCATTTATAGATGATTTAATGTTCAGAATTTCTAGACTATTGCTAATTAAAAAAATATTGATGCGGTTTTCACTTCGCGGCATGCGAGATGCGTTAGAGATGCACCAATAATTTCACTAAGTACCTATCATCTTGCTTTCCCCTGCCAGGAGCATAAATTATGCACTAAACATTGTTGTTGTGAAAGTTTGTAGTCAAAATACAACTAATCATAATACCAATTACTCTGACTCACTATCTGTTAGCTTAATACTTGACTGAACTGAATTATCTCTTGATCATAACCAGTAAAGTTGATGCACTTTTTTATAATTATTCAAGCACTGAACCTAGAATAGGCCACTGCCCATAGCCTCATAGTCCTAGAGGAGGCCCATTTACCTTAAAACAGTTATTAAAACTGTAGGAGTATTACAGAAACTGGGAAGCTTCTTAAACTTCCACACCGGTGAGTGAGAGATAAGGAACCCAGCAAAATATACCTCATCCTCAATGCTTCACTATTTAATCAATTTCTGACTTTAATCTTGTTATATTGGCTGTGTTATAACCTAGATAAGTGCTGATTGTTTTATGTTTCAACTCTGATCTCATCAGCAATATGGCATTTTGGTCTAACCAATGTTGAATACTGCTGTTTTTAAATGGTATTATTTGGCTCTGTATGTTTATTTCATAGTAATTTGCAGATCTCATATCCAAATTTAACCCATTTCCGCTGTCAAAAAAAAATGTGTTTTATTAAACATCATTAGTTCAAACTAGTGACATGCTTAGGCTTCTCATAGATATCATCATCATCATCATCATCATCAGCCCATTACAGTCCACTGCTGGACATAGATATAATTATCAATGTGGCTGTACTACAATAAGATTGCATTTTTTCATAACTGATTATTTTGGTGGCTTGGTAAACTTGTAATCAAACCTGGACTAGCATGGGAGCAGATGGCTGTAATCCCCATGCTGTGTAATGTGCATGCATAATTTTATGCCTGCTTACACATGTGTACACATTGATATCACACTTTATTTATAAAATTACTGCTTCAAAATATGTTGTGCACTTACTTACATACTTTTAGAGAACTAAGCATACATAGGGAAAAGCAGAGGATACAGACTCAGGTCCACAGACAATATATAAGAATGACCTCTCACACAAATATTTCATCATAGACCATAGAAACATTTGTTAAGTTGTTGCCGATGCCATATATGAATCACCACCAACCACAGCCAAATGAAAACAATATTGCACTTTGAGGGAATATAGTAAGAAAGAAAACCTATTTTGCATTTATGCAATGAATATTCTTCCGACTGTTTTTCCGAACTTCAAATTTCCCATTTCTCCTGTGACATATGAACTGCCTTCTCGCCGAATTCCATGATTCTAGTAGGAGTACTTGTCAAGTATATGGCAATAAGGATTCAAATGGTCTTTGGATGTTTATACTACGGAACAACCGTTACAGGTTCAAGCTATGGCAGAAATGGGGCAGAAATCAATCAGTCTTAATTTCAACTTGGTGTTGGTACCTATGTGTAATCCTTCACAATTTTAAGGGTCCGACAGATGGACAAAAACATGATACTATAAAGTTATACATCTATATGAGATATGGAAATGTTTTCTTTTTTTATTTCTAATTTTCAATGTTTAAGTGGCATAGTTGAAGTAACATACTCATAATACTTGTAGTGGTATATAAAGTATGTTGAAATTTGATTAGAAAAATTATATGTCCAGATTATTTACCATGTTTTATCATTTTGAAGAGTTGTTGATATTGCCCGGTAGAATTAGAAATTTAATTAACAGATGCAATTTTGGTATGTTAATGACAACAATGTTTTCTGGTATTATTGAATCCATTTTCACAAGATGAGACTAAGTTTACTTACAATCTTAAGTCATCAAAATTAAGATATAAAGGCAGATTTTGATCATTATATTATATTGATGAGTATTTTGTTTGAGATATTTGTGTTATTGTCTGTAGGATAGAGGCGCTTCGGTATCAGGATGCCCTCTACACATCTGAACCTGCGTGAGGACGATGTGGTGCGTCTGGCGCTCGAGTTCCTCCACAACCGAGACCTCCACATCACGCAGCTCTCGCTGGAGCGTGAGACCGGCGTCATCAACGGCAACTACGCGGACGACGTACTCTTCCTACGACAACTCATACTCGACGGCCAGTGGGACGACGTACTCGAGTTCATACAACCCCTCAGCGCACTCAAAGCTTTCCAAGCAGACAAATTCAACTACGCTATATTAAGACACAAATACATAGAACTATTATGCATCAGATCTGAAATAAAAGCCTACAATAATGTCGAAAACATCGTCGACGAAGTCGTCAAAGTATTGAGTGATCTAGAAAAATTAGCACCTTCCAAAGAGGAATACTCAAATTTATGTCTACTCTTAACTCTGCCCAGTATCACAGACCATGCGCAGTTTAGGACGTGGAATCCAAGCAATGCTCGAGTACAGTGTTTCCGAGAGGTTTATCCTCTCGTTGAACAATTTTTACCCTGCGACAAAAAACCTAGCGGCTCTGTACCTAAATGCGCAAAGAATGATCGACTTATGCAATTGATAATAAAAGGACTTTTATATGAATCATGCGTCAACTATTGTCAGGCCAAAGCCACCGGTTCAGACACACAGTCAAATGAATTGAACTTCTCAAGACTTTTCGATGGATCCGGTTTTGATGAATCCGATTTAAGTTTACTCTCTTGGCTACAATCCATACCAGCGGAAACTTTCAGTGTTCCATTTGAACAGAGGATGTTAAATGTTGATGTGGAAAAGTTGGAACGCCCTTCTTTACACACGTCATGGACGGAACACATGCTCGTGACGCCCATCAAGCCGCGCACATTCCCACACTTGGCGATGCCTTTCCGAAGACCGCGATCGGCGGCCGACGCCATGACGAGATCCCTCCGGCCGCTGCCCGACGGTGCTCCTAGGCACCCCGCTGTCATGGCTCTATCTGCAATAGACTACGGACCATCTACGTCATGTTTTGCTGGCTTTCATCTCACCGGCATAAAAGGAAGCAGAATAATGAACACCTCCGTCGATAGGTTATTCGATAATAAAAATAGTGAGAGCATCATTTCCAACGGACTGAATGAGTCGCTGAAGCCGATCAATGAAAAATTAAAACCGATCGGTGAGTGCTCGACGTCGAACAGAACTACCGAAGCAAGCAGTGCCGGTCCGTCGAGCGCGACCACGCCGGAGCACCGGGGACAGGATTATTCGGCTTCTACGTCGATTTCAACTACAGCAGCGTCTAACCTCTCACTCGCCGAACGGCCGCCACAGACGCCTGAAGCGGGGACGTCGGGCGCCGGCGGCGCTTTCAGAAGAGAGCTGCTGAAGGAATATCAGTTACAAAAGCAAAAAGAATGCGACGATTATCTACGAAATCTGCATTCCTCGGATTTACGGCCACAGAATACGTAAGTATGCCGTTATTGAGACGTTTGTGCGTTGTTTTACTAGAATTTTGATACTTGAACGATACTTTTTGTTGATTTCAGTATGGAGCAAGTTGGAGAAGGGCACGTTCCCTCGCCATCGGGTTTTCAAGCGCCCTCGGAGTCCCCTGCGCGGCCGGGCGCTGTTAACAGAGCGCTGAATGATCGAGCTCCATATTCCAGGTGGGCTATGTCTTGTCTATGTCACAGTAATACTACCTAAGAGGATTCCACCTCGCCCACTTTTTAAAATCCATACCTACACTCGCATGGAACGCACATATGCGATAGGGCTGCCTACATAGCATTTCAAATACTACGCCTGCTTTCTATCTATCTATCTAGTTTCGAGATTGTAAATGTCTATTTGTTTAAATAAACAAATAAAATACTATGTGAATTGAATAGGTAGTAATATGCTTAATAAAAATACTTCTTTTATTTATTGCTTTATTTCATTAGGAAAACATGTTTATGTTTGATTTAAGACTTCATAACAAATGTATTGTTCTAGTGATGATAAAATAGTACTTATACCTTTTTGTAGCAAAAACAATCGCGAGCTCTTTAAAAACAACACACCTTCCGTTCGTAGCACACCACGCCTGTGCGTCAATTTACAAGCATTTTGATTCTTGAACGACACTTCGTGTTGATTTCAGTACGGAGCAAGTTGGTGATGCGCACATTTCCTCGTCGTCAGGTTTTAAAGCGCCCTTCGATTCCAATGTGCGGCCGGGCGCCGTTAACAGAACGCGGAATGACCGATCTCCGTATATGAGGTGGGCTATTTCTCGTCTGTACTATGATTCATTACCAAATATGGCCCCGTTGTTTGTATTCCGCCTTGTATAAAATTATATTCGTGATATTATGAAGTTATACAAAAATATTGGTTCCTATTCAGTCGTTGCACATCGTATGTTCGATGCACACAACAATCATTTTCTTACGGTGCACTTTCATCGGTAGAGCGAGCAAGCAATTTGCTATGAATGTTTGGTCGCCAACTACTGCTCTTGTGCAGTTTTCTCTAACGATCCGATAAATTACATTGTTGTATGTATGTGGTACGTTGTTTGTACCATTAGAGCGCCGGAACCACAAAAGAATAACAGCAGTCTAGATATTTCGCGAAATTGCCTGCAATAAGATTATTAATGTGTTAACTTCAAAATTTAACGGTTATCTTTTCAAATTTCAGGGGTCACAACTTAAACGACGGTTCGGAGGTTGCAGATCCAAGTGACGTAAGTCTTTATTATAATTATGTTATTAGTACGCTAAACGTAGATGAAGCTTCAAATACGCTTCAAATATTTGTAAATTTTATGTCATGTATTACTTTGATCAAATATTTATAATACTAATAGCATGTTCAACTTTCTGGGATTATTGGATAAAGATAGGTTCTAAGCGTGTATACAAAGGTGATCGAACTTATTGTAATCACCATAAACTTTCATTTTAATAGGATCATTAAAAAGTCACGGTTACATGAGTTCAGAGACTGAGTGGATACCCACAGGTTTGTAGTAACCAATGTTTCAACGCCCAGTGTTTAGTCACATTTCGGATTGTGTGATTCATATTTAAGTGCGTTTTCAGTGCCGGTTACATTTTATAAATGTTTTGTGTATGTATGACAATCAATATTTGACTTCTTTTTATTGGCATGGTATGTATATAGTCGTTGAAGAACAGGCGAGATCGATAAACGATGGGATACTTTTGTCGTTGTTATTTTTTCTTCCCTTTGATTTAGATTTGTCTTATAATACTTATATCAAGCTGTGTGTTGACCCCACTGTCATCTAATTTTCTCTTTTTTATGTTCATTGAACGATTTTGTTTAGATTAGTATTGTGATATATGATAGACTTATCTTCAATTAATATATTATTATAGCTGTTGTGCGATTTCATATTTATTTATTAGGTCGTTTACATTTTTATTGTTCTTATTAACATTCCTAATAATAATTACGTTCATTGATTAGTTATTCGAAGAAAGTAGCTTTGCTGTGCGTTTTCTAATACATATAAATATAATTATTCCACTTGACTGTTTTTTTTATATTATTAATTATTACCGAAGTAGGTATGTGCGATTGTACGGCTAAAACTAAATGATTTGCACTACTAGTAAGTATTTTTAGCTAGTATGTGTTGATTCCATATTGAAATACTATTTTGATAAATAACTTTGATATAATTATTGAAAAATAATTGCTCTCAAAATTAATTTCACAAGCTCGATGGCGCATTGGGTAGTATGTTATGCGCCAAGAGTCGTGGATTTGATTCCCACTCGGGTCATATATTTGAGTGAACATCGGTGTCTGTTTCCGTGTCTAGGTGTGTTATTTATATATTTAAGTTTATTTGCGTATACCACATTTGTTTTTAATATCTATAACAGAAGTGCTTAAGCTACTTACGAGATCAGTCTTACAATGTATGTGATGTGATGATGTGAATTTTGATTTTGTTTCGCTCGGTGATTGTCAAAATAATTGTTGAATCTTCATATGATGAATTTATCTGCAGATGTATTTGTTACTGTAAGATTTTACTCGATTACTGTAATAATAGGAAAGTTATAGTTGATCACAGCATGAAATCCCTTGTGTGTATCAGATATTTCTCGTATGATATGCAAATTATCAATTATGCGTTAGTCCTAGTATTGTAGTATACGAATCAAGCTATATTTCTCACAGGACATTCTTTCATAGCGAATGTAAACTGTATTCACTTTAAATTGCCAAGCTCAGACGCTGCGTATCAGGCTGTACCAGAGAACTGATTCCACGAATCGAGGAAAGTAGCGATGATATAACAGTCATTAGTTAACACCATAGGCTAATAGGGCCAGGCTCTCTTCAAAGCTGTCGATATTCGGCCAGAGTTGACCAACTCCTTACACGGGCGTCCTACAGGTCATGACGTCATCTTTTTTTTCCCTAATATGGATGCCCATCGAGTAGCTTTTTTTTCTAACCGACTTACGATTATTGCTTCGAATAGTCATCTTCACCAGACAGGGCGGGGAAGCGGGTGGCTCTCACCCCTAAACCATCTGCTGCCATTGAGCAACCATTTTTGTTAACCGTTTAGGATTCGTCTTATTGACGCCACATGTATGTAGCAGTTAGTTTGTGACATCTATTTATTCCTATTCTGGCGCAAATAGTAAATTTTTTTATTTTTAGTATTTTTGTTATTGTCTAAAATGCTTCGCTCAATTGCTAGTTGACAAACTCCAAGCCTGAATGTTCGATTTCTTGTCAAAGACCAGTCTGAACACGACAGGGTAGGTTAAGATGGATGGAGTCGTCGAAGAGCTTTAAGTTTTAATGGATAATTTACTTTCTTTCTTTCTTTAGAAATCGATGTACAACATACTGTGAACTACCCTTTTCCCACTACACTACACTAGTGTTAAAAAGGCAGTTTTATA
The DNA here is from genome assembly GCA_039566165.1 of Maruca vitrata. Taxonomy (NCBI): domain Eukaryota; kingdom Metazoa; phylum Arthropoda; class Insecta; order Lepidoptera; family Crambidae; genus Maruca; species Maruca vitrata. Next base: position 6,978,950 of record CM076911.1, read on the forward strand.
AATATAAAAATTAACACTCCCACGGGTTTTAGTGCTATGAAATAATAATGGGAATTCCGACTCTACAAGGAAATTATTCTAGTAAGTAAATTGAATATAGATTTGGTGAGTAGAGTACGATTAGTAATTCGAGAAATCACAAAACATAAAATAATATAATAGGCGACTAAGACAAAAACAAAAATATTATTACATTATTAATAAGAAGTGCTTTAAACATTGGTTTATAATGATTCCAATTTAGATTGTTTTATAATTGACTAGGTAATTACTTTTAATATTTCTAGTCGTAAAAGGCTACAATTGAACTCTAAATTCGCAAACAAACGGCAATTTTTGCATTTTTGTCTTGATTAGGGACGTTTCATCTTTTTTGTTCTTTGTTGTGCTTTCTCTGCATTGCGTTATATTATTTATTAGTTTTAACTTGATACCCCTTCGCAGATTTTATTGTACTAGTGGCCTGCCTTCGCTTCGCTTCGGGTATGTCTAAGACTGAGCGAATCGATCTACGATTTCTCGTCCCCGAAAACGTCCCCAACATATCAAATTTCAGCGAAATCGTTAGAGCCGCTAGAGCCGAACTCACGCTCTCGGAAAGCGATCAGCGCCGTCTGCAGGGCTGATTTGTGGATCTAAACCATCCAGAGCGCCACTTAAACGCATACAGAAAAAAACATTTAAATCGGTCAAGCCGTTTAGGAAGAGTTCAACTACATAATTTACTTTTTGATAACAAACAAGATAATTGAAACAACAAAACAACATTTCACGTGTTGCAAAGTTAGCAGGTCTGACTTGGATTTGTTAGTAGTTACTAACATACATAATATGAAAAAAATAAGATTTTTAGCGTACTTAATTAAAAAGTAACGATATGGCTGGATTCTGACGACATTTTTATATGGAATAGCGCGTCTAGAAGTTAAATATTGGTAAATCAAGACAGGTGTCTTTGATATCTTTATCTGCATTGCTTGCTCGCTATATTTCATTCGCTTGAGTTTCAAGTCATATTTCAGTTACATTGTTGCTTTTTTAGTCCAGTCAAAATAGACAATTAACCTGGGAAAAATTCGCATAGAGCTGAAAATTGGCATGAATGTTTGGAACACTATTACAAATAATCTGTCAAAAGTCCCCATCGATCCCACGTCTGCAAAAAAAAATAATCAAGGTCAAATGTCACAAATATCAGTTTTATGCACTTTTGAGCGAAACGGTAAGTTTAATCATAAAAGTATGTATGACAAAATTACTTATCACGTAATTATCTATAAAAAATGTCTTAACACTTTGTTCCTAAGATTCACCATTTCAGAGATATAGCGATGCACAAAGTTGAAAAAGTTGTATTTTCAAACGCTTCCAGGCCCCCATGCGATTGTGCTAGACAGTTAAAATTTTAACGAATGATGTATCTCAGTTGCCTCTATAACATCTAATACTAGAAACAACATGAAACAAACGTGTAAAGTGGGTTCTCATACAAAACCTATGTTTTTTTTTTCGTTTTTAACGTGGTTACCCTAGTGAACCTATTCCAGGTCATATATCGATCAAAGACGATATCAACAGATGAATGCATATTATGTAAAATATGAATTTTCTAATGATTAAAACCACGATATCTCGCGAATGGTGAGTCGGAAAAGTAAAAGTGACTGGACCATTTTTGTAGAAAATTGTATGATCTACAACTTTTGTTTGACCTATTTTTACGATAATACTTACTGTTTTCGAGAAAAATGAAAAAATCCTTAATTTTATACTTTTGACCTTGAATAAATTTTTTTGCAGAAGTAGGATTGATGGGGATTTTTGATCTCTGGCAATTTTCAGCTCTATGCGAATTTTGTCTAAGTTAGCACTTATTTTTGTATATTTTGACTGGACTATTTATTGCTGGAGCATATTTCAAATGTGAAAATTAAGTAGCAAAGGCTTTCCTTAATCACATGTCTTTTATAACGCGCTTTTACTAAATAAGGCTGAGTCCCCATTAGACAAACAGTGAGCGTCAGTTTTGATATCCGTTTGCATCCCTATTAATTTTTTTTTATCCATCGCGTAATGACGCAATGTGGTATAAACATCCCACACTGCTAAACAGCTAACCCTGCAAGTTTAAACAGCTTGCCGACTAATTCTGTATGTGCTTGATACGCAGTTTTAAAATGTATTGGGGGGCAACCTGGCAGCCGCAAACTGTTCCCCCGACGCGTGACGTGCACAGAAGTATTGATGATTGTTTTAAGGTGTAGAGATACCTACCTGAGAAACTATAGCTTTTGGTATTTTTCTATATTTTTTTTGTATATGTAGATGGATGCGTTTATCAAAACATATACAACTAAAAAATTCTTACCGGAAGACAACATCGTGACAAAGATATTTTAGCGGATACTATATGAAATAAAACAGGTAAATTTTTGTAGAATATTTTATTTTGTACAAAATGTTTGTTAGACTTAAAGAATAACATGAGATCGAACTTAGTTAACTATTCATGAAATCATATTTGAAAATTCAATAACAATATAGTACAATATATCGAAAACGTTACTACTAGACGTAAGTATTGCTTGACTTGTATAACAAATACACCGAGACATGGACCTCCTTCTAAAGGTTCTGGAAGAACCATACCACAGTAGTGGAATTGAGAAAACTAGCCTAACACGAATACCGGGACCTCAAATCATAAAGGCCGATTGGCCTACTGCTAGTAGTGCCAGCTTAGGGAAGAGCTTAGAAAAAACGGTAGAAGCAAAGCAGCTAGTATTAAGAAACGAGGCTTTATGGGTCACCGATACACCAAAGACGCCCTCTTTAAGTTAATACCCCATACCATGAGAAATATTGAATTGAAATAGCCGTTAACTCTAGTGTCATTAAGCCTTCGATAGCAGTCAAAGTTGGCTAAAGAAGTGTCCGGTAAATATGAGGAGCTATTATAATAGCTTCCTTGACGGTAGAAGAGTCTGAATTAGGTTTGTCGACTCTGCACTGCCTAGACTTGCGATGCTGCTACGTACAGTCGTTTGTTGATGACATGGTTCTGTTGTGTTTGATGGATACATGGGCTTGGAAATTTTAGGTTATTCAGGTCAAGGCAGCGCTGGAATAGTTCAGAATGCTTTGGAAACTAAAGCAAGACTTGCCACTAATAATGGGAGACAGTATCAGCGTGTCAAAACAGTTCAAAATTCTGGGCCATAGATAAGAACACAGTTCCCATGTATGAGTCGGGATACTACGCTCTGTATAAAATAAGGAGAGGGTTATCCCGCAATCGCCTTTAATCGTCCTAGTTTAGAATAGGCCCGTGTCCCAACAGTGGGGACGTATATAAATAAATCAAATATAAATAAATATTACACAACATCACATACATTGATCTGATCCATGGTAAGTAGCTTAAGCACTTGTGTTACAGATATCAGAATCAACAGTGGATACTTAAATAAACTTAATACACACCCAGACACGGAACAAACACCGACGTTCGTCACACAAATATTTGTCCCGAGTGGGAATCGAGCCCACAACTCTTGGAACCATAGGTAGTGAACCTGGGTCACTAACCACTGTTCCACCGAGCCAGTCTATATGGGCTGATGATGATGATATCCCGCAATCTGCTATGAGATAGAGAGCGTGTGGTAAGGACCTGGAGTTCGTGTATGTATGTGTATCATTCATGTATTTTACTCCTACTACTTTACTGCTAATAGTCATGTGACGGAGGAGTATACATTTGATTCAAAGTCGATAAAACCTGTCAGTAACATATAATACAGCCTTGCTTGCTATCAGTGGCGAAGGGTGAAGGGAAGCCGTATTATAAAACCTACTTACCAAAATGACCGATATTTTTTTTTTTTTTTTTTTATAAAGAGGCTAACAAGATGACCTCACTCCACCTGATGGTAAGCGGTAGTGAGATCCAAATATGAGGTCGACAGGCACAATAGACCATATTGAGCCTGTCGCACTCACCCTGAAAGCCGTGAAAAAGGAGACCACTGCTGCGGCAACAACGAGACAAGGCGTGGAGTCTCGCATTGGTATTGAGCTGTGCGGGTCGGAGTTGGCCAGTCCGCCGGACGGAAGGGCCCCCGTGTCTACGGGTCTCCCTGGCCGGCGGGCTGACCCGCTCCGCCCGCACAATACCGCCGCCAAGACTCCACTGGTCCGGCGCTTGCCGCACCAATGGTCCCCCCTGGCTCCGGTTCGTACAGTGCTGATCCCGGAACGCGACCTGACCTGATATACACTGTTGTTAATGTGCGAGTTTCAAATATGATTATTTATAAAAATGCATTCCGAGTTTAAGCTTGCTCATCAACACATGTCGGTAAAACCTGTGCTACTCCAAACTGAAATTGATCCTCAACAAAGAAGTAGGTAAACAGGAACAACAAAACTTTTTATTTAACTTACCTGCGCCTGCCATCCACATATAGTTGTCGTAAATTTTATGTATGGAAACGTGTAAAAGTCTATTATTGCGTTTATCAAATATTTGAGGTTGCGCGGCCTAATTATTATAGTTAATCATGTTTATTGTTTTCAAAACTTACTTTTGAGAACGAAGTATCTGAATTAACACAATTTCTAACGAACGCACAACTACACGACGACGACACCACAACCACAACCAACATACAATACAAATTCAACACACTTCAGCACCACAACAAATAAAATTCGACAAAACAAAACAAGTTGTATTGTTTACAAACAATTCGCACTATCCGCCATATTATGTAAAACTATTTTTTATCTTATTCATTCCATCATAGTACAGTCTGTGGGGACATATAAAAGCCTCTGGTCTGCAAAAGGTGGAGTAGAAAATGTTTTGGCGTTATATTGCTTACGTATGGCAGTTTAATAGAAATCCAAGTTTTCGACCTCGGGGGGCGCATGCGCGAGCCGCCATCTTGAATTAAAGGTGCCGAAATTCGTTTTTTTCTAAATAACGTCTAAACAGTTTACTTTATGACTAAAGTGTCTATGAAAAGCATAAAGAAGACAAAATTACTTACATTTCCTTCATACATATTTATTCTGTAAGTTTATAGGTAAAAGTTTACAAGTTTAAAAAATCGAAAAAATTATTTAAATCTAGTATGAATTTGTTACTACGTGTTTGGTCTGGGATAAAAAAAAACCCAGAAGATTGGGGCTGGAGATATAACACCAATGGGCTCAGTCCAATAACAACAACTGAGAAAGCTGCACCCCCAACGCTTTTAAAAGTAATTTCTTGCCACTGTAAAAAAGGATGCAGTAGAGCATGTAGTTGCAGAAAAGCTGGATTACAATGCTCTATTGTATGTGGGTTCTGTAGTGGTCAGTCCTGTGGAAATGCGGTAGAGATTCGGATAGATAACGAGGACAACGATGACGATGAAATTTCATTGATGGAAAACCATTTTTTTAGAAACAGCGACATTGAAACTGAAAATTCTAGCGAGATTAATGAAGATGTCGACATTCACCTACCTGGGCCATCAAAAAGGTTTAAAAAATAATTCGTAAAATTTTTAACCAAAATTTTAATTAAATTGATGATTTTTGTAACTTTTTATTTTTCAACTGCTTTTATGTTTTTACCTATAAGACTTACAGAATAAATATGTATGAAGGAAATGTAAGTAATTTTGTCTTCTTTATGCTTTTCATAGACACTTTAGTCATAAAGTAAACTGTTTAGACGTTATTTAGAAAATAACGAATTTCGGCACCTTTAATTCAAGATGGCGGCTCGCGCATGCGCCCCCAAAGGTCGAAAACTTGGATTCTAATTAGGCAGCCATACCCAAGCAGTAGGATGCTTAAACCTTTTCTACTCCATCTTTTGCAGAGCAAAAATACCTGCGGACTGGATTATCAGGGACAGGCAAAGGGATCTTATCCGTACAGCCTAGTCTTCAGTAGTTTCTTAGATATTGCAGCTGAAGCTATTACATGTCTTCTTTGATTTGTGTTCATAAGTTGAGTATTTTTTTCAAGGCCAGAGACAAGATGTTGAACTAAAAAGCACGGATAATATAATTAATCACCCGCCAGAAAAAAAATTATGGCTCTACATTATTTCGTATTTCGGAACTAGGCTACACGGGCTAGATGTCTTTGCTTTTCTCTGATAAATTGTATTAAAAAAACTTATTTTGGAATTTTACGTTACGAGTACTCTTTCTCGCTTACACATGTAGGTTTTCTGATTAACCATCTCTATCACAACCCGGTGGACATCGAGTTATTTCCAAGTACATTTGCGCGTGCTAAAAAGAGACAAAACATGACTCAGTTCATAGAAATGAAAAGGACAGATGTTCAGTATGAGATTTTTATTTTATTTAGCTTGCATTATTTGCATTGCCTATGAAATTTAATAGGCGTTTTGTCATTTTTTACAATTTGAAGTATGTAATTGTATAATTTAACAGGAAAAAATTTCGTTGGCCCATTCGATTTTTAGTAAGGGAAGCCGACGGGAATCGGGTTATATGGACCCTTCGCCACTGCTTGCTATAAGTACATGTTAGCAATACAATATTTACGTACAAAGCGTTAGAGTAAACAACGAAATGTAACAATTAAAATTATATATCGATTACATTACTTGCGTGACGAAGCGGTAGGTGAATAACACGAACATTCTATCACAGCTTTTGGATGCCTGAAGCGCGGTATCAACCAGGCTATAAGGACAAGCGGTATAAAAGCATTTTAGAAGGATAACCACCGTGACAGTATTTACAAAATAAAACATCAAGTAGTAAGACAGGTTTTAGATTTTTTGACTCATCGTCATCATAAGCCCATGTCCATACCCGAAAGGTACGAGAATACCCTCAACTAGAACAATCAGGCCTTAGTCAACCACCCTGGTCAAGTGCGGTGCTTTTCTGGTCAAGGGGCCACACAGGACAATATGAGTACCAGCGCTGACCCTTTGACAAGCCGAGGTAGCAGGACACTGTAATTTGAATGAATCACCTCAGTCCTCCTTCACTGGAGTTCACAACTCTGTAACGTACTTTAAACATTTGAATCGTGCACAATATGTGCATAGTGCAATAGGTACAAATTTAATTAACAAAACAAAAATTCAAACTTTACAGGACTTTACTATTTTCTGATCTGAGCAAGATTCTTTCATTTCTTTCTGACAGAGTTTACCTGATTTCAGTGGTAACTGAAAAAGTTTTCGCGGTGTAATAGCATTACCTATATTAGTATATCAAAGCGCTGAAGGTTTGTTTTAAGAGATGTCAGTATGAATCGGTTTTCACAGAAGGATAAAGCCCCTTCTGCTGGATCAAAGCCAGAAACGATCCACTCGTCACCCTTTTTCATTTCCCATATAATGAGCCAGCCCTCATTAGTTAGTCTCTCCAATCAATTCATCTTTGAGGGCATTGTAATGAGGGCTATCGCGTCAGATTTCGCCGTTGGAGGCCCTTGTGTAGAATGAGTTCTCTTAAATGGAAAATGCCGATGTTTGACGTATATCTATTAAGATTTCATGTTTCGAATATTTATTTAAAAGAAGGTCAGATTCGTAATGGCAAATATAAATGCCCGATCAATAAATGGGAGTGCTTTATAAGATAAGCTAAGAAAATCACATATTACTCCTTTATTCCGTTCAAAATGGTACTGAATAGTACTTATGTAACGAATCCCGCTGATTTTTGCATTATTTATATCCACCAGGATGTAAATCCCAGTTATAATATCCCAGTTTCTATGTGGCGTGCATGACCAAAGGTTTAATCGGTTTATTTACTTTTTATTAAAATAAATATAAGGGTGTAACCTCCATTGAAGAGTATATTACGGTAATTTTTGTTAAGACCAGGCATTGGTCTGACTGATCAGACAGCACATTGGTTCGCAAGGTATGGCGTGAAGACGCGAACCAAGAGACAGTTTCTTTCGCAACTACATATGATATTAGTAATAGAACATCGAACATTGTTTAATTATAAAGATGACATAAACACTAACATACATTGCTGTTTTAAAGGACTGACCAATAAATGGTGCAAGTCTGGTGTTATTGCATCATCTTCTCAATTGCAATAATTTTATGAGCATGACGACGTTTTAGATTGAACGGAAGAGAACTGATAGGTATCAGTTACGGTCTTCGTAACAATGAGTTATGGGGTCGAATAATTTGGAAGTTATATCGAATTACTTCTAATAATTCGCGTGTATTGAAGAATGACGTGTTTTCACAATGAATTTATGATTACAACTTTATTGTATTGGTAATCAAATCAAATACCATCTATTTATTATCGGTTCTTGATAGTATCAAATATAAAACTATCGATAGTATATTATAATAATGTTGCACAAGTTTCTCCATCAGGGGTGGCAGGGTGCAGGCAGATGGAGGGCGTGAATTTAAGGCCGACTTGACCTGTCAAGGCCATATTGCAGTAAACATTTTCTACCCGTCTTTTTTTGATAAATAAAAGTCTGAATCAAAACTATGTTGAGCGAATAATGCAGCGATTATAGGTTTATCACATATTGAATAACATTTCTGTTAACTCATTTCATCACATTGATGATAATATAGGTACTTAGATGCTGTGTTCTGGTAAAATGCGGTTGTCTTACGCCGTTGCCGTTGTCAATTTCTTGCCTTCGTTTGGAAATAATTTTGTGGGTGATGACATGAAACCCCGTTTAGTCACCGTTTAGGCTCCTTTCCCCCAGAACACAACAATTTTAATGATTTGGCAATAACATAATTGTCATTTCCCACTTGTCAAGTGAGAATGTTCATGATTTTAGATAATTAAGTATCTTTGAAGTGTTTGATAATCTGAATCGACATGTGTTATTCGTTTCGACATACAACCACAATTGAAAAAGTTATACGTGATTAACGTTCCGATCGTTTGCACTTTTTATACAAAACTAGCTGTGCCAGCGACTTCGTTCGCGTTTCCCCCGTTTTTTACACATTTTCCATTGTATCTTTGCTCCTATTGGTCGCAGCGTGATGTTATATAGCCTAAAACCTTCCTCGATAAATGGTCTATACAACGCAAAAAGATTTTTTCAAATCGAACCAGTAGTTCCTGAGATTAGCGCGTTCAAACAAACAAACAAACAAACAAACAAACAATCAAACAAACAAACAAACAAACAAACAAACTCTTCAGCTTTATAATATTAGTATAGATGAACGATGTGATATGACGTCACACCACAACATCCAGTACATTGCAAAACATTTTTTTTCGTAATTTTACGTTCTAGATAAATTCATTTTACAAATACATTCAACGTGCCCATATATAATGTCCCATTGGGAAATTGAGACACAGTAACATTCTCCATTATGACAATAATACTATACTATAGTATAATTATACTGTCGATAGCGGAACTATTGAATAGTGACAACACTATACTTTTAGTTTTATCTTCACTATTCTTCAAAAATCTAAAAGTTCATTTTGTACAGCTACATAGTGGTTAGTTCAGTTTTACGTGAAAATTTTGAATATTTTATCACCATCAGACATTGAGTAAGTCTAGGTAATACTATGTTTTTAATTTTATTCTTTTTGCACCACATTCATATCGAAAATTACTGCATTGAAAAAGTTAATAGTCTATGTTTAGCGTGATAAATGTTCCACATGAGAACAACGTGAAAATAGGCGCACCCGTGAGTAGAGATGGCCGAGAAGCCTACTCGTCCCCCTGGAATTGAATAATAAATATCACACACACACATCATTCAAATTTCGAAGCAACATGCTTAAGCACTTATGTTATGGATATCAGAAACAACAGTGGTAAACAAACAATAATGTTTATGATACAAATGTTTGTCCCGAGTGGGAATCGAACCCACTACACTTGGCGCAAGCGACAGGCCAATCCAATGCGTTATCGAGCTAGTCTAAATTTCAATGTTCCATATATCTCTACTAAATCACACTGTTTGGTCCAATTTTTTTTTTAAAGTTATCCCTATTAGTAAGCAATAAATAAAAAAATATACATATATCCCAACCAGTGTGAATCAGTAGAAATATATGGAACAGAAGATTCTACTAATCCCTACCCTTAGTGATAAGTAGTGAAAAATCGGAGTATCTACCAGTGGAGATATATCGATAGGTCGCTTCTATCTGAAGGTTTATGTTGTTAGGGAGAATTCTGACCGAATTTCGCTTCTGGACCAAGATTTCACCAATAAACACGAGTAGCACGTCCCTATTAGCGGCTGACATTTTGAGTCTCCTCCTCTTCCCTATTACATTTTAATCCGCGCGCCTCATTCGCTGTGTATCAGGTTCATATGAGACGGCAAGCATAATGTCATTACCTGCGTATTTCAAGCGCTGTATGGACACTCCACTTAAAATGCTGAGGGAAACTGGAAGCAAACTGTCCGCAGCCGCACACTAAACTAACAGGGACGCGCTATTAAACGACGCGACGTCTCAGAGGTGTCCCTCGGTTGTCTTAAATACAATCATTATTATTTGTCATGATAAGTCCAATCAAACGTTTTATGCATAGAAAATATAGGGAGCGGGGTCAACGAGAAATAGTGTTGTTGGTTTTAATAATTCTGTCGCCACATTGAATTCCTTTTTAAATGGTGTCCAATGCATTCTTTAGTCTAGAATGGTTTTCGTAAGGCCCTTTTTTGGTCGTCATTATCGTTTAATTGCTAGTATGCCAAGGTTAGTAGCTTACTTCAAAGTTGATGTTTAAATCATATTTTCTTGGGTGGGTTCATTTAAAAAATAACTTTTATATATAGTATTTAATTACATCAATTAGCAATTTTTTGCTTTTTATTTTCATATTATTGACTGGGCAGCGCATGAGTGCCCCTTTCTCATGGGCTAACAGACGTAGGTTCGATTCCCATTGGGGCCAATTTTTTTTTTGATATATACGACAATTGTTTCTGATATCCGTAACAACAGTGCTTAAGCACAGTATGAAATCAATGTATGCGATGTTGTGAAATGTATTATCTTCTTTTTATAGAAGGCTTTCCCTCCACAAGTATCTTCTGATTACTTTCTGGTAAGCCCGGGCATTTTTATTGTAAATGATTTACAGAAATAAATACATTTTATTTATTTATATTTACTATCTTCTTCTTCTTCTTTTAAATAAAAATGAATTGCTGTTCGTTAATCTGTCTGAAACTCGAAAACGCCCGGACCGATTTAGGTAATTTTGGTTTTAAAATGTTCGTCGTAGTCCAGGGAAGGTTTCAATGAGAAAATATAGAAAAAGAATCAGTATTGGCGGTATGAAATTCGCCGGGACCACTAGTGTTTAATATAATTCGTCAACAATATATTTTCACGTTTACAAACTAGAACTTGAATGTTTTATTATCTCATATGAGCCTGTTAAATCCTGGCGCGTTAAAATGAAAGTCAAATTTCATCCTGCCAATATGATTGAATAAATCATACCAGCGCCATGGCATGGCCAAACAATGGATTTTCTATGTGTAGGTATGTGTATTCTATCACACTGGCTCTGAGCGTGTTAATTAACTAAAACACGATGCTTTGTTGTGTCGTACGACATCCGCCTGATTGATTTATTGTTTGTTGTAAAGCAAGAAAACGATCTTATTTATTTCATTGCAATGAGATTGGCCTTCAAATAGACTGGACTTTTACGCCCACATGTATATAAAATGCCAATCATCTGTATATCGTATAGTATCTAATTGTTGTACATTATGGAATAAATATTTCAACTGTGCGTTATCGGTTGCTATACTGTTTTAAGAAGAACTTATTGAACACAAAATAATTGTATTGTGTGTGTATTTATTACTCAATTTATTTTTCATCATCATCATCATCCTCCTCAGCTCTTATATACCCTTTCCCTACCGCTGGGGCACGGCCCTACCCTAAACTAGAGTGATCAGGTCGACTACACAACCTTTGAATTTCTTCGTAGATGTGCAAGTTTCCTCACAATGTTGTCCTTCGCCGTTAAAGCGTCGAATAATCGTACATAATTATGTATTTCAATTTTGAAAACACAAAATTAATTTTTAAATTATATTTCATGCAAATACTATTAAATGCCACTGCCACTTATTTAATATTATATGTTTGCCGTATTTTTTGAAATACTGCTGGGCAAACAATTAAATTTAAAATTGGTATGTAAAATCAATCTGTAGATCTAAATTTAGCTATACAAGTAAAAATTTACTAAGTATGTATACCCGTACATCTTATGACTTTTATTCTAAATCGTACTAAAGTACTTCATTACAATTTGAGACAATAATTTTCTCTAGTCAAACAGAAGGATCTGTCTCATAACGGTTTATTATAGGTTTAAGAACCCTTAATATATTATGTTTTATGGAATGAATTCCCTGAAGTTCAGGGACTGTTATGATAGTGTGTTTGTTAATCTCAATTAACAAAATGACCACATCTCAACTGGGTAGTTTAATTTATCGGGGGGCCACCACCGCTTAAGGAAGTGTGTAATCGGCGACGTAACTCGATTAGCCACATCAGTTAATCTCGTTAATTACATTTGCAGACACAAGCGTAAAATTGTTGCCCAGTTTATGATTTTACAAATTGGGTTAACAAACATCCATTATAGCACGGGAGGCGGTAAGGCGTGGGCTCGCTATATTAACTTTTAAAGATTTTATGCGGTTTTAATGACTTTTAACCTAATCTAATATTAAATGCTGTCGTCTTTTTTCAATAACGTGATGCCATGAGGATGATTGACGACCTTCGTTTATACTTGAGTGACGTGACTTAACGCCCACACGTGAATCCGTCCTTGTTTATTATTGATGGTACTCTTAGTCGAGCTGGAGTATTATTTACCTCCTTGTCACCTATATTTATACTATGTGATTGTAGGACAAGTCGATAATAATAATCGCAGTCTCGTTGCGCGCGCGCTTGCCGCCGTGAGTCATCGGTAAGCGTTCTGCGCACAATGCCGTCCGAGTGGTCCAGTCGCGTCGCGGCATACTTAGAGGACATACATGTCACTTAAATTCACGCACCTTGTACTTTTACGATCGATCGAACTTGATTATTATTTTTAATTGTGCCGCGTTCAATTGTTTATCGGGTAACAGTGTTTTTTTTTTTTGAAAAATGACTACCGTGAAAAAAATTATTGCTATGCGGCAACTTGATTCAATGTTTGGAAACATGACCCTGGAGGGGGAGGGTCGGCGCTCGCCGCTCGTCAGCTCCACCATCGAGCACGACCCTCACTGCGACGTACATGGTCGTTGCAGTACGCCGTACCGGTCATCGCTTTACCTTCACAGTAGAGAGTCTACGCCCGGATATCACAGGGAGTCCATATCGCCAACAAACGGACTGATCATCAGGTATTTAAAGAATATAGTGGAATTTTGGTTTTGTTTTTTTTTAAGTTATATTTTAATACTGGGTATGAAAACAGGCGTCGCGACTCCCTGGGTATGTCGGGGTCCCCGGCGCGCGAGCTGGAGCACCCGTCGACGTTCCCGAGCATCCTGCGCCGGGACCGCCACAGCCCCTCGCAGACGCCGCCGCGCCGCGACACCCCCAGCCCCACCCACAGGCACTACAACAAGAGGCACTCCATGGGCTCCTTCCCCAACCTCGCCAAGACCAACGTCATCAACTACAACAGACGGGACTCCGTCGCCAGCAACGGAATCAGAGACATGAAGCGAGATTACGTCAGTTCCATGAACTCCCTGTCAAGGAAAAGTTCGATTGACACCAAGAAATCATCAACAGACTCCTTAGACATGTGGCATTCGACTTGGGACTCTGAAAGACACAATTCAGTGTCGTCGCTTGGGCATGACGAGCGGATCTCATTCGGACTGAATAAGGTAATTATTTGATACAATAACAAACTACTGTCTTATTAATGTCAGAGTTATATCGGATATTGCTATGCTAATCGCCTAAGACGTTTTACCAAGAAGAAATTAAATCATAACGGTAAAATAATGATAAATAGCATTGTTATTATTCTTTAATAAATTACATACTATACAGTGTTTTACTTCTTCATTGCTTATGCTCTTGTTTATTGCGATAAGTTTATTTGCTTGTCTCGTGTCGATCAAATAATCACGAACGTCTTAAACATTCATTGTTCTTCCGCTACGTTCGCAATAACCGTGAAGTATGTTACGTTAAAGAAAGCTTACGTATTGATCTCCTTGATTGCACCATGGAACGATTTGAACAATACCATCACGCTATCGCTATAACTTGGTTACGAGTACGTTACGTATGAACGCAACTAATTTATTGCGAAAGTTATTTACGTCAAAGGCTTCCTACCGCCATTAGTAGTTACAACGGATAATCGTTTGATCAGTGAATCATTTTATTCGTTTTATTTGCCAACGATGACCGTGTAAAGATCCTTTTCATGTTTTTATTATTATAGAATATTATGTACTTCAATTGGAAACTAATTATTATTACATTCCGGAACAAGAATACAAGACAAAAAAGATAATGACTTGCTAATTGTTTAATTGGCCTGAATCAACGAAGCCAACTTTAATAATTTATGGCAATTGTGTTTTTCGTATGGTATTAATTTACTTTTCACATGCACATGCACACAGTAAAATTATGTGTGTATTGGTAGACAATACCTATGTTAAAGCATTTACGGTGCAACTCTTTAATCAATTGTCCTATTATACGTAGTCATTCCATTACTGTTTCTTAAGTGCTTACTCGAGAACAAATGACGACAAATCATTTTAACTATAGTCAATTTGGTTGCGTAGATCTAACAATCAAAAACATAAATGTGAAATGAGAGCCAAGTTCAATATTATGATAATTGCCTTGGTTGTTGACTTCAACGACAAAAGAAGTGAGATCTAAATGGGTGCCAAGTTCAATGGTCAACCCAGAAATTTATTTATAAGTAACACTATAACATACCTATCATATCTTCTTATAACATAAGATAATGTATGGTGGTAGCCTATGAAGGTCTGTCTTGGCTAGTTTCTATAAACCTACCAACGTATTATTATGTTCGCTCGCTAGTTTCTACCAACAATCCAAATTTTCGGAATTATAAAATAAAAACCGACAAATACTTGTAGGCTTATAACTTGCGACGGCTATAATTCATATATGAAAACTAGCCAAGACAGACCTTCATAGGCTACCACCATACATTATCTTATGTTATAAGAAGATATGATAGGTATGTTATAGTGTTACTTATAAATAAATTTCTGGGTTGACCATTGAACTTGGCACCCATTTAGATCTCACTTCTTTTGTCGTTGAAGTCAACAACCAAGGCAATTATCATAATATTGAACTTGGCTCTCATTTCACATTTATGTTTTTGATTGGATATCATTACTTTTTGTAGAAAAGTATATATCATCGTAACGCCGTGGGTCCTTTGAAAAGGACAAATTCAAAACTAAAACTAGACTTTATGTAGGTACCTACCCTAAGTAATAAATATGAAATCCGACTATAAGTACCTACTCTTAATTGTAAATAAGTAAGTATACCTAAATATATACTTAGTGCTCTGCCTTCCCCGGTATACACCGTGAAATTTTAGTGGTTGTTTTCCCGCAGTAAAATGATTCTAACTTAGTGGTACAAAAGATGTATGCAGTTCTTTTTTGGTAAAATCAATAAATGCCGGTTTTACGAAAGGTTTAACCGTAACTCGAAAGCACGTTCGAACCGCTTTATGACTTAGGGTGTAGAGCTTCTTTAGCTTTAAGCATCGATTTCATGCGGCAAGCAGTACCTGAATACGTCACATCTTCAAAAACAACGATAGCTTCTCTCGTTTTCGAGTTGGAAAATTATTATTCTGAAAAAACGAAAAAAAATTTTTTTTTTTCCGATGAATAATTTGCATGATTCGATAGTATTACTTAAGGCAAATCCTTCTGCCACGGGAAAACAACCACTAAAATTTCACGGTGTATAGGCGTGATTAGGCACTAATTAGGTATTTATGTTAAGCGTTCATAATAGAACCTAACCTAATTATTAAAAAATTGCCAGTTTTTTATTTATTCCTTTGTATTCATGTAATTACCTATCTGCATACCAAATTTTAACTCTGTAGGTCATTTGGAACTGGGTTAGAATTTTGATCTGTCAGTCAGTCAATGATAAAAATGAGGATTTTTGGACATTAATATCTAAATAACTGTTTGAGTTAAGCTTATAAAATTTAGAACACATATTTATCTCGCAAGTCACAATATATGAGCCAAATCTGATACGTTTATGTGAAATAGTTTTTGATTTATGAGGGGTCCAAAAGTGGTTCCAAATGGTTCGTGTAATATTACACACGGTGCGGCTCGCCAGTTCTGTTTCTTGAACTTGGCTTGACACGCTACCGCGTGTCTAGATTTTAGCTTTACGAGTAATGCTAACAATGTAGAATAAAAGAGCGTCGTGTGACATTTAATAAAATCGCCGTTAAGACATTGTGTCAGTTGGAGATTCTCCGCTAGTTCGCTGTACAAGGCCCGTTCGCCAGGGTCCACTCCGCTTGTCCGCCACGACCCGTACTCCCATACATGGAGATGACGCCGACGGCTGCCACTCGTCACGACTAAATCTCAACATTATTTACATTGTACGCGCTACTGTTCCTCAACGGTCCAAATAAACACTCGAAAACATTTTCAACAAATCACCAAATAAGATTTGGCGCAATTTGCTCGGCTATTCTACCGTCGCAGAATTTTTTATCGCGTCTCTTAGGAATTCTGTATTTTAATGATTATTGGAAATTCAAGGTAATTCAGTGTTGATAAGAGTTATGCTAATGCGGTTTGCCGGGTATGAAGTGTTCCGCACAAGCGATTTTTCTGTTTCTTATTTTTATATCCTAACAAACCATGTTCATCCAACGCTCAATGTAAGAAAAAAGAACCATACATTTTATACATCTTTAGATAAATATTCTTCTTCTTCTCACACTCATAAATGTTTTTAGTAATTACAAATATTTCGTAAACTGTTAACAGCCTATAAGTATTGTACCTACAAATACTCTTTTTTTTTTAAATATAAACGCATCAATATGAATTGTGACGTTATTGAGTAAAATGCACGTTGCGTTTGAAAAGGACAACCATTAATGTTTACTGGACAAAATACACTGATTCATCATTCAGTAGCGTATAACAAACAAGCTTGTATACACTTGATGAGGTCCAATTTATCGGGAAACCCGACCCTCGTAAATATACAGTTTGACCCGGCTTTGACTTCTGGCTAATAAGTCAATAAGTCTCAATTGATTGCGAGACAAAGATGCGGTAATAGCTTTGGCCTATTTTTTCTCTGACGTATATGACCGTTTAAGGTTATTCTTACTTAAAACCTTAGTTTACTAAGAAAGATTGGTACAATCGACCGTGTAAATTTTTTGTAACTTTATATTATGTCTATGAGCGATCTATAAATTGAAATTGATAATGCGATGTAATATAATAAACAATGGCGATGAAAGATGTTTCACTTTATTATTGCTTGCGTTTCATATCATACCGTACGAATGTGAATACTTTGGTAAACGTATAGCAATATTTCTATATCATCTCATATTCACACATATGCCATATAATATTATCTATACATATTTCTATGGCGATAAAAATACCGTCATAAATTGACGGTAAGTAATAAGCAAACGATCTTATCAGTTTTAACAGTTTGGCTCCAGCCGCTACGAAATTCCATATAAGTCATGTATGTCAATGTCCTCAGCTCCTTAGTTAACTGCTACTGAGTCCCTGGGTGGAATATGCCATTCAACTAAGGAGCCCTCTAAATACGAAATACTATACTATACTAATATCTCATTAGAAATAAAATAAAGGTTGAAGATATGTCGAAAACGAAGTATTATCTGTATTCGACATGCCTATAAACTCAAACCCTTAACCTTGAAATAGTTTTTTAATATTACATTGCTAAAAGCGAATTCACATTGTAACTAACTCTTTGATTTGTAAACTTCTATAAGTTAATTCAGGATTTACGAATCAAGTGATAGCAAAAATAGTTTAGATGTTAGATTTTATTTACCTGACTGATTTCATAACAACGATTTAAATTCATATCCGTACAAAAATAACTAATTAGTAAAATGTATGATTCTTACTTGACGCAAGATCAAGTTTTGTAATTTGCGGTATATTGGAGGAATGTGTCCTTCTTTATCAGGTGATTCAGTTTACGTTTCTGTTGGAATTCGTAACTATGTCAATGTTTACTACGCTATAGGGGATTTCGGCTCATTCTGACTCACAATGAACTCATGGTCTGTTCATGAACAAACTTTACGTAACCTATTATAAGATTCTATTGTATAAATTGTGTTATCGCTAGTTATTGTTTCCTAGATCGCGTTATACTTTACTGTGCGAGAATCGAGTACACAGTACTCTACAATATTAAAATTTCGTCAACTGATGAGAATAATGTTTTCTTTATACATTAACCTACTTAAGTTCTTTAAAAATTAAAGGGAAAATTAACCGTAAACCGTTTCCAGCAGAACTTTTAAACTAAAAATAATGTTACTGTATCTGGGCCCTCGTAATTTTAATGTGATGTGATGGTTTAATGTTCCATACATCTAGATAATTTTGATGTTATATATTTTCTCGTCTTTTATTTGTCATTAGATCCCCGGATAAAAAGCAATAAATAGATTATGAAGCGAGTCTATATAAACAACGTGAGATCTAACATTTTTATGTAAACATTACGCGAATATGTTCGTGATGATCATTATATTAGCCTATTCGGATAACAGTTTAGAAATTTTCGTCCAAATTAACTTCAAATGATTCACGGATAAAATTGAAAAAGGCAAAAGGCTCTTATTCCTTAAGTTCTTTAAATTTACGATGAATCGGTACAGAGGGAATATTATTTGCTACTCTAAAGGTTGGAGTATGTTTATGGATAACGTTTTGTTTGTAAGGCGGACAGCATCAATTGTTTACCATTGTTATCAAATCAAATATTTTGTTTGCATATCATTAGGTGACTTGAGGAGCACGCCGTTCAAGCCGCTTTTAATCTTGCCTCAAACTATAGCCGCAAATTCTTGAAAAGATAATTCCAACAATATTGGTTTTATGCTATCACTGTAATTATATTATGAGGAGCGACCCTCACGTTCCTAATTGACTTGATTATTTGTCATCTAAACTTTGATAGAAAATTTATTTCATCATAATAAGATTTGTGCTAGCTATTATTTTGTTATGAAAAAAATATATCGCTCTATGAGAAATGAGAGAGCCAGCTTATTATGGATAAATAACAGCAGTTTATTACTGATCATTCAATAACTTGGCTAAATAAGCAATCAGTCGTGAATCTCATAATATTGGCATCGGTCACGCTTTCATCGGCAATTCCCATTGAGGCGCCCGAAACGTAACTAAATATATTAAAGCTGGTTGTTTATGACTATCATTTTTATTACGTAGATAAAAATATCTTATATCTCTTGATAGCATGGTTGGATGTTAATAAGAATGATCTTGAATGATACTTGCTTATCCGAGTTTTTATAAGTCAAGTGTGTTCACAATGCACATTACTGTGGATTCTTACATAATATTTATTGGCGGGGAATATTTATATTTGAGTTGCTCGGTTATTTATAAAAAAATTTTATTAAAAGAATTATAGGTATATAAGGGGAATTTTCCTGTGGTTGATGCAGATTTTTAATATAATTTGCGGCGGCTAAGCTTATTAACAAGTACATATCTAAATTGATGAACGCCATTCATCCAAATAATAACAATCACAATAGATTGTTTTTGTGCGTATGTTGTGCTCATAAGTTGATGATTTATGGTTGGTATGTGTGGCTTTATTATAAGACACGTTTTAATTAATATTCATTTTCTTGGCGTAGGCTGAAATTAAGATTATGATGAGTTTCTTCAGACACAAAGTTGTTTATTATATGATCTGTATATGGCATAACCTTGAGTTCCTTGGTTACGAATAAGGTGACTAATTAAATGTTTGAGTTTTCCAGCGTTATTTCTAGAGTGGCGTGGGTGCCTACGTGCGCAATAATGATTATGATTTATGCTATTGTTTTATAAATTGTCTTGAAGTACTTTACATATTAAAGTTTCCGTTATAACATACTTTGAACTAGTCAGGCGTAAGGAAGAAGCGAAAGTTGGCGTACGAGCGTGACTAAATGTTATGTTTGAAATTATATGTTCTCATCATAGTTAGCGATGCTTTGAATTCTGAAGACGTATGAATATGGAATATATTATCTCATACTACACAGAACTTAAAACAATTCAGTACTACTGTACTATTGTAATACGCACTATTACTTTAGTGTTTTGTCTGGACCAGATGTTACGCAATAATACAACTCGGTATATGCAGGTTATTATATTTTATCAAACTAAGTTTACTCTGTCAGTGAAGCGCATTGCAAGTTTACGACACTAGCACAATACACGAAGAGATATCTGCTCGTACGCTGCGCTGGTTTCGAGTAATATCCGAGCGTGTTGAACGCATTGACCGCGCACGGGCTACCCCTTTCACTTGTATTCGCATTGAGCGGATCGAGCGGAACGCGAGCGCGCCTTTCTCCATATTCTCATCTCTGTCTAACGCGCGGTGATGGCGGTGCAGCGCAGGTGGTGGGCCGGCGCCGCCGCGCGCGCGCCGCCGCAGCAGTGCCGCAGCTCCCTCGACCACATCCGCACGGAACCGACTCCCGCGCCGCTCCGAACACCCGCGATCGGACATGAAGTCCAAACCGCCGCATTATGTTGACCCGCCGTTCCGGCCCTGGCCACCACTATCGCGCCAGGCACAACCCAATTTCTACTTCCGGCCGCCCGATCCGGTAGATCTAAGGCACTTCAAAACGTCATCATCCAAGGGTTCTACTTACTCGGATTTCTCTGGACTGAGTGCGTATAGCAACAAATCGCGAGATTACTACTTCTTGTCACCGAGTTACAGATCGGCGGGTGCGCCGACGCCGAGCAGTCATTCGGAATATTATCACGGACGAGAGAAACCTCGGCACATACGGCATCCGAACCCTGTGCCCACCGCGGCTTGCCCTTGTAGTCGATCCCGATCTCTGGAAGACGTTCGTACGGAAGTCGTCACCGAATGGGAGGACGACGATGAGAATGGGAACCGAATCGTTGCGCCAGCAACGAAATTCAATCGTTCAGCATACAAGACCAATACAGCATTCCAAAAACAAGGATTTCTCACACGTCACTCGATGGAAAATCTGGTCGACAGACCTCCTCAGTTGTTGCCGCCAAAACGCATATCCGCCTTTCAGGTAATTGATTACTTTCTACCGTGATTGTTTGATTACCGTGATACCTTTTAAGAAGAAGGAATCAAAGCGGTATCTAAATGGGCCTGTTTTCTTAAACTCTGTTTAGCAATGTATTTATGCGGACTTTCTCGTCCCCTTTATTTACATGATCACCTTATTGATGCTAAGCGAAGTGTATAAATGTACCTACGTGTGGCTGTTTTGCGAATATATTTGTTCATTTGTGTTGTGATGTATTGCGTGGCTGGTCGGCAGTGTGTACGGCATGGGAAGCGGAGCCCCGTTCAGCTCCGGTGAACCGCAACGCGGCGTCCTGCGCGTGTAACGGATGTTCAATACTTGTTTTTTTCACACCATACCACCATACACGCAATCCATTCGTCGTTTAACTTATCTGATGAGCGTTTTGCTCATAAGGGAATTTGGGTTTTCAGGTAATTCGGGCATTTCTTTACTCGGTCGCTTGCAATGCGAGTTCACTTTTTGTTAACAATGTTGATTTTTTCTAATATATGACTTATTTTAAGTAATCATTAACATTTTATATAGCAAAGAATAAACTCTTACACAAATGAACGAGCTTTCGAGACTAATTAACAGCAAACGTAAATGAAAAAGTTGATTTATTGCTCACCTATTTGAACATTATGTCATAGTGAGACACTCAAGTGTTTAAATACGCTTGTAAGGATTTGCTAAGAACCGAATGTTTATTGAAAATATTATCATAAACAAATTTACTTCTAACAACTTTCTTAAGCCGCCAGCTTTTGCGTAACTCATGCATAATATCTGGTCGAATGAGATCGAGTCCCACAATTTGTCGTCAAAAATATTTTCTCCATATCTTACTTGCTAATAGTATCTTTAGAACGGTCGATTCTAATAGTGTTATGACTATATATGACATCACGGCTTTTAAAACGTTGCGTAACTGATTTAGAACCCATTCGGTATTTCGGCGTCACGATATGAACTTTTTCTCAAGTCTTGAGTTGGCAAATCTCGATGAACGGTGATACATAATACATAACGAGTGTATGTCATGACTAGTTAAAATGATGAGCAAATATTAAACCAATGTCGACAATTACGTCGAACATTGTTTGTAATCATAAATAATGTAGAACGAAGTCTAGAGTTTCACTTCTACTAACTATAGCTTCTTAGTTATCTTAACGTTCTTGTTAGTTTTTTTATAGTTTTAAATTTGCACTATAATACTGTGTCTTAAATCTGATGAATTCCTGGCTGATGACATGGTTTTTATTAGTCACGTTGCCAATAAAGTAGATGACGTGAACATTGAACACACTTGCATTATAAAAACTTGCTAAATCGACAAATCTCGAGGCCAGTTTCATGTTTTGACGGAACTGTCGCCGCAGAGGTAAACAAACTGCGAGAGAATAAAAAGCGGTAAAGTACACTTTCTATTACAACTTGCGAGTTTCGAGCACACGCTTGATGCGACTACGAGTATAAAAAGAATACGTATCCACGCCTAGGTACTTGGTAAACCACTTTGTGTTTCTTTAACAACCGATAATGAGTTGCGTTATCGACTTCGTGTTAATTACAATGAAGTTCCTATTTGGCTATTGAGATATATTTATGTCGCATTCCTGGGCTCATTCGAGGCGTGAAATTATGAATTTGTGCTGTTCGGTTCACCGATATACGAAAGTTTTTCTGACGTTCACTTAGCACACATGCTCTTATCGGTCAGTAGGCGAGGTTGTCTATTTTAGTTCATAAACTTGTTTTTCTAGGACGACCTAATACCTGTTTCAACCATATATTTATTCATTGCATCAATAGGTATAATGATGACTTCAGTTGATCTATGCCAATTTGTTATATCAATCATGTGTGACACTTATTTGTCGCATCTTCGAGAATATTCCGAAATTAGTTGATAAATTAGGAGTTGTTGGTTTTATAATGGATTCATCTTACATGATGTCATAAGGCACTCCGTTTTTTGATAACACCATTTATGTGTTCCTCTCGAGAGGGAAGTCTTTCCGTTTAAGATTTAATTATTCCGCGTTCGCTGGTTTTATTTATTTCGACCTTGCAACCGTGTAGGCTAATGATGTGTAACTTTTTGATGTCTGTCTGATCCTTCCAGCCATGGTTTTAATTTTATCGCGAAACGTTACGAATAGGAAACAATTTATTCTTTGTAAGCAACCTACAAAGGGAATTTCTTGGCAGCTGATTTTTTCAGAACGATTGTTACCTTTCTGTTGACAGCTTTTATAACACAAGTTAAATAGCACTGGACGTTGAAACTTGGTTTCTACTGTTAATACATACATACACAGTATAAAATGGTCTCTGCTAGTTATATAATATCCTACATTTGTGTGTAATATGATTTTTGTGATTGAACTAACATGGGTGGAAAGTCTCAAATATATTTGATACTTTTATGATGTTCCTTTTATCAAACAATCGCACCAACTAAATCTGTATAATATATTTCCTTTATTACTTGTTATGATTTTTAGACACTGACTGTATAGTAATATTGACGCATTTTTATAGTGTTTTAAACAGTGTACTGGCTTCATACATATAGAATGTTCAAGCGGTGACAGCCGTCCGCTTCCCCGCAAGTCCAATGCCAAGCCATCATCGTAGTCAGTTAGAAAAAAAACCATGTAAAATGTTTACAGTTTGAAACAAAAATAATATAAGCGCAAGTGGGTCAGATTTGAGTTGGTGCGAATGTACTTTAATTAAATGTACTTATTAAGATAAATTATACGCTTATCCTTGCATATCCATCAGATTCCATTACATAGCTCCTTACGCATAATTTTCCACTGCTTATTGCTTTTCGTGTTAAGTCTTTCAATATGTCAACAGTACGACACTTTCCAGGCCCACATGAGGAACGGCGGTCGGTTCGCCGAGGTGCTATGTTCTCCGGCGGCAGAAGGGGCCGTCGCGCGTGTATCCGGGCCCTGCGGTGTGAGCGCGGACGAAGATGGCGCGGGTGACGCTAACGCCTCCCGGCCAACCTTCAAACCGGTCACGGTCCTTGAGGACCTGCAGGCCGTGCGGTGCGCCGACTTCCACCCCAACGGGAAACTGTACGCGGTCGGCTCCAACACGAAGACGCTCAGGATATGCACCTACCCAAAAGTTGACGAAATCACGTAAGTACACACCACTTATCATAGACTAGCTGTGCCAGCGACTTCGTTCGCGTTCCTCCCGTTTTTTACACATTTTCCATTGTATCTTTGCTCCTATTGATCGCAGCGTGATGTTATATAGCCTAAAGCCATCCTCGATAAATGGTCTATACAACGCAAAAAGATTTTTTCAAATCGAACCAGTAGTTCCTGAGATTAGCGCGTTCAAACACAAACAAATAAACAAACAAACAAACTCTTCAGCTTTATAATATTAGTATAGATTTGGCATGAAAGCGCAACCGACAGGCAGTTGCTTTGCCATTTATGTATAATATTAGTAAGGTTGCTGTTTTGACTATGTTCATTGTGATTGGCTCGATGGCGCATCTGAGCTCTTGTCTGATGCTCCAAGTCTTTGTGTAATGAACTTACGTTCCGTGTCTAGGTGAGTCTATGTTCAAAACCCTATTTTTCTAGGACGACCTAATACCTGTTTCTACCATATGTTTTTTCATTGCATCAATAGGTATAATTATGACTTCATTCACTTCCATGGTTGAATAATACCACCCATTTGTTTATTTTTATAGATATATTAATATACAACATTCGTTGTTGATTGGAAAGAATAAACTATCCATGCTAGAGACATTTTTGGAAATTACTGTGACCACAAAAATGAGAAAAGTCCACATCATAATGTGATTTTCGGTCTGACTAATTAGATATTTATTTACAAAAACAAAATAAAAGCGAAACCTCTGAAACAAGGTACAAGGTTTATATCTAATAAAGCACCATCGATTTGAGCAAGTACTTAAATATTAATATTTTTTCCTCATTCTTTTACCTCCGTCAAGGAATATATTTTGTGAAGTAACTTCCGCTCGCGGTTCGCACGCAAGATGTACAGTTTATCACAATGTCTTTACATCGAGTCCCACGGGTGTGCCGGGACCCTTACCCCGAGAGATTAAGCTAGGTACCTATAAAATGTGTGTTTTATTTGGCGGGAGCTAAATTGACTCCACTTTATTTCGGGGAACCACTGAAGATAGCCATTGAGTGGGCCCATCCGTACTTATTCTAAAGAAAATGCTAAAATATACCTACCAAAGCGTTTAACTTTGCTTGGATCTATAATTTTTAACAGTCATTGTTACACTCGCTAGAAAACTGAATATATCCGGGATATTTACCAACTCTGTTGACCCGTGATCGCGGCGCTTGCAACAGTGCCGAAATATCGGGAACTCGTTGAAACAACAATGCATGGTAAATATCAGAGACATTCAGTTTTCTAGTTTGCTTTGGTCTCTATATTTGGGGGACGGCAGTTCCCCCGCCAAGTCGAGCAAAAAAGCGGTAGGGCCGCACCATCCTTTTCTTGAAGCAATTCAGGCTATTTTAGACCCCCCTGTAATTTCGTTGTGGATAAATCAAGAAGCCTGAATTTAAAACGTTAAATATTTTTAATATTGATCTGGTTTGATAATTACGTAAAAACTTTGTACAGAAGGTCCCTTAAATAGGAAGAAAATTATAACCGACATGGATCTCACAACTTTTTACGGTAGAACAACTAAGATGCATGACTTGGTTATTTTGAAAAGTATTATTTTTATGGGTAACCTTTTCCTAGTCACTTAGGCTTGTCACTGAAACAATAAAATAGATATTTAAGCGCTGATTCAAACTGCCAACAAAATTGATGGTGTGTTTTGTTATCGTGAGCAGAATTATTGTAATATGCTTGAGATCTTCTATAATTGTCAAAATAACGACTCGACGTCGACAGAATACATTTAACTATATTAAGCAATATAATTTCAGCCTGAATTTGCCTTTGGCCCCGGTAAGGAAAATGACGCTTAATCCATTAGCAGATTACTTCTATCCCACAATACAAAAATAAGCCTATTGCTAGTCGGACTCGTGCACGAAGGGTTCCGTACAATTAATCCAACCAACAGCTAATCCATTTAACGAAATATTTAAGTTAATTATCGTAATTATAATAATTGTTCAATTACACTTCATTTTTTGTGAAAATTTTATTTGTTTTTCCTTATTTTGATCATACAATTTCACGTGCCGTTCTCATTTTTGATATCGAGCCAAAAATTACTCCTTTGTTATATGGGATAGTAATATAATAGCGATAATAATAGGTAATATATAATTTGTTACAACTGTCTAGTTAACGCGGTTCGTGAGATATAGTCGGACGGACAGACGAATAGACATTGAAGTATTAGTATTAGCCTTCCGGTACAGGTACCCTTCGGGTACGGAACCTCATAATGTTGGTTTATGTGTAATAGAAATAGTAGTATTTTTGCAGTCGTTGTATTTGTACCATGTATCTGAAACACACGAGTCAATTTCTCCATTACCTACAGAATCACAAAGAGTTAGGGCATTAACATACCTCACGAACAACAATGGGACAATTGATGATGCGTTACCGGCCCAGCGAGGCTATTGACACCATGCTAAACACTATCGAATCAAGGTACTAAGCGATTTATATAATAAATAAATATTACAGTCATCACATAATATACCGTATAGTCGGATTACTTTAGCCCTAGGGAGTAAGGTAAAGTATTTAGTCTAGCTCGATGGCGCATTGGATGGGGCCCCTGTCTCTTGAGACATAGTCATTGGTTCAATTCCAACTTGGGACAAATATTTGTGTGGTGAACATCAGCGTTTTTACCGTAATTGGCAGTTTAATTGTATACTTAAATATTTTATTATTTGTGCATACCACTGTTTTTGCTGTTATTCATGACGTTATATTTAATTGTCACCGATGGGATGCATTTAGTGTCGCGTGGGGTATGCATGGTGCAATCTGGTCTGTTCATAGAAAATAGTTTGATTTGATCCAGTTTAGTCGTGTCGATTTATAGTACCAGGATCACATTAACATACTACCCATATGCAAGGTGCTTTGTCTTTCGGTACAGAAGGAATTTCCAAGTTTTTTGGGAACAATTAGGACTTTGTTCGTATTGAATTTATAATGTAAACAAACAACCCGCTGCTGGGGTCTTGGGGTCGTAACTTGTATAGTAAAGATTATAAAGTAAACGAAGACGGTCGGTTTGTTTCCCATATAGGAGTAAGTGGAACTTAATTTGACAAATAGTCCGCTGTAGTAATGTTATCCGCTTTGGGTATTGATTTGGGATTGAGAGTTTTATGTGTAGTTGTATAATGTATGTGTACTTCAGGTGGACTACGTGAAAAACTATCTAATGCACATTAGCAGATTTGCGAACATATTATGTTTAACGGCACTTCAGGTTCAATAGAAGACCTGGCTAATATTGATACGAAACATTATCAATAGTTAAGCCAGACAGCCCATGGCAAACATCCACAGATTATTGAGTTGGCGGCGAATTTTGCGAGAGTTGTTACATTATTCAAGATAAGTGAGCTGATGTTATAAACATCTCGGTTCCAAGCGGCCTCAGACTGTGACGACCCTGGACTTTCTTCGCGCCTGCCTTAACCTTACCCGATTCATGACCAATTATATAAAATTGCGTTTCTCAGTCTCTGTTGATAATATTTTCTTACTGACATTTTTATTGCTTTCAAGATTTATTATACCATGACGTAAATTCTTTTTTGTACGCATTGATATTAATGTTTCAGTTCCATAAGTTGTTGTACTGTATGTGGAATAACGAAAGAAATAGTAGGTTTTTATCGAGCAAACTACATTCTTAAGAATCTTAGCCCATTCCGCCAATATGATAAAAGGCAACTTGTCCTTTTCTTACGCGTAATAAGGTATTTATATGGAAAACTATAAGTATTCAACCGTGGACGAAAATTAATACAAAGTAAGAACATGAGGGTAGATACGTACATTTACATAGGCCTTCTCGAAATTCATGTCTCGATTTCCACGCGCTGTTTAAGTTGACTGTACGCTATTAAACCCGCAGTACGTAGCGAGGATTCAGTAAAGCAAATACTTGCAATAAATAAGTTATAAAATTAAACCTTGACATGAAGTCCTAATTGGAGTACGAAAGATCAAAACAACAAAATATTTCCAATAATACATACATATTATATGCTTAGCAAATTTTCACTTCCACCCTAGTACTTGCCAAAGAAAAATGGTACGAATACACATGTGGTTCGACGCATTCGTCATAAAAATAATGCCGTTATACTTAGTGGTTTAGTAGGTACATTTGTCTACAGTTATGTAATAACCAATAAGTTAACAGAAATAACATGTAAATTTAAACGGTCGGTCCCGACTTACCGTGCTTGTTACACCTTTACTGTGATCCGCATTGATATTGCGAAAGCGGTGACTAATCACGATTTAGGTCGACGACCTATGGTTTACTATAAAGATCGCATACTTAATGGATACTGATTAGTTTCTTTTCGATTTATAATAAGGCCGGCCATATAAGATTAATTAGTAATTGATTTCATACCTAAACGCTTAAAGTAAGTATTCTGGATAAGGCAATAAATTGAATCCAAACTTTCCCCGACAATAGAAAATGTGTTTGCCTTACACTAACTTTACATTGTTGATAAGTTAAT
Source organism: Maruca vitrata (assembly GCA_039566165.1). NCBI lineage: Eukaryota > Metazoa > Arthropoda > Insecta > Lepidoptera > Crambidae > Maruca > Maruca vitrata. Next base: position 7,008,124 of record CM076911.1, read on the forward strand.
ACTGCCATTAGAACAAAGAGTAGCACTGATGCCATTGTAATGCGAACAGCTAAGAAACAACTGTCCTAGAAAATATTAAGATTAACTTTTCATTCTTACTTCGTTTAAATTCTAGTCGTTTGCGCTAACAGTTGTACTGATTACTTTGTAAAACAAATAGCTACTAATTCGCCTACTCAATGATTTCCTCGAACGGGAGTCCGTATTGAAGGTTTTTACCTTCATTACGTGTTTGTAGGACAATGTTTCACCGTCAAATATGTCTTATATGTACTTTAAATTGAATATCTTTATTAGGACAGCAATTAGGCATGCTTTTAGTGGATTTCGTTCAAAACAAACATTTATATAAGTCCTTAGTAAAATAACTTATCGGCCTCTCCGATCATATTTCTTACAACATTCATAATCGTCATCCGTGTTACGTAATAAAAACTACTCTTTAAATATAATGACACGGCACTAATTTGGGTTTAGTTTCTCTTTTTCTAGATATACCCCTAAAGTTATTTTTCATGATTTACGATTTACTAACGTAGTAAACATATTATTGCGATTATAAGATTTTTCATAGTGAACGAACTGAGTTACGGATAGCAGATACAAAAGTGATATAAGCTAATGTACTTAAATAAATAAATAACAATCATATTAATCCCACATATATTTTTCCTGTTAGGATATCGAACTCACGACTCTAGGCGCAAGCGACAGAAGTTATCCAACGCGCTATCGAGGCAGTCAATGATAAAGCAATTTCTTTCATCTTTATTATGTAATAAAAAATGAATATATGGAACCGATAAGAATATCAATGAATTTCTACAAGTTTCTACGTTTAAAGGTATTACGTAACACAAAAAAAATGTCTTCGTAAGTTACTTTAAATTACGACTGGCAGAGATATTAACATTTGACCGAATTCATTTGATTACGCCTAAAGGATTTTAAATATTAAAAAAATATTTGGGATATGTCGTGCCACACATGGATATTAGATCCCAAAGTAAGCAGAGCTTGTACTATGAGTGTCAGAGACTGATAAATACATAGATATTTACACCCAGACATGGAATAAAAACAAAATGTTTGTCCCGGATGATCGATTCTTGGATCTGCCATCCAGCCAGGGTCACTAATCACTGTTCCACCGAGTCCAGTCATTTTATTTATGGAGCCGTTGTTAAACCAAAGATTTCCCCAGCTGATTCTGCAAAGCAAACATAAATTTTACATAATCTTATGAGAGAACTCTATTTTTTATTATTATTGGTTTCATTGCTGGTTTATAGAATACTAGCTTTCCGCCCGCGACTATGTCCGCGTAGATATGTTTAACGGGTAAAACATTACTTCTTTATAGCGCAGTCGGTTAAAAAGTAGCCTATGTCCATTCTCAGGCTCTGGACTATATCTGTACCAAATTTCATATAAATCGGTTCAGTGCTCTATGCGTGAAAGCGTAACAGACAGCCAAACAGACAGAGTTACTTTCGCATTTGTAATATTAGTAAGGATTTCACAGTAAATCTTGATCACGCATGTGTATTTTATTTATTGTCTATAATACAATTTCAATATTTCCTCGCACATTATTCAAAAGAATTGAGTCATTTTTTAACAATTAGGTGCCCGTGTATCTTATTTTGGAGTTTGATTCCCTCTCGCTACTAGTTTTTTATAGTAACTATCACGTTAGATAAGTTCTAACGGTTTCTTTCACCTTTACCAGGGACTTCAACAATCCGACCGCCCCGACAGTACTACTGAAGAGGACGAAGCACCACAAAGGCAGCATATATTGCTTGGCGTGGAGTCCGGCCGGCGACCTGCTGGCCACTGGCTCCAACGACAAGACCGTTAAGCTGATGAGATTCAACAGTGAGACGTGCAATCTGGAGGGACAAGAGGTAAAGTACAATTCATATAGCTATATGTACTACTGTCGCTTTGCCCGATTCAAAGGAAAAAGCGATAATATCAGGTCTACTACCCTTAGATGAATGCGGTCATAATTATTCTTACTCTGTGTGTCGTACCTACTTGTTCAGGTTGCCTAATTTCAGTGGGACGTTTAGGTGACACGAAATGTTTAGTTAATATTTAACATAAATATTATTGAGATGTGTGTTGAATGTTCATCACATTAATAAAATCCCGAATTACAGTAACAAAATCGGTTCCTTTTTATGGCCTAAGTCAAAATGAAGAATAAGAATAAAAATCGATTGTTTAGCGTCTCATATAGGATCACAAGCAATAAAAATTAATCAGGAAAATAACATAGAAATTTAAATAAAACAAGGCAAGTACATAAAGAGCGACAACAATAAGTATGTTCAATATACTAACCAAATCATTGGCTCCATTCATCCACCGTAACATCATACATATTATAACCTACACGGGAGATACGCTCCTGACGAACGACTGACATGAGGATAAATTGTTGATAAATGAGTTTTATTTAGATTGAGAGAGGGATTGATTTTTCCCATGAAATGGCGCTCGCGTTGATGTGTATTACGCGCTTAGCGCACATACACGTATATTTTATGCGACGCGTACTTTATTTTTTTCGACGGAGACGGAGCAGGTTAATTAAATTGAGTCCACACAGTATCGTTTATGGTTACGACCTTCACGCTTCCTCCAAGTGTCCCCTCCCAGGCCCTCATCAAACACACCCGCGTCCCGCATCGGGCTCGTAACATGACCATTGTGGAATCTTAGTACATGTTGGAACTCGATTTCGATAATTGAAATCCCATAAATCGATGGCGCTCATATTGAGCCCACTCGAAATCAATTTGTTGGGTGTGTGAATTTGTCATTCGGTATGTTTACCGCGGTATTGCTACATCAATAGGAATACATCAATATTTTTAACTCGACACTTATACGTCCCACGCTATAAATAATGCGTTGTTGTTTTATGCTTGAGGATAATTGAATCAATTCAATTAGCTACCTATATTGGTGTGGCTGCTGTTGCTCGTCGATCGCACGACTGAAGTACTAAACTCGTTAATCGCCAAAATACGATTCTCCGTCGATCGAGCCGCCTCGTTGTGGTGTGTCAATGTCCAAATTGATCTGGTAAATACACACCGTCAAGAACGCGGCATGAGAAAACCACCGCTGCGTGTGACTCGTTTTCGATATTACTTCGTCCTTCTTTAGCTATATGATGTAATTATCGGAGGGCGATATCTAAAGGGACTGGAAACATGCACGACCATCTTTGAGATAACCTCTCACAGGTTGATGTGATTAAAGATCAAGTTAGATGTCCATGTGAGAGGATTATTTAGTTTGTTAGTGACGAGAGGATTAGATAAATCAATAGAATGTTGAATATATTTATTGCATTTTAGATATTATATCTTTGAGAAATCTAATAATGGCATAACTTAACGAAATTACGTGATGTATTTGTAATTTACTAAACCTAATTAGCATAATAAAACGAAATATCCATAATATCACACTTCGAAAGGCTTATATTGTAATTTCTTATTTTTAAGTACTAACGCTTGCATAGTCCGTATATAAGTTTCGTACGTACGTTAAAACCACGTTTGATACTATAAATAGATAAGTATTTTCATCGTTCACTGGCAAAAACACTATTTTTTTATTGATAGATTTACGAGTGTATTAAAAATCTGTATCTTATCGGGAACCACGGTTACGAAATGATTCTGAAGGGCTTCTTATCTCAAATATTTCTTAATAATTTCATGAATGAATGTACATAAGTATATTACGTTTAGAAAAAGGTGTATTGTTACATTTCTATTTGACGCATGAGTGAATATCAGTATGTATGTTTAGTTCAATTTACTCGTATTAGCTATAATGACACTAGCAGATCCCCGTTAATATGACAAGCGATTGACACAGGAATGGCGGGGCAAATAACGGGTCGATTAAAGTCTTTTCACGACGGATGGGGACGGTGACAGCTTTCGTTGTTATAGAAAATTATTTTTTATTTGAACAATGCCATGCCTCTGCTATGCTTCATCCATAGTAGACTTCCGTCTACTTGGAATATGAAATAAATTAAAAAAAAAAACATTTCACCACACCTACCAAATCAAATATATTCTCGTGATGGATTGAAACAATAACATGAAGCATAATAGTATTGTTGTTTTTGAGTATCGTGTATTTGACTATTATGATTTTTATAACCTACTTTTTATTACTGTATGTGTAAAGTAGTTATGTTGGAGATATAATACTATCAGCTTAGTCAAGAATCATTCGTTATAAAAACCTTCTAGTCGGGTTAGACTACGAATTTAATGGTCGGTAATTAACAAGAGGGAGGATGCGTAGATTAATTGCATAATTTTGAACTTTCTGTAGGCAATAAAACTTGGAAATTGTTTGGAACGGCGCGATAGCTGAAATGATCGCCGATGGAGTCGGTCAGCGCTTTCAGTTTCCGTTACATCAAAATTTGTAATTGAGGAAACCGTCATCCGAATATTTTGAAAAAGCCTATGCCAACACGAAAGCAATTAATTATGCTTTATATCAAGGACTTCTATATTTTTGAGCAAGATATTGAATAAATTCATATATATCAAGTATTTTCCTTCTTCTAGGTTCCTATATACTCATATCTCGTATGAGGCAAAATATGCAAATGCATGAATTCTCTAAGAACTTTCAGGAGCGTAACCGAATGTTTGTTACACAGGTTGAGCTGACAATGCACGATGGCACGGTCCGCGATGTATGCTTCATCGAGGATACGTTGAACAAAACGAGCCTACTGGTCAGCGGAGGCGCCGGCGACTGCAAGATCTACGTAACCGACTGCGCCACGGGAAACACATTCCAGGTGAGTGAAGATAGAAACATAGATTTTTGTTGGCACACGTAAACTTTTGCTAACTGCACTGTCACTTGTTAAACATTAACCCCTCCCCCCCCTTGAAATTCTCCCTTCCCCCACATGAATAGTCCATTGAACGCCGGTGTTTAGCCTGTCAGTTACCATCCAATTTTTTTTGCGTTTTATGTTTCGGACGCTTAAATGAACAGCTTTCCTTCTCATCCTAATGCATAGTGCACATCCAATATGAAAAAGGCTATTTATCTAACAAATGTAATAAAATTACAAATTATCTAACAAATGTAATAAAATTACATATTTACTCTTCGAGTCATGAAAATTGCATCTGGATTAAAGTAGTTTTTCTTTGGAAAAGTAACTTTTTCCGCGGTTGTAAAAATGTTGGAGCTAACATAGTGATATTGACCAACATGCGTACTCTTAGTTTCGCAAAGAACAAAGTAAACTATTGAAGTAGCAAGTCGGCGCATCAGTTATTTATACAAGGCTAGAAAAAAGTCACTGAGAGAACATCACTGTACTCAAATATTTATTTGACAGTAGGGTGTAATGTCGTTTTGAGGATGTGTTAGTATTCTTACGTACTTGCAGTATTTTAAGCAATGACTAATGATTCTTACTGTGTAAACATTCGTATGCGGTTAATTTATGCGACTTTTTGCGCAATAAATTGAACTGATCAATAGCTTGTTTAGGAAATTGTGAAAATATACTCTAATAATTTATTAATTTGATAAATCCGTATTTTAAAACGATGGGGTGACGAAAGTCATATTTCATAAACGATTGATAAATTTTATTCTAGCATTGACTCTTCAGAAGATGGCGAAGTTTACTCAAACATTTATATGTAGATAGTTTATTTCCTCAACTCTAATGCTAAAACTGTTATGTCGTCTCGAGAAAAATGACGAAATAAAGCTTCTTGTCAATACGCATCAACACAACAAAGTTGTATTTTACAAATGGGATAAAAATCACAAACAGCGAAAGAATAATTGAATAGAACACACTATCCCATTACACAACACGTCGAGCATCCACGTAAAATGTGTACTATTTTTTCGTGGGAAAATAAAACTGGAAACAAAAACACGAATGTAGTTTTCAAATATGATTGGCGATTTACGGTATGCATAGCTTTTGTTTGTTTTGTGATTCAATTCCCTGTACATTTTCCAATTTTGTAGATTCATGTCGCGTATATTATTGTTCATTACTTTCCATCCAATTAAAATTATTTTGTCGTAGATTTTATAGTTCTATAAATATAACTAGCATGGATGACGTGATATTTTAGGTAGTGAACGTCCGTCTCCTCCCCTCTATTTGTCCAGAAACGTTAACATTTTCTTTTGTCACCATAAGACGCACACAGCTTCATATTAGCTCAGGAGTGGACGGACTCATATTATGTTAAAGTGGTTTTGACTAGATAGTTTACAGGGGTGAGAGCCATCCGCTCCATAGTTAGATAGGAATAAAAAACTAGATAGTTCCTTGTTTAGCAAGTGAGAGTGATAGACTTTGGTTTGAATAAATGAGTGAGTATCTATGGTACATTAATTAGAGTTAGCGTTTGTAGTAAATTTTTATTTATTTGTATCAGACTTCATGGTCATGTCACGTCAAGTCAAGGTAGTCAATATAGCTACTCTAACCCATCATCGTAGTCGGTTAGAAAAAAATAAACGTCCATGATTTGATTGTAATATGTTTGGCTGCCATTTTAACCCTTTCCGCCTTAATAGTAAAAGAAACTCTGTTCTCACGACGTCGATATTCCGGCAGGCTCTAAGTGGTCACGCAGGCCACGTGTTGGCGCTGTACAACTGGGGCGGCGCGATGTTCGTCTCCGGCAGCCAGGACAAGTCCTGCCGCTTCTGGGATCTGCGCACGGGCACGTGCACCAACATCATAGCGCCTGCCCCCAGCCAAGGACCCAAGGTGAGATACTATAAGCGTATTCTTACACAGGTTGGACCAATATTCCAGGAACCTCTGGTCCACACTGAGTGACTTAATAGATGCTTCAGACAACACGATTCCAAGTTATGGGCAGAATTCATTTAATTTGCTATCGGTTCTAAAAGAAGAACCCGTAAATATGAATATACCTTCCCATTATAAGGTTAAATTTATCAATGTATGCAAGAAAATTGTTACGTAAAAGCCAGGTCAATTTAATCGTGTGTCTATCGGTAGCAGCCGCTCCAGATTTACGGTGTTCCATTTTGGGACGGACAATGTATTTGCAAGCACATGTTCGCACTGTATAACATGGCTCCAGTTAGTGATTTACCCGTAGACAATGCCCTCATCCTTCTAGTTCCAGAATATTCCGTCGATAGCTAGTCTTGTTGGCTTGTTCGAGGACTTTCAATTACTCCGTTATGCCTCACGATGGGCCGGTGGCTGACGTGTGCTTTGTGCAATAAGTTTAGTTGAAGCAACTAATATCCACTTTTCACTGAGTCTCTAGCGCTTGCCAATAACAGATATTTCGAACTTAGAGTGTCGCATCGTCGAACTAAAATATTAGTATTATCATTACTGACTGACGCTATTATAGAGAATAAATAAATTAAAGAAAATAAATGTTCGTTGTTAACTGCCTCGTTAGTACTAAGGGGATTTAAACCCTGAGTCGAGTCGGAACAAATTGTGTAGTGTGACCAATTAAGTCCGAGTACTTACTCAGTCCGGAGCGGAGCTGGCGTTGTTACAACACCCTCGTAGCTCGGGAAGCACGTTAAGTTGGTCATGTTGCGCCTGATCTTTCTCCGGTCACGTACAATTGCTGGGCCATTTACATATAAGAACCTAATTCTGCACAAACTGCGCATCAGACTACCTTAAAATGTTAAAAATGATTAAACAATGGATTACAAATCGGTTGACAGATGTGACCCATTTTGTAGTCTGATAAGCTCTCGTTAGTTCACATCAAACAGTCCCGCACACAACGCGGTAACTGGTATTGTAGATTAGTAGATTGCTCATTATAGGGAATTATCGAGAATGTCATCAATGATTTCGTCATCCACTCTTGTCAGATCTTATAAATAGAACGTTTCATGATTATATTACGAAATATCCCTATGAGCTTGTTTCATGCGACCATTTCATAAAGTGATATGGCGGCTTGATAGCTTAGTTTATGGTTCAATTATAAGGGCACACACTTACTGATTGCAAACGGATTAAGAGCTTAACGCGCGCATGCTTAGCTTTGAAATCGTTCGGAATAAGTCAGTGTGATGCTCTAAGGATGTACGAGTATATCGATATAAGACTGGAACTGCCTCGTTGGTCTATTGGTAGCAAGCGCTGCGTAAGGACCGAGAGGTCCCCGGTTTGATTCCGGGGTCGGGCAAAATTTGTGTGAGTTTTTCTGTAATGAAATTACTCAGCCCGGAGTCAGGAAGTTAGCGGTTGAGCGCCCTTGCCTCGGAAAGTACGTTAACCCGGTGGTCCTGCGCCCGATCTCTTTATCGATTATGTCGGATTGCCGTCTCACCGAATTATGAGAATAAGGGACTAGAGAGTGCACTTGTGTTTGTTTATACACTATAATATTATGTCCTGCGCACTTAGCTGATCTCAATAGGGATCGGCCGCCATGTCAGAAATCGTTCGGACGCCTTATTAGTTGTATCTCAAAGTTTGTTATGTAACAGAACGCCGCGGTGGCGTCCGTGGCGGTGGACCCGAGCGGGCGGCTGCTGGTGTGCGGGCACGACGACGGCGTGTGCGCGCTGTACGACGTGCGCGGCTCGCGCTCGCTGCAGCGGTTCACGCCGCACACGGCCGACACGCGCAGTGTACGCTTCTCGCCCGGCGCCTACTACCTGCTCACGGCCGGCTACGACGGCCGCGTGGTGCTCACCGACCTCCAGGGTGAGTCACACTTGACACTACATTCAGCCAAGAAAGTGGTCTACCACTTTTGCGAGTTGTAACGATCGCTAAGGTTGACTTTTTACTGACACAATCTTATTGCCAGGGAAAATGGACCATGTTGTTTCTAACGAATCTCAACATTAGGGTGGTAGACCACATTTTTGTCTGACTGTACACTGCAATATCTTTTCAGGGTTCCGTTCCTAAAAGGTAACAACGGGACCCTATTACTAAGCCTCCGCCGTCCGTCTATCTGTCTGTCTCCAAGCTGTAAGGGTCAAGAGTAAGCAAAAAATAGTAAAGGTCCCCATACAAAAAAAGTGTTCTTTTTTTACACATTTAATACGGAACTCCTCGTGTGCGAGTCAGACTTACACTTGGCCGTTTTTTTTTTGTTTAAGGTTTGCCAACTTTATTGTCTTGAGGGTTGAAGTGTTGTGGTGTCACAAGATCTGTATAAGACACAACATTATTAGTAACAAGTCTAATCATAGTGACACAAGCTAACACGACTTGAAATCGCAAAATAAGAATTAACCATTTTTTTTTTGTTGTTTCTTGCATGAGAACAAAACATATAAAAATAAATTTAATGATTTAAAATAAATACCTTCTCACAAGTGTTAAATATACAACAGTTTAACATGCACCCATCTCAAATCAATCGCAGGTAAATTTGTTAAGTGCCAACGGAACGCTCCGTTAACGACTCGCGCGTCACAAACCCTTTGCTATTTGCAAATAACTTTGGTTTCACGAGCAAGTTGAATATTTATATCAAATTCTTATTTAAATACAAGTTCACATTTTCCTTTAAAATCTTATTTAATTCCAATTAAATGAAATGAAATACTTTACACAAATTAAAACGTACCTACATAAAGTTGTCATTTATACAGGACTATTGAACCATTGGTGTTCGAAAATCATTTAAAATTATAATTTGATCTAATGAATCGAAACATTAATTTAAAAAATTCACTTCATGCAACAAATTTTGTCGGATAACTTATCCAAATGCAATGAAATAGGTAAATATGACCTGTGAAGTAATGAAATTTTGTCAGTTTTCAAGTACTTTTCATTCTATCTTGTTTCACGGAGAGTTACGAAAATATTTGTCTGGAATTCACGCATGATAATATTTCACCTGGTAAGTTGGGCATACTTACTTTGCTGGGCCCCAACTAGTGCTCGGAGTGCTGAAATATTTGTTGTAATTCGAAAATGTTCTTCACGTTAATGAAAATGCTTCCAATTTGCTCTTCCATTAGGTGATTAAATTAACATAATGCCTCGACTATTATAACCCGTTATTTAACTCGCGCTATGATGCAATTTACAAGAGAATAAGGCTTAGAATATTGATCAGTAGGGAACAATGGTCGGTTATCTCGCCAGGCGATTTTCTGGGATGGACATAGATACTTTACTCATGCACATCGTACATTTTCAGCGCACGCGTCATTCCAGAGAAATTATGTTTTACTCCTGTACTCACCTGTACCGCTCAGAAAAAAACGACAAATATTGCGCTGAGAGTCATTTTATTAACATTACATTAAAAATTCTTTATGGGCTTGTCATCTATGTTACTAATAGCTGCTATTTTTACTATATATGTCATTATTTTATTTCAAGTTCTTTCATATTTAGCGCAGAGCTCTCTCTGGTACGTTCATGCAATGTTTGGTAATCAAATTATTTGATATCGGATCGTAACTACCATCGCTCCAATCCCTATTATTAGTACAGAGCTTTGCCGTTCTGCACGGTTTGTGTGACAAATCCCATATATCCCTTTAAATGCTTATTGCAACGTAAACTATTTCTATTTGATAAATTGATGATTGTTTTCCGATGCGCCGTCCAGTCTGCTCGTCGGTGAATTATGCAAATCCTGGCCGCCGATACTGGGGCACGGCTCCCAACACGACTTAAAAGTGTGTTTACAAAACATTAATGGATTAATTTCGGTTCGTAGGTGCCATTATATCGATTAAAATGGGAACGATTGGTACCAGCTTGATCATCACGCCCGGCGTTGTTTGTCCTGTTTTGCGAGTGAAATTCGTTGACGTCGAACAAATACTCCGAATGTTTGTTTTCTAACGAACATATTGATTTAAAAAGTCGCAACCAGGATCCGTTCTTTTATGAACGCACCTCTGTAATCTGCGATCCCGAATTACACTTCTGTTTGGTTTAGGTGGGGTTAAATTGGCGGGGTCAATGACACCCCAACGGCAAGGGGTTAGCTGTTAGCATTATATTGATTTTTTGAAAATGAACGAATATGGTTTTAAGGAGATACGGTTATACAAAAAACTAAACACAAATAACACAATATTGTTATTTAAAAGTTTAAAAGTCAAAATTGTTACTCTTCATACCAGTAATGTACAAGTTTTTTTCCGAATTTGCTAGAATGTCACTCTGTGACACTATCGGCCAGCGTTCTGGCTCCCTTATTTCAAGTTAGAATGAGTTTTAAAATTATAAACAAAAGACTACTTGTTAGTTTCGAAATATCTTATTAGAATTCATAATATTGTTCCTTTAATTGTTAATAAACTTTATTACGCGGCTATTAATCGGGTCGTATTGCGTCAGGGGCGTGGTAATTGCGTAGAACGAAACACTTAAAATTGCTCCCTTGGCAGTTTAAAGTCACCATCGTCGGTGCCATATTTTCTTTCCAAACAAGGCTGCAAATTAGTTAATGTACAAGTCACTACTCACCGTGTTTGCACATTTTTTATGTCCAAGTATGAGGTAGATTTTATCTTTTATTTTTGGTATTTAATAACCTGACTATTTAAAACGTCCTTAAACCAAAAATCTTTTTTGTTCGGTAGACAGCTTATGTATTGAATTGATTTGCAGAAAATCATTTAATTTTGTTTAATTACTCACAACTTCATAGAACCTATGTCAAACACAGTTTACAATTGCCTTCATCAGAGAATTAATTCGGAACTACCATGATTCGACCCTCGTACAAAATGTAGTTAAGTTTGAGTAGCCAAATTTTTGAAGCGTGCCGTATGTTTTAATAACGAAAATGATGTCATGCGGTGGATGAACCGGCTACCCTTGCTTATGCAAAGGGCATCGCTTGACAACAATCGCTGCTGTTACGTACAAAAAAACAAGCCGATAAGTTTTTTAACCAAGAAAAAAAAATATTTTTCCAAATTTATCGCAGATATTAGAAGAAAAAATCATTCTCCTGCCCTTGTTGTTATATTAAAAATATTTTAAAAAATATACGAGTTACAAACTTATAAAGGGTAATCCATTCCTTAAAAACAGACTTTATGGACAGTTCATGGCGGGTTGTAAAATGTCGTCACCATGGACGTTCACGTGACGTTGCGACGCCTCTTTCTTTCGGTGTTATGTTACTACTACTAACGGACTGACCATATTTCGATTATGCGTCAAAATTGTTTTGGCAAACTTCGACGAAGTTATTCAATTCGCGCCGGACGGCATTGTACTATGCGTTGGCTTCTCACAACTCACAGAGCATCTTATTGTTACAAATTTCGATTAATGAATTACCGTCCGGGCTACCCGCAGAAACTCAATCAACTCAATTAGTGTTTCTTAATGGGTTGTTTCTAAGTAACGGTAGTGAACAATCTGATTACCAATTTGTCGTAAAGATTAGTACAAAGACGGTTTTGAAGTGATTGGATTGATCCAAATTGAACTAGATTACCGTCAGTCGTCGGCATCCGATGTTACTCTTGGTCCTCCCGTAAATAATTTACTTAAATACACAACCGGTTTTTGGGTCCAGGAATTGAAATATCATAATAACTAATTTGAGAAGGAAGAAATGCAAATTAAAATAAGAAGCTTTCCATTTTGAAATACTAATCTTCTTGTTTCTTTTATTCAAACACTAGCGGCCGCACACATTGAATTAATAATTAAATATTATGGCTAATAAATAATAATAGTTCCTCTTTGAATAGGTAGCTATATCGTAATTTTATTTTAATGTGAGCTCATAATACTATGTTAATTGTAGTACTTATTTTTCAAAGTTATTTTATATTTTAAATATACTTCATTTCGGATAAAGTCCTGTTTACTCTAAAATATAATAAAAAAACGTTTGGCAACAATGCAAGGTAACTTTGGCGCTCAAAAAATATTAGGTCGCTCAAATATTAAGAAGCATTAATTGTGTATTTTAAATAACTCCGATTAATGATTGTATGTTGCTGTTTATTGATTGCACATATTTCGCAGTAAGTGGCTCACTAAGTGATAGGATAACCTATGTTAATTATTTTGAACACTTACAACTATAAATAATATAATCACTCGTTTTAATACCTTTTGATAATGCAAGCAATAACTTGGTATGCAGATTCCTTGGCTGCTCCTGGATTTCGAGGCATAAATCTTGTAAGCTCCACACTATGTAAGCTTTATTTATTGGAGCTTGTCGGATCTTGCAATCAAATCTTGTATGGTTGACGTACTATCGTGATGCTATATTCCTCAGTTAATATTGAATTTACTTTGTCATTGCTGCGGTAACGGTTCGGCGTAGCCGTGATAGGTCGAGATCGGTGCGTCCCTGATTTGATCACGCCATCCTATTAGGTTCACGTCGCGAAACGTGTGGTCACAACTACGAGGAACGCGCAGGAAAACGAGATGACACAAGACGGCTCATACATGTATTAATAGGGACTGACATAAGTACGTGTAAGGCCCAATCGAATAAGAATTTCAGTAGGTACTTCAAATCTATATGATATAAACCTTATATCATATGGTCAGTTTAAATTGTTAAAGTTGTACTCACCTGTAACTGATGCATGTATCAGAACCTAGATATAATGGGTGATTTATGGTTGTTATGTATTGTAGGTGTGTCAAATATAAATAAATATAGTCGTAAATAGTTTCTCTATAATAGGAATCTCATTGACCGTTCTCACTGTTACTTAGTATCTGAGGCAGTATTGAATACGAAATTGATATTTTAGTCCCTTCTGAACCTTGGTAGGTACATTATAACATCAATCAAATTGATGACATAGCCTAAACAAGGGTGAAATACGAAATGTGGTGGAGCCGGAAACAATATTCTATCCAAAGATTACATTTCCATGGCAACTTTCCATTCATAGCTACTACCTGGAATTTTGGATTTTATTGCGAACAAACCGGATTCGTCAGTCGGCTGTTGGTCTAGTCGAAACGCGTGGTCGATCGCTGGAATTGTTTTTACATCCATAGGAAGACCTTTCCCTATACTATTGTCTCATAGGGGTATTAAAGAGTTCACAGTTCACAGTTGTACGGTGCAACTCACGTACATAATGTCCATCCAGCAATATTCATTCAGTAAATTAATATTTAGCAATCATCGTGTGTACTCATAACACCTAGTAATTAGTAATGACGTATCAGGAAATCCATATTTTCTTCTATCAACATCTATCATTCGAAGTTGTATGGACAGCACCGATCATCTTTATGATCCTTCGAGCCGGAGCTGGTTGTAACCATTGATTCCCTTTACAAATCTATTAAATAAACAATGAAGTAAAACTGTAGCACTCGGAGTGGTATACGCGTGCGTCCGAGGTGTCAAACGCGGCTGTCATTCACGTCAATATTTCAGCGCGAATGATGCGTTTCGTAATTTCTTTATACGATAGAGGTGGCAAAAATAACGTATTACTACACAACGAAATTTTGACAAGCCCTGTATTCTGCAGCAACAAACAAAATATTTCTCCGAAATCTGCCTGAACCTTTTACGAGGCATGTTATCTATGAAATGTATGTAGAAAAGGTATTATGAAATAATATTATATTACGGTAAAGTTTCATTGGCCACACTTATTGTACTCTAAGACAATGTGTGGCTTATAAGTTTTCCTGTTATATGGCATTATAACGGAGTACGTATGAGTATGCCGTATCTTATTATTTATAGAAATAGATATTATAGACATAGTAGAGATTAGTTCAGGTCACAATGATCCAAGTACTAAGTAATATACTGTATTTAATCAAAACGAGGAACTGGACGACCGCTACCTTCTATACAGTTAGTGAGAGTTAATATTAGCCGCTGAATAGCTTAGTATGCACAGTGCACTCTCGGTTGAAGCAAATTTGCGGCTAAGACATAACGGTTTGTGGTGCTTCCAACCGGAAACAATTACCGATATTGCTATCTACCACGGCTAGTGCAGGGCTAGCAACTGAGCTAAGGGGGTGACCTTGACCTCATACTTGGGTGGTTCTGTCTGAGGTGTACTAATGTACGTGTGTTATACGGACGTATCCATGAACGTACGTGTGTGTACGGGAAAGGAGGAAAACGCAAGTATTCCGCCCTCCACATAAAATGTGAGCAACGATCCTTCGTCTAAATTTACACCTTCTGGCAATCTCTGTGCTGGGATCAAAACACGGATTTCAATGATGGAAGGTGAATATCTTAAATTTTTTGGTTGACATCCAGCAAAAGCTGGGGTTCGTAATGATCGCGGAAATAGTTACCCCGTTCTTGGTCAATCGAAGTCTCTGAATAATTTGTGTGACATTTTATTATTTGGGTACCAACATGAAATCAAAAGTTGTCATACAAGTACGACAGGAAAATTTATGAAACGTGTTCACCTTCTACTCTACTGATTTTGAGTTAAAATTTTTGATCGAATAATTATGTAATTGGCAGCTTGTATATCTCACTATTACATACTTTTTATGGATAATTTAAACAGCGATTATAGTAAGTTGATATCTGGCTATAAATACAGGAGCCGGGCACTTCCACTGCATTATAGTAATCAAGACTTTGTCGGTCTTTAGTAGAACGAATTCCTCGAACTAATGTAAACGTCGATTTCCTAACTTCTATTAAAGGCATAATTGCCCACAAAGTGTGTCCACGTTACCACGGTAACGAGAACGGAACGCGACCGCACAAAAAAGAGCCACGACAAAAGAGACATATTGCCAGAGGGACGCGCCATTTCATAGACTTTACTTTTTACAATCTAGAGGTATCCAGAGGAAAAAGGGGGATCAGTTGTGATGGCAGCCGCAATAATATCGGCTTTAGCTAAAATAGGGAGTGTACACATGCTCGTACATGTGACAAGCTGCAATAACGAGAATCTAACTTTTCGAATCTATTGAGAATCTACAAAATGTATTGAGATGGATATTATAATTAATGTGCATTTTAAACAGATGTCTGATAAAAAATTTTTTTTTCGTGATTGATTCGGTCGTTTCAACCACGGGCTGCTCCTTACAAAGTCTGTATTTTTATGGAATTCTCATAAATTACATTGTATTGTATAATTTGTGGACTTACGGCAGCCAATAACCAACTAACCTTTTTTATTTCTCTAATGTTTCACTTCAATGTATATGTTAACTGGAACGTGATCAGCACGTTATGCGTAAGTAACTAAGTACATTAAATGATTGAATTCAATATAATTGTTTTGGCGTTGATTCATAATTGGTATGTAAAATTCAAACAAGTCAACATGATATTTTGCAGACTTAGTCAACAAAAGTTATGATGACACGTGGGTGTATTAGATCACCGCTCCGTGCGTCCTTGCCCCGTCACTTTTTACGGTCGCATCTTTCTAGGTGAATAAAGTATGGGGACAAAATATAATTTAACACCATGCGATATCCATATATGTGAAGAAGTTGAAGGGATGAGAGCCATCCTCTCACCCGCCGTCCGGTGATGATGACAAGGCTTCTACCAACCACTATCTCAGTCAGTTAGGAACAAAAAAAAACATGAAGCTTGTAAGTTGTAAGGTTGTAAGTTACACTTTATGTGTAAAATCTGGGAAACATTTGCTCTTTATGAATTGATGGAAAAAAATAATATTATAATCATTACACTGTTTTTGAACAGATTAATCATCATCCTGTTCATATTGCTGTTTAATATTTAACATTTACAAATTAGCTTAGGTGAACTTTATTGCCTTTGAAATCTTCTTTAGAATATATAATGACACGTAGGTCAACTCTTCGAGTTACTAATTAGAAAGTATAATTTCATTTATGGAAATAAAACGAATAAACCTACATTTAGAAAATTACTTTTCCACAGACGTTTTTCTTGATGGTAAAGTATCTTGCGGCCGTTGCCGTTATTAAGCAGATTTTTGAAAATTGAAATCTGATTTTATGAATGAAAATGTTTTCGACAATAGTTTTCATATCTGCTTAATAAAAGGTTTTTAAAGTATATTTTCGTTTAGGTCATTACATTAATATGTACTTATTCTCTTCCTAAATCTATACGAATATTAAGGTATACACTGAAGTATGTTTGTTTGAACGCGCTAATTAATCTCAGATACTGCTGGAATTGAAAAATTCTTTCTGTGTTGATATAATTTATCGAGGAAGGCTTTGTAATATCACACTGCGACCAATAAGAGCAAATAAAACATGAAATATGTTTAAAAAAACGGGGGAAACGCGGACGAAGTCGCTGGTACAGCTATCTGGATAAAGGAGTTATTATTTGTTTTTATTCTGACAAAATGTATTTTAGTAGCAAAAGCGAATGATGCAAAATTTTCACGAAAGGGTTCCCTTTCATTGACAAAGCTTTTAAATTACCGTCATGTATCTCCCAATTCTTTGCATTTAATTTGAATAATTTACTTGGAACAGGAAAGAGAACATTGGAAATAACCGTTATTATTTTTTTGTGGTTGACTTTGAAAATAAAAACGGAGCAAGGACTTTTTTATCTTTTGGTCATTGTTTTAATATTATTTTAACGACGATCGCCCCAGTTTAGGGTAGGCCCGTGCCCCAGCAGTGCGGACTTATATGGGCTGATGATGATGATGATGAACAATTTTGTCGAACTGAAAGATGGATCCAGTATTTTTGGTCCGTCACATTTTTTTACTCCAATCTAAGAACTCGTTTTTTAGAGCACACTTTATATTACTTTATTGAAGGTAGTCCGGTCAAATTAGACCAAAAAATAAGAGTAAAGTTACATAAATTCCCACCAAGCTGAAAATCGGTAAGATTGCTTAAAATATCATTAAAAACAAAATTTGAAAGTTCCCCATCTTTCCCCTGTAAGGAAAAAATGTTATTCAAGGTCAAAAGTCAAAAAATGAGTTTTTCGCGATTTTCTGCAAAACGGTAAGTTTTATCATAAAAATACTTTAGACAAAAATTGTAGATTATAAAATTATCTACAAAAACTAAATTTATACTTTTTTTTCTACGAGCCACCGTTTTTGAGATATAACGATTCAAAAAGTTGTAAAAGTTGTAATCGTCATAATATGCACGAGTACGCCACGTATATTACACGCAATAAGTGGCTGTGATACGACATCTGCATTTTACAGGAGGGGAAAAATAACAGTTTAAACTATTTGAGAAACAAAATTTAATTGAATGTGCTGAAGTTTTTAGAAATAGTAATTCTACTCGACAAGAAATTATTACCAACGGCATTCGCTTTCTTCTTTCTATGTACGGAGCTCCTAAAAAAACTACCTGCTTAGATAAGTTCGATGGCCCCACCGAATAAACGTGTAATAGCCATTGCACAAAAAAATTTTTTTTTGGTATTTCGTTACATTAGCCTCCCCTCTACCTCCCCAATTTTTTTTAGAATTTTTTGATCTTAAACAAGCCTGTAATTGCATTAAAAACCTTTTTTCCACGGAAATAATATATTTTTTTGTCACAAGAATATTATTATAAGTGACTATTACATGCTTCATACTCTCTCTGTTTCACAAGAATAAACGTGTATAAACAGCAAAACGTTTGATATTGTTAGTTCTTTGTTGTTAAGTATAGGCAATATGCGTTTGCACGTTTATTCGTGTATATTTTTTTGGTGCTTTTTTGAGTAATGTGTCTTGCACGAGAAGTAACTTAGCAAATAATTTTGCATTGTTTCTTACCATAATAGATAAGTTTTATAATTTATTCCTATAAATCAAGCACCAGTATTCCATTATTCTTAATAAAATAAGAATTAGAGTAAAAGTGCCTTAACCAAATATAAACGACAATCAATTTTTGCAATCGGGTCTCGCAGGCTAATAATAGATAAGTTTTATAATTTATTGCTATAAATCAAGCATTAGCAGTGTGGGCGTGTCGGCGTAAGAATACAAAGTGTTGAAGTGGAAGCTATGTATGAGGACATTAGTAGGGGCCATACATAGCTCCAAAACACATTTCACTGTTGTAATGGGAGACTTCAATGCAAAGCTGGGCCGTAGAAGCGATGGTGAGCTGAAAGTGGGACGATTTGGATATGAGCATCGGAATCACAGGGGACAGATGCTAGCTGACTTTATGGAGAAAGATGGACTTTTTATGAAGAATTCATTCTTCCGAAAGTCGCCGCACAGAAAATGGACCTGGTTGGGTCCGAACGTCTGAACTAAAAATGAGATAGACTACATCATGACCATTAGGAGACGTCATTTAAACGACGTCTCTATGATCAACAGGATTAAAACCGGAAGTGATCACCGTATCGTTAGAGGCACATTGAATATCAACGTCAAATTGGAAAGAACGCGTCTGGTGAAGTCTGCGCTCCGACCATCGAAGGCACATATCCAAAACCCCGAGAGCTTTCAGCTTGAACTGTCGAATCGCTTTCAATGGCTGGAGAGCTGTTCATCAGTGGAAGATATAAATAGCAGGCTGTAAACTGAAACTGTTCATACGGTACGGTCCAAGTTTTTCAAAAGCCACCGTAAAAAAAGACCTCAAAAACTATCCGACCATACCCGACACCTCATCCTCATCAGGCTAGTCGACGTTTTTTGACGCTGAAAACTTCGGATGAAGCTGAGTCATATAGGCAGCTGAATAGACTGATTAGGAAGTCTCTGCGACATGATTTACGTTCCTTTAATACCCAGCGTATTAAGGAGAACCAACCAAATTAAGCGGAACCAAGGCTCCAAAGTGTTCGCAAGAGACACGTCTATCGGGCAAAGCCAACTGACAAAGCTGAATACTGAAGATGGACGCGTGACGTCAAACAAGTCAGAGGTGCTACGGGAGATAGAGAGGTTCTATGAGCAGTTATATACCTCGGTCTGTGCTGAGCCAGCTATTGTGGCGACAGACCCCAGAGCCAAGCTAACCCGACACTATACCGAAGACATCCCGGACATCAGCCTGTACGAGATAAGAATGGCTCTCAAACAACTTAAGAAAAACGAAGACACCGGGTGAGGATGGAATCACTACAGAGCTCCTGAAAGCGGGTGGAACACCGGTACTAAAAGTCCCTCAGAAGCTCTTTTATTTCAACCCGCTCGACGGCAAAACGCCAGAAGCATGGAACAGGGGTGTTGTGGTCTTGTTCTTCAAAAAAGGTGACAAAACCTTACTGAAGAACTACCGGCCCATAACACTGCTAAGCCATGTCTACAAGCTGTTCTCTAGAGTCATCACGAATCGTCTCGAACGCAGGCTTGATGACTTCCAGCCTTCCGAACAAGCCGGTTTCCGAAAAGGCTTTAGTACCAAAGAGCACTTACATACTCTGCGGCAGATTATACAGAAGACGGAGGAGTATAATACGGCCACTATGCTTAGCGTTCGTGGACTATGAAAAAGCCTTCGATTCCGTCGAAATTTGGGTGGTTCTTAGATCCCCACAGCGATGCCGTGTAGATTATCGGTATATTGAAGTGTTGAAGTGTTTGTATAACAGCGCCACCATGTCAGTATGAGTACAGGAAAATCGCACGAAGGAAATCCCCTTACAAAGAGGAGTACGACAGGTAGTTGTCATATCTCCGAAACTGTTTACTGCAGGCTGCTCTGGTGGATTCCTTTAAGCTGCTGGAATGGCAAGAACTTGGTATCAATATTATTGGCAAGGCAAAATACATCACTCACCTTCGATTTGCTGATGACATCGTAGTCATGGCCGAGTCGCTGGATGATCAAGGACAAATGCTCGATGACCTCGATAAAGTTTCCCAACAAGTGGGTCTTAGAATGAACATGGATAAAACAAAAAATATGTTTAATGTTGCACCCACCGTACAAACTGTTGGGAACTTTACTCTCGAAATTGTGGACGAATATATCTTCCTCGGACAGGCAATCCGTTTAGGAAAATCAACTTTAGAGAGAGAGGTCAGTAGGCCGATGCAAATCGGCTGGGCAGCGTTCGGGAAACTGCACAACGTGTTCTCGTCCAAAATACCTCAGTGTCTCAAGACAAAGGAGTACAACCAATGTGTGTTACCTGTGATAACTTACGGCGCTGAGACGTGGTGCTTCACAAAAGATCTTTTTAGAAGGCTCAATGTCGCGCAGAGAGCTATGGAGAGGGCTATGCTCGGCATTTCTCTACGTGATCGAATCAGAAATGAGGAGATCCGTAGAAAAAACAAACTTGCTGACATAACCCACCAGATTAGCAAACTGAAGTGGCAATGGGCCGGCCACATAGCACGAAGATTGGACGGTCGTTTGGGCCGAAAGATCCTGGAGTGGAGGCCACGTACTGGAAAGCGCAGTGTGGGACGACCACCTACCAGATGGACCGACGACCTGGTGAAAATCGCTGGGTTTTGTTGGAAAGCTTCGGAAGAGGCCTATGCTCAGCAGTGGGCAGCAATGGGCTGAGATGACGACAATTTTATTAAAGATTATGTTGGAATTTATTTAGTTCTCAAAATGCTTATAAGATAAGCTGTTTGTTTTTTTTGTTGATTTTTGCTCAATTTCTATAGTAATGAGAAATATCTCTATGTATGTCAAAGGCTGATTATTATAAAAAATAGTTTCATTGTTATTATTATGATAATAAATAAAAATAATATATAAAAACAAAAGTTTTGTTTATTTTCCCTTTAAAGATTATGCAACATTTTAATATTACATAGCGTGTATTCATAATGTTAATATGCATAACACATTGTTAAGCTAACTTAATGACACGAATATAAATGTAATTTTTATTACCATCCATAGATCACCAAATATTTCTGTAATACAAGCGTGCAAACAATTACAGCCGCCATCAAAAGACGCGTGATTTCCCTAGAATAATAGTGTATCATTGCGTTATGTTCATCAACATCGTTTAAATTCACACGAATAAACGTGTAATGATCTATAACAGTCAACTGACTACTCTAATTTCACTCGAGTAAATGTATAATATGGATTTTCATGATTATTGACTAAATTAACGACTATTCCTTAAAATAAATTATATCAGCTAAAAGATTATTTTTTTATCTTCAATTTCATTATACATTGTTTTAACCTACCTATAATAATACCCGAGATAGTAAGGTTTAAACGTTTTTATTCTCTCCTGTAAAATTGACGTTTTTCACATGCACGTTTATTCGGCGGGGCCATCGAGTTTAGATATGCATGTTTCGTAAGAAACACCAAAAGTAAAAAACAAGTACAATTAGCTTGTCTTCCTCCAACCTCAGTTGCTGCTCATGAACATCTTTTTAGAGTATATTACCAAGTTCAAGTGTGGCTTGGTTATCAGCTAGACCCTACAGACTGGGGTTGGAAGTTGGTCAACAATTCATTGGAACCCATCGACTTGGAACCAGTGCATACTTTCCTTCCACCTGCGCCAGAAAAACTTTTAAACTCGATTTTTTGCAACTGCAAAAAGGGATGCAGTGCTAAATGTGGTTGCAAAAAAGTCGGATTGTTTTGTTCTCCCGCATGTACGCATTGTCAAGGCCGGTCGTGTTCTAATATTGAATCACCAACAGAAGAGGATCCGTTTGATTCCAACGAGGCAACATGCGATACATCGCTATTGACTCAGTTTACATGCACTCAGGATGAAGATGAAGAAGAACAAGAACAAGACGAACAAGAACAAGTAGATCAAGAAGAAGAACAAGAAAAAGAATTTGACAGTTACGACTCGGACGATTAAATTTCACTACATTTTTTTTAACTTAAATTGCCTTTATTTTTTCAATCTCTGCTAATATCCATTATTTTTCAATAGTTTCAAATAAAACAGGATTAAAACTGACCGGTGGAATAGGCCTACTTGGGAAACCACGTAAAAATAAAACGCGCCAAGTACACTACCTCATAGGTGGCGAGGAAACGTGTGCATATTATGACGATTACAACTTCTACAACTTTTTGAATCGTTATATCTCAAAAACGGTGGCTCGTAGAAAAAAAAGTATAAATTTAGTTTTTGTAGATAATTTTATAATCTACAATTTTTGTCTGAAGTATTTTTATGATAAAACTTACCGTTTTGCTGAAAATCGCGAAAACTCATTTTTTGACTTTTGACCTTGAATAACATTTTTTCCTTACAGGGGAAAGATGGGGAACTTTCAAATTTTGTTTTTAATGATATTTTAAGCAATCTTACCGATTTTCAGCTTGGTGGGAATTTATGTAACTTCGAATGTCTAAATTGACCGGACTAAGGGTAGGACACCAAGTTACATAAATTAAATAAAGTTATAATTACTACTCGTATTACGTGTAAAACTGTGAAAACGACAGTGTTCAATGTAAAATCGATAGAATACCGTCAATCAGTCATGGGATCCAATCCCGTAATCAGAATTTCTTCAATCCCTCATGTTGTGCAAAATATACCTTAACGCTTGGAAGCGGCATTATATTCTTGTTCAACATAAATTAAATACAGGCCAAAGATGAAAGCAATTTGAGTAACATCTCTGATTACAATCTGACGCAGGGTACAAACCAATCCAATTGAAAATGAAACAAAATATGATGTAATATGAAGTAGGTATATTTTTGGTTGAAAAAAGAAAAAAATATCAAATGAACATCAAGATAAAGAGAAGAGATTAAGGATAATATAAGAGGTTAAAGCTATTCTTGTCCTTTTAATATTAAACTTTGAGTTGCCATGACTTCGTTTTATTTCATAGTTTTCTGTACTACATGGTCTTTTATTTTTTTTTCGTGTTTTAAGTGACTGGCCTGACGATTTAGTCAAATACTCCAATTATAAATATCTCTAATATCACATTAGAAGCAAACTGTTCCGATCACTGTGAGCCCAGTGAGGACGTGCCCTTCAACATTAATTTTATTATAATAGTTTCAGTATTCGGCGTTTCCTCCTAATAAAGTGGTAGATTTAGTGCACACGATGCCGCCACCGCGACGGAATGCGATGGCGACCCTACATATAAACACTAGCTGTGCCAGCAACTTCGTCCGCGTTTTCAACACATTTTCTATTATTTCCTTGCTCCTATTGGTCGCAGCGCGATGTTATATAGCCTAAAGCCTTCCTCGATAAATGGTCTACACAGAATATTTTTTCAATTCGAACCAGTAGTTTCTTAGATTAGCGCGTTCAAACAAACAAACAAAAAAACCAAACAAACTCGTCAGCTTTTTAATATAAGTATATTTTAAGATTTAGCGCTCCTGCACACGATGCCGCTACCGCCACGGAATGCGATAGGCGGCACATGTTTACCCTACATATAAACATTTATTAAGTGGTGACAATTGTATGATTGATGTTGTGTTGTCCGCAGGCGACCTGACGTGCGCCCTGCCGAGCGTGCCGGTGTCGCGGCACCCCGACAAGGTTATCTCGGCGCGCTGGCACCCCGACGACTTCTCCTTCCTGTCCACCTCCGCCGACAGGACCGCCGTCCTCTGGAGCATTCCCTCCGTCTAACCACATCATTAAAACAACCTTTAATATATGTTCACAAATAACGTACTTGTCATAGCAGCGGCCTAATCATTATATAGGTACCATGGTTTCGTACTCGACTGCTTGTCGACGCCGAATGACGCAGTGCATAGACTCGTAGTTGTCTAAACTTTTCGTGCCACAAAAGCTCGGCCTCCAAAGTTAAACAAAAAATATAAACAACAGTAATACGTACTGAAAATAAGGCTTTATTTTTTTTATTGCGCTGTTTGAGTGGTACGACGGTTAATAGTCCAGTCAAAATAGACAAAAATAAGTGCTAACTTAGACAAAATTCGCATAGAGCTGAAAATTTCCAGAGACGTTAAATACATCATAATAAACGAAATATCCAAAATCCCCATCAATCCTACTTCTGCAAAAAATTTATTCAAGGTCAAAAGTAAAAAATTAAGGATTTTTCCATTTTTCTCGAAAACAGTAAGTATTATCGTAAAAATAGGTCAAAAAAAGTTGTAGATCATACAATTTTCTACAAAAATGGTCCGGTCACTTTTTCTTTTCCGACTCACCATTCGCGAGATATCGTGGTTTTAATCATTAGAAAATTCATATTTTACATAATATGCATTCATCTGTTGATATCGTTCTTGATCGATATATGACCTGGAATAGGTTCACTAGGGTAACCACGTTAAAAACCGCCCAAGTGTGAGAAAAAAAAACATAGGTTTTGTATGAGAACCCACTTTACACGTTGGTTTTATGTTGTTTGTAGTATTAGATGTTATAGAGGCAACTGAGATACATCATTCGTTAAAATTTTAACTGTCTGGCACAATCGCATGGGGTCCTGGAAGCGTTTGAAAATACAACTTTTTCAACTTTGTGCATCGCTATATCTCTGAAATGGTAAATCTTAGGAACAAAGTGTTTAGACATTTTTTATAGATAATTACGTGATAAGTAATTTTGTCATACATACTTTTATGATTAAACTTACCGTTTCGCTCAAAAATGCATAAAACTGATATTTGTGACATTTGACCTTGATAATTTTTTTTTGCAGACGTGGGATGGATGGGGACTTTTGACAGATTATTTGTAATAGTGTTCCCAACATTCATGCCAATTTTCAGCTCTATGCGAATTTTTCCTAGGTTAAATGTCTATTTTGACTGGACTATAAGCTCTTTATCATTTTGATCCATGACCTGAAGCCAAGCTGCGAATGAGCATAATATATTTTAACATTATTAATTCTCTAAGTATTAATTATTGAATTCGGTTGTGTTGTGGTTGAATATTTCCCACTAATTATTTCAGAAGTGTCGTGTGGTCAAAGTATTTGATTAAAAGCCTATATGTATCGGACATACAAATAGGTCTTTATGACGACTTATTTGATATATATTTTTCGCAGTCTTTATTACATTGGTTTTAGATGTAAATTGTTCAGCGAAATTTTAAAAATAGACACCTAGTAATTAAATCGTATGACATGAATAGACTTGTTTTACACGTACTATGAAATTAATTTATTAATGAGTTTAGTTGCTACACAGTATTGCTTATTGGTAATGTCCACCGGCACATGGTCGACTTTGTTTCGTCTGGTTAACTGCGCCGACCGGAAAAAGCTTTAAAATATTTATGTGTTTAGGCGATGCTATTTATTTATGTGTGGGATTTGGTGCGTGTGTGATTGAACTGTTGGAACGAAACTTGTATTGATTGTTTGATTTTTGTGTACATAGTATTTAATATGGATCAGCCCGCAGCTTATTTCTCATGTACCCATAGATTATGTGTAATCACTTGTTTTAATTTAGTACGCCAGTTTCACTGGTCTGCAAGCATGACCTTAGTTTATAGTCGCTAGAAAATTTAGTTGTTGTTTTTTTTTTATTTACATTATGTTTTGTCGTGTAATTATTGGCAGATAATTGAAACATTAAGCGAGGCCTACAATTGAATTAGCGTACTCTTGATAGTGAATAGTTATTATTGTTGAAATAAACGGTTATCCGATTATAGTGCGTCACAATTTAGTCTTTAGAGCATTCATGTAATGAATCTGAATAAGTGAACTTAATGTATTCTCATGCAATATCATTATCAAGCTACTGCAATAGAACATTATTATATAGATGACTGTAGGTAAACGAAAACTTACTGATGAAAATATACTTAACAGCTTAAATTGACTGCGGAATATAGGAACTTCAAAGTATTAAATAGTATCGGCTGTTAGACCAGACCGAGCTTTTTAAATGTGCTTATAATTATCATAATGATCCAAAATACAATAACATTCACTAATATTACTGATTTAAAGAATAAACAAGTTTCAGTTTAGTTATTTTTCAGTATAATAGTGTTTTTGTTTGTGTTTAGGTAAAGTGATTAATTTCCACTGGCAATGTTATAACACAAAATCTAAGCGACTTTGCTGTCCAAAAATTTGTTAATAAATGAATAAATGTATATCTCCCATGTCTGCATGTTTTGATCGTGTCTAGATTTGTATACTTTATATTTGTATATTGTATGGTCGCTGAAAATATTATTTATAATTTTTTAAAGTGAAATTAACGAAAAATTTTCGTACCTATGAAATGTAGTGTTATAGTAACAACATAACGCGTCTTAATACAAAAAACTAATATCTTATCAATTGAAATTTAACTTTATGGACTGTGCACAAATTTAATATAATTTAAGACGTTCAATTTATACAAAAATGCTGCTAAGCCCATTCTATATTTTTTTAAACAAGTGCTTAATTTAGTAGTGTTGGAAATATTATAGGCGGATAAATAATATATTTAGTTTAATTATTACATTTGTGCTATGTCTTCTTAAACATGTTAGAAATATAATATATTTTATTTATGTATTGTGTATTGAAAATGGACATTTTATGCTGGAGTTATTGTAATTAATAGCTTGTTAATAATCCGTTATATAAATATTAAAAGTATAATAAGATATTATCTTTGTTAAACCGAATTTCTTTTATTTGTATATCAATTATAATTTAAGAATATAATCACATTATTTACGACAATATGTGTTTTATTTAAGACACACGTTGAATTTGACTTTCAAGAATACCTTTTCTTCACCAAGCAAGTTGGTCGTATATGCAATATAAACTCAAAACAAAGTCTTTGCTCCATAGACGTTGATATGTTGATAAACGTACTTAAACAATTGCTTCTATTATTACCGGCAAATAAAAAAGGAAATAATTTCCGGCACCAGCAGCAAACACGTAGTTCATTTTTAGTAAAATACAAGTCAAGTATTTTTCAAAATACTGACTTGTCTTAAAAATATCTATCGAGGGATCCTTCCGGTCCCATTTTCAGCAGCTAGATATCTCTAAGGCATTGATTGGAAAATTAAAATCTTATATATCTGTTACGTATGTACCCAGTGGCGGGGCAAGACCTAAATTTGATGTGGGCAAAACTGATTTCGCGAGGCCCTTTTCTGTGGCGACCTAAAGACGAATTTTATAAAAAAATAAATTACCATTGCAAGTTTTTATTCATAAAAATACAAATTAGATTAATATTCTTGAAAAATTACTTATCGTAAATAAGATGGAAATGACAACAATACCAATAAATTTAATATAAATATACAGGGTACAAGGGGAGGTGGATCATCGTAAATCGTCGATGGGGGACTTTAATACCTATCGATATAACCCCCATGTATGTTCAGCGATTTTCAATGGTTCCAAAGTTATTAAGATTTTTGTGAAATTTTAGTAAGAAACCGGAATTCAGTATAAAAGTCTTCACTGTAGCTTAACTACTGGACCTGTTTGCTTGTTTTTTTTTCTAGGAGTAGTCCAATAGTGGGTCTTTATAATTACGATACCGATTTGAGTCATAACCCTATCATATTGGAATAAAAAAATAATTCTTCACAAAAGTTTTACGAATCGAATCGGAGGGTAGTTTCCTAAGTCTGATTTTACATACAATTTCACAATTAACAGTAACATATAGGTAAATCAAAAACATAAGTGAAATCGAAAATAAATTTTCTTATGAAATGAGACAATATAGGCATTTGAAGTTAGGTGGGAAAGTCCATTTCTAAAGTGCGAAAATTCAATTAAAATACTATGCCATATTATAAATTACAGAATTAGTAGTAACTTTCACTATGAAAACATATTCGTAAACGCAACATTTGATATAGCTGCTGAACAAAGTTCGTACGATATGCGTACAGTATACAGAGCGGTGACGTCATAGCTCTGTGCGACATTTGTATGAAGCGTTTTGAGCTCGCCCAAATGATGTGCTGTTGAAACTGCAATATCTCCGAGAGTTTTCTAAATATCAAACCATTATTTTAACAGCACCTTTGCAATAGTGTGGTCCATCCATTTATCAAAAATAAAATAGGAAACTACCCTATTGTGTCTACCAACTTTCAAAGCCTCTAGTGAAAAAAAAGTACTTGTATTTTTTTTCTAGAACTTATTTTAAAAACTACTCACATTCATGGATAGTATACCCTGGAAATTTCATACCGCTACTGCCAGAGCATCAGAACGAAAAATGAACGCAAATGGCACAGGTGCCATAAATCAGTGTTTTTATTTTTCATGTAAAACTTTAATAAAAAAAATAAATCAATATATTTCAGCAAATCTATGCTATGTTAGTAACATTAGTAGCAGTAATTTTACAAAATATCAAATTTAAGGGGTGAAAATCAAACTAAGAAAATTTACATAATTTTTGTCAATTCTTTTTTTTACAGCAAGTGCTTATAATGAGCACCATTATAGCTTAGACCTTCTTTAAAAGCTTTTTTGGAGGTTGCGGAATGCTTCTTTTTTCAAATGTTTCAGGGGCCCAAATTGTGATGAGGAAAAATGTAGTAGCATTCCGCAACATCCGAAAAACCTTTGTAAAAAGATGTAGGATATGCATAACTAATAATGGTTCCCATTTTGAACACTTACTGTAAAAACTTAATTTAAAAAATTATGTAAATTTTTTTTGTTTGATTTTCACCAGTTAAATTTGCAATTCTGTAAAATTACTGCTACTAATGTTACTAACATAGCATAAATTCGCTGAAACATACCTATCGATTTATTTTTTAAATTAAAGTTTTACCTGAAAAATAAAAACACTGATTTATGGCACCTGTGCCATTCGCGTTCATTTTTCGTTTTGATGCTCTGGTAGTTTTTAAAATAAGTTCTAGAAATACAAGTACTTTTTTTTCACTAGAGGCTTTGAAAGTTGGTAGACACAATTCGATTCGTAAAACTTTTGTGAAGAATTATTTTTTATACCAATATAATAGAGTTATGACTCAAGATTATAAAGACCCACTATTGAACTACTTCTAGAAAAAAAATCATGCAAGCAGGTCCAGTAGTTAAGCTACAGTGAAGACTTTTATACTGAATTCCGGCTTCTTACAAAAAATTCACAAAAATCTCAATAACTTTGAAACCATTGAAAATCGCTGAAAATACATGGGGGTTATATCGATAGGTATTGAATTCCCCCATCGATTGACTTACGATGATCCACACCCCCCCCCCCCCCCCCCGCCCTGTTACACCCGTATAAAAATATTTATCTCTTTATTAAAGAAGCAGAAATTCCTGCTTTTTACTTTACTAAATTCTTTAATAATTTTATCGTAATTCAACCGATATGCCGTATCTGATTCAATTATTGATAATACAGCCAATGCTGAAAATCTTTCCTGGCCCATTGTATTTCTTAAATATTTTTTTATTAATTTTAATTTTGAAAAGCTCCTTTCAGCAGAGAGAGAAAATTCGGATGACAATGTACCTAAATATTCGGGTAAATTTCTTTTAAGCTATTTTCTGTTACAGTACAGACAGTAGCTGTTTCACGTCTTTACTGAAGTTGGGTAAATTTGGGATCATTGTATTAATTCTTCATATAATTCGAAAGGTTGGAAGTCACTGCTTTCACCCACACGTAAACGTTACAGTGTTTTAATATTTGCTCCTCTGGCAATTCTTTTAACTTGCTTAAATCATAGAGAAAACCGAAATCTTCCAAATGTTGATTCAAGGACTCTTAATTCCATATTGGTTATTATAGAATTTATATATATTTTTTATTTAATTCTCGTTTAGAATTAAATTAAGAAAAATATATAAGGAATGCATAAAATTTTTTGAGGCGCGAGGCCCCTTGTTTCGCGAGGCCGTAGGCGGTGGCCCACGTCGCCCACGCCTTACGCCGCCACTGCATAAGATATAGGTAAACAAATGTGCCGAGTAGGTATATACGGGAAAAAGTTAGCTATAAATTAAACTTTTAACATTTTCCCGTTCAGACCCTGTCCATGAAGGGCGTAATCGGTACATTCACACTAGTTCTACTACGGAGTTCAACTGCCATACATTTTGTAGAACTACATGTAGAACCTACTGGAGTGGAACTGCATAGTAGAATTACTTAGTAGGAAAGGACCAATCCTACTCGTTTACCTACCGGCCAATACATGTACTCCACAAGACGAGCGTGTTGAGACTTGGAGAAACACCCACCCAATCCCAACCAAGAGATATTCTTTCGTAGCCAGCGGATTCAATTAGCACTTACTCTATCATGTGTGTGACCAACCACAAGCTAATTTTATTGCAGCAATTAAAGTATTCCCATTTAGTATCCCATTTGTATGGAGCTTGAAGGCTCACGGCATTCAAGTTAATCTCTAAATGGAAAGAATATCTTGGAAAATGTAGGCACTGAAATTCATGTGGTATTTTAAGCAGTGGCTGTTTAGGGTTAAAGGATTCAATAAAACTGTACGGATGCTTGTATATTACTTTATTTCCATCTGCATAATTCATATAATGGGATTTCCAAAAGTTACCTGTTTCCTAGGTTAGGTTTTTCTTACACATAGGTATATCTGATACGAATAACATGTAATGTGATTAAAATTATCTATAATTTTTAAACAACTGTATTATTTTTCGATATGAATATTTCTATGACTAGATAGTTCAATCAAATATAACAAGCAATAAAATGCTCACTTTAAAGTATGCAATACTCGTATATTAAAGTACTTACATTATAACAGAAAACAAGAGTCATTCGGAATTGAACACATTGTTAACAGTTTCATTGGTTAAAAAGAACTAATTTTCCCGTTTCAGCTTGCGTTTAATTCAAATATAAACTAAATTAAATATTGTTAATACATATAGATCTGAATTTTCGAGCATCTCGTCTCCCTTTGCATTTCTGTTGCAAATTATCGTTGCATTTATTGAGTAGGGAGTACAACAGAGTTCAATTTAACAGCGTATTTAGTAGGTATTCTGGTCCCGTATTGTACCTACGTTATTTTTTTTGTTCAGTTATTATTAAATTGGTTTAAATAAAAAAAATCATTGTGATAAGGATAGATATACTCAAAGATGGAACATCGCGCAGTAACTCCCCTTCACACACAAGACGCAATTGTAATTTGCGAGTTAGTTCGCCGCGCACTGTTAGGCTGCCTATGTCCGACTGCTATTTGTTGGACCGATAGTCGGGTCAAATATTCCACCGACTTTATGTAGGAGGTGTGCTTTGGTCCATTGAATTCAGTTGGTTCCATTTTACTCCAAAAATAAACCGGTCACCGATTATCGGATATGGGCAGATAGCCTGAGCGGCTCACAGTTAGCTAGCTTTTCGCCCGCTGGCTCTTTTTAAACCGACTTCAAGAAGGGGGAGGTTATCAATTCGTCTGAATGTTTCTTTTTGTATGCGCCAGATACGCAGCATAAAACTGGAAGCAAACTATTAGTCGTTCATCGAGAGAATAGTGGATATGTGCCCTTATCGTTTTTGGATGAGTTTAGCGACGACCCCACACATTTCTAAACAAATACACGACCCGTCAAATACATTACTTACTACTATCGAGTTGTAATTTGTTTAAAAACGATTAGGTACGCTCTGCATAATACAAGGCAGCGTGTGCAAAGGGGCTAAATAGGAAAGTACCTATTATGCAGATTTTTATTGTGATTCTACACTTGAATGAAATGCTTAGTAGCTAAGTACATCAAAAATAAACTCGCAAGACTAGATTCCATTTTAAGTTTAAAACACATCCTAAAAATAAGTTTAACTACGAGTATCCATCTTTAAGTTCAATTATTATACCTATATGTAATATGTTTTATTCTACTGAACATTCTTGAGAACTTTTACTTAAAATTAATATTTGATATTTAAAAAAAGTCTAAATGAACAGTCAAATAACTTAGTTTAAATAAGCAGATAGGTTTACAAAATGTATTGGCTAATAAACTTCTTTTTAAGACAATGCAATTCTTATTATTAGGTAGGTAGGTAGATATTCATGCACTTTAAAACCTCTCTACAACGTATTTCCTAAAGTAATTTAATTACTTCAGTCATTAATATAATTTATCTATGGGTACCTAAATAACATTAAGCATAGGTATTGGTCGCTGACTAGTTTGAAATCACTAAATCAGGTAAGTAAGAGACGCATTTAATAGGAGTCATTGATTGATATTTTGCTTAAACATCCAGAATTAGCATCTACTTAACTTCTAAATTATACAACATGACATAAGTCTTCTATTTCATTATTAAAGTAGATAAGATATTAGGTAGGTATACGGTATTTTAAAACTCTTAATTTCAATGATGAATTTGCGATATAACTTCATATTTAATTGAATTACGACTATGTGTGGTTAAATATTACATCAAGATTCATTACGCTATTATTAGGAAGAAAAAAACATTTGAACAATTAAGTATCTGTCATATTATGTAAATTTGCTTTACTGCCACGTGTTTTCAGCTACCTTCAATTTTGTGACTTGTTAACTTAAGTAAAGATATAAATATGATCGCACTCTCTAGACTCTATTGATCTGAATTTTGAGTTCACATTTCACAAATCAATCATATAAAACTATTTTATACTCGGTTTATGTCCGAATTCGGCTCGCGAATGTTAATAAAGCGATTTTAACTCTGAACGCGTAAGCTATTTTTTGCCGACGCCCATGAAACTTTACCGACATAAATCTTTTCTCTCCGTTTTATCTAGATTCTTTATAGCTCTACCTGTGTTGGTTACCGACTGTTTGAAAATTGATCTTTTTCAGGACTGATTTTATTTATCTTCTATATTATATGTACCGAATCTATTGTTTAATATTTGGATAGAAGATTAAATAAGTATTCGATGGCAATGTAAATTTTCTTAAAAATACTTTGCAATCCAATGTTATCATTGTATTTTGAAGATAGGTCCATTTATTAATTAAAACAATGTTCACATGTACACTCACGACCGTACCTATACACACGTATACCTATATCTTGAACATTTCACATACCTATTTAATCTGGAATTCCCTCGAATCACATAATGCGAGTGAAGCCCTGTTTACCACTCGGTTTCCAATACCTATACGTACGCACATGTACATTTACTTATACCTGTTATATATTTTGATTTGTCCAGTCGGCCAAGAAAGTGGTCTGTGACCCTAAGAATAAAAATCATTCAAGCTATACAAAACAATAAGGTTGGTTTTCCCATGACAAATATTTTAACAACAGACACAGAAAAGAACACATCGATATTTATCACTTACAATTTGTCAAACTGGTAGACCACTTTTTTTGGCTGACCATAACTATACGTTCATCATGGCTTTGTTATTCCATAAGCTTTCCTTATCTGTCATATCTAGTCGTGGAGAATATTAGAGAAAATAATAAACTGTCACAAGCGAAAGTTTTGGTGTTGGCCTATCCACAACCTATGCAAGTCGACGCAAATATTGCTCATAGGTAAGTATCTGCTATCAATAAATTGCGGAACACCGATTAGAATTTTTTACTGTTATTTGCTCATAATTTTCAGTTGCTTGCGATGATTCCGATCAACTTATACAATGTATGTCCTTTTTCATTTCACTGCCAAATATTTTTTCTAAGTTTTATTGAATAAATATTTTACATGTGTATCTTTTGGGACCTAATACAAGTTAATGACAGATGTAATAGGCACATCTTCGATACTCGTATGTGCCTATTCATATTTTGCATACTTAAGGTAAA
Organism: Maruca vitrata; assembly: GCA_039566165.1. Taxonomy (NCBI): domain Eukaryota; kingdom Metazoa; phylum Arthropoda; class Insecta; order Lepidoptera; family Crambidae; genus Maruca; species Maruca vitrata. Next base: position 7,042,763 of record CM076911.1, read on the forward strand.
CCTGCTCAAAGAAGACAATGACAATTATCTACTTATCCCACTTTAACATACCCTGTTCGTTCTAATGAGAGAAAATCGCCTTACAGATATGTATACGCAATGTGTCATTAAATATACATGTCATTTGATAATTTAGTAAGGTAAGTAATCTATATGAAGATAGATGGTCATTCAAAGATATTGCGTAAAAAATAAACTACCTAGAATACAAAATTAGCTAATTTATTCGTGCTCACCTAATTTATTTTGAAAATAAATAAGAGTAAAATAATAACTGCCACGAAGCTTGGGATGGGGAGCAGTAAATCTCGACTCGATAACTCTTCATCCGACTTTTCCCATAAATCATATCTATCTGAAGGTTGTTATAATTCAGCTGAACTTCTAAGAGGGAGTACGACACCCAACAACATAATATTATTTAAGGTTGAATGTAAACATTACCTTTTATTTTTTCTTATTCTTTTAATATCCACATTTAATAAATTAAAAAGAATAAAATAACTTTGCCTTTTATCATAGCTACCGTTTAAAAAAATATCGAGTGGAGATTAAAAAAAAAGAACAATACAAAAGAAAAGTAATGGCGAGGAAGATATTTTAATAAGCGCAAAAATAAGTAGATAGAAGGTAAGAGCCATTAGCTTTGAGCTTTTTGAGCTTTCGGATATGATCTTTATAATTCAGAACCAATGCGTCCTGATAAATTGGATTTTCTCCGTAGATTTGACGATAGAAAATATATTGCATTTGTTCAAAGGGGTGTTTACGGAGGGTGTGTCGGTAAGTGCCACCGGCCATTTCATAACCGGGACACTTTTGTGGAACAAAACGTTATTGTAACTGCCCCCGAAATAGTAGTTATGAAGAAAAGTAAATCGATTCACAATATTTCTGACTCTTTAAAATTCAAGCTCTAGACACAGACCAAATTATTATGCATATTCTAGTAATAAGCATTGAAATACTATAATATAACTTGAGAATACTTAAAATCTTAAGGAAAATATTACTCCGATTTTTTTTGGACTGAATCGAATAGATTACGCAATATATAAAGAGCAGAGGGTGTCGTCTTAGGCCATTACCAGATTTTATTTATGCTATTTACTTTTTTCATACAGAATATGAGACTGGCCACTACCGCAACGAATAACGGTCATAAAAAGAGCTTTTCAACGATATACGTCTGGTCGTCATTGCCTGGCGTGGACGGTCGCCGAAGGTATATAGGTATATCTACCAGGATCATGCCAACTTTCGTATCACTTGTGACGATCACTTTATTAGCCAGAAAAGCCGTATTAACTATTGGACAGCACTGAAAAATTACTAACCCCACTAGAACCGATTTCAACATTTCCAGGATTCATTTTGTTCGTGTAGACGTTTTATTCTTTTTATTACGTTGAAGTTGCTGCCAGAATCGAGAGAAGAATGGAAATTGCTCCACCAACATGAGCGAAGCTTTTAAAAAAGATTAGATTATTCTTTTACCCAACACAGGAAACAACTTTGGCGAAAGGCGAAAAATTTACCAACATCCTACAGGAAACTGTAAAGGATATTGCGCTTAATATTTAAAATAGTAATTTTCCGCTCAACCTGCACTGGTGGCATTTGGCGGATCTAGAGATACAAACGTTAAGTAACTGTTATTAATACAATTTAATTAGCGGCTTGGTGGAGGCGCTTCGGTGCGCGCCGTCGCGATCGCTCCGCATTGTCAATCAGGCCCTCTTTAGCATAAAGCTACTACAATGTGGGATATAATAGAATACCGCACAGATTCACTTAGAACCTCCCCAAGCGATGCAAATATTACGATATCGGCAAAATCACACACAAGCACCAATCAAACCCAAATATCTTCGAATGGAATGAAGATAACTATTTGATGCAATTTATCGCGGCACCGCGGGATCAGAATGTTAGTCCGTCCGTGAAATTAAACCCTGATCGATCGTTGAATTTTCATATAAAGTAAAAAAGTTCGCGAGGCTTTTACTGCTGGGTAGTATACGTATATCCGCTTACTAAATAAGCAAATGGCGCTCTTTAATAAACAAAATTGTACGATTTGCTTCGGTAAATCGATATTACATCGACATAAAAATAAACTTTTTGTGTACCTATCTCTAAGGCGATTTTTGGCCCCATATACAATACATATACACTAGTAGAGTCTCGAGCTTTAATTATCATAACTTCCTCCAATCCTTATTCCATATAATGAAGTAATTATTTTATCAGAAGATCTAACACTTCACAAAACTGATGAGCTGCGATGTGTGTTAGTTTTTTCCTTCCAAATCCCCAGCGGTCTTAGATTTCATAAAAACATAACAGTGTTAGTGTGACATAAACTTATTTTAAACTTTAACAGTGGATGTAAATGAAAAAGCAGTTATATAGACACAATAATAACATTTGAAGCCCATTGGCGCTAACCACATGTCCACGGTATTTGTTGCCAACGGCATTGGTGAGCGCTAAGGGGTCTGCGACAAATATAACAACATAGTATTGATTAACATAAAAAGGTTCAGGTACATACAAAGAGTCCCGTCACCGGGCCGCCGGTGGACGATTGCATTGGTCTGTGTGTGTGTCGGTGGTACTCAGGCACCATTTGTTCTATGGAAGCCATTTCCAAAAATATCTTCCATAGCTATAGAAATTACAACAATCCAGTGGGGCTACCATGAGTTTAAAACTTACGCGCTCGATATCGCCTACGTAAATATGTCTATGAAAAACATGTACAGCGCCGCCTGGTGGTTACGCGAAGAACTACAATCGGCCATATGAAAAAAACAACTCGATAGGTTTTTAACGTACGTAAGTTTACGATAGCCAACTCATGGTAGGCCCTCTGATCGGTGATGGTAACGCTTCGATTTTTTGTGTCTTAAATGAATAGCGCACGCAATCCTACGCCGCGCAATGAGTTTACTAAATTTTGAGTCATGGAGCCATTTTCCGAGTTCATGCTGGACAACTTCAAAAGAATAGGGCTTACAGTAACAGAGCGGGCGAGCCGCGTTTTTTTTTTTCGTTTACCAGTTCCGGTCATCAGGAATGCCGAGGCTTGTTAGGGTTTGTGATTTTTACTAGCTGCGTGCGGAAATGCAATATCCAGGGGTTAACTCAATTCGTGAAACTGGATTTCGAGTCTTCCCGGTTGTCACATTGTTGTATTTTATTACATACGTAGCGCAACAATTATATACGTAGGTATATAAGTAGGCGATTAATAAGTGCTTGTATGAAGATTCAACATTCTCCTGCCCTTGTCCCACTCTAAGTATGAAGGTTATATTATTGAAATCAAAACTTATTCGTTCGTAACTATCATGGTATAAATCTGAAGTGCCTTCCCAAATAGTAACACCGTAATACAAACTAAACGCAAAGGAAAATTAAGATAAACTAAAGGCATTCAAGTTGCAAAACTCGGCGTAACGAAATGTGTTAACTCATTGTGTCAGCGCAGCGCTGCGTTATGCATCTTTACCAGTAGGGCTACCATGAGTTAGCTATCAAAAACTTACGTACGTACATATGTTACGGTCAATGTGAGCAATCGGTAATTATCTATAACCACCGGTAAATATAAATAATTCCCGACGCACATGGTTATAGTAGTGAATTATTCAAATTTACCGGTGATTATATAAAACTCCCGTTCGACTGTGGTAAATGTTGACATTGCTGACAAATATCACAAGTACTCTGCAATTCCAAATGTCACAAATCTCAAATCTCAAAAATATATTGATGAAAAAGAATTTTAAGAGTTCCACTGAAAATTCCCTGCCAATTTGCTAATTTTATTTAATTTCATGATAATATTTTTTTAAAAACCAAACGTGAAGTTTGGTTTCTAGATACTTGACTGGTTTATTTTATAACTAGCTGTGTCTAAGTCTCGGGGTCTTCGTTCGCGTGGACTATAGGATTTTACATACAAAAAGTTTTTCCCAGTAACTACCGATCCCTTACGAATTTTGCAATATCGCGTCGCAAGTAAGCTTTAAGTCTATTAGTGTACCTGCATGCCAAATTTCAATTATCTATCTTACGCGGTTTAAATGTTTTCAGAAAAGTTATTTACATACTTAACTACATAATCACACCTAGACACGGAACAAACACCGATATCCACCAAACAAATATATGACCCGAGTGGGAATGGAACCCACGACTCTTGGAATCGCCAGCCTGGGTCACTAACAAAACCATTGTTTCACCGAGCCAGTCAGATTTATTTTATTATTTGCCACATTTACACAAAGGGTATGGTAATTTTATATAATTACCGGTAAATGTGATTAATTCGATAGTTTTCACCACCTTTACCACGTACACTAGTAAGTATGCATAGTTACCGGTAATTATACATAATAACCACTCTATCCACTTTTACCGTAACATTTACATTAAAAACCTATCGTATTGTTTTTTTCATACTACCAATTTTAGTACTTTGCGTTACCGCTAGGGGCGATGTACATTTTTTTCATAGATATTTTTTACATAGGCGATATCGAGTCTGTCACTCATGGTAGCGCTACTGTTCAATCAAGGTTGATGTTTACCGGTCATTATTTAGTTCCATAGTACAAATGGTTGTTATGGGGGTCTACAGGCCCGACTCGGTAGTGGGCGGCGGGTCGGCGGGCGGCACTCCGGCGGCGGACATCTTGCGGCGCTCGTTGCGCGCGCGCGACACCGGCCGGTAGTACTGCTCGCTGCGCCGGCGTCAGCGCTCCGGCGGCGGCACCTCCGACTCCAACTCCATCCATAGCGAAGAAATCACGCGGGCCTCTGTACAGACACAGTGGGATTTAAGTGGTTTTGTAAGCTCACACAAAGCGTCGATGGCAAAGTGGTTTAGGTAGCCAGTTCAAACCCCGCCAAGTACCTACCATTGTGTTTTTCAAACTTGAAATTCATTATGTACGATTATTTTACGCCTTAACAGTAAATTTAGGGGTGAGAGCCATCCGCTCCCCCGCAAGCCCGGTGATGATGACAAGGCTCCTCCAAGCCATCATCGTTAGTCAGTTAGGAAAAAAAAAAAAACCTTAACAGTAAAGGAAAACACCGTCAGTAAACCTGCAATCCTACGAAAAAATTCTTAGGTTGTGTAGTCAACTAACTCGCACTCGGCCAGCGTGGTTGACTAAGGCCTTATCGCCCTAGTTTAGGATAGGCCTGTGCCCCAGCAGTGGGGAAGTATAAGGGCTGATGATGATGACATACTTAAAAAAAAATATCTCTGTCTGTTTGTTTGTTTCTACATTCAATTATAAAATATTTCAGCATTGCACCCTCGGTCGGTGAAAGAGCCCGTAGACGCTTTCAATTTATGCATTTTGTATCGGGCGTTGCAGTCCCGAAATATGAAAACAAGTGTTTCTCCGTGCGCCATACGACAAACGAAGGTACCGCTTTGGCACGGCAGCGGCCCGACAAAGCAAGAAAGAAAACATTTATCGATCATCAAATAAAAAATACAAAACCAAACTAAAACAAACACACACAAATATATAATGTGATCAAAAGGTTCTACCTCAACATGTGCCGTAGCAGCCGTAAGGACGCGACGGCTCTGGTATTCCGGTATTATATTAAAGAGCCTTTATGCTCGGGATAGAAATGATGGGTGCCTGTAATAGCGTATCTTAGCTGCGCTGTCTACGCGTCTGCAGACATGCCTGAGGCGGTAAATCCGTGGCAGCCCTAGCAGTGGTCTGAAGGCGTTGTCTTGAACACGCAGCGCTGTAGATACACGTATACACCGTGAAATTTTAGTGGTTGTTTTCCCGCCGTAAAATGATTCTATCTTAGTAGCATAATATATTTGTGCAGTTTTTTTCTATTGAAATCAATAAATGATTGAAATCAATAATTGAAATCAATAAAAAAAAAAGTCAAAAGTCAACATTGTCGTAAACAAGCTCCCGTATTTAAATTAGAAAAGTGCAGTTATTACGCCACTGTTTACCGTATAAATTTGTGAAAGTTTAAACAAGTGTATCATCTTTGAAAATCACTAATAGTTTCATTACAAAATTGTGGATTTGCTCACATTGAATGTCTCGGTGATTCGTTTACAACTCTCCAGCCGGCGCGCCGCCATTACGCGAGCGAGATTCCACGGAGCTCCGCGGGCGACTATCGCGCTTACGTGCAGTGCATACGGGCCGTATTCGCTTGTGCTCATCGTGCGCTTACAACATTACTTCGCCGCATCAGTGTAGTGTCGATTGTTACAGTGTAAAATACGCATAGATTATTAAAATCTTGGATCATTGATTGGGATTTATTGCGATCGATTACGCCGGCAACAGGTACTGATCCTAGTCATGTCTACTTCCGCTCAGCAGACTAACAAATGTGCGGGTTGCCAAAAGGCATTTCCAAATAGAGACACACTGAAGTGTTCTTTATGCAAATTTACTTATGACATTGAGTGTGCAAATGTGTCGTATAAGAGATATGCTCTGATGGAACCGCGACACAAAAATACATGGAAATGTCCTGCGTGCCTTTGCAACCAACCAAAAACGGGTAATGTGAACACTCCCGTTCGCCCCACCATCCAATGCGTAGCTGATGACGAAGAGGTCTCCAACGTTACAATTCGAGGCAAACCTAGTAACCAACCCTTGCAGGATAGTCCTTCCATGATAACTGAAGAGAGATTCCGGCAGATTGTAATAGAAGAAATTGCCAGGGCGAGTGCGTCAACAATGATTGAGTTAAGGAATATCAGCGGAAAAATGTCAAGTTTTCACGAATCATTGGAGTTCATAAACAATAAATTCGAAGAATTAAAAACCTGTCTGGAGGAAAAATCTGCAACTATAGCAACACTCAAGAAGGATAATGAGACACTGAAGTCTACTGTGTGTGACTTGTCGAATCGGTTAAATGCCGTTGAACTACACATGCGCGAGAGCAACTTGGAGATCAATGGCATACCCGAAAACCACTCTGAAAAATTAAGTGACCTCATTATTCAATTGACAAAAGCAGTCGATAACCCCATCAGCAGTGAAGAAATAATACAGGTCACTAGAGTCGCTAAAAAGTCCAAAGAAAATACTAAACCCCGAGCAGTAATAGTCAAATTACGCAACCCGCGCCTAAGGGACTCAATTTTGGCTGCAGTTAGCAACTACAATAAGAAGAACACGCAACACAAGCTCAGCTCTCATCATCTCGGCATTGGGGGCACTCGTTCGCCTGTGTTCGTCTCGGAGCACCTCACACCTGGAAACAAATATTTACATGCTGCTACTCGCATTAAAGCTAAAGAGCTCTCTTATAAGTTTGTTTGGGTCCGTAATGGACGGGTATATGCCCGTAAGAGTGAAAACCACCAAGCAGTGCTTATAAAGAGTGAAGAAAGTATTAAACAGTTATCTTAAACCATGAACCTAATACTGTAAGTGCTTTTTTAAAATTTATTCCGTCATGCTTGACATATATTATCAGAATGTCCAGGGTTTACGAACTAAAACCGATTCTTTACTTAAAAATATATCGACCACTAATCACAGGGTCATTGTATTCACGGAGACCTGGTTAAACAGTAAAATTAGTAATAAAGAGATAGTTGATAGTAGATATGTAGTTTACCGCAGGGACCGCATCAGCTCCACCAAAAAAGATGGTGGAGGAGTCCTAATAGCTGTTTCGCGAGACATACCCTCTTGCCGTGAATTGAGCTGGGAGTCTAGTGCTGAAGATATCTGGGTTACTTTGCAACTTAAAGTTGGTAATATTTACAAAAAAATTTCCATATGTGCTGTTTACCTCCCACCACCTGTGAAGCCTGAGGTGTTGTCTCGATTTCTTGAGAAAGTTGAAAACGTAATAGATCAGTGCGATGACCTTGTGATAATGGGAGACTTTAACCTTGGTTGCATTCAATGGGACACTAGAGTTGACTGTAAACAACTGTTTCCATCAAATTATAATACACGCTTAGGTTATTCACTTGTCGACTTCATTTCATCAAATAACTTGTATCAGCTGAACTGTATTAGTAATAGTGATGGTAAATTTCTTGATCTTGTTCTATGTAATTCCACCAACGCGTCAGTAACTATTCCATTATGTAATTTAACAAAGTGTAACCACTACCACCCCAGCCTTATGTTTACTCTAAACTACACTAATATGGAATATCTTCGTCCTAAGCTTATTGGTAGACGTAACTATTATAAGGCTAATTATGATCTCATTTTGTACAAACTTAAAACTTTGGATTGGCGTAATGAACTGGAGAATTGTGATGAAGTAAATACTATGGTAGAAAAGTTCCACGAGATCTTGAATTGTGTCATTGAGGAGTACGTTCCTATAACTAGACCTGTAAAATCAATGTTCCCACCTTGGTTTAGTTTGACTCTCATCAAGTTGTTAAGGGAAAAAAACAGGGCTCGTAAAACCTATCTCAAATTTGGTAACCCCCGCGATAAACTTGAGTTTCAATTGCTTCGCGATCGATGTCATAAGCTCTATGATTCATGTTTTCGAAATTACAAAAACACAATCGAGTTGAATATTGCCAAGAATCCAAAATCGTTCTGGAGCTACGTTAAAAGCAAAAGAGGTGGGACTACTTCAATACCCTCTAAAATGCATTTGGATGGCACCATCGCTGACTCCGGTGCTAACATTGCCAATCTGTTTATGCACCACTTCCATTCCGTATACTCAAAATCTCTTCCTATATCTAATAATACCCAAGTGTATGATTCTAGTACCCACGAAATGTTCTGTAATGATTGCATTTCTTCTCTCAAAGTTACAGAAAAGAAAGTGAGAAGCATCATAAAGAAATTAGATACCTCTAAAGGCGCTGGGCCAGACTCAATTTCTCCCTTCTTTGTAAAGCGATGTGGTTCTGTACTTGCTTTTCCATTAACTATAATATTCAATCACTCATTGAAAACAGGATGTTTCCCTGAACTGTGGAAAAAGGCTAGGGTTCTACCGATCCATAAAAAGGGACAGCACACCGACGTCAAAAATTATCGACCCATTTCTATACTTACATGCTTCTCTAAAATATTTGAGTCTGCAGTCTATCCCACTTTTTCAAATTTTATCAATAATAAACTCTCAGACTTTCAACATGGCTTCAGAGCCGGTCGTTCAACTTTAACCAACCTTGTACCCTTTGTATCTGATCTTTCAAAAGGCATTGAGGAGGGAGTGCAGATGGATGCTGTCTATACGGACTTCAGCAGTGCGTTCGATAAAGTAGATCACAACATACTAGTGAATAAACTATGTAGAATTGGGTTCGTAGGTCCTCTATTAAAATGGTTCCGATCTTACTTGACGCGTAGACCACAGAGTGTAGTGTTAGGTGGCTTTGAATCCCAAATATATTACGCTGATTCCGGAGTTCCTCAAGGATCTCATCTCGGCCCTGTTCTTTTTTCGCTTTTTATAAATGACATCGTTAATGAAATAAAACATTGCAAAGTATCTTTATTCGCAGATGATCTTAAAATATACCGCTCAATTAAGACTATCATGGACCATAAGCTTATGCAAAACGATCTAGATAGCATCTCGCGCTGGTGTATTTCCAACAATATGATACTTAATCCTAGTAAATGTTCTCACATAAAGTATGCAAGAAAAAGAAAGCCGTTCGATACGGCTTACAGTCTTGGTGGCACAGTTCTGAATGAAGTAAAGGTGATTCGAGATCTTGGTGTCACAATAGATGGTAAGCTCAAATTTACCCATCATATTGATAAAGCAGTTGCTAAAGCAGCGCAAATGCTTGGGTTTATAAAAAGAATCTCCAAAGGTTTCCACCAACGCACCAAAATCATTTTGTACCACTCTTTAGTACGAAGCCACCTTGAGTATGCCTGTACATCCTGGAATCCTATCTATGCTGTTCATTCGCAACGTATTGAAAGTATCCAACGTGCATTTACTTTCAGGGCACCTTGCGTTCCACTGCAGGGATTTCTCACATAGAAGTCCGTATAATCAGCGTCTTCACAAGTTTAATATGATTGATCTGTGTAATCGCAGACTGCTATCCGGCATGCTGTTTCTTCATAAACTTATAAATGGTCAATTGCATTGCAGCGCCCTTCTTCAGTGTCTCTATCTCTCCGTTCCATATAATTACCCGAGACATAAAATCCATAAAATATTCAGTCCACCTTCTCCTCGTACTAATCTTGGTTCACAAACACCGATTTATCGATTGCAAAATGACTATAACAACCTCCAAAGCAAAATTCAGGATCTGGACATATTTAACGATAGTTACGCCAATTTCAAGAAAAAAATTCTTCTTTTTTTGTATTCTAAGTAAAGCCGAAGAAGTAGAATAGGATCGTAACTGTTTTGTGTTATTACAAAGTTCTAATTTTATAGTATTGTTATTCTAATTTTATGTTATGTTCTATGTTACTTTATTTTTAAGTCAATGATGTGCTCGCTTATAATTGACACCTACATCAGAACTGTTTCTATTATTAAGTGATGGATACTTTACGAATGTAAAATGTATGTGTTGTTAGTGAGACTTAAATAAATAAATAAATAAATAAATGCCGGTTTTACGAAAGGTATAACCGAAACTCGGAAGCACCTTCGAACCTCTTTATTATTTAGGGCGTAGAGTTTCTTGAGCTTTAAGCATCGATTTCATGCGGCAAGCAGTTCCTGATTACGTCCTTCTTATAAAAGAACTATAGTTTGTCTCGTTTTCGAGTTGAAAATTATTGTTCGAAAATTTAAAAAGAAAACTTTTTTTTGAAGGAATAATTTGCATGATTGATTTGTAGTATTACTAAGGGCAAATCGTTCTGCCACGGGAAAACAACTACTAAAATTTCACGGTGTATAACTATCATTCATGGATAGTCTGTTTAGGGGTGAGAGCCATCCGCTTTAGGGAAGAGAGCCATCCGCTTTGGGGGTAAGAGCCATCCGCTCCCCCGCAAGTCCGGTCAATGACGAAGCTACTTCAAGCCATCATCGTACGTCAGTTAGAAAAAAAAGGATAGTCAAAAAGTTTCTAGCTCGATCCACATCAAATGGTAGGTTTGATCATACGAAGACTAACTTCGAACAACAAATATAAATCTGATATACCTATATTTATATACGAAGCTCAACAACATACAGCTTTAAGTGTACTGTTTTCATTTCGAATGTTATAAATAAGTGTGACAACATCCCGGAATACCTATATTTGTTAATCACGCCGAGCTGGCATCGCTAAAGCCGTTATTTTTGGAATCAACTGACCAGATTGGAATTCTATAATTTATTTGTCCATTCTAACACGAAGCTAAACGAATTGGACAGTTTTGGTCGAATATAGGTAAGTTAATTAAGATTTCGTAGATAAATGAAAGTAGAAACTTAAAAGAGTTATCGCGCACGTGTTCCGTTATTTTTAGGTGCATTCAAAGAATACAGTCGATTTATCTTCCCTTAAAGGGTCCGATCATCGAAATATCTTCCAGAAATGTAATATCGGTCAATAAACTCTTCAGTAAATCAGTCAAATGGGAGTTAAACGCCGGCAACTGAAGGGTTCTGTGTTTACGAGGTAGCTACACGTATACACATAACTATCACGCCTGTGACCCTAAGGGAATAGCCGGGACCATGGCGTACTAAGTAATGTATCTAAGTATTACGAGAAGTAATGTCGATGAGTTGTAGGTCGAATTTCGAAATGTTCCTATTCGACTTAACTGTACACAAATACAGCTATCATTAAAGTTTATATGAAGTTTTCTTACGTTTATATGAAGTGTATAAGATCTTCATACCATTACATTTATATTCGTAAATACATCGCTTAAATATTAAACCTTGTCCTATATAAAAACAAAAACAAAATGATTTATCTTTTTTCGTGCAGTATTTCGGAGCTTATAGAGCTATATGTGCGTTAAATTGTATTCATATAGTAGATCTTCTAGATCTTCCGCACTCCGTACGCGTGAATCATTACTCTGTTTTATAGAAGTCGGTTAAAAAGTAGCCTATTACCTATCCCAGACCATAACTGTACCATTTAAATCGGTACAATAGGTTAGGCGTGATTGCGTAACACACACACAGACAGAATTATTTTCGCATGTATGATGTTAGAAGGTATGGAATAAATTAATGTATGTATTTATAAAAAAGTCCGATATGTCATCACGTACTACTCTCCAGAATCTATACTATACTATGAATATTATGAATGAATCCCTGATAAGTCTTTTAAGTATAGAAGTAAGTAGTTATAATGCACATTGGCATGGAAAGTAAGGCACTGATTGACTTTATATACAGAGTGCTTTTTTAAGTGGGACAGTATAGGGAAATCGGAAACCTTGCTTGTATATTCTATAGTTTTCGATTTCCCCATACTGTCCCACTTAAAAAACACTGTATATGTAAGCTTAACTTGACGACCACACTGATTTGCAGATTTTCAGAACTTATAGCAGAAAAGTTTTAGTAGACTATCGATTTCGAGAGCCACTGAAATGTTTTAAACTGCTTCCTAAAATAATCTGCCAATTAGCGAAATCTACCTACCTTCCAATAAATTGTGTTTGGTCGAACAATTTCGAATCAGTCGGAAATTCTTGTTGAAATTATTTATTTTATATATAATTGTACTACCCATAATACCTAGATTATGACTGCATCATACAGATTACTTTAACGGGGAAATTAATTTTGCAAATTAAGGTACCACAAAATCAAATTATTTCGAACACTCATCAAACTATTACGTTATTTAATCCCGATAAGTAGGGGAGTTTAAATACTGATATGAATGATTTGATTTATATACATCCTATTTTAATAATTCATGATTATAGCATGCTTTCGTTTCAATAAATTCACTATTTTCCTAGTTAACAACTGCTACTTGTGGACGACATTGTTTTGAATGTTCCCCAGAGTTTCCCTGATCTGATTCAGTTGTGTGCTCAAGCAGAAAGATAATCCTCTATTGAAACCTATTTAGTAGTAGTTTGCAGTGTCGAACCACGGCATAGTGAGTAACCTACATTTTGCGGAATATCAGAGAAATAGTTCAGCAGATGGTTCGAGATGAAAGGCATATTCAAAATTACGCATTATCTCACAAGTACAAAGTGACATATCGTTTTTATACTGTTTAGGTATTACGTGAATTCGTAATTTTTTGACAATTTGGTGGTATTGAAAATAAGTAGTAAATATTTCTATAATACTCGTACCTCTACGATATATTGTCATGTGGCATACGATGACGTGTAATGCGTCATTATGTTCTTTGCTATAGGAGAATACCATTTATTAGGGGACCGTATTAATATGCCTCCATTGTCTGTTTGTCACAAGGCTCTAATTTACCAACCGCAATACGTTCACCGTTGACATTTTTACACATGATGTCCTTAGCCGCGTTAACAAGAATAGTTGAAGTAGAAACAAAATATTGAAGAGTGGCATCCATTCTCTCATAATTCTCTCATAATCCTAATCTCTAATCTCTCTTTTTTCTCATAATAAACGTTAAAAGTTTTTAAAATATTAGTACGTAACTTTTCGTCTGACTTACATGCTCGTAGTATTGTCTATTATTAAAATATTTTTATGAATTTTACAAGTCTAGTGTTTTTCTTGTGACGTCGGGTCATTAAAAAATGTTTAGAATAACAATACACGCGTGTTCAATCCGTAAAATTAGTTTTATTTCAAACACACTTGGTCGGATTGTATTACTATGTGGCAAAAATCTCCTTTACAGTGATGGCAAGTTTCTCGTGTGTTCACGGCGTTTCGCGTCGCGTCTTACGGGACGGATGGCTATCAATAGTGCGTAGGCTTCCACATGAGGTAAGACGAAACTCGGCGTAATGGACGGACGAACAAAGGGCCCAACGCGATCCCAAATTCACGTGATTAATCAGCCCGTTGTAAGCTGTACCTGCTTATTGATTGCATTTCGATTTTTACACGGATACCTTGCTTAGGCGGTCTAGGCCGCCCGAACATACATTTGTCATGTTAGCTTCATGCGTGAACAAAGATAAGAAATCTCGATGGGGAATACAAAGGCGTGCTTAATAAAAACTAGTTGTGCCAGAGACTTCGTCCGCGTGGAAAAGAGACTTTTTGAATATAGGTCATAGGCAGCAGTTTTTGATATACCCGCGCTATTTTTAAAATTACTTTTATACACTATACAGTAAGTATAAACTATCTTAGAAGAGCTAATAACTAGAGTCCCCTGTTATATTTTTACTTTTCTCAATATTTTAGAAGATTCAAAATGGATTAAGCTTGTTAGAGAAATTAAGAATGGATTAAACTAAGTTATAAGACAGTAATCGGTCCCAAAAAAATAGAAAGTGTTGTCCGGATTTTTGTTCTACAACTTCCTTTATTAAACTCTTTTTAATAAGAAATCTAATTAATTAACAATATACATTAAGCGGACATTAATTTATATTCATAGATCCATAAAATTAAAGATAGGAATTAGAAAAATGTAAGCCGTCGTTATTTAAAAATGGATTGTAAGTAATCGGCAATAGGGTGTTATTCCTTACTATCCATCCCTTGCCTGAAATGGAGCTACCACACCTAACATTAAATAATAAAAAACTAAATTACTCAAATAAATATTTGTATTTATATTGTATTTCAAAGATAGAATGGTTATTCTCTCACTCTACAGTGTTTTTTTAGCCTTATGTTACGCACAAATCGTTTAATTATATCGCCATTACTCGTTATAATACCTTAAGACACTCGTAGTTTTATTATTATTCAGTCAATAGAATAGAATAATCGTTTATTCGGTACAGATGATTTAAAACATAATAACAATTAACTGAATAGGACTAAAAAACCACGCTGGCCGAGTGCGGGTTGGTTGATTACACAACCAAAGAATTTCTTCGTAGGTGTGCAGGTTTCCTCACGATGTTTTCCTTCACCGGTAAAACGTAGAATAATCAGGAATTATTAATCACCTAGTCAAATCAGGATTAGTAGGTATATTAAGGCGTGAGACTTGTTCGTTCAAATTTACGTTTATATATAGAAAATATTAATACACATTTAAATATGCATCGTTTATGATTCGTGAATTATTTTGATAAATGAAGCGCACAATAAGCATTTGATGTGTGCTTTAATGAGGCCATAACGGAATTATTTATTCAAATTTAATGTTGAATGCACATGTTTTGGGCGAGTTTATTCAAAATTATACTCGTATGTTAATGTTCAGAGTTAACTTTGTACATGTGATATTATTGGGATAAACAGTATATGATTTAATAAATAAATTGATGTAAACTAAATACTAAAATTAAGAATGCACGAGCTAGATCGTAGTAGTATTCGTAGTAGATAGTAGTAGTCGTACGTAGTAGGACGCCCGTCCTACACTACGTTTGCCGAGACTCCACTCCAGAACTCGTCAACACAACTCGTAGAACAACATTATCGAATGGACAGGAAAGAATGATCAGTTATCAACATGCTATCGCGGCGCCAAACTTCCTGGTGACAGAATCAAAAGCACATTGATACAAACTTCGGTAAGCTTAGCGAACAAACAAGTTTACAGGAATCCCCCGTGAAGACGACTAACTTGGACCGTTATCTACTTGGACGGGTAATTGAAAACTGTAAGATACAATAATAGATGTTGATATTTATAAGAACGTGATCAGATCAGTTTCCTTACTCAGAATGAGTGAACAATACAATACTAAAAAAATCTATAAACATAGGTAGTGATTTTTTTTATCTAGCCTGTAGTGCTGGGCAAAGGCCACCCTCAATTCTCTCCATTTCTGCCGATCTTTGGTAAGAGATGGCCAGTTTAGGTCTTGAGCGTCGAGATCATCACGCCATCTCTTTTTAGGTCTTCCCCTTTAGTCAACGACCATTCCGTTGCTATTCGGTGACTAGTTTTGCCCATCTCCCGGCAAAGTTAATGATTTCTAAAATGTTTTATGCTAATAATGTTCTAAAAGGAACATACACGTTCGCGGTGTAGGTATCAGACGCAGGATGTTTACAAACATTGCTTCATCTTTATGGAGTGGCGTGACTTACATTTTAAGACAAATACCTATAGGTAAAAGGTTCGAAACTTATATGTATAAGAAAATGTATACTGTGCGTGAGAAATGCAACTAATTTTACGGATTAAAAATGCGTGTATTGTTATTATAAACATATTATTTAGAGATCCGACGTTTCGAGCGCTGTAAAGAATTCGAAACGTCGGATCTTTGTGGACGAAAATGTGTAGTATTCGCGCAAATAATAGACTGTAGTATAACTAGAAAATGTATACTGTAGTATAACTTGAAAATATATATAGTTATTTTTCATACTTCATTCATACTAAAACATAATATGCGATCACGCACCTCACTTTTGTCCTTGTGCTTAAAACATTATCTAAGATTTTAAACTTTCGCGTTCCATTACACTGAAATACTCCATTAAGACTGTATATACTCCGTTATATAAAATGTCAAAAATGTTGCGTACACCGAAAGACGTTATTCCCTTCCAAACTCCGGGTATATATAAAATCGATTGCAGTTGTGGTAGTTCTTACATTGGACAAACCAAACGGGCTATAGCCGTGAGGGTGAAAGAACATTTGCAGCTGTTAAAAATCGACAAACGAACAAGTCCGCGGTGGCTGAACACCTATAAGAAATGGGTACTAATCATTGGATGGAGCTACATGACCCGAAGGTCCTCTCAACAGATCGTCACTATCACACAAGAATAGTGCGAGAAGCTATTGAAATTAAGAAACACAGAAATTTCAATAGGGAAGATGGATTCAAGTTATCATCGGCATGGAACCCAGTGATTAGTAAGTGCATACCGCGGAAAGTTACTTTTATTTTATTTTATTTTTATTTTATTTTATTTTTATTTTATTTTATTAGGAACAACAAACAGTTACACATTACATAAGAAACAAATAATTATAAATTACATACATATAAATTAAATGTATAACCAACGGCGATGTTCACAGATTAATATAGAAAATATCAGTGTAGTTTACAAAGAAAGTCAATATATAAACTTACAATAAATACAAATCAAAATACATAATATAGTTGACTATGGCTGTGGCAAATCAGTTGTTTCCCTAAGCTGTAAAATATCTTTGGCTCGTTTTTTGAAAACAGTTACGTCTAAAGTTACGTCTAATATAAACCCGGATTCAGTGAGTGTTGTGTGTCGGACAGATGTGGGTGGTTGTACAAATGACATTAATGCTGGTTCGGGGGTGGATCAAGAAATTCACAACCGCTATGGCAGACGAAGACGGGCGGCGCCAGTTCGCTCGCGACCACGATTGGTGTAACCCAGTCGAAACGTCGGGCAGTAAGTAGCTATGTAATTTTGCTACTCCTAATATCGCGTGAAGACCCATAAAGACTTATTTCAGTTAAAACATTATCATCATCATCAGCACACTTTCGTCCACTGCTGGACATAGGTCTCCCCTAATGCTCGCCACTTATTTCTGTCTTGTTTCCTCGGCTACTCGCATCCAGCTCCTACCCGCGCAGATCGTCACTCCACCTGGCTTAAGGGCGTCCTACACTACGTTTGCCGAGACTCCACTCCAGAACTAGTCAACACAACTCGTAGAACAGCATTATCGAATGGACAGGAAAGAATGATCAGTTATCAACATGCTATCGCGGCGCCAAACTTCCTGGTGACAGAATCAAAAGCACATTGATACAAACTTCGGTAAGCTTAGCGAACAAACAAGTTTACAGAAATCCCCCGTGAAGACGACTAACTTGGACCGTTATCTACTTGGACGTGTAATTGAAAACTGTAAGATACAATAATAGATGTTGATATTTATTAGAACGTGATTTATTTATTTATTATTAGGACGGCCAACAAGAAAAAACACTGGTACACATTAATAAAAATAAATCAAAACATCATAAAATAATTGTAAAGTGTTAGTTTAAATTATCAACAAAAACTACGCAACGTGCCCCTTGTCCTTTCATAATAGGACCTCATGGAATAATTCAAATTTTTTACTTGAAATTTTTTGTGAAATATTACAACTATGATTTCTCATCTTATTTTATGAATGATCTCAGTAACAAATCAATTAAAATTATCAACGTTGACCTACTGACATTTATAAAACGTCTTTATTTTCTAAAAAATAACAACGTCCCAATAATAAAGACTTATCAAAATTGGTAATATCTTTGAAACTATGCGTTTTGGGATCAATGTTTCTTAGACATAAAAATACTATTCATGTATAGAATATACCCTTAAAGTTATGGGACATCAAAAGGAAAACGGTGTATATCAAAAATAGTTTAAAATAACAACAAGAACTTACGGTACAAAGAATATGAATTCGTTTGGCGTTATTAGAAAACCGAGTGAAAATTACCCACGAGTTTTCTACGAAGCTGCTTTTCAATTTTAATTTTAATAACGCAACGACGACAAAGCTATATAAATGTATCTGGGTTGAAGAAAAACCATTCTCATTTACGGAAGAAGATTAGCAGACATTCTCGAGGCCTTCAAATCTAACTAGCGCAAAATGTAATGCTTAAGCTTCTCACAAATGAGGTTTAGATTTAAAGCTAAGGTGCTTTGCTAACATTTACGACCTCACACATGTATTAATTAAAAAACAGTTTTTCATTTGTTTTGCTGTGCTTAAAAAATTTATAGCAAATATTTATATCACAAAACAATTGTATGTTATCATCATCAGACATCATTATCTATCATTTTCCAGCCCTTGTCCCACGCTAAGTGGGGTCAGCGCAAGATGTATTCTTCTTCCACTCTGGCCTGTCATTCGTCAACTCCTTTCACTCCCATATCATCTCTCACGCAATCAATTCATGTTCTTCTTCGGCCTTCCTCTTCTATTACGACCATTGACATTCATACTCATCACTCTTCTAGTCATATGGCTTTCGTCCCTCCTCAGACAGAACATGCCCGTACCACGCTAACCTTGACATCATTATCTATAACGATATTAATAAAACAGACAAATGTTTTATTAATAAAGTATCGCGAGTAGGCATGTATAGCATATACGTTTATATTTCAATAGGTAACTTTTCTCTTTTGTGATATTTTATCAGGTCGCAATTAAAATTATCGCCGCGCTGTGCCAATATGCCTGGTAGTGACGAAATTGTCACACAATTTAAGCGAAAATCGGCGATAATCAGCCACCGATAAACGGGACAATATTAAAATTAATGATTGCATCGCGGTCTTTAATTGGATATATTTGTGTAGTATCGATATTTATTCAATGGTAGGGAAGTCATAATAATAGGTAACGAGATAATCTATTGGATAATAAGTTTTACCATTTCGCTTACGCTCTCATCGGCGTCTTTAGCCTTCCTCGCCGTACATTGTTTTAATGTGTTATTAAAACGCGAGCTTTCTACGCAATAAACCTTTTCATTAAGATTACTAAATCACAATTGATTTTATTATAGTTGTATTACTTCGTATTGACGAAGTAATATAACTATAAATTAAAAAAGCGATCAGTAAAAAAAATACTAGTCATATGGCATACAAAACAATAAATGCTTCGTAGCTTAATGAAAACCTTAAAATGTCTTTAAATTAATTAAAAATAAAAATTAGTAGGCTTATCGAATGTAAAATGTTAGAGTAGCAATCAATTTTCACCGTCAATATTTTGATAATTTTCAGAGCGCTGCTAATGAAATAACTTTAAAAGCGTAGCGCCACTGGTAGCAAATTCTTAATTTTTGTCTAATAGCCATTTTTGTTTGAAGTTGAGATAAATTGGAAAGTCTTTTATACCAGAATTATATTTCGTTTGGTGCCAGCCAGGCTTAGAAAATAAATATTTATAATGCTGTAATAACACTTATTTTTACCTCGCAACAGCGTCTTTGGTAGCCCGTTTAGCCTATAGATAGACGTAAAAGCCATCTACAGATAGACTATTTGTCCTACTAAGACGTGTTCCAATGTAAGTAGCCGGTAGGTACTTCGTCTTGCGACATCGTTCGCCAAAAATGATATCTGAACTTATAAAGGATTTTTTATTTAATTTTATGGGACAACATTTATAACTTAGTGACTAGCTTCTCTTTTTTACTATGATATTCGGCAAGCGTTTGCGATGGTTTTCGTTCATTACTTTACCATACGTTTAAGTCGGAGTAGTTATTTCAACTATGACGTAAACTAGTAGACAATTTTAAACTGTCATGGTTACACACATTAGAAAACTGAAACTGTTTTCGAGGAAAAGAGAAGTGTGTCGGAATCGAATTCTGAGTGACAATAATGTGAACGATGGTAGTGGTGTCGTGCGTAATAAAAGACTGAGAAAGAGGGTAGACCGATATGTCTGCCCTTAGTCCTAGCGTCATTCTCGCAGTCCTATAGTTCACCCGTGATCATGGCGCTTGCAACAGTGCCGAAATATCGGGAGGTCATTAAAACAAAACACATGGTAAATATCCCGGATAGTTTCAGTTTTCCAATAGTAGAAAATTGATTTTAATGCTTGGTTTCCAGCTTTCAAATGACATATTTTCATTAAATTGTGGTAGACTTTTACTTTTTTTTAATACGTAAAATAAATTATGTCCTAAAACAATCTTGTATACTTAAGGGTTGAAGGTCATCCGCTCCCCCGCAAGTCCGGTGATGATGACGAGGCTACTCCAAGCCAACATCGTAGGCAAAAAAAGTCTCGTTGCGTGATCTGTGAAATCGTCGACGCCCTACCACTGCTTCCCTATCGTGAATATCATCATCCCATCACGTCCCAACTGCTGGGGCACAGGCCTACGCTAAATTAGTGCGGTAACGCCATAGTTGACCACGCTGACCAAGTGCAGATTAGTCGACCACACACCTTAGAATCTCTTCTTAGGAGTGCAGGTTTCCTCACGATGTTTTCCTTCACCGTTAAAGCTTCGAATAATCGTACGTATGACAATTTGGAATTTGAAAAACACTGTGGTACGTGGCGGGGTTTGTTTGGGACCTCTCGCATGGCAAGCAACGACCTTAACCACTCGGCCATCGATCTTATTTTCGACGTTCTATCGTGAACACTTACCAGGTTTGCTGTCGGTCTCGCAGACCGGCGGCGCCTCGGCGGCCTCTTCGATGCAGCTCTGCTCGTCAGGGAACTGCACATGCTTCTTCACGCCTGAACGGCTCGGCTTCGACAGCACCGACGCTGCAATGAAGTAATATGTTAGGTAACAAGATCGAAATACAGTCTAGAGTCAACGCGGGCACGGTTACATACAAAATTTGAATTTTGTATGAAACCGCGTCCGCGTAAATGCTTCCGCTCCGCTTCTACATCATTACAACTAAATAATATTAATGTGTCTGTTTCTAATATTCAAATAACGACTTTTTACTAAATGGGTATGAATCTATAGCGGGGACCAATAACAAAAACACAATTCAGTCTGTCTGTCTGTTTGTTCTCGCTAATCTCCGAAACGGCTCGACCAATCTCAACGGGGCCTACGTTAATAAATAGCTAATTCTACAAGGTATATTATAGGATATTTTATCATATAATTGCTGTCAAAAGTTACTATTTGTCGTGGACGAAGTTGCTGTCGGCCGCTAGTCTTCATATAAAATATACGGCGGCGGCATTTGGAGCTCATACGCAACGTTGACCATTATTGGCATACATCAATTAATTATGAGCCCACGTTTTCTACCTGGTTTCATTGAAAATCAGCATCAAGGCACAGATTAAAGAATGCTTAAGTCAAGGTCTTACGCCCTTTAAAAGTAGTTATACGTTTATGATTCTAAATCAAAGCAAGTTTTAGTAAGCTGTATTTTTCTTTTTCTTTTAAATTCTCTTTTAAGTTTTGTGTTTATGCCTTTATCTACATATATTATGGTACTATTTAAGATTAGTTTACCAGAACTGTTATCATCATACTTTAAGATTTTTGTACCGAATAATACAATTATTCTATTATATTCTAGTTCCCGCCCGCGACTCCGTCCGCGTTTAACGGGTTTTACCCGTTATAGCACAGTCGGTTAAAAAGTAGCATTTATGTCCTTTCTCAGGCTCTGGACTATATTTGTACCAAATTTTATTTAAATCGGTTCAGTACTTGCGCATATGTGTATTACTAGTGTCCCGCCCTCGCTTTGCGGTAATCCGTTTTTAGCGGATGCCTGTCCTCATAACATCTTCCTGCATGCCAAATTTCAGCCCGATCCGTCCAGTGGTTTGGGTTGTGCGTTGATAGATCACTATGTCAGTCAGTCACCTTTGAGTAAGTAATATTTAGAAGTGAGGTTTCTAAATAAATTTTAAAAAATTCATCTTGAAGGAAAATGTTGTCATCTTGGCAAAAGAAAAATGAAAAATAAATTCATTTCATTTGATTTTCCTTGTTTCGTTCGATTTGTTATGGTTGAGCACTGCCCGGGTTTGTTTGAGGTCAAGCTGCCAGTAAGCGGGACTGTAAATCGGTATCCTTCAGAAAACCGCCGCATTTTTGTGGCGACCGTCTGCCGGCAACATCAGGCCTATGTCGATCGAACGAATGGTCCAAACTTTCCGACCCATGAACTTCACCTACATTACAAACTAGCTGCCGCCCACGACTTCGTCCGCGTTGAAATGGTTTTGGCAGCAATTATTAATTAAAATAACCTATAATATACCTTGTAAAATTACCTATTCATTAGTGAAATCCCATTAAAATTGGTCCAACTGTTGCGGAGATTTTTTTAATTATGTTTTTGATGCCCGATATAGATTCATACCCATTTAGAAATAAGTTGTTATTTCAATATTACAAAAGGACACTTCAATTTTACAAAGTGATATAGGCAAAAGCAACTCTGTCTCGCTAAAACTACCTTAACGATTTAAAATGAATTTTTGTAACTAAATAAATACTTACTCTTGGAACCATGGTTAGTGAACCTGAGTCACCAACCACTGTCCCAACGAGCCAGTCAAGGTCGATGATGTTTGTCGAAATGGTGTGTTAAAAATATCTCGTCATCTATCATAATCAAATTGAGAAATTATACCCTATATTCGACACGCTGAATATTTTAATCAATTCGTGGAACCAAATAATTTTTAGCCGACCTCTACTGACGAATTAATTTAGATGACCCTGTTATAAATATACATTGGCAGATTAAAATTGAAGTTTTATTGGGATTATATTACAGATTGTGATATTTGATACTACAAGTTTAATGAATCTCTCAACTATTTATATAGAAGTATTGCTGGGCACGGGCGGATCTAGGGCGGTCAGTCCATAGTCAACCACGCTGGGTAAGTGCGGATTACAAAAAGATGACATAATATACCTAAGACATGACAATGACATATAATTAAGCATGCTAAAAGGAATGTAATTTTTCGATTTTCTATAGGAATTCGTGTTTTCATTCGGATGACTTAAAGGTGGATACTACAGAACTACATAAAAAAAAATAACGCCATAACACAATAACAAAATCAAAGAAGCCAATTTATTTCTAACGCAAATTATTATTAAAACCGGGTGGAATAAGTATCACCCTTGAAAGTACCTACTTAAATATTTCTTACTCAGATTAAACGCTCAGACTATTATATTTATAACGCCGTTTGTTATTAATGCTTCTGACCGATTTCAGCCATGGCGGCCGATCTCAATTGAGAACAGCCAAGTGCGCAGGACACATTATAGTGCACAAGTGTGCGCGCAAACACAAGTACACTCTCTATTCCCTTACTCTCATAATTCGGTGAGACGATAAACGGACATAACCGATGAGAGATCGGGCGCAGGACCACCGGCTTAACGTGCTTTCCGAGGCACGAGCGTTCAACCGCCAACTTCCTAACTCCGGGCTGAGTAATTTCATTACAGAAAAACTCTCAAATTTTTCCCGACCCCGGACTCGAACCGGGGCCTCTCGGTCCTAACGCAGCACTTGCTACCAATAAACCAACGAAGCAGTTATTATTAGTTGTATGAAGAAACACAAATAAAAGTTGATCAATAAATTAAAACCGAAAAAAAATTACGTGTTTACGTAATATCTGGAAATTAATATTTGAACGGCGACGTGGAACATCTGTAACATCTTACATAAAGTGTAAATAGTTGAAAGATAAATGTAGACTAATTTTGTTCCAACTTATGTTTGAATTTATGTGTTCAAGAACATTTTGTTCAATATATAACTTTAAACTGTCATAGTAATAAACAAAACAATATTAGAATACTCAAAATGTACCGGGATACCAAGACCCGTCATGGCGGTTGAAATATCGGGAACCCGATAAAATAAGGAAACATGGTAAAAAATTCCCGAACATTTTCAATTTTCTAATATTGTTTTGTACATCACAAAGATTTGCTTTAAGAAACATTTCTGTTTTGTGAACATTTGACGTGGGTTATACTCATAGTATGAGAGTGTCGTGTGGTATAACAATTCTGCTGCACTACAATACAACGCTTGCATGTTACAATGAAGTTTAAAACTAATCGTGTGTTCTGTGATTAGTATAATATTACTATTTGAAGCACAGTTCCTGTGGAAATACGATTTATAGAGCAATCATGTTGAAAACACATGTTTGAAAACGCATTGTTTTGATTTAAACGACCGATTCAAGTGACTATTGCACGTTTTAGAATTTACTGAATGGAATACTTGTACCTAAATATATACAAACAATAAAATTTATGGCATTAAATCGACCTGCCTGATTGATCACGTGTCAGTTAAATGGCGCCTGAGCTTTACCGGCAGTAAGTCGGTCAAACATGTCATGCACTTAAAGGCTGGTTTGAGCTGTCCCATGTATAACTGATCAAGTGAGTGTCTAAAGATATTGCACTTATTATTTATTTGGACACTCATTGAACGAAATATGTTTGAAAACTTTAAACAAATTAAATGCTTTTTGACTTTCAAACTTCCATTTTCACAATTCATTCATTAATTAGTGTATAATTTTCTTTTCGATATCGACGTTACCGAACTCTTTTACATTATTGCTACTTTTTCTAGCGTAATCTTTCTTTTTTACATCCGTTTTTCTTAATGCCAGTTTCTTTTTATAGTTAAACAATTTTATAATGTTTAATATAAGTACCTAACATCCACGCAGCAGCATTATATTTCCTGCTCTTGGGGCTTATATTCATTGGAGCATGCCGCCATAAGATTCATTCTGATATTCGAACTATTCTGCTAACCAATGGGAGCACAAGTAAAGGTTTACACGTTGTTTCCATTCAGTACAGGAGGATTTGTGTCGGATTTAAGACCTCAAGTAAAATACGTTGCGTCAGAACGATTCCTCGAGAAATCCACAGTCCAGACTTTTAGGTAACGCTAAATTAAATCTTTATCGACAGTTTCTAAACGGAGCCCAAAACATTTACGATTTAGACCCGCCGTGAAAAGTTTATGAGATAAAATATTTAACACAGCTTGCCAGACTACTACGCTCAGTTGGATCGTAAACAACATTAATTTAATAAGAGCCAAAGCGAAGTAGATACTACGGGACTGAGTCTGTTCTGAGACTGAACTAAGCAAATAAACCACTAACACAAAATCATAATGACTCCCGCGCGAGACAGCTCGGCGCAAATAGTTAAATGTGTATACTACTTGTATAACAGTTTCGCTTCAAATTAGACCCTTGTTTCTAATGCCTGCCCCATAATTTATCAACTGACCGTCGGGTCGATGAGACTTGTAATAACTTCCAATAAACATAACTAAACCCTCAGATGATGCTGTTATAAGTAGAAACGTGTTTATGTTGTTAAGTATAAGCAATCGAATAATAAAATTGAATATGCTGTAATGTCTACAATTAATGTTGTACACATATCTAGAGGTGTATATTGGCTAAATGCTTTGTCCAGTATCTGTCGCCATCTCTTGAGAGACAATGTGTCGACGTTATCAATGATCACAACAACGTGGCTTTGCTATAAGTTTAAGTACATATCGCACCTCCGTTCGAATACTGTCACAACTCAAAACAAATTTTAAAAAAAATCCATCATTTCGTCGTCCAATATGAAAGCGTAAATTTCTTTCAAATGCATTTTTCTCCTAAATTTGGTTATTTGAGTTGTGACACTATTTGAACGGAGGTGCGATATTAGAAAGTACTGTCACACTGTTACATTATTTTATGATGATTATTGATGACGGGAAATTCGTTCCTATATTATCATGAGGTACGAGCATATACGTATATATATTAAGTACTTCCGCGGTCCATTACATTAAATAGTACATTTTATAGTTCCACACGCAATAAAATCGGGCAGTAACTAGCTATGTATTTACTACTGGTTTTAAACGTGTAGAACTCTATACTTGCCCTTGTAAATTAGAGTATTAAGTATTTAATGTACGGCCTAACATCAAAATAAATTCGAAAAAACAAAAAATTCTCCGCTAAAATTGGCAATGCAACTGGAGCTTTAATATACTTAACGAGATTACCAACACTGCGCGAATGTAATATGCAATTCTATTCTCATCACTTCCGGTGGGGCTATCGTGGTTCCCGGGTATACTGGAGTAGTACCACAGATAACATAACTATAGTAGTACCCACAGTAGTACGATCAGCTTCCGCCGACCGGACATACGCCCCATCGATGCTATTCCCTGTTGCTACACAACACAAATATGGGTACATTACAATACACATAACGCTGATATTGTACTCTCCAAACCTTTTAAACTTTGGATTCTGACCCATAAGACTTCGGATTTATTGACTAGCTCAATGGCGTATGGGTAGGTACTTAGTACCCCTGTCTCATTCGCCAAGACTCTTGGCGAGTGATCCCCGTAACTTTTTTTTTCATAGAACCATAGATGAAAAAGTTATAAGCGAAAATGTACGAAAATCCAAAATTCTATTATTCGGTATGTATTTTTTTCTACCCATTGACCACTGACCAGTTTTTAGATCGTGTTTAGAGGAACAATAGTGGCCAGAAGATGGTAAATGCTAGTTATCTCCCTGATCTAATTTTCAAAACGATTCAGGCAAAAGTTGGTTAGGTATTAATTATAAGAAATGGACCTTCGGGATTATTTTGATGCAATAGTATGTCAGTCCTAAGGGCACAAATACTTAACTAAGTTTCAACGAACTTTTCAGCGACCTTTAACTGAAATTCAGCAAGTCTGGCAATTCGATGGAGCGATAGCCGTCTAACCTTCACAATCCAATAAGGGAGCTAAATAATTAGTTCATAGATTCAAAGGGAGAATAAGAAGATTTTATAAGTTTTATAAACGATATTTTTATTCAATATACATATATTGGGTTGTCATGTACGTCATGTCGGATTGCCGTCTCATCGAACTATGAGAGTAAGGGAACAGAGAGTACACTTGTGCTGTGTGTGCACTATCCTTACTAATATTATAAATGCGAAAGTAACTCTGTCTGTCTGTCTGTCTGTCTGTCTGTTACGCTTTCACGCATAGAGTACTGAACCGATTTAAACGAAATTTGGTACAGATATAGTCCAGAGCCTAGAAACGGTTATAGGCTACTTTTTAACCGACTGCGCTATAAAGAAGTAATGTTTTACCCATTAAACATCTCTTCGCGGATGAAGTCGTCACAGCCACTGGACGGATGGAGATGAAATTTAGCATGCAGGTAGATGTTATGACGTAGGCATCCGTTAAAAAAGGATTTCCCGAAATTCCCACGGGAACGGGAATTAACGGGAAATTCCTTTTGTATGAAAAATACTAACCGCATAAGTTAGACGCTTGAAATTTGGCATGCAGGTACCTTAATAAATTAAAAGCTTAGTTGCAACTGGATATTGTAAAATTCCCACGAGAACGGGAGTAATAGGGAAAAAACTTTTGCATGAAAAAGTCTAAACCGCGTAAGATAGATGATTAAGATTTGGCATGCAGGTACTCTAATGAACGCAAAGCTTACTTCCAACGCGATATTACAAAATTCCCATGGGAACGGGAGTAATTGGGAAACAACTTCTGTATGTAAAATCCCTTACGGGGTTGAACTAAATTATATAGAGATAGAGATATACCCGAAGCGAAGCGAGGGCGGGTCGCTAGTAATATATATGTCCTGCGCACTGGCTGATATCAAATGATATCTACCGCCATGGCCGATATCGGACGTCTTATACATATACAGGGTGTAACAGGGGGGGTGGATCATCGTAAGTCAATCGATGGGAGACTTCAATACCTATCGATATAACCCCCATGTATGTTCAGCGATTTTCAATAGTTCCAAAGTTATTGAGACTTTTGTGAAATTTTTGTAAGAAGCCGGAATTCAGTATAAAAGTCTTCACTGTAGCTTAACTACTGGACCTGTTTGCATGATTTTTTTTCTAGAAATAGTTCAATAGTGGGTCTTTATAATTAGGATACCAATTTGAGTCATAACCCTATCACATTGGAGTAAAAAAATAATTCTTCACAAAAGTTTTACGAATCGAATTGTGTCTACCAACTTTCAAAGCCTCCAGTGAAAAAAAAGTGCCTGTGTTTTTTTTCTAGAACTTATTTTAAAAACTACCTACATACATGGATAGTATACCCTGAAAATTTTATATCGCTACTGCCAGAGCATCAAAACGAAAATTGAACGCGAATGGCACAGGTGCCATAAATCAGTGTTTTTATTTTTCATATAAAACTTAAATTTAAAAAATAAATCAATATGTTTCAGCAAATTTATGCTATGTTAGTAAGATAAGTAGCAGTAATTTTACAGAATTGCAAATTAAAAGGGTGAAAATCAAACAAAGAAAATTTACATTATTTTTGTTAATTATTTTTTTTACAGTAAGTGTTCATAATGGGCACCATTATTGGCTATGCATATACTACACCTTTTTACAAAGGTTTTTCGGATGTTGCAAAATGCTACTACTACATTTTGCCTTATCACAATTTAGGCCCCTTAAAATTTGACAAAAAAGAAGCATTCCACAACCTCCAAAAAAGCTTTTTAAGAAGGTCTAAGCTATGCATAGCCAATAATAATGCCGATTATGAACACTTACTGTAAAAAAAATATTAACAAAAATTATGTAATTTTTCTTTGTTTGATTTTCACCCCTTCAATTTGCAATTTTGTAAAATTACTGTTACTAATCTTACTAACATAGCATAAATTTGCTGAAACATATTGATTTATTTTTTAAATTAAAGTTTTACATGAAAAATAAAAACACTGATTTATGGCACCTGTGCCATTCGCGTTCAATTTTCGTTTTGATGCTCTGGCAGTAGCGGTATGAAATTTTCAGGGTATACTATCCATGAATGTAGGTAGTTTTTAAAATAAGTTCTAGAAAAAAAACACAGGCACTTTTTTTTCACTGGAGGCTTTGAAAGTTGGTAGACACAATTCGATTCGTAAAACTTTTGTGAAGAATTATTTTTTTACTCCAATGTAATAGGGTTATGACTCAAATTGGTATCGTAATTATAAAGACCCACTATTGAACTATTTCTAGAAAAAAAATCATGCAAACAGGTCCAGTAGTTAAGCTACAGTGAAGACTTTTATACTGAATTCCGGCTTCTAACAAAAATTTCACAAAAGTCTCAATAACTTTGGAACTATTGAAAATCGCTGAACATACATGGGGGTTATATCGATAGGTATTGAAGTCCCCCATCGATTGACTTACGATGATTCCACCCCCCCTGTTACACCCTGTATACTGAACTAGGCGATTGTTGTAATAAATGTTCATTTTTAAGTTAAAATACCTACACAGATAATTTGCGTAACATACACTTTACTGAACTATTGCACTCTTGATCATAAGTATATAGATTTCTGATACATGAAAATATTTTATATGAAGAATTTACTACCTAGCCTCTTCTGCTTAACAGCAAACCTTATTTTAGAGAAACCTTATATTAGAGGGTTTTCAATTCTTGGGAAACACACAAACCACAAAAATGCTATTGTGCAGTGTTCTCAGACTCGTATAAGAATGAGATGACGCTGTACTATAGAATAATAAAGAGTTTTTGTGTTGTATTATTATAATGGACAAAAGGTAGTCTTTATGATTAACCCGACTTCAAAAATGAGGAGGTTTCTCATTTCGATATTCGTCCGTACATAAGCTTTTTTATGTTTGTTCGCGAATAACATTGTTGTTTATGAACCGATTTTTAAATTCCTTATTTTTTTATTAATTAACATCCTTTTTATGTTAAGAAATTGCTCAGCCAAGATTTATGTAGCTGGCGGTGTCAACACTCTTGCTTCGGAAAGCACGTTAAATCATTGGTCCTGCGCTTGTTCTCTCATCGGTCATGTCGGATTACCGTCATACTGATCTGAAGGAAGGGACAGAGAGTGCAAGTCTATTCTCGCACTATATTATGCCTAGATCATTATTTTTACTTAGATTTATAAATTGCCTATTTGCTTTTGCTTGCGGCATCGTCCGAGTTCAATTTCAGCGCCATCTAGTCTTTCATGCAGTTAGCGCCATAAATAAGCAAAATACTGTTATTTTGCTAATACCGTATTTTTATCACTGTTAAATGTTATCTGGGCTCTGCAATACAAGCTTTAAGCTTAGTGCAGACTCCGCTAGATATAGTTTAGTAGTAAGCAATTACTGAAAATATACAAATTTTAATGCTTTTTGTAAATTTTTATCGCGAAAGACCCTTTGTAATGAATTTAATTAAGTAGAAGAATCGTGAAGATACATTCTAGCATTTATAATATTAGTAATATTAACACACATATATTTGTCCCGTGTCAGGATTGGTTTCACATCTTTTGGCGCAACAGACAAGACAATTAACAACTACGCCATCAAGCCAGTCAAAACTAGAATGAATAAAACATCAAACATAATCAATCGCAGCAGGAGTAAAACACGAATTGACTCCTTTATGTGAGCTTATTCAAACACGAGCGAACTTCAATGAATGAAGAACGATTGGCTTGTATCGATAAACTCTTAACCGCGTACATTTGTGCGCGCTATCGTTACGGTACGCTGAGCTATGAGCAGTTTACAAGTGCATTGTGCCGTTTCAACTAACTGAATACAACGTATTTGCGGGAAAATTGTACTGTGCTCATGTTCAAACTTCAGCGCCTTTGTGGTAAAACAGAGCGTTATCTGCTCTTTGATGGTTTAGAAAATACGATCCAACGCGGGAAATGCAAGGTTGCAGATTAGCATATGTTTCATTTAGTCGCCATTACTACAGGGATTCCTAGAAATAAACATTGCTGCACGTGCTTAGATAGGGATGACAGCGTGAAGTGAAATTATACACGCGTTTATATTACGCGCTTCCAAAATCGAGCGTATACGCCGTGTCAAGGTTACAGCCGTGCCATAATACCTACGGCCTACATATATATCAACAACACAGAAATGGGATCGTCGTCACCGTTTCGCATCGCGCTTTTGCGCTTTTTCTAATAGGATAGACGACAAAAAATATAATAAGTACGTTATTTAGATTATTTAAAAATATTGTACTCGTATTTTTTATTTTGTTTCAAAAACAAGAAATTATGACGATATAGTGCTTAGAAGTTTCGTATGACGTCACGTTATGGTACAATTTTAGCCTAACCGTGACGTCACAAGCCCCCACTCCAGAAGTTTGATAAGCTATAATTTTGTCATTTTTCAATCAACTGAAAAACAAAAAAATATGTGTCCCATATTTTTGTACAAACTAACTTAAGGTCTAAATAGAATAATAAGATTTTGACCCAGTCGTCACGCCTATTCCAGTTTTTAAATTCGTTACTATTCCGATAACTGTATGGAGTTTAATAAAAATAATATCAAACGAAGTGCGGATTAGGCACTGAGTGGACGCTCTTGAATGACTCTACAAAAAGACGGGGTTATTCCGCTTTGCCTCACCCAGCCATTTGCTTTCAGTGGGGCGACTTGTGAAATAACCCGTTTGATACCCGAGCTACGTTGCGGGCTCGGGGACAGAAGATTTTTATTCGTGTTTCCATAAACACAAATATTTCGCATAGCTAATATAGCTGAAGCTTACTACACCGACCTGTGGGCGCTTAGCTTAAAGTTGATTTGAAACCACCCTTAGGTATATTGCGGCGGTAAATGTAAACTGCACTTCACTAGTGTCTCTTATCCACTCAACTCCGTGGCTCAAGGGTGACGCCAACATCACATTACTTATTTCTCATACTCGTATGTGTGCTCAATCTGAAGAGATCGATCTGGAAACTGAGTGGTGTTCTCCGGAGATCGTGCTTTTTAAAAGGAACAAGTTGGGAGTAATTTGCGGTCACTTGTTAGGATTCCGACCGGACTGCTGCGCTTCATTGGCTTTTACGATGGAGGTTGGTGGTCAGTATAGCTATCTACCTTTATGATGATTAAAAACCCCTATAAACGCTGAATTCATGAGTTAGGTCGCTTGGGAAAATCTTCACTGTACTCGGTGTTTATTTTTTTATTTTCTTGTTACAAGTTAAATGTTTTTCAATACTGTTTTCGAAAACTCTAAGACTAACAACTCAACAGTCACATTATCCTTTTTTGTTTGTAATAACATGTTTTTACTGTAGTACTCTAATTTGGTATTTGTTCTAATTGTAGAAAATTGTTCCTCTTTGCAAGCGGCCTTTGATGTGGTGTACTGCACTGCTGCTAGCTACAACTCGCAGGGTCTATGAACCGATACTCACGTAGCTTTATTTCGGAGAACTCCTCTGGGTCGGCGGAGCGTCGGTGGCCGCTGGGCGCAAACCCAATGCTGGTGTACTGCACTGATGTTAGCTGCACCACTCAGGGTCTGTGCACAGTCGATACCCACTGATAGCCTTGGTGGGCACTTCGGAGAATTCCTCTTGGTCGTGGCGGCTGAGCGGAGCTGGTGTGGGTGGGTACTGCACTGAAATTAGCTGCAACACTCAGGGTCTGTGTACAGTCGATACTCACTGATAGCCTTCGTGGGCACCTCGGAGAACTCCTCAGGGTCGCACCGACTCGGCATCGGCCTGCCAGCGGAGCGGCGGCGGCCGCTTGGCGCAGAGCTGGTGGTGGTAGTCTGCTGAGCCGTCGCTGTGTACTGCACCGCTGCTAGCTACAACAAGAACGGGCATATGTAAAAATTGATACTGTTTTGTTCGTCGTTGTTTCCGTTGTTGTAGTTAATAAGAATCAAGACTTATTAAATAGTTTCAGTATAGAGGTGTGATAAAAATGAAACTACACGTAATATAAAAAAAGCGGAATCAAGAGTTATTAAAAAGTTTCAGTACGTATAGAGGTAATATAAAAATGAAACTACACGTAATATAAAAAAGGAATCTTTTTTGTATTACTTTAACAAACATTCGTTGTTGTCAGGAAAAAGTCCTCGTGGAAGAATAATTTATGAAAATATATTTTCGTATTTGGCGAAGGGATTATTATGAACGTAATAGAACAAAAAACAATATATTTAGATATTTTGTTTATTTGCCTATACGTTCGGGCACGTTAATCTTAGAAACGGCAAAACGGGTATTTGTTTCATCTCAAACGTTTCATAAATAAAAGAGTTTCATCCATCATCGAATCACGGGCGGAAAACTAGTAATAATAAATATCGGACAACACATATACACAGCTCGAGTCTTTGCGTTACGGAAATGAGAATACACAAAGATATAATAACACAGGCAAATATTGGGGGTAGGTGCAGCGTACAGACAGACCGATATGTCGAAGGTTCGAATTAAGAAATTACCCGGCCCGGAGTCAGGAAGTCGGCGGATGCACGCCCGTGTTTCGGAAATCGCTCGTGTCGGATGCCGTCTGTAGCGCTACCATGAGTTAGCTATCGAAAGCTTACTTACGTTAAAAACCTATCCTATTCGCAGTGCCCTTGCAGGGTCTATAATGTATCGATAATTATTGCCCCAACACCTTGTAAATACTTGTAGAAGCAATAAAGTATTGAGTATCGAATTGTTTTTTTATACTACCGATTTTAGTTCTTAGCGTAACCGCTTGGGGCGCTGTACAAGTTTTTCATACACATATTTACATAAGCGATATCGAGTCTGTCACTTTTAAACTCATGGTAACGCTGCTGATCGAACACTAATAACACTATGAGAGTGAAGGGACAGGGGAGCACTGTTCGGTTTCGACAAGAGATAGGGTGTGAGAGCATAATCTTTATGTAGTGTAATTAATTCAACACTCGCGAGTAAAATATATAAATAATTATAATGGACAATGTTTCTGTGTGTCAATTTCAGAATGGGACATATTGGCACATTGAATACATTTGTAAATCTTATTCATATTTTTGAACAAGAAATAACAACATTTTTTTTCAATGTACTGCATGTTGTGACGTCATAACACTACGCTCATTTTGTATGAAAAGAGCAAACATTCAGGACTTTAAACACATATAAATAATGTTCTTAATTTTGACTATATGGCAAAATAAATTACACATTCCAGCAGACTTCAAAGCTGCATAAATACCTTCAATCATTAGCATTCTCCATTACGTTTTTGTATCGAAAGTTTTGATCTTGTCCAAATGTTTCCTATTGAAACTATCTCAGCGAGTATTTAAGGTATCAGAGTAAATATATTAGGGTAGTGCAAATTAGCAAACAATGCTATAATAATTGTTTGCTAATTCTACTACAAAATTAGACAACCGTCATCACCCCAATTAACTTTTGTAACATTCATTCACTCTCGCAACAAAAAGCAATGTGTGATAAAAACTTTTATAGCACGAAACATTTCGACAAAAGAACAATTTAAAAACATGGTGCAACATTTAACTTCCTAAAAACAGTTAAACAGCTGCAAACATGATATGGCGCTTACAATTGCACACGTTGTTTGCACGAAGAACTTTGTTCGACAGCTATGTTAAATGTTGCGTTTATGAAAATAGTTCTCAACAAACAGTATGTTAATTGTAGCACGAATTACTTTGGCCTCGGAGAGCCAAGTCTGTTTTTGAGTACCTATATCGTTGTACTACGTACACTTCTACAGATAGAGAAATGGTACATGAAATATCTAAACATCACACATTATAAACTGTGAGTTGTTACCTTGTAGCTTTTAATATTATGGTTCTATACGTAAATTGCAATTCAGAACAAACTAATTGAACACCTAACTAGAATTCAAATAGACACTTAAATTATTGTTTCAGTACTCGTCTGAGCCGTAAATCGGTCATAGGTCCGGTCATATCTCGAACTTAATTGATTAATTAGAATGTTCCCCGGTCGATTCAGCCCAGCACTCAGGAGCTATGTTAGATAGACCCTAGCATTTAAACATATGAAAGGGTCTTCATCGTGTTTTCTTCACCGAAGAACAGATACTAGTATGTAGGTAGGTGCATCATATTATACAACAGATTTAAAATACGATAGTGAACCCGTTGGCGAGAACATATGAACGGCACATAACGTTATATTTTGCCGGCCTGGGCCTAATTGGCGAATATGAACCAAAAGAATATTTATGGTTTCATCTCGTTCTTTCTCTCTTCCCAACTTCATTATCGCGGGGATTCATACCTGCAGTAAGTACTTAGTACTATGCATGTACAATCAAACTAAGTAAATTCTGACCCACCATAATGTCATTTTTACATGACTGTCAAAATAACCTGTTGTCTAACCTGTCAAAATACAAATTGGTGGATTTTTTCATGATTATAACTTATCTGCTAACAAACTTTTACGTAGACGTAATTTTGTATATTCAAAACCTCTCAAACGCACTGATGAAGACCTTAGAATATTTTTAATTTCTTATTTTTTACCAAATATCTACGAAGTGGGTCAGGATTCACTTGGTTCGAATGTGCTATGTTCCGGATGCTGATTTCCGCGTTAATTTTCCCCATAATATAAACGGGAAGCCTTATAAATAAAAAAAAAACATTTCATTGTCCTAAGAACCGAGTTCCCGATGTAATCTCAAGCGGATGGTGGGCGGATATCATTCGTTTCTAACAAGAAGCCATAATATTGAGGATGCCATAGGCTGTATAACGTGATTCCAATGCTTTGCTATACCGTGTATGTAGTCTAAACACTACCTTTACTAATATGTAAACCCACGAACAAATTTAATGTGAAAGAAATGTCCTAAAAAGTAGCTTCAATTTGTATTTTAAAGGTAAAAAGGATTATGGAGTGTCGCAACATGTCAATAGAAAATAAAATCTTATCGCTGAGTAACATTTTAGTTGGCATGCATTAAATAAAAATAAAAAGTTGCAAAGCGAAAATGCATCCGATTATAGTCGTAGCAAGTCTCTGTGGATTTAAGCTGAAAGTAGATAGTTAATTATTATAATAGATTCAGCTCAAAGCGGCTATTTCTTGAAGCTTTTCCTTTCGATTCGGTGCAATCATTATTAATCTGATCTCAGAACAGACTTCGCAAGCATTAAAAGTAAAATGGAAGATCTGGGTGCTTTAGAGTCTACTAGGAAATTCTTCATTAATTAATACTGGCATTTATAGGCAATAATGCAACCATCATTTCTGATGGCCTACGTAAATGTATTGTACAATTCATACCTGTTTACTTGTCTTGGTCTCAAGTGTTCACAAAATA
Source organism: Maruca vitrata (assembly GCA_039566165.1). Lineage (NCBI taxonomy): Eukaryota > Metazoa > Arthropoda > Insecta > Lepidoptera > Crambidae > Maruca > Maruca vitrata. The sequence continues at coordinate 7,079,545 of CM076911.1, forward strand.
TTTGTTTAGCAATTTACATTCGCGTGTTCTAGCGAGAGACGACGTTGAAAAAGGCTGGTTAACTTTAATCAAAATATTTGGAGGAGAATTTATAACCTGGGTCGTGACCCCCGCTGGGGAGGGGGTCAATTCAGGAATCTTTTTCATGAGGTTTGTTGGCTTATGAAGGATATTCAACACACAAGCACAGTCAACAAAATATTTTTTGTAAAGTGTATTGCCAATTTTTGCAAATTAACCTAGCGAATCTGATAAAGGCAGGTAGGTACCTATTTAAAAGACGCGATTTCCTTCTCTCGGGCCAATCAAGTATTTTGTGAATTCTTAAGTCCGGACTTATTGAAAATATGATCTGTACAATGCCCACCGAAATAGCTGTGATATTTTCCCAATTTGCCTCTAAATACAATTTAATCAAATACGAAGATTTCGTTTATTTCCTCATCCCCTGCCCCACAATACACAAATGGGATCGAGTGTGGGTACACGTGGCAATGAGATTAGTCTGACCCTAAATACACTCGGTCACGGAATGGCTGGGGCGAAGCGAACATACACTGCCTGGTGACGTTCACTTAACAGATCGAAGCAACATCCCCAGTCCTGCAATAGAATACCACATATGACTAACTTGATAAGACGTCTCGTTTCTTACGGAACTGTCGCTTTTTATAATTAATAATCCCGGTGTGCCCTTTGTACAATTTTGCACACAAAAATGGAATTATGCAAAGTTTTACAGATTTTAGATAGCCTCTCTAGCAAAAGTAAGGTTCAAATCAAAGCTATGTATACTTTAAACTGATCTATAAAAAACATGACAACAAGTACATTGCACTTGTCTGAAAACCCATTTTTCCCATTCCGTTTCGACCCGTCCTATAACCAAATCAATATCATGTGTATCAACATTTGAATATAAAAGATGGAGGCTTTTGTACATTTGTTGGAGGGTAGACAGTGATTGATCATTACATAAAACGGGATCAAAAGGCTTAATAAACTGAGTTGAGCTACGTGCGACTACTCCATTGTCCCGTCGCACAGTTGTTGCTTTGACCTTTTGTTGTCAGCTATTCCGTGTAGTTGAAACTAAAAGAGCTAACTTTACCCGCTGCCTCCAGAAGTTGAACAATACTCCCTGACCTTATTGTCGAATTGTTATCATTTATTTGTTCATGTGATTTTCAGAAACTTCGCAGTTATACTTCGGAGTAAACAATTAGCACCTAGTCTATGGAAGTTATTCTAGTCGAGTCGATAAAGCTTTTTGGGTGGAAGTCTTCGGAAACGGTCCGATTTGGATGTTTGTCATTTGTTTAACTTCGTAAATTTTGCACTTTTTTATTGTGTCTATTCCTACATAGTGTGCGTTGTTCATAAAAGTTTTGATGCTAGTAATATCTATATCGATAGATTTTTGTATCTTTTTTATTAAATAATATTTTCCTTTAGTTTATAAGCTATTTATAAATCTCTGATAATGATATAATCACAATAAAATATTTTTTCTTCAGCGTGAAATATTCAAAACAGCAAGAATATCGAAATCGCCTCACCTTCACACAACATGACCCAAATAAACATTCTAATAACGGTGCTTTTAGCGTTGTAATGTGGAGGATAATTGAAATTACATATCAATCTATCAACGATATTCGATAATATGAACTTTATTCCTTTACAAATATGGAGCATACTTGATGATAGGATGTACCTACTGAAATACATCATTGTAAGTACCTACACAATCAATCGGTCACCTGGGATGTAAAATCATTTTGATAAAAAACTCGCCCACAACCAAAATTGCGTTAATATTATTAAAAGTGGTGGTTAAATAAAGAATCCGATCGGAAAAGTAAATTTGAATTGCGTTTTCAGTACAAAAACAATACGACTAACTAGCTTGTTTAATTGCCACAATAAATATATTTTTAAATATTATTCAATGAAATACTTACTGATGTTTATGGAGTAAAAAAAATATTTTACGACTTTATCTCGTAAGGTCATTAAAACATTCAAAACCTATTAAATGAAATATGTATGAATAAATAATTAAAACACAATATGATACCATGAGTTTGCAATTACTTCATTGTTACGTTTCAACATTGTTAATAAATAAATAATAATAAATAACCAGCGTCCACTGTTGGAGTACGAGCCTACCCTAAACTAGAGCGATCAGTGGGGCTACCATGAGTTTAAAACTTTCGCACTCGATATCGCCTACGTAAATATGTCTATGTCAAACTTGTACAGCGCCACTGGTGGTTACGCGAAGAACTAAAATCGGCCGTATGAAAAAAACAACTCGATAGGTTTTTAACGTAAGTAGTCAGTAGCGCTACCATGAGTTAGTTAACGAAAACTTACAAACGTTAAAAACTTATCGAATTATTTTTTTCATACTGCCGATTTTAGCGTTGCCGCTAGGGGCGCTATACAATTTTTTATTAACATGTTTTACGGGTTGGGTATAGGCGATATCGAGTCTGTCACTTAATCACTATGTAGGTACGTAATCTTACGGTAAATGAAAAAAAAATAGATAATATATACATATGATGATTTTTAAACAGATACAGACAAGAAGAATTCGTCGGGGTCGCACCCCCCGCCAATAACTCATCTGTGTTGGGATTTAGGATTCCGCGCGAGGGACCTCATTTCACTGCCTACACAATATTACCCACTTGTGTACATGCGGAAGATGTTAATTATACTACATACCCGATCCGAGTAGTCAAACGCCGCGGTGCCGCGCCCCTCCGAATACTCTTGGTACTGTGATATAACGCACACCATCGCGTATATCTGTGGAGGAAATTATTTATCCGTTAGTATCGATTTCACATTAAATGCTGGATACACCGATTATGCAAACAGCCTGCTTTAATTGTTAATACATTTTATTCATTTAGGACAACGAACTATGAGTTTTTTCTCTTTCATCTCGTGTAGGTACTTAATAACATACTAAAAAAAAACAATATTAAATTGTGAGTATGAGTATACTGGGAATTGAAGCCATTCAATAATAATATGTTTTATTGTAAACTAGTGACCCGCTCTCGTTTCGGGTATCTTATACATAAAAACCTTCCTCTTAAATCCGTCTACCTTAGAAAACTGAAACTGTCCGGGATATTTACGATGTTGTTTTGCAATGAGCTCCCGATATTTCGGCACTATTTCAAGCGCCATGATCACGGGTGAACTGTAGGACTGCGAGAATGATGGTAGGAAATATCCTGGACAGATTCAGTTTTCGAATGTGTGTAACCATGACAGTTCAAAATCCCTCTACCTATTAAGAAAACCGCATCAAAATCCGTAGAGTAGTTTCAAAGATTTAAGCATACGTAGGGACAGACAGATGCGGGAAGCTACTTTGCTTTATACTATGTAGTGAAGCATAAAAAAATTATAAATGACCACTAGCGACGACTAGCTTTTATCCCGCAGCTTTGCATTGCCCTTTAAATCTTTTAAATACTCTTCGTTTTACTTTTGAACCACAACAAAAAATATAGTTCAGTTTTAGTCGAATCCAAAAGTTAAAAAGAAAAAATATTTTGTTTACACCAGATTCAGATTTGTTTCAAATACTTCTATTTGAAGTGTAAATAACTCAACGTACTCTATTGTGATCTTGAACTTCTAATAGATCTGAATAACAACTATTGTTTTTGCTTGGCATCATTGCAGAAACAGATACCGAGAAATGGACGTAAAATATTTTTATGGAACAACACGCCAATAAAACAGCTGTAAAAACAAATCGTTCACCAACGATCCATATTTTTAACTTTAGCGGGAAGTCGGTGCCTTGTGTCAGTTAGAAGTTTTAATTTGTTTGCCGTCTCAAATCGCTGTTGGTGGTATTTTTATATTTGAAGACAAATAAGTTTTAATACTATATCATAAAATTATAATTTAAATTATATCTAATATGTATGATCTAAAATTATGTTTTAAATCTAGTTGCCGTCTTTATTTGAACTATGTAGTTTAAAATGATAAGGTATTGAATATTTTAATGTTATTTCGTGGGTACGAAGTGGATTAATTTTATTTTTCAAAAATAGTGATCATGATTGGCTTCGTGTAGACCATAAATACATCGTAGTTAATTGTAACTCAAGAACCCGATATTTAAGGAAATAGTATTCTCTTCTAAAGTTGCCGTAAAGTTTTCCCCTGTAGGTGCATGGCATTTTAAGTGGCATCCACGCCCCAAAATGTCAAAATACAGCATGGCAATGACGCCTTTTCCGTCGAATCAATTTAGAAAACTAAGCTTAAATACAAGTAAATTTACTTTACGTCTGAACACCTGCCCCGCAATTTTACGCTGGTGAAACATCGCCGTCAAAAAACATACCTATGCGAAGGGAATTAAGGTAAAATATATTCACTTGGCGAAACATGTGCAAAAGCTGCGCCCGTACTTTAACATATAAAAACCTTAATTTTAGTTTAATTTCCTATAATATTCGTTTTAGACGGGGACGTGGATGTGCGAGTAGGATGCTTTGAAAAAATATACATTAGACTGAACAGTTTTGAATAAAAAAAATCACTAACATATATTAAATTTTTTACTCAAATACAATGCTGAAATTTATTTTCAACTATTTGCCTTGTTTATCGCTTTATATTGTATTTAGTAAGAGTAATGGAGGCTTAGTAAATATTCGACAATATAGAGTCATATGGGAAACATTTATAAAATAAATAAGAGCCAACACTTCTAATTTAGTAAACATAGAAACATAGGTTGTTTTGTGTTAAAGCTAATCCGTGAAGCTTTCCGTGATATCATTTAACCTATATTTTGATAGCGGAGAAACTAATGCAGATATTCTAATAACAACTTACACGATATTGAACTAATTTAAAGAGCATTGCGCTATCGAAGAACATTACTTGCGGATTTGTATTAATAAAACACATACCCAAGAACATGTGGTAGTCTTTAATAGGGATATAATGTGAATAAATAGCAGCAAAGCAAACTCTCAAAATGTTACCTTAGCTGTTTGTGATACTGAGTTGTTTCAATTGGGGCTACCGCGTGTGAATTAACCGCTAGGGGCGCTTGCGTCGTGTGAGGTCCTCTAAATGTCTAATGCCACTGTTTGCGGGTCAGTTTTGAGTTTATTCCTATTAAGATTCATATTTGATCATTTATGAATATTTAAGAGTCAATTAGACAATCATCAATGTATGTGAGTGTTTTAAAAGCAACGCTGAGGAAAATACTTACGTTCGCCCTTTGTTTGAGCAAAGCGGTACTGAGGAACACTTGCTTGCCAATAGGTTTAAGTTTTATATATTAAATATGATATTTTGTTCTTTATTTAGTAAGTTTAGGCTAACTTTACTAAGGTATTTGTATTTATATGTAATGATTTGTAAATATGATTTAATGGACATTTCCGTTTTGGCGCCCCGTAACAAGTTTTAACAATAGTATTTTAGGATCTCACTTAACAGTGGCGCCGTGCGGTGAGCCAAAAAACAATAGGTCTCATTAAATCCCACGCTTCATATAAATCATTCACCATTACATTTTATGTAAATTAATATGTTCCCTGTCTAGAGGTATGCAATATGCATATCTTTAAACAGGGCTAAGAGCCTTTTTCCAGTTCTCATTTTAACACCATTGATGATCAATGGGTCATCACTACATAGTATAAAAAAGTAGCTTTCTCTGTACTTATATTCCTATGTATGCTTAAATCTTTAATAACACGCAACGGATTTGAAATTATGGTATTTCTGTAAAATTCACCTGAAGCGAAGCGAGGGCGGGTCTATAGGTATAATCAAAACGTTTATATAGATAATATTCTTTTATTTCCGTTTAGGATTTTTAATCTACGTACATATTTGTGACTTTTATAAAAAACAATTACTTTGTAAATTCTATAAATCTCATGGGAAGTCAATCCCTTTAATCTGTATTTAGATTGAATAATATGTAAGCCAATTTGCATATTTTAGAGGTTTACTCTTTAATCAGCCATGGTGCCGGGTTTGCTCGTTCATTATTAAGAAACTGGACTTATCTTTACCGTTTATTGAGCTCATTAAGCTTTCAAAGATCCAAATAAATTTCGAAAAGAAGAGGAAAAATTATATGAATTGTGAAATTTTATCAAAATGCATTTAATAGTTTAAAGATATTAGTAATAGGAATTAAATTGATTCTCTAAAAAAAACTTTATCTCTTATAAAATACTTATAAATAGCACATATGTGAAACAAAAGTTTGTTTCAGTTTAACGAAAAAAGTGCGTTGTTATAAGTGAGGGCTTTCGTCAAAAGTATGACGTACACTGATTTTCGAGAAACGTTGGCGAAATATTAAATCGAAAATAAGTAAGTATATATTCTTACATTTAATGGGGCTACTCTCATAAGTACTATAAAAACGAATTGCTGAATGGGCATGGCATGCTTAGCGTCGAGTCTCTATAATATGTTTAGAATTACTAGTTTAATCCGTAAAAGTAGTTTTATTTTCGTCTTCGCGCAAAAAATAGACAATTCTATGGCTTACTAAGCGTTGAGAACTTTTGCAATATGTTTTTTTTTCGCCGTATCTTGTCATGCTAGTCATTACTTTGTCACAAATAGTAAACATAAAAGACGCGCTATCTTAATATCGCTTAACTTAAGTTATTCGTCAGCTGCCTCGATGGATATAAAACTTCAGCAGTTGATCGTAAACGACTGAAGTTTGATATCTACTTTATTTTACGCCCCAGAACCAAGAGTACTAGAAAAAACATAATGCATTCAATATTTAACTGAATAAGTCCTTATTAAATAATCTGGGATGTGAAACAATTATATAATGGCTAAAATCCTATCTATACTAACTATACTTCAGGAATGAAAATCAATTCCAATACATTCATGAAACGATCTCACCTCTATGGATCCAATCAATGCCTAATTATAAAATGGTTATATTTTAATTATAATACAGTAAAAAGTTGCTATACTTACATTCAGCATGATGATGAAGAAATCCAGGGTGAACAGAAACGACGTTATCGGATTGAAGTTCAGCTGCAAACAAAATAATAGTGTAAGAATATTGTAATTTTTACACGTGTTTATTTTATATAATATAATAGTGATCCGACCTCGCTTCGCTTCAACAGACAATACGATAAAGTGATGGAATAATCAAATCAAAGTATCCTCTTATATAAAAAAAATATCCGAATTAACTTGGATGAAATAAACCTGGACAGAATTTAAAAATATTAATCTGAACCAAATCTCAAACTAGAAGAACCCGTGATTGACGACCATGCATGCAGAGATTGATGGATGTAGAAGTAGCGAAAGTGTTGTGCCAGGACCGTAGCACATGGCAGAAATTGGACTCTGCCTACCGATCTGGGAATAAGGCGTGACTGTATGTACGTATTTACGTATGTATGTAACCTGAACCAAGTTGTTCTAAAATTAGATAGTGGATTCTGTTGATGGCCCGTTTTAGTCCGTACATAACTTGCTAGACATCAAAACAAAGTTATAAATGCAAATTCTATATGTTTCAACTAAAAGAAACCGAATCTTTGCACCATCTCTAAAAACACTATCTCTGTCTATTAAGAGCTATTGCTATTGTATCCTTGATAAATAATAGCAATAACGCCTTTGAAAACTCTAGAAAATATTTGTATGTTACACATGCAATCCTACGCCCTAAGCACTCATTTGAAACGGCAGTAGACAAAGTTTGATTTTTCATCTATTTTGCCACGTCATGAAGATTGAACAAAGCGTGTAAATATTAATTGGATCGTCAGGGTTAAGTTTACTTCGCATTGCGTGATGCGTGTGTAAACATACCTACTACTTTTTAAAGCCAAACAGGGGAGGGAGCGCTTTGCATATGTTACGGTAAAAGTGGATAGAGCGGTTATTATGTATAATTACCGGTAACTATGCATAATTACTAGTGTTCGTGGTAAAGGTGGTGAAAACTATCGAATTAATCACATTTACCGGTAATTATATAAAATTACCATACCCTTTGTGTAAATGTGGCAAATAATAAAATAAAACTGACTTGACTGGCTCGGTGAAACAAAAGTTTTGTTAGTAACCCAGACTGGCGATTCCAAGAGTCGTGGTTTCGATTCCCACTCGGGAAAAATATTTGTGTAGTGAATATCGGTGTTTGTTCCGTGTCTAGGTGTGATTATGTAGTTAAATATGTATTTATAAATAACTTTTCTGAAAACATTTAAACTGCGTAAGATAGATGATTAAAATTTGGCATGCAGGTACCCTAATAGACTTAAAGCTTACTTGCGACGCGATATTGCAAAATTCGTAAGGGATCGGGAGTTACTGGGAAAAAACTTTTGTATGTAAAATCCTGTAGTCCACGCGAACGAAGTCACGGGCACAGCTAGTTATAAAATAAACCAGTCAAGTATCTAGAAACCAAACTACATGTTTGGTTTTAAAAAAATATTATCTTATAAAAATAGCAAGTTAAATAAAATTAGCAAATTGGCAGGGAATTTTCAGTGGAACTCTTAAAATTCTTTCTCGTCAATATATTTATGAGATTTGAGATTTGTTATATTTGGAATTGCAGAGTACTTGTGATATTTGTCAGCAATGTCAACATTTACCACAGTCGAGCGAGAGTTTTATATAATTACCGGTAAATTTGAATAATTCACTACATTTACCATGTGCGTCGGGAATTATCTATATTTACCGGTAATTATAGATAATTTCCGATTGTTCACATTGACCGTAACACATACACCAAATAATCAGTAGAGGTACCATGAGTTGGCTATCGAAAACTTACGTACGTTAAAAACCTATCGAGTTGTTTTTTTTCATACGACCGATTTTAGTTCTTAGCGTGACCACCAGGGGCGCTGTACAAGTTTTTCATATTTCAATTCACAAGCGCAATACGAATTCACTTATTAAAGAGGAGAAGTAGGCATAGCGCTATAAAACCAATCACCTAAAGCGGAGGAAAAAATACGAACCACATTATGTCATAAAACTTCAGCTTGGTTAACAATGCTGGTAATAAATGCTTGTGTTTGTAGACAAACTGTTTTACTGAGCGTTTATTTTTTACTTACATATATATTTTTGTCCAAGTTACCCAACAAAAAGGTATAATCAGAGCTTGGAGCCTCATAATTGTGTTTAAATATTTACGAGAATGAATTTCAACCAGAATAGGCTCAAGTCTGGCTACAACATTTAACATTTAGATTATGAATTCTGAAAGGGATCTAAGGCAATGTTAGCATTTGACCTTCAGTCGAAATACCAACATGAAAAACGTAGGTTTACTTCCCTTATCTCTATGGAGTTCGACTCGTGTTCCATAGTAACAACATTCATGGAGAGTCTAGTTTCTCCTCTAACAGAGCAGAAAATGGTTAGATCATGGTTACATATAAATAACACTGTTAAGATTTCCTCCCTATGTTTTGAACAGAATTGTAATTAAAACATACGATACAGTACAAGCTGGAATCTGTTTACTTTGAAGGTCTTAACCGTAATTATTTTAATTTAACGAAGCGACTAACATCCTGAGTCTCTCAAAGTCAAAGCAACAATTGTGTTTCCATCACCCGTACGTCTAATGCGGTTGGATATTACAACTATTATCGTATGATGGCTGATTCATTTTCAATAAATATACACGAGTGGTTCCTATTGAAAGGATAAATTGCCGTGAACCAACGCACAGGGCAATCTGCGCATTTACACACGCTCGCTAGGCATCCAATAACATTCTCTTCGTATCGGGTGTAAGTAATATAGTCAATTTTAAACTCTGTTCGACCCGTTTTACATCGTTTTGTGTCAATTTGAATTAATCGGTGAAGCAATTTTAACGCACGTGTGGCTATGAAATCAAATGCAAATTCCAACCATACTTACTGCTATAATACGTGAGTACATTTAAACATATGAGCCAGATTTTTGATTTTTAATGACTACCTCGTTGGTCTATTGGTAGCAAGCGCTGCGTAAGGACCGAGAGGTACCCGGTTGGAGTCCGGGGTCGGTAAAAATTTGTGTGACTTTTTCTGTACCCAAATTACTCAGCCCGGAGTTAGGAAGTTGGTAGTTGCACGCCCGTGCGTCGGAAAGCACGTTAAGCCGGTGGTCCTTCGCCCGATCTCTCATCGGTCATGTTGGTCTCACCGAATTATGAGACTAAGGGAACAGTTGGGTCCTGTGCACAGACGCCTTTCAATAATCAAAATAACTTTCAATGCGACCACCATGCCGTTATAGACTGTTGTTTGTGTTGTTAATTCGTCTAAATATCCAAGCTAAACTGTAATAACTGTTATAAACAAGTGTTTCCAAATCTGACGGCGAATTTCGTTTCCCAAAATAATGTCCTATTGAAAAAGAAATACTTTAAAGCGTAGGCAATTACAACATTAAGTACCTTTATAACATTTATCTTTATTGCAATGTTTTTTTACTCAGAAATCTATGTTTAATCTTGTCAGACAATCTTTCGCATTTCATTTTAACGACAAAAAGGAAAACACATAAATTCTAACAAAATAAGATAAGTGTCTCCCTGTTGTGATCCGCAGAGAAGGGGTCGCCCACCCTGGCCGAAATACTTTCCGCTCAATTACCTACCGTGTTTTCATTTCACAATAATATAAGTACCGATTTATTCGCGACTACAAGTTTGTGTATTCTTGAGACTATAAAAGTGAACGTGTAACTTGAAACTTGGCTTTTTGAAATACAATTGAACTTATCTGACAAACGTCGCTGTTTAAGTGCATTCGGGTTAATAATAGCGCATTAGGAATATCGTTATTTAGAGGTACATTGACACGTAACAATTGGTATATAAATTGAAACGCGAGTTCTTTTCTTTCATTTGGAGCTATGAATGTTATGAATTAGACTCGTGATAAACACTACCCGACCTGACGTTGTCCGTTAAAAAAGAGTGTATCAATACCTACATGTATAGTGTAAATACAGATACGTTTATTGCTTACAATTGCACAATAACAGTAAGGACATAAAATAAAAACCAAAGACAAACCAAATACAAGCAAATGGAAGAGACTCGGCAACGCCAGATCGAGTCCTAAGACAGCGTTAGCTTTCATCCATTCCATTCCAAGTCTCTTCAGGTAATGGACGATGCAAATTGGTTTAGAGGGCTTAGTAAGTACTAAGACAATAGCATTTTTGAAATGAGAAAGAAATTGAATAAGAGTAACTCAAAAAAACAACAACTAACATTTTTTAAATTCGTGAAATTACACAAATATTTTTTTTCTAGCTGTTTAATAGTGCAAGTACGAATTAAACATTTATAAATAAATACTTACTGTCTGCAGGTAGAATAAGTATATGACATTGACAATCTCAACCAATGTCTCTAGTCCCATCGCTACCACCCATGGAAGTAGCATGTATTTGATGTCCTGAAACAAAATTACGAATTAAACTTATCTCATTTCAAAAAGTTGGTGCAAAGAGTAACAGACGAATACTGATATTATAAGATGACTCAATGGTTCATGGAAAAATGCCGTGAACGTCGGCAGTAGCAAATAATATAATCAACGTACACCTTCATTTGGTAATTCAGCGCTGTAAATTGTACATTTAACTAAAATACATACGTTAAGCATTACATTCCAACAGTCATTTGTTTTATTTTGAAAATTGTTTAACAATCTAAGGGTATCGATTACCTACTTACGAGATTTGTTATTTTCCGGTGACAAAATAGAAATATATTTAATAGTAGTGTGACCCGCCCTCGCTAAGCTTCGATTAAAACCGCATCTAAATCCGTTGCGTAGTTTCAAAGATTTACGTGAGATTCACAAAGAATATTGAGAATTTTAAAGTGTGAATAAAAAAAGATTTCGAATGCAATCACCGGGTATGAAATGTTGATGATCTTAACATAATAAACTGGCAGTGGGCATTGATGTCGCAGTCGGATTGTATAATTCGCCGTATTACATTACAGCTAGCCGTTATCAAAAACAGGGCCGTTATGTATTACGGCGGATCAACGATTAGCCGGATTGAATAAGGCTGAATGAATTTCCGCCGGGATGTATTCGGCGCTAAACGTTATTTAATGCGGCTAGCCGTAATGTCAAAGAGCGGTCGTTAACCGCCTCTTTGACAGTTTTTAGTTCCTATGTTTAGCGCTCGCGGCGCTGCCTGTTATAACAACAACAATGGCCTCGAATACAGAAAATGTTTCACAAAAATGTGATTTTAACAGTGGTTTTAGAGAAATAAACAAATACGAGTGTAAATAGTGACTTTAAGAATAAATTTGACGTGCAATTGAACTGTTCTATTCGTCTGAGTGTGGAACAGTTAAAAATCCATGGACAAAAGAACGAGTTTTAGAGGTTATATTGCATATCAAAACCGCTCAAGTGGCTATGGATTTTAGTATTCAGCGGAATCCTACACAATGTAGTTGATGCAAAAAATATGACCTCATGAATGTTGCTGGCGAAGATTATCATATCTCGAAGAAAAATAATCCTGAGGACCATACCATTCGCGTAATACCCATGGAGCAATATTTCGATACTCTGATGGAAATTCATAAGGCCACGTCGGGCGAGACAAAATGCTGTACAAAACAAACTTTATATTCAAAAAAAGGCCATTGAAATATTTGTCTCCTATGCCTGGGAATCAAAACGCAAGTTACCAAAGATTTTGAATTCTGTGTTCTAAATAAGTACTCGAAAATACTAAACCCAAATATTAAGTGTATTACTTACTTAGTTTCTAATTCTTAATTACTTAAAAAAAACGTTAGTTTTTATATTATGTATTATACTTTCGCACCTACGCAACACAAAGTACAAACCTATTACATACCAAGTAGGTACATCACTTTTATTTTTCTCATTAAAATTGATTTTCAATTAAACCCTGTTTTATTTTGTTATAACATGACGTAGTCACCCTAAAATATTGAATAAAGTGCAATACGGCTGATCGTGAGTCGCCAAAATGTAGAACGTATCGTAATGTCAATCCGGCTAATCGTTCATCCGCCGTAATACATAACGGCCCTGTTTTTGATAACGGCTAGCCGTAATGTAATACAGCGGATTATACAATACGACTGCGACATTGATATACCTACATGTACTGAGGTTCATGTTTCAAATTGTTTAAGTCGATACCAAGTGTTGTTCATTTTAGTTCCGTTACGCCTCAATAGATGGCGTTGTACAGTTTTTACATCGCGCAAGCGTTTTGTTTTCTTGGAGCGATATAGGTTAAACTGTGGTAAATATGGTGAAGTTATAGGGGTGAGAGCCATCCGCTCCCCCGCAAGCCCGGTGATGATGACAAGGCTCCTCCAAGCCATCATCGTTAGTCAGTTAGGAAAAAAAAAAAATATGGTGAAGTTAGTCCTTTCGAAAAAAAATACGTTAATAATTAATTAATATGAATTAGGGGCGAGAGCCATCCGCTTCCCCGCTTCCCCATAAGCAAGATGACAAGGCTCCTCCAAGCCATCATCGTTCGTAAGTCAGTTTAAAAAAAAAATAGCATAAATAATCTACTTTTCAGTCATATTTTGGCTTTGTTTTTTTATTTTAATCCTTAAGCATAGGGAAGGTAGGAAGCGACCCCATTTTGTTTACAAATAATCAAAGAATTCATCTTTACTGCACCAGTGTTCCACTAATAGTGTTGATTGAACAGTTAATCATGTTTAATTACTGGAATTAACAATGATTATCTCATGAAATCTGAGATACATAGTACATAGTTCTAATGTGATAACTCTAGAGAACCTCGATACTACACCCGCAGATCCACTAATAGATTATTACTGTGCAGTCAAGCTATGGATGTTAATTACTGTCATCATTATTATGATAACACAAAGCAAATCAAAATGACAATATAGTACAAGTGTACAATTAACTGTATCTTGTTAGCGTGAACATTTAATATGCCATTAACAACCAAATAATCATTTTATTTGACGTTTGAATTAGACATGTTATGATAATAAAGAACCCCGTCTGATGCCATCTACTTTATTTTATTAATATACCTTTTTAACATATATTTTAAAAAATATTAATAACAATATGTATAGAAAATTAAAACTGAAATAACAAAAAAGGTTTGGCAGAATAGCCCTTCATAAAAAAAGTACGCAATTATTTTTCGTCGTATACAGCCCGGTAGGACAGAAGAATTGGCTCCGGCCGCAATAACAAAGAAACTACTTAAGACTAGGCTGTACGGGCTAAGATCCCTTTGCCTTTCCCTGATGGGATAAATTGGATTTAAAAAAAAACCGGCCAAGTGCGAGTCGGGCTCGCGCACAAAGGGTTCCGTAGCAGCAAATATAATAAAAATCAACCTATCTCAAAAACTATAAGAGATACTTTGATCAAACCAAAAATCGTTGAAAGAGTTAATTAGCATGCATCACCTCTATTTTTTTAGAATTTTATACCCCGTAGTTATAAAAATAGAGGGGGGGGGACATACTTTTTACGACTTTGAGAGCTGATATCTCAAAAACCGTTCACTTTAAGAAAAATGTTTTTTAGAAAACTTTATATCATTTTAAAAGACCTTTCCATTGATACCCCACACGGGTATGTACATCGAAAAAAAAAATTTCATCCCTCAGTTACATGTATGGGGGGCCCCACCCCCAATTCTTTTTTTTACTATTTAGTGTCATATTTTTGTAGCGGTTCATACAACACATATTCCCATCAAATTTCATCACTGTAGTACTTATAGTTTCCGAGTAAATCGGCTGTGACAGACGGACAGACGGACAGACGGACAGACGGACAGACGGACAGACGGACATGACGAAACTATAAGGGTTCCGTTTTTGCCATTTTGGCTACGGAACCCTAAAAACAGCCCGGTAGCCGAAGACGTCAAACTTATAACGAAAAAAAAACTTTTTTTATTCCCGCTAATTTAATCATGGCTGTCTAGATTATTATGTCAGTCATAATAAAAGAAGAAAATCAAGTGAGTTGTCTGCCATTTTGATTAGTCATTTGTGGTTTTTTCAATGCATATTTATTTATACGGCAATAATTTATTTTGTATTTTATGTGTGTGGTGTACCTACACCAGTCAAAGTTATCAAGTACAATTCGTGCGACATATTTATAATCCATTTATCAAATGATACGGAGGAGATGTGTCTTGGTGCCTTTTCAACTTCCATAAACGAGTGATAGAGGCGACGAGCGTTGCTGACAGTAACTCTCGTGAATTCATTAAGACAAAAGTTAGCTTCTCAAGTTGCTACAAACCATTAGTCTCTTAAGATCCCCTTATTTATTACACGAACTATACGTTAAATATTACGTTGAAGCGCGTATGAAATTCAAGTGGGTATTTTATTTCTTGTTGTTAATGTCTTGTTGTAAAGCATCAGGCGAAGGTACCTCCTTTGGTCGCGACCAAGTAAAAAAAATTAAGTTTTGAGTTGTTTGAACCCAGCAAAATGACTGTGACTAATGAATCAAAGTACCTAATGGTGCTAAGTTTACTTTATTGAGGTCTCGGCAATATGTAGAAAGCGTTTTGAGTTGTTTCATTTTACTCTTGGGATTGATCGGAAGCAAACTGCGCCAGACTGCGACGTGTTCCGACCTGTTGAATGAGTTCGCCCTTGTGGTGGATTTGTAAAGAAAAAAGTTTGGTCAAGTGCGAGGCGGACCAGCGCACCGAGCGTCTCGGACGAATAATATGATGTGTAAATAATTGGTGTAAATAATGAAATCGTAAAAAAATGATGTCCACAAACAAGTGATATTTTTTGCTTTATTTATCTATTTACCCCTTCGGCTGAGTTTAGTAACCAGTATAATGCGAAGAAAAAATTATCTTCGTAGGATTATGGTATCCAAGTGATAAGATTTATTATTTTTCTGATACTCTTCATTATCCTCTTTCATACAGATACAGGAGTAAAAGCCATCGGATCGCATTCTGTCCGTAGGGACAGAATGCGATCCGATGGCTTTTACTTTTTTTTTTTTCTGAGGGGTTTACATTAAACGTAGGTTTAATGTAAACCCCTCGCTGTATTGAAAACATACAAGGAAATAGTTCTACTGTGAATCGTTTATTACGTACAACCTATTTGAATAAAATGGCGTAGTGATTTCGATACAATGTCAAACACTTTCGTTTTCATTTAGCTGATATATGGCGTCATTTAATTCATTATCAATTTCTTTTAAGTCTCTGCTTAGTTTAGATTTTTTTCATTACGGTGGTTTCTTTTTTTAAAATATCTATGAGTTGAGCCAATCTCGGTCTATCTGTTAAGGCGACTGTGCCAACCTTCAATATAATTGGTAGGACGTGTTTTAGATGATTTTTTCAAAGTCAGTCTTTTCCATCCATTTGCTATTGAACTATTAGTTTTTTGTCAGTACTTCTCCAGGCGGACATTTGTATTTAAGTCCACTAGCCTAGGAAGTCTTAATTAAAATCAAAATTCTTTATTTGCTAATCAATAAGGTAGGTTACAGTATTTATGCAGGTGTTACTATTTAAAAAATAAAGTAGCTTAATACCTATTTAACTATCAATATAAAAATATTCCTAACATGCAAAACTTTTGCATGCTATGTTTAGCCTGTTAAGAATATTTTTTAATGTAATTGGATACCCTTGGGTGCGTGTGTCGAAAATTTTTTTGACTGAAACTTATATTGTTTCTCCTGTGAGGGGGTCTTATCCTATGAGGGCGTCGTTTTATTTCCTTTCAAGAAGTATGGAACACTAGTGGCTCAGATTTAGTCGGACAATTGTTTGGTTGTAGTCATTCAGACATACGCTTTTCGCACATTATATCTTAATCATATTTTTACTACTGGATGGAAAAATGAATCGCCGCCCATTGTAAAAACAAACCTAAAAACTTAGTTCAGGTATTTAAAATTGTAAAATAATACTATTTCATACTTATTTAATACCTGAACTATTTTTTTAGTAAATAGGGAAGATGCTAGTGCATACCTTCAGGTGAGGGTAAGCGTTCTGTTCTAGAATCGACAATTTCAAGGGCCCCCAATCTTCGACACTGGATGTGGAACAAACGCATGAACGTCTACTACCTCAATTGCACGAGTAAAAACGCCACCTGTGGGGCTACCATGAGTTTAAAACTTACGCACTCGATATCGCCTACGTAAATATGTCTATGAAAAACTTGTACAGCGCCGCTGGTGGTTACGCGAAGAACTAAAATCGGCCGTATGAAAAAAACAACTCGATAGGTTTTCAACGTAAGTAGTAAGTTTTCGATAGCCAACTCATGGTAGGCCCTCTGGAAACGGTCTAACCCTTGGCACCTTAAGTTTACGTTTATTTACCGAAGGAGTTGGGCACTACTCTCTGTGTTTGTGGCCAGTGATACCATACTGTTTTAATAAACTAGTTGCTTTAATTATATTAATATGGTTATTAAAAGTCAGACCGTACTTATACTTCTCCAGTAAAAAGTATACTAAGTATACGCCTTGTTATTCTAAATTATTGTGAATTTTCAAGTATTGCAACCTTAGTTTAAAATAAACTAAGGATGTTATCAATACTTGAATATTTATTTTCATTCATTACATCCTAATCGACTTGGGAAGGCTTACTACATAATATAGGTAAGAATTTATTCGTTCGTGTGGTTTTGTAGGCTGTTCATTTTAGGCAAATATTCTTTTTTTAGTTTCCGTGTGAGGAACAAAGAAATGCTTAGGTAACTCATTATATCTATCGATATAAAGATTTCTAGCATACACTAGTAGGGTTTATTGTCCTAAGATAAAACCGGTTAAGTTTCCTTTTCTCATAATTCCCAATAACAATTAATCAATCTTGGCGACTATCACATCTTTGACAACTTCCTAATCGGTTTCACTTCGTAGAAAGCCACTTCAGGTAAATGATTATACTTGCCTCGTAGTATCCGGAAGATCGTCTTTCCCCAGTTTAATTTAACTTGTGGCTATCATGTCGTGTCGTGCTTTGCAATAATAGAAGACTCATCAGAAGACAATTATTTATGTGTGAATCATAATATTGTTGTTTAGGAGTTTTTATCAAAATAGAACAAAATCGTAAACTTAATACAGAATATATAAAAAGAGGTGAATTATGCACATGCTCCCTTTTCATAAAAACAGAGGAACCACTTTTCCACGTCTACAACCCGCATTATGCCGTCTCTGCCGGATGTGGCTATGATTCGCCCCTTGGGCTAGGATTCTACTACTACTAAAATCAATGTAATTATTATAATAGCAAAATCAATGTAACTATTATAATAGTTACCTACATTGATTCATACCATATAATAACACTTTCTCATTTTTTAATTTAACATCAGACTTTAAATTATTAAATGAAAAAATTAAAATGTAATTATTTAAGGATTTTTAAAATTTTTAAGTACATAATTTTACGTGTAAAATCATAATTAAATGAAGAAATCCTTTAAATCTCCTGTGCAATGCCCTAAGGGAAATCCACTATCATGTTCTTTTATTATGCTGTCTATTAATATGTTTTCTTTTCCCAGTTCATAAATAAATTTTTGATTTCCGAGTACACCTGAAGGATTTTTAATACTTGGGCAATGTTTTTATTGTTTTTATTAATGGATTCATGATAGTCATGAGATTCGGGAAAATTGTTTGTATTGTGAGCTAGTGTAACAAAAAAATTGTTTGACCAAAATTTGTGGTTAAACCACTGTGTGACCATACTGAATTTTATATTTTCATCTCTCTTCACTCATGGTGTAAAGCTATGTATAAAATATATCATCCGGTGGTAAGCTCCAGGTTGATTTATTTCACTAATCCCCACCATCAAATCCCCACCAGTGGGGAATCTTATTTTTTTTCCCGAAATCCCCACTAGTTAAATTAATAAAAAAAAATGCCTTTCTTCGAAAACACACAATACTTTTAAGAAATCTTCTTTTAACCATTGTTTTATCATATACCGGCGAAAACGGCCACCATGTTCATCGTCTGGGCTTTGGTTGGCAACGTAGAACCAACCTTCCATAATTAAATTTTCTGGTAATAATGGCATTACAGCAGCAAGTTGAATTTGTCTCTTCAAAATTATGGATTTTGTAAGATTCGATTTCAAATAGCTTTTTTATAGTGAAAATAGCAACCTTTTACAGTTATTTTCGGGAAGATATCTTGTATCTTCTATTAATGCATAGTTGCCTTTTCAAAATCACATCGGAACGTTTGCGGCTCCCACATGGGCATAATAGATTTTATCATGGAAAAAACGATGTTATAAGACTTTTGTGTTTTGTCACTCATCAAAACGTACAACAATGGTACGATATAAGTCTGGTCATTGGTGCTACCATGATCACCATGTATTGTATACAATTGATAAAATGGGTAACAACAGCTTTTGAACGTCCTAATCCCCAAAAAAATGTTTTAATGTTTTCATGTGATTACGTGAGTTTTCAGTACCAAATATTAATATGCAAGTATTGTTATCGTTAAAGTCTGCCATGAGAAATGATTCAAATTTCAAAGGAACTGTAACTTTAGCGAGGTGCCTGAATTCAATTTTTTAACGCGTGCCGTTGTATTTCTGTGGTTATACAAAGTAGTCTTAATATTTTTAAAAAGAGGGAATTGTGATCCACTAAATTGAAAACCTGAATCGTTGTACGAAGCCGCTGCAGAGAGAACATTTGGTAAGTCTGGAGTGGAAACAATGTTCTTCAATTGTTGTATTTTTAAAGCTATTTAATTTTTTTCAAAATCTAGTGTGCATTTATGTGGCTTTCTCTAATTAATTATTTCGATTCTACAACGCCTGGTGGGGATGTTGTTATAATATCTGGGACATAATAATAATAATAATAAAATTTAACTAGTGGGAAGTGGTGGGAATTTGATGGTAGGGATTAGTGGAATAAATCTCCAGGTTCAGTTCTTTCGCTTTAAAAACGTCCTGTCTATCAAATACATTAGCACTCAGTATTAGCCTGCTGTACAAAAAATAAAATTGAAAACCCTTTCATTTTGATAGGTGCTGATTGGACTAGGCAAGGTGATACTCGTGCAGGTTCTATTTGCATAGGTGCTTTTCGTGGAGTCCTCTACAAACAGGGCGTATGTCCATTAACTATGCAGTTACGAACGAAACGAAAATAAATTTAGTCACTATTTTGCGTTCGAAGCAGTAGCTGTATAGATAAATCAATAAATTAACTTATCTTCATACTTTATTAATGCAGAACTACGTAAAAGTAATTTCGATTGTATTACTAGTTTTTACATTCGCTATTATCGTCGTCTTTTATAAACTTGTTCTACCGCCGACAATAGCACATTTCTTACGCAGGAGACCCAGCACTATTTTCAAGCATAATGCTTCTCTTTTGCTACTATTATGGAGGGTACTCAACAAAAGCTGAAAAGCAGTAGCATTATTTGCATATTGATCAACTTTCAATGGACATACTCTTGCCGACGGTAGCTGGTTACATCTTTTATAATAGTTTGACATGTTTTATTTATTACATATTTTGTTTTGACTCATTGAGATGAAACACATTTTTTGGTAGAGTGACGCAACGCAATGGCAAACACCACTTTCTAAGGTACACGTTTTGGAAAACCATCAGATTTGTTTCTCTATGCGCCAGGTAATCAAACACCGGTGCAACTCTGCCTTCTTTATAAGGCACAAGTTCGCCCATGTGTGGAATATTGCTGTCACCTCTGGGATGGCTCCGCAAAATACTTGCTCGACGCCCTCGATAGGTTGCAGCGACGTGCTATCCGTATTGTCGGTGATGTAGAGGTGTCCGAAACCATAGATCCTCTCCAGCTACGTAGAGACATTGCCGGTCTAAGTGTTCTCTACCGTCTCTATAATGGGGAATGCTCTGAAGAGCTATTCCAGCTGGGTGTCGGACTAGACTTCGAAAGTCTTTTTGTCGAAACCCATTTCCCAACCGTTATATTATCGAAGATCCATTTGACCGACGGGCCTTTTTACCGATGAGCCACTTCACCGAAAAGCTAAATTATCGAACGACTATATCAACGACAGTACATTTGTTTCAACGCCATAATATTCGAAAGGCATATAAAGTAATCTATTCAAATCAACAGTTTTTAACCGACCTCAAAAGGAGGAGGTTCTCAATTCGTTTGTAGGTATAATATTTTTTTATGTATGTTCACCGATATTTTCGTAAGTTATATTTCGGATCTCAAAATTTTTTTGAGTTGGTCCCATTTTCACCAGTCCACGATCTGATGATGGGATCTAGGAGAAATCGAGGGAAACTCTCAAATTTTATAGGCATATGTACCGCGTTTCACATATTTTCTGAAGTTATATTGACATTTGCTTCTTGCAATCATAATTTTATGATGCTGAGCTGATGATGGAAGGTCAACTCCTTAATAGCTGGGAGTAAAAGGATAATTCTTTCAATACTGTATACATATTAAGACTACTAGTTATAATATAAGTAGTAGTACAGGTGAGCTGAAGCAATAGGGTGAAAAAACGGCACCGCCTTCAACAATATATCAAATTCATACCCAGATAATTATAAATGTTCGTATTATATTATTTTGTAATTTTTAGTAAGTCGGGTTTTTGGTTTTTTTCAAATAAAGTGATCTATTTAAATCAACAGTTTTTATTGCAAATAATCAATCACACGTAAATAATTAACTAAATAATTGTAATGTCAACGTGATTATTACTTCTTAAATCAAATATGTAGCATAAGTACAATTATAAATAAACAAAAATATCCTCTACACATTACTTATAAAAATTAAATATTAATATTATTAGCCACTGCCTTCAAAAATTCACTATTATTCATATTTTGTTTGTTCCTCAATATTGCCAAAAGGGACTCTTCTAAGCTCCTTCCTCTTTTTCTTGGCCTTTCGTCACCGACAAACGCTTTTGCTTTTATAATCACGTGTTCAGTAGATATTTGTTCTTTTATCAGTTCTCGTATAGTCGCATATAATCCAAGTTTACGATTATTAAGTAGGCTGTTCCAGCGTCGGTGCCACGCTTCTACGTTATTTTGTGTTCGGGGTAATCTGATTTCATTATTGCCATGAACAGACCATAGCAATGGAGAAAATTTGGGTGGAGATCTTGAAATTGAAATTTTTGTTCCATTTAATTTTGATTTGATTGCTCCTGACACATAAAATTGTTCAAACCAAGTGGTCACGGGTTCAGCTTCAGGAGGTAAAACGTGGTCTTTTAAAACTTGAAATGCAGAAGGTATTTCTTGTGCAGGTAAATATGCAAGAGCAATAATTTGACGCAGTTTTAGTGAAAAGTCATTGTCTTCTCCATAACGAGTTGCTAATCCACTTGACTGAATATGTCGCCACAGACTTTGGCCTAGGTGAAATAAGCATCCTTTATGAATTGCTTCTGGGAATTCGATTTTTCATAGCTGCAATTTCAAAATCCGTGAGAATATAATGTGGATTTAATTCAATGTCGACCTCAGAGGCAAAGAGTTTAAGTTGCTTAAAAAATTGGAGATAACTTTCTTGAGATTTATTTGTAAGCAAACAATATAATAGTGGCACAATTTTACGGCAATTTTCCAAGCCGACTGCACCATGGATCGAATACAGTTGTTTGAACAAATTTGGACACGTCTGAAACGTGCCGTCCATTATCCAGAAAAAAGACTCGCTAAGCAGTTTTACGTTCTCTTTGGTACAAAATATGAGTAAACGTTGATTGTCTCCATATTTATCATCACGAACTAAAAATGGTTGGTTTGCAGCTTCTTTATGGTCGTCTGGAATATTAATTTCATCCAAAGAAGTAGGTTCTCTAGGCAAGTTCTTTGAACGAGTGCGCCGGATTAACCTTCTACAGGCATTTTTGCTTGGTAAAGAGCAGGCACTTGTGCTGGGTATGTTAAGGAGATTTTTGTTTATAATTTGTGCGAGCGTCGCGGTGCTTGATGCTGCATCTATTTTCAATTTATTCTTGAAATTCATGCTTTGTATTTTCCCAGCGTCAGGCGCATGACTATGCTCCTTCATATGATTTACAATATAATGTCCTATATTATCTATTTTCGTAGCAATAGTACTTGTACACTGTAAATTGTTTTTCATCGCACAACTCCAATAGTGTCTATCGTTCACTTTTTTACATAGATAGAAACGATATCCCTCATGTATTATTAAGTTTTTTAGTTTTGTACTCTTTTCAATAACGACATAGTCCGACATATCGACCACTGTAAACTAGAATCACCACGTTTAGAATTATATTTGCACACTTTTCTTTGTCAACAATCTCGCAAATAAACAAACAATCGTACATTAAAAAACCGGCCAAGTGCGAGTCGGGCTCGCGCACAAAGGGTTCCGTAGCAGCAAATATAATAAAAATCAACCTATCTCAAAAACTATAAGAGATACTTTGATCAAACCAAAAATCGTTGAAAGAGTTAATTAGCATGCATCACCTCTATTTTTTTTAGAATTTTATACCCCGTAGTTATAAAAATAGAGGGGGGGGGACATACTTTTTACGACTTTGAGAGCTGATATCTCAAAAACCGTTAACTTTAAGAAAAATGTTTTTTAGAAAACTTTATATCATTTTAAAAGACCTTTCCATTGATACCCCACACGGGTATGTACATCGAAAAAAAAAATTTCATCCCTCAGTTACATGTATGGGGGCCCCACCCCAATTCTTTTTACTATTTAGTGTCATATTTTTGTAGCGGTTCATACAACACATATTCCCATCAAATTTCATCACTGTAGTACTTATAGTTTCCGAGTAAATCGGCTGTGACAGACGGACAGACGGACAGACGGACATGACGAAACTATAAGGGTTCCGTTTTTGCCATTTTGGCTACGGAACCCTAAAAAAGGAAGGCAGTTCAAAAAGACTTCTTGACGTTAGTGGCATCGAGAAGATGCGTTCATAAAAATATTTTTAGCGCGTATTCCGTTGGCGTATTCAGACCAACTATTTAAAAATATATATTTTATCCCGATTTTTTTTCTATCAGGATTAAGATAATAATCACTTTGACAATACAATGATTTAATTAATTATTTACGTGTGGTTGTTTGTTTGCAATAAAAAATTGTAAACAAAAAAAAAACCGCCTTCAAAAACCCGACTTACTAAAAATTACAAAATAATATAATACGAACATTTATAATTATCTGGGTATGAATTTGATATATTGTTGAAGGCGGTGCCATTTTTTCACCCTATTGCTTCAGCTCACCTGTACTACTACTTATATTATAACTAGTAGTCTTAATATGTATACAGTATTGAAAGAATTATCCTTTTACTCCCAGCTATTAAGGAGTTGACCTTCCATCATCAGCTCAGCATCATAAAATTATGATTGCAAGAAGCAAATGTCAATATAACTTCAGAAAATATGTGAAACGCGGTACATATGCCTATAAAATTTGAGAGTTTCCCTCGATTTCTCCTAGATCCCATCATCAGATCGTGGACTGGTGAAAATGGGACCAACTCAAAAAAATTTTGAGATCCGTCTATAACTTACGAAAATATCGGTGAACATACATAAAAAAATATTATACCTACAAACGAATTGAGAACCTCCTCCTTTTGAGGTCGGTTAAAAACTGTTGATTTGAATAGATTACTTTATATGCCTTTCGAATATTATGGCGTTGAAACAAATGTACTGTCGTTGATATAGTCGTTCGATAATTTAGCTTTTCGGTGAAGTGGCTCATCGGTAAAAAGGCCCGTCGGTCAAATGGATCTTCGATAATATGACGGTTGGGAAATGGGTTTCGACAAAAAGACTTTCGAAGTCTAGTCCGACACCCATTCCAGCTAGTCCCTCCCTCCCCTTTCCACTCCCGAACGACACGTGCTGGACAGCGCTGCCATCCACATACAATGCAGGCGCTGGTGGCTCGGACTAAGAGGTTGAGCTCCTCATTTCTGCCCCGTGCCATTAAGGCATGGAATGCCCTTCCAGCTCATGTTTTCCCTCCCTCCTATGATCCCGGGCACTTCAGGCGGGGCGTGAAACGGCATTTAAGCAGGCCTTCAGGGTGAGTGCGACAGGCTCAATACGATCTATTGTGCCTGTCGACCTCATATTTGGATCTCACTTCCGCTTACCATCAGGTGGAGTGAGGTCATCTTGTTAGCCTTTTATAATAAAAAAATAAAAAAAAACAAAAAAGATGGTATATCATAAAGCACTAAAATGATAATAAAACTATGTTTTGTTAATAATTTTGATTACCACGATTAACAATGAAGCTTGAAATCCTTTTATAATTATGTTGTCTATATTTATTTTTTATTCACAACGACCTGTCACCAGGGTGACGGTTCTGACAAAGTATAATGGCAAATCGACATTGACAGTTTATTGTTTTCTTCTTTATTTTATTTGACTTAACTTTGAGTAAGAAAACTCTTTTTAGAAAACGTTTGTATAGGAAAAGAAAAGGGCTGTTTTAAGGGGTTTTCCGGAAATTATTCGAATTTTTCTCGCCGTTAAAACCATCCTTGAACGCCAAGGAACATTTAAAAACATGACCAAATGGTCCAGCCTTTGTTAAATTATACGCTTAACAACACATTTTGCATTTAATTTTTATATTATAGATATACTTTAATAACAACACTTTTGGTCATCTTAGACATTGATGGTGCTAGTATCCCAGATAACTTTCCCATGTTAACTTAGTACGCCGTTACTGTTGCATAAAACTTCAAAAGCAAAACCGTAGATCTTACCGGCAGTGACCAATTCACGTAGTCCGCGAAATGCAACGGACGAAACATATCTACGTACGAGTAGTATAGTAGTATGGTTTGCTATATTACATCACGCAAAATAATATTCAATCCAATGTTCTACGATATATAATCTGACCTGCTTATTTGAGCTTTTCTAAGCTAAGAAGCATCGGCCTCTCGACATCCCTCTTCGCTAAAAAAGTACACGCATTGTTAGGGTACCGTAAAAAAAAGAAGATTTTGGAAAGAAGGGTTTGCATAATATTGTTGAAGAAAAGTTACTCATGCTTTCGAGTGCAATATTAAGTATTCTTACGTCGGTTTTGGTATAAAAATGGGTACTCTGTTGGTTCTCGCCGAAAGCTGTACGTAATATAAACGAGAAATACATAAGTATTATGCCGACTAGGATAGGCGCCAAAACACTGCCCTGACGTACACCCCGGAAGATACCAAACGGATCTGATGCGTTCCTATTAAAAACGATTGCGCCCCTCATGGCCCTCATATCCTTGTGGAATCTCAAGTTAAATTCATGGTTCAACTGAACTTGTTTTTACAACTTTTTGTTTCTACTTTATTATCCAATTTTTTTGGTAATCGTAAAAGACTACTGCAGTCCGACGTTTATTGTTGCCGATATCCTGTCTAAATAACATAGGGAAACCACTTTGAATATCGTTATACGGTTAATGTCAGGAAAGCTTGTGTTCTTTCTAGTCTTGGCGCATGATAAAACAGTAAATTGTCATGTAGTAAAAAAGTCATAGTCGTAGTCCAAGTCTAAAAAGGTCATAAAATTCACACCCTTATTCAAGTCAAGTCTGATCAGGAAAGAAGTCATATCTTTTCTACTTTGGCGTATTTCTGATATTAGTGCCATTAATTAGCGTGGTCTCTGCTCAGATAGTGAAAATTATCCATGTCTTTTACATGTCTAATGCGTTTGGATGCGTTCTTAAAACTTATACATTTCCTCGTCATATTAGTTTTTCAATTGGTGGTACAAGTAATACAACATTGTATCCTTACTACCATTAAAGAAAATCAAGAATTTTCTAAAATCGGCTTCACATACTCGTATTATTAGTGTCGATTTTTATTATATACCCAAAATCGGCTACACATCTTGTTATGACATGTGTGCTTTTTTAAATTCTTGGATGCACATGCTGTTACCATTTCTATAGTTTACATGAAAATAATTATGATAACCATCACTTAGCAAAATTTTTCTTCGGCCTCGTCGCAATATATTCAATTCAGAAATCTAAGCTGCGTTGCACATTGTAATAAACAATTAATAGTTGAATCGGTTTATTCTTACACGAAACGCAAACACAATATAATATATTTTTAAACAATTCAATTTGTTTTCTATAAAAACCCAAAGTCCGCCGTCATTCCTAATACAAGCACGAGCCCGTCTTCTCACTTCTGTTGTAGTTATTTTCAGCATCATCTCCATCTTTATTGTGTTAAAAGCAGCATTTATTCTCTCTATCAATTCCTCTCTTGTGTTTATCTCAACATTTGTGTACACCAGTTCTTTGGCCTGACCCCGAACGAAAAAGCCAATTGGGGTCAAGTCTGGTGACCGTGCAGGCCAAGAGATGGGCCCATCTCTTACCATCCAGCTGTTAGGGAAGCATTGATCTAATTGTTCCCTTACAATTAAATGCATCTGCTCCCCGCAAGCCAACCTCCGGTGATATTGGCCATTATTAGCAATTTATTGCAAAAGTTTGGGTTTTTATAGAAAACATCAAAGCAAGTATTTAAATACAGTATAGTGAAACTTCGTCTAAGACAACCATGGCTCAAATGGTTCTAAATGGTCTATACTACCTTCGCCTCCAAGCTTTGCACCCATCTTCAAGTCACCCTGTATAATATATAACTATTATTATTATTAAATTATTATAAAAGTAGTCAAACCTACAATTCAATAAAATTACGTACCATATAACATACCATTTAGTCAGTGGCACTACTGACATGAAGGTCCATACGTTTTCGCTTGTAACACCAATAGTACTAGTCAGTAAGTAGTACGACGTGTAACTATTTGCCATCCGTCCGGGTTTCCCCGGATTTGTCCTAGTTTCAAGTTTTTCCGTTTACAATATTAAATATCCATAACAAGTACATACACACAGTCATAATAATTTTTTTATTGTTTAATATAATTTACCTTGTACACTCCGAATATAAGCAAGACGCAGGCGACTAATCCCAAGGTGCTGCAGGCAAGCAGCGTTATGTTCAACGATACGGTGACTGTAACAAAAACAAACCAAGTCAAACAGGCAATTATACAGTTCCACACAGCAATCACCACATGACATAACAGGAAACACTTATATATTCATGCTCTTTGAGTGACTTTAGAAGAAACACGAATGTAAAGGAAAGGCAAGCTGTAGCATTTTATCTTGTTGCATTCCAGAAAATGTCTTTTTATTCTATGGTCTTGAATTAATTAACTACCCAAAAGTCGTAAATTTCATCTCTCGCGTCAGTAACATAATACGATGTGAAAATTAGGCAACGGGAAATTAATTAAGTCGCGGCTTTTGTGTTTGGCAGTGCTCGTGATGATCTTTCATTTTTTGTTTCTATATTTAGGTAGCATGACCTGGTTTATATACGTGACTACCTGTAAATAGTGTGTATGACACAAAAAAGCGCCAATGGTCCAGTGGTTAAGGTCGTTGCTCGCCGTACGTACCACTGTGTTTTCAAAGTTGAAATTCATATGTACGAATATTTAAGAAATTTGGGTGGAGTTTTCTTTATTCTCTTTTATCCAAGCAACTATTGGGACCCTTTTTATAGGATTTATATGCATCCGTAACAAATGAGTTGATAGGCTATCGATTTATTGCAATTTATTAAGATTAACATCTTTCACACTTCCATGCAACTTGTTGCAGGATCTGCAAGCGTATAATATGGCTCCGACATTAGCAATTCAACATGATTTAAAACATCTTCAAAAGACTTTTTAGCAGATGTTTAGTGTTTCTTCTAAACCATCTTCAAAAGACTTTTATAGCAAATGTTTACCGTTTCTTCTAAACCATCTTCAAAAAACTTTTTAGCAGATGTTTACTGTTTCTTCTAAACCATCTTCAAAAGATTTTTTAGCAGATGTTTACTGTTTCTTCTAAACCATCTTCAAAAGATTTTTTAGCAGATGTTTACTGTTTCTTTTACTTTTTATTAAGAAGAGTAGTTAGAGTAATAAAATAAGACAAACAAAAATTTTCTACGTGAAAAAGTGAATTGTGGTAACGATTATATTTCGCGGTTTCATGCATCGTCAATCAATTTAGGAGCGGCCAACATGGTATACAGGGCGCCAGTGATGGCGCAAACAATGCAAGTGGGAATAAATTATAACAAGATGACAGAGAAATTGCAGGCAAAATTTTCAAGCTTTCCATCCCACGGGTGAAAATGAAGGTTTGGGGCGGTAAATAAATAATTTTTAGGAAAATTGCAAATAGGAAACGTCATCAGTTTGATTTGTGGGCAACAAACTATGATAGATATCTACTATATAGTAGAATCGTACTAGAATTTGAAGATCTACTTGTTGTTTACGTCTAGTTACATACCTATGTCATTTTGGGAATACACAAGCACTAGCATAAATATTTTTTAGTTCATATTTCACAAACAAAATATACCTCACAAGATAAGAAGTTAATACTTCAACATAGTTGTGAAAATGAAAATAAACGATATTTTACACTCAACTTCTTAACAAAATAAAATTCCGTTAAACGAAAAAATAACGAGAGTTAAAAATAATTTGCAAGATTTTCTGTTATCTTTCCTCCGTAAAGATATTGTTGAAGTTATTCCGAAGAATTTGGAGATTTAAAGTTGGTTCAAAGAATAAATTAAAGTTTTGTGCGCGGTTCTCTCAATAAATTAAGATGGCGTTTGAAGGAAGTAAAGGGTGGCAGGCAGAGGCGGGGGGGCCAGTTTGTTACTGTTCAAGCCCATTGTTCACACTGAAATAACACAATTATTATACACAATGAAAACCGAATTTGTGCCGTAATTAGCTTCCGTAAATGAAAACTGTTTCGTAAATTACACAAAAGATTACTTTTGTATGGTAATGATGAATTCATTAGTGTCTCGACGACAGGGACATTTGTATTTTTTTATATTCTAATTTAATACAGAGATAAAGAAGTACGTATCTTGTATTATTTTATTTAAATGAAATAAAGGTCAATCCTTCCTATTGGTAAACGTAAAATTACGTGCAAAATCAAACACTGTCCCTATTGAATGGTCTTTTATGTTCAAAAAGTCAATATAGCTAATAAAGTTTATTTAAACCATAGCATTTGTTTTTTAAGGTATGCTGCTTTAATGCTAAAATCAGTTGTTTTTAATATTCTAAATGTTTAAGGCTCTGTGGCACCTTTTTGCGCCCCCGTGCATTTAAATTATTAAAGCAAGGATACGAAACAGGAAAGCTAAAAAGAAGAGAGCAAGACTTACTAGGTGTAATTTTACCAGGTTCCAAGAAGCTCTCGGATTGAGGCTCGTCTACGCCGCCGTTCAGAAACCGCTGCTCCACGTCGATGAAATGCCCCATGGTTATTATGGCGACTGCAAAGTACACCTGTACGGAAAATAGAAGAATCAGTCATCAATTATTTCCCTTCAGTCATATTCGTAACTCAAGTTTTATAACCAGCTACGTAACCAGATTTTTTTTTACTGTCTCGTAACTAGTTATTAAAAAAATCAAAAACAATCGATACCTTAATTTGCAAACCTACTAACCCCTGTGAAACAAATTTTACGGGAGAGACTTAAAACGTCATAATAAAAAAAGGAGTTGATTGATTTGGTTTAAGCAATAATTGAAACTAAAAGTGGAGTTGACTGTTCTTATCTTTAACTTTAGCAGATCAATACAATCGTACAAACAAATTGTGTTTTGTTGAAAATAATTAATTTTCGTGTGGCAACGTTCTTTTGGTTCTCCACCCTCACGGGGACTATTTGGGCTTTCCTTTGGTTGAGGATCCTCCACTGCTCAACAAACCGCAGCTTGTACGTTACACCCCCATTAGGTCTGAACTGCAGAGCTCTCAGATCAGTAACCTGTAAAAAAACACTTGATTTTAGAAAGTCTCCCTAAATAATCACATAGCTACCAAACATGTAGAAAGAAGGTCTTAAGTCATTATAAGTTGAAACAAAACATGCAAATTGAAAGAAAATTAGTGTATACCTTTGGATCCCTTTCATTTTCCCTGGACGAATGGATTTATAAAAAGCTATTTGATTAAAATCCTTGAAGTAGGGAAATGTCAAATATTCACATTTGTATTTTTTGTTATTGGTCTTTGCCTTTGTTATTGGGCATGTATGGTTTGGTTTTTCAGCCGCTTCTCAATCATGAGATGCATGCTGTTCACCTCCATTTGTGTGTGCCCAACTTCGAGTATTTATGAGTTATTGTTATGTTATAATATATTGATACATTAATGAAGGCATTACTAAGAACTACTTTGGGGTTTTGATAGGTACAACGTTACGTTACGTTATTGGAATTGCAATCCTCTTTATAGACTGTATAAAGTTGTTGCTTAGATAAAATTTCGGGTTGCAAGTACAACATAGAGGTTCTTTGCCGGCAGTAGTGAGAAGGTAGTTTAGGTAATTCGTCCAGAAAACTGTCCATAAATTTATTTTCTGAGGAACTGATTGTATTACTAGCAGAGTCCGCTGCCCGATTATTAGGATTATTTTCACCCGTTTTGGTTACTTGTGATGCCTTTTCTTCTTTCCAAGCCCAGCATTGGTAAGTAGTTATAGAAAAGGTGTATATGAACAAGATCTTACACACTCTTATCATTTGATCGTTTTTCTTTAAATAATATACAGGGTGTCCCAAAAAGTAGTGTCAAGCGGAAGTCCTGAGATAGAACACCTTGTGGGGCATCCGAAACACCCCCATGTATGTTCCGCGATTTTTTATAGTTTTCGATTTATGATTTTTTTTCTAAAATTTTGAGAACAACTGACCTAACCGACTAAAAATATTGAAGAGAAAAAAGTATTTGACTTTTTTGAGTAATTCTTTTTGCAAATCAATTTTCATGAGTTTTTCTTTAATGTCTAAAATATTTGTCTCCCTAACTTATGTGGAAATTATCAAAACGATGGTACAAACTGAAAAGTTACGTTCTGTAAATAATGTCTTACAATTTCACCGTTAAATTTTAAATATTAGGAGGTAGCTGCATGGCTTCTTCAAAAACTGCGGCAGACTCTCAGCTTTCATAATAATTAATAAAAACTGGTACTTAATGGGCTACTTTTGGCTGAAATCGAACTTCAAAGACAGAGAGGTGGAAAAATCATAAAATTTTCCCATTTCATTATTTGGACATTTCATTATTTCTAAAGTTAATAAGATTGTTAACAATCAAAATTATACCAGAAATGCTAAGAAATAACCACTTGAAAGTTTAATTTGTGATACTTAAAAAAATTATTAATTTACAAAATGGGAACTTAATTGAAAAAAAAATGTTTTTTTTTTTTCATTATTTATTGCAAAAAGTTCATAAGTCAAAGTTTATTAAAGTCCGTAAAGAAAGCAAAGTTCGTTAAGTTCGTCGTAACAAAGGTATACGTATTGCATGTGAAAACAGTGTTAGCGCAATGAAACTTAAATTAAACAAAAAACAAGCATCCAAATGTTTGCATCTGAGTGCTCCTGTATTAAATTCAGGTTTGTTAACAAATTGACTAACTTTCGAAATAATAAAATGTCCAAATAATACTTGCTCATCAAATGGTTAACTTTATGATTTTTCCACCTCTCTGTCTTTGAAGTCCGATTTCAGCAAAAGTAGCCCATTAAGTACCAGTTTTTATTAATGATTATGAAAGCTGAGAGTCTGGCGCAGTTTTTGAAGTTACTTAGGAGTCATGCAGCTACTTCCTAATATTTTAAATTTAACGTTGAAATTGTAAGACAATATTTACAGAACATAATTTTCAAGTTTGTACCATAATTTTGAAAACTTCCATATAAGTTATGAAGACAAATAATAATAAATAAATAATAAATAAATAAAATTGTATTCATTTTCCACCAGAATATCATAAATGCTTACACAACTAACATTATGAGGTTAGATCTTAATATATAATATATCATAATAGTAAACAGATGACAAACCAAACATAACAGTAAAATAAAGAAGTAAAAAAAAGAAAAAAATAACAGATAAAAAGAAAAAACTAAAAATAGGTTGTGCGAGCATACAATATTTTGGGGGACTGGAGCCTAAACTATAGTAGTAACTAACAAATATTTTAGGCATTCAAGCAAAACTTATGAAAAATGATTTGCAAAACGAATTACTCAAAAAAATTAAATACTTTTTTCTTCAGAATATTATCAGTCAGTTAGGTCAATTATTCTCAAAATCTTAGAAAAAAAATCATAACTCGAAAACTATAAAAAATCGCGGAACATACATGGGGGTATTTCGGATGCCCCACGAGGTGTTCTGTCTCAGGACTTCCGCTTGACACTACTTTTTGGGACACCCTGTATAACCATTGAATTTACACTATATGATTGCACATGACAAATAACAAAGTTAAATTAAACTACTAGGCCCACAGTATAGTAAAAACCTTACCACAAACATATCAACTCCAAGCATCACACCAAAACTACCATAAAGAAAATATAATAACTCCAATCCCCTTATAAAGTTTTAAAAAAACATGTATAAATAGTAGTACAAGGCTGTTTAATCATAAATTCACTTACCTTTGTATATCTTCTACTGTTCTTAAACTCGAAAGAGTGATAAAACACAGTTTTACCACTCGTTTTGAAAATAAATCTTCGGGAGCACACGTACGCTTCTGTCACGCCATACAAAATGACCGACTACGCGGAAGATATTCGATTATATTGTCAAAATCGATGCGTTTCGTTTCACGCGGAGCTGTTTGATTTTTAAATAGCATTAAAATAGCAATTTACACCAATACAGTTGGGAATCATGGATATGTCACCGGAAAATAACAAGAACGGTAAATTTATAATTTTCCTAGGAAAGTTATAAACTTTCGTAGGATTCTACACGAGAGATAAAATGTATTATTTTACGCCAAAATTTTAGGAAGTTAATCAATTTGCGACGTCGTGTGGTACATTTACAAACTGACGGATATTAATTCGTAAGATTCTAAGCGGTTCGGCCAATCAGTGTTTAATTTTACGCTTCTTATAAAACGGAAAATAACACACAGCTCTCTGATTGGTTGACGCTATCAGTGGCAATGCTTATGTCCATAGACTTAGGTAAAATCAGCCACTCATCATGGGTACTAGTATAATAAACTTAGCAAAATAAAACTATTTTCACGGTTCCAATACAGTTATAACAATAAAAACAATCAAAAACACAGCAGCGAACCGGTTTGTTTATGTTTCGCGGCGAAAAATGGCGGCGGAGAGGGAGAGGAAGGAGCACGTGACTTATTCAGCCAATCAGAGAGCACATGGGGGTCCGTTTCTGTTGACGTATAATTTTACGCGTGTGTTCCGTAATATTATCAATTTACGAAAACGCGTACGTAAAATAATACATTTTATCTCTCGTGTAGAATCCTACGAAAGTTTATAATTTTACTAGGAAAATTATAACATTACGGTTCTTGTTATTTTCCGGTGACATACCTATCTATATATTATAATTTCAAGAAATAGAGCAAAAAATCTGTTTTGCCGGTATCAGAAGGTGATTTTTGTGAAAAAGTGGAGTTATTAGGTTTGCAAATGAAGGTATCGATATTGATGTTTTTAATGAAATTAATCCTAAAATGTCATAATGAAGCGGAGTGTTAAAACATGAATGGGGATATAATCTCCAAACAGTGGCCCAAACTTATTTACTTTTTTTTCAGTCTTCGATTGTCTATTTGATTGAAGACTAATTTCAGCGTCGATCTCATCGTAGTTCTTGTTTTTTCGTGTCTTAGCATTGTCTTTGGTGTTTTTGATTTTTCATTATTTTAACACAATGTCAAGAACTAAGGCGAAAGATGGGTTTCTATTTCCTATGAACCGGTTTATTCAAGAATGCCATCCTTCTAAGTGCGTAACATCTTCTTAGTAACACCATTTTTATTAACATTCACACGGAATGTAAATATTTCACATTCCGTTACCGTTTCCAAAATATTAAACTGTCTAAAATTATTTATCTAATATTCGTGGCGACTTCATACTGACTGGATGATATTGAAGGTACATACAGGGTGTAACAGGAGGGGTGGATCATCGTAAGTCAATCGATGGAGGACTTCAATACCTATTGATATAACCCCCATGTATGTTCAGCGATTTTCAATAGTTCCAAAGTTATTGAGATTTTTGTGAAATTTTTGTAAGAAACCGAAATTCAGTATAAAAGTCTTCACTGTAGCTTAAGTACTGGACCTGCTTGCATGATTTTTTTTCTAGAAGTAGTTCAATAGTAGGTCTTTATAATTACGATACCGATTTGAGTCATAACCCTATCATATTGGAGTAAAAAAAAAATTCTTCATAAAAGTTTTACGAATCGAATTGTGTCTACCAACTTTCAAAGCCTCCAGTGAAAAAAAAGTGCCTGTGTTTTTTTTCTAGAACTTATTTTAAAAACTACCTGCATTCATGGATAGTATACCCTGAAAATTTCATACCGCTACTGCCAGAGAATAAGAACGAAAATTGAACGCGAATGGCACAGGTGCCATAAATCAGTGTTTTTATTTTTCATGTAAAACTTTAATTTTAAAATAAAACGATATGGTTAAGCAAATTCATGCTATGTTAGTAACATTAGTAGCAGTAATTTTACAGAATTGAAAATTGAAGGGGTGAAAATCAAACAAAGAAAATTTACATAATTTTTGTTAATTATTTTTTTTACAGTAAGTGTTCATATTTGGCGTCATTATTAGCTATGCATATACTACACCTTTTTACAAAGGTTTTTCGGATGTTGCAAAATGCTACTACTACATTTTGCCTTCCACAACCTCCAAAAAAGCTTTAAAGAAGGCCTAAGCTATGCATAGCCAATAATAATGCCCATTATGAACACCTACTGTAAAAAAAATAATTAACAAAAATTATGTAAATTTTCTTTGTTTGATTTTCACCCCTTTAATTTTCAATTCTGTAAAATTACTGCTACTAATGTTACTAACATAGCATAAATTTGCTGAAACATATCGTTTTATTTTAAAATTAAAGCTTTACGTGAAAAATAAAAACACTGATTTATGGCACCTGTGCCATTCGCGTTCAATTTTCGTTCTGATTCTCTGGCAGTAGCGGTATGAAATTTTCAGGGTATACTATCCATGGATGTAGGTAGTTTTTAAAATAAGTTCTAGAAAAAAAACACAGGCACTTTTTTTTCACTGGAGGCTTTGAAAGTTGGTAGACACAATTCGATTCGTAAAACTTTTGTGAAGAATTATTTTTTTACTCCAATATGATAGGGTTATGACTCAAATCGGTATCGTAATTATGAAGACCCACTATTGAACTACTTTTAGAAAAAAAATCATGCAAGCAGGTCCAGTAGTGAAGCTACAGTGAAGACTTTTATACTGAATTCCGGCTTCTTACAAAAATTTCACAAAAATCTC
The DNA here is from genome assembly GCA_039566165.1 of Maruca vitrata. NCBI lineage: Eukaryota > Metazoa > Arthropoda > Insecta > Lepidoptera > Crambidae > Maruca > Maruca vitrata. The sequence goes on from CM076911.1 coordinate 7,116,178, forward strand.
AATAACTTTGGAACTATTGAAAATCGCTGAACATACATGGGGGTTATATCGATAGGTATTGAAGTCCCCCATCGATTGACGATGATCCACCCCTCCTGTTACATCCTGTATATTACATAGTTTGGATTTTATTTGATAATTTGAATGCTGGTAAAGTTATGAGGAAACCATATTATAAACTGTTTTAAAACCGAGACCATATCGGAATAGACTAGTGAAGCATTAAAAAATTCCGTGATTAATATGCTGCATAAAATATTCATGACCTTCCGATAGTTCGGTCACTGCACATCGAAGTAAAAGGGCTGACATTAAACACGACCACGCCTATTTTTACACTACACCAGGTTTAGGAGCCGCAGTGAGATGAGGATCTCTTTTTATAGCCTATTTCTTGGAAGTGGATCAAAGTTTACCTGTTATATGTTTGTCATAAATTATATCCTTTTCAGAAATGATTCCAAAGAGGAAATGCCACCGGATGTTCAACATATACAGACAATAAACATTTCTTAGTAATTCGCCATCGTAGGTTAGAAAGTAGGTATGATAGAAATGGATATATGAATTGTCACGTCAATATATTGAGATATCTCAGCCTAAAAATGTTGTATTTTCGGTTGAAATTGATTTTGTCGCCACGGTGGATAAATAGCCACAATAATCCCGATTGTCAGCAGTGGCGATATACGGCACAAATATTGTCACGGAGAACAATAGTTAGTGATAATAGTTACAGAATATAATATTGTATTATCGGTGAAATCAAACTATAGCAAGTGTTGTCAGTGTCGAATGAACCAACGCCAATACGTAATTACGTCCCGTTCCACACTAATTTTAAATAACATAATATCATGTTTACATAAATATATAAAAATAGAATTGCATTACTATGATGGCTAGAACTAGCTTTGTCATCATCGGCTTTGCGGGGCAGCGGATGGTTCTCTCCCCTAATATTTCTTGCATATAATTCGTTCAGGTACACTCGTACTTACCATTGTGTATATTGCTGCTGCGTAACATCCTCGGCGAAGGCTGCGCCAGCAGCAGCAGGATTGGATAATCGCCATCGCGCCTTCTGTAAAGAATCATCGTCTGTAAGCTGACCATGAAAAAATATTTTCTTAACATTTGGAGCAATTTGTCACTATGTTAATGAATTTTCCCTGTTTTAGCCTTGGCCGTCAAACCTAAACAAATTAAATTAATTAATTGACAAAAGCCACTGCTTTTCTTGAAATTGGACAAAAAACAAGAACATAAATGAAAACGATCCTGAATTAATGCTGCTGTAGTGGTGTAGATATCATACGAATATACAAACATTGCCTCTTCGTAATTGGTCAGCTGTGTCACTGGCACATATTTTTTGAAATTCGTACATGACTCTCAGAAAATATTAAATAATAAATTGATTATTTCGGGTAAATCCCTTAAATAAAGTTCTTTTGTCCCATTTAGATCTAACGAGAGGAGCATAAAAAGGTCGTAACAAATCACTTCCTGATAGGAATTGCAATAAACACACATCACTGATACAAATTGCGTCTTCTAAACTGGAAATACCGAATATTTTGATCATATCCATCTTTATTGACAGAAATATCAACTCTCTAGAAACCTTGGTTGACGTGCATAATTGGTTTAAACATTGTTTTGTGAAAACTGCACTGGAGATAGTATTTAATAAAACATGTTCATAATTATTAATAAAAAATATGTACGTTGCATTAGAAGCGCAGTCAACGTTTATCACACTTTTTTGGTCTCTTCTATATTACTGTAGTGCTATGTGAGACCTCATTTCATAAACATCTTCATGTGACTCATTATTAGATAAATCTTGAATGTATTTTACATTTGATGGATTTTTGGAAATATTTATAACTTAAACTAACTTTTTTGATATTTTGATTAAATAAATATAAATAAATATAAATATTTCACAACATCACATACATTGATCTGATCCCGTGGTAAGTAGCTTAAGCACTTGTGTTACAGGTATCAGAATCAACAGTGGATACACAAATATACTTAAATATATTTAATAATACACCCAGACACGGAACAAACACCGATGTTCGTCACACAAATATTTGTCCCGAGTGGGAATCGAACCCACGACTCTTGAAACCGTAGGTAGTAAACCTGGGTCACTAACCACTGTTCCACCGAGCCAGTCGAAGCCGAGTTAGATTAGTAATGTACTCTAAACACAAAATATCTAGGGCAAAGTTATTCATTAATTTAATTTCACTGTTATGTTTATAAACTAACTGCACAAGTTGCCATTTTTTATAAATTTTATACGATTTTTTTTTACCGTTTCGGCCAATTTCGCCTCTTCTCTCCAATTTTCGCTAAAAGAAGGTTCCTCACAAATTATCGAATCAGTAGGGAATCGTTGATGAGTGTATCATTGTGTGTCATTTTGATTTATTTTTTCTTTTTCAAACTGCACATGTTAATTCGATGGCCCCACCGAATAAACGTGTAATAGCCATTGCACAAAAAAATTTTTTTTTGGTATTTCGTTACCTTAGCCTCTCCTCTACCTCCCCAATTTTTTTTAGAATTTTTTGATCATAAACAAGCCTGTAATTGCATTAAAAACCTTTTTTCCACGGAAATAATATATTTTTTTGTCACAAGAATATTATTATAAGTGACTATTACATGCTTCATACTTTCTCTGTTTCACAAGAATAAACGTGTATAAACAGCAAAACGTTTGATATTGTTAGTTCTTTGTTGTTAAGTATAGGCAATATGCGTTTGCACGTTTATTCGTGTATATTTTTTTGGTCCTTTTTTGAGTAATGTGTCTTGCACGTGAAGTAACTTAGCAAATAATTTTGCATTGTTTCTTACCATAATATGTAAGTTTTATAATTTATTGCTATAAATCAAGCACCAGTATTTCATTATTCTTAATAAAATAAAAAGTAGAGTAAAAGTGCCTTAACCAAATATAAACGACAATCAATTTTTGCAATCGGGTCTCGCAGGGTAATAATAGATAAGTTTTATAATTTATTGCTATAAATCAAGCACCAGCCGTGTGGTGACGGCGTAAGAATACAAAGTGTTGAAGTGGAAGCTATGTATGAGGACATTAGTAGGGGCCATACATAGCTCCAAAACACATTTCACTGTTGTAATGGGAGACTTCAATGCAAAGCTGGGCCGTAGAAGCGATGGTGAGCTGAAAGTGGGACAATTTGGATATGAACATCGGAATCTCAGGGGACAGATGCTAGCTGACTTTATGGAGAAAGAAGGACTTTTTATGAAGAATTCATTCTTCCGAAAGTCGTCGCACAGAAAATGGACCTGGTTGGGTCCGAACGGCTGAACTAAAAATGAGATAGACTACATCATGACCATTAGGAGACGTCATTTCAACGACGTCTCTGTGATCAACAGGATTAAAACCGGAAGTGATCACCGTATCGTTAGAGGCACATTGAATATCAACGTCAAACTGGAAAGAACGCGTCTGGTGAAGTCTACGCTCCGACCATCGATGGCGCATATTCAAAACCCCGAGAGCTTTCAGCTTGAACTGTCAAATCGCTTTCAATGGCTGGACGGCTGTTCATCAGTGGAAGATATAAATAGCAGGCTGTAAACTGAAATTTTCATACGGTACGGTCCAAGTTTTTCAAAAGCCACCGTAAAAAAAAACCTCAAAAACTATCCGACCATACCCGACACCTCATCCTCATCAGGCTAGTCGACGTTTTTTGACGCTGAAAACTTCAGATGAAGCTGAGTCATATAGGCAGCTGAATAGACTGATTAGGAAATCTCTGCGACATGATTTACGCTCCTTTAATACCCAGCGTGTTAAGGAGACAATTAAGCGGAGTGTTCGCAAGATACGCGTCTATTGGGCAAAGCCAACTGACAAAGCTGAAGACTGAAAATGGACGCGTGACGTCAAACAAGTCAGAGGTGCTACGGGAGATAGAGAGGTTCTATGGGCAGTTATATACCTCGGTCTGTGCTGAGCCAGCTATTGTGGCGACAGACCCCAGAGCCAAGCTAACCCGACACTATACCGAAGACATCCCGGACATCAGCCTGTACGAGATAAGAATGGCTCTCAAACAACTTAAGAAAAACAAGACAACGGGGGAGGATGGAATCACTACAGAGCTCCTGAAAGCGGGTGAAACACCGGTACTAAAAGTCCCTCAGAAGCTCTTTTATTTCTCCCCGCTCGACGGCAAAACGCCAGAAGCATGGAACAGGGGTGTTGTGGTCTTATTCTTCAAAAAAGGTGACAAAACCTTACTGAAGAACTACCGGCCCATAACACTGCTAAGCCATGTCTACAAGCTGTTCTCCATCACGAATCGTCTCGAACGCAGGCTTGATGACTTCCAGCCTTCCGAACAAGCCGGTTTCCGAAAAGGCTTTAGTACGATAGAGCACTTACATACGCTGCGGCAGATTATACAGAAGACGGAGGAGTATAATCGGCCACTATGCTTAGCGTTCGTGGACTATGAAAAAGCCTTCGATTCCGTCAAAATTTGGGCGGTTCTTAGATCCCCACAGCGATGCCATGTAGATTATCGGTACATTGAAGTGTTGAAGTGTTTGTATAACAGCGCCACCATGTCAGTCCGAGTACAGGAAAATCGCACGAAGGAAATCCCCTTACAAAGAGGAGTACGACAGGTAGTTGTCATATCTCCGAAACTGTTTACTGCTGCTCTGGAGGATTCCTTCAAGCTGCTTGTATATTGATGACATCGTAGTCATGGCCGAGTCACTGGAAGATCTAGGACAAATGCTCGATGACCTCGATAAAGTTTCCCAACAAGTGGGTCTTAGAATGAACATGGATAAAACAAAAAATATGTTTAATGTTGCACCCACCGTACAAACTGTTGGGAACTTTACTCTCGAAATTGTGGACGAATATATCGTGAGCGTCAAGATGGCGGGACCACGTCTGGTATTGAGAAAATGATGCCACCAGGATTTAATACAGAAATAGTACCAATTTATACTTTCGTAGAAAAATTCTACACCCAATGAATTTGAAATTATTCGATGGAGAAAGTGGTCCCGCCATTATGACGTCAAAATGGCGGGACCACTGTTCAATCTATGAAAAACACAGGATATTATCTTAAACTGAACACACTAAATTTTAATACGATTTAGTACGACTACGTTTAAATCATATTATACCTATAAAACGGTTATTTCAATAAAAAATAAGTATTTATACATTGACATTTGAAACCGCCTACAGAAAAAGTATCTCTCAGTCAGTTATCATTTTTTGGCTCTTATAATTTATTTAGGCGTTTGTTAACATTTTACTTAAGAAGGGTTATTCTAATTTTCTTTATTTTAATTTTTGTACATGTTGGCTACAAAATAAAAGTGCATTAAAATTTTTAAGCAAATAAACATAAATAACTGAATAACCACGTATTGAAAAATGATAAATTCAATAATTAAATTAAAAAGCGACAAACCCTGTTTTAACTGACTTCAAAAAAGGAGGAGGTTTTTAACCCTCAAATTTTATAGGCAAAAGTAAGAAAGAAAGTAAGAAAACATTTCTTGATCATACATTTTAAAAAAAAATACAAAACATACAGATACAAATAATAATTACCGGTAACTATGCATAATTACTAGTGTTCCTGGTAAAGGTGGTGAAAACTATCGAATTAATCACATTTGCCGGTAATTATATAAAATTACCATACCCTTTGTGTAAATGTGGTAAATAATAAAATAAAACTGACTTGACTGGCTCGGTAAAACAATGGTTTTGTTAGTGACCCAGCCTGGCGATTCTAAGAGTCGTGGGTTCGATTCCCACTCGGGACAAATATTTGTGTGATGAATATCGGTGTTTGTACCGTGTGATTATGTAGTTAAGTATGTATTTATAAATAACTTTTCTGAAAACATTTAAAACGCGTAAGATAGATGATTGAAATTTTGCATGCAGGTACCCTAATAGACTTAAAGCTTACTTGCGACGTGATATTGCAAAATTCGATATTGGAAAAAACTTTTGTATTTAAAATCCTGTAGTCCACGCGAACGAAGTCACGGGCACAGCTAGTTATAAAATAAACCAGTCAAGTATCTAGAAACCAAACTTCATGTTTGGTTTTTAAAAAAATACTATCTTATAAAAATAAAGTTAAATAAAATTAACAAATCAAATAACATTCAGTGGAAAGCTTAAAATTCTTTCTCGTCAATATATTTTTGCCGGTTTGAGATTTGTGACATTTGGAATTGCAGAGTACTTGTGATATTTGTCAGCAATGTCAACATTTACCACAGTCGAGCAGGAGTTTTATATAATTACCGGTAAATTTGAATAATTCACTACATTAATCATGTGTGTCGGGAATTATCTATATTTACCGGTGATTATAGATAATTACCGATTGCTCACATTGACCGTAACATAATTACATATATTTAAATAAAATCATATTGAAAAGTTTCTATAATTTTTTTTTTACGACTTGATGATTTATTTTTAATAAAAATATCGATATTATGATTTCATTTTTTTAAATTCATATTTCAAACATACCCAACGATTATTCTATCTGTTCTATGGACATTTCGGGAAATTGACATTACGGGAAAGGGACATTTCGGGAAAAGGACCTTTTGGGAAAAGGGACATTTCGGACAAGATAACATTATGAACCTGAAGGCAATATCCTTCATCCCTTCCTTGAACTTTAGAAAATATGTAAAACGCAGTACATGGGCCTATAAAATTTGAGGGTTAAAAACATCCTCCTTTTTTTTTGAAGTCAGTTAAAACAGAAACCCTGTTTTGCTTGTCGCTTTTTAATTTAATTATTGAATTTATCATTTTTCAATACGTGATTATGCAATTATTTATGTTTATTTGCTTAAAAATGTTAATGCACTTTTATTTTGTAGCCAACATGTACAAAAATTAAAATAAAGAAAATTAGAATAACCCTTCTTAAGTAAAATTTTAACAAACGCCTAAATAAATTATAAGAGCCAAAAAATGATAACTGACTGAGAGATACTTTTTCTGTAGGCGGTTTCAAATGTCAATGTATAAATACTTATTTTTTATTGAAATAACCGTTTTATAGGTATAATATGATTTAAACGTAGTCGTACTAAATCGTATTAAAATTTAGTGTGTTCAGTTTAAGATAATATCCTGTGTTTTTCATAGATTGAACAGTGGTCCCGCCATTTTGACGTCATAATGGCGGGACCACTTTCTCCATCGAATAATTTCAAATTCATTGGGTGTAGAATTTTTCTACGAAAGTATAAATTGGTACTATTTCTGTATTAAATCCTGGTGGCATCATTTTCTCAATACCAGACGTGGTCCCGCCATCTTGACGCTCACAATATATCTCCCTCGGACAGGCAATCCGTTTAGGAAAATCAACTTTAGAGAGAGAGAGGTCAGTAGGCCGATGCAAATCGGCTGGGCAGCGTTCGGGAAACTGCACAACGTGTTCTCGTCCAAAATACCTCAGTGTCTCAAGACAAAGGTGTACAACCAATGTGTGTTACCTGTGATGACTTACGGCGCTGAGACGTGGTGCTTCACAAAAGATCTTTTTAGAAGGCTCAATGTCGCGCAGAGAGCTATGGAGAGGGCTATGCTCGGCATTTCTCTACGTGATCGAATCAGAAATGAGGAGATCCGTAGAAGAACCAAACTTGCTGACATAACCCACCAGATTAGCAAACTGAAGTGGCAATGGGCCGGCCACATAGCACGAAGATTGGACGGTCGTTTGGGCCGAAAGATCCTGGAGTGGAGGCCACGTACTGGAAAGCGCAGTGTGGGACGACCACCTACCAGATGGACCGACGACCTGGTGAAAATCGCTGGGTTTTGTTGGAAAGCTTCGGAGGAGGCCTATGCTCAGCAGTGGGCAGCAATGGGCTGAGAAGACGACAATTTCATTAAAGATTATGTTGGAATTTATTTAGTTCTCAAAATGCTTATAAGATAAGCTGTTTGTTTTTTTTGTTGATTTTTGCTCAATTTCTATAGTAATAAGAAATATCTCTATGAATGTCATAGGCTGATTATTATAAAAATAGTTTCATTGTTATTATTATGATAATAAATAAAAATAATATATAAAAACAGAAGTTTTGTTTATTTTCCCTTTAAAGATTATGCAAAATTTTAATATTACATAGCGTGAATTCATAATGTTAATATGCATAACACATTGTAAAGCTAACTTAATGACACGAATATAAATGTAATTTTTATTACCATCCATAGATCACCAAATATTTCTGTAATACAAGCGTGCAAACAATTGCAGCCGCCATCAAAAGACGCGAGATTTCCCTAGAATAATAGTGTATCATTGCGTTATGTTCATCAACTTCGTAAATATTCACACGAATAAACGTGTAATGATCTATAACAGTCAACTGACTACTCTAATTTCACTCGAGTAATTGTATAATATGGATTTTCTTGATTATTGACTAAATTAACGACTATTCCTTAAAATAAATTATATCAGCTAAAAGATTATTTTTTTATCTTTAGTTTCATTATACATTGTTTTAACCTACCTATAATAATACCCGAGATAGTAAGGATTAAACGTTTTTATTCTCTCCTGTAAAATTGACGTTTTTCACATGCACGTTTATTCGGCGGAGCCATCGAATTGTGTTTTCGCTTTCAAAAAAACTTTATAGCTGTAGTTCTTTTGTTAGTAATGATTTGACATAAATCGTTCATATCAATTTTGAGTTCTCCATCGAGACTTTCTAAATGAATTTTCAAAAACTGATTAATCCTTTGTTTCGATAATTTAGTTTGCGTACGCTACCTAAACAATAAAAGATAGGACCATTAAATGTTCAAATTGAGTTCAAATGGAGTGTTCCAGTTTTTTGTCATAATAAATTTAACTCAAATTTTAGAAAATTGTGTCCCCATTCTATAAGATTTTACTATTGTTTACTAAATTTCGTATAAGATGCACATGGATTTTTTTGACAGAGGAAATAATTCGAAAGCCAAATTCTGGTGAACCATAATAGCAGGATTATGAAGTAATAATTTGCTTATTTGTTTGCGTCTGTACTTCCTTTAAGTTCCTGTCGCACGGTATAATCATTGTCGATTGTTTTGAAAAGTTTTTTCTTGGTGAGATTTTGTAATCAAGTTCTTTTGACAAACGGGTAAAAAATGGATCATTATGACGAATCAATTTTCTAAATCCTCAGCGTGTTTGCAAAATAACACTGTTTGTTCTTCATAACTCACTTTTGGTTTTCGACCCATAGCAATAATGTGTATCATTGTATAGGAACGTTATTATGAAAAACCGGTTAAGTAACTAACCATTACAGCAAATAGACCAGTATCAGTGAGTGGGTTTTGCAGGCGCTACTATATGACGGTAGTTGCTAAGGTAATTTTTTAAAATATTGTAAATTAATGGTCTAGGTTTGGTGTCTGGTTTGGAACAAACTCTTTTTAGTTAAGAGGTAAACACTATTCACAAGAAAAAAATCTCGAAAGTGTGTGACCACACTTTCGATTATTTCCTCGACCGTACTATTTCTTCGCAGGAATTAGATTATTATTTACAGTAAAAAAGAGTATTTTATTTATATCATTCGCTAAAGCAATAGTTAATAGTTAAAAACAATTTTACTGAAGGATAGACTATAGAAGTTGTCTATTTAACTGCCAAATCTTACGTAAATTGATTGATTATTTCAATTTTGGGACTACCTTAAATCGATGGAAACTATTGAATGGTTTTTTGTTCAAAGTCGGCCACACCAATATTTTAAATTTTATTGTGGTTCATGTGAACTTATTGCGATTGAGGGACCACTTTCTGATTGCTACTTTCTATTGTTGAGGGAACAGCGGGGCGGGTGAAATTTCATACAACTATTTTACAAAACTTTTACTAAGAGAAGTTATTTACAATGGTTACTCACATCTGAGGATGTTGATGAAAAATGTAGACATTGGATCGATGGGGCCTTTTCATAATTACATTACAATAGTGTTCCCGACATCTATGAAATTTTTCAGCTGGGTATTAATGCAAGGTAATTTTTGGCCTAAATCGACCGGACTTTTGTTAAGTGGCTAAATTCACCACAAGATTTTTACGTTCCGAACTTGTTTCCTTGTTTATCATAATCCAGTTTTAAAGGCATCTAAACAAAGAGTTATTAATTATTTAGAGTTATTCTTCTCTCAGGCAGTCCTAGAAGTGGGCAGGTGTGCAGAGTAAAACACGACTGATCAGTTCGAGCACAGCTGGAAAAGCTTGGTGCGTTGTAGCACTGCCACAAAAACGGGAATAACATCTTTTATATGTGTCAACACAGTGCCCTTTTAACATAGTTGAAAGCGTTCTTTACATCCACTTTCAGCAGAACGTCCATTGGGTTATGTGCTATGAATGTTCTTAATGAATGAGTTGCGGCTTCGCATCAACTTTGTGAACCGAAGCCCAACTGAATGGGTTTAAAATATTCAGTAACGGTGCCGGACTGTAACCCTTGATCAACTTTTCCCGAAAGCATCAGGTTAACAAGACCTGTTTAACATTCAAGCCACTAGCCTTATTGCAATCACTGATGTTAAGGTCCTTGAGATGCTGAGCGGTGAGCCCGACTATGTCTCCCGCTGTGCCACTTCGGAAAGAGACCTCCACTCCACTTGATCGCGTGGAGCATCTCGGCGGAGGAGGCGCGCAGGTGCTGGTCGGATGGGGCGAGTTGGTCTGGGAGCTGAACGTTTGCTGCTGGAAGTGAATGTCTCCCTGCAGGGCAGCAAAGGTATCGGGAGTGTCAAGGGCGACTGAATCGTCGGAAAACAGTATATGAGAAGCTCCTTTTAGGTCCCCATCGCTGATTTTGGCCTCAACAAAATCTGCTAATGATCTCTGGATTTTCGATGGAGGCGATGGGGTGTGTGGCATGATACTATTGATGTGACGATTTCCTCTAATTCTATTCGTGAGTGAAGTATGACGGTAGTTTTAGAAATGGTGACTTGCAGGATACTGTATGCGAATGTGAAAAGGTGCTTCCACGCAGCAGACGAATTTAGAGTCACAACATTTTGGATGGCGGATGAAAGTGATTGTGCGACGGAGGGACGAGCGCCTCTAGGGATTCTTTTGATGATCGGAATGGAATGCTTAAATTTAGATAACTTTTTCCAGAAGGGTTCGGCAGAGGGCAAAGGGAAGGACCAGGTGGAAGTTGCACCGTGGCGTCAACAGATTAACATTTTTGTTAATCCTACTAACATTAATTCCCAGCCCTCTTTTGCGGGAGTCTGTTTCTTATCCGAAAATCGTTTGTCCGAAAATCAAAATCCCTAACACGTTTGCTATAATCATCAAAATCCATAATGTTCGAATGTACGAAATTTCATAATCCCTAATTGTCTTTAATTCTAATCATTTTTTGGCATAATATCGATTTCTATAATAATCAAATCTCCTAAAATTACTTGCTATAAAGTTAAATGCCCGAAGTGTTACATAGTATAATGTTCGTTACTACGAATGGAGCTTTATCATAATATGATTAGTCCGAATTATTAATGATTATTTAAAATTTTGTTTTATTCAAAAAATGTTTGACCAAAAAATGGTTTCGTCAAATCATCATTTTATAAATGACTGACTTTTTGACCAAATGATCAACAGTTAAAGTTTCATTTTACAAATAATTATTTTGCAAAATGAATATTTAACAACTGAGTTATCATACCAAACTACTATTGGTCTAAAAATTTTGATAAAATGTTTTATTTGGCAAATGTTTCTTTTATTAATCGATCTGATAATAGATATGGTACGGGTCAAATTAAAACACAATATTTGGAAAATCATTATTTTGATAAATTTGGTTAGGTAAGGTTAGAATTTTGGTTAGGTTAGGTTAGAACTGGTGACCATAAAACGCGCGAGCCGAGCGAGCGAAGCGAGTGCCGGGTAAGCGGCAGCGGCCGGCGAAGCGCCAGAAAATATTTACTACTGTTTAATTTCTATGTAACAGTGGATACACAAATAAAAATAAATATATTTATATATACCGATGTTCGTCACACATAATAAGTCAGTTTTTGTAAGATGGTACTGTTGTTAAATGTCTCGTTTGCCAAATGAATATTTAGGATTTGTAACAAATTATAGAATAGCATTGTGCATTGCACATATTATGGATTGTAATATTTATAGCAAAACATTTTAGGACCTTCAGTACTTTCGGACTTATGACGTTTATGGAAAAGCCTTTTATGTCTTTTAAACTTTATAGATTGTGATATTTATGGCAAAAGATTTTAGGGTAAATAATATTTAGGGATTTCGATTTTAGGGCAAGTGATATTATGATAAATGTAGTTAGGGATAATGATCATTCGGGCAAATGATGATTCGGACATAAAACATTATGAGATGTAAAATTATGGATAAAAATTTTATGAGATGAAATAGAGAACCCTCTTTTGCCCCAAGGAATCGTGGATGGATGCACCTATGGCACGTTTAAAATTCTCCGCCGATTAACATCCGGCTAAGGGCACTGCACTTGGTTGAGATCCATCCATTTCAATATTATAAAAACATCCAAAAAACATTATTTGCAGAATTATGATACGTACAAAGAAATTGACAAGTGTCAGAATGTTAAAGTAAATTTGATGACGGGCTCCTTGTTTGGGTTCTAACCAAACTCTTTTATGCCGAGCGTACTGCACCGGACGGCTGCAGCTGCAGGCAGGCCGCATCAGCGGTAGCGTCTTTTTCGTTGCGAGGCTAATTATTGATTATAGTTAATTGTACGAATATTAAGGGTATTTTGTGTGTTCTTGTGCGTTATGTTACCCGTTGTCGGTTAATTGATGTTTATTGCTGAGTAACACTGGATGGTTATGGCCGGCAAGTTGATGTTTTAAGTAATTTTTTATATATTAAAAGCTTGCATCGTAGCCTCATAAAAAATCTACGATCCGGAGTCCTGTACATTTGAAAAAATCGGGATTTGAAAATTAATAATTTTGTTTGGAATTTTGTTGTTCAAAACAACGGTGGTTAACATTTTGTCGATGACGTCAGTTGCGTTCCGTCAACTCATTGAGTGTTGATTTCAAATGATTTTTTTTGTTAATTATTAGTCATTTAAAAAAGGTTTTAAATTATTTTAAATGGTTACTATTCATAATTTGACGTGACTTTACAGTTAATAATACAATTTTAGGTGGTAGATAACAATAAAAAATGCATTCACAAGTATGCATATTGCGTAGGTTATTGTAAAACGTCACGACGTCAGATAACTATCTTAAGTAATAATAGGTGGTACGAGTCTGCCCTATACTAGAGTGCAATTTAAAATCCGGAGGCGCGGTGGGAGTACGTACAGCCCTCGCCTTCTGTTGCGAATCTCGGGCGCATGAGATTCGCTACGCAAGGGCGGAAGGACTCTACCCCCCGCAGCGCCGGAGAAGAGCAGAACCGCTGCTTGCAGTCATTCGTATATTAATCCGTTCTCTAATTAGATAGGAGTCATTCAAAAAGTGACTTTTCATACATTTTGAGGTAAGGTTAGACAAATTTTCAAAAATTCATATCTCATAAATTATACTTCCCGACAAAGTGGGTAGCCTCCCCTTCCCCCCTACACCCTCCCCCCCTAATTCGTGGGTCCATAGTGCATAGTCCTCCCCACTAGGGTGTCGATGACTGGTGATAACTGTTGACTATTGTCGACAGTCGTCAATTTTACATCCTTTGTGCCCATAACTGGTGATGGTGATTGTGATTTTGAAAATTTTCTATATTTCTAAGAATTCTTTACAAAATTCTGGAAAATATTGATTGTTAGCCTTACTAATTACTTTCAATCAGATCAGAAACATTTTATTATGATCCCTATCATAAAAGTTTCCATTACTGTGTGTGGTTGGAGGGATACGGAAATCAATCATTACGCTAGTGCCATTTATTCCGATGAGCATTTTTCAAAGCTTAAGTTCTAAAAATCCAAAGAACTAACGGGTTTTCTTTTACTATAAAGGACAGACTCGGCAATTCTTAGCCGAGTTCGTCCTTTTAAATAATGTGGACTAGCTCTGCCAGAACATTTGTAGCATACACTAGGACAATTGCCACACAGACAGAAGGACACAGAAACACTTACCTACACCTACAATTTAATAGATCATCCAAAATATAAATAAGGATAAGCTGGTTTAGTGGCAGTCATAACACAGACCAGATAATGGTGCATTTAAGACTGAGCGAGCATACCAGTCGGGTAACCACGTCATAAAATAAGAATCGGTTGTAATTTAATAATTATAACATACCTTTTATGATTATGATAAAAGTTCAAGTATCTGCTGTAATTTCTTCAGCATAAAAGTATGATGAAAGATACGGTTATAAAAATCCTGAATAATATCTCGAAAACAATACAATTAGACAAGCTTTGTTCATAATAAAGAAGTTGGGAATATAACGGATAACAGCTTCCCAGAAATATGTGAAGGCCGCCTGTAACATATTGCAGTTACAACATTCCATGTGGTGAAATGTCGATTCTCCTTATTGCAAGATAACAGCTGCGGGTAAATGAAATCCACAACTCCTAACGATTTTCAAATCAATAAGATCTATCTTATAGGTGCAGTTCGGTAATTAGACTGAACTAATACCACTTTTTACATCGGAATACAGGAAAAACAAAAACAAAAAGAAAACAAATTAAAGTCTTTCTTTTAAATTTTATTTTTAACACTAAATCAGCGGACTGAGCAAACTATGTATAAAGGTATACAAACTTTTTGTGACTTAGTATGGACTCTTAAATCATTAATGACACCGTCTGTTCGATGACATATGATACATACACGTACGAACAGTGTTATACTTGTATTTTTAAGTCGATATTGTAAAATTATTTTTATTCTTACTTTCGAACCGACCTATACAGGGTGTAACAGGAGGGGTGGATCATCGTAAGTCAATCGATGGGGGACTTCAATACCTATCGATATAACCCCCATGTATGTTCAGCGATTTACAATGGTTCCAAAGTTAACACTGATTCATGGCACCTGTGCCATTCGCGTTCATTTTTCGTTTTGATGCTCTGGCAGTAGCGGTATGAAATTTTTAGGGTATTCCATGAATGTGAGTAGTTTTTAAAATAAGTTCTAGAAAAAAAACACAAGTACTTTTTTTCACTAGAGGCTTTGAAAGTTGGTAGACACAATTCGATTCGTAAAACTTTTGTGAAGAATTATTTTTTTATTCCAATATGATAGGGTTATGACTCAAATCGGTATCGTAATTATAAAGACCCACTATTGAAATATTTCTAGAAAAAAAATCATGCTAGCAGGTCCAGTAGTTAAGCCACAGTGAAACTTTTATACTAAATTCCGGCTTCTTACAAAAAAATTACAAAAATCTCAATAACTTTGGAACCATTGAAAATCGCTGAACTTGCATGCATACATAGGGGTTATATCGATAGGTATTGAAGTCCCCCATCGATTGACTTACGATGATCCATCCCCCCTGTTACACCCTGTTTATGATGAATTGTTACAACAAATACAAAGTCTTATACAATATCAGGATACACATTTGAGGCTTTGTGTATCGGCTGAAGATATATTTATTATTACGAGTACTATCATCGAACACCGACGAGTACGTTAGACAAACGCTATTGAGGCGCACTAAGTTCTGTTAACTTGAATGCTGAGGAAGACTTATCTGCAATATTTTTCTCAGAAATCTTACAACCTGCTAGATAATTTGGGAGCCTCGCATCGTTTACTGTGTTTATTTGCGTAGCCGAAGGCTAATAGGTACAATAATTCAATTTGTTCCGTCATAATGAATCACTTCACAATAGTTGAGGCGGGTCGTGCAAGGCGGTTATTGTTCAATGGACCGTAGGGTTGGCAATATCTAAGGTTGCTGTAAAGGACATTGAATTAGAAATAAAGGCACTGTTATTTTATTGATGCTTCAATGTACACTAAAGTTGTAAAGATGTGTGTTTCTGCATACGTGTAATGAATAAACTCAAAAACTACTGTGCCGATCTACTTTAACTACATTCATTCCGAGTAACTTGAGTCCGCAAGCGTTCGCCAGCAGTCGTTTCTCCTTAGATCTACTCGCCAACAGGACGTTTCGATTAAGAGGCTTCGCCGGCGAATATCGTAACCCAAAAGATGTAAAACAAGTGCCTTCAAACGTCTTTCGTCGCATGCGCTGCGAAAATGTATAATAACCCCGAAAGCGTAGCGAGCACCAATAACGTGACATTTTTGACATCAAGTTAGATGTTTTTGCAATTGTTACCGCGTTGGAGTAAAGACTTTGTCTGTAATGTCCATAGTTTATCCGCTTTAGGAGGCCATTCTTAGTCTACTAACGATTATTTGACTTCCATAAATTCTGATTCTCTTTTAAGAGTTTTAACAATATCGCCTTCAATCCACAAGAGCAGAACGAAAAGACATATCTACCTTACATTTTGATTTCAGTGAAGTGACCTTATCAAGGACAAAGTGGAATAATCCAACAAAACGAGGCCACATAAAATTTGGATACACAATCATACACACATGTATCAGATATGAAACGCGGACCAAGGTATTTTCAGTCAGAAATATTTAAACGAAACGACGCAAACTTTACGGAAAAACATGCCTACTGAGTGCAAATACGGCACCCACACTCTCAGACTAGATGATTGTTTTGTGCCCGCATCTCTCCCACGGCAGTTATAGGTAGGTACACCAAGCATCAAGCTTTTTTTGAAAAGGACGTTTTCAAATTGGGCTCTTGGTCTACGGTTCTAAATATTGGTAAGTTTGAAATAATATTGTATTAAGTAAGTCAACTATTTAATATTATACAACATCAAAAAAGTAAATTGGTTTGACTCCCTGGTAAGTAACACCAGCATTTATGTTACGGAAACAACAGTGATATATCTACACAAATAAACTTAAATATTTTTAAATGCTACCTTACGGCACCAACATATACTTCATGTAATATTTTGCCATATCTATTCCATCATGTATGCAATAAATGATTTAAGTTTTAGGTATTATCAAATAATACCCACAGACACTGTATAAACACCGATGTTTGCCATAAAATTATTTGTCTCGAGTGGGACTCGATCCCATGGCTCTTGTAGGATGAGTCACGATTAACTTTCAGTGTACGGCCGAAAGAACAGACCTGAAATTAGTTATATTATAGCTAATATGGTAACTTACGGATAAGTCTGCCTTCAATAGGGGTGAGAGCGGTGATATGAGACATATTTTAGTTACCTCGCATTAATATATTATCTGAAATATGTTATTGGATTTAAATAAGTAAATAAGTTAGAATCCAACAGCAAGGACTTTTTCAGTTGGAGGACGACAATTTTGTCGTCGAATGAGCTACTAATACTTTATCGTTAACTCTAATCGTAACAAGAAATTCCAATATATACCAAATCCAAATTTGCGCAGCGGAGTTGTCTCCAGTACTCACACGCCTGTACCGCCTCTCATATACCTCGGGCATCGTGCCCCGGGCTTGGAAAGAGGCGAATGTTCAACCTGTTCCCAAAAAAGGGGACAGGTCCGATCCTGCCAACTACCGGCCCATAGCTATAACCTCAGTACTGGGTAAGGTGTTTGAGCGGATAATTAACGCCCAGCTCATCCGCTACCTAGAGGATCACTCGCTGCTGCATGACCGTCAATACGGTTTTAGACCAAAACGGTCCACGGGTGATCTTCTAGCGTACGTTTCGCACCTCTGGGGGGAGGCTATGGAGAAGCATGGCGAATCTATGGCGGTTAGCCTTGATATCGCAAAAGCGTTTGACCGTGTATGGCATCGTTCGCTTCTCTCCAAGCTCCCGGCATACGGTCTGCCACCTCGCTTGTGCGAATGGGTTGCGGGATTTTTGGAGGGACGCAGGATTCGTGTCCTTTGTGACGGACGCACTTCTTGTTTCCACCCAATAAATTCCGGTGTACCTCAAGGTTCCGTTCTGTCGCCGACATTAGTTTCTGCTGCATATCAATGATATGTTGTCACTAGGCAACATTCATTGCTATGCGGATGACAGCACTGTCCACGCACGTTATTTCGGAAGACCTGGGGTAAAGCAGACCGAAACCGAGGAAAAGAGGAACCTTCTTGTCGCCGAGCTTGACGGGGTCTTGGACCGCATTTCCGAATGGGGCTCATGCAATCTTGTCGAGTTCAATGCCAAGAAGACACAGGTGTGTGTTTTTTCTAGTAAAGTGTCTCCCTTTCCATTCCCTTCCTACTCTTCAGAGCACCCCATTACCAATACAGGATAGCCTTAGCATCCTTGGCATGGATGTTCGCCGCGACCTGAACCAGCGGGATTACATCGAGAGCGTCATTAGAACAGCCTCCCGCAAACTGGGGATCCTGAACAGAGTGCGGCGATTTTTCACACCGGTGCAACTCTGCCTTCTTTATAAGGCACAAGTTCGCCCATGTGTGGAATATTGCTGTCACCTCTGGGATGGCTCCGCAAAATACTTGCTCGACGCCCTCGATAGGTTGCAGCGACGTGCTATCCGTATTGTCGGTGATGTAGAGGTGTCCGAAACCATAGAGCCTCTCCAGCTACGTAGAGACATTGCCGGTCTAAGTGTTCTCTACCGTCTCTATAATGGGGAATGCTCCGAAGAGCTATTCCAGCTAGTCCCTCCCTCCCCTTTCCACTCCCGAACGACACGTGCTGGACAGCGCTGCCATCCACATACAATGCAGGCGCTGGTGGCTCGGACTAAGAGGTTTAGCTCCTCATTTCTGCCCCGTTCCATTAAGGCATGGAATGCCCTTCCAGCTCATGTTTTCCCTCCCTCCTATGATCCCGGGCTCTTCAGGCGGGGCGTGAAACGGCATTTAAGCAGGCCTTCAGGGTGAGTGCGACAGGCTCAATACGATCTATTGTGCCTGTCGACCTCATATTTGGATCTCACTTCCGCTTACCATCAGGTGGAGTGAGGTCATCTTGTTAGCCTTTTATAAAAAAAAAAAAAAAAAAAATATACAAAATAAATTTCATGTCAAATCCTCCACAAAAAGTATCCCATTTTGTTTTTTTTCCTAACTGACTTACGATGAAGGCTTGGAGTAGCCACGTCATCATCACCCGACTTGCGGGGGAGCGGATGGCTCTTTCAACCCTAAGTCCCATTTTTGTATGTACAATGTACATTGTACCTTTTATTATTAATTCATTTCATCTATTAAAATTTCCGTTTTGAAAATATACTAGTGCTTTTATGTTGAATTCACAATGTTTACTGCCTTTATCAAATAAATATAATTTAACAATTTATTATTGTATGTCATCTTATAGTTCTTTCTAGAGCATCTTTAATCCATGTTACTGTATTTTTTGGTTGTCGTAGTTCTTCTTCTAATAAATATACTGGTGCAAAGCCTGTTACAGATGGCTAGGTTTCATTATATTTATCTATGCATTCTCTTGTAATGTATGTCCATGATTTCTAACAGTTGATGTGGCATTAACCTATGTTGCCTAACTGTCAAGTACATCATTTTCAAAGAGTTATTATTCTGTTTCTATGCTAAGCATACCTGTTGGATGCATCGCTGGCTGAACTAAAAGTCAAAGTTTGGATATTCCAACACATACCGCTGCCGGAAGATAAAGTACAAAGTACACAATACTTTAGCTATTCGACCTTTACTACGTGTGTGTATTCGTATTCCATCACTCTCTGTCACTCGCAACGGTTAAACAAACAAGACTAAAAGTTAATAACATACTGTATCATCTGTAGACTGCACCCGAATGTACCTACGTATCTTCTCTATACGGAATGGTATACGAGAGTTGGTATAGCGAGGGTGATCCGTTAGCTACCGTTTACTACATCTCATTAGGCAGATTCACTGAATCGCATGGTAAAGGAAGTATTAACGTTTTTAAACGGTTTTATTTAGCTTGCCCTGTTTGTTAGGATGGTTGATTAAAATCTGTTAATTGATATTTGACCCAATTTGTATTGAGAAATGAAATGTATGTTGTTAATGATTTGTTTTAATGAAGCAAATGCATGGAGTATATTTAGGTACATATGTTTTGACCATATACGTCCCCACTGCTGGGCACAAGCCTAACCTAAACTAGGGCGTTAAGGCCTTAGTCAACCACCCTGTCTAAGAGCGTGTTGGTCGACTACATAACCTTAAAATTTCTTTGTAGGTGTCCTAACGATGTGTTCCTTCACCGTTAAAGCGTCGAAGAATATAGTTACGTTATTACTTGTACACCTTTTTAAATTAGTTGGCTTATAACTTTTGCCTATTGGCTTATTAAATTCAGGGACCACGGGTAAAACAATTCCCGTGGTACCTTCTAGGAATAGCTCAGCAATAATTGGAGTAAAATACGGAACATCGACGCACAAAAAACCGATGAATGCTGATACGATACTACAAGATTTCGATGCACGTTAGTGCGAAAGATCTATATTGCGATACTACTGAACTTCGGTGCATGTCAACGCGAAAGGGGTTCATGGTGAGTGATACTTACGGGATGCATACCTACATCTAACATTTTATTCCATGGAGCTACGTCACTCAGATAATATATTTTAAAATCGGCTGGCTCGGTGGAACAGTGGTTAATGACCCAGGTTCACTACCTACTGTTCCAATAGTCGTGGGTTGGATTCCCACCCGGGACAAATGCCTATTTGTGTGAGAAACATCGGTGTTTCTTCCATGTCTGTGTGTGTTATTAAATATATTTTTTATTTGTGTATCCACTGTTGATTCTATGTCTGTAACCCAAGTGCTTAAGCTATTTACCTACTACGGAATCAGATCAATGTATGTTATGTTGTGTAATAAGTATTTATTTTTAAAAAAAAATTCTCGAAAGTATTGCCTAGGCTTTTACATAAACATTCAACAAAAATATGTTACTAAATATAAACAAAATGTAAAGGAACAAAATTATGTGTGTTTAATAAAATACCTAATCATTGATAAAAATACAAAGTATCTATTTCCGTCATCTTTGATTGGCATTAATGTAAATAATTAAAGTAAATATATGCAGGATTTTACTTCTTTAATGTAACATATACAGGGTGTAACAGGGGGGGGGTGGATCATCGTAAGTCAATCGATGGAGGACTTCAATACCTATCGATATAATGTATGTTCAGCGATTTTCAAAAGTTCCAAAGTTATTGAGACTTTTGTGAAATTTTTGTAAGAAGCCGGAATTCAGTATAAAAGTCTTCACTGTAGCTTAACTACTGGACCTGCTTGCATGATTTTTTTTCTAGAAATAGTTCAATAGTGGGTCTTTATAATTACGATACCGATTTGAGTCATAACCCTATCATATTGGAGTAAAAAAATAATTCTTCGCAAAAGTTTGACAAATCGAATTGTGTCTACCAACTTTCAAAGCCTCCAGTGAAAAAAAAGTACTTGTGTTTTTTTTCTAGAACTTATTTTAAAAACTACTTACATTCATGGATAGTATACCCTGAAAATTTCATACCGCTACTGCCAGAGCATCAAAACGAAAAATGAACGCGAATGGCACATGTGCCATAAATCAGTGTTTTTATTTTTCATGTAAAACTTTAATTTAAAAAATAAATCGATATGTTTCAGCAAATGTATGCTACGTTAGTAACATTAGTAGTATTAATTTTACAGAATTGTAAATGAAAAGGGTGAAAAAAAATCAAACAAAAAATATATTTTTTTTTACAGTATGTTCAAAATGGGCACCATTATTGGCAATGCATAGCCTACACCTTCTTAAAAAACTTTTACGGAGGTTGCGGAATGCTTCTAAATTTTGTCTCATCGCAGTTTGGGCCTCTGACAATTTTTGCGTCAATTGTTCGAGAGAGTCGTATTCACTTTTGTACACCAACTCTTTGTAATAACCCCAGATACAAAAGTCTATTGGGTTTATGTCCGGAGACCTTGGGGGCCAGGCTATGGGCCCCCCACTGCCAATCCAACGGCCTGGAAAAGTTCTGTCCAGATACTGCCTTACGATACGCGCGTAGTGGCATGCCCCGTCACATTGAAAATACATCGAAAATACACGGTTTTCCAAGCTAACATCGCCTAAAATTTCATGCAAATTATTTTCCAAAAACCGTAAATACGAATCGCCACTTAATCTAGCTGGTAACGTGATTGGTCCGATCAGCTGTCTGTTGAAAACTCCTATCCATAAATTGACTCTAAACTGGTGCTGAAAACTATGGCGACGAACTAAATGTGGGTTTTCAATACTCCAATAATGATAGTTGTGCATGTTGAAAATTCCATTTCAACTATTCAGTACAGTTGACTCATCAGTCCACATGATATTATCAAAAAAATCAGGATTTGCTTCACACCTATTCAACATATTATCTTGACAAAAAATAATTCGTCGTTGATAGTCATCTGGAAGTAAATCTTGCACTTTTTTAATATGAAATGGGTGCATGTTTTCGGCACGTAGAATTCTATGCACAGACATGTGTGATAATCCAGTGCGACGGCTTATTGCTCTTGTACTAGTTGAGGGATCTCTACGGACTTTTTCCAATACGTCTTCGATCCGATCTGGGTCGATCGTAGGCACTCGTTCTGCCCGAGACGTACTGGGTATGCGACCTTCCATGAACGCGTTGTGAACACGCGTATTCATATATGAAAACTAGCCAAGACAGACCATCATAGGCTACCACCATACATTATCTTATGTTATAAGAAGATATGATAGGTATGTTATAGTGTTACTTATAAATAAATTTCTGGGTTGACCATTGAACTTGGCACCCATTTAGATCTCACTTCTTTTGTCGTTGAAGTCAACAACCAAGGCAATTATCATAATATTGAACTTGGCTCTCATTTCACATTTATGTTTTTGATTGGATTTTAGTTTATTTGGAGATGACACTGATGTTGTACTCGTATATGTTCCATTCACGTAGTATTTACCAAACCAATCCGTCACTTCTTTCGACTCATTAGGTAGCACTTCCCGCCGAATAAGTTCAAAGTCCGCTGGAATTTCCTCAGGTTTTAAATAGGCCAATGCTAAAATATGAGCGAATTCGCTGTCATAAGTGTACTTTTTACTCAGGCCTGCTTTTTGTATATGTTTCCATATACTTTGCGATAAATGGAAAAAGCAACACTTATGATGCTGTCCGGAAATACTCTTTGACTGGCTTTTATGATAGCGAATTCAAAATCAGAAATTTTTATTTCGGGGTTTAGGTCTATGTCCAATTCATTCTTGCTGTATATTCTTATTAATTCAAAAAATACAAAGTACGAATTTTCCGATTTTTTTGATAGCAACCCATACGCGAGTGGTAATATTTTTTGTGTACCATCCTCAGATCCAACCATGCCGTGCAGTGTAAAAATTTGACAGAACAGGTTAGGACAGCATTTGAATGTGCCATCAACAACCTAAAATTTTGAATTGTTTTATAAACGTAAATTACACTGTGTACTAAAAGCAAAAATCGATTCATTTTCTTTATCGTTGTCTATATAATGCCAATCAAAAATTGATTCGAACCAACTACAGTATTCTGATGAGGAACTGTAAATGAGTTTAATGATGTTGCTAATGCTGGCTCCAAACTAACCCTTTCGCGATGTATTATCATTCGCATTGCCTTTTTTTTTAGTGAACCTGGGTCATTAACCACTGTTCCACCGAGCCAGCCGATTATAAAATATATTATCTGAGTGACGTAGCTCCATGGAATAAAATGTTAGATGTAAGTATGCATCCCGTAAGTATCACTCACCATGAACCCCTTTCGCGTTAACATGCACCGAAGTTCAGTAGTATCGCAATAAAGATCTATCGCGATAATGTGCATCGAAGTTCAGTAGTATCGTAGTAAAGATCCATCGCTTATACGTGCATCGAAATCTTGTAGTATCCTATCAGCATTCATCGGTATTTTGTGCGTCGATGTTATTATACTCCAAGAATTGGTCACTATAAAGCTCATTTCTATCAAACCCTGAACGGATATTTCCAATGTTCTGATGAATTGTATTGTGTTATTCAGAAATGTAATACTAATTTAGTACTTCATGCACTAATTTATACATTACAGTTTGTTAGTATCTGCTAACTATGTCTTTAGCATATTGGTTATTTATTTAAATGAAAAATTACTGTGTTTTTTGGTTTTTAATAAAACTTTCTCTATTTTATTTTGACTTTTAGGGTTCGGTAGCCAAATGGCAAGGAATAAAACCCTTATAGTTTCGTCGACATCTTTGACTTGATTCAGACATTATAAGCTTATTATATTTAAATATGTAGTGAGAAGTAACGTAAAGAATATTCATTTCGTTATTGCTCACTACATTGCTTAACACATTATAGTCCAGTCAAATTAGGAAAAAATCTCGGAATTCGAGATACCCAGCTGTAAGTCTGTAAATACTTAGATATTGACACCCTAAAAGTTGTCTCAAAACCTACATATTGTAGGGTGTACGCAACTATAAAATTTTCAAGGTCAAATGTCACAAATATCAGTTATATGAACTTTTAAGCAAAACGGGACGTTTTATCATAAAAGTGTGTAGGAGAAAATTACTTATCTTCTATTTATCTATAAAAATTGTCTGTACGTTTTATTCCTAAGATTCACCATTTCAGAGATACAGCGATGCAAATATTTGAAAAAGTTGTATTTTCAAAAGCTTCCAGGCCCACTTGCGATTGTGCTAGACAGTTAAAATTTTCACGAATGATGTATTTCAGTAGCCTCTATAACATCTTATACTAGAAAAAGCTTAAAACCAATGTTTAAGTGGGTTCTCATACAAAAATTGTGTTTTTTTTCTTACACTTGGCCGGTTTTAACGTGGTTACCCCAGTAAACCTATTCCAGACGACACCTTTTATACATGAAGAACACGTTGTTTATAAGGAAGCCTAGTTAAATAATTGTTTTGTGTTGTTTTCAGTATTCAGAAGATTTAAGATTTCTGCGTTTTTGACCCATAATAAGCAGTTTAAATGTACTGAAACGTATATGTATAGTACTAAAAACAACATAAAACAATTATTTAACTAGGCTTCCATATAAACAACGTGTTCTTCACGTATAAAAGGTGTCGTTTGTAATGGGTTTACCGGGGTAACCACGTTAAAAACCGGCCAAGTGTGAGAAAAAAATCCATAGTTTTTGTATGAGAACCCACTTAAACATTGGTTTTAAGCTTTTTCTAGTATTAGATGTGATAGAGACTACTGAAATACATCAGTTGTGAAAATTTTAACTGTCTAACACAATCGCACGCGGGTCTGAAAGCTTTTTAAAATACAACTTTTTCAACTATTTGCATCGCTGTATCTCTGAAATGGTGAATCTTAGGAATAAAACGTACAGACAATTTTTATAGATAATTAGATGATAAGCAATTTTCTCCTACACACTTTTATGATAAAACTTCCCGTTTCGCTCAAAAGTTTATAAAACTGATATTTGTGACATTTGACCATGAAAATTTTATAGTTGCGTACACCCTACCATATGTAGGTTTTGAGACCACTTTTAGGGTGTCAATATCCAACTATTTACAGACTTACAGCTGGGTATCTCGAATTCCGAGATTCTTACCTAATTTAAGCTTAAATGACTGGACTATTACTCAACGAAGTGTCCAAATATAACCAACAAAATGTCTGCTATTGTTTATGCATACAAAGAGGTTATTTTGGGGAAAGTCCGTTTAGATAAAAAAAGACTAATCATATTATGTATCATCCACGTTGGGACGTGGCTCGGCCGACCATTGTTTAAAGGCAGATCGATATGAGACTTTAATCGTTAGTTTATTTCATAAAGAGAGTATTAATATAAAGACGTTATTTTTAGTGGATCAGAGGAACTTTTCATTAAAATTATAAAGAAAGTTAATCCTACCCCGACATTTATATCGAGACAACAGATGTAGGGACCTTATGACCCGTCACCCACTGAAGGGCTTTGGTGAGTTTCACACTAAAAAATTGTACACGTTCTGATAAATTAGATAATATATTCTTCACAATTATATATATAATCCCATACCCGCATTTTGAAATAAAACATACAAACAAAAGGCTCTTTTGTTCATAATACGTGGTGTATTCTACCCACGTACAGATATGACATAATTTATTATTAGGCAGGTACATGTAACGTCATGTACTCTCGCACGTCCCTAATTTATGCAAGCAAGTTTATAACAGCAAGTGAAAAAAATATATTTAAACTCTAGCTCCCATAATACAGGATTACTTAGTTCAGGCCCTACTGGTAAATGATTGTTGTTGTGATACATAAACTATAACTTTAATTAGAAACTATGTGGATAACTTCAGAATTTTGGAAAGGTACATTTTTAGTTTTATTAAGTAGTTTCTACTTCATTAGACAGACAGTTGGCGCACGATGGGTTTCGTACCAATTATGTAAAAAAATATAACCCCTTAATATTTTATCTTTTTAATTCTTTTTTTTAGCTTTTAGTGCGTGCGAACAGATTTGCTTATTGAACATGCTTGTACGTATCGATCAGTCGTCGCAACGAAAGTAAAAAGTAAAATGGTTGCGGTAGCATCCGCATATAGTTTTTATAACCCGCAGAATTTACTACTCTCATTTCGGTGAGCATTTGATCACTTGCTCCAAAGTCCTGTCTTCTGGTTATCTAATTTCATCCGTACGGATAACTGTTTGATTGTCCATGGCTTTGTTTGAACTAGAGAGCGAGAGAGCACGCTATAAAATGGCATGTGTGTTTGCTTTGAGTATGCTTTCAGGAGCATACTCAAAACTAGCATGCTTATTGCTAGCGTCATAAGCATGCTCATATTAAGCATATTCAATAACAAGCTTTTAAGTATGCTATTTTAGAGCATGTGTATCCTTAGAACAATATTCATATAACAAAGACATTTTAAACCAGCAC
Organism: Maruca vitrata; assembly: GCA_039566165.1. Taxonomy (NCBI): domain Eukaryota; kingdom Metazoa; phylum Arthropoda; class Insecta; order Lepidoptera; family Crambidae; genus Maruca; species Maruca vitrata. The sequence continues at coordinate 7,143,303 of CM076911.1, forward strand.
TGTTTACTAAAATCAGTTATATGTATATTTATTACACTTGTATATACACGAATTACGTTGAGATGGCTCAAAGGTACCTATGTGAAGACGAGTCTACCAGTACCTAAAACAGCAGGTACTGTAAGAATGGTCGAGTGTTACAACCTACTTGTTTATTCATAAGCACAGGGCAATTTATTCATTAGAAAACTTGAGATTCTTTATTCAACTTTTATGATACGCACCCGTCATGACAGTTCATGACACGTGGATTGAAATTGTATCGACCCTGATCAGATTTCCTTTTCGCTAAAGACTTAAAACTACTTATCATAATAATATTGGCAAGTGCTGGTAGTTTAGGGCCAATTACTTAGTCACGCCCTGGCCGCGTAATAGGCTAATTAATTGCAAGACGTGAGGGAAACACGGTCGTGGGCGGGAGCTTACCTGGGCTGCAATTATTAAATTCACGTATATGTAGTGTTTGTGCAATTTCTGTAAATTCCCAACTAACAAATTGGATTAGATTTCCAATATCTTATAATTCTACAAATACCGATCATCGCGAATCACTCTAAACTTTAAATCACATAACTAAGATCTTAGTAAAATCAAGTATACAAGCAGATGTAGGAAGCAGGTGTTATCAGGGCTAGATAATTTATTATATAAATTTTATATTTTTTTTCCTTAAGAGTAAGAGAAAGAGTTCCATCTTACCCCTTTAGGACCCCTGGGATTCCATCCAATAAGATATCCACCATAATAACTCTAATTATGTATAGTTAAAAATTTAATGGAAATGGAAAATGTGTAGGATCGTAGGTATATTTTCATGATAATTATTTATTTTACATACTACCATCTATCGTTGATTAAAATTGTGGGTTAAGAAGCGCTTTAAGAGAAGGATTCAGTTTTTTATTAAGGTAAAATAAATTTTATTACAGATAAAAAAAGTCATATTTTTTCTTTTTGATCAGGTGAATAATGAAAATAATAAAACATTCTCAATGAATGTACAAGTCAACCAGACAATTCTTCTTCAAGATACCTTTATATTTAAAAAATGATTACTTGCCTATAAAAGTTCAAATGGTTAGAGGCGCTCCCGTCAATGCGTCAACAAACGTATTAGCTTTGTGGTAGAAATCGTTAGCCGACTCATGTTAGAGGAAGTTTTACATTTCATGAAAGCTATCTGAAGTATGTGTTGATATACCGGAGCCGTTCTTAGAAGACTGATTTGACACTTTTTATTTTATATTTTGCATTTATCCTTGTTAAGAGGAACATATTTAGCGAATCATAAAGAACAACTTTTAAAAATAAGACGTTATTTCAAAATGTCAAATGCACCTAATTATCTAATTATTTGTCTTTTATTACCCTAAATAATTGAATTATAAAAAGAAAACGTAAAATTTCCACTCTGTATTACGCTTTTACAAGGTTACGCCGTTTGACACGTTTTCATAGTGACGTAGTGGGTAATACTCACCAGGTATTTTTTAAAAATAGGATGAAGGATTTAATAAGTATTGTATTTTCAAAATAAATATATTTATAAATAAGGAACTTAAATTCAATCTTTTGGATGTGAATTAATGTTTTTAATAAAAATTTGTTATAATTAGACCTTGCTTGGTTATAAAGTGGAAATAACTGTTACTTATATACTTCGGCAATTTTACCGTTGTCCCTCACTAGTGCAGTCAGTCTGACATGTAGCAAATCGGCCAACTTAGAGCGGCTCTGGTATAATAAAATAGTTACTGGTTTCGTTAAGTGACATTATATTATTATGTGACGACATAATGTGGTTTGGCATTTAATTTGAATCGATTGACCTCTTTCTCTTATGTTTACCTCTTAAAGATATAATAGGTCAATCATAAGTTCAATAAAAATTCACGGTGTCTACTATATTGTGAACTGTGTATTATAAAGCGAAAAATCATTTTATGTTTTAAAATACAACATGGTAACAGAAAATTTAAATTCATAACATTTCTACTAAAAAGCTGCTTTACTTTAGTATAACATACATCATTCCGGTGTTTTGAAAATTTAAGGCTTATACCAATTTTAGGACATTTCAAAAATTGTATTTAAAAAAAAGTATTATTTTATTATTCAAATATGAAGTGATTATTAAATGTTCGACTGTCAGAGAAGAACTGTAGGTAAACGGTAAAATGCCGAGCATAGAAGCAATACCTAATACTTGTGATGAAGGGCCCTCATGCTTCATTGTGCTGAAATCACTTTAGCTTCATTATGTCATGGCCCGGAAAGTTGAAACTCGAGACGTTTTTTGGCCGTATCGATCCCAAATGAAACGGGGCTAGTTTAAGGATCTGTGAAATTTTATTCATTTGCCTGTAAAAGTTAAAATGGCTTGGCGCACCCGTTAGTGCGTTAATTAACAAACAATGCGACAACAATCTTTTTGGCTTTGTAGAAGCAATCTTTAGCCATTATAAGATTGTATCTACTCATTCAAAACGGACTTATTATTTCATTTAAGGAAAGCTATCTGAAGTATACTAGAGTTTACATACAGTATACTAGATTTTACATTAGAATGTAAATGCGTTTTTACATGCGTTTCATATAAGTAAGAGCTTCAAGCAATACACTGGTGTATTCTGATCTAGCCGCATTCCTAGCCCTGTTAATTTAGTGCCTACAGATAGGGCACTTCCCGGACGTCTTAAAGGAAGTCACAGTGATGTTGAGAAAACAGGGCAAGCACGAATATAGAAACTCCAAATCATGCTAGCCAATCAGCCTGTTACCAGTTTTGGGAAAAATCCTGGAAAAGATTGCAGTGCAAGATTTCGTACAAGAATAGGTTGACAAAAATAATCGAAAGTAGGCATCTCAATGTAAATGCTTCTAACGAGGAAACTGAACGGTGGCACGACACGCCGTCTTACACTCTTAACAATGAACGGAATCGACCTCACCATTTCGAAGGAAGATCAAAGTGCTGTAAAAGGAGCTCTGGACATATTCTAACTATCTCTACTTGCAAGTGAAAACCACTATATACGAGTACACGGAGGCAACAGAACCTTTGGAGACGTACGCGGCAGCTGTTAAGTCTCATTATTACTTAAGTCAAATACTACTATTCATAGGAATAACTTTATAATAATATAAAGTAGATAGCTACTTCACTTGAGCTTACCCTACCGTATAATTAGATCAATAGTTTTGAGGAGAACTTTGACGAAGGGGAATTGTACACTTTTTGTATTTTTACCTGTCCGTTCTGTTATTTTTAAAGATTTACTTATGTGATCTTACATAAAAAGCAAAATTATTTAATACGTGAGTATTAAAATATCATCAACGGTTACTAAAAACTTGTAATTAATTGTGGTTTTCTGGTTTTTATTTTTTTTTATACCTATGTTATAAAAAGCATTTTTTTATTTTTATTGCAAAGTAAAAAAACCGATTATACAAGAAGTACAAGAAATAGCCGGCGCGAGAAAAAGTTTTGCACTTATTTTGAAACATACAAAGTTGTATGCACAACGTAAAAGTAGGTTGTTTTGACACTTTATATCTTTGTACCTTGTTTGAAAAGGTAAAGGCAAAAGTAAGAAAGAACAGAAGGTAATTCATTAAGGCGAAGATGGGCAATATGACGGAGATAAAGACAAACGTACCTACAATGTTAAAACAAAGTCCTAATCTATACGTAATGGAATTATATTCATAATAATAATATAATTTGGACAAAACGCCAGCATTGTACAACAATATTTTCGCATAGCACAAGCCAGTTTAAAAAGTTGTACCAATTGTTAAAGTCGCTACTGCTGAACGAGAGATTTGCTAGTAGAAAAAAAATACTTGATTAATAAAAATGATAAAAAGATCTTACGAAAACCAATCAAGAGATCATAAACATTTTCATTCGCTTATATTTATTCTTAATTAAGGATATTTTCAATAACTTTTTGTCAACACAAAATATAATAATAAGATTATTAAAAAACCTGTGCTCTATTTATTTCATAAACCCAATTTACTACAAGGAACTCAGTCGAGAAAAGTATCTACAAAATTCAATCAGATACGTGACGTGATTAATTTCAATAATTCATAAACACGTCCAAAACAAACTTTACCAAAGCTAAAATTAATGTTATCTTACCCTCTGTAACCAAAACACTAAGGGCAGGTGTTTGACCGCTGCACTGACTCAGCCCTTATAGATCATGCCCTTCAGTAAATTCTTCGGTTGTAACTTCCAAGTTTATGGCCGAAATTATATTCATATTGGCAAGATTAAAGTTTACTTCAAACACTTATTCATTTTGGTTGGACGTTCAGTCATGAATTCTTTTATTTTTGTGTAAACAGTTCAGTGTTGTTGTTAGAAACGACGAGTACGAATGTTTTATGTTTTCGTCGCGATGTTAGAAAGTGCGGGAGACGAACGTTCTACCCTCGCCGCGGCGGTCGACTAGCGAACGACAACTGTTCGCGCCCGCTGGCCCGCCGGCTAGGGACGCGCGCATTGAGGGCCCCGACTTTACCTCGTTACACGCTTTCCTGCGATTGCTTAATGCCACCCTACGCACCCACAGCCGCCTCGCTTTCATTTACGCACCGTATGCGTATATGAACAACGTCTACGAGACATTTTCAAATATATTCGAGATTTATATTTACAACATGATGGATTTCGACAGAAACGCGATTTAAAACATTGATTTTACATCTCCACTAAAATCTATTCGCTAAATATATCTTTGAAATATGTTAATTAAATCCGAATAAAATAAACGAAACTCGAGACACAGTACTCTATACACGCCGTTGAGGAGGTCGCAGAAGGTCGTATCGAATAATATTTTTTTCGCTCAAATGTCGGGCATTTTTCGGGTCCCATCTCTACTTCTAAGCCACCCACCCCTCGTTTCATCGTCCTAACTCCCGACCGCGGCCCAAGCATACCTCACTATATACTTATCTATAATTTATACAAGACGCGTTCACGCTTCTTAGATTATCAAAACAATGCGCAAATAAACTACGTGGCTAAAACACTCCCTTTTAATTTAGTTTATTTTAGATGTGTTATTTATTATACAAAAGTAACATCATTAGTTTGTACGTACACACTTATAATTGAAATTTACAGTTGTATTACAAAAATATCCACATCCTATTAACCCAAATTGTCGTTAGCCAAACGACAATGAATTATTCATTTTACGGTTATGTCGATATAGTTACCCACTAGCATGTTGTGAATTACGTACTTGGTGGAGTCTCTTCCCTTACATGAGGAGGGTGTCGACAGGTGATTATATGTACATACCTACGTGTAACATCAACGACCCGTAAATCGTATGTGAATTCTTTACTGCTCCTAAACGAAATTACTAGATGCCTCTTATATTTTTTTAGCATGTCTAAAGCTATGTGAACTGAAAACCAAAGAAGAAACATGTTTGATACTCTTCAAAGGATATTGTCATGATTTTCACCAAGCCCAGGAATGAATGCTGCAGAAATGTGCAAAATGTTATGTTACGTATATCGTTGAAGGGTATGTTCAAACCGCTGTACGCAACAAACGCCTGTTGTTCATTTTTTGTTCAACTTTGATTCTTGATTGACACATTTTTGATGAGAAAAAGTGAAATAGAAAAGATTTTTGACATTGTTTAAAATTACAATCAGCGGACCATAGCTTAACTTTTTATTTTGATTTAATAGTTAATATTGTATCCAAAGAAATATGCCAATATTAAACTGATTTCAACTTATAACTAACTTATTATTAAAACCCAACTTTTGACTCAATTAGTCATTAATTACGTTACGAAATAAATTTGACCCAAGAATAAACAATAAATAAAACAAACGGGGTGAGCTAAATAAAACCGTTTAAAAATATGACATTCTGCGAATTTTAAATTTCGATTCGCAAACTGGACATTCTACGAATTGGGCATTTTGCGTACTGGACATTTGCGAAATGGACATTCTACGAACTGGACATTGGCCGATATATTTGCGCCGTTTGAGAGACTCCTCAGCACATGCAGCGGCTCCGGCGACTAACGAAGTTCCTGGAAGATGCGAAGGGACCAGAGTGTCGGCGCAAGTAGTATCCCACTCCAGGGTACCAAGGTCAGACCGTCGGGTCTCTCTTGCCATCGCTCTGTGTCAGACCGTTCGGTTCGAGCACAGCTGGAACCGAAGCGTTAGCAAGGGCCCGACGGATGATGTCGTTGAGTACGGAGTGCCGGGGTAGTCTCCCGGCGCTTCTGTTACTCGAAATCCCGTGGTGACCAAGCGCATAGACCATTTCACCACAACAGGGGCAGCGTTGAAGGACATTATAGGGTGCCCCCAAACGGGGGGATGTAGCCAGTCGGAAAGCGTAGTTAAAAGCTAAAAGAGTTCTATATTTGAGGATGGAAGGCTGTGAAGCCAAAGACTGGATTATCAAGAAAGATTTAATTGGATTTTACTACTAATGAAACCTATTCTGTGTTGATGATAAATATACATTAGGGTGGAGTGATAATGTATGGTAAAAATTTTTTTCTTTTTTCTTCAATGGAAATGCGATACAAAGTTGCCTTTAAGTGTTTAAATTCCACGTACAAAAGATTATTTACTTAACTTGATATTTTGAGGTGCCCCAAATCAATTGAAAATTTGCAAAATACAAAATTTTTAAACACTTTTATTTAATATTTGATAATTGTACTTTTCTACATTGACAGTCCATTCTAAAACAAATTACATCGGGATACGTTAAACAAAAGCCTGATAAATTGTTTTAATGTTTTTTTAATAAGAAAAATTAAAAAAAAGTATTATTAAACAATGAAAAAATCGGACATAAGTAGATTATTTGGCGCTGAATTGTTTTTTGGTTTCAAAATTAGGCATTTGCTGCCGTGATAATAATCTTGCCCTTATAAAACCATCTCGTTTATTTTCTCCACAAACTGCACTTGAAGCTTCTGTCACCAATTTAATACAGCGCTCTACGGCTTGGGTATGGCATGGAAAACCGTTAATATCGTGACATGCAGTTAAACCACTCTTGACAATCGTTTTCAAGGCTTCATCAGATAAATGAGAAGTTAATGTTGGTTCAGTTATCTTACAAACTTGCCAGGTTATCAAATCGGTAGAATCTTTAGCATCGAAATTTAAAGCAGGCACTTTAAATGTTCGAAGACCCCGAGTAATATCAGCTCTTGCTTTTAAAATTCGTTGATATGCCAGTTTACGAATGATTTCTCTGTCGTCTGCAAGCATAGCAATAAGAACATTTTCGGGGTGACCAAAATATTCATTTCGTTGGATTACCTTATCAAGGACTTTCTTTAAAGGCGCATCCAAATATCGAGTTAGGCTAATCGTTTGGCACAGATGCTTAACTCCGTTTGTGCACGATGGATTGCATTTAATTGAGAACCACATCGGACCATAAACTCTCATTACGAACGTGGCTAGTATGACTTAGTTTTCTTCGGTGTCTATAAAGCTGACATAACCAATAGGGTGGAGCGAAAAATTTTTTGTTTCATATTCGTTTAGTAGCTCGCTTCGTTCGTTTAGTAGCATATTATCTTAAGATTCTATTTGAAGTTTGGGAGAAAAGTTGCCAGTGCTAATAGCTGTCATTACATCACAAAGATATTTTTGGTCGGTGCTTAACTCAATTCTAGTGACTTCAGGTAATATGGCGGGAATAGTGGTGAATTTAACAATCGGCATAGATTCACATTTTTGTAATTCAGATCCAATAAGTCCTGAAAAGCATTTAGTCCCTGAAGTTTTTCCATCCAAGTGCAATAAAAGATGTCGCAATGGTAACTCATTCGAATGCAACTGGCAGACAAACCATTGTAATGGTTTATTAAGTTCTTCTTCCATCAAACGAACAACACCTCCTGTGAACTCTTTTGAAGCTGACAGTAGGAAGCGACGCTTTTCGCCAAATATCTAAACCCGTTGCCAATCTTTCGGATATATCATGAAGGTCGGTTTTGTCAGCCTTTAATTCATATTTAATAAATAAGTAATATTTCATAACATCATTATAAGTTGGTAATTGAGACACCGGTAATTTCTGCGGTAAACCAAACACAGGACAACATGTCGTTTGTCGTGTTTTAACTTGCGACATTTTACTGTAATTAAGGGAAATGATAGGTATAAATTACAACGAAAATATTTAATTACGAACTAAGTTGTATTATATTTAAACAGAAAATAAAAGGGAGACACACAGAATATCATTTAGCGATTTAATTTGCCAATATAGGATGAGTTCTTTTTGAGTTTTGAGTTGATGTTTTTAGCAAATATTTGTAAATTTCTGTAAAGTTCATGAAGTTGGGGGCACCTCTAAATTTGTCATGCGCCGAATAAATATTTGTATGTATATTTGTGAGCAATAACAGCAACTTTTTACAGGTATTCCGAAACGAATATCAAAAAATATTTTTTTCGCTCCACCCTAATATACATATAGGAATAGAAATTGTGCACTTCAAATAAAACCAGCATATTTTTTTAGTCATTATATTTATTCTCCTGCATCAGTGGGCCCGCTGGTTTTTCCATCAGGGGACTCACTGGAGGAACTGCCACCAACATTTTTTCTCTTTCTTTTCAGACATGGTCAAAGCACCTTTCCTAATTCTCAGCTGTTACTGAATTTAAGGCATGGCCTAATAGATTTTTTATTTCTGCCATGTTTTATTCTTTTTGGCAACATACTCTTTGACTTTTGCCCAAATCTGCTCAATAGGATTTAATCACAGTGATAAGGCGGAAGCCTTGCCACTGTGATACCCTTTTCTTGAGCCATTTCATCGATAACATATGACATAAAATTCTTCCCTTTAGTCCACGTTCATAACTGATCTTTGGTAACCAGATACGAACATGGATTTTTTTTCTTGCTTGATAACCAACTACAAGAGTGGAATTTACTCGTCGTTTTTGTAACCATGAGTCGTAACCAGCTACGAAAATGGTTTTTGTTTTCTCTGTTCATAACTGGTTATCAATTAATAAATATTTTATCCACTTTCATAGCTGCGTTTACGAGAATATATTTTTTTTCATAATAGTATGAGATCCCGTTATAGAACGACCTTCACCGAGATGCTTATTTAATGAAACGTATTTTATATTTAATTTAATATGTCAATAAATATAATCCATATGGGTTGCAGAGTATGTTTAGTTAATAATTTAAAAAAAAAAATTTTTTAAACGTTTCACCGGTATGATTATTAGATTAATTCTATACCAATCGAAAGTATGAAGCCCATAGAATACACAAACGTTAGGTTGCCTATTCTTTTCCGGTCACAACTATCGGGTTGCCAGGTATAAACAGGTAAATCTGTAGATACTAGCATTTTGCAACGTTCTGTTTATTGGATGAAATTTAAATGAAATTAAAGATTATTTTATACTTTACAAGTACAACTCAATGCCTACCCAAAAACCAAATTCTTTTAGACTTAAAACTAAAAAAAAGACATAATATTTTACATAAAATATTATGAGTTAAATATTTTAAAATTTTAACGGCGAAATTATTTCTTAACAGTGCCCAATAGTTATGAGTGAGTTCTTTAATTGCTGTATTAATTTCTGTATCAATTTCTATATAAGGTAGGAAATATTTCCTCGTATACATAGATGTTATGCAAAACAGATATGATACTCTTGTTTGAATTAAAAAGTTATGAAAAACAATATATTCTCGTAAACGCAGCTATGAAAGTGGATAAAATATTTTTTAACTGATAACCAGTTATGAACAGAGAAACTGGTTATCAATCAAGAAAAAAAATCCATGTTCGTATCTGGTTACCAAAGATCGGTTATGAACGTGGACTAAAGGAATTCTTCTTCACTTTTTTAATTTTTTGCATAATCTCAACCAATTATGGGTATCTATTTCCGAGTCTCCATTACTTTTCTTTGCCACAAATATTAATTGTCCCCCTTCCTAAAATCCTGAGCGGGATCCTGTAAACAAAAGATACGCCATTAATTCATATTTATGATGGTTTTTGGCATACCAATGTATGATATAAAATGAATTAATATTACTTTCCTTTTCCACTTGGGTTTTTTAATCCCGTGGATAACCCCTCTCGGTGCGCTTTTTTAGCACTTTGATTGTTTGGTCCTGCCAAACTTTATTCATAATGTAATTTTCTTCAATACGCTTGGTTCGCTACAATGATCATCTTCTCGAAAAATTATTATCCTATCTTTATCGAACGTGATGGACACATTACAAATGTTACGAGAAACACACCGCCACCTTAGGGTACCTTCATGCCCAATTTCAGTCATCTATCTTACGTGGTTTAGATTATTTCAAACAAAAGTGTTTTCTCGATTACTCTCGCTTTCGTGGGAATTTTGCAATATCAACTGCAACTGAGCTTTAAATTTATTAAGTTACCTGCATGCCAAATTTAAAACGTCTAACTTATGCAGTTAAGATTTTTCATACAAAAAGATTTTCCCGTTAAGTCCCGGAAATCCTTTCTTAGCGGATGCCTACGTCATAACATCTACCTGCATGCCAAATTTCATCTCGATACGTCCAGTGGTTTGGGCTGTGCGTTGATAGATCACTATGTCAGTCCGTCACCTTTGAGTTATACAGAATGTCCCAAAAAATAGTGTCAAGCGGAAGTTCTGAGATAGAACACCCCGTGAGGCATCCGAAACACCCCCATGTATGTTCCGCGATTTTTTATAGTTTTCGAGTTATGATTTTTTTTCGTATTATACACATTACCTGAACGTTTTAGGCATTTTATAGAATACCTAGGTAATCTATACAATACCGGATTATACACATTGCCTATAACACATATACAGGATGTCCCAAAAAGTAGTGTCAAGCGGAAGTCCTGAGATAGAACACCTTGTGGGGCATCCGAAACACCCCCTTGTATGTTCCGCGATTTTTTATAGTTTTCGAGATATGATTTTTTTTCTAAAATTTTGAGAACAACTGACCTAACCGACTAAAAATATTGTAAAGAAAAAAGTATTTGACTTTTTTGAGTAATTCTTTTTGCAAATCAATTTTCATGAATTTTTCTTTAATGCCTAAAATATTTTGTCTCCATAACTTATATGGAAATTATCAAAATTATGGTACAAACTGAAAAGTTACGTTCTGTAAATAAAGTCTTACAATTTCAACGTTGAGGTAGCTGCGTGGCTCCTAAGTAACTTTAAAAACTGCGCTAGACTCTCATTTTTCATAATAATTAATAAAAACTGGTAACGGTGCAATAATTTCAAGGCATTGGTCAGCCGGCATTTCTTTTTTTAAAGCTGTTGGATTGTAAATTTTATGTCTTCATCTATCTCCATGAATACTTTTTGAACTTCTATGTCATTTGGGCTTTTATTCATTACATAGTATCCTTTTGTAATAAATGTGCGGCAAACGGGCTAAGCCTCCACAGCGAGCTACGTGTCTCTTTTTTGACACTGATTTAAGATCAGTTTCTTTGCTTTTCGGAATAACGCCCTGTTAAAATGGAAGTAGCATAACTTTATTTCGATCATTGGAAAGAAATATCTCTAAGGGTGATTCTCAAAATCTAAAGTAATCTTCTGTGGTTCAAATGATGGAATTTGTGATTTTATTAATCGGATTTTTTTTTCTTTTTTTCCTAACTGACTAACGATGATGGCTTGGAGGAGCCTTGTCATCATCACCGGGCTTGCGGGGGAGCGGATGGGTCTCACCCCTAAATTAATCGGAATATTTATACTTTAGAAGTCTCCTTTTTCAGTTTTCGAGTAAGGCAAAAATTAAAGGGGTAGCCATTTGGAGTGGGGGCACTCCAAGTGGTAACCCCTTTATTTCATTGCGCGTACGAAATTGCAAATCTACAATAGGTCAAGTCCTGGATGTTTTGAAAGAATGCAACGAACAAGGGGGAACAAAATATACATGGAGATAGATAAGGACATCAAATTAACAATCCAACAGTTTTAAAAAAAAGAAATGCCGTTTGGCCAATGCCTTGAAATTATTGCACCGTTTTCATTGCAATATTTTTTTCTTTGAATTTAATATAAACATTACATACGCCTTTACTGATTCTTTTTTTAAATTATCTCATTGAAACCTTCCCTTGACTACGAAGAACATTTTAAAACCAAAATTACCTAAATCGGTCCGGGCGTTCTCGAGTTTTAGTCAAGACTAACGAACAGCAATTCATTTTTATTTATAAGAGAAGAAGATATTAACTTCAAGTCTTGCTTATTATACATCTAAAATATAGGATTTGATTACGATCTGATAGTTTCGAAACACGAAACTATTTTCTTATCTCGAAACGAATTTCGATATAAGAAATATTATTCTTTTACCGAAACCAATTTCGAAAAAAGAAAAAGAAATCTTATTTCAGAACCGGTTTCGAAACTTGGTTTCGAAAGTGGCCGAAGGGAATTTTGCAGGTTTTCGAAAATGTATTCTTAATAGTTGACAAAACTTCTGACATTTGATTGGCTGGTAAAAGAGGAAAATTGTCGCATAGTCTAGTGATATTTTGGTATTTCTTTCTATCTGCCTTGGCAATCTCACCAGCTTCAATATTACTATCCTTTCAGATTTCCTTCGATTTTTTCCATACACCTTTTTTTAAAATTTTTATTTTTAATTTTTTTTGTTAGTGTCTTGTATCCTCAGACGTGATTCGAGACTTTTATAACTGTTGGAATATTTTGCGATCTTTTAGTTTGCTTTTACATAGAAATATATGTATATGTGTATATTTAATAGAATCACTAGACTACTTATTTTTATTTCTATAAATGCATTGCAAAGTTGTTTCTTTGCAATATTGCAGGAGATGAGGTCGAACCTTGTCGTCCGACATCATCTCCTGCAATGCCTCTCTTGTCATCTTCCGCTGGATTCTTTGTTCAAGGTCAAAACGTGCACGTCCGTTTATAGGGCACTCCAGCAGCAGGTGTTCGACTGTCTCTTCCTTATCCGGGTCACATATGCAGGACGGGCTCCCGGTGCACTTAAAGCGGTGCAGGTACTCCGAGAACCCACCGTGACCCGTTAAGACTTGCGCTAGAGTGCCATCCATGTCCACCGACCTCAGCGTCTTGTACGCTTCTTTCGCGGCGGGCAGGAAGAGCTTCGTGATTTTTCCTGGTGCTCCTTGACGAATGGAACCGGAGATACCAGATCTCCAGTTCCATTCGTCAAGGCACTCCTTGCGAATGAGTCTCTTGACGAATGATACCGGGTACTCATCATAGTCTGCCTTTTTCTTCACGTTTGTGGCTGCGCTCTTCGCCAGCTCATCGGCTCTTTCATTGCCCTCGAGACCCGCATGCGCCTTGATCCAGAAGAGGTGCACGTTTTTGCCTTGCTCTCGTGCGGCTTTTAGTTCTTGGCGCACCTCTTCTGCGATTATGTTGAGGGTGCACGGGTTGCTCACCGTCTCGAGGGCCGAACGGGAGTCACTGTAGATCCCATAAGAATCTTCCCGGGAGCGCAGCACTTCTCTTGTCGCTCTTTTGATGGCCAGGAGTTCTGCTTGGAATACACTGCAGTTATTGTCAAGTTTTAGCTTTATGCTTCTGGACTCTATGTCTCCTTTCCAGATGGAGAGAGCAGCTCCCACCTGGCCGTCTATTTTGCTTCCGTCTGTAAAGATACGGACGGATTGCGTGTTATGTTATTCGACCGAGGCCCGGGTTTCCAGACATATAAATTTTTCCGTCTTTTGTAGTGCCGGGTGGGGTTTTGAGGCGAACGGTGTACTCTGCTCAATGTCCCTGTCCAGTACTAGCTGGATCTCCTCCTTTTTTGCCATGTAAAGTGCTGCAGATTCTTTAATGCGGAGGTCAAGGGGGAGGATTCCAGCTAGCACTAATGCAGAGTGCAGAGACACCGTTCTATATGCCTGACAATTTTTTTGTGCAAACCCTTTGGACTGCATCGAGATGTTTTCGGACGCCTATCTTCTCCACAGCGGGTGCCCAGATGTTAGAGGCGTAACAAATAATAGGCTCAATCACCGCTGTGTAGATGGTTCTAACAACATCTGGATGCAGTCCCCAGTTGGTTTTCGCAGTCCTCGAAAGTTGCTAGTATATGTTGAGCGCTTTTACACATACAGCGCTTATATGGGAGTTGAACGTGAGTTTGGAGTCTATGATGATCCCAAGTATTATAATTTGTTCCACCATGATGATATTGGTTCCTCCCATATAAATTTTTGGCGTCTCATATTTCAGCTTCTTTGTCATGACCATGGCGTTGGTCTTGTGTGGGGCAAACTTGAGTTTATTCTTAATACCCCACATATGTACGTATTCCAGGGCTCTATTGGCCTGGACCTCTACTTCTTCGGCATCCTTGCCATCAAACACCAAGACGATATCGTCTGCAAAGGCCTGGCAGTGGTACCCTTTCTTTTCCAGGTCTCTGAGGAGTGGGTCCAACAGCAGGTTCCACAGTATTGGCCCACCTATAGAGCCTTGTATACAGCCTTTTTCCGCCGCTCTAATATGTTCCCGTCCGGCATATCTCACTCGTACCAGTCTATTTTGCAGGTAGCTGTCTATGACCTTTCGCAGATTCAATGGACAACGCTCTTGAGCCAGTCGCAGTCTTAATTTTGGCCACCAAGCACTGTCGAAGGCCCCCTCTATATCCAGAGAAACCATTGTTAGCAACCTCTTCTCTTGCAGTTTCTGGTGTATGTGCTTTGTAAGGATAACTTCTTCTTCAGAGAGAGTTTTCCGTGCTTTTCTGTGGGACGAATCCGAACTGGTTCTGACTCAGTCTAGGAACTAAATAATATTTTAGTCTTGTCACCAACATTTTCTCGAAAATCTTTCCTAGCACTGGCAAGAGACCTATAGGCCTGAACGATTTGGGAGTGCTGTAGGTCTCCTTCCCGGGCTTGCGAAGTATAACGGTGGTGGCTTCCTTCCACAAGTCCGGGAAATGTCCAAGTTCAAAGCATTTGTTAGCCAGTGCTAGGAAGATTTCCGGTCTCTAGGCAATGGCTCGTCCGCAAATGGCAGCAGCGGCACGTCGGATACGGCGCTTGCTTGCGGCTAACTTTTTCTTCAACTCCTCGAGCTCATCGGACCACCACGGTAAGTTAATAGTTCTTTTGTTAGTTTTCTTTGGTATTGCAATTTCACAGGCATCAACTATGGCATTTGTATAATTTTCTATTATTTTGGTCAGTTGTACTATCTATATTATTTATTTCTTCTTCCTTTATGTTGTATTCTAGTAGCTTTTCCTTGAATGTATCTGTAACTATTTCCCATTTAGCTTTTAGTGTGTTATAAATTCTTGTGGTCCTTTTTATCTGAGTGCCCTGTGATTTTTCTAAATTGATATTGAAGAGTAATGCGCAGTGGTCGGAACTCGTGACGCCACTTGCCACTCACCATCCATCGATCTTGCTGAGTATGTTCTCGAAGCAGCTGGTTACGTCGACACAGCTGGTCAGTCTCCTGTCTCCAAGTGGTAGTAACATTCGGTAATATTTGCATTAGGAAAAACATTTTCTAAACCGTTCATCGTACAAGTTCATAATCAGATTTGTAGTTTTTAAATTCATTTGCATTTTGGTAGTTCTTTGATCAATGTAAAAATCCTCGTATAGGTCTGTTCTGTCTTGTCTGGTATCAATCCATATATGACCGGCAAATTACATTGTAGTTACATTTTTTTTCTGTAGAGTCATAATCTATATGAACAGTAATAGGCTAGTTGACAAATTTAGAAATGAGTTTAAACATATACATACATACAAAACTTACCAAGGTATAAGTTTTGTTCCAAAAATATATTCTTTTAGGAAAAATAAGCTATTTTACAAAATAATTTTTCGTTTTCAAATGAGAACTGACATTGACATCGCAAAAGGCCATAACCGTCAATGACGTCACACCCTGCGAAAGTTTAAGTATAAAATACTCGTTATCGATCCAACAATTATTGTCAAAAACGAAAAATTTGTCAAAATAATTTGTTTACTATTATGCTAAAATGACAGCAACAACAAATGTTTGGCTTCTCGGACCGGTGTTTAATATCACGTGATAAAATGGCCAATGTTGCGGATTTTATTTTTTGTATATATTGGAAATCTTGAATTATTATATGAAAAAAGTGTTTATTTCTTATATTGTGCTTATATGGCATATTAAAATAAAAAAATATTGATTTCTTATGTGCCATTGTGTTCTCATCCCAAACAATGAGCTTGCATCATTCTCAACTTCTCAACATCCTCAACAATTTTCCCATTGCACTGGATCGGGAAATATTGCATGTTTGAGTATCAATTGTGTTTAAACTGAGTGGCAACTTAAGCGCAGAATGTGCAGTACGACCGCCATCTAGAAGAGTCGCCGCAATTCCAGATGATCGGGTTGATATCCGGGCTGCGCGCTGGCCACTTATCACAAAGGGACCAACATGTTTATTGAGGATTTCATCCACATATCTTTTGCTAGTTAAAGAGCCGTTTTCTAAATTCTGAAAATGACTGGCTCGGTGGAACAGTGGTTAGTGACTCAGGTTCAAAACCTACGGTTCCAAGAGTCGTGGGTTTGATTCCCACTCGGGACAAATATTTGTGTGACGAACATCGTTGTTTGTTCCGTGTCTGGGTGTATTATTAAATATATTTAAGTTTATTTGTGTATCCACAGTTGATCCTGATTTCCGTAACACAAGTGCTTAAGCTGTAATTTCGTAGTTCCATCTTCGAAAGTGTTTCCTTTTTATATTTGATTTTTTTATGATATCTATAACTTTACAATAACTAAAAAGTTTTGATTCCTACATTTAAGGAGTATTAAATTGTTTATTAAATACACTTTATTGCATTAACCTAGCATTTTTATTTTCCGAGAATTTTTGGATTCTTTGATAAGTGACCCGGATTTATTGCCCTCGACTGTATATTGATTTTTCGTAATCTGTGTAAGCTCTTCTATATCTGTTACCGCGTGATTAGCGATCAATTAAAATGTGTACAGTGAACAGCTTTGTTTGATTAACAAATTGATTAATGGATTTGGTTTAAGATAAACCATCCTATCGATGATTATAGGTATATGTGATAAAATTGCAACAACAGTAAGTTCGATATTTGTGTGACATTCATTGGTCAAAGAGTTGGATATTCGGATGTACTGCTAAAGATAAAGGTCCTGCCTTATTTCGCTTCCTTGAAAACTGTATTTTTTATAATTGTGACTAAAGATTGGTATGTCGTCTTTAGATTTTTTTTACCTGGATCTCACTGGCATTTTTCAGAATAGTAAAAACTAACTCAGTATAGAATGTGCTGATAGTTTATTGTTATTAAAAACATTCTGACAAAACAGCCTCAATGGACTATGTCCCTTTTCGCGCAATCAAAACCGTCTCCATATCTCGTGTTACATATTATGATTAATCGTACAATAAAACTAAGAAATAAAAGAGGTAATATATTTGTTTTAAAAATATAGCTTTTACCAACTAAAAGTTAGGTAGACGTCTGTTGTACAAACTGCTATAGTGATTGAATGGTACAATGTTCTTCTTGTCGTCCGCTTGGAATTTCGCTAAAAGCATCGGCCACCCTTTATCGCTGTCTTGAATGTTAGGATTGGCTTCTATTCGCTGGCGTATCCTAGCAGCCTTAGCAACCACCTCCGCATTAAGCATATTCTCCAAATATCTTAGCTTGTGTGGTAAAACAATTTTGCATATCTGTGAAATGTAAATAGTATTTGTTGCGATATTTTTTAAATACAAAGTACTTTCAATAAAGAATACCCGAATTTGTAGCCATTTCATAAAATTTTACACTATTCAAGTCGACAATACTTATTAAACCCTTCCAAATAGAATCAAAAATAAAGAGTTTTTGTGAGAGTATAAAATTAAAAGAAAGGCTTGACCGCCCTAGGCTCGTGCCCCTATCCGTGGAGTCCCAGTATCCGTGGGGTCGTATATGGGTTGATGATGATATTTAAAAAAATACATTTAGCTTTGTAGTAGTTTGGCTCAGTAGGACAAGCAACATTTATATCTGAAGAAAATAGTGGACTAAAAAGGATCATATGTTTTTGGAATCTATACTTAATTTGAAATAAAATGGATCACAAAGAAATTGTTGACCTTATACATTCCTAATACCTGAAACAATGCAATAACTATTAAAGTAGTTATTACATCTAAAAACAATAAATACTACCTGGTTTTATACGGAACCTTGTTTTTATTTACTAACAGAATAAAAACAATATTTAACTACATGTGAAATTTCTAATGAAACTGGAGATGATAGACATAATATTTTACATTCGAATAGTTGAACATGCTAGTATAGAATTGAACACAGGTTAGGGTTCAAATACTTAATTTTCTCGAGATGGGCCTTTTAATAAAGGAGCCATCTCAAGATGAACGGATACGAATTAAGCACATCAAGCTGCGCAAGTTAAGGTATTATAAAAAAGAACTTACGACTGCAGTAAAATGTAGAAAGAAAATTGAAAACACTAAAGTTTTTAGAGCAGCCATTGCTGTGAAGTCTGTGGCTCCCATTTACTGTTTGCGGCGAATTTGTATTTATGAAGTATGGCATGGTACAGATGTTTATAAAACTGCAATACGGGGAGATGTTTTCTAAATATGTATTCACCAATGTAACAAAGGAACGTGGCGTAATATCGTATAAAACGTACGGAACTAGGCGACCACGTACAATTTTTCTATTTTTTGACGATCATTTTCACTGGATTTATTTCAAACTAGCTGTTCCAGCGACTTCGTTCGCGTGTAAAAGAGGACTTGGACTGCATTTTATAATTTACCTGCGCGCCTACCAGAACGCCTGACCTCTCAGCAAGTTCGACGTGATTCTTTAAACTTTAGCATAACTTTTTAATTTAAGAACCAATTGACATGAAATAACACTAAAACCTAAGTGGAGCTTACCACAATGTATTTCTAAACCAAATTAGATAATCCGTTTGAGTTTAAACAAAGGGAACACAAAAATTTCAAAAAATATTCATTTGGGTAGGTACCTCGCTTTGAAAAAAGTCTCCAAACATACTTTACATAAACACGTAAAGTCTGAGTTTTGGCATATGTTCTACTTCCTATTGTTATATTAAATGTTAGGACAACCACAACCTGTCCAACAGCAATATAGGAATGGCAATAACATATAGAAAAGGTAAAGTAAAATGAATACAATTTACTGTACAATTTTAAATGTTACGTTAATTTTATATGTAAATAATATAATCTGCAAATCTTTTCTCTCAAATAGTGAGCCTTGCACTAATACGGGACGTAAGTCTAATGACGTATGGAAAACAAGTGATGCTATTTTATTTAAGTAAGGCGTCTTGTCCACGTAACCGCATCTTGCGCACGCTATCGTCAAACTAATAAAAAACGCCTGATGTGCTTTGGTTATAATATTTATTTGTCCATCCATCACGGCAAGACTTGATTTTTTTCGGGAAATCGAAATCGGGAACCGGATCCGGAGTGGGATAATGTTCCAGTATGACGCGGGCGAAGCCGCGGCCAAGCGCTAGTAAGTAAATAAATACAAAAGAGCAAAAAAAATATATACATATTCTTGATATTTTACTATAGTAATTTATCTAAAAAATGGCGAATAGTATGCCCTGTAATTAATTTCATTGTCGATAGCTCTCGAAAGCTTTTTTCAACTCTGGTGTACACTTTATTGGCGTTTTGTAATTATTCTTTGTGTTATGTAAAAGTTTGTTTAGCGGCATCTGTTTTTCTGCTTGTTGCAGTAAGCAGTCTCTGTAGAAGTTGATCATTCCTAAGAAGCGTCGGTGTTCAGGCGAAGTAAAAAAAGACAGTGAGCTCTCAGCACATAATTTTACGTGATCATAAATATTCTATATTTCTACTAGCATTAAACATCATCATTGTCAGTTGGGAGAATCATTCATCACAAGGAGGATGGGCGCATTCATTTTTTGGTGACTAGTACTTCCCATAAGATGTTGAATATTATTGTAAGTTTTAGTTTTATGTAGGGTAAACCGTATAGCTATTGCCCATTTAAGGACTTCAAACACTTTGGCTTCCAACAATAAAAAAAATATCATAACTTTTAACCATTTATTATTATTTTCTTATATCTAAATAAAATCTCCATCAAAGTGTTGACGGTTTTTAGTCAAAACTTACATGGCTTAGAAAATAATTAAACAAATATAAAATTATCTAAAAATGTACAGTTATTGCCCATTGCTTACACTTATTGCCCACATCACAGCACAGTAATTGCCCAGTACCTTAAAATGATAAATCAGACTTTGAACTTTAATAATACAATCAGAATAAAAGGTTAAACTTAAATCTACTACAAAATCTTAAAATTACAGTATTTTTCAGCAATTTGCCTTGTAGACAAATTGTTTGAAGTATCTTGAACAGCCTTGATAGCTTTCTGTAAGTTCTCTTTGCTATATTGCACTTTTGGTGCCTTTGGCATACTGTAAATAAAAAAATACCAACCAATAAGGTGTTGTGCTGTGCTCTTTGAGTATAAAGCCACTGGAGATGCCATAACGTCAACGCTTCTAACAATTTTTTTCGCCACTTTTAGCGGGGGGCGAGGTAAACACGTACAGCACACCACCAAAAATTTAATAACTCAACAGACACAAAGGACAATGGGCATTTTGGGCTAAAATAAAAATCGCGTGGCAGTCTCAAATTTCAATTGCATATCATAGTTCGTGTCATAAATAAAAACTTATTATATGGCAGTTACTTCGAGTCATGGTTAGATATAGAAATATAGAGTGATGAAGATTGTTATATTTCATTAACGTATTATTACATAACTATTTTATTTTGTTAATTGTGTAAAAGCAAACAGCGGTTTTTTTATTTAAATAGGATAATTCAGAATTACAATAAACCTGCGCCTACGAAAAGTGAAATTTTTTTTTATAGTATAAACTCGTCTGACGGAATCACCCAGCCACGGCACGATACCAAGATGAAATTCGATTACCTGCTGCCTTTTTAGACACTATTATTATAGACGAGTAAGTTTTTTATAAAAAAAGCATTATTTTTAAATATTAAACTAACAAGATAACCTCGTGGAGGTGGAGTGCCACGGTTTGAGCTGTGCGGGTCCGAGTTGGCCAGTCGCCGGACGGAAGGACCCCCGTTTCTACGGGTCTCCCCGGCCGGCGGGCTGACCCGCTCCGCCCGCACAATACCGCCGCTAAGACTCCACTGGTCCGGCGCTTGCACCAGCAATGGTCCCCCCTGGCTCCGGTTCGTACAGTGCTGATCCCGGAACGCGACCTGACCGAGAGAGGCCAGAGTCACTTGGCGGGTTTTACGCAACTGTATGGTGGTAACAGCAACCGGTCGACAAAACTTCTTTGGACGTTTTTATATTGTACCTTTTGTATGTGATTGTATTTATCATAATAAAATCTTAAAAATATGGTCGGTTTTTTATTTTCTTGTAAACCTTTGAAAATATTAGACTTTTTAATAGTTATAATATACACTTAACAATAGGAATATTATAAAAATAAAACAATTTTTGCATTGAATCATCGAAATAAACAAAGACAACAATATTCGATATCTCCTAAACTAACCGGTATATGCTCACGATTTTTTTTTTAAATAATGTTGTTTAATAGTGCCTCGCAAGATAAACTGATTCCGGAGACTGCCACTCAATTTCAAAAATAGACCAAGCTCCATACATTTTTGCCCATTGTCCTTTTGCTGTAACGTTAAACGCACACTACAAAATTGTTCAACACTTCAAACAACACACGCACACAAACAAAGTTTTCACGTAACTACGCAACACACATACGAACAAAATAGTGATGACACAAAGAATAAAATAAAATCAGTTTGGTGAATGAACTGAACAATCTTGTTGTGATTATTTTTAAATTGTAAAATGTAAAAAAATTAAGATATTAAATGTTTATTTATTTGTGTGTGCCTTTATGACCAAAGCCCTCTCGTATAATCAACCTCCAAACTGTGGAGACTTCACTCCACAGTTTGTTCGCTCGCGGTTTGGATATAATTAAAAGTAAATTATTATTTGTAAGTAGGTAATTGGTTCTCATAGCTTCCTATGGGGAGCTGACTAACGTATGATGGGAGAGGTGCAAGTAATCAACGCCATCAATTTGTTCTAACGGATTTTATTTCCTGTTGCACGATTAGTCACACACACAATATTATCACAGCAGCAGAAGCAGGTAATAGTCGGTTTAATAAAATTAGTTTATTGTATACGTGACGAATACATTTCTGGGGGTCTACTTTCTTTGAAATGTAGGATAGACGAACATTTGTATACTTTTCCCTAATAAGATTTGCCAGCTCCAAGCTATGGTTTACTACTCCGTTGTCATACGCATGATAGTCTATACCAGCGAAAAGTTATTTTCCTAGAAAATGTTTTAAAGCACGAGCTACAATAAATTGCGTAGTCACTTTAGAGTTTGCGCTGTATGTAATTATTACTTGACAATTACACTCTTTTAGAGTGAGTAGCATATGAAATGGATCTTTGAATTAGAAATTAATATTTTGAAGATGAGTACAAAAAACTAATATTTTAATTAAATCCTAAGTTTGATTGCATGGGAAAAAACTGAATATACAATGTGCTATATAGAAGCAGTAACAGACTCGGGAAAAATGAAGAAATAAAATTAATTACCAAACAAGGACACGTTCGCAAAGAAAGTATTGCACCTTCAATCAATGTCTTTTTGTTATTAGCATTTTAGATAACACTTGTACGTGTGGGTTTCCAAGAATGATTTTCGTTGTTACAAAATTTTCTCTATATATCCTTTACCTTTTGATCTTTTGGAAATCTAAAAGGACATACACTTCTATTATACAGGGTGTAACAGGAGGGGTGGATCATCGTAAGTCAATCGATGGGGGACTTTAATACCTATCGATATAACCCCCATGTATGTTCAGCGATTTTCAATAGTTCCAAAGTTATTGAGATTTTTGTGAAATTTTTGTAAGAAGCCGGAATTCAGTATAAAAGTCTTCACTGTAGCTTAACTACTGGACCTGCTTGCATGATTTTTTTTCTAGAAATAGTTCAATAGTAGGTCTTCATAATTACGATACCGATTTGAGTCTTAACCCTATCATATTGGAGTAAAAAAATAATTCTTCACAAAAGTTTTACGAATCGAATTGTGTCTACCAACTTTCAAAGCCTCCAGTGAAAAAAAAGTAATTGGGTTTTTTTTCTAGAACTTATTTTAAAAACTACCTACATCCATGGATAGTATACCCTGAAAATTTCGGTTCTGTTGACAGCTCGTCACTTTTCGTAATTCGTCACTTTAGTTAATACGTCTCATTGATTATGACGTCTCTCGGCTTAACTAGACAACATCTCTTACATGTCTCATGCTGTATTTCGTCACTTTCCCGATTCGTCCGACGAGCATGTATAATCAAGTATAATATTATTAACCATTTTTTTCGTTTATTCGTATTACTTCCATTGATTGGTCGCATGATGGTACTACTGTGATGGTTAACCATTTAACATATTTCGCATGAGGGTAAAAACTTTGAATTACTTAATGAGTATTTTTCAAATACGCACTTGGATTGACTTAGTGTTGTTATTTACTCACTCAACTCACCCGAGGGTTGGCAGGACTAATAGGCGGATTAATATAAAGAAACCAGGCCTTTACTATTTTATTTCTATAATTAAAAGAGAAGCTCACTTTGCGCATTTTAAAGTAAAAAAAAATTGACTTACTATCCTCAGTGAAATCAAACGTGCTGCGTTATTATATACAAGACTAAAGTGCGTAGTAGTGATTTGGCCGAATGCGTAAAAAAAATGTTTTATCTATACTAATATTATAAAGCTGAAGAGTTTGTTTGTTTGTTTGTTTGTTTGAACGCGCTAATCTCAAGAACTACTGGTTCGATTTGAAAAAATCTTTTTGCGTTGTATAGACCATTTATCGAGGAAGGCTTTAAGCTATATAACATCACGCTGCGACCAATAGGAGCAAAGATACAATGGAAAATGTGTAAAAAACGGGGGAAACGCGAACGAAGTCGCTGGCACAGCTAGTTTATTATAAAAGGAACCAAAGAAGAGGAAAGCAGTAGACATTTTTGAATAGGCTTTAAAGGTAAAGAAACTCGTTGATCGATGTAACGATTTTATTTTCGTGATTTTAGTAATAAAATATATATTGGATATAGTTTAAAATTAAATATTAATAATCTAGATTTTTTCTTTTAAGCTTGCTTGTACAATGTCGGACGAATCGGGAAAGTGACGAAATACAGCATGAGACATGTAAGAGATGTTGTCTAGTTAAGCCGAGAGACGTCATAATCAATGAGACGTATTAACTAAAGTGACGAATTACGAAAAGTGACGAGCTGTCAACAGAACCAAAATTTCATACCGCTACTGCCAGAGCATCAGAACGAAAATTGAACGCGAATGGCACAGGTGCCATAAATCAGTGTTTTTATTTTACTCCAATATGATAGAGTTATGACTCAAATCGGTATCGTAATTATGAAGACCCACTATTGAACTATTTCTAGAAAAAAAATCATGCAAGCAGGTCCAGTAGTTAAACTACAGTGAAGACTTTTATACTGAATTCCGGCTTTTTACAAAAATTTCACAAAAATCTCAATAACTTTGGAACTATTGAAAATCGCTGAACATACATGGGGGTTATATCGATAGGTATTGAAGTCCCCCATCGATTGACTTACGATGATCCACCCCTCCTGTTACACCCTGTATAAATACTAGTTTATTGTGTAGTATGCTTAGATACACTCATAGCCCCGGACTTAGCCTCGAAATATATTATAGCTACAATTCTTTTCATTTTCAGACTAAATTTCAATATCGTATGACCAGAGGAAAGAAAAGAAATTTTTCAAATTCATCTTACAAGATTTAAATATAACATACGTCTATACCTTTTATTTAATTCAAAATTAAAGTAAAAAACGGATTATACAACTAACTGCAGGGAGTGAATGATTGATTCAAATGTAGAGTCGCTCTTTTGACTTTGTGACATCACTCGCCCCCGTACCACTGTATTTATGTTTATTTTTTTCAGTCGTTTACGTATCGTAACGGTTTTTTATTTAAATGGCAATTCTTCTTAAATACACATTTAAAAGTTAATAAAAATACTAACCTATGATACGAAACGCGCTTTTGTTGCGAATTTGATCTCTCAGATCGCTTTTTACATGAGAATACTGCACAACTAACCATTTTTCAAGAGAAACGTCACGCGACAGGGATCAATGCAAAATGGCGGTGATGCAGCGACAAGTAGTTTTATTAAACGTGTTTGAACAGTTGAACAATGTACTTTGCCGGAGGGGGTCGCCCGTGTATGGCATCTCCAGTGGCTTTATACTCAAAGGCTGTGCTGGATTGCCCTGGGCAATAACTATATATATTAACCATGGCAATCACTAAAATTATGGTGGGCAATAACTAAAAATATGCCGAAATACGTACAGCAATTGCCCACCGTTAAAAAACCGTTGAATCTATTCGGATTTCAAAAATTTCATTAAAAACATAACAAAACACGAATGATTTCGTCATAACCATACACCAATATTGAAATATCAAGTAAAATGCAAGAAAAAAATAATTTCTAAGCAAGTAATCCCTTAATTAAATTGCTAAAATGATTACCTGTTTGAGTAACACGTTCACCCGTCTTGAAAAAATCCGCGGCATTACTGTTTTTTCTTCGGTGTTACCACTTGTCAATTTTAAAATCTACTCTAAATTGACTATGGAGTAACCTAGTAAATTATATTCGAAACAAGTGAGAACACACCCTTTTATTCCGATTTTTTTTCTTAAAACGGGCAATCACTGCCTGTGGGCAATTACTATCTTGTTTACCCCTATGTAACCTAGATTCTTTTTCTATGCACCAAATAAATATGTTTTTCATTAAATTTTTCCACTAGAATTTAAAAAGTTAATAGAGCAAAGAGGAAACATTTGAGGTAGATTAACGATATTTGGTAAATATTTGACTCCTTTAAGACACCATTAACCATACAAATCCTTTGGCTCAAACTTACGATACAATTAATGAAAAGCAAATAAGAATGATATTATGCGAGTGCATATTTCCTTGACTGAGTTCTCACAATAGAAATTTCCTGTAATATGAATCAGCGTGTCATTAATAATTATTATTATCAACAATATTGATGATTTATCCGGGAGTCTGTTTCTTATCCGAAAATCGTTTGTCCGAAAATCAAAATCCCTAACACGTTTGCTATAATCATCAAAATCCATAATGTTCAAATATACGAAATTTCATAATCCCTAATTGTCTTTAATTCTAATCATTTTGTATCATAATATCGAATTCTATAATAATCAAATCTCCTAAAATTTCTTGCTATAAAGTTGAATGCCCTAAGTGTTACATAGTATAATCATGGGGTCTCATCCCATACATTGAAAATCATATTCCCAAAAACTACAACAGATGGCGACACGAGTATTCATTTGTTGATGATGATTATGCAAATCCCAGAAAACGATAAATCCAACCATTAAAAATATATAAGCTAGTATTTAAAAATATGATAATACATAACCAAATAAATTAAAACCCTTTTAGATGAATATTTTCATAAATTTAAATTTGCAATAATATTTGTAGTTTTCGTGAGTGCTAATCTGGTAGAACGCCATCTAGTTCAAAAAATGACTACAGTCCGTCATCAACTAGATGGCGTTGTTCGCGTATATTTTATATTTGATAAATTATAATTCTAGATTATTTAATTTCTTTTGTTAAAACAAGAAAATAATATGACACGAATATAAGAGTTACTTAACTATCAACTACAAGAATGATTAATCTATTCCTTAGATTAATATTTGGTAACATTTCTCCGAATTGTAGTAATAAATATTCCCTAACGCAACAAAAACGATTCAACTATCTAGTTTAAAAATCGCATTCTTGACCCCGCCTGAACAGGGTCCCCGTTTAAATAGAAATTAGATGTTTAAATTTACATAGAGCTTTGAATAGCACTAAAACAACAAATAAAAATATTCAACTATAAATAATTGGTCATAAATTTTTTAAAAATATTTTTCTAGTTTTTGCTTCAAAAATATATTTCAAATAAAATAAATATCATACAACATCACTTTCATTGTGTTCATTCAGTGGTAAGTAGTCGTATCACAAATCACAAATAAACTTAAAAATACGTATATAAATAGCACACCAAACACGACGCAAACAACGATGTTCCTTTAAACAAATATTTGACCCGAGTGGGAATCGAACCCACGAGTCCCACGACTCTTGACGCATGAGACAGGGGCACTATCCAATACGCCATCGAGCCAACAGCCATCCAGAGAAGAAATACTATATTATAATTTTTATATGAAATAGATATTATTAACACAATAACTCGAATTTCTTCTATCGTGAACTTTTAAGTATATTCTCATTTTAAGTACATTCTATATATTGCTGCATTGTCATAAATCACCATTATAATTTGATTTAAGTCAATGGTTCACTACGCATAATAAAATAACAACTTTATTTTTAATACATTTTAACAAGGCCTAAGGTTTTGTCCGCCTCCCGCGCGGCACGATGTACTTGCGCGCGATGATAGCCTACCGACCAACGCGACCGGAACTAGCTTGCTCTAAAACTCAGAGAGCTGCCGCGCGCACACGGCGCTGCTATCAAAAAAATAATGATGCAGATATTCTGTGCCTTATCTCGAGTAATTGTTCCCGATATTTTAAATTTGTGCCTCCAAGGGTTCGGAGTTATTTAAGATAAACTGATTCTGCTGCACGAACGTTCGTCCAGCAAAATATTTTTTATTTTTTTAGTCTATCTGGATATAAAATATGCAAAAAGATAGCTTACATACGGCTGTAATTGTGCCGTAAAAATTAAATTTGAGCCTCTTAAGATTTAAGAGATATTAAATTTTTTGCTGGGCGAACGTTTTGGCAAATGCTATATATCGGAAACGGTTGGACCCACAGTGATGATGTTTTTTTATACAGATACAGTATATTTGTGCGTATAATTTTCATATACATGACTGACTAGCATGGTTCAGGAGTTTAATTTTTTTTCCTAGAAAATTAAAAAAGGCTCTAGCCCTCGAATGAACATAACCAGGGACTTCGCGTTGGTGCCGACAGTTACCTATTATATATTCTCACGATCCTATAAAGTTTTGATTATTGGCGAGTTATTAAAGAAATTGTATTTTTGAGGTTATTTTGATCCAAATTACTTAGAATAGGAAAACGCTAGTTTTCTGTGAGCTGGCTTATTACATTCTTAAACAATAATTTGTGCCATATTTTAAGAATACGTATACAAAAAATCAGGTCAATATACCCATTAGATTAGACAAAAACGCTAAAAAACCTTTCGAAATATTTTATTAACCGACCAAATTCGAGTGAACATTAAAAAGCGGCCGCAGGATACTTCAAGCTATCCTTCCGTACTTGATGGTGTTAATGAAATTAAAATACTACAGATAGTTGCATAATTGTTAAGTTAGAACATATTTTATTAAAATGTGATATTTTTTCATTAAAGATATATTAATTGTTCTTAGACAACCGCAAAAAAATCTGTTTGTGTGTATACCCGTTAATTAAAACAATAATGATGAAGAACCATTCGAAATGTTTTTTATAGATTACCTGAAAAATTTGAGTAGACATAAAAAGGCGACCTCTTTGTTTAATCTGCTAACTAGTTTATTGCGTTGACTGACGCTTTTTCAATAAAATTAAATGTTCGGTCTAATTAATCAATGAATGTCGTCATTTAATGAACGCGCTAGGCATACAATCAAATAGCTGATTACGGACAATTAATTTGTAATATATAATAATACACTACAAATTATAGTGTAGGTATTATTATT
Source organism: Maruca vitrata (assembly GCA_039566165.1). Classification (NCBI taxonomy): domain Eukaryota; kingdom Metazoa; phylum Arthropoda; class Insecta; order Lepidoptera; family Crambidae; genus Maruca; species Maruca vitrata. The sequence continues at coordinate 7,172,422 of CM076911.1, forward strand.
AACAAAAAAAGCACATGTTATTTAATGTCTCTATTATAGAATATGTTCCAACTTAACAATTCATCACGCATCTGTTCTGTTTAAATATCTTTACAACGCCATCAAATAAGGAACATAAGCTTGAAGTATCGCGAGGCCGCTTTTTAATGTTCACTCGAATTTGGTCGTTTAATCTACCAAAAGTATTTCGGATGGTTTTTTATCGTTTTTGTCTAATCTAATGGGTATAATGAACTGATTATTTGTATACGTATTCTTAAAATAAGGCAAAATTATTGTTTAAGAATGTAATAAGCCAGCTCACAGAAAATGTGTTGCGTGGGTCAGAATGTAAAAATAGTTATCTAACTCATTCTGTTTTAATAATAAATAAATAAAAATAAAAATAAAATAAAAAATAGCGTTTTCCTGTTCTAAGTAATTTGGATCAAAATAACCTCAAAAAATACAATTTTGTTAATAACTCGCCAATGATATGTAGCAGGCCGGCAAAACTTTATAGGATCGTGAGAATACGTCATAATAGGTACCTGTCGGCACTAACGCGAAGTCCTTGGTCATGTTCGTCTTTTTCATTTCCTAGGAAAAAAAATCATACCTCCTAAACCATGCTAGTCATGATTATTAAAATTTGAGCACAAATATACTGTATCTGTAATAAAAAAATCATCACTGTGGGACGTGGGTCCAACCGTTTCCGATATATAGCATTCGCCAAAATGTTCGCCCAAACTTAATATCTCTTAAATCTTAAGAGGCACAAATTTCATTTTTACGGCATATTTACAGCCGTATGTAAGTTATCTTTTTGCATATTTTATATCCAGCTAGACTAAAAATATATAAAAAATATTTTTATGGACGAACGTTCGTGCAGCAGAATCAGTTAATCTTAAATAACTCCGAACCCTTTAGAGGCACAAATTTAAAATTTCAGGCAGAATTATTCGAGATAAGGCACAGAACATCTGCATCATAATTTTTTTGAAAGGAGATACTTTTTTGCTGGGCGAACGCACACAATGGCACGCTCTGCTAATTTATAATTGACGTTTTTATATTAGGTATTTTGAGCAAGTACGTATCTTATTTATTATTCGGAATTACTTTAACTTCAAATGAAACTACAATAATAATGACTCATCAATATTGAATTAATAAAATATTGTTATGTAAATTAAATTACCTTGGCTGTTTCAATACAATACTTAAAAATAATAATAAAACCACGTTCCGCAACGGGGTTTTAGTAAAAAGTTACATAGACCTTTGAATAGCACTAAAACAACAAATAAAAATATTCAACTATCAATATTCGGGCATAAAAATCTTTATATTAAATACTTTTCACTTAACTACTTACGAGTTTTGGTTCAAAAAATATATAAATTCAAATAAAATCACACAAAATCACTTTTAATGTTCCGATCCGTGGTAAGTGGTTGTATCACAAATAAACTTAAATATACGACATTTCCGACCTCGCTCCCTTGTATTGAAGAAAAGTAATCGCCGATAGAGGTGTGTCGACAACAAATATTTGTGTACGTATATAAATAGCACACACTAACACGGCGCAAACACCGATGTTCGATTATACAAATTTTTGTTCCGAGTGGGAATCGAACCTACGCGCACGAGTCCCACGACTCTTGACGCATGAGACAGGGGCACTATCCAATACGCCATCGAGCCAATCAGCCATACAGAGAAGAAAGGATATAATTTTTAATTACATGATATAGATAAATTATTTAACTCATACATTATCGTGAACTTTTAAGTAGGTATCTTCTCGTTTTCGTTTCGTAAGTACATTCTAGATATTGCTGTATTGTTATAAATCACCATTACATTTTGAAATAAATCAATTGGTTCACTACGCATAATGAAATGACAACTTTATTTTAAATACATTTTAACAACGCCTAAAGTTTTGTCGGACTCTCGCGCGGCACGATGTACCTACTTGCGCGCGATGATAGCCTACCGACAACCGGGCCGCGCCAAAGAGAATATAATCACTAGCGCTTGCTCTAAAGCTCAGAGGGCTGCCGCGCGCACACGGCGCTGTTACATATTAACGGCACGCTCTCTGCTATTTTATTATTGACGTTTTTATTAAATTAAAACGACAATAATAATGACTCATCAATATTGAATTAATAAATATTGTGATGTAAATTATTAAATTATTATTGTTATGTAATAATTTAAATAACAATATTTATTAATTCAATATCTAATAATTACCTTAGCTGTTTCAATACAATAACTAAAAATAATAATAATTGATTAAAATGTTCTAATAAATAATTTACCTAACAATCATTGTTCTATCGAAAAAGGCCCTCACAACTCCTTTTGTACAAGTGACACGCAGCTTCAAAGCAATATCAACTTCACGAACATATTGTTTTGGTACACTTTCGCACTGTCGCAGTAAACAGCCCTTTGCATTTTGCGCGCGAGACGTTTTCCTTAAAAGGAGGCAACCCTGCTCTTGTGTGAGGTTCGGTTACTCGCGCGTGCGTATTGTCATTCCGCGACCCTGTGACGTCAAAGCTGTTTGGGAGCCTTTACAGCGACATCTTTTGATGTGCTTTTTCGACATGCGTTTACACTGGATGGGAATGGCTCGCTCGCTCTAGCGACATCTGGTGTGCAAGACGGAAAACAGACATGGCGCGTGAGATGCCCGAGTTATGATGTCTACGTTTCAATGTATGGGATGGGGTATCTGTATAGTTATGTTATCTGTGGTATAATGTACTATCGGAGTACTTGGCGGTCGACCACCTATAAGGTGAAAATCGCTTGGCGCTTATACGTCTGTCAGAGCAAGCCCCGCCCAAATTGTGGTTCGAGAGCCTGCAAGAATTTTTCGGTAGGTATATGAGGCAAGCTGAAAACTTGTCCTATACCTTTAATATTATAACTCAACACAAATTCGCAGACCTGGCTGAGTACCGGGGCTAAACCAAACCCCCAATTTTTCTTATTTTAAAATATATTTTATAATCCAAAAAAATATAATTTGTTATTAAATTATAAATTTTAATGTAGGCTCTATAAAGTTTGATACCTTTGCCATAATGAATTTAATGTTGACAGTATTTGTTGTTTATCTGTCATTGCGTTCTTGTTTCACGGAAAAACAGAAGAAGTGTTTTTTTACTTTTCGTTTTAGTTCTTGAATATATTACCAGAAATCTTACTCAGTTGCCTTGTTTTAATAACCTGATCCCAATAGGTTATGGGCCCAGGGCACGTGTGAATAGAAATTGAGTAAAGAGCAGTTTTACGTTGCAGTGTAATAAAACTTGGTATAACGGAAAATGGATACCGGAAAAATGAACGTCGAACGTTTTGACGGAAATAATTTCAGTCAATGGAAATTTTAAATAAATTGTGCGTTACGAGCAAAAGGGATCGATTTGTCTGTACCGAAACCACAAGAATTCGATGAGAAATGATAGTATGGCAATGTTCGTCATCACGTCAGCAATGGAGTTGCGACAAATTGCTTTGATTGAAAACTGTAAAATAAATCATGCAGAAGCTTGAATCTATATATGAGCAAAAATTTGAATTCAATAAGATGTTAGTGCATGAAAGATTCTACAACTACAAAATGAATCCAAGTGACGGTATGGCTCATATTTCCAAGATTGAGAGCTTAGCTCGACAGTTGGAAGACGAGCAAATAAGTGAAACTGCGATTATGCAAGAGTATTAGATGAAGAAGCGTGCTGAAAGAAATCTGGGAGAAATACCCAAGAGCAAAGAAATCTGGGAGAAATACCCAAGAGCAAAGAAATCTGGGAAAAGTACCCAAGAGCAAGAGCGACGAGTTTCTGCCTCGACGGTACGCTACATCGATGGCTTGTTGTATCGAAAGGTAATCAAAATCACACCTAATAATAAAATGATAACTACTAAGTGGTAATCAACAATGTTTATTATTATTTTTTTACAAATGAAACATGAAATAAAAAAAACTTATTTCTACTTTGATTTATGTAACTAACTTAGCTAATCAACAATTGAATCAAGAAAAATGCCTTTTACTGAGACAGTAACAATCTTAGTCCTTTAATTTCAATTCAAATAATATGTAAATTTTCATCTTTGTTTAACGTTAACATATAAAAATGATGTACAATTTGCAATAGATCGTAAAAACTCTTCTAAATGCCTTTGGTCTATGTTCCTACAAATTTGTGTAATCCCAGTTTGTAATTTTTTATTTTTCTTTCTCGGGGGTTTTGGTCCACACACGAAAGCGATTTTTCAACAATGTGATTTGTATTAATTTGTTCCTTAATAAGTTCGCGAACTGTTGAATTGTAGAATTGTCAGTCTCAGTAAAAACAGTCTCAGTCAGTTTATTATTAGGTGTGGTTTTGATTACCTTTCGATACAACAGGCCATCGATGTAGCCTACCGTCGAGGCAGAAACCCGTCGAGGTAAAAATCTTTCGAGGTAATGACCCTTCGACAAAGCGTACCATCGAGGTAGGGACATCGAGGTATCGAGCTTCGAGCTAACGTCATTCGAACCTGAGTACGAAACCCCTTAATTTAGTCAATTTTTATTGTATAAGTCTGTAAATTTATAAACTAACTTTCCTTTCCTTTCATGAGAAGTAAAATTCTGATTAAAACTATTACAACCTATTTACAATGAATACTATCTATACTAATATTATAAAGCTGAAGAGTTTGTTTGTTTGTTTGTTTGAACGCGCTAATCTCAGGAACTACTGGTTCGATTTGAAAAAATCTTTTTGCGTTGTATAGACCATTTATCGAGGAAGGCTTTAGGCTATATAACATCACGCTGCGACCAATAGGAGCAAAGATACAATGCAAAATGTGTAAAAAACGGGGGAAACGCGAACGGAGTCGCTGGCACAGCTAGTGTCTAATAATGAGTAATACAGCTAAACATATGTCACCAATAAAGCCTAAGGTTTGACGTTATCTGCTTTCAACATTTTTATTTTTCGTGCCCCCGAGTTGTAATCGTGAGCTAATTTGGTTACAAAATAAAAATGAATGTCTCCGATTTGAAAATTATTAATAGAGGACGCGGTAAGGTGTTATTCAGTGATGGGCATCAATATTACAAACATGTTCTATACAAAAATGAGAGTAGTAATTGGCGCTGCAAAATGTTCAAGGAATATAAATGTGCAGGATCTGTAACCCTGTCAACAGTAAGCAAACTTTTACTAATGTTGTATGTATATTTTTAGCTTTCTAGTTTGATAAGATAATGCTAATTTATTTTTTTAAAAAAATTTACTGATTGTATTTTTGGCATCAGTATCGATCACTAATCACCCCCTGATAGGTATTTTGAAAATATATTAAATGTACAGAATTGACCTCTCTACAGATTTATTATAAGTATAGATTATAGGAATATTGTATAGACCTTTTCTTGGTAAAATATATGAGGCAACACTTAGCAACATTCAAAGACATACTATTATTCATAACCAATCATTAGTTTTGTTAATATTACCTTGCAAAAATCTTGCATCATCAGTACTTCTCACTTCACTATATATTTTTATATCATTCGCATAGTCAATACATTTACACGTTATCGATTCTATTAAATCATTGATTTACATTACAAATATTTAATAGTTTAATAAATCTTCTTCAATTTCATTTGTAATCGTAATTTTGAAAGATTTTTCTTTGATTTTACGTTAATTGATTGATTTTTGAAATTATTTTGTGTAGGACCTAAAACATATTTTAAATATCAAACCGCATCGCAATGAGTGCTCTCCAGATGTAACACAAAATTATATTGAAGAAATCATAAATGAACACGCACGAGATCAAGGCAAGAACGTGCACTTCTTCTGGATCAAGGCGCACGCGGGTCTCGAGGCAATGAAAGAGCCGATGAGCTGGCGAAGAGCGCAGCAACAAAAACAAAAAAGAAAGCGGACTACGATGAGTACCCGGTATCATTCGTCAAGAGACTCATCCGAAAGGAGTCCCTTGACGAGTGGAATTGGAGATACCAGCAAGGAGAAACAGCAAAGACCATGAAGCTCTTCTTGCCCGATGCGATAGAAGCGTACAAGACGCTGAGGTCTGTGGAGATGGACGGCACTTTAGCCCAAGTTTTAACGGGTCACGGTGGGTTCTCGGAGTACCTGCACCGCTTTAAGTGCACCGGGAGCCCATCCTGCATATGTGACCCGGATAAGGAAGAGTCGACTGAACTTGAAGTTAAAGCAAAGTAAAAGATCGCAAAAATAAAAAATCGGAAATAAAAACGTCTCGGATCACGTCAGAGGAGAAAAAGACTTATACAAAAAAAAAACGTAGGTAGGTACCGTTTTGAAACACCTTTAGTTCGCGCTACCTGTGAAAGGGCCCCGCTTTCGAGCTAGTAAGTACGCGTACTCTCCTAATTACATACTAGACTACAAGTCATGAAAATTTAAGCATTGCTAAAATGACGTAGGTCTGGCGGCACTGGGATCTTACTCTATAGTATAAAACTCACTTTTTATTACTTCAAAATATTTAAAATGAAGCATAATCATGGATTGAAAGCACACAGATGGAATCACAAGGGGAAATAAAAGTGTCAAACATTCCAAGTTTCTATAAATATAATGAATATTTTATCAATCAATTCTTATTAATGTTGTTAACAAAATTCTAAATAAATAAAATTCTTGTGCTATCCAATCAAAGAAAGGAATCTTTATTTAGAATTGAAGCCAAGGGTCCTTGAACTACGAAACAGGACTTTGTTGAGGTAAAGCAATTTCATCCTAAGCAGAATAACGGTCCTCCATCCCTTAACCCTTACACGCGTAAGTTATATTTTATATTGAACTGTTTTACCCTTGTTGAGCTAACTGCCATGACCGTGGTCACCTCAATTCCTTGAGTTGACGTCAAGTTGGTTCAAGAACTATTTGTAAACATAGTAGTGCGATATTATTAGTATTTTTGTGTCTTGAGGAATCCTACGCAATGTTATGGATTATTGCACTGTGTTTTACCTACATAGATCAGAACACAACATTTCTGTGGATTAGTTTTATAAGTCATCACGGTTAACAATTTTGTAAGTCCTGCAAAATGAATTTTCAGTCACAGTTCATCTTAAAAATGTGGTGGTACTTTCGCATTTTATAAAATTCTCCGACGATTCACTTGTTTTAAGATAATTTATTAAACGTACGATTTTAGACTTTCGCGTTCCATTACACTAAATATTTATCTTTATGGGTCGAAACGTCGGGCAGTAAGTAGCTATGTAATTTGCTACTCCTATTAACGCGAGTAGACCCATAAAGACAAATATTTAGTGTAATTTATTAAACATCTGAAAACATTATTTACAGATTTGTTCAAGAACTTAACAAGTGTCAAAATAACGCTTTCATACCATAATATCCACGTCCTAAAATGACCGCTTTCTAAATAAATGGTCACATCCCAGAATGTCCACTCTCGGATTGACCTCTTCCCACATCATCCAATTCCTAAAATGACCACTTTCCACATCGTCCAACTCCCAATATAAACAAGAAATCCAATTTTTAGGGTACTTACTATAAATTAAAAGTGGCGTAACACTTATAAGAATTTGAATTTGACATGCTCACCAAAATAGGAAAGCCCTAGTCTTAGGGCCAGTTTCACCGGTTACAGATAAAGCTTCAGATAGTTATCTGATAGATATCGTTATCTGTCATATAGACTTCTGATAACTTTTTTCTGTTTCACCATCAAACTCTCGGTTATAATTTTTAAACGGTTAAATATATCAGCCAGATAATAGTCGATGAAATGGAACGTCACTGTTTTGCGTAATTTCAAGTTTAATTTTGTAATTGAAGAATGAAAATAAAAGATTATTTATATAATTAAAACGTTTGCATTCCAAATGTATTACCAGAAACGAAACACATGCGTCATTTTATTTTTCGCGGTTTGTTGTTTGTTGTTATGATTACTTTGTGGTGTTGTTAAAAGTTTAGATTGCGAAAAGGATTTTATCTTATATTTTCTCTTTCTTATATCGTCCCCGTCGTGTCAAAATTAAATAACTGACACTTTTACCGAAATTCACTTTTTGTGAAAGTGTACTCTACATTTTGGTATTTATCCTTTTGCAATATGTATGATATTCGCAAAGATATCTTCATTTTAGTGATTCTATTGACCACATATTACAACAAGGTTTGTTCAAGAAATTATGTGGAAAACTAAATAAATGACTTTGTTGAATTCTGCCACAACTGACTGGGAAACATTGTTACAAACAACAGTTGTTGTGGCAAAATTAAACAAGAGCTCTTGTTTTAAGTTTTCATTAAAACATTAATTCAAATTATCTTTTTTTTATCCAAAAAAAAATCAGTGCTGTCTGTGTAATAAGTATAAATGCACTTTAGATCGGAATGAAGCTTTGGAAAATGAGTACAAAGAACAAATAGATAGAAAAGTTAACTTATGGGCTGCATAGCCCATATGTCAAAAGATATTGATAAAAACAAAGGTCAGAAGATTCATCTTATACACTGTACTACAATGGATCTACAAAGACCTCTGCAAATCCATTCCACGTCAGAAACCTTATTATCAATTTATGAGTTCAAGCCGTCAGAAAATACAGCACCAACCAGATGTCAATGAGACAGATTTTAAATCAGAATACATACATACACAGTATCACGCCTTTTTCTCAGAGGGGTAGGATGAGATCACTTCCAGCTTCCACACAGCCACTTTCAGGTGGGAGACATTTTGTCGACCGGTTGCTGTTACCACCATACAGTTGTGTAAAACCCGCCAAGTGACTCTGACCTCTCTCGGTCAGGTCGCGTTCCGGGATCAGCACTGTACGAACCGGAGCCAGGTGGGACCATTGTTGCGGCAAGTGCCGGACCAGTGGAGTTTTAGCGGCGGTATTGTGCGGGCGGAGCGGGTCAGCCCGGCGGCCTGGGAGACCCGTAGAAACGGGGGCCCTTCCGTCCGGCGGACTGGCCAACTCGGACCCGCACAGTTCAATACCAATGAGAGACTCCACGCCTTGTCTCGTTGTTGCCGCAGCAGTGGTCTCCTTTATCACGGCTTTCAGGGTGAGTGCGACAGGCTCAACATGGTCTATTGTGCCTGTCGACCTCATATGTGGATCTCACTACCGCTTACCATCAGGTGGAGTGAGGTCATCTTGTTAGACTCTTATAAAAAAAAAAAAATGCCATGTGCTACGGTCTTGGCACACCACTTTCGCTTCTTCTACACACATCAACCTCTTCATGCACCCTCGACGATTACGGGTACTTTTGATTTGACCATTCTTCAAGATGTGACCTATTTAGTCATGGAAGGTCTTTCTTGGTCTTCCTCTGTCGACCATTCTATTGAAACTTTCTCTATACAGGGTGTAACAGGAGGGGTGGATCATCGTAAGTCAATCGATGGGGGACTTCAATACCTATCGATATAACCCCCATGTATGTTCACTGTTCAGCGATTTTCAATGGTTCCAAAGTTATAAAAGCCGGAATTAAATATAAAAGTCTTCACTGTAGCTTAACTACTGGTCCTGCTTGCATGATTTTTTTTCTAGAAATAGTTCAATAGTGGGTTTTTATAATTCGATACCGATTTGAGTCATAACCCTATCATATTGGAATAAAAAAAATATTCTTCACAAAAGTTTTACGAATCGAATTTTGTTTCCGAACTTTCAAAGCAAAGCAAAGCAAAAAAAGTACATGTGTTTTTTTTCTAGAACTTATTTTAAAAATTACTCACTTTTATGGATAGTATATCCTGAAAATTTCATACCGCTACTGCTAGAGCATCAAAACGAAAATTGAACGCGAATGGCACCGGTGCCATAAATCAGTGCTTTTATTTCTCATGTAAAACTTTAATTTAAAAAATAAATCGATATGTTTCAGCAAATTTATGCTATGTCAGTAACATGTCAATAACATTAGTAGCAGTAATTTTACAGAATTGCAAATTAAAGGGGTGAAAACCAAACAAAGAAAATTTACTTAATTTTTGTTAATTATTTCTTTTACAGTAAGTGTTCATAATGGGCACCATTATATGTATATCGATAGGTATTGAAGTCCCCCATCTATTGACCTGTATATTTCTTTAGTTAATCGTCTTTTATCCTCTCAACATGACCAAATCATCTTAGCATACCCTTCTCAACCCTTGTCACAACATCTTCTTTCACACCACAACGTTCTCAAATTGTTTCGTATCTGATTCTATCACTCAGTTTCCCTCCTAGCATACTTCTAAGTGCTCGCATTTCCACTGCGTTCATCCTATTTTCGTGCTTCTTCTGCCATACCCAACCTTTACTTCCGTACATTAGTGTCGGGATCAACACTCTTTTTGGACACTTACTGACTGCTTGACTGCTTACTAAGATGGGCAGCGCTCCTTTCACCGTTACCAGCATTCACTGTTCTTTCAAAACCGCTATCACACCTACCATCTCTTGTGAGCTTGGATCCCAAACATACAAATTCTTTCTTTTGTTCTCCTTCTCACTTCTAATCATGACATCGCAAACTGTCATATCATCACATTTATCAAAAATCATGACTAACTGACATTCATTTAATTATTTTTTCTTTGAAAGACTCATATTTCCGCAGCTGATCACGTAAGAAGAACTTGATCATCAGCTTAAAGGAGACACTGCCTTTCTCACACTCTCTCAGACTCGTCAAGCAATTATCGAAGAATAGAATGAACAGCCATGGTGACGCTGAACATCCCTGTCTAACACCTTTTTCGATGTTTAACCAATCAGTGCACATCCCATTGATTCTGACACAAGCACAAGAGCCCTCATAGAGGGACTCCAGTGCTCGTATCAAATTACTGCTCACCCCAAACGAAGACAATGCTGACCACAACTTATGCCTCACTACTCTGCTATCATTGAATCGGAATAGATATCTATTATACATACAATGCCATTGTTCTAGTTTATTAATTTTATTTTAATATTTTGTTCAAATTGGAATTTGACGCTGATTATCAGATTTTGATAGCTAAACTAACTTAGAATGTTGAACATGATGTTACAAGTTATTTTTTTTTTAATTTTTACAAAATAAAAGCTCACTATTGTTTTAATGTTACTTTAATTTATAAGGAATCTAACAGATAAATCTAGTTACGTAATGAACCATTTCTTCTATGTTCTTGATAACTTAATTTTGTGTCAGTTTTTTTAATTATGTGAAACCATGCTAATTCAATTTTGTTGATTAAATATTTGTTAATTAAGTATTTTGTAGTATTATTTGACTGCTATTTTTTTTTTTCACTGAAATTGCATAATCAATTAAAAGTTGATAACAACAAAATTCATAACCATGTAAAATTAAACAAGTTAGTTTATTCACTACAAATATTCGTATTATCTTCTTGGTTGTGGCAAAACTCGCTAAGTGACATACAAAAACTTGATAAATGCAAGTCTGTTGTTAAAAATGTTTGTGGCAAAAGTAAATAATTACTTTTTTATTTTTATTTTAAAATAATAGAAAATAGCATTGTGTCGGATTATTTAAATTATCGAGTTGAACTGGTTTTACAACATATAAAAATCTCGACGGTAAATTTTCTTCACCCTTGAAATCTATCGCCGTTTTTAAGTAAAAAAAAAACACAAAAACTCAATTATCTTGGAACTTTGGTTTTGTTAGTTGTTTAATTTTGCCACGACGGGGACGATATTTGGTCGTTACTTATTGTTGGTTTCTACAAAGATGGAATAACAGAAGCGTGAAAGGAGTAATAATTTCTCTGCAGAAGAAACCAACCTTTTAATATCGTTAATAGAGACGAAAAAACGTATAATAGAAAATAAAAAAGTGACGCTACCACTTGGCACGACGAGGAAAAAGCTTAGAAAGAAATTGAATAGATATTCTATAGTGCATCTGGTTCAATGTTTCGTGACCACGTGCACCTTGAGACACTAGGGAGAAGAGTGCTGTGGTTCGAGCTGAGCGCTACAAAACTGGTGGAGGTACTAGCACAGCTCCACCTCTTACGACTCTGCAGGAAAAAGTCAAATCGATGATTCTTCTTTCTGTTGAGGGAATTGAAAGTCAGTATGATTTGGATTTGATTTTACCAAGTAAGTGCCACATTTATATTAAATATTTTCCTTAGAATTTCATAGACTTAAGACTAATAATCAAAAAAAATATTATATTCAAGTACTTCAACTTCGAGTTTAATTGAAACATGGGTGCCTGCTGAAGAACATTGTGTACAGACACCTGCTGATGTGACATTAACTCATGGTTAGATAAATTTGTAGTAGAGCAATGTGTTAATTTCTATATAGGTTACTGTTATTTACATTTTGTTTTCATCTGCAGAATCAAATAGAAATATAGTAATGATAGAAAAAGAAGATAGCAAACCATCAAAAAAAAAGTATGTGTCGAATCACAAGATGACACACTCCTGCAAAGTAAGTTATATAAATCTTATCAATTAACATGTTATATGGAAAGAGTGGAATCCGACAGCCATCAAAAGTAAAAAGCATCCAGTTTTGAGTAAGATAACCTATTACTATTTATAACAAAAGATTATTTGTTATTTTTAATTTATTTGACGGCGCATCGATAAACTTACCTAGAATTAGTGACCTTTTTGGTTTATCTTATTGTGTCATTTTCATTTTCGAAGGAAACAGAGCTGTCGCTCTGGCGTAACAGTAAATATCCCGGACACTTTCAGTTTTTTTCGTTTTGATAATCTGGCAGTAACGGAAAAAAATATTCATGGTATACTCTCCATGAATGTGAGAAGTTTTGAAAATAAGTTCTAGAAAAAAAGTTCATGTACTTTTTTTTCTCTATAGGCCTTGAAATTTGTTAGAAATAAATATTCTGGTTGTAAATATATGTATAATGAAAATATCTTCCAGAACCGACCAAGTGACAAAGTTCAATGAATATTTCAATCGTTAACAGTTTTTGGTTATGACATGAAATTTTTTAAAATGTGGTGTTGCCAAGAAGAAGTACCAAAACGAAGACCGGTACAGGGTACAACCAGTAGTACCTGGCCATCCCCCCGACGGACGAGATCACATGATGATGATGATGTGATGACCATAAATCCATGGCCACTGTTCCCACAAGGGCAGCAGAAGGAGTAGGCGACTCCTTTCCCTCTACTACCTCCATGATGCCAATCAATTCCATCTACGAATAGCACCATCATGGGACTTATCAATGGAACTAATGCGAAGCGAATAAGCGTAATATCGCTTATTACCTTACCTATTTATTATTTATAGAATATAATAATAATTTAGAAAATTTAATAGATGCTATAGTGTACCCTGACATCTAGAATATGCACGAAAAGGACTGCCATTGGTTGTAATTCAAGGGCAATAGTGTCACCAGGAATGATACTGTCAACGAAATAAAACAATCTCATTATTCAAAAAGTCTCCGGCCAAATAAAAAACTATAAATCGATCGATTGAAGGACAATTTAATTGTAGAGACCATTTTCACTGGCCCAGCAGCTGGTCAACTAGCTCAAATACCGAGGCTACCGATGATTCTAACTGATCTGCCAATCCCTTTTAAACGGCTTCAGTTTCCGGTCAAATCATCTTTCGCGTTTTCTATTAACAAGTCCCAAGACCAAACCTTCGAATTATTAGGGATCGACCTACGAAAATAATGTTTCACTCATGGGCATGGCCAACTGTATGTTGGCCTACCACGTGTCGGAGCTCCTGAAAATCAATTTATTTTGCTGCCACAAAATAAAACTACTTCAAATATCGTTTACAGGGAAGCTCTGACTCTCTAAAACTAATGGCTCTTGTTTTGTATAATATTTGTATAAAATTTAAAAATAAAAAAATACAAAAATGCATTATTAAAAAATACAAAAAAAATTCATTAAAAGTCTTACTTCATTTATAATTTTACTTTTTTTTAAACCCGACACAAAAAAAAGGGTTTATGTGTGTGTGTGTGTGTGTGAATGTACCCGTGCAAAGCCGGGGCGGGCCGCTAGTTAGGTATATTTTATGCTTCTCTAAGAATATTTTATGATTTACAAATATACAGGGTGTCTCACGGAAAATTTCGAATTTAAAAAGGCTATAAAAAAAGAACGACTCGATAGATTTCAATGATCAAACATTTATTTGAAAGCATAATTCATGACATTATTTGTGAAAAATTATCTCGGTCAAATGTCCACCACAGCTTACTTGGCAGTACCCTATTCGATCAGTCCAATTTTTCAGTACATTTTCAATTGTTTCCGGCCTTATGGCAGCAATGGCAACTTCAATTTCATGTTTCAAGTCATCAATCGTGCTTGGCTTGTTGGCGTAACAAACGTCTTTGACCGCTCCCCAAAGGTAATAATCCAATGGTGTTAAATCGCAGCTTCTTGGAGGCCAATTCACATCACCATTTTTGCTGATTATGCGATTTTCGAAGATTGGGCGCAAAACATCGACCGTAGCATGGGCTGTATGGCACGTAGCCCCGTCCTGTTGAAACCAAATATCGTCCAAATCATACTCTTCCATTTGACCGAAAAACCAATCAGTTAACATAGCGCGGTAGCGCTCGCCGTTGACGGTTACGGCGGCTCCTTCATCATTTTCAAAAAAAATGGGCCCATGATGCCGCCGGACCAAAATCCGCACCAAACAGTCACTCGTTGTGGATGTATCGGTTTCTCCTCAACGACGTGCGGGTTTTCTGTGCCCCATATACGGCAGTTTTGTTTATTTACATAACCGCCGAGGTGAAAATGAGCCTCGTCGGAAAAGATGATTTTTCGATAAAACTCACCATCTTCGGCCAAACGATCTTCCGCCCAATTTGCGAACCGTAGACGTTTCGGATGATCAATTGGCTTCAGCTGTTGGGCCAACTGAACTTTATATGGCTTCAGGGCAAGATCTTTGCGCAAAATTCGGTGCGTAGTTGACCGAGAAAGGTGCAACTCTTGCGCTCGATGACGAATCGATGTGGATGGCCGTTCACGAACACTTTGTTCCACCGCAGCGATGTTTTCGGTTGACCTTGCTGGAAATGGACGTTTACGTGTTGTTTTATCCAACAGTGATCCAGTTTCGCGCACACGATTCACAAATTGCCGCACATATGCCTCCGATGGCAAATCTTTTTTGGCAAATATTTTTTTCAAATTTCGCACAGTTTGCGTTGGCGATTCACCACTTTGGAAATAATTTTTTAATATTTCCCAGCTTTCCTCAAGCGAATAGCGACCCATTTCGTAAATGTCAGACTTATTACTAAATATGTGACACTTCTCCGATGACAGTTGACGTCTCCAATGTCAAATTATCGTTAGTTCAAATTCGAAACGCTAGATGGGACACCCGTTAGCACGTGTTTATTTATACATGAGGTTGAGGGAGGAGGAGGATATTATAATATAGTAGTAACATACCTGTATACGAAATGTACTTTTATTTTTGTCTTAATAATAAAAAGCTATTTTTATGTCACCTCTTCGTTTGTTTCCGCCGCTGTCAATTTATGTGTGAACTGAGAAAGCTTAGTTAGCATAGTTTTATTATTGCAATGGAAAATAATTCTATAAGCTTAAAAAAATATATTAAGTGAGAGAGGAAAACGTAATTTGCTGATGGGGGTGGGTATAGATTGACTCCAGCAAAAACCAATAAAAACGGATCTTCAAGATGGCATTTCGTGAATCGGTTAGAATGTGGTGGTAGTGCAACTTTAAGTGACAATTCCAACAGCATTTTTCTTTATTCAATGCTTCTTAAAAAGTGTTACAGTGATCGGATTTAGTTCATATATGCGCCGTTTTGTTCCATAATCTTTTTCCATCGAGAAGGCATCTTTATAATACACCTAGTAGAACCCCCTCTCCTTATTTGCAAAGAACTCGGACAGCCACTTTTCACAAGCCTCTTTTGAGTTTAACGTTATACCACCAAGGTCGTTCACCATGGACAGGGACAGGTGGTAATCACTTGGGGCAATGTCCGGGCTAAATGGTAGATGCGATAAATCCTCCCATTCGGTCTCCCGTAGCTTCTGACCAGTGCCTTTTTTTTTTTTTTTTTGACGCGGTGAAATGCGTTTCGCACCTTCACCGGGAGAGGGGGTTCTCTTCCGGTGGTGTGTCGGACTCCCCGGCGGCTGGCGAGAAGATGGTAAATGCCAGCTGCTGCTCCTGGGCGGAGTGCAATGCCCAGGGGGTCTACCGACTAAAACACCGCGATGTACCTCCATGGCCTTGGCGACGTCATGGTTCCTGGCATACCCAACTACCACGACGCAACCGGCGATCAGCCCCAAAGGGCTCCATTCAAGCCTCCCCCGAGGGGGGCGACGGAGTAACCCGGTACATGGGGTCGCTCCCGTCTCTAAGCGTCGGCCGTTGGTGCAATGCCGACGGGAGTGTCCCCACACTCACCGCCGACGGGCCTCCGCTGGAGTGCGCGAACTGGCGCACAAAATTGCGCCGCGCACGTCCACTTCTGCGCCTTCGATGCGCCGGCGCGGAGGGATCATTCTCCCGCGCTCGTTCGGCCTCCTCCTTCTGCGAAATGACTGTTTCGCAGAACGAGGCGACCGCCACCCAGACCTCCCTTTTTTGGACCATCCCCGCCAAAAGTTGGGGAAGGGAGTCGATCTGGCCGGCCACGGTGTAGAGGGCCGACCTTTCTGTAGACCACGGGCTGATTAACCCTTAGACTAATTAACGCGAAGGATCGGGGTGACGCTGGAATCGTGTCTTCGCATGCACTTGTCTAGCATCACTTGACTAGTCCTGAGAGTAGTTCGATAGTAAAAAGCCAAGTGGAGCAGAATACAGAAAAAAATCAAAAGAAAAGAAAATAGAAAATTCATTTTAAAACAAACTCGTAACCTAGGAACATTTTTTTACGAACTCTGCAGAAAGGAACGAAACGGTGACGAATGCTGCACTAGCGCCAGCGATTTTGACGCAACACTCCAAAAGGATAGTTAACCATCTTAAATAATTCGCAAGAGTGTAAAAACTTTGAATGATGAGCTGCTATAATCAGCGAAATGGAACAATTAACTCACTCGAGGGCTGGCATGACAGGATCAATAGTCGGATTAATATAAAGAAACCAGGCTTTTACTATTTCATTTCAAAGTCTTATCCCATTTTCTTTTATTTTTGTGATTTAAGTTATATCATATTAATAGTTTATGATAAAATATTAAAATAATCTAGATTTTTATGCTTGCTTGTATAATGTCGAACGAATAGGAAAAATGACGAAATACAACATGAGACATGTAATATACTATCTCTAAACTAAAATCCGTAATTCGACGGAGCGGTTTGATAACTCAAAATCGCATTATGTTACCAGGTTCAGCCTAGAGTTGTTTGCGTCGATAATTTGTGATCCGATTCGATCCGAACAAAAATGTTTATAAATTAAAAACTATTAATAAATTTATTAATTGATTTTGATGCGCCAGCTCCATATCGCATGAGCTCAAGCGAAAGGCATGTAAACAGACACAACAAATAATTAAAATGGTGGAAGTTGAACAATTATGTTTTTCTGGTCGAGCTTAACACAATTATCCCAGAAAAGTGGTTAAAATGCGTAAACCAAGTATGAGAAGAAACAGAAAATAAAATGATGGACTAGATCATTAAATAGATTATTTATCAGATAGATTTATTATTAATGTAAATGTTAATAACGATGACGAAAGAAAGTGACGATTCTGAATAAATTACTGATGAAACAAATACATGATGTTGAGTATAGTACTCTTATATTAATATAAAAAATCTAGAAACCGCCCAAGTCGATTTTTTGGCGGTTTTCACTTTTGCAACATCACAGAATAAAGTTTTTTTCCTGCATAAAGCTACAATGTCGATCTTGCGTTATTCCACCAATCAGGGCTTTAATTCCAACATTTTCATACAATAACTCTTAAAATTAATAAAATTATGCCGGTTTTTTCACTCTCCTGTAAAGTTGATTCAAATGAATTGAGCGGTGTTGTTAGATAACCGACAATTTTATACTTAGACCGGATAATTCTGTAGATAGTTAAATATTCCCATTACCCTCATCACTATATTTTTTTTCCCACACATTGTAACACTCTGTCAAACTGCTCCAACGAATTACGGAATGTAGTATCGTTAAACCGAGAGACGTCATATTCAATGAGACGCATTAAAAACTTAAAATGACAAGCTGTCAACAGAACCGAATAATGCGTTTGCGCCATTTAATTTTGAATCTGGGACTTCCTTAATTTCTGTTTCAATAATTTTAAAAAAATATAAACCACTTAGAATCGAGAACCGGAAAGGGCATTTTGGAAATAAATGGATATATCTACTAAAAAATAAACAACGTGGTGATATAGACTATTGTAATAATAGTGGTTCAATAATCGATTGCAGAGTCATGCGTGTATTATAATAACGTTCAACCAAAATGGCAAATACGAGGGTGACACTGACTGAATGTTCTTAGAAAATCAAAAACAAACAAACTAACAAGTTATTCGTTTTATTGTAATAGTGTGCATCCGATAGAACCGTGCCACTGTTTACAATTGGTTTAATCAGTTTAAACGTGGTCGCACTAATCTCACCGATGATCTGCGAGAAGGACGGTCGCCGTAGAAGGCTACGGCGACGACTGAAGATAACAATAGTGTTGTGCGGCATATGATAGAGACAGACAAAAGACTTACCAGCAGATTCGGACACGCTTAGGCATCGGTATGAGTCAAATCCTCCATGAACATTCAGTGGTCACGAAACTTTGTGCCCGGTGGATACCTCATAATTTTGTAAGAGGCCCAAAAACTCCGTCGTGTTGATTGGTGTCGTGAAATGGTTAAAAGATTTAACGGAGGTGACTTAAATGCTGTATTCGACATATACTCACAGGTGACGAATGCTGAATTTATTGTTATGATCCCGAAACTAAGATACAGTCTGCTGTGAACACCCAAGTGTTTCCTTCTTATATGAAGATGCCAGCTGAAGTGAAGAGAGGTCGAAGTGGGGGGAAAAACAATGGTGGCCTCGTTCTTTGGAAAGATAGGTCATTACGCAACATTGCATTAGAGGATCGAAGAACAGTAACTGCAGAGTGGTACACTAACAATTGTTTGCCACTCCTCTTAGAAATAATCTTCCTTCACCACGACAACGCCTCATCACACACCGCCAAGCAAACAATCGACCACTTGACGCCGTCAGACGTGAAATTACTGGGTCATCCGCCCTACACCCCCGACCTAGCACCTTGCGATTTTTAATTATTTTCGAAAATAAAAGAAATACAACGTGGAAAACGTTTTACGAACGCCAGAACGCCGTCGAAGAGACCCCTAAGAACGAGAGGGCAAAGTGCTTTTTTCAGTGATTCTATAGAATGCAGCGATGTATTGATGTAAATGGACACTATTTTAAAAAGATATAATAAAACTAAATGGAAGAACAGTTGCTACTTTTCTTATTTTCTAAGAACTTTCAGTGTCACCCGAGTATACTATCCACGGAGTAAGAAGCCCAGAAACCTCAGATAAAACAGCGCTGTTTATATGAGGATTATTATCGCACAAGTCCCATCACTGTTATGTTATCTTATTAGAAATGATTCGCACCTATGTATTAAACGAAACGAATATTGTACTGCAACCCAAAGTTATATTGACCGATTTTGAAAGTGCCGCTATAAAAGTTTTGCGTTGCAGGGCCAGATGCCGGTAACTCTACACCAGCATACTCCGGAGCATGGCCCGCTACGGAGCTCCTATCTGGGCTGACTCTCTCCGAGTCAGGGGGAATACCGCTCTATTCCGTAGGCCCCAGCAGGCCATCGGTGACATTCTTGCTCTGCACTATTAAATCGATCTTTTTGCAGATAGTTTAGGACAACTTTTGCATAAATTTTGGACGATTTTAAATGAAATGACTACCTATTGACATTATATGTAATTAATAAATAGTATTAATATTGAATTACTTGTGACGTACCTAATATGTAAGTTAAAATTTTATGACAATTTATGCACTATTTGTATTGTTTGTCATCATTTAAAATTTTTAGAAAGGCATTGCACATGAATTTATATATTTGTGATTCTCCTATTTTAATATTTTAAATATTATATTTAATCTTATAAGCGCTTTGGATAACTCTGTCTGTTAGCTTTTAAGATATTTGTGTGTAATAAATAAATAAATAAATAGCGTGTCGGGTGGCGTGTGCCTACCCGCACGTTGGGTTTTGCGGCGGCCTTTGCCTTGGCAGGCACGCCGCCTTGGGAGGTAAAAGCTCAGCTCCTCTCAGCTCAGGCCACCGGCTATGAGTGGCTGAAGGAGCAGCGAGAGCTGGGCTTTCGACCGACTTTGAGCGAGCGCGGGGAGTTTGTGCGCGGCGCTCGGAAAGTTTTGGTAGTGGCGTGAACCGATCGCCTGCTGGATGTATCATGTACGGGCCAGTACTCAACTACTGGCTCGAGCGGACGAACGGCTTCTTGACGGCCTTTCGACGTTGACGTGTGGGTGGTGTAGCCCATTAGTTTTTATTAGTGATTACGAAAGCTGAGAGTTTGGCGCAGTTTTTAAAGTTACTTAGGAGCCATGCAGCTACCTCCAAATATTTCAAATTTAAAGTTGAAATTGTAAGACATTATTTACATAACGTAATTTTTCAGTTTGTACCATAATTTTGAAAACTTCCGTATAAGTTATGGAGACAAATATTTCCCCTGTTCCCAGTAGTCTTACCCAGTAGTCTTACCAGTAGTACTAATGGGAATTTTCTTCCCAATAGACTTACTAGTAAGTCTATTGGGAAATTTGTTCCCAGTAGACTTACCAGTAAAACAAAACAATATTATAACGTAGACCTAAATACCTAAAGATATTCCTTATAAATATGTATTTATCCTCTTTAGTGCATTTGACTATGAAATATTATAAAACATTTTCCTTGACATCTTGTCACTTTATATCTATCAAATCAAGAGGTACAAATTATTTTGAAATTTGTTCTGTTAAAATTATATTCGTCTCTAAAATGTGTGATATAAATATAATTAAAAGAAGACGAGGTGAAGTATTACTGTTGAATGGTTATCAGTACTATAAACTAAAGACTTATAAAGATGGAGGAATAATATGGCGATGTGCTCTATATCGTAAAAGCAAATGCGTTGGATCGGTAACTATCAAGAATAATAGTATTGTGTACAAAACTATATCTCATTTACCTACATGTTTTCCTGATTATGCTCAAAACGAGATAGATATGAAGTTAAATGACTGTAAAGAACAAGTCAATAAATCAGATACAGTCTCTGTACCCAAGATCTACAGAAAAGCCGTGGGTTCCCTCGAAAATAGTGGTATTGACATAATAAAGAAATTACCTCAGTTCTCCAACATAAAATCGACACTTTACCGGCAAAGAAATCGAACACTTCAAGTAGACAAATTATATTATAATAAATTAACAGATATTAAGGTTCCATCTAAGTTCGATTCATTTCTTTTGGCGGACTACCATCGCGATGACGGTGCAAGAATTTTAGTATTTGCATCCACGGAGGCAAGAAATATTATGACTGAATGTGAAGACTATTTCAGTGATGGCACATTTGGTGCCATTCCTAAACCATTCCTGCAACTCTATACAATTCATTGCGACCTAGGGAGTTCTCAAGATATTACAAATATAATACCTGTAATATATGCCCTCCTTCCGGATAAAACTACGGATACATACATTACATTACTACAATTAATAAAAAGCCAAATACCTAACTGGAACCCCAAGCAATATAAAACTGACTATGAAGATGCTATTGTAAAGGCTATTAGATATGTTTTTCCACAAATTGTACCCAGCGGATGCTACTATCACTATTGTGAGAGCCTAAAAAGAAAAACAAAGTCTCTAAAATTAAAGGCGTACAGAATAGTGGCACTATGCAAACTTTTGCCTTTATTACCAAAAGAAAATATTTTGGATGGTTGGAGGTACGTAACAGGTGAAATGGAAAGCATAAATGACCAAGAAAAAATTGAAGTTTTCAAAAAGTATATGAATCGAAATTGGTTAACTAAAAATATAATTGAAAGAATGTGCGTTTTCGGCCAACGGCATCGAACTACCAATTATTTGGAATCATGGCATTTTGTCTTAAACGGCGACGTTGGTAAGAAGGCCTGCAATTTAAGCCAATTGTTGGACATTTTACTTTCTGACGCATCTTATCAAAAAGTGCGTAGCCTCCAGGTTAAAAATAAAATTAATTTTAAAAAAAGAGACAATTTACATTGAACGCGATCGAATTATTCAGTTTTCTCAAATGCAACTAATCAACGGCGATATAAGTGTTGGACATTTTTTGGAGAAGCTCCGTTGGTATAAATATTTATTTAGATTGAAGACGAATGAATCAGGGAATAAGTCAGGGAATACCAGTCACATCTATCTGTCCGTTGGTTGGTGAACGGTATACGGGTAAGCGACCCCGGCTCCTCGAGCTACTATCGACTCAGTCCAAATCATCCGAGGCGATAGTATCCTTCCTTCTCTTTTCCTTCCCCCGTCATATATCCTTGTTACTCGTGGGAACGCAATGACCTTGTTAAAACAATGCACAAGGCAGAATGGCGGCGACGTGGTCCACAACTGGTCACGTCACGTTTCCCACAGAGGTGAAAAGTGGATCGCTGGAAGTGATCTCTGCCTACCCTCTGGGAAAAAGGCGTGATTTTATGTATGTTATGTATGTACGAATGAATCACTCAATAGAACTGAGTTGTTGAATCAAAGATATATTGAACTTTACTGAGATAGTGAGTCAAACGAACTACGGAAGTAATTGAACTAAATGAACTAATTGAACTAAATGAGTGATAAAGTTCAATTGCATCAAATGAACTGAATCACTCTTTTTCATCTCCAGTGAACTGATTTGCGCAAGTCTAATCCCGAATGGGCGAGCGCTGCGGCCTCCGCGCGCTTCTAGCCGGCGTGAGCAAATCGATGCACTGCGCAGAGCGAGACAGGACATCTACCTGAGCCACGAGTGCGAGAGGGACAGAACATTCACACATCGCAGAGCAAGACGGACGCCCAGACGACCACGAGAGCGAGGGAGATAGAATATATCTAGTTAATTTGAATTACATTGTAAATAAATTACATATATCGTTATAATAGGCACTAGTTGTAAGTTAGATTTTAGTACTTAGGTAGGATTTTTAGCCAAATAAATAATTCCATTCACTTCACTTCGAGTTTCACTTATCGCCAGATGCAAGATTCCCAATTACATATTTATATAAAATTCTTTCCTTCCTCCTTCACCCTTGGGCCATAATAATCCATGGGCCCAAGCCAACGCCACCGGCACGTGGTACCTACCCCCTGCTGACTTACGGACGGAGCCATGGCGTCGTCGGTTTCCTTTCGGGGTTGGAAGGTCAAAAAGACCGCATCAAGAACTCTTCACTCCCAAGGATATCGACGCTCTGACAAGGGGGAGAAGAAGATGCAGGAGAGCGGATTCTGGGAGCTCCCCAAATGCACGCCACTTCTCTCTCTCCGCGGCCACTCGCATCCAGCTCCTACCAGCCGTCCTGCGCAGATCGTCACTCCACCTGGCCTGCGGCCGTCCTACACTACGTTTGCCGAGTCGCGGTATCCACTCCAGAACTCGTCTACCCCAACGGTCGTCGGTTCTACGGCTGATGTGGCCAGCCCACTGCCACTTCAGCTTACTAATGCGATGAGCTATGGCGATCACTTTGGTTCTCTGACGGATCGCCTCATTTCTGATTCGATCTGATAGTGGGGTTACTTACCATAATAGGGTAAACATTCAAGTAGCCCATAGAACTACTTCCTTCTAAGCCATGCTACCCTGGTACTCCGAAAGGCGTATTGTATTAATTGCAAAAGCAATTAGAAAAAATATCTAATGTATTTCAGCTCAAAATATACTACTTACTTCTTAGAAAAAATCGATTATGGGGGGGGGGACAGCCGACACGTTTTTATATATTTGATCAAAATCATCAGGACTCATACAATATCTATTTTTGGTATGTCTGTAAACTCCGAGGTCTACGTGTTATTGTTTCTTTTTACAGTAGTACTACTGGGAAAAATTGGCCCTAATATGACAACCGCGAAGTCTTACTATAAGTAAGTCTATTGGGAAGAAAATTCCCATTAGTACTACTGGTAAGACTACTGGGTAAGACTACTGGGAACAGGGGAAATATTTTAGGCATCAAAGAAAAACTCATGAAAATTGATTTGCAAAAAGAATTTCTCAAAAAAGTCAAATACTTTTTTCTTTTAGAATATTTTTAGTCGGTTAGGTTAGTTATTCTGAAAAGTCTAGAAAAAACATCATAACTCGAAAACTATAAAAAATCGCGGAACATACATGGGGGTTTTTCGGATGCCCCACGGGGTGTTCTATCTCAGGACTTCCGCTTGACACTACTTTTTGGGACACCCTGTATATCTATTCTTATGCCTTCCAATCTTTCCGACTCGCATCAGTATCCGTCATAGATAACTAGATTACATAGTCGTTTAACTTTACATGGTGAAAATGTTGTTAAAACAACTGACCGAACACTAAAACACATGTCAACCAGGTGCGAACCAGAATGAAATAGCAATTACGATACTTAAAATGGATGATGTCTGAAGTCAGCGCGATAAAGCTAGGACTGTCGGTGGGTCTGGGCGGTGGGTCTGTACTTGTGTGGGCCGGAATTTCTTCTGAAAGTCGCACAGACCCGGTGATCATAGAAAACGACTCGTTAACTAGCGAAAGACATGTGGATGAAATCCTCCTCAATGAACACGATGGTCCATTTATGGTCAATTTTGGTGAGGATGCTATATTTATCGGCTGGACCGATTCTCATGAAATTTTGTGAGCATATTCATAAGTTCTGAGAATTGGCCAACATTTCAATATTTCAGGCCACCAGAACCAGAGGGGCCCATACCACAATTTGTCATATATTTAATTTACTACGGCAATATCTCCTTTCAAAGCCCTAATTTCATAGCCACAATCACTCAAAGATAAAATCAGTAAATAAACGTAGATAAAAAATGTGACATTTTGATTCTTATTCATTATTAAAAGAGCATAGTGGTCCAGGTCACTTGGGCCACTATGGCATCGGCCGCCATTACGGCTCATGTAACTTGGGCCACTCTGGTCTTTGAAATTTACCTGTAAATATTTAAGTAATTTGCGGTTACAAAAATGGTGTTGTCATTGAAAAAGTAAACAATTAAATAAATATTTGGAATATCTAAACACACGCAATGTGATCCCATACTAAGTATACTATGGGTGTCAGAGACTGATACATATGAATAATTTGAAAATTGACATGCAAAATGCGAAGCAGGATAACGATACTACCGTCATAATCTTTGACTTAATCAAGACTCTTCCAAGACCAGTAATTACCACTGGTATTTGCTACTAGCGTCAGTTGCAGACCTACTGTTTAGGAATTCACAATGCTAGTACAGACAAAGTGTTCATGTACATCTGGGATGAATTAACAGCATCCAGGGGACCACAAGAAGTAGGTAGGGTCATGCCTCCTAAAATTTATAAGAGAACATGTAAATACAAAACTCACGCACAAAGGGTACCACTGATTTATGAAATTAAAGGCCTTTTTTTAATTTAAGTAATTTGTATGAAAGATTACGCGACAATAAGCGGTTAACGATTTACGAGGTATTTAAAAAAACTACTTACTACATCTCGTTCAAAACAATTTGCGTGGGTAGTTTATGTAGTAATGTACATCATATTATTATAATTTTAGGTTTCTCATCATCTCTCATTAGGGGGGGGGGGGAGAAGTTTTGTTTCCACATTGGAAACGTCTGTCAAACAAACTATTCGGTTTAGAAAAACAATATTTTAGAAACTTCGATATCATTTTTGCAGACTTATCCAAAGATACCCCACATTTATGTCATTGATGAAAATATTTTTTTTATGTTCTAAGTAAGGGGAGCCCCAATATTTATTATTATTTATTTTATTTTTGCATCAAAATCTTAATGCGGTTCACAGAATACATCTACCTACAAAGTTTCAAGAGTATAGCTCTTATATTTTCGGAGAAAAATGGCTGTGACATACGGACGGACGGACAGACGGACAGACAGACAAACAGACATACCAATCTTTAAGGGTTTCGTTTTTTTGCCATTTGGCTACGGAACCCTAAATAGGCTAATCATGTTCTCTGACCTGTGTGGCGTAAATAAAGTAAATTTTAGCAAGACGACATCCCGAAATACTTCAAATTTTGAAACTAGAGATTCTATTTCCTAAGGGCCCAAAATCAACCCTGAGAAAGAAGCCCCTGTTATTTCTGTATCAAAATAACGTATCTATGGTATAACTGTACAGCATCTGTATCAATGTATGATGGACAATAAAGTCGTTCATTCGTTCCTCTCTCACTAAAAACGCTGTTTGATTAATAGGTTATGGGCCCAGCTCTCTTGGTTTTTTATTAATTTTAATTGTTATTTCCCGAGTTGAAGTAGTGTAACATAGTTAGTTACGAGTTATTCAGAGTGTGCAATATTATTTTTGCAAGAATGACGAACTACCTAGTAAATGTTCCGAAATTAAAAGGACGGGAAAATTACAATGAATGGATCTTTGCCGCGGAGAACTTTCTAGTCCTAGAAGATATGGTGCACTGCATTAAACCTGTTCCTGGGAAGATTCTAGAAGCCGCAGATGATGCAAGAACAAAAGCAAAGTTAATTATGACTATCGACAGTGCGTTATATGTACATATTAAAGACGTAAAAACTACGTTGGAGCTATGGAACAAGCTAAAGGCGCTATTTGACGATTCCGGTTTTGCGCGAAGAATATCTCTTTTACGCAATTTGATATCAATACGTCTAGAAAATTCTGTTTCTATGCAGTCGTACGTAACGCAAATAGTCGAGAATGGACAAAAACTAAGCGGGACCGGCTTTAATATCAGCGATGAGTGGATTGGTTGTTTGCTATTGGCGGGATTGTCCGAAAAATTCATGCCGATGATAATGGCGATTGAGCACTCCGGCATTCAAATTACAACCGACGCCATTAGAACCAAGCTCATGGATATGGATACGGAAGTGAACGGGCATAGTCAATCTCAATCGAATGAAGTTAGTGCGTTCGCGAGTAGTTCACAGAAATGGCATAAGAAAAATAAGTTGTCTTTGACTAAAGCAAAAGCTGAGAAACAAACCAACAAAAGGATTAAAATCTTGAGAAGCGATAATGGGTGTGAATATTGCAATAAGGATTTTGACTCATATCTCAAGATTGAAGGCATTATTCACCAAAGGAGTAACCCATATACCCCCCAACAGAATGGTTTGTCAGAGAGAAATAATCGAACTATTGTTGAAAAAGCTAGATGCTTATTATTCGATACCAATATGGGTAAGGAGTTTTGGGCGGAGGCTACAAATACAGCCGTATATTTGCAAAACCGCATAGTTCTACCTGCTTTGAATGACAAAACGCCTTATGAAATGTGGATGGGGTATAAACCAGACTTAAGACACCTGCGTATATTTGGAAGTAAAGTAATGGCATATGTGCCTAAAGAGAAGCGCCAAAAAAGGGATCGTAAGTCTGAAGAGTACATACTAATAGGTTACCCAGATGATATCAAAGGTTACCGTCTATATAATCCTAGAACAAAACGTGTGACAACAAGTAGAGATGTCATTGTTATGGAAGATGAAAGGAATATTGAAGTGAGTATACCAGTTAAAGAAAAATTCCAAAGCTCATGTCCAGTGGGGGACACTGTTGGAGAGGGTTCACTTAATTCAAGTGCAGTAACCACAGAAGAAGATACATTGCTTGAAACTTCAAATAGCTCTAGTGACACTTATGTTCCTAGTAACTATGAGGATGCAAATAATAACTCGCCTATACAGCATGAAAGACCTTGCAGAATCAGAAAGAAACCAGAAAGGTATGGGATATCAAACATGTGTATTCCTGAAGAAGTGGTTGAAGATACTAGCGGATTAACTATTGAAGAAGCGCTGCAAGGAGCTGAAAAGGAACAGTGGTTACAGGCAGTAAAAGTGGAACTTCAGTGTTTCGAGGACAATAATGCATGGGAGTTAGTAGATATGCCAAAAAATGGAGAAACTGTAGTGAAATGTAAATGGGTATTGCGTAAAAAAATAGATAGTGATAACAGTATTCGTTTTCGTGCCCGTTTAGTAGCCAAAGGTTTTATGCAGAAACAAAATGTAGACTATTCAGAAGTATTCTCACCTGTGGTTAGGCATTCAACATTAAGGTTGATGTTTGCATTATCTGTGAAACTAGGCTTAGAAATTAATCATTTAGACGTTACTACAGCTTTCTTAAATGGGGATATTGAGGAAACAATTTACATGCAAATACCAGAATGTTTATCAAATAGTAATAATAGTAATAAGGTTCTTAAATTAAATAAAGCAATCTATGGGCTTAAGCAATCATCCAGGGCTTGGTATAAGAAAGTTGATCAATGTCTTGTCAACTGTGGATATAACTGTTCTAAATTAGAACCATGTTTGTACACAAAGATTAAGGATGATAAGAAAACAATCATTACATTGTATGTTGATGATTTTTTTGTGTTTACTAATGATAATGTTGAATATGATAATTTGAAAAAGGTGTTGTCGTCAAACTTTAAACTGAAGGATTTAGGAATGGTTAAAAACTGTCTAGGGATATCTGTTAATATTGATAAAGTTAATGGAACTGTTACATTAAGTCAAGAAAATTATGTTGACCAGTTATTGCGTAGGTTTAATATGACAGAATGTAATTCAGTTGATATGTTACCGGCCAAACCCGATTTCAGGACAAACTAGTTTAGCCTAGGCCAAACTAGTTTGTCCTAAGCCTGTCAGGATAAACCAGTATAGCCTAGTCCAAACTAGTTTGTCCTAAGTCCGTTAGGATAAACCAGTTTAGACTAGGCCAAACTAGTTGATCTTGATATAGATACGCATTATCTAGGATATACTGGCATGGCCTTTTCCATACATTGTAATATGTCAAGAAAGTCAAAATAAATAGATTATCCAAATAAAATCCTCCGCAATAGGAAAAATAATAATTTTTATTATACTATAATCTTATTTCTTGTTTCTTATAAAGATAGGATAAACCGGAATGGCCTTCTGTTTACAAAAATTAAATTTAAAAATTGTGATAGCATGAAAATTAAAGGAGTTATAGTCAAAAACATATTTTATTTTTCTCTACTCCGTAACTGAAAATTTCGGCATGTGATTATTTGGAGCAATGTGAGAGTACGCAGTATAATACAGAGACCCAAAACTATTGTATTGTGTATAAATATACATAACTATCTGTGCCCGCGACTTCGTTCGCGTGGACTATGAGATTTTACATCCAAAAGTTTTTGCCCAATAACTCCCGTTCCCGTACTTACTCTATATTTACACACTAATGTATTTCTTTGTGTTTTTTCAATTTAGGGGTTATTTGCAAGGGTTGTAAGATTTTCAAGGGTTGAAATTATTTTAATATGAGGTCATTGTGTCAACACTTCACGACTTCATCACTCACTATTAGACATGTTTTTTATCGATTAAAGTTTTTCGATTAAGGTTTTGTTTACACCCTTTAAAAATAATAGGCGCAGTTCAGATCATTTTCACTCTTGAAGTTATGGGGTACAAAATACTCATATGATTATTTCTTTTTATTATTATTTGTTAAAGTATGATTGTTGGTATTATCATTTATTATCCACTAGCGGCCGCCCGCGACTTTGTCCGCGTATTAATGGGTATGGGTAATGGATGTATTAAAATAGCCAGCTACCTCCATACCACGTTTTATAAAAATCTATAAACGTAAAAGTTTTCCCATACTAATTTTCCCCCCCCCCCCCCCCAATGAACCACATGGGGATTGAATTTAAAAAAAAGTAGCCTATATGTTATTCCAGAGTGCCAGCCACCAGCATACCAAATTTAATGAAAATCGGTTCAGAAGTTTGAGCGTGAAAGAGTAAAAAACATCCACACATACATCCACACATCCATACATCCATACTTACAAACTTTCACGTTTATAATATTAGTAAGGATAATTTTTAACGACATAATAATTTTAATAATTAAGACATTATTGCTTACATAACAAAAAAGATTTATTTCTTGCCAAATATAGTATGATTGCACGAATGAAAACTTAACGACGAATCATTATAAGAAGTAAGAAATAAGATTATAGTATAATAAAAATTATAATTTTTCCAATTACGAAGGATTTTATTTGGATAATCTATTTATTTTGACTTTCTTGACATATTACAATGTCTGGAAAAGGTCATACCAGTTTATCCTAGATAATGCGTATCTATATCAAGATCACCTAGTTTGGCCTAGTCTAAACTGGTTTATCCTAACGGGCTTAGGACAAACTAGTTTGGACTAGGCTATACCGGTTTATCCTAACGGGCTTAGGACAAACTAGTTTGGCCTAGGCTAAACTAGTTTGTCCTGAAATCGGGTTTGGCCGGTAACAGATACACCTTTAGAGTCTAAGTTTAAGATAAATAACTTTCAAAATAAAAATTGTGATAGTAACATACCTTACCAGCAACTGATTGGTGGGCTCATGTATCTTGCGGTTATGACCAGACCTGATATTGCTTTTTCAGTAAGTTATCTTAGCCAATTTAACAATTGTTATAATAATGAAGTATGGGCATATGCAAAACGGATTTTAAGGTATCTTAAGAAAACAAAGTATTTTGGATTAAAATATACTAGATGTGGTAGTTCTAGATTAGAAAGGTTTCGTTGATGCTGACTGGGGAAGTAATATTATAGATAGAAGGTCATATACAGGTCTATGTTTCATGTTATGTGGAAGTGTAGTTTCATGGGAGGCTAAAAAGCAAAAAACTGTTGCCCTCTCAAGCACAGAGGCGGAGTACATGGGTATGGCTGATGCTTGCAGGGAAGCTATTTATTTGCATAATTTGTCTAAAGAAATAATTAATGAATCATATACTATTGTAATACATAATGATAACCAGGGTGCACTTAAATTGTCTGCAAATAATAGTTTCAATAAAAGAACCAAGCATATTGATATAAGGTATAATTTTTGTAAGGAATGTGTTCTCAATAAGATTGTTGAAATGAAATATTTAGATACATCAGGTATGCCAGCAGACCTGCTTACTAAAGGTCTGGGTAATGTCAAGCATTATAGTTTTATGCAAATGTTAGGTATATGTGATATAAGAATGGTGTAATTTTTTTGTTTCATTTAAGTTTTTATGTAGATTTAGTTTATTTTGATAAGTGGGGGTGTTATTTCTGTATCAAAATAACATATCTATGGTATAACTGTACAGCATCTGTATCAATGTATGATGGACAATAAAGTCGTTCATTCGTTCCTCTCTCACTAAAAACGCTGTTTGATTAATAGCCCCGAAAAAAAGACCTGCCTTTTGGATTATATTCCACTTCTATACCACCCTTTCGACCAACAACTGAAAGTATCTTCCAATGCGGGGAATAAACTAGATGAAGCAATTAGTGATTCTCGACTGAGTAACTGCCTGATAAATTTAAAATCTTGCTTAATGTGCCTATGTGAAAATCTTAAGTTAATTAAAAACACACACTACACATTTGAATTAAAACTAAATTTACTTATTAAACCCGCCGTTGCAAGCTCTTTACAGCGCTTGCAAGGGTCTTCCCCGTGACCGTGAGCGCTGTAAGGATCTCGAAACGTCGGAACTCTAAATAATATCTTTAGAATAGCAATACACGCCAGTTGAATCCGTAAATATAGTTTTATTTCAAATATATAATAAACCTAATTATTAGGTTCATACACTTTGGCCCATTATTTATAGACTGTTCATAAAATTTATTATCCATGCTAAATGAGATGCAGAGCAGAGTGGCCTATCTGCAAAAAAAAAACGTATAAATAAGTAAAATAATTATTATTTCCATCATCTAAGTTTTAAAAGTAACTCATTTCATATGTTACAACTTTTAAACAAAGTTTCTACCCCTTTCTTTCAATTACATTTTATTAAAATTTCACCTTAACTATTTCCGCATATATCTCCATAATTGTATTTTGGGCTTGGGCCACTCTGGTTCTGGTGGCCTCATTTCATACCCCTGAGTGAATAGGGTTGTCCACCCTCAACAAGTCGCGGGCATAACTATTCTTATAATTCTTAAAACATCATAATTCACAAAACACAACACTCTCTAAACATTATATTGTAAAGGTACACTGGATTGCAAAAACTTGAGCATTTATACTTAATCATCTTATTGTGTTGAATGTGAGATAAATCCTGAAATGGCTAAACCCTGTGGCAATAAGAACGAAGTAAAATATATGAAAAGTAAAAAAAACGGAGGCAATCGATATAATTTATATTTGAAAAAAAAGTGCGGGCAACAAATTGGCGGTGTTCGAAGCAAAAGGAATGCCGCACTTCAATAACACTCGATAGTAACAATGTGATCCTGAGACTTGCTCAGCAGACCTACGATCCGCCGAATGAAATACGAAATGTAGTTGACACAATTATGGAAGATTGCAAAAAAGAAGTATGCAACAACTATGAGAAACAAAATATTTTTGAAAGACATATTCTGAAGCATAATTGCAAGGGTGAGGAGCGTGATATTCCATCATTTTCTCCTAAGAAGGACACTCTATATAGAGCACGTAATATGATTGTAAACATGAACAGTTTAAAAGGAACTGATTCAAGAAATGTAAAACTGCCATATAGATAAGTGTTACATTTTTTATTACGACGAATAATATTATTTGTCTGGAAGAATCTTATTATTTTCAGTGTTAGCGCGTTTAGAATTAAGAGAATACTAGTGCAGTCATTGAAGCATTATTGCTTCGAATTGTTTTACTGTGAACCGAATGCATTAACTTTTGGAATTAGGTTCATCTTACCCTTAACTTCAAAAGTGGCAAACACCCTGGGGTACCACCACCCCTTCTCGGTGTAGTAATAGTAATAATAGTTTTTTACTACACATTACAATAAAGGATGTTGTAGTTCTTTTAATTACCTTTAAATGGTTATTTATAAATTGTGATAGCATGAACATTGAAGGAGTTATGCTCCAAAAACTTATCATTTTTTTTACACAGTAACTAGTAATTTCGGGGTGTGATTATTTGGAGCAATGTGAAAGTACGCAGTATAATAGAGACCCAAAATTATTGTTTGGGGTTATATTTTGTTTAAAAAATTGCTGTGTTCGGAAAAAATAAGTTTATTTTAATAACCAATACTTTTAATAAAAAGCTATTAGAGCTTTACTTGTCCTGGTTGTTTTATAATGCATTTTTTTTAGAATTCGACGATGATTTTACCGACTATGAAGAACTTTTTCAAGAAAGTGTTGTCGTTATAGCTCACACAAATTCACGCCCAAGAATCACCAAATAAGCTAAGGTCAGTCCACAAAATGACAACTCAGGCAGTTCTTCTCTCGGATTCTGATATAATCAACGTATTGCAATGGTCACAGCCACTATCAGAATCATCGCAAACTGTAGATTATGCGCATTTAAATGACTCACAAAGGTGTTGTTGTATTCCCTACGATTATCTTTTTATTAAACTTCTGACCATAACAAACACAACAAAAGAGAATTAACTAAATCAGTTCAGTTCACGCGAGATGCCATGACCAAGAGAAATAGAAATTCATTTTTATATTTTCTTAGAAAATGTATGACATTGGATTGCGGAACGAAGTATTTCATGTTATTGTAAGTAACAAAACAATTTTCAAAGCTTGATTTGGTAATTTAGAAATCTTTTGAGTTGTGGATTTTTTTTTATTCATGGTACCCAGGTTTTGGCCAGGGGGGCGGGGGGTGATTTTTTTTTGCTAGGTGGCTATCGATACTGGTACTAAATAGATAAAATAAAAAATAGGGGAGGTAACATCTTCCGGGGGCAGCAGGTATTTCGAACTATGTACATATTGTTTTTTTAACAATACAAATGTTAATAAAGAACTTAACCCTTTAACTGACGATGTAAACCATATTGCCACCATAATTTAAACCTTATACCCTCAAAATAAGGTTTAAATGCAATGCAAAAACGAGGTGAGTGTGATAATCGATAGATAGATAAATATTTTGCAAAGCAGACAGTACCTAACTAGAGGAATTGAATAAATTA
Organism: Maruca vitrata; assembly: GCA_039566165.1. Classification (NCBI taxonomy): domain Eukaryota; kingdom Metazoa; phylum Arthropoda; class Insecta; order Lepidoptera; family Crambidae; genus Maruca; species Maruca vitrata. The sequence goes on from CM076911.1 coordinate 7,206,856, forward strand.
CTTTTCTCGGTAGGAGAAACTGTCACTAATGGCAGTGCAATGTGCAGGCGCGAACTTTATATGACCTTACTCACCCTATGGTCCAGATATGAGGTTGACAGGCACAATAGACCCTATTGAGCCTGTCTGTCAGTAAGAGAGGGTGGGAAAAAACTGCGAGAAGGGCGTTTCATGGGCCTTAATGATACGGGGCAGAAAAGACAAACTGAAACTTTTCGTACGGGCCACCGGCTTTATTATCCGCTAAATTAGATCACAACCTGTCGCCACTCGCATGCTGCCGACAGTGTGACGTCACTCATCGTGGCCGGTGGACGCACATCTCGATTTATAATAATATAACGGCCGGCCATACAAATCGTAAGAAATTCAATAAAAAATTAACCTTTCTACATTATTTTGCAGTTTTACATTCTTTTAGTTAATGTTTTGAAGACCTGTGCTGTACAAAAATTATAAATTTTACGAAATAATTTAATTTTCAAAATTTCCCTCCCTTGCACCCCAAGCGAGCATCAACCAAAAAGATCATCCAGGATGTTTTACAGAATGCAAATGAAATGCTCTGATGATGAGGATAATGTGCCCCTCGCTCAAGTAAAAAGATCATTTAAGCAACTCCTGCCTACACCAGCTAAAAATACAGAAAAGACACCAACAGTCAGAAGAAAGGCCATCAATTATAGAGGCTACCAAAGACCTGTTTAATAAGAACAAAATAGAAAAAAAGATCTCAAAAATTACAAAGACCAGAGGAGTTAAGAGCAATAAAGAAAATTGAGAAAAATGGTACTGTCACGCATGTCATCAGGACCAAGAAACTGCTATGAGGATGTCACAAATGCAACAAGTAGCACCACGAGGAGTGCATTGGTTTATCAGAGGAGGACGTCGATGATTTTGAGTGTCCAGATTGTTCCTAATTTGAAAAGAATGTAATTTTTAACCGACTTCAAAAAAAGGAGGAGGTTCTCAATTCGTCTGTATGTATAATATTTTTTTTTTTTTTTTTTATGTATGTTCACCGATATTTTCGTCAATTATAGACGGATTTCAAAAATTTTTTTTTGGTTGGATAGGGTTTACTTCCGAGGTGGTCCCATTTTCACCAGTCTCGGATCTGATGATGGGATCCAGGAGAAATCGAGGGCAACCCTCAAATTTTATAGGGACATGTACCTCGTTTTGCATATTATCTGAAGTCATATTGGCATTTGCTTCTGGCTATCATAATCTTATGATGCTGAGCTGATGATGGAAGGTCAACTCCTTAATAGTTATGAGTAAAAGAATAATTATTTCAATACTGTATACATATTAAGACTATTAGTTATAATATCAGTAGCATTACAGGTGAGCTAAACTATTAGGTTGACCAGACTAGGATCTGATGATGGGATCCAGGAGAAATCGAGGGCAACCCACAAATTTTATAGGCACATGTACCGCGTTTGACATATTTTCTGAAGTTATATTGGCATTGCTTCTTGCAATAATAATGTTATGATGCTGAGCTGATGATGGAAGGTCAACTCCTTAATTGTTTGGAGTAAAAGGATAATTCTTTCAATACTGTATACATATTAAGACTACTAGTTATAATATCAGTAGTATTACAGGTGAGCTGAACTAATAGGGTGAAAAAAAATATGTAACACCAAAAATTATGAAAAAAAATTGTAAACAAAAAAAAACCGCCTTCAAAAACCCGACTCACTAAAAATTACTAAATAATATAATACGAACATTTATAATAATCATCTGGGTATGAATTTTATATGTTGTTGAAGGCGGTGCCAATCAAAATTTTGAGGAAAATGAAGCACTCTGTGCTTGTCTGTATGAAATATAAACGGCACCGCCTATCTAAGAAGTGTGTTTTGTTTATTTTTGAAGTTTATAGTCTTAGGCCTTATTATACTACCATAGTTTAATGGCCAAGTACAGTGTTTTTAAAAATGTGTATTTAATGGCATAAGTTCCCGTTTTCAGATTTTATTTGATAGTTATTAATATATTAGTTTAAATTACATGAAAATTTGTTAATTTGTTTCAAAAGTTTTTGATTTATTTTAATTTCTGCTAAGCTAGGCCTTATTGGCCGCCCCTACCTTAATCGAGGACGTGCAGTAAGCGGACCAGACAAAATCGCAGGCAGCTGTAAAAAATAGTAGGCAGGTACTCCTGTGACTATTCGAAGCAACCCACATTGCGGACTCTAATCCGCGTTTGATCAGTAGCGCTACCATGAGTTGGCAATCGAAAACTTACATATGTTAACAAGTTAACGAATTGTTTTTTTTCATACCACCGATTTTAGTTCTTAGCGTTACCGCTAGGGGCACTGTACATTTTTTCATAGACATTTTTACATAGGCGATATCGGGTCTGTCACTTTTAAACTCATGGTAGCGCTACAGGACCGTCACCGCGTGAGTCGAGTCCGTAGTAAATGAGGATAATTAATAAATTTACTAGTGAGATCCAATAACCTTTGAAAAGATTATTTATTTTCGTTTACAATATTATTACATAGGTAATCAATATTCACTCCGATATAGAAACTGATGATACAAAGGCATTGTTTTCATTGATTCGATGTTAATATTTGTGCTTATGTTCATAATTTGGCCTCATAAGAACAATAATAGATGTGTTTCCTTATGAGCTACAAGTAACCCATATTTAATTTGAAAAACGACCATGAAAAATATCTGAACCATGCCCAAAAAGCTAATTACTAGTGTTAGATTTTATTTAAACATTATTTTATGTTTCATAAAAATTACAATAAAAATTTGTCAAAAAAGTTGTTTCACTCTAGTTTTACTCCTTTGAATTAATTTATCTTTGTCTCAATACTCGCGGAAACACATCTCTTATTCTCACGTCATTCTCAATTACAGTTTCTAAAAGTAGATCCACAAATAATTTCATATATGATTGTATTCATATAATATCTTGGCTAAAAATGTAAATATATTATTTAGTGCGCCTGACTGAATCTTAAGCTTATTACAGCACCCTAATGAAAAAATACGATTCGTAAACATTGACAAAATAATTTCATTATTTTAAATCTAATTGTACTTTTAATTAAATTATTACTTTAATTTTAATTACATATGAAATATACAGAGCTATGTTTTCAAAAATGACTTCAATGAGATGTGTAAATTAATGAATGAATAACTTTTTATTGCATAACATGTTGAATGAGTAGGACAATTTCAATAATTTCAGGTACTTTATTCGATCATACCCGAAACATAGCTCACAGCACAGCGCCATATTATAGTAGTCATATCTACGTCTAAAAATATAAACTACGCATGGAATAAAAGATCATTAAACATAATAATAGGTAAATTTTCCGTAAATATTTTCCAATCGGGTACAATTAAAAAACAATAATAATCAACGAATCAAAAAATACATCAAAACGTTACAAAAGTATTTGATTATAATTTTAGCTGACTGAAATCTACACATAAACAAATATCGTTATAACTCCATAATTGATGTATGTTTTTGATATGTAACATTATGTACAATTTATCTATATAACAGTAAAACTACGAAAATATTGAATCATCTTCATCAATAAATAATACACTCACTAGGTATAAAAAGCGTTATACAAAAAATATAATCAAAGTACGCAAACTATACAGATATTATTTTACAATGAGTAAACATACAGTCCTTTATCAATTTATACAACTTTATACTCTAAAGTAGCTCTATATAATATACCTAGATAGATTTAAACAAAGAAATGTTGACTCAGGCAAATAAATATTATACAATTGAGTAAATCTATGACTACAAGATATAAATTATGTACATGAATTCTAAGATAATTAAATTCTATAAATTTGATAATTTATTTTATCCAAAACTTTTCATAGGTGACCTATCACTCACTCATCTAAGAACAATAAATAAATCACACATCATTGACACAACTTCTAAAAATAAGACAAACAAGTGAGACACATGTAACATTTCATACATTACTGTATCATTAACTTATTGATGCACTTCGATTTATTTAATTTCATCATCATCATCAGCCCATATTATAGGTATTTAATTTGGTAACCAGATTACACAATATATTGACGTACCACAGTTTGAGGTAGGACTCCCGTTCCGTTCATATTCTGAGTTTCAAATATAGAGCTCACATTTCTTTGTTTAACCAGCTTACACTAAACGTCGTCGTATTAATTAAACGTCGTCCAGCCTTTTGGCACGCTGGAGGCAGCGTCTTGCCTGGCGCTCGAAGAACTGGGCGTGTAATCTGACAATCCAAATTGACTAAAATCTAGTCCATATTCGTGTAAGAGAGCACTGTCAGTGGACGATTTGGTTTGTTCAATTTTATTTTTATCCCGACACTTCAGTGGATCGAAATCTTCCAGGTTGGTTGGCGAGTCATCCAGTTTAATGAGATCGGATACCGAGCCACACGACTGAAAAAGAAAGACAAATTACGAAAGGTTCAATACGCAAAGAAGATAAAAACAATTTATGTTCTTACCTCCGCATTTTACTAATCTGGTGTACTATCAGAACTAGTTGATTAATGGCTGATAGTAGGAGGGGGGCAGCAGAGTGAGTGTTCGCAGACAAAAAACTGATATTACTAATTGTGTTAGGTGTCTCCCACCTTCGATTTAAACGGAAGATCAAAAACGGTCAACAAATGGTACCATTAAACCGTTTTAGATAGAATTAGGTGAAGACAACAATATAAAGCAGTTACATTGTCGCTGTCTTGCAGCACATAAAATTATACACTAGCATATATCATAAACTATCTAGAACACTCAAGATAGCCCCTCCCCCCTCCCATGCACACACACGTCACAAATGAAATCGTTTGATGTCCGTGGTCCTACGGCATAATTTGATAGTAAATTTATACAGGTAATGTATGCCACTCCTTCATGTAAATACTGACTGCAGCATAATACTTTATAGTAAGTATTTCTTGAAGTAGGATAAATGAGAAACAATAATATAAGAGTGAATACAGAGGTAGGTGAAAAAATTATAGAAAGTGAATGACAAATGCAAAAGCAAAATTAATTCATTTAAATTAACTAGTAAATTACATTTTCATTTCATGACATTTATTGTGACCGCAAAATTTCAATATGATCATTCATATCTACAGATATTCATTTTTATTTAAAATTAAATTTAAATATTTTAAAACAAACTCATGAAATAAGTTAGAAGCACACAGTATGCTTACCTTGATTACAGCCGTTAGTCCATTGTTTTTCGGGTTTCTCGTCAAAACTAAGATCACAAAAAGTGTTGTGCTCTCGGTAGGAGAGTAGGACCACGGGCATACAAAATCAAAGGAGAATGGAGAAAATGTCATTGCAACTGGCAAAAAATAACATTATTATAATAATATTATGTAGCTTTTCTGCCTAAAACTACCTATGTCTTTTTACTAAGTGTTTAGACTAAATATATGTTCCAATTTCACTAAAAGCGCGAATCGGATAGGACAGTTGAAAATATGAAGTATTTCAAAATTAATAAAAATGAATAATGCAATAAAAATATTTTTATATTAAAGTTAAACATTGAGAATGAGTTAACAAGCTAGATTTAATGAACATACACGATAAGGGTATAAATTACCGTCCGCTATATTAGAAAAAAAGAGTGCTTAAAAGTTAAGCAAGTAAAATATATAGATCCAAAAACTGTTTTCGAACCATTCTCCTTTGTGCATTAAACTTAAAAATGTGTGAAGTGTAGTTTCTGGTTTTAATGTTTTAGTTGATTATAAATTTAGTTAGATAAATAAAAATAGTTCATGCGTTTAATCGATATTATTCGTAAAAGCACTAATCTACGATTGAAAAATGAGAATAATTTGATAGCGATCGGGTAAGCATAATTATTTAAAAAAATAGATGCTTCATGCGACTTGAATTAGTCATTTATATACAAATACGGGCAAGTTCATTCACCACTACGTAAGACAAATACAATGAGAATTCATAATTACTTGAAGTTTTATGCACAAAATATTAATGATAAGAACCTAGATTAAATAAGGTGCAGCGAGCGGTAAAGCAAAAATTCTTTGAGGATAAAGAATAATCTGCTATAAAAAAATCATTATCAGTTATCAACCACAGTAATAATTAAATACCTGGAGGACAAAAGCGCAATATATCTGTTTTAATCAGCACAAAAGGGACCAAGGTTAAGAGCTCCTCTATCGGCCTGGTTCGCATTGTCAAACCAGCGAATGTCACCCAGTGAAGCACAATCATCAGAATTCAGACATAATTACCTTATAATTAAAGGAACGGTCGCGAAACTCCCTAGCGACATTTTTGTAGCTTTAGGTTCACATCACATCTCCACTTATAATATTTTTAAGTGAATTAAAACATTTTTTTCTTCCACTTATACGCCAACTGTAAGTCTTGTATAACAATAACTATCCAAAAGTCTGAAATATTCTCAGGTCCCTCTCTATACCCCATCCTTCGTTACACTTGGGATCAGCAATAGACAGAGGTATATTATATAAGTTCAAATCTATTATGTAGTTACACATCGTGAAGAAAAAGGGAAAAACCTTGCAATTGTTAGAAATATATTAACCATTATCATTAACAATAAATTAAATTTAAATAGATACATAATATTTTAACTATATAATAACTGAGTTATTTCCAAGGGTTAGTGCAAACAAACTCCACTCTCGTCGGTTTCAGGGTACGAATGCAATCATTTTTTGTTTTATTATAAAGTACAAAATTGAAATGATTACAAATGCACATATCACAGTTACCTCTTGAGCTTTCCCATGGGGCGCTATGCCGGCACTGGGCCGAGGGACGGGCCTGGCTATACGAGTCTCTTGGTTCTGCCTAACGCCTACAGAGGGCGCGAGGTGCGGCGCGCCGTTGACCGGCCGGCCCGCGCTCGGCGGCGGCGCCTTCCTCTGATTCGACGACATGGTCAGTTTAAGCTTGGCCTTGTCTGTGCCTTCTGTGAACCTTATTGTGCTCGTGTGGAAATCTCTCTCCGTCGCTACATCGTTTTTTGTGATGTTACTGACAAAGTGGTTGGGCGCGGGCACCGCTCGCGGCGGCGGAGTCGGCGCGTCGGACAGATCTATTAGTTTCCTCGTGGAAATTATTGGGTAACGGAGTGGGAGTTGGGGACGTTCCGGTAACCGGGGTGGGAGGCATGGTGACAGTGTCTTCTGCAAAACAAAATGAAATAATGTGCCAAAGTGCTCCTAGGAGCGTACTCATGCTGGTGACGCATTCGCTACGCACCAAACATGTCTGTAGGCCTGAACAAGCGCAGTACTATAAACGTAACCCGATAAAATTGATACAAGCATAACAAAATCCAATGATAGAGCATTCTTCCGAAAAGAACTTCATAAAATCACTTAATTTTCAAACAACTTTACATTTACAACTACCAAAATGCATGAACAAATCAAGAAAGAAAAATTACTTAAAAGTTTCTACATGAATTGAATGGAAAACTAAAATAAATCATTGCTTCATAGCAATGGTATGCTTAAAGAAAAGTAATGAATAAAAGTCGATGGTACAGTACAAACAAGCATGACGAGTATAGACAAGCGGCTAACAAATTGGACTACATCGAATGAAAATGTACATAGCGACAACACATAAATACATGGATAGCCACTTACAGACTTGTCTGGCAAACTGACGTCTGAATTGTGCGAGCTGTTCGGGAAGCTGTCGCGTCGTTGCGTATTCTTCTTCGTGAATAGGAACTCCATTTCGGTGAGGAGATCGAGGGGGAGCGCGGGCGGCGCCTCGCGCGGCGGCGGCTCGTGCGACGGCGACGAGTCGGACGAGTCCGAGGAGACGGGGGTCGCAGAACCACACGAAAATCTATTGAAAGAATAATTATGTATGGGTCATCGCCTTTATGTATTACTAGCGGCCGCCCGCGACTTTGTCCGCGTAATAATGGGTTTTAGTAGCAAGGATGTATTAAAAGTAGCCTATATTCCAGAGTGCCAGCTACCATCATACTAAATTTCATGAAAATCGGTTCAGTCATTTGAGCGTGAAAGAGTAACAAACATACATCCATACATCCATACATACAAACTTTCACCTTTATAATATTAGTAAGGATGGTTCATCAGCACATATACGTCCCCACACTGGATCACGAGCCTACCCTAAAGTAGGGCGATGATAAGGTCTTAGTTAACTACGCTGGCCAAGTGCGGGTTGGTTAACTACACAACCTAAGAATTTCTTTGGTTTATTTGTATGTTAGTTTTATATTCGTATATTTGGTTTATAAAAAATATTCTATTCTATTCCTTACACAGACATCGGACCTCAAAGCTGCCATGGGTGTCACAGACTTATATATATAAAGATATCTTGGAAAAAAAAATTAAAATTGTGTAAGTCGCCCAATAGGCCCGTGCCCTAGAAGTAGGGACGTATTATTGACTAACGATGTACAACTATCAGACAACATTGATGTGATTTATTTATACTTATAATAATCTTTATACATTTTAACGTATGTCTATATTTCTTATATTATTATGATGTGTATTTTATATGTAACATTAATAGAATTCTCTAGTTACCTGCTATCATCTGTCGTATTTATAGATGAAGGTTTCGATCCAGTTCTCGGTATTTTATTTTTCAGCCCTCTCACAGCTGATTTCATGTTTTTACCACCTTGTCGAACCTGGAATGATACAAGCGATAACATCGAATGAACAAATCGACATAGCTTATTAAATACATAAGAGGAACAGTGCCTTTAATTGAGATTCGTGATGTCCGTCGTACCGGCAGCAGTACGTAGCCACTCGCACGAGGCGTTGCATATGCAGAACATTAACGTATTTTAAATTTCTATGGAACTATAACTAAGACTGATTTCCGGTAGATGGCGCGCGTCAACGAACGGCGCGTTTGAACGGCGTGTCTGAAACGCAAATGCTACCTATCCTCGTGCTTAGCTACGCATTCTAGCTAATAAGCTAGAGTGCCTAGGCACTCGCGTTAGCTAGCTAAGCACGAGCTTGTGGCAGGCGCCTGATTTTGACTTTGACTCTGAAATCAGCCTTACATGATGACACATCACCTCGTATGCGGTTTTAGTCGTACGAGACACGGGAAATCTTTTTTTTTCATGGTTGATATTAGAGATTAGTAATATAGAATAGGTATCCTAAATATAAGTTCCCCTGCGAGCTTTCCTGAAAATTTAAGCAAGTAGCAGAAATACCAATTTAACGCACCGGAAGAAAAGATATAGTTCATAGTCAATAGTCATGCATACCTAATAAGTCTTCTAATAATAAACAGACATTACGACGATTAATCAAACATCCTTTTGGTCATATTATATGAGACTAAGTGAATGACAGTACTTCTTACTTTTTCAAGTAGATGTATTACTCATAACTTCGAACTGCTTCAAACCTTCAAAAGGCACAGCATTTTTATTAAACTTGTTGGCTTTGGATCATACGAAAAGCGATGTGTAACAAACTACGGTGGCGATATTTAAACCCAAGGTCTTTATTTAATAATATTTAAGTGCTTAAGATAACCTTACGATTGAATTAAATAATACCATAATAATAGTAACCATAGAGAAATAGGAAGGTGACATTCCGTCGCATAATACATAAAGTAACGTTACACTATGCAAAATGCATGCAATAAATACTATATCTACCCACATACATTTGAAGGCCCAGTGCACGAAAAATAATTTTGATAATATGAGACGAAGTCAACTTAGTGGAGTGTTGATTAAGGAAATTCAAACAGACATAATCAAATATGAGAAAAATCAAACCTATTCATTATCTTGTAATTAGTCAAAAGTTTTAATTTTAAGTAATTGATTTAGCTTAATAAGTATACTTAATACACCATAAAAATAAGTAGATAAGACAAAAATATAACAATACTGAAGAATAAACATTGATAAGCATCAAACGACTGTTGAACATTTGATTGTATGCATCTGAATTGATATCGATACGCAAGAATTTTAGACTTTCGCGTTCCATCACACAAAATATTGGTCTTTATGGGTCTACACGCTCTATGGGAGTTTGCTCGCGACCATGATTGGTGTAACCCAGTCGAAACGTCGGGCAGTAAGTAGCTATGAATGGGCTACTCCTAATATCGCGTGTAGACCCATAAAGACCAATATTTAGTGATACGCAAGAAGTCATCGAAAACCTTAGCATTTGCAAGTGTCAAAGCATTGCCAGCTCTTTTGCCTCAGCGTAGGATATAGAAAGGTGGACAAAATTTAAAGAATAAAAATAATAAATAATAAATGTGCAATAAAGTACACTCCACTAAGTTGCGCGAACATTCCGATACAACAACCGAGACGACAGAGTTCTCTAGGACTCACCGTTTTCACAGCCGATTGTACTGCTGGGTTCGCCTGCAAATATTCACATTTTAAAGCAAAAACAAAATCCAAGTACTTACAGCGTGCATGCATTATGTAACATTATAATAATATTAAGCAGGTTTGTCACTATTGCGTTTTATTCACAAAGTTTTACCTACAATCTACTGTTACAAGGGAATTTCTTTAGAATCTGCCACTTGCCACTGTGTCATCAAGTACAAATCTTTTATAACCAAAATAGCCGATTTATGGTGCTTATTTCAATTAGACCAGATGAAGAATTGAGTTTAAAATTAATTTCTTAAACTTAACTTAAAATGTCAGATAAATTTGCTAACCCCTACTTAATTACTAAAATACAAATATAAATTGTAATGGATTATCCAACACGAGATTCAAATTCTTTAACCAAAATATTTACTCTGTGAGATATCTTGCATAGTACAACTGTCTCAATAAATTGAAACTACTGTGGATTATAAAAGCAAACCAAAAAAATACATATTTTATAAACACAACTACACTGATATTAAGAAACACCATCAAAATATTAAACACCATTCACATTTTTATTGCTCATGGCATACATATAAACCCACTTTCTTTTGAAAATAAATTTTATCGACATTGCTCGTAAACTGTAAAATATAGATCATTAATTTTTAAAGATATAAAGATTTATCAGCAATAAATAGTACGACACGCATACTTACAGATTCACTTATTATGCAATTAATAAGAGTATTGTAGATCTAAGAACGTTTCTCTAGACAAAGCAATTGTATCTAATAAAGAATATTATATTTTTCTTTTTACATCAACATTACAAGGTCTATAATTAGTCAAAAACATATTAAACGCAACAAAATGAACAATCCAAATATGAATAAACCAAACTATAAGAAACTATCATTATTATAGAAGTGGTACAAACATAGTATTACACGTGACAAACCGACTTAGTGAGACATATTGTGGGTTAATTAGGTTATTACGGTTACATTACAAAATAGTTATAAAGCGCGTCTTGATAGACAGGCAAGAATCTTCAGATACATGTTATTATATTATAACTAGTACAATCAACAAAAGCTTGAAAATCAGCCTCATTGCAGAAAACTATAGCAATTCACACTAAGCACAAAACCATTTAAATCCAATAAATATTTTGCTATATCTTAGGTATTGTTTAGGTTTAACGTAATCACTTTAGGTTACAAATGTTACTTCTAAACCAAGTTAATCATTCTGACATAAAATAATGTACCTTATCCTTCACTGTTTTGAAGAAGGCGCCGCCTTCTTTCTTGACAGTTTTAGCCCAATCTCTGTATTGTTGCTTCAGTTTCTGACCACTCCCGGTGCTCAGTTTGTCCGCATAGTTATTGCATTCCACCTCGAACTCATCGTTAAAACCACGGCCTGAATTTAATAGATCAAGCCTTTCGTCAATGAACTAAAAAACAAAATAGCTATTAGTGAATTAATAACAAAACAGCAGGCAGTAGTCACTGTTTTAAACCTCATATTAATTTTAAATGTTTTGTTCTTTTTGATTGTACAAATAAAAAGAACAAAACAAGTCGATGCAGTGCACATGCAATGGTTGCATAGGAAAAATATTACTACTATGGTTTATTCTCCAGTTCATAATGTGATCTGTCCGCAAGTCATTAATCAGTGGTGCATGTCACATCAAAACTGTCACAAAAATATACAAAGGCATCTATGGAATGTGTAACTCAACCAAAGTAAAATAATATCAGAGTAAAATCCAAATTTACAAGGCATCACAAATTCTGAAAATGAATAATTATAACAAAAAGCAATAGCAGACAGAAAATTGTAAAGCATCCTCAAGATTATGATTTAAATTAAATTCAAACCTGTTGAAATATTTGCGACTGGAGTATTTTTCTAAGGAATGGTTGCATGTTTTTTCTAGTTCTTACAAAAGCCTCAGGATTGAATGTGATCAATTGACCATTTTCAATTCTAGAATAAAAGTTTAATCTTTAGTAAATACTTATTAGATTTAGGTATACACCAATGATATTATAATAAGCATAAGGCAGATAATTATGTTACATCGCGCACTTTGTGAGACACGATAATGTGAGATTCGATCTCTTTAATTTTCGTGCTTTTTTGAATCTTTTCTTTCGTAAATTAGACTAGTGTAAAATAACGTTTTGAATCTGTGCTGTACATAGCACAGATTCAAAATGCAAATTACTATGATACCTTCATATTTATAGTTAATTATAATATCATTGGTAAACACTTAATAAGAAATTTTAATAACATACTTTATTGCATCACGATATCCCCCAATTAAACATACTAGCGCACGCAAAAATGCTCTAGACACAGCATCTCCTAGGGCATTTTTATCACTTAAAGCCTTTTTCAAACTTGCTACCTGAAATATACAGAAAATGTATTTAATTGATCGTGATCATAGTGCGTATTATTAATAGATTCATCATAATACAGCAATGTACTTACCAAATCGGGCGGAAGACTTTCTAAATCATGGAACGGTGTCTTAAGTTCGTTGGCATCAACATCTAAAATTACTACATCACCAATCTCAGACTTCCTCACAATCTGAAATTTAAATTGATATTGGTTTAAAAATCATTTCACATTATATAATTCTCAGCTTCTGAGACCAATTTAACACTCGCCAAGCAAAAAATATACTGGACTCTTCTCGAAAGTCCATGGACTGAATGTTACAAGGTGAGTGACCTTTCATTTTCTTACCTCCATAACACTTCTAGGAACTCCAATTAAAAACGGCATCGGCGCTAACAGATAATCCACCAAATGCTTTGGCAATATAGGTATAAATATGTGCTGCCATGACATTGGGAATAACGTGGTGTTAGCTGCTTGGACGCACGCCGAAAGCCGGGAAGGTTTGGAAGCCACTATCGCCACACGTCTCTCATGGAGTAACGCTGCCCACAGTCCAGCCATACATTTTGCATCCATTGCACTAAAGTACTCCGTAAGATTGCACTGTAAATAATCAAACGCAAAATATGTCTGTAATAATCTTTAATTATTTTGTGTGGACAGAGTAGGCTTAATTAACTTTATATGTAGACGTAAATTTATCAATTTGCTAAAATACATAAATGTTATACTACCATCTGTTATTTTCTGAGTTGATAAACTACCTTAAAAAAAGCTGTCTAGAGTCTCTCAAGCTGAGCATGTTAGTCAACTGTGTATTCCCAGATTCAGATCAGCTATTGGAGATTCGAAACACCAGCGGTTAGCCTCCCTCTTTGAGATTTTTGGTTATGATAGGTATTATGATTCAGTTAAACATGATATCAAATTAATAACTGTAGCAATACAGTTACTACTTAAAATGACATGTAGGTATTATAACTAACTTACATTTTCAGGAATACTTGGTAGTTTTGTGTCAGGACTTTGGCAAGAAAAAACACTGTGTCCAGCATTGTATGTGACTTTTAATGTGTGCCCTGGCATTGGTGGTCTTATCCTACATGCTTCTAAAAATGACGTCAACTCTCCTCTCTCTGGGCTATTTAGGAGATTGGCTATACAATTTAATAACCTGAAACATTAGACAAAACGTTTTTGTAAATATATTTTTGGTAAATAATTTGATTTTCAGGAAATTTATTTTGCGCAGCTATATGCGAAACATTATTAGTAGGTAAATAAAATTTGCTAAGCGTAGCTACAGCACTAAAAATTCGTGATTAATTGTGTCACTAAAATGGAGGAGCTAATTTGCATAAAAAAACAAAGTATGTTTCAGACCAGCATTCTTAGGATCCTGGACAAACATATTTGTAAACATAGAGAAATTTTCAGTTGGTCCGGAATGATAAACACCTTGCTGTTTAAGTATGTTTTACAAGATAGTTCATTAAAATCATGTTCACAAGCAAAGATGCATACATAACATATATTTAACACTCTCAATATGATGAAATGTATGAATTTATAAATAGTTAAATTCTAAACTATTCCACACTTTAAAACATATTATTCGGTAGGTAGAATACTTCTTGTTTCTTGTTTATTAACATTCGCATTAGCTAATTGGGCAAACAAGACATTAATAAGTCATTTCGCTAAGGCATTAATTAGCCTACATAAATAAATCTCTATGTATGTACTCGCTATAGCATTTTATTAATATCAGTAGAACACCATGTACATTAATTAAACATGTAATACTTACTTATAGAATATATCATGCCATGGTAGATGAGAAAGAAGAACCAATGCTGCATTCGATTTTGGGTCATACCGACAAAAGCAAAATGTATATTTGGAATCCACTGATGTCAACACAAATGAATAGTGTTGGACAAATGAACTGAAATAAGATAAAAATTGTCAGCTAAGTCGGCAATACAATTTCAGGAACAAGTACTTATTATATCATTATTAAATGAATTCCCGTTAGGCTTAAAAATAGCCCAATTAAACAATTCGCTTGAAACTCACTTTTCTAGTTGACATGGGAATGTAAATTTTGGAATATTCTTTAGCTCCTCTTCATTTTTATATGTTTCTGGATGTTTACGTATAATGTATGGTTCCCTTAAGTGGTCTCCTGGTGATACTTCACAAAACAGTTCAAATAGGAAGCGTACTGTGTCTCTGAAATGAAATATACCAGATAACATAAGAATTTAAAAATGTTAAGGGATTGGTTGGGTAATCAAAGGAATTTAATTCATTTGATTTCATTTATCACACTTTCAAATTAGAACAGCGATGAAAGCTGATATCAACATTGTGTCTATACAAAAACAAAAAATAATAAATTAAAATCAAAATGGAGTTATGTATATTCATCATAAAATTTATATAAGATAAAACTGATAGTTGGAAGGAGGATAGATAGGTTAGATGACTTCGCAATAATCAGCCATCGGATGATATTTTTGTCATGCTTTTACGTGAGGAAGTCTGAATTGGCATAATGAAAAAATGGTTGATAAATACCTTACTCGGGAACCCATGTCTCGACGTGGAATCGAAAAATTTGTGATTACATCTTTTTTTGAACTTATTTCTTAACAGTTACTCCTATATTACACATATCACGAAATATCACAAGCCATAGAATACTACTTTCCAGTCGAAACGTACATTTTTCATTATTTTTATGCAGAATTTCTACTATTATTACGAAAGACAGCAGACGACGTTAGTCACAACGGGGTTGCCAGATACAGTAGTTAAATTTGCCAATTAAAAAATAAAATGTGTAATCAATCTAAATCGATTTAAAAACAGGTCTGTGAATTGAAATCAGAGGATTCACAAATTTTTTACTAATTAATCTCAAAATTTTATTTTATAAGCCGCAGATAGTATTCAAGTATTCAACACAGAATAATAATTGTGTAGTGTAGTGTCATGTCATGATGGCTGTCGGAATTTTCGCGGGAATCTGGCTTGCTTTTCGAAGTTGGATTTTACTGTTTTGTCATTGATTGTTTAATAATAATTATTTAAGGAATATTATTGCTATAATTGAAAGTAACAATTTATACAATGTTTATCTAATGGTATTCACTTGAAAATAACATTTAAATTATAATGTATGAGTTTTCCCCAGTTGCTTAGAGGGCCTACCATGAGTTGGCTATCGAAAACTTACGTACGGTAGTAAAAACCTATCGAGTTGTTTTTTTCATACGGCCGATTTTAGTTCTTCGCGTAACCACCACCGGCGCTGTACAAGTTTTTCACAGACATATTTACGTAGGCGATATCGAGTGCGTAAGTTTTAAACTCATGGTAGCCCTACTGTTAGTAGTAGTGTAATTTCATAAGCGTCCAGAGGGCCTACCATGAGTTGGCTATCGAAAACTTACTTACGTTAAAAACCTATCGAGTTTTTTTTTTCATACGGCCGATTTTAGTTCTTCGCGTAACCACCTGCGGCGCTGTACAAGTTTTTCATAGACATATTTACGTAGGCGATATCGAGTGCGTAAGTTTTAAACTCATGGTAGCCCCACTGTGGGGCTATTTTTATGAAATATTCCATTGCCAGGATGACTTGCGACCAGGTAAGCGGACGAGAGATCCACATAGCTTTACACAAAAAAGCAAGATGCGCCGGTGTGAAAAATCGCCGCACTCTATTCAGGAGTTTGAGAGACTTCTGAGACTTGTTTTTTTCATACGGCCGATCTTAGTTCTTAGCGTAACCACCAGCGGCGCTGTACAAGTTTCTCATAGACATATTTACGTAGGCGATATCGAGTGCGTAAGTTTTAAACTCATGGTAGCCCCACTGTTCTGATGACCCCTTGATATATTTCCGCTAGTTTTATCATTCTCTTATTTAAGTAGTTACAGGGGGTGTAGGTACCATGAGACTACTTTGGATGTTTCTATTGTACAAACAGCTCAGTTCCAAACAAACATTTCAGTTTGGAAAAAAAATTGATACAACTACATTTTTTGAAGACTTATAGGAATATAAATATAATATGCTTATCCATATACAGGGTGTAACAGGGGGGGTGGATCATCGTAAGTCAATCGATGGGGGACTTCAATACCTATCGATATAACCCCCATGTATGTTCAGCGATTTTCAATAGTTCCAAAGTTATTGAGATTTTTGTGAATTTTTTGTAAGAAGCCGGAATTCAGTATAAAAGTCTTCACTGTAGCTTAACTACTGGACCTGTTTGCATGATTTTTTTTCTAGAAGTAGTTCAATAGTGGGTCTTTATAATTACGATACCAATTTGAGTCATAACCCTATCACATTGGATTAAAAAAATAATTCTTCACAAAAGTTTTACGAATCGAATTGTGTCTACCAACTTTCAAAGCCTCCAGTGAAAAAAAAGTGCCTGTGTTTTTTTTCTAGAACTTATTTTAAAAACTGCCTACATTCATGGATAGTATACCCTGAAAATTTTATACCGCTACTGCCAGAGCATCAAAACGAAAATTGAACGCGAATGGCACAGGTACCATAAATAAGTGTTTTTATTTTTCATGTATAACTTTAATTTAAAAAATAAATCAATATGTTTCAGCAAATTTATCCTATGTTAGTTAGATTAGTAACAGTAATTTTACAAAATTGCAAATTGAAGGGGTGAAAATCAAACAAAGAAAAATTACATAATTTTTGTTAATTATTTTTTTTACAGTAAGTGTTCATAATCGGCATTATTATTGGCTATGCATAGCTTAGACCTCCTTAAAAAGCTTTTTTAGAGGTTGTGGAATGCTTCTTTTTTGTCAAATTTTAAGGGGCCCAAATTGTGATAAGGCAAAATGTAGTAGTAGCATTTTGCAACATCCGAAAAACCTTTGTAAAAAGGTGTAGTATATGCATAGCCAATAATGGTGCCCATTATGAAGACTTACTGTAAAAAAAATAATTAACAAAAATTATGTAAATTTTCTTTGTTTGATTTTCACCCTTTTAATTTGCAATTCTGTAAAATTACTGCTACTAATTTTATTAATATAGCATAAATTTGCTGAAACATATCGATTTATTTTTTAAATTAAAGTTTTACATGAAAAATAAAAACACTGATTTATGGCACCTGTGCCATTCGTGTTCAAATTTTGTTTTGATGCTCTGGCAGTAGCGGTATAAAATTTTCAGGGTATACTATCCATGAATGTAGGTAGTTTTTAAAATAAGTTCTAGAAAAAAAACACAGGCACTTTTTTTTCACTGGAGGCTTTGAAAGTTGGTAGACACAATTCGATTCGTAAAACTTTTGTGAAGAATAATTTTTTTACTCCAATATGATAGGGTTATGACTCAAATCGGTATCGTAATTATAAAGACCCACTATTGAACTATTTCTAGAAAAAAAATCATGCAAGCAGGTCCAGTAGTTAAGCTACAGTAAATACTTTTATACTGAATTCCGGCTTCTTAAAAAAATTTCACAAAAATCTCAATAACTTTGGAACTATTGAAAATCGCTGAACATACATGGGGGTTATATCGATAGGTATTTAAGTCCCCCATCGATTGACTTACGATGATCCACCCCTCCTGTTACACCCTGTATACCCACACATAATTATTGTGTTCTAAGAAAACAATAATCTTCTTCTTTTCATGTCGATGGGAAAACACTTTAAAAATAAGTATGATATTGTTTTCAAAAGAGTTCTAATGGGCGCCCCCAAAATTGTTCTTTTTTCAAATTTACTATGCCATTCTTCATCAGAGCAGAGACGGGGTTTAAAAGATAGCACAAGAAGTGATCATAGCAAAGCAGGCGATCGAACCACAAGTAGATTCTTGGTCTACTGAAATTACCTACCCCATCACAGGTAGGTCACATAATGATTTATTTTTAAAGCTTTTTTGTCACTAACTGTAGGTAGGCACATGACCTTTGTAGACAATCTATAAGTACTATCGGAGTATTTGGCGGTCGACCACCTATAAGGTGAAAATCGCTTGGCGCTTATACGTCTGTCAAAGCAAGCCCCGCCTAAATTGTGGTCCGAGAGCCTGCAAGAATTTTTCGGTAGGTATATGAGGCAAGCTGAAAACTTGTCCTATACTTTTAATATTATCTCAACACAAAACCGCAGACCTGGCTGAGTACCGGGGCTAAACCAAACCCCCAATTTTTCTCATACTTTGTCAGTTCACCTGACAGGTAGAAGTTCCATCGAATTAATTTGTCTTACAACGTGAGTCTTATTTTTTAGTTATAAATAAAGAGATGAAAAATATTTTTGGGGGTTTGCTTTAGCCCCGCTACTCACCAGCCAGGTCTGCAGTGTCGTGCTGGGATATAATAGGAGAGGTTCAGGATAAGTTTTAGTTTTCAGCTTGCCTCAAATACCTACCAAAAAATTCTTGCTAGCTCTCCTACTATTGGAACGTTTTTGCTTGGATTTTGACAGATTTTCTTTAAGTGCTCTTCTATTGGCCAGTGGGCGGGGCTATTGGCGTTTAAAGAAATCTATTTGAAAAGTGTACTACCGCCAGCGTTGCCGGTAGTACGTAAAGTCGTCTCGTACTCTCAGGTTTTGGGTAATTTCAACTAAATAAAATATGTTTTTAATATTTTGTTTACATTTTTTATTGAAACTTGCTTTTACAGCCATATTTTTCCCGGCTAAGTACCTATATATTTCTAAATACCTAAATAATATACTTAATTAATCACAGACGGAAGACTACACACTCCAATCGGAATTGGCAGCTAGGAGAGCGAAGGAACATTTACTATCACTTAGGTAAAACTAATTTTCTATTGTAAATTTTTAAATGATTTGCTTCTTTTTAGTACGTAAATTGAGCAATAATGAATACCTACTACAATACAGAATATAAAAAATATGGACAAAGTAGGTAAGTGTAAGATTGATTATGATTATTTGCTTAGAACACATACGGACACATACCTAAGTCTCAATAGGAGTAACACCTACCCAGCTAACTATACCAAAATACATTTTTAAATTTAGCTTTGATTTAGTATTAACCTATTTTTTTATGAAATATTTTTTTCATCCTAAGTATAACCAAAGTCTATCCATGAATAGATCGATGTATAGATGCATTAATAAAAAAGAATACCTCATTATTATAAATAGTATAATTTGCTGCTTGCTTGATTAAATTTAGAGAGTGAATACCTATTAAAATAATTCAGCTTACTTCTCTCATTTACTATTATACAAGAGTATATTTTTATGTTCATTTTATGATAAATTTTATTTATTTAGCAAAATATATATACCCGACTACCTTTATGAATGTAAACATCAATAGACTACTAACACCTGTTAGGTATCTGTATACTTCAAAATAACCTACCTACATCCCATTCAAGATCACATATATTTTTTATATGTAGGTATTTTTTATGCCGATTATATCTAACACTTTATGTATGCGACTGGAATGGTCATAACAATTACATAATATTATAACAATAATATATACCTAGCAATTAAAATATTTTGTGACATTTTAAGCACCAAAATTCATAATAATAGTAAGCTTTTTGTAAAAAAATATCGTTCATACTGTATAAATAAATAGTTATTTTAAAATCTTATCTAATAGGAAACGAATAGGACACATTGTTTAAACATTATACTTTCCTTTAAAAAGTTCAACCTTATTGCTAATAAAACATTTATAAGTATGTATCTAAATAAGAAATTTGAAAAACACACTTAATCTAGTTATTTTTGCTTTGTCTGCTGCATTCAGTCACTATTTTCTGTAACAACAATAACCTGTTTGCGTGTTAGGTTTAATATTACTTTGTAACATACAAGTGATATGAGGTTATACACGAATATAAAGTAAATAAATAAATATAATAAATATTTCACAACATCACATACATTGATATGATCCCGTGGTAAGTAGCTTAAGCACTTGTGTTACGGGTATCAGAATCAACAGTGGATACACAAATATACTTAAATATATTTAATAATACACCCAGACACGGAACAAACACCGATGTTCGTCACACAAATATTTGTCCCGAGTGGGAATCGAACCCACGACTCTTGGAACCGTAGGTAGTAAACCTGGGTCACTAGCCACTGTTCCACCGAGCCAGTCAAAGTAGATATGTTATCTATCCGAAACCTCTGTAATATCTTCTAAAATATAAACCATGTCGTTCGGTTGTTCGTATTTAATCACTGATGTGTAACCTGTGAACAACACAAAATAAAAATTATATAGGTAGATTTATGAAAGATAAATTAGTATTACTAGAGGCATTATTTAATGTAATTACATAGTTTAAAATATCATAAACGACCTGTAAAGAGTGTCCACTCTGTATATAAATACAGTCATTGATAATGTAGTAGTACTACCTACTCAAAATTTTAACAGGTAACAAGTTAAAGTGTGAGTTTATACTCACACTAATCATAATAAGTAGTGTTAAGCTGCCATAAATTGTGAATTATTATATTACTTTATTGCTTCTAACTGTGATAAATGTTCAAAGGCATTAGTTATTGTGCTTCGCGTTCGTACACAGGTAAGGTATGTTAATATGAAGATTTAAGAACTTATCCATTAAACAATAATATTTAGTGACCATTTTATCAGTAAGTCAATTTATGAAAGGGTAACAAATAGGTGTTAAAAACAAACATGTACCCTCATAGGAGGACCAATAGAAGAACAGCAAAAAATTAAACAACAAAAGATTTAATAAATGTATATTTTAATCACAATATTAAAAGAACCATTAATACTGAATATTGATCAATACAGAACTAAACTCATATATTTACGTAATCATTGATTATAACTAACAAAATATAATGCCAACCACCTTCAGAAAATATCACTTAATTATTAATAACCTTGTATTCACTGAATGGCGGATTTTATAAATTTAAAATATTTTACAAAATCCGTCATTAGATACACTCGTCTATCTTGATGATAACTTTATCACTTACATTAACATTTTTACTACTATAATATTGGCAATAAACGTACATACTTTGTATTTATATGGGTCTAATAAACTCATCGATGATCACTTGAATTCTATTTTATAATTAATTGGCTACACTTTCATAACTTTTCATTAAGAATTCTGAAATTTTAAAATGTACAGGTGTATCAAAATCAATTATTCAAACATTTTGCTTCTATGTAAAGAAATGTGTTTTAAATAAAGACATTTTTATATAATTTTTATTTGTACATTCTTGTATATATTTATTATATATTTTATTACTCACTAACATGCTCAATTGCTTATGATAACGGATGAAAACGGTGACGATACAGAATCTTCTTGGTCGTTTAGTTATGTTACAGTTAAAACTAGGTTTTAGATAGATCACGTTTTCCTAGTTAAAACTATTACTTCTACTAAAACTAGTACTAGAAATACTAATTTAGAATTGAACAAAAAACTATTGACAAGATCTATGACACTAATAACCATATACATAATAGGATCTAACAATAAAGGGAGCATCGTTTTATATTAGTTTAAGAGAAAACATGAAAGAAAGTTAATTAGAACTTTTAGCATATTCAACGCCTTCATTATTTGTCTGACATATATTTTGAATAAAAGTTTATAAATAACTTAAATCTTACTTGAACTAGAAAAACTCATTTAATATTTTTCTAGTTCATGTTTTGTACTACAGTTTGATGTGCCAACAAGTTTTAACTAGGAAACGCGTTCTATTTCTAAAAACTTATTTTAACTAACTTTATAAAGTAGTCGTGAATATCATGAGTTTAATTAAATGTAAATGTAAAATTAAATGTGAAGTATGGTAAAGTAAGCAAGCATAATAATGCTTGCCATCCTACGATACAATAGAATCCTGAAATGTAACGATATAGACTTGTTGAAATTTGTTTTGGTTCAAAATAGAAAATATTACAAAAACAATATATACTTACTTAAATGATTTCGTTGTGAAAATTGTATACGTTTATATGGGAATTATGCGTTTGTTGAAATGCAGGCAGGTATGTACGTAAATAAGAATGAATTAGAGGCATTTAACTTAATATTTCGAATGAGCCAATTTCAACAATTTAATGGCAATACAAATCATCAAAACGATTTTTTAAAAACAATATAATAGAAAGTCCTTTAGAAGGCTATACAATAATTAAATTAAAAACCGTTAAAAGTAACAAAAAAAAAAGAAAAGATCACAGCACAAATAGAAACAAATTTTAGTTTTGTTCGATTGAAGATATAAATTTAATAACACATTAATCTAAGTATAATTCGGATCGAAGAGTATAAATAGTTATAAAGCAATTAATATAGTATTTCCTGTTTTCCCTGTTCGGGTAAATTAAGTAGCCAAGTATATTATTGTCTGTATGTAACTGCCATGAAAAAGATACATTTATGTATTTTTTTTCATGAAAGTTTACTTTCTACATACATGTACTTAATTATATTATGTACATCCATTATAATTTGAAAAGAAATAAAGGCGGCTTTGAAATTCAGAATACTTACAGATTTTTAATACTTGATAAGCTGTATGACTTTGTTGTTAAAACTAGGCTTTTTTTATATAGACAACCCTAATACTATCCATTTACGTATTCTATGTTTTTTTATAGATTTTATCCAGGCACAGCCAATTATTAGGTAGGTAGTTCAATTTATGTCACTAACCATATTTAAATATAATACTATTGTGGTCCTTCATTATTTCTATTAGCTTCAGCTACAAAAAAAATGTTTAACTATATATACAAATAATCGAGCTTTTCATACCTATTACAGACACAACAAGTATATTCGATTTGAGCATTGAATAATGAAAAGAAAAATAATATTACCTACTGATCAATATATGTACAATCTTTTTAAAGCAAATTAATATTTTCATATTGTATTAACGAATACAAACGTATATATAATAAAATAATAGACCTTGGAATAAAAACACATAAATACGATCCCTTCTATTACTACTGTGTTCTGAGTTTCGCCATAGTTAAGCTTATATTTCAATATTCCTATCCACTCAATCAATTATCCTGCATAATTAAACCATTCTTAATCAACACGTTTTAATCTTATATAGAAGAATTTATATTCATTACACCTACAGTCACCAATATCTACTTAGTCACTTAATATTAGGTATTACTGTGAGGCATTTGTATCACAGAATGAATTCACGTCGGCATAGCTTTCACATATTCTATTTGTTGGTTTTATACAAAAGAGTTACAGCATTGTATTATTTTATTATGGCACTTCTTACCCTAAACATACAGTAGCAAGATAGGTATTAATTATGTTAAAATAAGTGATATCCAGCTAGCTCAGACCCAGAATAGGACCTTCAAATAAAAATAAATACTTACGCAAAATACTTTATTATCCAACGGTAAATAATAATAATTATTAAAAACATCAGCGGCTTTTCTATCCGTGGACTTAAGTAGGTATACGCTAGGATTATATTGATTATATTATTGAATTTTAAATAATTAATCTGTTTTGTAGACGGAAACCCATGTCTTACCCGATATTGAGGTACTATCGGGATTGCGCTCACTGGTAAAATAATGTCAAAGGGTATAAAATCTTAACCAAAAACCATGGTTGGGTAGAGTTTGTGCATGTAATATAAGTCTGTTCATTACTGACTGAATCAAAAAATAATGAATGACTATAATAGTAACGTAATATTTAATTCGGTTTACACCACATGCACAAGTAAATTTTAAGAGCGGATCCATACTAATCGAACGATCATTCTTTTATTTTCTAATTGACTTACTTATTATGGCTTGAAGTAGGCGTCATCATCGCCGGACTTGCGGGGGAGCGGATGGCTCTCACGCCTAAACGACCATTCGAATTCATTATCCAAATACATTGATTGCGCTACTATCCCTGGATCCGCCCTTGATCGTATCCCATGAATCACTCGACTGTTGTCTGTTTACCTTGTCTGAAGCCGACATGCCCGGGCCTGTTCCTGACTACGTACTGGACGACGACGTGGACGCCGCAGCAGACCAGCGACCCGATCCCGAACCATTGGAAGGTGTTCCGGCCACCGTACGTCTCGTATAAGCGACCGCCGATAAAACTCCCGAGAGACGTGCCCACACCTTCAAATATTGCACCTACTAATCCCTGGAAATGCATTCAAAAATAAATATAAATAAAATAAATATTAACATGAAAACCTTTCTCTTGAATCCCTCTATCTATTAAAAGAACCGCATCATAATCCGTTGTGTAGTTTTAAAGATTGAAGCATACATAGGGACTGACGCGGGAAGCGACTTTACTTTATACTATGTAGTGATATCACACAAGATCACATGCATGTTCTAATTCCGAAGTAAGTTGCTTATGCCCTTGTCCTACAGATATCAGAAACAACATTGGTATACACAAATATACCTACTTAAATATATTTGATAACACACCCAGCCCAGACGCGGAACGAACACTGATGTCAGTCACACAAATATTTGTCCCGGGTGGGAATCGAACCCACGGGGGCCCACCCCCTCTTTGAACCGTAGCCAGGGTCACTAACCACTTTAAGTGACCCTGGCTACGGTTACACAAAATATTACCAGTGTAATAATAGGATAATTTGTTCATTTGATTTATTTTAAAGTACTAGTTATATACCTGCACAGTTGTCTCCGTTCCGGGGGGTGATAGTACATTGGCATAAGACGTCATGGTTGGATAAAACATGCCGAAGGTAATCCCTTGAAACAGCTCTATGGGCAGCACCCACCACGCGTTGGTCAGCAAGGAGTAGAGTATGAAACGAACGCCGAATGCCAACAGTACTAAGGTCATCATGTTAACGTGCCCCATCTTTTTGAGAATGTAGCCTACGAAAAAATATTATGATTATTTAAAAATAATATACTTTATTTTTTCATGTGATATGTAGTGAAAATGTAAAATCGTGAGATCATCATCATCAGCCCATATACGTCCCCACTGCTGGAGCACGGGCCTACCCTAAACTAGGGCGATAAGGCCTTAGTCTTTCAATTCGCGCTCTTATTGTTCGAACGCCATATTTGAAGAATTTAGCATTTAGCAACTTGATATCTTAAGTAACTTTAAATGTAGGTACTGTTCAGGAAAGTAAGCGTTACGTGAAAGTCTACATACCCGAGACGAATAAAAACGGTATCTCTCCCCCGAACGTTTGTATAGCACTGACAAGACCTTGTAACGTCTTGATGTAGTTAGACCCGTCGCAGGTGGCGGCTGCGACGTCCTCCAAATGCCAGAATAGGAACTGCCACAACAACCCCGTACAAATGCCCACGGCTATTGTCCACAACATAAATATTATCGTGGGCAGAGACGACAGAAGAGTTCCAATGTCAGCTAGTATGTTTAACGACATCTTTGTTGAGTCATTCTGAAAATAATCACAGAACTTTGATAATGAGCGTACATCGTTTTAATACTAGGATACCTAATCCAAATATGAGAGACGCCTCTTAGTCGTACTATTGGCATAATAAATGAGTTACGGGAAAAAGTAGACGTGTTCTCAGTAAATTAGCTTTTTTTTTCCTAACTGACTAACGATGATAGCTTGGAGGAGCCTTGTCATCATCACCGGGCTTGCGGGGGAGCGGATGGCTCTCACCCCTATCAACGTTAACTTACAAGCAAACAATAAAAAGTAATTTAGTTTGATATGAGAATTAAAGTATGTAAAAATATGAAGTATGTAATACCTAGATTTGGAGCCACAATATGGGTGAGAGCTATCCGCTCCCCCGCAAGTCTGGTGTGAATGTGATGATGACGAGGCTACTCCAAGCCAACATCGTATGTCATTGTCGTTTTAAACATAGTCATGGTTGTCTTGAAATTCTATAAACACATTTGTCTACTGGTGGCAAGCGTCGCGTGAGGACCGAGAGGTTTTCGGTATAAGTCGTGTATTGGGAGCATTTGGGAAACTCACCTTCAAGAAACAGGAGACAACCACATCTCCCGACATAAATACGAACATAAGTATAAATGCAATCGTGTAGTCTTTGTATGCGCCGTCACTAAATGTATCGATCAGGACACCGGTTAGAAGAGAGAATATGCCCCATCCAACCGAACCCCACAGTCTTTGTTTACCATAATGAGCGATTTTATCGCCTGAAAAAAAAACAATACAGGAATATTTTTTAAATCAATATAGGAACATGAAGGTCAAAACAAACACTGCTACTAGATGTGGTGTTAAGAAAACCACAAGCTATAACTGTTTACTCAACAGGGTCTGTTAATAAAACCTGTATAAAACCATTACTCTTTCTGTTGGCTTTGCAATCCGTAGTAGGGTAAGAATAAGACATTATTTAAATAAATTAATATCTGGGACATTTCCACACACGGTTATCTGACCCTAAATATATTTATAAATACATACTTAAACAATTAATCACACCCAGACACAAAACAAACACCAAAGTTCATCACATAAATATTAGTCCTGAATGGGAATCGAACCCACAACTCTTGGAACCGCCAGCCGGGGACACTAACCACCGAGCCAGTCAAATACAAATAAAAACACAACATCTACTGCATAAGATACCAAGAACACTATTTACCAAGAAGGTTGAAGCATATTGCGTCAGCAAAGGTGACAACCACCGCTTGCCCAACCCAACTTATTATCATGAGCATAAAGAACAGCCAAAATTGTTTGGTGTATTGAGTCGTTTCTGTGTTGAAACTCTCCGTTGCTGCTGCGAAAACTTCATTCACCTGTTAACAAAAATATTATATTCACTTCTTTTCGTGTCTATAACAAAACACTTTGAATAAGTTCGGTCCAGAATTCTGCCACCCGGACCGCGCTTGCTGACGCGCCCTTCAGTTGCAGTTGCATGCAGGAGTCGGGACACGCGGGACATAAAATGAGGTGAGCCATTGATTGTGGTGAGAGACAAGGGGGCTTAGACAAAGTAACAATATCGAAACGATAACGAAGTTCGAAAAGAACCAAATTTATGGGATTGACCACGTGATTTATCGCGTCTAATGTCAATCCCATAAATTTTTTTTTCGTACTTCGTTATCTTTTCGATATTGTTACTTTGTCTACGGGGCCTAACCACATGGGCATGCGAGATCCTCCCGGCCAGAAAACCCATCATCTTCAATGATTCTCTGTAACTCTCAAGACCATATCGGTTTTGGTTATTCAAGATACAGGCAAAGCTTAGTTTGGGATCCCCTGTTACATTCAACTACTTGTACCAGGTATTATTTAAAAAGCGACTTACCAAAAAGCTAGTGATTAGTCAATATTGATATGTCCTTCAAGCGAATTTATTTCGATGTGATGAATTGAACGGAAATTTATTGGTCCTTATTAAACAATTAACAATATTGGGAGCGACAAAATTAATATGTATGTACTACATACCATGTAGTATCCTGTCTAAATCTATAGATACACATTGATTGATATTTATTACTAATGATAATTTGTTTAATGTTCACAGCACCACGTGGAGGGATAATATCGTTTAAGAATGATTTACTCACTCTTAAACGATACACTCACATAAATCCATGTGAATATCTCAGTATTTAATAAGGTAGTAATGTTGCGTTCTTCATCTTGCCTAGTAGGTACTAGGTACTAGTAGATAAGGTAATCTACATATTGATACTAATACACGTATGGCAAGACAAAAGTTGTATTAATTTAGTTTTATCACAACACTTATCTTTTCAAATTCAAATACAATTACCTAAATGCAATAAACGACAAATCAACGCCGTATCCGACTTTACTTCAATGACTACACTAAAAAAAAAACGACGCTGAAAAAGTATAAAACAAGACTTTTAGAACACTGAACTGAACAAAGTTGCTTATGTAGTTCCAACTATGTAGAGATAAGTTTTCATGTTTGGAAAACCGCAGTCACACGTTGTCAAAGTGCTACGGTAGGTAGGTACTTGTGTATGGAACGTGTGACTACGCCTTTCCAAACATGAAAACTTATCTCTACATAGTTGGAACTACATAAGCAACTTTGTTCAGTTCAGTGTTCTAAAAGTCTTGTTTTATACTTTTTCAGCGTCGTTTTTTGTCGTAGTTGGGTTTTAGTTTTTAACTTTTTATTATTTGTACTATTTTGGTGTTAAAGTGTATTTGTGGCGCATAATATTATCAAAAGTTAAATTGATGAACCAACATGTTTTATATTTTAAGGGGACGTAGTAAAGAAGCTATGAACGAAAAGATGTGAACTATATGCAATCAGTCCATGAATATACGTAAAGTCACATGCAAATGCTAGTAATATATATATATTTAAAATGTACAAGTAAAGCGCTTTCCAATGATACCAAACACGGCGTATTTATCTCAACTTTATTTTTTTACTCTGTATGTTTTGTCCGCTAGTGGGCGCCACATTAGATTTTGTGAAACCCTATATAGCCTATAACCAGCGGACAATTAAGACGCTTCTAATGATATGTCATTTGTCGAATTCTGACCAGCAATTTAGAAGTTATGTGGAAACAGATGAACATACATACATACATACATAGCCTGTCAAAATCATAACCCTCCTTTTGCTTTGCCGTAGTCGGGTAATTAGGGTCTACATCATCATTTAAACCATAATCACTAGCCATAAATTTAGACATCAATGAAAAGTTATCATATCAAGTTGTTCTGTCTTATTAGGATGCTTTGTCAACACGGATAAGCAAGCTGAAGTGGTAGTGGACTGGCCATAATAGCCGTAGAACCGACCACCGTTGGGGTAAACGTGTCCCGGAGTGGATACCGCGTCTCGGCAAACCAAGTACCTATGGGACGCCCCCAGGCAAGGAGTGACGATATGCAGGATGGCTGGTAGGAGCTGGATGCGAGTAGCTGAGGATAGGCGCCAGTGGCTAAAACATGCGGACTGCGGAGCCTATGTCCAGCAGTAGACAAACCTAAAGACTGATGATGAAGATGCGATTGCTTACTTACCTCAGCATTATCACATGTAATTTCACAGGATGTTTGGAAAAGCCCCTCTTGCGGAATGCAGTTTGGATAGTGTGTCGAACCTAAAATGAAATAAGACACACTTTAACTTTTTACATGGTATTGACAACCATATTGCAAACATAATTTATTAACCGAAGGTGTGGTTCAAAGGTAATAAAACTTCAAATAGTATACTGAGTAAAGGGTTAAACAAAACCCAAATACTACAACTACACTCTATTCGTAGCGGCCGCTGCGTGAAGATTATGACTTCGATCATGCAGATTTCTATGAGTTTTTTTTGTTAAGAAACTACTCAGCCCGAAGTCAGGAAGTAGGCCCTACGCATGATCTCTCATCGGTCATATTGGATTAGCCATCTCCAGGGCCGCGCCGACCCCCGGCAGCGCCTGTGTGCGAAACCTATGAAGCGCCTCTTTTTTAACGAATCATCATAAAAACGAATTTAATTGTTGAATGAATATTTTTGATGTTAATTTTGACTGAAATAAATGTTCTCCAGTTTTACAGTACTTAGATAATTATCATTTATATCTATGTGTACAAAACTGTGGAACATTTAGGAATTCAGATACTAAATAGGTAAATCCCGTTCGCTTCTGCTTGCCAATTACCTACTGCGAAAAATAAAACTCGAACAAAATGTTAACATGCTTTATCAATACAAAGAATTTAATACTTAAATATGAATCGCAAAGAAGCTGACTTTTTTCTAAGAATAATAATACTAATATGACTATTACCTACCTATGTTATGTTTTAAAAAAACAACAAGAGTCTTAACATTTGCAAGAATACAAACATTACTGAAATTATAATATTTCCACTTTTCTCGCTTTTTTGTTTGCGAAATCCTTAGTAGTTTCATGTATGTCTATATGGTCTAGTACGGCCTCCTCTATGGATATTGTTGCTAAATTAGTTAATCTTTCCTGACTCATTGTAAAGCGCAGGTAATTTTTTATAAGTTTTATTTTGAAAAGGACCTTTCCGCGCATAGTTAGCATAAATCGTAATGCCATGGTAATGTAAGGGCATACAGCTGTCAAATTGTTTAAATATATGAATTCAAGAATTTTCACTTATTATCATTACTTAATTTTTTGAAAAGTGGCTGACAAGACATAATTTCTTCACACAAATCATCGGCGTTAATATCCAATGAATCATTTGCTGAAAGTTTCTCCTGTTAACGATGACAGCTACTTCTTAATCGACTTTGATCTTGGTCATCACTTAAATTAAATAAAAAATTAAACACGTCGTTGTGATTATTCAATAAATCAAATCTTTCATCCACGGAGGATAACGCTTGGTCTAATATACATATAAAAAAATGCATTAATTTTAAAAGAGGTTTTCGGATCATTTATAGTGCGGTCTTCGTGTTCATAATCAAAACTCTTTGGAGTTTTACGACTTCCTATACCGGAGCCGTTCTTAGAAGACTGATTTGACACTTTTTATTTTATATTTTGCATTTATCCTTGTTAAGAGGAACATATTTAGCGAATCATAAAGAACAACTTTTAAAAATAAGACGTTATTTCAAAATGTCAAATGCACCTAATTATCTAAATAATTGAATTATAAAAAGAAAACGTAAAATTTCCACTCTGTATTACGCTTTTACAAGGTTACGCCGTTTGACACGTTTTCATAGTGACGTAGTGGGTAATAATCACCAGGTATTTTTTCAAAATAGGATGAAGGATTTAATAAGTATTGTATTTTAAAAATAAATATATTTATAAATAAGGAACTTAAATTCAATCTTTTGGATGTGAATTAATGTTTTTAATAAAAATTTGTTATAATTAGACCTTGCTTGGTTATAAAGTGGAAATAACTGTTACTTATATACTTCGGCAATTTTACCGTTGTCCCTCACTAGTGCAGTCAGTCTGACATGTAGCAAATCGGCCAACTTAGAGCGGCTCTGGTATAGGGGTCTGGATCTGGAAGTTTCAAATTCAGGTTCGACGTCTAATTTTTCGGCAATTTTTTTGGCATCACTTACAATTTCTTCAAATTTGTGTCTGTTCTAATTTCCGTCCGTTCAGAAACTCACTCATACTCATACAAACTCGGCGCCTCTACGGTTTAAAATAACTAGTACTTTTTCTCTGGTTCAAAGAACTGCCGCCGTTTTAACGTTGAGCTCGTAAGGAATGTAAACTAAAACCCCTAAACGTAAAATGAAACCATAAACGTGAATAATAATAAACATTGTTCAATATGCGTTATAGATGTTTTGTTGTTTACAAGGCCTATGTTGCGCCTATTTTACCAACTTACTTGTCGATACTCCACTACAAAAAACAATCATTATAGGTAACAAAAATAATTTAGGTGGCAGTGCCGGCGCGGCGCCCCTATTGTCTTGGCGCCTGTGTGCGCCGCACACTTCGCACACAGGGGCGGCGCGGCCCTGGCCATCTCACAGAATTATGAGAGTGAGTGTGGTATACACTTCTGCACTATGATAAGATATGTCCTGCGCGGTTGGCTGATCACCATTAAGATCGGCCGCTATGGCAGAAATCGGTCGGATATATTTTTTTCCTACGAGCTACAGGTATTATTTTTATTAGGCATAATGTTAGCTAGGAATAGTAAAGTTTGGAAAAGCAAATTTGACACAATAAATTGTTGCATCAACGCCTGCGATTGTATCAAATGTCTATCATCATAATATGCAATACCAAATAGGATTAATTACCATCTGGTAATTCAATATGGTTCAGCCGTATGTAGACACAGTTGTGTTCTGCCAATGTTGTAGATAACAATATTTTTCCAATGAAACTTAAATTTGATGGAAAATCTTCTCCCATTTTTGTTTTTGGTTGGCATGAACTCGAATCATCAGCGCTCAGTCCGTCGCATATCTCCATTAATCGCCAGGGAGTGGACTCATCCAAGTCGCATGAAGCCTGTTGAATAATTAATTAAACGTAATCCATAGTCATATATAAAACAAAGTATATAATAAAAAATATATACGTGCAGTAGACAATACATACATTACACTGTTCCAATTGAGTTTCCTTAGTCAACTCCTGCAATTGTGCCTCTTCTTTTGTGCACAACTTGTAATTCAACATGTTATCAACACAAGTTAATAACGGTTTTTCAGTTCCCACCGTTTTAGAAAGATTCGGGTTTGTACAATTTAGGCTGCATGGTTCATTTATGTCTACATAATCATACCCCATTCCACAATGGGGAACATATGTCAGACCTAAGGAGCAATTGAAACGAATCAGTGAAAATCAAAGACACCATAACTTAGCACATACATCTTTTTTTAGTTGGGTAAAGATTAAATTAATGTTCAATATACTTCATGTATAATTTTTTATCACTCTGTGAGCCTGTTTACAGCATTCTATAGCGATAATATATAAAAAGGTAAAGTTTGTTACTTTTTGCATTCATTCTGAGTCAGTAATCTTCTAAACGGGTTTACCCATTGGTAAACACGTTATTGTTGTTGATCATTCGCCAATGTCTTTAAGCAAATGATTTGACAGGGAAAGCTACTGTATCAACAATCGACATGTATATGTATCAACCATGTTGCAAACTTGAAGTAAGTATTTAAATACATAACAATTATTGGCATACTAAGTACCCACCATCCAAGGTCATGTTGTTAGTTGCAACATAGGCACAGCTATCGTTTTTATTTACAGTAATATTACTTAAAAATGAGGTGAACTGTATATTTTTTGTGTTACTATAACAATATTGAGGTATGTGCCAGTGTTCACAGATAGTTTGCCACATTTTTGGTGTTGACATATCACAGTTCATCTGAAATAAAAAATAACACAATAAAGAAAGTTGGTTATATTAATCAATAACATGTACCTAAAAGAGCGCACAAGATAACATTATCAAAAATACTTACACTACAAGTAGCTGTTGTATTTTGATTACCCAATGAGTTGATTTTACATTCATCTATTAGTTCTGCTTTTTTATAGCAACTTCTTAATTCTGTGACTGAATCTCCACAGTCCAAGTTAACAGAAACAGTTGGTCTACTTTCGGGTATCACATAAATCGCTGAAAAACTCACGATAGTAACTATTTGAAATAGTATAAAAATTGACTTTTGTTGCTTGAACCTAGAACAATATAGTTAGACATAAAAAAACGGGAATTAAAGCATTTTAAGCTATCACACTATATTGTATGTCATTCAGAGATTAAGATTATAACTGAATGATAAATGTTAAGATTGGGTCTGTAAAAGGATTACTCATTGGACATAACTTAAGGTCAACAAACAGAGTATGCAAACATGAATCTCAACAAATGTTTTTTGTATTCACCAATATGCCCAGTTTTATAAATTATGCATGAATTTGAAATGCAATCATACATGAAGATTTTAAACAAAATTTATATTGAATAGCATGTTTTTTGTCTTACCGATCGGCAATTATTCCAAATAATGGTTTGGCGATCAGACCGAAAATAGGAAGCACTGTGTAAATGAGACCGACAGTAGCAGAAGAGAAGCCCAGTTGTCTGGCATAGGTACTCAAATAAGGCACTAGCGGAGCCGTTCCTGAAAATATATCAATCTTATGTTAATTATAGGTTCATTTTCACTAGTTTTACTACTAGAACTGCTTCGTAGAACTAGTGGGAATGATCCAAATTATATAGGTTTCACATACACAAATTTCTAACACTTTGGGTTTGCCCACTGGAGTTCAAACATAATTGCCGTCCTGATTATCTGATTCAGTAACTTTTTGAATATTTCAGTACATGTTCAATTTCTAAAAATGTAGGTGGTGTAGTTGTACCACTGCAATACCATAAAAGTTTTTGTTTTATTAACAAGTTAATCAAAAAAGGCAATGACAATGGCAATTTGCACTTGGATCTTGGCTTTTCAATATGTATTAGGACTTAACGTTTTGACTTCCAACTTTAGAAAATAAACCTTATAAAACAAGGAAACCTTATACTAACATTGTTTGTTCATTATTATTGTAAAATTTCACAAAATGGAAATTTTCTGATAATAGATAACTTACCAGCATTAAAGAAAAAGAAGTGCCCTTTTATGGGCAACAATTTTTTATTGATTTTCATTTTCAGGTTAAGCATTTTCTTCTGAAACAAAATAAAAATGTTTGTATAAGCAAAATTCCAGAGATTACCAGTAATAAACTGCAACCCAAGGATTAAATAATATTCTGATCCAATATAGGTGTATAACTCGAGTTCATGCACAGAATAACATTTCCACATAAAGTGTTTTTTCCTATGTGACATATGATGCTGGCTTGGAGTAGCCATCGGCTGCGGCATGTGGGGGAGCGGACGACAAAAGTGTA
This sequence comes from Maruca vitrata, assembly GCA_039566165.1. NCBI lineage: Eukaryota > Metazoa > Arthropoda > Insecta > Lepidoptera > Crambidae > Maruca > Maruca vitrata. Next base: position 7,242,231 of record CM076911.1, read on the forward strand.
CAAATAACACATGCCATGATCTAGAAGGTCCTATCAATAAAAAAAACTTATATTTGAAATAAAAGCTTCTTTCAAACCCTGATGACAAGCTTACTATTATGTATTTATTAACATAGGTACCTACTCAGTCTTGTGAATATAATGGTGAATGTTATCTCAAATATTTTTCAATGAGATTAATAAGATTTCAGTAAAACTTTACAATATATATTTCACAAAATCACATACATCAATCTGATCCCGTGGTAAGTAGCTTAAGCACTTGTGTTACGGAAATCAGAAACAACAGTGGATACAAAAATATACTTAATTATATTTAATAACACACCAAGACACGGAACAAACACTGATGTTCATCACACAAATATTTGTCCCGAGTGGGAATCAAACCCACAACTCTTGGAACCGTAGGTAGTAAACCTGGGTCACTAACCACTGTACCACTGAGCCAGTCATTACACACAATACAGACTGGTATAATATTTTAAGATATTTTCTTTTGGGTTCGGGACATTAAAAAAAATTGGACCAAAGCACAGGCTCATACATTGTATAGATATTTTAATTTCTTTTCAAACTACATAGTTGCAATTTTGTAGAACAAAGTATGAATAACAAATAAATTACAAAAAAAATGCATCAACAAAATCACAATTAAGTACCTATTTTTCTTTGATCCAAATTCAGTGGTTGATGATTTCTCACAGGTAAGTAATAAGGGTTATCAATTTAACTAGGTGAATTTGATAAACCTTTAACTCTGATTAAAAATTGTTATTGATAAGTCTTTAGACAATCCCTATGGGTTATGTAAAACTTTTTGTTAAAATTATCAAGGAACAATGGTGTAACACAAGGTTACATAAAAGGAAACATTATTCTTATTAGGTGTCAATTGGATATATCATAAATTAATAACGTTTAGAACAGCCAGCAAACACGTGCTACAATATCGCTGATGCCAATGTTCGCAAACAAACATTAAACAGTACAAAACAATTCGCTTTCCAAATAAAATACAACAAAACTTATTCCGTACCTTTGATCAAGTCCGGCGGATTCAAACAGGATAAACTCGTGCGATTGTGAGCTCGGAGAATCAAGCTAGTGATTACTTAATGGGATCATAAATGCCGATAAAACTTATAAATCTTGATAAATTTAAATTTCCTCATAAACGATTTATTGAAGCACTAACTCTGTAATAAGTAACAGAAGTATTCTACATTGATTACAATTCATACATTGACAAGCAAATTGATTCTTTTTATCCAAGGAAATCACTGTTTTTCAAATAATCTGGAACTCGCACAACACATCCATACCGACATTACCGACACAGTTCGTTCACATTGTCGTATCGAGGTGGAGCGGACGGATGCACGTAATGTCATGTCAAATTGACGTTAGTGATGTATCGATGCGCTGTGAAAACTGATTGAGTAAATCATTAAACTACCTATTGTAATATTCATTGCATCAAAAAGTGTCGATGGTCGAGTGGTTAAGGTCACTGTGCCTGCGGGAGGTCGCCGTGTTTTCAAATTTGAAATTCATATGTATGATTATTCGATTACGATTCGGTGAATCAAAACATCGCGAGGGAATCTGCACTCCCCACGAAGAAATTCTAAGGTAATGTAATCAACCACCCCGCACTTGGCCAGGTTGATTGACTAAGGCCTTATCGCCCTAGTTCAGGGTAGGCCCGTGCCCCAGCAGTGGGGACGTTTAACGGATGATTATGATGAAAATGCACTATCTCATGATATATTTTACGTAATGATGACTTGATTTAGGTAGGTTGATCAGATGATTGGTATAGGTAAATATTTTATTATACCAATTTATCATACCATAATATTATCTTCTTACCTATCATTATTATTAATTGAATGAGTGTGTGCACTCCTAAGGAGTCGAAGTAGGTAAACATTAGTAATGGTAACTACACTATTCTATTATTTAGTACCAGATTGGATTGTCTCTATGGTCAATAATTTCAACTACATAAATCGCTAAAATTATTTCGTAGCCTATTTGGAGTTGTTCAATAAACCAGCAATATTTATTAGTATGATCCGTTCTTCATTCTGCATAAAATATACGATATTTTTTTTATATTTACTTCACAATAATTTTATTAAGGCACAAAATATAATTATTTTAGTTCGAAAAACAATCGATCTATCGAAGAACTGATACCTTATATAGGTTTCGTAGTGATACATGTAGTAACAGGTCACCAGGTTCAAAATTCCTTTCTTAGGCATTTTACAAGCACTTCTTTTTCTTCTTTTTCAGTAATATTCTTCAGTAATAAATAAATTATTCTACTATCAGTTTAACGTCGATTCTACCGAGAAGACTAGAAAAGAAGGATGATAGGTACTCTGTTTAAACCAAATATCACAATGCGTTAATTCAAGAAAGAGATGATTCAGTTTTTGAGTTAGTTTACGAAAAATAGGTTGCACATCTCTAAATTGTAAAAAAAAAATTACAAGCGCGAATCAATGATAAGAAACGACGGGTTCCGTTGCTACATGCGCTTTACAAGGTGACCTTTTCTTTAAAGTATACGTCTTTAAGCATGAAGATTATAAATATTCTATTAGACGCATGTTATGTCCTAGGTTTGCAACCTAAATTTAATGGACTAGTACTAAACTATTTCCCTGATAACATTTTCAAATTATTTAAATCCATTTATTAAATTCTAATAAACATTATTGATTAGAATTCAGTTAGTAAAAAGGAATTAAATTAAGTTTCGGTTAATAAGGTAGAAAGAAGAGAAAGAAAAAGAGGGTTTAAATTTTTTACGAATTGCCGAATGGACCCCTAAGAAAATGTCAATGTCAAAATAACGGTCCGAATCAAGCAGCCTACAATTATGGATTTTTTTTTCAGAAAAATCTATTGTTTATTTTAATTATTCAATTAAAAATGTTTTTATTTTGATTACATTACTAATAATATTTTATTACTGTATCAATGTCATTATTATTATATTAAAAAAGTCATCGCTTTGTCTTCGTTTTTATTTTACTTTCCATATTTACCGACAGATGGCGATAAACTAAAAAACCTGAGAGCGAATGATTATGTTTTTATTATTTATGAAATCTGTGTTCGGACACGAATAACGTATTTAAACGTTAACTTTTACATTAAGAAATACTTTTTAGTGTTTCTTTTTATTTATAAATTCATTTATCTTTATCAACCTCCTCTTTTGTGAAATGTTAAATTAAGTAAAACATTTTGCTCAACAATGAAAGGTACATAAAGGTAGTTAACTCTAGATCTGCTTACCTAGAATGTAAAAAACTGACTTTGTTATTATTGTTTTTTTAATTTTAATAATGAACAAAATATAAAACAAATATGACTGTAAATGGAAATCTTCAATCACTTCCTACTATCTGTATGGAGCAGAATGTGGATACTCACGGCAACGCTGGTCCACAAGTTCAAAGTCTCTGCGTGATCCGTTAGTTAGAGAACCAAAGTGATATTACATAGGTAATTACCCAGGGGATTATCAAGCAGAAGAAGCAGAGGGCCGGCCATATCGGCAGGAGAACCGTCAACCGCTGGAGTCCATGGGCGTGCCCAGGTTCTGGGCTAGGGGAAAGCAAATCAAATTTTACTCTCGGCCAAGGGGGCAAATCAGATGAGCCCCAACTGCCGTCCTCCTCCCCCCTCTGTACGCCCCAGCGTTGCGATCAATGAGTTTGAATAGATTTACCGTGTCTCGGTAAACTTAGTATGAGACGCCCGCCATGTGGAGTGATGATCTGCGCAGGATGGCTGGCGGGAGTTGTTTGCGGGCAGCCGAAAATAGACAAAATTAGTGAACATTTCGGGAGGACCATGTCCAGTAGAGGACTAAGACAGACTGATGATAATGTTAATGACCCTTTTTGATTGGGGCCACTTGATAGTCCCAAATAAGTAGGTATATGGAGAATGAGGAGTTTCGAATTAGGAGTTGGTAATATCGCTACCTACATTATTTGTATGACTTTATTATGATGACCTTTTATGGCGCCTTAGGGTTGATCAGTCAGTGCAATCGGCAGTCAAATTACCACGACTTCTGGGCGGAGTGCAATGCCCAAGGGGTATACCGACTAAAACACCGGGGTGTACCTCATACATAGACGGTTGGCGGTGTCATCAGCCTAGGGAACCGGCAGCGGCTTCAGGGCGAAAAGTGCAATGCCCAGGTATACCAATACCCACTCGTTGTACCTTATCAGCAGGTCGATCACCTACCAGTCTCTGATGGAGACGCCATTCTTAAGTAAAATTAACAAAAAGTGCACCCCGTTTCGTTGTCTTGTTGATCATCCTGCGATAGTGACATCGCAACGGGGAAAGTCGAAATTAAATTTATGTCAACAGTACCCCGCTAAATCAGCGTTGCTGATGATGCTACATAAATAAATAAATAAATTTGTTAATTTTACAAACATAGTACTACTAAATATTTTTCGCATAGGGTATAATCTTATATATCAAATTCTCGTGTCACAGTTTTCGTTGCCAACTCCTCCGACACGGCTTGACCGATTCTCATGAAACTTTGTGAGCATATTGAGTAGGTCTGAGAATCGGCCAACATCTATTTTTCATACCCCTGAGTGATAAGGGTTGTCCACGCGGACGAAGTCGCGGGCAAAGCTAGTAATGTATGTAAAATAATAATGGCTAAAGCACGATATCTACTACATACATGGAATAGCAAAATATTTTTTTCACAGAGTTTAATAATGGCTAAAGCATGCATCTCGTACAAAATGGGCACCGCAAACAGCTGACAGTGCCTGGAGTGTGGAAACTCCGTGTAAAATCAGTAGGTAGGGTCGAAGGCTCAGTTGCTCACTGTGAATCTATTGATGTGCCAACCGTATCGTATGTAAACGTGGGTTCGTATACCAGTTATGTAATATTAGAATAACGACGTTTACTGAATAACAATTACACAATTATTTTTTTTTGTCTGTCGGTCTGTCTGTTTAATTTCGTTGATCTCCAAAACGGCTGGACCAATTTTTACGGGACTTACTAATAAATAGCTAATTTTACAAGGTACATTATAGGCTATTTAAACGGTTTTATTTTTTGATAAATCATTGCTGCCAAAACCATTTCATCCATATCTATAATGTATTTTGTGATATTTATTTGTTATAAAAAATATATAAATTCCCCTTTCCCAGAGCTGGAGCGAGCAACAAGTGCTTTCGGCAGCGCGCGAACGTCGAGCGAGCGGCATTCAGTTAAAGGTCACAATGTTTTTAGTCACCCTAGACTTCCTGGAAGCCGAAAATTAAAAATAGCCTACTAACACACAACAATGTAAGGTCACAGGCTAACAGAGAATGCTACTCCGAATTTTTTACAGCAGATCCAACATGGATATTGACTAAATATGTTGGCGTCTACAAAACAGATTGCAACAGATTTAAGATTCATAGTAGGCTTAAATCGTATTATTTAATTTACTTACTAGCTTTATGACACCTATATAATCGATAGGGGTTACTACTCTCTTTTTTCATTTACATTGTTTTTAAAACGGAATAAACAAAATGTGTAGGTAAATGTTTAAAAGAGGGGATTGAAATGGGCACGTCCGATTACTGGAGAAACTATTTTTGTTTATGAATCGACGAACCCCTTCCAAATAAACCTGTAGTAGGTACTCAAGTAATCTCTCCTCGGGGAATGGATATCTATAGAAGTAACCACGCGAATGTGCGGCTAACGACGCAAAATAGGGTTTTTTTTAGAAACGAGGGATAATTTTACTTTATACTTTGTCAGTGTGAAGACTGTTCTTCAAGCCAATGTAGAAAAATCCTGCCTAAAGTCTGTACTTTAGGCAGGATTTTTCTACATTTCCTCGAATACCAACAAACAACAAACGCCTGGGAAGGTTGAAGTAGGTAATTCTTTCTTTGATATAGCATACTGTAATTACTGACCTAGCCTGGATGTGCCGTTTCTGAGATTGGCGTGCACAAGCACAAAGAATTATATAAATTCCAAAAATCATTGGTTTTCATCATCTGATGTAAGATTCTATCGAAAATAAGGAGATCCTTATACACATATCCTCCAAACTCCATAGCTGCACATAGATATGTCCAGCTACGGACTTTGCGTATAAATGTGTGTTGAGACGTGGAAAATGTCAACCTGCCTCTGCAAGTCGTCTGTATTGGTCATTACATTTTGCGAACGGTGCGTGGTATCCAAGATTATATTTGCTGAGAAGTGTGTGATTTCTTCTGAACATTTGTCCCTGTTGTTGAAGAGTCTATGCAAAAAAGTCACAAACATCTTTCGAGATACGTTTCAATTCAAGTTCCAATTGAGAGTCGTTGGAGAATGGTTTCAATTTGGAAAAATCATTTGAAATAAAACTAATTTTACGGATTAAACTCGCGTGTATTGTTATTCTAAACATTATTTAGAGATCCGACGTTTCGAGCTCTTTACAGTGCTCGTGGTCGTTGGAAAAATCAATCTAGTAATGTACCCTGTAGGCTAGTGACTTCGTAAGAGATATATCTGTTCCTACTTGTTCTATTCTTTAAGAATGAATAGCAAAGCAACTAATGTGAATGAATGAAAAAAAAAATTGTGATTTTTTTAATGGGTCAAAAAAACTATCGTTGATTGATCCCAAATATTCTCTAGTTATCCAAAATATCCTCTAAAAACATCCTCTAGTTTTGGGGTCCTCTTTATCTATAGTAACATGAGCTGTTGCCGTTAGCCCTTGTAAATTGGCAATTAATAAAAACCCAGTTAGTTAAACCTTTCAAATTTGCTCTTTCAGATTGTACTCATCTACAAATTATTTCAAATTATACCCAGTGTGTAGTTATTGAATAGTTTCCAAGTGATTAAATATCATCTTCAAAAAAAATCTCGCCAGCCCTAGTTTTCCCCTACAATCATTCAATAACCATACCTAAGATATTGGATATGAGATAAATATTTTGTGAAAAGTGAAGTCACCAATTGCGAAATTTCAGAAACTAGGATACCTTCTTCTGCTTCTTATCGTATGGTTGATGAATAACCTGGCGTCAGAGTTTAAACCGCCCGTAGGCCTCTGACATGGCTTCACACACCGTTGAAAAATCTCTCAGGTGTGTTGGTTTCCTCACGATGTTTTCCTTCACCGTTAAAGCGTCGAATGTTGGTACATATGAATTTCAAATTTGAAAAACACTATGATACCTGGCGGGGTTTGAACTGGCGACCTCACGCTTGGCAAGCAACGACCTTAACCACTCGGCCATCGACGCTTATACGATGCCTTGATATAAACAAAGATGCGAACGATAGATGCAATTCAGCGGTATTATAATTATTTGATGGGAATGAAACTGTGGGAATAAATGCCTACCATGTGAATATTATATGAAATAACACCAGGATTAATTAAATATAAACAATACCTATTTTGGTGATTGATAGGAATTGTACACGATTGGTATTGGAACGCGGGCATAACAATTAGGTATAGCAATACTTAACAAACTTTTCAAGACGAAGGAAGGAAGCCAAATAATGTTTAAAATTAAGACGTAAGGGCGGCAGAGAGTACGTACATTTCGCCAAATTTCAAAGCGATTTCGTGCCGACTCCTCCTTCCCGCGCTATTGGCGACGGGCGGCCCGGCTCCGCCAATGAGACCGCTCCTTTCCCCACTGCTCTAACCACTAAGTATTACGAAGATTATGTTTTCTTCATCTTAGAAAAACGTCTCACTTTTTAACAATCACGATACACATATGCGCTTACGCCTATGAGAGTTGCGTAAGAGCGTAAGTTGGAGCGCGATGATGTGTCGTGTGTGTTTCTTTTGATTTCCTTGCGAGTTTTTCGGAGGCTGAAAATTGCATATTCAGCTGCATGCCCCGAGACCGCCTACACGTTGGATGGCGTGGAGCTTGGGCCGTAGCAATCGCGAGATTTAGTCAGTCGGTTGAACGGCGTCGACGCGCCACTTGCCCGCAGCGCAGCTCCCGCGCGCCGCGCTCTCGCGAACTCCCGCCCGCCTTCGCGACTGCACTACACTCAATTTACAAACACTCGGTGCTCAAGTGAAAACAATAACTTAATTGAACAGTGAACATTATTTTTGTGGTGCAAAAAAGGATGTAACTTCGCAAAACTGCTAGAGGTCACTTTGGAAAGAAGATTTGGTCGACATCTTCAACTTGGATTTAAAGACTAAAAAGTGGGTAAGTAATGGTAATAAACTCTGAAATGGGTGTAAAAGACGGCATTAATGTTTTATGTGGCAGTTAAAAGTAGATTACAGCGGTATAAAGCGGTCATTTTTGACAAACGTAACATAAAACAACTTGAGAAAGTTTTACGCGGGTTATAAATTAGTGGAAGTTCTTTAAATTGAACTAACTATACGTCATTTAGATAAGAATATTTTACAAAAGCGTCAAGTCTTCTCTTTTATATGTACGAGAGTTTTTGAATTACTATTTACTACCTGAAACTTATTATATTGATACATTCGCGACTTTATTCACCTGTAGAGCTTCTCTCTTTATTTTTGTGTTAATTAGCAACAGGTACTGACTTCGAAATTTATTATATTTTCTAGTTTTAACGTTTCATATCATACGTACGTAATTATATGCGTGTTTTCATTGTATTAATTATTTAGAAATCGGTAAGTTTAAAGATTTTTTATTTAAAATGAAGTAAGAACCGAATCTAATACGGTAATGATTGTTTAATTATTAAGATAATTTAACAGTAGGTACTTAATGTGAGTGTAGTTTTAGACGGTCATAGTCTCATACCTCTGATAACATTACAACTCGTAGCATTTAAAGTATTCTTACACAATATTGCCGTGCTTACAGTATGCAGAAAATATTTCGTAGTGCTCCATTATAATAGCTACGACATAGACGGCGAGTAGACACCTCCGTAGCAGTTTTCTTGACACCCGCTGTAAAATAAAAAAACTGTACCCTACTTTATTGTTCATAGAAGCCAGGCGCTTGCATTAAAGATTTTTTAAAATTACATTGTCTTCTTTTTAATTCGACACTTATGTAGTTTTATAATTTTAACTAAAGGGTTGCATCATGTTTAGTATCGATAATGTAATACTATTTTGTTATACTTCGATATTATTGATAGGTATAACATGGTATGGATAATAAGCAACACAACAAATACGTAGATATAATCAATTTTGACAACTTTGTATCGTATGGTATTTAGGTAGGTTCAAATCGCTGGCATACTGTGTCAAAACTAGAATAATTTTATATTAACAGTTACTTGAATAACATATCACTACATAGTATAAAACAAAGTGGCTTTTTCTTTCCAAAGTCAAAGTCAAAGTAATCATTTGCATTCATGAATGTGACAAAGACTGTAACAATATAATTTTCGGTACAACATGTTACCCGTTTGGGCAGCTTATACGAACGTGTAATTCACTTTAAATAATAATTATATACTTCGTATCGGATCCAATTCTAACTCTTAACTATAAATTTTATAGCATATTTTCTTAGTAATATAAGTTTTTACCCCTTATAAATAAAATTAGGAACTTGTGCTCTACAATATTTAAAACGACGCAGCGGATTTTGATGCGGTTTCTTTAATAGATAGAGAGATTGAAGAGGAAGGTTTTTATGTAAAATTCACCCGAAGAGAAACGAGGGCGGGTCACTAGTATAAATTATAGATGGAATGGTTGGTTGCTGGTTCAATAAGTACTATTAGTATTTTGACTTGTTTTTTTTTAATGCTTTAAAACCTCTTGTTTAAAGTATTTGTACTACGAGTAGTTCTAATAATTTATAATTGTAAAACACATTTATATACACGTTCCTATGCGGAACATAATTAAGTTATGTATTTTAAGGAAATAGAGAATTTTCTGCTTTGTTAATTTTGTCCTTATATGCCTCTTTAGATCACTGGAAATATTAAACGTATGCCTTTCTATGACGGAATGGGTTGGATAATGCTATCTATTTTTGCATAGGTAAGCTATGTGCGTACTTATATTTTTTTATTAGGGCGGCTTGTTCCCTGTTCGTAACAAGAATCAGGTAGAAGATAATTAGAATTAGGATTATTTGAGAATGTTTTATTTATGATAAATTAAATATAAAAACTAAATAATAAGAAAGACTTGAGTTTTAATTATGATTTATTCTCTGAGACAAAGTTCACCACTATACAATAATGGCTACCGTTTTTACTTATTGGCTTTGGGCGCTTTAGCGGTGAGAGCCACCCGCTCCTCTGCAAATCTGGTGATGATGACGAGGCTACTCCAAGCCATCATAGTAAGTCAGTTAGAAAAGAAAAGGGAGGTTGCGAAAACAGAGAATGAACTTGGCACTCGCTGTTCCCTATTTTTCGTTTTGAATAACTGCATCATAAACAGCCATCAAAATCAAAAGAGTCTACTCTTCAATTCCCATGTTTAGGTAAATATTATTTTTGCATTATTCTTTTACTAATATAGTTTAGATACATTTGGCGAAGACAACAGATAGGTGACATCTATTGCTAAAAGAATACCCTCATATTTAATATAATATTGTTTACTTTTTTAATGTAAATAAGAATAAGCTGTGCTACAAGAATGGTAGAAATAAAAAAAAAATAATTGTGGTACGGCAGAAAAAAAAAACTACTGTCACCTACAGGTGACACCGGGAGAAGAGTACAGACATGGCTTTTAGAGGCATCTTCTTGAACAGCAGGTTATGAGAACTTAATTGGTAGAAAAACTTAACTCGGCTCGACTGCAATAAGACGAAGCTATTAGGTACTATGATTTCATGCTGAAAATGGATTCGAATTCCGCAAACATTTACAAAATAATAGTCTTTTTGCTACCACAAAAAGTAATCAATTGTATGTATAGCAGGTCAATCGGTTTATAGATAATTTCATCAGAATTCGGCACATAATATTTGTGAGCTGTGTAGGTTACTATATCTAGCTTCATCTGAACGGATATTTCAAGTGAATTCTGAGTAAAATATTTTACTATGGCATAGTTCAATATATGATCGCATTTAATCGAAAATAATTTCGGTTCAGGGAAAATGCGTTTCCAATCAACTAAAATTATTTTGGTTCGTAGTATTCTAGAATACTACGAAACGAAAATAGTTTTGTTTACCCAGTGATAGCACTACAGAGTATGCAACATTACAATTTACAACATTATAGAGCCTACTTTTTTTAGGGTTCCGTACTTAAAAGGTAAAAAAGGGGCTATAACTAAACCTTCGTCGTCCGTCTGTCCGTCTCCAAGCTGTGTCTCATTAAGCGTATTAGCAAGAAAGCTGAAATTTTTACAAATGATGTATTTCCGTTGCCGCTATAACAACAAATATAAAATTAAAAAAGATACAATATTAAGGGGAGTCCCCATACAATATACATAATTGGTACGGAACCCTTCGTTCGCGAGTACGACTTGCACTTGGCCGGTTTGATGTTATATCGGCAACGGAAATACATCATTTGTGAAAATTTTACCTTCTAGCTATCACAGTTTACGTGATACTTGGATACAGATAGACGGACAGACGGACGGCGGAGGCTTAGTAATAGGGTTCCGTTTTACCTTTTTCGTACGGAACCGCAAAAATGATATCTAAAGTTTATTTTCTGTGAGTTGTGGGTTCGATTCCTGCCCGGGACAAATGTTTGTGTGACGAACATCGGTTTTGTTCCGGGAATGGGTGTGTTATTAAACATATTTAGGTTAATTCGTGTAACCTCTGTTGATTCTGATATCTGTAACACAAGTGCTTATACACCGTGAAATTTTAGTGGTTGTTTTCCCGTGGCAGAACGATTTGCCTTTAGTAATACTATCGAATCATGCAAATTGATCCTTGAATTTCTTCAAAAATTTTCAATATATATTTTACTAACTCGAAAACGAGAGAAGTTATCGTTATTTTACAAGATGTGACGTAATCACGTACTGCTTGCCGCATGAAATAGATGCTTAAAGCTAAAGAAGCTCTACGCTCTAATTAATAAAGCGGTTCGAACGTGCTTTCGAGTTACCTTTCGTAAAACCGTCATTTATTGATTTCAATAAAAAATAACTGCACAAATCTATTGTGCTACTAAGATAGAACCATTTTACTGCGGGAAAACAACCACTAATATTTCACGGTGTAATGTTATATTGTGTAAAACATGTGGTTGTATAGATGTATGGATATAGATGTACGATTTGAACTTGTACCTTTGTTTGTCGCAGTGGCCCACGGCGCTGATGGGCCAAGCCTCGATGGGGAAGACGAGGTGGCACGGCTGAGCCCAGGCCTGGACCGCAGACCCTTCGAGATGAACGACCTTCCCCTGAACACGTATGCCGTGGACACGCGAAGGATGCAGCTGTACTCGCACCCTCACGTCCACCCGACGGTGAGTTAATATCCTAAAGCAGGGTTCGGCAAGTGTAGTTTTAGAGGTCTGGATACTGCGAGAAGTATCTGAACGAGGGCTAGAAAGTGTCAGTGTAGCGGCACCCCTCACCCGCTCTATTAGAAGAATCTAGCTAGTAATTGGTCTAGTCCAAGTCTATCAGTTGGACCGAGACTTGACCTTGCAGTCCAAAGTCCAACCCTATGGGTTCCGCATGTTGCGGACTGCTATCCTAGAGCCTTATTCCCCAAATTACCCCACTTATTGGAGGGACAGGAGACTTTAAGGCCTATTGTTTGGACGACCGTCGCTGGCGTCGTGTCCTTTTTTTCTTAACTGACATACGATGATGGCTTAGAATAGCCTCGACATCATCACCGAACTTGCGGAGAAGCGGATGGCTCTCACCCCTTAAGATGTCGAGTCTGGTATTTGCAGTCCCATGACACTTCCCTTCGGCGGAGAGGTGCACCGTGGAGTTTAAAGGTGTTCAACCATAGCACTTTTCGCCCAGAAGAAGCTGCCAATCATTTTCCATTTAAACTTACTGACAGTAGGAAGTCATATACACACATTGGGGTATACCCCTACTCCGGACGAAAGTGCGTAAAGTATCGACCGCGATTAACAAAAAAAGGCCTACCTCTCCCTCGCGCCAGATAGGTGTTATGTTTAATTACGTTACAATTTCGATAACTATGCATGGCAGTAGGGAGCTTCATACGAAGAATACTGAAAACCAGAGTTGATATGTTTACGTTCCGTATACCATTTGATATGTGTGCTACGACTTTAATCCTCTTACGTAGAGACATTTCAGACTTTTACGTCTTTTACATAATTTCATCATCATCATCAGCCAATATACGTCCCCACTGCTGGGGCACGGGCCTATCCTAAACTATAGCGATAAGGTCTTAGTCAACCACGCTGGCCAAGTGCGGGTTGGTTGGCCACACAAAATTAAAAAAAATCAGCCTTTTGTCCGACAAATAACATTTTTATATTTCGTTTGTTTTTACCTTATAATATCTGGTTTGCACTTGTTGATCAGTAATTTTCATGCCGACAATAATTTTAATCCATCTCCCCCTTAAAATATTGAAAATATTAATTTCAATAGCTGCAATAGCTGCACTATAGGAGAAAGGGTATAGATTTATTATTTATAATTATTATCCTAAAGCAAACCTTTCAAACTCCAAAGTAAATAGACACATTAAAATAATTTAACATTTTGTACGTTATGTTTTTTTTTGCTTGCCGGATTGATGCTCACCAAATATTGTTATACTGAAAGAGTAACATTGATACCAAAAACTTAAGTTGTTATTTGCCTATAGTGTAATCAATCCAATCTAAATTTAAAAAATTATATTGTCAAACTAAGATTATAACCGTTAACTTTCGTTGTTTGATTTGATTATTCTTATTTCAAATTACTCGTATAAATAATACTACTAATATAATTAATTTTGATTACATATTTTCTTACCAACAATGTTTTGTTTTATTACATACCTTAGTCACTATGAGTAGCATTGAGAATAAAATATTTATTTAACTACTAAAAATATTTATTTCTATAATAAGATCTACATGATGTACACTTAGTAAGCAAATATGTAATATGTAAATGAAATGATATTTCATGAAATACAATTTGTGGAGTTTGTTTTATCAGTATTCCAATAATATTGAAATGCCTGCCTATAGCATTCCAAATAATTGATATTGGAACTTCATTCCTGGTAGGCCTTTAAACATAAGCCTTATAAAACATGCCAAGTGCGAGTTAGATTCGAGCACCTAGGGTTTCGTACCAATTGTGTACAAAAAATAACTTTTGTTGTGTGGGAGCCCCCTTGAATATTTGTTTTATTTGTTGTTATAAAAAATAGAGAGCGTCGATGGCCGAGTGGTTAAGATCGTCGCTTTCCATGCGAGAGGTAGCCAGTTCAAATACCGCCACGTACCGATGTGTTTCTAAAATTAAAATTTCGACGCTCTTACGGTGAAAGAAAATACCGTGAGGAAACCTGCACACATATTATGGGCTGATGATGATAGCGGCAATAGGAATACGTCTCTGTCTCTGTAACACATCTGTGTAAACTTGAACTAGTGTAGCTATCACCGCTTGAGATGCAGCCTGGTGACAGACAGACGGACAGCCAAGTTTTAGTAATAGAGTCAGGGTAGGGTACTAACCCTGGAGGTGTGGAAGGAATATTAATATTTTTTTCGTTGATAAATGTTATAAAGAGTGGCTATTATTTTTATTTGCGTTTTTACTACGATATCACTACATATTATGAAGCAAAGTCACTTCCCGCGCCTGTGTGTATGTGTAGGTATGGCCGAGTGGTTAAGGTCGTTGCTTGCCATGAGAGGTCGAAGTTCAAAACCCGCCACTTACCACTGTGTTTTTAAAATTTGAAATTCATATGTACGATTGTTCGACGCTTTAACGGTGAAGAAAAATATCGTGAAGAAACCTATTCACCTATGAAGAAATTCTGAGTTTGTGTAGTCGACCAACCCGCTCTTGGCCAGCGTGGCCCCAGCAGTGGGGACGTATATGGGCTGATGATAATTTTTTTTTTAGATAGAGGGAATTGAAAATATCTGTTTTTATGTATAACAAGCTGTGCCGGCGACTTCGTTCGCGTGGACTACAGGATTTGACATACAAAAGTTTCTTCCCGTTAACTCCCTTCTTTAGGCACCCGATTACTAATACTTGGTCGTCTATCCGTTTGATACTTATTAACTTTAATGAATTGATGAAAATTCAATAAATAATGTTACCGAACCTTCAGTGCGCGAATCCAACCCGCACTAGACCGCATCTTATCGAGTATTACAATATTGGTCCCTGACTTCGCTTGCGTGAAATCGTTTGTGGCGTCAAGCTCACTGTTAGCGTGGTCAGTAAAAATCATATTTGTATTACTCACGTATGAAGAAATACACTTACCATCCACACAAAATCAAAATTGTAAGTGTACATAACAATACACACAACACACATTAAGAAAAACGAAAAAGTGTTGAAAATTGTTGTGTGAAAATATTACAGTAAAAATTACGGCACTCGGAAGTTACGGTTCCCAATCAAAACTGTATAAATATCTACAAATATGTTTATTGCTTACCGCCCGCGACCTCGTCCATGTGGAAATGGTTTTGGCAACTATAATATATTAAATAATATACCTTTTAAAATTAGCTATTCATAAGTGAAAGTCCCGTCAAAATTGGTCCAGCCGTTTCGGAGATTAGCGGGAACAAACAGACACATTTTTTTTCCAATACTGTTTTTGTTATTGGTATTCGATATAGATACCTACCCATTTAGTTAAAACTCGTTATTTTGTGATATTACAAACAGACAGTTAATTTTATTTAGTTGTATAGACAAAAACAATGTAAATATATTTGAATACAGATACCAAAAGAGTCTTGTGATAGCGCTGGTTATTTGCTATTTCAAGTCTCTTCAGATCTTAGACGAGACTGATAGGTTAAGAGAGCTAGTATGTATATTGATACCAAAATGTTACATGACGGAACAAAAAGACTTTATAACTAATTAACTGTATTTGAAATTAAGTCGGCTAAAAGTTCACAATGAAGAAACATGTTAAGATGTTCGAATTATCAAGAAATACAAATTCGTCAAAGCGTTAAAAAAACTCAATAATATTTGACAATTTTTTTTTTTTGGAGTTGACTTTTACTTTAATGTGGCACTGACTTTTACAGCTTCAACGAAAATGCGCAGGAGCGGAAGGCACTAATAAATAAATAGTAATAAGTAAGTGTTACACAGGGTAGCCTCACTTTTACAAATTGTTTGTCTCACCACATTTGGCTTGGCTATCCGCTCCCTCGCAAGTCCGGTGATGATGACAAGCTTCGTACTAAGTAGCCATCGAAGTGGTCAGTCAGTAAAAAAAAACAAACTCAAACACGATCACCTTAGCTCACATAAGTCAATTTGTATCGGTGTAACGTTTACAAAATGTCAACGTTTTCTAGTAGCAGTGTGCCAACATCGCGAAAGAGTAAAAAAAAATTTTTTTTTTGCAATACGTTGAAATGTCGATTTGCGGTGCATGCCAGGTAAATAATAATAATTTAAAGGTACAGTGGGAGTGTTGTGTTACCGGGAGTTGCATTCGCCTCGGCTCGGCCCGTTCACGCGAGAGCTTTTTCAATCGTGCTATTCTTTTTATAGCAAGCCGTCAATTTTAGAATAGTGTAATGTAACATGCATTCTTACAATATATGATGATACGACAATCAATAAAACACGTATTGATGAGATGAGCCCGTGTTAGTTTCCTATTTGCCGAATCTTGTCTGATTAAAGGGTCGTAAACTACTTCACTACATAGTACAAAGCGAAGTCGCTCCCAGCATCTGTCTGTATGTATGCTCTGTATTTTAATACTACACAACGGATTTGGATGCGGTTTTAACAGATAGGGATTCAAGAGGAAGTTTTTATATGTACTCGTATAACATACCCGAAGCGAAACGAGGGCGGATTACTAGTAATTAATATAACTAGGTAATTACAATTCGGCTTGCGAAGCCATGGAGATTATCGCATTACACATTACTCATTAATAGCGCAGCCAGTTAAAAAGTATTCAAATTTAATTTAAATAGAAAATGAGACAGAGTGGAGTTACTTTCGAATTTGTAATAATAATAGAATAATCGTTTATGCAGTACAAATAAAATATGGTTATAATTAACTATTAAACCTGTATGGGTAAGTGTTTGCGCCCTTTATCTGTCTACATTATCGCCTGATGAAATGAAACAATAAAAAACAAAATTAGATCGAGCATTGCGGGAAATCAGGTAAGAGTAATAAAGAAAAAAAAACAGAATTATTTGCAGCCTGAGTGCGCTCTGATGAAAGAAGCTGCCCCAATCAGTAGCTATGGATTAATCGTTAAGTAGAGTTCGTTTTCTGAGTAATTGCGCTAATACTGCCATTGATTTGTGCATTGATTGATAACCTACGAATATGCAAAGGAAAGCCAACATTATAACTATGTTGGCATGAAATTACGGTATATGAATATGTATGAAATGATTTTGATATTTTTTCTTATTAAACCTGAAGGAAGCTGCATCAATTTCTTTCCTATGGGTTAATCGTTAAGTAGAGTTTGGTTACTGAGTAATTGCTTTATTGTTTAATATACCACGAATATGCAATGAAAAGCCAACATTGTAACTGTGGTATTATAATAGGGAATATCCAAGTAAATTATTTTAATATTTTTTCTTATTCGCTTAAAAACACGCAGATAAATAACCGTTGGTCTAGAATTCTGTAATAATATGTTATTGAATGAATAAATACTATTAAAAAATATTTTCTAATATTAGAACTACAAGTAATCAGTCAGAATCCAGTATATAAAGACGTATAATATATAATTAAAGGCATTCGCGTTTTGTTACATTTTATACTATTTATTTCGGGTTTACACACAAAAAAAGCAATGCTAGATAATTGTTGCCGAACTTTTGCTCTGGGTTTCAACAATCTCAGTCATGAGTGACCGTGATAACTACGGCATAAGTAAAGTAGATATTTTTAAAACATTTTCACACACGCTTGCGCTAAATATTACCTAGAAATGTATCACAATAATTGAGATATGATAATACACCTAACCTATTACTGGGCTACCATGACATGATGTTGATCACAACATGACGTTGCCCTAAGGCTTGCTATCTCCACACTTATGTTGTTATCATATTGTCTTCGTCACAGGCCATTACATCACCGACCTTGTTTATTTGACTTTTATTCTCACATGTCCAATATCACTTGATTATATTAAAAATATGAACTGTTACGTAGGTATTTAATATGTAAGAGAAAAAATAAGACTCATGTTTGTCAGTATTTGAAGTTGTTATTTTTGACTGATTATTTTTCTTGATTGGTCTTTTAATTCATTAGGAATAGCTTGAGTCTCAATAAAGTCAAACAAAACTTTGGTTAATAATTATTGACGGAACAGACAATTTTTTTTGAGTTTAAACTCAATATCAAACTTTATGATATTTTTTTAAATTTTTTATCTACGATCGGAAAATTCAGTAGCTAGAGTTCGGAATCTCCTTTGCCACAGTTGCATTCATGGGAATCCATTTAATGTAAGACATTCAGTACACGATATTTGTACCGAATTGGAGTAAATACAATAATTAAATCAAAATTGATACTATTTCTGAAAATTAAGTGTACCTAATTTAGCTGAACGGGCGTTTTATCAAACGCCCCTGACATAAGTTCATCGCGGACTGAACCGCTGATTGTCAATAAGATATCGGGCTAGTTATTTACATCTTAGCATTGTTAAAAATGTGATGATGAAATATATTGGATAATTTTTCGTTTTAAATATAGTGAATTATTTTTCGAACTATCTATGAGGTACACGTGATTAACTCAACATCATAATAATGATTCTAATTACATAGTCACAATCAACGACTTGGAAACTTTTCATCTCAATCGTAATTAAATTGGTACTCCTTGACTCTTACAAATCTATTAATTTCGAAGGGAGTAATTCAATATTGGGATATTATATTGTTTTTTAATAGAGCACATTATACTGAAATACAACAAATGTCAAATTTCAAATCAGTATAACAGTTATAATATTAAGTTTATTTTGTTTTAATATTATTAACACATAAGCCACCGTCAAACCAGAAATAAAAAGTAAAAACGTATTGTTTGCACACAGTGCAGAGTTCGCTACCAGTCAACGTGTTAAGCTGGAGTTGGGTACTGAAATTTAAATCTTTTCAATCGTAGCTATTCTAAGCTATTGAAGTAGAACATTACCGAAGATTTAGGAGTGACTGTTAAAACGAGAGTGATGGTTAAATCACGAAAATTTTAATATTCGATTTGTACTCGTATATATTGTACTCGATGGCTTACCTTACCTACTGCATAATACCTATTACAAAGATTTATTAAAGAGTTGCTAAATTGTCAGTTTTTCTACGTACTTATATGTAGGTCTGCTTCTTACCGCA
Source organism: Maruca vitrata (assembly GCA_039566165.1). NCBI lineage: Eukaryota > Metazoa > Arthropoda > Insecta > Lepidoptera > Crambidae > Maruca > Maruca vitrata. The sequence continues at coordinate 7,261,818 of CM076911.1, forward strand.
TGGCTGATGAACAACCTGGTGTCAGAGTTTTTAAACCGCCCGTAGGCCTCTGACATGGCTTCACACATCGTAGAAAAATCTCTCAGGTGTGCTGGTTTCCTCACGATATTTTATATGTAGGTTGTAGGAACGCTTACACTTGACTCATGCTGGCGAAGCACATAAAATCACTAAAAGAAGGAGTTTGTTTGTTTTCACGGTACACTTAAATCTTGTTAACCTGTTGATTGATGTATTACGAACATTTGAACTGTATTAAATAAACGAAACCAAACAAAAACCCTTTGTCTCAGTAATCAAACTTCGGCACTTGAATGGATTTGATAAATTATTGCTTACGCCGCACTTAAGAATACTGTATACTACGTTCCATTGCCGCACTTATGTATACATCTGCGCTCGTGGAAGGTATGAATGTGGCCACACGTTTGTTGGTCACAGTCATCTAAGACAGATGAATAAGTAACTATTATAAATGGGAAGTTTGTTTTTACGTTTGGTATTCTTTCACGAAAAAACTACTGAACGGATTTTGATGAAACTTCATTGTTATATAGCTTATATATCAGAAGAACATATAGGCTACCACTTATAAAGATTTATTGCATATTATGCAAGTTATTAATATAAGTACATCACATACATTGTCCTAATTCCGAACTAAGTTGCTTAAGTGATCGTGTTACGGATATAAAAGAACAGTGGAATACACAAATACACTAAAATTAATAAAAACACACCTCATCACGCGACAAACACCGATTTTTGTCATACAAATATGGTGAACACAAAAAAAAAAATTGGAAACCAGAGACATTTTTTTAAAATACAAAGTTGATCATACGACTCTTGTCAGACCAAATGTGCCATCGAGGCAGCCAAAATAGAAATTGAAAACTTAAAAGTATTTTGTATTCAAGTTGATCCAAGGAAAGTAAAGTCTTTCTTCTTTCTGTATGTGCGTACAAGTAAAATATTAAAAGTAATTTTTTTTGTTAAAAATAATTGGCCTAGCAGTAATAATATGGTTATGGCATAATAATAATTATCGTTCAGCGATAATAATTTATAGCCGAGGAGGGTATGGTAGTGCCAAGGTAACTTCAAACCTTATTAGCTAATAAGTCCGAAAGTAAGTAAGATAAATAATGAGACGATAGTTCTATTCATGAAATATGCTGGTATATCCATTTCTATTCACCACATATTTCTGACATTCGGATTCGGAAAATTGGGTTTCGGAATCGATACGCTGTCGCTGTCAATCGCTCAGTTTAAGAAAGAACCAGAATGTGGTTACGAATTGGAATACGATTCCGACGCATTGTGAATGTAGGGGGTAGTATGGTTAGCAGATTAACTTGTAATAAGGCGTCCGACCCATTTCAGCCATGGCGGCCGATCTCAATTGAAATCAGCCAAGTGCGCAGGGCATATTATACTGCACAAGTGCACTCTCTATTCCCTTACTCTCATAATTCGGTAATCCGACATGACCGATGAGAGATCGGGCGCAGAACCACCGACTTAACGTGCTTTCCGAGACACGGGCGTTCAACCTCCAACTTTCTAATTCCGGGTTGAGAAATTTCATTACAGAAAAACTCACACAAACTTAGCTCGACCCCGGACTCGAACAGGGGTCCTCTCGGTCCTTACGCAGCGCTTGCTACCAATAGACTAACAGAGGCAGTTAGTTAGTATTTTGCTAGCCAATCACCAGTGGCGTAGTTATACCTCCTGGGACCCGTGACAATTTTTTTCCTGGGTCTTTAAAAATATAGCTACTGTTGGATCTCCTAAGGCGTTGCCATTTCTGAGCACGTGGCTCCGATAGCCGGGGCCCCCTCATAGTTGGGGCCCGTGAGATTTTGCCAGCTCTACCACCCTATAGTTATGCCACTGCCAATCATGCTTTCTCTTTTCCGAGTACGATGACACACAAAAACATATTCTTTAGGGTGCTTCTTTGTTCTTTCCATAAAAAAGTAAGAATTTGGCCAAATTTCGCCCTAAAGCATTATGGTTAGCAGGTTGCTAAAAAGCTCCTACTAGACACAAACGTCAAAGATTTTGGACTTTCGCGTTCCATTCCATTAAATGTTAGTCTTTATGCGGGGCAGTAAGTATAACTACTTACTGCGTATTTGCTACTTCTAATATAGCGTGTAGACCCATAAAAACTAATATTTTGCTCCTGCTAAATACACCTTTCTCTTTTCGACGAACTTTTTAGGAAAGCTTTTTCTTCGTACTTCTCTGATCAAACAAAATCAGGGCATTCCTCCACCATAGGAACAGCATGGTGAGTACAGCAGCCGCCGATGACGCGAGCCCGCCGGCGACTCGAATGACTTGGTAACGCGACCGCGCCTGTGACAAATGTGAAAATTATTACGTTTTTATGCGCCCGCGCCAGCTACCGTCCTCCGTTCGCTATTTGCAAGGCTCCGTTGTTCTGGTGACCAGTGCAGCTCTGTATGAATCATGTAATAATAATAATACTTTACAGTTCTTGACTTTGACTTGATCTGAAAAACCAGTGACATTAACTACTGAGGTACAAGTACGTGCCATCAGCACCAGTTTACAATTTAGTCCACTGATGGACTTTTGCGGCTACAATAATAATAACACATCATCACATACATTGATCTTAATCTATAATGATGAAGTCTAACTCTTCGTAAGTTATATTCGTATTTTTATAAAGTTTATAAGTCTGCTAAAATTAGGCAAAATGCTAAAAGAACCAAGGTATTTCAAATGTGCAAATCATAATCAGCCCCACTGCTGGGGAACAGGCCTACCCTAAACTAGGACAATCAGGCCTTAGTCAAATGTGCAAAGATTTCAAGACGTTCCCCAAACCAATTGTAATGTCACCCTTATCTAAGAAAAAACTCAGAAAAAAGCTTACCATCAGAGCACCATGGCATAAAATACTCATTAAAAACGCCAGTAAACCTATAAAACCCCATTACAGTTAGTCCCACCTGTTTTTCCCTTGCTGACTTAGTTATAGAACGTTGGGTTCAACGAGAAATTGCATTACTTACTAATGCTCGACGTTAACTTGGCTTTAAATTAGCATTTGTTTTTATAAATTAAGATAAAACGTAGGGGTATTAAGGCAGACTTAATTAGCTTCAATGGAAGTACCTACCAAGACAATTTTTGAAGACCGCGTGGAGGACTATATATATATATACAGGCCTTTATATCTATATAATAATAGATGATATATGTAGCTATCCATGTAATATTTAGATATTTTCTACTTCAGAGTTAAAAATTAAATGCAATTAATTGACTATTGTTCAATATTAACAGCCGTTGTATTAAATACTAAGTAATCCTACTTATTTTATATACCTAAGATATCGAGTTGCTTGCCATGCCTACAAAAACTGAAAGATTTGCAAGCAACTCTTTATACCTACATTGTTACAGTGTCCTATTACAATTGAAATAGTGCTTAAGCAGTGCTAAAAAGGAGATATAAACGAATATCGGGATCGATACAACAGGTGTTATGCTCACAAACCCCTCTTAAAGTATACAATAATATTTCCTTCTTTCTGGCTTCGCCGTAGCTAGAATGATGCCACTAAAAATTCGTACAAGTACGTAACTCAAGTACAACTTGGCCGCTTAACAGTATGTACCTACTTAGACTGGTATTGCAACATTTGACCTCAATCAATTAATCGTAATAGTAATAATTATGTCAATGTTATATTTCGTGCGATACTGCAGATTGTTCGCATTGAAATTCGGTCAGCAGATTAAGTAATGTCTGCTAATACGACGGTAACCATGTATTTGCATATGTGTGGTCTTATGTTTACGGTAGTTATGCAATTTATTCTTGCATAAAAATAGTATTAATCCAACTTTGTGATTCTTTGTTGAAAAATGTTGTCACTACAAGAGTGACGAGCTTTAAGAAGTCTGTCCAGTCCAGCATTGGACTGCGACAGGCTGATGATGATGACGATGATGATGATGATGAATGATCATATTTGTACCATAGTAAAGTAATACGTGCGTTTGAAAACTTAATAAAAGCAAATTGTAATGTGATCTTCGATTGGCTGGAGATTTGCTTAAACCTACAGGTTTAAATTTTGAAGTCTACATAACAAGTGTAACACAATATGAGTATTTGCAATTATGCCCAGTGTTCGTGGGTGGGCCCCTAGTACATTTTTACGTGTGTATATTTTACTTGAACGTCAACTTGCATTTGAAACATACTGCAACCGAGAATCGATCTTAAGCGAAATGTGTCAAGAGTTAAATATGCAGATGTACCTTAAAAGTGGCCTTATCGGAAATATTGCTAACTCACAGAGCTAATTCGGTCGTGTATAACACACAATGGGCATATTTCACGAACCAATTAACTTTGTTGCATTTTTATTGCTTGGATCTCAATACACTTAACAGATAGAAACATTTATGTGTATGATTGTATTGCATCTAGTGGCGAGTTAACTAGAATGGCTTTTAATTTCCTTTTTATTGTGGCAGCGTATCAAACACTCATATTATAAACTAGCTGTGCCAGCGAATTTGTTTACGTGGAAGAGAGACTTTAGTCGACATTTTTAATTTGCCAATAAACGCCTAGCAAGGTCGACGTGCTTCTTTAAATTAGCAAAACTTTTTTAATAATGATAATAATTATGTTACTGAACCACACCTGAATCCGATAAGCCGTTTCTGAGTATAACGTGCATGCACAAACGCAAGACAAAAAAATCGAAAATATTTTTTGTAGTAGTTACTGCGGCACAAAGGTTTCCTATATATTTTTTTTCATTCATACATGTATGGACAGCGATCATTTTTTTTTGGTTATCAGTATAAATCGCAGACACATTAACAGTCCCATTGAATTTTCTCCTTATGAAAGAGTTTATTTGGGCATTTATTAATCCTTCCGGCTTCCGCTTAGAAGTAATTCATAGCATTCATAGAAACAAACATAGATTTATATTAAAACATTGATTAAATGCAAACGCCTGAAAAGCGTTTGAGTTCGTAAATACAAATTGTATTATTAGACTGGTTTCCTATTGATTGCTCATACCAAATTCCCTGAATATCGTTCCAAATAAATGTAACACAGAAACTTGCATTTCTATTGATAATTTGATTATGTGATTCCAAATCGTTACCAAAAATAACACTCTTTGCATGTGTACGTATTCTATAAATAAGTTTATGTAGGTAGCATTTTGTAAGAGTATCGATAACATGTTATTACTTTGCAAACGTGACGTAAATAATTTACTTTCCATGGCCAGCTATATTCTATATATCACATCACATTCGGTTTGGTATCCCATAATTACGATAGATTTTCTTCTCCTAGTGAAAAATCTAAATTCGCGCCAAAATGTTATATGTTTGGATTAGGTAAAGTCAAATAACCATATCATATAGCCAGAACCGGACGAAATCTCAAAGCATATTCTACTAAAATAACTAGCCAGACTCCAGTGTCATGAAAAACGATAATATTAAATTATAAATTTTAAATTGCCGAGGTATGTTCGTTCATATCCTTAAATAACTAAAAAAACTAAATTTTTCTTTAATGTCTTAACTTGGTACTGATCGGACATCGTGTCGTAACGATAATTGACGTAAACCAGAATTTTTTCCATTGCACATTTTATCCTTTGTGACATATTATGAAATAAAAGGGTAAAGAATAGCTAGGGTTTATGCACACCCACACACGGAACGAGTCTATCCATTAACAAAATTACGCTTTATCCAGCAGCCAATGAAACCCAGTCGCCACCTTAAAATTAACAATTTTCATCTATCGGAAATACAAAAAGATTTAAACTTATATCAGGATGTTTTTACGAAAAGAAGACAAAATCAATATGTATGCAGAAGTGAATAGGTATACATTTTTTTACCACGTCTTTTTTTCTGGCTTCCCCTTTATGCCAATGTAGGATGTTTTTAGGACGTTGGATTAATGTGCAACGTTCATTTGTGTGTGGTCTTTTTGAATAGAGAACCTTCTGATCGTAATAACACATTCGAACCATCGAAGCTCAATTAGCCTATAGATATGTCGCAGACATCTGGATGAATCTGCTATTTGATTGAATGGCTAGCGCGTTCATTGAATGACGACTTTCCGTTCAATGTAACGTCAACGTCTTGACTGAACGTCATTTAGTACAGTCGTTGAATGGAATATAGTCGATTTTGTAATGTTTTGTTTATGTTCAACACACGAACGAACATTAAGAAAACCTTTTTTTTTTATAAGAGGCTAACAAGATGACCTCACTCCACCTGATGGCAAGCGGTAGTGAGATCCACATATGAGGTCGACAGGCACAATATACCATGTTGAGCCTGTCTCACTCACCCTGAAAGCCGTGAAAAAGGAGACCACTGCTGCGGCAACAACGAGACAAGGCGTGGAGTCTCGCATTGGTATTGAGCTGTGCGGATCGGAGTTGTCCAGTCCGCCGGACGGAAGAGCCCCGTTTCTACGGGTCTCCCTGGCCGCCGGGCTGACCCGCTCCGCCCGCACAATACCGCCGCTAAGACTCCACTGGTCCGGCGCTTGCCGCAACAATGGTCCCCCCTGGCTCCGGTTCGTACAGTGCTGATCCCGGAACGCGACCTGACCGAGAGAGGTCAGAGTCACTTATGGCCTATTGGTAGAACAGAGTTACCGACCCAATTTTTGGTGACTGCACCGTTCTGTTTCCTTGAGTTTAGTTTGAGTATAAAATCACAAAACTCCCAGTCGCACATAAAGGTGTGGTTTCGTGGATCTGTGCATTACTACTTAATTGTGTTCAGCAAATTCATTTGGATAGTTAGCGAAGGGAAATAGCGAATTAGTCTTATCCAATTTCAGTAGCATCGGACAGTTCATCCTGCAGGATATACCTAGGTCATTGTACCATTTATAAGTATTAATTATTATTATTTATCTATTATCTATCTATATAGTTATAAATTCTACTCTATATAGTTATAAATTCTACTCAGAACCCTGCTTCATTGCACATATCTAGGTATGCCCTGTTTTAATTGAATTTGCACTCTGCTATAAAATCGTTCATCGCAAGAGTATGTTAGTGACAGCTTCCAATTTTCGTTTGTTTTTAATATTTGTTTTAACAAACGTCTTCCAAAAAGTGTAGAGTCCTGAACCTAGTTTATTTGCGAAGTAACAATTTACCATGACCATTTTATGATTTCTATTTTAGATAGTTTTTCAAAAGTTTATTGGGAGGAGGGTGTTTATTTTTTATTAAAAGAGAATCTGAAATAAGTATACAATCGATATTTATGAGGTAACAAACACAAAAAAAATACATATATTGCACAATACTTGGGTAGGTTACTTGCTCTTTTTTTTAAGTCAGTCAAAAATAATTTTATTTTTACCCAATTAATCTTTATATTTTTTACAAAATGCATATTCAAATTCGGTCACAACTTTTCAGCTGTAACATTTAAATAATAATTGTTCTGACCATTATTCGAAAAAAAAAATTGGCTGAAGCAAGGGTTTTTTGTTGTTGCTTGTTATTTACAAGATTAAAAAAAATATTACATGATAACCATATAGCCGCAAAGTTATTGATGCCCGAAATTGTTGAAGTTATTTATTTTTATTTTACTTTCTTTATTTAAGAAAAACAAACAGCAATTTTACAATTCACTTAATATTAACACTACTACTAATTATTATGGTATCTTAAAAAGTTACACTACATATTAAAATACCCAACAGTGGTATAAAAATAATCATCGTACTTAGTAATTTTAAAATATGGTGTTAAGAGAATGAGATGTTTTGCGAATGTGGTGCTCTTTCAGTTTCATTCAGCGACAACACGATCTTAGAAGTCACTTCGTAAACTGGTACAGGCTGCAGCGAAATATATGTAATGCTTTCAGCTCTTTTTAAAAAGTAAAACATATTAATAAAACTGTATACTTTTTATGCTAGAGCGGAGTTTCCTAGAACAAGCAAAATTCTTGCTTAAAGGTAACCACTATTTACTGTAAAATGTACCTCAGTTATCAATAAAATTATTCTGTTTTTTTTTTTTAATTTTTGATGTATTTCTGAAAACTGTGTATGTTATTAATCAAAATAAAATTTAGTCATCCAAAATGGCTATAATCAAGATGAGTGACACAGTGATGCTGACAAATAGCGCGTAGATCTACGGCTTGTTTGTGTTTGAGGCTAGAATAAATGATTAAAATCAGTTTTCATCATCATTGTCCTGGCTTTACCCCAGGCTAAGTGGAATCGGCGCAACATTTTGACGATTCCCTTTTATTTGATTTATAGATTGAATGGTTTTTGTAATTATTGTCTTAACCACTATCAAGATAAGGAACCTAACTATTTCGTTTGCATTCGAATATTTGCATATTAAAATCAGTTTTATTTTAAATATATTCAGTTCCAGGGTTTTATTATGTATGACTTGGAATTCTCGAAATGCGTCTCGTTTTGAGATTGTGGGCTTGGAAACGCCCATTAATTACCGTGCTATTTTGGTTTAATCCCTGCGATCCACTGTCGCCTCGTCACAGTGTCGAAGTTAGCAGACATTTTTTATAAACGCTCTGAGAATATTTATTTATTTATAAAAACTTCGTGTTCGAATTTTATTAGATAATTCATCACTACGCGGGAGGATTCCGGCTACTAGCACATTGTTTGTACAAACACTACGTTGTTTGACAGATCTCTTACTTATTACTGGATAATAAATGTAACGTAGGATACAATGATGTGTGATGATACATTATAATGTAGAGAATATATTAAATCATACCACACGTTATTAACAATTTGATTTCCACGAAATTAAAATAATATCTACCCAATGGCACAGCAACATCATCAAATTGAATTACTGGAAAGCTTAAATTACTTTAGGCAGAAATAATAACTTTAAACTTCAAATATTTATTGTTTATTAAATTTTAATAGTTCCCTATTTTCATCTCATTTAAATAGAGTAGGTGGGTTACGTCCACCTCTAAAGATGTCCTTTATCTATGGGGTATCTCATTAAAATATAAAACTTAGTTAAGCTAACCACGCCGAGCATGATTGGTAAATGACTGTATTTTCGGTTCACTATGATTACTTATACTTATTATATTATATTTCCTTATTGGATTATGGGAACTGCACTCTCAAACTCACAGAAAACAGCGCTAGCATCATGATGATTCAATTTGTTCTTATCTACAGAAGTGTATTTTTTTTTATTAAAACTGTGTTTAATAAGCGAGTATAAAATCATCGAGGGTTATTAGTGAGTATTTGATATCGAGCCAAGAATATATTTTTCGTTAGGCGTTAGTGTGAACAAGAAATAAATGTCTTAAATATATGGTTCATAGTGTTGAACAGACCAATAAATCTTCCAAAACACCGTTATTATTTTAATAATCTTGTATAAAATTTAGCTCCCTTATGAATAGGTCAATAGACAATGTTTTTTTTCTAATAGCTAATTTTAATTGTGCACACATGTCGTTCGTTAAATTGAATATCGAAATATTATTAAATGCTTCATTTCTTGACCAATTTTTCTTTATATAGCAACAAGAAGAATGGTCTGCCAGCGCTGTCCCATTTATACTCCAATTCTAATTTTTTGGTACAAGAATTTTTCTCGGGTGTCACGATGCAGCAAATAAATATTGGTCGAAAATTGAAGAAATGAATCGATCTCGCTCTTATATAGATGATTCCGAAATTTTATCTCTTTCACCCTAATAGCCGGCTGACAAACATGTATCAGCGGTTAATAGGTGCGCGGGCGCAGCTGTTGCGAACAAATCAGCTCGGATATAGCTGACACTGTCAAAAAGCTAACACTTCGCTGCACGCGACGAGCGCCGGCGATTGCTTTCAACCCGTGTACTAAACGCATGATAACAACTTTGAATAACGTACTTGAATTAATTCACAGACATTTTGTGGTTCTCATTTTTGAATTACGTACTTGAATTGATTCACTGACACTCTGTCTTTAACACTCTTGAGCTTTTACAGTTTTACTGTAATTGGGTATGGATTTAGTTCATAATTGAATCGTTCCACAATTATTGTCTGTCAAGATAAGGAACTGCCAGGATCGTAGCACACGTGATCTCTGCCTACCCTTCTAGGAAAAAGGCGTGATTTTATGTAATATGTAAGATAAGGAACCTAAAATGTTTTTATGCATTTGAATATTTGCACAGTTTAACGATTATTCGTTTTAAAAGTGAGTTAATTTTAAACTCTTTGAGACTAAAAGACGATTCTAAAAAACGTCGCTTTAATTCACCGTCGATGATAAACATCAACTACCTCCATGTTCCAACAACACTATAACGTTACATACAACAGCAAAATTTAATTTGACTTTGCGGCTACATATACGTATTTAAACATTTCCGGGCCAATCGCAGTCGCTTCCGCCTTGCGGCCCCCGCGAACTACATCGAACATTACGAGGAGGGTCGGCCGTTCATTCAAGATTGGAGAAAGCATCCTACGTATGTAAAAATAGATATTGTTGGATATTTATTGGCCATCTCTTAGTGATTCGATTTAATATTAACATTAGAAAAATATAGTCCGCACGTGTTTGTACGATGGACGCTAATTTGTTCAGGGACTCGGGGATATTATAAAGCTGCTGGATGCTTCAGCAAGTACGTTTATGGTTCGATCAATGTATTATATGTGTGGCATGTATAAAAAAACAAACAGGTCTAACGGGATGAGACGGGTAAAAATACCATTGTGTTTTATTGCGATTGAGATTTATATGTATAGACGTGTAAGTAGAATTAAGTCGAGTTGTTATTAATAAAATCTATATTATAAACATTCCATTAAAACTTTATTTTTAAATCAATAAATTGTAGTCTATAAATAAACATATAATTTTTTTAATTATTTCGTTTTTTTGTTTTTTATTAAAAAATGACTTTTTACAAAGAGCAACAAATTAATATCAGTGCATTTATAAACTGGTGGCTTTCATTCAGATCGGTAGAGTCCTACAATTCACAAGCTGTAGCACCACATACAATTTGGTTATTTAACCTATGAAACATTTTGTACGATCTCTGAAACAGGACTGAAAGTTGAACCTGTTTTTTTCTTTATTTACATAATATTCTGTTTCCTGTCCAGGAGCTGTCCATACACGCGATGTCCACTCATGAACTACTGAAGCCCAAGGATGAACCCTCATACTCCTTGGCGCCGTCAACCAACCTGTGCTCGGTCAGTTTGCACCACCCAGGTCAGTAAATATACATAAAATAATTAAATACTAGTATTGTCTAATGTTTGCGCGAACACTACATATCTATATGTATAAAAATGAATTGCTGTTCGTTAGTCTCACTAAAACTCGAGAACGCCTGAACCAATTAGGATACTTTTCATCTTGAAATATTCGTAATTGTCCAGGGGAGGTTTAAACGGTGAGAAATAATGGAAAAGAGTAGGTAAGATCAGACAGTAAAAACAACAATTTCATTTTCCCATAAATGCTTCTTTGTCAAACTTCTTCTGCTTTTGTCAAACAATTTTTATACTTATTGGTGGTATGAGGTTCGCCAGGATCCCTAGTTTGAAATAAGAAATAATTAATTTTACGGATTAAACTCGTGTGCATTGTTATTCTAAACTTATTATTTAGAGATCCGACGTTTCGAGCTCTTTACCTCGCTCGTGGTCACGGGCAAGACTGAGTCTACCCGCGAGTTGGGTAATTAATGTAAAGAATAATATTTAATGTAAAGTATTGTTCTGATTCCTAGATAAGTAGCTTAAGGCCAAGTACACTCGGCGGATACTCTGTCGCGGATCTTCCGTTGTGTCCTGCCCACGATAATCGGTGACGCAATTGTAATGGAACAACGCGGCCTACAAAAAGTCGGCCGAATACATATCATACAAAATCAAGTCGGCCGACTATTAGTCCTTCGAAAAATAGAACGTGGGCGGGCGGGCATCTTTACGGAATAGCAATTCATATAATATATTATATTATAACGAACGATCTTCCACGTAGTTTGCCAGCTATTTGTAACTTACATGCAATGCTTAGGACAAAACTTAGGAAAGAACGCTGACGGCGTCGCCAGCCTAAGGTTCAAGGCAAATCGACCATTGAGCGCAGCCACCTGAATCTACCGACGGCCACTAAACACTCTTTTTAGTATTCGTGGCGTGTATCCGGTGGCGGCCACGCTGACAGTAAACGTATACTCCGTGAAATTTTAGTGGTTGTTTTCACGGACCTCACTCAACAGTGGCGCCACTTGTTGAGCGCAAAAATGATAGTTCTCATTACGCTCAGATTACGACACGATTGAATTACGCTCAGTGTCAAAAAGGTTATGTCTGTCATAACCGATCTATAAGATTTCCGTTTTTAGCCAATTGGCCACGGAATCCTAAAAAATTTAAAAGAGTACCCCTAGAGTAGTATTTTAGTTTGTGATAGCGTTACTATTCCACGAAACGTTACCCCATAAAACTATACTCGTAATGGAAAATTGCTGTTAGTCGTTATTCCATGTAAACTAGATACCTGTTGTGATCCTTTGTTTGATACCTTTCAAATATATTTTTTTTATTATAAAATGGAGTCAAATATTCTACTTTTCGGTTTTGCACCTTTGGGAATATAAAATGCATTTTAGTCGTACTCCAATTTTGTTTTTATGAAATATTTCGAGGAAGCGTTTCACATATTATATCCATTTTTGCATTGTGTTCAACATTCACGGAAATAAGGGCATGCATAGTATTCATATTTGAGTAAACCGGGACCGACCATCATGAAGCAAACTATTATCGGCTGATGAATTTATGTTCATATATTGTTTTTGAGTTATTAGGTAAGATTCATATTGCATTTTGAGTAAAATATTAAAAGTAATAAAAAAATCAGTGTAAGTTAAAGCCTCTTTATGGAATAAGTGCTTTATAATTTCACAATCAATTTTAATTTTGAAGACATCTATGCATATACATTGGTCTATGAATTTTGCAAATACTTTTAAAAACAAATTATAATGATGTAACGAGTTTTTTCGATCGCTTTTGAACTTATTGCCACCCAATTGCGCCTATATGCCAGAAATAACCTGGATTGAATTACTATGGGGGAACGGATTTCGCGTTTAATCCACTGTATTATATTTCTCATTAATTAACCCTCGTAGTAGTTCGTTACGGACAATCGACTCGAGTTGATCCGAGATTAAGACACTCATTAATTACGGGGTGGTTGAATAAAAGTAGAAACATTCGTTTACAAAAGTTAGAAGGAATTTTGATTTGCTTGTTTCTTACAACCAAGCTAAAAATCTTTGAACGAAATCATCTTTATTGTTGTTACTTTTATATCTGTTCAAGGTCACCAAGTATACAAGTACTAATGTTAACAAAATATATGTCTGCCTGCAATTTGGATATAAACCGTAAAATTTTTGTGGTTGTTTTCCCGTAGCAGAATGATTTTCCTTCAGTAGTACTACCGAATCATGCTGGATATTTCGTGAAATAATTTTTTTTTTTAATTTTTCAATATTTATTTATCCAACTCGAAAGCGTGAGAAGCTATAGTACATTTAAGTGATGTGACGTAATCAGGTACTGATTGCCGCATAAAATTGATGATTAAAGCCAAGGAAGCTCTACACCTGAGTGTGCTTTCGAGTTTAGTTTATCCCTTTCGTAAAACCGGTATTTATTGATTCTAATAAAAAAACTGCACAAATCTATTTTAATACAAAGATATAATTATTTTACTGCGGGAAATCATCCACCAATTTCACGGGACACGGTGTATAAGGGTTAATAGGACTACAGACTAAACATTGCAAGGTGAATCATCACCCTATCGCTTACCTCCCGCCCGTCAGTAAGCTCTCCGATTTTTCTTTTTCGTGAACGTAGTTTGCTCCGCTTTCTTGGCAGCTTGTAAACTTAAAAGTTCTAAAGCTTGCACTATCTGTTTAAATAGAGCAAGTGGATCCATTGAATTTTTTCCGTTTTTCAAAGTTACTTACAACTAATGTTACTCGTTAGTGTAGGGTTAAAAAGACAAAAACGAGAGCCTCCGCCACAAATCGATTGACGGGCGAATCATAAAAATTTGCCCAGTCGTTTGGTCTGTATTGAGTTTGAATAAAAAAAAATATACGCACATAGGTAACAAAACTGGGCCGCTACACACATTACCTCTGCATTTGCATCGCGCAGTCAGAAAAAAAAACTCAGTAATCTTTAAAAGACCTCGCAAGACTCGAGCTTTCTCGACATAGCAGTGAGCACGGGTCTTTAGACCCATTCTAGAGCTCAGGCACGAACTTAGGAATATTTAATTTACGACCGAACCGGCATTGTTCATTCACAACGGGCCAAGTTGATTGTCGATATTAAAAGTGTCAAGCGTGTGCTGCCGGAAATTCGTTGATAGATTTAATCGCTCTGCACTGAAATAACGTGCGGCGGAATAGGATTTGATTCAGGGAGTAAATTGCTAGGTCATTAATGCCGTCCGGTCCTATAAGTGTGGAGTTCGCACTAAAAACTGGTTCTATTTCAGGGATGCTTGGATCCTTGAATTTTGAAATGAAATGATGAAACGATTTGCGTCACAGAGCTTTAGGTTGCGGAGTAGCTGTGATGGAGTATATTCGTTATTTTAAGGGGTTCCACACCTAAAAGGTAAAACAGGGACCCGGTTACTAAGCCTCTGCCGCCCGTCTGTCCGTCGGTCTGTCTCCAAGCTGCATCTTATAAATCGTGATAGCTAGAACGCTGAAATTTTTAGGATTTTTGTGGAAAAAAGTCCATAGATATTACCTGTAAGTAATAAAATGCTGTGCAGTGAGAAATAATAAAGGGCAGATGATGATAATGACGAGTACAAGGTTTGTGTTGCCTTTACGTCAAAACAATTCACAAAAATGGTGATCACTTCAAACGCGTATGCCGTAATTTACAACTCATTTAATCATAATTGTTTCTCATTATTGACAATCTGACAGATAGGTCGTATAATGTGTAAGGACTTTATGTACGATTTCACGAGTAGTTACATTACAACTTAATACATTTTAACGAACTTACAGCAGTTTACACAACAACAACGACAGTAATAATAATGTTTACATTACAAATATAATATATATCTAATGTTTTGATTACAATCCCTTCCCTCACTTTCGCAGAGAATAATATGACGTCAACGTTTCTCTATAGATAATTTCAGGTATGATTTTAATCGGATCAATTATTATTATAGAGTATTCTTAGTTACCTAATGAGCATTGACGGAATATTCATAATATTGAATCCATTTCCGTTGCGGAATCTAGATAATTATTTTTTAAATCGTTATTTCTTTTGCGAGTGTCCATTTGATACGGATTTAGGTTACTGCCCATAATAAACTCGGATCAGAGAGGGAGAAATCGGAGAGACCAACTCATCACATACATTGTTCCGATTCCGATGTAACTAGCACAACAGGAGGAGGTATACACAAATATACTTAAATATGTAGGTACTGTACGATGAACATCGATAACTGACATCGATGTTCATCGTAGAAATATTTGACTCGAGTGAGTACTGTAACCTACTATTCGATAGGAACATCCTTACTAATCCTTACTAATATTATAAATGCGAAAGTAACTCTGTCTGTCTGTCTGTCTGTCTGTCTGTCTGTCTGTTACGCTTTCACGGAAAAAGTACTGAACCGATTTAAACGAAATTTGGTACAGACATAGTCTAGAGCCCAGAAACGGTTATAGGCTACTTTTTAACCGACTGCGCTATAAAGAAGTAATGTTTTAGCCGTTAAACATCTCTACGCGGACGAAGTCGTCACAGCCACTGGACGGATCGAGATGAAATTTAGCATGCAGGTAGATGTTATGACGTAAGCATCTTTTTTTCAGTTAGGACAGGATTTCCCGAAATTCCCACGGGAACGGGAAATAACGGGAAAATCCTTTTGTATGAAAAATACTAACCGCATAAGTTAGACACTTGAAATTTGACATGCAGGTACCTTAATAAATTAAAAGCTTAGTTTCAACAGGATATTGTAAAATTCCCACGGGAACGGGAGTAATAGGATAAAAACTTTTGTATGAAAAAATCTAAACCGCGATATAGATAGACGATTGAGATTTGGCATGCAGGTACCCTAATGAACGTTAAGCTTACTTCCAACGCGATATTACAAAATTCCCATGGGAACGGGAGTTATTGGGAAATAACTTCTGTATGTAAAATCCCTTACGGGGTTTAAATATATTATATAGAGATAGAGATATACCCGAAGCGAAGCGAGGGCGGGTCGCTAGTAATAAAT
The DNA here is from genome assembly GCA_039566165.1 of Maruca vitrata. Taxonomy (NCBI): domain Eukaryota; kingdom Metazoa; phylum Arthropoda; class Insecta; order Lepidoptera; family Crambidae; genus Maruca; species Maruca vitrata. The sequence continues at coordinate 7,278,260 of CM076911.1, forward strand.
AAATATCATTGCCACACATGGTCATCTGCCCCAAACTAAGACGTGCTGGTATATGGGTGGTGGTATATGGTATGGGCGTCAGAGAGTGATATACATACATAGATATTTTTTATACATAATCACACCCAAACACGGAGCAAACACCAAAGATCATCACGCAAATATTTGTCCCGAGAGGGAATCGAACCCACGACTGTTGGAACCGCCAGCCCGGGTCACTAACCACTGTTCCACCGAGCCAGTCGTAATCATTTCAGGGTAACTATTGCCATCTGACCAAGCGGCTGAAACACTACGAATTTTATTTGTGCGCTTTTTAAGTAACAATGCCTAATACCTATTATGACAAAGGTTTCAGTAGGCTGCAGAATATTATTGGTTGGTCTCGGTAAAACAATACTCATACGATTGTGATCGTAAAGCGGTCCGTGACAAATCCAGTACAAATAGGAACGTGTATTTACAGGGTATTAATGTTAGTGCTTTTAGCACAGTTTACACCTAAATCGATTTGACATCGAAAGAAATCGATTTCACTTGGGAGCGCCGATAATTCATTTACAATGCCTTTATCATTTACAATCCTGATTGCATTTCAACACCATAAATATATGAAATGAAATACGATGCGATTCAGATCGACGTTTCTGTATAGGTAACTGTTTTTCAGTATTTGTTTAAGTGGTGGAATTATTAGAATCCGTGAATTAGTATAATTTATACTGTATTTTTTGGATGAAATATGAGTTATTTTCCCAAAAAGGATTAGCAAAAACTATACGCGTTCTGATAATATGACTTGCTACCGACTACCTATATCAAACACATTTGACGGTCAAATGTGTTTGCAATAGGTTTGACCTAATAAGTCGCAATAGTCAGACCGTAATGTAAAAAAATAAAAAATATGGGTCTGCCTAAAATTATGACTAGTGCAATCCAGTAGAAACATCGGGCAATAAGTAACAATGAGCTTGCTATTCCTTCAGTGTTCGTTCTTAATGAAACACGAAAGTTTAAAACTGCAAACACACTGACCTATCAAGTCCCAAACACCGTCTTATATTTACGAATAACGTATGCAATTATTATGTACCTAGTTTAGTGGTTATTGCTGAGATTTGCGTTGATGCAGGCTTATCTAACTCGACGACATCGCAGTATCTAGCGCGGCGCTCGGGTGTGACGTCAGCAGCGGTCGCGTCCTCTTAACCTATTCGCTAGTTACTTACTTCATAACTCAAGATTACAATAAAAAAAAATATGTACATATCCAGAGGCAGAACGTTAAGGCGATAACTCGGTACGTGCACGATTGCACTCCGCTGTACTTATGACGCTGCGTTGATTTGACAAATGTATTACCTAGAGGTACCTAGTTATTGACTACCTAGCAGTAGTACTTTTACAGAACCGATAGGTTTATTTTTATATAGGACCGTATGAGATGATTCTGTGACTAAGGCTTGATCATCCTAGTTTAGAGTTGGCCTGTGCCCTAGCATTGAGGACGTGTATGGTCTGATGATGATGATTTTCGTTGAACTTTAGAACTGATCAGCATCGGGACGTTTTGTTTCATCGCTGGAATGGTTTAGATACATTTAATCAAGGAAATGTTGCATATTTCATTAAATAAAATGTTTCGAAATCTTAATCAATCCAAAATAAATACTTTTTACATGTTGTTAACCAATCATCAATACGAATAGATGGTTGGTTCTTCAGCCGGTTAGGAATGCCGCATCTAGCGATAAGACTTTCAGATATTGGGTATCTGCTAATAATTATTCTAATTATTAATTTAATATTGCAAGTGCATACATACACATGCATACATTTAAGGATTGATGTTTTATGCCAAAACATAACTACCATAAGTACCATACGTGGTATTGAGTTTTAGGCGCACCTAATGCTCTTTTTTTCTGAGAGATATGATGACTTGACCATGCCGACAAAGCCGCGAAACAAAGTTAGGTCCAAACTGCGAACATGAGCAAAGATAATATTTCGGAACATCATCACAGAGAACGATTAAGGGCCACTATGCTGACATCGCAGCAATATTCGCTTCAACTAGGCGGTGAACCAAATCTTTGTATGGTCTTACAATCATAAAAGTTTCAGGTCAGCATTATGTGTCATAGTATCATGTTCAAGTTACTTCGAGGAATGGCGTGACTAATCGACGCTTTTTTGTAAGTTATCGATCTGTATGCCTATAATGAAATGAGTGGTCATTTATTTTCTTACTTTGGGATCTATTGGTGGGAAGCACCAAGGGCTGTGTACAGGCAAAAAATTTGTTAAAAAAATATGAGTATCTATACTCCAGATTCCTTAGTAGCAAAAAAGCTGGTTTAGTACTTTTACATAAGACATAAGTACTTAACCAACATATCGTCAAAAAAATATGTGTAACGATCAACAATGTTTAATTAGTTTAAGAAACCACGTTGTCATGTAAGATTTTCTTTTTTCCATAGACGTCCCCACTGCTGGGGCACGGGCCTACCCTAAACTAGGGCGATAAGGCCTTAGAAGAGATAGTATATTTCCTAAGCATCTTTGGAATATTACTCCCGATGTTCATCATCAAATATAATATACCTATTGTTTTTTACACTCGATTCTAGTACGAGTAGGTAGAAAGAAAAGTGACAACTAATAGTACGTAATGGTACGTGTAAATCTACCTCAGCACAATGTTACTTAAACCCGATCGGTTATCTAACTATAACAGCGTTCGTCATCACCCACGCCGACAATGCGTATGCGCCTTACCTAGAACCTTACGTTATTAAACTTTATTGTTTGAGAGAACAATTACCTTTTGTACGAGTGGTATCGACGCCATTATCAGTATACGTGTTAAGTAATACTCAAGGATCGGGTTGGACTATTTAACGTAACCCTAAGGCCGTCGCCACTTTTTAATATCTCTTTGTTCGCAAATAATGCGTTCCATACGCAAGTTTTAATGATATATACCTATAGGTCTGGTAGGCACACTTAGGCTCCGCACAAGGCGTTTTATAAGAGTGATTCTGATTTGTCCCCTCTAAATTTTGTCCCCTTTGAAGTCCACTACGACCGTCAATCAATCTGCCAAATATTTTTGTGTTAATTTTTGACTGTTCGATATTCCTCTACTTGAGACTACTCCTACACTTTTTAAGAAAAACTCGTAGTGACCTCAAAAGGGACAAAGTTTAGAGGGGACAAATGGGAATAACCCTTTTTTTGGGTAACTGCGCAGACGACGCGCGTTTCAGAGCTCGCCAATCTGCCGAATTTTATGTTTTCACTGACAGTATATACCGTCAACCTCTAACTAACTGCCTCGTTGGTCTATTGGTAGCAAGTGCTGCGTTAGGACCAAGAGGTCCCCGGTTCGAGTCCGGGGTCGGGCAAAATTTGTGTGAGTTTTTCTGTAATGAAATTACTCAGCCCGGAGTTAGGAAGATGGCGGTTGAACGCCCGTGCCTCGGAAAGCACGTTAAGCCGGTGGTCCTGCGCCCGATCTCTCATCGGTCATGTCGGATTGCCGTCTCACCGAATTATGAGAGTAAGGGAAAAGAGAGTGCACTTGTGTTTGCGCGTACACTTGTGCACTATAATATGTCCTGCGCACTTGGCTGATCTCAATTGAGATCGGCCGCCATGGCCGAAATCGGTCGGACACCTTATACTGTCAACCACCACTCGCTGTGGTCGATGTCCATTTGCCCATTTAAAAATATGTACGCGTTATTTAAACGCGTTCGATCTCTTTTAAGGTAGGAAGATTTTGTATGCAGCTCTCCTCTTACACCCACTTTAACGCCCGTTTAACCCGCTGTAAGTATATACGATTATTCGTCTCTTTAACGGTGAAGGAAAACATTGTGAGGAAACCTGCACACCTACGAAGAAATTCTAAGGTTGTGTAGTAGACCAACCCGCAATAGACAAGCATGGTTGACTAAGGCCTGATCGCCCTAATTAAGGGTAGGCCCGTGCCTCAGCATTAGGGCCGTATATGGGCTGATGTTGATGATGATAACGCGCTTTGGACGCGCATTTCATGATCACGCCGTGTGTTTTGAGTAACCAGTTTCAAATCAGATTATTTGTATGTGAGCTCCCTTAAATATTCGTTTTGTTTTTTTTTGTTATTATAGCGGCAACGGAAATGAAAATAATTACATGAAAATTTCAACAGTCCAGCTATTACGGTTCTTGATACAGCTTTGTTACAAACGGGCGGACAGCATTTTAGCTTTACGTAGTATAGGTACCTACATTTTTAATTGCATAGTGATTATTAATTTCGAATGAATAATATATATTTCCAACTAAATCAAGTAGGGAAAATATTTCATCTACATAATAGTTAATATCGCGCAACATTACTAAAATTATTAGTAGCATAGCGTTAGAGTTAGCTTAGTACATAGACTTATATTAATATAACAGTTTATATCGGTTCACACTATATTGTTTGTAAATGTAGGGCTATTTGTTTATCAATATTTTTAAAAAAAAAATACGAGTCACATTCAAAATTGAAAAGATTTTGCTAATAGAAGAACAATAGGCAAATATCGAGCTATTCCTCGAACCGAGTCTATTTTGAAGCGCTCATAACGAGGCGCTCCGACACAATAGTTTTGGTCTTCAAGGAATACCACCGAGTGCTCCTTATGGTAGGGAAAGGTTTTTAACATTCACTAAACCCAAAAAAAAAAAACTGCTCTACTGTTGATTTCTGATAAATCCTTATAATCCCGGGCCCTTCAGGCGTCAAACGGCACCTTTAATGTGAACCTCCTGATCGCTTATAGATAGTAGGTCACCCTAAGAGTATTTTATGAAATCTATGCTTAGCGGCAGCTGCCTGCTTAGCAGCTATTGCCAGAATCAGAGGGGCGTCGTGAGTTCAAATACCCGAACCGCGGTGGAGCAGATGAGATGTTTGTTCCGTTTTTCTAAGGCTCGGCAAATGGGCTACCAACCACAGCCATCATGGCCACCTGCTATATACTGTCAGTGAGTGGCCGCCACCGGGTACACGTGTAAGGCACGTCTATACAAAACATACTAAACAGAGTGTTAAGTCTCTATCGCTAGCCATCGGTGGCCCTTTTGTGTCGGCCCCGAATAGTAATGTAAGGTAAAATAGATACGAGCTAGGATTTAGCTCCGATTTGAACCAACTAATCTAATTAGTTTGTACGAAATAATTAGAGAACGTTGTGGTGTGAAAGAAGATGTAGTGACTAAGGTTGAGAAAGGTATGCTTAGATGGTTTGGTCATATTGAGAGGATGAGTGAAAGACGATTAACGAAGAGTATATATAGAGAGGGTGTGATTGGAGATGTCGACAGGGGAAGACCAAGAAAGACCTTTCATGACCAAATAGGTCAAATCTTAAAGAAAGGTCAAATCAAAAGTACCCGTAATCGACGAGCGTGCATGAAGAGGTTGATGAATGTGGATGAAGCGAAAGTGGTGTGCCAGGACCGTAGCACATGGCAGGAAGTGATCTCTGCCTACCCCTCTGGGAAAAAGGCGTGATTGTATGTATGTATGTATGAACCAAATACATCTTGATCAGAGACCAGAATGAAACGCCGCCGCTCACTTGCTTTGTCTTGTTGTTATGATAAATGAGTAACAAGATATGAAATCATCTGTTTCCGGAAAGATTATGCAGGGTAGGTGTAGGTAGGTATGTGATGACAAAGATTGCTTATCTTTTATAACTTAAACTATGTCGATCATCTCACGTTGATGTGTAATGTAGCTTTAGGACTTACTCATTTGGTTTTGAAGCTATATACGTACACTTGAAAGTTAACAAAGAGTCAAAGGTTCTATAAGAGTTAGGGAGAAAAGCATGGAAATGATTCAACTGAAAATACCAAAGCTCTTTAATCATCATATAGTATAAAACAAAGTTGGTTAAGCTGTCTTTCCGTCCCTAGGCATCCTTAGATTTTTTAAACTATACATCGGTATTTGCTTTTTTTTTTATAGAAAGAGGGATTCAAGTGAAAGGCAGGGCGGGTTACTATTAATATAAATGATATCGATAAGTATGTATATTTAATTAGTTGAACTTCGTAAATTACAATTTATCGTGTTTCGTCTTTATTGCCTGATGTTGGTGGCGTCACTTTAAACATTAAATATAAAGAATAGTTCATATTTTGTTTTGTTGTAGACTTTAGGTTTCTTTCTCTTAAGCTTTCTCTATATTTCACCCCAAAATTGATCTGATTTCTTTCATTAACACACTGCAGTTGTAAAGGATAGTTCTACATTCCTCTGGTGGATCTACGTGAGAAATGCTATAACTTATTATAATATATAAGTCTCTTTTAGATGCGAAATTGTTACATTAACCATGGTTACCTACACTGTACGGATATAACAGCTTCCTCATCTTATATAGTATCTGACAGCATACCATACATAAACCGTATGTTCTGGATAAACACTTAAACACAATGTATACGCTGTACATAGCTGTCAGCGTCATCACCGTAAGATGATCGAGAGGATCTAAAATATAAAATATACTTGTGTTACGGGTATCAGAATCAACAGTGGATACACAAATATACTTAATACACACCCAGACAAGGAACAAACACCGATGTTCGTCACACAAATATTTGTCCCGGGTGGTAATCGAACCCACGACTCTTGGAACCGCAGGTAGTGAACCTAGGTCACTTACCACTGTTTCACAGAGCCAGTCAAATCTATACATATAATAAAAATGTGACGGGTCGCTATCTGTACATAGATGTTATATAATGAAACATGTTATAGGAGTTCTTTTTAAATCACAACAATGATTTTTGGAATTATAAAATTTGTAGACGCGAGCATATTTACTACTTCATGCGCACGAAGTCGCGGTTGGCCATTAGTAAATAAAAATAGATTTAAGTGGTATTTTCATAACATAACCTTTAAACATGAACCCTCATAATATCAATAATGTATGAAAAAGTACTTTTATGGAAGTTTGAATGCTAAAATGTGGATTAATATTTATTGTTTCACGTGAAACTTACATTGCAGTTTTTAAAATTTGGAATTCAACGGAGCAAAAATCATTGTTTGATGCAAAAATCTGCCCAGTATTAATCAGCCGATTCTCTGCAAAAAATGTTTGCCTCCATGGATCCATTTTCCATTGCAAACGTGTTTTTGCTTTTTTTCTTAAACTAAGAATTAAACAACTCAAAATGACATAAAACGTAAAAGTTAATATCCATATACAAACTGTCAAAACAATGATGCCAAAACCATGTAAATAGTGTTTGACGTAATATAGGGGATTGTTATATAAATGTTTTATATAATACTAGCTGTGCCAGCGACTTCGTTCGCGTTTCGCCCGTTTTTTACACATTTTCAATTGTATCTTTGCTCCTATTGGTCGCAGCGTGATGTAATATAGCCTAAAGCCTTCCTCGATAAATGGTCTATACAACGCAAAAAGATTTTTTCAAATCGAACCAGTAGTTCCTGAGATTAGCGCGTTCAAACAAACAAACAAACAAACTCTTCAGCTTTATAATATTAGTATAGATTTTTTGTTAAAAGAAATGTAATCACACGCATAATCAAAAAATAATAATAAGTAATTTCAGTGATTCTGAGGTTCTGAATACATGTCTGGCTATTTTATTAAGCACACAATAGATGAGTTTTTTTATTTAGTTTATGTTATAATTATTATTTATTAATTACATTGCACGTACATTGATAACGTAAATTTCTGAAATAAATGTTAAATATTTATGTTAATTTTAGGCACTCGTGATTTACCTTCCCAGAGAAAAGGTTTCCTGTTAAATGAAAAAACGTGAAATGAAAAAAATTACCTTCTAAAATACTTATTCCCTTAGCAAGTTATCTATAGCTTTTTAATCAAATAACCCATCACGAATCCCGTGATAGTAGTGGCCCGAAGCTCTATTAGGCACCCCATAGATACCGTTGCTAATTGGCCGGAAAGATTACGTTTCTTTGCCTCAAGGAGAAGGCACCAAGCAGACATTTACTTATACCCCGAAATCGAATTAGAATATTTTACAGGCGTTTTATATTGTACTTCCCGTATAAAGTTACCTCTTAGCCTACTAAGAGGTACCTACGTAAGTATTGATATAGTTGGTATTGTGGAGGATTAATGAGTTTAAGGTATTCACTTAACAATTGTTAAAAAGCGTTTAAATACATAAATGAACTTCCATCAAATAATCACGTAAATGTATATCTACCTGTTTAATATTAATTAATAGGCACAGCATATTTCAAGCTACCCATTCTTTCATTAAATTATCTAATTACGAGTCAAATATTTTTTAGGTTTGACTTCACCGCGATGTAGTACTGGGAGCGTTTTACGACGACCTCTTAATTACAGCCAGTTTAAGAAAGGGCATCGACTAAGTGTTTCTGGTACACTTAGTTGTGCCGTTTTGCGCTTATATAACCCCCCCTCCCCATCATCTATGTAAATATTAAAAATAAGTGTAGTAATAACAGCTCTTAATCATATAGCTACTGATAGTAATTTTTAAACTGACTAGAATTCAGAGGTCGTATACGCCTCTGGCTTAATTTCCTATTTGTAAGCTGATATAGTAGCGCTACCATGAGTTAGGTATCGAAAATTTACGTACGTTAAAAACCTATCGAATTGTTTTTTTAATACTACCGATTTTAGTTCTTAGCGTTACCGCTAGGGGCGCTTTAAATTTTTACATAGGCGATATCGAGTCTGTCACTTTCAAACTCATGGTAACGCTACAGAAGGGTGTGTAGTGTAGTGTTTTCGGTGGTACGTCGAGGATGTTACGTCGTGTTCCTCCATCTGTATCCCACCATTTAACTCGCGCTCAGTTATTCAACCGCATGGGTAATTCGCACTGCTCCCGAACTAACGTTTCACAATTGTTATTTGTTATTAATTTCACGAACGATACGCCGGCTTTTAATGTTTTATAAATACGACGCATTGTTCTGTAAGCGACACAATACCTCGGCGTTCGCGCCTCGGTTCGAATCCGATATGCGATCGACCGCGGCCGTCCAACTGACGCATTCCATCTCTATCCACATGCGAAATGTGGAAAATTCATGTGCGACACAATTCCTCCTTTTTACTTTCTTAGTAAGCCATAGGACATGTTTCAATAGCTCTTGTGTTGGTTCATTTTCATGTTACGTAGCTGTTTCAGGAAATGGGATCGTTAGATAGAATTGGAATATAGTTTGTTTCTTTTAAAATCGGTAGGTAAAGGTTTCTTATCGATAAAAAGAAACCTTTACCTTTCTGTGTAGTCCGTAAAACATACATTAATTATTTCAAGTTAACAATATATTTTTATTGTGTTGATTGACTGATTCATGATATGGATAGATTTACTAAGGTTCATGATTCAAATCTTGAAAGTTTTATTGTTGTTCAGCGAAGGTACACAGCGTTTACATATTCTTATCGTCTGATATCTGTATTTAAGTTACCTACATATTTTGAAGGGTCATATAATGTTGTACAAAATGTTTCATAACAAGTGACCAATGGGGTAGACCATAGAATACTTAAAGTGCACAAGTATGTGCGCAAGCACAAATGCACTTACTCACTATTTCTTAACGAAAATATCTGGTGTAATAAAACTGAAAAATAAGACAATATCGGATAAGTGCAGACAATATCGGTTGCTCTATTTATATCATTTAACGATGAAAAAATTATATTTTGAGGGCTTATTTAAGAAGGTACGCGCCAAAAAAGTGTGCTACAAAGCTTCCACAACTTCCAATTTAAGCTTCGCATATACTGTCAAAAGTGTTTTCAGTACCTATTTGCCCATTAATATTGAGACTTGAGATCTTAATTGTTTTTTGGCTATTAGATGCCTACGGTTACATTGTTTAGGATTTGTTAGAAATAAATTCATGAATGTTGCTTGTTTGGGTACGTAGAGCAGTTTAGCGGTGGATTCCGAGAAAACCGTATCGGGAGGCACGTACGCCAGAGATTGGCTAAATCTCGAACGCTAAATGTAATAACATAATAACAATAATGTATATGGTACCAGTTAACATTTGCTTGCTTGCGCGAGATTTCTAAATTACAGTGATTGAATTGGAAATGTTGAAGTCCTGTTTTATAGAGCATTTCGCACGGGTGCGAACTTGATAAAGTTATCAATGTTTTAAACCCTTACACCAAAATATTTGACGTAGTTTTAAAGATTTACGCATACATACATACATAGGGGCAGACAGTCGAGGATACGACTTTGTTTTATACTATGTAGTGATTATATCGACAGAGGTCGAAGTACTCCTCACGATGGTTATAAGTTACTCATACTAATTCTCACTTCAATCAAGTTTCAGATGTCTTTATTGATGTTCGTCATCAATCACTTCGATATCTCACTATTTATACATGCGATCTGTGATAGTTTAATAAGTCACTTTGATTTTACCCACTTCACTCGCGTAGTGGACTAAAAAACTACATTTGCAGGAAAAATAGTTAAAAGATACCTAACTAAATGTGTTACTACCGAGTGGGGCAACACTTTAGTTCGTTATTACTTAAAAATACATATTTGATTAAACAAATAATTATTATACTATAATGTTTAGCTATTAGTTTATTTTATTGACTGGCTCGATTGAAAATGCTTTTGTCTCTTGTGCCCAAGAGTCGTATACATAGGCGGGCTTAAGGGGTGGCTGAACGGGGCAATCGCCCGGGGTACCCTCGTTTGTTCTTGCAGAGTCTGCAAGCGAAAATACATGTATATCGATTTTCTTAACTATATTTTTGTGTAATACCCACCTAAAGTGTTCAAACAGACCTACTTTCACAAAAAAATCTTTTCACGTAGGGTTATCCCAGTCCCAATAGGGAAGGCCGCCGCCGACCGTAGGTTTGAGCCTCACCCGTGGCATATGTTTTGTGTGATTAGCATTTGTGTTTGCTTCATGTTTCATTGTGTATTTATTTAAGTACGTTTACAGATTTCTGTATATCGCTACTTTTTCCCATTGTAAAGAAGGTTATTCGTAACCCACACGCGAAAATACTCTCCATTATTACGCCCCTAGTATGAATGCACATACATACGAAAATGACGTTCATTCGTATTTCATTTACAAAATTGGAATACAATACCAGAAAGCAAACGAATGCCGAAAGACAATGTCCAGTGTATTTGTGATGCATTTCTTGTTAATCAATAGTCCTTTGTTTGTGACAGGATTGTGACGAGACGAGCGTAAAACACATTTCGCCAGCCTAAATTCTGGGAAAACAGAGACGGGAAAGCTTTGTTTTTTTTTATCTGTGAAACATACTCTAGGAAAGTTGCTCTAAAAATAGTATAGTACAAATGATCACAATACCAAGAGGTAGGTACAGAGTAGTGTGGCACATATAACATTATAAAGATGTCACACTGTAAATGGACAAAGACTTCGTCACTCTGAAATGTGATAGTTCAAAGACGAACGGCGAATGATAACCAGGATTGTCACGTCTGAGCGACCTACATACCGATAGCTTTTGTCTGAATTATTAGGTATATCGAAAGACGTTTAAGCTAACTCAAGGCAAAACTTCAAAATCTACTGTACTGTTTTAATCCTCTGTAAAACTGTGTAATAAATTCACTTGATGCACATACGAGGATGTTCTTCACTTTTTTTAACATTTTTTTTTATTTGTCAGGTACTCCACCTTATGAAAGCCGAATATGCTTGCAAGAAAGCAGCGGACCAGAAACGCCAAATTCACAAACGGTCAAAAGTGAGGAAGAGTTATCTCGCGTTTACCAAACTCTTACCCTGCCGGCTATTTCCAGGGATGACAACGGATCGAACAGGTTAGATACCACATTATTCTTGAGAATATGTTCTAATTGTTCCCATTTCAATAAAGTATGTACTTATACTTCTTTGTTATTTTTAGCAATGATAATAAAAACAAGCCAAAGCCTGCGGCTCCAACTAGTCCAAGTAACCCTGAGATGAAACCTCAGTCAACAACGCCCACTTCTCAAGCTTTAACTAAACCACCTTATTCATACGTTGCTCTGATTACGATGGCCATCCAAAACAGTCAGACGAAACGGGCTACTCTCAGTGAGATATATGCTTACATCACCAAAGAATTCCCTTACTTCGAGAAGAACAAGAAGGGCTGGCAAAATTCTATAAGACACAACCTCAGCTTGAATGAGTGTTTCATCAAGGTGCCAAGGGAAGGCGGCGGCGAGAGGAAAGGAAATTATTGGACTCTTGGTGAGTTTCTGACCATGTTCGAGATCTGTGTACAAAATGCGACTGTTTTTATATTTGTCATATTTTATGTGATTTATTGTGTTCATGTGCAACTTTTTGTTTTCCGTTATTCAGCAATGCTAATAGTTTGTATATATAGTTATATGCGTGTGTTCATAACCTCATAACCATCAACCATTTCATGATCACCTTTGTACTGGCTGGCGAATTGTAGAGCGTTTGATTGTTTGGTTGTGAGTGTAGTATTGTTATAGATCCGCAATGCGGCGATATCGAACACATGTTCGAGAATGGGAACTTCCGACGCCGTCGACGGATGAAGCGTCCGTTCCGGGGCACGGCGTACTCCAAGGCGCTGTTCGGGGACGGGTACCACGTGACGCAGCTGGCGCACGCGCCGCACATGCAGCCGCTGCCGCTGCCCGCCAGGAACTACTTCGGCGCCGGGTCGCCCTACCCACCCTCCTATCCCAGATACGACACGTAAGTTCTTATTTTCGTACTTTGTTTGGGAACAAAAATATCGAATATCCGCTGCACATCGTTTATCACAATAGCACGTGTATAGGTAGGTAAGTGGATGCGGCAGTAAGCTGTGCAATGCAGCGTGCTTTCCACATCCTTCACATTGAGTGTGTACATGTTAAAACCTTAGAAGACACTAGTTTATCGCCTTAGACATCTCATTATTCTTACATCTGAGCCTCATTGGGTTGTGAGGGACAAGCGCCACTTAAAAACTGAGACCTTAAATTACGATCAGGCTATTTGTGTCCTGAATAAAGTTTCGACCACAAGGCAGAAAGTTGAGGTTCACAGTCATGTCGTAAGATTATTAATAATAATTACTGACGTACCTCCGGTTATATCATCAAAAATAAGACTGTTTCGTCTCCTAAATTCAGGTAAGGAGACATAAAACTTTCCAACTTTCTAGCTCGGTGAAGCCTGATTGTGACATGAGGCAAAGCCAGGCACCATTACACCACCACCAGACGATAAGGTACATCCTGATGTTTTAGTTGGTAGACCCCCACAATTAGGTACCATGTTTGTGCCCGACGCTTCTGCATAAAGCATTTACCTAATTGATCGAGGAAACAAAACTGATCCCAGAATCGTGTAGTTCATGGAATTTGATCTGTATTTATCTGACGGGACAAATGCTTGACGCCTAGTTACCGTACGCAGCAAATTCTATCTGAATTGAACAGCTTCCATTGCGGCTTTGTGTCACCTCCTCTTTGCGGGCTGAAGCCGCGCCCGATGATAAGTCACTACACATGTTTACAACTTTGACGCCAAGCGCATACCTTGTAACTGTAACACTTTATCGTGTTGTACCAAACTAATAAGCCTATATTTACAAACAACGATCAAGCCAAAAATGTGGAAGAACAATAAAAAATTGCCGATATCAAGCCATTTAACGTGACAGACATTATTACAAATTAAATTTTAATTATAATAAATATTTACGTTACTGGTTGTCGTGTTTACAAAACAAATGCTAATGATGTATTGATATTATTATGCGAAGACTTTTATTTCCCGTTTCCGTGCGGGAGCCAGATACCGACAAGATTTCAGCTTCTATTTTTTATATTACATTTCTAGATATTATAATGATTTAATTCTGGTGACCTTGTTGTGGAATTAAGGTGTCGTTAAGACGATAAAGTTGAGTATTTGTAAACAATAACTTGTAGAGATTTATCGACGTTCGTATTGTGGTCAGGTGAGCCATAATCAATTTCAGCTGTGATTTTTTTATTTATTACTATTGACATGATACAGTTTTTAAACATTTTCTATAACATTATTATTTGTTGTATATAATGTACTGGATAAGGTCTCATTAGATAATGTATCATTGGCTGGGAATATTAGGTGAGGGTTCGTGATCAGTGGGGCAAGGCAATGATCTCAAGCGTCGATCTCGAATACCCAATGATCTTGTTTCCTTATGATATGACTTATCTACCTTTATCGTGAGCTGTAGACTTGACGCCTTCCATATAAAACAATTAATAGAACATGTACATATTTATTCATTTGTTGGGTCTGATTAATGCAGTATACGCTGTTAATTAACTACTTACATAAAATTTGTTTTATAATTATTATAATAATCGATTTGCTAACTAAAAGTCGGTCATGAAATAATTCTAAATTAATGTTTCTTTGAAATAAACTTTGTTTTTGTAACACTGGCCACGACTGAACAAATAAACATTTGGATTTTTTTAACATTAGTTTCGTTATTAACATAAAAGTAGAATTTAGTAAAGTAAACAAAAAATATTTTTTTTATATATTAATACCTTATTGGACTGTAATAAGATATTGACATTTATCTAAGCCGATAGAATGTGAATTCTGAAGGAACCCTGAAGGACCTTTAGCATCGTTTTGTCGCTTCAATATTATCATTAAATAGACTAACATTTGAAGCATCTTCGTTAGGTACGCACTACAGTAATCGCGTACAGTAAATTCACTCACAAAGTTTGGGCATGCTACTCGTAAATGCACGACTTTTTATTGGCATCTTCCAAGGCGGCCTTCAAGACACTTTAAATGTTAATGCTTCTACTCGCTATTGGTCGGGAGCTGGTGAATGGGCGGAGTTATTCGACTTTATCTCTGCCTCACGGTGACTTACGTTACTATCCCTCAAGGTTTTTCCACTCGATGCTTGCCTTGCTATTATAGCTCTTAAATATTAGTGTATTGATGTTTTTTTTATTAAATAAGATAGCGGGCCTCGAATGGTTTTCTACAGTACTTTTTCTTGGACCGCTTCAAGTGAGCGTCGGTGAATGTGCTTTAACTTCGTTGCAATGGTTACATTATTTCAAACCATATTCAATTAAGGTAAGGTTTAAAAGTGAATTAGAGAACAGTAAACTGATTGTGTTGGTTTAAAGCAAAAACTAAATGAGTTACTCCTTAATAAATTGTAATTTATTGTAAGCAGTCATCCCGGTGTTGTGAGAGTTCGAACGGTTTTAACAATAGCTTCAAAGATTCATCATCTACTCAATCAAATCGAAATCAGTCGTCATAAATCATCTTTTACGATGTATTTTGCTTTAAACCAAACTATGTAGTTAGGTCTAGCAGTAAAGTAAGTACTTATAGAGGAAGGTTTGCTTATACAAAGATATTATATTTTTCACTTAGGATGAGTCGTCACGTCACGGTTTGTTGACTAGCTTTCTTGATGCATCGATGACATACACATTCCCTTTGGGTGACCATATCATTGTGTACACAAGGACAAAGTCCAATGAGTGAGTCATAGTGCCATAACTCATAAGACACGTGTTTACGTGTCAAGGTACTTCAGGATGTGTCCTACCTAGCTGACTATTGGCGGAATACTGAAACAAAATTGATGGTTAAACAAACTTACCTAAAGTGAAGTTTGACCATCATTGTACGAGACGTTGCATCCGAAGACAAATGTTATCATAAATGTCGAGGATGCACCGTCCAAGTACAATTTGATGTTTTGGGTTCCAATTCAAAACTCATACATTTTTTCAATTCATAACCTAATTTAGTTTCAGTTATCGGCGTATTAGTGCTTATACCTAGTTCCTAGATGTTTGTATATGGAAATGGAGTCACAAATGTATGTTGTATTAACCTTACCCAACCTCACAGATAGCTTATTAGCTGTTGCTAGCTCAATTATTTATTAGGACATGTGGACAACTAACAAGATAAGCACGGGTTAAATATGAATTTAATATTTGAAAAACCCTCTGGTACGTGGCGGGGTTTGAACTGGCCTCTCGCATGGCAAGCGAACGACCTTAACCATTCGGCCATCGACGTTTTTTTTTCTGAAAACAGTAAATCTGCATTTGTCACTTAAACTATTGATTGCCAATACAAGCAATTTTGCGCGGAGTGCAAACGTACATTTCCTATTTTGGTTTGTAAAATAAATAAATATTTGGGATGTATCTCAACACACGGGTATATGTCCACCTCAACACCAAGCTATAGACGTTCTCAAACTAAACTTGTCCTAGGGGTGTCAGAGTCTGATAAACATCATCATCATCATCAGCCCAACCCTGTCCACTGCTGGATATAGGCCATACATAATATGTTAATGTATCACCTATATTCAAGAAATGTTGATAACAGATGTTGGTTGGTCCAATGAGTCTATACTTATAAATACACTTGGAACCCGCCCTCGCTTCACTTCGGGTATATTATACATAAAAACTTTTTCAAGCAATCAGCGCCATCTGCTGGGCTCATTTGTGAGTCTAAACCATCTATGGCGCCACTAAAACGCATACAGAAAAATCATTTAAGTCGGTCAAGCCCTTTCGGAGGAGTTCAATAACATACACACGTACAGCAGAATGGAGAATGTTACTGTGTCTCAATTTTACAATGGTACATTATGTATTGGCATCATCATCATCATCATTATCATTCTCCTGCCCTTGTCCCACACTAAGTGGGCATGATGAATATATTTGTAAAACGGATTTATATTTTAGAACGTGAAAGTACAAAACATTTTTTTTTACAATGTTTTGCATGTTGCGGTGTGACGTCATAGCGCGACGTTGATTTTGTATGAAAAGTGCAATCGGTCAGAACTTTGAACACGTATATCTTTTGAAAGTTGGTTTTAGACTTCAAAGCTACATAATTACCTAAAACCATGAATATTCTCCATAATATATATTAAGATATAAACCCAAACACGAAACACACACAAATGTTTAGCACGTTATTATTTTTCCCGGGTGAGGATCGAACTCGCTACTTGGAACCAATATTACTAGCTACGAGTCAGAGTTGGTAGCTGACGTGTTACCCTACCATTCCAGGTCCTGGCTGGCCCAGTCGACCCCCAGTTTGGGGTACGGGGGCTCCTGCGGCATGGGGCGCAGTCCCCCGGGCTGTTCCCCTCACAGCGTCATGCCGCACCAGTCCTCGCCGATACCGGTCAACCCCTTCGCTAGTCATCAGCTGCAAGGACAGGTAAGAAGGTGCCTACATAGCAACACCTACGTTTTTATTTAGTCTCCCAGTAATTGTTGCATTAACATACGAAGGGTCAACTCGATAATGATGGAAGTCCAAAAATATAAGACTAATTTATTCTAAACCGCTTGCGTTGTGTAGTTTTTAGTTTTAATTATACATATAGGGATATAGGACAGAGAAAGCGACTTGTTCTATAAATTAATACATAGTATAAATAATAATAAAAATAATTATTATTTGATACTGCTGCATTTACTTGGCTATGCCCGTAGATGTAGTAAGACTCTACCAGACATAGTCTGAGGAAAAAAAACATTACACAAAAATAATAATAATAAATCAAACTAAAGTTACATTATATTTCATCATCAGCCCATATACGTCCCCACTGCTGGGGCACGGGCCTACCCTAAACTAGGGCGATAAGGCCTTAGTCGACCACGCTGGCCAAGTGCGGGTTGGTCGACTACACAACCTTAGAATTTCTTCTTAGGTGTGCAGGTTTCCTCACAATGTTTTCCTTCACCGTTAAAGCGTCGAATGATGGTACATATGAATTCCAAATTTGAAAAACACATTTATACCTGGCGGGGTTTGAACTGACGGCCTTAACCACTCGGCCATCGACGCTTTTTTTAAATATTACATTATATTTATCCGTTACGAAATCCTTACTACGAGTAATATTATAAATGCGAAAGTAATCTGTCTGTTACGCCATCGAGGTCCACATGCACAATAGACCATATTAAGTCTGTCGCAAACAAACTGAAAGCCTGCTTAAATGCCGTTTCACACCCCGCCTGAAGAGCCCGGGATCATAGGAGGGAGAGAAAGTATGAACTGGAGAGGCATTCCATGACTTAATGACATGACTGGTCCAGGCCACCAGCGCCTGCATTGCATGTGGACGGCGGCGATGTCCAGTACATGTAGGAAATGGAAAGGGTAGCAAGGGACTAATTGAAATAGCTCTTCAAAGCATTCCCAATTACAGAGACGGTGGAAAACACTTAGACGGACAATGTCTCTACGTATTTGCAGAGGCTCAAGGGTTTCGGACACCTCCAGATCACCAACAATACGGCTAGCACGTCGCTGCAACCTATCGATATCATCTAGCAAATATTTTGCGGAGCCATCCCAGAGGTGACAGCAATATTCCACACATGGGCGAACTTGTGCCTTAGTTTACTGTTTAGTTGAGAAAATAATAGAACATCGTATATTTTGGTACAATCGTTTATTGTTTCTCAGGAAACAATAAAGTACGAAATATTTCCTTAACTTCGGAAACCAATGGCATACTTACGGGCCTCGTCTAACTCGTATATGGCACTTAAATTCAGATTAAAATTTTAGTAGCGTATCAAGAGGCGATAAAGCTGCTAGTTCACAAATTGCCACTATGACCGCCCGATGAAACGTTTATCGGCGAAAACTTTGCCATTACATTTTCTTTTTCGTGAAAACACACGTGCAAGACGGAAATTAAATCAGAAGCAAAATTGCTAAAAGATGACTTAATGGATGATATGTTATGTCAGCATTTATATGTATGTAGCTTGACTTCTACGAGTATGTATCTAGCATACTGTCGTCGTCGTTATCAATAAGATAGTCAAGTCAGCTAATTTTGGTAGGTCAGTTAAATGGCTACATTAGTAGGTTTAGTATTCTCACGCGATTTTCATATTTACATTCTTACATGGCTATTTTATTGCATACTTGTGTTTTTAGAGATACTTTGTTTTTCCATATAAAATGCGTAAGGTCACTAATTCACTCATCCATCAGGTCAGATAACGACGTGCTAATAATTCAGAATCCCGTTAGACAAATCATAAGACTTTTGCACTAAAAGCCCACTATCACATATCTATATAGTATAAAATAAAGTAGCTATCGCTTAAGTCCTGTCCTGTCCCTATAGCTTAAGTTTTCAAAAGTACTTAACGGATTTTGATGCGGTAAGGATTGTGCCTGTCGACCTCATATTTGGATCTCACTACCGCTTACCATCAGGTGGAGTGAGGTCATCTTGTTAGCCTTTTATAATAAAAAAAATAAAGGTTTTTATGAAAAAATCACCCGAAGCAGAGCGAGAGCGGGTTACTAGTTTTGTGTATCATTGTTTGGATCATAAAACAGTATTGCATTAATATAACTTATGTCATATTTTTATACATTGTCATTTTCAATGGTTTCAAATTATATCTATTGTTGCAGAATCCATTGCAATCCATGCAATCAATCCCTATGAACAGCTACAACGTCGGAGTGACTCTTGGTAAGTGAAAATGAAGTTATTTATATCACAGTAATCTTTATTAATTATTTTATATACCTATAATATATTATATAAATTATTTTATATATAATATATTATATAAATTATTTTATATATAATATATTATATAAATTATTTTATATATTTTATATAATAACAGTTGTCGGAGAGCTTTCCGAATCGCTTTGAATGGTCCAACGGACTGGGAATATAACTAAAGAGATATTTAAAATATTGTCTTCCGCCGTTGCCGTCACATAGTTTTGGCGAACCACACTTGCTTTGATAAAAACAGGTAGGTAATGTTTTCTTAGCAAATATGTTCAACCTCATGCATATGACACGCCTAGTTATTACCAATTTCTGCCTTCACTCATTGTCTACGTTTGGAAAATGATTTCGTAGGTGATGGTGCGAAACTCCGTTTGGTCACTGTGTTAATGATTGTGAAAAATTTAATGATTTTAGCAATAATTTTATCAGTAAAATTAATGCTAAATATCATCATATTTAGTTAGCTACCATCGTCGAAAATTGTCTAAGATATTAAAATAACACAAGTTTTCATTATCAAATTTTTTTACAATGACAATATGGGTTTAATTATACACCGTGAAATTTTAGTGGTTGTTTTCCCGCAGTAAAATGATTCTATCTTAGTAGTACAATAGATTTGTGCAGTTATTTGTTGTTAAAATCAATAAATGCCGGTTTTATGAAAGGTTTAACCGAAACTCTAAAGCACGTTCGAACCGCTTTATGACTTAGGGTGTCGAGCTTCTTCAGCTTTAAGCATCGATTTCATGCGGCAAGCAGTACCTCATTACGTCACATCTTATAAAAGAACGATAGCTTCTCTCGTTTTCGAGTTGGAAAATTATTAATTTGAAAATTTGAAAAAAAAAAATTTTTTTTTGAGAAATTATTTGCATGATTCGATAGTATTACTAAAGGCAAATCAATCTGCCACGGGAAAACAACCACTAAAATTTCACGGTGTATAATGTTTACAATGCCATTATAAATATTTATAATGTTTACAATGGTCATCTGTTACTATAGGTTTTTTACTATCGAATATTTAGGGGTGAGAAGTATTCGCTTACCATCATCTAAGACAGATAGTAAAAGGAAACTGAAATTAAAAAACTAGCACTTTGATCTCTAACATAAACAATTTTTTTAAAGCTGAAGAGTTTGTTTGTTTGACCGCGCTAATCTCAAGAACTACTAGTTAGAATAGAAAAAATATTTTGTGTTGGATAGACCTTTTATCGAGGAATGTTTTGGGCTATATAACATTATTCTGCGACCAATGCATGCAAAGAAACTTTGGAAAATGTGTAAAAAAAAGGAGGAAAACGCGTACGACGTCTCTGGCACAGTATAAAACGTAAGAACTGACTTTATAGTCGGGGTCCATTGAAACATTGGTTGCTGTGGAATAGTGAATCCCGACTGTCAAGTTGTTACGTTGTAGATATGTACGAGTATATTAACAGATCAACGGACTTGTATTTTTGTTTTAGCATTCAGGTTTTTAGATTTTTTTGTTATTGTTATTTTATTTTATACTTTTTAGTTATCTAAATCTTACAGCTATCTATGAAATTGCACCCTATGTCGCCAGTGTTCGTAATTCTGGACAGGATATGGCTAAATCATTGCTCTTCCGCTTATGGTCTCGTACGGAGTTGTGGTTGGAGAATAAGGCTAAGGTCATAATGACGCGTGAAGCCGAGTATCAAGCCACGATTGGAGCATTAAAATCATGATGCAATTTACCTAATATTATGTTAAAGGAATAAATATAAACTTACATGAAGTTTTTCATTTTTCTTCTGTCATTATTCTTGCAAAAAAAAAAAACTAAGTGAAGATCGAGCGTCTCTACATATTTATTTATTATTAGAGTAGACCTTAGTGTTAATATTCCTTTGGGATCTCGTTAACAATTTTGTCGATAAGAAATCGATGGATGATGTCGTCTGCGATAATGATTATACTTACATCTACAGTCAGTCATCTTGCGCTGACCAACTGAACAATGAGGGTTTTCGCTAATAAGAAATTCACTAGATGGCAATACGTAAGCGTGAGGTCTAACTGCAACATGATTGGTAGTTTTTTAAGTGACAGGCATGTCAATATTCTCCAATCACGTAACAGTTAGACTTAATAACTATGTCGTGCAATCTAGTGAAGCTGCTCTCGTTGAAGCGAGTGGTAATCTAGAATCCTACCATCACAATTTACTTTGGTCTTGTGCTGGTCATATGAACATAGCCTTAGTTTCGCGGTCATAACGAACTTGCATAATACAATAATAACATGCTCGTTACAACATAACAAAATTTATTAACAGTATAATTAGAAATCCGTATCAGAAATACCAAATACCTAGGGTAAACCCGTGCCAAGGTGACGGTATATCAAGAATTTACGCTTTAAAATAAAGGTCTGTGAGTTAGCTATCGAAAACTTACGTACGTTAAAAACCTATCGAGTTGTTTTTTTCATACGACCGATTTTAATCATAGCGTAACCACCAGAGGCGCTGTACGAGTTTTTCATAGACATATTTACGTAGGCGATATCGAGTCCGTAACTTTTAAACTCATGGTAGCGCCACTGAACGCGCTAGTTTAGGGTAGGCTTCTACCGCTCAGTGGGGATGTGTGTGGGCTGTTAATAATTTTATTATTGACAAGATGTGCCACCGACTTCGTCCGCGTGGAAAAGAGACTTTAGGCAAAATTTTTTTATGTTCCTGCGTCCACAAAATGCTCAGCAAATGCTAAATGTTGTCAGATCGCGCGCCCAGTCTTTTACACATTTTACACTGTTTCTTCCTATCGATTGCAGCGTGATGTTACATAGCCTTAAAAGCCTAATTGATAAATGTTCTATCCAACACAGAAATAATGGTTCAGTTCGATCCAGTAGTTCCTGAGATCAGCGCGTTTAAACAAACAAACAACTCTTCTGTTTCATTATATCTAGTGAAATTGTTACTTTACTTTACTTTACTATTTTTCATTTGATAGTATTAAGTTCATATTTATATAAATGAGGCGCATATGCGCCTCATTTTGGTGGATTATGGGAAAGCGGGGTAAAGTCTTTCAAACATCAAATCCGGCTCGAAGGACCAAAATTTTTTTTACTCCACTGTTATTTTTGACTAAAACCTGAACATAACTATCGAATCCCCAACATTTGTTTCTGTAGTCTTATCGAGTCGATGGCAAATCAAACGAAATCGGTCCAGTATTCGGCCACACGAATCGCGTTATCCGAGGTGTCCGTCATCAAGTCGCTCAGTGAGCAGGTTTCCGGACAAGCGGGACATGAAATTAGATGGCACATGGACCGCGGTAGTCTTTCCGTCAGTAGTATAGATAATGAGTAAAACTATTTTATTTTATTTTTAATAAGTTTGTCCGTTTCTCAGAGGGTTCGCCGAGTCCTGGTCCAGGGTACGCCCCGTCGTCAGGCGGCTTCTCCCCGGGACGCCACCACGACCTCGTCACCTCGTCTGACGCTGCCGTCTCCAGATTCACGTTCTGGCCCGAAGGTAATTTTTTTTTTAAGATCACCGAGAAGATTACATTACCAAATATAAAATTAGTAACTTTAGTTAAGTTAAGGTGAATCAGTTTATCGAAGCAGCAAAAAAATAACATGTAAATAAAGGTCGCTATCTGAAAGTATATTAAAGATACCTAAATAAATACGCTTAGTATTCATAATCTTTCAAATTGTTGGTACACACTGCACCGTTAAGAGATGACTACTTTTAACAGATTTCCTTAAAAGCAGCAGTTTTACGCAAGAAACAACAAACAATATCTAGCAGACGGTGTCGCAGGCGCAAAGCCACAAATAATAAATATCATACAACAAAACAAAAAGTTAGTTTTTTATTATTATGATAACGAGGTGGTTTCAGCAATTTATTCATTTTCTATACTTCTCAAACGTTGTTTGTCTTCATTCGTGCACTGAGCCGCTTTTTATGCTGTAATGCCATCTAACGGATATTTTCTGAAACTGACTTTAAAAACAAGCTTGCAAGCTCTTCGTGGTAATTTTGTTTGATCATCATACAAAATAAATTACATTATCAGTTATAAACTCAATAAAATGCCGTGTAATTGTCATGCTTTCCAATAAAATTATGCATAGCTACATAAATACATTCACGATGTAACTCCATGTTTCGAGTGTAGATGGCGGCGGCAGTTAATAAGGGGTTCGTGTTGTTGTGCAAGGTTGCAAGCGTTGGTTCCACAAAGTCTTTTCAGATGGCGCTACTTGCCTTACCATTATCCATTACCACCGTGTTAGATAGCGGAATTTTCCTGATAAACCTACTTTATATGCATGGATGGTTACCGAGTTACTCGTGGAGTGAGATTTGATTCTGATTCGATTGATTAGATTAGTTGATGTTTCGATTCTTATGCCACTTGTGCTATCAAGTTGAACATTTAAAAGTCACATTTAGCCGTTCATTCTACGACACCGAGCTTATAAAGATGGTTTTCTTATTATATATACATATTAATTTGGCACAAAATTTTATAGTCAAAAGTATAAAAAATAAGAGATTTTTCAATTGATAAAGGAAATAGGCTATTAACCTTATTCAATTTATTCAATTGGTGATGTTGACTAACATTTTGCTACAAATTGGTACTACAGAACCAATGTAAATGAATTTTGGGTCGAACAAAATCATGAGCACAAGAAAAGAAACTTACCTTTGTCTGCTCAAAAGGTTAATAGCACTAGCAATTAAAATAGTTAAGTGCTAGACGATATCAAAGTGACGGAGTTGAGGGCAGAGGATGTACTAAAATCTTTTTTGTTCCTCAGGAGGGCCTCCCAGTCCCAGCCATGGATACATGGCCGGTGGCTTCTCTCCGCCCCGCCGCCACGAGGTGGTCACCTCGTCTGATTCTCCGGGATCCCGTTTCACCTTTTGGCCTGATGGTAAATTTACTCAACTATTATGTCCCATAAACGTTCATTCTGGCCAAATACCTAAAATTTACCCTAATTTTGCTAATCTAGTAGCTAGAGAGACCGGTTTTTTTCTTTTCGCCACATTTGGTGTAGTTATTTGTTCGTATTGAATATTTGTAACTTGGTAAATTGTTGTAATTCTCGTCTCCTCCACAGTTGGTGTAAAGGAAGAAAATTCTCCTGGACTCGTTTCAAACGGCCCTCCATACTCCAAATGTTTCATGTGAACACATTGAAGGATACACATTCTAAGATATTTAGTACGATCAGATTAGCAGCTACTTCAAATCGTATATATAATCAGTAAAATAATCATTATAAACAAATATTTGATGTTCATTGCACCCACCAATAAATAACATTCTAGTGTCATACTGATTATGCGTTATTCGCTCTATCAGGATCTCCGTTTTGAAAGTAGTGATTTATCTGAATAAAACTGTTGATAGTAGACAGAATAGCTGATAGAACATAGATATGGAATAGCTCCAGGTTTTTGTGCATTGGTAAAAAGTATAGTTTCTTTGGAAGAATTTTGTAAGTATGTTTCTGTTTCTGTAATGTCTCAAGCCTGCGTGAATGTTAAACTATAATTATCTACCTATTGTACCTAACATGGAATATCTACTGAATATTGAAAGTGTATTGTTATCTAATAATAATATCTAAGTAGATATAATAAATTTAATAGTTGTAGTGTTAATATAATTGGATATACTTAGTTATTATTAATATTGTCAATTTCAAAATATTTATTCACGGATAAAACTATTCTTTGAATAGATTAGATTAATACATATATCTACTTACCTTTCTTTTTCGAAAACAAAGTTCAGTTTCTCTGATCTATTTTTTTATTAAATGTTAGATATCATTGTAATAGTCGTCTGTAAATGTATGTACGTACCTATCCTGCATATTTCCAAACAAGACTAGAAATTACTCAGTGTTATGTGTTACATACCTACGTTTAGAATTTAGTGTATTATTGTGAAACATGTCTTTAGATATGTGATATTCGTTTGGCCAAATTACGCAAAATTATTGTATGTTGCATGCGATTAAGTAGCTTAAATAAAGATAAGCAATAAGTCAGTGTATAGAATCTTGTAGAAATCAATATGTGAAAGAATTGAGGAAAATAAATGATGTGTCAATGTAGACGGTCAAAAACTTTATTTATTGAGCAAACCACTAAAGCGCTTGTTTCCTAACATAATATGCCCGCAAGTCCAACCTGTATGGCGTCTTTGACTCTCATCACAGCAATGGGTATAATTTTACGTACCTAATTTCTAATTTGCACGGATTTGATTTTGATTTTCATTAGTCACATTAACCTATAATTCTTAATAATAATAATTTTACACGTATTTACACAAACAACTGGTTTCAGAGCAGTACGTACTAGCATCCGCGCGAAACAACTATACAGTGTACTGAGCTACGTAGTCAGACTAGCCCATCTACATTCAGACTATACTTCTGAAACACCAGTCACCGGTCTTGTAAGGCTCCTAAATTTACATAGAAGGGGTTTAGCCAAAGAAAAGAACTACACTTTCATACTTCTGCTTTCTTCGTTACGGAGACTTGGGATTCGGTAAGTTTAAAATTTAACTCTTATGCTATTGCGATGTGTTATCTGCCTATACGAACTAATTGTATTAAAAGCACGATGCAAACTGAACGGAAAGCAAAAAGTTGCGTCACTCAATTCGCAAATGCTGCTAGCGAAAATCATGTGACCATTATTTGTAAGCGATGGTTATGATGCAGGGTGGATTATTGTTCGGTTGTGAGTGTAGTATTGTTATAGATCCGCAATGCGGGGATATGTTCGAGAATGGGAACTTCAAGAGGCGGCGGCGGATGAAGCGTCCGTTCCGGGGCACGGCGTACTCCAAGGCGCTGTTCGGGGACGGGTACCACGTGACGCAGCTGGCGCACGCGCCGCACATGCAGCCGCTGCCGCTGCCCGCCAGGAACTACTTCGGCGCCGGGTCGCCCTACCCACCCTCCTATCCCAGATACGACACGTAAGTTCCTCTACTTTTGCTGCTTGGCGAGCTATGCCAATATTCTTACAACTGTCGTGCTCTTCTTCTTTTGTCCTGCTCTACAAGACGTAGACTGACAGGGACAAAAACATTGTTGTAGCCCGCTAATGTAGCCTGAGAGAACAAATGCTAAAAAAAAAAAGAAGAGGACAGAGTATCCTCCAAAATGAATCTCCATGGCATGAGTACACGAATGGGAAGCTATAAACTATTATTAAGCTTTCCAAGATATTATATCTCCCATGAGACTACAAGCATGAGAGCAGCTGTCTTACCAACTGCTGTAAATACATTTTCAGTAGGTTGACGGACTAGATTGCCGTTAAGAAGTTGTGACGTGTTTAATGTCAGGAATCTCTCTGTCTTTCATACATGTTTGGCAGAGTAGTTTTCGTCCTTAGAACATGGGTGGTGGCAAACATTCGTATAATATCAGAAGTATATTCTTTAGAATAAAAAACGCATAATATACATAGGTGCAGAAATAAAATAACACTTAAAGTGATTACATCCTACTTTAAAGAAGACGTTGAAGCTGAAGTTGGTTAACTATATTTTCATCACGGATAATGGAGGATTTACAAAATTCCAGATCTTGGCTGACCCAGTCGACTCCCAGTTTGGGGTACGGGGGCTCCTGCGGCATGGGGCGCAGTCCCCCGGGCTGTTCCCCTCACAGCGTCATGCCGCACCAGTCCTCGCCGATACCGGTCAACCCTTTCGCTAGTCATCAGCTGCAGGGACAGGTAAAAGCTCAAACAAAATGTGCCTTTGGTGTTTATGTGGTCCAAATCAAGTCTTTTGTGGGGTTGTCCTGCTATGGCAGAGAAACGATAGTCGTTGGGACAAAAAGGTTCTCTAGAGTGGCGACTGAGGATCGGAAGACACTAAGTCTGTAGATAAGATGGACTAACGATTTGGTCAAAAGCGCGTGGATACACTCAATGCTATTGATAACTGAATAGATTATTGAGGGAAAGCTGTCTGGCAGCTGGCTGTCTCCACCGGGAAAACCCGGTGAAGGCATATTTCAGCTGATCCGATGATCTATTCAGAAACTACTGTCTGTGAAATGATGTGGTATTGAAAATCTGTTATTATTCCTACTCATACGCGTTTAATTTTTTTTGCCTAATACACAGTATTATCTGTTTATAACCGAGGTTATTATAAAAAAGTAATTTTGACATTCTATGTTGTTGCAGCTGCAAAATCCATTGCAGTCAATGCAATCGATCCCGATGAATAGTTACAATCCTATAGGAGTAACCACTCTTGGTAAGTATTTGTAAAATATATTATAATGCCATATTACCGACATAAAGTACATAGCTGAAAAGATAAATAATCAAGTTTCTTGTCGACATTTTTGCGATAGAGACCGACTGCTTCCTGTATTTGACTTATGAGCTTTTACCCCTTGTAAATGACTGGATTTTTGACCAATGAATTTTTACCCAATTTTAGACTTATGGGTCTACGCGCCCAAAAGTGCCCATGCATTTGCTACTGCTACTCTTTTTAGTCTATATCTTTCTCTTTTTAAAGAAGTTTTACACAACTTAGCCATCTTATAACATTTTCAGAGGGATCATCGAGCCCCGGTCCAGGATACGCGCCCTCTTCTGGAGGATTCTCCCCAAGTCGACACCACGACATCGTCACTTCGTCTGATGCTGCCGTCTCTAGATTCCCCTTTTGGCCTGAAGGTAACTTTACGGCTATACTAACTGGAAATATCGAGAATTGCAGTCAGGATTTTCGCATTACGATTATGTTGGTATACTACCTTTTGTATTAATACTACCTACTACCTTCCGAATACTTAATTTGTTTTCTTCATTTTATTGTGATAATAGGACTGGTGATAAATCAACGTACTAATTTTTGAAGCTATTAAATGTCAGTAGTTTTTCGAGTTTGATGTGGATGTCTTGATATCATATTTGAATTCCACTCTTTAGCTGTCTCTCTCAAGTACCCCAAAATTCAGCACTATCAGTTGTTCGTTAAGGCAGGTGAGCTGTAGGAATAATCTTAATATTTGTTTACCAGGTGGATCTCCCAGTCCGAACACGGGCTATGTACCAGCGAGCAGTTTCTCACCAAACAGACGCCACGAAGCCGTTACTTCTTCGGACTCCCCTGGCCCGCGATTTACATTCTGGCCTGATGGTAAATTTACTTTAATTATTACTTATATTAAGCTTCTGCTGACACCCTCAAGGCATTTGCCACCGTAACGAATACCAATACGCAAATTTGACAAAAATTTGGTTGTGTGGTCAATCGATCATGACAAATTCTCCCGCCGAACTATGAGAGGAGGGGAGTTGATTAACCTTCGTTGAAATTGATGAAAATGAAATTAAAAAAAAATTTCAGCTGGAAGCCGGAAACTTTTCAGACCATTAGATACAGATCTATGTTACCCTCGTATTATTGTTTTTGTGACTTTAACTAATATTTGTTCAAATCTTTAGATTTTCGGAATACATATTTTAGACGTTTTACATTATTTTAAATGCCTGTTTTTTGTTTGTTTTTTAGTTGGAGTTAAGGAAGAAGCATCGTCCGGTATTGTATCCAACGGACCACCGTATTCTAAATGTTTCATGTGAATTAAAGTTATCGCATAAACTTGAAGGGAAATAAGATTATTTGGTATAAAAAATCTAATTGAAATATAATGAAAAAAAATATATTCTTAACGATTATTAAGTAATACACGCCTTGATGATGATTGATGTTAGGTTTTTTTTGTATTTAAATTAGGTTTTTTTAGAAGTTACTATGGTAACTTCTCAAGATGAGAAACAAAAAATAAATAGGTATGTAAATAGGTATGTTGGCGCAGTGACCCAAAAGCAATCAAACAGCAGAACTGTTTTATTCCCCTTTTAAGTAATGTCACAAAAGATCTCATAATTCCGTTAAATGATTTTATTTCTTAACCTATTGTTACTATATTCCTTTATCTAGATATTGTATAATTGTAATTTGGTGTTTGTAATCGGTCGGTTTCGTAATTTGGTTTATTGTGTAGTATTCAAGTAGAAAGAAAGGAAAAAAATGTGGACTCAGAAAAACATAAAGTGTATTTGATACTTACTCGTTGTAAAAAATAAAGTAAAGAAAAAGTACTTGCTCAATGGCGCAATTTTTAGTCCCACAGTTTTTTGCGTCTTGAGTCTTGCATTCGAGTCCCTATTCGGGACCTATATGTACAGATAAGATAAATACGTGGATATTTAAGAATATAGGTTCTGATATCCGCAAACAAGTGTTTTAAATAGCTACTTAGCACGGAATCAGTACATTATTATGTATGCGTAGTTTTTGAATGGTTATTTATTTAATATTTCCTACTTCTTGCTTTAATTTTCCGTACATAAGGATAAAGAAGCAGAATTCAATAATATTTTACATTAATAACCTGCTTAACTTTCAGTCATTTTGCTAAATATATCTTTCTCTTTGTCGTATCGTTTTCTTTTTTTTTTGTGGTTAAATTTCAACCACAGAAGTGGTTGTCAATGATTTATTATGAAGTAAAGTAAATATTAATTTAATTTTACCAATATTTTTACATGAACTTTTGGTTTGACCTCTAGTAAGCTTAAAAATAATTTATACTAAAGACAATGACAGTGAAATTATTCATTTATAAACATTATTTACTATACTAATTAATATTAGCTGGACGACCACTTAAAAGTGTATTGCAAATCAATAATTAAGGCAATGGACAGAATTTGTACATATTTTCGTTTTTGTACAGTTAATGTAACTTTACTGATACGCTAAATTGCGTCTACAATGTTTTGGTTATTAGTTAAAACTATTGTATATAATATGAGCAGGTTTACCATTACATTAATAGATAATAAAAATACCTTTTTGATGTCATATCAAAAGTAGGTAGGTCTTCAAATACCAGATTGTAAGACAGAAGAAAGTTGTTTGAGACCTATTTAAGTGTTTCTAATATCACAATTAAGTTCATAGTTGTACAAATGTTATTATAAAAGTGGTTATTTTCTGTGTAAGTGCCGAAATGTCGGATGTAATGTAGGTATGTGGTTCAAAACGGTGTTTTATTTTATATTATAATCAGGAATGGTTATCACATTTAAGAGTTTGCGTATAACTGCTGAGTTGTATTCACCCAAGAGGTGAGTTTGTGATCTGTCTGATTCAATAAAACTATGGAAAATTTTAGTTATATCGTATTTTTTTTTTATATTTTGTAATAATGGTCACACTTAGGTATATAAAACCGGCCAAGTGCGAGTCGGGCTCGCGCACAAAGGGTTCCGTAGCAGCAAATATAATAAAAATCAACCTATCTCAAAAACTATAAGAGATACTTTGATCAAACCAAAAATCGTTGAAAGAGTTAATTAGCATGCATCACCTCTATTTTTTTTAGAATTTTATACCCCGTAGTTATAAAAATAGAGGGGGGGGACATACTTTTTACGACTTTGAGAGCTGATATCTCAAAAACCGTTCACTTTAAGAAAAATGTTTTTTAGAAAACTTTATATCATTTTAAAAGACCTTTCCATTGATACCCCACACGGGTATGTACATCGAAAAAAAAAATTTCATCCCTCAGTTACATGTATGGGGGGCCCCACCCCCAATTCTTTTTTTTACTATTTAGTGTCATATTTTTGTAGCGGTTCATACAACACATATTCCCATCAAATTTCATCACTGTAGTACTTATAGTTTCCGAGTAAATCGGCTGTGACAGACGGACAGACGGACAGACGGACAGACGGACAGACGGACATGACGAAACTATAAGGGTTCCGTTTTTGCCATTTTGGCTACGGAACCCTAAAAAAACTGATTACTATTTCAACTCTCAGGGGGATAGATCAATTACAGATAAATTCATGGAAGATGACTGTAATCATATAAAAAAGAAGAAGATTTTACATGGGTTTGCCCATAATGTAAATATATTTAGTTGCGGGGATGTGTGTGAAATCATATTACTACTCAATGTTTCTTTTACATATTAATTTTATTTTAAACATTTATTCTTTGCCACTAAACTCCATAAAAAACTCATCAATTAATTTTTGCTATAAAACTTAAATATAATCTATTTTAAAGCCGCTTTCCATTGACGCTTAATTTCCCAAATACAATTAACTAGCTTCGGAGTCGGATACAGTCGACGCCATATTTGAATAACTTACACTAACTCGTATTTTCATTGATCGTGCGAAATGCTCAATTTACGGCCGAATACCAAAACGGTTATTGAAATGACCAATACTTCAATTTAAAAGTTTAAGAACGTTCATAATTCAAATATCTGAAACAAAATGTTGAATTTAGAACTTTTATTTGGAGAAGGCAAAGATTGTGTTTCGCTTTTGTATTCAGCCGTCCGAATAAAGTGTAAGCGAATACTAAAGAGAAACATTTAGTATTTTAGTCTTACCGGTGATCGTCCTGCTTTATATTTCCGCTGAAAGCGGAAAATCGTTTCCTTGTGGTAAGAGTGGTCTTATCAGCTCTACCACAATGATTACTAGGTATAATTTAAATATTTGGACCTCATATGACTTTATCTATCTAAAACGACTAACGAAGAATAAATTTTGTGTAAGTATTCGGCCTACATTCGAATTTGTACCTAAAATGGCCGTTAATATTTCCGGTGAGTGAACCTTGCTGAGATTTTGTAGTCTCTCAAAGGTGAGCTAGAAATAGTATTATGATCAAATTACCTACTAGCACAGGGCTTTAGACGCTCCATGCCAGGATCCTAGACAAAATCAGTTTTCCTTGGTAACACATAACAACTTGGTTAGAGAGTTAATACTGTAATACGCCTGTGTAATCAAAAGTACCTATGCGACAATTTTCAAATATTGATGGATATTTTCTTATTAACATTATAATAAAGTAAGTTTAAAATTACATAAAACCTAAAACTATGGAATGATGACCACGCTTAGAAAACCGACTAGATGTAGTTATTTACATTTAACCAATACATTTTTATCCTATATTTATTAGTATTTATTTTAAACTTTATGACAACATGATAAATTTTGATGATTAAATTCGTATGTTCAACGAATTGTTATATTATCATTTTTATATACATCTCTTCAATTACATTAACAATCTTGGCTGATATACATACAATGCTTATATAAATAAGTCAGTGCCTATCCACTAATGAGTGACAAGACAAGTATAGTGTAGGTTACTGTAATATTTATAACGACATTATGCATCTAAGTTTGTTTAATGAATGGCGACGATTGTACCCACCTCCGTAAGAACATGTACCATTCTTCATTCCTTTTACTTATACATTACTACTGCGGCTCGCACCAATCTATAAAAATAAATAATCTATGCACATCTTTATAATATAGATAAATATCTTCTATTGTTTATTTTAACACAATAAATCAAGTCCTCAAAATTATGATTCTCTATTAATTTTCATAACGCTAAACTTTGAATAAGTTAACAATAGAAAATTTTAATTTGCGTATTTGATATAAAAATCTAATACTATCTACTTGGCTGAAAGACATATTGAAGTGATAATTACATGTGATGTAACAATAAGAAAAAAGATCATTAATATTCTTTTAGAACCTCTAAATGTTTCTTTGGTATTAAGTATTTGGTATGGTAACGAATTACTTTTTTTCAACATTATGAAACGATAACTGGACTGGAAATCCAATAGCAAAAACTTAATTACAATATCAGACATTGGTGCAAAATTTGGCTAATAGATACATAATTAAATAGTATAACAAAATTTGAAATATCTCTACCGACATAATTCTGTTGCTAAGAAATTTCTTTTGTAAAATTCTGTATATCAAAAATAATTTACAATCCGTACAAAACCATGGAACCGAAATGTTACATTTAGCGAATTCACTATTTCATTTATTTTATTGTCTAGAGTATATACAGTTTCACTTGGGCGCGTCTTTGTTTTGTTTCTTTATGCGCAACGACTTGCTTCGGGGTTCTAGACCGAGCGGGAGGAGTCCTCCGGAGGTCCGTTCCACGCAGAGGGAGTGGCCTCGTTCCCGGACCGGGATCGGGTTGCTGAGGAGGAACGAGGAGGAGCTCATGGGCACCTCGCTGTACCCAGAGGCGTCGCAGACCCTCGCGATTTCGCTCCTCAGTTCCGACGCCTCCATTGACGTTACGTCGTCCGAGTCACTTTCATCATCCTCTATATCTACCATCCTGAAAAGAATACGATTAAATAAGTATATTTCATGTACAAGATCGATGAGTACGGTTGTACATACGATCATTCGAAAATTCATCAGCCATTTTGGAAAAGATTTTCTAGCAATTGGATTTAACACTTTTCTCATGACGTATCAGATAGCTGTTGTGATAGATCAAGATTAATTTCGCTTCGCATGGCGATGGCAGGATCTATTATAGTTTTCGCGTGCAGCTACAATATATGAGGTAATTCGCATAGCTTATGTTACTTTACCAACCTTCCCTCGATTTTATTGATCCTTTGTTTAATTTTTTCCTGTTCTTCTCCGACGTCGGCTAGCAAACCTTGCAAGCGATTGTTAAGGATTTCCACGGTTGTTTCAAGCTTGTGCACCGTTTCCTCTAAGCTCTGTTGTGTGGTTTGGGCATTTTCAAAAACATTTTCATCCAATAGGCCATCCTGAAATACCAAACAAATGGTTCTGATGGGTGATGCATGAAAAATTTTGATTTTTTTTCTATGCTAATATTGTAGCATCAATAAATTAAAAGTAAATTAATATTAATTGTATATTTACTTTTCGCAGTAGTTGACATCCTCGTTCCGTAAGGGTCGCTCTGGCATCAGGATAATCGGCTAAAGCTTCCCATAAATCCCTTTTTGCTAAACAAAATAAATCTGAGTATCCCAAAGCCCTGACGTTAGCCGTACGACGATTACCCGTACGGTTGCCAGCTATCTCTAAAACGCTGACTTCTCCAAACACAGAACCTGCGCTCAGTGTGGCCAAAACAGTTTTGCCATCATCTGCGACCACCTGGAGCCGGCCTCGCTTCACAATATACATCTCTTTACCTACATCACCTTTCCTGCATATGTAATCACCAGGACTGAAGACTTGAAGCCTCAATTTCAATACTAAAGCTTCCAAAAGACCAGGCTCACAGTCCTGGAAGATTCTTACTTTTCTCAGCGTATCTAAGTGCACTCGAATAGCAATCTCTGCTTTTAATTTATCGGGCAAAGATGACAAGACATTTTCTTCGTCCAATGCTCCGCTTTGAGCCCAGGTGTACGCAAACCATCTTATCACTCTGGCTTCTAATTCACCGCTGACTTTTCTAAAGGCCATATATTGTTTAACGCCGTCCATTTTGTTTTGGAACTCGACCCTGGCAACGTTCATATTAGAAATCATGGAACCAATATTTCCGACAATTGTGGCAAATATCAGAACTCCAGCTAAGAAGTCCGCGACGACGAACAAATATTCGGCGTCGATCTCTGGCTGCGGCGTTTCCCCGATAGTAGTAAGAGTTAAAGTGGACCAATAAAAGCTGTAGATGTATTGATGCGCAAGGCTCTCGTTACGGGCGCCAGTTAGATTGTAAACCCAATTATCACTCCCGAATCCTATAGCGTAGCTTATAGCGAAGTATAGACACGCGTTCCAGTGTATGAGAACAAGTATTGCCATGACAACCTAAAATAAAAATAGAATTTAATTAGATTGAATTTTGACTAATATTACAAAAAAATTGGTGTTAGTGAAATCTTAGATGGAGGTGAGTATAATAAAATAATAGTGATTATACATATTCGACCTTGCATATCCTGAACGCGTTCGGATAACTTGTTGCGGTCTCGGTGCGGTCGAACCACTCCCACATTCGGGGCAAGCGAAATAGCCGATTCAGTCGCACAATAACAGGGCACGGCAAACGTTTCTGAAACAGCCAATATTGACACTTTAGTAATAACAAAGTCAAGAAACGCTCCGTTGGAATATTTCGCGGTTAAGTACCTACACGGTTGCGGTATAAGATCATGATAATTACATTCGTTATACTAACTGAGTCACAGGATCCGGGCCTCCACCAGTAATATGCTATGTCGGTTGGTAGTAGCGACATCAAATCATATCTCCAAGAATCAGATTTTAAGTAATGCCGCCTAAGCATTTTTGAGTCTTTCACCATAAGGCCTTGTTCAAGGTAACCTGTGGAAATAAGGTGTTATTACAATTCTGACACTAAATTTAATCTGTCTGATAACTACTGAAAAAAAAATCTTAAAAGTAAAAGCATAGTAAAAAGTCGCACTGCTGTACATAAATTGTTCAAAAGCAATTTGCCAAAAGACGCATTTTGAAATCACTCCCTCACGCATTACTAATATTGGTGGATGACAATCTATCAAAAGTAGTATCGAATCGCGTCAGATCGGTCACAGTGCAATATTTGTACGGAAAGCCAACTAGGCAGGGTCGAATGTTTGTACACGCGTTAGCTAAATTTGATGACGCAAGGCGCGGCTTGGCGTGTGGGTGTCAAATTGTTGATTTGTGGTGCTCGCTCAAAAGCAATACGCGTAACTCAGTCGTGTAGTATCGATCACAATAGTCCTTATGGGACATTGAGCATGAACATCTAGTGCTTCTCGTTTAGGTTCTGATTATAGTTTCGCTTTCGTGATCATCTCAATGGTGTGGGTACCGTTTGACATAATAACCTGAAGTAAAAATGTTTCCAATCATTGTCTGTAGCAAAAGCAAGCATTTTCATTGAAATGTAAACATACTAATATGTGAAAACAACATGTAGTGTCTCATACAGCACCAATACAATTCGCTTAGCGATACGTACGTAGTAAGAAGAATCGGCATTAGAAAACAAGTGACTGATGCTGAAATTACGATGTGGTTTTACGAATAATGTGTAGTAACAAACAACTCTTACCTTCATGTACATGTATGACAGTATCGACTAGATAGATGGTGTCGCACAGGTAGTCCATTACGAACCACAAGTACGTGAGATTGTCCAGTTCCCAGAAGACTGCTCGTCCGATCACAAACACCATATTATACAAAATGGCGAGTGACACAACGGCCAACCACTGGAGAGATTAAAAATTAATTAATTGTAGTAAGTAATAGGTACCTAATAATACCTAAGGTATCGTACCATTTATAAAATACACTACGAAATAGATGTCTTATACTAAATAGTCGAATATTTTACTCTACAATTCATAGACAACTTGTAATTATGGCTTCACATTCATACAAATATCAAACAAAATAGGACTGAATTGAACTGTAATTTCAAACATAAAAAAAATTACCTACATATTTGGAGTAGGTACGTAAGTTTTCAGCATGGATAAACGTCCAATTCAGATTCATGAAATATGATATTGAGCCTCAATGGCGTGTTCATAAAAGTATAAGAAAAATATTTTAACCAAAATTAGGTTGGGAAAGGACGTTCGCAAAACATGCCTCTGGTGATGGATCGGCTTGCCGAGAGACTTCAAATGGGATTTCCATTTGAATCTAGCTATTGTGGGAGCTTTCTGAATACTTATCTTTTGTAAACACATTTTTTCAATAGGTTTTTTTTTAAATAGGTACTTTCAAAATTGTTTACCTTAACTATCGTAATTATAGCAAATTGTTCCTATGTTGGTTGGACGGATAAAATTATGGTATCATCGTTCTAGTTAAGACAAAGCTCGAACAAATCCTTCAGGTATTATGGGTTTATAATGATGATCAAGCAATGTTTTGTTTAGGCAATGAAACAAAAAATAAATAACAAATATATATCTGGAACGTTTATACACACGGTCAACTACACCAAAACTTTGAACTATGGGCATCAGAGACTGATACACATACACATATATGTATATATATTTATAAACACATACTTTAATACATAATTACACCCAGAAACGGAAGAAACACCGATGTTCATCAAACAAATATTTGTCCCGAGTGGGAATCGAACCCACGACTCTTAGAACCGCCAGGCAGGGTGACTAACCACTGTAAAACATCAAATGTTGTTAACAATTCAAACTTACATGATAATGAGCGGGCAGAGTAGGATCAAAGGCGAGTTTCAGTCCGCAGAGCAGCTTCGACCTTTTGGCCTGGTACAGCGGTTCTTCAGGGTCCGTGAAGGTCTGCACAGCGAACTTGTCCAGGAACCAGTCCGGGGGCTTGGCGCGACCCTCGCCGCTGATGCGGTAACGGATGTTCCTCGTCAGCCGCGAGAACTGCCTTTGGACCCAGTTGGTGCCCGTGTTCACCTCATTTACCGCCTGATGAGAAAAATGTAGGAATTAAAATCGGCCAAATGCGAGTATGTCTCGCGCAGGAAGGGTGTACTAACATCTATAATAGAAAATCATGTTTGTTGTGTGAGAGCTCCGTTTTTATTTTTACTTTATTACTATTTCATAATTTTTTTTGAGATAGTATACAAGTAAATATTCTGTGAAAATTTAAGAGTTTATCTGTTACCGTTATTAATATTCAGTAAAAAAATACGAAAAATTGCGGACGTTTAATTTTATAACTTGTGCAACTATCATAGTTTTGAATGATATAATGTATTAACATCACAACTAGTGATAGTACTCCCATAGAAGAAGCCTAAAACCACTCGTTCTAATACTCAAATAAACATTATAAATGACACACCAAGACACGGGACATAAAGTTCATCAAACAAAATACCTATTTGTCCCAAGTAAGGTTCAAAACTTACGACTCCTCAGGGCCTACCATGAGTTGGCTATCGTAAACTTACGTACGTTAAAAACCTATCGAGTTGTTTTTTTCATATGGCCGATTGTAGTTCTTCGCGTAACCACCAGGCGGCGCTGTACATGTTTTGCATAGACATATTTACGTAGTCGATATCGAGCGCGTAAGTTTTAAACTCATGGTAACCCCACTCGTGTGTTTGAGTACGGAATACCTACAATTACCTGACAAATGCAACTTCTAGTATTAGGTTTCATAATGATATACCTACCCTATCTACAGATATTTATTCCTGGCTGGCATCTATATGGCAAAGTCACGAATCGTTAACCCTGGAGTTTGAAGGGCACATTTTAAAAATTAATTAACCTTCAGAAGTTGTTTTCCGACAACAAGCAACGATTTGGGAGATAGAATAATAAATTAAGAAGAAGCAATTCAAATCAAATATTCGTCATGGTATCTTCAGTGCCAATATAGTGCACAAACAATAGCTGGAAATTAGATGATTTGGGTAATATTGTTGTCCTTTAAGTATTTTGGTTGCAGTAACGACCTTATAATAAAATCTTTATGGGCTTGTTCTGAGCGGGATTTAATACGAGGCATATCTTGGTACTAAACTTAGGTATGCATTTAGCGTAATAAATAATTTCTCATAAGGGTGTCCTGAGTATACCCGAAGCGTTATAAAATAGATATTATTAGGTTAAGTAACATGGGAATATAATTAATAACCGTGAAGGAAAGCTATTGACGATAAAGATATTTCAAAAAGTGGTCCTAAAAATTGGTTGTTATTTAAATTAATATTTTTACGAGTAGCATATAATACTAAATCCATAATATTTTTTGTCCCTAAATTCATTGACAATCTGCTGAGATAGTGCAGCCACACACTTTACGTAACCGGTATAGATCTTTTGAAATCCCTCTAACGTTTGTGTTCTTCCTCAATAAAATATTGGATGCACAGTGGTTTTTGTTGATGGAAACTAATATAACTACGTTCAAAAATGATAATTGGGACTTCATAGACCCAAATATTTAGATCCCATTTAACACAAAAGTCTTATTTGTACACAGGATATTACCGCTGAGTATA
The DNA here is from genome assembly GCA_039566165.1 of Maruca vitrata. NCBI lineage: Eukaryota > Metazoa > Arthropoda > Insecta > Lepidoptera > Crambidae > Maruca > Maruca vitrata. The sequence continues at coordinate 7,317,912 of CM076911.1, forward strand.
TTATTTTGTACATTAAGCGGAAATATCCGGTTCGCATATCCAATTCACGCTTACACGTATATTAAAATTCTCTGTGTTGGATCTGTGTCCCCACATAGAGCCACATGAGCCATAAAAGGATAGGGAAGGAAACCCTTCTCGTGAAAAACCAAACGGAGACAACGAATAATAACTTGTGATACATACATATATACATACATAAAATCACGCCTATTTCCCAGAGAGGTAGGCAGAGATCACTTCGTACCGTGTGCTACGGTTCTGGCACACCACTTTCGCTTCATCCACATTCATCAACCTATTTATGCACGCTCGTCGATTACAGGTACTTTTGATTTGACCTTTCTTTAAGATTTGACCTATTTGGTTGTTATGACGTTTGTTACATATCCTATCCGTATATCAGGACTACAGGAATGTTATTACCGTCTATAAAAATATCTCCATTGGTCTTATACAGTCTAATACACTCTAATACACACATTTTTTAAGGTGTGATAGCCATTCGCCTGGGTTGTGAGCCATCCGCTCCCCCGCAAGTCCGTAGATGATGACGAGGCTACTCCAAACTATGAGCTTAACTCAGTTCGAAAAAAAAGTGTATTTAACAATCCTGCGCTTGTCCGATTGGCGAACCGTTCCATCGATATCATTATTCATTAACATCACACACTGTTAATAAAACGACTTCCTCACAATACCAGTATTTCCTTCACATTCGGAAACTAAATATCCCGGACATATTCGGTTTTCTAATGTGTGTGACCGTGACAATTTAAAGTGTTATATTTCCTTCACAGCTGATTCTAGAATACATTTGCATTCTACTACGTGCAGTCACCAAGAGGGTGAATCGGTAGTGCACATGGCTATGGGTACTTTTATGGAACGTGTAAGAGACCATTTGAATATGGCGAGAGAATTTTAATGAGCGTCCTTTGATATATTTGACTCGTCATTGAATTCGCCATTAAACCTTACGTAAAACATTTGTTGTACGTACGTACGTACTATCGTATATTTTTAAGCATAAGTCAGATAATCTTACTCATAATCTCACAATTTTAATAGTCTATAAAATAAGTTAATATATCCAAGTTCAATGATCAGCCTAAATTTGTAGGACGTAATTGTAGTACAAGTATGCGCGCACATATAAGTGCACTCTCTGTATCCTCACTATCATAGTTCGGTGAGACGGTAATCCGACATGACTGATGAGAGATCAAGCACAGGACCACCGGCTTAACGTGCTTTCGCGCGTGCATTCGGCAACATCCTGGCTGCGAACTTAGCAATATGGCTCGAACCGAAGACATCTCGGTCCATCGATCAAATAGATCAAAGAAGCAGTTAAAACACAATAGTGACGAATCATTTGACGGACTTTCGAAAGAATAGAAATATTAGAATAAAAGGTATCCAAAGTCTTTCTTGGAGAGGCCTATGTCCAGCAGTGGACAAAAATGGGCTGATGATGATGATGATGATGATGAAGTCGTTCTATCCAATGAATATATAAGTGTTCAGAACAAAAATGATTAAATAATGGACCATTTCTAGAATGATGTCTGTAACTCTATGGGAAAAGCAATAATCAATCACTTACTTAGGTTTAACTACTGCCTAAAATTTCCATAGGAGCAAGATTTAAATATTATTCTTAATTACTCCCCACTACATTAATTCAATAAACATGCCATTAAAATGCAAACACTCACAATTTATGACATCAGAGGCATTGCTATAAGCGAATGTATTTGTTATATCAATGTACTTAGGTACATAATGATATTACACGGTTTGTTTGGAAAGTAGTTCATTAGCGGACGATCGATGCGAGGACTACGTATCGTTTGTTGTTGGTAATTAGCCATTACCATCATTCCGCTAATTATAAACGAAGGTGACTATCGAACCGAATTTTGCAGGTTGAAAGATCATGCTAATTGCGCATTGCAGAAATGTGCGGACAATTTGAGCCGCTGAAACGGGCTTGATGATACACGAGTGGAATATATTTTCATATAAAGAGCTGTTATTATCGATGAGCGTTTGCATGTGCATTGCACAAGAACTAACATTTTGCTTTTATTGACAAGCAACTTTAATAATGATCTCCGCGCCCCCGCAAGTCCAGTGATTATGACGAGGCTACTCCAAGCCATCATCGTAAGTAAGGAAAAGAAAAACTAAAATAATTGATAGAATCAATCTAGTACAGCGTTAAACCTGAGTTAAAGATAACAAAGTGGCTTTTATCCAAAAGAAATAAGATACCTGTATGTATGTGTAAGATGTCTATCCAAATTAACAATATTTCAACTATACATTGCCATCGTAGAATGATATTTAGAATATTTTATAGTCGTTATTACAATGGATTAGGGTTCACATATCGCCATAATAAAAGCCGGTGTGTAGAATATAACATCACAAGTAAGTCCACTAAGCTCATCGTAGATCTAGAACGCTCCAATAGAAATGCGGTTTGTTTATTTATTATATGTGTATGTATGTAATGGAATTCAATAAATGTTCCCAGTACATATAATTGAATTCCATTTCTAAAGCACTCTAGAAGAGCAATCGAGGCTAGCCGCGTTTTGTTTAGCCTAGACTCGAAGATTTCATTGCGAAGACTATTTAGTGTCGCTGTAATTAGTTTTCTCCTTTGCCGCTTTTATTTATCCGCTGACCAAGGTTTATGGACTTTTTAAATTAAGATTCCACTATCGATACCATTATTGGATTTACTTATAAAGACGAATGTTCTTTTGAATCCCGTGAACTTTATTGTGATTAGGTACGAGCAATAAAATTGTTCTAAATATTAGTCTATAGGGGTCTACACGCGTTATTAGGAGTAGCAAATTACATAGCTAATATTTAGTGTAATGGAACGCGAAACTGTAAAATCATAAACAAAATTATTGTTGTAATAAAATACTGTATAGGCACTGTTCTTTAAAATAATTAAGTTAATGATACAGGTTAAGAAAAAAAGTAATATTCACGGAATAAAACTAATAACACGGATTAAACGTGCGTGTATTGTTTTTCTTAAGTTATTGGTCTCTACATAATATGTTGAGAATAACCATACACGCGAGTTTAATCCGTAAAATTAGTTTTATTTTATTTCAAATGCATAGTATTCGTGTAAACAATAGACAAAACTTAATATTCACCGGATGAATTTGATCTTATTTCAACCTTTCGAGCACTGTAGACAAATCTTATTAGATAGCACTTCCCTCTTTACTGTATTTACTATCTGTCTTATTTATTTAAACCAAAGGTTAAAATCGTCACAGTTTAAATACAAGAGGATGACAATCTTTAGAAAATAAACTGATTAATTGCCAGGTGTCTTCGAGAAAATATAATTTGAGAATTAATTCGCAAGTACTCGGGACTCTACCAAAACGATGAACTAAAACAGAACGAAAGCACGACAGCCTTTTTGTTTTTAACATTAGGCTGAAAGATTTTTAGTGACGCGAGAATAGTTTAAACACACAAAAAGTTATATTTTCTAGTCTTCAAAAAGATTCTACTTACCGATCCCATGCTGTTCAAGCCAATCTTGTGAATAGTATAAACCGGACTCATTTTCGATTACTGCCACAAGCCTACGTTATAACCTCATTCACCACTTTTATTACATTTTGTACACCACCGATGTCCATCACACAAAGTCTTCAAAACAAATGGAGTCATTAAGACCAGTCGTCAAATAGTAGAGATCAGTATCGCAGTAATTGTTAGAAGGTTGGGTCACGATACTCAGTTAGCACGAACTTCAATTAAAGGAATTTAGTTAACACGACAACTAATAGGTATGAGAGGCGAGTCTCCAATTAAGATGGATCTGTGTGTGCGAGTGTTTGTGGTGTAATTGATTGCACTGAATTGCCCGTGGATGGTTGGTGCGACAGTTGACTCTGGAATGAGCGTTTGGACCGAAATTAATAGTTAGTCTGTGCGTGTTCAAGGTGGCACCATCGAAACAATGGGCCATGAGAACGACGCGACTTCCCTGTGCGGGTCGCCGGCTCCGCCGTAATACTGCCGCCGGACCTAATATGTGTAATTGCCCCCTTTAAACTTGATGTATTAACTTGATCGTGTTCCGATGTCTAATCACAATTACCACTATTGGTGTTTGTAAACGTTTTAGGTTAATTAATTTTTCCAGTTATTAAACGATTTGCGTTCGCCTACGGATTTTTAACGAAGCATTAAATGCTAAAACTAATTTTGTTGAGGTTTGTGTTATGAGGTGTATCAATGTAACTTGCACTTACTTTCCGATTTCAATAGTTGTGCAAACATCTCCACTTTTGGTTGATGTTAGTATTAAAAAAAGCTAACGAAGAAAAATAGGAACTAAAATAAATTGTAACAAGAGAGAAATTGAAAGAAAAAGAAACAGAAGTGAAACCAATCTTCCAGAGCAATTTAGTAGTTGTGTTCCAGAGGACATAAGTACAGCTTAGCTGGTGCGCTCATAGACTGAAAATTTTTCTTTTTTTAATAAAACTTTCTTCACAGCGAGTTAGTAATACTTTTCTTGCTTGTTACTTCACTGCAGAAATGCTTAACTATTTCCAGCTCAATGCGCCGTTACCTTTGCTTGAAATGTTGAGTAAATTTATACTTATATTTGCTTGTATAGAGAAGATTTGTAAATATAAATATTAAACATTTTTAGTTTTAAAAACACTAAAAAACAAGCTTTTATAGATGCACGTAAAAGTCAAAAATAAATTACGGGTCGTTCAAGTTTCTGGGTTAAAGTGTAATATATGTGCTTTTAATTATAATATTTGATTGTAAAACCGTGGGTTGCTAAAACTGGAAGATCTTTGGATACCTTGCTGAGACATAAAGTTTTGCGATGTTTCGGGAAGCAGGTTACAGAGATGCGCGCTCTAACTAGACTTGCAGCGTGACTAGTAGAGGCTCTACATTAAACAGTCTGTTGAAAGTACCAGTCAACAGTGGCAAAATGTAGAGTTCTTGTTCGTGTATTTGTTAACAAGAAATATAATTTTGAATGGCGATTAACACACGGCACCGCGGGCCATCGCCGGGCAGAGACCGTAAAAGCGAGGAGCATCGCTCGACCGCGCTGTCGGACGATCGTTTATTCAACGGATTTAATAGAAGCTAATGCAACTTGAGTTCTGCTTAACAGCCAACTGCGGCGGTGTGCGGAGCCGTGTGTTATTCGTCTATAACCTAACAATTGCACTTACCTCTTCAAAGGGTTGGATGCCGTCTTCCAAACGGTTTCCCGGCCGCATGTGCAGAGGGCTCAGAGGGGTGGTGACGAAAGGTTTTTTGATGTACGAGAACCCTTGGTTCTTGCTCATGCTTTGCGAACCGAGTCCCGAGGGTCCGGGTAGCGGTCCCGTCGAGTTCGACAATGTGAATACTTTGCCATCGCGGTATCTAGAACAAAGACATATCCAAATTTATATAACTCAAATGTGACTGTCTGACATAGTGATCTATCAACGCACAGCCCAAACCACTGGACGGATCGAGCTGAAATTTGGCATGCAGAAAGATGCTATGACGTAAGCATCCGCTAAGAAATGATTATCCGAAGCAAAGTGAGGGCAGGTCACTAGTCTATTATAAATACATTTATATTAAGGCGCCCGACCAATTTCATCCATGGCGGCAGATTTCAATTGAGTTCAGCCAAGTGCGCAGGACATATTGTAGCGCGCAAACACAAGTGCACTGTCTATTTCCTAACTCTCATAATTCGGTGAGACGGTTAACCGACATAACCGATGAGAAATCGGGCGCAGGACCACCGGCTTAACGTGCTTTCCGAGATACGGGCGTTTAACCGCCAACTTCCCCAATTCCCTCCGTGCTGAGTTATTTCATTACACAAAAACTCACATATTTTATTCCCGGACTCGATCCGGGAACCTCTCGGTCCTTACGCAGCGCTTGCTACCAATAGACCAACGAGGTAGTTAAAAAAGAAATAATACCTAGTTATACATATCTGGGACATTTCCACACACGGTCAGCTGACCCCAAACTAAGCAAGCAGAGCTAGTACCTTGGGCATCAGAGACTGATATACACTCATAGATATTTATAAATACATATTTAAATTCATATTCACACCCAGACACGGCACAAACACCGATGTTCATCACATAAATATTTATTCCGAGTGGGAATCAAACCATGGGTATCCAAACCGTGGGTAAATTGAATTTTTTATAGAACTTGTAATTAATAGGTACCAAAAAAATTTAAACCTTTTTTTTCCTTACTGTCATACGATGATGGCTTGGAGTAGTCTCGTCATCATCACCAGACTTGCGTGGGAGCGCATGGCCTTTACCCCTAAAGTAGCCTCGTCTTTTAACGATAACGATTATACATAAACCTTAACCCCTAAACTCAATAAACCATTAATCGTCATCTTCTTCACAATGCTTACAACAGTTTTGAAACAGTATTTATTATGCTCCAGATCAACAATGAGTAAAGAACATTTCATAAAGTAAACTAGTTCTCATCTCATTACGTATTCATGAATTGATTTACAATGATGCTCTTGAGTTTTATATCCTTGTATTATCGTAAAGGTAATTATTGGTACTTAAGTTAGTACTTATTCTGAATAATAATGAACTGTATCGAAAGTACTTTATCCTACTCTATTTATATTGATATCGTACTTTTTACTAAGACTTCACTGTCCTATCGTCCGTACTGAACCGCGATAGCTAGGCTACTATTTATAACTATAACTCTTCTAAAAAAATATTAAAGGCGGTTTGCATACAAATCGCGACCGACTCGCACTTGGTTGATTTTTAATTTTACACCACATGCTTTATCTGCTCCCGTGATAAGTAGCTTAAGCACTTATGTGCTCATATTCACACCCAGACATTCCTACTGCTACTTAAAAAGTTTTCTACCACGTTTTACACATGGTCGGTCTATTAAAAGTTAGACCCGCGTCCTATGTGGTTCCGTAGAAACATTTATGTAAATGAAGCTCCATTTCAACATTTCCATACCAGCAAGGCCTATATCTTTTTAAGCAAGTTTTAAAGTAGGATAATAGAATTTCCTACTTTATTACCGAATTTTATTTTAATTAAGACCATTAATTGTTCCCAAATTTTTAGTTACGTAACTACGAGTAGTATAATACTCGTAATCGGTAGATATAGGTATAGAATAGAATATTGATTTGCAACATGTTCTTAACCTAGGTACAAAAACATGACCCTGTAAGGGTGTATGCAAAACTTATAAAACTAACTTAACTTATACAAACTTACAAATTTTAAAAGAAAGATTCAATTAAATCTCTTATATATCAGAAGATACAAACAATACTATGCTATGCTCATCATAATAAACTATGTGTCAATTCATGCGTACAAAAGCTATTTTAGCATTAAAAATATATATTTTTTTGTCACTATAAGCTTTTTAGGGATATCTTGTTCACTACCAAGTTAAAGACGTCTCTCAGGAACAACACAACAGACGCGAGTAATGAGGTGTGTCAACAACACCAGCTAGGAGGGTGATCTACTAACGACGCGAAACATCTTTTGATTGATACATAAAAACGTTAACTAACGATGATTGCATTATTATATTCGAATATTATATTTAAGTAATATCTATATCTAATAGTATCGTCATAACGCCTCGTTGGTCTATTCACTATTGGTAGAAAGCGCTGCGTAAGGACCGAGAGACCCCCGGTTCGAATCCGGGCAAAATTTGTGGGAGATTTTCTGTAATGAAATTACTCAGCCCGGAGGTAAGAAGTTGGCGGTTAAACGCCCGTGTCTCGGAAAGCACGTTAAGCCGGTGGTCCTGCGCACGATCTCTCATGTCGGATTTCCGTCTCACCGTATTATGAGAATAAAGGAATAGAGAGTGCACAAGTGTGTTTGTATTATATACCGTGACATTTTAGTGGTTGTTTTCCCGTGGCAGAACGATTTGCCTTTAGTAAAACTATCGAATCATGCAAATAATTCCTCGAAAAAAAAATTTTTTTTTTCACATTTTCAAAATAATAATTTTCCAACTCGAAAACGAGAGAAGCTATCGTTCTTTTATGAAATGTGACGTAATCAGGTACTGCTTGCCGGATGAAATCGATGCTTAAAGCTGAAGAAGCTCGACACCCTAAGTCATAAAGCGGTTCGAACGTCCTTTCGAGTTTCGGTTAAACCTTTCGTAAAACCGGCATTTATTGATTTTAACAAAAAAGAACTGCACAAATCTATTGTACTACTAAGATAGAATCATTTTACTGCGGGAAAACAACCACTAAAATTTCACGGTGTATGTCCTGCGCAGTTGGCTGATCTCAATTGAGATCGACCACCATGGCTGAAATCGGTAGGACGCCTTAGTATTTTCATCATCAAAATCAGCCCGTTTCTATCCACTCCTGGATATAGGCCACCCTAAATGCTCGCCACTTCTGTCTATCTTCGACTTTGGATGCCTGAATTCAAATATTGAATAAGCGATAGCTGTGTTTATTGATTTTACACATTACACACTTCATTAGAGTACCTATTAATTTATTAAAAATAACAATCTTCATTCAAGTTTCTTATTTGGGTGGTAGATATTGCGGACGAAAACGATGTTTTTATCATTTTGGCTGTAATTCGGAGGTCGAGATGTCTACTTGTTAGCTCATTAATCTGTTACTAGTTAACCCAAAAAACAAAAGTTCATCACATTGTCATGAACGTTTTTACCATATGGCGATCGAATCCACGGCTCTTGGAAGTAGCCAAAGTGCTCCAGACCAGGCAGAGTATTTTTTTTTTATATTAGGCTAACAAGATAGCCTCACTCCAACTGATGGTAAGCGGTAGTGAGATCCATATATGGTTATAGTCAGGGGCGGACCGTCACTTATTGGGGCCCTGGGCAGAAAGGCACGAAGCCGATATCGCTAGTGGTGCGTACTTGTTCATGACAAGGGGTAAACATCAATACTTGGGGGCCCTCTACACTTATGGGGCCCCGGGCTGCAGCCCAAATAGCCCATATGGACAATCCGCCCCTTGGTTTAGTCGTAGTTCGATTGATAACGATCGCATGGTCTGGTAACTCCCTTGCTTCTTCTACCAAGCCATTCAACTTACGTATACAAGTGGTCGTCCGCGTTGGCTGAGGAGTTACGCTTGTGCAGGGAATGCCTGGAGTCGCCCCGAGCCGCGGCGATGATGTACGCCCACATGACACCGGCGCGCACTGCCCACCATCAGGGAAGACTGGGAACAAGGATATAATCATCATCAGTCATACGTACCTACTGTTGGGGCACTGCCTACCCTAAACTGGGGCGATCAGACCGCGTGTCAACTACACTGGAGTGCTATGTGGGAGTGTATAGCACCAGTACCTTTACCATGAACTCAGGTCCACAATGTCTAATCCGGTATGGTGTCTGTATGAAAGGTAATAGAGGATTGAAAGCAGCACAGCCGGGGTTTAACTATAAGGGTCAAAAGTCTCGGCGCGATCATCACCCGTAAACGTGGTGGGCGAAAACCGCAAGACAGGCGGTTGCAAGTATAGTGCACAGGCAATACAATCAGTTGAGGACTTAGTTCCGCCAATCGACCCCAGAGATTGCGGGAGTAAACCGCAGAGGCTGCGGTTTCCGCGGCCCGTGGTTTCTTGCCCGCAAACCAACCGCGTATGCTGCAAGCGAACACCGTGTCGAGAGTTTCTTTTTTGTTTTTTACATATGGATCTGCAAACTACGTACTTAAGCTGCGGAAGCCGCAACCGCTCTGACCCTAACAAACCCCTCATGCGCGAATCCATTTCGCACTTGGCCGGTTTTTTTTTACTTTAATTATTACTTAAGATTATTTGTACGAAAATCTTTACAAATATTATAAAAGCAGTACACATTAATAGTAATTCTGTCTGTCTGATACACAATACATAGTTCAGGGCCTCAGAGGAGACAAAGGCTACTTATGTACCGACTTAAGGGATAAGGGAAGCAAGTCCTAAATAACATATATACATAAAATCACGCCTTTTTCCCAGAGGGGTAGGCAGATATCACTCCAGCCATGTGCTACGGTCCTGGCACACCACTTTTGCTTCTTCCAAATCCATCAACCTCTTTATGCATGCTTGTCGAATACGCCTTCTTTTGATTTTACCTCACTTCGAGATTTTACCTATTTGGTCCTGGAAGGTCTTTCTTGTATCTAGGTTTTAAGTTTATCCAGGAAAGGAAATATCGACAGGCGAAAACCCCCTCTCGATATTTCCTTTCCTTAATAAACTTTTTTTTCTATTATCTATTATATTACATTGTACTATAACTACCCTAAAACATATTCGCAGAACCAAGCTTCCGAACGCAGGTGAAGGCTCACTGCACTATAATATCTCGCGTAGTTGACATTATCCGCGGAGATAGCCGTGACCTGGAATTCGGTTAGGAGCACATAACATTAAGAGGGGAGAAAAGCTCGCATCCTTGTGTTGTGAACGAATCGTTGAAGTGGTATGATATGTCGAAGCCTAAGCGCTGTTCCGATATACTAGCGGACGCCACCGTATACGTGCGTGGAGTTTGTGATCGTTATATTTTGTAGTTTTGTGTAAAAGTGTAACAAACACATGTACATCCATTCAGACAAATGTGCAATTATGTGCATTCTCCTTTCAACCTCCTCAGACTGTTTTTTATTAAAATGTTCTAAGTAAATATGTAAAATCCGTTATTAACTGTAAATTTATAATTATGCTTTGTTTATTACACATGAGAGCTGTGGATTTTGAATAAATACAAAATAAGAAAATAAATAAAACTATGTTTCGCATTTCTGATATAAATCGACCGAACACAAATGCATACATTTAACGTAGGAGTAGGCAGGCGAAAATCCCAAACTGCGTGCACTACGCGCTGTATGCGGTGCTGTCGGTATGGACACTTAACTTAAATTTTGAGACATGCCGGAAGGTGTTATTGTATATTCGTCACATTTTGTATTCCATACATTGTGATTAAATTCGTCATTTGAAGACAAATGTTGTAGTTTTCAAGTAAATTCGCTATTAACTGACGAATAATGTATGAATGACGAATATACAATAATCCACTGGAAGCAATGTGTCAGCCGTGACTGTTCGCCTAATGGAGACGCGCCCTAAACCATTATTAAGTTTAGGCTGGTCTTTGAAATTGGTCGCCATAGGCGAAATCAGTAGAACAACATTAGTCTTACTACGTTAATAAAAAATATTTCATTCGTGCAATCCCTAAGGTCTCCGGGTAAATATCACTTAAAAAAATAATCCAAATAGATGTTGATGAATCGGAGAGTTCGAAGAGTTCATGCCAAGCACAGTACCCCACAGTAAATGAACGATCCATCAGAGAAATATGTTATCTCTTTGTTAAAATGTGACCTTTATCAAATATTTGCTGAGATAGAGTTGTGTAATGTGTAGGTACTCAATTTCTTTTGCTAGAAAATGTTTATTCACTTAACCTTACTTACATTATAAATGCGTTAGTAATTTCTGTCTGTCGCGTTTTCACCGTTTTACCTAAATGAGGGATTGAAGAAGGACATAAAATACTTTTTAACCGATTTCGCAGTTAGGGGTGTAATGTATATAGGATTAACAACACTGCTTAAACAAATTTTATACATGTAACTGTTGTGTTTGTTTTAAAATGGACTCGTATGAACAGAGTTAGTAAGTTAGAGTATAGAAAAAGGCATAGTTAGACTTTTATTAAAAACAATAGATAGCCCTGAGAGTATTTAAAATAGCACGCGAAAAATAACTTCTGCTTTGTGAATTTAACGTGAACGAAACTGCGAGCGAATAGAGTTTGGAATAAACTGAAAACTCACGTGTAGGTATATCTTAAAACTAATGGTTACTGTCAAATACTTCTATAGCAGACACGAGCTACACCTTTGCCAAGCTGCTTCTACCGGAATGGCAGAACGTAAAATGAACGAAAAATTCTTACATTTTCGGAGATGTTATGGTAGTCATACAAACAACATACTTATCATGTTTATTGTTAGGTATGCAAAGAATATAAGGTGGCAAATGAAAGAACATTACTTATCTTACACATTACATCTCTACTATACATCAAGAGGTAGTTTAACGGATGGCTGTGGACGTAACGGACATCTCATAGTTTTTATGCAAAATGCATTCTGCAATTAGTCATAATGGAATCATCACCTTCAAAGTAACGAATGTAAATGTATAATTTATTTCGTGTATAATCCATCATGTATACCATATACCACGTTCCTAATCAAATTGAAGTGTCTTTTTGTAATATTATAATAACAAATTTTTAATAAATATATATCGGGTACCAATAACAAAACCAGAATTGAAAAAAAATGTCTGTCTGTTTGTTTCCGCTTATCTCCAAAACGGGTAGACCAATTTTGACAGGACTTTCAGTAATGAATAGCTAATTTTAAAGGGTATCTTTTTGGTCGTATCCATCATGACTGATGATCGTGGTTGATGTTCTTCATACGAGTGCGGAGGCATTTCCGCCATTGATTATAAGCTATTTTAATTAATAACTGCTGCCATGACCATTTTCACGCAGACGAAGTCGTTGGCGGCTGCTAGTTAATTATATTTCCAAACCATGTACTTAACTATATTTCCAAACCAATAGCAAGTAGGCAATTTTAATGTAATTCAAGATAGACGTGAATGTGATATTCTAGTAAATATCTTGTGTACGCCTCCTGGAATGCAGCATTATTATGGTAATATTATGTATAGATCGTATGACACAAATGATTGCGTGCCAAATAATCCAGGCGTACTCTCAAGATGCGGGATAATATTGATAGCCCGAAAAATTCATCATTTATTCACAACATCGTTATGGCGGGTTACCGAGAACGTAATTAACTTACTATAATTTCGCTTGATATTTACTGGATTGCCTAGTTCATCTTAAGAAATTGTACAGTTAAAGAATCTTCAAAGGATTAGAGAGTAATTAATCAGTTCTGTATAATTAGTAGGTTCATTCAGTTATTTACTAAGACAAACTAATTTCACACTGCCATTGGATACGTACTGGTGTAAGTTAGCGATATTAGTATTCTAAGTTCGTGGTGACATGGCCTGGCAGAATAAGCAATCTGACATAACAATGGTCAAGGCTCATCCGTCGAAGGATTTACGATATTTGATGGTGAAGATATAATACCCTATATTCATATTGTTAAATCGTTGCTACTAAAGGGTTTCTATACCTACTAGTCAATATCTACTCGTCAATAATTATTAAATGCTCGAGTGTAGAAATTAAAAGTAATCATAATTCTACAAAGGTTAATTTTTAAATCATAAGTTTATCTACTTACTATCATATCAAACAAAAAAGAAACATAGGGATTTGCAGCGGGCAAAATGTTACACTAAATTTGGCAAGCAACAATGTGATTACCATCTAACCTCTAGAACACTTGGACAGGAAAATTGTCAGATGTTATCATGGTTAAACATCAGTGCCTGGATATTACAAGTTTCCTTGTAATTTATCCTAACCGTATAATGATCGTAAATAGTAATTCCGATATAAACTCACTTGGTACAGCTCTCCGTCTGTTTGCAAACAAGAATAAATACGGAACCTTATTACTACGTCTATGTATCGGATACTAGTCTGTCTGTATCCAGAACTGCGATAGCTAGTCAGTTGTATGGTTGTTTTGTTTTGTAGATAGCAAATTAATACTCGTACATCAATTAAATAAAGAAAATAAATATTCAAAAGGGACTCTCATAGAACAAACGTGATTTTAAACGGAACTACGGAACCCTTAGTGCGCGAGCCCGGCTGAAATTTAAAAAAAAACGAATAGTATGATTGTGTTTGTTTTCTTCGCTCACTTTTCTTTCAACCTTACTCGTAGCACGAAGAAAGCTTTTCCATCATAGAGAAGTTTGAAGAATCCGTCAAGTAGGTAGGCACAAAATGTTATCAGTAACCAGATTTCCGAATTGGTCAAATTCCTGGCGGGTCGATCGGCACTTATTAGTATTCTTTGATCGTCTCCGTTCGGCTTCACCGTGACATCTGTGACTTGGGGTATCGATTATTGCGTAAACTTCTATTTTACTGTGTTGCATTTTATGGGAGTGCCAATGTAACTAATAGGTGCCTAGTTATGACCTCTGTCGAGGGTCGCAAATTGTTTGTTTATTTAGCAGCTCAGTCGAGGTCGGGCGGGGAAGACAAAGTCATTCTCACAGAGTTGATTAATTGCATGGTTGGATACATTAAGGAAAGGTGAGGTGACGTATTTTTGATTGATTGTCGGTCAGTGATAAAATAGGAAAAGTACGTCGTGCAATTTAACAAAAGAAAGGCGAAACTATTGCAAATATGCATTTTCATTTGTTGAGTTCGCTCGCGACCACGATTGGTGTAAGGGTCAATCTTGAAAGCCAAAAAAAACACTGTCCGAGGGCAAAAACTACCCATTAAGTTTAAGTTTGAATGTAAGATTTTTTTTGCTGTTTCTTTAATGTGTAAATTAAATGGGGCACAACAAAAAAGGTGTTTATTTCAGCTGAAACCATCTGAAAAAAAATTTCGAAGCCTTAATATTTGATTCCCTTGGGCTGTCCCTTTGTCATTTTTTTAACAAACCGTTAACAATTTACCTATTTATAGTCATAATTTTAAGATTTTTTGTGATTTAATAGTTAAAGGGTGAGTTATTTAATGATTTAATAAATAAACCAAGTCTGTGCCAATCACTGTTTTGTGATTACAAATTGGTTTGTGTTTGTCCGAGTGCAACGATTGATTCCCTTGGCGCGTCACTAAATGCCACCTGTCTTGCTTATATAAAAGTCTACGGCGAAGGCGTGCACATCAGCAAGTAGCTCTAGTCGCGCTCTTTACATCATGTGGAGAGGTTTCCTGCTCGACCGTTCCAAGCCGGATTTATGAAGGTTTGAATTTGATTCCCCTGGTTTTGTTTCACTAGGTCATTGATTACCCTGACCACTTTTAAAAATATTTTTTGATAATTAGGAATTTCTTAACTAGGATTAATAGTAGGGTATATAGGACTATCAATTGTTTTTATAATAATCATTGGCAAAAATCAATCCATTGAAACAAAATCGAAAGAAGATTAACTTTTCTTGACTCCCCTGGCATTGATTCCCCTGGCAAAATGCCAGGGAAATCAAAGCTTCCTTACATTATCATACTCTCATATTATGATTATAGGTTACGCACCCCAGAAGAGTCAGCCAAGTCATTCAACATCCGTTGTAGGTCCTGCAGCGTCTCTACTGACGATGTTGGTGCCTCGCCCTTTCCAGTACAGTGCCTTGAACAAATCCTCCATTGCATTTGTGAACAATTTCGGAGAGATGACGTCCCCTTGTCTTACTCCTCGCTGCAATGGTATGGGTTTTTTTGCTGATTCAATACTTGGACGGATATGGTCGCGGCTTGGTAGAGACATTTCATCACCAGGTTGTATTGCTAATCAACTTGGCATTGCTGCAGGGACTCAAGAACTGACCAGATTTCAACCGAGTCAAAGGCTTTCTCATAGTCCACAAATGCTAAACATAGGGGCTGATTACAATCTTCGGTCTTCTGTTTATATGTCGCACTGTGTGGATGTGGTCTATGGTGATGTATCCGCTCCGAAATCCAGCCTGTTCCGATGGTTGGAATTCGCCCAGTGTTTGCGCAAGATGGTGCGTGATTACTCTCCGAGACTGCCGACTTTGAAGCAGCAATGTCCCCATTCGCTGTAGTCAGCTTCGTCAGTTGGCTTCCTTCGAGAGATTTTAAGAACACCTTTGACCCCCGATTCTGTTCAATAGCTTTCTCGATTGAGAGAGTATTGTAGCACCAGCGGTCGCGTGGCATAAGTTTATTGATCTCTCGGTTGAGTGCTCGAGCTTGCAATGTAGTAGCGGGTGGGTCTTTACGTCGCTGCCTTACTAGCCTCAAAGTCTTCTCGGAAAGTTTAGACTTCCTGCCCCGGCCCCTCATGCCGCAAATCTCGATCTTTCCTCCTTGAAGACATGCATCATATTTTGATTTGATTTTTCAAGATTCTGGTTAATGTCAGTTGAGGTTTCCACTACAGCAATTCGGTTCGCCAGGTTTGACAAGAACGTTTCAGATCCTTTAATTTTCTGGAGCGGTGTAGGTCGAAGCTTAGACCTCATCAAGCGAAGACGTTTGGCTTTGAAGTCGATATTCAGAGTGCCTCGAACAAGTTGGTGATCACTGTTGATCTCGGAGACATCTCTGAATATGTGCCGCCTAACCGCCCTAATGAAGTCGATCTCGTTCTTAGTTAAAGTGTCGGGACTTTGCCACGTCCACTTCCTTTGAGGCTGCATCTTAAAGAAATAGTTCATCAAGAAGAGGTTACGTTAGAGGAAATTGACAAGTATTGTAGGGGGTCTTGGTGGTAGAGTAGAGGGCCTTCGATATGTCATCGAACATTTTCTCCACTTCATCGTCAGAGTTTCCTTGCACCACTTTGAGGCTAAGACTCTTGGTGAGCTTAATCATGCTACCCTCGAAACACTAGACATTTCCACTAAAAGAGGGACTTATTGACGCCACCTTGAGAATGTTAGTCTCGCTCGTGGAAGTACAGTAGGTGTCCTGATTCTAGGGTTATGGTGTCCTCTCTCGCTTTTCGGACAACCACAGAAAGTGCCACCTAATATTCTCAAGCTCTACCTCAAGTTGCGCCAGATGCGAGTCGAGCCGTAGCGTGCGTCCGTTATACGTCGCCAGGGTCAGTGTGTGTTGGTAGCCTCTCGTAGCCCGGGGATTCTTTGCTCCCGCCGTCCAGCCGTAACCATGGTCGCCACCATGACCAGGAATAGCGGCGCTGCCGGGAACTAGGGACCGTGGCCTTTTTCAGTATAATTTGATAGTTTTTAGATAATTATGTTGATTTGTTATAGTAGATTGATAGTTCCTTAAAGATAGATATTGTTGTTTTGTTTTTTATAATACTTCTTTTAAAATCAATAATGACTCTAAAGAACCAAAATGAAACCAAAATACTGGTAATTTTAAATAAAATAAACGATTATTCTATACAAAATGTTTTTATTTTGATTCCCCTGGCACCAAAATTTTAAAGTCATATATCTTTTTATCCAAACATGTGACAGTGATGCCTATTAGAGAAATATGTTCACAATGAGGTGTTATTTAGCCTTATGATAGTAAAAGTTTAAACTCTTATGTTTTAAAAAGTGCCAGGGGAATCAACCAAATACGTCCAATTTCAAGATTGACCCGTAACCCAGTCGAAACGTCGGGCAGTAAGTAGCTATGTAATTTGCTACTCCTAATATCGCGTGTAGACCCATAAAGACTAATTTTAATATGCATTTTATTGCTTTTGAAATGATTTTGATTCAAACCCAGCGATTTTTATTACTGTCTTTTACGACATTTGTTAAATCTCTTGAAAAAGTTCAAAATATTTTTTAGAAAAACTACTTAAAATACGGTCCACCGATTTTAAACTTAACTATAATTTATATGAATTCTAAACTTAATTAACTAACTAGTAGAACAATTTGTGGTATGTGGCGTTAATCCATCTCATACCCTAAAGACGAACATAACCTTAACACTGATTATTGGGATGCCATAGTCCCAAAATGCATGGTAAAATATGTTTTCTAATTTATAAGTTACAAAATTGTCCAAACAATCTGTTTTTAACAAAAGGCTAAAAATAGACGAATATTATTTCTCAAGAGAACCGACATGACTATGGAAGTATTGGCTATATGTGACCTAAGTCATATCTCTGTTCCTGATCGTTAACTTTAGAACTTTGGATATAATACAGATAATATATTTCATAAAGATAATTTTATGATCTACAATTTTGTCTCAGGTACTTTTATGATAAAACTTACCGTTTTGCTGAAAATCATGAAAAACTCATTTTTTTTACCTTTGACCTTTAATTATTTTTTTTTCCTAACAGGGGAGTGATGGGGAACTTCTAGATATTGTTTATAATTATTTTGAACAATTTTACTGAAATGCAGCTTGTTGGGACTTAATGTAACGTCACTATAATTTTTTGGTCTAAATTGACCGGACTATTTACAAGTACTGGCCGATTTCAGCCATGTCGGCAGATTTCAATGGAGGATCCGGGATCTTTAGTTCCTTACACTTGCTACCAGTTAGACTAACGAAACAGTTGGGAGATTAGTTTAGCTTTAGCTATCACAACATAACGTATCAAAACCAAACTGAGAGAATCTGATAATATGATTGATTGATTTTAACCAGTGGGCTGATAACAACACATATCCAGTAGATATAACGTCAACCTCATTGCTTCAATAAAGCATTCCGGTAATCCAGAGTGTATGGCTTTTACGATAATCTGAAAGGGTGATTCTTGTTTGTCAATATTATGTCTGATTTTTAAAAGCTTCCATTATTATGACCCATTTTCTAAATTATGTAATTTGACTGTTTGATTTGTAAAATTCGATTACCTACGTTACATTACAATGTGTTGTTTAGGAATCTACAACTAAGCATTTGTTGATCAAATCAAACCTACGACCGGAATGGGATGGAATACTCAAAAGAGTCGATGGTCCAGTGGTAAAGGTCGTTGTTTGCCATGCGAGAGGTCGCCAGTTCAAACCTCGCCACATGTCAATGTGTTTTTCAAATTTAAATTTAAAATTCTTATGTACGATTATTCGACGGTTTAACGGTGAAAGAAAACAGCGTAAGGGAACCTGCGCACCTACGAAGGAATTCTCAGGTTGTGTAGTCAACCAACCCGCACTGGGCCAGCGTGGTTGACTAAGGCCATCAAAGTATGTTCTGTATCTATGTGTTATTTAATTATGTATGTAAGTATACTTACTTGTGTATCTACTATTGTTTCTGATATTCGTAACATCAGTGCTTCAGCAACTTACTTCGGAAGCGGTACAAAGGTTGATGTATACAAACGCCCAGCAAGTTCGATGTGAGACTGGCTCGGTGGAACAGTGGTTAGTGACCCAGGTTCATTACCTACAGTTTCAAGAGTCGTGGGTTCGATTCCCACTCGGGACAAATATTTGTGTGACGAACATCGTTGTTTGTTCCGTGTCTGGGTGTGTATTACCTAAGTTAAGTATATTTAAGTATATTTGTGCATCCACTGTTGATTCTGATATCTGTAACACAAGTGCTAAAGCTACTTACCACGGGATCAGATCAATGTATGTGATGTTGTGTAATATTTATTTATATTTATTTATTTATTTATTCATTTCTTTACCATAATATTATTGCTGAAACCATCTACCATCCAAACATCTAGACCGGATAAGCCGTTTCTGAGATTAACGTACACAAATGCATAGACAAACAGGCAAAAAATACAAAAATCCATTATTTTGGGTCCTACTGCGTTGTTAAAGGTCTATGATAAAATTATTGTATCATCCACGTACAAACAGCGGTCCTTTATATTTTTATAATTAAATGTTTAAATAGCTCGACGATAGCTTTAACTGCACGACATATGAACTTAAAATTGACAAGAGGGTTTGACCAACCGCCGTGTCATTGTGGGAGTGTAACGTAGGTGGCATTGTCGTAGTGACGGGTATTGTTTTCATGGAACAATGTGATCGCGTACATGTTGCTGTTCGATGTTTTTATATTTACTAGCCAATACATTTGGCTTGATAATGTTACCTATGATATGAGAAACTAGGTCCACCTAATGTTTCATTGCAGAATCTGAAAACTTATGGTGACTTTTTAAGGCATGTTACGAGTTTATTTTTTTCAGCATTATCAAACAGAATTAACTTCTCTTAAATGTAAAAAAAAAAAATTATGAATATTAATTTGACAATGATGATGAATGAATGAAACAAAAATAACATATTATAATTAATCATTTTAAATATTACATGATTTTTTTATGGACATACTTGAATAACTTCAGTTAAGTTCAGTGTTTTAAAACTTATAAACTAGCAAAACTTCAAGTTTCTTGCTAACTAACACAGTTGCTATAACAGTTTTATTCATCAGATCATTGCAATCCTAACTCCAACAGAAACTACTTTAAGCCACCGGAGAGATTAATGTGTCCAGTCCATGGAAGAAAATGGAGTTCTCTAAACTATTCTAAAATCGTTATTGGTCGTTGTCCAGGGAATATTAAGCACCCCATCGTCGGAGCACAACGTTTTAATGCGATTCCTATTAACGGCGAACGTGATTTCTAAACATTTTATTTATAGAATTGTGAAAGAAAATGTAAGTATATAGTATAATAGCCCAGTCGTATCTTACAGAAGTTTTGATTTTGATAGAAAACGCATAGTTATGCACTTTTGTTTGATGTCTTATGGAACACTACCAGCAGGCACTTTTTTGGTACTTTTCTTAAGAGCTTAACTATGCGTTTCGAAAAGATAAGCCTGTGGCGCTATTAAAGTAGACTGATTTTTAAATATTTAATACAAAAATTTTCGAATGCTACGAATTGCAATAGCAGTAGTTAGTAGTAGTTATTTTTGATCTTAATATATGTGTTTCACATTGGCACTGGTAAATTGTATGAATTTATTGTTTCACGTGACTGTAATAATGTAATAAACAAATATACCCAATCGAACAAACTAACGAAAGTATGTACAATTAATCGGTTCTTCGGGATGATTTTGATAACACATTACAATTAATAAGAATAAGACTTATTTCTTGACACATGCTATGATTACTTAATTGTAATAAGTATGTTTTATTTGTCAACGACTGCCTAATCGAAAAAAATTACCTAATCAACTACGGAATCAAGGTTATCTTGAAATCTATACGACCTTTTAAAAATAAAACTGATCACAAGTTTAAAAATAAGTATGAATTTTGAATGAAATTTACATTGCAAACAAATAAAAAGACCCCAAACCACATTAAGGAATTTAATAAAATGTTACTTACTTATGAGAATGATTAATGTTGTTTCGAAAACAATAAAAGACGTTAAATTTCCAAATAAAACTAATAATTTTAAAACTAAAATCATTAAAGCAATTTTATTTAATTAAAAGTAAATTAAAGGACACAAATATTTCAATAACTAAGATTATGCGGTTTGTGGAACTCATTAAAACCAACAAATTGATAGGCGTGTGTATATTTATCTGCTTATCATGAACTATCGATACTCCTCTCGGTTGGTATGGTATTAAAAAATAGCAATCCGGGAGTGCCGGCACAAGAGAAAGCTTGAATATTAACGTTGTGTTTAATTATACATAATAATATTTATTTGCACTTTGTTCAATATTCATAATTTAAATAATTAACATATACGAATACACAACAGTGTGGTTACTACACAACAGACAAGCCATCAGAGGGCCTACCATGAGTTGGCTATCGTAAACTTACGTAAGTTAAAAACCTATCGAGTTGTTTTTTTCATATGGCCGATTGTAGTTCTTCGCGTGACCACCAGGCGGCGCTGTACAATTTTTTCATAGACATATTTACGTAGTCGATATCGAGCGCGTAAGTTTTAAACTCATGGTAGCCCCACAGCTGACCCCATCTTTGGATACGCGTGGCACGCTGTACATAAACAAACACACACGGACATTCGCGCAAGCGCCCTGTGCCGCCTAAACGATCTTACGCTTTTTCGATCAGCATCACGTGATCCTGACGCGAGTTTGGATGTTTTTACCCATACAAAAAGTCCTCAACGCCGCTAAAGAAGTTTTCACTTCAAAAAAACTGCCGACTACTTAGTTTCATTTCATAGCCCATATAAGTCCCCACTGTTGGGGCTCGGGCCTACCCTAGACTAGTGCGGGTTGGTTGACAACACAACCCAAGAATTTCTTCGTAGGTGTGTGTAGGTTTTCCTCATAATATTTTCCTTCGACGACGTTAAAGCTCAAATAATCGTACATAATGAATTACAAATTTCAATATACACAGTGGTACGTGGCGGTGTTTGAACTGGCGACCTCTCGCATGGCAAGCAACGACCAACCACTCGGCCATCGACACTTGCATATAATTAGTTTGGTATCTAGAATCATATTATAAACTCTGGTGTAGATAGGATTTTCCGCATAAGGAACAAGAATTAATTGTTAACATTCAATTGTTTGCAATATAAATAGTTTTCTTTATCTTCACAAATCTTTTGAGTCAAAGCTATGATCCCAGTCCAGCCTTAGTTAGGAAGTTTTTTCACGCCTCGGAAATCACTTTAAGCCGACGATTTGACGTGGTATCAGGCAATTCCTCGTCTGTCATGTAATTATCTCATTTCCATCTCATCGAACTACGAGAGCGAAGGAACAGAGTGTGCACTCGTGCACGCGCACACACTTGTGCACTAAAAATATCCCGCGCTGTTTGCCGATACCATTATGTTAATATTAAAAAGGTCCCATAGTTTTGAAATCTAACAAAATTGAAAATATTTGAATACATTTAAATCACTTGAATGATAATTAACGTAACACCAAAAGGGGTTCGCAATGGCAATGGATTGACAGTGTTATTTTATTGAAGACTGTTTATTAAAGAGTATAAATTTTATATTCAGAAATACAGGCTTATTTGAATAGGTATCAGTTAGTCTAACATGAATTCACAATAACAGTAATCGCACTTTTATAATCTTCGTATGAAATTAATTTGGGTTCGTTCTATGAACCACAAAGTTTAAAATACTTGTGATGCCTGCTAGCATGTTGATGTTTTAATCATACTGTATGTCATCTTGGGGTGAGGGCCATCCGCTCCGGTGATACGGACTAGACTGCTCCAAGCCATCATCAACAGTGGATACACAAATATACTGAAATATATTTAATCACACACCCAGACACGGAAAAAACACGAACGATCTTCGTCACACAAATATTTGTCCCGGGTGGGAATCGAACCCACGACTCTTGGAACGGTAGGTAGTGAATCTGGATCACTAACCTTTGTTCCACCGAGTTTACTGATATCACATAAGTATTAGTGATATCATACTTATACTCGATATGCACATAAATTGCCTTTCCCTACTAGAAAGCACGTTTAATATCGGCCCTGTCTTATGCGGTGGGTGAAATGGGATATTGTTATTCATATAAGAATATTTTCGAATTCCAGTGTTGTCTCTGATATCCGCGAGACAGGTAACAAGTTAACAACCAAATACGTTTTGAAATATATAACTTTATATTTGAACTAGTGACCCGCCTTCGCCTCGCTTCGGGTTATACTTGAAAACACTTGAACTCTTTACTTTGTCATGAATCCTTCTTATTACATCAAAATACGTTGCATTGTTATCAAGATTTAAGCATTCATAGGGACAAACGCGGTAAGCGACTTTATTTTATACTATGAAGTGATATTTAATTACTCAATATATCACACGGACACAAATTTTCTTTAAATTATATTCAAAGTTACCGAACTATGGTCAATGACTTTATTATGATCTGCTCTCAAAATTATCACCAGATATTTTTCGAAAGACAGCAAAGCAAAGTAACAATTTGATATGGATTTCCTTAGAGATAAACCGAACGAACGAACTGTACCCACGTACATTGTCCAATGTACATAGCGAGTCATGTCCTGAGGGTACAAGCTGAAATGCTGAATTGATTTCGTTGAAAGGTTCAACGTAATCAATTCAGCGGGTTAGCCGAGAAACGTATCGAATGGATAGATACACTTGCGCATTTGTAGAGTAGACACATAGAGTGAAGATGAGAGGTGAGAAAAATAAAAACGTATTATTGCAATCGGCATTTAATCGGAATGAATTTTGTTTGACATTATCATCAGTAGATAGTAACGCTGGCTACAGTTCCAAGAGTCGTGGATTCGATTCCCAACCGAGACAAATATTTGTGTAATGAACGTTGATGTTTTTTTCGTGTCTGGGTGTATTATTTATATATTTAAGTATTGTTATGTATACCACTAATGTTTCTGATATCCGTTAAAATAACTCTTGCAAATGATGAAAGATTATTCTGGCAATCAAAATCCGTAGGAGAAAATGGACTCATCTCTTTCTCTGACATAAAAGGTCATGTCAGAAAAACATCGTAGTAATAAACTACTCTACCTACTCGAAATGTTTTACTTCGGGAATACAAGCTGGGAGGGGAAATAAAAGTATTATCAATACCAAATAAAAGTATTATATAAACCTGTTAAAACATTGTCGTTCTTCTTCAGAACCCATTCTGATAAATATTAGATTACTTAATTTGGTAAAACAACTTACTTCAGATTCGAAACAAAGTATGAGATAAGATTTTAGACTTTCGCGTTCCATTTACATTAAAAAATTTGACTGGCTCGGTGGAACAGTGGTTAGTGACCCTGGCTGGCGGTTCCGAGAATCGTGGGTTCGATTCCCACTCGGGACAAATATTTGTGTGATGAACATAGGTGTTTGTTCCGTGTCTGGGTTTGATTATGTATTTAAGTATGTATTTATAAATATAAATGTATGGTTATCAGTCTCTGACGCCCATAGTACAAGCTCTGCTTAGTTTGGAGTCAGATGACCGTGTGTGGAAATGTCCCAGATATTTATTTATTTAAAAGGTGGTTTGTATTTGTTATTATTTATTGCACTCCATAGTTACAAAAGGTCTTGAATGTAGTTTTTCAAAACTAAGAGATCGATGTGGACCCTTTTTTAATTGTTACTCCTTATTAGGGGTGAGAGCCATCCGCTCCCCCGCAAGTCCGGTGATGATGAGGCTACTCCAAACCATCATTGTAAGTCAGTTAGGAAAAAAAGCTACTCCTAAATAGCGTGTACGTACACCCATATACACCTATTTTAAATGTACGTGTTGTTGTATTTTTTTTTCAATAGACAACACTATTGTTAGGACATTTTCACCGAATCGTATACTGGCCCTCAGTGGATGTGGCTCGGCAAAATCAATTCAAAGAAACACGCAGCTGCGGTAATTTCCATTAATTGTCAGCTCAATTCTTTCGCGAGAGAGAGACGCAAACCTCGGGTCTATTAACTAATTAACTGAACGCAATAGAGAAGCTTTTCTTAGCCCCTAACAGCTGTCCATCTACGTCGGCATAATTGCTTATTAACAAATATTTGTAGTTGCTATGGTGAGAATTTAAAGAGGATTTTTCAGGATATGTTTTGGACTGGTGTCATTAACAGTGGTTTGTAGTCTGGTTTATTCTTTTGTTTGTTTTGTAGTTCTACTATGATTTAACAAATAATTAAGTATTATTTTTTATCCCGGCGAACTTCATACCAACAATAATTCGATTTTTTGAACTTCGCCTGTCAATGAACCCAAAACAAATCAGTTCTGCTGTTCTCGAGGATTGTACTTAGCAACATATTTGTATTTTTATTACAGATATAACAAATAATTATTACCACCTACTCGTGTCAGGGGACGACACGCTATCCGACCTATCTTACTTTCATAGCCGTCACCGTTCAATCACAAAAAGACACATTACTTTGTGCGAACGGTAAATGTCCAATGCAGGTACATAAAGTAAATAGCATATTTGAGTGGCTGCTACGCTAAAATAATTAGATTACATAGATATATTTAATTTCAAAGATCTCAATCAAAGGAATAAGGCGAAACTGAATCGATCGGAAATAACAATATCAAACAATAAAGCTTATCTTTTTGAACTTATCAGATTCAAGTGTGATCAACAGATCGATCTCCCATTTTGATCAAGATGGAACAATACACATTTATATTAATTATAAATAAACTCTCATGAATATGCAAATTGCTATTCAAATGAATATGTATGGAATGAAGAAAATAGAGTAGGTGTTTTGTACACGCATGGTACCTATTCTATAACGTATACTCGTACCTATAGGAGAGATGGACATCTTAAAATGTTGTGATCAAGATTAATACATCACATGTCATACAGATTTCCACAGCTTTCGCAACGTCAAAAACGTGTAAAATTGTTAGGTTTTTGGGCACCTTTGAAGTAGGTAATTAGTCATTTAAAATAAATAAAATTTTCGAATAGTCTATAATTAAAAGCAAAACAAAATTAGTAGAGATTCTTAGCAGTGTGATGCGAGAAATATAGATAATAAATTTTGCGGAATTAAAATATTTATTTTGTAAAGAAATGGGAATTCGTTATTATAAATATGATAACTATGAATTTCGCTAACGATTAGGCACATAGGTATTATTTATTTTATCAACACAAAGCAAACAAAAAAAACGTATTTCTAGTGCCATATTTTATCACGCAGATCTGACTCCGAGATGTTCAATGTCAAAAGCCTAATCCTCAAATAAATATGAGCACAACGTTTTTTACATATTTCCCTGCATAACTGTCATCTTGATGGGCACTTCAGCAATTCTTATCTGCGGCCAGAATCTTTATTGCGTACTACCTTTTTATTATCGCGAGCTTTTATTGGAGTGTTAAGGGGGTATGTGGAGTTGGTGTGCTTACCTTGAGTTCCTGGGTAGTTAGAGGCTAGTGTGGGGGCACATGTTTGATTCGCGAGCGCAAGGAGCGCGGCCGGCGGTACCGACGGGGGACGCGAAGCTTCTGGCGAGCTTTCAGGCGACAAGTGGCTGGCTGACGTAGTGCGTAGGTGGGCAGTGAACTAACTGCGTTTGAGCTTAAAAGTTTTTGGTTGTGGTAGGTTGTTATAACTGGTTATTACTGGTATAGGTGATTTAATTTTGAGCTTTTCCTTTTATATTGCATGGATTTGTATAAATTGTGCTGGGATTAGGTACCTACATAAGATTTATCTACCTTGATTGCGTTTTTATTTTAAATAAACTGCTGAATACTAAAACTGAGATAATCGTGTT
The DNA here is from genome assembly GCA_039566165.1 of Maruca vitrata. Lineage (NCBI taxonomy): Eukaryota > Metazoa > Arthropoda > Insecta > Lepidoptera > Crambidae > Maruca > Maruca vitrata. Next base: position 7,344,906 of record CM076911.1, read on the forward strand.
TTGCGAACTTTTTGAAAATAATTAATATTTTTTTTTAGATAGTAATGTTTAGGCTTCATAAAGGTGTCTACAGAACTATGAATAATATTCAATTTTATAAATAGTGACTAACTACGTTATATATTAGAACAGTGTGCCGATTAGGTACCAAACTTGTAACTTACAGTCAATTTAACAATGCCGTTATGAGCAGTCTCTCTTACTATGTAAATATAGTTTGAATTCTGTGCGACCCTACGTACAAGGAATATCTACTACAATCACACTTTCACTTTTCAGGTGAAGTGTGGGGATTATGGCCAAACAAATTCACAAGATTCACTTTACATTTCTGCTCAGTGTTAGCGACAGAAATGCACGTAAAACTCTTACCATTTGTTTCGAAACTTGCCTCTAAGCTTCTTCACTGGCGTTCCTCAAAGCTTGTTATCCGAAGAGACGCTCGCGCGGCGCCGCCGGCCACATCGAACATATGTCTTGTCGCGTTTGGCGTTGCTATATTTTAGATTATCATAATTCTTATGCCTCAGTGGACAGGCAAGCTTCTGCGATATGATATGTGACCGCAATCTTGTAACTTTCCATCAATAATAAGGTGCGATTACGGATATGGCGTCCTATATCGATGGAGAGCGGCCAATTGCGCAGGACATGTTATAGTGTTCAAGTTTGCACGCAAACACAAGTGCATTCTCTGTTTCCTCACTCTCTTAGTTCGGTGAGACGGCAATCCGACATTACGGACCTACTGTGACCTACTGTGTTAACTACTGTGTTAACATGATATCTGAGCCACGGGCTTACATCAGCCAAGTTTTAAACTGCGAACTGAGTAATAACGTAACAGAAAATCTCATACAAGCTCTTGGTCCGTACGTGACTCTTGCCACCTATAGACCAGGGAAACAGATTTGAAATAAAACACGACATCACACATAGGGGAGACTGGGTACGGTTGTGCCAATTTTGATTTGATCGTGTATAGTTTTGTCTGTATGCAATTCAGAAAGACGATAGTTACTGATTAGATTAGTGTATACATTTGGCTTCATAAAAATACTAAAATTTTGTATCTAGGTATTATAGTTATGTCACAAAGTAGTTACAAAAAAATAAAGAATTTTGTCACATCCGACCCCATGCCAGGGGCGGTTGTGACAGTGTATGGGGTCAGTAGTGACATACAAAAATAATACTCAAATATGGTTCAAAATTGTGCTGTATCTTTATTTAAATGAAAGCTTTGTATTAAGGCACTTTGACGTTATTTTAATTATAATTTGTATATAATTATTCAGCATTTATTATTTTAATAATTATTATAACATTCTTCAGGATTTTCTACTTATTTATTTTAATTATTGTTATAACATTTTCAACAAAATCAACGTTACAAAAGATCTTAACACATAATCACGAACAAGTAGAAACAAAAACATATCTTCAGATCAATCAAAATTATTAAAATAATAAAAAAAAAATCTGAGATCCTAGGTTCACCTAGGATCACATATGTGTTAAATATGAAAATATAAGTGTTATCATAGTAATCAACATTACAAATTATCTTTCCGCACCTAATGATTAAAATAGTAACAAAAATAGGTCTTGAGATCTCACAAACTAATTAAAATAATTTAAAATAATCCTTAGGTATCGCAATAACGACATGCGATTCACTCCATGTCTTTCTGAAGCTACACGTAGAGATGTACCCCGTTTAACCTCTTCGTAAGCAGCTGCATATTGTGACAAGTCGCCCTGACCTCTCTCAGTCTTTTTTACTCGTTTCCTAGGCATCTGAAAGTATAAAAACAAGCTTTAACTGATGTCACAACCGTACCCACGAAATTTGTCACAACCGTCCCCTCACTATCTTTCGAAACATAATCTAGCATTAAGACATTATGAACTAATTGTTTTAAATAATAACTGCTTTTATTTTATCGACTATAGTGTAGCTTATACTAAAAAAAACAACACTCAAAAATTAATGTGTAAATAAAGCCACAATTCATCCAGAAAAACAATCAAAAATACTTACTTTTGGTCCCCAAAATACAATATGGGTCGCTGCAAGCGTTGTTTTCGCGCGACGGCTGACGCAATCCCGTGAGACATGTTCACACCTGCAAGGCGCACTTCCCTCCCCTTGGACCCCTCGACCGTCAATTGATAGTTTCGGAGATATGTGCCCTGTCACAACCGTACCCTGTCACTTTCGTACCCAGTCTCCCCTACATTGTACCGATTCTGCTTAGTAAGCTGCTCACTGCTTTTATTACAGATATCAGCAACAACAGTGGTATACATAAATATACTTAATATTATAAATGACATACCTGGGCACGGTATACTATAATAAACGCCGATGTTCGTCCCACAAATATTTTGTTTGGGAATCGAACCCACACCTGTTGGCGTAAGAGACAGGAGCACTATTCAATTATGCGCCACCGAGCTAGTCAAATGTAAGTAAATTTTAAGTATTGGCGACACGAAGTCATAGAAGATTTTAAATGTAATTTTATCTTTGTTCTTTCGAGCTTTCGTAAATCTACTGATAGGTGATATAATTTAAACTTCATTTTAACTTGCATATAGGTATGTTCTCTTTATTGAATAAGACTTCCATAACGGACACCCATTGAAATTCGGGTAGGTTTTTTTTATAAATTTTGCCTTGACTATTAATTAGGCAAATGTAATTGATGTTATCTAATAAAGGCATATCTACCCTAAATTTCAGACCCTTTTGAAGAGTTTACGCGTAAAGAAGCTTTGATTAGGGTAATTTGCTTACGATATTCTACAGGGTTCAGGAATGGGATTGTGTAGGGCATATTGGAATTTAAAAACGTGAAAAAATTACACTATCAATCATAAAAGGCTTTTTTTTTGTTTTTGAACCCAGACGGTAATTAAATATCACAGGGTCAAGTTCCGTTAAAAAAAATCTTACCTATTCATTCACCTCTCTTAAATTATGGATTCATTATACTAATTAATTTGTTATAAAGGTTTGTAAATATAGGTGCAAACACAACCTTAAAGTCAATTGTAAAAAAAAAGAAATGTTTCATTTAGGTATCTAACATCATAAACAAATCAATTAACAAGTTTCAGAGAACTTGTACTTAACTCAACGTTATGCTGGGGAAAGTTACGTAAAATTAGCATATCTCTAGCGCTCTCTATGGTTATAATTATGTTAATCCGTAAACGCTAAGTGGTTTGCGTACGCGCTCGTTATCTCACGCCTCAGATTCACAATTTCTCAGCTACTTTGAGTTGTCAACTGCATTTTAATTTATTTGTTTGTCTTAGTTACTTCCAAATGTCTCTACTCGAAAGAAACAGTTACTAAAACATGCCTCAGTCTATGTTTGTCAAATTGTCACGTTATGATTGTTATGTATGAGTGTACCTACCAATAATTACCTATGTAGAATTTATTTCGTTTTAATTTTAAAAAAAAGATATATGAAGTAGAAAATTTTGTTCGAATTATATTACTTACGACTCATCTCTTAATTATATAATACATAAAAAATCCACATCAAAATCCGTTGCGGAGTTCTAAAATCAAGGCATTCATAGGGACAAATAGCGGGAACCAGCTTTGTTTTAACTATGTAGTGATAATATAAATCCTGGTGATATGATGCTAACAACCTGAAACCTAAACTTAATATTTGTCTTTATGGGTCTACACGCGTTAATAGGAGTAGCAAATTACATAGCTACTTACTGCCCGACGTTTCGACTGGGTTACACCAATCGTGGTCGCGAGCGAACTGGCGCTGCCCGTCTTCGTCTGCCATTGCGGTTGTGAATATCTTGATCCACCCCCGAACCAGCACTAATGTCATTAGTACAGCTACCCACATTAGTCCGACACACAACACTCACTGCATCCGGGTTGATTTTTGACGTAACATTCCGCGGTATGCACTTATTAATCACTGGATTCCATGCCGACGATAATTTAAATCCATCTTCCCTATTGAAATTCTTGTGCTTCTTTATTTCAATAGCTTCTCGCACCATTCTTGTATGATAGTGACGATCTGTGGAGAGGACCTTCGGGTCATGTAGCTCCATCCAGTGATTAGTACCCATGTCTAATAGGTGCTCAGCCACCGCGGACTTGTTCGTTTGTCGATTTTTAACAGCTGCAATATGTTCTTTCACCCTCACGGCTATAGCCCGTTTGGTTTGTCCAATATAAGAACTACCACAACTGCAATCGATTTTATATACACCCGGAGATTGGAAGGGAATTACGTCTTTCGGTGTCCGCAACATTTTAGACATTTTATATAACGGAGTATATACAGTCTTAATGGAGTATTGTTTCAGAACTGTTCCAATCTTATCCGTTATACCTCTTATGTAAGGCAAAAATGCTGATTGCCGATTAACCCCCGGGTTCCCCTCCTTTGTATTTTGCCTTCTAGTCCACCCCGGTGTCCCATATCCGTTGCGTTTCAGTACCTCCTGAACATGCACGAGCTCTGCCTGTATATGCTCAGGGTCACACAGTTCATACGCTCTATTCATTAACGACGACACAACAGATTGAAGATGTCTGGGGTGGTGGTGTGAAGAAGGCATGCAAATACCTGTCAGTGTGTGTGGGTTTCCTGTATACAGAGTGAGCCAGGGTCCCATCCTGTTTCGCACAAATTTTAATATCTAAGAAGGCCAAGGATCTATCCTTCTCCAGTTCAAATGTAAACCTTATTTTTGAGTGTAACGAGTTCAAATGCGACAAATATTGTTCGATCTCCAGTTGACTACCGCTGATGATGCAAAATACATCATCAACGTACCTCTTCCACAGTTTCACAGTACAAGGTCCATTGCGTAATGCCTGGTTTTCAAAATGCTCCATCCAGATGTTGGCAATAACCGGCGCCAAAGGACTGCCCATTGCCACTCCGTCGATCTGAAGGTAGTACTGCTCCCTGAATAAAAGGTAATTTCCGTCTAAACAATTTTGGATCAGAACAATGTACTCTTTAGGCAACTCATGGTCTTCCAGTTTACATTTAATGACCTCAAGGCACTCCTTTAACGGGACATTAGTAAAAAGCGATTCGACATCGAAACTAACCATTATGTCTCAGGGTTCTAGCCTGATGTTCTTTATAATGTCCCGAAAATGATAAGAATCTTTCACAAAAGACGGTGTACCCCCAACTAATGGCTGCAACACTCCAGCTATATGTTTCGCCAGGTCATAGGTCGGCGAGTCGATCTGGCTTACAATCGGTCTTAACGGAACATTACATTTGTGTATCTTAGGCAAGCCATATAGTTTAGGCGGTTGAGTAGGTTTAGGCCTGTGCAAGTTATTGAACTCGTCTTCTGTGAAAATATCTTTGTGCTGGTAAATTAAGGTCCGGATCCGTCTTGTCACTCTGGCGGTAGGATTATATGACACCTGCTTATATACATTCGTATCGGACAACAAACACCTCATCTTAGAAACATAGTCTTCGGTATTCATCACTACCGTGGCATTTCCTTTATCGGCCCTCAGTACTAAAACATTCTCATTACTGCGAAGTGTTTTTAAGGCTACACGTTCTTCGGTAGTGATATTACTTCGTGGTAACTTAGATTTGCGTAAGATAACCGCCGCATCCTGTCGCAATATTTCGGCATCTGTGGGTGGAATTTTATTCCGCGCTATTGTTTGTTCTAAGCTACACACTATGTTTTCATACGGTATTCGTTGCGGCGTCAATGCAAAATTAATCCCTTTCGCCAATACATTTATTGTGGGTTCATCTAGCACTTCATTCGATAAATTGATAACCGTACGCCGAGAATATGCATCCGAACGTACCTCCGTCGCACCATCCGTGGGTACCCGCGACGACGAATTATAAAAACGCAATTGCCGGGTACACAACCGATCATACTTACGGTTATGCGTCGCTTCACTCAACTCAAGCGTACGGGAGGCTTGTGCAAACGTTATCCGATCAATTTTATCTAAATCTTCACTATTAAACACCACACTGCATTCCAAATGTAACTTTAACAACTCACTCTGTACACAATTTAATTCGTAGTGGCTGTTACGCATAAGCTGTTTGAGCAGACGAACACTGGCGTTATGTAGAATACCTTCTGAACGGTATATATCCCGACGCGGTTTCAAAATCACGCACGTAGGAATCACTGCACTATCACGACACTTAGTTAAAAATGACAATGACGTTTCAAGACGCACTCGTTTCTTACGAAGGTATTCAAGATGTTTAATTTTTAACACAAACTCCGGCCCATACTGGTTTGTTACGTACGATTTTAGACTTTCGCGTTCCATTACACTTAATATTTGTCTTTATGGGTCTACACGCGTTAATAGGAGTAGCAAATTACATAGCTACTTACTGCCCGACGTTTCGACTGGGTTACACCAATCGTGGTCGCGAGCGAACTGGCGCTGCCCGTCTTCGTCTGCCATTGCGGTTGTGAATATCTTGATCCACCCCCGAACCAGCACTAATGTCATTAGTACAGCTACCCACATTAGTCCGACACACAACACTCACTGCATCCGGGTTGATTTTTGACGTAACATTCCGCGGTATGCACTTATTAATCACTGGATTCCATGCCGACGATAATTTAAATCCATCTTCCCTATTGAAATTCTTGTGCTTCTTTATTTCAATAGCTTCTCGCACCATTCTTGTATGATAGTGACGATCTGTGGAGAGGACCTTCGGGTCATGTAGCTCCATCCAGTGATTAGTACCCATGTCTAATAGGTGCTCAGCCACCGCGGACTTGTTCGTTTGTCGATTTTTAACAGCTGCAATATGTTCTTTCACCCTCACGGCTATAGCCCGTTTGGTTTGTCCAATATAAGAACTACCACAACTGCGATCGATTTTATATACACCCGGAGATTGGAAGGGAATTACGTCTTTCGGTGTCCGCAACATTTTAGACATTTTATATAACGGAGTATATACAGTCTTAATGGAGTATTGTTTCAGAACTGTTCCAATCTTATCCGTTATACCTCTTATGTAAGGCAAAAATGCTGATTGCCGATTAACCCCCGGGTTCCCCTCCTTTGTATTTTGCCTTCTAGTCCAAGTGTCTTCTAGTCCTAGTGTTAAAAATCAACAAACGAACAAGTCCGCGGTGGCTGAGCACCTATTACACATGGGTACTAATCACTGGATGGAGCTACATGACCCGAAGGTCCTCTCCACAGATCGTCACTATCATACAAGAATGGTGCGAGAAGCTATTGAAATAAAGAAGCACAAGAATTTCAATAGGGAAGATTGATTTAAATTATCGTCGGCATGGAATCCAGTGATTAATAAGTGCATACCGCGGAATGTTACGTCAAAAATCAACCCGGATGCAGTGAGTGTTGTGTGTCGGACTAATGTGGGTAGCTGTACTAATGACATTAGTGCTGGTTCGGGGGTGGATCAAGATATTCACAACCGCAATGGCAGACGAAGACGGGCAGCGCCAGTTCGCTCGCGACCACGATTGGTGTAACCCAGTCGAAACGTCGGGCAGTAAGTAGCTATGTAATTTGCTACTCCTATTAACGCGTGTAGACCCATAAAGACAAATATTAAGTGTAATGGAACGCGAAAGTCTAAAATCGTACGTGTGAAACTTAAACTACCGGATATTACTATTAAACTAAGTAGGAATATCTTGGAAATAAGTAGGCTAAATAGGCTCTAAATAGCAAGATCTTAAAAACTTAGAACTTTTTATTACGCGTGCCTGATTGCACACACAGGTTTTGAAATTTATTTTGCTTTTATAATGGACTAGTGGTCCCGGCGAATTTTATACCGCTAGCTTTTGATTGCTTGCGCTATTTTCCTTCTTTTTTCTTTCAAAGAACCTTCTACTTAGAATTTTAACAAACACGTTCAAAAAGAAATAGTATCATAATAGTACCATGAGTTGGCTATCGAAAACTTACTTACGTTAAAAACCTATCGAGTTGTTTTTTCAAACGGCCAATTTTAGTTCTTCGCGTAACCACCAGCGGCGCTGTACAAGTTTTTCATAGACATATTTACGTAGGCGATATCGAGTGCGTAAGTTTTAAACTCATGGTAGCCCCACTTATTTTTCTTTTCCTAACTGACATACGATGATGGAGTAGCCTGCTATTTATCTCTTTGAAGCTAAAATCTGTACATTATACCTCAATAAAAGGATTAGACGAAACATTCTTGTGCGTTGATTTTTTATTAGAGATAGGCTCCTAGAAGTATCTCACTCCGCCTGAAGGTAAGCGGTCGTGAGATCCGTATACGAGGTTGACACGTACTAGGTACGTACCTACAATCAAGTCAGGAACATGAAAACAGAAATCACACGAGCAATCTCACCTTTCAACACACATCTAAGAAAATTCAGCAACATTTCGATAGATGGCGCTCATCGGTGGAAATTTCAATCAGGTTTTACGCGCCAGGAAAAATGTGCGATTGAAAGATTGTAACTAGCGCCTCAAGTGGCAAAAACGAGAAACTCTCTAAGAAAGTTACTTTGAAAGTTTTCGATTAATTTACGACGAATATTAAATAACAGTAGGTATCACAAAAAATACCATATTACAGTTTTTAGAATTATAGTAGTACTCGAGCGATATGTCTATTTAAAATTAGAAAATACTTTAATCCGGGATTCGAACCCATGACTGCTCTTTTTTTACACGGTTGTTGTTAGTTGAATGTAATTTATTATGTATGTATTGTGTTAGTACGCTACGGTAGCCACTATCTAATTATGTAAGAATTAAAAGTATAAAGACCATATTGTTCTTTTATTTAATTAAATTAGAAAAATGCCTGTTCATATGCGCTTCAACGGGGATTGACCCCACGCAAAGCTAGGACTTGAGCTATTATTCTTACTTCGTAAATTGTTACTTTAAGTCAGGATTCGAACCCGTAACCACTCGATTTTTGTCAGAATTAGAACCAGTCGTTGAAGCTTTTTATATTTATTCTAAAACTTTTAAAAGTTTCTTCTCTCATTGAACTCCCTTGCTGGCAATTATGTATAGTTATTTCATTAGAACCTTTTAAATTGTTATTTCTTGCTATATGATATTCTAAATCAATGCAAATACTTACTTATTTACTTACTTATCTCCAAAGATTCAATCTGCCAACAATTTGGAATGACGATGCTTTGAACAGTTTCCTAAATGTAGTTCAGCGATTAAAACTGAACATGGATTCTCGATCACCAGTAACATGATCAGTAGGGCTACCATAAGTTTAAAAGTGACAGACTCGATATCGCCTATGTAAAGAATGTCTATGAAAAAATGTACAGCGCCTATAGCGGTAACGCTAGGAACGAAAATCCGTAGTATGAAATTCGATAGGTTTTTAACGTACGTAAGTTTTCGATAACTAACTCATGGTAGCGCTACAGGACTTGGGCTGTACAGCATCAGTAAGTCTTCAGTTGAGGTGAACAACTTGCAACAGTGTTAAAGAGATCTTGCCATTACACATTACACCTATATTTTATGTCATTCTGCTCATCAAATAAATCGTACAAAATCTATGTGTTAATGTATGTGTAGCTTATCCTTATTATTAATGTAAGGAAGAGGGGTAGAGTAATTAAAAAACCTTCTTAATTGATCCAATTTATTGACACCGAAATAAGTAAGTACATAGTCTACATAGGAAATATAAATAGAAAAATACTTTGTCTTAGATACTTTTCTAAAAAGGAATGATAGAGTAAGTTATTGTATTCAATACAATAAGCAAAAAGTTACATTAAATATAATTTAAGAAACCAGTCTAAGTTGACAAATGCTTCACAATTTTGTGACGGATAATAATATTCGTTACTTTAGAAACTATAAATTGGTATGCCAAATAGAGACACATTATCACTTTTGATTATAACCAAACAGTAGACAGTATTAGAAATTGAAAATCAACTGAACCGTTTAGATGCCTTAAGATTACTTACATTGAAACCATTTGAGGTTAATCTAATGTTATTGTATCACTAATTCGCACATAAGTGTAGATAATTGGAAAAAAAAGTGGCTGTGCCACAAAATATCTAAGATATTTATTTTGATTAAACGAATCCAAAATGTTCATTAATGAATTTTCAGTACGACCGATCTACTACTTAGTAGCAATATTTGAAGCAAGGTACTTGTTTTAATAGATCATGTCAAACATTAATTTTGGAACGTGTAAATTTTTTTTGTGTTGTTCATAAAAATACTTAATTTAAATTACCATGTCAATATCAGGTCTCTTCAAACTTAAATAAGTCAATACTGGTACATTTTCTCAATTCACGTTTGCCTAATGTGATGAGAGAAGTTTCTTTGAAACATACATTACATACCTTCTTAAGTAATGACCTGAGACATAAAATAATTTACAATATGTTTGATTTTAAATGATATAAACAATTTAATTATGAATGGATTCTTGAATTAGTACACAATACAATAGAACCATTAAATACTTCTACAGACATGAGAGTATCGTACACACATTTTGACTTATGTGCTAAAAGTGTAATATCACCGAAAGAAGTGAAATACATACATGTAGGTACGTCTAACACCAATACCAACTTATTACTAAAGTAGTATTACATAATACTTGTGCCACAACTAAACCATAACATCAAAATATCATCAATAAGAAGCAGATATATGTATGAATAGTATATTTAAACCTAAAGTATTCGTGTTATACCACTAAAATACTTGACGCTACATTTGCCGGTCGTTATCAGAGGATCCAGGGTTATCCCAATCTTAAATTACCAAACTATTTACAAATCTACTCATTTGAAACTTGCTCTAACAGACAAAACCCGAGTGGGTATTTACTTAGCCCTAAACGTCAGTCGATGTAACGCTGAATTTTAATTTATGCACCTTCGGTCCACAAAAAAATATGCACAACACCAATTTAACCTATCACGCGTCTTAATAATTTTGATTCAGTTTTGGGACCTTAGGAATTGTAATATTGGTAAATGTAGTTTTAGTTAATTAATACTTTTTAGATATACTAGTTAAAATCCTGAACATTCTACATTATTTTACGTAACAACTATGAGTGTAATTGTGGCATAAACCATATATCGAGACGACTTTGTAACTTCCCGAGTATCGTAACTAATTTATCTCATAACAGGTGCTTCATTTGTATGCGTTTTTCCTATTTTACGTCATAGTGAAATACATTAAACACTTTTGAATATTTGAATGGGCCGATTGTGCATAATTTATATAAGTAGTATAGATATTAACACTAATAAAAGTTCCATTATGCATGACTTAATCCTATGGCTATGAATGCTGCATATAACCGCACAGAGATTATTATAACTACACACATACCTACTTATTTTTTTTAGAGATAAGTCAAATTAGCCTAAATATAAATTTATATTGATAAAGGTTAACATTAATATTAGTATACTAAAAAGGTATATAGTTTAATTTATGTCTTAATCGTAGTCTGTTAGAAGTAATTGTAACAATTATCGAACTAAAAACCAATTCTTATTGAATTTCCAACCGAATTTTGTAGGTGTTATAATGTTTAATTGTAAGTAGTGACCGGTTATTGGATTTGTAGTAGGTTATTTAGATAACAAGATATATTGTTTGAAGAATGTTATTTAAAAAGATAAGAAGGCTAGGTGAAAAAAGGTAAGTTTTATTCAATGTAAGTTTGAGACAGGGTAGAAATCTGCCATAGGGATCGCCGAGAATCGTACATCTACTACAAATCGAAGATTTGACCAATACATAATAGATATTACATCACAACTGAATACACACACTAACGCATTATCTGTAGCCTCGCTCTCACATTTCTGATGTTCAATTGCGTACGTGATGTTATCGTACGTTTGTATGGTAATGACAACAACTAAGTAATTACTAACATTGCCACCATTACATGAGACAAGAGGTGCTAAGTCTCTATACCCAGTAATTTAGCTAGCTACAGTGCCCATTCCCGAAAGTCGATAGTACGTGTATACTTCTATTTCAAGGAATTGATTGGGCACTGCGGTGGTACCTACCTAGGCGTTTCTTGTATTGGAAACTACCACCAGTAGTCGGAGCAGTCATCCGATATCGTAGGCGAGAACAGAGCTCGTACATGGCGCATTCAGAAGTGAGTACTGTAAGATTAAATATTTGATTGTTCTATCAAGATACGCAAATTTTGCTGCTTTTCATCTTAAAGTTAGTCTAACTTATAATAGATTACTATAACTATTGGTATGCACATTTGACAAAATTCAAAGTATTTAATAATAAGATAAAGAATATTAGTAATGGTTGAGTTATCCTATGACAACTAAGCTTTCTGCTCACCCGTGCCATCTATTCTTAGTCTCGTTAACCAAATAATTACCAGTTTTGTATAAAATGCAAACGCGATTTAATTGCCAGTTGATTGATTAGATTTATGTGTAATATTTTATTATGATATATTTAGATGTTTAAAATTTCTGTGATATCTTCTTTTTCTGAGATTTCGGTCTTTGGAAACTTTTACGAAGCACGTTAGTGGCCTATAAAACTTTTGACAGTTTTACTGAAAGTCAAACATTTTTATCTAGTATTTATTTACATACATACCCAGATAGATAAAAATTACAGTTGTCATTGGCTAACCCAAGTTTCCGAATCTACTACAACTAACTGTACAGGCTACTCTTTTCATTTTGATTGGATGTGTATTATGCTGGAGAGTATTTCTCTATCCAGGATCCTAAAACTAACTTACATCTATGCAGGATACATTGTCACTGCATTATATATCATAGTCTACTCATTACTCATCTCGTTCGTAGTTGCCCTGGAGAGTGTTCTCTATCCAGGACCCTAACACTAACTAATATCTACGCAGGACATTGTCACTGCACCTTATGTTCTACCTATTACTAATACACAACTTCAACACCCGGAGAGTTAGAACTCCATCCTTAGAACAAACAAAAAACCTTAACACCTAATAAATGGAGAGTGGCTCGATCCATTCAATGTACACCTTAAAGCTAAGCAGTTTAATATAACAACTGCTAAAAACGAAAAACGCAAAACCTATTCGTATCTTAAATCTATCGGAATGTAACATAACCAATCAATTGTACGTTATACTGATAACGCGTTAGGATATTGTTATTTAAAGATTCACTTCGGGGGTAAAATTGAGAAGTCAAGTGAAATGACAGTAAGATTACCGTAGAAGTTCAAGTTACTTGCATGAAGTGGAAGCAGTATGATAAAGTGTTATTTTCATAAGTTAGACTTGGTACTGAACGATTCGTAAATTGTTAAGGGCCAGGATTTTAAGAACAAGATATTTTCACAGGTTTATTTACTTAGGGTCAGACAAATGTGAGTATTGGATATGAATTGTTAATTTGATAAATTTACTATTGTACGTTGAAATCGTTAGCGGTATGAGTCAAGGGGGAGGTAGGAAGTGGAAGGCCTATATTACTTGTCCAATCAATGCAGGTTGATGCCCAGTAATCCTGTACTCGGACTGTGGGCGCCGCCGTTGACGAATCAACTCGTTCCTCCGCCGCCGCCCTAAGTCAATGTCCTGAGCTAACATCGACTGTTCCATCTAGACCACTGGAAGATCTTCTGAGCTCTATGATGGCACTTTACACCGAGAAGTGCACGACAGTTTAACGTCATATCGAGGACGTCAGTTAGGACGAACGTTAAAGATGCCCGATGAAGATATTTTTGGAACATTCAGTAACATGGAGAGGGAATATTAAGGGAAAATGTAGAAGATTTGAAGACATTTTGACTTTGAAGATATTCAGTAAACATTATATTGATTGGTTAAATGACATCCTAAGGGGAATGACCCAAGAATAATGATAAGATAAAAGAAAAAATAGAATTCAACTGATAATTAGCCACAAGGTACCAATTAGGTACGCCACAAGTGGATTGAGACCAAAATATTCATGTGCTCGAAGACATGTTAAGATAACAATTAAAAGTAATTGTCAATTGTAAGTGGTTTTCATTGATCCAAGCCTGGTCTAAATTATTAGAATTTATATATAAAAATAAATGATCGTCTTAGTTATGCTCAAGAATTGAGAAGTTTAAACTTGGCTTCTGATTTACCTAGTAGTAAATCGTAACAAATAATCATTATTTTTGGGTTACTCTATTTTCATAAAATTAGATATATTTTCTCTTTCTTAAAATTAATTTGCATTTTGTAGCTGTCGGGAGAGACATAGCTCAATCCTGTTGCATGCTAAGCAGATTTGGTGTGAACTGCTATAACTTATCTACTATATTATTTTTATTTTTGTCGACATTGTTGCTTTCCCGGAATGAGCTTTATCGAGTTATAATATCGCATTGATAATTCAGTATTGTTTTATAATAAACATATATCAAGGTAGCACCGTAATGAGTTAATCTATTATTGAAATAAAGAAAATTCACTTTTGATTCCACATGAACTCACACATGTAAACAAGGAAATATATACGTAAATATATTTAATCAGTTTGGTTGTTTAAATGGGTAAGAAATGGATACCATAAAACATATAAAACTCTTCCATACGGAACAGTTTTATGTAACAATATTGTGTTATCGATTCGATATATTATCTGAAGGGTAATGAATGCAGTAAACCCAAATAGGACATAGTCCATGGCGTAGTGCCAATACGTAGCAGAGAGGTGGTCTTTCTGTCACGTTTTTTTATTTTTTTTTTGTACGGGGAATGCAGTTACGCAGCGCCTCTGACGAGCAGTGGCCTATGCGGGACTCCCCCGGAGCGCCGGGGCATACCCACTAAAACCCCGATGTTACCTTAACCTAAATGCTCTATATAGCGAGCGAAGACACGACGTTCATTACTATCATCTAACTTATGTACTATGGCATTGATCAAGCGTCCGACCTATTTAATCAGAATTAAAATTACCTTAATCTTAGACTGGAGAGCACTTCAGTTCTCAATCCAGACACTAACCTAGCTTATTCCCTAAGCAGTTGTAATATAATAACTGCGCCTAATCTACATACTATCGGGCAGCCATTCCACGTATATAGCCTGGAGAGCGAATCTCGATCCAGGTAGAACTGGAAATCATAAATCTTAAACTATGCAGCAAATATAGAGCTGCTATGAAAAAAAAAACTATACCTAATTATACCTAGCTTTCACTGATTCCAGGAGCGAAGTAAAATTTATTAAAACTATTCCAACAATTATCAGTTCAACAATAACGTTCGTATTTGCGTTTAGATAAAAATCTGTTTGATCTCTTTATATCAAAATCGAACCGGGTTATAGAATCAAGAATTTATTTTTTTCATTTGTACGTGCTCTTTTGAAGGAACTTCATCGATCAATGATTAGGTCAGGAGAGATCTGAATTTGATTAGATTTTTGATTGAAGATATTTAAAGTTGTCTCAGATACCCCGCTCCTCTCGGTGGCATCCTACTAAACACGAGCCAGTATAAGCCCAAATTCGGCCCCCTCCTGGGCCCCAAGGCCTCCCTTAGGTGGTCAGGGGCATAACGTTAGAGAGTAGTTCACCACGCTCGGAGCAAGATTAGTGAACGGAATACAAGGTGGTCAGTACGCCATTTTGGGATCCTCTGTCGCCTTTTACGACACCCTCGGAAGGCTATGGGGTGGTTCTATTCTACTCTGCCGGAACCACACGGCTACATACAGATACCTAGAATTAACGCTTGATTGGAAACAACCAATATTATCTACCTAATAAAATAAAAAAATATTATATCATCATAATTTTGCCCATTAACGCCAGAGGGCCTGAGGTCAATAAAACAATATTTATTAATATGGTCAAATATGATCCGAAATAATACTAGAGATTGAGTATCCCTGAATGATTTTGTGGATAAAGTTTGTGATTTTTGTTAATTTTAAGAAATTTCATAGTGATTGCTCCTTGGTAGACCGTCAGGTTTGGGATCTTACATAATTAATGATTTATAAAGATGATGAATAATTGATTTGATATTACAGATAAAATTGTTTGTTTTCATCCTAGCTTTAGAATAAATACTTAGAGCTAAGATTTTTTATTATTTTAAACTATGCCCGTTAGTACGCGATAGACCGATATACCCAAGACTGATTGCACTTTGCCTTATATCTAATAAGATACTTAGTTTGTCGAGGAGAGTTCTTTTAATATTACCGAAAAGTTGACTAAATACTATCTGGGGAGGTTGTTTCAGTATTACAGAGGCGCTTACTTAAATACTAATTGAAGGGCATTGCCTTCACGAAAACGCATTTTTTTAATATTTGTTTTTTTAAAATATATATAAGAATATGAAATAAATTTTCAAATTGCTTTATTACGCACAAAGTTGTGAAGCTTTTAAAGTTTCCATTTAGTGATGTCCGAACTAGCATTTGACGTTATACGACACATCGTCATACACTTGCCAAAGAAAAATCTGCTTACGAGAGGGGT
Organism: Maruca vitrata; assembly: GCA_039566165.1. Taxonomy (NCBI): domain Eukaryota; kingdom Metazoa; phylum Arthropoda; class Insecta; order Lepidoptera; family Crambidae; genus Maruca; species Maruca vitrata. The sequence goes on from CM076911.1 coordinate 7,361,460, forward strand.
TCACGTGTTATTTTTTTTAAAGTTTGTATCTCATCTATTTTTTAACCGATTTTTGTCCTGCTTTGATTGTTTGGCTCCATTTTTTTTGGAATATTTAAGATAAATAAAAATGAAAACAAAATATTTTTTTCGTGCGTGTTCCCCATTATCGAGGCAAAGTTGCTTTAATATTACCGAGATACTATTTATGTTGGGAAATTTGTCTTAAAATTAATAAGAAGGTTTTTTTTTCATATTATCGAAGGGAGTGTTTACTATTATCTACGACTTCATCATAATTTTATAATGGGGCCCCATAATATTAACAAGTTAATCTACAGAAATCGCTTATATAATATTATCGAAGGAGGTCGCCTTAATGTAAGTTTAAAATCTTACAAAATACAAGCTTTCCCATTAAAATGAAATAGGCCCTGCGACGGGCGTCAATCATATTTTTCTAAACTGATTTTGTGTTTTTTCTAAGAAGTTAGCCAATTTATTGAATATTGTGGAGAAAAACATAAATTTTATATTTACTATATTTTTAAGTGAATTTAGAAGGTTCGTGTTGTAACTATTATATTATTATTAAGAAATCGCCGCCTTTATTCCGCGATAACCTTTCGGTCAGGGAGCTCAATTTAATTATTATTTACCAATAACCTAGGTATATCGAGAACAACAAACGAAGTGAAGATAATGTTTTATAAAGAATTTGATAAGAAGTAAGAAGATGTAAGTTCTTTTGTTATATTAAAATAAACCTATTAAAAATGTTTGAGTAAGAAGTAAGTACCGCTTGACCTCATGCTTAACCTTATGCTATTTTATTAAATCTAGTAGATGATTCCACCGTACTGACGATACTTACCGTCCGGCATGCCAATTGAACCCAGAATTGAAACTAATCATTTAAACGCTTGATTCACCACCACCGGCTTAAAGAAAAATAATCAACCCAAAAAAAAAATCTGCTCCACTCGGATGGTATCTTACTAATCGCGAGCCAAAATAAGCCCAACTTAGACCCACTGGGCCACAAGGCCTTCCTTAGGTGGTCAGGGGATTAACGTTAGAGAGTAGTTCACCACGCTCGGAGAAAGATTAGTGAACGGAATACAAGGTGGTCAGTTCGCCATTTGGGATCCTATGTCGCCTTTTACGACACCCTCGGAAGGCTATGGGATGGTTCTATTCTACTCTGCCGGAACCACACGGCTAACCAATATTAAAGTATCAAATTACATACAAATTATTTTAATATGGATTAAATCTAATTAGAAAAGAGATGTATAATAATACATCTCTTGAAGAGGGACAACGCGACTCAGCTTGAACGTACATACATTTTGTAAGACTTATTATTAAAATGCTTGATTCACCACTACCGGCCTCGAGAAATCTCGATTCAGTTGAGTACTTAATCGAGATGTCAAATTAGTAAGAAGACATAGTAAAAAGATAATACGAAATTAAATATACGAAAAAATTCAAATAGTTATCATCGCATCGCTTGATTCCACCACTACCGGATATGAGAGAAACTCTTAATATAATAATAAATTACCTAATCACTGTACGAGTAATATTATACGTTTAAAAATATATAATCGAACCATTCGAGACAGCAATGCTTAATCCAGATACATAGATATTAAGTGGCGAATATTTTAAATATATCAAAAGAGACTAATATTATTATAATAAGAGGGCACTGTTAAAACAGTAATAATGAGTTTATTGACTTAATTTTCTATGTATATTTTTGACATACAGCTAAAGGCTCAAGTATAGAGAGCCAAGACACGACCGTTATCTTAAAACTATACTATAAATATCGTTCGATATTACGACGATATCGAAAACCACTAATATGAATACGACTATATCGGACAACGCGATTACGAATACGACGATATCGGTAATCACGAATACGAAGACATCAGAGATAAGACTACGAAAACGACCATATCAGAAACCACAAATACGTCGATATCGGTAATTAAGGTTACAAATACGACAATATCGGAGATCAAGATCACGAATACGACGATATCGGCGACCAAGATTACGAATACGACGATATCGGAAACCAAGATTACGAATACAACGTTATCGAAGACCACCAAATGAGGGTACGAAGACGACGAGCGGAAACTTACTCCTCAAATTAGTAAATTGTTTTAATGGGAAAGCTTACGAATATCGAATATTTTATCTTATGATTAAACAGCAAATCGCTGGATCCTTAATTCTCTAATGTCGTTTAGGTGCGTCATACGTCATGAGACAAAATTAAATTGTGGTTTCATACTACCACCACATAAGATAAATAACATATACATTTAAGATTACGAAGAGAGTTGTTCGTCAAAACTTGTCCATGTTATATATATTTTTGGTATTTATTGAGTTCCACGTAAGATATTTAACTTTGGTTGCGCTAGAGATCGTTAGATGTTTGGCTTGAAGTTCCAGAGTGTATCTCGATTTGTATTGATTTAAATGTTATTTAATATCGATATCGTGATGGTATAATCGATTTGGTGGATCATGTATCAAAGTACTGCCAAGTTCTAGCCTCGGATTGAGAGCAGTGGATGTTTGGAGAAGACCTTTGTCCTAGCAGTGATGATAGGTTAAAAACAATCGGCCTTTGCTTAATGTAGGTGGAACTATAAAATTTTAATACTTGATATTTTAACAGAAATATATCAATGGGAAGCGTATGTAAGGTAGGATACTTAAGTTTTTGGAAAATAATTGAAGTAAAACTTACTTTTTAATTTGTTTGGTTATTAATTAAAGATATTTAATTCCAGAGTTCTTTCAATTGAATCAAATGTTTGAAGTCGTTCAAAATTTGTTAAACAAATTTATTATTTCACGATTTACGTTATGATTGGAAATATTGAAGTATGCATCGAGAGATGTAATTAAAGGTTTAATTTATTTAAATAATTTTGTTAAAACAAGCCTTGACGAAAACAAAACCCCTGTGTACAAGTTTCTATTTTTAATAATAGATGTAATACTCCACATTATATTCGAAACAGCAATTGCTGTTGCTAACTAATTGTACTATTCTATTATTTTATTACGCCTGCTCCTGACTGCTTATATCTATTTGCTTGATTTACCTACCAGCCTCGAGAGATCTAACTCTGGAAAAACATAAAACACCTTATTTCTAGGTTCTAACTAAATAGAATATCAGGTCCTATTCTAGGAACCTGAATAAAAAACTTTTTTTTTTTGTACGGGGAATGCAGTTACGCAGCGCCTCTGACTAGCAGTGGCCTATGCGGGACTCCCCCGGCGCGCCGGGAACTACCCACTAAACCCCATTGTTACCATAACCTAAATGCTCTACTATAGCGAGCAAAGACACGACGTTGACTTAATATACGTTTTTATATTTATTAACTATAAATAATAGATGATTCACCACCGACGTATTTACCGCACGGAATACTAAACTAGATCCCATAAAAATAATATACTTACTAACTACTTATATTTAAATAATCTTAGATCAGATCGGTACACGAAACTGATGTGCCAGAATCCCTACTACTGAATTATTATTGATTGTTTCCGCTTACGAACTATAGAGATATTGAAGGTAGGTGTTTGTATTTTAATCGGTCATGAAGACATTTCTATATTATTTATTAAATGGGTTAATTAGTATTATATTTATATGTTTAAAATAACAACTCTGTATTAAGTAGGAAGAATGACATTACAAGACCAAAACCATCCTTATTCAAGTACTTAATTAAAAAGATGTATTTGAAAGTTTACGGCTACGATCTACTTAATTTAATAAGTAATTAATATTATTAGAATATAGAGAATATTATTATGTTATCGATTATTTAATATCTATATCTAATAAGACAATGCGCTCTTCAGGAGTACATGTCTATCTACGGTTTCACAACTATTAGGCCAGTTTAGATGAATGTACATTGCTGTACATTCATATTACATCTAACATAATCTAATATAAAAATACTCTTCCTATTCTAATCGTTACCAAAGCCGCGACCTCGCCGAGCTACATCCAACATTATCGGGTTCACTCGCTACATAGTGTAAGACAAGTGGATCTTACACCACAAACTAAAATGAGAACAAACTCAAATCTTACACTAGTTTTAAACTAATGGAGGCGCATTTTCTTCAAGATATTTTTTTTATGATTGAAAGAGAAAGGTTGCGTAATAGAGAATGAGTTAAGACGCTTTAGTAATAATGAATGTAGTGCCAAAATTTAAGGAACTATTTCGTAATGGCTCATTGTACGAATGTTAGAGGAATATAAGAGTTTGTTTTTTATAAAATAGTGTGTTGAGAATAGTTTTAATGGGTTCAAAATATTATTATCAAGCTTGCCTCTGATGCAATTTGTTACATGACTTTGAAAGAGTAACTATCGAGTTTCTTGCCGGACTTTTCTTTGTAGAATCGGCTTTCAAGCCTGCAATGTGGTAGAATCATACTATTGCTGTATTGATGATTTCCACGTAAAACTTATTTTTGATTTTAATCAAATGAACAATGATCTCAATGGCATCGAAAAAAAAATGTTCGATTACAGCGAATTACAGTTTTGAATATTAATAGAGTTCTTTGTATGAACAAATGAGTCTTGAAGAAAATACATCTCTCTCCTTAGAATTATTTTCCAAATGATATATCAATAAAAATCACCGTTTACTTTTGTGAATTATAAGTTTTAAGTTAGATATTTAATAAAGCCTGTGAGCAAACCCAAGTTTAAATAAAGGTCGAATAAAAATGTTGTTTGAATTTAATTTTGATTATTTTATATTAAGACCAAGGGCAAGAACTGAAGATACAGTTTCAAAATTAAGAAATAAACACGTTAGTTTATTGTGAATAAGTATTGAGTAATTATAAGACCAATTATCTTCTTATAAATAAAAATGAATTGCTGTTCGTTAGTCTGACTAAAACTCGAGAACGCCTGAACCGATTTAGCTAATTTTGGAAGGTTGGTTGGAAGGTTTATAGTATTGGTGGTATGAAATTCGCCGGGACCACAAGTTTTCAATAAAAGAAAATTCCTTTTCACAACCAGGTCTAAATGAATACGGAAAAAATGTAAGACGATTATTTCGGATTGAATAATATGAAGTATTTTTTATTGAAATATCATTGGGAACACCAATGCGTGTTATATGGCGAGTATAATGTTCTAGGTAGACATGTTGCCTTTAAAACTAATATTAATCTATCTATCTGTTTCTTTATGTCTCATTCGATAAAACGTGGTTTCGTATATACCACAACAGAAGAATAAGAACCAAAATCATTATATCTATGTAAAAACCTTTTCCCGTTTAAAGTAATCGCGCCAAATTCAGAAGATTTACGTTTTAGACTTTCGCGTTCGATTACACTAAATATAAGTCTTTATGGGTCTATTAGGAGTACTATATTAGGAGTATCTCGCGAACATGATTGGTATAACACAGTCGAAACGTCTGGCAGTAAGTAGCTATGTATTTGCTAATCCTAATATCGTGCGTAGACCCATAATAACTAATATTTCAAGTAGATTTAGATCAGCACAATCAATCGTACTACTGTGAGAGCCGAGTGTTTATCAAAATTAACCAGATCGAGTAATAGCTTTATTTTTAACAATTCACGGATATTAAGGAAACTGAAATATGTTGACGTCCTGCTGATATTGTATGCGGAAATCAACTCAATTGATGTAAGGCTTGCGACCCAAAGGATCTGCTATCGAACCTTACAAGGATCACAACGAACTTAGCGATCAAATCCCTTAGTCGCCTTTTACGACACCTATTGGAAGAAATAGGGTGGTACTATTCTCATCTGCCGGCACCACACGGCGACTATCAACACAGCGTTTTAGTTTAAACAGGAAAACGTTTTTATTTAGCCTAATTCCTTTATATCCTACCAGCTGTTACAGCCTCTTACTTCTACTATAGGTGCATGGATGATGATCCCCCCGGGAAAAATATATACCACGACGAAACGTGAATAAAAATATATCGCCTCCTTTATTTCCTTAGCGCAAATAATATTATAATAATAGCTTACTCTATATAAAATCAATTACAGCATTGTCTGCTTTTTCCTATCTATTATTTTTTCCATGAATACACGTCAGACTGGATAGTTCTGAACCTACCAGCTGAACCTACCTAAGTTTTTAATCTAATAACATTATGCATATTAATACTTTTAATATCACCAATTAATAAGTTTGGTGTAAAAATTGATTTATATACCTACTTATAATTAATTCTACAAATGCAAAAAATGTCTGCATACAGACCGATTAATAATATGTTCTACATAATTTTCGAAGTCCATTTCAACTCTGAATTTTAACCTAAATATTCCCCACCAAGTTCACCACAAAACTGTACTTATACTAAATTTCTACTTTACATATTAATTAATAATAACAATTATAATAATATCCATTTTAGATGGATTAGTACCAAGGAATTTTCCGCCTGTGTTGTTTGTTACACTACATTTTCTATTTCTTTAAGGTCCGCGAGCTAAATGCTTTAACATACGAAATAATACATTTAAACCTAGTTGTATATGAATTAGAGCCGTGGCAAGTTTCCACTAACATGTGACGATAATAATGTCTACTTTAAAGGTGGATTCGCGCGTAAAAGGTCGCTTATATTTTTTTGTCATTTATAAAGAAAGATAAATTTTGATTCATGTGCAAGTGAACTGCTAATACAAAATACGAGTATTTCGTCTTACTTTTATTATATTTTACGAAAGGTAAGGTAGGACTCACCTTTATTTCTAAGTTTGTCGAAGGAAGATTTATGCACCATCGCATTTCAAATATAAATACAATATTTATCTAAAAGCAAAGTTAATTTGTATTTTACTCATCTACCAATTATAATATTGTCTTGCATAGTTTATGATTTAAAAAGCTATCATTAAAATTTTGATTTTTAAAAATACGATATGATCGATGTTGCTTTTCAGTAGAGAGAAAAATATGTAAACTTATTTTCTTTATATTTGTTCGAATCAACATAGCGACATGGTTATATTATATATTTTTATATTGACTACCATTTCGCCCATACGTATCTTTATTACGATCATATACAATGAGAAGAATTACGATCCAATAATTTTATATTTTTATTTCCTAGTAAATAGACCAAGTTTTTAATCCTAGTAAGAAATAATTTCAATAGTTTGTACTAGGTTCGATTATAATTTTAAGTTATTTTCTATTTTCCGATATAATATTATTGAATGTTCGCTTTGGGTTTTTTCTCTATATTTCATAAATAATTACGATTATCGATTAAACATAATAGCATAACAGTCAATGGAACTCTATGTAACTGATATTCAAGTTAATTAGTCATGGCCTCTATAACGAAAGGAAAAAAGTATATCTCAAAGTCAAATTATATTTACGGATTTTTTTTAACAAGATCAAAGGAGCTATGAAAATTGGAAACGTTTTTTTTTTCAATATGTGACGATCATAATCGATAGGAAAGCAATACCTAACGACATAGATCTAATTGTACTTTATTTCAGTTTTTATTTACCTACGTGAATGTTAAGTTAATATCGTTTCGTTTTATTACGTGCGTGGCATCAAGTTCGTGAAAACCGTTATCCATTCGAATACCTAAGTTGCGATGATATTCAGATAATTTCTACAATAACCATTACATTTGTAAAGTACAAGGAAGATTGCGATCGTGTTGTAAATTTTTTTTTCTATAATTTTGTCAATTAAATACTATTGAAAATATTATTTGCGATGTTAAACGAGTGTCTTAGCTATAGTATTTTATTCAACTCGAACAATTTTACCTCACTATGATTATTAATATGAGTATAATGACATTTTGTCAATGTTATTAATACAATACTACTTTCAAAATTTCTTAGTAAATGTAAGACCCAGTTGTTAATCTTAGATATTATCTTAGAACCTTATCTACGCAGATGTAAGTTAAATGTTAATCTATTTGTTCAACGGTATTTCAAACCTAGAGAGAGATGTCAATTTGATCGCTAAGTATATTCAATCCACCCAAAGCAATTATATCATATTAGTAAGAAAGCTTCCTTCGGTAGCAACTCTAAGTGTGCCATTAAGATGTGAACATACAGACGGCTTGATGCTCGTATGCAAGTCATACTGAAATTATGTTATGGTTTAGTTGGTAACACATATATAACATTGGGACATGATACTTCATTACTAAAGATCTGATGCACAAAATAATCTTATCTACCATACAAATAAAAAGTGTTACATCGATATCACTAACATTCTAAATATGCGTTAAGTGGTAACAATTATAACATGAAATAAAATTCATCAAAACCTTATTTTAATAGTCGATATTATATAATAGTTACATTTTCAAAAGTAGTTTCATTGATTATAGTGTTATTTTTACGCTTACTAAATATATACGATTTCAAAATGTAATAGAAAAATATAGAAGGAGATTAAATCGCATAAGTATATTTTTATAAAAATGTAATAAATACATCATAACTTTAGCAGTCGTGGAATGGGGACGAAAGTTAATACGATTTTTTTGTATAGTAACCCAAATCAAGCCCAAATCAAGACATTTTTTTCTTAAAAGTTTAATTTAGGTAGGTACCAGCATATTAAATCATTGGGTCAAACAAAGCAAATTATTGGTGCTTATATAAAATAACACTAGACATTATGCAGGCACCTATTGATTTAATATTTGAACAAATTGCATTTTATGTTGCAAGCATTGCAACATTATGAGAAAAATAATTAATTTAGTACCAATTTCATGATATTTTTGTCAAAAAGTAAGGAACGTAAAATATGTAACTGAAAGTTACATTTTTTAATATCTTTTTAAATGATAACGAAAACAAAATTGGATGTCACCCGCCATACCGCAGAAAGTGTGACATAAGAATTGAATAATTCATTGAGTAAAGTCATTTTTTCAAATAAATAAGTTAAAATACATGTACTACGCAAATATGAAGTAGACCAGAGTTATTTATAAAGTAAGCATAAGGCACTCTTGATGCCATCTGTGAATTGAATATATGTTACCGGCCAAACCCGATTTCAGGACAAACTAGTTTAGCCTAGTCCAAACTAGTTTGTCCTAAGCCCATTAGGATAAACCGGTATAGCCTAGTCCAAACTAGTTTGTCCTAAGCCCGTTAGGATAAACCAGTTTAGACTAGGCCAAACTAGTTGATCTTGATATAGATACGCATTATCTAGGATAAACTGGTATGGCCTTTTCCAGATATTGTAATATGTCAAGAAAGTCAAAATAAATAGATTATCCAAATAAAATCGCACCAGAATCGCTACCTATTGACGATGAAAACTTGCCAATTGGACAACGTTGAATGAATAACAAGTGAAAATTAAGGCTTGATACTGGTTTTGTACCCTTCAATGGCCAACTCACACAACACTAACTATAATAATGAAGAAATCGCAGTAAGCAACCTTAGGCTTGGCACGATTTTGTCTAGATTTCATTACTTTTTAGAGATGAGCAAGCTGCTCCATCAAGGCTTGGCTAGTTTTTTTACAGGATGTTTTTGGTGGGATTTCACTTCCTTTTGTAGAAGCAGCTAACCAAATAAAATATTTTTTGTAAAGGCGGGATGTCGTCGTTTTAATTTTTTTAGAAGATTTTATAATATTGGGCTGTTGTGTTTTCTAATCAGGGTCACCAGGTACTCCAGATCTTCGATTATCGTAGTTTTTGTGACTTTTAATAGTCACATAAAGGGAAAACTATAAAAAACACTTACTCTGTACCAAATTTCAGCGCTCTGAGTTTATGGGAATTGGGTAGTACTAGTTCTATCTACACTAATATTATAAAGAGGAAAGATTTGTATTTTTGTATGTTTGTAATGAATAAACTCAAAAACTACTGGACCGATTGCAATATTTTTTTCACCATTAGAAAGCTGCATTATTCAGAAGTAACATAGGCTATATTATATTTTTTTTAAATTAGGGATCCTTGCTTAAACTCCAATAATGTAACCCAAGGTGTAAAAAAATGACCTGAAAAATTACTTACGTCGCGTGCGCTGCGAAAACTATTAATGATAGAACAAAATTATTTACTACGACTTTGCAGAACTCTCCATTATCTACAAAAAGTGTCGCGACAGCATATGTCTAAATATTATAGTTATGTCACAGTAAGCGGTTTTTTATACTAAAAATTTAATTTATATGTCGCCGCTTGAAAAGGCTCTTTATTTGTACCTTGGTATTAATCCTTATCAAAATAAATTTCTTTATATTCAAGACGGCTTCAGTACCTTTAAATAACTTTTTGAATTATTCAATTCGGACATTTCTTTCGGAAGATATCACGAATTTAAAAATGCAAGTATTAGAAAAAAGTCGCGTGGTTGCCACTTTGATTTTAACTTGAAGGAATTTTGAATTTGCTTTAAATTCGTTTCGTAGGTAAATAAGTACCTGATAATAAATATTATATTTTAATGTAATATTTTATATAGAGATAGAGGTATACCGAAGCGAAGCGAGGGCGGGTCGCTAGTTATGATATATATGATGATGATGATATGACTTGGCGGGGGCACTGCCGTGCCCCCAGACGATTGTACGAATGAAAACTTAACGACGAATCATTATAAGAAGTAAGAAATAAGATTATACCTAGTTTAATAAAAAATATTATTTTTCCAATTACGGAGGATTTTATTTGGATTATCTGTTTATTTTCACATTCTTGACATATTACAATATCTGGAAAAGGCCATACCAGTTAATCCTAGATAATGCGTATCTATATCAAGATCAACTAGTTTGGCCTAGTCTAAACTGGTTTATCCTAACGGGCTTAGGATAAACTAGTTTGGACTAGGCTATACCGGTTTATCCTAACGGGCTTAGGACAAACTAGTTTGGACTAGGCTAAACTAGTTTGTCCTGAAATCGGGTTTGGCCGGTAACATATACATAAAACTTACTAAGTATTCCCACGGGTCTCTATTCTATGGCTACATATGAATCAATAATAAGTCACAAGAATCAAATTAAAACTTCTGTTTCATTTAAAAAATTAAAAATCCTTCATTTACGATTTGGAATCTATTTCATCTTGGTAGCGTAAACCTTCAAGAGTAGCTTTATTTATTTGTTGCAGATAGAGATACCTTATTCGTCTGGAACGGTGTGACATCAAATGATTTCTCTCCGAAGAGTGCGGAGAAGCGCTGTTTTAAAGCAAAGAAGAGAATAACATAAAAGAGTATCGAGATGCCGCTGCCGGACTCGAAGCGCTTCAGGTATTTGTGATGGAGTCGTATGTCGCCTGTGTAGCTCAGGGGTTTGATGATGTGTTTGTTGGAGGCTTGCATTGAGGCCGCAAGCGCCGCTGGCTATGTGGTCTCCTCCGGCGCCGTTTGGTATCCGGGCTAGGTATTTGTGTTGTACTTAGCCTTCTGGAGCGGCGGCCGGGGCTGCTACGACGTGCTACGGCGTGCTACGGCTGCTACGTGTAGTTGGATGCGCGCTGCTGCCGCCACGCAGCGTGGAAGCCGGCGGCGGAGTCCGAGTCGGAGTCCCCTTCCTCGCTCACGCCGATTTGAGCTCGGGGCTGCAACAAACATCACCTATTTATAAACATATCCTACATCATGTACCTATGCGAGTATGTAACGTTGGGCTGTTAGTAACCATGTATTTGCTTCTGTTTTTATCGCGTTAAGATCCATTCAAGAATATATTGTAATGAAACGCGATTCTTAAATCATTCATATTGAATGTTCATCAGTATGTTATATTTAAGATTTAGTTCTCAAACTGTTTTGATCTTAAACCAATTTCCACATTGTGTGAGATGAGAGTGATTTATTGGACCACCGGCTGCTAAAATTCCATCAGATTCGAAAATGTTCTAAACTTTTTTTATTCATACTAAACCTACATCTACGAGTATGTTTGGGTGTTCAAAATTTCCAACGATATGAATTAATATCAAGAACTTTGATGACTTCATAACATTTTTAATTATTCTAAAATAAAATGTTATTAGATCAGTCATTTTAATTGCAATACGATTTAAAACCATTTGTAAAACTTTAGTGGTGAGTTTAACTCCTCTCAAAAAATGTCAAAAAGTAAATAAATCAAGGACATAAGTAATAATAATAAAACGAGCCCGTGTTCGCATCTTTGTAAAGGGTTAAGGTCAGACGCGCATAATAGTTAATGGAAGGTCAGTGGGGATTGTTGCCGGCCCTAAATAATGAGGGCTCAGACAGTATTATTGTTGACCCTTCCGAGGGTTGTAAAGGGGTGATGCAACTGATCAATATCTGATTTGCATCGCGCATGTGCACCGAACGCACCCTTCCAGACTAGTCCCACGCTAGGGTTTGCTTATACTTTCGGCAGGTATACCTATATACCTCTGCATTGGCCATTTTGTAATTATTTTTTTTTTCATTACAAAATGTAAGAATGTTATTGTTATTTATGCTGTTATATTATTAGTTCAAAATAACAATCCCCGATTAATGTTTATGGTTGAATATTCAAAATTACGGTTAAATTCTGGTTTTTTAGTTTTCGATCGAAAAATGGTAAAAAGATAAAAATCATTCAAAGTTAAATAATAAAAAATCAGCAAAACCAAACAAAATATTTGTGAGTAATGTTGGCACTCCAAAAATATCAACTGTCTAGTTATACCCGTTCTAAGATACAGCCTGCTATCTCAAGAACGGGTAACTGGACTGTTTGTATCGGTACAGACAGACAGACTAACGGACAGCAAAGTCTCAATAATAGGGTCCCGATTTTACCCTTTAGTCACGAAGTTTTAAAAACTTACTTTAGAATTAGGCAAACTCGATTAGGTTCCCAAAATTTAACTTTAGTATCGTAGGCGGTCCTAGTGCTCCCATTGTTAGGTCTAGGCTGCGCCGATCAATAGTCTAGGTACCAATTTGTAGTGCATAGCGCATGTGCAATGCCGGCCGGCGCATGTCCATTTGCATCTCGCGCTTCCGATTGGCTTTCAAGATGGAGCCGAATCAATCAATACCCATAAACCTTGAACTTTAAACTACTTTTGTATTGCATTTTACTAAGAAATTGTCAAGTTCTTAGATTTTTCGCACACGTATGCATCTTAATATGCATCCATGAGTGGCGGGAAAGGTTTTTGCAATCATTATGAAACCATGACTTCGCTGATGTATTGAACTAAGACGTTACATTATTTAATTCAATGAAAGTAGCGTCAGCAACTAAACTTTCCACGAAGGCATTGCATGATAATTTATATGTAATATCACAATGTAAAATGTAACAAAGTGAATATATATTGCATCATACATGATGATGGCAATTATGAAATTTAATAACTTTTAATAGAGCATTGTGAAATTGGTACGTACCTGGATATTATTGACTTAAAACTATTCGTATATTTCACAGTTTGTTAACAAGACAATGTGTCACAGTATCAGGTCCACTTAAGTTTGGTAAGTATTCGCTTTAGGTCACAGAGACATCCGCTTCCGCGTCTGGTCTAGACTATATTGATTGCCGGTGCATGACGCGTATGCATTGAGTGCGCGAATCGATCACTTCCCGGCGTCCAATCACAGGACACCTAGGTACAGGCTGAATGCGGCGTCAAGTGCAGGGCGCATGTGCAATGACGATTTCGAAATGGCGCCGGGGTTCAACTACCAACTTCACGTCTAAGGATACCTAGGTACAGTCTGGAAGCTTCATAGGCGTGAGATGCAAAGCGCAAGTGCAATGGCGCTTTCAAAATGGTGCAGGTACTTAAGTACGAACTTCACGTCAAAGCCTTTGTAGATTCAGGCTTCCTGGTTTCATAATACCAGGATACCTAAGAATAACCTGGAAGCTTTTAATGGCGGCAGGTGCAAGGCGCATGTGCAACGACGCTTTGAAAATGGCGCTGGAATTTATTTACGAACTTCACGTCAATGTTTTATCGATTCAGGCTTCCTGGTGTCAAAACACAGGATACCTAGGTATAGCCTGGAAGCTTTTAATGGCGGAAAGTGCAACGCGCATGTGAAACGACGCTTTGAAAATGGCGCCGGAATTTATTTACGAACTTCACGTCAAAGCCTTTGTAGATTCAGGCTTCCTGGTGTCAAAACACAGGATACCTAGGTATAGCCTGGAAGCTTTTAATGGCGGCAAGTGTAAAGCGCATGTGCAACAACGCTTTGAAAATGGCGCCAAAATTTATTTACGAACTTCACGTCAATGATTTAATTCAGGCTTCTTGGTTTCAAAACACAGGATATCTAGGTATAGCCTGGAAGCTTCTAATGGCGGCAGGTGCAACGCGCATGTGCAACGACGCTTTGAAAATGGCGCCGGAATTTATTTACGAACTTCACGTCATAGCTTTTATCGATTTAGGCTTTCTGGTGTTTAAACACAGGATACCTAGTAATAACTTGGAAGATTTTAATGGCGACAAGTGCAACGCGCTTGTGCAACAACGCTTTGAAAATGGCGCCGGAATTTATTTATAAACTTCACGTAATAGCTTTTATCGATTTAGGCTTCCTGGTGTTATTACACAGGATACCTAGGTATAGCCTGGAAGCTTTTAATGTCGGTAAGTGCAAAGATCATGTGCCAAAACGCTTTGAAAATGGCGCCGGAATTTATTTACGAACTTCATGTTAATGTTTTATCGATTCAGGCTACCTGGTTTCAAAACACAGGATACCTAGGTATAGCCTGGAGGCTTTTGATGGCGGCAAGTGCAACGCGCATGTGAAACGACGCTTTGAAAATGGCGCCGGAATTTATTTACGAACTTCACGTCAAAGCCTTTGTAGATTCAGTCTTCCTGGTGTCGAAACACAGGAAACCTAGGTATAGTCTAGAAGCTTTTAATGGCGGCAAGTGCAACGCGCATGTGCAACGACGCTTTGAAAATGGCGCCGGAATGTATATACGAACTTCACGTCATAGCTTTTATCGATTCAAGCTTCCTGGTGTCAAAACACAGGATACCTAGGTATAGCCTGGAAGCTTTTAATGGTGGCAGATTTTATTTACGAACTTCAGATCATAGCTTTTATCGATTCAGGCTTCCTGGTGTCAAAACACAGGATACCTAAGTATAGCTTGAAAGCTTTTAATGGCGGCAGGTGCAAGGCGCATGTGCAACGAAGCTTTGTAAATGGCGCCAGATATTATTTACAAACTTCACATAATAGCTTTTGTCGATTTAAGCTTCCTAGTGTCAAAATACAGGATACCTAGCTATAGTCTAGAAGCTTTTGATTTCGGCAAGTGCAACACGCATGTGCAACAAGGCTTTGTAAATGGCGCCGGAATTTATTTACGAACTTCGCGTCAAAGCCTTTGTAGATTCAGCCTTCCTGGTGTCGAAACACAAGAAACCTAGGAATAGTCTAGAAGCTTTTAATGGCGGCAAGTGCAACGCGCATGTGTAACGACGCTTTGAAAATGGCGCCGGAATTTATATACGAACTTCACGTCATAGCTTTAATCGATTCAGGCTTCCTGGTGTCAAAACATAGGATACCTAGGTACAACCTGGAAGCTTTTAATGGCGGCAGGTGCAAGGCGCATGTGCAACGACGCTTTCGAAAAGGCACCATTTACTAACTTCACGTCAATGCCTTATCGATTCAAGCTACCCGGCATCTAAACATAGGATACCTAGATATAGTCTGAAAGCTTTTAAGCAAGTGCAACGCGCATGTGCAACGACGCTTTCAAAATGGCGCCAGTACATAATTGCGAACTTCATGTATATTATTCTTTCTAACTTTGCAAGATTTTCTTAT
Source organism: Maruca vitrata (assembly GCA_039566165.1). Taxonomy (NCBI): domain Eukaryota; kingdom Metazoa; phylum Arthropoda; class Insecta; order Lepidoptera; family Crambidae; genus Maruca; species Maruca vitrata. Next base: position 7,377,363 of record CM076911.1, read on the forward strand.
TATTCTTTCTAACTTTGCAAGATTAATTTTAAACAAAAAAATCCTTGCTTTATTGAATAATGCAACGTAACTTACCTACCTAAAGGGTTTCAATGAATTGAAAACGAAATGTATTCATGTTCATGTAAGTTTATCTCCACATAACTTATATTTTTAAAACTTGCAACTTACAGATATTTTTCTAATCGTATTAAATAAAAGAGTTCAGTATATAATACAAAATAAAAATTTACTCGCACCTGTATGGCGTGTTGAGGATGATAGTTAATTGGCACTGAAGTTACTTCAAAATAAGATTCTTCCTCAAAACTCTTCGGTAAGTAAACGTATTTAAATAATACTTAATATTGGAAAAAATGCAAGTTTTAAAAATACAAGTTAAGTCGAGATAAACTTACATGTACACGAAATCAGCTCACTTTTATTAAACTTGCCAATGATTTTCACTAACTAAACGCACTTGATTCAAGATACGGATAAGTAAATATCCAAAGGAACTTGTTATGTCCTTGATCAATCACAACTGCAACTTCCGGTTGCGTGTGGTATGAAATGGCGTCTCTGACTGACCGGTGCACCGATTGCGCAAATCAACATCGATCGATCTGTAATGGCAGCCCAATAGGGAGTCTAGGTATCCTAACTGAAGTGCAAAGCGCATGTGCATGAAATTAAGATGGCGTCATATGAACTTTGATATTATTGAAAAAATGCAATAGGTGAACCATCACAAATTTTTAATGCAATTTATTTACGAAAACATTGCTCTCAATATTTTGGCCCAATTATCTGTCAAAAACAGTGTTTGATTACCAAAAATAAAAATTTAAAAACATTAACAATAATAAAAGTTGGTCGTAGTTAAATATGCTAGATTTGTAGAACGAAAGAAATAGCCGTTTAGTTGTTACGAAGATTGCATAATATGCAATTCTTGTCTTGCATATTAACTCTTATTAGGCGTCTTATCATATTAATTATACGTTCTCCTCTCTCCTCGTCATAACACTGATTAAGTAAGTGCAATTAGCTGAAGATTTAATATAAAAATAAAAGGTACACGCACCTGAATTGCGTCTTAAGTATGCTGGCCCATTGACACTGAAGTTACTTCAAAATAGTTATCATCACTGATTTTCAGCACTTTAATAATAATTAAAGAGTCATCATCAATTACATAATTTAAATTTAGGGTAAACGAACAAACATTGCAACCCGTGACTCGATCTCAAATGGCAGTTGCATAGGATGCGCGAATCAATATCGACCCAGAACGACGTCCAATGGTAGGTCGCCTAGGTCTTCTAGAAAGCGCCATGTGCATTGCGCATGTGCAATTGTGCATTGGTACTTAAAAACATGGCGGCAATATTCAAAATACCAAACTGAGACAATCCATAGATATGTTTATTATGATGTAAGCTCAGAAAAGGTATTAGAACAGCAAATGCAAAATAATAACATAAAAGTAGGACTAAAGCGCCCTTGACGTTGTTAAACTTGATTTTTAAAGCTTTACCTAAGATCGCTAATAATTTTAGTATCACTGATGCAAGCTTGTTAGCCTACTAACTTATCTACGACAATACGCACAGTGTATCCGCTCTAATAATCACTCAAATAATAGAACAATGTATTTTCGTATTTGAACATATAACTTATTATCAATAGTGCTACAATTAACAATATAATAGATCAATTCAGTAGTAAGATCATAACGTGCGCCTAAATTTGGGGTTTTGTAATTTAAGTTAAATGTTTTGAAAAGCCGAATGAAATTTTGAATTATAATACAAATTTACACGTACCTAGATCGGGATATGATGACAACAGCGACCAATTATCTCACAAATCTTCATTTAAATCACTTTTTAACTTTCAAGTTACCCACATTGCCAAACTAGACTTGTAAATGACCGATGCACAGGATGCGCAGATCAATATCAGTTCTGAGCGCCCAATCAAAGGTCGCCTAGGGCATCTAGAATGCAACGCGCATGTGCACTCACAATTTTAAAGTGTTGCCACCTTTACTACCGGTAGAAAAATATCAACTGCAGGTAATTTTGATATTTGAAGAAATTGAGTATGAATTAACTTATTCCTACCAAATATTTTGATGCGCTAAGTTCACAAACCGTAAAAAGACTATATTCCAAACACATTTTTTTACAGACATCTACTAAGATCCGGCATTATAAAACTGCTTTATTATTCAATCATTGCACTGATATGTGACTCACTCAGAAATATGAACTATATAGGTATTTCTCTTAGATCAGGTTTCTTTTAGATCAGAAATGTAAAGGTCTTTTATAAACAATCAAACTGTTATCAGAAATTATTTTTTTTTACACTAAAGCACATTTTTATGAAAATTTAAATTACCCGTATGAAATAGAGGCAAAAGGTCACTCAGTAAACATTTTACTTAATACTTGGTAATCTACTTTTATCACAAATAAATCTTCCACATACCTCTTATTGAGTTTCCGTAACGAATGCTTCCATAAGCAGTTCAATTGTTATATCTTAATCAATCTATTAATAATAGTCCAGTCAAATTAGGAAAAAATCTCGGAATTCGAGATACCCAGCTGTAAGTCTGTAAATACTTAGATATTGACACCCTAAAAGTGTTCTCAAAACCTACATATTGTAGGGTGTACGCAACAATTAAATTTTCAAGGTCAAATGTCACAAATATCAGTTTTATGAACTTTTGAGTGAAACGGGAAGTTTCATCATAAAAGTGTGTAGGAGAAAATTACTTATCTTCTATTTATCTATAAAAATTGTCTGTACGTTTTATTTCTAAGATTCACCATTTCAGAGATACAGCGATGCAAATAGTTGAAAAAGTTGTATTTTCAAAAGCTTCCAGGCCCACGTGCGATTGTGCTAGACAGTTAAAATTTTCACGAATGATGTATTTTAGTAGCCTCTATAACATCTTATACTAGAAAAAGCTTAAAACCAATGTTTTAGTGGGTTCTCATACAAAAACTATGTTTTTTTTTTCTCACACTTGGCCGGTTTTTAACGTGGTTACCCCAGTAAACCTATTCCAGACGACACCTTTTATACATGAAGAACACGTTGTGTGTGAACTAGGCTTCCATATAAACAACGTGTTCTTCATGTATAAAAGGTGTCGTCTGGAATAGGTTTACTGGGGTAACCACGTTAAAAACCGGCCAAGTTAGAGAAAAAAAAAAACCATAGTTTTGTATAAGAACCCACTTAAACATTTAGGTTTTAAGCTTTTTGTAGTATAAGATGTTATAGAGGCTACTGAAATACATCAGTTGTGAAAATTTTAACTGTCTAGCACAATCGCACGGGGGTCTGGAAGCTTTTGAAAATACAACTTTTTCAACTATTTGCATCGCTGTATCTCTGAAATGGTGAATCTTAGGAATAAAACGTAGAGACAATTTTTATAGATAATTAGATGATAAGCAATTTTCTCCTACACACTTTGATGATAAAACTTGCCGTTTCGCTCAAAAGTTCATAAAACTGATATTTGTGACATTTCACATTGAAAATTTAATAGTTGCGTACACCCTACCATATGTAGGTTTTGAGATTACTTTTAGGGTGTCAATATCTAAATATTTACAGACTTACAGCTGGGTATCTCGAATTCCGAGATTCTTACCTAATTTAAGCTTAAATGACTGGACTATAAGTGTATGTAATGTACACCAATCACTTTTCTAATAACACAATAAGACAAAATCCCAACTAAACTTTTATGAACCGAATACCCGGGATATCTAACATGAGATCAATATTAATTTTGGAACCTGGTAAATCATCATCAGCCCATATACGTCCCCACTGCTAGGGCACAGGTCTACCTACCTAATCCAGGGCGAGGCCGTAGTCAACCACTCTGGCCAAGTTTGTTGACATATTCAGTTTTGTAATGTGTGTAACCATGACGGATTAAAGTTATAAATTGATTTTACTAACTCTTGTTTTGGTATGTTTGTTATTGTCAGAAGATTAATATGAAAAAAAAGCGTGTCATGGTAAAAAATAAGTATTTGCAGTGTGATATGAAGTTCACGGGGACCACGTTACGAATAAACGAACGGGATCTCTTGTATAAAATCGAGTCTTACTAGTTTTTGGTGCTATGCAGACGAAACTCTTTCGTTTGCGTCTTTTAGTCTGAGACTAGTAGATGCTGCTCACCTGACTACTATTGGAAACAAATTTGAGAAAGGCATAATGTTTTTAATAGTATTCGATCTCGACTGTGATATACAGAAGAGGGTATGGAGGTCCTCTATATTAATTTTTTTTTTGGCATTTGCATTTCCATTTTTTTAACACTGCCGTTAATAAATTGGTAACACTGAGGGGCTTGAGGCTTCTTTCACAGGCCTCCAGAGCGTCATATTGCGCATGTGCAGTGTGCATTTGAATAATTTTCAAATGGCGGGAAATTGGAAATGTGCAATATTATTGATTTTAAGCGAAAATAGTATGCTATGAAAATACTGTGTATGTTTGTACGTTTTATAGTTCTACAACATAATACTGATTGAGTTATGTAAGCCATTTGTTATAAAATTATTAATGTTACGTTATGCAACAATAAACGTCTACAGGCTTCTTTCACTGGCCTCCAATGACGTCAGTTGCATCGCGCATGTGCATTTATAGAGAAGAAACAGCGGGAATTTAAATATTGAAACGATTGTATATAATATTGGAAAATACTTTCCCTAAAACAATCTCATATACCTACCTATATACGAATTAAAATAATATATTAAAACTATTTTAAAATGTTTAAAAATAGTTTGGATATACTATGAATATTTGTATATTAGTTGGAATGTAATATATAATAGTAAAACATACCAATCAAAATAGGAATTCATTTGGGGAGGCCTATGATTAGCAGTGGACTGCAATAGGCTGATGCAAGTACCAATTTCAACTGGTCATCAATTTGATCATCTCTCAATTAAGTCCCCTAAGGCTCACCCTCAAAATCAATTAGAGCAGTATAGAAAACAAACATGTTGTTATTTCACTCACTCATGTTTACAGGCTTCTTTCACAGGCCTCTAACAGAGAAACCATTAACGCGCATGTGCAATATGCAACCGATGCATAGAAGGAAAGCGGGAAATTCAGAATTGCCAATCGTTTTGTATAACTATTGAATGTGATTAATAAGACGTAGACAATATAATTTAACAGCTATGACATTAGTGTATTAATGATACTTTAGGTTAATGTTTAGGACTTTTAAGCTTGCATTATTATAATAATATGAATATGATATTATTTCCTGTAATCTGTCAAATATAATAATGTGTTCACACGTGTTCACACTATTTTTTAATCTAATTTAACAATGGTGCCTACATTTTTATTTAAAAGTTGTTTTATGTCCTATCAATAGCTCAGACACAGACTAGTTTTTTTTTTCATTGAACATTTAGGCTATTTGAGTATATCAAAGTATCTGAAGAACAAATTAGTAAATAGTAAATCATGTGCATAATGTAAAAAATCCGAAAGCAACGAAATCGTAAAGAAAATAGTAAATTATCACATAAGTACATATACATAACGCATACACATTTCTCTAACAATATCAAAGTACAGATCGCATTTGCAGATTAAGTACATTTTGCTGTTCAAAGTTCTCACGGCAGTAACGGAATCATTCGCATTGACGCAGTACCTAGCAACATCGAATGAGATGCACATGTACAAGTACATACAATATGTATACAACTATACACTTACCTCTGATTTGTCGTCCATGGACACGCGCCCTTTGTCCTCCCCCGGACCCCACCGGTCTCAAACCAAATTACTAAATATATACAATCCCGAGTATTGATTTTGGCTGCGCAGTACCAACACTAGCGCCAATAACGCAAGAATAAGGAAAAAAAAAGGATTAGTCAACGCCATCTAGTAGACGCCGGCAGAAAAACAGCTCGCGTGTTGTGAAATAGAGCTGCTCTTCTTGGACTCTCAAGTAAAAACCGTTGAAGACATGGCTGGGTTCGTCTTGACCGCGAAAAGGAAGTATAGCATGTACGATTGGAACAAGGAGCATGTGCGCCGTAAACTGTCAGTGCTGTGCGCCATTGAAGCGAGAAAGGAGATCTTGTTCGGGCCCTGCATGGTGCAAAGGGAGAAGTGCTGGCGGGAAGTGCTTGAAAAGGCTAAGGCGGTGCGTCTCGCGTCTTCAAGGAGGGAGTGGACCTACGTGCGAGACAAACTGTTCAAAGTTTGGAAGGCTCAAACAATGGTAAGAATATATATCCGTATTATATAAAGATAATCAGGTATATAATATATTTATCATAAAATTCATATTAGAATAACAATCTTGTTTTGAATAGAAATTGCATTTTATATTTTCTATTGGTGATTGCAATCGACAATATTGGTACTTAAAATGGCGGAAGGGACGCTTGTACCTCAGGTGAATTTATTCATCGCACCATTTTAAATTGTGTTTTTTAAAAGATACTTATGTTTGCGAGACAAAATGAGCTATGCGAATGTGCAAACTTAATTTTGACTTCCTCTAATGCCTTTAAAAATATCGCATATAAGGTCGATTTTCACTATTCATTGTCTCGTGTGTTTCACTGTTGCTCCTGATATCCATAATACAATCAGGTCAATATAATAATATGTTACGCTGTGTGATATTAAAATTTCATTTTATTTTTAATTGCAAAGCTTGCGAGAAATAAATAAATTAAATGTATGATTACGACTTGCGCGATCTATTAGATTTGATAATTCCTACTTTCTTTACCTTGTAAATATTACTATACCTAAAATATATATTTGTTTTTAGAGTTATAGAAGGAAATAACTCGGTAACTCAAATAAATGAGGCTTTAAGATACCTTTATTGTTATCTGTTCAGAGAGATAATAAATTTTAATCGTGTTCTAACAATAGTTATTAAAAAGTAGCACTATGATGACTAAAACAAAATGTTCTAACCCGATAAACAGTTGATTCGATTGGCCATTTAATATATTATTATTTGTTTTTATTTCAGAACAAACTCGCAGTTGTGAGGACAACACCAACGCATGTAGGGATGGCGGCAATCATCAAGGAGACACTGGACGAGGTGGATCTGAAAATCTTGGACATTACCAGCACGACGGTGCATATGTACCGTGAAGATACAGGTGACACTACAGAGTCGTCCAGCGACAGCGACACCGATGATGACGAAGAATTCCACACCCCGGAGCCACCGAGAGCGATAGACAAAAAACTGGTCCATCTGATGAATACGTACATGTACAAGAAACGTGCATTGACCATCAAGCTCATGGAGCACGAGATATACCTGCGCAAACTGAAAGTGCTCAAACTGGAAAAGGATCTGGGCCTGAGTGATTCCACCTACGAGCGCCTGAAGAAAGCTGAAGAAAGCCTGGAGTAAGTGATGACGGTGTAACCATGTCATTACTATTTACCAGTCAGTAGTTATGTGTGTTTTAATATGTGTGATAATAAATTATTTACAATTTTAATTGTAAATTCTTGCTGCGCGAGTGTTGCGTCTAGCGCTCTAAATTATCAGTGCAGTGAGATATTCTTTCTGATAGTGTGTTCTTATTAATCTTATTAATATACTCACTTTTGCCCACTCTCATGACAATTGTATTGTACGTCTGGGAGTGTGGTATATTGTCTAGTCTATCGTGCGACTATTTATGCACAGCAATTGTATACATTGCATTTTACATTGAATACAGTTTGCATTCAATAAAAAATGATGTTTCATTTACACCTATTCTCTAGTGCTAGCGGTTAGGTTTGTGCTTAGGTTATTTTAAAACCTTTATCCTATAGGTAATATCAACTAATAGTTAGCTAACTTTTGTCATTTAAATTTCTTTGACTCTGTGTCAAAGAAACCTTAAAAACTTTTTAAGAAAATGAAAAATAGCTTTTCATTTATGTAGTTTATTGTATTCATACAGCCAATCCTTAAATCGTTTTCTTTACTTTCTGCGCAATATTCTTTAATATCGTTTTTTTTTATAAGTATTTCCCGTCAATATCGAATAGAACAAAAATAATTAGCGAAATTGGTTTAGCTGTTCTCGAGATTAGTATTCAGCAACACATTTAGCGATTCATTTTTATATTATAGATTGGAACTGGTACGTTTTGCCCTTTCTTACAAGACTGCCACCCTAGTGGCGTCCTTGAGTGACGAGTCGCATGATGTCCGTAAGGAACCACTTGAGTAATCTTGATAAAATAAATGTACTTTTAAGTAGTAACTTAAAAAATATTGTAGGATTAATCCTCGATTTTGTACAATAATACATACTTCTAAAATTTCATGAACGTAAAGGAGGCACCTCAATCTAAATGTTAGGATTACAATGAAACAAACTTGATGCTAGGAGCCACGTTATACCTCGGAATATAATGGATTAATATTTATTCGAATTTGGTATCATTTACTGACATTTGAGTGTAAACAAAAAACAAAATCTAGGGTTTTTTTTATTGAAAAAGTTACTATACATAATATTGTGGCACCTCAGGCTACTTTGTCGATATTTTATATATTCAAACACAGTTACTACTAAATGTTTCTTGAAGTGAAATGTGGAAGTAACTAAGTACATTCAAGGAAATTCAAGCTCTTACTCGTATATATAAAACTAGGAACCTGCCCTCGCTTCGCTTCGGGTGAATTTTACATTTCTTTTCTTATATAAGATATATAAACCTTTCTTATAAATCTCACTATATATTAAAAAAAAATACATCGAATTCCGTTGCGTAATTTTAGAGATACCTACATACATAGGAATATTAGGCACAGAAAAAGCGACTTTGTTTATGCTATATAGTGGTGAGGAGCTACATTAAAAGTATTATACATTCTTGAATATTACATAGATTAAGGTGCCGTTTTTAATCATGCATACATAAAATCACGATGTTTTCCTAGGGATATTTCACTGCCATGTACTACGGTCTTGGCACCCCACTTTCGCTTCTTTTACCATCTTCTGCCATCTTTATGTTTGTTTATATAATTTAAGAAGCATTTTACTACAAAATCAAGAATGATCCAACAATATTTGGAAGTTATTACTAAATGATACGTACATTAATTTCAAGAATCAAGATTCCTCAAGTGGCTTCTGGATCCTTACGGACATGATTGATCGTATGATATGTATAGCAATCTGGTTTTATGGATCCTAATAATCATACAATATTAACTTTCCAGCACTACCACACAGGTGGCGAAAACGTGTACATAATATTATTTTGAAGAAGATAATTGCATGATGAGTCATTTTGACGGTCATGATAAAACTTATAGATAATAAAGTATAAAAAAATATTAAAAAATAAATAAACGATGGCTACATTTGATACGTTTTTAACACACGTCGGATCGATGGGTACTTTTGACAGATTGTATGTAGTAATAGTGTGTTAAGAAAATAAGAACAATAAGACTAAAAAAAAGGGTTATTACCCGTATTTTTTTGTACGTCAAGATGGCCCCTAGGATAAATGGACCTCGCCATTTTTTACACATATTTTATGAATATGATTTATGATTATATGAACATAAAGATGGCAGAAGATGGTGGAAGAAGCGAAAGTGGTGTGCCAGGACCGTAGCACATGGCAGGAAGTAATCTTTGCCTACCCCTTAAGGAAAAGGCGTGATTTTATGTATGTATGTAAAATGTGGTACCTAAATCTAGGTAGGTAAAATTCAAGAATGCATAATATTTTTAATGTGGCTCATCATCACTACATTGCACAAAACAAAGTCGCCCTCTCTGCCCTTTACCCCTACGTATGCTTAAATCATTAAAACTACGCAACGGATTTTGATGTGTTTTTATTTTGACTGCAATTCTGTTTATACTTACCTTATCATTGAATTTTTATCTTGTTTCAATCTTTTCAGTTGATTTTTAATAGTAGTTATCCATGCAGGCGGATTTTTTTATAGCGTAATCTTCTGTCAAGGTGTGTTAAGATCTGATGCTCTAGTGCTGATGGTAAAGCTACATAACACTTTAACGGTTAGGACTTAGGAGACAGTACTGCAACACGTTGATGGAAACTACTATTTTAGAGCTTATGTGATGCTAATCTAATTCTGTGTCCTTGTGATCTAGCTAAAAGACTGATTGCTCGACATAATTACGTCGAGAGACGACGTCTTAGCGTCCCGCTAGCTGGTGAAGGTCTGCCTCGAAAAATCCTGCGATGACCGGTCAACTGACCGGTGGACTGATTAGGCTCCGCCCCTATCGGGATCCGCGCGACGCTTAAGCGAACGATTTGCACATGATATTATAATTTAAAAATGTAATGTAAGCATATTTGAATATTGTGTAGTTTATTTACTTGAACTCTTTATCGGTAGTGAGTTGGAGGAAAAAACTGCAACAGGCTGATGGAAACTACTAAGCAATATATAGGGCTATCTGGATGCCAATCTAATGCTGTGTGCTAATGGTCTAGTTATAGAATTATTTAACGGTTAGGTGTTGGGAGACAGTACTACAATATGTTAATGGAAACTAATAAGCAGTAATGTAGGGCTATCGAGATGTTAATCTCTGTGATGATGATGAGGCTAGAGAACAAGTTATTGAACGAATATATATGAGTCGTTGGACGACACCCTGTCCAAAGACTAGTAGAAAATGTCTAAAGACAAAATATAGTAACTTTAAGTTAAAGTAAGATGCAGGGGAGACTCATCACTCTCCTGCCCTTGTCCCACACTAAGTGGGGTCGGCGCGTAAAGGGAGACTATAATATAAATTTCGTAAACATAGTTAAGGATACCTGTCCAATGATTCGATTTTAATTAAAAATCATTGAATCTATGGACAAAACTTTATTACCCAAATTTAGGTCTGCAGGCACCAATCCTTTATTCTTCACTTGAAACCGCACCAGCTTTCGCCAGAAGAGTGAAGAAGATATTTATAAACTACTGCTGTCATCTATTACAAATGCTATGAACTATTTAAAAAAAAAACAGAGTTTGGAAAGAGACCAGCTGCGGTGTTACTGTTTTTAAAGCAACCTTATCGATTAAGGTTTTATTGGGTTCTGTATAATGACAAGAAGAACCCTGGTATCCTTATGATTTTTCTATAAAGTAATCGTCCTTAAATAAATTAGAATACAAATAACTCAACCCGTGGGCCTACTAATGCCATCTAGCGGATTTACGCTAAACCTCTACGTTCAAGCGGCATGCTTGTGTGTGTGGAGTGCTATCTTACCTGGTCTGGGGTAGATGGCGTGCTGCGGCTGTGCGCGCCGATTCCTTTGCGGCCGCTGGCGCCGCGACGCCTCACTTTGTTGCTCATAGGTGGCGGCATCAGTTTATCTTCTTTCTGTTGATAAAGGATTACGTTAAGTATAAGGCCAGTGTCCAGTAATGGAACATTACCTACTGACTAATTAAAAAAAAACAAAAACGTTTTTAATCCCAAATAAAACGGTTTTTATAATTAGAAAAACACAAAAAAATCAACTGCCTTACCGCGGCCCGGGGACTTAAATACCCATCCTTCTGGAAATCACGCCCAGAAGTGCATAAATATTGCGTTTTTCAAAATTTTGCAAGTGTAGTTTTTGTGGATTTCTGTAGCCATTTTTACAAAAAGGAATATGCAATATGAATATGGAAATTCTTTTTTGGTATTTTTTTCTTTTCATCGAATAATTCGTACCGAACTTTGGCAAACTAATAAACAAATGTATCTTCATACCTGTATGTTATCAGCCGATCCCCACGTCTTATGCAGTTCCCCATCATCGGAGCGCCTCTCCTCACGATCTCTGGAGTACTTCGGGATGTAGGCAGAGGAACGGGTGGCGCCAACGCCCAGGAAGTTACTGAACGCCTCGGTCGTCTTCTTCACGCGAACGTTGAGAGAGCCAATGCGAAGGAAGCCTTCTTTCTCTGAAAATACATTCATAATCAGACACTGCCAAAGGGACCTTTATACGACCCTGGCCACTACATTGCTACAACCAATCAGGGTATACGCGTATGAGATACTCATTAGATGGTAATATGTAGGCGTGAGGCCCAACTGCAGCATGATTAGGTATTTTTGACGTGACATTGACAGACAGGTCAATTTTCACCAATCATGTAGCAGTTAGACCTCATTATCTACGTCTTGCGATCTAGTGGATTTCTGATACGCGAAAAGCCTCATCGAATACCAACTTGCTCTACCGTTTAAAGGGTTTTCTTAGTATTATTTACACCTACTCTAGTCATTGTAAAAAGTTATTCATCTGTTTCATATACATTCACGAAATGTTAGTCGGTGCATTACTTTTTAGGGGTGAGAGCCATCCGCCCTGCAAGTCCGATAATGAAGACCACTCCAAGCCATCATTGTATGTCAGTTAGGAAAATAAAGTGCATTACTTCTGTCTTCTAAGTTAAGTGAATGTTTTTAAACATTGGTAAAACTGCTCATGTGACATTCAAGTACTGCAAACACCCATCAAAACAAATTCAATGTGGCAAGTTAAAACCCAAGAACAAAGATGAAATAAAACCAACAGTCAGTTACAGACTACAGTTCATACAATTTACCTACATAATAAATAGTTATTAGTCATTGAATAGTACACAGGATATTTAACACGAGAGCTAAAAGTCGATTATAGATAGAACGCTTTTTGTATCAAACTTAGTGATGAAAGTTTGTGAAGTAGGAGACCCCTTACAGTTCAATTGTGAGTAATTACAAAACCATAAAACGATAAAAATCTAAATTAAAAATATTTGATAGCGTTATAAATTGCTATTATCTTCAGTGACATTTAACAGGTTTATAAAAAAAGTAGCATTTAATACTGGTCATTGAATAAAAACTCTTTTGTGACCCTCACACTAATCTTAAAAGACAACTGATATATCCCAAGTGGTACGCGTTTGGTGCTCCCAAGCTATTATTTGCTTATAAATGTGTAACTAAACTTCTTTAACTATATTACTTCAGAATAATGTTAGTATACTACACACACACATGTAGGAGAATTTGACAATAAACTACATTTTGACAAACATTGACAACACAGGGAATTTTGGAGACACTCACAAAGTTAGGTATACAGGTACTTATCATTCTGAATAACTTTTCAACTTTATAGCCCATTTTCATAATAAGGATATACAATACGATACTATTGGAAGCTTCTTTTGTAACGTCATACATACATGTACAGCTATTAGATTCCTAGATAAATTATAACAATTTCAAATGAAAACAAGTTGTCCAGAATGATACAAACCTACTTCCACAATATTGTTATAATTCAATATACTAATATTTGTAAGTATATACAGATTTACACACGTAGTACCAAGACAATATCCCCAAGTAATAATTACAAATCCGAATAAGCTGCACAAAAGTACTATCTTATGTGTTTTATGAATTGTGGTAAAAATACTTTTTTGAATAGGAAACATTATTTGTGCGGATCATTGTGCAGACATTTCCTTTAAACATTAATAAAAAGTACAATAAGTAATATAAACATTAAAACAATACAGTAATTAATTGTGCTATAAACAAGCGTTTACCTTTTACCATAGTGCTCCTCAATCTTATAAACGCATTTTAACTCAATTTTATTTTGTCTTTCATAGAAAGACAGTCTAAATTTACACAAAATAAAAAGGAGGAAATATATTTGGCTTGACCATTTATAAAATCTGCACCAACATCACTTGTAAAGTTCATAAAAGATTTTAACATCTTGGTGATTAAATGACTACGTTTTTGTTAAGGACTCTAGATTGGAAGGAATAGTGGTATGTTATAGAGTTTCCAAGCCGAAGACCATAAAAACGAGTACTTGTTTGAATAAAACTCTTGAAATAGACGACACATGAAGAGAACGTTTATAAGGCTGAGGTTGACGAAAGTGCAAACAAACATAGCTATCTGCGTACAATTGCCTTACTTGACATAGTATTAAGCGTATTTGGAGAGATTCTTATAGCCGGAGGGGATGTAACAGCGCGTCTCAAATCAAAATTGTCGGCTTCTGCAATACAACGGCTCGGTTCACGTCGAATCTCATATAACTGTATGTTGATTTCAGTTTCGTCCGTGAACTGTACACTGGTACAGTTAACACCAGCACGAAAGATAAATGTTTAAAAATTAACAATATGAGGGGATAACAGGTCGGATCAACCAACATCCCAGGTCTATATACCCCGGTTAAACTTGTATCATCATCAGCCCATGTACGTCCCCACTGCTGGGGTACGGACCTACCCTTAATTAAGGCAATAAGGCCTTAGTTAACCACGCTGGCCAAGTGCGGGTTGGTTTTCGAAATTTTGAAATGGACTTGCCCACCCAGCTTTAAATTACTTTTGCTGTCTCATTTCGCTAACAATTTATGCTTCGATTTCATTAATAATATTTATTTACGTAAGTTTTAGTGCTAATCATTAAAATGGCAAGCACAACAACTACAATCGAATACCCTAATTATATTTTCAAAATCATTTGCTGAAAAAATTAAATAATGAAAACCGCATGTTGTTACCCGCACAATGCATTCAGTATAGCACCCACAATGTTCTAGAATTAATGACAATGTAACCTATACATTAAATCCCACATAAACATTAAAGAAAAAGTGAACCGCAACGTTGGATAAATGTATAGCACACGGATAACGTTAGCAAAAAATACCGCGATTTTGTTACCATATGGTACCGTTTGTTGTTAAGTATGTTGTTTTCATTAGCCAATATACTTCCCCACTGCTGGGGCACGGGCCTATCCTTAAGGGCGACAAGGCCTTAGTCAACCACGCCGGCCGAGTGCAGGTTGGTTGACTACACAACCTTAGAATTTCTTCGTAGGTGTGCAGGTTTCCTCACGATGTTTTCCTTCACCGTTGAAGCGCCGTATAATCGTACGTATGATTTTTTTCGCAGCAACGTGTGTCGCGACATCGACATTCGTAATCACATATTAGACCCGATTACTCTATGTTAATAAACTACATACTTCGAAACAATCCCGGTGATAGTGTTGTGTCCATGTGCACGAGATACTGTCTGGGCTTTCGGCCCGACCAATCACGGACATTTGGATCTGCGTCTGTAAAATAAAAAAAAAAGATTATTATCACTATATCTTCCTAACCACTTCTTGTTAGACGCTTTGTCTCTGCCTATGTCTACTTAAATCGATTTATACAGCTGATTAACCGAACGAACGAACGAAAGTTGAACGGTATCGGTATAAGGTAACTAACAAGTACAAGAAATAGAGAAAACAGTGAATAAAATTAAGGCACCTTTAGTGTTACTTGTAAAAGCTCCTTGAGGCAAGGTTTTGTTTTCAAAGGTGACGATGCTGAAATAATAACTTCACAGTATATTTTATTTTTTTCTAATGAGAACCTCTTTTTTAAGTTTGTTTAGAATAAAAAAAATTCAAATATTGTGTTTTATTACATTCAGAGAATATTTCGTTGAAATTTCTTATTTATAAGTATCTACTGAACCCTTCGGCCAGATCCGAGATGGATAGAAAAAAATATTTTATAACTTATGTCTGTTTTGTTTATTTATTTAAGTAAGTATATTTTTGGTTACTGATATCCGTGACACAAATGTTTAAGCTTATCTTGGAATCAGAACAATGTGTGATGCTGTGTGATATTTATTGAATAGAATTAAATGGGAATACATTATCTATGCCCGGCCAGATTTATTATAATAACGAACCGAATCAAACATGTTTACAAATTAAAACTAAAATCACTAGCGCCACCCTTTGTAGGGAAAACGACCAATCCTATCATTACATTCTAAAAGGGTTTATGCTTTTATAGCACGTGTAACAACCCTACACAATAACAACCTAAAGATATTGATACACGTGTGCAACGCTAGATGGCGTTACAACAAAAGCTTTTGGTGAGAGCAGAGCTTACAGCTCATTTCATTTAGTTGCCTAAATCCCATCTAGATGGCAGAAATGTCGCATTCTAAAAAAGCTTTTGTGAGAACAGCGCCTAAAAAGCTCGTTGTTATTAATAGGCAAACTTTAAACTAGAGGGCAGCACGGTCGCATTATAGAGCTTTTTCATACAACTATAAAATACGACCGGTTGATAACGAATTATAATAATTTAGAGTATCAAATCGAATATCTTCCGGCCCAATCATGAAAACACAATTATGTATTTGACATTTTAAGCAAGGCGAGTTCTGAATTTGTAACACTATCGTAACTAAATCGACAAACGGCGTCCAAATATTATATAATTATTGATTCAGTATTTTGCTGCGGTTAATTAATTTTAGCCAATTGACGGAATGATAAATTATCCGATATTTTCACTGATTTTCACCAACGCGCATTCATTTTATTTATGACACTTTTCGTAAAAAACTAGTAATATATAAATATAATAAATAATATTATAAATCCATTAATCTACTGTCTTATAAAGATTCAATAAACCAATATCTACATTATTCAACAGATCTACTTGATTTAGAACTTTTTTAACACACTCGATGGTTCCATAATGAGCATTGAACACGACCACTCAACTAATTTTAAAACTATTTGAGTTTTTAAAAACGTCACATCATTTATTTCTTTATAACGATTACTTGATCAAAATCATGAAGTGTACTTACCATAGACTTCCACTAGCAGTCTGTATACATTTTCATGTCGGAATTGCATAGCAATATGCAACGGTGTATATCCCTGTAACAGACATTTACAATGAGCTAACTACATCAGAACCAACAGCGTGGTTTATTACAAAAAAAATGTTTTCCTATATAGGAATAACTTAAAGCAGCACATTTCCCTAAATTGATTATGAAAGTTCAGCATTCCAGATCATTTGAAACGATAGTAGAAAACGGATCATAGTACATATTTCGATGTGGGTGTATCCAGAACTATTCCTAGTTTCATAAGGCGTAAAGATCAAACTTCTGTAACGTTGGATGTTGTGAGCGTTTCCGTCAATCGAAATATAGACCTGGATCGATTTTATCACGCGTGAATTATGTTAAGTATGAGCCTAGGACGCGGCGGCTTTTGCGGTGAACTAAATTTACTTATTCTCGTATGTTGTGTTTATGGTAGCTAGGATCTTATCTGTCGGCATATAAATGCAAAAGGTTCTGATCTCTCTATGTTGGACTTTAGCCGTGTTGCAATTCTTAAAATAATGACACAGATACATAAACACTGTCCTAACATACTGAGTTAAAACGTGTAATACCAATATTTGTTAAATATAACTACATATTAAAATATTAAATACTTTTCATTGTCATTTCGAATGTTCTTTCTAATATTTCTTGTGTTTGTACAATAAAATTGTTCATGGTTATGATGAAAAATTAAAGAGGTATCTTGTGCGATTCAAGTGAAATATTGTCTATAGTGAATTTATATTAAAAACTATACGAACGGTATTTGACTATTGGGGCGATTAGACGCGAAATATAAAGGCCCGCTCGCATCTGTTCCCTTAACTTATATTATATCGAAACCCGATATTTATACTGAATATGATTCGGGTAGATATTAAACTTTTGCTGGATATTACTGAATAATAGTGGAGTGACAGATGGGAGAGTTGACGAACGCGTACTACTGCACTGTTAGCGATAGAGATTTTTGTTATAATTTTGAAGGAGATTTCTAACGATATGTATACCCGAAGAGATGTTGATGGTTTAGTTTAAAAATACGTGCTTACTCAAAATAAATAGTGATTTAAGTAAGTAAAAAAAACATTAAATTTGCCACTTTCTTTACTGTTAAGATCCAAATAAACGCCTTTAACGAATGCTTTTATAACATAATCTTAATAAAGTGGCGTTAAAAGCCCGAGTCTGCATCACCCTTGAATCCACAAGTAGCCAGTAGTCCAGTAATAAAATCGCTTCCAACTTACCCCATTCTGGTTGCGCAGCCAACACCCCGACACCACATGAAAAAGTGTAATGACGCTTTAACGGTACAGTTAAACAGGCGAAATAAAAGGCTGTAAGTAAATTTGATTGGACATTAAACTAGGCGGCGGTAAAACTGATGCCGACATCCAGCTGTAAACACGTATCAAGACTTGGGGCACATCGGATGGCAATTGGATACAGTTTTAACACTCCATTCTGTTTACTAGACCACAGTGAGACAATAGCTTTGACCGAGCTTTGAATCGGTTGAATTGTTGTGGTCCTGTTGAGTCATCGAAGTGTAAAAAGCATCTTGAAGTTTTTTCGTAATGAAAAACAAAATGTCTTAGAAATCTCACATCCAATAGTAAACAGTCCATTATCAAAATTAGTTACGAAAATTACTAGTCGTAAGTGTAAACTATTCAGAATACCTGCTGGTGAAGTATATAACCAGTAGTTTTATTTCGATAAATTATATTTTAATCAAATTTATCAAAATATAATTAAATATTAGTACCGTGTGTACTTTGGAAAATTTAACGGATTGGGTACTATCAGGCTATTTCACTTTATTAAACTTAGCAGCTCTACGTTTAAGTACGTTTACTACATTAACGTGCAAACTTTAGCACAATTTAAATCCAAATTACTACATCCTCGGAATGCTTACTAGAAAAGTTTAGTTCATTGCATATGTATATAAAATATAACTTAGTCTTTTTTGGTTGCAGTTACCCTAAAAATACTTAATACTTAATATAAGTACCACTGAGCAATAGGGTAGGGAGTGGAATCATAGCGTCCCTTTACAAACGGGACCAGCTAGGTATGTCACTAGGCTACACCATATTATACAGACAGTAGAAACATTTATTTTACCTTTAAAACGTACAGCTAAAACGTGTGTCAATTACGCGTTTCATTTCAGGTGCACAGTTCGTAAAAACCTCAAAGAACTAGCGCTAGTTCACGACTACTAAATATATCAATCAGGTGCTTAACAATGAAGTCTACCTGTCGAATTATAAACACTATGACGTCATTATACTCACCGAACGTTCGTTGACTAAGTGACGTGCGGCGCCGGCTAACAATTTAACCAGATTCTCATCACCCCGCTTGCAGGCCCAATGCATCGCCGTCTGCAATTTACAGCATTAATTACTATCATTCGGACAAATAATAAAATAATGTGGTTAAGATGTTTAATACATACAATAGGAACTCGCATAATAGGAATAATAATCATATTTATTAGGGGTGAGAACCACCCGCTCCCCAGCAAGTCCGGTGATGATGACAAGGTTACTCCAAGCCATAGTAATCAGTCAGAAAAAAACTAAGCAACAAAGAATTGAAGACAACCCAAAGATAAAATATTTGAAAATTATTCAATAAACATAGAAGTATAAAGTATAAATACCTAGCTATAATTATAGTTATCGTAATAATAAACAATAATTTAATTTAATCTACCAATTTGAAATAATTTAAAATAAATAAATAAATATTACATATAAATCACAACATCACATATTTTGATATGATCTCGTGGTAAGTAGCTTACGCACTAGTGTTACGGATATCAGAACAAGCAGTGGATATACTTTAATAATTTAATAACACACCCAAATACGGAACAAACACCGATGTTCGTCACACAATTTTTTGTCCTGAGTGGGAATCGAACCCATGACTCATGGAACTTGGGTCAGTAACCACTGTTCCACCTAGCCAGTCTTCTCTCTAGTGACTTGAGATTAAATTATTTTGTATAATTCAAGTCTCTCTTATCAAATCTAATTAAATGATATTAGATAGAAAGAGATAGATATAGACGCTTATTTGGAATGCCTATGGAAGATGGCTCGAAAATGAAATGCAAAATGTTCGTCCCTCTCGCCAGTTTTTGTGGGAATATTAAAGTCATAGCTATATCATTATCCATCGACAACAAACGAATCAGAAGTCGGCCAAAGTAGTAAAATTGGCAATATGATCAAGGTGTAATTTTGAAACCGATGCCAAATTATGAAGTAAAATATTCAAAACCTTAAACACGATACCTTCACGAGGTTTAGTAGGTCGAGAAACAAATTACTTGATTGCCGTCCTTTTATTTTTATATATGTAAAACACTTTGATGGACAATATAATGCTGAAATTATAGCTCTTTATAATCGGAACGTATTAGAATGATTTGCATCCAGATTAAAGATTATATTTTGGTGGAGGTAGGTGTTATTAGCATAGTTATAGGAATTAACTTGCTATCATCGGTGGTCATTTTAATTTTTAAAATGTTATGGTAACCAAATTATAATTTGAAACAACGGGTGTTTAGATAAAAGATTAACTTTAAATAGCCGGTACTTAAGTTCCAGCTAATGGAACTTATTAGATTTTAAGACTAGTTTTTAATGGAGAAATCTGAAATGAAATGAAGCCATCGAATGTATCTATTCACGCGTAAGCGAGTCGTCTCGATATATAATATTTTATATTATCATCGGGATGATGAATTGTCCGGTATATCGAAAGTCAACAAGCAGCTAAATAAATCGAACAGTTACCGTCGCAAATTATAATACTTCGAGACTAATGGCGTTAGAGTTTGGAAATAAACACTGCATTCAATTTATTACAGGTAGGTATGTACCCGACAAATGTACCCGTAATACGGTTTGGCAGGCAACCCTCAAAGGTAACTTCTGAGAAAACAAGCTGTTCAGTCAGCAATAAAGTCTACGAATATATATTACTCTATCGGAGGGTAAGAGTTACGTAGCAATCGACGTATGTACAAGGTGTAGGCGTGATCGTCGCTGATTCAGTCGGGTAGTTAGTGGCGGGCGGTCCTGGGTTCGACGTCGCACGGAGAAATATTGGCCTCTAGGGAAACTCTGTTCATTTGCAGCGCACATTGGGTACGTACGGCGCGATTTTCCACGTCTACATACGTAGTTGTATAGCTAACGTTCTGTGAGGGCATTTCGAACGGTATACCTACAGCAATTTAGTACACCTGGGTATCGTTTTAGAACATACAATAGTTCGTTCGGATAGATACGTTCAATCTCGGTATTTTCATTCACAGGCTAGCTAGAGCGATATTAAAAGGTTAGATATAATATATTGCCAATTTTTGTAACAGAAAATTAATAAAGTTCAGTTATTAGTCGACATTTAATAGAACAAACTCTACACATAGCAAGCAAACTCATCTAAAAAAAAGAAATAGTGTGTATAGAGCGAATATATAACTAAATCAATTAAATATACTTACATACTGCAGATTCCGCGTATTACACCATCCATATCCGCAGGTTATGAAAAAAATATGTTCTGATTAGTCATGATTACAGTGTTATTAGCATTGACACATTTTTTATAGGACATTATAATCTGTTTGCCATATTTATGTGCGTAAGTTACTCTAAATTGAAAAATTTAATTAAGGCGTCGTTTCCGGGTCGGTCCACAGCGGAATTACTAATGTATCGTTGGCTAAGCTAATAAATTTAGAGTAGGATTACGTAGCCCCTCAGCCAAGTAGAGCTTTATAATTCGGTAAATATATATCGTTTTAATGTCAAACGCCTTTATCATTAAAACCTACTTAAGATTATTATTAAAGTCTTTACAGCTTCCTATTAATACTTAATTGGAACGGTGTCCCTGTTATTTTTTCAAGCTGACACGATCAATCTTCACGATAATTTCTCTAATATTGTTTAGTTTTACATAAAGGAAAGAGTTTAAAGGTCCATAAAATGTTTCGCTTCCGGCCACTTTGAAGTGTAAATTGTTTTAGGCCATTCCATTTTAGCGTTTTAAAAAGCAATTTCATGTTTTGTGATCAACTACTGCATTTACACACGTGACGTGTTATACACACCGAAGTTAAGTATGTTTTAATTTTTATTTAAATACATAAAAGTTTACTTTTTTCATGTTTTTATGTCTATACAATATTATAGAACTACTCATACTACTCATTCACTAGCAAGAAAAAAATTTTTTTAATCTGAATATTTTCCAGTATATCTTCATGAAATTTTGGTAAAGTAAATTGAGTAAATCGAATTTTACAAAATACCTATTTGTTTTTAATAGGTATTTGGATCACACGATCCAACTTCTGGGTATATGTCTCCTCCAAACCATGGCCAGGTTTGGAGACATATATAATACCTATGACTTGCCAGTTCTTTATTAGCAGTACCAAATCACACCTCATCTTTTCTTGAGCTTTCTTCTTCTGCGGAAGCCGTCATTAGACATAAAAAAATAGCCGCAATAATTCTGTATTTCCCGTTGAACGGTGTGAGCCGTTGACATTTCTATTGTCCGATTGGTTATATTCATCGCAAAGCATGTCCTGTACGCGAGCAATATCCGCTACCACCTTCTATTGATTGCCTTTACGTGTATGTCAATTAGGATCCGCGGAACCATGCGTCTTCAGTGCTTCTAATTAACGTCTTGTCACTGGCTATGTGTGTAATTATCCGTAATTACACACTGTATACGTATATATACTGACAGCACATTGATTGTTCGACGATTGACAGCGGCCCTTACCTGGATTATTACTTAACAGACACTATGTGTTGCTTACTCAAGCTACTACATAACTTAATTGGAATAAATTATCTCTAAATATATCTATAAATATAACGATGTATGTGGATACGAAAATACAATACCAAATAAAGTATATGATTTAACTGTATACAACTAAAATATTAATTAAGATTTATGGAAAAATGTAAAAATACTCACGCCCTGTGATAATGTTGCACCATAGAGACGATACCGAAAAGAGAAAAAAGAGAAACGTCATATCAAACATTATTAAAATAAGTTAGCATTCAAATAAGAGCGGAAAAGCCATTGTTCAAATTTCCTTAGAGCAATCAAAGCTTTATGTTTAGCTTTAATGAAGCCCACAAAGCGATTTTTGCTTCAGTTACTTGCAACGTAACAAACCTACCGTGAAGGGATCCTGAAACAAAAAAATACACAAATTAGATAAAATATTCACAGATGCAACATTCAACTCACGGAGTGATATCATGATGAAAAGCCAATAATTTTTTTTATCCATAATAATACATAACAAGAAATCCGGTACCGAAAGCAATATAAATATATAATTATATATAAGAGATCCTATAGCTATCAAATGTTTTCAGGCATATTAAAAATAGGTCACGTATCAGCTTGTAGGATACAACTGTTAAACTGATAAATATAAAAGTTAAAACTCGAATTAAGTCACTTTTTGTCTATTAAACTAGTCATTATGTATATTAAAAAAAACCTTTCCATGATATCGATATTCTATTAATCGTATTTCTTTAAGGATTCTATTCCATTGTAATTATGGTCGCAATAATAATTTGTACCTAATAAACCGTTTCTATTAAATTCAATAAATATGCGTAATCAAACATTTTATACATTGAGTTATACCTGAAATACAACACTCCTTTCACTCAATTGCACACCTTTATAGCCTAATGCGTATTTCTTATACATTTAACCTATATATCATAAAAATATTTTTTCAAGTATTATTAAGACGAAACCCTGACTATGGATGGACAATTCTGTTTTTTTAAGGCTTTTAACTGTTGTTAGGAATCATTTTATGTTCAAATTACATATCCGGTAATTTATTAAATAATATATCAAATACGAAACCACTCTAAAAGGAAATAGATTTTTTAGCACATTAAATTTGATATAATAGCGTATTAAATTCAGTGCAATAAAAACCTACCATACCAGCTTTCAATGAATATACTTGTATTTTGTTTCATAAAATACGACTAGTTGGCATGACCGTGCAAGAAATAACTGCTTGCACACAGTAGTCACAATAATGTATTTGTAGCCGTCTAATTTTTAAACGAAACTTCTATTTCTACATGAATGCGATCTATGCGAAGTCTACGTCTGACGTAAAGGAACAAATGAAGGTTGTTGTTGATCGTCGCTTCAATCAATTACGCACCTTTATCGCTCACACGACAGCGCTTACGAGGAAAGAAGAGATTAACCATTAAAACTTTCGGAGCAGTTCCCATAATGTACGCTTCGGTCGCTCGTGAGTACCGAATTACCTACTAAACTGTAAAAAACGTAGATAAAAGTGAGGGCTGTGCATATTCCCATGATCGGGAGACGGTCAGACGGCGTTTTAATACACCCATAATCGTCGATCGACGGTGGATCATATGAAATATGTAATACCGCTAATAGGTCCCGGGCAGCTACCTCAGCGGTCGCTGGGCCAATTTCGCCGTTCGTAATAACCTTAATATCCCATCAGTGCTATGCGCCATGCGTGTACAAAGATGAGCAAGGGTAATTGTTGTTCGGCCGACGCCCGCGCCCGCCTCTGTGGACGATAATTCACCTACCTCTGTACTAATATTAATACGAGAAAACGTCTGTTATTGTGGGAACATCTTAAGAATGGTTCTCTCGGCATGTGCGTTCAACCACTTAATACTTTAGTAGGTATATCATTATTCCGTTGTTATTAAGTCCAGTTTTAAATTAGTTATAATTATGTACTTGAGTACTTGATTGATGACAAAAATAACTTAAAAGATATACCCAATAAAATAACTAAAGACTTACTCCATAAATAACACAATTATTGAGGAAACACAAATTCGTCACATCGTTTAATAATAATCAGTCAGAATGACAAAAATGTGTTGACGGCACACGCTTATAAGGACAGAAACGCGTTGAATGAGCGTTTCTAAAATAAGATGCAATTTATTATTGAGAGCATTGCAGACGCAATGACGCAAACATTCGACGACAGTTATTAAGCGTTAGAACAGTGCACCGGGATGCAGCGGGCGAACACGACCCGGCCGGGGAGTCGAACCGGCGACTACATTCGAAACTAGTGCATAAATCAAACACAAGACAAATAACGTCCACATTAATTATTCTTTTTCGAGTATTGAATCGTTTATACCCGTCGCCGCTACTAACAACATGGGAATAAAAAAGGAAACCGATATATGAAAAACAATTAACAAAGATGTCTCGCATTTAATTTGATAACTTGGAACGGTTTGAAATTATCGCCCCGAACGGTACGCAATTACAAAGCGAGCACGGTTTTTAAGGGAACCCGGTCTGATATCATCGTAGTTACTGGGCAGTTTATAATGAGTATAATGACAAGTGTTCACAATTGGGAGTGTCCATTTTGTCAAAATATTGTGAATTTAATTGGGGATCCGTTAGCCGCGCGCCCGGAGGTGATGTCGTTAATAGAGCGTTGTGTCTCTTCATTTTGTTTGAGCGTTCGCTGGCTCTGTTATTTCGGAGCGACTAATAAATTGCGTGATGACAGGTGTCAGCTGCTCCACCGCCTCTGCACTCTTGCGTCGATGTCTCATTCCTCACGCTCTACTCCTAAATTCTCTTATTTTATCAACGCCCCGTTCAATTTTCGTTTCGTTCTATCGTCATTTTATTTGTTCGCTTTAGCATTATCGCGGCGGTTGTGCTAATCTGTTTAGCTTGGACCGTATTTACACTAGCGAGTAAAAACGGCGCACAATAATTTGTCTTAATTTATGTCATAATATTATGCTCGACGATGCAGAGTTATAGAATTTAGGTTGGAGTGTATTTGAAATCTAGTACTGAGTAAATTCTTTATAATTTTAACACATAACATATTAGACACATAGGTATTTATCCTGCTTCATAATGTAGTTTTTCCTAGCAATCATTTTTAATTACGTATATATTAATCAATAGATTTATTTGAAAACCTACAACCGTGTCATGGACTTTAGTAGTTGATTACGAGTAAAAAAGAAAGTGTTTCTATTATGGCCTATGGGTAATATTAGAGTTTACAATTCAGTATTAAGACTTTGTGTCACCACCCAATTAAAAGATATTGAAAATCTATGCAATAATAAACACCGTTTCAAGTAAATAATTTTATAAATTAAATAACTCCAAAATGTTAGTGAATCGAACATTTCGGTCGTCAAACAACAAAAGCGATTTATCACAATCCCGAAACATTTCAAATTGAACAAAAGGAGATAACGAAAACCGTTTCCTCCAAAAAGGAATACGATTAAAGAATGATATGATATAAATCAAAAGATGTATGTATTTCTTTTTACTATCGTTAATTACAGAAGGGCGTATATAAATAAAGAACGCGCGCCCATTGAGGCGGGTTGGCGCGGCGGCCTCCGCAGCGCGTCTTGTCGCGACAAGCAAAAGCACTTATCTCACCGGGATGTGAGAAACTGTTCCCGACTCGCTCGCGTCGGTCAGTTGCGCCGCGGCCAGTCATTGCCTCCCAAGCTACATCACAACAGGATTTGGGGACCCAAATAAAAAGTCACACTCACATACGACGCAAACGAAACAATAAGAAGTCACACTCACTTAGGTATACCTCCTTACTTTTTTTAACTCATTGCGCCTGCGCCAAATATGTGCAACGTGAAATCGAAGGCATAGCAACGCCACGCCAAACTGATATACTGTTTTCTATTTTTTTATTTATTTGATTGGTAATTATCAAAGTCGTAATAACCAAAGAGAAATTAGCGGCGTAACGATATATCATTTGATGCTCAGTTGAACCGTCGTAAAGCCGTCAGAAAGCCCACTATAAAAATAAACAGAAGTCTTTGAAGCATTATCGATACAAATAAATTGTCCGTCCAAGAATGAATATCAATAAATTGAAAATGTAACTCGTAAAAACATATCATCGATTATTGTAAACAGCTGGCGGGCATTTATGCAAAACGACTTGTTCATTGGGCCAATTCAGCAGCGGTAGCGAAGATAGGAGAGCTTTAATTAAAACTTGCTGTTCTAACAAGCTGAACTTAACCGTCGGCCACCCTTCATGTTTGACATCAACGCGAGGAACCAAAGAATTTAAATAAGCACGCACTTATCCTAGTACATTCAACACGAACTTGGCAATTCACGCCAATTCTAAACTTTTGGCCCTTAACAAAGGCCTTTATCTTGACAAGAACTTTAATTAGGTACGACAGCTAAATCATTAATCTTATTACTGCTCATATATCCACCCCCGCCCTAGGCAACAACGGCAACAGGAAAAAAGTTCTCAAGTAAAAATTAAGAGGTTGTGAATCCTTAAAACAACAAAGAAGAAAAGGAAACATCTAATAAGGCAAAATAGCGGGGACGGCACGAGGGTTTTAGGACAATTCCAACAGTGATTCTTAATTAGGAAGCCGTAATCAAAATTGTTTAGGGGTTTTACCCCATCTGTATTTAATTCTGCTCGCTCAATTGATTGTGTCAGCTAACCCGTTCGGTGGCATCTGTGCGTAAATCTTTCTAACGGCCGATCCTCAAATAAAACCACGAGTCAAGTATTCGTGATAGCGGTTATCGTCTCGTTCTCATCTCGTTTTTCCTTCCATTTGGTTAAACAAATAGAGGCCTTGTTCGGTCGGTAGGCAGATCCTAATTAAAAACTATATTCAGCCTCCGCCGTATATTACGCAGATGCAGCCCTCGGGCAGTTAGTCACTCCGTCTGGCCACCTCCCAGTCGTTTAGTGTTTATAGCTTTGCCGCGACGGAAGTATATTGTTCGTGTAATCATGGTTTACGTGCTCGTAGTATTTTATTCAACATTTAATTTCGTTACGTTAATTTACCAAAACAACGGCGCTTATTCAGAAATTTAACTACGATCAAGTTGTGCAATTTGTTTGACCGCGTTGAATAATAAAACGCAACCCATTGTGTTCAGTTGTTTGTTCCGTTTGTCATACGAGTATTTATTACCACAGGAATACCAGCTAAATATTTGGGAAAAGTTTTGAGCTATCTATCTAGATTTGTGCATTTGTAATCTAAAAAATGTATATTGTCCTATTAGTTAGCTTCAATCATTCAATCGGAATGCAAATTTGATATCTTTATCGATTTGCTAATAAATGTTATATCCTCAGTTGAGACACTAAAAAACCCAAACGAAGATCAAAAATATAACAAGCCACAAATTTAAAACGCATCAACCAGTCCATAATCAGAAGCCAATTAAACAACAAATTACAAACAAAATAAAACACCCAAAGATAATTACAAACAATATCGAATTGAATGTTTGATCAATTCATAATTAGAAACAATTGTAAATACAAAAGCTATAAGCGAGCGAGAGCTGGAAGTAGCTGGCATCCGATTCTTGTTTATACGCCGGCCGGCCCACCTCGCCCGCACTAAAAATTTGATCTTATCTCCAATATTTTAATAGGTTCCCGTGGCGGCACCTCCGCAGTAATTGTATAAAGTATCTCTGGAGGAATAAATTCAATATACCGGCGCGGGGCAGCCCACGGATCCCTCTCTACGCCGTGATAAAGCTTAAATCAACACACGAAGTAATTACAATCGAGGCACACTTCATCACAGATGCGAATAGTGATTAACTATAGCCCGCCTTTGGTATCGCGTCTGAGCGCAGATTTAACACTACGCCAATTCTTAACTCGAATTAGAAATTAATTTGGAGGGGAACATAAATATCCATGATTTGTTTTGGTGCTTAATATCGGGTAATCACTGTCGAGGATAGGTGGCATAAAGTTTGTCACATGGATTAACTATCCTTCCGCCCGCGAATCAACCTCATGGTAGTGCGTACGTACACTCCCTATCCCACTTTTTGGGGCGTATGGTTTTCAAAATCCTATCATAAATGCCTGCTAAATCTTTTTCAATGCTATTTAGATTTATAATAGCCGTAATAAAACGAAGGGATTCATATCGCAAAGAATACTTTTTTTAAGGGTTAAAATTCAAGCGCTTCGAATCAAACAAATTCCGTCAGTCCTAAACGTAACCGTTAAACAATAATTAAAACAAAAGAAACAAAGCACTGCGAAATCTTAAAACAAAGTGTAGGCAAGACGTCTCCGGTCTCCATCCGTCTCTTTTAATTTTGATTAATTAAAAGTTTCGCATGGAAAAGAGTAATCTCAACGCAAGGGTTGTACTTAGTGAACTTCTTTTGTATTTTCTCCTATAAAGAGAAGTTTTTCAGTAAAACAACGCTCAATCTGCAACAAAATATAAAAGTTTTACAATAACGTATACGCCTCAGGCGGGGAGATCATCAAAGGCGAGGATAAATCCTCTCTCTAAACTTGCCCATCTATTTACTGAAAAGTATTATTTAAAAGAAAGTAATAAACAATAAAGGAAGGTTTATTAAGGGACAGAGGGTACGTAACAAAATAAATTATTAATAATTTCAAACTCGAGGCTATCTAAACCGCTAATAATACCACCACCGTAGGCCATGTAAAAGTAGACTGAAAAATTCCGATTAGAAACGAAATAAGAGTAGAAGAAAGACAAAAGACGATTAATAATGGAGGCCAACAATTTGTCGCGTACAAATTCAGATCTCAAAGTTTGATACGAGCCCAACAACACAGCCGCATGCGGCATACGTTCATAACACACTTTAGGTTAATGCAGAAACAGTGTCTATAGAATATATTCCAGTACGGCATAATGAGGCAAATTCGGCAGTGCCGTGGGCGGGCTCGCACCTACTCCGCTGCACGCGGCCTCGCCAATTAGCCCTAAAATAATGAACATGTTTTATATTTTCATCCCGAGTGCGGCATGTATTCATCCCCGGTTGCCCCGGGAGGTCATGCGGCCCTAGAGATGGGTCTTTGTTGGTGGGATTAACGGTGCGAATCGATTTCACCTTTGGTAACGTAATGAACACAATTCGAATGGACTGTGGGGTCCGGATTTTCAATTGTTTTATACGCTTGTCTGTGGATTATGGTATGCAAACGCTTTACAATATAAGTTCGTTTCTACTTAGGTCGATATAGTGGTTAAAATCTTGAGCGTTCCGATTATCCAAGTGTAGAGTAATACATATATTAGAATACTAAAATGTCCGGGATATTTACCATGTTGTTTTGTTTTAAAGCGCCATGATCACAAACCCGTGGTAAATATCCCGGACATATTCCGTTTTTTAATGTGTGTCAACATGACAGTTCAAAATTATATTATGAGTAATCTAATAACAAAAAACTTAGTAATGATATTATATTAACTGAACGATGGTGTAAACTGTAAACGTTCACTTAGCATTACTTAAAATTAGAATCGAACATTGGCCGTCAAATATGAAAACATTGTCCTTAATGCATAGAACAAGACTATGAATCGGACGCAAAAAAATCCTACACGCTTATATGAAGGCGTTAATCAGTGTCTGTTCGATAGTCGAGAGAGAGAAATGCGCGAGACCATCCCTAGCACTGTGTTCGCGGCATATTCGAGTAAATATAATTTAATCTACTAATTTATAAAGTGATACGTCGGTGGTATATTATATGGTACAACATTGGATGTGTTCCGTAAGTTTAATTAACCTGAATGTTATTCACAGTATCTACGTAATTGTTTCAAATTGGTCTCATCTTAGTTGCTCTTGCGATTTAACTTCTATATTTTGCTTTCCAAGAAATTCAGGCCTGTTAGCAGTCCGTTAACAATCTTAGATTTTAAGTTAGACGTGTAGTAAAATCAGAAGAAATCTCTCGTGCCCACTTAATTTTTATAAATGTGTCTACAGTATTTAAATCTACAAGATAAGGAAGCCAGTAAAAAGATAATGAAGCTGGATGGTTTGTGTAATTCGTTTAAAATTGTGACAAATGTTATCCCTTTGAAATAAGCACAAAAAATATTCACTAATTAATAACGAGCAACACTTTACACATGTCTTAATGAAACGTCAAAAATTTGCCACTATGACAAACGGTCCTCTTCGCGCTCGGCCACATTTTAAATGAACATTAAACTGTTTCCTGTCTCTTTAGTCTACAAATAACGCAACCGCTCTCAAAGATTTAACTAAGCCTGAATAAATAATCAATTTAGCCGACCCCGCGCCTGATCGATTGCCACAATAGCGACCGGATGATATACTCCACGAGCTGCGACGATAAATATTCCGAGACAAATGTTTAGAACGTCTTCGGAGAGTTGCGGTGACACTAAATTTAAAAGCTTCAATTGTACAGAAATAACCAAAACACGGTTAAGATCTTTTGAAAACAAATCGTGTATCGGGCGCTTGACGACAATCGTGATTGACTGCGCAAGTGAACATCTCTAATATAAACAAATTAATAGGGAGAGCTACTCGCCTGCTGCGGCGGCGGAGTAATTTAGAACTGATGGGGTTTCAATGAAGGACCGCTCCAGAGTGTCATTAATGCATTTAAAAGAAAAATATTGCTCGCGCCAGCTGTAAATCAGTTGGCCTTTTTTCTTTTAATAAACTAACGCTTCCGGCATAGTTGTAATTATTGATTATGTTCTACCTACTGTGCTGAGGAAACATAATTCTCGGCCAGTCGTCCCGCGATGAAAGTGTCAAAACACGTTTACAGTTCATAAAAAGTAAATAATTAACGCTGGACTTGAATAAAAAAACAACGCGTCATTTCGTATTATTACTGTATCCAAAGTTGATATCCAGCTCGAGTCCATTATCTACACCCATTAACATGTTACATGTGTTAATCACATCCTCTTAGGACGGCCTTATCAAAAACGGGAGCAATTTTAAGAATGACTGAACCTATAAATAAAGGAGTCTTTACATTAATTATGAGCTTAATTATGTAGAATCCCTTTAATTTACAAGCCGCTGTTTGCCGGCGAACGAATTGTAGTGGCTTAGCGGCGCACCGCGGGCTTTGCCTTGCGCCTTGGTGGTTATAATTATTTTTGTCGCGAGATAGACGCGTATAGATCGAGATGAAAGTGAATCGAGACAAGTTGACGCCCGGCCCGTTTCCAGGGATTAACTGATTAGGGCTGTTTCGATATTTAACAACGCTCCCTGATAAATTTAGACCGTTAATCCGGTAAGCCACACTTTAACCGCTTGTTTTTATATTTTGCTAAACGAATGATGCTTTAATTATACTGGTATTATCTTAGATATTGATCGAAATCATTTTATAACTCATTTCATTAATATGCAGATAGGATGTATCGGACATAGCCAATGTGTAATTAAAATTGATTAGAAATCATTTAATCGCATGTTTATATTCGTATTAACAATTAAAGTACACTAAGGAACTAAATGGGTGTCTAGGGGTTTCTAAGCTATGATTTTAATGTTCCTTCCTCACTGTGAAATAAGCAGATGCGAGCAGTGAAAGCATTAAGACTGCGGAGATAGATCAAGTTCTACGGATTAGTACGGAAGACAGATTCCCGTGACTACAAACGCTATAAATTGTTCAGTAAGACAGTTTTCGATATATTATTTACTTTACTATGGAAGTCATCTGTAAATTTTTCAGGGCGCAAAGAAGATTGTTTTTTGGATGTTGGAAGGAAAAAAAATCCATAACAAACCAAACATTCCGATTCCGCACACCAGTTAACAGGAGCGCCAAACAAAAACAAAAGGCGGTAGCTAGCTAGCGGGAAAAGTAACCTACAAATCGCGTATTCCTTTGTTATAGCGGACGATAATAGCCAAAATTACCCGCAAACCCCAAACAGGGTTTAAATATTGGCGAATATGTTCGGGTCGGTCGCCGCCGGCGCACGGCGCGTGTCGGCCGCGGGCGAGGCGGCGACAGCGACCCGACGGATGCCTCGATACCGTTACACAAATGCACTCGATACTGAAATTTTTGCTATGAACAACACACAAAAGGTTTTTGGACCCTTTGTTGTTGGCGTACTATTTGAGTGGTACTTAGCATGTAGGAGGTAGTTAGTTATGAGCTTTGATGGCTGGTTATTATCTCTATATTGTTTGTTAAAATGAACGTCTGGCTTATAAAAAGCCATGAACAGACAATAATTATTTTCATTTTCATTCCCACACATAAATAAAATCTATAAGTACCTAGGTATGTTTCTGAAAGTTAACCTATGTGATCCTGCCCGATTCCGAAACAATGTCATAGAAGTAGACCCACAAAATCAAAAACGATTTTCAGATACGATCCATAACACACTGACAAAAACTTGTATAAAAATGGTACGAATTTTATATTACATAACGAAGTTTACCCTATAAACCATGAAACAGTTCCAAAGAAGTAGTAATAATCGATGTAAACGGCAGTTTTTTGAATTTAGAAAAATAAAATATCTACATTGCTAAATTCGGAAACTTGGCGACCAATTCATTTTTATTACGTACAGTTAATACAGGCCAACGAGTCTATTCCAAAGGGACGTAGATTAAAACGCCTGCAATTACGGTACGTGCTATTCAACGTTCTGCACTGGATTAGGAGCCGTGCAATTCGTCATTGCAGCAACACAGCCGAAGATCCCGGGGCATTCAAACAGGACAATCGAATAATTGTCGTCGGCCGCGAACAATCGGTGGCCTAACTGTCTGGCGCAGGCTCTATTTCTGGCCAGTATTTAGAAACAATAGCTCTGCGCTGCAATTAGTTTATCCGATAGATGGCGGTCGAACTAGTCGTAAATCTGCTCTCCTGCCGCCAGTGGGCGCGCGCGTAGTTGCGGCGCCGTATGTAGATTCGCCAGGGTAATTAATGTGGCATGGTAAAGTGCGAGGCTGTACCCTCGCATCCCTAGTCGGGTTTCGTAAATTGCGCGCCCATCTCTCCCTCACGTACAATAGCTCCAATTTCGGCAAATTAAAATTCGACGCCTAAAGAGATTTTGGGGTTTGTGGCTACCTTTTTTTTACGCCAACAAAATTAATACGAAGACGATTGCGGAACGACCGAGCGTACAAGCGATTAAATTTAGAAATGCGAAAACTCAATGCCAAGAAAAAAACAATACGTGGTGATAAAACTATTCCGATTTAATTTAATTAACGACTCATAAAGTATTGATAATTAATTGTATATTATAGATAAATTACGTCAAGTTTTTTTTACAGGCATTACTCATTTTTAAACTTTACTCACGATAGTCACGTCAAAAAACCAACTTTCTTTCAACTTGAAGAGTTTTACGCTCCTATATTATGGTCAGTGGATTTTTAATTTGAGGTTTTGCAGAATAGATCGCGTGATAAGCCTCAAATAAAAATCATAAATAATAAAAAACAATAAGGACTAAATATTAATAAAACTATTATTTATTGTTTAATCTAAAGAGCTCGGTCAAGTTGAATTAAGCTTTAGCTTAAAAGCTTTATTATCTCAGCACGCTGTTAAGTACGGAAACGAATACATTGCTCCTTATTAATGGTGCTGCCACAATTTCTGTTTAAGAATGTTTGCAACATTTTATAACAAGTTCTATTTGATAACAATGATAGCAGATATTCACACCATTGCTAAAGGCTGTTAACATTTTTGAACATTAGTGAGGCAGCAACATTACATAAAAAATTTTAGCGACAGTTACAAAAAAAGCATTAAGCCCCGATGCAAGTATTTCAAATAGAAGGACGTCGTAAATTCTGCCGTGGTCGCATCGTGATATTGTATGTATAGTCTTCCCAAATCGATTAAAAAAATATTTTCACTTCAAACCAACAGCACCTTATATGCCAGAGTTCAACCTAATTTTGGAGTAACAGTACTTATTATGAATGTCAAAGTCGATGTTTTTATTGCGAACTAAGTGTAGTTCTTATGTTCAAAGGATCATACATAATTAGTAACCCTTTTCGGAAATAGCAATAAAAGAAAGATTTGAGCTTGCAAGTCATTTATGAAGATTTTTTTATCCCAAGGTACATACGCATTTTTTTGAATTTAATAGAAACTAATAGAACAAAAATGTTAACTCAAAACTTTAAATCTTAAATATAGACGATTCCCGATATTTCGGCACTATTGTTAGTGGCATGATCACGGGTCAACTTGCCAACTGGCCGAATTATCGTGCACACGCAAAAAAAGAAATTCCGCGTAATTGTTTTTTTTTCTAACGTGAGTAACCATGATCATTGTAAATTGTATAGACGTCATGATATCGCAACTTACAGGTGA
Source organism: Maruca vitrata (assembly GCA_039566165.1). Lineage (NCBI taxonomy): Eukaryota > Metazoa > Arthropoda > Insecta > Lepidoptera > Crambidae > Maruca > Maruca vitrata. The sequence goes on from CM076911.1 coordinate 7,412,462, forward strand.
CATCTAGCTTTGTCTACATATCTGATACGAAGCAACAAATGAAAAGCTAAACGCAGTGCAAACAGGCGGATTACATAGTATGTGATCTGGCGAGGCACAGTTGAGTGACGGATCGTAGGCTAAGGCCTCCCCTCCGTCCTTATTATCCCTTCCATGGTGAATTTCAATTAGAATGCTTTCGTGTTTTGCAATAACAAACCAAGCCGTTTGGTGGATACAACGCGCCCGGTGTGGCCTCGGTTTGGGGCACATAGTAAAATATATACTGTACATTCATTGTAATTATCAGAAAATCATGTGCGCAGTATCGGATTTAAAGACAAATACTTACTTAATACCTAAATAGGCCTAAAGCCAGTTAGGGCTCTAAAGACTTTCATAGCGTACGAAGAAATTACTTGTTACTGTGCACGATGCAAATTTTGTAACCGAATCAATAATAATAATTATGTATTACTATCATATCAATTGACTAATGTGCGTTTAAAGGTTTAATACAGGATTGACCAAATGATTAATTTCGTCAAAACCTCATGCCTAACATTTGTATTTGCAATTAATTTGCTAAGTTATTCGGCGATTTAGTATAATAATTTAAGAAGGCTCCATAAGTATAAATAAATCTGACATCCAACTTAATTTTTATAACTATCCGCAACATTCGATTCATAACGACACTTTAAAATCACTGCTTTACCTACGTACCAACTCTACTAATACAAAAATTAACGTTCTAAGACAATGAGACGAGAAAACGGTGCGCTCACTCGTATATTTTATAATAACTAATAAACAATAGAATAGTCAATGAAAGCACTTTCAATCGGACATTGCCAACACCTCTGAGTCTTGGCGCCAGAACCAAATTACCAAAGCGGCACGAATGCTAACCTGTCTCCTTTCAAATTTGATTGCGCCCAACATCACACGCCCATGAACTCTATAATGAAACGACCATATAAAAACAAAACTATGGGCATATATGATTAGGCCGATACACGAGTAAGGTAGAACCACTAAACAAACAACCATTACAATAACGCTGCGTCACCGTGTTGGAAATCACTTATTGTGGGAGTGACTTGCGTTCGTGGACAAGTGCCTTATGCTGTGCGCCACGACCGGGACCCCCCGTTTAACGGTTACGGGCCAACGTAATGTCTCATCAATGTTCTTGAACATTGAAGGCGACGGATTTATACCTATGACACGTGAGTTAAAAATAGCTGCTAATAAAACAATGACTAGCCATTCGAGCTTAAAACGATTACATAGCGGGATTTGTTATAATTTATTCAAAAGACATTTCTTCGATATGTGAAAAAAAATACAACATGGTGTAGTATATTATAATTCCCCCCTTTTCGAAATTTAAATTCGGTTAAAAGCACTCTGTTTAAATTTACGCACACAATACAAAAGAGCAATAAGACCTTCACAAGATTTATTATTATACTTTTAAAGTTTATTTTACTCTGAAATCCTTGTCTTACAAACATTTTATCCAAGTTTTGGTTGAAGTCTCTTTAGTACCATTATACCATTGACACAAAGAGACATAAAGTATGAAAAGGCGGGTGAAAAGACGACAAATAAGCCTATCTTTCTATCAAATTAGAATATTAAATGATAACCAACACAAATGTGATCTTTTTTCTTCGCCACAACAGTAAGTGACTTTATTTTTAATGTTTTAATATCTTTATTATTCAATAAATGGATATGAGATTTAATCAGATGATAATTTCAATAAAGTTCACCGAGTGGTTCCCGAGTTACTAGCTAATGCGGAGTAGCTATAGAGCCCGGATTCCAAACATTCAAACAAAAATAGCAAAATATCTAATAACAAAAACTTCCTTTTAAAAAGAAACATATTTTTTTTTATAATAGGCAAACAAGATGACTTCACTCCTGATGGTTAGCGGTAGTGAGATCCACATGAGGTCGATAGGCACAATAGACCATATTGAGCCCGTCGCACTCACCCTGAAGGCCTGCTTAAATGACGTTTCACGCAACACCGTTTCAAATCCAAGTGTATTCTCATGCGCATTCTCGTAGGAAATCCCGCATCACATCAACCCTCTAGTCTGGCAGCATCATTGTAGCTATCATTAGCGCGCTTCAATTAAATGTATTATGCTAAGTTCGAATAGCGCACGAGAGCATCGATGGCCGCCCTATGTGACAGGTACAAAAACAAATAATAGAATGGCCTATTGTCGGTCCGAGCCCGACACGCATAAACAATGGCGCGCGCCTTAGAGGCCGGCCGATTGGGTTGCCAGATTCATACTCAAATACCTCATTGGTATGGTCATAATTTCGTTATTAACTTTATCTTAATTCCAATATTTTTTTTAAACTAGTATATTAGATTAGGCGGAAGGGGCTTGCATTTAGGGAGGAAATCGAACATCGGTGTATGTTCCGTGTCTGGGTGAGTTATTTATTTATTTATCCGTAACACGAGTGCTTACGTAACTTCGGAATTTTAATAAGGTGAGTCATGTTGTGTGATCTTTGTTATTTGTTTATTATTAATCGAGATAAAAAAAAACTAAAGCTTACCATAAGTAACAAACGGAAATAGATATTCGTATATATCTTTACAATTACACTATTAGCAAATAAACATTGATCTCAACTCGACATAAATAACTTGAGCCTAGCTAAGTAACTAAGAGGAGACGGATATCAATACCAACAACATAAAATAAAATAGAACGAATCTTTATTCCATAAAGACAAAAGCTTTTATCGTGAAATAGAATCCGGAACCCGACGATTCAAGGCAAAGGACAAGAACCCCACAGAATGCGTCATCCATGCTTCTAGTCAATATGAAGAGACACTTGAGAAAACTTTTAATATACGTAAAAATATTATACTACGAATTGAAGAAGCTCGTGTTCGCCATTATATCTGACAATAACAGGACAAAATAGAATTTCTTAGCAAGGAGGACACAATTTATAGACATTCAGAATTTTCAGCCCCGCACCTATAATACTAAAACGTAATCAAAACGGAAAGTGTAATATTAAACTAATAATAACCATGGTAAAATCAACAACAAAAATCAATTATCACTCCTTTTTTATAGTATTCCACCCGTAGGAGTCGTAGAGATTCCATCATACCGAATACTACCTTAATCTGCTAAACGACGTTCAACTTTCAAACGAAACCGTACACTATTCTAATTTCCATAAACCGCTGAGTAGTCGCCTCGGTCACTCCAGCGAGTCAAATGAGGCGCAGCGTCAAATCTCGGGTTGCACCGGCCTGGCGCCGGCCGACACATCCGAGGAGTTAGCACACCCATTGAAACACAATAAAAAACTACAATGCACCAAAACCTTCGTCGTGCTTCACCTAACAAAGTAACAAGCGACCGTAACAAACGAGTTCGACGAAGAATCGATCCCTTAGAACGTGTTACGACCTCACAATACAGTCAATAAAATTACGAAATTTTATGCGAAATTAAATTCACATGTGCCCAACAAAGGGTTTGCGCTCTCGCTAACGCCTAATCCGAGTGCGAATTCAAAACGAGTTCAATTTTGCAAACACGAGCGGACTACTCTTCAAATAAAATAAAATTAACAAAGCGTTTTCAATTTACGTCGGTTTTTTTAACAACGCACCAATAATGAATCCGTCCGAAAATTTACAGCACCGTATAAAACTTAAACGACTGCATAACACAGTCTCTCGAATGTCGAAGACTAGAATTAGTTTAATTGGTCAATTAAACAGCACTATACACAACGTGAATGGCCGTGATATCTGAGGAGATAAATCATTTAGAAAATCAGTGTCTTAATTAGAGCGAGAGATGTCAGCGGAGGCGATGCCCTTGCCGGAATAAATCAGGACCTAAATTGCTTTCCGCAACGACACTCCCACCGCGGGACGGCGTAAATAGCGCGTGCAGTCGAAATATTAGACGAATGTTTTGAAACGTATTTTTTTTTTACCGTGTAACCGAATCCTGCACCCCGAGAAGGCGCCACTCGTGTAAAAAAGATGACTAATTGCGTCCAAACGAAAAACCAGCGGTGCCAAATGCAAAAACTTTATGTCGTGATGTCGGATACGTGTAAATCTTTGATAAACATTTGTGGATATGTCTTCCCGATGGGACAAATATACTCAGAAAAAAAAATGCGGGTTCCGAAAATTATATTCACTAACTAGGTATGAAGAGGAAGATTTAAATTGTGACAATTACAATGACTAAAAGAACAGTAGGTAAATGTTTTTTTATTACATTTATAATATTTACAGATGCAAGATACTAATTTGTATGAGTAAATCAGCAATAAATCGTCTTCATTCAAGATGTGCGCATTGATATAACGATTGGTATTGAAATATACATCGAATGATTTCAGCTTAATTACCTCGATCAACGGCTCCACCCCATCCGAAATCGGACAGTCGTAAATCAACTATAATAATACTGAGCTTTCGTCTTTTTATTGACTAAACAAATCTTTATCAATGTAATTACAAGACTGTTAAGGAGCGCTTTCAAATATTTTAATTTGTTTTGAATCGAATAATCAAAATTAATACAATTTGTTCTCAGCGAACGGCTCGTTCTCAAACTATTAGTTAAATGGATGACTCACAAAGATAAGGAATTTGAAACTTGTATCTAAGATCTTGTTAGCTTGTAATAAGAGATGTTTTGAAAACAGTAATAATAACGAAATATGAAATCTTTGACGCCAAAAAAATAATACATGCACTTCTTTACATAAATCTACACCGTAATACAATAAATGATGTTGACAGGACTAAAATCATACACACGTTTTGAACCGAACTATATTTACAAGTGCCACTTAAAACAAACTTAGATTAATGAGCTGAAAACAGTATAGTCATGAAGTGTCAAGAAGTCTTATAAGATCAACCAATTTATAAAGGAGGCTAATCATCAAAAGATTATTAATGAACAAAATATTTAAGTTGAGCTTCTTTAGATAGGAAACATCGATGACACATTTAAGTACCCCGATTCAAAGCGATACAAGAAAGGCGGGCAATAAAAAATATCATAAGAACCCACACACAGAGGTATTTCCACAAATCTATAATTCTTTCAGCAAGTGAGGCAAATACGAAAATAAGCATCAAAGTGTTTTTTAGAGGAAAGACGACAAATGTCAACCAGCAAGGCCCAGTAGCTAACACGTGTTACATATTGTCTGACAATATTTACTGTTGCTTTATTAGTTCGGGAGGCGGACACAAGAAAATGAAAATAACCAACGCTCTACATTTGAAAGCATGTGTTATGATCAACACTGTGTGATGAACTAATTGGAAACAAATTCAAAAGCGCTCCGGAACACAGGCGGAAAGATTACTTGCTTCTCTGTAAACACATATTTATCTCAAAATCTATTGCGAGAACTCGCATACATATCTACATTATGTTACGAATAAGGAAATGGGAACTTGAAGATAAATCTTTAGTGATTCTCATTAAGTTCAGTTAACAACTATTCACATGTCTACTCGAGGATACCAATAAAATTCAAATCCAATTGCGTCGACCCCTGATTTACAACGAATCAATAAAAGAGAAGGCTATCATTACGTTTTTTATTACGTACTTATTCAATAAAAGTAATGTACTAGGTAATCAAGACGACGGCAAGGCAACAGGTTTAAATAAAAGCCTAGGGCTAGTATGTCAAACTACTATTCTTGCATGTGCCGTCATTACGTCCAGACCAGTAATATTTACCGAAAAGGCAAGCATTCTGTCACGGTTTATTTAGAACTAAATATGTACGTACGTACGTTTTCTAATTACTTTTAAATCTAAAATTTGTAAACATACAAACATAATGTTCGTATGGAAAATAGTCATTATTTTTCTGATTTTTTATTTTTTATATAATTTAACAATTAAAAATTTTTAAAACAATTAAACTCTGCTCCTTTCAAGAATAGATATACATAAGTTACATAAACGTTACGTCGCGGTAGCTAGCTCAACTAATCCCGATCAGATACACGTAATTGCAAATAACACCGCTATTTAAATGTTTGCAAGATTAGCTCAACATACCGTACCCATTGTAATCTAGCTAAATACGCTCTTATAAATCAGTGAACCGCTCCGTCCGGAATTAGCATTGCCGCGATTTATATGACGTCTATATATCAAGTGTAATGTAACAGAGTAAACACAATAGTATGATAGAAAAAAGTCCGGGTCTGAGAGATGGCTCGTAAAATAAAACAAGGGACCACGGAGATATGTCAAGATAGCATGCGACGGGGGGCGAGCGGCCGGCGCCGGCCCGCGCCCTCGCCCCAATTAGACGCACACCTTTTGGACATGTGCTCTCGCTTGGCGCTAACTAACACTCAAAATCCAAGAATATCGAAACAACATCCGCTTTGGTTTGTCACATGGAGAAAAAGTAGGAAGCACCCGCGCCGTACTTGAGAAGTTTTGCGAGCTTTTTGTCGCGTAGAGCTCTGAAGGTCTTCGTTCGTGGTGATTCCACTTAAAATTGATCACGTAGACGAATATACCGATTTATTTAATTTATATATTATTTGGCCATTGTACTTTTTTTGATAAGCGGTGACAAAGCCTGTGCCTGTATAACTGGCTGATGTCATAGTAGAAGCTTTTGACTCAAATTGTGCTTATAGACGTAGTGTAAGTAAGGACATATTATAATGCGCTATCAGTTGAATTTTTAGTTGTTTAAAAAACAGACACTAGTTTATCAGGCGCAATGGACACACCCAACGGTTAAGCCGTCAAATCAGCGAATACCAATTCTGTAACAAAACTCGTGTGAACAAAAATGTACGCCAAACTGAAAAATAAATTGTGAAAAACTATTTAGGCAATGCCTAATACCTACATGCATCCACTATTCTGGCTTTTTAAACCTTTTGACCTACAAGAACTTTAAAATATCATTATGACCGTCTACCGGAAACTGTAACCTCTGCTTCACCGAAGTCTTTCAACTCTTTGTGTTTCTTGTCTTCTTACGTATTTCCGGTGACAAAAAACAATTGAAACAATAGTATGTGTGTAACCATTTCCAAAAGTTAAACAACCTCGCTAATGTATAAAACACATAAGACCTACTTGTTTCATGGAAATACTTTGACATTTCCGAGCGTTTTAAAATGTACCTACCCTTACTCAGGTCATAGTTTTGAAGAAAAAATAAAATAGAGACTACAAAACTTATATTGCTTTCGAAAGACAGACTGAAAAAAAAAAACACCACGAATACCGGAACTTGTATAAAGAAGCTTTATTGTGAAGATTCATATTATCAATCTGGCAAGCTGTATTTTTTATATAAGATATGAATATTGTAAATTATATTATAATAGCTATGAAAAAAAATCAATAAACACTCTGTACTAAGCGTCAGAAGTGCTATTTTATATACATACATACATACATATACGTATTATTATGGTAGAATAAACTACAACAAACTCATAAATAACTACAAATGTTATATACTTTATGTTCATTAATTTGGTTGAAAAAAAAAGAACAAATTGTTTATTTTTTGTAAAATCAAGCGGGGTAGGTGTATTGTGTGACGTGCACCCCACCCATACTATTATGTGATTAGTATATAAGTTAACATAAGCTTAATGTGGACACACATTATTTTCAGTTCATCATTAGGTTCATTTGTCAAAACGTTAACTCGTTTTATTATATTTGCCCTGGTCACATCCTTACAAACTAACAAATGGGCGATCAAATTTTCTCGTACTTTACGTACAGACAACCGAAATTGAATACACATATTTATTATATACACATACTAGTTTTCCGCCCGCGACTTTGACCGCGTAGATATGTTTAACGGGTAAAACATTACTTCTTTATAGCGCAGTCTGTTAAAAAGTATCCTATGACCTTTCTCAAGCTCTGGACTATATCTGTACCAAATTTCATTTAAATCGATTCAGTACTCTATGTGTGAAAGCGTAACAGACAGATAGACAGAGTTACTTTGGCATTTATAATATTAGTAAGGATTAATTAATTATATACAGTAGAACCCGTTTAAGACGATCACGCTTAATACGATTTCCCGCATAATACGCCACTTTACGCCAGTCCCAGCAACTTAAGATATATTTTCATACATTTCTTAACGCTTAATACGATTGTCATCCCGTTTAATACGCCAAAAACCGACAGATCGAGCACTCTAAAAGCGCATTTTTATTTTTGAAACCCATGCCACAGCTCCCCCGTCGTAGAAACTTTCTGTAACGCATGCCGTAGGGTCTAATGACTGAGGTGCTATGTATGGGAAGGAGGCCCAGAATGCCTTTTGACTTAGGGAAGTCCACTAATTCGGGCTTAGGTATGACTGATTTATCAACCAATGTGAATGTAGTGACAATAATCTGAACGATGGTAGTGGTGTAGTGCGTAATAAAAGACTAAGAAAGAGGGTAGACCGATATGTCTGCCCTTAGACCTACCGTCATTCTCGCAGTCCAACAGTTCACCTGTGATCATGGCGCTTGCAACAGTCCCAAAATATCGGGAGCTCATTATAACAAAACAACATGGTAAATATCCCGGACAGTTTCAGTTTTCTAATGTGTGTAACCATGACGTACAATTTAATGCCTATTATACCGAAATTTTAAAATAATACATAATTATATATATAGTTCGTGTTATTTTTCCTATCCCGCTTAATACGCTTTCACGCTTAAGACGCGTTTTTGATAGGGTTTCTGAGAAATCGTCTTAAGCGGGTTTTACTGTATTACATAGCTTACCTTGGTTTTGACTACTTTCACGTTTTCTTTGGCCATCTTAGCGAGTGCGTGGTACTCTCCTCTCGCTGCGCACAATATCCACTGCTTTTGTTTCGAGTCCAGGGGGTCCGATTCGCTCTTCTGGTCCAACTGAAAGGTCACAGAAAACTACTTGGAAATCTATTAAATAAATAATACTTTCACGACGTCCTACAGTACAGTACAGTTTCGCCCTATTTTCAGTCAACATAAGAGCGACTATTTAAAACATCGTAATATTTTCTCTAGCAGGTCATCTAGTTCTAATATGTAAAATATATTCTGTATGTATTTATATAAATAAATAAGTATAAGCTGTATTATCTTTGTATAAATTAAAGTAAAAAAAATAGTTTTAAACTTGCTTAGATTTAAGGAATAGAACCAAAAGCATTGATTGTCAAGGGGTCTACAAAACCGAATTATCTCTATAAATACAATTTTAATTAAGTTCAATTGTGAATAAAAGCCTTGTAATTATTGTAATGTCCAGATTTTGTCCGATATTCATATTAGAACGGTGACACACAATTTGCTCTCCTACGCCACAATTTAGTAATTTACGCAATAGCACTACGGTTTCAGTGAATAGTACTTCATTGCTTATCTCACATTATCAGGCTAATCACCAATGCAATTTGTCCCTCGTTTAATCACAGCTATATCTTATTATAGAATGCTTCATCGGACCAATCGGTTATGCAAATATAATATAAATAAATTTGATAGGCACTATCTGATTAAATATTTGCTCATATGCAAACACCGGCTCGCAACAACGGTTATTCGCTAAATCTTTCCTATCTCATCATTAGTTATTCGCTTGCCGCATAAAAAGTTCATTGTTAAATCTAAGTCTCATAAAAAATGTACATACCGATACACGATCTTCTTCATCCACGCCCTGCGAACAAAAAAAAAGGTTAAGTTGAATGAGTCATGTAATTACATAATATTTCTTAATATGGAATACATTTTCATTTACACGACTACACGACACAGTCATTGATATACCCAAAGCGCATTCTGCGCGCATTAAAACTCGAACAGTTCATTCATTCACCGCAAAACGTATATTAAATGAAGTACCCAGTGCACTCAACGACCGAAAACAAAAGATTAGGATTATAAATAAAGATGATATTTACATACATAATAAATATCTTAACGACACGTATAAATTAATCGGAACCTAATATTTCAAAATTAATAAATGAGTACTTATATTGTGAAAATAATATTTTGAATTAATGGTCAATAAATTCGAATTCTCCCGTCTTCAGGCTTGCGCTGCGATTGATGTCTTATACGGCGTATGATAACAAATGTGAATAAATAGGGTTAATTAAAACCCGTAAGTTACATATAATACAGTCCATTTTTGAGTAGTGTATGTATGGAGTTACAATGTTTATCGACGGTGCGCCGGGCGCGCGTTGCCCAGCATGACCACTTTACCACCTGTCGTTACATATTTATGTCTACACTATTGGCTTCACTGTTAGGGACTTCGATATTGACAAGATAACATCCTTAATGTGATGTGTTTGATTTAATAATAAGATTAAGTTTGTGCCTCTTTCGTTTTTAAATTTGCGTTGAGACAATCAAAACTAGATTGCGTCCGTTGACAGCTCCGATTCGAATCTCGATCTAATTTTAATGTTGCTATTAACTTTACAGTGGCATTAATTTAAAGACACGTCGAGTGTCGAGCTTGGGGGGAAATCATTTAAAATTTCCAACAAGACGCTAGATTGGATGCTCCCACGCTCACTGGCAAATTTACGATGACGGGCGTAGTAGGTAATAAGTGAAATATCGGATGTATATGTGCAACCAATGACAAGTTCTTTCGTTGACGTGATTAATGCGGGATATAAGAGTTTAGGAAACGTGTTCGTACTGTTACGACCACGAGGGACCGGGCAGGCGGAATTAGTCTTATCGTCGTTTGGATAGGGTCTATATTCGCTTGCACGGTCGTAGCGAGCTCTAGCGTAATAATAATAGTGTTACAACCACGAGAGACCGTGCAAGCGAAATTAGTCTTATCGACGTATGGATAAGGTCTATATTCGCTTGCACGATACTACGTCACACACTCTGGTCGGTCGGAGCAAGCTCCAGCGAGTTCTAGAAATTTCGATCCCCGCGAGAACATTCTCGACACCACGCGAAGAGCTGCGTCTCTGGATATAAAAGCGGGATGTACGACGCGACGGGACAGTTCCGATTTGGAAAGCGAAGCGAATCAGTCTCCTGCGAACTAAGAGTGATCGAGTACGTTACCTGCGAATAGTCAGTGAAATTCAGTGTTTTAGTGTGATTCAGTGCTTTAGTGTAATTTAGTGTTCCGTGTTTAGTGTTGTAATTAAGTGTTTCTAATTGTGTTTTTAAGTGTTTAATTGTGTAATTGTTAGTCGATAAATAAATTAATTGTCTTTTGGTGACTTTTGGCGTATCTTGAATTTAACGTACCCCGTTCCCGCAACAATTGGTGTCAGAAGTGGGATTCAAGATGCCTCTTACACCACGAGAAGACAGTGAGGGTCGAGTAACAAGGAGTCAAACCGCGGCCCTACAAGAGGGTGAAGGCACTTCAACGGAGGGATCGATACAAACACCGATTGGGCCTGTTGAGCTTGCAGACTTATTCAAAATGCTGCAGACACAAGCCAGCCGTCAGGAGGAGCAAGCCCGTCGCCAGGAGGAGCAAGCCCGTCGCCAGGAGGAGCAATTAGCTAAACTGAGGGAAGAACAAGCCCTTCGCCAGGAAAAGCAAGACCTTCGCCAGGAGGAGCAAGCCCGCCATCTGGAGGAGTTAAGCAAGAGTTTGTTGGGGGCTATTGAGAAGAAGCACGAAGTATTAGAAAAGCAGATTGATGCTCTCAAGGATGATGTGCTAAGCGTCAAGACCCAACACGAAGATCGACTCACCCAACACGAAAATCGACTCACCCAACATGAAGATCGATTCACCCAACATGAAGATCGGTTCACCCAACATGAAGATCGACTCACCCAATATGAAGATCGATTCACCCAACACGAGGATCGACTGAGCCAGGTAGATGCTGAGATGCGACAGCTGCATACCAAGATGGCAAGAGTGGGGACCCGGGGTGCTACGGTATTGTCGGATTCTCCGAAAATCGAAGTACCCCACTTCGATGGAACGACGTCTTGGGCAGCATTTTGGTACCAGTTCGAGACAGTGGCTAAAGGAAAGGGGTGGAACGAGGAAGAGTCCTTGATAGCTCTGACTCTGGCTCTTCGTGGAGATGCCCTGCTTACGTTGGAAAACCTGCCTTCGGATAACAGAACTTTAGGTGCTCTCCAAAGAGCACTAGAGGGCAGGTACAGCGACAAACACCTAGAACACGCATATAGAGCACAACTCCGCGATCGACAGCAGAAGCCTGGTGAGAGTCTGCAGCAATGGGCAACGGAAATCGAAAGGCTTGTCAGACGTGCATACGTGTCATGCCCGACAATGGTGGAATCAATGATCCCGCAAGCTTTCTGTGATGGAATTAGAGACGCAGACGTCAGACACACCGTGAAATTGAGCCATCATCAGACCTTACAGGAAGCTCTAGCCCATGCTTTGGAGGTGGAAGCCGTGCGTCAAGACGCTAGAACTCAACGACTTCGGGAGGTTGTGGTGAAGGAGACCTTCTTTGGGTCCGATGTGCTATGGCTGCGGCGAGAGGGGCCATATTCGGAGTAGTTGCCCCAAGCGAAGATGGCCACGTAGAACGACAGTAGCGTCCTCTACACAGGTGGACGCAGAAGAGCTGTCGTTAAACTAGAAGAAGCCAGGGCCGTGGGGCGGGCGCTGGCTGGTCAACATCGAGCCCCTACCGTCACTGTTTCACAGATTGGTAATGGGAACAACCTTACAGTGGTTGGACAGCTGAACAGCGTAACGTGTCATTTTACTATTGACACCGGTGCCTCAAGAACAATAGTGCGTCCGGAGCTATTGAAAAGGACTATTATGTGGAATCAGAGACCATCCGTTCAGCTTCAAACAGCAACAGGCCAGCCAGTTACCGTCTTCGGTGAGACAATGGCAAAGATAACCATTGGAGAACAGACCTTTGAATACGGTGTACTCGTAGCAGACATCACAGACGATTGCATCATCGGATTGGACTTTTTAAGAGACCAGAAGTGTGTTGTAGACGTCGCTAAGGGAGTACTTAGTTTCCCCGAACAAGAAGTATTCCTAGAGGGAGCGAGATCATGCGCAGTTTACTGCCTGAAAAATACGACCCTACCGCCGAGATCTGAAACTCTGGTCAAAGTTAGATTCCCTTACACTGCGTGTCAAGGGCGAAGCGTCGTCATAGAAAACTGCGGCGACCATCCGAGTTGGATCACAGCAAGAACTCTGGCAATGACCGGAAAAGGAGCGCTGGTGCGAGTCATCAATCTTAGCGGAGATGAAGTGCAGCTACGACGAAACTGTGTCATCGGGCGGTGCGATGCAGGTCAATCCATCAGAAGGCTGAAAAGTGCCCGGGAACCGGAATCCTGTCAACAAGATGACGTCACGCCGCTCCTAGCAAATTGTAAGGACAAGCTATCTGAGCGGGAACTTCAGCAAGCTAAAGGTTGTTGCTAGATTTCAACGACATATTTTCGAAGGGTGACCATGATTTGGGAAGGACAGGTCTCGTTAAACACAGAATAGACACGGGAGACGCGCCACCAATCAAGCAGCGGCCTAGACGCCTTCCATTTGCCAAAGAGAAGGAAGTAGCAGACATGGTTGCTGAGATGCAGAAGAACCGCATTATAGAACCTTCAACAAGCCCGTGGTCTTCGCCAGTAGTCCTGGTAAAGAAGAAGGACGGCAGCACCAGGTTTTGTGTGGACTACCGGTTGTTGAATAATGCAACGAAGAAGGACAGCTACCCTCTGCCCCGTATAGACGACACACTGGACATGTTGAGCGGCATGAAGTGGTTCTCAACAGTGGACCTTAAGAGTGGGTACTGGCAAGTTGATATCCATCCAGAAGACAAAGAGAAGACGGCATTTACGACCGGAACTAGGGAATGGATTGTGGCAGTTCAACGTCATGCCCTTTGGTCTTTGCAACGCTCCGGCGACATTCGAGCGGTTGATGGAAAGGGTACTGGTTGGACTTCTGGGTGATGCATGCCTGGTCTATCTGGATGACATCATTGTCATGGGTCGAAATTTCACAGAGCATGTCAGTAACCTGAGGAAGGTTTTCACCAGAATACGAGAAGCAAACTTGAGACTCAGTCCAAAGAAATGCACGTTTTTCAAGGAGGAAGTCGCCTACTTAGGCCACATTATTTCATCGAAAGGTGTAAGGACTGACCCAGAGAAGATAAAAGCTGTTCAAGAATGGCCTATACCAGTGAACAAGACCGACGTGAGATCATTTTTGGGTTTATGCGCATACTACCGGCGCTTTGTAAAGAACTTCTCTGATATAGCGAAACCTCTTCATCGGCTCACGGAAGATAAACGAGTATTCACCTGGGACTCGGAATGTGATCAAGCCTTCGTCAGATTAAAAGAACACCTCTGCACCAGTCCTATACTTGGCTACCCGAACAGAGAAGGAAGGTTTATCGTGGACACCGATGCCAGCAATACTGGCATAGGCGGAGTTCTGTCGCAAGAGCAAGGTGAACGGGAAGTGGTAATCGCCTATTTCAGTAAGTCACTTTCAAAACCTGAAAGGAACTACTGTGTGACTCGTAAGGAACTGTTGGCGGTAGTGAAGACTCTACAGCATTTCAACAAGTATCTCGTTGGAAGACAGTTTACCCTGCGGACAGATCATGCTGCGTTAAAATGGCTCTTGCAGTTTAAGAACCCTGAAGGACAAGTGGCGCGGTGGCTAGAGCAACTACAGGAGTACAACTTCACAACAGAACATCGGAGTGGTAGAACGCATTTGAATGCCGATGCCCTATCAAGAAGACCTTGTCCAGTGGCCTGCAGTCATTGTTCTAAGACGGAGACTAAAGAAGAAGTCCGGATGATTACCACCCAGGGACTTGATAATGAATGGAGCGAAGACGCTATCAAAAAGGCTCAAAAAGAGGATAGTGACCTGAGGAAAATATTTGAATGGAAAGAAGTAGGTCAAAACCTTCTTGGAGCCATGTAGCATCATCAAGCCCCATCACGAAAAGTTACTGGGCACAATGGGACAGTTTGGAGATTAATAATGGAGTACTCTTCAGGAAATGGGAAACACCAAAAGGGGATCAAACGACCCTACAGCTGATTGTACCCCGTAAACAAGTTGCTTCGCTACTGAGGTACATACACGATGGGGTATCCGGGGGACATTTAGGCGTGAAGAAGACCCTAGAGAAGCTGAGACAGAGGTTCTACTGGATACACTGTCGGGAGGACGTCGAAGACTGGTGCAAGAAATGTACGACTTGCGCATCAGTAAAGGGCCCACAAACCAGAAGTAAGGGCAAACTCAAGCTGTACAACGTCGGCGCTCCATGGGAAAGAATCGCAGTAGATGTAGCTGGCCCCTTTCCAGAATCCGATGAGGGAAACAAGTACATCATTGTGGTCCAAGATTACTTCACTAAGTGGCCTGAAGTCTTCGCTACGCCTAATCAAGAAGCAAAGACGGTCGCCAAGAAGTTAGTCCACGAGGTAATTTGCCGATTTGGTGTGCCTCTTGAGATACATTCTGACCAAGGAAGAAACTTTGAGTCAGCACTGTTCCAGGAGGTCTGTCAACTGTTGGGTATGCATAAGACCCGTACTACACCAGCACACCCGCAATCCGATGGCATGGTCGAGAGATTCAACCAAACGTTGGAAAACCACTTGGCCAAAGTTGTGGACGAGCATCAACGAGACTGGGACCAGTACATACCGCTTTTCTTGCTGTCCTACCGATCTGCGATCCACGATAGCACCAGCGCAACCCCAGCAATGGTAAACTTCGGTAGAGAAATGCGGCTTCCGGTAGACGCGTTGACTGGGACACCGCCAGAAGCTCCGAAACCAGTAACCGAATACGCGGCTGACCTACAGAAGCGCCTGGATGAAGTACATGCTCTCGTTAGAGACTGCAGTCTAAAATCCAGCGAAAGAATGAAAACCCGTTACGACCGCAAAGCCAACACCGACGGTTTCGATGAAGGGAGTCTGGTTTGGTTACACAACCCACTCAGGAAGAAGGGCAAATCACCGAAGTTCCAGCCAAGGTGGGAAGGACCATACAAGATCATCACTAGGCTGAACGACTTAACCTATCGGATCAAACAAGGGACAAGAGGCAAGCCGAAAATTGTTCACATTGATCGATTGGCTCGTTACCATGGGTCAAATGATGCTCGGGACGAGCATGACTAAGAGGGGGATAATGTTACGACCACGAGGGACCGGGCAGGCGGAATTAGTCTTATCGTCGTTTGGATAGGGTCTATATTCGCTTGCACGGTCGTAGCGAGCTCTAGCGTAATAATAATAGTGTTACAACCACGAGAGACCGTGCAAGCGAAATTAGTCTTATCGACGTATGGATAAGGTCTATATTCGCTTGCACGATACTACGTCACACACTCTGGTCGGTCGGAGCAAGCTCCAGCGAGTTCTAGAAATTTCGATCCCCGCGAGAACATTCTCGACACCACGCGAAGAGCTGCGTCTCTGGATATAAAAGCGGGATGTACGACGCGACGGGACAGTTCCGATTTGGAAAGCGAAGCGAATCAGTCTCCTGCGAACTAAGAGTGATCGAGTACGTTACCTGCGAATAGTCAGTGAAATTCAGTGTTTTAGTGTGATTCAGTGCTTTAGTGTAATTTAGTGTTCCGTGTTTAGTGTTGTAATTAAGTGTTTCTAATTGTGTTTTTAAGTGTTTAATTGTGTAATTGTTAGTCGATAAATAAATTAATTGTCTTTTGGTGACTTTTGGCGTATCTTGAATTTAACGTACCCCGTTCCCGCAACAGTACATAAGTATTGTGAGCAAGTCTTACTTTCTTCGTCTTCACTTTGACGAAAGGATTATTAAGTGTAACACACCAGAACAGAGGTACTTATAATATTTTAATCTGTTAATTTTACTATAAGAAACTATTAGTCTGTAAACACTTTCGGTGGCATATAATTTTTGCACACTTACTAAGGCCAGCAGTCACAAATAGACTCGGGGATGAGTGTCCCACGATTTAGTCTCCTCGAATGCAAGCGATGCTTAAAATATTACGCCGTGACGTCGCGCAACAACGATGTCAAGCGAAGTAGATGTTGCCGGCAACGTCTCAGCACTTAACCCTTTAAAAGGCAGAGCAGGAATGTCGAAAATTTCCATTGGTTGGTAAAGACTCTAAGTCAAGATCTTAAAGTCCATATTATCGCGGCAATATGGTTGCCAGAGTCTTATAAAGAGTTAACCCGGAGTTACTAGTGTCGGAGAACATTTGTCTCCTATTGCAAACGTGGATTTAACATGACAGAACGCTTCAATTCCATACAAACAATACAGTATTTAAAGTTATTGTAAACATTTTGCACACGAGTTCAATGTTGATAAACTTTCGAAACAAAATAGTATCCTATGCTAGAGTGCAGTAAGGTGAATCGTCGTACATTTCGCGGGCAGGTGGCGGATCATCGATAAATACCAAATTCAATTTGAAACGACCGTTTATGACAACGCAACATCCCCGATATCAATTCAATTAATTTAGGCAATAGGTGCGTTCGATAGGTAACGTTATTCGGAGTAATTATTTTGGACTACAACGTTTTGGATGTATCTATTTTATATTTCGCTGGTCTCTTTACAAACGAAGAGGAACTTGTAATACGATTAATATTACTCATAATAAATTTGACCATTGTAACACGGTTGCTTATTCTTTAGTCTGTCAAAAATTAACAATATGAAAGCGTGTCCAATACCGGATGCTAACTTATAGGTTCTCAAAAATCCACTCAGCAATAAGTATAATATTGTATGTTTTGGCAACATAGCTGTTCTCGAAATTCATTAATAATAGACAACAGTTTGGACTAGCCAATAAAAGGATTCGAGGAACTAAGCTACTTCGAAAAAAGGCAGTCAGCAATGCTGGATGTCCGTCGCCAAGGTGTTGTACTTAGGAAGATGCTCTTACTCGGCGTTTTAGTTTTTAACGCCAAAGTGTCTTGTCTACATTTGCGTGTACACTGTAGCGTAACAATGTTTGCCCAACCAAGAAAAAAGGCGACGAGGTAGGTACCCTGCTTCTTCGAAGGGGGCAGCCGCAGTGGACTGGCCACGATCACCAAAGCACATCTCTGATTCGAAGCTCACAACACATTTCGACGTAACTCCAACACTTTCATCATCAGCCTATATACGTTCCCACTGCTGCTACCCTAGACTAGGGCGATAAGGCCGTAGTCAAACACGCTGGCCAAGTCCGGTTTGGTTGACTACACCACTAAGCATTTCTAGGTGTGCAGGTTTCTTCACGATATTTTCCTTCACCGTAAAAGCGTCGAATAATCGTAAATTTGAATTTCAAATCTGAAAAACACAGTAAGTAATACGTGGCGGGGTTTGAACTGGCGAACTATCGCATGGCAAGCAACGACCGTAACAATTCCGCCATCAACGCTGTTACACACCACACATTTCGGCGTAACCCCAACTTTAGTACGCAAAAAATAGGCATAACAACTAAAATTACGGGTTAACTAAAGGAAAAAAAGGTATTGAGGAACCCGTCCACTTGTTAGGGGCCCCTAAAGGCCCAGTGGACGACGCCGGGCACCGTCGCTGAGGCGACGGGCGTGCGTGCCGCGCTCCGGGACGCCAAACGCTGCCCACATGGTGGCGACGGGACGTTACGATCGATACACATCACTACTAGCTAGTTCGCTCTGTGGAATTCCTCTTAACGGTACATATGGAAATATTCGGACATCGACGTTAAGCATTCATTTCTATTATGAGAGATATCCGCTTCCCCTGCAAGTCAGGTGATGATGACGAGGCTGCTCCAAGCCATCGTCGTAAGTCAGTTAGGAAAAAACATTTTTTTTTATTTAAGGACTCTCTAGATGACCTCACTCCACCTGGTGGTGAGCATGAGGTCCACATATTCATTTGATTGTTTGGTAAGGCGCTGAATGGCTTTATTCTCAATCAAATACGCCAACTTTTATCTTGTCACAATCAAATTTAATGAAATACAAAAATTCACCCTATGTCTACAATACAATTATGTAGTCTGGCTAAAAAAATAATGTAATGTAACATAATATATCCTCGGAAACATGTACTAGCTGATCTAAGAATTAATAAATTTAATAAGACTAAAATCAGCGGACGTGAATTATTATAGCAGTTTCAATAGTACCTCATCAAGAAAAAAACACTTCAATTTCAATGCTGCACAAGATTTAATGAGATTAATCATCTTGTCAGTGCGTGCACTAACGTCTACTGAAACCATTTCGATGCTAACAATTGAAATACGGCTGCAATCATAGAAACAGCGAACATATCTCCTTAAGTGATATTCCGAGTGAGTGACGTAAACACACGATTGTTTTACCATCGGCAAAAATTATGCACTGCCTCACTTTTATCTTTGAATAGCTGACAGCTAATTCATCTGTTCCTATTTTCCATCACTTCGACAAGCCTCGTTAAGCGTGGCATCCGCGTCGTTGATGGCTGCAAGTGATTCTCAGGCCCGAATAGCGGAGGAACAATGAAATCGGTCATATTTTCCTGCCGGCAACCGACCGTGCCCGCTTATCTGCAGCATCATGCATAACAACTAGAATGCGTTTATTCAAAACAATCATGACGTATACTTAAAACGAAGCTTATTTTCGCTACCTTTTTGAAGGATTTATTGAGGTGGAAGAGTATGATAACGCACTATCGCGCCTGTTATCTCTGTCTTGGCTGTTTATTTGTCCTTAAATAGTAATAATTGGCCATTAGATAAATTTTAGTAGGTAGCCTGTTTTAATCACAAAAATTAATATTAACAATTAATACGCCATTAGTCGCTTGCATTAAGCCAGGAAACCAACGCAATCCTTATTATGTCCCAGGCCACAATAGGACAACATGTGAAAGTTAGCACAAACTACCCATTAAAACAAAGCGCTAGTAAAAATAACATTCCGATTAATGTTCAAGCATCTTATTTGTCACTCATATTGGAAATCCTCAATAAAGAAGTCTTTAATGATTCGAGCAGACCTAAAATTAAACACGAGACGAGGAAAACGGGTAATAAAAGGATTTACGCACTGCTTAGCCACTAAAATCGAATTGAAATTCGCGTTTAACACATACTGAGAAAAACATTCAAAGGTGCAATAAGAATAAACTAGCTCCTTAAGTACTAGTAAGAATTAACTGTTTTATTAATACTGGGGTGTGATTTGATGGTCTTCTAAAAGTCCATGTTAATTAACAGTCTGTGAATACCGATATTCTAAACTTAGTGTTATTTCACAACCAGGAAAGAATATTAAGTTAAAGTAGGCCCCGGGTAATAACGATTGGTACATAAGCATTGAAATTCTGTAAAGAGAAGCCTTAGAACATCTCATTTGGTAATTTAGTATCTTTATAGATAGGTCCATGTGTGTAAGTATGTATGAATAAAGTTTAAAGGTTTTTTAAAAGTTGTGAATAGGTGTTCCATATTTAATATGTAACGTATCTTTGGTCAGTGATTTTAAAGATCATTTACACATATTTTAGAAAAAACCAACCCTGGAGTACAAAAATATGTAAGAATACATCATTCTTTGTCTGAAGAATGAAATAATCAAGACAAATTTTAAGCCTGTATCCTACTTTTGGTTTTTAGTAATAAAGCTTGACTTAAAGCTCGTTTGGATCCGTTTCGGAAAAACTTAATTGGATAGGCTGCTAGGATATATGGACACTGACTGAAAATACGTTTTTGAAGGCTGCAAAATACTTTCCGAGAATCTGAACTACCCGCACTAGGTTTCATTCGGTCTGACTACGATTATAGCATGGAGTAGCTGTGACATTACCGGGCTTACGAGAGAGCGGATGGCTCTCACCCCTATGTCACAAGGACTTTAAAATTAGGTGAAAATTAATAGGTAGAGACACAGTAAAAGACGTAGTGAGTGCAACGCACGATTGACCTTTTTAGAGCTTTAATAGCGCACGTGCGCTTTAGATTCACACGACAATAATTGTCAGGGGACAATCGACTGCCAGTCACGAACTGTGTTCAATGCGCGATACACCATGAATAATGATATAAATATACAAGTATCGTCACCACACGTCGCGTGGCGGGTGACCCGACGTCCGAATGAATTAGGTGCCGATCATGACGATCGAGTCATCAATATGGAATATGCCAATTTGTGGACGACCCCTGATGCATCGAAACTCAAGTTTTTTTGTTCGTACCTACTTGGGAGTTGTAACTGTGACATAGTTACACGTACTCACAGTACTTAAGGCCTTTATTTGTACAAACTATAGCAATAAAAGCTTTGGTGTCAAAAAAATATGATTCAAATTCATCTAGATGCCTTCAGATATAAAAAAGGGCTTCCAATTGCTTAAACTGAAAAATTGTAAAACATAAACACATTATACAAATTTTCAAACTGATCCAAATCAATTTAAATAATTACGACTCAAAATGAAATTTCACAGAAATAATAGTGTTCTACGCCGAAATATAACGATCTCATGCGGATAAATTACAAGACAATGTGCGCAAGGAAGATCCTGAGACTCGATTCCGTAATCGGCTCTCATCCGAAGGAAACGGATAAAAAAACTTAAATGTTTAAGCCTCTCCGAACTTAAAGTATCCCTTTTTATAGCTCAGCGGTGAAAGAGGGAATACGCTTTCATAAAATCTTTGTAGATTAATTTTTTGAAAGTATTCAGTTTGATGAGCGGAAGCGTACAGTTTATACATCGCCGTTCTATTTCAGAGTTGATTTATGCACCAGGATCTCAGTGGATGGGTGGCAATGTGGCGTATTAGTAAGGGTCGCTCGTTCATTTATTATTTGTTCGTTTCCGCACCGGCCACTCGAGGTGTCACTTGCATTCCCATATGCACTATTAAGAGGCTAAATAAATGTTTGATGTCTAAAGTAACATTAATGTTTACCACCTAATACAATGGTTATATTATGTTCACATTTAGATCAGAGGGGCAATTCAAATTCGTTCGGTCGTAGAAACAAATAGTGACGAGTACATCTAGTAAGACCTACAGTTAGACTCTATTATGAGACCTAGGCCCTAGATCAAATAAAAGCTTGCAGTAGACCGGTGGATGATACCTCATGCGCGATACAATTTTACAAAGATCCTGACAGATCAGGCCAGTCATTTCCGAATTACTTAACATACATTATTAACGAATAAAAAGACCCGAGTAGGAGGTTGACATTCAGGAGCGGATTGAAAAGGGGATTGATATTGTTGATGATGATAATGATGACTATCTACTCGTTCTGACCATATGAGTGGTTCACAGTTTATATAATACTTCAGACCAACGTTAAGCGACCGATCGACTAGTGACGAGTCGTTTTTTCATATAGATATACTTCTTCTTCTTCTTATCGTATGGTTGATGAAAAACCTGGTGTCAGAGTTTTAAGCCGCACATAGGCCTATATAGATATACTAAAAAACATACAATAAAAGTAATTAATTATTTCCACCAAAGAAGTAAGTGCAGTAGACTGAAATGTTTACGGATTGATTTAATTATTACGGGATAATATTACGGTATTTTCAAGACACTTGATATTGTTATGTAACTTACGTACGAAATCATCAAATCTATGGTATTTTGCTACCATAGGTAGTAGCTTCACTACTCATCAGAAAGTAATAAAGTAACAGTGTAACTGAATAGCGATAAAAACAGCGCAACCGACCATTCGCGGGCAAAAGCCTGTGTTACACCGTAGTATAACAGCGCAACGAAAAATCAGTTCGTAACACTACACACGAATTCGTGCCATTAATTACATGGAAGTTAATGCAGGCTCTCGTCCTTTTAATAGGCTACAATGTGGAGCACGCTGTATAAAGCAATTGTAAAGTCCATTAGGTGTGCGGAGGCGTACTCATGGCTGCTAATATTTGTCATTAGGTGTTTTTGTTGTTTGTGCCGGGGCAACCCGTGAGGGGCGTCACCCGTTCAGCCGAGCCAAAATTATTATTATACAAATTTTTACTCCACTCCCAATGAACATCCCCTCTGGTATTCTCGCAAATGTGCCCTCCGGGTGTACTATTGCCGCTAATTTAAGCCAATATGGCTCAAAAAAACAATATCAATTTGTCATCGGATCTTAAATGGTGATCCTGCTATGAAAGGTGCGATTACGCGATTTCCGTACAGCTTTTGATGCCTCGGTGCGACCAGGGAAAAAAATATTATCGATAATAATCGGATTCGACGTCGTTTTGACCGCCAAAGGGCCATGACGAAGGTTTTACAATTCAATTAGCTACACCAGGTGTCGACGGGTAGGAAGGTTTTACCGACACAGCTAATACAGTGTAGTCATGTTTACAGTAAACAGTATTCATTTCGTGATGTGACTACTGAGGAAACGTTTCAACGGCTAAGAAATTGTTCGCGTCTACAATAATAAAGCATTAAATTAACACGAAATTTTACTAGACATTTCTCTATGAGTAGTTAACTCCACGGATATGTTTCATATCAGTAACAAAGCAGCAAGGAACATTTCAAATAGATTGCTTTACTAGACTTGTTCGGACTGTGAAGTACCGCAACAATTTATTATTCAAAATACTTTTATTAGAGCAGATAACGAAATTCATAGTTTTGTTTTAGTAAATTACAATTGGCCTTTCTACGGGTGTAAACGTTGAATAATAATATTAAGTAAATTAGGTAGATAATATGAAAGTTATTTATAGCGGAGTGTTGGGATCTCAACATTAACAAATTATTATTTGTTAAAGACTTCATTATAGATTAACCGCGATACAGTTTTAGTTTAGACAATAAATCATGTAATAGAGAAAATATCTAATTACATATTTGACATTTCTAAAGTTTCTTAAGATAATAAATTATGTGATTTGTGAAAATAAGTAATATAATAAATATTCGGTATTAAATTTTCTTTCATCACTCTAAATCTTTTTGACATAAAGCAAAACATTCAATTTAGATGAGCAGTATTAATTGAATCGTCATTAATTAGTAAATTAATCCATCATATAAATTAAAACAAAACAATTTTAATTGGATACCTGAGAGCGCTGCGAATGACTTATCTTGTGGTTAGGTATTTTAATAGACAACTAACAATGTTGTTAATTAGCAAGATTTAGCGTGGAGGTTTGCAAAGAACTAATGTGGTGATGAAAGATTAAAAAGATTGTGTTTCTCATAAAACGTTACTACCACGTCATCATAAGAGCAGATACTTATAAGTTCCGTATGATCAAATATTTATAGTACTTAATTTAACAATGTAATGTCATTCTTAGGAAATAAAAATACTCCTTAATAATTTAATTATTATACAAAATCTACAGCTGGCTTTTTAACAACTCTACAACCCTTTCCGATTCCATCAAATCATAGTCCCAAATTGATCTATAATAAAAACATCGATAACAACTTAAAACATGATTTGCATACTGACGTGTTATTATTCTTGCTGCTTTGTTAAAATTTCATTCGCTTTCATCATTTAAATTACAGGTGTTTTGTTCCAAACGGGTTTTTATATATGTAACATTGTACGGTGGTTCAAAATATTTATTAATGGTCCACCAACGAACAGGTGAGGTCCTCAAAACATTTATAATTATGTACTCATTCAAAACAATAATTATCAAAGTAAATACTATACGTGGTGGACCTGAGATACAAAATGATACTTAACAAGCCGGAGATATAATTAAAACGCAATTACAGAATTCTTAGACCGATAAATTAGAGAATGGACGTTTGCTGATAACTGGCAACAGGTGATATTGCTGACGAGTGTTTTCGTAATGTAAGTAGTCGGGCAGTCGACAAATTTGTACAATTAGTTAGCGCGTATTGCCCTGAGGTTAATGTTACGGCGATTTTTGTAATAGACAGGTGTTTGACTGCGTTATTAGCGCCTTTATCACAGTGCACTATATTAGCTAAGCTCCTAAGGTAGGGACCAGACGAGTAATTCTGTGAGTTGTTGGGACGCGTTTTACGCCTCATTTTACGTTGCAGCAAGAATCAAAGTACTATTTGATTGAACGAAATAACGCGACTCACAAAACGTAACGGGGTGAAAATTAGTATGGGAGAATTTTTACGTGTTTATCGATTTTTATAAAACTTGGTATGGAGGTAGCTGGCACTTCGAAGAACAACCAGCGCTATTTTTTTTTAATTCAACCCCCATGGCGGTCATTGGGGGGGTGAAAATTAGCATGGAAGAACTTTTACGTTTATAGATTTGTAAATACGTGGTATGGAGGTAGCTGGCTATTTTATTACATCATTGCTACTAAAACCCATTAATACGCGGGCAAAGTCGCGGGCGGCCGCTAGTTTGAAATAAAGGAAACGAGTGTATAACGAGTAAGCAGGCAGGGTCGTGATTTTAAATACCCTGTATAGTATTAGAAATGCCCGGTTAAACAAGTTGAGATTCCAATTTTATAGTTATGCTCAACAGTTCATGAAAAGTCGGGTAACAAAGAAAATATGTTTTACTCACAGATATAACATTCACATCAAAAATTATTTGAACCATCAGACGGGGCACACTCTTCGCGGCCCGCGCCCCTCTCTCATTGGTAAGATATCTTAATAGTATTTTTTCCCTCTAATGTGATACAAAGTGTCGCGTATTATTTCTTTCGGTATGTTACATGACATACGATGATGGTTTGGAGTAGCCTCGTCATCACCACCAGACTTGCGGTCAGATGCATTATTATTTCAACATTAGTTACCCAACTTTATAGAGAAGCCTGCCACATTATAATCTAGCTTAAGTAATTGTATAAATAGCATCAAGAAAATTTATTTTTCAGATGCCCCCAATATTATTTTGTAATATTTATTATTCAAAGCTAATGAACCTGCAAATTATTTTGGATTATACTATGTAAAAATTTTAATATCGTTACTCACTACCTATAAAATAAATGGGTGCTCCTTTCTCTGTAGTACCTAAATAATAAAACATTAATCAACTAGTGGTCCCGGCAAATTTCATAATGCCAATACATATGACAATACTTCATGTTTGACCAAAGAGTAAGTACAACAGTTTGTATGGGAAAATGAAATTGTTATTTTTACTATCTTCCTCGCCATTTTTCTATACGCCATTTATTTTCCCTGGACTATGATGAACATTTCAGAGCCAAATTAGCTACAAACAACAATTTATCTTTAATTCATATTGATCTACCCATGTAGATCTTATAATGGTATAATATTGTAGAAAAAGAGAAAACAATAATGTTGTATCATGAGTCTCAGAAAGCTTTTCAAAAGCTAAAATACTTCTCCACCTCCATCCACCTCTTTTATTTAGTAACTCAAATTTATTTTTCTGTCCAATGTGTTTAAATTTTTTATTCCTAACTTACTATGATGATGGCTAGGAGTAGCCTTGTCACCATCACCAGTCTTGCGGGGGTGTGGGTGCCCTCTTTCTTCCTTTCTTTACTAGTTGACCCGCCAAACTTCGTACCACCTTAGCATAGCTTTGATGCACTACTTTATTTTGTATACCCAAAATAATTGTACAATTTTCAAACTTCTAAGAGATTTTCTTAACATTTTTAAGAACCTTCTACAGAATATTAGAAAACTACAAAAAAAAATCATCCACATTGGTCCAGCCAATATCATGTTATGGCATGACAAATGAGTTAGATTAATTTTTATGTTTATAGATAAACTCACCTGTGCACTGAAGTTCCCTCCCGGTTTGTTCGATCTTATCACATCACTTTCCGATGCCATCCTATTAAACATTTGCTTCCTTTCTTTCACTGATATTTTCTGTTCACTATCAACAAGCATACTCTCACTTCTTGAAGACGACAATGTGGAGACAGTGTTATCAGCCTCCATAGTCTCTTGACTGGTTATTGAAGTCCGGGGACCTAATTGACCAATACTCGGACGCTTTTCAGTCACAGATTTGTCTGATGAAGACTTTCTTCGGGGATGTACTTTGGGTGGAATGTCTTCGATAGGTGAAGTCAAACTTTCTTTGGATTCCGCTGGGGCAATATCCATGGTGGTATTCCTTGCTGCGGCCTCTTGTTGATCTTGAATTATATTATTGAGTATACTGAAGTCCTGATTTAGCTGAACGGGAGGTGGGGGCCGATAAGGTGGTTGAGAAATATTTTCCATAGACTTTGAGTTACTTGAACTACTGCTTGCTGAATCTGGAGCTTTGGTTTCAGCCACCTCTTCAACATCTTTCATGCTTGGATTCATATACTTTTTCTTAAGTATTAACCACTTTTCATTGTTTTGATTTTTTATAATAGCAAGTGTGTTTACATGTTTCTTGAATGTGTTCCTGGCTTCATCTGTAAGAAAATATTACCTTAAAAATGGTTGCATGGTACATTGATAATAATAAGTTAAATAACTAGAGCCTGTTTGTTTTGTTATTTTTCCTTATACTAGTTACATTAGTATAAGTATAATTTGACTGCCTTGTTGGTCTATTACTAGCAAAGCTGCATTAGAATTAAGAGGTGCCCGGTTCGAGTTAGGGGTCAGGCAAAATTTGTGTTTTTCAGTTAAGAAATTACTCAACCTGGAGTCAGGCAGTTCGCAGATACACCGACATGGCCAAAATCGGATAGCTTTATCTTATAGTATAATATGTAGAGTTATAGGTACAAAGAATATTTAACATGTCTATGAAGTGAGAAAACTGTGCCCCATGCCCCGGACTTGTCAGTTTTGTGCAGGACCAATATTGTATGATGAGGATTTTTATATTTTACCTATGTTGGTTTGTTATGGAGTGATTTCAACTGTGTTCTTAATTGAAGACGCCTTTGCTTTTGTTTTATTTAAACTAGGGCACTCATTATCTATGTAATATTACTTTTATGCAAAAATATAGCATTGTTTGGTTAGTTTTATTTTATTTAGGAGTGCCTGACATGGGAAATCATTTATAAGTGCATGCTAATAAGTGCATAATGTGTGCAGTAATTCAAAAAGTAGTCAAGGTAATGGGTACATTAACAGATAAGGCTAGAAAGTAAACAGATTACTCACCTCTCATATCAGGATTCATCAGGAACACTTTAAAATGCTTGACCAGTTCATGATTAGTGACTCTTCCATTGTGAGCTAACATAAACTTTAGTATTTCGTCGAAACTCAATTCGGCCGGGGGAGTCATGGTTTCAATAATACACCAGTAAACCCAAAAATCCGAAATTGGGGCACTCGATTGAAATGTCAAAACAAGCGCTCCGGTGCTCTGACAGGTATGACCGCTTGACGTTTCGCGTGACGTTCCATTCCACGCGCTTGTGGAAGTTTAGTTGATGAATGGGAAAATTATGAAATTATTATTTTATTTTAGCGCGATGATGATTATTTAATATCATATATTTAGACTTTAATAATTCTTCAGTGGAACATTCTTTATGTTCATAATTTCCATAGCAAACTAGAAAGTATAGGTTTAGGTAGATACTGACTGACGGACAGGTACCGTATTTAAACGATAGTTGGCAAAACAGTCGTCATGCCAATACTAATATAATACTATTATAATAATCTACTAGCTGTTCCCGCTACTTCGTTCGCGTGGACTACAGGATTTTACATACAAAAGTTTTTCCCGGTAACTACCTTTTGCGTGGAATGTTTTCAATATCCTGTTGCAACTAAGCTTTATGTTTACTATATAAGGTCTACTTGCAGTATAAAAAATGTGTTCTCAATATTTGAGTTTTCTCTGATAATTATCTTTCGAATGGAATGTCCGAATAGAATAATTATATATTAATAATTAAAGATATTGAAATATTCGTTACTACCACAAAGCACCCAACAGTTGTTGAGTGCTTTGTGGTTACTACAATGTAATTTATTTTGATAATGTATTATTTGAAATAAATTAATTATATTGAAAATTAAAACACTCATTGTGACATAACTATAATAGTTAGATATATGCTGTCGCGACATTTTTTGTAGATATTATACCAAAGCCGCTCTAAGTTGGCCGATTTGACACTTTTTATTTTATATTTTGCATTTATCCTTGTTAAGAGGAACATATTTAGCGAATCATAAAGAACAACTTTTAAAAATAAGACGTTATTTCAAAATGTCAAATGCACCTAATTATCTAATTATTTGTCTTTTATTACTTAAAATAATTGAATTATAAAACGAAAACGTACAATTTCCACTCTGTATTACGCTTTTACAAGGTTACGCCGTTTGACACGTTTTCATAGTGACGTAATGGGTAATACTCACGAGGTATTTTTTAGAAATAGGATGAAGGATTTAATAATATTGTTTTTAATAATAATTTTAAATAAGAAACTTCAATTCAATCTTCTGGATGTGAATAAATGTTTTTAATAAAAAATTGTTATAATAGGGTATTTGACTATTTTTTTATTTTGATATAGTTGGATGGACCACTCGAACACAAAGACACTGTTGAAAGTATCACTTTGATATCTGGATAACTCAACGAGATATTACAATTTTAATTGCACATTAATTGGTCGAGCTCAAAAATGCTCCATACAAACGTCGACTGGCGTGTGACGTCACACGCTAGTTTGTTGTATGCAGCGCCTAAGAAGTTTGTTCGGTAGGTTCATCAAAAGTTGCGTTTATTGATATGTTTTCATAATGAAAGATGTGACTAATTCTGTTATTAATAAGATGAAAAAGAAATTTTAAATGATTTTCGCAATTTTGGAATGGACTTGCCCACCCAACTTTAAATTGTTTTTTGTAGTCTCATTTCGCTAAAAATTTAAGTTTCTTTTTCATTAATAATATTGATTTACATAAATCTTACTGATTTTCATAAAAATGGCAAGCATAACAACCACAGTCGAATACCCTATTAGACCTTGCTTGGTTATAAAGTGGAAATAACTGTTACTTATATACTTCGGCAATTTTACCGTCGTCCCTCACTAGTGCAGTCAGTCTGACATGTGTCAAATCGGCCAACTTAGAGCGGCTCTGGTATAATGTGTTCTACAAAATTGTAGTACCTACATTGTATATATCTAAAATCTAGACACGCGGTAGCGTGTCAAGCCAAGGTTCAAGAAACAGAACTGGCGAGCCGCACCGTGTGTAATATTACACGAACCATTTGGAACCACTTTTGAACCCCTCATAAATCAAAAACTATTTCACATAAACGTATCAAATTTGGCTCATGTATTGTGACTTGCAAGATAAATATGTGTTCTAAATTTCATAAGCTTATCTCAAACAGTTATTTAGATATTAATGTCCAAAAATCCTCATTTTTATCATTGACTGACTGACAGATCAAAATTCTAACCCAGTTCCAAATGACCTAGAGAGTTGAAATTTGGTATGCAGATAGGTAATTACATGAATACAAAGGAAAAAATAAAAAACTGGCAATTTTTTAATAATTAGGTTAGGTTCTATTATGAACGCTTAACATAAATACCTAATTAGTGCCTAATAACGCCTATATACCGGGGAAGGCAGAGCACTAAGTATATATTTAGGTATACTTACTTATTTACAATTAAGAGTAGGTACTTATAGTCGGTTTTCATATTTATTACTTAGGGTAAGTACCTACATAAAGTCTAGTTTTAGTTTTGAATTTGTCCTTTTCAAAGGACCCACGACGTTACGATGATATATACTTTTCTACAAAAAGTAATGATATCCAATCAAAAACATAAATGTGAAATGAGAGCCAAGTTCAATATTGCCTTGGTTGTTGACTTCAGCGACAAAGAAGTGAGATCTAAATGGGTGCCAAGGTCAAGGGTCAACCGAGAAATTTATTTATAAGTAACACTAGAACATACCTATCATATCTTCTTATAACATAAGATAATGTATGGTGGTAGCCTATGAAGGTCTGTCTTGGCTAGTTTTCATAATATATGAATTATAGCCGTCGCAAGTTCTAAGCCTACAAGTATTTGTCGGTTTTTATTTTATAATTCCGAAAATTTGGATTGTTGGTAGAAACTAGCAAGCGAACATAATAATACGTTGGTAGGTTTATAGAAACTAGCCAAGACAGACCTTCATAGGCTACCACCATACATTATCTTATGTTATAAGAAGATATGATAGGTATGTTCTAGTGTTACTTATAAATAAATTTCTGGGTTGACCATTGAACTTGGCACCCATTTAGATCTCACTTCTTTTGTCGCTGAAGTCAACAACCAAGGCAATATTGAACTTGGCTCTCATTTCACATTTATGTTTTTGATTGGATGAATACTTTCCGCAGCGTATGCGAAATAAGGATTATTGTTTTACATCTTGGGTTACATATTTGGGTTTTCCGTACGGATCCCTACTTTTTTTGAAAATGTAATATAGCCTATAACCTTCCTCGATAAATAGACTATCCAACACTGAATTTTTTAAATCGGACCAGTAGTTCCTGAGATTAGCGCGTTCAAACAAACAAACAAACCTCTAACTATTATAGTTATGTCACAATGAGTGTTTTAATTTTCAATATAATTAATTTATATGTCGCCGCTAGGAAAAGCTCTATATTTGTAGGTACCTATTAAAATAAAGTCTTTAATCTAATTTTAAACTGTCATGGTTACACACATTAGAAAACTGAAAGTGTCCGGGATATTTACCATGTTGTTTTGTTTTAATGAGCTCCCGATATTTCGGCACTGTTGCAAGCGCCATGATCACGGGTGAACTGTAGGACTGCGAGAATGACGGTAGGTCTAAGGGCAGACATATCGGTCTACCCTCTTTCTAAGTCTTTTATTACGCACGACACCACTACCCTCGTTCACAATATTGTCACTCCGAATTCGATCACGACACACTACACTCACGGTATCACTTCTTTCTTCCTCGAAAACGGACACATTTTTGTTTTTACATAAACGTATTACTGGATGCCATACATTCGACAGTTGAAACCCATCTTCACGATTGAAATTTTTGAATTTCTTAATTTCAATAGCTTCTCTGACCAGTCGTGGTATGTAATGACGTTCTGTCGAAAGTATCTTAGGGTTATGTAACTCAATCCAGTGGTTCGTTCCTGATTCTAAAAGATGTTGAGCGATTGCCGATTTTTGTGCTTCGTTGTTTTTGACTGCCCTGATATGCTCTTTCACCCGGCACGAAATCGTCCGTTTCGTTTGCCCTATGTACGAGCTCCCGCAGCTGCAGTCAATTTTAAAAAGGTATCGCAGTTTCTACGCTCACCGAAGGATAGTTTTCCTTTGGAAAAACCAGGCGTTTATAAAATTGACTGCAGCTGCGGGAGCTCGTACATAGGGCAAACGAAACGGACGATGTCGTGCCGGGTGAAAGAGCATATCAGGGCAGTCAAAAACAACGAAGCACAAAAATCGGCAATCGCTCAACATCTTTTAGAATCAGGAACGAACCACTGGATTGAGTTACATAACCCTAAGATACTTTCGACAGAACGTCATTACATACCACGACTGGTCAGAGAAGCTATTGAAATTAAGAAATTCAAAAATTTCAATCGTGAAGATGGGTTTCAACTGTCGAATGTATGGCATCCAGTAATACGTTTATGTAAAAACAAAAATGTGTCCGTTTTCGAGGAAGAAAGAAGTGATACCGTGAGTGTAGTGTGTCGTGATCGAATTCGGAGTGACAATATTGTGAACGAGGGTAGTGGTGTCGTGCGTAATAAAAGACTTAGAAAGAGGGTAGACCGATATGTCTGCCCTTAGACCTACCGTCATTCTCGCAGTCCTACAGTTCACCCGTGATCATGGCGCTTGCAACAGTGCCGAAATATCGGGAGCTCATTAAAACAAAACAACATGGTAAATATCCCGGACACTTTCAGTTTTCTAAAGTCTTTAATCGACTACTTACTTTAGTTTGTATGAAAAATCTAAACCGCTTAAGATAGACGTTTGAAATTTGGCATACAGGCATCTTAGTAAACTTAAAGCTTAGTTGCAACAGGATATTGCAAAATTCCCACGAGTACGGGAGTTAGCGGGAAAAAATGTTTCTATGAAAATATCTAAACTGCGTAAGGCAGATGATTATCCCCTAATGAACATCAAGCTTACTTACTACGCGATATTGCCAAATTCATACGGGATTGGGAGTTATTGTGAAAAAACTTTTATATGTAAAGTCCTGTAGTCCACGCGAACGAAGTCGCGGGCACAGCTAGTATTATTATAAAGCGAAAGATTTGTTTGTTTGTTTGTAATCCAAATTC
Organism: Maruca vitrata; assembly: GCA_039566165.1. Taxonomy (NCBI): domain Eukaryota; kingdom Metazoa; phylum Arthropoda; class Insecta; order Lepidoptera; family Crambidae; genus Maruca; species Maruca vitrata. Next base: position 7,445,816 of record CM076911.1, read on the forward strand.
TACTGGACCGATTTTTAAAATTCTTTCACCTTTAGAATGCTACATTATCCCCGAGTAACATGGCCTATATATTATATTTTTTAAAAATTAGGGGGAGTCAATTTAATAATATTATATAGAGGAAAGGTTTAATTTTTTGTTTGTTTATTTGTAAATTCAAAGTTTGAAAAAAATCCCATTCATGACCCCGCCTGAACGGGGACTTGAACCACCGGACCTATAGGACCGACTCTAACCACTGAGCTATCCAGGCGTTATGACATCAATGCTCATTTTTCCACCACATTGTCATTTGCCCGTTTTTAGCCACGGGTGGTGCCACCACCGGTAGTGATCAAATACTATCGGTCCGCAAACATTTCTTTACAGAAATGTTAAAAAATACTGAATTGTTGTTTATTTGTTTCGAATAGGCTCCGAAACTACTGCACAGATTTGAAATTTTTTTCACTGTTGGAAAGCTACCACTATCCCTGAGAGTCATAGGCTATTTTTAGATAAAAAGAAATAGGTTTCCCTTATTGGGTTGAAATACATTATAAAGAGATAGAGATATACTCGAAGCGAAGCGAGACATTATAACACTCGCCAGTTACCTACATAGGTAAGATAAATATTGAATGAAAAGTTAGCCAATGAAAGTTATTCAATGAAAAGTTAGTAGGTAGGTAGATATTCGAGCCCTACTTCTAAATAATACTGCGATCTTTTTAATGTGATGATTATTGGGTAGCAGAAGATCACTTTTTTCTAAACTTTCCATAATAGTCAATTGCACGGATGTGTACAAATCTATGATTAATGATAAAATGTGTTTGACAACTTAACACCCTGTTTGTTTACCTACCTATATTCATCCGATTATCATCGTCATACCTAGGTATAGAAGCAACGCTAAACTTTCAATTTAGTAGTTACTACGGACTTCCCCCGTCTGACAAGAATTAGACATTTAACTTTTAATTGGCCGCTTGTACGGTCTTCAGAAACTTTGGTCGCCGTAAGTGTTTAACTATGTTATGCTGTACGCTTTTAATAATGAGTGAAGTTGAGCCATGTAGCGGTTTTCAGCCGTTTTGGTTAATAATATGTAAAATAAGCCATCCTTGTAGATTAGCGTGTAGACAACTTGGTATTACTCATAGCAAAACAGGCTTTGGTCCGTCTGATAACGCGTAGGTACGTAAAGTGTGCTTAGGTGGGTTTGCGTTATAGTACCTACATTAAGTACATAGGTATAGGTAGGTACTATGTATGCACTAACTTAAGAAGGTTAGTACCTACATACATATTAATTTATGATGAATAGCTACGTAAACAGAATGTTTTTTTACCTGATAATAACCTCGTCACTAATCATCAATCATCATCATCACCACTATAATCAACGTCATGTCAGTGAGGCGTCATATATTTTTATTTATTGGTGGGTAGGTAAAAGATATGTGATATTAAACTGATTCCGAAATAAGCTCTTATATTCATGCGGCGGATAATATCAGAATCAAATTTATTAGTAAACTCATCAGCTCATGCAAAACAATAATAATTGAGATCAGCCAAGTACACAGGACATAATTATAGTGCACAACTGTGCGCGCAAACATAGGTGCACTCTCTATTTCCTTACTCTCATAGTTCTGTAAGACGGCAATCTGACATGACCGATGAGAGATCGAGCGCAGGACCACCGGCTCGACGTGCTTTCCGAGGCACGGGCGTGCACCCACCATCTTCCTAACTCCGGGATGAGTATTTTCTTTGCCGAAAAATTCACACAAATTTGCACGACAAACTTTGGTCCTTACGCAGCGCTTGCTACCAATAGACCAGCGAGGCAGTTATAAAAATAATACTCACCAAATAAATATCAGCCGAAACTGGGTATCGAAGCCGCGACTCACCTCCACAAGCCAATTACAGCATTGCAGCTGCCCTCTATGCCCCCATAGGGGATGGAAGTTCAAACCTATCTAAATCGACGAATATTGCTCGCGATTTTTTCTTTCAGCACAGCGAAAAAGAAATAGAAAAGTACTTACTGATTCGTTAAAACCATACGTAACCTACATATGGAATACAACTTTTGAGATGGAGCCACAATTTCTATGCTCAATGAGCCTCCAATTGGGTTTAAGTATGTTGCGGTTATAGGTTACTACCTAGTAGGAGATACGAAATTTAAGCAATATTCACCGAGCTGATAATATAGTAAAACATATTTTTTTACCTTTTAGTATTTTACAAAATATACCAAGAAACGGTTAGTCTAAATATCCTGGATATTTTGTTCTTCAAGTTCAAATTCGTATCTAAGACTATATTAGGTACGAACAATTTACTTACCTACTGAAATAGGTAACATAATAAACAGCCTGCATTTCTGATTTATAAATTCTACACTACTTTACATACCTTACATAAATGAAAATTATTGTTTATGGTTTGTAATAGGTTCCACATTAAGACCATTTTTGAAAAGGGATATACTTAGGTACTGCAAACATTATGTTTCGTTTCTCTTCGGTTATTTAGTAATAAAAAACAACATTAACTGAAGATATACCTACAACAAAATATGTTTTGATTGTCAGATGTACCTAGTCGGTATGTAATTTGGTGCTAAACCCAAATACACTTGTAAATTTCACGCTATTTAAACTTGTATAAACAAATACTAACAATTGCCATGAACTAATCAGAGACTTTTATGAAGCATCCTGTTGTAAATACTTAGGCTAGTGCTTCCTTACTCCAACTAATTGATTCTAAGAGTACCTACGTCGAAGCTAATTTAATATGCAATGAGTAACGTATTACGGCTACAGGGTGCAAATTTGGAACACGAGGGTTAACTAATAACTCGTAACTGCGGTAACTTAGAAACCCACAGAGGCAAAACATGTCAAACTATTAAGGCTTAAGTAGTTAATTTGGGAAATAAAAAAAAGTAGTAAGTAGCTTCTAAGTTAACCACCCTCCTAAATTCCTTCTACCTGCTTTACACTCAAGTAATGACTGTCCTCAGGGCTAAGTCTCTGGAAAATGGCGCACTTTAGTGCACACAGTGAAGTTACGAATTCGCAATGAAAAATAACGAAGTACTTATTTCACACTCATAAATATAACGCTCAACTGATCCTTTTCTAGGCGTGGAACGGATAAAAATATATATTTGTTAACTTTGAATAACGTGTGCAGTCAAAAGCTTTAAAAAGCTCTAAATTGTTGATGACATGCATGCAAATAGCTTTTTAGATAAAGTGATATTAATAGTTTAGGACTACTCGTAGTAAGAAACTTTTCAGTGACCAAAAAATAAGCTGGTCAAGTGTGAGTCAGACTTACACCTGAGAGTTGCCTACCTGTGTGTAAACTATGTTTATTAAAATACTAACTGTCTTATTCGCATTTACGTGTAAGTGAATATTCAGCAATTTTATTTATTAAGCATCTAAGGCGTAATAAGAAGACTTATCCGAAATTTTGGACTCAAAGTTCAGTTTCTGATTTTCCCACACCAATGTTATTGGAACGGATGACCTGCCCCTATATTCACAAAGTATTTCTGACGTTCGGATTCGGAAAATCCATGCTCCGTCACTGCCAATAGTTTGGAATCCGTTTCCGACATGTTGTGAAAACCAGGAGGAGCCCATACAGGGTTGGCCTAGTTTAGGTTTAGTTTAGGCTTCAGTTTCATATTTATGAAGAGAGCACCGAGTACACGAATATGAGAGTTACTGAGCCTGAGCCAGAGGGTCCTGAAAATGGTTTGATTAGGTAACAAACTAGTCTTAGTAATCAAATAAGCGTTTGTTTATGTATACTTAAATAGTAAGCTACTTTTTGATTAGGTTTTCAATGAGAATTATAATAAGTTTAAATCACCGTCGTTTATAACATTGGATTTGGCACCATTGGTAAAAGTGGAAATATCGTATCTACCTAAATCTAATAAAGTTAAGCAATCGATATTTTTAACGTAAATGCTTAAAATTTATTTTAGACAGGTAGTTAATTATTAGAGGTAGTTATTATTATATATTGTAATGTGACAATGAATTATCTATTGTAATCAAAACATTTTCAGTTACCTACTTGATTTTAGTGGCACAAAACGCAAGTAGGTATATCATATTACTCATCAGATTCCGATTTTTTACATATTTATAATCCAAAATACAATTTAAGTCTACCTAAGTACCTACGTACACAACTGGGAACGAAGAGGATTCGCGAACAAACTATGTTAGGACGCCAGTTTAGAGAACATACAAGCACATGAGCACGTAGATACCCAGATTTTACTTCGCCGCCGGATTGCTTTGGACACCTGAAACGGTATTTTTCAGTTTCAGTTTAAAAAGACAAGAGTTTATTCCTAATTCATGTTCCGTAGAACAAGGGAAGTAATGTCCTTGGGCATACGCACGCACCCTATCGACACGGGAAAAACGCTAGGAAAATGGCCACGGTCGGGATATGTTCACTTTGATCGTGCGTTCAGACATTTATCTCAGCGGAGCAAAAACAACAGGTCGAGTCGAACGAAGTTTTAAAATAGTGGCTGGAATTATCCCTGTTAAACGGCAGTTTAGCAGCTGCGTGTGTTTCAGTGAAATCACAGCGAATTCTTAAGCGCATTAACACTAAGATAAACGGTCACGGTAACTTGTATTTTGACATCTTCAAATAAAAAATTATACACACGGCTACGAATTTTGTTATTATTTGACCGAAATATGTAATTATACACACAGTATAATTTTTTTTCATGGCGAAAATTGGTCGATATCTTCGAAACGACCACACGTAAATATGAAAAGCTATGGTAACTGTCTGATTGTGGTAAACAAAAATTGTAAGGAATATTCTCGAGGCTGTAAATATAGGTGCCAATGTTATGAACGACTGTGTGTTGATACTTTATTTTAGTGAAATACGCAGCAACACATTTTACAAATAATTTCAACCTCTAACATGTTTTAAGGGTGGTCGGAAATCAGTTTTCCCACTGACCAACCTCTATTGACAATAGGCGTGACGACAGTATGAAATAATCAAAGATTTATTATTATCTTCAGGGGAAAAAACACATTCAATGGATTTAAAAAACCGATTTTGTTTTATTTAAAACTAGTGGTCCCGGCGAATTTCATACCGCCAATACTGATTCTTTTTCTATATTTTCTCATTGAAACCTTCCCTGGAAAACGACGAACATTTTAAAACCAAAATTACCTAAATCGGTCCGGGCGTTCTCGAGTTTTAGTCAGACTAACGAACAGCAATTCATTTTTATTTATAAGAAGAAGAAGAGGATATTGTGATTAATAAGATTTTCAATAAAATAAAAGAGTAAAAAGCTGCGGTCAGCCATTTTGACTGAAACGCCAATCACAGCGCATGACGTCACACTTACTTACGCTAGCTTCATCTTTGTTCAGTCACTGACAGTTAGTGTGTTTTGTTTACATTTTTATCACAAGAAATACTTGTTTACTTTACAACCAACAGATTTGACGTTTACGTAAGTGCTACGTCACACACGACGCCATGACACTGCGAGTCGCCGTTTTCGCGCATTATTTAAAAATGGTTTTAAAAATGGCTTTAAACTTCCAAAAACTTATGTTTATTACCGAAATATAGGTTTTGTTGTAAACAGTAGATGTGTATCCGCATTACAGAATAGGATTTCAAAATCTTTCGTCATGCCTATTTAATATAGTCTAAAAATTAGGTATTTTTATACCTAAAGTCAGAAAAGCGATGAATGTACCAATATTCATAGAAGTTTAACCACTGAACAAATTCATATGACAATTTCCCAATATTTTCTTTTTACGGACAATGCAATATCATTATTATTAATCTACAACAACTATTTCAATATTAAGTAACAGTCGCAGTTGACAATATAGTTTTGTGTAGTTGATTGAATATTTATTTAGCACCCATTATAATTTTTCTGTAGTTATTTATTTACTATTTGCGATTTCTGGTAATCAATATAAAAGTGTAAAATGTTTAACACCGCTTGGATTTGAAAATGTATGTCTTTGTTAGCGAGCAATCAGGACAGGAATATACCTACATGAAAAGCATCACAGGAATCGATCCTGCTCCAGATATATCCCGGATTACAATTGCGTTTGTGGCAATCAAGTGAATGAGAGTTCACTGTAGTTTCCACGCACCAGTAGTAGTGCACAAATTATTTTATCTGTCTAAGATAAAAAATAATTTAATTAAAGTCTTTAATTTAATTTATGTCTTTTTCGCTATCTAAAGTAAAGGCTGCCGGGACAGAATTGTATTTGATCAACATTATTCTTGCTAACATGATCCAGTAATTAAAATTTTCGGCCTTAAAAGGCCGATTTTAGGAGGATCATCTATCAAAACATCTAGGTCAACAAATCTATGCTTTACTGTAAACTGGTTCAAAGTATAAAGAAAATTAGGTCAATTTGAAAAGGTATAAAAATTCGCCCGGAAAAATAGCTTTCCAAATAAACTATTCAGATTGCATCTCATATAAGATTCATCGGTATTCGTTGGACGGGATGATGGTTTAAGCTTTATGCTTTAGATCAAGGTTTTAAAGGTATCTTCCATATAATACCTAATAGGTTAGATACCTATGTATCTACCTTACCGAAGTACTACTACCTTAAGCAATCAGTACCTACTACGTATCTAGTAGCCAATACATTTCCCACTAGAATACAATTTAGTCAAAGATTTAGGTATATTGTTTTTAAAATTTCGAGAACGAAGATTCATCTGGATACATAACTTCTTCGTCAACATCCTCGTAAAACCGACATTTTAACAGGCTTTTATTATGAAAGTTTAATCGGGAATTGCTAGGTTCATGACTTGTAGATACAATTAGTCACTAAAGCCGCTGATCGATTTTTCATCATACTATTTTCATGTTATTTTCTTCATACAGTAATTATTTGCTAATTTTCTATCTATTTATAATGCAAAGTGAAACTTTAAGTTTGTTTCTGACTTTCTGTCTTACTTTTTTTGTTCTTTTTCAGCTTTAATTAGATGTTATAGATATTTCTTAATCTGAAGTAACCTACATGTATTTCATAGAAGTGTTTTTGCCTACTTTTGCGTAAAGAATGAAAAAGGCGTGTTCATTTCGTATACAAGTACTAATGTATTTGCATAGTAAAAAAAGGTAATGCGAGTTGTTGTCCTTTAAGAGGATTGGTGGAGGTGTAAAGAGGTGGTTTTAACGATATCGGCCCATGTTTGGAGCAAGTGTGATAAGAGCGTGCCGATGATGGTCGGTGTTGGAAGCTGAGGAGTAGCAGAGGTACGGCCATGTTGCGGGTTCGAACGGACGGCGGGAAACACGGCCGCCCATGGGAGGCGTGCGGGAGCGGGACGGAGCGCGCGCGCGGGAGGCGGTGCGAGCGAGAGGGGCGCGAGGCGGCGCGGCGGAGGGCGTGCGGCGTGCACTCCTGTACCGGTCGCGACGACGGGCGGCCGGGATCCCGCGCCTCGCCACACTGACTCCACACGCTGCCTTCGCCGACTTTTCTCCTAGTACGTTTTTTGAATGCGCGCCGGTAACAGCGGCCACGTGATAGCCGCAACTGTTTTTTTTTCTCTTTCGCTCGAGTCTGTGACAGCTGAGTGTCGCGTGCGATCGCGCCCATTTCCCGCCAATTCCAGTAGGACACGAAAACTGTAAAGTAAAGCGAATCGAAAAGTTTTTGGCGCGAAATGTACGATTCGCTGTAGGTACTCCTGAGGAATGCTTACCAGTGGTAGATGTTAAGATGATGGACTGCACGGTACCTAGTTTGTGAAGAGTATTCAACTGTGATTGACGGTTCGCGGCGATTTCTTAACTGTTTAGGAAAAGTTTCTTGTAATAATGGATGACTGGGAGCGACACGTCACTCCTCTCCTGCAAGACATGGGCTGCTCCAGTGAGGATGCTCAAGATGACTTCTTTAATCAACAAGATGTAAGTGATGATAATAAGGACAGATTATTTTAATTTTAATTACCATGATGTATTTTTCAGATGTATGAAGTAAGCTTTAAAGTTATGATAATAATATAAATACCTAATGTCAATGGTTCGTATTGGAATGATATCGAAGTTGTCGAGAGATATTTTACTAAGCTATTGAAAGATTTCTTACTACAATACCTTCAATCAAACTTAACCCAGAATTTAAAGTTATCATAAGCGGACCAATTAAGTAGTTTTGCGTTCCTGAAATCAGACACTTTTCAATAATTTTCCTCCCTTACCATGTTACCATAAAGGAGAGACCATAAAGATATACATAAGTATGTGCCTCTTTGCCAAGTATGTATTTGCAAAATACATACAATCATAAATAAAACCAGGTACCCATTTTACCTACATGTTAACAAAAAATATGCTCTACCTACAATGTGGCCTCAACTTTAGGAGGACTATTTTCTCGTTGGATGTTTTATATTTCAAATTCGTCAACGTATTTAAAACAAGCTTCATCCGCGTTTTTCTCCGTTTTTAACACATTTTCCATTATTTTTTTGCTCCTATCGGTCGCAACGTGATGTTATACAGCCTAAAGCCTTCCTCGATATTTATCGAGGAAGGTTTTATACCATAATATGGTCTATCCAACACAAATGTAATATTTTTTAAATTTGAACCAATAGTTCCTAAGATAAGCGCGTTTAAACAAACAAACAAACAAATTCTTCTACTTTATATTTAAGTATTTTACTTTTTCCTTTAGTTATAATATTTAGTATAGATTGTTGTCCATACTCATATTTAAGAATGATAAATGTCATTAACTCATTCACCGAAGCTTAATAGAGGCATTCAATGCCAGAGTGGAGATTATCTAATCATCTACATAAGTTGGATTGCTGTCATCAACTTTTTATATATTCACCAATGCATTCCACTTTGGAACTGAATTTATCAGAATGCGGAAGGTAATGCTGGAAAGCATTCAAGATTGGCTTTAATAATTGCATAAACATGACTTTTCATGACATTTTGTAATTGGCAGATTACAAATATTACTGAAATCGAACCTTAAACTTCTTTTACGATGAAAACATTTGTAAAAACAACATTTGATATACCTGCCGAACAAAGTTCTTAACATACAAAATTCCTGCAAGTAACGTGCAAATACCTAGAAGACGTTTTCACGCGGCATTTAACTGCAATTTTTCGGCTTGTGTTAGACATATCAAGGTGAAGACCAAATTAATTACAATTACCTATTTGAACAATGACTTTGTCTTTTAGACCACACTTATAATTAAAAAAAACTAAAGCATTTTCGAAGCTTTGATTTGCAAAGACTAACCCTAAGCTAAGAAAGTGAATTTTATGACTTCATATTTGGAGGTAGTATGAAAAAACAATTCGATAGGTAGCCCTACTGAAACGGTAGGTATAACCCGCGATTAGTTTGTATGGTGTTAGAAAACATTTGATATTATTACCCTGGCAATAGTACATTTGGTATTATTAAGTACCCTGGCATTTTTTTACTAGTTACTATTATTACCAATATCCCAAAGCTTTGCCGCGAAGCGCTTTGACAAGTTCTGATTCGCTGGTAGAGATGACTATTGATTTGCTATTTTGATACCATGATACCAGGTCCACATAATACAATCCAAATATTTTGTACCTTATTCTTGATAAAGATCTGAAACTATTCAAAATAGGAATAGGCTTTTGCAATGTTATTTATGTATAATAAGTTTATATATTATACGTTTTATAGATGCTATTTCGCCTCCCTGAGAAGTCATTTATTAGCCGATGGAAAAGAGGAAGTTCTCAATTCATCTGTACGTTTATGTATTTTCTTTATCGATGGAAATATCCATGTCCATAGATATTTTAGTCCATTAAAGAGATATTCATAAAAAAAACTTATTTAGATCACGGACAGTTCAAAAGTAGTAGTTATAATCAGTTATAGTACTTACGTACGTACTCTAGCCAAATCGTAACGGAATTACATTTTAATCGGTTCCCTAGATTTAGAGTGAAAGTATAATAATCATTCATCATACCACCCATACCTACCTTTAGATTAATATATGTTTTTTTATTGAGAACTGGTTGAAATGAAACAAACACTCAACACACTATTGAGCAATTCTCAATGTATTAGGGAACCGCATTCGATTTGGTTGAGCCGTTTCTGAGATTAGCGTGTTAAACGTACAGACGCACTATCATCATTTGAACAATCTTAATTCTTGAAAAAGACCTAATTATATTTGACCTTAATGACAACAAAATAGCTATAATTCAAAATTATGTATTAAGGAAAAGATGGATACTCGTAAGTATTTTTTTTTTAATAACATTTACCTATTAATCCCTTTAGATACCTTCGCTTAGAGCCTTAAGAAGACCTATTAGATAAATTTGTTATCTATTTACGTACAAGTATAATTCAAAGTACATTCAAATAAGCCACGATAACAAACAAATAAATAAGGAAAAAACACTACATACGTGGTCCAAATATAAGTCATTTTGAAGTATGAAATTAATAATCTTCAAGACAAGTCTATTAGGTTCTTACATAATATTGTCAATTATTTGCGCGAACATAAACAAAATATAACTAATTTCAATAAATAATAGAATTATATTTAATTAACAATTTATTTTCTAAATAATATATTTAGAATACCAATACACGCGAGTTAATCCGTAAAATTAGTTTAATTTCAAAGGTACGAGGTTGAACTCGGTAAAAAATACGTATTAATCTCATGCTATAATATGCCTTAATCGTTTAATTCAGGACTCAAATGTGTTGTCTGAAAGCGTTTTGATGGACGTCACTATTGGCTGTATACTTTGAGACCTATGAATAGGTTCATTTGCATTTCAACTGTGTCATGCGAGTCGAAGGCAGAATTGGATTAAGCGCCGGACGCAAACTGGCTATGCCGTTTCGATGTCAGTACATATTTATTTAAAAGCGACGATGGCCGAGTGGTTGCGGTTGGAGAGGTCGCCATTTCATACCCCGCCCTGTACCACTGTGTTATTCAAATCTGACATTCATATGTACGATTATTCAACGCTTAAACGCTGAAAGAAAACATCGTGAGGAAACCTAACGAAGAAATTCTTAGGTTGTGTAGTAACCAACCAACCCAACCAACCAACCCGTACTTGGCCAGCTTGGTTGACTACGCCCTTGTCGCCCTAGTTTAGGGTAGGCCCGTACCCCAGCAGTGGGGCCGTATATGGGCCGATGATGAGTACATATTATTTTATTGGAAAAGGTACGGTAGATGTTTATACCTTTTTTCCTAACTCACTTACTATGATGGCTTGGAGTAGAGTCGTCATCACCACCGGACATGCGGGGGAGCAGTTGGCTCTCACTCCTTACTCTTTAAGCCCGTATATATTGACCCACCCTCGCTTCGCTACGGGTAAATTTTACAAAAAAACCTTCCTCTTGAATCCGCCTAATATTAAAAAAATACTGAATCGAAATCCGTTGTGTGGTTCTAAAGATTGAATCATACATAGTGATAATAGGGACAAAGAAAGCGACGTTGGTTTTATATTAGGTACGTAGTGTTTCTAACTTAAATCAATTCAATCTTTAGAGACATGTCCAAAGGGTGTGAGCCTCATCAGTGTTGCAGCGACCCGAGAGCCGATACGCTGCACTGGTATTTTGCCACACATTTGAGTGTCGTGCAGGCACTGACTACTTTTTTTGTCCGAACTGACTTACGATGATGGGTTAGAGTAGCCTCGTCATCATCACCGGACTTGCGGGGGAGCGGATGGCTCTCACCACTAAGCACTGACCACTTATCACAGTGTTTATTTTACGTCTGGGTGGTTAACATATGCATATTTGCGTTTTCCACTGATGTTTCTAAAATCCGAATCAAAAGCGATTAATCAATTATCTCGGAGTCAGAACCAGAGAAGTTGTAAAGTAATAACGCAATTTGGAATTCGAAATACGCAATTATGGCTTATTTTGCTTTTAACTATGGACTGTGTCCTTCAGCCTTCAAAGCCTTCACATGTACCCTTAATAATCGTAGAGCACGTGTGTAGTATGATCAAAAATGGGCGGCTGGCGATCGGCGTACGAATCCGACTCGCACTTGACCGTTTTTTTTATTACGTAAGTGTTCTTTTGTCTTGACGTTCGTAAAAAATACGCAAAGGTTAAGTTTCACAATGTCACATTATAATATTTTAGTGAGCTTGTTAACAAGTTGTTTGATGAATGTCAAGAAAATGGAATATATTATGAACGAAAATTTTTCAATTACAAACTGTAACCTTTGTACCGGAGAGTTCCAAGTATGATGAAGATAACATTGGAAATATCATGGCGTGGCAGAGTTTATAAAAACAAAATAAGTAAGTAAGTAGGTATTAAAAATATTCAAACAGTTTTTTTCTACATCCATCTTTTTCAAATCGTGTACTGCTAAATGAATATTTTTTAGTTTTCAGATGACTTTCTACTACTATATTCCTTAAGTTATCTTATTTACCTATTGAGGTAATGCTATATTGGTTTAGAAATAAAAAAAAAAAAAAGGTTTCATTTCATGTTTAGATTTTAGATTTTTTTTAGCCCTAAAATTAATAGGTAGAGTTTCCATTATCAGCAAAATTAAGTTAGTTTTCATAGGTACTTACAGATTTGAAGGTACACAGAATAATGTATGTTTGATTGTGCACATTACATACATGATTTTCAAAACAGGAACGAACTCAGAGTGGATGTCTCCAGAACAAATTCTACAGTAATTAAATAAACAAACAAAAAAACAAAAGACGAAACATGGTCAACGCGCCCAAAGTTTGTCTTCCCCGAGCGATAACAGTTTTCCTTCAAAATTATGTGTTGCGCGTTACCGTCATCATGGGCTTGAGTTGTTCCCGTATAAAATCAGATTTGAGGCCGTTGCCATGTGGCAGGGTGCCCAGAACCCTATACTGTACAGTTAGATAGTAATGCTTAATTGGCCGGGTAAGTGCGCCATACACCGCAACATTCGCGTCTCCACAACGCTGTCTTTACTAAAACATGAAACCGTTATTGGATTTTGAATCGGATGTGCCGGCTAACGGTTTGTGGATATTAAATCGAATAGCGAATCTTAGATGTGGATAGGAGTATGTGAGAGCAGATATGGGCATAATTTAGTTATTGCGTTGCGATGGATAACTGAACGAAAGACATTAAATAAATAACGAAAGAAAAAATATTCTTTTTTTACGTTATATTTAGGTAAAATTGCGGTCAAAAATCGAAATAGTAATTTCATTTGTCTGTAATTTATTTACCTTACATAAATTATAGATAGAAGAGGTTCTAAATGCAAAACTTGTATATTTTTTAAAAATTCTAGTATCGCTTTAATTTTCCGAAATTGAGTATTAACTCGGCGGTAAAGTGCATTGATTTAAAAGTTCTTAGGAAATGTGGTAAACATTGACTGAATTATCTTGATGTTTATGATGTATATATAATTATCCATTTTTTGGTAATGTCAACACAAGTTCCTTATGCATATCTGGTCTAAATGGAAGTTTCAATTTAATTACACAGAATTACTACATACATAGCAGCGTTTGCCGTCGCTCCCTTTTTTTCTTCTTTTAACCATTCTTGACTTATAGGATTTGAAGAGTTTTCAAATGAAAACTAAATAAAATATACCCAAAACGAAGCGACTGCGGATCACTAGTTTACTATAAAACTTAGGAGTTCACGAGCCCTCTGACTCACATACTTCCTAATGTTTTGGGTCCATTGAAACTAATACATTTTGCGGTTGACACTATCTATCAGCAACCTGCCGAATTGTTTTGTATGTTCCGGTTTGCAAACTTTTGAATTGTTTTCGCGTACAACACATAATTTGCAAAATTAACAAATAAATAGTCTTACTGATTACTGGGCTCGTATCATAGTATAATGTGTTCTAAAGATATCCTAGGTGCTACTAAAGTTAGTTTTAATGGAGTGGTGAAAAAAAAGTCTCAAAAACATATCCATGAAAGTAAAAACAAATAAAATACGCACTCAAGTGAAACGAAGGAATTAATTTATTTTTGTTTTATTTTATATTATAAAAAAAATAAAGTAATTACCGGTTTATATTACATCTTATTACTACCATATCAGTAGTACTAATAAAACGTGGATGAAATACAAAGTTTTGCTATACCTACGTACAATATAAATTAAATGTCTAAGTGTGTTTTATTATATATTTGTTTGAGGTTAAAATGACCTTATATGAACACTCCATGCTTTAGATTACCTAAAATACAATTAAATAAAAAATGTAGGGAGAATGTATAAAAATATTCTGGAAAAAAATGCAATATGTATCATAACTTCATAAGCAATTAGAAATAAAAATCAAACAGCTTGTTTCATTCTACCAGTGGTCACAACGCAAGCGCGTGTTTTCATTGTGTTTCCCCGAACATTTCACAAAATGATTATTGGACTAGTCACAATCGGTTATGTATAAAATGTAGTCGGCAACAAAACTGTGCCATGAATAACAGTGTAGCAATATCGTCAACTATGCATTCTGTGCTCATAGATGCGTCTGATGATAAGTGCTACCCCTGGTTATTATCAAACGTAACTTGTCATTTCAGGCTCTGTAAATAATAGGTTAACGTGACACTCGCACTCGCTACCAGGCTACTATGAAACCTTGATTATTGTTTGTTGTAAATGTTACATCGTAAAATGTATGTTCACTTCTTTGTTCTGTGAGAAAGAAAATCAAGCACCCAATCAAGTATTATTGTAGTGCTATAGACGGTAATTGAGGGGATTAATGTTATGTGGACTTTTTATAACTAATAAATAGGTATGTAGCTGCTATTTGACTACTGATTAGGTTTAAACAAAAAAACAAAACACGGTACATACGATTTTCCACCATTCAAACCATTTTACGTAACCATGTACTAAAAAAAAAATTTAAAAATTCCTCCATTTCTCAAATTAGCGCTTCGTTTTGTTTTTTTTTTTATAATTTTTAGTCAATATTTGTACACTTTGTCCACTGTCATATTACGGCATGCAATTATAACACGGATCTATGTCAGTTTGTATGCGGCGAGCCTTAAAGGTCGCGTGATTCGAAATGTCAGTTGATGTGTGCGGACACGTCGCGTCGCCCATATAATAAGCACGCCACAAAAAGTTAAGCAAAGGTATTAACCGCCCGTTCGACGATAGAGCTCGATAAAGTGTTCTGCGGTTGTGTGGGGTTACATATTGTGGGCCTGCTCGTTCATACAGAGACTAGATCAATAGTATATGAGAACCTCATGTGTAAAAATAGTACACGTATGACGAACCATCGATTTATTCGCCTTAAAGTGCCTTGGCTATTTTTCATCCATGTTTAGAAGTTGCTCGAATGGGTAAAGATAAAATACCATATAGTATTGATTCATTGCAAAGTGCAAAAACTTATACAATAAGCACATACATTGAGGTTAAAAATAGAATAAACTATGACCTTTTGTATGTCTATAGGTATTGTAATACGTTCCTTCTAAGCACTATCAATGGTTGTTTTAGAAATAGGCTTACTAAATAAATCTGAATGGGCCGAAGGGACACAAAAGCTTTCAAACATTTTTTTATTTAATATTAGCTGAGTGCAAACGTAAAAAAACAAACAGTCAAGAGACGAATGTCACTGGGTTATTAAAATGGTTATGAATACTTGACTTATTTTAGTGATTTTGAAAATTTAAATAACCGTTAACCGGTATAACTTTTTTATGTAGCAATAACAAACTGAAACAATAATATCACGCATTTCCTCTTTATTGCTTTAAAATTAACGCTATTTGCTTTTTATTGCAAAGCGATGAAATTTTCACCTATTGTGTTTTAAAAAATTCGAAAATATTGAAAATTAAAAAGAACATAAAATTATTACTAACTTAAATTTTTACTTCCTAAAAAATTAACACTAATGAAAAAGTTTATCGATGAAGTGTATAAGCGTAACGTATAATATAATAAGTAGGTAAGGAATAAAAAAGGAAAACGTTAAGTTTCAATTTGTTCCGTTTGATTATCGACTCATGATTGCACAATATTGACCGATTCAAGCTTGCACTTATTTTATTAAGGCAGGTAATAAAACAGTAAATTAAATGTATAACTTGCTCCTAGTCTGCGTAAATAATTGCCAATATATTTACTTTATAAATCATCTCCCTCATTAGCTGTCATCGTATATTTTTTGTTTAATAGCCTTTTCTCGATTCGCTTTAAGCTAAGTTATTTTATTTCGACTAACCGAACACATGCAACGGCCAACTTTTACAACATTTTTTATGAAATACAATAAATATTGAATTATTCGTTAGTAGAAGGGGCTCTGCAATCGCATAAATTAAAAATTGCTTGTTCTACAAGACACAAAAGTGTACTTATGTAAAACACAGCTATACAGCGTGCTAACTCTCCAAGTTAAAATCTCACTCAAGCTTATTTATTCAGTGCACTTACGATCCGAGCGAATTCTTTAATGCACTACATGTCTTTAAATGTAATGGACCTTTAGTAATTCTCTTGATAGTTCATTCCTGAAAGCCATCCGGCATACTTAGCGCTACTCGGCGACTGCGTCGTCAATATTTACGATACGATTATCGGGAAATAAAAAGGAAGCCATTTTCTGTGATCATTTCATTGCTAGATATCTTTTCCAGTTATTTTACGTTCACAAATAATATCGTTCCAGTTCCAGTTATTATTGTGGCAGTTATATCCTTGTAAAAAGTGATTTGGTGTCATTAAAGCAATTAAAATATAACTAATGTTGGGAAATTCGATACGAAAGACCTCCTGCAACGATTACATTTACTGGGATATTGAGTACCCATAATTTTCCCATTTGACGATTGTAAGAACTGCTATAAATATTTCCCTTCTGAATGCACGCTCAATCATCAACCGTTTTCGTTATTGCCTCATTAAATGTGATAACTGCAAATTGATTGTGTTGTAATGATTCACAATGGCGGGACATTTTGAGTAGATTTATCCCTTTGCAATAAAAAACAGTTTATTGCTTTCTGGTTGGCGTGCCATGATTTAGATAATTATTCATACAGAGCGTGATAGTACTGAACTTTAATATATATAGTTTGACCACGCCGACATTGGGTTTCAAGTTTGAGTCAATGAACATAATATGATAAATATCGACAAAGGACGAAACATAATATTCATCATATAGCGTCGTTGACTACTTGTTTACCAATAAACAACGAGAATAGAGTTTTTTTTTAATTTAATATCATTAGTTAAAATGCCATAAAAATGTGTGTCTTTTTCGGTAGGCAAACAGAAGTAGTAAAAGGGAAGTAGGGTTAAAACTGGTAAAATTAAATAAATTTTGACAAACCTTATCCCATTTGATTAAAGACAGCGTCGATTTGGCAAACACTCAAAACGTCAGAAACCGTTTCATTTCTTTAACAGATATTCCGTCATCGGATCTAGTAAAATTATCAGAAAAAAGAATGACCAACATGACTAATGTGTGTTGAGCAAATTTTCTAAAGTGCCCGCCTCGTTCGACGAAGGACGTAGTGACACATTCGGAGCGATGTTACGTGTCTCCACATTATACTGAAGGCATTAGCGTCTAATAGCTTTTTACTCGGTTACCGTGAGAATCGCTTAGTGCGCCCAGAACTCAGGTGGTAGGAAATGTTCCTTTGGACACGTGTGTCCGTTTTTCCAACCGTTCGTCTACCCGCATTATTTTACTCAAGAACCGGTAATTTTAATGAAATTCTACACTACTGCAGCTGTGCCACACTTGGTTGGTTACATATGTGGCGGCCGAATAAATTTCATACACATCAAAACGCTTTTTGAATTTGTAACAACAGGTTGACTTAATCAAGCTATGAACTTCACCGTGCGACCTTTAGGATAATACATGCAAGAGGAATCTATTTGTTACACCTCACTAGATGTACATTTTGATTTCGATCAAACATTAAACACTTATCACATTAGAACCTTGATAAAATTGGTGAAGACATATTTTATTATTATGTATTCAAATAGATCAATACACCACTAAACTACCACCTTTTTTACTTGTCCCGGACGGGGATATAACTCGAATTCTGAGGCTGAGCACAATATACTTTAACAGTATGAAAAATCAGACTGCTCAATTCAGTTCCTAAAAATAAATAAATCTAAAACCTAGGCTTTCAGGATATTTTTCGTACTTACCGCCTTGAGATATGAACTTTTTGGACTCTGAAATTTTCGGTCTAACTTCAGTCAGCGAGAATAAATAATTTTAACGCAAAAATTCTATATTTCTTCACAATAAAGTTTTTTCTTGAGTCTTAGTTCTAAAAATATGTTTTGCTTATGCATGAGGTAAGTGCAGATATTCTACGAATTCTAGAAGTCTACGAATCGGTATTGTACCCATTGATGTTCTTTCAACATCAATTCCGCGCATTGCTGATGGTGGATGACTTTCTTCATCGTCATCATCATCATCAGCCCATTTCAGGTCTTTCTTGAGTCCGTTTAACGCAAAGCATACGCGTAAGATGCTGTCTGGTGGATGCTTGGCTTTATTGGGCAGGCAAGTAGTTCTTATACCACAGCCCTTTTTATTACTTTAGACCGAAATTTTAGGAAAAGTTAATAAAGAAGAAAATACATTGTCGCCTTCATTGATATGTTTATCGTCTAATACAAAAAAAAGACAATTTATTTTTGCACGAACCACTTTGGCTTCCTAAAATTTGTAAATACTCACGATTTTTCTTATCGTTACGGATTATGGCTGAATTAAGATCAAGGGACATGGCTAACAGTCACATGGTAAGGTGGAAAATTATGCTTTTTTATCAGTGTAGTGTTTTACCAACTGAAAACATAAACAGTGCCAATAAAATCGCGATCCGAAAAATTGGAGCATATACTCGTATACATCAATTACGGCTGTGTACCGACAATCAACATCAGAAACAGATCAGGCCGACAAACGAGAACAAATTGAGGTGGAATTCGTATGTTGCGTGTAATGAAATATAAGGGACCAGGTTGTTGGTCGAATTAGCATCGAATGCATCGAGCGTCGACGCAAACACTCATTAAACGTTGTCGTCTTGCCTATCTCCTTATCAAGCCATAACCTTTCCGTGGTGAGTGTTATTATAACATTTAATATAATAACATAAATGATAATAAGCCCGCCGCTTGTGTATGATAATTACAATATTAAAAGTATAAATAATTCAATGGGTTATCGACGTTGGATGCACGCGACGGACTTCCGGAGAGTATGCAGCGATAATAATTAATGCGGGCCTCGGTCCTGCGGCGCTTGACGAGCCACGAAAATTGTATAATTATCGAGGATCTAAGAGATTTTTTTTTTAATTTTAAAAAAGTAGTGAATCTAAGAGGAAAATTATATGATATCGAGGAACTAACAAAAATTTTTTATAATTATCCTTGAGAAATGTTGTGTGATTATCGAGGATTTATAAAAAAATTTAATGATTGTCGAGGATCTAAGAGAAAAAAATGTATAAATAGCGAAGATCTAAAAGAAAAACGGGTATCATTATCGAGGATCTAAGAGAAAAATGTATAATTACTGAAGATCTAAGAAAAAATGGTATCATTATTTATATTATTATAGAAAAAAATTATCATTATTGAGGATCTAAGAGAAAAGTTGTATTATTGTCGAGGATTTAAGACAAACAAATATAACTGTCGAGGGTCTAAGAGCAAATTTCCGAGGATCTAGGAGAATGTGGCAAACGACGCGTCGTTCATCAGATGAAATCTGTACCTACCGAAGCCCTTCATCTGACAATACGAAAAGTGACGAATCAACCGATTACACATAATCGAGCGATTACAATGCATTGCATGTTTCGATAGAAAGGTGTTGCACCAGTCTTGATCGTTGCAATTAATTAATCGAATAATTTTCCAATCATCGGTAGATTTAATATCTTTTTGTAATTTGCACTTCTGCATTTAGTGAAACAATAAAAAAGTGCAGCTGCATTATTAATATTTTATGATAGTACCTGGTCTACACTCAAAAGCTTATCAGAAGTAACACTTAGGAATTTGTATTTTTCCTTTTATTGTAGGCATAAGCTTCACATTGAACTGTAACTTTTACTGTCAACGTCCGTACATTTTACAGTAAGTAGTGGTAGGAGTTCCCTTTTACCCAAGAGTTTTCTTGTTATTTGTTGTTTTAATGTAAAACTACTAGCTCTAGCTAAACATTCTACAATTAAACAGTAGATATTATATACGTTAGTATAGCAATATTTAAGTACGAATAAACGAGTAATGGGTTTATTAGACTGTTCTCGATGTGTCGCTTTCCCGTAGCACAGCCGTTGTCACGAGATAAAAATAAAAATAATGTGCTCCGAGTACGAAAAATGGAATACCATATTGCATTTCTATTTTAGTAATTTTTTCTCCTGTTTTCATTGTTCTTTGTTCAGTATTGTTTATATCCAAGTATAATAAAAATATGTTTTAAGACCCGGTGACGCAGATACCTTTGAAATATTTCAACAAAGGTAATTATACTAATAAAATAACAGAATTAACATTACATTTATTTTATATTTTTGGTTAGATACATTTCGTATCACATTATATCAAACTAATGAACGTGTCCAACGCATCTTCAAAGAAGATTATAAACGAACGAATGACATACTTAACCTGTTAAATTCCCTTATTCCTGTCATGATATTTTTGTCCGACAGCTCTCTGTCCATATAACAGGTTGTAAATTTGACACTAGCGAATGAATGGGTTTAGTTTAACTATGGTCAGAGCGTGATATAACAAGGCAATTATGAGAACCACCCAGGAGAGATCCTGGACAATGCCATTGTCAAACTAACCTAAATAAGAAGTCAGCCGTTGTTATGACAGT
Organism: Maruca vitrata; assembly: GCA_039566165.1. Taxonomy (NCBI): domain Eukaryota; kingdom Metazoa; phylum Arthropoda; class Insecta; order Lepidoptera; family Crambidae; genus Maruca; species Maruca vitrata. The sequence goes on from CM076911.1 coordinate 7,466,861, forward strand.
GTTGTCGTAATATCTAAATGTAAATCCGATATTAAATTCAAAATATTTAAATCTCAGCTGGAATAATGTTGAAATAGATTGATTTTATTGTTGGATTATTCAAAGGATTTTACTTGAAATAGAATTCTTTGACAGTGAAACAAAAAATAGACAAATCGGTTGTGTATCTTAACGATTAATAATTCAGACATTTTTTAAACAACTTGCTGAAAAAAGCTACTTACAAGCTTCTCAATTCGAATTAATGTATTACTTAACAGGTGGTTGGTAAAATTGCGTAATTATTAACTTTAAAGAATTTTCATATTAATCATCTAGGGCTGCTCTAAATTATAACACTCTTAACTCGAATGCTCCTTCGACGTTAAGAACTGAATTAGAAATGACACGCATTTTTTTTCAATATTATCATGATAAAAGCTGTCAAAGTATTTAGCTCACGTACTAGCTACGCATCGACGGCGCACGTTAATCATGGGGGATACTAAACAAGGCATAAATGGCGGGATCTACAAGTAAAAACATATTACAAATTGACAGCATGTTGAAAATAAAGGTTATTACTTACCGCGCCTGTCGTTGCCGACACCTGTAAGCGATTAAACTATATTTTTTAAGGGCAAATGTTACTCAACTTCATCGACAGGTAACGCTAGTATGAGAGGGTAATACAACATTATGATTATGTATGTAGTAGTATTACAATATTTATAAATGCACAACAAAGGGGGCCGAAGAATTTTTAATAGGGGTGTGAATATATTCTATAGTCTATGATAATAGCATAGAACTTGATTGGCGAAACGAACACGGTTTATGATTTTGTTTATGTAAAATGCGTTATCATTTTAAATCATATGAAGAAGGAGCGTTTTAAAGTCTTCTGATGTAATTAAAGTCGACGTAGTATGGGGTAGTAATGACGTAGTAATAGAAGATATCTGGGGGCACGGCAGTGCCCCCGCCAAATTTGTATTCTACAAAATCAGATCCTCAGCACAGTGTATCGTAAAGTTAAAGTAATTAAAGTTTGTCATTACACATGTTCACAGTACCGTAGTAGGTGTAGATAGGTTACCTAGGTATCTAATTTCTTAAATATAATTAGTATTAATGCAGGTCTATGTTATGTCATGATATGATTAAGTCATCTGAAATATGTATCCCGTTTCCATGCAATACACGAGCGCTTTTTCCAATTCCGGCCAGAAGTCGTTTTAATGAGTCATTAAATTTTTCAAATAGCCTTCCTAATGAGAAACAATTAATCTCGCTTTCCATCCTTCCGTTTGTTTTAGAATCGATATTTTTATACAACAATGAAATTATAATTAACCGAAAAAGATGGTGTGAATAGTGGGCCAACGGAATATGAATTTTTAAGCACCGGAGTTGATAGTCGATGTGAGATAGCGTCCAATTAAAACAATTCCATCAAAACATTTTGTGTCAGGTCACTCCACCTGCCGGCGCGTAATAATTTATTCACAAGGAGCCGCGGCGTGGCCGGCCGTACGAGCGCTTATCGTGCGTCGAGGCTCTGCGCTCCGCTACAGATTTATAAGTTTTGTACTCAACCCGGTATTGTTCCAAACTATCTATCACTTGTGTGAAATATAATACCCAATCATAAAAGATTTTGTACGTGTGACGGATCTCGTCACCTGCCGATGATATCGTAATAATCTTCACTAAAGAAGATACATATTATTATTTGCAAATAAAAATAGTTATTACTCTATTAGCTGTGATTAATACACAGATGAATGTTTGAAAGAGTATGAGAGCGTAGAGATACTAAACATCACAATAATACTGAAAAGAGTGATCTAAAACAAAACAAAACAACATAAATAAGAACCGTTATTATTTTTAATTAATTTACGTTGAATGTTTGATCTATAATTTATTTACACACGAACTAGCCCCTATTGAAATTGAATACAACGGAACACTGATGAACAGATAACGAAAGGTCATATCCATGAGTTCATCTTGCAAAAAAAAAAGATTCATATCGCGGCAACCCTGGCACGGCATCTGCAGGAATTGTAGATCCATGTCACAATGCTAAGTAAACGCAAACATTAGTTTCATATCCAGGCGCGAAGCGAAAGTAACAAACAGCTCGGTAATAACAATAAAACATTGCTTTGGAAGACAAATGGCGTAATTAAGCACGAGACTGCAAACTCGGTTGAGTGAAGAGCGGCAAAAATGCTTCTAGGTTACGAACTTTGTGACCGTAGTTATAACGACATCAATATCATTTGCAAAGTGGAGTTCTCACTGTTGCATCCAAATACGAAATATGCAAGTGCATTTGTCATGGATGGATAACTAGGTAACATCATCATCATCAGCCCATATACTTCCCCACTGCTGGGGCAAGGGTCTACCCTTAACTAGGGCGGTAAGCCCTTGGTGAACCACACTGGTCAAGTGCGGGTTGGTCGACTACACAACTATAGAATTTCTTTGTAGGTGCACACCTACGAATAAAATTTTTATTCACTTTTTCCTCGCGATGTTTTCCTTCATCGTCAAAGCGTCGAATAATCGTACATATGAATTTAAAATTTGATAACTCAGTGGTCCGGGACGAGATTTGAACTGGCGACCTCTCGCATGGTAATATACGACCTAAGCCACTCGGCTATCGACGCCTAGAATAGCCTAGTTAACACTTCTACAAAATGTTTGCTTAACTCTTGAACTCTAGAGCACATTCCGCCTTACATTACACAATACAACTTATAAGGAAATGTTTGTCGTGAAACTGTCTTGGCCATTTATACTAATGCAAAGTGCAGTTACAAGGAAATCTTAGTAAACCTGGAACAGTTATTTTCTTAAATATCCTTTATTGAATTAACTCTGCTCTTTAAATTTGGTTTAGTTGTGGTATCCTTTTGTGTTCAAGATTTTGAGCAAAATACATGATCAGATTTGCATAATACTTATATAATTACACAAAAAAGTTTCTTTATTCTTTATTCTAATTATGCATCGATTGTTTTGGTGTCTTCCTTATTTGAATCCTCTAATTATCTTAATCTAACTTGTAAATGTACTCCATTCAAGATAACACTATGTAGTTAGTAAATTTCCTTTGTGCATTAAGTTGCCTGTCCACAAGTAGTTTGAATACATTTAATGTGTCTTGCTTTTATTCCAGAAATAGCTAATTTTAAAATAATTGACGGTGTTCACAAATGGGGTTAGGGACAGTAACCGAATTAATTGAGTCGATAAATTGTGTTGCTTAGTTAAATTTAATACCCAAGACTTTGGTAGAAGAAATTGTTTCTACAAAAATCATTTGTGCTTTAATGAGGACATAGTTATGTTAAACACGCATTTGATTTACATAAAAACATATCTAGATTGGATACATAACGTTGGCTATATTGATATTTACGTAAGTGACAATATTTGTTTTGGCTAATAAGTTTCTAGTATTTTTATCGATACATTCCATAAATGGGTATCAAATTTAATTTATTCGCATAAAGAAAATACCTGACGAGTGTTTATTATGCAAATCTTTGTAGAAACGTGCAATTATTATGTACATAAGATTACTGCTACATTTTTCATTAGGCTTTGATGATGTTTTAAACGTTAAATCTAACTAGATATTAAATATTAGCGTCCTATTTAAATATTTAATGAAGTGGGTACAAGATGATAATGACTTTCTTGTATTTATAAGGTTTGAATATGTATTTATACATTATAAAGTTTTCTTTTAGTCAATCATACACCCACGTATTACCGTTTGAACACTTTTTTCCATAGGATATTTCATTTTAAGTATGTTTAAAAGTGACTAAGAACGAATATATGAATTTATAATAATAGCTGATAAATAAACAAGACGAAAGTGTTATGTATCTAAATGTCACTTTTTGCTCCTATAATATTAAAATAGATTTTGTAAACAACCGACTTGGGCGTCCAATAAAAGAAAGTCAAAGATGGACCGGTGGAGTTCTACATCCTTAAATTTTTTGATATAATATGAAGATGACTTAAGAATGTGTCCATTAGGATTACCTATGTTTGTTTACATTTACCCGCTGTGTTTCTTTTCAAAGTAGATAAATATCAAGTACCTACATTAAGGGCATGTCCCCACTAGGCTGACAGTCACCGGCTGAACAGATTGCTTCCAATTTGCCTCCCTATGGATTAATCCTCTAACTGTCATATGTAGCATGTTGAGAATTGTCATTGGTTTTGGACTTTTACTCATAATTTCATAGGAATATATTCCCTTCGGGTCAGTAAAGAGCTAAGACGTTTCAGACGCTGCGTATCAGATGCCTAAAGAATGTGAACTGCTCACTTTTCTCCTAATGGGCCTTTAAATACAATTTGTAGCTAAATATATTGAAAGTACCTACTTGTGTGACAACTTTTTCTACTTGAATGTTGCTAAGTGAAGCTTTTGAATTGAAGGTTCGTGACAAATTGACGCCTCTAATTGAAAATAATATTTCTTTAACAAGTGCTATTCCCCTTGCATATCCCTGGTAGGTTAAAAACGAGTTAAGAATTTAAGTAATGTTGAAATCGTCAAAACCAAACAAAAAATAGTTCACAAACACAAACATATAAATCTTAAGAAATCATATTTAGACATTATTACCTCCATTTATACGGAGGAGCATCAATAAAGCTATGTTAATTTATAGTCACAAACAAGAGTTGCCACGTGATTTATGGGTTTCAAAAGTGATGGCGTTTTGGTAACCGTACTTATTCTTACGTTAGACTTTATTATTAATAATACGGGTCACTTCCCTTCTCTTTTGAATGATATTCTTGTCATCACTAGCATCGTATTACTAACATCTTTGGGAGAAGCGATTTAAAATTAAACGCAGTTTCAGATTTCAAATTTGACAGTCAGGAGAGAATAGTGCACCGTGTTATAACTGCATATTTTTAAACATTGTTAAAATGTAACATTCTCAATACCTAGACGAACTATTTTTTTTCTCAGTGGCAAAATAACATTATCTATTTTATGGGTAGAGGGAGAATGCAATAAAAAAATGGAATCGACTGTCGATTTGTAAAGAAAACATGTATCGGTTATTCGTTTTATCGGAAGATATTGGTTACCCAAACGAAATAACTTAAATTTTTATATTGACGTTACGTAGGAATCGTAGACAATAGGCGAATATCGGATGAGCGTGTTTCATCTTCCGTTTAATCACTGGCTGAGAAGGCCCAGAAGAGACCATTTCAATAAATAAATATTCCACAACATCACATACATTAATCTGATCCCGTGGTGAGTAGCTTAAGAACTTGTGTCACGTATATCAGAATCAACAGTGGATACACAAATATACTTAAATATATTTAATATCACACCCAGGCACGGAGCAAACACCGATGTGCTTCCCGGGTGGGAATCGAATCCACGACTCTTGGAACCGTAGGTAGTGAACCTGGGTACTAATCACTGTTACAACGATCCAGTCAATCTTAAAAGTATCATCGTTTTATGAAATCACATTTGAAACCTCTTTTAACTATGGAATCACTCAGAGAGTGGCTAGTTACGAAATATCGGCCAGATTGTATGGGAAAATGACTCTATCGACAAAAGTGATATGAACAATAGATTTTCTATTGTTTCAGACTCTGTATCTATCAGTATATCTAATGTAGTCGTTGTTGAAATTTCTAACTAATTTCCGAGTCTCACCTCTCGATAAAAGTCATCGACAGAAATAGCCAAACGAGTGTTGTGAGAAAAATCTTCCCGAAGAGGTTATAGAGGTCAACTGAATGTTGCCAGTTGAGTTGCGGCGTTCATGGGTGTACCGGAGACTCAGGGTGCCATGACTCAGGCAAAGCCCACCATATGGCTTTAGAGTATTGTTTGATTTGGTCTGTCGGCAATACTTTTTAGGGTTCCGTAGCCAAAATGGCAAAAACGGAACCCTTATAGTTTCGTCATGTCCGTCTGTCCGTCTGTCCGTCTGTCCGTCTGTCACAGCCGATTTACTCGGAAACTATAAGTACTACAGTGATGAAATTTGATGGGAATATGTGTTGTATGAACCGCTACAAAAATATGACACTAAATAGTAAAAAAAAGAATTGGGGGTGGGGCCCCCCATACATGTAACTGAGGGATGAAATTTTTTTTTTCGATGTACATACCCGTGTGGGGTATCAATGGAAAGGTCTTTTAAAATGATATAAAGTTTTCTAAAAAACATTTTTCTTAAAGTGAACGGTTTTTGAGATATCAGCTCTCAAAGTCGTAAAAAGTATGTCCCCCCCCCTCTATTTTTATAACTACGGGGTATAAAATTCTAAAAAAAATAGAGGTGATGCATGCTAATTAACTCTTTCAACGATTTTTTATTTTATTAATCGGTCAACCAACAAGAGTTACTTTGTTTAACTGGTTCGATGGCGTGTTAAATAATTAAAATCTTTATATGTTCTCTAACATGTAACAAGAAAAAACTCAAAACATTATGCATAGTGCATTAAAATTAGTACCCCGGACTTAATTTGGATACTTATTACCCCGGTCTCATGCGCTAAAAGTGTGTTCGATTCCCATTCGGGACAAATATTTGTGTGATAAACATCGATGTTTGTTCTGTGTCTAGGTGTTTTATGTACATGTTCAAGTTCTAACATCCACTGATGTTTTTGATATCCTTGGAAGAGCTTACGCTATTTACCACGTGATGTTGTGTAATATTGTTTTTTATTGTAGAGTAATCCCAGGTTTTTCAGTATCGCATATTTCATGAAAATAATATATTTGCTATCATTAGAACAAAGTAAGGGAATCTAAAGAAAACAACGTAGAGGCTGTCTACCTCTAATGATGGGTAAATGTGGTATGAGTAGGTACTGCATCATCTATGAGACTGCTTAGCACCAGCACTCAAGACAGAGTTCATTGATTGTGGCCTATAATGATGTCCTATACCTAGAGTTGTCCAATCAGACATTAAACGCCGTGACTAAAATTTACTAGAACAAAAATGACAATGTCCGTTTCATTGATGAAGATTCATGAGTATTGAGGCAGTCCATTTTTTTGGGTTAGTTGCGTTATTCCCCAGTTGCGTTTTCACCCGAAAATCGCAACTTGTCTCTAAACAAAATGTTCGGGTGAAATCGCAACTGGGGAATAACACAACTAACCCATTTTTTTTTATTTCGCAGTCCTTACTTTTATAACTCATGCAATCACATGTTTGAACCACACTTGGTATCTACAAATAATAATTATAGTGATGATATTTCAAAACTACTAACGATACTCTCCGTTTCTATCTAGTCCAGGGCCAAATCTGAAGTCCTTCGTTCTTGTACCTACTTAGAATTCTTTAAAGGTGTTTCCCGACTTTGAAAAAGGTCAATTTATTGCTTGCGAGGTGTCGATGATGAAGGCCGGAGAGGTGGTCACCGACTCGCCGTCGAGATTACCATCAGCCCTTGATAACGTGGTAACGAGCCTAACATCCGCAGTACAGTCGGTGACAAAACGCGTTGGTTTGTTTGACAAAGTTTTAGAAAAGTGTTTTAGACATTTTATTAGAAAATAATCGCTGGCAGGTGGAACTGTGAGCTTACTTTTTTTAAGTCGGCCGATATGAAAAAACGCCTTGTTGTGATTTAAAAAAAATGGTTTTATGAGATTGATTCGATCGACTTAACGAATGAAATTTTACTAACAACATAAAACCAAAATTACAACAATTACGTAAATTAACACTACTTATCGTGAAATATTAATTATTGACGCCAAATACAAATAAACCGTTGAAATATAATCAAAGTGCGGTAATAATGATGCAGGGGTAAAAAGTGTCTAATTACAATCTTGTTGCTGCAATGCACGCGTTCTTTCGGTTTAATAACAAAGCACCTATTAAAACCAATTGTCGGCGTCTGTACCTCCACTTACGGTTGATTGTAAACAGCTTTTTAAAACTTCGTTGTCCCTCCTTTATCTTTGCAGCAGGTAGATACTAATTATACGTTATTATTTTATACAATGTTATTACCTAGTACACGCCAGCACACCCTTACGAACGCATAAGACACTGATAAACAGTGTTAAAACAACTTGAATACATTGAAATGGATATTTAACGAATGTTTTGTTCTATTTGGTGGGCCATGAGAACGGGTACGGCCGTTCAAGTAATAATATTGTGGTCAGACGCTAGGTACACTTCTGAACAGTACTCATTATTCATGAATTTTAATTACGGATCCAACTGACATCCGTAACTTTAATTAACTTACCTATTATTAACCGAATTGAAAAACTCGTTTCATTGTTATTTAGATGCGGTCTGATATACTTAACTTTATTGATCCCTTTCTATTGGATAAGTGAATTTTTATTGTTTAATTACTATGTTCGAAACATTGAATATAGTGATAAAACGGTTCGGTTTATTGCGATCGTTAAAACAAAAGCTGTGGATATTTTATTTTTTATTTACCTATATCGCCTTGTTTGTGGGTTTGCCATTCCTTGTGTCAGTCGCTTTAATTGCCAACATTATTCAATGAGCTCTTTAGGCAAACTTTTAATTGCAAATACCTATTTAAGTCATAATACGAGTAGCGTATAAAAATACCACATGCACGCAACATTTTGATAAACTCACAATAATACCCTATAAACATATTATTTTTAATTATCTGCTAATTTATCGTGGTCGCTAAAAATTTCTTAATGAAAAGAATATTATTATGTGCTTATGAAGCATTATTATAGTTACATTAGGATATTGAATATGAAAATATACGATGTAAATTGCATATAGCGTTTATCTATCCCCGCTGTGCTTAATTATTGCCTACCAATAATAGTTAATAAATCAAAAACCATGATGTCATGAACATCCCATTAAACTAGGTGGGTAGGTATATTAAACGTTGCTTAATCTGCATGCTATTCATTTGTCGTTGTGGAGGTAAATGATTCATTCGCATCCAATGATATTGTTTAGTATATGAAATTACATATTCCGTGAGGCATACCCATTTAAGGGTCCTTGAAGAAATATGAATTTGCCATAAGAGAATTACCGTTTTGAGAACATAAGTGTTTCCTATGCAGTTAATTTGTAATGTTGATTTAGTTTTGCTAGACCCCGTTAAAGAAAATTTAACTGTGTAAGACATTCACATTACAAATACTGTATTAAAGGTACCTGTGAAAACAAAATATTGATGCTGACAGATTATTTCTTAAATTTTCCAAATATTATCGTAAATTAACTGCAGAATATACAATTGGACAAACAAAGAGGTAATTACTAGTCTCGTAATCCTTTGCTTTTCGATTCGGCATGTAAAGCACAATTGCCCAGTAACATACTTAGTTATCGCAAAAATCTGTCAAAGATAAAAGAAAATGCACTATTTCGTCCTGATTTTATATCATGGTCCACCAAATAGAAAAAAATAAAGGAACAACACACATTCAATGGCTACATGATATTTTTTTAATATTTTGTAGAGTAAAAAATATTCATAAACAAAATAGATTATTTTCCGTTCAGTTTAAATACTGCTCTAACACAGTTGCCTTCCCCGTTCTTTCCCTCTAATATTCCGGAGACGCGGATATCCGACATTATCTCAGTGGGATCAGACGCACGACCAAGGGCTTAACGTGTTTTCTGAGTCACAGCCATATAACAACACCAGTTTCCTGTCCTCAGTATCGTTATAGCAAATTTTTTACTTTCTACCAAAACAATAAAATAAAATACGATATTTAAATTGAGTATCTTTAGGCATTCAGGTTAGTTTCCATCAAAAGACCAAACGAAACTAAAGATCAAATCGCTCAATTAAATTTAGAAAGGTACAAATTATTATTACTGAATGAAATCGGCAATACAGGAGCCAATCGAAATACTGGTATTCGGGAGCGTCCGATTCGCCGGAGGCGCAAAGCGGTCAAAGACAATCCTTAACTCAAGGTCCGGCGACTGCTCTGGGGAGTTTTTATTTGAAAATATTTTCCTAACTAATTAAAAGCGTTGAAATAAGAAGATAAAAACTGGCTTCGTTATCGAAGGCATCGGCCCGCTTTTGTTGCGGGCGAGTTTGCTGGGCCACCAGCCTCGCGTGGCGCTTAGTTACCCGGTAATTAACGAAAAGCGAGCGAATCGACGAGGCCGGATCACACATCCGATCGGTTAAGGCCTCAGACTGGTAAAGCCTTAGCGGTGTAATATACGCGCACATCACAACTGCACGGACCTATTTGGTAGAGAAACTCGAATCTAGTTTCTGAACGTAACGCTTACAATTTATGTTTGATTTAAAGTTCGAATTACCATGTATTTTTTTTTTGCCAAGTTCCCGATCTGAATTGCAACAATGACGAAATATTGCGTACTCGCCAAATATACTTGTACATGGTATATACCGGACATATTATTTTGTCGAATGTGTGTAACCATGACAGTTTAGAGATATATACGGATCTATTGGGTAGAAATTACTTTCTGGACGTAACAATAGAAATCACAATTTTGTAATGATGTATCGTGTTCCTACTATAAGTATAGCCATGGGGACATACATGAAACTAAACCAGCTATGTAACATACTTCACATTTCGTATGAGGCGACTAATGGCGCAAGTGATTGGTGGCCCATTCACTATTGTCTTAAATTACCGACCTGCTCAATTTCATTTTTAACTGTTCACTTCCAAAAGATTACGGACTTACCAGCATGGCCAATTTGTAAGCGCTTTCTTGAAATGATGAATTCTGAGTCATTTGTTTATGATTGGTATAAAAAGCATAAGATGTTCTAGGTTTCCAAGACTTGTTTTAATTGTAAGTATATTCCTATGCTTGGAATATAAAAAAACACTGCTAGGCTTTTTAATTAATATGTAATTCGATCACTTTTTGTCGCATCATTCGTCATTTCTTCGCTAACGACTTCAAAGCTTCTACGCTAGGCTTCAACGTATGTTGCCATTTGTGAGTCTACAAATTAAGAGTGTTTGTGAAAAATATAACAATTATTTATATCCGTTCACTCTCAGCGCGTACACGCTAGGTACGTAGCAATATATCTACTTTATTTTTTTACGGTAAACTTGTCAGAAAAGCTCCGTTGTTCAATACACTACCATGGGAAAACTGAGGTTGTTTACCGGGGTACATGCGTTTATTTATAGCAACAGATTACCTTTGAGCCCATTAATATCTCATTCTTAGACCAGGGTAAACGTCTCCGGTCAACGCAAATGATTTATTTCACTCGTGGATCATTTGATCATCATCGTAAGATACTCCGTTAATTTAATAATAATAATAATAAATATTTCACAACATCACATACATCGATCTGATCCAATTGAAGCACTTGTGTTACGGATACCAGTGGCATATAAAAATATACTTAAATATATTTAATAACACACCCAGACACGGAACCAATATGGCAAAAGGCCTTAGCTACTTTTACTACTTAGGTATAATGCATTAATGTTTTGCGCGAGTCCAAGGGTTGACTAAAATTATAAATGCGAAAGTATCTCTATCTGTCTGACCTGTCCATCGTGCTATCATCCTAAAACTACTGAACCGATTTCAATAAAATTTGGTATTATGGACTGAAGACTGATTCCTATAGGAAAATTATGTTTTATCGTGTAGAAAGTTAGTTTTCTATAAACTCTTCTATTGCGAATAGTTTCTTCATAAATTACCATTGTTTTTGTGAACTATGTGAAAAAGATCACTCTCACCCGTTCTCGTATTACTATTTAGTAGTCTCGTATTAATATGTATTTCTAGTAAGAAATATCATACGAAATTCTAACAATAATGTAGGCTAGCTTACCAATCTCAAGGGGCTCTTTGTACTGACCTGTGTTCATTAGCGAACATGTATCCGTATGTATGTTATACCAAGTTCAACGTATGTTCCGTATTGTACTAAAATGATGGATCAACTTGTATTGTTCTGTCTACTACGATATCAATACGGGACGGATATGATTTGTCACACACGACGTCATACATGTTACATTAACCAAATGTCCACCTTGAGAATTTCATAACAACTACTAACCTAGTTTTTAAAATGAGGGTCTCAATACTTGAATCCGAGATAATTCATTTCAGGCATTTATTTCTGGAAATACCTAAATGAGAAAATAAGATTTTTTTATTGAAATTTTGGTAATAATAAAAAAAAGTATGATTTCAATCTATTATTACAATCAATCAATCAATCAGAATTATTAGAAAAAAATAGTAATCGAATTTTTATTTTGGAGTACTTAATAATGTTCTAATTGTAGTGGAGAGCTGAATGGGTAAGTATACCTACTAACCTAATACGCATTACTATACTTACTCATGATCAAATAATGATGAAGAATATTGGGTAGCAACGTACATAAATATAAGAAATAGTATATAGTGGTCACCCACGGTACTAGATGTCTATTTAGCCGATTTTACAAGGTTACCCGTGTAGTTTCTAAAAGCCAATTAGGTTAGTTAGAGTAATTATTCGACGAAACACAACCAGAAACAGAAGATAATGTGATGTTACTAAAAAGATAGTTTCAGGAGAGGAAAGAACATGTTGACTGATATGCCTTGAAGGAAGAGAAATGCCTATCGTATAAGCTTTATATTTACTATCATTATTACTTATAAGTAAGTAGTACAAAACCTATATTGTGCTATGGGAATTACATCAAAAATAAAATGTGTTAGATTGATAACGGTTACATTTAGAAATTAAAAAAGCTTGTAAAAATAGATGCTGTTTTGTTTATATTAAACAATAATTGTGCTAGAATTAAGTCCTGTGTAAAATGTACAGCAAATTTAAACGTCTAATACAAAGTAATATTGCAATTACTGAAACAAAATAAAAACTGAGTCGCTTGTGAAAACTATCAACGCTATACCTACATAAGTCATTGAGCCGTGTAACGAACCCGTCGATGCCTTTCACACCACGCGACACATTATGGCTTTCAATAAAACGTCCCATACACACATGAGCTTTAAATAAAAAAAGAAAAACCTACAACCCATCGGACTTGTTTTTACAAAAATCTCTTTTTTTATCTCTTAGAGTCGATGGTCGATTTTATCGTGATATAAATCCAGATAATTAAGTGGTGTGACAAAAAAATGGAGGCCCAATATGTTTTCGGTCCGTCGACTCTTATAATACTAGATGGTAATGAATGAACACAGATAAGCCGAGCTCGGGTTCAGAGGACAAGGGACAGGTTATCCTTTGTGAATGAACATTTCGAAGGGCTTTGCGTGTGTAGGTGTCTACCTACACGTTTACTTGCTTCAAGTGTAAGCCGCGTGTGTGTGACATGGGTTCGAGATAGAATCGCCTTTTAATGTTAGTGCCTTTTAAAAACCGATTTTGTACAGTTTTAGAGACAAACATTTTATACGTAGGCTTTTAATTCGTGATTAAGCCTGGTATGGAGGGTTCGGACTCCTCCATACCAGAAAAGACTATAGTTTATAGATATTAATATTTACAAAGCTTCGGTAATATATTACATTGATACTAAAACTGCAACGAAGAATAAATAACAATACAAATACATAAAACTTTCTTCACGTAAAGCATTGCACCGGATCGGCGTACTACCGGTATTTTTTTTTTACTTTATTATATTTATTTAGTTTTAATATACATAGCTATAAAAAGTTACACAGAATTCGTGTCCGATGCAATTATTACTTGACTTACACGAATATCAAATCATCCAAAAGGAAGTGTTTAAATTTCAATTTGATGTGTTTGCTTTTGCGTCCGTTATACAGTTGCGCTAGTGAATTGATTTTTATGAAAAAGTGTATATACAATAATTACTTTCTAAGTAATAAAAGGATCATTGTAATATAGCATACTCCTTATATGCAGGGCTCAATATGCCGAAAATATTTTATATCAAGTACCTTACTTTTTGTTTTTTTTATCTACCCACTGCTGGGCAAAGGCCTCCCCCATTTCACTCCATGTTTGTCGAACGGTAGCAAGAGATGGCCAGTTTGGTTACTTTACTAACTTTTTGCTTTAGATGCATTAATTTTAATAAACACTAGCGGCCGCCCGCGAATTCGTCTGCGTGGAATAGTAACTTTTGGCAGCAATGTCTGACATATTAGTTTTTTATTAGTGAAAGTCCCGTAGCAATTTTTCTAGCCGTTTCGGAGATCAGCGAGAACAAACAGACAGACAGAGACAAAAAATTATTATATTGTAATTTGTAATTGGTACCCGACATAGAGTCATACCCATATTTTAATATTACAAACAGACAATTCATATTTTTTCAGTTGTATAGATTAACAATAGTCATGTCAATCTATAACCCATCGAAGAAATGTAGGCTTTTTAAACGTTAGCACTTAGTATACCTACCTAAGTTCACTACTAAGTGGGATTCATGTGAAATGTTTTAGTTTAGTACGGAACAGCATAGGTTAGCACTTAGCAGAATCAAGAAAATCGAACGTAAGATAGAGTGAAGTGATGTGTGTGAATATTTATGAGGTTTAAGTGCACTTTGTACAAATAAACTTTAGTTAGTGAAAGCCTAATTAGAAACTGAGCTTTTAATCTCAGTCGCTTGTGTCTTCATTAAAAAAAACTATACGTGTGTTCACCCGTTTTGTTTGTTGCGTGAAGGCGTAGAGTATAAATAATTGGATGACCCCGAAACGATGTTCTGAATTATAGTTCTTCGGTTAAACTAACAAAATATGTATTAACATAAACAAATTCTCAAAGTTCTCTAGGTACTTATGTATGGATTATACTATACACATCTGTACCTGCTTGTGCCTCCTAACATTACTAAAGTAAGTTAATTATTAAGAATCATTAAAACCATCGGAGAGAAGAAGCCTTTGCCCGGCAGTGAGACGGAACTGGGTAAATAAAAAAAGTGAAAGAAAAACTTTTTTTTAAATCTGTTTGTTTCATTTTCTACGGGAAACAAATATTTAGTTTTTCTAAACATTATGAAACAGTAACCTTACGTATTTTCAATGACATTTAATACACCCATACAGAATGAAATTCTTAGGTGCGTTACAAATAGTGTGTTGAAAGTTTAAACGACAATAAATTGTAATTAAAACCCAATTACTATCTTAGCAAGCCAGCAAAATGGATGCCACTGTGTAACAATGTATTAAAGACCCCTGTACCTACTAATTAGTACCGTGTTGCTTCGTATAATCTAGGTCTTAAGTCTTTATAACTAGGTAGATATTTAATGAGCATTTTGGCTTTAAATAACCTCAAAAGCTTTAAGTCCTTAATTTTCAGTCTCTAAAACACACGACCGTTTGTTTAATAACAACGAACAATTTGGTACCTAGTTAATAAATTTTATTTATTTAATTGGTTTACACTACAATTATACACTTTACATGCATATTTTGCGTGGTTAGTAGGTGGTATGTATCGCAATACCTAGCTGTTTAGGGGTGGTAACCATAAGCTCCCCCGTATCAGTCCGGTGATGATGACGAGGCTACGGCTTTGAGCCGTCATCGTATGTCAGTTAGGAAAAAAGGACCTAGCTACTTAGCATAGGTTACTTCATCATTTTTGAAACAGTCAGAAGAATATACTATCTTACCTATTTCATGACTAAAAAGGTGGCATTCCTATAGAAAGAAATAGTATCATTTTTAAATCTTCAAACTATCTTGAACTAAAGGTTTTCTCGGCCGACGTAACACTAATGTTGACATTTCGTTTTCTGTATTAACGTGAACGCGGCGACAACAATGGAGATTCAAAAGTATGCATTTCCGTCAATTTTTTGTACATGTAGTTCAAGTGCCCAGGGTGCTGACGTCGAGTTGTGTTAACATGTTCACTGTTTTTATAATTAGTTACTTTTGTCTCAAGCCGCTTGGTTGAAACGGAACAATGTGTGCTTTAGCCCTGTGACACATATGGGGTACGCACAATACAGAATACTGCACTAGAACAAGCAGGCAAAAGAGTAGGTAAAAGAGAAGGGTTAATAAGTATCAACCCTTCTATTGATAACTGATAATAGTATTTTATTTTCTGTAAATAATAAATAAATAATTACTTATCGCACAACATCACATAGGTAGGTACATTATTCTGATTCCGAAATAAATGGCCAAGCACTTGTGTTACGTATACCAGTGGCATATACAAATATACTTAAATATTTAATAACACACCCAGACTCGGAACAAACACTGATGTTCGTCATATAAATATTGTCCGGGGTGGTAATCGAACCCTTTGAACCGTAGCCAGGGTTCCACCGAGCCAGTCAGCCACATTTTCGCAAACTTTTTGTATCTACTTACCTACATGTACAGTTGTGACCAATAATGTTTAATGCATAATTGGAGAAAAGATGAAATATTATAGGAAGAACCGTTTTTAAGTTAATACGTTAACCCTAGAAAGATAAACTTATTCTTTTGTACAGAAAAGATAAACAGGCGCCTCCGAGGCGCAAAATTTCAAGTACTGATTTATTTACATATTAAAATAAATATACTTTTTTTCACGTATAAACTAAATGTTACATTATTATTAAATAAAAAAAACACAAAAAGGAATTATTATTTAATTTTGTTTATATTAAGGAATCATGTAACATTTTCAAAAAACGTAACAAAATCTAGAAATTGTTTGTAGTACTAACAATTTTTAAGTTTTTCTATGAATAGCTAACTTTTTAGAACCTTTTTTCTTACTATCTAATAAATTACAATATAATCAAACTCAAAACTCGAAAAAAACTGAAAAAATCACAAGACATATACATTTGATGCAAACATCTTTTTTATGTTCTCCACATATGGTGTTTTTACATTTCGTACTAGTGATTTTGGTCATTTTCTTATTTTATTTGATGCACAAATGCTAAAATAACGCCGCCCTCTAATTGGAGGTTCTTCATAAGCTTTTTGAAGAAGTTCTAGACTAGCATGTGGTACTTATGGTAGTCTTTTAAATATTTTCTCTCAAAATTCTTCGCAAAAAAATAAATAAGCAATTTCGCTTTATTCCACCCGTTTTCTTTGCGCCATGGTGTAAAAACGTTCCTAATAACCATTACAATTAATTTAGTAACAATTAAACATCTTTATATTTACCATGAATACAAAATAATAGGTAATAATAAATTTGCGAAAGTTACACAGAAGATAAACTTGCGCCTCTCGAGCGCAACGCAATGGCATAGCGGCGAAACTAAAGTACCTGCCGGGCAGCAGCGGTCGTCCCTCGGCCGGGTTGATCGACGTATGAGTTGGTTTGAAAACACAGGTGTAAACTCGAGCGGGTTAAAAAAATACAGCGACATATCTGTTTCGCGGGCGCCTCTGAGGCGCAGTTTATCTTTCTAGGGTTAAGTAAGTCAACAAAGTTTTTTTGTAAGTTGGACCGGACTCGTAGCATAATTCCATTGCTGGGTGTGGTACGTTGTATCGTATCGTATAGATATATTATATTATAATTGTTGTTTGAGCTTCCAATGCTTCTCGATTGTGTGAGAACTAGCTTTTATTCTAGATAGAAGTAATAATTGTTGTCGTTTGTTTAATAACCACTAATAAGTACAATATTTAATTGCATCTACCCATTGCGAATTTTTTATAATGTACTTTAATCAACAGTTTTGCAATCATATAATAAATAAGGATAAAAATATTGTGAAGTATATTACAAATTACATATTATTTGAACGCATATCAAACCATAAATTATAATGAAATTAGTGCAATAACCACCCTTCATTACAATCGATATCTAATTACATTATTTCCTTTGAGTTTCCACTAACAGTCATCAATCAAAGTGAGTCTGATGTCTAGTTTGAAAAAAATAAAATGATGAAGGACCTCAGTGTTACCAACTAGTATTTTGAAAAATACGTAGATCAGGCATGTAAAAATACACATATGTAGTAACTTTTTCGCATCGATTTATATGTATATGAGTGTAAAATGTGATAATACCGTCAAAAACTGAAAATGTCCGGGATATTAACATTTTACACTAATTATTTACGTTCCCGATATTTTGGTACCTACTGTTGCAAGTGCCATGATCACGGGTCAAACTGGTGTAACATGGTAAATATTCCCAACATTAAATATTAGTCTTTATGGGTCTAGACGCGTTATTAGGAGTAGCAAATTACATAGCTACTTACTGCCCGACGTTTCGACTGTCGCTCGCGACCACGATTGGTGTAACCCACTCGATAAAGAAGATATTTAGTGTAATGGAACGCGAAAGTCTAAAATCTTACATCCCCAACATTTTCAGATTTCTTATGTTTGTAACCATTACAAAATATCGTTTAAAAGTTCGTCGATCAACGATTGCGACCTTTATTAGATATTTACCTAGTCAAAGTAAAATCATGGAACAATTGGCAACACTGAAGCACCTAGATAAAGGGTAGGTAATAGGTAAAGTTACTAAACTATCTACTAAGATTAAAGAGGTTTCAATCTCAAATCCGCCTCTTCCCAGCCTTCTAGATCCACCACCGCGGAATCTCCCTAAACAATTCACCCGTCCCCATTTGTCTAATATATCTCCAATTATAATTCGTTCTGGATAGCGCATGACGTCTCCCTACGCAGCCGGGAACCTTGGCGACAACGGCTTCTTAATATTATAATCTTATTCTAAACATAGAATACATTAAGTAACAGTCGACCCGAGTTGATACTTCGCCAGTTGTCGTCCCGCTTCGAGGTAACAACAGACCGAGTTACATACTTATCCCTTGATTTTCTTTCGTTAACTTCATGGACCAACTGGGGTGTTGATTATTCGAAACTTAACACTAGGTGTCTAATCGGCAGGTTTCAAACTATATTTTGAGAAAAGCAGAAAATATTTAACCGCTGCTCCGGATATTGAGTTTTTTTTTCTATATATTCAAAACAGCTCGTGAAAGCTTTAGCACATAATACATTCATACAGCTCAAACTGAGGAACTCCTTTTTTGAACTATGTTAAAAAGCAGCATTTAGACGAATTGATAAACTCCTGCTTTTTGAAGGCGGTTACAAAATACTCAAAAATAATTAAAAAAGAAACATAGTGCATATTTTGAGAAACGTGCATTAGTAACAATTGTTTACTCAACATTTTAATGGCTCCTTTAGTTGTTAATTTAAATTTTCATATATAAACGTATTTAAAAATTTATCAAGTGTTAGATTTGTAGATGAGGAGCACATCTAGATAACTCTTTTGAAAGTAGAAACGATTTCTTGCAAACCATTCTTCTTCAATACAAACAAACAAGCACAAACTGCTTACAAACTTTACCAAGGGGTTTCTTGTAAGTAAACCATTCTTCGTCAACGCTTACAAACTTACAGATTGGCTAAGTTGCGTCGGTGGCTCTGCTATCCTCCAATGTCCTACAGGATAATAATTCAACGAACACCGTTTCCATCTCGTCCGGGAACTAATTCTATCAATCCAGTCGCCATCGCCTTTGCACCCTAGACGAACCTATGTAAACACGGCCCAGATTACTTCCAAAGTCTCGGCTGTTTATCCTCCCAACCCTTACATGTACTAACTTCGCAGTGAACAAATACAAGCCCTTATTAAAGCTTCCTTCAATGGATGTCGGATCAAAAGCAATCGCTTTGTACTGCCTACTTCACATGAAATGGGTAACGGGTTGCCTTATCCGGTCGCTAATTCCCATCTACACAGTATTGAAAACGCTAATAAACAACTTGGCGGGTGAACATTGCAACACATACGATCGGGTAAAAAGAAAATTTATTAATGCATTATAATAGTTCGCGGACTGGGCTTAATGAAATTACTTACGTGTCCAATGCCCATGTTCTTGTTAACTGACTACTGACTGTCTAATAGATTGCTATGACAGAACTTTTACAGTAACTATAAGGATTTAGTTCAAATATTTGGCAGTATTGTGTATATTCGCAAAATGCACGTACAATTTGCCTTTGATTCAATTTAATGAGGGTCTAACCGTAACAAAATAGCTTATTTATACTTTTTTATATGATAAAATATATGTTTAAAAATCAATTTAATGTATATTTAAAAAAATATGTTTATGTAAATTACTTTGCCATTAATTAGCGCCACAACTTTTGTGTCTGCAAAAGATATTAAACACCTACCCCCGAAATAGAACATTGCTTTTTGGCGACACGCGTGATCTCACAAAAGCAAACTCGGCCGACTATTAGAAGTTAACCCATAATTCATCAACTGTTACTCAGCGGGTAGATAATAATATTATTATTTTCGCGAACTGCTGCATCTGCCTACCCGCATAGCCGTATTCCGGGTACGAAGGCCCGCGGCAGAAAAAAAGAAAACCGCATGCATTAGTGTCGAGTTCGTATCGATGAAAAAGTTTTACTCGCATAACAATTAAACGAACCCCGGTACTTAGGTGCTAGGCCTGGTACAAAGAGGAAAAAATATATCTGTTTCATGCCTTGAATGTCGTAGTAATAGGCAATATTTGGCTTTGGTGTGTAAGCAAAGTGTGCCGCTACTTTCAAGACCAACAAATCAGTTCGTTTGCTTTGTCCTTTGGACCCTTTTACCTGTCTAAAGTAAGTACTACTTATTAAAATTATACCTATAACTACTCATTAAAAGACTACCTTCGCGTCTTTTGCCTCACGACTTCCATAAATGTCGTTTATCGAACTAGAAAAATTGGCCAATAAAGTTCCACAGTACAAAATGGATTTTCAGTTTTGGTCGCAAAATATATATCTCAGACATCATACTCTTTTTGATGTACCATAAACCATATTAAATTTCAAAAAAGTTCTCTACAAGCTCTCTAATAGAATGTAATACCTAAACACTCACTCCTCACTTTGTACCAAATTGATTTAACAGTAACGCATTGTCAATATGAAGTATAATACGTTGTGTAGTAGGTATTAGCAAGGGATCGATCATCTAATAACGTGGTACATCGGTTCAGGTACAAGACACAATCAACGCCACATGCAGATTTTCCCATAGGATCATGTGACATGTAAATGCATTCGAAGGGAGACTGTCTCAAAAGCTCTTAGCTGAGAAACTACGTAGTATGTGCTAGGCGGCGACATCGCACCAGTCTATTTAGTTTTGTGAACTATGCGATATTATTGGGGACAAGTTTTCGTCTTGAACTTTAAGTTTTAATCCTACTCCTTAGTCGTAAAAAGCTCAAAGCTTCTTTAACTGACAGGCAGATGTCACAAACATTTAAGATATTTGTACCGAATAAACGATTATTATATTGTATTGTATTGCGCCTACGACTTCGTCCGCATGAAAATGGTTTTGGCAACAGTCCTATTGCGAAATTAAATCTGTCTGTCAGTCTGACGTCTGTTACGCTTTCACGTATAGAGTACAGAACCGATTTAAACGAAATTTGGTCGAGATATAGTCCAGAGCCTGAGAAAGGACATAGGCTACATTTTAACCGACTGCGCTATAAAGAAGTAATGTTTTACCCGTTAAACATCTCTACGCGGACGAAGTCGCGGGAAGAAAGCTAGTGATAAATAAAATAGCCAATACTATACCATGTAAAATTTGCAATTCATTACTGAAAGTCCCGTCAAAATTGGTCCAGCCGTTTCGGAGATTAGCGGGAATAAACAGACAGACAAAAAAATTTGTAAATTTGTTTTTGTTATTGGTTTCCGATATAGATTCATACCCATTTAGTAAAAATCATCATTTCAATATTACAAACAGACACTTCAATTTTATTTAGTCGTATAAATAAAAACATATAATATAGTACATATAATGAGTACTTAGGGTTGAATTTGGGATAATAAATAACCAGCTTAATTATACTGTTGTATAATTAAGCTGGTGACACCTTCCTCTAAAAACAAATATGTATCACAAAACACCACAGTTTTTATACTATCAACTTATACTAAAGTACATTCAAAATTCAGATAAAGCAACAAACAATTTGTGTTCATTGGTTTCGATTTAAAGTATTATTTGGATTAGCACGGTAGTTCACTGGCATTTTGATTCGGTTACCATAAGAGGTTTTATTTTAAAATCACTATGTACATCAAAATATTATATTCTGTAACACGATTTCTATGATAAATTAATACCTGCATTTTCCATAACATTAGAATAATCGCAGTTAATAACACCATAATACGTCTATAAGCGACACGCCATAAATAATGGGTGTATTAAAATGTCAGTTCAAACACTCGGACGTCTGCGTTGTTTTGAGATTTAATATTTAAGTTAAAATATTCATAAATTTCACGAAAAGATCGTGTAGCAATATTTTTATGTTTCAACTGCTATTTGTGAACGTATGATAAATATTGCATTTTCATTGCCTCAATATAGATTCGGATTTAAAGGTTCCTTTCTTTATCATACTACTAAGCCCTATGAAAAGCCAGAAAAACCCTTTATAATAATGTATGCTAAATAGATTTCCTCCTCTAGATAGTGGTGTAGTGCTCTATCAATGAAATGTTTTTATATATCGTTTCTAGTGTATATTATTCAAATGTATTCCGGTGTTTTCATGAGATCCGTCCACGCCAGAGTTGCGTGCGTATCAAGAGCCGTTACCGGTGTTAATTAAAAAAAAATAGCATTTTCCAACACGATAAAATGGGTACGACGCCTGTAAACACATTCAACACGTGTAAAAGATATAGTGTACAAGTGGCGGATAAGAAGCTTCCGCCAATATTAGACTGATTTTGGAGTTCCGTCCTCCATTTTTTTCCGCAGCATATACAGTGTCGATTATTTCGCTCTTATGGCGTTTATGAATTTGACTATTTTTTTTCTTAATATTGAGAGCGAGGCCTTTCCGTAGTATGGCATAAAATTTTGCTGATTAAGTTCACATAACTCAACTTCAGAGCCGATAACTTAAAGGTAGATTAAAAATAAATTTATATTTATGACCAAAGTTATCATATCTAAATCTAATCTGAATATACGGGGTACGGCCAGAATACCAGCGCTGCAGCGGCTCTCGGGCTGTGCGGCATATGCTGAGGCCTGTACCTCGTTGACCACTCATAAAGTCCTTACATATGTGTTCTATTTCTTTGTGTGCGTTTTGTGTCTTGTGTATGTATCTATGTGTCATTGTTACCTCAAGTCGTGGTCAATAAATGTTTTTCTTTCTTTCTTTCTTTCTTTCTTTCTTTCTTTCTTTCTTTCTTTCTTTCTTTATATCTATTTTTGTTAAAAAGCCTTTTCGTCGGAGAGAAAAGCTTTGCTAAACATGCACGCCGATAACCCAATAGAATAGGCTTTATTAGTTACCAGTAACTTGGGTTACTTATTAATTTATTTTATCTTTATTATTTCTCAATATAGCAATTATTTTGTAACAGTAATACACGTAATATGTAGTAGAACAATAAAAAATCTACTTTACTAAGTCATAAAATTCAAAAGATAAAACTAACTAAGTACTGACATCTTTTTGTTGAACGATATCCGAAATTAAAAACACATCGACACATCGGCATCGTGTTAAATAGATACGAGTACAAGTGGAGGATAAGACATTTCCACAAATATCCGGCTGTGAATTAGGTTTTAGAGATCCGTGTGCACTTTCTGGCTTTAGAACATTCGAAAAAAAGTTTTAGCAATCCCACAATATGTATAATGTATATTCTGTCATGTTTTTAACAGAATTATAAAGGAGAGGCTTTCAATTAAACTGTATGTTTTGTTCGTGTATTTTTTTCAGTAATTCGAGATACCGACTAAAACTTCTCTGATTTCGTGTTAGTTTTACTGATTTTCTGTAATAATATAAACCTGCTTTGCTTAAAATAATTGCGATGAGGAGACCTTCCAACTTGATTCACCATAACTATGAGTAACAATTTGGAACCGTACGGAACCGCAAGGGCCCCAACAGCTTGCACTTAGCCCTTTTTTTCCAAACAAGCGATTAAGTGGCAAGTCCTTGAGCGGAATTAAGGGGCAGATGCGTTTTGCGTTTTTGTATAGTTACATTAGTTTTATGTTACCACTAACCCAGCGGGGTACTAGACAGAGATAAGAGTGAAGGATTTTTTTTCATTCAGAAGCCAATGGCGTAGAATGATATAATAGGGAAAATACTTACCCATTGTAACCAACGTTTTTCGCATTAACGATATAAATTAAGCAGGTATTTGTCGTAATTATGTAGGTTGATTTATGTGACAGTGAATAAAAATAATATAAACTTCATGCCTCGTTAATACTTATAAATGTAACCGCAGCTGGATGGTATACATAAATACTATTTTTATCAATATTTATTGATTTTCTTTTTGTTCTTCGATTTTTAATCAATGCGTCTAACTATACCACGCAACGGTTGTTGGTAGGGAAAATATTTTATTGTTATTGTAGTTGCGTCCATTAAATTTTGGTTTAGTAATAATTGCACGATTAACTTTCTATTGAATGTAAAGAGTTACCTAAGATCATCCAGTAGCGGTACCATGAGTTGGCTATCGAAAACTTACGTACGTTAAAAACCTATCGAGTTGTTTTTTTTTCAAACGATCGATTTTAGTTATTAGCGTAACCACAAGATTACGCTAATAACTAAAATTTCATAAACATATTTACGTAGGCGATATTGAGTCCGTCACTTTTAAACTCATGGTAGCGCTACTGGGCGTGCACTGGGTTCTCTTCAGGGTTCTTTTAGTTTGAATTTATCAATGTGTTGTGCAATACATTTGTTAGGTAGGTATCTCTGTACCTACTTACTTACACCCCGGGCGACCCCTGGTTGGGAACGCAACCCCAACGTTTAATTATTTGAAAATCCTATTCGCTAATATTCAATTTACATACGTATAAAAACCCAGCTGTAACTCTTGTTGATACGTCGTACATTTTTATATTTTGACTGGCTCGGTGGAACAGTTAGTGACCCTGTCTGGCGGTTCTGAGAGAACATCGGTTCCGTGTCTGGGTATGTGATATTTATAATATCACAAATAAGTTATTGATATCGCACCCAACCATATATTTAAAGAATTGTGTGCCTACTGTTTATTCTGATATTCGTAACACAAGTGCTACGGATATCAAAATCAACAGCTACTTAGTACACGGGTTCAAATCGATGTAATATGTGCTGTTCTGAAACATTTACGTATTTATTTATATTAAAGTAAGTCTTAAAACTTACAACTAAGCTCGTTGACACTTCACTTCGTAAATTCGAGTTTCAGATTCGTGTCTTTGTGGGTCAGGCTCTTGCGTTAAGTGGTTGTTACATTTTTGATTAATGACTTACAAGATTTTAACAATGAAAAAAAAAACAGTGTTTTGTTTTTAGATAATGAGCGTTAACTTGATAAATAATTAATGGGACCGTGCTTAAAGATACGATCAATAGTGGCCTGATAAATTAATATACGAGACACATAATTTAGGCTTATTTGTTTAGAATAATTTAATCGTTACACAACCTTCGATAGTAGACACCTTGCCGTGGTTACTTACTTTATTTTAAGTCTAAAGTGTATTTGATCAAGTAGTAGGTAATATTCCGTAGTAATCTTAATTACAGACCTCATTAATAGTCGCCTCTCTTTTTTAACATTTAAAAATGAGTAGATATGCAAACAGAGTCCTAAACAGAGTAGATTTAATTGAAGCTATTAGACAAAAATGGTCACATCTCCCTAGGTAGCCAGCCAAAACTCATCAGACCAATACAGTGCACAAACACGAATCCCCTTCGAAATCTAACCCCAAACAGAGCTTATCACAAAAAGCACGCACCGAAGATAGTATGGTCACAACGCAATTCGGCCGGTCCATTCTACGGGCGAATTCAATTAACTGTACAAGCCATGAGAGTAATAAATTCTCTAAACAATCAGAATTCGAGGCCTGGTAATAAGTCCGTCCAGTTGCATACGCAGTGCGGTCATCCTATGTTTAATCAACGTATAAACACGTTGTCCCCCTCGAACATGTGTATCTATGTGCCTTTTTTGCCACCGTAAAAAGGTTTATGTGCGTCCATTGTTTTTGGCAAAGATTACTTTTTGCGGGGTGACTTAATTAATGCGAATGGGTGACCGGTTTTTTTTGCGTGTGGGTAATATTAGATGGCTCATTTTTTGAGCTGGTATTTGTTATTGTCTAGTGAGCGTTTGTAGATGAAAGTGCTTGTTAGCTTCTAGATTTCACGAAAAAGGTAGATGTCTATTGAGTAGAAGTATTGATTTCCTATCCTAACGTTATACGTCAAATTTCGCACACAAGTACTTGTGCTAAATCTCCTCGAAATAATAAACCTATTCAAATATTTAGAGTTAACTGAATTCAACTATGAGTAAAAAAAAAACAGATACCGGCAGTTGCTCTATCAAAAATATAGTTTAGGAGAAAAGTGACCAGTTTATGTTCAGCTACAGATCATTAGTTCCGACGTAATTTGCGACAGTCAGAATTTTTTTCCTAGCTGACTACAATAATGGCTTGGACTAGCCTTATCATCATCACCGGACTTGGGACTCGGGGGAGCGCATGGCTCTCACGTTTAAACGACAGACAGACCATGGCAGTGTTTTTTTCCTGTATTAGCGCGCAAAACACGCCATCCCATTTTCTATCCCATATACAATTTTTTTTTTTTATATTTCATTCTACAATACAAACATTGATCTGATCCTGTGGTAAGTAGCTTAAGCACTTGTATTGAAGATATCAGAATCAACAGTGGATACACGAATAAACTTAAATATATTTAATAACACACCCAGACACGGAACAAACACATGTTCGTCACACAAATAATTGTCCCGGGTGGGAATCGAACCCACGACTCTTGGAACCGTAGATAGCGACCATGGGTCACTAACAATGGTTCCACCGAGCCAGTCAAATTGCAGCCCCGGATCTACTTTCTAGGGGTGTTAGAACCCTAAAACGTAGAAGATGGTAGAGAAAGATATTCCCTATTCCTAATTCTGTCGCTCCCATGAATCTGCCGCCCGAGGCAAGTGCCCCTGATACTCACCCCCCCTCTATATCCGGCCTGTCTAATTTTCATTGGTCATAGGACCCTACACGGAACAGGGAATGTCTTATGAGCGGTTTGTGCCCACATCATTTCGCCCACGCATATCTCATCCAACATCTGAGGTAAATTCACTTAAATGCGTGATTTCACGTGGGCGTTATGATGAATAAACCCAAAAGGTAAAGATAAAAAACACAAGTGCTAAGTTTAGGTAGGCAGTTTGTTCTTCGCCTTAAACTTATTACTAGCGTTGACAGTTTATCTGCATAGAAATATAATATGATCATAACTTATCGGTACTAGAGATTGCGGATTAGTAACTTATGGATTTATGAGCATGATATATTAAATTATTATTATTACGAGTACCTATAATGTTTAGTGTTACATGTAGCAACCGATGTAGGTATCTAGTAGGAAACAGAGAATAACCTAAGTTAAGCTTTTCTAGAGTTCTTTACCCAAAGAGTAAAAACGGGACTCTATTACTAAGGTTTGGGTGTCTGTCTGTACGTCTGTCACCAGGCTGAATTTCAATAACGGTGATAGCTAGGCAGATTTCTTGATTTATTGTTTTTTATTTTGATAATATATTCTATTCCGCTATAACCACAAAATAAAAACAATATCCAAGGTGCTTCCATACAACAAACGTGGTTAGACGTCACAAAATTGGTACGAAATGCGAATCTGACTCGCACTTGGACCATTTTTCATTAACGCTTGGACCATTAAAATTCGAGTAGTTATTCTATTTATCTATAGTCTATTTTATTCTATACTATAGTTATACCTAGTCCTGTAATGTTTTTGTCAAATCAGATCAATTTCGTTTCGATAATTAATTCTTCTTTATCCTCGGCAAACTCTAAATATTCAATAACACTTGTAATAATAACATTTCTTTAGTATGTAAGGACATATCAAAAAAAGTTACAACTTGAAGATAGAAATCTGCATTAATTTCAACTGTATAGAAGCAACACGCATGATTGTGTTTCCCCGATGTAAAGAATAGGTGAAATTGCAAATATTATAAGTAACTTATTTGCATAAGATAACGACACACGCAATGAACACTGAGCTCTTGATAATACCTACGAGTTTTATTTTTATTATTCTTACAACCCTTTTTAATGCATTGTTGATACTACCATTCCATTAATAATAAAATTGTTAGTTTTGTATTTGATAAGAATAAAAGTATACATACCTAAATTAAATTAAGATTCTGTGTTCAGTACCTACAATTAAATTGTATAGAAAACTATATTCTTTCTTCTATAACTAATAGGCATTATGTATCAAAACAAGTAATCTATACAAGATTACTATACAAGATTACTTGTTTTAATGTAGATCCGATACCATATTAGGTAATATGTAGAATTTGATAAACTTTAAAATCACATTTGAATGTTGTTAGGTACTTTTTATTTTCAATAAATATAATTCCTTTAAGTAAAAAATACGAAGACTAATGTTCACCAACGTTTCTTGTTAAAACAATTTGCTGTACCCTAATAAAAATTGAGGGTCTTGTTCAAGGAGGGTGGCGCCGACTTACGTGGAAAGCTGAATTTCCAGCTTCAACACAAAAACGACCTAATGCAGCATGTAGCACAAACTCTACACAGGCCATACATTACACCCTGAGCCCTTTATCTATCTCCGTACATAGCATCAAATTGTAACAAAAGGATTATTCAAGTAAGCGGATTACGGCCGCTCTCCTAATTTATATCCGTGACTCGAGCACCAAAGCGAGTTTCCTTGTTTTTCTAACAGAACTAATCCATTTTTAAAGTGCTTTCTATGGAAATTCGTTTTGTGAATGATGTTAACACGTCGCCATGGCGGTGCAGTCAAACGGGCATTGTCTGAGGTATGGGTCGCGACCCGGGCTCCATTATTCTCGCTATCCTCCCAGCCCGGAACTCCTCGCCTAATTAACCTTTATTCGAGCCCTAAGACACTGCGACATGCGTATCGCCCCACCGACTCCGTTATCTGATCCATCGTAAAAATTAATTACATACACATGTTCATAAATATCTAAACTGTTAGCATTTACTGGCAACGTTCGGTTCGTTCACGCGAGCGCTCACGCAAGTAGGTAACGCGTAATTACCAACAGAAAAAAGGTTGACATGTCAACCACTACTTTATTTAGTGTTAGTTTTTGTGTAACTTCCTGCGGTGAGAGGGAGTCGCCTGGGCGCTCGCCTAAATTCCAAAAATGCGAAATTGGCTCAAATTGCTTGTTATTAACGATGACAGATGTCCTGGCGCCAGGCCACGGTGGCTCTGTTCCAAGACAAACTCTACACCCTGGTGATACGGTTGCATTTCCTATGGCGGTGCAGCAAATCTCTTTGGGTTACAGATCGGATGTGTTGATACTAGAGCTATGGATATGCAATTAGTGACACATTTTTTATCAATATAGAAATAAAACGTTCATAAGAACGAGAATTGATCGTTTACTTACTTATTATCGATATTATGGTTACAGAAAGAAGCTTAAGAAAATATCATTGAAATGAATCCAATTAGTGGCGATACAGGTTAAGCGTTGTAACCGCACATACAAAACCAATATTTCTTTAAATTATACATTGTTTTGATGATTATTTCATTCATTGTGTAAAAATTCATTGACTGTTTTGAAAAAGCAGCCAATTTTATTCTATTCTTTAGATCTGCCACTCCTTTAGACTGTACACTGTACAGTTATTACTTAGGTAATGAAGCCGTTACAAGCTGATGACTTCATATTGATAGGGGTTAATTACGCTAATTCTTACAACGTTTGCACAGGACCTGACAAACTGAATAAATTAATAGACGCCCAGTGTCCGGCTTTTAAAATGTGAATTATACGGACGTAATTATAATTATGTGCTTTGATATGAATAATAATAAGATGCCAGTGGATCCGCTAAAATATTAACTATAACAGGAGACGGCAAGCAAATTAACTATTGAACTACCAGGTAAGTTGGTACCTATAGCAAATTGTACAAGCTTGGCTTACACGGTTAATGTCCATAGATATAACTCAATATTATGAAGCAGGTACCTGTATAATTAATTATGTTATGGTAAAAGTATTCATTACTGAAATAACTGTTATAGTACCTTTAAATAAACATGAAATTTATGATCATCACATTTTAAACGTTCTTTGTCTGGTATGTCGACCATCAGATGTCGCCATACCGAGATCTTTCATACCAGCTTCGTATCTACTGGTCAATAATAACTTTGTTATCAGTCAAAACTCTTCCCTTAAGAATGAACCAAGAACTCACAATACATCACAATTTACAAATTTAAAGTTTTTACTTTTTAACTTCATTATTATTATTTATATGATGACTTGGAGTAGCCTCGCCATCGTCACCGGACTTGCGATGGAGCGGATGGCTCTCACCCCTAAACTGATGACCATAATAAGATAGTATTTCGCTAAATACCATCTAAAATTCTTTTGCACTACTTTCCCTTGTGTCATGTGTACTTTTACCTAGGATCATCTTTTTGTCATGGTAAAAAAAAATACAATAACTCCAGTTACCAAGTCTTATCTGTTATTTGCACAACAACAAACCTTAATCTATACTAATATTATAAAGCTGAAGAGTTTTTGTTCGTTTGAAAAAATCTTTTTGTGTTGAATACATAATTTATAGCGGGAGGCTATAATATCACACTGAAACCAATAAGAGAAAAGAAACAGCGGAAAATGTGTCAAAAACGTGGGAAAACGCAGACGAAGTCGCTGGCACGGCTAGTTATACATAGCCTACAAACGAAACCTAATGCCCAACAATTGACTCTCGCAGTATCAAAAAACAAACAAAAATGCTATCAATGAAAAGTGACAATTGATGTACTTAACATTATCTATTATCTGTACCGAAATCATATCGAATGTAAATGTATGAGTCGGAACGTTTGATATTTATATGTTCGTTTTGCAGAAACACACGTCATTATCGAATATCAGATAAAATGTAATGTTTTAACGATTTCAAACATACGAATAACTCTATCTTATTGACATGTGTACTATTAGAATGATTCGGTGTACATTACTGTACATACCTACTTTATAACATTATTACTGAGAAAATCAGTCAAGTGCGAACAGATTAGTTGTATATTCCACTGTTGATTCTGATTTCCGTAACACAAGTGCTTAAGCTGATAACCACAGAAACAAATTGTTTGAATCAGATCATAAATAATATGGGTACTTTTATGTTAGGTTAAGTATGTTCAGGTAATCTTATATGTATAATAAAATCGTGCCATTTATTAAACGGTTTCTTATTGAATACAAAACGTAATTTTTAGATGCGGTTCAACTAGTTATAATGAGAAATAAAATTATATCATGGCGCAGTTGTAACGCTAATCGCTGTCTTAAATACTTACAAAAATACCACTATTCCATTTTCAAAAATAATATTTACGTAAGACGTTCGTATTATTATTATGGCATGACGCAATTTCACTTAAGATAATGCTAAATCACCTAAAAACAATACCATTCCGTATTTTAAATACGACCTAGGTAACTTTGGTGTCAGAAGAGCAACTTAGGGTTGAGTTCCAATGTTCATGCAAATGTTTGATTGTGTTATTTTTATTTTTTTTGTAAAACAATGGAAGAAATTCTTTTCAGTTCATGTAAGTAGATAAATATTGCATAAATAGAAATTAATGTGCATGAGTATTTCTAGAAGTCTGAGGATTGTTTGGTTTTATGGATCAATTTAAGAAGAAAATATCTGTATTTTTTAGATAAGTATAATTCAGGTTCCATTTGGGTAATTTTTTTATCAAAGAATCCGTTAGGCGCGTAGAAGGCTTTATTCAGATATATCCTTTGCTCGTACTTATTAATAGTATCTATCTGCAATATTCAAAAATATATAAAATATGAAAGAAAACCCATAGGGGTGATAAACGGCGATCCGAACGCCACCTGTTACGCCGCGAGTGAAACTCAACGAATGCGAATTTCATATAGCCTGGGGTTTCATTTTCAGCTCGACGTTAAAGAGGGCAAAGTTTGGTAGGGGTCGCGTGGGTATTTCATATAGGAAATCATACAGCACATAAATTTCGAGATTCTTTCCCGCCAGTATTTGTGTGTGTGTTTTTTTTTCATAGAGACTGTATTATCACAGTTCAGTTGATTTAAAAGTCCAATATGTTGGATGGATGGAATTCGTATACCTACCTAATTTTATAATCGTCTTAGCTTTCCATTGTTTTTCTATTCAGATTCAAATCTTGTCATATAAGAACAGTATTGATGATATCAATTTACAAAACAACTTGAAAGTAAGTAAATGCTCTTAAAATGCATATATGGCAATCTAGTTATGTACCTACGTAGCTATATTAACTAAAGTAAAAGTTCCCATACACGCCAGTCGCGTAAAAACAAAGCCTTTAAACCCTAATCCAAAAACCAGAATATTTCCAAACATATCTCCCCGTCAACCATTCGTGTGCATTTGGCAGGAAAATTTTAAAGACAAATTGTTCGCTAAAGTCGTCTACAACGCCGACACAGGTAGAGCCTATAAAGTAAATTCTTAACTCTACGCGGCGATGTTCGTAAATCTGACGAGGTGAAACAACTTGTCGACGGTCGAGCCATTTTTTGCCACTAGAGATTTGTTTGCTCGCGGTACAGAGCGGGCGGACTGTGTCTCCACGGAAACTCATAAACATGATCAAGTCGGGCCGACTCTGCCGCTTTTTTCCCGCGCCCCACCCGGACGTGGGCGGAGCGAGTTGCGTGGGCGGTCTCCGAGTTGAGGTGGGGATAGAATCGGGGTTGGCATTGGTTGTTGCGAGCGTTGAGTTTTGAAAAGGATGGAAGATTGGGTTTGTAATTGGTTGTTGGGTTGAGGCTCCGCCCGTGGGGCGTGGTTTGTTTGGCGCTGTCCTTCGGCGGAGGGGCGTCGGAGTGGCTCGCGCGCCAGTCTGTGTCGAGTCTCGGACGCGCGAGGGAGGTTAGGCCGGCGCACACTCACGGCATGCCCAGCGCGCGCGCACCGGCCCGCTGACGCCCGGGATGGCAGCGCGCCGCGACGCCGCCGCGCCCACAACCAACTGTGATACGTTTACTTAATTCCCAATTAGCTAGTATAAGGAAACTCGTACGTCCGTGCTGTAGACTTTGAGAGACAGTGTTTTGTGTGAAGCCGCCCATATGATCGTCCCGATGGCAGCGTATGCGCAATTTGGCTACTCGTACCCGCCCGCCTCGCAGGTTAGTTTCACCCTTCATTCCAGTATGCAAATACCGCTAATTGGTGCATTTAACACATAAATACTGGTACTAACATATCATTATACAGGTTATACATAGATAGATTGATATAGTAGTCCTTTGTTTACTTATAACGATTAGTTCACGCATCTAGCGGTGCCAAAGGCCACAATACAGTTATTTGAAACAATATTTCTAGTGAATTGATACATCTTACACATTATTTATGTTTATATGCTGTCAAGTGTTGTTAAACTCAAGCAAAACGACATCCTCGATCATGATTTAACCAAATGATCTGTCACAACTAGCATTATTCTTGTCAGTTCAAAACATACAACGAATATTATCATGGTTTAACTTGATTTGTGACATATTTACATCGATATGTGCCTACTTGAATTGATACTTTACATAAATGGCCGCTTTTACACTTTTTATTTATGCTAAACAATCCGTAGTTATAAGAATAAGATTTTCAAGTAGTTCTAATGTTATTTGCATGATTTTCGAAAGCTAATTAAAGTTTTTAAGTAATATTAAAATGTTAGTACACCTTTCATCTTATAAGAACTGAATGCTTTTATTTTATTTGGTGAAAATATTGTCCAATGCAATGTCTCTTATAATTTGCGTGTTTAATAATATGTTTAGAAATGGTTTTTATTGTTTTGTACCGATAAATAAATTTTTTATTAAGTACCTATAAATCAGACGATTGTTCTTCATAATTAGTGGAATTTAATGACTAATAATCTAGAAATACACCTATTTCCGTAACAAAAAATATATTTGTAATTTTTTGGTAGGCCTATATTAATAACTACCGGTATGTGAAGGTACATTTACATATGGAGGTTGTACTGAATTCTACATTCAAGTAATAATTCGATGATCTATTTGCATTTAAAACATTACCGACTAATACAAATAAGTATATTTTAAATAAATACTGACCTATGTTACATTGGTTACATACCATACTTTCTAATGTTTACTAAAGCGTTATTTGTATTCTCCTTAGTATACGGAATACAATTACAATAATATACCTAAATATACTAACTTCTTAATGATTTAAAATTCAACCAAATAATTATCTTGTGGTTTCTTCAAAGTGCCTAATAACAAAGATACCTACACCATGTTTATTTAGCAACCAATCAGCTCTATTTGCTAATTTGAATGCAATAGGTACTTATTAAAACATTGATATAGTTAAATAATTATGTACAGTAATAATAAGATGTACCTAAACATGTTGACAATGTATTTTGTTTAACAATAAGAGTAAAGTTATGGAAAAATTTATATAAATCGGTTAACTCCCGAAAGAATCAACATTTTTGACTGTTGCAAAAACACTCGGACGTCTTATCAACTTACAATTAACCAGCATACCTATTACTTGTAATTTGTAAACTTTGCCGTCATTTTTGCAGTGCTATTAAACTTTAATACGTACAGGTAATAAATTGCGTACTTAGCGTTATTATCTCTTGACATTTTGATAACCTGTTGAGACTAAGCCGACGGGCCCTAACCGTAGGCACAATTATAACATCTTTCTTTAAAAGAACAATAATTATTTAAATAAGATAAGGTAAGTGCTAATGGCGCACACATCTGTTGTGTAAATAGCTATAAAACTATAATGTAGTTGGGTCATAGCTTAACATTTGAGTAATAAAAGACAACTTAGTTAACGTTAATGCCGTTATTTAATTACAAAAGCTTATGTCAGACAGAAGGAAACTTTATAAGACGGTACTGATTTTTTTAAATTAATGTATTATTCATTATGATATGTGGGCTGATGATGATAGAGTAAGATGAGAAGACAGACTTGCATCAAACTTTGTAATAATAAGAGTTATTGTACTTATCATACCTACCTACTACATAGCTTTATGTTAAAGATTTATGTATTTCTCGGCGTTCCGAA
Source organism: Maruca vitrata (assembly GCA_039566165.1). Classification (NCBI taxonomy): domain Eukaryota; kingdom Metazoa; phylum Arthropoda; class Insecta; order Lepidoptera; family Crambidae; genus Maruca; species Maruca vitrata. The sequence continues at coordinate 7,502,255 of CM076911.1, forward strand.
CCGGTGGTAGAATCTCATTATTACAAATATGACGATTAATAAGTGCACGTAAATTGCCTACATAAAGACTTTTCGATTTGATTTGATATGATGTTTATTTAAACAATTACTTAATTATTTGACAATTTGTTAGAAACACAACGTGACAGGATTTTCACAATATTTATTTTGTTCCTATATTATTCTTTTGTTTTACTAAAAAAATATAATGAAACGTTGGAAATAAACTAAGAAGGTACTACATTTATTTGAGCCGTGCAATTAGATATACCTAAACAACATTGTTAATTAGCTTTAGTCAACTAAGTCTAGTCAACTACTTGAGGAGCAATTAACATAAAGTTAGCCCTTCACACACTAATGACGCAAATCTAGAACAATAGAGAAGGTACAAAACACATGACACTTATTACACCCATATATCTGCTAAGATCTACAAACTACTTGGGTATACTTAATATGGATGACGACTCTCCTTCTGTTATTATAAATAGTGCAAACTCTACTTAGTTGACTGACTCGGTGGAACAGTGGTTGGTGGCCTAGGTTCACTAGCTTCGGTTCCAACAGTTATGGGTTCGATTCCTACCCGGGACACATGTTTGTGTGACGAGCATCGGTTTTTGTTTTGTGTCTGGGTGTGTTATTAAATGTATTTAAGTATATTTCACTGTTGATTCTGATATCCGTAATACAAGTGCTTAAGCTTCTTACTACGCAATTAGATCAATGTAATGTGACATTGTGTAATACAAACATATTTGTTCAAACAAATTGCTACCTACTAACATAAAAACCTTACATCTCAAAATGGTGTTAAAATAAACAAAATCCTGTATCCATAGAGTAGGCGTCACAAAATCATAAACATTTTATTTGCCAACATAAAACAACTGCTACTTTTGACACACTATCACCTTTAATAACCGGCCGTATCTCATATACACATCTTCGGTGCCAACTCATCCCCTAGACTACTCATCTAGTGCCAAAAAAATACTTGTGGCGCCTCTTCACAGATCGCCATCAGATAATGTTACAAACAGGTAAAGGTGATCCTTCTACATTTTCTTATTTACGGCCGACTATAAAATACTCTATTGTGCTCCACTCATTTGGCCATAACTTTGAACTTTTTTGGTTGCTTACATTGGTGCGTAAATTAAAGAGTAAGCTCATAATGTACTAGTGTTTTAGGTGATTTTATCTATCGTAAGTAATAATGTCACTATCATCACAAAGTCAACGCCTTGCCTACACACATATCCCTTTTTAACAATACTTAATATTCATTTCAACCACCTAGATAGGTAGAGTAGATAGGTACTCTACTTACTATTTTGTGTAAGTGATACTTGAGTAGTATTTTAGACTATCTTTAATTAGAATTAGACTCAATACTCGTATTTAACAATGAGTTATTTTAACTAAATTAAATCATAAGAAAAAAGTTGACAACATCTGGTAGGCATAAAGTGTGCGTTTGATAGAGTTTTCATTTAGCTTCATGTCATTTAAATCATAATATTGTTTACATTTAAAAAAAAATTGATAAAGTAAAGAGTTGCAGGACTAAAATATTCGTTCAGTTTTAGTGTGCATAGAGCTTTTGAACTGAAAATAATAAAAAAAGGGAAAATATTTGCGAATATTTAGCTGGATTATTCGAAAAAAAAAGCAACAAAAAAAGAAAATAAATATAGAACAGCCCCATGAGATCTTCAGATCTGTTAATTTTTTCTTATTGGTTTTCTGTCCATTCCAATTTGAATTTATCTGTAACTGAAAAACCGCAAATAGATTTTTTTTTTAAATTGAAAACAAAAACAAAACATTTGAAAAATCGTGTATTCTTATAAGTAAAGTTCGTGTTCGATTAATTATGTATTGATACTATACTGAATCAAATATTAACATAATTTGAATCGTTCATTTGTCCTTATTCAAATGGGATACTGTTTTTGCTTTAGTTGACAATTTTATTACTGGCACTGTAGCATTTCAAAATCATGAATTCCAAATAAGTGCCGTTTGGCATCTGTCTTCGTCTGACAACGACTGTACGTTCAGATGCACTATGCAGTCTTGTTACATTTCAATAAAATATCGAAATCTACATCCACCCATAGTAGTTTATTCGAAAAACATAGCCAACCACCTTTCATACATACCAAATGGTAATGGGTTAGTTAAAAAAACCTACTGTGAAGTAGTTGTCGAGGTGCTGTGGAATAATTTAACCCTTATTTGTAAAGACATTGATATATCCGTAAATGCGTCATTTAAGATGTGCAAAACCTGTGTTGTATTAACGAAGGCAATAAATAATAAGACCCCTTAAATGTTTCCACCTTGTCATGTGCAATTAGTGAAAGTAAACACTTGACGATACATTGATACCTATTAAGTGCTGTTTAATTAGATGCTTGTTAGCATTAATTAAGTAGTTACAGAATGTAAAGAAATTCAAACAAAAACAGATAGGCGATTTTAATTTGTTTTTATGACTTCCGTTTGAAAAAGGCTAGGATAAATGGCACTGGATTATAATTTATGTGTCCTGACCAATATGTAATATATTAATGTACTTCTCTTTGTTATGTCGGTTCGCTTACAAGTAACAAACCACAAATATTATGTACCACATTATAGTCATCAGCCGCTTTTAAGTCAAAAGTCTAATGTTCAATATAAATTATCTGCTTCTATTTTTTATTATCGTTACAATAAAATTTTCTAACTAAGTTTCATCAAACCTTCAAGTCCTCATAATTTACAGAATATTTTAAGCAGGTGACCAACTGGATCAAAACTGAAAAAAATATAATATCAAATCTACCTCAAGATACGCAGCATCTTTAGCGGATTCATGGCAGTATTTTTATTTCTCATGCATCACTAAATAAGTTATATTTAATTAAAAACGTATATGTATCTTGCTTTCCTGTAATAACCAATACATATATTGTATAAAAATTGTTAGTACAATAATTCGTTTGTTAGAAAAGCATACTGTTTTGTGAAATAAAGGCAATTTACATGGTTCTTTCTACTTATTTTTAAACAAAACATTAAGGTAGTTAGTTATACCTTCTCATTCTTTCGACATACCATTCACACACAAACAAAACCACGTCACAAAGTAAGCATGAAAGTTCACCACTTCATTCATGTATCGGTTTTGCCAATTTCGCGTCATGCTTAAAAGGGGACAATGGCTTGAAAATTGACCTTTTATACTTGTATAAACGTATGGAAAAATGTAATAAAAACAAATGACTAATTAATGCATTCTTCGCCCGTAAAGAACCGAGTATTTAAACGCTGTATCCGAGGCTCGAACTCTATGGCAACACAATGCAAACCCACAACAATTTTCCGTCTAATTGACCGTATGCAATTGACCATTGAAGTGGACGCGATGGTTGTTAGTAGTTAATAGCCCTCGCATATTGGTTCATTGGTAGAAAATCAAACAAACGCCAGAGCAGTGCTATGGCGCAACATTCCTTTGTAAGCGACTCGTCTATTCTTCGGTTTTTTCCTTGGCTCGCTTTTTACCCGATCGGCGATTCAAAGGAGAAGGTAGGTAATGCGTTTCGCGTGGCTGCCTCCGCTGACACAATGCTGCGCCTATATTGGCACCGACTGAGAAATCATTATGAAGAGTGTTGCTAATAGACTGCCACCCCGTTCATGCCTGTTTATGATTGTGTTGTGTTTATTTAAGTTGATAAATGATCAAACCAATCTGTTCGAATACAGTTTTAAAACTTTATTTTTATACACACGATGATATGTTTATTCTTCTTCCTTTTCGTTGGGCAAATAATTTCAAATCTATTTATTTAATACAAGCTTTCCTCCCGCGTGTAGTCATTTGCTGCGTAGACATTAATTCCTTATAGGGAGTCGGCTAAAAGGTGGTCCATAATAAGGCCTATGTCCTTTCTTAGTTTCCAATCTATCTGTGTACCAAATTTTATTTTAATCGGTTCAGTAGATTTGGTGTGAAAGCACGACAGACAGACAGTAAGACAGAGAATTCGCTATAGTAAGATTGCACCATAATAATATAATCTTTATTATAGATTGACATTAAGTATATGTACATAAGTAAGTAGTTGAAGTAGCCAAGTGGTAGAGAATAAGTGGTAAATGTATTGAATCTTCTGCCTACTTCAAAATAAATGATGAGAACAAGAAATGCAAATTGTGCTCATATCAATATTATTCCCTGGTCATTTTTAACGCTGATTAACATTTGTCAACATTCGATTTCTGGTCCAAGTTTGCTCAACGATATGATCGATATTTGATTGTTTGACCCACTTGTGTTCAGTCAATCTAGCGTTCAAATAGTTATGCTAATTTTTCGAGATAAATCATTGTGAAACTGGATTATACTTAGGATAACAGTGAATTTTCCAAAATTATGTACACTCATTTAACCAATATTACAATTTCTAAGCCAACTTTCTAATAATGTTACGTGATAGACGATAAGGGAAAACCTCTATAAAAACATACCCTTGTCAAATCTGTGCATATGTATAAAAATCTACCTAAAATGCATTAAATCTATGAAAACTTTTGCCAGGGAAAGTTATTTACCTAATCAAGCTACCGTAATAACTTTATAATTAATCAATCTTCATCAGTAAACACAAAGAATAGCCATACTTGTACGTGCACAAAGCAGTAATTATCCACTGCAAAATGAAGATAATTTAATTGATTAATAAAAAACCATGGCAAAAGCGCCCCCTGATTGATAGTACACCATTTAATTTTCTCCATTGGAACCAGTTTGAAATTCTCTCAGCTTATTAATTAAAATTATTAGACGGCCGATCAAGAAAATATGTAAGGTATTGTATTAAATTACTTGAATAACAATGTCCGGAACTACTAGCCCGCTATATAAATTTCTTTCTTCGTTAAGTCGCCGGTTTTTGTTTATGCACTGTACGAACAAATTAATAGCAATTGTGCAAGTAAATTAGTTTTTTCTCAGCGACGTCTCACATTGTTCAATTATTTATAGCAAATTAGTTGAAATTTATTGCGTTCCGGAAAAAGAGGTACACCAATTAAGTTGAATATATCCCGGGATATATTACTCTTTACAAATAAATTATACGTAACTCATAGAGTAAGTATAATTTGAAGTTCAAAGTGAGCGACGATTTGTTTTGTAAGGGTTTGTAATTGTATTGTAACTTGAGTCGTAAATTGATGTGAAAGGTTAGGCGTTAGGTTAAAAGGCGTTATTTTGGTGCAAAATCCACATTAAATTATTATGTCCAAATTTAACTCTACCAAACGCCATATGCTTCTACCAATGTAGCATTCAACAAAACTATTACTCCATTGATACACATTTACAGCACGGTAGCGCAACAGTGTAGACGCGAGGTATCATCCAAATATCTAGGAGCTCATCCCGCACGTGGCAAGTGCGGCGAAATCATTACCGTTAATACGGCAAAACGCCGTGCGAACGCTAACGCCGTCCGTAAAGTGGATACATTTATCTGGAAATCCGGTGGGAGGTCACGGGGAAAAGTCCATAATAAAAGCCGGGAACGGTAGCACAGTTTAATTGAGTCCTGCGACCTCATAATCCGTGCCTCCGGTCCGCCCGCTAAATGTTATTTATACGGGAAACTCGGAACAGCCGCGGCCGCACCTATCCGCTGCGTATAAATTTTAGCCTATTGCGATGTGACCCGCCCGCCCGGCCACCATCGCGTCATTGCTTTTACTGTTTTTCTCCGATGCTTATGGCCGGCAATTAATTTCCACCGATTATTGGCACTGCCTCCGCGCTTGTTATTAAACTTGTCGATAATTTAAGATGGAACACGGCTCTCAAATTGCGCGTCGCGGCCAATTGCCCTTTCGCGTACGCTTAGATTGTGTTCGTCGCGACTCGAGCGATTAGTCCACGTTGATTTGTTAGTATGTACGGCACGCACAGCGAACACTCGCGACTTCATATTCGCGTGAGTTTTTCATTCGTTATTTATAACCGTTTTCACCAAACGAGGCATGGGCCAGATACATTCCTCGCCTATATGTATATCGCGAAAGTATCGTTGTATGAAATAATAAGTATTTATTGTCGTCGTTGCAATACTCACTCGGTGAGTAATTAAAGAAAATATCAAGCGACGCTTTTTATCCGTTAACTTTATAACTTGAGTAGTAACATTAACATACTTATACGCTCTGACGATCGCGAACGTTGCAGAATTTATTAATGCCCAATGGTCGGCGATTGGACATGTGGCTCGCTCGCGCAGTGAGACCCGTAAATGAAGTACCGTCCGAGTATAACTACTGGGAATTTGGCCATTGGAATTATCGATGCAATCCGCCGGACGATAATTGAATTGGAACGCGTTAAATAACCATTAATTGTTGTTAGCGCGATTGATATTTACCTACGAGCGAGTGGGGTTCGGTATTTTAGTCTCGGTCCCAGGGTGGCGCTTGATCTGTGCCTGTTAGGTGGATGCTCCTAGGTCTGGCGGCGCGGGCCACGCGTGCCGGCGCGGCGTCGAGTCGGTCGTGAGTCGATCGCCACGCATCGACTCGTTTTTCGTGACTACGCGCGTCACGCAAGCGCATTATTTCAATATTAGGTACTACAAGAATCGAGCCATTTTGTCGCGTACGATCCGATGATTGTTCGCGCTATAACTACCCACAGTTAGCATGCACACCGCATTCCGTTGGCTAGTCCGACTTTCTGACACAGACATTTAAGCCCACATGACATATTGTATATTACAATGTAAACGCAGTATTATGACTGCGCCGTGGAATACCGCGGGGTGGTATATAAATGTGTATATAATGTTATGTCAGCGCAGTGTAAATGTACACTCACGGCACATTATTATTATGTTGGAACAGATTTTAAAATATAAATTTTAATAGGATATGCTGTTAGGGTAAATGAATACATATGTGTGTCTGCGGAAGAGATTACAGTAGGTCTTATAGTAGGTACCTACTAAGTTAAACCTACCTTTAAAGTAAACCTACTAAAGTGGCTGAGCCGATATCAAAGATATTGAAAATCAGCTCACCTACATACAAAACTTATACACGTCTCTACGTCGATGCATTTCAAATATTTCTAGACACAATCCATTCATATTTAACCAGCATACCGACACGAGAGCAAATCTATTATCGACTGGTGTCACATCAATTTGTGCCCAAACCGAAACTAACAAGAACACTGACAGACCTGTGTATAATTTAATGTGAGTGCACAAAAACACGGTGCAATTTTAAACTGATCGAGAATGCACGGCCTGAAGCCATACACTATAAACTAGTGCTTGTATCGCAGGCTATAGTCTAGCCAGTCTGAGTGTATTGATTGTTTTAGAGGTTTCCGACGGCATTGAATCAAACCAGCGCAATTTACGTAACAATCAAAGCGAATAACTAGATAGTTTTGTGGTTTGATATTGTAATACAGATAAAATAAACATGACATAGGAAGGGATCGCATGGAATTAGTTGCTAAGCAACTAAAAGTTGGCATTTCAAGAAGTGAACATTTAGCCTTTGTAGTCAAAAGAATATCGCAATATTATCGACAATACGAGAATTAGGTACGAATCTTTCACATTTATATCCAACTTCAAATGTAGCAGTTGAGGGTCGTTCTATTCACACGCGCACAGCATATATTCTACTGGAATGGCGGGCTAAGATTTATATTTATGATACGCATAACAGTGGCGTCAATTGAAAAGAGACGACCCCTGCGAGGCTTCGAGCTACCCGCTACCGCGCTCAGACGTAGTACCGCGGTTTACGTCCAATTCGATCGGGACTTATGAAATCAAAGAGACCATTGCCTGCCTTCATGACTTAACTTAGAGATGACTAACTCTAAGTTCCTATCCTACTATTCTAATATTGCAAATGCGGACGTTTGTAAGTATGTAGACGTTTGTTACTATTTTACGAAAATACTACTGAACCGATCACGATTTTTGGTATGTAGTTAGCTGAAGACCCAGAATAACATATAGGCTACTTTTTTATCCCGGAACTCCGGCGGGATTGATTCCTACTATTGGTCATAGGTGGACGAAGTCGCGGTCTCTAGTTGTTAATAAACCGGCCAAGTGCGACTCGGACTCAAGCAAGTAGGTTGCAGTAACAATTAAAAAAAAAACAGATTTTTGTATTGGGCCATCCCTTTCAATACTTAGGACATTGTTGATATAGCAACAGAAGTACCAAAATCATGAAAATTTCAACTGTCTAGCTATCGCGATTCTTGTGCTTGAAATTCAGCTTGGTGACAGACGGATGGACGGACGGACAGCGTAGTCTTAGTAATAAGGCCCCGTCTTTACTCTTTGACCCCTTAAAACGGGCTTACTACGAGTTGTTTGTACGGGAGCCCTCCGTATGATTTTGGGTTGTGGCCGGCGAAATAAATAAGTTATATGAATATTTCAACTCTTTTGCTATCGCTGTTCTTGACATACAGCTCGTGTCTAGACAGACGTCTGTACTGACACTTAATACAATACTAAAGACAAAAACTTAAGACAACAATAATAAAAAGGTCTAAATGATCGGTTTTGTTTAACTTAACATAGAATAGTCGATCAACTAGTCATGAAAATTTGCTGAAAGATTTATTATTGAGACGATAAGCTTACTAGTAAAGACAATTAATTATGTATATGGGCGATATAAACTAATTTAATCTATTACGAACCCATACATTGAGTACCTAAGTATACTTACTGTACATATTAATAATTATTAAATTGACCGGGCGTTGTTAAATACTTCGTACTCGCTTGGCTGCCCTAAACCATTTTGGGTTGCGGTTATACGATTTAAGCTGGTAAGATTGAAAGAAGTAGGGATCTTAAGTACTTTGCCAATAAGAAAAATACGGGTACAAAATAATTTCCCAAGATGAACACTGATTGTAAAAATATGAAGTGGCGGGACCATTCAAGTGAACGGGGCACGAATGAATGAACGGTCAGCAAAAAAAAATATCCTAATATCTCGCTAAGTTATTCTAGTCTCCACTGAGTTAACAATGGACTGCTAATAAGAAGCTTATTAAAAGGTTCATTTAGAAATACATTTGTTTTATCAAAGAAGTTTGCATTTTTAGGACTTTATTTAAGAAATTTGCTTTAAAGGAGAATCTTAATCAAGTTTCATTAAAATACTTTAAACTAACCCAATTTTACATAAAGACATTGTTTATAAACACGATTAAATAGTAAAGAAACGAAATCGAATTTAAACTCTTATAACTACAACGCCTTACTTCGCGCATTTAGCACGATCTAATAAGTGCCGTTCAGCATTTACAATTAGGTGAAATGCTGAAAGTGATACAAAAACGCTCCAACTAGTATTATGCGAATTAATGCTAATTCGTACAGTTACATCTTTCAACGCAACGCGATGCTATATTTGATAAAGTGCCTATAGTATGCTGGCGCGTTAACAAAAGTACAATCGACAGTTAACTGCTGCAGACAATAGCTTTTATGCTCTAGTAATTAAGCGCACACAAATTAGCGGTGAATTTCCATTCTGAAATTCAACAAGTAGAAAATTTTACATAAATGTTTCGATCGTTTATTTCGACATTACGATTAGTGAGGATTTAAAGTTTATAAGTGGTATTAATTTTGTCTCCTAATTTGGTTATACGAGTATTGTTGTTATAATGCTTTTGGTTACATTTTCGGGTTAAGAATTATTTTTTTCTGTTCTAACGTTACTTGCTGAGTAACAATACTGTGGGTAAACTTAACTTTGTTTTAACCCTTCTGCAATATGGCAGCAATTTTTATGTTGATGTTATTTAAATTTAAAGCAATAAGTAAACTTAAGGAATAATTTAATATTGCTTCTGCTTATTACACTATTTTTGTTGCTGTCTTTACATCCGGTTTAAGTCTCCGCACATGCTTTTCTTTTGTTAAGAGGTAAAATTGCTTCTTTTTAAAATTACTAAAACAAGATTTCCATTATTTGAAGTAATAAAAAAATAAACGTATTTGAATGACTAATGACAGTGCACTTTGGGATATTTAGACGTGTAAAGATACTTATATTTAACCTAACTATGTTAAGGAAACATTTTTATTACAAATTGTTTTTCCATATAATGTAAGTACCTGAGGAGATTGCAATTAGGCAAAAGAAACAATTATTTTCCTATTCTTTTGTAGGTATTTCCTATACATTCACAAAATTAGAGGAAAACTTTTCTCTCGCTCGGTCCACCCATTAATAAGCTACTTGAGATCGATACACAAGGAAACATGAATGGCTCTAGCAGTGAGACTTCTTAATAACTGACTCCCGTTCGTCAAGCTATTCAAAATAAAGAAGAGTGGCGTTTACAGGGCAATCATTATAATGATCGGTTATCGATTTGTTATGTGGCGTGCCCGCTAAAGGACTAAAATTTGGTGCACACGATTACGCCTGCGCCCGCGGCGATTCCGTAATCTATTCCTACCGTCCTCACGATACCAAACTTATCGTCCTCCTTATAATTTAGGAAAATTCATATAATAACATCTGATAACAATCTAATTATTATAATGTCCTCTTTAACATATCCCCGGCGAAATTGGAGCGAAACGGCCCTTCGAGACGGGATAATGCCTACGCTAATGTAATGGAAATTATGAGATCATCTTTATGCCTCTTAACAGTGCTTTTAAAATAAACACATTACTTTGGGTTTACAGTCCGGTGGTCGGTTTATGGCGGGCATTCCGGTGTGTAGCAACCTTTATATTCAAATGTAAGCAGCTTTCAATTAAAATAATTTGTGATGACCCTAATGAGTTTTTCAAGTTTGAACAAAAATTGGACCCAATTTTTATGTTTATTAGCTCAGGCTAAAGTATTTACCTCAATGATATACGTCCGAAATTCATTCGCGTACTCAAGTTGAGCTGCAAAAGCGTTTTCGTTTTGTCAGTTTAGGGGTCCGAAACGTTCAGAGTTAAACTTCCATCATATTTTTTTATCGTTTTCCTATTTTTCTTCTGTAACTCTCCGAATATTAAGTTTAATCATCTTTAACTTAATCTTAAAACTACATTGTCAAATTTTTCGGTAGTACCTACTTTTCAAAGGTTCCCTCACTATTTCGACTGATACCTCCGGAAAGTAGGTATTAGAAACTTTTGATGGTGGCATTGGCAAGTTTATTTTGTAAGTGTTGAGGGGACACTGGGCATACGCGACGCAGGCAGGTCGGGAGGTATGACGGCCACTACCGTCCGAACCTCATGAAATATTGACGGCTGCTTGAAAGCCCTCCCCACTCCGTCCGCAGCTATCATTATACCCACTCACGAATAGATCACCAGACGCATAGTAAATGAACCACGCCCCATTTCAATTACGTTCTGATACTGCATAAATGATGAACTTTGACTATTAAAATGACCATAGGAATACGGTGAAACGTCAGTATATACGGGTGAAGTATTCAGCGAGGGGATTGGACGGTGGAGCCCCGTGGACTAATATCAATGTATAGTTTATTGGACTAGTTAATTATAGGCCAGGTCCGCAAGTTAAGGGACCAAAAGTTGGTAAATTATATAGGCTCGAGAAGGGGAGAGTGACAAGTAAAATACATACTTTTGTGGTGTACATTGTATTTACGTTGCTCTGTTTGCTGATGCGTTATGGGTTTTTTGAAAGACACTTGATAGTTATCTGTGTAAGGATACATGTATGTTTTTAACTCACAGTCATGATTATTTATTATTAAACACTTTTCAACTAGATGTCATTGCAATTATGTCTTCGGAAACTAGAAGATAAAAAGTAAAAAAACTTAACTTGTTTATTACTTTTTATAGTAAAAATACTATCGGTTAAAACTGATTATGATAACAATATCATTATTGTCATTTTAAATTTGAGATTGATATCTCAAATTAAATACCAAAGTATTCCGAAAAGACATAAACCGTTCCAGATGTGTAACTTTGGCACACAATGGCAACACCAAAACATTCACTTCATAAAGCCCGATAAGTATTCCACACAAACATTAATCCTGGCCCCCTCTCTTTGCTTAACACTCTTCATTTGACAGATTGGACTGAATTACTAAAGCTTTTTTATTTAATTTAAGGGGTAATGGAGATCGTAGGAGTAGCCGAGTAGTGTTTGTAGAGCTGAGATCTCTTCGCGAGTAGTTTTTATTGAACGGCTGTTTGCCGAGGCAGCGGAGCGCACTCTTCCCTTGTATACGGTGACACAATATAGCTTATATTTGATTTGATCTGCCCCACTCGTACCGCGATATTGTGCCGTAGCTTTCTTATTGTTTGACTACTTGAGATTGTTTACGATAATAGACTTGATGGTGTGTTGACTGCCGGGTTCCGTCTAATTAAATAACGTTTTCATTCGAGAAATATGGGGAAGGTCATGATACTTATAGTTATTGGAAGTTATATGTATTAAGTGGATAAACACCTAAGGCTGTCTTTCAGTCATAGTCAGTAGTATTTTCCCTATATCTACATAAAAACAGTGTATACAGTTGTTGGGGTGTACCGGTATATCAATATTAATTTTTTACCATCACCACTTCACGACCGAACAACCGTTACGGTACGGACATTAGAAACAGTAGGTACTTACACAACTACCAATTTCATTAATATCAAAATTACAATGCTGCATCTTTATACTTCATAAATGACCGTGAGTAAATTGCTAACGCTCGACTTGATACGTTTCAAACGAACGGCTAGGTACATCGGGCTAATGGCGGTGTAATACATACGCGGCGCGGCAAAGCCAGTACATGCCTCTAGTTATCTAATGCTCTATAAATGTATATGATAACATCACTCAAAGACAATCACACCACTAATATATTGTTCGTAACGCGAACGCAATATCTGAACACGCGTGTAGTCAAACGGACATATAAATACGAGCTTTGTTGTATAGTGGCAAAGTTTATAATAGCGCAACTGATAATAGAAAATTGAGGTATTGTATACCTTGTTATCAGCGGGCCGCAATCAAAATCAGCTTCATACCTAAATATCAGTATGGCGGGCTGTATTGACACGAACAGAACCACATATTATCGCGGCCGTAGCTTTATCTATACTTTTAATTGTACGAGCGCACGCGAAAGGGGGAACATGGTGCTAATCACACAAGTAAAGAGGGATAATAATATGTACAGCCGTACTTCATACGCCTATTTATTACAGCTTTTAGTGAATTGCCAGACCATTCGAATATGATGAATATTTCCTTTGCTTTCGACTTAGGCAATATGATGAGCGATAATTCTTGAAACGAGTTTCTTAATACTCTGATTACCGAATTAATAATTTTTAGTTCGAGAGTTTCCTCACGTCTAGGTCAAATGAAAATATGTTCCACACTGTATTTATTTACACATACTATATACTGCTAGCGAGTCTGTAAAATCTTATTAGGGCGTTAACAACTGCATGTAAGCTGTGTTACATAATGTGAATCTAAACTAAACATAGCTTGTCTAATCTCATTACACGTTACGCTATGTGAATGTGTTATTGCTACGTTGTTTGTGCTTACATGACTGCACTGAATGTCATCACAATGGCAAGATAATGTTTCTGTTAGTGTTCCTTTTTGAATGAGGTACCTGTTTATCTGTTAGGAGGTATCATTTTGTGCCAAATGTACTACAACTGGTAGCAGTAAAACAGAAGTTATTGCTGATACAAGAGGATTAATAAAAATATGTATAAGAAAAACATGCAACATTTGAAGCGAGAATTAATCATCCTGTTGAACCTTTTTGACACAGAAGTGGACACTGGACAGTGGATAATATTTATTTTAATAGCGCTAAAATGAATTCGTCCAAGAACGACCGAACAACGCCTTTACATGGCTAATTCGCCGCTACACTTTTGTAACCCTATCCGAGAGCCAGCCGAACATAACACTCTCCGATTTCATCTGACCACGAATCGCCGACCGCTAACATATTTTTCTACCATCCCAAACGAGAAAAAAATTGTAAATGACATCGCACTGTATATAAATACCCCATTAACTGTCTGTGATAGTGTTTTATTATTTATGGACCCAAGCTGTAGACTGCTATTTTAGATATGACATTGTCATATTAAATATTGATCAGTAAAATGGGTCGTTTTACAATTTACGACATCGACACAGCGAAATTGAAGTTTTGAAAAGTTAAAATTAGAGTCAATTTATTAAAATGACACTTTGATAAAGATGGCAAAATAAAAAATTTACCATTCCTGTGTTTGCTGAATTGGGTAAAACTCTAACTTATTTTGCAGCTTAAATTTGTGATATTGTGTAAATAGATATCTTGACAAGAACTTGTAAATATCCCATAGATTTACCTGTACACAACCTTTAAAAAAAGATCAACGCATCCTTCGGATCTTTATCTAATCGTCCTGCGAGGTTAAGTATCGCATAAAGTGTTTTCAATCCCAGCAAAAAAAAAATAATCTTCCTAATGCACTAAATGTACAACGGAAGAGTTCTTGAAGACTTTCCACTCTGTTTAAAGAAAACAAGTTGGTGCACTCAAACGAAGCATTAGACTCTGAAGTGAGGTCGCTGTGTGCAGAGTAACTTATGCTATTATTTCTAAGTCAACTCTCCTAATGTTTGACCAAATCTGTTGACGTCCTTTCCCAGACCTTTCATCTTTTACCGACCAAATACGTCTATATTTATTAAATAAATATCTTGTGTTTGAAATATTGAGAGGTCTGTTTGACCGATCTGGTTGAAGCTTTTTCTGCGATTGACTTTCGAAGTTCATGCTTTAACAGTTTCGAAGTCTGCAGGTAGATATGGAAACAAAGAACTTTGGCCCATTTACGATTACAATAAAATGTTATTATTATGATAATGTCAATGCATTTGTGTATTGTAGCTTCACGAAAAGGAAATTATCACAGAATCAAATATTAATAAATAAAACTGGTGTGATAAGACAAGTTTTTTTCTAAACTCTAACATTACAAAAGCTCTGCTGAACATTCATTTAACAAAAAATTATTAATACGCCTCAATTGTTTATAAAACGTTTCAAATTTCTGAACACTTCGATACAAAGTAAGACGTCTAATGAACAGGATGCCTCAATAAAAAAAAAGATACAATAGTCGTTTTGTTACTTTAGCCGCAGTGGGCTAGCTTGGCTCTTCATAATATTATGTTTATACTAATTATTTCCGAGAAGTGGCCGAGTCCCCGACTAGCCGCGTCACTAAGATGCTTAGATTAAACGGACGCCTCCGATATTATCTTACCGTTGCCCTAGAAATTGAATTAATTTGCATTCGTTTAAAAATAAAACGCATAAGAAAGCGTTCCAGTGGTGACGTCGTGTTATGTGTGCTTTCAAATCGACCGTATAACGAGGTCTTTACATTAATTCTTCCTCTGTTCATTGATTATTTCCTTTTTGCCGATTAGCTTTTATATGCTACTTCAATGAAAGCCACTTGTTTATATTAACATAAGCACAAGCGATTGTTACAAAAAATCAATCAGAAAGCTACTTATTGTTCATGTTGAGTAGATTAGTTACACCTTTATGTAGGTCTGTAATTTATGTCTATTAAATAGCTAACATGTGATGGATATCAACATTATATTGCTACTCCATTGAACATGCGTGGAAGTTAATGGAAGTTAGAACAGAACTTACGATTTGCTTATATTCGAAATTCGAAAAATTTGGTACTAAACAAGGGACTGCTGACAACTGATTACTGTTATCGTTAATTCCTAAGTAAGGTCCCCCGCTACTATCTTTGCTTTTCTAGTTTCCCGTTTCTTTAAAAGTGTCTGATAGTAGGTGTATTCCTCTGAATACTTTCTATACTTTAGTATGTCGTGATCTCTTAGGAGTGTGACTATCAAGATTTGGATATTGTAATAATTGCTGTTATTTTGTTGTATTAATTGTTGAAGTTTTAAGCATTTCCATTTTTTGTTGAGCACGACTTGATTTTTTGGCCTCTACTTCCATGTCTAAGTTCTGTGATACTATAAATTGTTTCTGAACACTCTGATTTCCTTACTGACAACAATGATACCTACTCATCATAGTTGTTCCATGGTCCATCCCGCACTCATGAACCAAATCTTAGGAAACCCAACCCAACCCAATTGGCGTTAAAACACCGCTTTTTCTACGGGTCCAATGCCTCTTGCAACAATGTTTTATTTCTCTCCTATTGGGGCATACACACACATCATACTATATGCGCATATGGTATACCCCTAAACAGTTACTTGGTCTTCTGCAGCTCCATCACCAATTAATCAGCTCATTACCAGAGTTGAACAGTGTGTTTCAATGCAGACCAGTTTCGACCAGTGTGATCTATTGCAGACCATAGTTCAATAGTGTGTTCTATTGCAGACCAGAACTGCCTAGTGTGTTCTATTACAAACCAGATTTTACTAGTCTGTTCTAATGCAGACCAAAGTTGACAAGAGTAGTCTATTACTGATAAGAATCATCTATTGTACTGACCAGTGTGTTCTATTGTAGACCATAGTAGACTAATGTGACCTACTGCAGACTAGAGTTGACCAAAGTATTCTTTTTTTTTCTTGACTGACTTACGAAGATTGCTTGGAATAGTCTCGTCATCATCACCGGACTTGCGAGGGACCGGATGGCTCTCACTCCTTAAATCATTTTGTTCTTTGCAGACCAGTGTTGATTAATGTGATCGATTGCAGTTCAGGGTTGACGAGTGTAATCTATTGCGAACCAAAGCTAACCAGTATGTTCTATTGCAGTTGCTCGTGGGCAACAGCGGGGCGGGTGCCGGCGGCGCGGCCACCTCGCCCGATGGGGGCTCCAGCTCGGCGCCGCCGCTCTCCCCGGGCGGCTCGGGCGTCGCCGGCGGCGCGCTCTCCCCCGGCGGGAACAGCCACGCCAGCACCCCAGCCGCTTCCTGCTGCGACACGCCCCGGCCCATCATCACCGACCCGGTCTCCGGGCAGACCGTCTGCTCCTGCCAGTACGACGGAGCCAGGCTAGCGCTCAGCTCCTACCCGCGGCTGTCCAGCGCCGCCGTCGGCGTCTACGGCACGCCCTACCCGTCCACTGACCAGAACCCGTACCCGAGCATCGGTGTTGACAGCTCGGCCTTCTACTCACCACTGGTAATTTTTTATTTGATTTTTTTTTGTATTAGTTAGGCTGATAGGAGTTGGATGCGAGTAGCCGTGGATGCAGCGTGCATTTGGAGAGGCGTATGTTCGTCCAACCGTGGACGAAGCTGTAGGCCAATGGTGATGATGATGATGATGTTGTTGTGGTTATTGATGATGATAATCATGGTTAGTTAACACTAATAATTATGATTTTACTTTTTTAAATTAAAATTTCCTTTGACTTTTAACAATATATAACAGGTTTCGCTTATTTTAACAAGATTGTGCACTAAAATTTTGTATGATAAATATTAAAAGTAATGAATGCATTTTAATAATACCCTATTTGTTTGAGTATTGGAATTCTTGATTAGGTACTTGTTTTATGATCATGTGAACATATTTTGAGGAAATAAGGAAAGAAATATAAACTTAGGTTCTTTAGCGTCGGTAACAAAACATACTTAATATAAATTTATCCGAAAGTTAAATGATATTACTAACTGTAAGTATAAGGCAAGTATACTGAAATTCCAGTGTCAACTTCAATAGTTTTAGAATGGGGTAAAATTAGTTTCTTAAAATTCTCAGGGATTATGACAAAATTGCATACCTCAAAGATGTTGGAGGTAGATATGTACCTCTAGATAATTAGGTGGTAGGAACTTTAGTTATCGCAGCTGGTTTTCATATTTAGATACGAGTATAAAGATATTTTGGTGAAAGGCATTCCTTAAAATGGCTTGATAGAAAGTTTGATAAGGAAGGAACCGACACAATTATCAGTTTAGAGTCCGTGAATGGCCGAATTTTGCATACTTACTGTGAACTTATTACAATAATTGAGCCATCTGATTATCTTTTGTAACTTTACTACTAGAAATAGCAATAATGGATAGTTCAGATTAAACTCACTTACACCCACATACAAAATTTTAAAACTTTCAAGTTATTCATGATCTTATCTGATGTCATGTCAAACAAATAGTACCTACTACACATTTTATGTGTATTTAAATCAATTAGTTATAGTTATGAACTAGCCATTTCATATTCAACTTTCAATTTCTTGTAAGTATTGTCATATCATAAATAATGAAAATTTCATTTCATAAAAGTAAGTTTGCCTCAAAACTTACAGTAAAGGAAATGAGGTACTTAATGAAAATCGTTTGCACGAAATTTGTACTCGTTAAGCTTTATGAAAAAGACTTCGCTTTACCACACTCGTGTTTTAGAAACAGTACGAATTGAAAGCTACCTACTTTGTGTCCGGTAGTCGGAAATAATCGAACTATTTCAGTAGCAGCGCTAGACAAATGCATGGATATTAGCATCCGTGCGAGAAGGTATTAGCATTCGCGTTCCAGCGGTTTCCAAAAACAGCAAGCTTCAAACTGCAAATTGGTACCGATAGCTCGTTTGCCGTATACGAGCATACGAAGCAGGGTTTATCGCTCTCCACGATACGAGTTTGGCTTTTCTGGCGCATCGTGCAAAGCGCTAACCGGTCTCGGCGCGGTGGGCCAGAAAACCACCGACACCTCGCACCCCGCGCTCCCTGTCACGAAACATTAATATTTAAACTCGAAAAATAAAACCGAAAAGAAACAACCATTATTATACCAATTACACTCTATCTCAGCTCAGCCCCGTAGGATATCTTTACGTTGTTTCAAATGACACAAAAATTCACGTCTTTTGCCGAAGCGGCTTTTTAAATTATGACAGCTCGCCATATTCACGTAAATTGCTAAAAGAATACAATTTGCGGTCGCTACACCGCGGTTGGAAGTACAGTTCGGTTTAACACCTTGTCTCGGCGTAGGGACAAATGGGCGGTCGCAGTACGCGCCACTCGTAATCCCTATAAGGGAGTACGCTCGCGAGAATATCGATTATGCTTAAGCCACTGCCTACCCTTTATAGAGGACTCGACTAAGAGCAAGCATTTAATCTTTTAAAATGATAAAACGCTCCTCAACCAGCTGAATATCATTGTCTCACACCTTGAAATACCTTAAAAAGGATTTGCACGACTTCAACACGAAAAACATGTGAAATCCGTTAAATCCAGTAAATCCTATAGAACGAAAGATGATCCTTTTTTGTCGAGTGTTTAAGGTATTTTCTCGGCTTAATCTTCACGTGCTGAAACGTTTATAACGGAAGTTGGCAGTGAGCACTCAGGCTTTCGGCTCCCTTGAGATATTCCGTTCTTTGTTTTACAGGTTTTCGTCGCGGTTTATATATTGTTATGATTGCTCACGGTCTTAATTTGTAGATCGCAAATTGGATAAGCGAACCGTAAATCGTTCCTCAGCTTTTTGTATAGTAAAGTGAGTTCACTCAACTCATCGTTATTAAGTATAATATCATGTGGCATCGCGCGTAGGTAATTGTGGATGCATCCTAAATCGCCGGCAGTGAGATCTCTATCTGTCATTGTATTTAACGAGCTTTGCAGTACCTACACTCTGTGACCCCGTGCATGTTTAATAACAGGTGTTTTAATGTATGTATACTGTCATTGTGTGCTCTGTGCTCGTACCTAACTCACGACAAGCCTGGCCGGTTCCGTGCAAGCGACAATTTAGCGAACAATGACGACGCTCTACCACAAATACACTCGTGCTCGTTTCTGGCTATGTAAGTCTTCCTCAGCCAACATTGGAATCTGGACCTTATCGCCATGGAGCCTGAGCTCAATTCGGCTCGTCGACATTGCAGACCGTTGCAGGGGAAAATATTCTACTGCCATTTTTGTACACGAGCGACTCCGGTGGCGCCGTCTGTTGAGTTGCGACTTACTAACAATACAGCAGCGCCATCTTTTATCTATTGTACGCTTTTGATAATCAATAAAAAAGGATTTGTTTGTGTAGCCGCGTTGTAATTCTGTCAGCTCCCTAGCCACACACACGCTTTTGGTGCCAAAGTGAACTTTAATATTGTTTTTTCACCTACAATGTGGCGAGATGTATGGTGAATCAACTTGAACCAATGTAGAGCAAGACTATCCATCCATCCCGTGATAAAATACATATTGTTAGTAGTTTTACATGCCAAAACAAACATTAACATAAGTATCAATAAATGTCAATCAAATTTGAAATTGAACAACTCTTACTTTCTCTCCTGTCAAAGAATTTAGCAAAACAAGATAGCTTCTCGCCGACACCCATATAACTTATACAGCATTACATCGAATCAAACAATCATTATGTTATTGAATAGGTACACGATGAAAAGAAACATGAAAATAAGATGTACCATATTTAGCCGCGATGAAAAACGCAATTACTTATCTTCCTCGGCTAGTAAAAAGTTATTGTTAGGACGAACATAATAAAGAAAATAGGGATGCAAAACCGACGCAGTTACTGCGCGAAGCAGCGACAAAATTATGCACAAGTTTATCCAACCAGTGTATAAAATGACAAACAGTTTAATCTTCATTTAACAAACCGCCGGCAAATCGTGAAGTGAGCCCATAAAATCTTTCGTCGGCGACACTGGAACATGTGCAGTCGCGTCCCGCTACTTAGGTATACATATCTCACACGTTTATTGCGAACGGAAATCTTGTGAACCCTTCCCCTTGCTGCATTATAACCGACTGATAGACATATGACGGTGACATCCGAAATTAATGATGAGCCAACCGAGAAAAGCAAAGCCCTTGATGTCTCGCTTCCAAAAAAAGCAAGATTAAATTTATCCCTCAATACGGACACGCGAAAACTTTCATTATCACGACCGAATTAAAAGTCTGATAAGCGAACAGGGGTCTCAGGGGAGGCTGGCAGAGAAGGCGAACTGGAAAACGTAACAAAACGGCCATTTAAATATATCACTAATCTTAAGTCAAAGAGAATAAGTTTAGAAAAAGGAGACCAGAAATTCAATTAAAGAAGGGCGGTGGAACGAGAGACGAGACGCGCAAGAGCGGCCGCGGAACCGAGAGGCACAAAATAAATAAAAGTGGAGAGGAATCAGGCGAATTGAGAATAGCCATTAAGGTGTTAATGAGGCTCTTATTAAGCCGTCTCCTCCCCGTGGGTGGTCGCTGTGTGCTCGCTTTGTTCATTAATCACTACAGATTACGTTCCGACCTAATTATCAAATCTGTATCGACGGAGCAACAATAGCGCTGGCCTTCGATAAGTTATCTTTGGACGATACTATCGATTTTGCGTGCATAATTAGTTACGCAGAAAAATGCGCTATAAATTCGCATACCTGTAGAGATTTCATTAATTAAGAACCAATAACTTTAGTGAACACCTAACTATCTAAATACGTGATAATTTGAGGTCAAATAATGGGGAATAAGAGAGAGAGAGAGATTTGCTTAATCTTGAGAACGGTCCGCCATCTTCATTAGTCGGTGTGGACGTAGACGTTTAGCTCTGAGACGAAAACAATTAGTTACCGTCAGTTAACACTTTCTTCGTCCAAATAGGCGCTTATTACTATTAAAGTGTGAACAATTAAAACGCGATATTTTTTTGAATTAACATGCAAATTTATTACTACAAGTACCAATATTTAAAATCATGGATAATTTAATATTTGAGGTTGGTATTACATAAAAATTAATTTCATATTTACGTGATTCAATTACTTTAGTGACTGAATGACATTTTTATTTTTAATTATCAGAATGATGCATTTGGCTCAGAGTTTAACATCCTCATCTAAACGAGTAGCAGTAAGTATTTTAACATTTTTAACACAGCAAGGGTAGGTAACAATTTAAATGGGTGGTCTCCTCGGGATTATAAATATTTGTTTGTGCACATAAATATTGCTGGAGACATCTATTACTCCCATCACTCTGTCGCCGATTAATTAGTCAGTGGCGACCTTGCTTGAATAATAGCCGCGGTGCATTTTATTTTCACTTTAATTAGTTTACATTTAAAGGAAACTGTCTCGCGGCGGCCCTCTTATTTTGTAGTCGCCAGAGTTGAAAATAGTTCGACTCTAAATAAGTGCGAACATGTGGGCATTTAGGATATAAAACCGGCGATAGAAGCGGGGGACCGAAAGATGACTTATATTCAGTTTATGATAATACATTTGAATTATTTAAAATTTACATGCAGAAATACTTTATCAAACCTTTTGAAGGTAATAGTACTTTATTTTTAAATTAATAGACTTTTGAATTCAACAAAAAATATTACACACGCGTTTTTATTGTTTTAAATGAGAACCGTCAAATCGTTTACAATGGTTTTAATTAAATAAAGCTAGGTAGAGCATTATTGAGTCTACTAGAAACTACTTACTAAATAATATCCATTGAATTTTAATTTCTCACCTTCACACAAGCTTTGAAAATAAAGCACTAATTTTGTTTGTAAACGGTTCTTTCAACTAGAAACGACTAAGTAACATTTTAAACATTTCTCTAATAATAATATAACAATGTTGCAAATGTATTGTAAATGCCAGTAATTATGCGCTAGTCTTTCGCCTGAGGCCAAGTTGCGTGATAGCCATTAAGAGAACGGTTTTGTTATTTTAAAGGAATCCACTTCTTTGTGTTCGTTTTCTCACCTGTTAGAATTTGATTTCCCTCGAAATATGCAAATTGGACAAAACTGTATCATTTCATTTTGTAGACATGTTAAACTAACCTAATTTGCCAACTATTTTACGTAGATGTATTTGGCTCGATGGTATTTTGATGCTTTCGTTTACTTACAAAAGTCAACAATTGGTCAACGAAGTACAGGCCTCAGCATATGCCGCATCAGCCCGAGAGCCGCTGCAGCGCTGATATTACTTAAACCTACATTAGAAAATATTTTATTATATTCTAGTAATACATAGTTGAATTAGGTCTATTTAAAAACAGTAAATAGATGTGACCTTAGTTAAATAGCTAAGTCTGTAGTTGACTTAGATTAACGTCAGTACATAGTATGAAGCAATCACTTCCCGCGTCTGTTTGTATGTATGTATGATTAAATCTTTAAAACTGCCCAACGTATTATGATGGGGCTTTTTTATAGGTAGAGGGATTCAAGAGAAAGTTTTTATGTATGATATACATGAAGTGAAGCGAGGACGGGTCACTAGTAGTTAATAAAGCACATTAACATATAAGTTTAAAAAAACAAAATAACATTTCTCCCAATTAGTGCTATCTAACCCTGAATGAATTTCGTTATGCCTATAAAGTTATGCTTTTAATATTATAGTTGCCAGTTGTATCAAGTAAGTAATTTACTGAGTTGTTAGTTTTTGTTACTATTATTTAGTAAGAAACTTGATAAACAATACCTACTAACACTTAAATCAATATCTAATCTAATTGTTTTTGATAATTTAAACGCCTCACCCTAGGTAAATACCAACTCATTCTCTTATAAAGAATATGTTAATTCCTATTTCAATGTTAAAAAGGACTTGAAAAAACCGGCCAAGTGCGAGTCGGGCTCGCGCACAAAGGGTTCCGTAGCAGCAAATATAATAAAAATCAACCTATCTCAAAAACTATAAGAGATACTTTGATCAAACCAAAAATCGTTGAAAGAGTTAATTAGCATGCATCACCTCTATTTTTTTAGAATTTTATACCCCGTAGTTATAAAAATAGAGGGGGGGGGACATACTTTTTACGACTTTGAGAGCTGATATCTCAAAAACCGTTCACTTTAAGAAAAATGTTTTTTAGAAAACTTTATATCATTTTAAAAGACCTTTCCATTGATACCCCACACGGGTATGTACATCGAAAAAAAAAATTTCATCCCTCAGTTACATGTATGGGGGGCCCCACCCCCAATTCTTTTTTTTACTATTTAGTGTCATATTTTTGTAGCGGTTCATACAACACATATTCCCATCAAATTTCATCACTGTAGTACTTATAGTTTCCGAGTAAATCGGCTGTGACAGACGGACAGACGGACAGACGGACAGACGGACAGACGGACATGACGAAACTATAAGGGTTCCGTTTTTGCCATTTTGGCTACGGAACCCTAAAAAGTCTGTTAAATTTTGTCTTCCATCGACCCCCTAATCAGTGTCACTTGCTTGTCATCCTACCAAAATACAGTGACGTAGGTTTTTTTTTTCATATTGACGGCGCACATTCGTTCCCTATAGCCTGGTGTGGAGCTCAAAGAGAAGCCAAAGTCACCATCGTAACTGACAAAAGACTGAAATCATAGTCGATCGCCAGTTCACAACTCACTCACTGAGCGAAACGCGGCAGCTGCCATTCGTCGTTACTGTTTAAACGTCTGAGCCGCGCTATTTGAAATGTATAAGGCGAACGGTTAGGTGCTCACTGTAAGCCTAATGGGTCTGTGCCCTAAGAGTGACGTACCAAGTGAAATAACCGCCATTTCGGAAAAGTGATGTAACCAATACGTGGGTGGGCTTATCATCAGGTACATCGGCGATTTGACGTAAATGCGTTATACTTGGATTACCTATATGACAACCGATAAGCGTTGCAAAGCGCCGCCCGGCTGTGATTGACATCGCCATGTTTACTCACTGATAACGCGTTCTCCTGTATGGTTATCGCACACATAACCGTTGGATAACGTATGTGCACCAACTAGCCGCCCGAATATTATGTACAGTCCGTAATCTCACATGTTTGTTTAGTGGCAACTCTTTGTCAGTTTTACTGTGCTCATTTCAACGCGCTAGTGTAAACTATGATATCACATAAAGCGGCGTGAAACATATTCCCTTTCTTAGGGAATTAGTTAGCATCTACATTTGGTCATTTATGTGTCAATGGCTTACTGCAGAGAAAACTATGCATCTGATTGACAATTTACTATATTTTGTGTCTAAGTGTACTTTGACGTTACATTTTACTGGAACAAGTACTAATATCTGCCTTGCATATCAGACTGAGTAGATATTGCATTTGTGATTATTGAGTTAGATGCTTGTAAGTACAACAGACAGTCGTTTGCTTAGTAGATCCTTGGTAGACGAGCGCGGATCATAAATCGCTAATATTGACCAAGCTGGCACTGACCATCACCGAATCGTGCGGTTCTTCGTTAAGCATTCATAACGATTACAAATAGTGACAGCGGTCCAACCCTGCACCCTCGTCTCACCTCGGCGCGTTAATTGCTCCGCAAATATACTCGTCTTCGCGCTAAGCGTTTACTTGCGCAGTTAATGACTGGCCAAACACTGCCCGCGGTCGCGCGGTCGCGCCGGCCCGCCGCTCAACCACCAATAAATCTTCGGATTTTCCCCGATTTCCCGGCGTCCCGCCGTGGCCGCCCTACGTCCACTCCCGCGCGCCACTCTTATAAATTACCTACACGCTTTCACTATAAATCAAACAATGGCCCCGCTAAATGTATTTGCTATTGTTCGAATACACCTCGACCACTACTGTGACCGATGCCGAACGTGCATATTTCATTCCCCGATTTTCGCGGCGCAATTTCGCCTAGCAGACGATACGTCAGCACTCCTCCGGCGATCCAGGAAATTTGTCGCGTCCCTTTGTTTTGGGCCGGAACTTGAGGATATTGTGGCCGTTCCGTGGAAAGGAATCGCGATTAATCTTCACCAGAAAGTTCGGTTATTCGCTTGACCGAAAGGAAATCGGCTAATGCGATATAATTGAAAGTTTACGACGAACCGAAAAGGGGTCGCATTCATCGGGGCTAATATAAGCGATTATATTGGACGTCGTAGTTAACTAAGTGATCTGTGAACATTTAACAACGTAAAGGTGCTTAGTTTGACCGTTATCTCGGCCGGAAGTTAAAAAAACGTGATCCAGGCATAATTTTGTGAGCGCCGCCCGCCGCGACCGGCCTAAGCATTAGTGGAATAAAAAGGAGGTGTCGATTAAACACGAGATAGCTTTTAACTGCGTTATTATTTCATTCAAGTTTGTTTTAGGGATGAACTCGTTTGAATGAAATATGTTTTATGTTAAACCTGTGTCATTAACATATTTTGTAATTTAATAACTTGTTAATAACGGATGTTATTGGAATTACAAATCTATATATCATCTACGGCCATTCACATACACAAACTAATATCATGCACTCAATATTTCAAATGAAAAAATAATATCGGACGATTCAATTGCCAATACTCATGTTGACTATGACAGAGAGTTTTTGCTAAATCGCTTAACGTCATTTTTTGTGCAACTAATAGAATTACCTGGAAATGGCAAAATTTAACGCCGTTTATAATATTATGACACCGTTCGCTCTAAAACTTATTTGCGATGGGACCACACGGGGACCGAGGGGTGCCACAGAATGGAATAAATGATACGTCACAGACAACAATGAAGCCAATGAAGACATCTTGTCGTGAAATGTCTGTACTATTTATATTGTGCCTACGTTCAGCGGGAAATGATCGCAGCCGCTTTACAGTTGGTGAATTTGGAGTGAGTTTTTTGCGAGTTATTGTAACGAATCGGACAGATGTCACGGCCAGAGCTGGGACAAAAGCGCCCCGGGGAGGTATTGTCCCTGCGACCTCCCGGCCACCATTAATACTGACACCTCCAACATTTATTTTGTATCAAAATAATACATACAATTTATACAATTTATTTATAGCTCTACTCACTGCATAACAGTTATTGCTCTAAATGGTTTTTAATGTCCTTATTTCATAAGTAATTTATACGCAGGGTTATACAGCTGCCTTTTACCCTCCAATGATGGCTATTAGCAAGACATCAGATAAATACATTATGCGATAAACGCGGGGTCCCGGAAACTCTTATGAGCTGTCGCACGCTTTGTTGGATAAGTTTTTAATTTAAAGGTCATATTTTCGTTATCTGGAATCGGTCGGTAATGAATTGTTTGCGCGGAGTGCTAATAAAGTCTGCGGAGATGGAAGTGGATTAAGAGTGAGGTCGGGGCGGGCGGCGCGGTCTGCCGCGGCACCGAATCAATCACGAAGGCTCAATAAATAATTGATCGCCCCTGCTCCACTAGCCAGACTCCGGCCTAATTACCTCTCTCCCTCCACACGCTCACGGCTCATTAAGAACCGTCTGTTGTTTGTTCTCCTAATTAAAGCGGAGCTTTATCGGTCTCGGGCCCCGTCTAATTGATATCATTGCGAGCGTTTACGATCATTGAATTACGGCGGCCGCGATCGACTGCGCCGGGTTAGGCAGTTAAACCTGACCGCACATTGTCTCCGCCTGAGCTCCAATTGACTTGTTTAATCCCAGTTTATTGTTTATTTATTTATGGCAGCCCCAATGGAAGACACGGCGCGGTCGCCGGATCCTCATGGATTTTTAATGCCATTTATTTGCATATGATTAAACATTCGTGCCTACTAACCACGTCATAGAGGTTTTATTGGTGTAGGACAGTGCAAATCAATTGTTTGCATGAGTTTCCTTTGACAAATTTGATTTAAGATTGTAGCCGATGCCGACAGTAATATCTACATATCTACATTAAGTGTTATCAAACACTCGATAACGAACTGCAAAATTGCAAATGAATCAACAGAACAACTCAATTGGAACCATTCAAATTAAACATTTTTGATGGACTGTTAAATAAAATTTTCATTAGGAACTCAATATAGCGGCTAATAAAATAACATTAACTCTGCACAATGAAGTATAGTCAAGTTATTGTAGCCGAAGTGGAAAATAACCAATTTCGTTTAAATCACAATCTAGCAATTCTTTGATACCCGTGAAATTGCCGTAACGAAATAAATGTTAAATAAAACGTAAAATAAAATTATTGTGCCTCCACAAACAAATAATTGGAACGGGAACATACCTACGTAAGCGCCCGCGCCCGCCGCTCGTTTTATGGCTTATTTGGGGGAAAGCTTTATTGAACTTAGCCACGTTGTCTACGCGCCCCGCGAATACAGCCTTTAACTAGAATCAAATAGGATTCCAAATCGGCCACTTTCCGCCGATTGCGTCACCATCGTGCGGCATGAAATGACTTTTTCGTTTGTATTCGCTTTTTATCCACTTAGAGTCATTCTTTTTCCACTCGCTACAATTCACTTTCAGATTTTTGCTAGTGCACGGTGACATTATTATTTTATGGGCCGAATATTATTTCGTTTCAAATTAGGGTATCACGATAAATAGTGGTCGTGGGGAATGTGTGTGCGTTGGAGTGGCGGATTGGCGATCGGGGAGGTTGGAGCGGTATTTGCACCTGCCCTTTGTTCGCCTGGCCGCGTCACGGCGCGCGCGTCGGAGCCGAGGTCGCGTCTCTGTCGCATCACGCGATGCTCACACCAGTGTTACACTGTTTTTACACATTTATTTACATGATAACGTATCTCGGTTGCGCGTGCGATGCGATCTTAACTCACCGCCGATCGCCCCCATTGTACTTTCATAGTTGCAGTTAATTTGAACGGTATCATATTTCTGTACATCTTGGCAACATGGGAAAATTATGCTTTCAAACGCGCCACTAAAACCAAATGACAGCGCCGCCACGAGCGCTAAAGTACAGTTTATGAAGCAGAAAATGGTATCACCTAACATGAAATCGGAGTAAAATCAAGCCTTTAACTGGCGTACAGTAGCCAGAAAGCTGAGTCGCGGAATGATGCAGTAGCGACTATTTGGCAGCGCGGCGGGCCGGCCCGGCGCCTCAGGCGGCGCCCGGCCGCACAGACACCGATGGGGTACGGATTTATGAACCGTCAAATAACTTATCACCAGTTTAATGCAATGAAAACGAGCCTTATTTATGAACCGCACCGATCACTCGAACGTGAACTTGTGTTTTTTGTTCCTAGGGTCGCGTCCTAGTTGCCTCTTATTTATGGATCAAGCGGCGCGTGTGAATAACGTTAATAGTGGGGCCGCCCCCTTTGCTACTGTTTATATTTATTTGGGGTTGGTGTAATGAGTCTATCTGTGCGCTGACTCGCGAACTCTGTGGAGAATTGATTAAAATGTTGTTTAGATTCAGCCTAACGGAAAGAGGGGAGGGATTTGTCACGAAGAGATTTTTTAATATGCATTTCATTTCGTCTAAATTAGCTATTAATATAATAAATAGTGTTTTGGTAAGATTAACACTTGGCGCCTTTGTAAGTTAATTAAAGTAGAACTGATATACGAAGTATTGACGAAGTAACTGCACAATTCAAACCTTATAATAACAAATAATCATTTATAATTAACATAACACTACACCTACCACCTATAATATCACATTAGGTAGGAAGGCAGTATGTTAATTATAAATGCTCTACCACCACCTTGCATTTAGCATTTTAGATGTTGATACCTACAACCTACAAAAGTTCAAAATAGTGGTTCTAAGCTGTTCAAACTTTATTCAGTAATTAAATGAAAACTAAACGCTTGCTAATGAACACTTAAAATGTTGGTTTACTTCACGAAATGACTCATAAAAATTCTGTTTCCATGTGGTCCACAAATATGAGTCTCCAGTATTTTTTACTGATATGCCGCATTTATAGTCTGGTAAAAACTATTTTTTATCATTCTACAAACGCGACTATAAATAAATTAATTACCTATCTTATAACTGAACATGAATCCAGTCGTATCTATGATTAATGTTGTCATTGCACTGCGCCACCGTCGCCCCCGGCTTGTGACAAATTCCTATCCGCAACTCTTTTGTGGGTCTGAGATAAAAATTGGTCGTTTCCCTGACAACGACACTTGGGTTCCCTCTGGCTAACTATGAGTGATGATGGCATCGCCCCCTGCATTAGCTGGGCGCGTGGCGGCGGTAATGATCGGGCCCATGATTGCACACAACACTCCCGGACTCCATAACAACGAGATTACTTAGGATTGCTGCTAAATCTTGTTAAGTTTCGGCTCAGGTTGCCTTTAGGTATCGTTTGAATAGACAAATGTACAGGTGCTTTGAATTCTATACCAGAAAAGTTGTTCTAAATTATACAGTAATCTTTTAGAACAACTTTTCTTTCTGTCTGTTAAAAGTTCTTACTTTTAAATATAAGTAAATAATAAAAAAAATCTTCCTGAAATCTGATATAACCTGTAGATGACTGAACTCTTAACAACACTCGTACATTTAGGAAGGTATTTGGAAAGATGTAACTTTACTAAATACTAACGTGATTTTTATTAAGATTCAAAATTAAATCAATTAAATGTTACAATGTATGTGTATACTGCCAATATACTGCCAATAAAGCCTATAAAGTACATACCAATAACTGCTATTAAGCGCCGATAATAATTATCCTTGCTTTAAAAGCTTGAAAACAACAATTATTCAATTAACCTAAAGAATCAAAGATCATAATATATGCAGATATTCTAATGTCCTACCATAAATCCCGTAGATATAAAGTTGTTACATATGCAGACATAGTGCTTGACTTATTCAGACTACCTACATAGCGTATCTATAAATATTTTTATTCGCGTTTGACATCATGTAACTTCACGATAATTGCTAATGATTGAGACAATAATTACAAGTACGGACAGTCTAAACGGACAAGGTTCTTTTCAAAGAAGTAAAGATAGCTTGTTAAATCTTTCAACATTGAAACATAACCGGTCAGCCTAATTAACTATTATATTAACTATTAATAATAAGTTTTCCCTACTTCTTATTTAATCTAGTTGTTCGCAATATCAGATCGCTATAAAAACTGCTGTATCACTACATAGTATAAAACAAAGTCGCTTTCTATGTCCCTATATCCCTTGTATGCTTAAGTCTTTAAAACTACACTACGGATTTAGATGCGATTTTCAATAGCTCTATCTATTCATAAGGAAGGTTTTTATGTAAAATTCACCCGAGGGCGGGTTAATGATAATGATAAAAATATAATAAATAACACAGGTAGAGATACCTACGTCATACCTAAATCGCAGTTTCTCAACGACAACATTGAATTCTTCTAACCAAATCCTATTAAACTGGCCATAGACAAATATAAATGACAGATTTACTAGCTAACAATTTGCATGTAGTTTTTGTAAGAACACAAAACGGAAAGGTAGTGTTGCGTTTGTACGCAATTTGTAATAAAACGACGGCTACAGAGCTCGCAATGTAATGTCAAAGACTCGCCGCCGCAATAGACAACAGTTTCAGGTAACCATTCTTAATTACAGCGGCCATTTAACGTTGAACTTCATATTTTGCCGACCGTAGCACGAAGCAACACAATTTGTTCGAGCAATGAAACGAACAAATGACCTGCTTAGCTCGAACAGTGCGACCAGCTTAGAACAATAATTAAGCTATTATCTCGGAATAGTTACTATGCTAATGGGAAAATGTTACTTTGTTATTTTTCATTTTCCAGTGGACGATGCCACTGCGTTTACGTTACTTTGCTAGGAGGTCTTTGTTGCATAAAATTGCAATTTGTTGTTGCAACTGATACTTCCTCAAGGAAGCTCGGGTCTTAATTGTTGGGAGATAGTGATGTAGTGCAAGTACTATAACTAACTACGTGGTATCATTGTTTACTCACTGTGCAAAACGGGAAAGTTCACACATTCATTTTAAAAGCACGCACTCAGGTTCTCCTTTGTCACTTTTTTCATTCTGCTAGAGCTTTTTCCCATGTCTAGTGTACGCTGAAGTCATTATAGAAACAAAGATTTTTTTAAGGTCAACACTTTTATGACACAAATTGGTCTACGTAAGAGCTGCAGAAATTTTTTTGTAGTTTACAAAGTTCAAAGTAAGTTAGAAGTTGAATCTACCAATATAATGCATTATTGAAGTGTTCTTATGGTTTTAAAAAACCTACCTCCAGTATAAATTATCGCTACATATCTTACGCAATCACTCGTCTAACAGCACATCAACAACAAAACAATGTTTTCTCAAAACGGGGGACAAATAAGCTTTCCTTTATTCAGTTATCTCACTTCGCACTAGCTCCATATTGTATCGCAATAAGTAAGTCGCAGCTTGCTGGGGTGCAAGTGCGGGGGATCCGATTCTCGCCCAAGGGAATAGTTCACACTTTTAATTTAGTCTCTCCTAATGTATGCGAATAGCTGCGACTGCTCACATCCCTCCCGAACTTACTATCTCGCTCTTAACAACTATCACACGCAAGGGTGCGTAATGCGTATGCCTTAATAGTGCCACCCTCCGCATCCTAACATTATGCAAATGGACCAGTGATACGTCAGCCCGCACACTTGGGACTTTTATTGTAGCTCCAGTTTATTCCCTTTTATTAAGTTAACTTTAATTAAATTCAAGCCGACGTATTTGTTAGCCCGATTGACTGAAAGGTATTAAGCGTAGAGATTTATCTGATTACACACGGGCTCAGTGCGAAGTGCCAGTTTAATTCACTTAATGACGTTTTATTTGAAATTATTAAGTCGTTTAACGATTTATCAAAACTGGTGTTTCGAACTTGTTTTTGTTTTGTACGAGCACTTGTTTGTTAACTTTGTTTACTAAAATTTTGATAGTATTTGTTTTTGAAAACTGAGAATCTATTATAGAATAGAATAAAGAATGAAAGTTTATTTTAGAAGACGTAGAAGATAGTAGCTGTTTTCAAATTTTATTTTGTAAACCAACAAAACTAAACTAGTCTATCAGATTGATTCTAGGATTATTCAATTCAAACAGAATTCCTTTATGAGTGTTTCATTCAGCAAGTAATCCTAGAAACATAAACATGGAGCAAATGTATCCGAAGGAGTAGCGGCGTGTTCGACTGTGTTTATTTATTGTGCCTTGCGATGTTTCAGAGTAACCCTTACGCGCTGAAGGAGGGCAGCGGCGAGATGTCTGCTTGGACGTCGGCAGGCCTGCAGCCCTCCGGCGGGTATTACCCGTACGACCCGACGCTCGCCGCCTACGGGTAAGTCCCTAGGGCACAGGACCAAACGCCCGCGCCACTTTAGATAAAGCCCCGCCGCGCGCGGATTAACATAATACCGCCCTATCGAAACTTATCTCTCTAATAGATTGCAATGCGAAAGGCTCATGTTTGTATTTGGCGACTCGCTTTGACTTTAATAAATTTTATGTTGTGCAAATGTATCCCCTTCCTATGCGGGTGTGTGTAACATCGTGGATTGAGCCACATTTTTTCCGGGTGATAGATTCAAATTGCTTTCTTTGTTTGTGTTTACATTTTGTTTTGTTCTTTCCGAATGGTGTAGATGTAGTATACTTACTGGGACTTTACTGTTAAAGCCATTTTTGTAGATTGTACATATGTATGAGGGGTAAATTCATTGTTTAGACGGGTCTCACTATTCTTTTCTATCGCAAACGTTCACCTTGCATTCTGTCTTCAATCGGTCGTAAAATATATATCATGATAGCACGTCAATCCGGGGTGTTTATTAGACCGTTTATATCGAATTTCGTAAGCAGTCATCGCCAAATCACCTGTCATTATTAACTTGTTAACTATTCATTTTATATCGGGCGGCGAACGGGCCGACACGTAATATGACCCTGCATTTTAGGGCTAACACTCGATGAAAATATTAAGTGTTAATGATCCAGAACGACTCAAAATTATAAATCAAATTTATTATTATTATAATTGTTTGATTTCTAATTCATTTTAATTAACAAGCACTTTGAACACGACACGACTTAAATAAACATTTGCTATCAATATTTGGATTTAATTACTCTTGTAAAAGGTTAACGGCTAACCTTTCGCAAATTGCTAAATTAAAGCGTCGTATACACGTTACATTACACAGCGTTACAAAAAATAACGACGCATAGATAAGCGCGGAGCTGTTATAATGACTTTTTGATAAGTCATTTGGTATCAAGCGTTTAGTTGCAGCTTGCTTGATAAAGGCACACCTAGCCCTATGCCCGCGACGCGTGTCGGCCGCGAGGGACAAATGACCGGGTAACCACTCCCGGTTGTCGGCCGTCCCTTTCCGACGTATATGAGCATGGATGTGTGACAGAGACGAATGACGCCACATCCATTTCGCGCTAGCGCTTGATTAATTCACAGTTTTTCTTTGAAACGCGATCGCTTGTCGCGTCGCGTTGACGTTTTGGGCGAACCGATCAACCTGCCTAAGACACGCCAACTCGTAGACGGTCGAACTGCGGATTGAAGAAATCTCACTCTCATACCTGCGTCTGGTCGCCCGTGCAACTCTTTACTCAAGACCTACAAATTAACATATCATTACAATAACCGATACTTTAATACCAATTAATTCCGTTTACCGTATAATCATGATTCAATTAAGTAATTAAAAGGCGTACATTTACATGCGTTTTTCATTTCACTGAGCTATAAACCTGAGTATAAAATTGTAAACATACTAGATAATGCGTAAGTTAAAATAACATCGGAAAATACTGAAATACCACAGGCGAAAATAGCATCTAACATTTTTCGAGCAACGATCACAATAAGCGTCAAATTGTTCTCTGTATACAAAAATAGTCATCGTAAGAGTGTCATAACAATGCATTATGTGGACGCATCAATTAAATATACGTTTCACGGCGCACTTGAAATTTATCCGTCCATGAATCAAGCTGGAACTGCCCGAAAATAAAAACAAATCATGATACATCAAAGCGAAGTTATGCTGACAATTCGGCTCCACTCGACTTAATATATAGCAGGCGGTGCGTTATAATCTAAAAATAATTAGAGGCGACATTAGTTTTTATGCGTAAAAAAGACGTAGCGATATAACCGTGCGTCGAGACAAGCACGGAAATACTCTGTGATATATCGCGCTCCCAATACTATACACAATTGTTCACTATCCCGCGTATAGGATGTTCCTCTTTCAGGCGACACTCTCCAAACAGAACACGATGTATTAACAGCATCTCACACAAAATAAGCGCAAAAAGCACACCAACGTGTAAGTGCCTACAACACCGGTCCTCCGAGGTGTGTACTACACTCGACTGAATTAATTCACATGAGAATACAATCCCAACGGCCGCCAGTAAAAATCGTTGGATATTCATTATGAAATGAAAAACTTCATAAGGGTTTCATAAAACGTACAGCAATAAGTTAGCTCGGCCAAATAAATGGACATGAAGAGAAACGGGTGCAGTGAAAAGTGTATACGAGTAACAAAACTTGGCCACGATTGTAGGTTCACTTCAGTTAAGCACCGTTGGCTTATTATTTGGAACAGCCTGTAATCTGCCACGCCCGCCGCGCGCCGAAATGAAAAATTACTCGGCTATATTTAACACAAGAGTCGAGCACAGAAAACGTACAAAAATTAGAGAAAAGAGTGGAGGGAGCACTTGTACCGCACCATTGAGATCAAAATACGCAGGAAATTACCGTGCCCCGAGCGAGCGGAGCTCTAAGGGAATTATTTGGTTGCCAACGATTTGGGCTGTTACTTTTTAAATAAACCAAACAAGGAATGCTTGTTAGCGGGCCGAGTGCTCCGAGTGACACTTATATTGTATGTTTGAAGAGGACGCTTTGACGGTTGACATTTTTACATTTATCGACTTGGAAATATTTTTAATGATACAAATGTATTTTCGTTGCAATCTGACAATAGGTTAGGTACATGAAAAAGTAAGCATAAGTTAGAGTATCGAATTTATCAATAACAAAAGACGTATGTGTGACTTATAATAGTTAGGTACACGGCTCATGTAAATAAAAAGGAATAATTAATCATCTCTTTGTTACGTTACGTTATGCTAAATAACAATCCCGCTATCAAAATGGACCCTATCTGGCTTAGGTACACTTGCCGAATTAGAAATAAAACAAAACTGCAGTGTTAGCGGATTATCTACGTGAACTAAAATTAACAGTGCAGTCGCTGCGATTCGGTCGCGTCCAAATCTTGTTATTCTCGCTGTAATCCCGCCGTGTTCCCTAGTTCGGGACACGACAGGTTAACAAGTTGACGATATCGATCCCATCACTGATAACCTAATCAACCGGCGTAATCAGACATTGCGAATCGCAGTTGTGTCTGTTAATCAACTGTACGCGTCAATCATGTACATTAATGTATTTCTCTGTCTGCCATCGGCTTAACTCCGACTTAGCGGGTAACTGTGTTAGCGTAATTACTGACATTAATTAATTTCTGATTAGGAGATGGACGGTATAACTGATTACTCGGATGTACCCACATGTCATTTCGGTTAGCCTAGGTATACCTAGGGATTACTATTAGTAGGCGGGACTGATATTGTAGGATTCTGAATATTTTTGATTAACAAGTTCTTTTTTGCGTGCTTATTAGTGAAACAATTATTAAGCGGTAACCATTCTGTGTAAACAATTGTAAGCTGATGATACTAGTAAAATTTCGTTTTGATGGGTTAAATTGACAATTCTGAAATGCTTACTGGTTCAAAATGTATTAAGCCCACATCCTATGCTACCTACAAAATAAGTACATGCATAACTTTAGAAAAAAAAATTTAATTAATTTTCTTTCTGCATAGCTTGAGATAATTTTAAAATAAACATTCTGAAACGGAATCAAATATGCGTAGTTACTTCATCTGTGATGTTCTCTCCGCGCCATCGTAAATTCCAACTATAATGTGTTTTCTCGATTCATTATAGATAAGATAAACATCTTGTCATAAAAAACGATCAGGGCAATAAAAATCTGTAAAAACCTACAGGTTGAAAGCTGTAGGTTTAAGTATTTTTGTGTTTATTAGGCTAAAATTTTTAAAGTAACTTGTGCCTACTTAAACATAATAGTCTATTAGTTAAAATTGTATAAATTATTATCTAAAATTATACACCATTAGAACGACATACTTAAGTATTGTAGTAACTTAAATGAATATGTAAATAATACGGATTATTCGGTAGCGCTATATAAAACATAATTTAAACATGCATACATACATCAAAATCACGCCTTTTTCCCAGAGGGGTAGGCAGAGATCACTTACAGCGATCCACTTTTCACCTCTGTGGGAAACGTGACGTGACGGGTTGTGGACCACGTCGCCGCCATTCTGCCTTGTGCATAATTTAAAACAAGTCGATAAATCCAATACTCTACTCAAAATGTGGATAACGCTATTATATGTATAATAATATTAATAAGAAAAATTCGGATCTAAGACCACACACAGAAAAATTGTCTTCATTTGATACAAATTCAATACAACCTCAGTGTACGAAACACACAAGTAAACCAGGGGCAAAATAAACACCAATCACAACTAAACCGTCGACTTCACTCCCTCTTCTGTTGGGATTCCTAATTCTAATACAGCCCGGGCCTTGTGGGGGGAACATTACTTATGTACCGTACATAGGTAGGTATGGGGTGGGCACGTGTAGTCCGCAATTCCCCCAAGCGGGCAGATCGTAAACCAACGATACCACTGAATCGAATACTCCGTTCAAATATTAGCAATGGATGTAGGTACTGCCGTTCGCCGCGCACCGAATGACCTACGTGTTTTGAAGTGGTACTGTATGTATGTGTATCTTTTATGTGTTATGTGTTCCGATAAAAAAGAGATTTACAAAAGCATATTAAATAATGATAATAAATCTGATGAGATTCTTTGATCGGAAATGTTTTTGAAAATATATTTTTGTTATATTGTAAATTTTTGGAAACAAATATGGAAATTCTGATATGAGTAGACTGAAAATCGAATTAAAAAAAGGAGACCGGTAAACTTAGCACAAAAAAGATGTGTCTCGGTTTAAGTTAATCCGTAGTACTTGTACTAAAGTACTAACTTAACGATGATCAAGCTTAGTTATGTACGGATATCTACGTGACGATTAATAAAATTAAGAGTTCAATTTAAAAAATATTGCTAATTTTAAATAGATGAGGAAAGAATATTTATGAGGTCAATATTATGTATTCGGAATGCCTAACGCCCACATAAATCTTTCACGTATAAAAAACACTTCTCATAAGTTTTTGCGAAGGTTTGTCGACCTTTAAAACCATTGAACAACAAAATACGAGTACTGTAGAATATTCAAATTAATTCAGATTACGAATCTTCAAAACACAATTTGGACTTAAGGAATTAACGGATTCAGCCTAGTAGTCGAAAACAATGCTGCAATCTCGAATCAGATCTTTTTAAAAAGTTAATGCTACTAAAAAGATGAAAATATTAAATTTTTTACATAAATCTCCGGTGCGGGCATCAGCATAAAACAATAAAGCATCTTAAATAATAAATGCAGGAAACGTCACAGTGAATGAGCCCCGCCGTTCGTTGGGCTCACAAAATTTAAAGCATAAATCTAAACCAAGCATCGGTATTATGTTTTCGTCCCCAAATTAACAAAGATACAAAGCATTTCCGTCCGTGAATGTATTAACATCCAACCCAAGTGCATGTGTTCTCATAGGGCGGGCGACGAGTAAGTGGACTGTCTAAATTAATTAGTGAGCTTTAAGCGGGAAGCGCTCCAGCAGCGGCTGCAGCGCTGAAAAACGATCCCTATCCACTTTAGAAATTCAGCTTTGAAGCGCTTGAATTTTCCTAACCCATACGCTGTCGTCACTAACCGCCGCAGATTTCTAAAGAGCTTATTCGTGTTCCAACTAATGTTTGGTTTCAGACACTCGATTTACGTCTTTGGCACTGTTAATATAATTAAGTTTGAGGGTTTTGATTAGGAATCTATAAAGGTGGATGTGTAAAGATTGAGTGGCGAGTTATTTGCGGAGAGCGGTCGTGTCGGGTTGTTTTCGCGGTTGAGAGCGGCCGCGACTCGTCCGCTCGCGGCACCACATTGATGTCCAGTACGCAAGATGGCGACTCGATCGATTGGTGTCGGTACGCCCACGCTGCCCACGCCTGCGCTGCAACGCCCTGCAATTGCAACCAGATGCAACGGAACGCCCTCTAGAGGAGCAACTATTTGTACTTCGAAACTAATACACAACTTTAACTCTTATTCGGGAAATCTTGAGAAAGCTTTTGTGATTGCTTTACGAGAAATACTTTTTTTATTACATAAGTGTAGCGTTTTAAGATATGTATCAATTTTATTTGATTTACTACTACTAACATTACAACAAAAAACAATGACAGGTGACTTGCGATCGCGTAACAACTTAGTCTAGTCCCTATTAACGATCTCTTAGAAAATACTAGGTTCTCAAGATTACTCTAAAGAGCGCACGAGACGTCTCAATTTGCGTACGTTTCGCCAGCGGGAGCCATTTTTTAACTATTTTCACGCGCGAAACCTATTTATTGGCCCCCTCAGACCGCGCCTTTGTCATGTCGACGAGAAAATCGAAGTCAGGTACGAATGCTGCCTGGGGGAACGGGACGGTTCGCCACAATTACGCTTAGAATGCGGATGCAAATGGGACCGTGGGCCCTAAAAAGTGTATCGAATGTCGC
Organism: Maruca vitrata; assembly: GCA_039566165.1. Classification (NCBI taxonomy): domain Eukaryota; kingdom Metazoa; phylum Arthropoda; class Insecta; order Lepidoptera; family Crambidae; genus Maruca; species Maruca vitrata. The sequence goes on from CM076911.1 coordinate 7,541,854, forward strand.
TCCAGTGCCGCGATAGCTTTATTTTTGCTGCCGTTACGAGAAATCTATTGCCTCAAATAAAACGCCTATCTGCTACGAATTTAAAAGCCAGTTTATTGTTCGCTGTAAACGTTTCGACATAAGATCGTAACCGATGAAAATATGTTGCTACATAGAAAAATCTTACTCGAATTTTCGTTTTTATAGTTCGCGTTTGAATCTCGTTTATATTTCCGATTGATATTCTTTTGATAAGAAAATAATGTAGGTAATTTGGATAGATCACTCTAAAAATGTGGCTCAATCAAAACGTTGTCTTGGCCTAAGCGATTTTTTAACATTAAGGCCGGAAGCGGAATTTACCCATTAGGTATATGTAAGTATAAACATGTTTGTCGACAGATATGGAGCTGGATACGATTTAGCCGCCCGGCGGAAAAACGCGACGCGGGAGTCCACCGCGACGTTGAAGGCGTGGCTCAACGAGCACAAGAAGAACCCTTACCCCACGAAGGGCGAGAAGATCATGCTCGCCATCATCACCAAGATGACGCTGACGCAGGTCTCCACGTGGTTCGCCAACGCGCGCCGCCGCCTCAAGAAGGAGAACAAGATGACGTGGGAGCCCAAGAACAAGACAGATGACGATGATGACACCATGCTCTCCGACGAGGAGAAGGAAAAAGACGAGCAGGACGAGAAAATTAAGACCCACAAAGGTTCGTTAAGTTTGTATTCTGCAGCCTCGCTTAGACCTTCCTTGTTAGCAATATTCAAAGATTTACCTTAGAGAGGTTTTAAAACAATCATTGTTCTGAATATTCCTACTCAATAAAAGGTCTATTTGAGGCTCAAGCCAACATTTGACTGTCGACCGAGTTTCGAAAAATGATAAACTTTTTAAACGAATACATTTGACAGTCAGATGTTGACTAGACATAAATATCGCACATCAACTGTACAAATGAAATATGCCGGTCTATTTTAATGTAATGTTGCTAAGCGAAGTGTCCATTCATCTATTCCGTTGTAACCGAATATGTTATTTAAACTGCACGTGCGAATGAGGATGTATATGCTGTTGTGTCGCTATTTTTCGGTGTGAGCTGTCCGTTTTATTTTCATGTTCGAATTGCGTCAGTGTTGTTAAACGTTTAAAATTGCTTTAATTTTGTCGGTGTATAAATCGCCGAGTGAATTGGCATAACGCGGCTGAGGGCCGGAGGGTGTGCGGGCGCGAAGAGGGCGGGAGGGGGGAGGGCTGGGTCTCAGGCGTGTAACTGTGCGTAACCGCTCCTCGCTCCCGGATTTCCTATTCGTAGTAGTGGGCGGCGCCAGAGCCCAAATTTCATATAACGGTTCTTCCGTTTGCCGGGTACAAGCGGGCGACGCGCGGAGGTCGCGTTCGGCTTGTCAGACGATCTGCCCTACTTCATGTTCTTGCCAAAGGATTTGTCGAGTTCGTGGATCGTTTCTTTTATGAGGATATTCCGTCGGAACGTAAGTAAGTACGGTTTCGGGGATTTATAATGTGTTCCAATTGAATGTGGAACCTTTTTCGCTGCGGTCTTTGTCATCGGTGTTCGTTTAGCGTTTCAGTGTTGTTTCGCCTAATCGATGGATGGCTGCAAAGGGTTCTAAGTGGAATAATAAAATGCAGGAGCGGAGCGTGTGACTGTTGAAGAGCAGTGGCAGCGAGCCGCTAATGTTAGCTTCGGTTGTCAGCGGCATAAATTATAAGTGGGTATTGTTGCATCAAGGATGTTGTATGGAGGAGTGTTTTCATAGGGATCTTCATGGTCTAATGGAGTGGGGTGGGGGCGTCACGGCTAACGCCCGCCATACGTCGCCTAATGAAGCCGACTATTGTTGGACAGAAGTATACTTAATTCGCGATGTGAATGCCGTCGCGGTTGCCGCCAACGACACTTAGGGGTCATAAAATAGCGATAATAAAAGAAGTGTCGCGCGGGATGATGTTTGGGGTGGTCTGCAGAATTATTAAAAACATTGTTAGTTACCAACATAGGATTTCCTTTATGGAAGTTGTTTTTTAAAAGTGCTATTAAATTAATTGACTCTGTTCTTGTACTTATATCAATCAGTGATTGATAGTTGAAGCCTTGAAATAATTTTTTAAGATTCTATTAAGTATTCCATAGAAAAGATTAGTGCACATTCCTGAAATAGGAAATATCCTAAATAATACAGTATTTATTGGGGTCCTAAAATGTTCTACGCCAAATAGAAAATTAAAAAAAGAAATGATTTTGCAATACATGATAGAAGTCATATCCCAAAATTCCATAAATATCTAGCAATAACCTAGAACATCTGTTATACCTACCTTACCTTTGAAATCCCATCATCCTTGACCATGTCCTAAAGTGAGAAGATTCTCCATAGACGTCTATTCTGGATAATGGAAATAAAGGTGGAATTCGCAGCATACAAATACCTGAACAACACGAAGGTAGACTTGAAGAACATTTATTGTATACTAAAAAAAAAAATATTATCGCCGGATGAAACTTTTTAAAACAGAAATAATCATACCTTGTCGCTTTTTAAGTACCAAGTTATCAAGTACAGGACATCAAAAAAGCAACTTTCCAGTTTCAACAGCGCTTTTGAAATCACGTTCCATGGAAATGAACATCTTGATTTTAGAGACATCAAAGTGGCAAGTTTGGAGATTCCTTTGTTATTGGTGTAAATAAAAAAAAAGCCAGCATCCCCATAGGGCTGCTATACCAGGGGTGCAGGGTCTGTCGCCATCCCCTGGCACGCGCCCCGCTGCGACCGCGCATAGAGCTAAGTGCTTCTCAACATTTCTGCCAAATGCTACATTAAAAACGCACTACGCATTCGACATGCCTCGCCGTAGGGCTGCGACGACGATGCACTTACTAACGAGTACGGAAAACACAATTAAAAAAAAAAAGCTTAAAAGCATCCAGGCATGACAATTTAAGAAAAATACTGTTTTAAAAAAAGAATTGACAGTTTAAATAGTTCTTGAATTCAGAACTTTTTTCGGGTTTTGAATTTGGAACCTGATCAGCAAATCAGCCCTCAAATATTTCTTCATCTATTCAGTACTCGGTTGTTAGTCTGGTAGGCTTTCACTTGTTTCTTTTAGTACTTAGCCCCGGTAGATATTTATCTATTAACACGTTTTGGAATTTAGCCAATCGTATAACAAAAGTGCATTCAGTTTAATCATCTGTTGAAGTACAAAAATAATAAAAATCGATATAAAATTACGCTAAAAATACAACTGAACTACTTAATTACAAAAATGCTGTACATTAGTTGTTTATTGGAGCCAATTAACATCTCATCTATTCTCAATTCACTTTGCTGGAAAGGTAATTTGCTATTTTAGAATTCCGATTATATTTGTTATTTTAAAGTACTATTCCACAATTGAAGAGGTATTATAATTATAGAAGAGACCTTAACTATTTATAGCCAATGATATTAAAATATTATTCCCACGTGAAAATAGATTTAATCTAAAACAAAACACAATTTGCTCTCATTTTATAAAAAACAGAATTCCTACATGTTTTAATGCTATGTAAGTTAATTCTCACATAAAATGTTTGAAACATAACGTGCACAGAAAAACGTCATAAAACCGGATAAAGTACCTAATTGGAACAAACGCTGTAAGTTTTGCCATGAAACTTGATACCTAAAGTTTAATTAACAAACGACCTATCTAAAAGCATCGTTATACTATATAAAATACGCTATAACTTATAGTTTCAATATTAAAAGACATTAAGTGCAGGCGAACGACAAAAGCTCCCACCGAACGAAATCCCTAATCCTCAACAAACAAACCATAACGTTTCTGTTAACATGCATTACCATTTTCCTAAAACGTCAATGAACACGACGTGTAATATATCATTTTAAGTCACGGCAAACACGGTCAATATAAAAGCTTTCACACGCGATCCCTAGACCGTCGTCGGCAAACAAACATCCAGAAACTATCCCGCGCTAAGCTACTCATGAATAAAAGCTTCATTTTGTGACCCCCGCCAATAAATGTTAATTTTTGTCGCGAGCACGCGCATTGCAAACAAAATATTAATCCGACGCGCGCTAATGGAAAATGAGTAGAAGTAACACAAACAAGTGAATGTCGGGGCGGCCGAGATGTAATCAATTGCAGTGACCTCGGGAGTGCAGGGGGGTATCGTGCACTCGCCACTCGACTTGGGACGAGATACGCGGATTTGGTGAAAACAGTTTTAATTATTTCCATTTGTTCAATTTCAATGTAACGAAAGCTTCAATTTTAATTAATTTTGATATGTTAATGTTTTTAATTGAAAGGTTGAGGCAAATACGAAACGTTTTCATGATGTGATGAATGAAAAATAAAGCTCTAGTATTTGTTTCCTTATAAAAAACAATACAATTTTCGTAATAAAATTGTTAATTTTTTACCAAAAGTACAATAAATAACTGAATTGCGAATAACTCTAGTAGGTAAGTAAAAAAAGTCTACATCACCACCCAACAATCGAATCAATCGCAATCCTCGATCATATCGCATGAAGTAAGCAAACTCCGACGACCGTAGAGATAATCTCGACGAGCTTTCGATAGAGTCGTGTCGATCGCCCCCCAATAGGCCTCGTAGCGCCTGGGAACTGGCGGCGCCGCAGACGCGTTTTTATTGCACCCCAGCGCCCCCGGTGACTAAAGGGGAAAACCACTCGAATCGTCGAGTGCACCGAGCGATTTCCACGCATCGAGTCCATGCGAAAACAGAATCGACGTTAATTTATAATTGCGATTGTAAATCATCCGCTCTCGTCTGCCGGTGTCGGCGCTTCTTCGGCGGTGGCGGCATTTTTTTTTCTCCTTTTCGAACGGAACATTTCCTTTCGCCTGTTATTGTTAAGATCGGCGCATTAAATTAGTGAATAAAATAAAATAAAATAATAATAGGCCATCAATCACAGGGAAAACGGAACAATGGACAATTTTATTTCGATTCTGTTTTCTAGAGATATAAATCGGGTTTTGGTAGTAAAACGCGTTAGTTTATTGATTTATTTACTTTTTATTAAAACGTAATCACTCCACCTTAAAAACATGGACAATTTCTATCGAATTAAAGCTGTAGATTGAGAAGTACAGGAAGGTGCATAAAACTTTTAGTTCATATTAATATTAAACCATTTAAACATACGCTACTACTTAGTTAAACTTATAAACGAATTATTAATACAAACGTACATAGTTCAGTTAGTTAGTTTTTTTCAGGTGGGAGACATTTTGTCGACCGGTTGCTGTTACCACCATACAGTTGTGTAAAACCCGCCAAGTGACTCTGACCTCTCTTGGTCAGGTCGCGTTCCGGGATCAGCACTGTACGAACCGGAGCCAGGGGGGACCATTGTTGCGGCAAGCGCCGGACCAGTGGAGTCTTAGCGGCGGTATTGTGCGGGCGGAGCGGGTCAGCCCGCCGGCCAGGGAGACCCTTAGAAACGGGGGCCCTTCCGTCCGGCGGACTGGCCAACTCCGACCCGCACAGCTCAATACCAATGCGAGACTCCACGCCTTGTCTCGTTGTTGCCGCAGCAGTGGTCTCCTTTTTCACGGCTTTCAGGGTGAGTGCGACAGGCTCAATATGGTCTATTGTGCCTGTCGACCTCATATTTGGATCTCACTACCGCTTACCATCAGGTGGAGTGAGGTCATCTTGTTAGCCTCAATATAAAAAAAAAAAAAAAAAAAAATGTTCAACCAAACTAATTCCGTTCACCTAATTGAAAACAAGAATATCGCGTGTCCCGAGCCAAAATCTGAATACAATTTCTAAGCTCGCTCATAACAAACAAAATGAAATAAACAATTACCCAGACAATTTGCAAAATTAACCCAACGAATATATTAAATGCGTTGCCAAAATAAAACATTACGGAATCGCCCAATTCACGCTTATCTCCGTCGTTGTGGGCCTTTATTAGATTAATACAATGAAAATTAAAACAATTTGCCGGATAAATATCTTCGCGCGGAGTATCAGTGGCGTCCCTATTTATCCCTTAGTGGAGGGTAACACGGATAACCCCTCTTAAAAGCTAGGAGCAGTCAGCATTAAATGGAATAAAGAGAATAAAGTCGAGCGGTCGCGCCTCCCCTGCGTCTGAATTTCATTAGTGGCCCTAACCCGCCCGCGCCCCCAAACCCACTTTACAACGGAAAATGGCATTATGATAATACTTAGAGCCTTATAAAATTTCACTGAATAAACATTTCTGTGTAATTGAACAAAAACACATTTTTAAAACCGCACTATGTACTAGATACATCATCCAAATCGCTTTATAGAAACCGGCCGTTTGTAATCAATTACGCTCTCGTGATAACGCTCGCCGACGACTGACAAGTGGCGTGCTTTTTTCATACGGGCACCTACGAAAACGTCCGTTTGAAGCTAAAAAGGAAAAAATAAAGGCATACCGAAACGTAAAGCGGACAAAATAGAAGAAAAGACGAAAAGCGAGGTTGACCATTAATTGTGTCGCCGGGCACATTCCGCGCGGAGCCGGGCCGCGGGGTGCGGCGGAAAATGCGAAATAAATGCGCAGCTTAAATACGAAAGGGATCGACGAGCGGCCCGCGGCGGGGGAGTCGCGCCCCAAAGTGGTATTTTCACTTCGCTAATCGGATAACCACTTAACGAATGGGTCACTGCACGCCAAACGTATTTTCACACGACTTCTATTTAGGGAGCCGATGATTTCGCTTCTTACAAGCTAAAACTTACGGCCGCCCCGTAACGGTCACGTCGGCCATTCAATCCGCGTATCGATCCTTTTTTAAGCTCTTTTTATTGTTGTTACATTCGCTACGGAGGCTATTGCGTCTAATCTGATTGCGATTACGCGTGCTAGCGCGTTTATTGCTGATCGGACATAAGTATGATAGATGAAACTGATCTTTACAGATGAGGAGAGGAAGGGCGACGAGATGCTGCAAGGGATGCACCACCAGCTGCTGGGGTACGGGATCAAGGAGGAGGCGAAGCGGGGCGGGTCGGACTGCGGCGTGCCGATCCCGGCGTCGAAGCCGAAGATCTGGTCGCTGGCGGACACGGCGGCGTGCAAGACGCCCCCGCCGGCCGCGCAGCCGTGGCCGCAGCACGCGTACGGCGAGCGCGCGCCGCCCGCCGACGCGCCCAACGGGTTCGCGCTGCCCGCCACCGCCGCCGCCAGCCCGGCCAGCGGCTCGTACGCGCGCTACGGCGGCTTCCCCGCCGGCCAGTACGGCCACCCGTGCGTGCACCCCGCCGCCTTCCCCGACGTGCAGACCGACACGCCGCCGCAGACGCCGCCCAACATGAAGGTGCCGAGCGTCGCCAACCCGCTGGGCAGCGGCGGCGGCGCCGGCTACTGCTTCCCGCGCCACCAGCAGTCGCCGCAGCGCGACGCCTACCACAACCCGCACCACGCCAGCGGCCACCAGCCCAACCAGCCCCATCACAACGAGGGCTCTGCCGCCTTCAAGCCCTTCTATAAAAGGTTACTATCACATTCATCATCTTTAATTCCCGATATAGGCCCACCGATCTCACGCACTTGAAATAAGGTGGAGAAATCGAAAATTCGCGCTCGACACCACGTGAAAAGAGTGAATGTTTCCCATTCCAGCTCGCAACACCCCAACGGTTTCGTGCCGGCCTGAAGGCGGACGCGCACCACTAACGGTGAGTTACCGATTGATTCAAATTGTCGAGTTTGAGAATCGCGGAGTAAAGTGCGCATGTAAATGAGAGACGCGCTCGTAAATGGATGATTGTAGTAAAGATATCGAGAAAGCCATAAACAGAGTTGCGGTTTAGTAGCGGAGTCTCGCGCCGGGGTGTCATGTCGGTAATTGAAAACAATGGAGTTGAGTCGAGGCGGAAGGGCGCGCGACGCGAGGGCGGCGAGATTGCAATCTTGCATCATTTGTCAGTGTCACGAGGACGCGCTCCGCACGCCTACGTACACCGCTGACCTGCCCAAATTAGCTCTCTTCACTCCACTACCAACATGATACTCGAAAACGGAATGGGGAAAAACAAAACACATACCAAAACAAAAAACAATCATCAATGATTCAAACTCGCGTAAGTATATTCAAATGAATGAGCAGATAAAGAGTGAAATAAATTAAGAGTTTTAGCTTAGTTTGAATATTCATAGTTTAGAAATAACTTAATTAGCAAAACCGTCTTACATTATTGTAATCAATTGCATACATATTAATAGAATGAATGAGGCTGTTTTTAAGCTGCCGATATTTTTAGACCTAAGAGCCATGTGAACGAACAAAGCTATGTGTTTCCCTTGGTCCCTGTGTCGCATTTTTCTAAGAGTCGTCAAACATTTTCTGAGAAGAGGCTGCGGCATCCGCGTCTCATTACAATAAATCGCGTAGTCGACGCTGCCGCACAGAACGGCATCGCAAAGAATTTTGTTTTAGTCAAACGCTCACAAATTCACTTCTATAACCTTTTGTATTATTTTCTTTTTCACGCCTTTTTGTCCCTCGAATTCCTTGACGCGAAAATAACTTCTTATCGCGGCATTCCTTTAAAGTAGCCCCAAAAAGAACGGTTCGAAATCGTCAGTTTTTTGTTTCGCCTTAAATAACGTCCCAGTATCGTTTTAACTTATTATTTGCGAAATGATATCGCCGCTAAATCGCAGGGTGATCCCATTAAATACTTAGTTATTTGATAGCTCGCGTTTGGTATATTATTTGGATCGTAACAATTTTGATGTAGGTGCTGAATGGAAAATAGCTGTTGATAACGGCTGGTGGTTGAGTTAACGAGTTTTGTAATCTTGTCTTGTGGTTAATTTGAATATTGTGACAGAAGTTAGACAAAAAACGTGAAGTGTAGAGTGCACAATGAGTAGTATTGTTTACGAGGCCGGGGCGCGCGCCGCGAGCGTGCGTGGGCACGGAATCTCAATGGATCCTCTTCATTCACAACACTACCTCCACATTAAAGCCGCTTTACTTTTTTTCGACGCCATAATCTTCCCTCTTATCTTTTGATCCTCACTCGGGTCCTTCTCTGTTTCATTCAGTCGCATCTCGCCCGGACAACCTGTTTCACTTTTTTTTTCATTGACGCCGTACAAACTTTAGATGACCGCGGCCGAGGTCGAATTTTTATTTCTTTCACATTTCGGTTTTCCGGTCCGGACGATTCGTTAATAAATTCTCAGATAATGAGACTGAACGTTTCGTCACCTCATCTCGATTGGTTTAGATTTTTTCTTTTTTGGTTTGTATGTGTGAACGCGGCGGCGGGCTCGCACCGGCGACACCGCGATAGAATCGAAACAGCTATTGGAATGAACCTTCTTTTTTATTAATTTAAATACCGCTATTCTTTTTACAAGGGGACACTTATTGTTAAAAAAGTGAGGAATATTGTTTTTATTTTGTTTTGGAGTTAGGAAAAGGATGTATTTGCATTGGTGGGCAAATGATGTTTGGAGTTGAGGGTTAACTACTGAACTATCCCCTTACAATAAAATGTACAACTATCCTTAGCCCAGTATTTTTTACATTACTTTTAAGGTTGGGTATTTATCTACATATCACGTAGTTTTTATTAAAATATTGTCATTAGCTCATACCAAAATTACATCACAAAATGAGTCATATATGACTCCTGAACTTATCCCTAAAGTTCATCGTGAGTCGTATGTGATTCATGGGACAGTTAAGTTAAACATAGTTCTGCTTTTGTTCCAGGTAAAGCAAGTGAAACCTGCGTCGCTGCTCCGGCGCTCCGCTAGGGACGGCCCCCCTACACAGTGGCACAGTGTTTCAGTAGTATGACCCGCAATGCAACATTATTAATTAGGGACATAGAACTATGGCTGATTACGACTACAATACGTAGGCCCTCTGTAAAATTATCATTTGATTTGGACATACATTTATTTGTATAACGCATAGTGTAATTTCTACTTCGTAAACTTTAATGCACAGATTAATGTTATGTATGAAAAATTACTTAAATTTTCTGTTTGATGTGACTTAGGTCGACGGTGTCCTTACTTAATCGAATGAATCATTGTATAAAATCAATATTGCTCAGTATTTTTATAGATTTAAGAAGTTTACTGAAATAATATCCAAATTATTTATAGAAACACAAAATGCGCAATTACCTATATGTAAAATTAAATTAACCACTATTGGTTTTAGTGAATTATTGTACATTATATTGAATTCCCCAACCGGAATTTACGACTTAAGATTATGAAGATTTGTACTTTCCTAAGTTCTTCCATTGTAACTTGATTATAATATTTTGGAGCAATAAGTTATTGATTAGTTCAGGTGCCAGACTTTACTTTCTAGTTTTAAGTGAATTGTACATTTAGTGAAAGGGAAGCTTAGTTTGGTTTCGAAGCTTAATGTAAACAATGAATTTAATTTTGTTAAACTTAATGGAATATCGATTTGCAATCGTCGATTTGGTTATTGTTGTTGTCCTTGTATATAAAATGTTTTGTAGATTTTCTACTTTTAGTTTCTCAACAAGTGTACAAAGTAATTAGTATGGTTTCACAACATTCGATGTCATTCATGAACACATCGAAATAAATTTTATAAATATTGTTTAAAAGTATTATTAGAATACACTGTACATAAATATATTCTGAATATTTTATTTTAAAATTGGTCGTAGTCTCTTAACAGAAACGGGGATTTTTAATACTAGGATTTTTATTTGTTTGATGTTGGATTTTAGTCATGTGGGTTAAGTATTAGGCACATTTATGAAGATGCTATTGGACGAAGTGAGTTTGAAGAGCAATTCATGAGTTTTCTGTGGTAGAACTATTTGAGGCCATATTCGTACTAGATATGAAGGATAAGAGAACACATCATGTACAGTACCGTACTTCATAGTAGCCTGGCACCGATCAGAGGTCTCAAGGCAATAACTGAGCATAGATTTGGACTTGTCACACATCGACAAATCGGTGGGAATTTTATAACACAAGGGTTTGCACACATCGATTAATTACTAAATTAATACATAGCATTTTACAACAACGATCCGTCTTGAATATAGTTGCGATACAAATCCCACAGCAATACTTAGTTCGTTATACTTCATAAGCCCGCAACGGTCACAAAACTGAACTGTTATCACTCCACGGTTTGGAAGCTTCTTAAAAATATTATGTAGACATCAATCTCAATCGGAACGCAATATAAATTAAAATTCAATGTGACCAAATCGAATACATTCGCTTAATATTAAATGTTCTATATAGATATTTATAGAATATATACCTATTAATGATTATTATTATGAGTAAAATTATGTAACGATTGTAATTAAATCTTTATTTCAACAGAGTAAGTTTTATTTCAATACCTTTTCTGTATTAAATGCTAAGAGTGTGTTATTTATTGGCAACAAAGTTATCCCTGTATCCTTCATCCTACGTCATGGCATTAGAAAATGAGCCCAATCCATTCCATAGTCCCAATAAGTAATTAAAAAGAGTTCCTTAACGTTTACCGCAACCTCGTTAATTAAAGATTAACGTTTTTAAGTAACAACAAGAGAATCAGTTTAACCAAGTAGCAGTTCAATCCTGAAGAATGTGCAAACAAAATGGGAAAAAAGTCGATAATGAGACGGTAAAAGTCGCCAGTTACTTTAGGAGGGTCCCGCCCTCTACCTCTTAACTCTTAAACAATGCTTAAAGGGTAATAAAAGGACTGTGTTTTTTTCAACTTTTGGAGTGGTTCAAAAATTATGGGGTTCTTTTCGAGAGTATATTAAGTTACCTTAATTAAAAGTAAGCGTAATTTATAGCTAAATACTCCTTTAAAATGATGGTTACGAACTGGGTAACAAGAGACTAGAAGGATTTTTATGGGAAATCGTAGTAGCGCAGTAAATATTATTATCTACCTGAAGGGTTGAAAACAAATTCCATCTAAAAACAGTAGAACCTAGACGGATAGAGCCTTGTAATGACCTAATTGAGTACCCATGTCACGATCTACCTGTACTCCTGAAGCTATTAATCATCGAAGCAGCAAAACTGCAGTGTAAGAATTGCAGTGTAAGAATATTGGTGTCATAATATTGATGAATGTTCATAAGTAACTATGACTGTCAAAATAACTATCATAGTTATGTTTCATTTACCTCTAAGAATGATAAAAGGTATTTAACACCACATTAGGTATGCAATCACTATCGTTAAACATATAAAACCTTTAGGTTAGCGGTACCTGTAACTTAGAAAGGTATTATATTATCTATGTAGACCAAATGATAAATAACACACATAGAGTTGTAACATTCATGATATTAATAAATGTAGTCACTTCATATGACAAACAAAACATACTTAACGATTGCTTTACTTAATCAAATCAGTGACTACGCCAATTGAATCCGCAATAAAACCGCCAGAGCTCATAAAATGGTCATAAACATTGACAACACAAATAGCAGCTAATAATCTACGGCCCCAATCAAACTGCGGGCGTGCAATTCAAATATATTTTATTGGTACCTTTATACGGAGAGCAGAAAGCATTGTAGATGATTGGCGCTATAAAACTGTTTGCTGGAGTCACCGTGTCTAATTAACTTAGCTCTGTAGATGGAATCACACTCAGCCGATGCGCAATAAAAGATTTCATCAACAATCCACCTAAAAGCTTTGGCTTATTAATTAATGACCACGCTAAAAGCTTCAGATGCCCTAAATACTGACACCGTAGATAATTTCATTGAACTATTTAGTTTCAGAACTATTCGTCGTTTAAGCATTTCTGCATGGCCAGGAAACAGTTTTTCACCGTGTTACGAGTTTCCGACGCGCAGCAACAGATGGCATACCTGGTTGCAACTCAACGGTAGCATTTTTACGGGCATTTTATTGATTTTGTGAAACGTTTAAGAATACAATTCCGAGGTTTTGAATAAATAATACAAACTACTATTTGTAAAATGATATCACAATATATTTACAAACATTATATACAAACACATTAAATATTTATTCACGAATATATTTTTAAAAAACCTTTAATTTCGTTTGCCTCTTTATGGAACTGGATTCAGTCATTGTAAAATTTGGTATAAACAAGGGTATCTAATAATGTTTACTGTCCACTAAGGTAAACATTATTAAATACCAACCAAAATACTTACATGCAACATCTTACATCCTTTTCTACTTACAATAGTATTAAGTGCTATTAGTAAACGATTCATCAGTGAACATTAATCATTAAGCATTCTATAAGCATTTGAAAAAATATCAAGTAAAATATTCAAAGCATTTCGTTGTCCAAACATTGCCACGGTAACATTTCGTGAAATTAGGCCCAGTAGAACGACCGCGTCACTGGTCCGAACTCCCGTATCGACCCTTTTGAATCCATTTCTCATACAAGCGTTCAACTTGCATAAATATTTTAGTCGCGTCGGCCTGAGACCTGACTGCCCAGCTCAGTGCGATGAGGCCGCCCAAATTGTGGCCCGAACTTCAAATCTTTGAAGAGTCCTCACTGCAATTCAAATAAATATTTAGATTCCCAACGTCCCTTACCGCCGATGTTATTCCGCTATTGTTCCCGGGGAATGGCCCTTATTGCGAATGCGCTCGATGTTTTTTTTTTCAGCTTGTAAAATTTATTAGGTTTACAAGGCAAATGGAATTAGTGGGCAGTCGAAAATAAAAATGTGCGCGCAACCTCTCATTGTGGTTTAGGAGTATTTGAATTTCATCGTGTGATTCGAAATTAAGCGTTTGTTTTATTTGTCACACTTCTTTGTTAAAATTTAATGTAATGTTATTTAACTAGGCTATTTGTATTACATACATTAATATCGTATTATCTGTATATGTTACTACTTTGGTTGCTTATATTTAGCTAATTTAGTATGAATTTATTTATTATGCCTAATTACTATTATCATCATTAATAACAAAGCACAATACGTAGTGTGACTAAAACATTCTAGTTCATACTAAATTATAGTACATACATACATTAGTACATACTAAAGCGTACTAACTTACCTACAAAGTATATCATCAAGTACCCAGAAACATTATTACCTTTAACGTAGCTCCATTCATCAAATTATTGTCCATGTCCTCGGGATTATTGAGACGGACGCAAGCGCCTGGCGATCTAGGAGTTAGAATGACATTGACGGGATAGCTTTCGTTAGTTCCCCCGTTGTCAAGGGGGGCTATGTCGCCGATATACCTATGGATTCACCAAAGCCGTTTGGCATAATGCTTCCATAATGTTCACGAGCAACTAAGACCTGAGTGTACAACATTTTCATTTTAATTCCTAATCATCAAACACATAAACCTCTCTCGAGAGAAACTCGACGACTTCGTAATCTTGCCAAAGATCATTCCCTCATTAAACGTGCACTTAAGTAGTACTTAGGAATCAGTGCCGACGATAATGACCTCAGTGAGAAAACAAAATAAAGATAATTTAGCTACGTACAACACAGGTGTAGTTAATGTGGCTATGTCAAGTCCACCTGCGCGCCTTGGGTGTCGAACCTAATCACTTCAGATTTTTGTTAGGACGGGCAAATTTATTCATACCCTCGCATTTATCACCGCGGGCCTCTCGGGTAGTTTTTCACATGTATGAGGAAATTGCCGACGCGAAATTCTATCACACTTCCTGGGGAGGGCGGACCGTTAGAAATACGTGCACCTTGCCTAAACCGATAAATCAAACTATTGCGTAATCGCCGCTGTATGCATGGCGATCACCCGGACCTCTCTTGTTTTATTTATTCGAACCCAAAACTGATTTTTATGCTTTATGAGCCCGGAAAGCTGCTTAGCGGCCATTTGTTAACGGGTCAACGAACCCAACCATTTCACGTCCAACTTCGATACGATCGATTCATTACAATAAATCTAACTTAATCGTCCTATCGCCAATTTGTTTACACTCGCCGTACAACAGATTATACGTGAATATGACATAAAAGTCACGCGATATATCATGGTGAGTTTGGAGTGTATAATTATTAATTGTGACATTAGTGTGCAAGTTGATGTTATTAAGTAAAAGTCATCAATAAATCTCTATGACTTCGATAAATAGGTTCGGCCGGTGGTTCGCAGCGATTGTGGCTACCAGATGTGTAAAGGGTCGTATCTGGACACCGATCGCCCTCGGAGATGTGATCGTCCACATTCCACTCGGACTGCCAGCTCCTGAGATAACTGAAAACATTACTAACAATAATTTATTTGAAGCAATTCGTCCACACCAGACATAGGACGCCGCCCGTGCGTTTTGATGTAATCACAATTGTATCTGAGGTACAATACAAATGACACGAACAGTAGAACTCGATTTATTGTTTAATATGACTAACTTAAAATTTCAGAGACTCACTAACATAATAGTTCTAAAATTTTATTTACGTTTAAAGGGAGAAGTAGCTCAGCATTTTATTTATCCGTCTCTTACCACTCTACATATGGACTTATTTGTTTTTTTTGGTGAGACTATTTCTAAAATTTGCAATCTTATCGATCTTATTTGCTGATTGGAATATTCAAATGAATTGGTAAACGCACAGATAGAGATTTACCTCATTAATATTTCTAGAGGAGAGATGCGAGAGTTGGGCATACTTCCATGACTCGGAGTCGCATAATCCGCAAAATCAATGAGAGATTCCTGCACGACTGACGAGGGCTCAGGATTACAAGAGTTTGAACTCATCAATATGAATTTCCACCTTCAGCTGAGATTATTTCGAGTTCAATAAAGACTTAAACAACTTCACCGGTACGAATTCCTTGAACCGGATGCTAATTTAACATCGTTTATCTAAAAGCATATTTATTTGATGAGTGTTAATTAAAAAAGATTTGCAATATTAAGTGTTTTTAGAACAAGATACAAATAGAAATCTCACTCTTCATTTGTCAGTGTAAGCTTTTATGTTAATTGGCTAATTTATTATATTTACATTATTTAACGGTGTTTCGGTGTTAAGTAAATCTTAATAACTGCGTTGCATTCCAAAAACATAAGAACAACAACACACCTTAATAAAAGCAAAGATAATGAAAATACATCAAGCAAATTGAATTAACAAAACAAAACGTTACTGATATTATAATTGCGTTTAAGCGATCGCATTTAGTTTTAAAACTGAAAAGTCCGTTTGATTTAACCCTCCCATTAACGAAAGCGGACAAGATGATATAAAACAACATAAATCGGTTCCCGCCGCGTGAACCGCGGACTGCTTCACTCATGCTCTGAGCATACTTTATTGCGCTCATCGGGGCAGGCAAGCCGACTGCCAATGAGTTACGGTGTTACGTAGCTGTCAATTTTGCGGTATAAAATTCCTCTCCGGACACGACAAAGGCAGCTGTCATCGTGTTGGTGAGGGTCACGCCGTCCCCTGAGGCTAAGCTCCGCCGCTGCCTCGGAGACACGCACGCCCGTCCTATACTCGACTAATCCGCACCTACTCTCCACATAAAACCCATCTAATTGATAATAAAAGCAGGAATTCAGAAGCATGCGGTTACAACACTCGGTGTAGGTTCTAATTGATTTTTACAGTCTCTCTAATACAATTCGACTTTATGGGTTAATCGGTTCTAATGCTATTTGATGCTAATTTCTTGCAGGCTACGGTGATAAATTTGATGTATCTAAGATAAGGTTGTCGCAAAAGCATTGTTGGAACCCTACAGTTTCAATCCAGATTGCCATCAACAGTGTAATACCTGCGGATTTCGCTAACAATAGTAAAGTAATTTTTGGTAGGTAAATGATAGCTGATAACAGCGGTAAGTAAGAACGCGAGACATCTCTTGGATATAGAAAAACTCGACGCTATGTCCAAAAGAACGACATTAGGAGAATTCCAACTCTTATTTTATTTGGTTCTCATCTCAATAATTTCTGACAATATTTTTGAGAAACGTCTTATTTTCTAGTGAATAAGAATTTGTTGGGACTTCTTGAACGTGTACAACATAATGTTATTATAATTTATGTCATACTAAGCAGGTGAAGATATACGGGCGACTCATTCATTTTATTAAACATGTTTGCTAAGTCGATTTTGTTATTTTTTTGTCGCTCGGCAGCGGGCATCTATCACGCAGCGAGCGGGCGCTTTCTCGCGTAGCTCTTTATTATATCGAATGATTTCCGGACAGTGCCGAGTTGCGCCTTGCCCTGTGCCAACAATTCTTACACTTGGGTAGCTTTTGGTCTCTCGTGGGACATGTTGAGTGCTTCTAAATGCTGTAAGTGCTCTAATGCGGCAATCCATTTTCAAAATGCTTATTAAAACTTCTTTTTCATTACGGCAATCAGTAGACCGCTAGAATTGACGCATTTGATGGGAATCAAATAAATATCAATAATTTTTTCACCGGATCAGGTTTGGAATAAACCCAATGTATTCTTTTTACGTTAACTAAATTAAATAAACAATTGAAGATTCTCAATCTGTCATAAAACCTAACAAACTATACAGTTAGTTATGGCATACAATATCTTACCAAAAATGTAACCTTTGGTTTGGATGGTGTGGTAACATTTTGCGAATCCACCTCAAACCGTGCTTAGCAATTATGACCGGAATTTGGACCTTATATTAAGACAATAAGGGTGTTTAAATTTACAGGGGGGTAAACCGTGTTGCCCTTGACTCCTCGATGCCACTATACAACATAATACGCTAAAACACGATATGAACATTCTTAGAACAGATCATGCGATATCATAAGTGTTTTGTTAAGTGAACCCAAATTTTGCCAATGTTGTTTCTCTTGAATAATGGGTCTGGTACAAGGAAAAGCATTCCTTTTCTCTTATTATGAGACTTACATGAAACATTTTATTTGGTTATTGTTTATTAGTGGTGTGTTATTTAGCCAGTAGATAGGTATTTGGTTATAGTTTCGTCCTTTTATATCCTTACTTCCTAACCTTACTTATAAAAACATACTTAGCACTAAAAAGTACAATTGTATCCTTGTTTATAATTCGTGGAAGTTAAATGAATTGTTTAGAATATACACTCTTTTTATGTAGTAACTTGTGTTTCTAACCATGTTTTTATAGTTAATTAGCCGTCTCTAAAGTGCGGTTAGCAGATTTCTAACCGAACACATCGGAAACTACCTAAAAGGAATGCGCACAGGCGGCCACTCAGTCTCAAATTCCACAAATCGCTACTCGATCCATACAGTGCTTTAACTAATAGCATCGGTATTTTCTATAACATAATATCTAATTGGAATCGAGACCAATAAATTTGAATCTAAAAGGGTCTTCTCGAATAGCATCGAACAAAATGGTAAAGACGTCATCTTTTTGTTACTAAGATAAACATTTGCGCAAAACGCTATAACAATATCGGAGCCATCCATTATGCGATGTCGTCGGCAGGATGGCCACCACTCGCAGCACTTTGTATTAAGTCAACAAATCCCAAACCGTTCAATGGACATTTGTTTCCATGAATAATATTAAGCAAATACATTGTTATAACTAAGCATACATGTAGGGCCCCAACACGACTCAGTCGATTGGTTATTCCTGACTAGCTGTGGACTTATGAATTACTTTATAAATATCTGCCTGGGATTCGTTGTATTGGTCTATACTGTCAGATTAGCAGTAATTATTTAATGTTTTCACTTGATTTGTAGTGTGTTCCAGTGGTAGTGTGATACATATTTGTAATTTAATAGTTATTGGGTAATCTCCAAATCATGTAGTAAAAATCAAAAGACATTTTTAAAGTCTTTGACACATGATCGCCAATTAACACTTAGGTATTTTGATCGCTCATATGTGCGTAACAAGAGCAGCTCTACATTGTTTATAGTAGATTTCAAGTGCGATTCCATAACCTCTTTCTCATTTATTTAAAATGTTAAAAGTAATCATTTTCAAATTAACTCTCGCCCGGAGGAGACCCCAATAATCACTGATAAAATCAGCTGTAGGTACCACTTTGCGGGATTGCTATTGATTCAAACAAAAACTCGTACACAGTCCAATTTGAAATAGCTATGAAAGCCTTGCACATCCCTGACGCGCTTTCACTACAACCGTACAGTCAGTCCCAACAGTTTTACAGATTTTAATTTTCCTTTTGTCTTTTGTGGATCACGAATGTTTTGTATACGTAGGCCCCGGGAGGCCGGACCCCCCGCCGCGGCTTCCTTCCTACATCGCCTCGCCACAAAAACTCTGTTATAAAAATGCACAAGAACAAAAACGCTTACGCTGGGTGACAAGTGAGCTTTGTTTATAATATTTGTTGATTTGTTTCAACTTGTTTATGAATGTTCGTAACACCTGATGACTGGCGATTTTGACGGTTTCAAGTTAGGTGCGTGGTGTGTGTTCTATGCCCTTACAATAAGAATTTTAAGTGAGCGCCTAATCAGTGCTTATTCAAATTGTTCGGAATCTGTGTCGTTTAAGTACCACGGTGAACAATCATGGTAAGCGTATCTGAATACATTTATATGTTTACTGACAATGAACACGTCTCATTACAGATTCCAATGTGCTTATCTTTTATTGATTGAACTCTCAACGGATGTCATTTTTTGTCAAACTAAATATGTTTATAAATATTTTGGTAAGTAATCCTAAGAGAGATTTTTCAGTGATGTTATGTTATTTTGAAGTATATATTAATTTTGAATTGTATGATGAATCAAATCTAATAAGTGCAGGAGAATAAAACATAAGATTCAGTTACTTAATATGTTATACCTTCGCACCATATAAGTAGCGTTTGAGGTAACTGTATTTTGTTTGTAAAATTATTAAGATTTTCTGTTTTATTGTATTTAATCGTTGTCCAATGTAATTTAACTACAATACCATATAATTCGTAGATGTATTCCGAAGAAAATGTTTTTACCCAATTTCATTTTTTTTAATCTATTTTAATATTGTTTCATTATTGTGGATAAAGAGCTGTTTCATTTAATATAACTTAATATTATTCGGACATTCACTAAGTAGCACTTAACAAATAATCTCCAAAACGAATCAACCACATCCAAGAAACACTGCTCATGATGCGATGACACGTGACAACCCATCCCAAGCTCTTCATTACGTCACGGTAAAACAGAAACGGCGTTATTATCGGAATATCATACTAATATAAAATGTTAGATTTATCAAATATACGTATTTGGATGAAAACGTACAAGTTGACAACACGTGTAGTCGCTATCTGAGGGCAACATCGGCGCCCCGGGGCGCGGGCCCGCTGCATTACTCACCATGACCTAATGGGCGAGGATAAATCATCTGTATACCTAAAAAACGTACAAAACAACCAGAAACGGACCAATGTTGAATAAACAAAATTCATGGAAATAGGGACAAATCAGACAATGCACGGCACTGGTGGTCCAGCGACGCCGCGCGATCCATTTGCGAATCCCGATCGGTGACGGTTTATCCGTCCCTCCGATGACAGATATTAGATAATGGAAGTTACCGCGATAACGTCTCGATGGGCCACTTCCAAAAACCACTTTTCATCTTTAATGATTGTGGGCCCAGTTATTTACTTCCGATCTGACCTGTCTGGGTTTTTTTTGCCTTTTTCTTTGACATCTTTATTGTTTCTAACGATGGGAACCTCCACTCTCATGTCAGCACAAGCGCATCTATGATTTGGAAACAAATATTACTGGAGTAGAACAAGAGATGAACCGATCCTATGATATTATAATGTGACTTTTAGATCAGTTGCTCAACTTGAATAGGCAATATTATTTTGTTAGTATTAAAATAAAAATTAACGCTTTTAAATAAGTACTCAATATCTATGATTTTATTATAAATGTCTACAGAAAATATTATATTGTAAATACATTATCCTCTTAAAAACAAACCTTTGGCTGAGAACTGATATGAACAATAAAAATGTTTCATTACTGATATTGAAAAACTTGAGATCATATTTAACTATGTTTACGTAAAAATTTAAATTAATTGACATTTCAGTATTAGAGTACAGCTCTGATAATAACTAATGACCCAAATACATAGTTAGTAGGTATGGTTAAAATTTCATATTTCAACAAAGTAAGGTAAGCGTTGGGAAATATACCTCCTACCCATGTATATGAATCTCAACGTAAAATAAAAGCTTGTAATAAAAACAACGTTACCAAAACTGATTGAGTCAACGAGCAATTTAAAAACGATAAACCCTCTTAATTTAATAACGTCGAATTGGCATGTCACCGAGCGCCTATGCAAACGGGAGATAAGGGTCTCACACGACTCGATGAAGATATTATGGAATACGCTAATGCGATTAAACGAAAACTGCAACAAATTAAAGTCTCCCACGCAAAACGTCAGGCGAATAAAGAGAGACATTACTCTGGGCCCCAAACACAAGTAATTCATAAAACAGACCCTTTGATATGAAAATACGACTAATCCATGGCACGCGCCCGACTCTCCGGGAGGCGAGGTCCGTTTGTTTGTTTGCTCCTCACTATACTGATATTTATTTATTATAACTTTAAACTTTCAATACTCCCGTCCAAATTTATTAATGCTGCCCTCGTACACGATTATAAATTATAATTTATCCCGAGATTAATGAGCATAAGTGTGTTATAATCATTACAGCGTATTCGAATATCTCACGTATTTCTGGTATGCGTGTCGGTATTAGACGTTATTGGTTATTCCATTACTTATGAAGACACCAACTCGCATACGATATTAGTTGAATATTTTTCGTTTTTTATGACGATTTTACCTGTCCTAATAGTTTAACATTCTAGCATAAATGATAAATACGATTGATATATGCTTATAGCTTAGAGTGTTACTTTGTCACTAAGACTTACGTAGGTAATCATTATTATTCATGTAAAGTATGTTACTCAGTCTCTTTTAACTTTCCACACCTAAACCGGACTTGATAAATATAATATTTGTTTTGTTTCATTATTCACAATATGTAAGAACTAGGTAATCTTTTCGAATCATTTTATTTTTTATTTTATGTATAATTAATTTTATTTCAACTGTTTAATGTCTCCGCAAATAAAAACAAACCTTCTTAATTCCTGACGAAATTCTTCAGGGTACTGTTAATTTGAATGTAAATCTTGGTGTGATTTACATAGGTACGTAAGGTATGTTTGTTGATCTTCATTTTGTTTTAAGCGTTGAAAAAAATGAAGTATTTCAATAATCACATCATTATTGATACAACAGTAAAAGGCAGGGCTACCCAAAAAGGGTATTATTAAAAGCAATTTGAACTCGGCATTATGAGAAATCATAAACACCAAAGAGAATGTTTGCTCTTATTATACGTATCGTATAAACTCTGTGATTGAATGTTGTGCTCGGGGAGAAGGTTTTATTGATTTCGCTTTTGCTCTTGTTGCGGTTACGAAAACATAAATGAAGTAGGTAGTGCAAATACGCAGCGATGATATGGAAATGTGAATTGATTAATGTGTATTCATCACAATTTTTGAACTCAAGTTTTTACAATTAAGTTGGATTTTGAGTTTTTTGAGTCGCCCTAGTTTAGAGTAGGCCCGTGCCCCAGCAGTGGGGACGTATATGGGCTGATGATGATGATGATGAGTTTTTATAACTATTTTTGAACTCTGAATACTTCTTACACGTATACTTATTATGTTTCTGTAGATGTAGTAGGTATCGTATTCAAATTAACAAGATAAATCCAGAAAAATTTATCACAATTAGTCTTAGTATTAAAGTTTTTTTTTTTAAATAATACTGGTACTTACAAGGATAGATCAGTTCTAGTTAAAGATTAATCGAAAAAGCGAACTTACATTTTTTTAAGCGTCTCTGATTAGTAAATCGCTTATCAAGAGCTTGCAAAGCCAAGTTAACTTAGAAATGTTTGGCGCATATCAAATTTACTTACGTTATACTTACTAACCGCTTTTAATTGATTGATCTGTAAATGTGTTAGAAAAACTTTTCAAATAAGTTTTTTTAGTTATGCTTGACATGTCGAAAGAATCTATATACCTATTATTTATTTGAATACTGACTAACCTTGAAAAGGTACTTACAGTTGAAATTATTATTGAATCACTTAGAAAGCACCTACGAAGTACCCACAAATTAAATAATTATATCCAAATTATCGCTTTCTTGTTTTACTTACTTAAGTTCATTAATATTCCAAGTAAGTACATAATTATATTTAGACCATTGCCATCTAAGAATCACATTCCGTCCGTACATTAGGAGACTTTTTGACAAGCCCGTAGCAATTGTTCAAATTAAATTTCCGGAGACAAGACAAAGAGGAACGCGAAACGTTACCATTAATTCGGGTAATGAGAGCCAAAACAACATGGGGCGTTCGTGTCGATCTAGTAAACATGACGTGGGCCCGACTATCGCGGCACAATCAATGATGTATCGAGATGTGTCTTTCATTAACTGTCAAAGGATGTACAAAGATTCCGCCTGGATATGACAAGCTTATTGGAAACGGTAACTAAATAAATAAATAATAAATATCTGGGACATTTCCACACACGGTCATCTGACCCCAAACTAAGCAGAGCTTGTACTATGGGCGTCAGAGACTGATATACATACATATATATTTTTAAATACATACTTAAATACATAATCACTCCCAGACACGAAACAAACACCGATGTTCATCACACAAATATTTGTCCCGAGTGGGAATCGAACCCACGACTCTTGGAACCGCCAGCCAGGGTCACTAACCACTGTTCTACCGAGCCAGTCAAACTTTATGAAATGCTCTAGCAGCACTCAATTCTGGCTGGAATAGATGTGAAAGTAAAAAAAAATGTTCAATTTAACCTCACCCTTTTTTCGTTCCCTGGTTTAAAACATCTATTGTTTCAAAACATGGTACGAAGAAAAAAATTAAAGGAATTGTAATTTAAACTCACATTCATGGAGCAACCCATATGCCATCATCTGTCTTTACGCCAATTTATTATAAGCGTAAGACACAGATGATGTCAAGGCAGTTAAAAAAAGTGAAGTTAATTTATGACATTTTTTAGAAATACACTTGTTTCTGTTTATTGTGTGTTTTATCTTTAAACAGTTTCTATAGAATTTTTTTTTGGGAGTGTTATTTTATTTGTCTTAATGCAATTAATGAACTTTGTTGTTTGCATTCAACAAAAAAGTACTTTTCAAAATATTGAAGTAGGTACCTTTAATATTAAGTATTACAATTATTTCATTATCATCATATCAGCCGAAAGATGTTCACTTCTAGACATAATCACCCACAATCTAGACACGCGGCAGCGTGTCAAGCCAAGTTCAAGAAACAGAACTGGCGAGCCGCACCGTGTGTAATATTACACGAACCATTTGGAACCACTTTTGAACCCCTCATAAATCAAAAACTATTTCACATAAACGTATCAAATTTGGCTCATATATTGTGACTTGCGAGATAAATATGTGTTCTAAATTTCATAAGCTTATCTCAAACAGTTATTTAGATATTAATGTCCAAAAATCCTCATTTTTATCATTGACTGACTGACAGATCAAAATTCTAACCCAGTTCCAAACGACCTAGAGAGTTGAAATTTGGTATGCAGATAGGTAATTACATGAATACAAAGGAAAAAATAAAAAACTGGCAACTTTTTTTTTATAATGAGCTAACAAGATGACCTCACTCCACCTGATGGTAAGCGGTAGTGAGATCCAAATATGAGGTCGACAGGCACAATATACCATATTGAGCCTGTCGCACTCACCCTGAAAGCCGTTTCACCCCTCCCTCCCGGAACATCGATATGAGAGGGAAATGGGGACGTGAAAGAGGAGACCACTGCTGCGGCAACAACGAGATAAGGCGTGGAGTCTCGCATTGGTATTGAGCTGTGCGGGTCGGAGTTGGCCAATCCGCCGAACGGAAGGCACTACCGTTTCTACGGCTCTCCCTGGCGGGCGGGCTGACCCGCTCCGCCCGCACAATACCGCCGCTAAGACTCCACTGGTCCGGTGCTTGCCGCAGCAATGGTCCCCCCTGGCTCCGGTTCGTACAGTGCTGATCCCGGAACGCGACCTGACCGAGATAGGTCAGAGTCACTTGGCGGGTTTTACGCAACTGTATGGTGGTAAGAGCAACCGGTCGACTCCAAACCGGATTTTATTTCATTTCATTTCATTCACCTAATTAGTGCCTAATCACGCCTATATACCGGGGAAGGCAGAGCACTAAGTATATATTTAGGTATACTTACTTATTTACAATTAAGAGTAGGTACTTATAGTCGGTTTTTATATTTATTACTTAGGGTTATACCCCGTAAACGTAGAAAAATACAATAACTGATTCAATTGTTTTATATTTATAAAGTCTAGTTTTAGTTTTGAATTTGTCCTTTTCAAAGGACCCACGGCGTTACGATGATATATACTTTTCTACAAAAAGTAATGATATCCAATCAAAAACATAAATGTGAAATGAAAGCCAAGTTCAATATTATGATAATTGCCTTGGTTGTTGACTTCAGCGACAAAAGAAGTGAGATCTAAATGGGTGCCAAGTTCAATGGTCAACCCTAAAATTTATTTATATGTAACACTTTAACATACCTATCATATCTTCTTATAACATAAGATAATGTATGGTGGTAGCCTATGAAGGTCTGTCTTGGCTAGTTTTCATTTTATAATTCCGAAAATTTGGATTGTTGGTAGAAACTGGCGAGCGAACATAATAATACGTTGGTAGGTTTATAGAAACTAGCCAAGACAGACCTTCAAAGGCTACCACCATAATTTATCTTATGTTATAAGAAGATATGATAGGTATGTTAAAGTGTTACATATAAATAAATTTTAGGGTTGACCATTGAACTTGGCACCCATTTAGATCTCACTTCTTTTGTCGCTGAAGTCAACAACCAAGGCAATTATCATAATATTGAACTTGGCTTTCATTTCACATTTATGTTTTTGATTGGATAAGCTCCACAGCAATTGTTCTCGTTCCAATCACGTCCCAGTGTACCTAATAGTTTAGCTCGAGTAGAACACGAATATTATGTTTTTACTCTCTATCATATTTTATTTTGGTTCAATTTCTATAAAACATTGCTTTTCTTAACTCTACGCATTCTCGAAAACCAGTACTATCATCCAAACTTTACCTATTCAGTTTGTATTTAAGTAGGAAATAAAATCTCAAGTTTAGGCCCCATTTAGTATCTGTATATCTTTGTAGAAGCTCATGTGGGTGTCCTTGAGTCAGAGTCATCGATCATTACAGATCTATGGTGTTCCCTATCGGTGCACACGATGCTTGTTAAACTTAAGGACAAATTATGCATCGAGTTCTAGCAACTTTTTCAGTCATTTGTTAATGTGTTTATGTATTATGAATTAATATTCTTCAGAGTTGTTTCTCAACCACTTAGGCTTATCTTTTATTGATAGATGTTTTGCTCTGCTAAAACATAACTTTTTAGTTGTGATAATGAATACCTATACTGACAAAAATGAACTAGCTTAATCTGAAATTGTATAACATTTGATTTTATACTTTACAGCGTTTACTTTTTTACAATTAATATGAATTTAGACGTAACTTTGATACGATAAAATAAATCCGAGTTTACCTACCTCAACTCTTCAATTTCAGTAATTATCAAACAAATTAATCGTGCATTACATAGTCATGTGACAACTAAACATTCATATTTAAGGTTTCGAAAAGAATATTGTCAATATATTGCGTTATTTTATAATAGAAACACCTTAAAGGTGAGAAGTGGAAACGCCTATTCGTTTGCTTGGAGCAAGATTGTTGGCCCGAACGAGTCCTCTTACGCTTTTACCACAGGCGTTGTGCGCATGCGCATAGTGCTTTGTAAGACAAGGAACAAAGAAAAGTATATTAACTAAAAATTTTAAAATGTAGATGTATAATCCATTTTTTAACATTATACACCAAAACAATGTAACGTTATGTTCTTAAGAACACCATTGTAAAGTTTCAAAGAAAATCGACATGCAAAACAACACTTGAGAAATACTTTAGTATTTTATTGAAAAATCATTAACAAACGTGTATGCATTCCGTTCGGATTTTAATAGGCAGCAAAAAGACGTATAATCGTCGGCCAAAGTGTTGTTACTTAACGAAAAACAAACAAAACACTCGAGATATTTCAGATGCTGTTTAAGATATCCGCAAAACAAAAGCACTTGGACGAACACAAAAAACAACTCGGGTCAAAATGATTTAACACCCGTGTGAGAAATTATTGAACCACACGTTCCTTATGATTATTTCCTTCGTGAGAATGTTGTTGTAGTTCAAGTGTGATTTTACACTTTACCCCTGTTTAATAAATTTACCATGCAACAGTGGCGAGTAACATACGAGTATTGTGAGTTGATGTCTTACTTTTGCGGCGATTGTTTGGCCATAGAATAGGCTGTAATGGCGCAACAGGATACTTACGTTTATAGTGGAGCCAAAATAGGATTTTGAAATGTTTTTGTAATGATGCTTTCTCACGCACAAACATGCAAACCGAGACACCTACCGCGAAGCGACCTGGCGACGCAACTGCAGCCCGAGCGATATATTACTTGAACCATTGTCCACGGAGCATCCGCAGTGACAATATTTTATACACGAACCCTCATTTCATGGAACCCGGCCGTATTAAGGTGGACACCATTGGAACATGTAAGCAAACATCTTAATGTTTACTAATGAAACATTTCGAAGTACATTGATTGATGATACACCTCGCACGGGTTTTGTGTAGTATCGCATTATTCTATTCATAAGCCGCCCTGCGGGAAGCGAGGCAACGGCGTTGGTGGTTCGCTATTGTTGTATAGACATTCGGCAAACATTTCGTTTTTTTTGGTGGGTCATTTAAATTTCATGCGTATTTTAGCGATGTGACACCAGAGACGCATCTGGGATTCCATTAGGAGTGAATGATTAAGAGGTCGAGTGGAGGTGTGCCCCCGCCGGGGTCTCCTGGGACCCCGGCTTCCCTTGAGCCTCGGTGCGGTGCAGTGCTTGCAATTAACTCCTCTGTCGGAGCATTATCCCGGCATTAGGATGTCGTCGTGACGCCCTTCGAGACATTTGTATTATGGATGTCGCTGTCGACGCGCCTTACTTAGTATTTTCGTAAAGCGAGGAATTCGTTACTGGCGGTAATGTACCAGAATTTTGGAGATTTGGTAAATTAGAAACCCTTTTCATGTAATAATCTCAAAATTCGGGTTATTGTGAAAGAAAACACAAACGTGTCTCTAGGCTTATTGGAATATTCTTCGCAGAGTAGATAGACGTACATGATGTGTAGACACCGTAATAGGGAACCGCAAAATGTATTTTAAAACCGCGTACACCCATGTCATAGGAACAACATAAGAGTTCCGTAGTTCAGGATGAAACAATTCATCTAAATTCTCGTACACTTTCATATCTTGTGTGATGTCCCTCGACAGCTAGGATTAAAAGAGCATACATTTTGATTAATACACAAGTAGCTTTTGCAAAATACAAATCGCGATTATTGTAACAATGTTATCAGCGAACAAAACCTTGGCACGTCAACGACTGCGATTGCCAATACAAAAGTTAATCACGTTAGTGCGACGGGGTGGCCGGCTGCTCCCGCCGCATTGTCCCAAGTTCGACTCCCGGCCCCCCGCAAGGATTCGTTGCTTATTTAATGCAACGATGCACACGTAAACATCTAAATAACTTTTGTGTGACATTTCTCCCCCACCCTCTAATTTTACTAAGTAGCCGTATCTTTACAAATGTATTGGGGAAGAAACATTCGAACCAAATGTGCTCCGGTACAGATTTGTTCTTTAACTTTAATTGGTTTGGAAGCAAATTAAACGCAGCGTCAACGTTTTGAGATTTATTTATTTTTAAATAGGACGCAACGTATGTTTGGAATTTGTGTGGTATACGAAAATGCTGAGTTGAATTCACGCCTGCATATTTGATTTTGTGGGATAAGGTTTCGTTTAAAAATGCTTTTTGGGTATCATATATTGGAAATTTTTTTTTTTCGTTATACTCAAATCCTAAACATTTGGATTCCCCTATATTCCATTATATTATTTGTAGCATCCGAAAATGAGTGTCATTCAATAAGAGCCTTTTCACAATAGCAAAATCGCCACGCCCGATAAATTCCGTAAAAATATCGAAAGATTCCTAAGGTAGAATGAATACCTAAGTATAAATAATTTGCAAAGCTTGACTATGACATGCTAACCTCGGCATGATTTCATCACCAATCAATATAAGTTACACAGTATAAGTAAATATGCACACCAATATTGGGTACCTTGTTAAATCAACGCCAGTTTAAGTAATGATTATCTGAAAACCTGAGCAAAGGAAGCTTTCCTGCTGTGTAGTAACTAGCTAGCTCTAGCACAGCTTTGTGGATGTTTGAACTGTTAGCCAGTCATCCCAAATCTGTCTCCAAAACGTGACTATCGCGCAATAAGGGAATAGCAATGCACAATTGCAGTGTCGCCGATAGGTCAGTAGTGCAGCATCCGTCCAGGCCCGCACCCCACGGCTGCTGCCACTCTCCTGTCAAGGCTTACGCAATCCGACTGACACTCTCCCAATTATTCGTTGCGAAAATGTGTTAATCGCGCGCCAAACACTTTCACGCTCCGCGACTCCAAATGAGATTAGCGCGATGACAATACTCCCATCTGTAGTTGAATGGCGCTCGTCATATTTTGACAGGTATCGGAGCTTGTATCCCTCGTCTGCCCACATACACATGTTCCAACGTCCCACGCGAACCCGACTTAACGTTCTATGTTAACGTTTTTTCGTCACAAAAGTCCTGATTTCACGCGGCGCGAACATTCATCCGATTGTCGTGAATTTCGTTATCTTGTATTAGCAAAAGTGCGAGGTGATATTGAAAAAATAATACATTTGGGATTTGACGACTCCCCATGTGCGCTCGGCAGCTTCCTTTTCACTGCAGCCCGTACAAATGAAACGGGATGATAAATTTATTTAATGTATACAAATGTTTGGACATTTTTATTTTGCTGTCGTTTAGACGTAGGTAACATAATTTAGTTCACCATATGTTAAGTTACATCGGTTTAAGTAGGAAGTGGAAAAAAAATGTTTTACGACGTGTGAGAGAAACTATGACAAACCGGTCCTTTCCATGTATCGAGCTCGTAGTTCAATAAACAAACTTTTTGTTAACGCAAAAACATTGATAGATGTGACTTATGTGTGGACGAAGCAGAGAATGACAGTTAATTTGGAAATAGATACTTTAATGCAGTCAATTTTAAACTATGTCTGGTGCTAAAATAAAGACAGTTACATCGTAGAGGTTGGAACTATTCGGATGATTCTGTGTTTAGACTGAATGGTTTTAGATTTGAACTAGATATCAGTTGTATTTAGGCCACCGCTGACTGTCTGTTCCTATTCTAATAGTGGTCATGACAGTTTGTTTCTGGCTCTTGCGTCATAAATCTATACCAATGTTATAATAATATTTTAGTAGATTTCGTTTTGAGAGCGACATAAAAATAGTTATGATTTGATTTCAAAATACAACTTTAAATATATAGGTATTTTATGATAAGATGGTGTTAAGTTCATTGTGTCAGTGTTATTTTCATGGGATAACACAATATTCGATGAAAAGAGAACAGTCCCAACATGCAACTGTATCTCCAATCCAATTTATTTTTACAAAAGGTCATTATGTTTTTTTGTAAAAAAAAGAATCGGAAGCTCTTAATCCCGTTTACGCTGGCACTACCGCGCACTTCGCTACAATCAGAACGATTCCCCCAACACCGGCGGTACCTACTAGCAAAATAAAAATTTGCCGCCTCATTAAACGACCTCTTAATTCGAGGTTTCCGTCTAATTGATCTTCGACCAGGCCAACTGGGGTAATTATTCACAGGGGGGTACATAAAGTAATTATTTTCGGGTAGCCCTTTTTCCTTGTTGCCCCCTCCCCCCCACCTAATCGCACGCCCGGTGCCAATGACGTTCGCAAGTGTCTTGGATCCCGTTGACAGGATTTTAATATATTTTGTTGTTGTATGTAAATTGTTCATACAGATGCTTTCTTGGGGGTGGCAGATAATTTCCTAGCCGGCTAATACGAGTGAAATTTATTTCAACGGTGTCATTTGAATATTTTCAATGAGAATAATGACACGGGTTTTTATTTTGAATTACGGCTTGGAAGAAAGAGCTATGTTTGCAATCCCAATTGAGAAAATGGATTTGAGCTTTATGATGAATGCGCTTTTTATATAAAAATCGCATTTTAGGCACGCGTAATATTATTCAGGCTCAATTCCGTTCAATATTTTAATTATATCTTTATATCCATAAAAGAATGTTAGTACAGAGCTAGTTATAATGATCCCAGTTTAAAAGATGTGTGATACTGATTAAAATAATTTGATACAAGGCTTTGGACATTGTCTTCAGGGCCAATTAAAAATATTTTCAACGAAGCACATTACATTTTAATGAAACTGTGAAATAAATTAAATTTTATTAATAAGTGTGTGAAGACACACATAAGTATCTTAATATGTTGAAGCGACGGATCATAAACTACCTTAAATGGTTAATTTTATATAATGAAGAAATAATGGGCTGCATAGTTTGCTCTATCTAATATTTCTCATTGTGTTTAACAGATTAGATAACTCTAGTAAGAGGCCGACGCCAAACAAGTGAGTTAACGCCTTAACAGTTATAAACCATAAATTAGAATTACTTTAGCATTAAAAAAATCTTCGCCGGATGAAAAGGAGATTTATATTTGTTAAGGCGAAGTTGTTCGTCTTCATAAGGCTTGACGTTTCATTTCTGTCTAGGCACCGACAAGTGCTAACCCCCGGCGCCTCCCGCCCCTCTCCCTCCCAAAGGGCTCCCTTGTTATGCATAAAATTTTGTCTTATTACTTCCAACTTTGCTATTATATTTGACGAGAAGTTGCCAAGTTATTTTGTTATTAAAATTTTTGGCCGCGGCGGCATGAATCTAGTTCGAATGTAAATGGGAATGCTTAAATTATAAAGCAAGAACTTATTTGATTGAACAAACCTGAGGATTTGTGGATTAATGTCGGAAATTTGGTGGAGGCAGGCTTTGCGTTCGCGCTTTGTTGTTGCGCCGTAAGAGGCGCGGCGGGATTGCCGAGGTTTTATTAGGAAGCCTTTTTGCTTTATGTTGACGAGTATCGACCACGGCTGAACGGAATTATTTTGTCGTATCTATGACAATTGGAGGGGTTTGCTTTGTTTTTGCAGCTGAGCTTTTATTTAAATATGTACCTTCTCTTGTGTATAACTTATACATTCCAACATGATTACATTTCTATACCATTATTACGAGCTTTTCGTGAGTTATGGAGCATTTGGTTGATAACACGATTTTCATGATACCAGATTCTGTGTACAGCTGAAACCCTCAATACTACCTCTCACCTTGTAGTTTTACATATTTATTAAGGTCACACATTTTTATTTAAAAGTCCATTCGTATGTGAACGTCCCAATATGAATATCGGGACAATTCATATGTAAACCTTTTACACAGGGACACAATTTCATTGAATGCGTATCACCTTTTAAAGCAGCATAGCAAAGCTTTCCTTATTATTCGGAAGTCAATAACACCGCACATCTCAAAGTAGATTTGTAAGCTATGGATCGCAAATAATAATCAAAAAACTTCATTCATATAAGCATTTCACATTCAAAACTAACAAATCTTCCATGTACCAATACTACAATTTCTACCATTGCATCAGTTCGGAATGCCGCTTCTACCGAAAATATTCCTAAAGAAACTCGATAGTTTATTTTTATTTTACACTATTTATTTAAGGAAATATACAGCACAATATGATAGTGATAATACATTAGCCAAAACAATTTCCACAAATTATATTATTACACAATAAATGCGAAGACTCGCAACAAGTATTCTGTACGTATGAAAATATTCTTATACAATTAAACTCAATTTACTTTACATTTACCTTACTGTATCATATTCAACCAATTAGAACTAAAGGTAATCAGTCCAGTAATACAGCTTTGGCCTATTACATAGTCAACTGAACACTTACATAGAGACTGTAGAGTTCGTAATTTGCAAATTAACTTAAGTAATCACTTACTATTACAAACGGCTACATGGAAATAACCTCAAAAAAACTTATCCTACATTTGATACTAATAAAATGTTATACGATCATTATTTTATATATAAATTATAGTCTTACTTACTTAGAACACAAACATTAAACGTATGGTAGTTACGTTATTAGCTATACAATACTGCAAAGTCATAGGAAAATAACTTAAACTACATTGCTACTAATCTTTTCTAGAGTTAGCACCTTAAGCTAATCACTGTGTCGATATTTACGTATGTGTGTCCTTGCATATGTGTTCTATTTCTTTGTGTGCGTTTTGTGTCTTGTGTATGTATCTATGTGTCATTGTTACCTCAAGTCGTGGTCAATAAATGTTTTTCTTTCTTTTCTTTTCTTTCTTTCTTATATTTTATACATGTGTTGGTCTGGGTGTGATTATGTATTTATTATTATCTATGTACCTATGTTTCTCAGTCTCTGACGCCCATAATACAAGCTCTGTTTAGTTTGGGGTCAGTTGATGGTGTGTGGAAATATCCTTAATATTAATTATTTATATAAGAGTACATAATATCTAGTATCGAAACATGTGTCTATGTAAGTAAACATATACATATGCTGGCTGGGACGAGTATATCGTGGCGTTGCTCACAGCTGGCATACAACACGATTGTACCGAATTAGCAATAATCCCCGTTGCATCGATCGCCGTATCAACACCGTTTGACACAAACCGAACCTAGTCAATAGGATCAGCCTGTGACATTACATTATGTATCTAGAGTTATGCTGTGCCATTTTCGACATATAAGATTGATTCTGCTTGCATTTCCTGCATACATACATGCCATGCCATTTAACTTTTTGGGAAGCTCCTGCAACTTAATTATAATTACCTTACAAATTTGTATTTTGATAGGACTCTTAATTCAACATTTATTGAAAATAGTCTACAGCTCTTAGATATTATACGTATATGTAAGATAAAAGCTTGTAGCTCTCAATATATGTAACAATGACACAAACCTTTTGCGTTCAGGTGTGTTAATACTAGCCATTATTTACATTACTACTTCAAAAAATAATCATCTAACGATTGAACGATTTGACGAACATATTTTAAAAATACAAAGAGAATGAGTTTATAATGATCGGAAATAAATACAAACTATTTATAGTTTAAAAATGTAGAATAAAATAGTTATAGATTTCCTATGATTACCAACCTATCTCCAGTAATAAAATTGATTTCAAACATTTACTGATCTTTTTAGGTATTGTATCCTAGTAATGGTGACCATAGTAATGGCAAGTAATATACGGCTTGAAATATTTGCGTAACGGTTACTAACACAAATACATACGCACAAAATACAGTAACAATATCTACAGTAAACAATGACATACACTTTTATTCACCACATGAGTCACCTAATTAACATAGATGTTTCTCCGAAACAAAACTTATTTCAAACACAAATACAACTTAGTAACTTTGCAAGCAAAGAGTAAACTTCTTCTGTTAACAATTTCAAAATAAGAATACTATTCCAGCTTCCTGTGTTTTTTCCAGCAAACGGGTAATTTTTAATAACACCCAAAATAACATTCAAATTCTCCCCTAACGTTATGCAAGTAATTTCCACAATTACAATATACTATAGTTGTTACTGCCCTGTAACATAATACATTTAACATTTAATAACGAAATTAGTTTTAATTAGTCTCCTTCTGTGTAGTGATTGTTTGTATCTTTGGTAATGAGGGATCATTACTAAGAGTCGTGATCACAACTTGGGCAACAGTGTACAGTCGTGCACTGATATGTGTACAGTTCCATTCAACTTTGAACCTTATCATAACGTAGTAAGAACGCGTGGTGAACATATTTCAGTTCAGGCGACTGTACTCCGCACGAGTTGTCTCCAATATTTGTATGGGAACTATCTTATAACGAAAGGCAATAATTTTATTTGTAAATGTACAATAGTACACCATCTTCATGTACTGTATCATTAACATTCTTTATGTACCGTTTCATTGACAAAGCGTTGTCTTGTGTATCGTTGTCATAAATATGATAATGATTTGACAATGAAAATATGGGTTTTTTTAACTGATATTCAATGATGGCTTGGATTCCTCGCCATCATCACCGGACTTGCGAGGGAGCGGATGGCTTAATAGTATTAGTGAGTAGTGTTATGTTAGTATTAATCATGCCTTAGATTAATTAAATACTAGGTTTTCACGGGATATTAGGATTAAAAAAAACATAGCTACTTATGTAGTCAACTCGTCAGTTCGCTCACGACCATGATTGTTTTTACCCCGTCAAAAAGTCAGACAGTAAGGAGCTATGTATTTGCTACTCCTAATATCGAGTGTAGACCCAATCAAACCACTATTTAATGTAACGCAACTCAACGGTCTTAAATTTTATGCATACTTACTTAACTTGTAGACTGACCTTGGAAATAAAAGCTCAATGTCATTAATCTATAGCAACTACGTACTTTACTCTTTGTAAGAAAAACAAAGAATCTCCAATTTAAGAACTGTCTACGAGAGTAGAATCAAATGAAGACTGAGATAAGTTCTGGAGCAAATTAGTGACTTTTCGAGAATGGCGATCTGATAGATAATTCAGAATGCTAGCTTCTGGAAAAATGTCTCGACTTTCTCTTCTATAGCGATATATATTACTACTACAGCATACCAATCCAAAGTCAGATACTGACCAGCAAAAAGAATGGGTTTCTTAAGTGACACTAGCATTTTCCTTCCACACTTAACTTATTATTAAATTTAGATAAACTGATTTTCTACTATTTAAATAAGCTCCCGATAATTCGGCACTGTTGCAAGCACCATGATCACAGGTCAACTGTCCCGTAAAAATCCAGTAAATATTCAGTTTTAATGAGTCTCACCATGACAGTTTAAAGAAAGTTGTTATTACGATATTTCATCAAATTTTCTTGAATTGTCCAAAATTTTTTTTCAAAACCTACACTAGGCCCAAAAGATTCTCATTTCGAACAACAGTTTTAAATTACGATTACGGCGGCATAACCAATTAAGTACAACAATGAAAGCAACACTTAGTTATGACGCAGCGCCGCGCTCTCGGCGTCGGAACATTTGTTCCTTCGGTACCAACAAATTAACACCAATTGGAGTAAACTGAACCGCTCCTACCCACTCCCAACGAGCCTTAAAGCTTCCCTTAAGCGCTACGCCAGCTGTTCCGAGCACTAAATTCCACGTTACAATGCTTTGTTTTAAAATTTGTAATCATTCTCACATTTTACGACGGTGAACGGTCCGTTTCGGAAAATTTGATACGACTATAAACCCTGTAATTGTGTTAGCATTCCACTTAATTAAAAGTTATGAATTTAAAGGCGCACGGCTTTACTACGCTTTGACGGCGGCCGTTCGGGCCAAGTCGTATAAACGCGATGAATTTCTTTTCACTGTTTATTATTTAAGTTTAGGTAACATTTACTGTTAATGAGCAAATAAAAAACACATTATGAATCTTTTTGTCTATTTGTTTAAATCATCAACTATTACGATGTACTATTTCACGTATAATGAACGCACTTCTAATGTTAAGTGAGCGGCGAGACGTTATAGTACGAAAAATTATAAATATTTAGCAGTCTCCGTACAAAATGTAACGCTACTTTTTCGCTTGGCATCTGCCAGTGTCATATTGGGATGATAAATAAAAATTATTGCTGAATCAAACTGTTTTACTTTCCCACAGCGATTAAGCGTAGCGAAAGCGAAGGGCGTCTGAAAACAGTGTGGAAGAGTGAGTTATGAAAACAAATACACATTACGAGATCTCGCGGAGCTAATGACGTTAGGAGCGAGGGGTAAGAGTAACATTGTAGCAGTCATAGTTCGGGTGTGTGTCAGAAGTTGGGTACGGGTCATAAATAGCAGCGGGGGGCGCACAATAACCGCCACGTATGCTCTTGTTAACATTAGCCCGCACTTAATTCCTTGTAGTCCTAAACTCGCTTAAGAGGGTTAAGACTCCGTGACACGGTGTTAATTAAATAATTACTTTAAATAATAACTCGTCGGCCGAGGCAGCGCGTGTACCTCTCGAGTATTACACGTAGTCGCTTCGCCTTAACTGCCGACTGCCGTTTGTTAATTATGAACCTTTAATGAAACTATGTTGATCTTGTTACTATTTCTGTAGTGTCTATGTAAGGCGAGTTGGGGGTAATGTTCACGTTTGTCTCGGCGGAAATTCGCCGTATTTTGATTGAAATTTTGTTAAGATATATGTATAAGACAATTTAATTAGGAAAAAAAGTCTTTATAAGTCACAAAACTACTTTGGTAAAACACCGTTAGCAGCTATTTAATTCATTCAGTCCGTCGATCAAAAATAATTACTAATACCAACCATGTTGCTACATTTTCTATTGCATTTAAATTCAAATAAGCACTGATGGGATAGGGATCCTAACATGGGTATGTTGTTTTTACCAACACAGGTCAGCACCCCCTATTCAAATTAAAGATATTCTTCCAACAAAAATATGTAATAATTTAATTTCATTACATTTAAAAACCTAGCCCTACATAGAGAGCAGTGGACATGTTAGGAGACCCTTACCCAGAAATGGGGTTAAAAAGGTTTAAAGCAAAACGTTATTATTTAAAACTGGATATCACGACTTCATAGCCGGCGCGTTCACGGTGAAACGAACTTTCCGACCCAACTAGGCTGCGAGTCTGTAAAACTAGATAGCATTGTTGGAAATATGACGGGCGCGGTGTCAAAAGCGCGACGATGTTCGGTTGTTTCATGAATTCAATTCGAAAATGGAGCTTACGTGAAAACAAACGAGTCCGCCCCGCCACCCCGGGTCAAGTAACAACGTCACACCGCGGCCGCTGGGGGCGCATCCCAATTGACTCTTGTGATTTTTTTCCATGTTATATTTTTTTTTATTTTTCCTCAAGTCGCCTCGGGCGGGGAACCACTCGGCCGCGTTGTGCTTTTTTTGCTCGTAAAATATATCTATGCAAATGGCGATTTTGGTGTTTCCGTTCGAATTGTCCTTGTTAATTGTTTTACAAAACGGCAATGTATGTGTATCTTAAATAAAATGAATAATACAGTTAAGGTCTAATTCTTTAAAAGACATGATAGGACTTTAGATAGGGAAAGTGTGAAGGCTACAGTGATGTTTGAAGGGTAGAATAGAACTGTTTACTGTAGATTTTCAAAGTAAATAGAAGAAAATGCTAATCTCTCAAAAATAATATGCAATCTTTGAATTTGTAGTTTAATATGCAAAACGAGACTTATCATGCAGTCTGATAAAATTTTGTGCCTAATATACGAATGTACGATCTTCTGCTTCGTATCTAGATCCTGCCTAGAAAATAAGTGGTTTTTAAACATAAGTATCTTATCGAATAAGGTACACATAAAAAGGTCAAATCGTTACTTTTATTCACTTTGTCTTTTTTGTTGTAAAAGAGAAAAAAGTAATTGTACAGATAAACATTTCCCTTGATGCCGCTGTAACACACAAACGTCTGCCAATCTCGAAAGTACTGAGGCAAACACGTCTGTCCGCCGTTCCCAATGTCTCCAGGAGGAGCGAAACTTTTAATTAGTTCTTTTTATTTCTTTGTTACCTCGACAATTCGAGCCAAGGAGATGCGTAATAGCACAGATGTTTTTATCCCGACACAAACTCGGAAATTTGCTTGCGCGAATAGGTTTGAACTCTTTGAAATTTTACGTAAGGAACACGCTGTAAGTGTAATAAAAGTGAAAATCACGTTACCAGTTAAAATATTGCCGTAAATTACACTTGTAATTTGCTGTCTATGTAAGAAAATGTCAATACCCATGAAGATATTGCCGTAAATCAAAGAAAACAGGACACGGTATGCCATCATATTTGGATCTCACTACCGCTTACCATCAGGTGGAGTGAGGTCATCTTGTTAGCCTTATTAAAAAAAAATCACAAATTGATGAAGAGTATAATTTTCATACAAATGTATACTTATTTCAGAGTATACTTTAAATTTCTTCGCACGTATGTAGTTTTTTGATTTAATTTCACTAGTCTAAGACATAATGTTACCTGGTTTGAGCGTTGTACCAGGGGGCACAATTACATCATTCATCACACTTATCACAAGTCAATTGTTCTTAACCATTCTACAAGTCAAGTGACTTAGTTTATGCATTTCAAGAGTAAAGTGTACGCACAAATAATATATGATAGTATGTAAATAGGTAAACATAGATATTTTATCTACATTAGGTTTGGCGTGAAAACAAGTAGCAACGATTACTTTTTAATTTATTATTTCAAATAAGTATTCAATGTGCCACAAACATTGTTTGGCTACGAATTTTAAAGCTAAAGTTGTTGAAGCATTAAATTCACAATTTATAAATTTCCATTGAGCAATATCGCTTAACTTATATAGATTAAAGTAAATCTTTATAAATTGTAGTTATAATAATTTGTGGTTAAATAAACGCCAAAGTAATGTAATTCATTTAAACTGTATTACTATACAATAGACACCAGTGCCATTATCCATTGGCGTATAAATTGAACCAAAATAATAGGATGAAATAAATATCACATCGAATAGGCTTTGTATTTTACGAGTTGCGTTCTTTCTTTGTTTCTCTTTACTAGTTCTTATCTCCTATAGGCATATAAATAAAAAAATATTGCGCAAAGCAGTTTCAATTATAATAATTAAGAAGTCTAAACCAACACTTTATAAACGAGGAAATATCTAATTATGTTTCCTGGCTTGTTTAGCTATTATTGTTGCGAAAACGTCTCATAAACAAAAATTATTACACCTGCGTACCTACTGTGTTATGCAAATGAATTAAAAAAATTACACGTAACACATACCGTATTATGTTACAATTTGAGTAATAGATATGATACTGTAGGAACATTAA
Organism: Maruca vitrata; assembly: GCA_039566165.1. NCBI lineage: Eukaryota > Metazoa > Arthropoda > Insecta > Lepidoptera > Crambidae > Maruca > Maruca vitrata. Next base: position 7,582,141 of record CM076911.1, read on the forward strand.
TTTCCATCCCAAAGGGACACTATAAAACCAAATGTCGTATAGAAACCATGAGAAAACCAACAATTACGAGTCTGCAATGCTTGCGTAACTAGTTGGCAATAATTATCTATAATCTTAATAGCCATATCAAAAATCATGTGGTCTAGTAGTAGGAAATAAAGATTTTAACATTTCTTACTACATAACAAAGGTTTTTGAAAACTAGTAGCTCCTACTAGCTTTATAAATCATAGTAAGCACATGAAAAAAGACGGTTGAAAGTATTCATCCTTAGTCTAACTAAATATTTGTTTATATTACAACTATCATTGGATTTACTTTAGAATAGAATATGTATAAGCAACATGTTCTTCACCTAGGTACAAAAACATGACCCTGTAAGGGTGTGTGCAAAACTTATATGACTAACTTAACTTATACTTACAAATGTAAAGAAAAAAAATTAAATCTCTTACATAGGTATCATAAAATACAGGACAAAAACATAATTCTTAATAGTATATATTTTTAAATAATATGTTGTATTTAGCATATACAATTATACAATAAACATATTTAAACATTTACAAATGTTTAATTACTATATGTATACACACTCATTAAAATATTAACTAATACACGATAGTATGCGAGTAGTTTTAAAAACAAGTATGCAAATTAATCACAAAAAATAGAAGAACCTATTCTTCCAAAAATAAAATCTCATCATACCCATCATATTTTTCTGATTACATGCTGTGTTGCATATACACTTTTATTACAGACATCATACGTTATTAATATTTAATTATTTTTTATTTAGGCAATAATACCCGGGGAAAGAACTCACGACACCCAGCTTAAGAGACAAGGAATTCTAGGCAATTAAACATCATTGTTAAAAATCATATCTGCATATTTCTACTACGTCACAATAATGTCCCAAAAATTAAACGATATTATTTTGCATGGTAGTTTATTTGTAATTTAATTAAATTAATAACAAATTAAATTTACAAAATTCGTTGAAAGATTTAGGCTCTGTCCAACAATGATATCTTTACGGCTAGCAGAGAACACAGAGAATAATTAATTTGAATAGTCTCCGTATACAATTGGCTGAGTGATATTTATCTACTAGTGAGGGGTTGGAGCGGGTTTATCGATACCAAACGAGGACTCGATTTTACCATAAACAGCTTGCCAGGCGCGCTGCAGACCGACCTCGCTAGAAAAGTATGTAGCACATGTAGTATTCGACTAACACGCAGATGATACAACAGCTATGAACGGGTTTCGGCTTTCTAGTGAGCGTTTTCAGGTATTTCTAAAGCATGTAATGCCTTGGTCTGAGACAACATAATTGGCGTGTTAGTTCTGGCTAACCACGTATTTATGGCGGACGCTACAAGTAAACGGCTGCTTGCATAGGTGCGGCCAACTACACATGTCATATGAATAAAGACTAGAATTCCTTGTAAAGTTCCGAACATATGATTTGAGCCGCTCTCGCCAGAATGCTGTAGTTCCCCTTTTGTGCATAGAAGTTGTTTGAATGTAAGTGTAGACTTAAAAAAGAATATTATTTCGTGCTAAGCAGGCAATAAAAGGCAACTAGTGGTATATGGTGTACAGATGCTGGTTAAGCTAGTTTGTATACCTCTGGAATTTACCAGTAATATGTCAATTTAATTTACGTTTACTTTAAATATGTTATTTTAGTAGCCTTTTTTGTGTGCTGGTTAAGGGCTAGTCAGACGTCACTGTCACTGTTATAATGTTAGCAAGTACAGAAAATATAAGCCAGATGTCGATAAAATGCGCTTTATATGTATAGTGTACGTACATAAATCTGACAAAAACCGTCAGTTCGAACAAACATCAAACGCGCGTCACTAGGAGTCGACGCTATGTAAAGCCTACCCTCAAGCACCTACTCTATTGACTTTCTTCCGCCACTTTCTTATCGAGTTATGATAAATGACATTCCAAAACAACCAAAACCGACTGTAACTCCAGCCGTTTAAAGTTCAAACTCCAATGTAGTGAACTTGTGAGCATAATTCGTTTCACCGCATCGACGATACTTCTTAAATAATAAAAGCTCTTTGTAAAACTTTCCCTCCTTGAGCGTTCTAAAGCTTTTTGGTATCCAGTAATTAATATTCATGGAGGCTCGTGCCGGAGGGGCTGTGTAATTAATAAACTTATATGATACTTTTGTTTACAGTGTCATTGCTGAAACGCAGGGGAGCTTTGAAAGCTTGTTACTTGCGATGTTTGGCGCTCGCGTCGCTTCCAGCTTTATGCGCCTTTGGGTATTTTCGCCTTTCTGACTGTCAAGTCTGATTTGTGTAGCTAGTTCTGTTATTGTTTCGTTATTATGTATTTCTCATTTAATTGTAGTAACTTGTAAGTTCAGAATAATTATTGTAGGAATTATTGGCACAAACTGCACTTTGTACCCACTGTACTTTTATGTGTGCAATAAATAAATAAAACAATTTTGATAAATATCATATGCTAGTACATTCATTGTATTAAACCTAAAAATATTGAAGGTGATCATTTATTTTATCTGTGAAAAATATTCTGATATAACTAATTACGAGTATGTGTAGGTACCTATAGCAAAAATATACACGTCAAAAACGTAAGTAAGATCCTGCTAAACAATCTTGAAATATAGTTACTTACACATCGTAGAACGAGATAGTTCTACACACTGTAATACTAAATACTTTGCTAATTAAATTCAATGTTTGACAGCCGAGGGGTGAGTTAGAGTTTTGGACACAAACGCATTTACAAATGTCAATGAAGTCTGATTGGCGCAAAAAATAGCGTCATAAAAATTAGCAAGCTAACAGATGCACTAGGACAAATACATTAAGCTGCACTGTTTTTAATTGACTAGAAACAGAACGGGCCAGCTGGACCAATGCCGTTTTTAGGGTTTCGTAGGCGAAGGGTCAAAGCGGCACCCTATTACTTAGAGCCATAACACACGGCGTTTTTTATGATACATTTAAAAAAATATATGTTAAATAACTTTAGAAATATGCTCATTTCTTTAAAAAGTAGCAAACATAGGTGGTTTTTGCATCCCATATAAACTTGTGTGACACAAGAAAAATATTTTTCATTTTAAGGAAATTGGCTTATTTCTGGAGTTAGTTAACATATCTTTTTAAAAATTTATCATTTCTGAGTTTTTTAAAGGCGTAGGCGACGCGCGTTTTCGGCAAGTGCGTTATCGGCGCCGTAAACGCCGATTGTTGCGTTTGCGTTGATGATACAAGCGCGTTTTTTTATTTTATTTGTTTAGAGGCTTTTGTCTTACGACATGTCAGCCCCATCAAATCCTAATCTTAATTTACTTACATTTCTGGTTACTACGGAGCGAGGGAGTTAATTATGCAAAAATATTTCAACTAGTTTTTGAGCAGACTCAGATGTAGGCTCTGCTAAGATTGATGTAAACATTCACAAATTATAATTTTTGACTTTAAACTTTTGCATAAATAGCACCCTTTCCCTTTCATACTTTTAACATTCCGTAAGAATGTGTTGTACATCTTCTAAGCTAGAGCATCTTCTATGAACATCTTCTAAGAGCACGTATACGCGCGTAATCTGCGGGTAGAACCCGCGTTTAAAAAACGTCGTGTACTATGGTTCTTAGTCTTCGCCGTCCGTCTGTCTCCAGGCTGTACCTAACCTTAAGGTTGAGTCAACTATTAACAACTAACTATGGCGACATGAATCGCCATAGCTACACGGAGTCAACTGTCTAGCTATAGCGCTTCTTGCGGCGATTTAAAAAATAAAATAACAAATGCATGTTTTAAATACTGTTGGTACGGAACCCTTCGTGTGAGAGTCGGACTTGCACTTGACCGGTTTTACATGAAATGTGCATAATTTTAATTGAAATAGTACCACTACTGCATAATGAGAGTGAATACTTCGTTAGTTATTATGTTATATTAATTTCTCACTTATTTTCTGTGTAAAAACCGAAATGGTGATTGTAGTAGATACTATTAATCTACCATCATCAATAGATGATAGTACAAATTACGGAGGTGGTTTATATGCATATGGCTAATAAGCTATATCTATAAACCACAAAAAAAAAACGTTTGCAATTATCACACTAATAATAATTATTCTATTTTTGTTTACTGTAGACACCTAAATATTACAAAATCAAAAAGGTGAATATAATAAATAAGCATCAATTAATGTAACAATCCTGATAAAATAGTATTCTAGCTGTCATTTGTCGCTTCTATCGTTGACTATGCTTTTAATAGCTAGAGGGCAATGAATGGTAACGATCATTTTCCGGTCTTTGTAAAACTATCGTGCTGATATTATTCTCGAAGCACAATAGTATACTCGTAAAGACTACGCAATTGTACCGCAGTTAAATGACGAATCTCGTAAAATGAAGGACTAACAATTCATTTCAATGTTTGACTGTTTGAAGGTAGATATGGAAGGAAGATGATTGGCTCGGTGGAACAGTGGTTTGTGACTCAGGTTCATAACCTACGGTTGCAAGAGTCGTGGATTCGATTCCCACTCGGGACAAATATTTGAGTGACGAACATCGGTGTTTGTTCCGTGTCTATGTGTATTATTAAATATATTTAAGTTTATTTGTGTTGTGACTGTTGATCCTGATTTCCGTAACACAAGTGCTTAAGCTACTTACCACGGGATCAGTACAATGTATGTGATGTTGTGTAATATTTATTTATTTATATGTATCTCAGAATAGATATAAAATCCGACCTTGTGAGGGTTGCAGAGCATTTCGATTAATTTAATGATTTATTTCTAAAGTAAATAAACAACAACTGTATTTTTTTAAGCTTCCTACCAATTGCCGATTTTAATGAAATGGAAAATATGGTTACAAAAGATTATGTTCTCTTAAATACTCAGATTCAACACATTTAATGTCTAATTCGTTCACAATTAGGATTTGAATAATTATTGCCAACCACCGAAGATGACTGATAAATATACACTACTTTGAATTATTTATCTCTAGTAATGAAAACATAAGCTCTAAACTTATGTACAAACAAATATTTCATCATTTCAAATTAATATTAGTACGTAAATTAAAAATAACGACTTTTAAAAAATCATAAGGATATTTCTATCCTTACATTTAGACCTTTACACAATAAACTGTATTTTTTTGGCGTGCACGGAATCATTTGTATTTTATTCTGTAATCTAATCCATTCTAAAAAGCAGTGGCTAACGTTACCAACGAAAGCTCAAGTCACATGCTACAAAAAAGATATCTCGCATTTCTTTTCGTAAGTAAGTACACAAATACGTTTGCCGAACTACGTAACATTTCAGAGCGAAATTTTAATAAACAAACTATGATAGGCGACGTTTAGTCAGTTTAGTGCAATATTCTTGTTTTGATGAAGCCAGCGTAATGGACAGTCTACATGACAACCGACTAATACCGAGCTGAGCTGCGATTATTCGGCTCAAATAAACATATTCCGGCTCTTAACTAATTTTGTAAATATATTCATAGCGCGACTAAAAATGGGTTAGATTTCGATCTATAACGATAGTGGAACGTCGCCGATACAATGATAAATTAAGAAATTATTAGGTATAAAGTTCCTTTATTACAACATGCTGCTTCATAGAAAAGACCACTGGAATATATTTTTTCAGTCAACTGATATGTATTTTCACTATAACTTAACCTATTATAAATAATAATAGGTTGAATCGATGGTAATTATAGGAATAATCTTAATTGTCAACTATGTAATTAGCCATTTCTTGATAGCAAAACTACACTGGTCTATCTATTTGGGCTCAAAACTCTGGTCTATCTCACCAAAGGTACCCAGTACCTTTGTTTTTATAGTAGTAAAATGGAAAGAAGATAACCCGTAATATCACAAAGTCAGTGAGAGCGACCGAACGCCCTTAAACCCGGGTTAATTGTTATTTTTAATCTCGTTAACCAAACCCTACTTAATCATAAACGCTAAGGCAATGACGTTACATGTTTTCGTGAAGGATACAGCGGCCCTTTAGATTGTATTTAGTACATAAATGAAATTTTCCGGGTTCGCTCGGGCTCTTTCATCATGTTTCTACTGTGTACCTATTATTATTATCATTGGCTGTATTTTGTGAGTCCTAGTCGTAGTTATCATCGTTGGCTACTTTGATTACAATAAAGTTACTGAGATTTTCAAACATTTTAATGTCTTTTTACTATCCAGAAAACTAAAATATGTAGGTACATAATTTATTAAATGACTTGTGAAGGCATAAGACTGTCACTCTATTTGAAACTTCCTTTAGCCTACCTAACTAGGATTTCTGTATGTAAACTTTATGGGCTAACATACTGTCAACATTATGTAACTATAACTGAAATACTTACTATACTAAAGTATTATAATACTATTCACGCTCCAAACGTTAGTGTTTAATTTGATGATTTCCAGAAGTATTTTTTTTTCATAATTTTTAGTATTTTACGCAAATTACAGGCAAACGTTTACCAATTATTTACGGTTAAATGACATATAAATCCAACGACCCATTATACGAATATAAACGCAAAAAATTTGCATTGCTTATTCATCAGCGTAACACAATCCCCCCGAAGCACTTAAGCACTTGGTGCAAACATATCGATTTTCAATACGCAAGCACCCCGGGGACTCGGTAACAATGTAAAAACGCGACAGTGGCGAACAAGCGTGATTCACTTATTTGTTCTCGTGTACGGAACGCTAGTTAAACTAGGGTTAGCGGGGTCAACCCCAAACTTAATATAGTGTAGCCCGCCCGCAAACGCGAAACTTGCGCGCTAATACGAAATTATTCTAATTCAGTTATGTGTGCTCGTTGAATGTTTCGTAAGCGATTGCGGGTTGGCAACCTGAACGGAAGTTGGCGACTTGGTAAGACATGTTATCCGTAATGCTGTGATTGTGAACTGTGAGTGCAACCGTGCACTCTCAGTTCCTACATACTCAGAAACCCGTCATGAAGCTACCTCAAGATAAACAGCGTAGTATAATATCTTATTGTAATGAATCAGTTTTTATTCATTAGGTTTTAAGGTATACTGCAGAATCCATGGAAGATAGGTAACAATTTTTTGAAAATTTTGTCTGAAATATGGTGTCAATGGTCTGTTTGTTAGTGTAACAAGACGATCATATTTTCTGATATCAAATCTGATTACACTTCTACACAATATTAATTATTCATTAGTATTAACTTTAATCTTCATCATAACTGTAAAATAAACCCTACCACAAAAATTATTGGAAATAAAAATAATACTTTGTAATAAAGCTCATGTCAAGACATCATTATAATATCAGATTTAAGTACTAAAATGGACACAAATTGTCAATACTCATACTTCTCTACTAAAGAATTTGCGCTATATCCACACCAAGTTTGACGCGTTTACAAGAAAAAATAAACAATAACTAGGTACGTTGATAAACACGTTTCTTGCTTGAGGACGCATCATATTATCACTCTTTTATTTTTTAATAGTGGCTTATCCGTCATAATTACACGTATCCTGTGAAAAGTTCGACAGTGCGCATATGAAGTGTGAAGTGAAAAACGTATAATAATCATAAACAGCCAAGATACGAGTACTCAGAGGGTTTGCTACACCTCTACGTGCGCTACCTGATTTGGTCTGTATGACATTTTTTTATAAGTACATAAAAATCAGGCAAGTGCGAGTTATACTCGCTCATGAAGGGTTTCGTAACAAAATTAAAAACAAACTAAAATTTTTTTTTATTTCTCTTTTAGTTATGGCGGTAAGAGAAATACATCATTTGTAAAAATATACATTCTAGGTTCTATCTAGGTATAGGTTCTTGTGATACAGCCTGGATACAGACAGGTAGAGGGACGGACGGATGGACAGCGAAGAACCGTTTTCCTAAAACGGTTCAAATTGTTTACCCTTTGGGTAAAACATAGTTCAAATGCTTATACCGTGCCGAACTTGTAGGTTGTTCTTACGTTTGATTTTACCATCGACTCGAAAATAATAAGAAGAAGACCCTATGTTATGTATTAATTTATAACTTACTAATATTAATTTATTAACAACAGTAGACAGTGATAACTTGAATTATTTCATAATAACAGGCACTTACCTAATAAGAACGTCAAATTCAAACCCCAAAATGCAGTGTGTAAATTTAATCATTGTGTAGGAACATTTTGAACAGTTATCATGCGGTCGCCAACGCGACTAAACTAGGGTTAGCCGGATGGGCCAGCCCGGCCTTATAATATTATAACGTGTAAAGAGTAAACGAGGCGACGTTATCTCGGACAGGGCCGATTCCTGACCACTTTAATGGGAAAAGCATGTTAGAATTAAACTAAACAAAGACGACGCATCAATTAGGGGCAATCCTTTTTTTCTCTCCTCTCAAAAAAGGCTTAACTTTTTAAAGGTTGTACGCCGACGAAGTTGCTCTCGTGCCCGCCCGTTATTTTTTACTGGCTTATTTGATTAGATCAATCTCAATGATTCTTGTATGGATTTCAATTAAGTCGATAAAAAGATAAGTGGGTGCAAACATTAACCTTATGTCAAATGCTTTTAAAATCAATAGATTGTATCTTCGCTTTAACTAAGTATTTTATATTCATACCTTTTCGTAACAGGTTGCTCGGTGTGTATATCAACATGCGGTAGGTAAGGTAACACTATTAATGGTAAGAATGAAGATAGGAAAAAACTGCGATTTGAAACAGGTCCCACAGGACGAGTACTGTAACAATATAGGTACTGCACTTAATTTTTATACCTCAATACAATGCAGACATTAAAGTTATCATACCACCAGTAAACAGGACTTTGATCATACTAAAAAATGAAGTGCAATAAAACGGAAACGATAACGTCAGTAATTAAGACGAGGTAAATATATGGAACGCATTGACGGATCGTAAAACTAAAGGATTCAAAACAACAAACTGCAAGGTACAGTTTACGACGGCGACCGAACCGCTTTTATTGTTGTTGTAAAATTCACGATCCATTATTAATTATTACAGACATCATTAATCTACTAATCTATTTAAGGACGCGCGATAAGAATCTCATTTAAAGTATTGAATGAAGAGTGTCCGCAGTGGAGTCGAGATAGGCTTAAATTAGCTTGCCGTGCCAGGTAACAATGTTTCCGAGGCTTTCAGTGTGAATGTAACTTTATGATTGTAACAATAGAGTTTATATTGGGATAGTTAGTTGAGTGCGTTGCGCCGTTTGTCGGTTTGTGGCGCAGTGCCTGATTTATTACAGGTTGGTGTTTAAACGACAAATGCATCGAAACAGATAGGAGCGACATGTCGGACATTGGAGGACCGATGTTGACCACTGCGCCGCGTACACCGCGCAGCGACTCCCGACGAGACACAAGATATTTTCGTGTTTGAATATCAAACAGTACGTGTACCCAGAGACATACATCCAACGAGTTCTGAATATTTTAGTAATGACAGCGATAAATCGCAACAACACAGCAGCCTACAGAGAGAATAAAGGAATCTACATAAAATTTCGATTTAGTGCTTTTTTTTATCAGCCTGATATCATTTTGCTATCCTTATCTTAAACTTATGTAAGTATTTATTGTGTTACATTTCTTAACAATGAATATTCATTAGCAAAACTATTAAATAGGTAAAAAATGCCATATTTCTGTTTTATACGTTAGCATGTTTGAAATTGAATTAATGACATTGACTGTTATTCTACTACATTCTACATTGACTGACATTATATTTAGATGAGGGTTTTGCCAAATGCTAAGGGCCGGTTTCTCATATTTATTAATTTCATACCAAACTAAATCAAATCAGATTTTTATTCAGACTACACAAATATTACAAATGTCTATACTACATTACGTCAAATTATCATTTTCATACCTGCACTTTGGTAAACGCCAAGTAGTAGAGCTTTTCAAAAAGCCCGAACCATATCTTCGGAACCGAATCAACCTTGCCGCGTCTATCTCGTGTGGAGCCGTTACGCCCAAACACCGGATGGGAGTTTCTATAGGACATAATCTTTACAACAAAACTGTGATCCGATCACGCACTAACGAACCATCAGGAATATAGAGATGGATTTAAGTAGCGTACGGCGATACCGGCATCTCTGCTGCTATCAATTTCCTGCGTCGGCCCATTGTTACAAATCTTATCAATTTTTGTTTAAACTATTACTATCTGCTTGCTATTAGGTAACCGAGTTTATCGGACAGGAGAATATTTCACGATTCACTGTTACACTAAATAGGGATAGGTTTTTATTAATTGGGGTGCATTTGTTTATGATATTAATTAAAGTAGAACTTTTAGGTTCGAACACACTTAGATGAACGCGTCAGGACTAAACGTCGGCCTGTGAAAAGATACAGTTTTGCTACTTATCGTTGTGTGTTTAGTGCCAATGTTTATTCTTAGCAATTTTTGTAATTTGGGATATTTTGTGTGTAAGGTTTTATTTAAATAGATGAAGAAAAATTACGTGTCTGCCTGTCAAGTATTACAGATTCAGCTGTTAGTAATATTGGAGTGTATTAAATTAAAAATGTTGCCAAGTAAAAGTATCAGTCAAGATATTCATCTTCGGATTCCAACTTATTTGAGTTATTCTAGTCTTGCCCCTGACCACGAGCTCTGTAAAGAGCTCGAAACGTTAACTCTAAATATTATGTTTAGAATAACATTATACGCGATTTGAAACCGTAAAATGAGTATTTTAAATTATTGTTTTTAATCTTTTAATTTACGTAAAATTAGTTTTATTTCAAATTATTCTTTTCTATTCTACTCTACTATCGAGTTCGGTTACAAACATTTTATTATATTTGCTACATTTAGACGTCGCGCTGCTAGGAGTGATGAGAGCCATCCGCTCCCCCGCAAGTCCCGTGAAGTTGACGAGGCTACTCCAAGTCATCATCGTATAAAGTAAGGGAAAAAAAACGTTTATGTTAGTGAAAAAGTGTTTATGTTAGTGAAAAAAGGACCTTATCAGAGTAACCTGACAAACAAATTCAGATTTTCAAAACGCAATTTTGCTGGCTCGTTGGAACAGTTGTTAGTGACCTTGGCGGTTCCAAGAGTCGTGGATTCGATTCCCACTCGGGACAAATATTTGTGTGACGAACATCGCTGTTTGTTCCGTGTCTGCTGTGAATATGTATTTAATTATGTATTTATAAATATTTATGTATATCAGTCTCTGACGCCCATAGTACAAGCTTTGCTTAGTTTGAGGTCAGATGACCGTGTGTGGAAATGTCTCATATAATTATTTATTTAATTACATAATTTTTTTTTGGCTTTGAGTAGCCACTTCATCTTCACCGGACTTGTGGGGGAGCGGATGGCTCTAACCCCAAGACATTACATACTTAATTTAGCACATAGCACCACCGACAATGGGTAACTACACATGCCAACAATAATCTAATTACCGCACAAAACGCCGAGACAGTATCCTCGAATACTTCCTCGCATAATTAAATGTAGCACAACCAAGTTGTCGAGATTCCGAGCGAGTAGATAACTGTTCCATAGCAGAACTACGGTGCAGTACAGATGAGATTGCTCTCATATACCTGGAGGTCGGAAATGTGGGGTAAGAAGGGAGGGGGGGGATGCATTGCCTGCTCCGCTATTCCCCGCCACCACATAGTTTTGTTCGCAAGCTCTCATCGGCCCCAAGCTTCGCTTAAGGCCTAGCGCGCTAATTGGACATTTTCGAGTGCCCAACAATGTAACAAAAGGGAACATTGTATTCGCTAAAGAGCGCATTTAATAGGTCGCGTGGTTAAAAGTGTGCCTTATTTGCTAATGGTCATTGATTGAAGTTGATTACGAAACGGATTCTGTAGTCGTTAGTGATGAGGCTGCGCTAACAAACAGGGGATCACAATACATGATGCATCGCAGAATCAGTTCAAAAATATGTGTATTATTATAGTCAGATTCCAATAGTTTTATTAACAATGCAATTATATGCCTTCGGCGTCATAAGCTATCGTAGGAACACACAAATATTATATTCGATGATTTTGGTTCTCTTTTTTGTATTTATTACAGCAATGCCTTCTCTTATTGTATATTTTTCAGTTTACATTTGATTTTTTAATATTGTTTGTGTATAATAAGCACACCTAAATATTAGTAGATCAGTGTCTACAGGGATACCTGATTGAATCTGTAATAATGTTCATTTATCATCGGATGAAATCGAACCTGCGACTCCACGCGCTAGCGATGTAATCATTAGACTAGATAGATGCGCCAGACTCCTTCAATAATACTTATAGTATTTTAATGTATTAAACAAAACTATTTGTATGCCTTTTTCAATAGCCAAGATGTTGTGAGTAAATAACAAAATATTATAATTAAACCTTAATAATTATATTAATATGTATGTACTAATATTACTAAACACCGAATGCAACGTGTTTTTGGGCCCATACATTCCACCATCTACGAATGTCAGATATGCCACGAACATCAATAACAACGGTTGTCCTCAGAGTGCCAAGTTAGAGATACTTAGTTAGAAATACTCAACTCTTGGCTGCTCGCTGCTGGCTTCCAATATTCCCTGAGGCCGTGGTCCCAAGTTCATGCACGGAATGTTGAAGTTCGTTTTATATTCGCAAATGCTTTGATAAATAATAGGTTTAAACATTACCCAACAGCACATTGAACTGACCTCGTGGTATGTAGCTTAAGCACTTGTGTTACGGATATCAAAATCAACAGTGAATACACAAATACGAGTATACTTAAATATATTTAATAGGCAGGAAGTGATCTATGCCTACCCCTCTGGGAAAAAGACGTGATTTGATGTATGTAGGTATGTATATTTAAAAACACACCCAGACACGAAACAAACACCGAGGTTCGTCACACAAATATTTGTCCCGGGTAGAAATCAAACCCACGACTCTTAGAACCGTAGGTCAGGGCTCAGGGTCGCTAACCACTGTTCCACCGAGCCAGCCCGAGAGAGTAGTACTGTATAGATCTAATGTATTTAATTATTTACTATTCGATTTTTAACCGTAGTGACCGACGCATTTATCAGTTTTGTTAGTTCATGGGTAAGAAAATAATGAATTTATTTGCCCATACTCTTTGTATTTTGTATAATTTGTGTGATAATGTCACTCACGGCCGTTCAATCTGGTAGAGTGAGGCCTAAAAACCTTTTATAGTAGAGTAGAGAGTCCAAAAGTGGCATACTGCTAATATCGTTCAAGAGTCATGATTGATGAATCTTTAATCAGTTTAGGTCAAGTATGTGTTTGCAAACTAAGACGGTCCAGTTCGCTCACTACCACGATTGGTTTAACCCAATCGATCGTCGGTAAGTAGCTATGTATTTGCTACTGAATGTACAATCGTGTAAGTCCTATTTCGAACGATTGATTCCTATTCTTCTGCCTTATATTGTAAATAAATAAATATTACACAACATCATAATATACATTGATCAAATCCCGTAAGTAAGTAGCATATATATCGATACCTTAATTTGCAAACCTAATAACACTTTTTGACGAAAATTACTTTTTGATACCAGCAGAAACTAGATTTTTTGCTCTGTTTTTTGAGATACTAATAACTCCAGGATTCGCAACTATATTGGTGTAAAACGCTATTTGAAAATCAAACAACTCCGAATGAAACGAAACCCATCGATTTTGACAAAATAATCGAATAACTCCTGCGCAGTCGGCCATTTTGTATGGCGTCACTGAAGCGTACGAATGTTCCCGAATATTTATTTTCAAAACATATGGTTATAGTGTGTTTTATCACCGTTTGAAGCTATAAAACAGTAGAAGATATATTAAGGTAAGTGTATTTATGATTAAATAGCCTTGTTCCATTATTTTTACACGTTTGTTGGAAAATTTGCACGGGGATTGGAGTTATTAGATTTTATTTATGGTTATGTTTGAGTGATGCTTGGAGTTGATATGTTTGTCGCATGGTTTTGTGATAATGTGGTGTTGTGGTTTGTTTTGTTTGCTTTATATATTTTTTTCTCTTTGGTGCAGGAATATGTCTAGAGTACGAGCTAAGAGAATGTTGCTTTCTGTGCAAACATTGAATGCCAACAATATTGCTAATAACGACATTACTAACCCTGATAATGCATTGTTCCAAGCTAATCAATTCCCAAAGTTCTATGAAGATACTTCCGTTGCTACTAATTCTGATGTTGCCCTTGATGCCTTCGATACTCACATTTCTTCAACTACAAGAATCAATACAGATCCATACACAGCCTACTGCAAGTGAGAATGAATCTGAGACGGAAACCATTGTGAGTTACCACCACAAAGAATGTCAACTCTCAAAAGCTACAGCAAGCACCGATGATTTGTCTCAACTTCACAATTTCTTATTATCATCATCATCATCAGCCCATTACAGTCCACTGCTGGACATAGGCCTCCCTAAATGCACGCCACTTCTCTCTATCATCGGCCGCTCGCATCCAGCTCCTACCAGCCGTCCTGCGCAGATCGTCACACCACCTGGCCTGCGGGCTTCCTACACTACGTTTGCCGAGACGCGGTATTCACTCCAGAACTCGTCTACCCCATCGGTCGTCGGTTCTACGGCTGATGTGGCCAGCCCACTGCCACTTCAGCTTACTAATGCGATGAGCTATGTCGATGACTTTGGTTCTCTGACGGATCGCCTCATTTCTGATTCAATCCCGCAGAGGAACACCGAGCATAGCTCTTTCCATAGCCCGCTGAGCGACTTTTAACTTGTGGACCAGCCGTGCCGTCAGTGTCCACGTTTCGGCTCCATACGTCATAACGGGTAGGACGCATTGATTAAAGACTTTCGTCTTTAGGCTTTGTGGGATTGACGATGAGAAGACTCGGCGTAGTTTCCCAAATGCTGCCCAACCCAGCTGAATTCTTCTATTCACCTCGTCCTCAAAGTTGTTGCGACCCAACTGCATAGTCTGCCCGAGGTACACATATTTTTGAACAACTTCGAGGACGGTGCCGTGAATCGCAATCGGTTCCGGTAGTACATGTTCATTGAACATGACCTTGGTTTTATCCAAGTTCATCCGTAGACCGATGCGCGCAGAAGAGTCAGCCAGGTCATTCAGCATCTGTTGTAGGTCCTTCAGCGTCTCTGCCAGAATGACGATGTCATCTGCAAATCGCAGATGAGAGATGTACTCACCATTTACGTTAATGCCACGTCCTTTCCAGTTCAGCGTCTTGAACAAATCCTCCATTGCATTTGTGAACAACTTCGGGGAGATGACGTTCCCTTGTCTAACTCCTCTATGCAATGGTATGGGTTTTGTTTGCTGATTCTGTACTTGGACGGACATGGTTGCGGCTTGGTAAAGACATTTCATCACCTGGATGTACCGCCAATCTACTTGGCATCGCTGCAGGGACTCCAGAACTGACCAGATTTCAACCGAGTCAAAGGCTTTCTCATAGTCCACAAATGCTAGACACAGGGGCTGATTATACTCCTCAGTCTTCTGTATAATCTGCCGCACTGTGTGGATGTAGTCTATGGTGCCCATTCGTCGAGTCTTCGCGCAAGACGGTTCGTGATTACTCTTGAGAAAAGCTTATAGACGTGGCTTAAAAGGACAATAGGTCGATAGTTCTTCAAAAGGGTTTTGTCACCCTTTTTGAAGAACAGGACGACCACACTCTTACTTCACGCCTCCGGAGTTCTCCCTTCAAACAGGACAGCGTTAAAAAGCCTTTGAAGCTCCCTTAGTACGGGTTTGCCTCCAGCCTTAAGTAAGTCTGTCGTAACGCCGTCTTCTCCAGGGGCTTTTCCATTTTTAAGCTGCCCAAGAGCAATCTCGATTTCGTTATTGCTAACTTCTGGTAGGTCTTCGGTATAGTGGCGTGTCAATATGGCTCTAGTGTCCTCATTGCCGGGATCAGGGCGAGATGCATGCGAGGCGTATAACCGGCCTTAGAAGTCTTCTATCTCCGAGAGTACTGCCGGCTTTGAAGCAGCAATGTCCCCATTCGCTGTAGTTAGCTTCGTTAGGTGGCTTCTTCCGAGAGATTGTACAAACACCTTTGACCCCCGATTCTGTTCAATAGCCCTTTCGATTAAAAGAGTATTGTAGCACCGGAGGTCACGTCGCACACATTTATTGATCTCCCGGTTGAGAGCCTGAGCTTCCAATGTAGTAGCGGGTGGGTCTTCACGTCGCTGCCTCATTAGCCTTAAGGTCTTCTCGGAAAGTTTAGAATTCCTACCCCCTCGCCTTCTGCTGCACAATCTCGATCGTTCCTCCCTGAGGACACGAACCATATTTTCAAGATTCTGGTTAACGTCAATTGTGGTTTCCACTGCAGCAAATCGGTTCTCCAGGTTTGACTGGAACGTTTCGGATCCTGCCATGGTCTGGAGTAGAGTAGGTCGGAGACTAGACCTCACCAAGCGAACACGTTCGGCTTTAAAGTCGATATTTAGAGTTCCTCGAACAAGATGGTGATCACTGCCGGTGTTAAACCTGTTGAGCACGGAGACATCTCTGAATACGTGCCGCTTATCCGCTATGATGAAGTCGATCTCGTTCCTAGTCACAGTATCGGGACTTTGCCACGTCCACTTCCTTTGAGGCTGCTTCTTAAAGAAAAAGTTTGGATACTCGTACTGTAATAGAGATGTAATGTACAAGCTGCGGTTTGGGGAGGAGTGGAGGATCCTCAATCAAAGGAAAACCCAAGTTGTCCCCGTGAGCTTGGGATCTAAAAAACTTATATGACGAAAGAAGAAAAATCACGAAAAAAATATTTTCTGATCTACAGCAACTTAAGTCGTCTATTCCCCGTGATTAGCATGCCTATTATGATGCTTTGCCACACAAAAATTAATTATTTTCATTATAAAACACAATTTGTTAGTACAATTGTACTCGGCTTAAGATTAAAATAAAAACAAACAACTCCACTTTTAGTTTCAATTATTGCTTAAACCAAATCTAACAACTCCTTTTTTCGTTATAAAACCCAATGATTATAAAAAAGAAATAGATTTTTAAGTGTTTTAAGATAAATAAAAAGCATAATTTCCAACGAGATTTTTGGTTTTCTTTATTGCGTTAAATTAAATTTATTATGACGTTTTAAGTCTCTGCTGTAAAATTTGCTCCAGAGGAGTTAGTAGGTTTGAAAATTAGGGTATCGATATGCACTTGTGTTACGGATATCAGACTAAAATATACTTAATAACACACCCAGACATAGAACAAATACCGGTGTACGTCACACAAATATTTGACCCTGGTTGAAATCGAACCCACGACTCTTAGAACAGTATATAGTGAACCTGGGTCGTTAAAGACTGATCTACAGTGCCAGTCCACAATTTTAATAAAAATATTTACAATTACGGTGACAAGTATAAGATAATATTGCGGTGTGAAGTAATGAAGCTTCGCCTTAACGCGCACGGAACTGCATCCGCCCGGCTCTTGTTAAACGCCGCCGCGCAGCTTAAAGCAATTTGCAAGAGTTCATACCATCGGCTAGGTGTTTGTTCCACAGTTTTATTTAGCACTCCGTTTGTGCGGATGCAAATTGTTTTTCATATTAAAATCGCTGGATCCACTTATTTAGCGCGCTGCGTTAATCGTCCGCTGTTTAAAACAATTTGTTTAAATGAGAACGCTCTTAGCGTTTAAAGTTTATCTTGTCTTTTTGGGTTCCAGACCTCAGAAAACTTAACCCTTATAGAATCTCTATTTTATCTCTATCTGCGTTATCTATCAACATAGTTTTTCTCAAGAACGCAAGACGATATTCAATTTTGAAAAAAGTCAATCAAGGAGATATTGTAAGAGTTCGTTATGCTAACGCAACGATAAAGATGGCAAATTGTGTGCGTGAGGGCAAAATATTTGTGCTGTTAGCAAGTTTTCTCTCTCTCTTCAAGAGGTTAAACCCGAAACCAATTTTCTCCGAAGTTAAACCAGGTACACTATTTTCGAATCGGGACTGTCACTGGCACATATTGATGTGTGATAATTATTTTTTTTAATTTAATGTCTTAAAAAAGTTTATCTCCGACTTTTAAAAAATTAAAAACAAAATAAACAGACAAGTTGAAACAATGTTCGGGCTAATGGTGACAACATCACTGCCTATTGAACGCAAGCACTCCGTGTTTCACCCTGATTGCATTTAGTTTACGCACGTGTGTGATCTATCAATTAGCTAGCGTTCTGGGGCTGGCTGGCTGGCCAGCTTTGTTACAATCCAATAACCATTGCCACAATCCCGTTTCAGAATATGTGACCGCAGACTAACTGAGCGGTTAAGCAAGGAACACGGTTAAGTAAAGAACAATTTTTGTTTGTGTTTTAAGGAACGCAAATTTTTAAAGGGTTTTTTATTGACACACAGTATGTAGTGATGGAAGTTAAAAGTTACTTATACAACGTTACTTTTTGAAGAGTTACTTTGAGACGTCTTATTCAAAACAGAATTATGAGTTCATGTTTCTTTAACTAACCTGTCACTGCTGAGCAAAGGCCTTTACAGTATCTCTACTACAAGGACGAATGTGATGATCTACACAAAAGACGAACTCCATATAAACCAACACAAACCTACTAAATTAACAAAAGAGCCGTTGTATTGTGAACAGGGCGCACCCACGGATCATTGATCGACTGCTCCAGATATCTTTAATAGCCCGGTCGAGGATAGCACTAGCAATACTACAGCCTTCTAGGTGTTTATGTACTTGTGCTGCAGTGGTCCGGGCGTTTGCACGATGATACTCTGTAAATTCTTAACTACTATAGCCCGAACTGACAAAGCTTTCTTAAAACTCGAAACTTTGACTCGGCGCATTTGGTAGTTTGTCTCTGCCAAGTCGTGGTAACGAGACTTCAGACAAACAGCTGTTTGATGAACATCGTTTATTCTATAGCTGTGTGTGTTATTTGTATATGATATCACTGTTGATTCCGATATCCGTAAGACAAGTTAGTTATTTTTTTAATGGATCGTGTAAGTTAGCCCTGTTAAAAAGAAACGTAGTTGTAATTATGTGGATTTAGGTTTGTAGTCATTGAACTCCATCTTCTCTCAGGCATCGTCATGACTCTGCTAAGATTTTTGATACTAAAAAGCTATTATACTGTAAATTAATAAATATATTACTTCAATGTTATGCCTGTCTCTTTATACCGGGTACGTCAAGGGATCCAATCGATTAAATTGTAAGGTTATTTATGTGAGCTAATGATGGATTTCCAAAAGGGCAATTTTAGCAGTTTTTCGATTTAAGATATTTTTCACAAATTACATACAATTGAAAAAGTGAACATTGATTAAAATGATGTTCATAGCCATATATTTATGTTCATAATCTGACATGCTAAAATATTTTTAATTACTTAAACAACCAATAAAACAACATTTGCAGAACTTAATAACCACGGAGACTTGTAACATAACGAGCTAAGCCCCCGAAGTCAAACTGGAACACAAAACGTGCTACAGTTAAGAACTCATCCATAGTTTGCTCGCTCCGCAGACACGAGTGTGAAACCAATAGTTTACGGTTACCAAACCGCCATTAGCTACACAATAGTCGACCTAAACACGCTGTGTTAAGGCATATCCAATCGCGGTGGCACTGCTTCGTGCAAGGGAGAGACAACCGAGACTAGAACTTTTAGAATTCGCAATCACGCCGCGTTCAAGTTCGGAGTTGGGATTAAGTTTGGCGGAAACCGAAGTATGTACGTATACCGAGATCTCGGCTCTGAAGTATAGGCGATGTTGTTCGAAGTTATTTCAGGTATGTCAATGAGATAGTCATTTGTTTGAGATTAATTTCGGCATGACTTGGTTCACGCTTCGACTACTTGGATTAATTGCCTCGTTGGTCTATTGATAACAAGTGTTAGGACCAAGTAGTCCCCGGTTCGTGTCCGGGGTTGGGCAAAATTTGTGTAAGTTTTGCTGTTAAGAAATTACGTTAAGACGGTGGTGCAGGGCCACCGTCTTAACGTGCTTTCCGAGGCACGGGCATGCATCCGCCAACTTCCTGACTCCGGGATGAGTAATTTCTTAACAGCAAAACTTACACAAATTTTGCCCAACCCCGGACACGAACGTTGGATTGGCCGTCTGACCGAACTATGAGGGTAAGGGAACAGAGGTTGCACTTGTGTTTGCGCGTACATTTGTGCATTATAATATTATGTCCTATAATATGCGCAGTTAGCTGATCTCCATTGAGATCGGCCGCCATGTCCGAAATCGGTCGAACATGGTGTTTAGTGCGTAATTGTTAACACTTTATTGCATGCTATTAATAGTTTAAGAAATACATTAATTCTATAAACCAAACTTTCAATCACTATGGCATGGTTATTTCTCATTTTACAGATTCACTTTAATTTGTTAAAAAGAAACCTCAGTGACTGGAGAAAATATTATACTTCAGATTTTTCAAATATTTTAAGCAATTATAATTTTTAATCTAAGTCAGACAGATTCCTAGCTCTCAATATAAGTACGGCGCTCTTATTAACACTTCACCCTTCTTTCATGTTTGAACTGGGAGGATGGGAAACTTCAACCAACTCCGACTCGGGTGAAATTGGTTTGTTGGGTGGGTTGCGTATGTCGCTCCTAATATGGGGGAGAACGAACATTTCCTCACTTTTTGTTATATTAGCACCTGTTACTTATATGGCGATTGATTTAATACATACTTCTTACCATATTATTATTTTCACTTGTGTTTAGTTGTTTTGTTTTCCTATCTGACA
This sequence comes from Maruca vitrata, assembly GCA_039566165.1. NCBI lineage: Eukaryota > Metazoa > Arthropoda > Insecta > Lepidoptera > Crambidae > Maruca > Maruca vitrata. Next base: position 7,603,043 of record CM076911.1, read on the forward strand.
TACGATGATGGCTTGGAGTAGCCTCGTCATCATCTCCGGACTTGCGGGGGAGAGGATGACTCTCAACAACAGTCAGAACCATCCAGTTTTGCAGAACATTTCTTCTACCAGTATGTACTTTGAATAGATAGTACCTAGGTATATTAGAAAATATTAAATATGGGTCGCTAGTTATGTTTCTTTTGAGGTTTGTGATTGATTTAACACTGTTAGCACTAATCATTCTTTTACACATTTTATAAGTATATTCTAGAGCTAAGTGAGATCTTTTAGACTATAATATTGTAATAATAAACTTACTGTAATAACAATTTAATCGCGTAAGTATATTTTAACGCAAACTCTATAAATTGCGAAGCAAATAAGCGAAGAAAGAAAATAATTTATTTATTTATTTATTTATTCATTTATTGCACACATAAAAGTACATTTTACAGCACAGTTTATTAACCCTGTAAGGGTGTAGCAATTTTCTTAATTGTAATACAAAGACTCGAATGTAAGTTGGTATAACATTTAAATATCTAACTAGTATTTTGTAGCCTCTTAGTAATAACAAGGAGCTTGCGAATCTTAAAATTTACTACATTATAATTTAAGTGACGTATCTCATAATTTACCGGACATTGCAGTAGCAAACTAAACATTCACGGGCATAGTCCGTTAACAACCGATCAGACATTACAGGCACTGCTTTACGATAGAGCGCAATTATGCTATTAACTAAATATGCAAATTTTAAATCAGCGGCTAGACAGTCTGGTAGAGTCGACATAACATGTCTGAGTTGCGCAAGCACAGCGATGCGACATATTCTATTAGTGGTTAAGAAATATAAAATAAGTAAAAAAATCGTAATGAGTCAAAATATGAATTATACAAAAATAACTCTAAAAAATTAAACACAAATTGGTTAAATAAAAACAGGCCAAGTGCAAGTCGGACTTGTACGAAGGGTTTCGTACCAATTATGGAAAAAACACGTTTATTGTATGAGGACCCCCAATAGTATTATTATTTTTAAATTTTTAGTATTTTTTTGCTTTAGCGGCAACGGAAATACAACATTTGTGAAAACTTCAGCTTTCTAGCTATCGCGGTTTGTGAGATACAGCTTGGACACAGACAAACGGACGGCGGAGGCTTAGTAATAGGGTCTCGTTTTTACCTTTTAGGTACGGAACCCTAGAAATAGACGAGATACAATCTTTTAAAGATAATATATCTATCTCTCTCACGAAAACAGACTGATCTATGGAAGGTGTGTTGCTACGAGTATGAGTCATAAATAATATGACGTCTAGAGCTACGTAGGACCTTATTTATCCAATTAGGCAATCGGAAACATATTACACATTTCCCACTGGCTTGAGAGTAGACTGACTAGTCTATTCACTAGCCAGCCATAAATTCTGGAGATAGAATATACTCATAGCTATATTCGATAGCATTGAACTTGCTGACTCGTTAGAATTTTCCAATTGAAAAAAAAATCAAAATTGGTCTCTGGAACTTTTACCTCCGACTCTACTCTCAGATATCAGATTATGTATGTAAGAAAGTGTACCTTCTTACAGGTATCATATAAAGGTTCGGATTTTAGCATGTTATTCAGGGCTGGCGCATAAGGAAAAATGTTAAGGAAGTAACTTAACAGTCCATGTAGGTGTCCACAAGTAAAATAGTGCGAACCAATGCTAATTACATTGCATTAAGGAACCAGGCCACAACACAATACCGCAAGATGGCGCAAGTCAAATACCATTGACCCGGCCGTATCAGATCGCAATTCTGTGGCGTAAATATCGGTATGACCGGCAAGGCATTATACCCTGTTATTAACAGTAGTTTAACTGCCGGGCTGTTGATCCGTATTTAAAAATTCATATTCGGAAGTGGAAGTAATTGGCGCCTTTACTTGCACGGTGCTAATTTAGGATCCCTGGTGTTATACGGCTTTAAATATTCGTACCGCGGAATTATAGACTTGTTGGTTTTAGACCTCGTTGCGCTGATTATAAAATTAGGTACTAAGTTATGCAGTTTTGGGGAACGAGGCTCTTTATTTATGCTCGTACGTAATAGATAGGTGAAGAAGTTTTTTGCTTCATGTTTGAGTCCTGATAACTAATAGATCGAATTATCCCTGAGGTACCAACTTCATGTTTACTTTATTTTTTGTGGTTATAGAATTTTAGGTGAATGTTTGTTTTTTGGTAGACCGTTGAAGAAAACTTTATGTTTTTTAAAAACATTAAGAAGAAAACAAAACGAATAAAATAACTAAGCATTGACTGTCGGTTCCAATTTTTAAGACACGCAATTTTACAACCCTATGATTGTATAAAATGTCAAATGAAAATGATATCATCAACAGAAATAAACAATTCGCAAGGAAGCAAATTCAACAAAACGTTAGTACTTAAATAAGATAAACAGCACAAATCGCTTTAATACGATCTGTGATATTTAAGCCGGTCGCCTTTTGACCTCAATTAGGTCATTATCTGTAATACAAATAAATCATATGAACATTTACTCCAAATGGTACTTCTGACTAAAGCTACATTGAGTACGTATGAAAATATTTGAGTAACTACGTGTTGTACGAATATTGCGTTTTCATAAAGTACCAAGTTTGTGGACTAGGCCAGTACTATTCGTGCATTTGCTATTCACGTGGGTCCTCTTCGTAGATTATCCTCTGAAACTTGTTGCAGATTTTTGGAATCCGTAACATCTGGTGTTATAAACGTACCCCAATATTAAGACTTTGCTGTTTGTCCTAACACTCTATATAATATATGTATGTATATTTAATACATATAAAATATATATATACATATTATGTCAATAACCGCGAAAGCTACAAGGTTAAATTGTTTGCAACTGGTGAATTTCTGTCACAAAATAAAGTAATTATTGTGGGGGGGTGTGGGGAGCGCTAAACTAACGGAGCCCCGAGTCCGACTCGCATACGGCCGGTGATCATAAGCTTTACATTGCACCATACACATGTACTAGTTGCACCGACGTACCTTTTTTCCACGTTTAGACATAGAAGTGAATTCGCAACGACTGGAACAGCGATTTTTAATTAACGAAGCCAAAAGCCCGCGTCATCGCCCGCGCTCTATTACAAATGTTCCCATTTACTCGCAACAATTGTTACAGCGCTCTATTACAAGTGTTGCCAGTCACTCGCAACTTTTCGTTCCGAACCAGAGAGCAATAAAATTGCAATTTTAAAAAATTAAATTTCCATTTGACGTCGTGTGTGTGACGAATGAAAATCGAGCAGAAGGGGTCGTCAACCCCTTCCTTTGGATCCCACATAATATTAGTGCAACAATCTGTGTTCAAAATTATGGTGACAGTTACTCTTTATAGCACCGTAAATAGTAAACTATAAAAAATATTAATTTATCACCGTTCTAATAGATGGGTCTCAATAAATAAATACTGCTATTAATGGAATGAGATGACTGCTCCGGTCGATCGTGACGTTTCCTAAATGTAATAGAGTACTAACAATTATCCAATTAAAAGTGATAATCTAAACATTTAAATCAAGTAGGCTTGAATTAAATGTGTAAATGCCGTCTAAGTTAACTTCTAAGTTATTTGTTAATGTAATATAATAATCTCATATGATGTAATATATGATATTTTAATCATTTAAAAGAAAACTTATGCCTTCACAATTTCTACATCAGTTCAAGTTATGTATTCATTATTTAATATTGTACTTGCTATTATCATCTAGTACTTACCATTAGTAGCTATACACTGCTATTTAACGTTCTATTTCAATTCCTGAATACTGTATCAAAACAGTATTTTTCCAGTCTAACAATACGCTTCACAATCAGACCAAATAAACCACTTAAATAGACGTAACGTCAATTATTGCCGTTTATTCCGTCTGTTAGCTTATACTGCGAACGGCGGCTATTCGGTAGGTATAATTAATACGAATCAAATGCGATAAACATTCCCCGGTTTCCCCCATCGCCGCGCAATAAACAACCACATCGGCAAATAAAACTTCTAATTCTCACACGAGCGTAAACCAATTGGATTCAAGTAATTTACGAGTTAAATCTAAAAATATGTCTTTTCGATGGCGTTCCGTCACAGATGGCTACACCATAATACCGGGACCCTTCCGAGGGGTGCTCTATAGCCACTTACTTTATAAAGTTTGAATAAGATTTTAAAAAGCCGGCCGACAGTGCGCTATGATTTCGGGAGGGTAACAACGGGGACTTTGTTTTCTAAAAATCTTTAGGGTAATTCTGACACTGGCGCGCCACGAATTAATCATTGTTGAGACAGTGTGATTCGAGTAAAAAGGTATTTTTGTCGAGTTATAATTTTCAGGCTTTGTATCTGTTACCTATTTCGTCGCAATTTACTTATTTATTCTTTTATTATAATATTTGATAATTCCTTGTTCCATTATCTAATGAAGATCTTTAGTTACTTACTTGCTGAGCGCAATATCCACAATTTTCTTATTTTAACTAAACATGACGAAACCGCCAATTAAAAAAATGTTTTTTTTGGGTTTTCAGACGTCTACTTACTTCATTTTTTTAAAATAAGAAAATTTCATGTGGATATATACATATGGGATACATTATCAAGTGAATAACACTCCATTCTTATCCTTAGCTTAAAGCTACTTCATTTCCGAGTACTAGCTCTACTAGCATTCATTACTTAGACACAATGATGACAGCGCGTGATTCCGCATGACGTAATAAAACTTTATTTTTGCGGAATACTCTTTATTCCCTTACCCTGGTCTATTTCCCTGGGCACAATAAGGATCAGTTTGCGCGAGCGGTAATTCGGTATCGTCACGTTACGTGACCCCCGAACGATGTTCGCGACGTGTTCCTACTATTGCCTAAGGCTTCCCCTCTTCACCATGCCACTAAGAAGTATCACTACGATTTTATATTACACAGCTATTGGATTTTTCAGACCTGGCAGAGTTGTTAAGCTGATAAAATGTTCTAAATTATTAAATTATTCATCATCATCAGCCCATATACGTCCTCGCTGCTGGGGTTAAAGTAGAGCGATCAGGCCTTAGTCAACCACCCAGGCCCAGTGCGGGTTTAATGACTACATAAACTAAGAATTTCTTTGTAAGTATGCAGGTTTCCTCACGATGTTTTCCTTCACCGTTAGAGGGTCGAGCCCTAGTTCAGGCTAGGCCCGTGCCCCAGCAGTGTGGACATATATTGGGTAGATAATTGCATACTTACCATATGTAAAGCAATATAAGGAAACCACCTGACCCTGCAGTCAAACTGTTTGGCAGATTTGGGACATCATTTATTTTATAAGTTTAAGTTTTGTTATTTCTTCTAAATACTTAAATAATTAAATGTGTAACACTATCTCTTTTATTTCCACCAGACTACATTGACGGCTTGGAGCAGGTCTGTCACCATCACCTGACTTTCGACCTTGCTTTAGTACCACTGCAGGTACTAAAGCAAGGGCACGGGCCTACACTAAATTAGGGCGATAAGGCCTTAGTAAACCACGGCCACACGGTTGACACACAACCTAAGAATTTCATCGTAGCTGTGCTGTGCAGGTTTCCTTACGTATTCCTTGACCGTTAAAGCGACGAATAATCGTACATATGAATTTCAAATTCGAAAAACACAGTGGTACGTGGCGGGGTTAGAACTGGAGACCTCTCGTATAGCAAGCAACGAAAAAGCACCTTAACCACTCGGCCATCGACGCTTTTTACATACGTTTACGCCTTCGGACTGGCATTAGATACCTCGTACCCGACAAACACCCTCCTTGCCGTGTCTACGAGATCCCCAAGCCCCGTGTCGTCATCATTATTCGCCGCGCGTCCGCGCCGGGTCCGCGCCCCTCTGCTATGGTCTCCGTCATTATCATCACTTTTTGCCGCACATAACTGCCCGCAACGCTCAGTTGCCGTATTGAGGCCGCAATATACTTACGCGACACTTTCATCCACACATACAACTACACGCTCGGTCCACGTCCAGTAAAAGGTTTCAGCTGAAAAATATTTGTAATCTTATACGAGAATAAGGACAATTTATGGACTCTTACATTTGTAGCTTACCATTAAGTGGAGTCAAGCCACAGCATATTTCGTACCTCGTCAGTTTTTTTAACCTGTATCTTCCCACTGCTGGGAAAAGGACTCCTCCATACTAGTGTCCACAGTCCACTGCACAGCTTACATGTTATTTAAATTAAAAAAAAACTATAAAACGGTTTACTTATTTAATTTTTTATATAACATCATATACTATATACACAGCTACAATACGAGTATAATATTACATTAAATTATATTATTATAAGATTAAATTGAATTATAACAACAATAATCGTGCTATTAAATATAAATTATTGAATTGATCCATGTTACTTTAAATTATAATAAAATTAAATATCATAAACATTATCATCGTTTCTAACTAAGCAATTAAATTTAAAAAGTTTTTTTTTTAAATACAAGTAAGTATTTATTATACGTACTTGTCAAGAGTGCTATACACTTGGTAATTGAGTCCTATTTTTATTGGGTTATTTATTAACTGTATTGGTAGGTATCCACTCGGAGTCAGGAAGAAGGTATGTATGGTTAGGTTTCACGTCTCCTTGCCACTGAAGACATGCTAAGCTGCTAGTTTAACGTCATATCATTGATTCACCGTCACCATAAAAATTGTGGAAGAGGAACCACTTCTGCGTAAGCAGAGACACAGTAAAGGTCGTAGGACAGTATACTCTGGCTTTTAGTCCGTGTATGAAACTCCTTACTTCAACGCACACAAATCGGAATCGTAACGTAAACGCCTCGCTTCGAGGCTTCGAGCTTTCCGAGTTGATATGTATGCAACCATAAGCCCGGTGGTCTTGCGCCTGAGTTTCCATCATCATAATGGTTATGTCCACATTTCCGTTTCACTGAACTAACAGTGAGGGTATGAAGACACCGTTTTCTGATTTCCATTGAGATTGACCGCGAAAACCGAAATCGGTTGGAACATTATTATTTATTACTATATTGATGCATCATGAATCATACTTACCATTCGAATATTAGATCATCATCATCATCATCGACCATATAATACATCCCCACTGTTAGGGCACGACGTCTATATATCTGTGATAAAAGGAAAGTATCGAATATTAGATACTTTCCTTTTATCATACTTTATCGGCTTAGTTTTTTAAATATTAATTGCACGGTTTATTTACCTTATCTACTAAAAACTCCAAGTTGCTATTGGCTGTTCGTACCTACTGAAGTAAAAAGTTCTGTGATATCAATAGTCTTCACATGGTTAACTACGTTTATTCGTATCGCAATGAACAACCAGCGTATCAAATAAACACGTGAAAGATAATATAAATTTTATGCTTCCTCTACTTCTACCGTAGGTAATGATAGTGTTTTTTATTGCACAGTGGAGTAATAAATTTAAATTTTGATTTATTCTTAAATGCACATTTACCTATATTGCCACGTGCTGACGTTAAAGTTATATTGTATTAAATCAAAATTTACGTAAGATCGTAAACAGTTTGCATCTGTGTTGACAATTTCGTCTACGTTAATTTCAGAACAGACAGTTTCAGGGGTTACAGTCAAAAGTAATAAAAACCATACTCTCTCTACGTATAGTGATAAAAAGTTTCGTATAAACACTTGCAAACTGATATTATTATAGTTTAATTCACCGCCGATTCGAACGCCAAGTCTACCGGAAAGACACCTGTAAGAAATCTTAGTATTCATATAACATTTAAGCATGTCTAAATATGCTAGGCAGATACAAGATGAGCTACGATGTATCACTGAAGGTTCAGTGCCCGCTTCGCTTTACAATCAATTGTATATAGCTATTAAATTACATATACATAAAAGCTCCACAGATTTAATTAATAATTGCTGTGAAGTTCTGTGTTTGTGCGTTTAAGCCATTTATAATTCTGTACGATTTGATCCTACTCGATAGTGGTGAACGCTTATTAACGATTTCAAATTCAATTACAGTGTGTTTAAATTGCAAATAATAAACGAATCGGTCACTGTTTGCAATTAAAATAAACAAGGGCCATATATCACTGTCAGCGAGGCAACCACTACCAATACACTTTATACCACAAGACCCGCTATTCATGTAAAGCTTATTCCCAGTGGTGCGACATGTTTATTCGCCGGCACTGAAAGCCTTAACGTCGAAAGGAGTAAAATGAAAAGTAGACACGGGTCCGATAAATAATTGAAGGCTTTGATATAGCATCGGGAATTCCAGGTTGAACCTCTCCCAGGTTCTATAGGGAGCCATCCTTCAAACCACCCTCCGCCGCTACTGAATTATTCCGCAATAACACACTTGTTATAGACGTTTCTCGAGGAGTGATACTTTTATGATTTACTCCAACTTTTATTGGCACTTAAAGGAAATATACGATTTATTTCCCGTTCAATATAAGGTGCGGAGTATATCATTTTTTGAGTCGTTACAAAATCTCTTGGAGCGTTTGGAGAGCTCGGGCGTCACACGCCATTTGTGTTTAGGGTGTTTCCCTGTTTAGAGTTTTAACCTTATCTATCCATCATCCCGTAGGAATATGTACTCATATATTGAATTCATGTAAAAGTACATGGAACTGCCATAAACAGTCCTTCCCTGAAGAATAAGATTTAAGAGCTATAGCATCTAAACCCTATTGCGTGGCTAGTATCAAGTCAATTCATAGCATGACAGTCATAACGTTGCTTATGATAAGATATCTATTATTCAATAATGAATCTGATAAAGTAATAATAGTACAAATCATTGGAAATTACAAACGGAACATTAATCGTTCACGTAACTAGATATATTACAACATTTCGTGTTGAGGTTCCGATGTGTATCGCAAGGGCTCGATCGGATATTATACGATCCGAACATTAAACTCCTGTACACTGTGGTTTATTGACGTCACTTCCGCGGCAATAAAATCGACTTGTCTCCAAAATGCATAATTTGTACGACAGTCACGCGCATTACGCTACTAAACGGTGTCTCTGAGAACACATTTCACACTGAACTCTCCGGGGGCTGCCTTTCGATCATAGATAAAGCTTTGTTTTATGCGTTTGAATTATCATCGTCAACTGCTTGTTTATGGTCGATGGAATATTAATATCTCTCGATAAAGAACGCGCACGCACTACATACCTTTTTGGCAGAAAATAGATACTAATAAAGCAAAACGTCAATAACATGTGGCTCACTACTATTCCCCCGGCCTCTAAACCGCATCAATAAAACAGTCACAAAATATTTTTAAGTGAAGCGGTACCCTTTGTGACGGAAATGTGTCTAGCGAATCCATTAATTAGTGAGATATACGACAGTCCCGCAGCCTTTGGCGCTCAATTATGGCCAGCCCTTTGACGCTTGATTAATTCCGACACAAAACTGACCTATTACAGCTTATCGATTACGATCTAATCGAGTCAAAGAGCCGCGCTTCCCATATGCCGGTGCGAACGATAGCTTGAAATTCCCAAAATTCCTGCCGAGAAAAACAATGACCGAGAAGTCGGGAGTCGGAACGGGGGCAGTGTCACGTAATAGGTCCTGCTTCCGGTGCGTCTATCAAAAAATTTATTTGGACATTCTTAGCGCGCCTCGACTGCGCTTGCCGGCAGGGATGTGTTGGCATTTAATTTATCTATAACGCTGAAAATGCCTGAGGATCGCGTAACCGTTATTGCCGCTCCTCCAGCGGCGGGCCACGCACTTCCGCTATGTCAATGATTTATGGGCGCTGCCGGCATCCGAGGCGTTTAACTGTGTGTTGTCGAGCCATTGTCCGAGCCGTCCAATATGGACGAGGAGGATCGCTCTTGAATTATGTGCAGGGGTCGTTAGAGCCATAATTTTTGATTTGGCATCTTAAATCGGGGGTTAAGTTGTTGCTTTGTGAAGCCATAATCTGTTTAGGTCCCATAATAGCGACGTTGAGTTATGTTGGTATTATATTTTTAATCTGTTTTGATTTGAAAACCTTTATGTGATCGGCTTTACAAATTATGTTGTCAGATAAACTAATTCTATTTTGATCTGGTATTGTTCATTTGTATTTCAGTATAAAATATGTATCCGCTGGTCATTTGACTACTATTTATTAGTTATCCTAAATATCATATAAAAAATACATGTGAAGAACTTTGACTTCAGAATTAAGCCGTGATATAAGCGTATACTTTTAACTCTTACTTGCAAACTTTAATAAAAGCTTATAATTATAATAAACTTTACCTAGATGATTTTCATCTTCAACTATAAACGCATCCTTGACGTATGTAGAAAAATAAAGTTCTAAAGTATCAAGATTACCGATTTAATGAAAAGTTATTAGGTGTGTACTGTTGACTAGCAAGTATTGTGAATATCTTTTAGATAAAGTCCATGTATCTGATCGGATCTCCCTTCGGTCATGCCGGATTGCCATCTCACCGAACTATGAGAGTAAGGGAACAGAGGGTGTCGCGGAAATCTGTTAGCAAGCAATCCAAAGTATCATGTAAGGAAAAGCCAGAAACATAACGTTTAATTTCTTACTCACATCATATATCAAAATAAAAATAGTCTAAAGTGAATTGATGCTGGATTTTTGCCACAATTTTTTTTAGACATATATTTTATCACCTCAAGTATATAGTAACTAGAATACTAAGGAATTTCTAACAATAATACATGATACAGACAGGTTTTAGTTTCGTCTAATGAATAATTACTCACAATAAATCTTTGAGGAGTATACCAGTAATATTTAATCAAAGTTTATCGCTGATCAAAACTTTTAAACTTTGGTAGGAAACTACGGAAGATCAAAGGCGTATTTAAATTAAATTATGAGTCCGGCTCCACCGCGTTCACAATATTATTCAGACATTCGGCGTTTCACAAAGACGTAGCCCATCAAAACATTCTCACACATAAACTCTTATACTGTCATCATGGCCATTGCTCCGTCAACAATGTGAGCTACTAAACTGCTCGTGTGACTAACTATGAATAATGTAATCATACTTGTATTGTTACCTACCAGTGACTTCCATAATAACATACTGAACTAAAACGGTTATTATTATGCAAAGAATATAGTTGACTCAATACGATTGTGGTATTCCTAATGAGTTTTTATTTTGTTTTCAAGTAAATTAGGGAAATAAGCGAACCGAAGAGTTTCTTGTAATATTTCGTGTTGATTAGTACAAAGCTTAAAACGACGACAAATAAATAAATAATAGTAATAAAATAATAAATATTAATCAACATCACATACATTGATCTGATCCCGTGGTAAGTAGCTGTGTTACGGATATCAGAACCATCAGCTGATACAAAAATATCTTAAATATATTTAATAACACACCCAGTCACGGAACAAGCACCGATATTCGTCACAATAATATTTGTCCCGGGTGGGAATCGAACCCACACTTGGAACTGTACGTAGTGAACCTGGGTCACTTACCTATGTTCCACCGAGCGAGTAAATAGTTATATGTATCGCAAAACTCATGAATACCTAAGTAGCTAAGCAGCTAGGTGATCAAAGTCTACAGCCACTCATTATCTATCATGAAGATCAGGAAATACATTATGTAGCTGGTCTAGTCTGGTCTGTAAACCCGTAACTAAGTCTACGAATAGAAGGCTATTAAGTTGACTGAAAACTTAAAAGACCAGAACCAGTTAATATTCAGTTAGCTAGTAAGCTTTCTGGGAAATAATTTAATGTGCTATTACACAAAATAAAAAAAAAACTGAAAATATGTCCGGGATATTTTGTATTGTAATGTGTCATCATCAGTCAATCATCAATGAGGGATAACGCGTATGAGAAATTCACTAGATAGCAATACGTAAGCGTGAGGTCCAACTGCAGCATGATTGGTTATTCTTGACGTGACATTGACACATGTCAATATTCACCAATCATGCTGCAACTGGACCTCTGGCCTATATATTTGTGAATTTATCGAACGCGTTAATCCTCATTAAAAGAAGTTTACTTACACTATCCTCTAAAATAAGGTCTGGGGTTTTATTCATCATCATTTGCACTATGATAAAGTTATTTTTATTAAAGTAAAATTAGGTACTGTATCACTCTCTACTCACATATTTATGCTAATAGCGATATGGTTAATTATTTTTGAGAAAGCGAGATCAGTGTATAGATCACAACTGCCAGCAGTGGCGACTAGCACTCAGTAACAATTTTGCATAATGCGCACACTCTTTTCTCAGTCGACTTGGCGTTTAATGGCTGTTTTTGAAAATTTCTAGTACCTATAACATTTGCTTTGAATCCTAATAAGTAAGCTTAACCAGCGAGGTAGAACGCAATCTGCGTTTATGTGCTTTTTGTGAAAAGCAGTAATTGTAAACTCAGCTATTAACAGTCTAAGTGTTCTCTATTCTATTGTACATTTTAAAATTAAAATTTACATTTACCTACCACTAGCTTTGCTTTCCTGTAAGATTGCAAAATCGTTGCTTTACAATTTCTTAGGTAGTAATTGTCGCGTGACATAAAAAGAAAAGTGAAAAATGGTTTATAAATATTTTTTATTTATGTAGAAGTTCCTACAGTTGTCAGAGGGCTGATTCAAACTTCAAGTATCAATATAAGACGTAAAGGCATAAGCTCTAGATTAAAGGAATCTAGACTCTAGTTCTACTGGCACCGAATAGATTTCCTGTATTTTTTAACTCCTGTAAATAATTTCCTTATCAATTGACTTACTGCAAGTTAACATTTAGGCAAACGTTTAAACAAAATTTCCACTCACTAAGAGATTTTGTATGAAATACAATAAATATTAACTAGCGGACTAGTTCATACACGTTATAATTTCCAATGAATTTAAAATCGCCGCGGATTAATTGCAATGCAAATATGCGTAATTTCATAGTTTGGCAATTCAAATTGGATACTGTTAATTTCGGGTCACGCCAATGATTTGAACCTCACCACCTTTTATGCTAACGAAGTATGTAGCACTGATGATACAGAAATCACAAAGTTGTGATTTCTATTGTACAGTAAAGCGCATTCATTTGTAATATTAAACATTTTGAATTTTACAAACATAGCTGTATTAATTTACTCTCTGTCACCTACAAAGAAATAAGTTTAGTTAAAATTCCCATGAGATGAGCCGTGCCATTACATGTATGTCAGAGTAAGCAATTCTTGGTGTTAATTCGGACATAGTCAAAATTGATACATATTACATTGTTTTTTCGATGTGACTTTTTTAACAAACATGTTATTATATTCAGTTATACCCAAAGTTTGATAGTAACGAATGCTCCTGTCAAATAAATAACCCAACTTCCGGGCGTTATGCCATTGTCTCAAAAGTAGGTAATTTACACCTGTTTAAATAATATACTCGTACATATTCAATTTCAGTATTTAGGACAGCATAATTTTGTTATTTTCCGCGACACTTTGATTAAATTGGCTTTAAGCCCTTGTTAAAAACAAGTTTTACTTTGAAATTTTTTGGAGACTCACAATTATAAAAAGTGAATTCACTTTTTATGAATACTATTCGCTTAGAAACTATTCAGTAAGATCACTTTTGTATTTTACCTACTATTAAATGTCCTCTTATCTTTATGTTGTCGGATGAGAAATCGTAAATTAAGGTTTAAATAAAAGTTGTCTTGTAAACAGCGAACCTTTTGCTAAAAGCGGCAATAAATTGTCAGATTTTTTTCTTTTTTGTTGCGTTTTATCACTTTTCTGCTTGCCTACTTCTCATGTTTTTTTACCAAGCAAAACTAATGATTATAATAGTCATTATGTGTTGCATTCTGATTCAATTCCGTCATGGTGACATGTACTTAACTTCGTTTGTTTAAGGATTTTTTTTATTTACTATTTTGGATACGACTGACGCAGGACCGAAGTGCATATTAATTATTTTGACATAACGCAACATGTGATATACCTGCCAATAAAACTATTTACGCGCGGTATACAAAATACAGGCAAGTGACGTCATTAGCCAATAAAAGTTCGTCTGGAGCGTTTTTAGACCTCGTCCAAATAATGTGTTATTAAATAAAAGTATATTAACTCAGACAGTTTTCTAATATCAAAAGTGCCAGTTTGATTGTGTGGGTCATCCATTCAGCTAAAAATAAAAGCGTTGATGGCCGAGTGGTTATAGTCGTAGCTTACCATGCGAGAGTTCGCCAGTTCAAACCCCGCCACGTACTAATGTGTTTTTTAAATTTGAATATTTTATGTACGATTATTTGACGCTTCAATAATGAAAGTGAACATATTGAGGAAACCTGCACACCTAAGAAATTCTAAGGTAGTGTAGTCGACTAACCCCCACTTGGCCAGGGTGGTTGACTAATGCCTTGTCGCCCGAGTTAAGGGTAGGCCTGTGCCCCTGCAGTGGAGACGTATGTGGGCTTATGATTATGACATCTAAAAATAATCAACCACTCTATTGCAACACAATTTCATGTTTAGGTTTGTAGCAATACAACGTACTAAAGACATTCATTGAGATAATAGTGATTTTAATCAAGGTTTAATAGGATTTTGGCATATTTTGAAGGTGCAATTGCTAAAATATTCAAATTATTCTAACGAACCTTCGCTTAGTTGAGTTATTGATAAACATTGGTGCATATCAAAAGCTCCCATAGCTCAACCATGTTGGCCGTTAATCGAACTTTAGAAACTTTTTACAGAGAAGCTTACGCCATTATGTTGGCTCCGGACGCAACTTATTACAGGTTTTTAATAACAGAAGCGTTCTCGTTTGTATGTTTTGTATCTACATATGGCCAACACAAAATGGTTCAACTATTAATCAAAGTAATTTTAATGCAAATCCAGATCATAACCCAACAAATGATACTTATTATTAATGGGCTGGCCACATCAGCCGTAGAACCGACAACCGCTGGGGTTAGACGAGTTCTGGAGTGGATACCGCGTCTCGGTAAACGTAGTGTAGGACGCCCGCAGGCCAGGTGGTGTGACGATCTGCGCAGGACGGCTGGTAGGAGCTGGATGCGAGTGGCCGAGGATAGAAAGAAGTGGCGTGCATTTGGAGAGGCCTATGTCCAGCAGTGGACAATAAATAAATGAATAAATAATGATGATGATAAATGCGAAAGGAACTCTGTCTCTTAGTCGCACTTATACATCAACACTACAGAAACAATTTAAGTTCAATGTAGTACACAGATAGTCAAGGGACAGAAATAGTCTGTTGAAGGACAAAGGCTAGTTTTTAACCGACTGGGATAAAATAAAGTAATGTTGTACCGTGTTTAATAACTTCGTACAGACGAAGTCACGAGCAGAAAGCTATATAAATTAAAAATTACTAATAATTTTTATTTTAATGCCAAAAATCAGCGAATAAACTCAGAAGAAAATGAAATGCTACTACGTTGTATCATTAACAGGAAGGCTTGAACGTATTTCTTAGTGCTCTCTCCAAGGGTTCAAACCCCGTATCAAATTGTAAAAATTAGTGAATTTTCTCCTCTATTGCCATTAAGCCGTTGGAAGGAAATAGAAATTTGAAATCTCTGAACTTTCTACAGCGGTGTAAGTCTTTTCAGTGCCACAACAGAGAACGTACTTGTGTTTGTTCCCACAGTCCATCTGTATACAAAAGCGGAAGCCGTCTAGGGCATTATTGCACCTTGACAGTACACACTTGAGTAAACAAATCAGTAATCACTTATGTCATCGCTACCAAACTGTAACAATGGCTGTGATCCAACCCCGGTAACATTTGTTAAACAACAATGACGTTGCTTTACAAAACTGTGTAAAATTTATGTAAAACAATACTCTTGACGAGTTTAATTACTTTCCGACGCACACTCCAAAAATATATTCACAAAATCGAATAACAAGCTGATGAATATTAATTTGTATTGGAATTACTAATTTAACACGATACAATGAGCTACGCAGGTCAACGAATACAACCCGCCTATCCTCCCTTACAATATTAAATAAGCGAATTCGAAAATGTTGTCATTAACTGCAACGGTTTAATCCGTTTTACATCTGAATAGTTTATTAAAAATGTGAATGGGATCGTATCAATAGTTATTAACATTTTAACCGCGACATTTTGAACTACTCGTATAGTTTTGTAAGTGGTGTAACTTTTGGTGGATTACTATTTTATTCCTGGAAATTGGATGTCGGATAAGAATTGCTTAGACTCCAGAACACGTATCAAATTGAATTTTTCATAAATATTTCTCTTTATTTTTGGATAGCATCGAGTTATAGTGCTGAACACTCTTTCAGGGTAATGTTATCTTCTTTCATTCTAAGTAGTTATTTTTTGCTTGCACTATTGTATATACGCTTTTTACAATAATATATGAACTAAATACACCAGCCAGGTAATTACTACAATTGTGATCGCTACGCTTTACCGACTCTAAGTACAAATCGACGATGCATAATCCATACATTACAAATGTGTGTATAGTACAGCGATTTAAAATTGGCTTCTTTGGATCATTAGTAGACCAGGTATAGTTTAGCATAATATAGTTTAAAATAATATATGCCAATTTAAAAACAAGTATAATAAGCTTGTAGTAGATATGAATAACAGTACTAAGTCATAGGAATTAATCGCTTATGGTTATGGTGCCCTAGTAATTAGAAGAATATTTGAATAATAACTTAATAATGCTCTTGGTACCCTAATGACCGAAATGTTGGTCGGAAAGTAAGTTCCTATTTGAAAATTATAATTAGCAACTTTTATTGTAGAACAAGCATCCGCCCTAGCGTAGATGGCCGAGTGTTTAAGGTCATTTGCCATGCGAGAGGTCGACAGTTCAAACCCCGCCACGTACCACTGTGTTTTTCAATTAAAAATTTCATAATTATACGATTATTCGTCGCTTTAACGGTGAAGGAAATCATGGTGAGGAAACCTGCACGCCTATGAAGAAATTTAAAGGCTGTGTGTGTAGTCGACCAACCCGCACTTGGCCAGCGTTAGGCCTTGTCGCCCTAGTTTAGGTAGGCCCGTGCCCCAGCAGCAGCCCAATATTTTTGTTATACATACTTTTCGTGTAAGGTCAACGTATGCGAGAATATTATCAAAACATTTTCATCTTACTTCAGATTTATCGTCACTGCTTGGATCTTTGTATCTTAGCGTTATGCTATAATATAGCCTATTACCAGCCCAGAAGTATGGACTACGATCGTACTAAGTTTGGTTAAAATCCCTTCAGAAGTTTTTGACTCATGCGTGCATGTGCAGACAGACTGACAGACAAAAAAATACTTATTGCATTTTCGGCATCAATATCGGTATGACCTTCCAATATGAATTTTGAATAACTATTCATTGTCAGGAATTGACCTCTTTACAGTTTTAATACGTATCTAAGTATACTCGACATGTGACCAAGTATAATGCAGAGATATCGAAGAAAATTCGCACTTAATAAAGTTTGACGACAACTTGATAAATTCTGTTTTAAAAAATTATGACTTTCCCTACTGTTTAAACAAAAAAATAATAAGATCCCCAGTTTCACATTAAATATTCGAAGTAAACGTAAAAGCATAAAGTAATGTCCATTCAACGCCGGGGGAGAAAACCATTCTTTTAGTAGACACGCTACAATACGGTATCGCACATGTTATTAATTCCCAAATGAACCGGCCTACTATTAAACGTCATTCAGAGACACAATCTTATCTTAGGGAACAGTCGGTTGTTCCCAACCTCCGGTTTATTGGTCGTCGTTTATTATCAAGATAAGTTATCTGTGAGGAGCCAATTAAATTTGAAAACAAAGGTAACATAATAAGGCGCCACAGTATAGCTGAGGCAAGGGCGGCGCGGGGGAAGGGAGGGGGTCACTGGCTCTGGCCAGTTGCGTAGGCGCAACTCCTTTGTCGCTCAAACGATTCATAAGGCGACATCGCGTGGAATCGGCTTTTGTTTTTCTTGACGGCTAGCGGCTTGGAGTAGCCTTGTCAGCGTTACAGGATGCGGGGATACTGAAGCCAGGAGTTCTGTTACACGCATCGGATCTCCACGGAATCAGAGCTTTTGTTTCATATAATCAACCAACTAACTGATCCTCACGATTCATGTTGTTATTAATCATTTGAGTACAGTATGGAAAAATATATAATATATAAGTTACTAGTGTAGCGTAAACATGAAAGTATAAATATAATCGTTAGCTCACAGGAGCCGTCACGACACGTAGAAGCCATCTCCACACTTTGCCTATATCCGCTCAGTGCCTCAATCTTCCCACTTTATTGCCCTTATTTCTTCCAAAGGTAGACACAAAGAACTGTGTTTATAGCTAATGATACTTAGGTGTGTATTTTAACACAAAGCCTCTGCCTCCCAAAGATACACGTAAAAAATACCCTACACGTTATAATAAGGATCCAACTGCTGTACATCGACTCGGGATTCTCTTAGGTGGCGCCTATTTTTTGTTGACATTTTTTGGCCGCATATAAATGGAGTTGGCAGTGTAATAAAATGGCAACAGTAAGAGGAACAGCTATTTTCGGCAAAACACTTTGACATGATAATGGCTGCTTGGCGGATGGAAACCTTTAAAGGAGAACACCCGATTCCATACAAACTTGGGCCCAACGTTACAAAGCTAAAAGTTGGCCATCAGACAAAGCATATAAAAGGTTTCCATGAGACGAATTTTCATGTTGATCCGCAATGGCCAAATCACTAAAAATACAGTGAATATTTTTGAGGTTATCTGTTTTTCTATTATGAAAGAAAGCTTGTAGGGTGTTTCTTTTTTAAGTTTTGCATTACAGATTGTATACAAGCTATCCAACAGTACAGATAAAGTGGTAAAATGGTATCAAGACATAGGCTATATGTCTTCATATTGGTCAGGGAACCTTGCATGTGTCCGTGAAATATAATTTTGTGATTTGTTAAGTTGTTGGGTAATTCTGAATATTAATAACAGAATATTAACAACATATATTCCCAAGCGTCGTTGACGGCGCAATGCCCGGTCAACCCTGCGCCCCACTGCACCGCGCACACACGCAAGCACGCTACATAGTAGGTAATGAATGAGAATAAATCTATGGATATTGCAATCATTCGACTTATGAAGTCAAAGTCTTACATCTTAGACATTCTCCTGGGTGTCAGTCTCCTTCTCATTTCCTGGGTGGGATTCGAACCCATGACCCTTGGTTTAGGAAGCCAGAATTCACTAGCAACTGCTCCATCGAGCCAGTCAACTATAAAACCAATTTATTAGATGTTTCATTAAAGTGAATAATGAACTAGGTAACTCTAAATGCATATTTGCTTATGGCTGGACAGAGCAGTTCAGTATAAAAAAATAAATGTAACAAAAGCAGGTAATTACAAAATAATAATAAATTATTTTATTCATCCTTATCATCATAATACATCTAAAAAAAATAGCATCTAAAAACTGTGCGTCTTCTTCTTCTTCTTCAGCCCTGTATCACCCATTGTTGGGTATAGGCCTCTTCATGTGCTTTCCATTTGACCCGGTCTTTTGCTGCTCGCATCCAGGTCTTGCCCAATATTTTTGTGATATCGTCGGTCCAGCGCATAGGTGGTTTCCCAACGTTTCTCCGTCCGAGTCTAGGTCTCCATTCGGAAATTCTGCGTGCCTATCTGCCATCCTCTCTTCTGCACATATGTCCGCCGGACATTGTCCGGCCCGTCTCCACTTCAACTTCGTCACAATCGATGTAATATCCGTGACTCCGGTACGTCTCCGAATGATAGTATTTCGGATACGATCTAAATAAATATGATAAATAATAAAACATTTTAATTATTAGTCGACATCAATCAAATCGATCAATGTCATAAGTAGATTCTGTTTACTATACTCTATGGATAGATTTCTGTATCACGTTTGCGAAGATAGCTACGTTATTAATAAATAATATAAATGAACGTTTACAAAACCAGTAACATAAGGAAAATAAAAAAAATCTGCTTTTTTCCCTGTTGGCCATTGCTGTTTTGGCTAAGATTTCTATAAGTTAACTTACAAAAATAGACCGATTTTTTGATATATAATTTAATCCTGTAACGTTGGGCCCAAAATGGTGGTTCTCCTTTCGAATGCATAAGTGCTTATATTTCTTTCTCGCTATAACTACCTACCTATACACATTCTCAAACGTCAAGAAATACGTTAAATCAGCATTGTATGACAGAAAATAAGTGTACTAAATATTCCAATGGTAAAGTTTTATTGTCCCGCCGTAATTTCCCTGAAATCTAGCATGGCTATAAAATAAAAATCCTTCGAAACATTCCGAACTCGAGTGCTAATATAAAATAAATCAAAAACGCAATTCACATAAAAACTAAAACAAAAAAATACAATGAAATGAAATTAGGCCAACAAGTCAAACTTTTGCTTTGACTTACTTTTTCATGTCACGCAACGCAAATGACATCGGAACATAATGTCACAGGAAAATAGGGTAGTTAAGAGCTCGAATGGAAATTATTATCATGCCAGCGCGCCTGCCAACTGAGAGGGAAAAATAAACTTCCGTATCTAAAAAGGTTTAGTTAACAAAGAAAACTTATCAGTCGGCTACCATGTAACTCAAATACAAGAAACATTTAGATTTACCTATTATCTTACCTCCAACAAAGCCCGATGCATCTAGCGACAAACGACAAAGCAGCGTTTTAAGATTAACTCCATCAATTTGAGATAAACTTGCGCCTACCGGTATCTTGTGTGGCCGTCCGAAAAGGAAACGGGCATACTAAGATAGAGTAGCCAACCTTCCACTTCCCATTTAATCAATTTACGAATGTAACAATGACTTTTAATGGTTGCTATGGTTTCTGTTATAACATAAATCGAAGCGTACCTGGATGGGTATACCATTTAAACCGCAGCAAGTTTTCATTCAAGAATGTCGTAGGCGTTTGAGATAGTAGGTATATGCGTAAAGGAAAATTGTCTATTTATCGCTGATTTATTGTCTGGATGTCATCGATAAATAAATAATAAAGATAACTACTCGGTAATCAATACTCAATAGGAGTTTTCAAAATAATTTTCACAGCAAGCAGCTCGTGAGTCTTAAGGATGTATTCAATAAATGAGATATGTATGTCCGTATGACCAGTAAAAAGGCAGAAGCAAACCTAACGAACGATCTTGATTGCAGTACACAATACAAACTTAGTGTCGACGCTCCATTAGTGAAAGAGTAGGTGTCACGACTCCGTGCCTCGCACGCCTTTTATTATTTATTCCCACTTTCGAAACCGCGCCGCCATTGACTCGAGCACAAACAAATGAACGTTTATACACAATGAATAAATAGTGAGCCGTTTGTGACGCGGATACACTACTTTGACGGAGGTCTTTAATGTTTCCTTAATGCATTGCTCGCCGCAGCCCAAAACAATACGATACTCTCTTAGTTAGGACTCAGATTGTATCTCATTGATAAATGTATGACGCACTTTCTATGGAATGAATCTTACTATTTATTTACTATTATTGTGCTCTGTAACATGTCCCAGTGCTTTTGCTGCAGCTGCGATACAAATTTCTGAAAACCAATTTAATAGACTAATAGCTATTTATGAGACAGGTACAGATTATTAAAAGTTCAAAATTTGGTATTGAAATTCACTTGTACCCTGGTCATGCATATAATGAAGAATAATCTGCATACATATTAGATTTTAATTTGAACTTAACGGGATGTCCTTTGTCTAATACGAACATGAAAATGTTAATGATACAAATAACAGTTTAGTAGCCTTACCTGCAGAATTTGACTATTATTTAAAACTATTAGGGCATACTCCTTAACCAAATCTTTCTACGATAGTCTTAGACCTAGAACTTCAGAACTAAATTATAATTGTATTGTTTCGTGCCGTCATTTAAGCTACTTGAGTACCTTTTTCGTTCCCATGCCCATACAATTTAATAGGACTCAACAATCCACAACTCTTCATTTCATATGTATCAAGCCGTAATTGATTTTAGCAGAAATCACAACTCCACGACTGTTTTTCTCAACAGCCAATCTGGACCAATTCTAAACCAATAAATCTAAAGACAATGACCATAATGAAAATTTTCCTCTTCGATTTTCTCTCGTTTGAAGACAATGCCGCTAAAACTGTTTAATTTACATCCAAAACAGAAACAAAAAAGGCAAAAGTGGTGACATGTGCCGACACACCAAAAGCCTAGAGTTGGGAACGTCCGCCGCGCCGACGCAAAAAGGACGAGCCATTAGGAGGCGCCACACGAGATCCCATTTAAAAGTATGAGAATATTTTCACAAAAAGCCTCACATTCAACTCCCAGCACATTCATTTTATGAGAACAATGAGTGATTTTTGTATTTTTCTTTAATTCTATGTCGATTTTATCCGCGGCAGCGTGGAGGCGAGTCTGTGGTTGTCGCCTGGTAGCATCTTCGACTTTTTGCCGCGGGGGCAGCGCGGGCGTCGGCGGCGCGGCGCGGTGTTCCGCGGAGGCGCTACCTGCCCCCCCCCCCCCCCCACTGCCGGCGCCACATTTCACGCTCCCTGGCCCCGCCAATGCGACTGCATGCCCTTGATGCAACCCGCATTGTCAATCGTTTAACGAGCGCATTAAATACAAAGGCGAATGTTCCGATCCTACTTAATGCTGTCTCTCAATGTTAATATTATAAGCAACTCATAAGCCGTATTTCGTTTAACGCCTGTCAAATACGATGATATCGTACGCTTGACGACCGAGACGCTTTGATTGCGACTCGGCCGAGAGGCCAAACTAATGAGTAGTAACACTCGAACTGTTTTTGTTGTTTATTTAAAAAGGATCTATGACGGGTGCTCGTAACATGTCGATGTGACGGCATAATAGTTGGGAGACAATGGACTTCAAGGCTTGTTTATTGAGTGGATGGAGTTGTTTGGAAGCAGAGTGTGCGCAGGAGTGGAGGCGGCGTCGCGCGGCGCGGAGCCAATGATCGGCGCTCGACTCGGTGGGAGGAACGAGTAATCATGCATTAAGACAACTGCGACCAGTGTCGAGGGAGATTCAGCCCGCGCACTGCCTATTAAATTGAAATATTTTTAAAGTAGGAATGTTTATTTATTACATTCATAAGTGCCCTTAATTTCGTGACGGACAACAGACGCACTCAACCCTATAATTGAGACACTTATAGTTTTTATTAGCTACCGCAATGTTATTTCTGTAATAAGCACGAGATATTATGAGACATAGGTAATGAATACAGGATCATGGTAAAAATTCCAAAGAATAAATAGTATACATGCAGCACCGACAGCTGCACACTTTATAATAAGTAAGATTTACTTTTGTTAATATTGATTAGTTTCAATAGTAACTACAACGTTTATCATAAAAAAGCACTACTAACTGAAATAGAATTTGCGTAAATTCTTGGCCTATAGTTTGCAGTTATAGAACGAACTCAAACAATTAATTTAAAATGTTGCTCTGCTAATATTAAAACACGTGAATTTATTTCGAACCACATGAGTATTTTATACGTACGTTTATTGTAAATGAATCGTCAAAAACATTATGCATGGTGTAGAGTTTATATCAGACATTCAATTTATATTTGCATTGAATTTTTATAGAACACAAATAAAACGCGTGCATCGTTAAATTATACGACTATTAAGAACTAATAATGATGTTGATGAAAAAAAGTTTTCAACTGAAAAACTATAAGAGAAGAGTTATTATCAATTGTGTGTATATCTAAACTGAACGACGAAATGTTTGTCATTATTATACTTAAATATGATCAAAAACGTTTTTGAATTAAATAAATCGCACTCAACTCTCTGTTTAATGTTCAAACAAGCTTAAAAAGAACAGCATAAACCCAACGTTGAACTTAGCTAACGAACTCGCGCGGATCATTAAAAACTAGAACTAGTAAGGGAGCTTTAGCCGATTTTAATTACCGCGGCCCGGGCAGAAATGTATGATTTACAATGAACAGGGTCTGCAATAAAAAATGTCGCCCGATATCGGTGAGGCATAAATAAGAGTTGTCGGGTACCGCTCGGCTACACCAGATCACTGATTAGCGCCTACTTGCGTGACAAACCCCTATTTGTTCGATCATTGTCTTTGCCTGCATCCTCGCACCATCAAAATAAACGGGAACACACACAAACTGCCAAAGGTACAAGGCATCGCGTTTGCTCCTAATATCAGCACTTTTAATAAGGTGTTGACTTTTAATATGTTACATGTCTTGTGATTCGTGAACTTGAATTCCTTTTTGAACAGTCTTACCGAATTTCAGATAATAATATTATTTTATAATGTTATAGAAAAATAGAATATAATGATCGATTTATTTATATTTTACAATAGTTACTTAATATAGACAAACTTGCAATCTTTGTACAATCTAACGTGCATGATATAATCACTCCTATGCACTACTACACTGCACTAGATATCAATGTTATAGACATAATTTTTTGTTAAATATCACTTTAACAAAATAAAAAAAAATAAGCAACAGTTATATTATTTCCTCATTATATCCGAATGAGTTTTTCATTGACTTTCTCGACTGCTTACACGACTTTTAAGGTGATAAAAATTAAATTATGTGTATGATAAGTACTGCGCCCCGCTGTATCAATGACTCAGATAGAGTTATCTTTTGGGTGTTAATTTTTTAATTAAGCTCAACTTTTCACTCAAGGGTCATTCGTGTGTGTTATAGATGTAAATGTATTTAAAAATTTCACTCCGTCGCTCCGTTGCGAGTTGCGACCTGAGCGTTTGCACCAAATTAATGAGCCAAGACTGTGCTCAACAGTTAGTGTAATTTCTAATTTATTTAACACTGTATTTTTATTTAATTTATTCAGCGTGAGAGAATTGAAAAGGTTTCCGATGCTTGTTACGATACGATAATCTCGGCTTACAGGATGTTTGTGGCCGTTTAATTGGCACTCGAAATGCTTCGACGTTTTTGCGCCTACCTTTTATTACCTACTGGCAGTCCAATATGACCTTTTAGAGTTGAGTTTGAAGATTTATGTGTATTTTCTTACGCTCGCCGTGATCATATCTCACCTTAAATTGAGACCCTTAATTTTTTGTGCATAAAAACACACATTCTGCATGCGGATTAATGGACGTAATAATAGTACAAGGTAAGTAAGTACAAATTTGTTAGTAAAATTCTAGATCGAATACGGAAATGGAAGATTTATCTATCATTGAAATAGGTATTTGAACAAAATCTATTATTTATATAATGGAAATGGACACTTAATCTATAGAATTCATTGATAAATACCCTAAGGACAAATGCTATACTTGCATATGTTCCTCATTTGCTGTTCACCCTTTAACTTATTACACCATTAACGCAATATCAGATAGTAATCAAACATAATAATTAATACTGCATCAGATACAATCAACATGGAGTTGATGCAGTAATATAAACGAAGGAATTGCATTTTATTTGCCGAAGCAATTTGCCAAGTTTCCTACATGACATATAAGAAATAAGACACTAATTGTAATGTGTCTGGGTGTGTATTTATCTATAAGTATATTTGTGTACAACGGTTATGTGTCTGAGATCATCCTAAACACAAATGCTCATGCAGCTAACCTCAGAACCAGATTAAAATTTTACATTTATTAGTGATATCGTGTAATATTTATTTATTTATATAGGACTAGATGCCGCCCGCGACTTCGTCCGCGTGGTAATCAATATAAGGAATCAATCCCGTGGGAGCTCCGGGATAAAAAGTAGCCTATATGTTATTAGGGGTCTTCAGCTACCTACACACCAAATTTCATAGTAATTGGTTTAGTAGTATCTGCGAGAAAGAGTAACAAACATCCATACATTCTCACAAACTTTCTCGAGTATAATATTAGTAGTATAAATGCAATGGCTATATATTATTGATTAAAATAACAGGATAACTTGAAAAGGTTGAAATAGATAGGCATGAAAAGGCGTACCAGGTGAAAATTAAAACATTTTATTTTTTCTGTGCTGTCCTGTTCATTGAGTATGGAAAATCTAACGTCAACAAAAAATAATTTCGTTACCGAATTTTGAACTCATCAAGGCAACATATCGATGATACTTACTATGAGACCTACATTAACTCATTTTTATCAAGATTTAAATATTTTTAGGCTACCTACGATGAAAAGCTTTTGAAAATATCGCCATAGTTAAACTACATTAAAGGTTTTTGTGAAATATAGTGATACACATAGATTTTGTTGGAAATACAAATAAATAAAATAGGTATAACCCGAATGACGTATTCGCAAATCAATTATACCCTATTCATTATTAATTTCTAATCTATGACCATTGTAGAGCTTTAGCAGAATTTTAATTATCTATGCAAATTTGTAGTAAAAACAAAGCGTACCTATTGATTTAATTGACCCCCAAGTATCATTTTACCTTCAAAAGGAACTAAACACATAAAGTTTGCAATTACGTTCTTTTTTTCAAACCGTAACATGTTTGTGTTGACTTGCTTCCGTATCTCATTTAATTGTTTTAATTGGTGTTTTAATGGCGGTCGATATTGCCTTTATAATGGCTAATATTTCAAGTAACCATGCGCGTTCAAATAAAATAGTCACAACTTTTACCTCCATTAAGAAAAACATGCTATGCATGTTTATTGCCAGCTATAAAAAATTCTGAATAAAACTTGATATTTAAAGGAAAAGCAGAACCCTTTTAAACCAGAAAATAGTGAAGATCTCATGGAATGAGTTAATTGTTGTTATCTTCTTAAATTGTATGAAGAACATCTTTAATTTTACTGCTCAAATACAAGTGCAGCGTTAAAGATTTGTTGACTAGGTTTTTTTTTTTATAAAAGGCAAACAAGATGACCTCACTCCACCTGATGGTAAGCGGTAGTGAGATCCAAATATGAGGTCGACAGGCACAATAGATCATATTGCGCCTGTCGCACTCACCCTGAAGGCCTGTTTAAATGCCGTTTCACGCCCCGCCTGAAGAGCCCGGGATCATAGGAGGGAGGGAAAACATGAGCTGGAAGGGCATTCCATGCCTTAATGGCACGGAGCAGCAAAGAGGAGCTGAACCTCTTAGTTCGAGCCACCAGCGACTGCATTGTATGTGGATGGCAGCGCTGTCCTGCACGTGTCGTTCGGGAGTGGAAAGGGGAGGGAGGGATTAGCTGAAATAGCTCTTCAGAGCATTCCCCATTAAAGATAGAAGGTTTCCATTCTTTAAGTTGGATAGTAATCAATCGTATTGATTAGACGTCAAGAATAGGTAACCCACTCAATGACCATGGTCATACAGGATCTTAACCATCTTTCGTAATCATTTTCAAGGAGAGCTGAAATGTAAGATAACACACACACACATATACTTTGTAATTTTTATGGCGTAGGCTACTCATACGTGTTTAAAGCATTAAACTCGTATAATATAACTTAGTTCCCTGGCGCAAAATATGTAATTAAGTGATGAATCTTGAGTACCTACACGAGACAAGGCATGTATTTAAATAATATATCATATATAAAGACATGTATTATTACAAAAAAAAACTAGGAATACCCATACAATGGGATCAGTTTAAATTGTTTCTGTTAGAAATATACCAACTTAAGTTCAATGTAAATTAGCACGCTACGTTTTTACCAGAAATTGAACAATATGAGTCTATAGTAAGTTCAATTAAATATTTGCATGCTTACAGGTTCTGCCCGAATAAATAAACCTTCTGTAAAACAATTCCCGGTGAAATGGTTCACGCACTTAGTGAAATGAGCTACAAAAGGGATTCTAAAATAAGTAAAATGACATTTATAGGTTACAGTGGGCACACCAAAAGATATTTTTAATCTATACTAATATTATAAAGCTGAAGAGTTTGTTTGTTTGTTTGTTTGTTTGTTTGTTTGTTTGTTTGAACGCGCTAATCTCAGGAACTACTGGTGCGATTTGAAAAAATCTTTTTGCGTTGTATAGACCATTTATTGAGGAAGGCTTTAGGCTATATAACATCACGCTGCGACTAATAGGAGCAAAGATACAATGGAAAATGTGTAAAAAACGGGGGAAACGCGAACGAAGTCGCTGGCACAGCTAGTAAAAAAATAAAGCAAATAATAATAAGAAGAAAATGAACAGACTGTCGGAGTTTACAATGCACATGTGAAATTGAACTAACTAAATTGATACATTAACTCGTTTTGTTTTGAACATAAACATACAAGTAGTTCGGTATTAGTAATAAGTATGCACATAGAACAGGAATTGATAAGTTTTCCAGTCCGATTTCAGTTATGTCGGCCGCAGGACGTGTTATGTTGCACTAGTGTGTACACAAACAAGTGAACTCTGTTTCCTCACTCTTATAGGTCGATAAGCATCAGCATACCATGCAGGTACTGATGGCTCGAACTAAGAGGAACCATGGAATGCCCTTTCAGCTCATATTTTCCCTTCCACATAATCCCGGGGCGTGAAACAGGCAGTCATTACACTGTGTACTCTGAACTGAAAAGCCGCTCAAAAAATCGTTATCTTCCCATTCAAAATTCACTTCTTTCCTAAGTAACTAACACATCCAGGTCTGGGCCAAAACACAGATGTTCATTACACAACCAAGTTACCCAAGTGTGAATTGAACTCTATATACACTCTTCGTAAAATATAAAAAAAATCACTGGCGGCGCTAGTGTGTGCACTCTACGCAGCCTCAACAGACACATTGATTGTTTACACAATTATGAGGACAATATTTTATTGCAATTGTCACTTACTTTGGTAATAGGACAAGAAAAACATAATAAAATCCTGCAAACTTCTAGCTCTCGTAGCTCAGTTCGGGCTAAGTTTAGAGGTATACATGACATACTAAGTTTGATTAATTACCTATGCTACACTGGAAAAATAAGGTTTCGTTGATATTTATAAAAAAGGAGGACACTGTCCCATAGAAATCCGGCATTGCCCTCAATCCATCTGATGTTAAGCGGTCTTCTTCTTCTTATCGTGTGGTTGATGAACAACCTGGTGTCAGAGTTTAAGCCGCCCGTAGGCCTCTGACATGGCTTCACACACCGTAGAAAACTTTCTCAGGTGTGCTGGTTTCCTCACGATGTTTTCCTTCACCGTTAAAGGGTCGAATGATGGTACATATGAATTTCAAATTTGAAAAACACATTGGTACCTGGCGGGGTTTGAACTGGCGACCTCTCGCATGGCAAGCAACGACCTTAACCACTCGGCCATCGACGCTTTTTTTACCACTCGGCCATCGACGCTTTTTTAAGTTGGTGTTAAGCGGTCGTGAGGTCGAAATTCACCCTGTAGGCCTGCTTACGTAGATATCGTTTCACGCCCGAAGGCCTGCTAAGATGCCGTTTCACGCCCCGCCTAAAGAGCCCGGGATTATATGAGAGAAGGAAAACGAGAGCTGGAAGGGCGTTCCATGCCTTAATGGCACGGGGCAGAAAAGAGGAAGTGTACCTTTTGGCACGGGCCTCCAGTGCCTGAATGGTATCATCATCATCATCAGCCCTTATACGTCCCCACTGCTGGGGCACGGGCCAACCCTAAACTAGGGCGATAAGGCCTTAGTCGACCACGCTGGCCAAGTGCGGGTTGGTCGACTACACAACCTTAGAATTTCTTCTTAGGTGTGCAGGTTTCCTCACGATGTTTTCCTTCACCGTTAAAGCGTCGAATTATGGTACATATGAATTTCAAATTTGAAAAACACATTGGCACAAGCAACGACCTTAACCACTCGGCCATCGACGCTTTTTGACGCCTAAATGGTATGTAGATGGCAAATCTGACCAGCGCGTGAAGTTCCGGAGTAGAATGGGGAGGAAGGGACTAGTTGAAATAACTCTTCGGAGCATTCTCCATTATAGGGATGGTAGAGATTACTAAGACCTGCAATGTTTCTATGCAACTGCAATGGTTGATGCTCTTAAGACGTTTTAAATACTAACAAAGTTGCTTCAATAGAAAATGCTAGCAGTGTCGTGCTAGTATTACATTTTCGTGTAATAAAATATGTAGGTAAACAAACAGATTACAGTAAATTTTAGCAAATTTCGACCTTGTTTTATTTAGATGGATAAGAAGATGAACTTGGTGTTTGCGTTATTCAGTTTATTTGATTGCACATTTGGATTGTGATGTGCAGATGAATTAAAGAAGCCTGACCTGTGGTTACTTCAAAAACTTATGAGTAAAAAAAGTAAATGTCTTATTGTTTTTGTCTGAAATAAATCGGTAATGTTTTCATGATACTTGAAAGAAGGCACCCAATTATTTAAAAGTGTAGTAGTTTCTAATCTTCTCCATGGTTTATGATGCAATAACTTCCCAGCACAGTCGTATTACAGAGTCGTAGAACATTTGTTTATTCTAGGTATACATAGAATTAACGATCTAGGTATACAGAGTTTTGGTAATATTATAATAATGTGCATTGAAATGTTGCTATTGCAGTTTATTACCAGCAGGGATATTTTGAAAAAGTACTAAAGACAGGATACCTATAAAGAGTTCGTTTTCTACCTATAAAATCTGAAGTGATACCCGTCAAAAGTACGAGTGTTACGGTCTTAGTGGTCTCTACCGTCTTTATAAAGACAAATATTTAGTGTAATGGGGAATGAGTTCTTTTAACGTTCTCAGAAGAGTTCTTTCAACTATTCCCGCCCTCTTCACTTGACTCCCAAACAACAAGCGATGGTCAGAGTTTCCAACCACATAGAATACAGGGAGGCCCGTGCCAAAAGGTTCAGTTTGTCTTTTCTGCCCCGTGCCATTAAGGCATGAAACGTCCTTCCAGCTCATGTTTTCCCTGCCTCCTATGATCCCGGGCTCTTCAGGCGGGGCGTGGAACGGCATTTAAGCAGGCCTTTAGGGAGAGTGCGACAGGCTCAATATGATGTATTGTGCCTGTCGACCTCATATTTGGATCTCACAACCGCTTACCTTCAGGTGAAGCCAGGTCATCATGATAGCCTATTATAAAAAAAAGCTCATGTTTTCTCTCCCTCGTATAATCCCGGGCTCTTCAGGCGGGGCGTGGAACGGCAACTTAGCAGGCCTTCAGGGTGAGGTTGGCAGGCTTACCTAAATACGGTTTATTGTGTCTGTCAACTTCATATATGGACCTCACGACTGCATCTACTATCATCACTATCAGGTGGAGTGAGGCTTCTTGGGAGTCTTTCTATAAAAAAAAACTAATAAGTAAGTAGTTCCAATTACTTTCTATATCTATTATATAGAAAGTAAATATTTAACTATTAACTTAGTTAATTTAATCCTTAATTAGTTCAGTCGTCGAAAATGTATTAAGTGAGTAGTATTATTTCCTCCATAATTATAATTTAATTAAAATATATCTAACTAAATCAAAACGAATTAAAAAATATGTAAGTAATTAATTATTGATTTAATTAAATTTTACCTAATTTCGGCTCCGAGGAAGGTAGAGCTTGACTCTTTACTAATAAAGAGAGGGTGGCTTCAAACGGAAGGGGTTGCCAGTAGAACCGTGGCGCTTTTTCTCAGCGAGGTGAATTAGTATCGCCACTGGTAAAGAAACGCACTAAGATATCCATACCTACACACCTACGAAGAAATTCATAGGTTGTGTAGTCAACCAACCCGCACTTGGCCAGCGTGGTTGACTAAGGCCTGATCGCCCTGGTTTAGGGTAGGCCCGTGCCTTAGCAGTGGGGACGTATATGGGCTGATGATGATGATGATGACGATGATGATATCCATACCTACCAGGTGATTATCTGTGTAATCCACTGCCCATAATGACGGCTACTGAAGAGATTTTCTATATAAAAAAATATATATATAACTGTTGTTCACAGACTAGGGTCCAATAATCAAGGTTACTAGAATCGAATGTGATCAAAAAATAAAATAAAAAGTCTGCATTCAATTAATGTTTAAATATTTAATTTAAGAATCTAACATTTAACTGGAGAAAGCTTCCACGTTCAAACAAACAAATTCCATCCATTTTCAGGTGAAAAAGTTACACAAGCTTCATTTTCATCACCTGGCGTTCATATTCGAATTACCGTGATTCGTTAAGGGAACGGTGTAGTTCCGAGCGTTTGACGTGCGCAAAACGAGCAAGAACGGGCCAGACAGCGGATCGTTTAATCAGTCTGTGCACCAGACACGGCCGGGGTGGGCTACCTTCCACTAAATGACCATCCCTCTGCTCTGTTAACCCGTGCCGCCGTATCCACAAACAGTATACTCGGTGAGTGCGGCAAATAAACACACCTCACGCTCTATTAGACACGGCAAATCAGTCGTGCATCTGATATAAGGGTAATCAAAGGGCAATTTGGGAATTTGTCAACGTTCAAATGTACGCATTACCCAGTGTACATTCATCATGCAAAATGTTACCTGACTAAATATTCAATACTTGCTTCTACTCCGAAACGTACAACCCGGAATTCACAATTCCGTAGAGTCTACGGAATTGGGAATTCCGGAATTGTCTACGGCGTAGACAATAAAAAGGAATGAAATAAAAAAAATAATGCTATATTCCTTAGTGTACCATATGCTTGTGCAGTAACTAAGAGACATTTTCAGTCTTCTACTTCTACTGTCTCTATAATTGGGAATGTTCAACTAACCCCTAGTTGAAATCGGACTCTTCAGATGTTTCCTTACTATTCCACTCCCAAACAACACGTGCTGGACAGGGTCGTTATTCGCATAGGACCGCATACCATGCTGACACTGAGGGCCTGGACCAGTATGTTCACTTCCTTTTTGTTCCCAGCGCCTTTAAGGCATGCATTGGTCCTCCAGCTCATGTTTTCCCTCGTTCCTGATCCTGGCCTCGAGGCGACAGGATCAGTAGGAACACATATCTGGACTTCACGACCGCTTTAGGTGGAGTGCGGTCAATCTGAACGCCTTTTATATGAAAAAAGAGAAGTCATTATTTGGTCGGCAATAATTAAATTAGGTGAGCCACAAAATAGCAGCATTTAAATAGTTTGGTCGGCTAACAAATATTTTGTAAGCTAAAAAAATATCAAGCAGCAATCCTTGATCAGCAAATAATTTTGAAATTGGTCAGAAATTAAATCATGAATAAGCAGCTTAAAATTACTAGTGTTGGTATAATAAATATTCTGCCAGCAAAATAATTATTTGGTCAGCAAAATATCATTATTGATCAGCAGAAAAAATATTTTATTTGCCAAAATAAACTTGGTATCATTTTCCTTCCATGAGCGTATTAGGCTCATAACACATAATATTTTGTGTCATAATATGGCAAATAGGAAGAGCCGTAGCCGTGATAGGAACCATGCAATTTGCATGCTGCATGCCCTAGTTAAGGGTTGGCACATGCCGCAGTGGGGACGTATATGGGCTGACGATGATGATGATTCTTGAGACATGTTATGATAGAGAGTACAAAAATAAACAATCATTTTAATGAATTGCCCTTTGAAGCGAATGAAATTACAAGTAAGGTTTTATTGCAGCACGTATACACATATTCTTTACTTACCCTTTGAGTGCTTACCAAAATTGAATTAAAATTGAGCAACATATTGCCGCTCATATAATTATTATGCTGATCAAAGATAATAATTGCTATCCAGAATGACATAAAGTGCTGATTGATTTAGATTTTTTTGCTGGCCATTAGTTGCTGACCAATCAGCCATTTCTGCTGACAAATTATATATTTCTGCTGACCAAAGAACGATTATTATGCGAACCCGTTAAATAACACCCATGAAAAAATGTTTCGGGCAGAAGATAGGAAATATGTAATAGAATCAACAAAATACTCTCTTCTTTTTAACTCAAATTCCATAACTTACGTTCAATCTATAAGATAACTTTTTGCTGTTTAAAGAATGTATTTTATGTGAAATTACTTGACCAAAATCGGAATAAAACTTGAAAAGGCAGTTGACAGTGCCGTGTTTTTTTTTCTAACTGACATACGACGATGGCTTGGAGTAGCCTCGTCATCACACCGGACTTGTGTGGGAGCGGATGGCTCTCACCCCTAAACAGTGTTGTGTCAGTAGTGGTAATAAGTAAAACGTGTGATTTGACAGCTCTTGTAGCGCTAAGGTCTGTGGAGCTGTCCGCCCTCGCCGACGGGCGGAAGCACTTCGCCCGCCCGGATTCATTTCTGGTTTTCGCTACTCTTTTGTCTTAAACTGTTTTTGCAACTTGTCGTCTCCCTCTTCCAAGAAAATGTTTACTTACTTATTTCGCCGATTCGGATTGTGTCCATAAGCTGTGACGGTAGCGACTTGCTCTTTTATTAATTTCGAAGTTTTCTTCTCATTTAGTACAGAGTTTTGAAACATAAACGTTTTTTATATTATGTATTCACGATTATGTTTACTTAACAATTACGATGTCATTAGCAATCCTAACAGAACGACCTACTTTTCAATGCAAATGCCCAAATTCAATTCACTACAAAATTTAATTGGATCCACTTCAAATGTTTCTCTCCGAATACATTGGTTTACGTCATAATAACAAATCAGCAAAACGGTTATCTCATTCTTTTTTTAACTGTATTTTTTAATAAATTTCAAAGTGTTACTAACAATAGAAAAATTTTTGAACACAAATGCGGCACATTGTTAATCTTAACAAGCTACCGGGAATTTAAGTGAGCTTGCTAATTACATTCTTACTCATTTTTACTGAATTAATTAATGTTTATAAAAGTTGTGACAACCGGAAAAAGTTTGAGACCAACAATAATTATATTATGGTAATGTCAAGATTACTTTACCTAGTTACTCATAGATCTAGTGCACAGACCAACAACAAACAGTTGAGATCTTGAGCCGATGATGGTTTTAGAAATTCGACATTTCGACTAATAGCATAATAAAGGCGTAAAGAAGAGATCAAAAGCAAAGGCAAATGAAGGAATCCTCGAAACGGCAAATGAAGGTTGACGTATCCACACGAGCGATACAGGCGAACCGATATCTATAGCTCCCAAGTATTTACCGGCAATAAGCCCGCTTGCACCCCCCGCCCCCCGCTCAAACAACCGTACACCCACGGACTCTCGGTCTACTCATTTCGTATGCAATTTTATTCATTATTTGTAATCTACTTCAATCGAATAGGGTCTCAGTATAAATCACTTTTAGGATTTGCTCAGTAGGATGTATGTAGATCGACGCTTTTAGTGTGATATTTAAATGCGTTGTGTCTTTGAGCCGGTAGGTACAGGCGCTAATAACGACCGTCTTCCAAGAACTCGATATGTATGAGACGCTCGACCTAAGAAACTCATTTGACTTAAACAAATAACGCTCACTTTCTTTTTATTTTCTTACGCGCACGCCTTTTAAGATGCCGATGCGTCTTCCGATTTTATTTCAATCTGTCGTCGAGAATATAAAATGGGTAAATGTGAGGATTAATGAACGGATGCTCTTGATCACTCAACTGAAGCGAAACTGTATCTGTAATTATATTTTCTTCTGTTCAGATGGCCTTGGGCTCGGATGTCTGTAACAAGATTTTGTTCTTATTATGTCTGAACTTCCAGTACGAAAATGCATTGCTTGATTGGGCATTATTGTCTATCGTCCTTTGTAAGAAGTTTCTTAAGAATATGTTTTCGACGGTTGATAAAAAGATAACATTTTCGGTATACTTTGGTTATTGTTCTCTGTATAAGAATCCCTTTAAAAGAATATCAATAAAATCTTAAGGAATCCGCTTCAGAATATGCCCGTCGTACCGTCGTCAGTATATGATCGCTCTTAAAATCGATTTAAGCGATAGCTTATAGTTTACTTAATATCGGCCTTACCGAGCTGAGGAAATTATGCTCTACAAAATATTTTGTAATTTCTTTTATCCTGTAATGGCTGGATCAACATTAATGATAGATAAATTTCCTTCTTCTTATCATAATATTTAACATTTAATGAATAAACAAGCACGCGAACCTAATAAGAACAAAAACACATAATTAGTAACAGGTATGCCCAAGTAAAAAAGTGCACATAAATATACAACCGTTGTTTCAGCCTCGTTCGGTAACAATACCTACATACCGATTCCATTTTATTGCTGCAAATAAAAAATAATGAGTCTAGTAAAGGAGCAATATCCTTAGGTATCTCGTTTTATTTTCCCAATTATTGCTAACATTTTAATAAATATAACATAAACATGACGTTAACACTAGATTGCGAAGGATCACAGTTTAAAATGAAGCATTTACGCACTGTAATAAGATAATTATAATAAAATTATAATATTTCTCACAATATGCGAGGCTGAATGCATAATTTACTATATGAGTATTGCGCATTTTTATAGGTTTTGTAATTATAAAGCTTAACAAAATATTCATATTAAGTGAAATATTTTCATATACCTTTGTGAGTATGAGTTTTTGAAATTGAGGACGGGAGTTGCTTAGTTTAGCCACAAAGAGAGTATAAAATCGTCGATATTAAATCTTAATCCTGGAAATGATTCCTTGCACCCCAATAATCCTTTATTACTACTAGTGATGGAAATAGCTGTTGAATTAAATTATTTTAATAAGTTTTATGCTATCGTCCGTCTGGATTTGGTTAATTGCTCTTATAGGTAAAAAACAATAAAAGGTAAAATTAAAATCTAAATAATAGGTACAAGGTGACAAATTTAGACCGAAGGCGTCTTTACGTGCGTTCTTTGAAATTTGATTTTTTGGAGTGGAAAATGAAAAATCCTTTGTAGTAGAAAATATTTTTCTACGTAAAAAAGAAAAGGTTACTAGTACGGCACATCGACCTAAAATAATTCTTGGTCTCCGACGATAACAGCATCTACTCCGATCTTTGCTGCGCCTGCTCTTATCAGTTGTGGACGAGGGCTCTCTAGTTCCTTTGCAACTCTCTTCCGACCTTGACTCCCCATAGGTACTTGGTTCGTCCAACTGTTACTCGCACACTTTGTCGACCCAAAAACTCTCTCTCCCTCTCTGTACTTCTCTCGATCAAAAATGGCTTGCATTATTGGTGGTCTTCTCACTGGAAAGTACCCAAAAGGTTGAGCTAGTCAAGTGAATATAAATTTGAAAAGACATAGGTAATGGTAATATTGAAGATATTAAAGAACTGTAGACATGTTTGTTGACATTGGTGAGGACAGGTACGAAAATAAATTTCGACAACACCTGGAAGGTCCTTATAATTGAGACTCGGAAGAAGAGATTTCATGTTCAAAGAACGATGCCATTAAAACTTCTTCACTCATACTTAACAGCAATGAGATTATGAATTTGAATTATTAGATATAGGACCTCGGTTATGATAAGGTGCCTATTTCACTTTTTTTTCGCGGAGAAACTCTTGATGAGCCTTCAATCCCGACAGGGGTTTTCACGGAGCGGAGTGTGGGAGCGGGACTCCTGGCTTGCAGGAGACTGGGACTTCCAGCGATCTGCTCCTGGGTGGACGTGCAAACACGCCGCGGTGCGACTCCTAGGTCTATGGAGGTACAGGCAGAATCGGACAGGGCCCACGCTACTCACCGCACCAACTGAGGTAGGTATAGGTTCCTGTTACCTGACACTGGGATATTTTAAATTTTTTAACTGTCTATCTTTGATTTGCTGAAACGATGCCGTAAGGATGGTCTTATAAAACCTAATAAAATTGAAGTGTCTGTTTGTAATATTAAAATACCGTTTTATTAAATGTTAATATTAAAATTTTTTTACTCAATTGGTATGAGTCCGAATTGGATTCCAATGATAAAACAAAATTTAAAAAAAGCCTGTCTAACGCTGCTTGTTCCCGCCAATCTCTAATTTCAACGGGACTGTAACTAAAATAAATTTTATTAATACTAGACAAATAAAAAAAACCTATATACGCATTCAAACTTAGTGGAAAATCAAGGTTTTTATAGGCTATTTTGATTTCTACATTCTACGAAAACGAAGTCGTGGGCGGCCGCTAGTATAAAATATATTCCTAAAGATCTTACTTATAGATTTTCAAAGTCGATCGACAATTGAACTAAATTGTGCAAAAAAACGAATATGTATAAAGCAATTAGCAATTACCGAGTATCCAGCGAAGGGTAACATTGGTGTAGCTTTATGATCGAACCACAAGCTATTGAAGAAAGAGGCTAATAAAAGAAGCTCTGTATCTAAGATTTTCAGTGAACTAGGTCCAGAATACCAGTCTAGAATGGTTTGGAATTTTGGAAGCTGCCATGATAAGATGTTACTAGGCAGTTTAATAACCTTGCCTTGCTTATCCCCCAAAAATACCGTGTAGGCAAGTGCCTCACGGTACGTTAGACCAACGGGGTCTACTGGCGGCTAAAAGCTTCGAAGAAGAAAGATTGGTTATTGGTATGGCCAAATTTGTGTGAGATCTTCTGTCAATAAATACTCATCCCGCAATCAGGAAGTTGGCGGATGCACGCCCGTACCTCGGAAAGCATCTTAAGCCGGTGGTTCGTCGTCCGATCGTAACACCGACGATTCTTCGGTCTTATTGGATGTCTCACCGAACTATGAGAGTGAGAGACAGAGAATGCATTTGGAGTTGAGGTATAAAATTCCCTGCGATATTGGCTCCAGACATGACATTAATAAATCGCAAAGCATACCATTATAAAATTAAATTAAATTGTGCTCAAGTAACATATAGAAGCCAGTCACGAAAGAAAACTCTGTATCTAACTAACGCCAATCTATATGTAATACATACAATCACGCCTTTTTCCCAGAGGGGAAGGCAGAGATCACTTCCAGCGATCCACTTTTCACCTCTGTGGGAAACGTGACGTGACGGGTTGTGGACCACGTCGCCGCCATTCATGCCTTGTGCATTGTTTTAACAAGGCCAATGCGTTCCCACGAGTAGCAAGGATATATGACGGGGGAAGGAAAAGAGGAGGAAGGATACTACCGCCTCGGATGATTTGGACTGAGTCGATAGTAGCTCGAGGAGCCGGGGTCGCTTACCCGTATACCGTTCACCAACCACCGGACAGATAGTTGTGACTGGTATCCCCTGACTGAAAATAAAAAAAATCATTTGTTCTAAAAATAATAATTCGGTCAAACACAATTCAGTAAAAAAACTACCTTGATAAACTTTCATAATAAATCCACCATAAAATAAATATTAATATATCTCCACGAGCAAAACTGTAGTCAACTTGTGTGATAAACAAGTTGACTACAGATTTGTTAGTTTCAGTTTGAAAAACCTAAGCATAACTAAGTTAAAATTATGTCAACTCTTTATTATAGAAACTACGGTTGCTATTATTATCATTATATTTGTTCATTCAAATATCAACGTTTCAATTCGTCTTGTCTTGTATCTCTTGTTGTCAACTAAATATTAATTAAAGTAGAAAACATTTTTTCGTTATACTAGGTAAAGCGATCACCTGATTTTTTTTTCAAATTTTAATACTTTTTTGCGAAATCGATAAATGCATACTTATAAAATTAAACAAATTAAAACGCCGAACGTTTTGACATCAATCAGGTAGCAAAGATATTTGATAGAGGACATTAAGATAGGGTAACTGTGATATCAAATTCAAAATACACGAACATTCTTTATTAGGAGTTGTTCTTGGCTACTGCTATAAATTTAATTTTATGCATATAAGATGCGTAGATAAATTACTACAAGAAAAATAAAAAAAAATACAAAATACCTAAATTTGCACTCAAAGTTTGTGAAAAAAACGGGTATGTTATTGCTTAAGCAAAATAGATATATTTCATATTACATAGGTACTTGCTATCATCACATTTAATTAAAATTTGCACCTGGATAAATATTGAAATGTTAACTACCCTGGTTTCAAGGTGATCGTAAATATTTGTAAATATAACATAAGTAATACGCTTTATGGCATTCGATGGTTTTTACTATCAACCCTTTAATGTGTTAACTCATCGGTGTGCATTCAATAATAAAAACAATAACCATATTAATTAAACGATAATATTTTTACACTTGTTCATCTTTCATTTAGTAGGTAGGCTTTTAAAAAGCTATCGACGACGTATGCTGAATAAAACTGTTAATTAAAAAAAGAATTTTTATTTATTATATTAGTAGTTCGGAGAAAGGTTATTATCAGCTTGTGGGTCGTCAATTATTAAAATTATTATATCGACGACACAAATGGAGTGTAAATAACCTATTATAATTGGTTTAATAATTTATAGAAATATTTTAAAAAGTCGTTGTTTAATTACTATAATTATGTATTGTTCTTTTGCAGTCGTTTAAAAATTTACACGTAGATACTATAACTAATATAGTACTATGGTATTAAAATATGTCATTAAGTTAAAGTTTATTAAGTTAAAGTTTAAAATTTATTGCAGGTGTATAGCGGTATTGGTAACAAATTGTACTAATAATTAGGGCCCAAATAATAGTGCAGTCAATATAACGTGAACTTAAGTTTCGTTTTAATTGTGATATGACCATTGAAGATATCAAGGGCACAATACATTTTCTGTTGCCACCAAATTGTCATATTTTTTTTTCTTATTTTACATATTATGATACCTTAAAAAAATTGAATAGACAATAAAATGTTCTGTGCATATTAATGACATGAACGCGCTCTATTCGGAACAACGCTAAGGTTTACATACGTAGGTCGTATATCGCGTTAACTTGTCTAAGTGCAAGTGAGCGTAATGAGATGAAGTATTAAGGTCAGGGCATTGTAATGGTAATGGCGTTCAACTAGCGCCGGTGCGAGCGAGCGTGTGTCCGTTGCGAGAGCGCAGCAAGCAGTGACGTTGTCACACGGGGCTGCCAGCTATAGAGAGACAAGTTACCCCACAAGTGTTCTTTAACTACCATAGTTCTATGGGATATGTTGTAAAGGGCATAGTCGTAGTTGAGATTTTTTTTTGCAATTTTTAAAAAGTAGGTCGTGAGAGTATTTTTTTTTTAAACAAAAATGGTGGTTGAGGAAAATATTACCAAATTATAATCTTCTTCTTTGGTTACAGATGTCTAACTAGCCAGCTTCTAGTCCTTATTAGTTTGGGGTGTATTATCAATAGTTGTATAAGATGCGGTAGTCCCCAGAAGTGGTTAAAAATACCCGTTTGTCGGGTAGTTGTGTCGGCGCGGGTACAACTGGCGCGCCGCGCGCCGCTCCTCGCAATTGGTCGGCCCGGCGGCCCGCCCAGGGGAGGGGGCCACTCACACACGCGCACGCTCACCTAAGATAATTTATTTTATGTTATACCGTTTGAATATTTTATATCTGTGTGAGTTTTTTCGGTCGGTATGCGTTCAGTGTGAAATATTCGCGCGATAAGAAAGAAGAGGGGAATAGATCGATCGGGGACGTTGCGCTTTTTATTTCGATGCTTGGTGGTGTTATTGTCATAGTTTAATTGTAGGTGCGACATTTTTGCCATCTTTCTTCGTTTACTGAATTAATTTCATAAGGAAAGATTCTCAAATATCTTACTATAGAATGTGGTACTACGTACTGAGGAAATGAAATCTTATTTTTTTTCTATTTGTTCTTATTGAATATTATTATTTTCAATCTATCGTTCATCAACTTAAAATTGTTCGAAACTTGTACGTTCACCTACAAATTAGTAGTTTATGAAAGCTTCTGAGTTTATTTCAATGTTAAAATTAAGATTCTTATTAAAGTG
The DNA here is from genome assembly GCA_039566165.1 of Maruca vitrata. NCBI lineage: Eukaryota > Metazoa > Arthropoda > Insecta > Lepidoptera > Crambidae > Maruca > Maruca vitrata. Next base: position 7,644,969 of record CM076911.1, read on the forward strand.
ACAGGCCTATCATTCATCGTAAATGAATTACTAGGATCTTATCATAGTAATTACCATCAAATAAAGCATTTGCTTTAGACCGTTCATTGAAGTGTGCGACAAAACAACTAAATCCTCCTAGGTGCAACTTCAGAAGTCAAGACACTCATATAATCTCTTCGTCGCGCTCTACACAATACAGATACAGCGGAGAGAAACACAACACATTCAAAAGACCGTTTAATATTGTCACCGCTAACATGTTTCCACCGCTAAAGCGACTCCAGTAATATAAGCTATCGAGTACACAACAGGCCATAACCGCAGACTTCACAGGCAGACTGCTATACGAGTAACTCTCCCTATCTACGTTTCACATTGCAGGAAAATAAAAATTACAAATGTTGTGGTTACCTTTAATCAAATGCAAAGCTATCATTAAGTCGACGCTTCGGCAAACTCGCTCGTCGTGCGCATCGTCACTGTTAATTATCACAATATATATGTATAAAATAAAATAAAAGAGACCGCTCCAAACCAATACTAACATAAAAAATACGAGAAAAGAAAGAGATGCTTTAAAAAAGAAAGGAGTGCATCTACCCCCACCCGGTCCCCCCAGGCGGGGGCCGCCCTCCGGCGGGCGCCACCCACCGCACCGCAAAAATCGAGAGCGACGACGGCGGCGCGGGGTCAAACGGCGTCGCGCGTGAAAAGAAGGAGCGGTGTGAGAACACACACACTAGCGGCGCTTGCGTGTGCGGCGAGAGGGACGAGCGCCAGAGCGGGACGGCGGCGGCAATTACTATCACCTGGCGGCCAGCTACCGCATTACCCACTGCCGCCGCGCGCGCGACCACGCGCCCGCTGCTGCACCACGCGGCTCCGACTCGCAGCCCGAGCCTGCACTTCAATCGATACCGCGGACTCCGCCAGCCCCAGGAGTGCGCCAGGACCGTGCCGCGACCATGCGACTGTGAAGTGTGTGCGGACAGTGACACGGACATAACGCGAGACGTGCTTATTTACAAGTTCACCAAGTTCCACTGTGAAAAATGACGTCCCAATTCGCCTTCCGAGGCTCCCCACCGAACCAGGTAAGATCTTGTTCGCATCAAGTTTTGACAAAGTTTACTAATTCTGATTTTCGTCGGCAGAAGTAAGCTTATAATTTTTGCAGTGCGATTTAGTGAACTTTTTTATTGTAATGAAACTTTTGATGTGAATATTTTGTTAATATTATATTCACGTGGTTGCTATTTGAAAATTTATTAGATACTAATGTTTGGAATGAAAGTTTTTAAGAAGGACATGCGTGATATTTCAGTTGCATTTTTTTATGAAGTTTGGTGCATTCTCAAAATATGCTTTATACATTTAGATGGATTAAACACAGATACAAACGACGATAAAATGTACATGGCATTTCGCAAAAATCCATTTTTCTTTGAACATCACAATATTTATTAAAAGAAAAGTATTAGTATGACTAAACAAAGTGAAAATCATTTATCATTAATTGTTTAAACAAAATTGATTTCCTACTCTACATTTTTCAAATTAAATTTCAATTTATTACGAATTATTTTACTTTGTTTGATGTTACAATAAAAATATATTTTACAAAATATTTGATAAGTCAGCAAGCATACATTTTATTTTTTAAGCATCATTCCCAAAAACTTTTGACTAATAGTACCTATTTAGAAAGAAAAACGTTTATTTAGTGACAACAAAAATAACTTGCCATTAAATTTTGTCTTTCATACATATTGTATAGTTTTATATTTAGTGACACTTAAATAGAAGACAAAAAGATAGCAATAAAAAATTATAACAAAAGGAATATGGATGCCAATTTCATATATGATAAACGAAACATAATTTGCAACAATAATATCAGCGCGTAAACAAACCATTCACTTGTTAGTAATGTAATTTAACGTGTAATCATTCTCTTTGTGACAAAAGTGATTCAGTTGGGCAATAAATGTAGATCCGTTTATAAATACTCTACACTACATAATGTAGAGACGATTACGCCAGTTTGTAATTCGTAGTGCCTACTAATTAATCAATTGAAAATACACAACCTAGGATATAGAATACAGAATTATATGTTGGCAAATATTATTTTAAACTATTTTTAAATTAAAACACCGCATTTCCAAGTGGAGTTCATGTTTTATCTATCTTATCTCTCTCATTTTACTTTATCTGACTTATGTTTTAAGTGGAAGATATTTTTAAGAGTTTTGCCAATAGAAGTATTTTTAAATACAAAAGCAATAATTTGGATTTTAACATTCGTAGTCGATAAGCCGGTTGTAATTATTTGAAAGAATAAAATAAATTGTGAAAAATGCTTAACATCGAATTAACAAAACGGTTACGTCCAAATAGTCGACGAGATCCTAAAATAACTTAAACACAAAATTTATCGATGTTTTTTTTGGTAACTTTTGAAGGCTAACTGCATATTTTGGTTTTATTTGGGTGCTGTGTTGAAATAGAGCATATCTTAAGAGCATTTCATTTGGGAGATTCCTTATATTATTTATTTCTATTTTTTTAACAGAATTATAATCGTTAGCTTTAATTGTTAAGCAGATAGATATTAAAATAATTTATTGAAAAAATATCTCAGAATTGCCACAAGAGACTGATGCGTGCTGTATGAACATTAGGTAGAATAAAAAATGTAGAGTTAGAGCGGTACATTACAACTGAGGTTGTATGACCAATGTTGAAAAATCAGGTGTACCTTAGTATAAAAAGACAGATTTAAGGAAAACACTTCAATTAATTAGAAGCAGCCAACTTGACATAATGAACCTAATAGTAATAACATAAAGAGTACAAAATGTAGAGTAATAATTTGAAAATTATATATTTCTCGAAACTGGTCAAGTATTTATGAGCATGATGATGTATTTCAGATTTTTTTACATTGAAAGAGAAGATTTAATATTTCTGTCGCTTCCAGAATACAAAATAAAAGCTCAACGCATCTTATAAAACCAGTGGTTCCGCATACCCACTGACGGGAATGAGTTATCAATCTGTCTAATGCGAATCCCATTTGAAAGGATCCGAACAATAGGCGCTTGGTGTTATTCAATTTGACGGTATTAGTTTGAGACTGATACTAACGTCATATCAACCGTAAGTGAGCTTGTGGTGGTCTCGCTTGTATAGGCCGGCTAAGTCTCGGCTGGATTCCGCCTGACCAACCTATCAAATCACTGGTACACAGTCTTACCAGAAACAAGGTAACGCGGTTAACGCATGGATTAATTTCCATTATACTCCGACACACTCCAATCTCCTTAAAGCCGTTAGACCTAACAGGAGACAATTTGAAGACTGAAAACTGTTACAGGTAACTTAAAGTGAATAATATGGTCCTTTCTGGCTGTGAAATACTTTTCTTTGTATCAACGTGGGTATTCTACATCTAAAAAATATAATGGGAAGGTTACTTAAAACATTTCATACCCAAAAACACAATAATTAAAAAAAAAGTAAATACTTTGACTTGTACAATGAGATAACACTTCCTCTATTAGTTACAATAATTAATTACCTCATTTAGGTGACTGCAGGAAATTTAGAGATCATACCTAGATTTGAATGTAAATAGATTTAAGTGTGTCTAAAAAAATATAGTTGATGAAATAAAACTGATTTAGTTCCTTTATTGGCTTTGTACAGATTTTAAGATTGACAAAACAAAAATGATATTACAGAAATTAGAAAAGGTTGCCAAAAATATTTACTTTTCCTTGTTGTAAAACACACACAAACAATTACAATTACAGTACCGAATCTAAAACGTTCAAGTGAGGAACTTACTAGATAGCAAAGTACCTAGTCTAAGTAGAGTTCACAGATACAACGCTATTGTAAGATGGCATTTCTTTAATAGAACATACATTTAGATTATCAAGTAACCAAAACACACGTTGTAAAACTGAAGGTTACCAACTAACTCTTTTCTGAATGACGCCAGTAAAAAAAAGAAATACATTAACAAAAACTGAAGTCGCCTCGCCTCGATACATGATTGATGATATTGTAATGTCACAGATCAATTTTTGCGAATCGTGGAAAATATTTTTACAACTTGCATTCCGGAATGGATGTTTTTTCGTATGTGCTCCGATATAATCAAATTAGTTTGGTCGACGCCGCCCGACGCGAGTTGTAAAATGTCATCGAACAATTTTCAACTTGTATGTTCTGTTCATATTTTTATATTGGCCGTAATTTATGGTGTATCTTGTTTTACTTCGAACTTTAACATCTCGATAACCATAAAAGCTTATCCCAATATTATTTCAACTTCATGGACTGTTATCAAATATAATTAACAGTTATCCAGAGGTCCTAACTGTATCGTCAAGTGCATGTGATTCATTAATAAATTATTAGATTTACCTACACTCACCCTTGTTATCAGATATCGCTTTATTAAATTTCATGGCTGTCGTATTAATATTGGAATTGTCTAACTTATCAGTCTGTTTAGTTAGTTTAGTGGTTTATAATTAAAATGGTGAATCGTAAGCCGTAAGTAAGTAGACCAATGTTAATAAAGATAGTATTATGGAGTGATTCGGTCAGCAGGCGACTGCGTGAGCGATCCACTTTTGCTATCTCGCTGATAAGGCGGTTCGGTCGGAGAGGGCTCTCTCCCTCCCAAGAGGAGATTATCCTCATTACTTCTAGTTCGTCCCGTGTGTTAAGCTTCAATCCCATCTGCCCGCTGGTCACTCGCCCTTAATTAACTTTCTATATCTTTATTCCTTGTTCTTCTTTAATAACTTTCAATGTCTTTGAGATTTTTTATTTCATAACATAAAACTGCAATAAAGTTCGCCTTTAAACACACTTAGTTAATAGGAATGCGAGTATTTTTTTCAGTCCAGAAGGGTCCCATTGCTTTCATGGTACGTTTTTATTTAAATAGCAATTAAGTACAAGAATGGGCTGTAAACGTTTATGCGGCGTTGTATCGAGCGCTTTAAGAGCCCCGACTCACTAAACCTCGGGTGGCATCATTTTACTTTCACAAATAAAATGTTTAAACACATACTTCATTTAGACTGGGTTACTTTAAGTATCAAAAGTTAAAACGTTTATTAATGAATACGAAACATGTTATTTGAGTAGTTAATACCGAAGATTGCCTCTTTTTAACTGATAATTTGAGTAACTTGTTAAGTAAGGAGTCGGTTTAATTATAATACTTAGTTCTTTATGGCTTGGAAGCTTGATTGCCTTGTGTTACCTTTTTTATCTGAATAAAGATGGTTGATAAAATTTATGTACGAATTTAGAGCAGAAGGGGACCAAAATTGAATCGCGTTAGGCAGCCATTTTTATATCAAACACGGTTATGCATGATGGCGTTATACATAATGCAGACAGAAGGGTTGGCTCGACTTCGTAAACACCGGTTTGTTATATCGAATTGTGCCCGTACTTTAGTTCACAATTTCAGAGGGGTGAAATCAAGGTAAAACACACATGCCTCTTTCTATTATCCAATATTACGACTGCTTTCAAACGACAACAATACAAATTATCAAGCTCTAAGCGTAAATCACAAAGGGTTAAATGCAACAGTGACACAGCTCCGGTACATACGTACATATGTGTGTACATTTAACAAACAAGCTGGGACAAAAGACGACAAAGTTGTACTTATTTGGGTCATGCGAGTCTCGTCAATGCGCACCGAGTGTCGGGTTCCAGATTAATATTTCGAGAGTACGTCACGGGTCGAAGCGTGGATTACTTGCAGTAATTGTTGGTGCCGATCTGAAAAGTAGCTCCAGGCTGTTCCATGCTCGTATATCGAACGTGCACCGAGCCAACGAAAAGCAAAACCAACGCCATTCATTTAGCCCATAATGAGCCATGAACAGTATTCGTCATTTTTGCACTGCGCTTTCGAACGTTGATTTTCTGACCTCTTTTCTTCGTGCGCGCAATTTAACTTTTCGAACATTCTTTTTTTGTAGACTTTAATAAAGCATAATAAAGAGCTGTGATTAAGTAAACGTACGTCTCGTGAGCTATTGTTCTTGATAATGAGTCAAATGTTAAGTCTCCATTTGAACATGTGCGTTCGTAACATGAAACCGCGTTGAAACTTGAAATCGTTCTGCTAACTAGTCGCAGTACTATACGGGCAGTTATTGATTTAACTTTAAAATGCCTACCGTTATTGTTCACTGAGTTAACCTGAGACATGTCAAGATTGACAGCAATAGGTATTTTGAAATACTCAATCAAAAATATTTTAGAAATCATTAGCAACACTGTAATAGGACTCTTTAAGTTGACAAGATTAAATAAACACTCTAACAAGACCAAAACCAGTTCCTAACAGAATCATATAAGTTCTTGTTATATGCAAATTCATTTTAAATTTAACCATAATAGATACATACCTAATATCTACTAAAGTGTCATCCAATTGCTTTAGTTAACACACTAAGTTAACATTTTTCAATCCCAAAAAAGCATCAAGCTCAAATAAATATTATACGTAAGAATTTATTAATGCAAACTAATCTCGTATACCGCTTTTGTCTTTGCTAACGTTTAATAAGAGCCTGCCCATAAACCTGACACCTTATCGAATCCGCTCCCAGACCACTTTGGGCGTAAGCACCAAGTTTAGCCACCCGATACTCCCGAACAAGATAGGTGAATGAAACATTCACTTCTCAGAAACTATAATTAATTTCCCCGAAATGAAGGCTGTGTTCACGTGGTTAGTAAATTTTGTTGCCTCTCTTTACGGGTGGCGATGAATTGTGATAGTAGTACGATGGAGCCATAACCGGCTTTTGGTGGGATGTGTGCGTACGCAGAGGTAGATCTTGTTTCACGAGGCAGCGACCCTTATTAGAACTGGGCAGGACTGCGTTTAACGCCGACCGTTTGGATTAGCAGCCACAGCGCCGGTTAACCTGCCCAAACAATTATGTGGACACGATTGATAGAGACTGCTACAATCACGTTAGCCAACATTTGCCGATCGGTGACTAGGTATATGATTTATTTTCTTTAGTATTGAAAGTTATATACTTATAGTAAGACATGTTCTGTTTTCTTAAGTTAACAAACAAATATCGCGTATTATAAATGAATATTGACTTGAAAATAGTATACTCAAGTAAATACTTAATTAATCACAATAACTGTGTACCGTTCAGTTTATGGTTTATTTTCTAAGTTCTCATTTCCATTTGTACACTTAGACCTCAGTGAATAATAATTAATATTCGACTTTGTCTGAAAAAAGTACTCTTACAACTTCTAAAAATAGGACAGTTATTTTGGTGAACTTGTGTTTACACAATCACAAGAAGTGATAAAGTGTAATACATATGTTTACACATAGATTGACCATTAATTATTTGAATAAGCTCAATTTGGTTGGCAGGATACATTCTTAAAACGCGAGTCGTAATCAACTCATCACGGCACAGCTGTAGAACATGAATAAACAACCATTCGGGGACGTCTCGGTCACAGATCTTTCACGAACAGTCCTAATCAGACGCGCCAGAGCGTCATGAAAGTTTATTGCATTGTGAACTTAAAATACACATGTATGACAATTACGGGCAGTGTTACACCCACAGCCGAACGGTGGATGAGGAGCTCACATACCATTAGTTCACACCTCGTCGCCTAAAATTGTCGCGAACGAGACATCTTGCAATCTTGGAGTGAGACACACGGGCCAGTAGGTGTGTTAGCTTGCTCGGAGATTGTAAAGTCGTGCTCGAACAGCTCTATGTGTCTATCTCAACATGTGGTTACTTGTTATATCCAATACTTTGTTTATAATAGGTGTTCGTAAACATATTTGGTAATTCTTTTGGCATGTTAGGTGCCTAGATTATTATCATCATCATCATCATCAGCCCATGTACGTCCCCACTGCTGCGGCACGGGCCTACCCTAAACTAGGGGGATAAGGCCTTAATCTATGCTTGACTTAGTTTATGTGATATCCAAATGTGGTTTTAAAATGTGATGATAAATCATTACTTTTTTAACAATTTGCTCTCTTATGTTCCCAAAAAATGCTGTATACAGGTAAAAATAAAAAAAATCTATGAAATATTGTACGGCCTTGTTATTTAGGAAAAAAACGTTTAAAACGATAGCGCGAAGACCTGGATCGACTGGACTGGAACTGGCCGGACTTTTTTTTCCTAACTGACATACAATGATGGCTTGGAGTAGTCTCGTCATCATCACCTGACTTGCGGGGGAGCGGATGGCTCTCACCCTTAAAACTGAAGTTTGACATTAGACGTGACTCAGTGAGACTCAGTGGGACAGTAAAAATTGTTTCTATAATATTCTCAGTAAAAAGTATAAAAAATAAAGCAATAGAAATACCAAAGAAAATGAAATAATGTCTAATAGTAATAACAGTTGGAGACGTTCGTCAAGTCATTGGGCAGTGTGTCACGTCCGTGGACATCCTGGCCTATTCCGATGAATCTTCATTTGGTTCCAAAGAATAAAAGGAACTACTACCGCTCTGAGTCACTTTGGAGGCAGTTATTTCAAAATATTACTAGCGTATGTACGTGTTTAAAGATATTATAATGCAATTATTGTGACTTAGATTGCTACGCCTAATGGGGCACCATGGTGTACTTATACTCTAATTTTACCACCTTTAACCTATCGTGATAAGCAATAAATGTTTTGAATTTGAATTTGAAAACTTTAAATACTATGTCACTATCCAAATGGAGATGTTCAATAAAATATTGTTAATCAACTCCAGACAGATTAAATTCACAAAACCAACAGGAAATCCTTTTTATATTTGCACCGAATGAAACAATACAAACCAAATTATTCATTTACATCGAATGCCGAAAACGTTGAAATGTATCCCAATCCCCATACTCGCACGCTGACCACAAATAATCAAATCGGATCTGAATCCACAATTCCAGTGGCATACGAATTCGGACTATAATACAGAGTTATTTTGGTATCGTCGGCGTCGATTAGTGGGTAACGACAGGGAGTAGGTAATAAAGGTTGGGCCGCTGCGGCACGGGATGTTTTGAATCGCCACCGCTTTAACGGCCGCTGTATTAACCGATAATTCAAATTTTGATACCGCACTGTACACCCTAAACACAACACGGCGCGCGACTAGATAAATCAACGGTTTTACGAATTGATGATACAATGAAACGGACCGAATGAGAGGACGACGATGACACGCAACTGCTGAACGCCGGATTCATTTGGGGAAACGAAAGATTTGGTGGACTAGCGACGATTGAGCGATCATCAAATGCGAACTTCATATCACTGAGGAGGGACTGGGCAACGCAACTCAAGCATTCTTATTTTTTTTCGAGTCGAGCACTAAGCTAAAGATTAACAAATCCTTACAAAAAAGCTCATCTGCAATATTGACTCTGAAATCTGTTTTAAGGTAATGTAAATATGCAGTGTTATAAATCTTTCATGGCATATTTTCCTTTTGGCTTTGTTTGAATCAATCTAATTTCGGCATTAGTGGATGTAGGAATGTTTGCAATCGCGTCACAGGGGTATTAAGCCGAATAATAGTTCAGTTATTATTAGGCAACTACTCAAAGCACTAGCACATGTTCATTCCGTAACACACGTTAATAAATCTCGTTGAACAATTTGCCGTGGCTTCATTAGCTACATTTATAGGGGTTAAAATCACTGAACATAATTTTGGCGTATTTGCGTATACCTCGAATAGTGTGCATATTAAATGGAATACCGATTTTAAATGGTGGAGAGAAAATATCCGCTGGACACGTTCGTGGGTGCGATGGAGTGTGTCGACGGGCTCTCCAGTCGCTCGCGAAAGAGTAGCAATTTTATGAATGAGTTGTTTGAATGAAACACAATAATATGGCGTAGTCTGCGAACTGGCGCGGAAAGCTCTGCGGAGACGTGCACGTGTCTGCATTGGTCTTTAAAAATGGCCACTCACTCAGACATTAAATATTTCACCTCGTCGTAAAACACTCAATAATATTATGGATCGATTTACATGCGAGTCGCAGGGATAAAGGTTTCGTGCCGTTCAGTTTGGAATTGTTTTCTCATATCGATCTGGAAGTTTAAATGGATTTCAGTTTTTGTTTCTTTCTTTATTCATTTTAATTAACAATGCACTTTATATAAATTCCAGGTTTAACTAGCATCATAAATCGATGATGTATTGGTTATGCCAATTTCGTGCTCTAATTTTCTTTACCTAGACAACGTTACAAACACTGTACCGACCAATTGAAGGCTCTAAACACAATGACATAGTGTAACTTTTAGCACTTATTGGAACTACTAACGGCACATTATATTCGTATTGATTTTGTTGATTGTGAGCATGACCATTATCATACAATTACCCAGCCTTTTTGTTTGAGGACATTATTATCGGTAGGTACGAATACTTCATCGTTAGCTAGGAAACTATGTCAATTGGATTAGAATTCCAGCATATTCTGCTTGTATTGTATTTGATCATTTGGAAACCGAAAAAATACGGGTAAACCCTATGGACAAATTCTAATAAGATTCTATATCCAAATATACCAAACATCTGATAATCTTATTAAAACTGTATCAAAGTATAGTCAGTCGTTTAAACCCTTGTAACTTTTAGGTATAAACGGATCTGACGGACTGGATCCACGATAAATATTAATATGCGTTCATTATCATTATACACCATTATTACGTATTTATCTTTCCATTACGTTGTGTAGCATTAGAATAGCGGCGGTTCCCTTTCAATATTTATTCTTCCCTAATTCCACCCTAATTAGTAAAGGTGTGAATTTCTTCAAAGGTTTTATGAATTTGGAGGGTGGGCCAATTTCGTTGTTATCTGTCCGGATATCTTGACACAGGATGCGGCCGGAATAGACTCCAACTTACGATACACCGTGTAATTGTCCAATTAAACACAATTTTATGTGAATAACTTTACGAAACGTTCAAACGTGAATTATACGCTGAGAAAGGTGTTTATATTTAAAACGATCAATTAGGGCCGAGAATCCAATGCCTTCGATCGCGAATTTAACAGTCGTGAAATGATTTATTTAACTTTATTGGTGTAAATAACCTTGTGTTATTATTAGATATTTTTGAAAATACTTGATTGGGCTAAACAATATTTTTAGATTGTTACGCATTACTGTTAACTTAGAGTTAATAGGGCTGGTGATTTTTCACAAATTGATACATATTTATTGATGAAATGAAGTTTTTTAGTTGGGGTTGCATTGCGTATTGAACTTTTATTCCATGTAAATTTAAAACACTGACACAATAGGCACAAATATGAAAGGAAAGACTGTTTGGTTTTAAATGATTGGCATTTAAGCCAACTGTAGCAACATCTACGACAAAGCAGACTGCTTCAAAAACTGCTTTATCTCAGATCATAGAAAGATAAGTTAAAAAATATACGAATGGGCGGTTAATTAATTAGCAATTTCCTATTCACGCGAACGAGTCGGCGTGTTAATAATTAAAACCGGATCACACGATATGTTAGCGATTCATTCTCTAATATAGATCAATGATAATCGCTTTGACTTTGTAGCGAAACAACTTGGAAACAGAAAGCACATTGAACAATCGTGTGAGTTTACTTACAAGTCTCGTGTCAAGTTTATAATCTTCGCGCAACAAACACACTCTAATTAATAACTTCGTTAGATATTAACATGTTATCAATCTCTCTAGCTCTTCTCTTTAGTCTTAAAATAAGCAACGATATGATCTTAAGCTTTAGGTTATTTTCTGCGATTACGGTTGGCAGATCATCTTAAGAACCATTAAGAATTAACAATAAGAAATACCTACTGTTATGCACAATAACAGATCTAAGCTCAATGTAAAAACTGTACTTAATAGCCAATAGTAAAATCTTCGAGATAGCACTTATTGGAATCACGAAAGCGTAAATCAATAACTGTCATATAACAAACAATACAATCGTAGCAATTAATAATTAAAATAAACATGTTCGTGCTGATCAATATGAGAGAACCGCAACATGAGGTTGTAAAGCAAATCATTTTATAACTTTACATACCAGCTTAACTCCCGTTTCTGTTTTCTTGGAAGATTTGCAAGAAAAAGTATTAGGTAGTTGGATACTTATGTAGAGTCTTTTTAGGTAGTATAAAGTACCTATACATTATTAAAGTAAAAATGTTACGGTAATGTTACTGGCCCAAACTTATTTGGAAATAAAAATTTATTTTTTACACGTGAATTACCTGTTCGATTATATTTTGACGACAGGTGAGCGATAGGTTAGTAAGAATAGATAGAAGCTTACGACAACTTTGACTGTATGCAATCAGAACCAAAGAGCAAGCGACGATTTTATTCGATTTACAAATCATAATCGATGCAGATAATGAATCTGCTGCAATTAACCTGGCGTTTAGTTCGAGAAAAAATGCACCAGATCGGAATAATTCGCACACGCTTTTCTCAAGACGGAATGCATCGTGAGCCAGTTGCCGTGACGCTTGCGTTGTTATCATCGATTCCATCAAATTGTAATGCTTTTTTTCTTTTGCTGCTGATAATGCGCGATGGATTAGGGTGAAATGTAGCCATCTTGCCTATTTCTCAAGCTTTCTGATAAGCTGATTGGTATTAATCAAGTTTAATCTTTATATGTACCTCAATTGGATAAATAATTAATGTTTCTGAATTATAATGAAATAAAATTATAACTTCATTGTCTGTTCAAGAAATGACATACATTGTCTCTGTAGATGTTCTTGCAATTAAATTTACCAAAGCAGTTTTTTGACATATTACGTTTTTGGGCATTGAAATTTTATACACAGGTTACCTTATCGTAAATTTAATACTTTAATGATGTCTCCTAAAGGTCCGACTTTAATAAAAAAAAGCCTTATGATACCTGAACAAGAGCCATCGCTCGGTGTCACCCACGGTTAGCTAAGCGAGCGACATGTCAACGATATTTTTTGCCCGACTGATGTCTTTAACGAAATTCATGTCATTGGGTCCGATTTCTCTAAGATTAACTTTTTTACATTATTTAACAAATAGATTGGACCCTTATACGGTCGAATATTCAGTTACATGGTTTAACACTTAAAAGGGCTTAACGACTCTAACACATCCTGCGGGTTACGATAAAAAAGACGACAAAAAGAGAATACTTCTCGTGTTTGTTTTTTAAAAGATGTCTGCTGAAGATAAGGTGCTGCGGCACTTTAATCCTCCAACCGTCCGATATTTGAAAAGGATATGATGACAACTTTTTTGTGCTCTTTATCTAATAAGCACATATAACCAATACTTAAGGACGTGCATGTACTTATTTCCAAAGTTTGTTCATGTCGATAAAATTAGTGACACACATTTATGTCTTTATCGAACGATTTGATATATAAACCTCAGATGATACAAGTGTCAAGTTCTTAAATATAATATTTTATATGATACATTATTTCGAATGAATACGAGTATGTAGTAACAAATTTAAGACGTAGATGTGAAACATTAAAGTAAACAGAACAAGTTTCGTACATAACGTACACACAGACACGTTAATTAGCTGATGTAGAGACCATTTCACATATCAGTACGTAGGCAGGCGTGTAGGTAGGGTAGTCCACAATGGCCGACCGGATAAAGAGGGCATGGTGTACTACAGAAATTATGTCGTTTCATCCAACAGATACTCGTATCGTTTGAACGGATTGAATCCCTTTTAAGCACCGGCGTCGATTCCAGCCGCATCCCCCCGTATTGATCGACATAATCCCTATTACCATAGTCATTAGGTCGAATGAGCAATGATTCCTGAGCTAAATGCCTACAGCTAGAGCCAATGACATATGTGTGTATATACAATATTACCGAGCAAGGATTAAATAACTATGCAGGGTATGTAATGTAGGTAATACAGGGATTCGACGTTTAACGGCTTCGGGATTACCTCAATAATTCCCTTGACACAACAAATGTTTTTAGCCCGTCACGCGATCGGGGATGTGCCGCCCAAATGATCGGTTGATAGAGTCGTGAAGATGGCGGCGCGGCGCGTCGGGAAGCCATATCCGAGGAGGACGGGTCACAACTGCAGCTTAGCCACAGTCAACCGCGACGTGACTTTACTAGGCTTACGTCAACAACACCACCTCCTTACATAATTAAAGGTTAACTCACACAGAATCAAAGGTTACACTATTTATACGCCTGCAAATGCCCCTACGATCCGCATAATCCACTACATAATTCAAATTCAAACCTAAAGCAATATCACAAACCATAATGCAGTGCTCAAGATTAATGTCATTTATCGGAAATGTTCAATGTTGAACTTTTTTTCGGAAATATCCTATAATAACACGGAAAGGATACAATAGCCGTATTAATTATCATTTTCATTCATTGAGTGACACAAAGTTGTATCATGAGCGTTCGGGTGGCATTTCTTGGTTTCTAATCCCATAGAGAACACAATGAACGCAGGACGGCTGGGGACCATTTTTCATTCCAATGACAAATATTTAGAAAGTTATTTATCCGCGTACGAATCTGCGGTTCAATTAAAAAATGTCGTAAGAGCCCGTTTCGCGTTTGAGTCTTTATGTTTGGACAAGAGCGGGTATTCCTTCGCCGGCCGGTCTCTCAGGTAGTCCGGCAAATAAATCTATTACAACAACAATATGCTGCGCCCGAGGCCCTTTGTCATTTAATTCAGAGTTCCTCAATCGTACCATATTTGTCCCATGATGTCTTCTATTTTTTCTGCCTAACGTCAAAAGAATTACGGAGCCGTATCAAAGTGTTTATTGCTGCAAAAGGCACGCCCACTGTTCCTCGCTCACCCCTTTTCACACATTCATTAAATTCTCATTTATTATCCATCAGCTTGATTTTTACTATGCTAATTCATTTTTTAACCGTCCAGTTTATATTCGCGTCGCTGATTGGACACAAAAGGACTTTTAGATCGATAAACAAACGGCAACCACGTTGATATAATAAAGACGCTTGTGTTTACGAGTAAGACTCTTGCAGAAGGAAAGCTCCATGATATAAATCGCGATATTACCCTAGTGCCTGAGAGACTTCAAGTTCTAGAGACGTGATTTTACGTCAGAGCACTTAAAGTCTTTCTGTGCCCTTCATAAACGTCAGCAACTTTTCGAATTCGGTTACTTTACACTTTATCAATGCCAATAGAGATTAAAAAAGAGGACAAGTAAAGCGTCCGAATTCGATTCGTATCTGGCTTTTGTGAAGGGCAATCCGCGTATCCATGGACTACCTTCTGCTGACTTACCCGTGCTTTGCGAGTTCAGCTGTGCGCACGGAGGCCTCCAAACCAGTGTATAACCATTGTGTCTGCAACTGCGAATGTGGAAACGCGCCATAAAGGCATTTCAAAATTTACAACTTACAGAGCACCATATCGACAGCCTCCAACAGTCCGCCGCCGGCGCAGGCGGGGATGAGCGGGGGCGCGGGCAGCGCGGGCGCGGCGGCCAGGGCGAGCTCGCCGGCCGCGGCGCCGCGCTGCTGCGACACCGGCCGGCCCATATTCCAGGACCCTATCACTGGCCAGACGGTCTGCTCGTGCCAGTACGAGTTCCTCAACTACCAGAGGCTCGCGTCCGGCGTGCCTCTGTCCATGTACAGCGCTCCATACTCGGACGCCGCTGCCGCCACCGCCGCTGGCATGGCGGCGTACTTCCCAGCGCTTGCTGCTGATCAGCCGCCGTTCTACCCTAACGCCGTTAGTATGCACAGATTCACAGAACACTTCGCTTATTGTGGCGAATTTATGTTTCCAAATTCTTAATCGCAATTGGCACTGTTCTATTGTTCTCATTTGTGCACTAATCTTGTCTTTACATACACATTTGATCGATATTAATGTTCAGCTTATATTCCTAGTAAAATCTTTCATTTATTTCTTTGACCTACCCTATTAGCACTGTTAAAACTGCTTTGGGATTCATGTAAGTCAAGATACCATTATAATAGTACCCTTATCCGTTAATCGGAATTGTTAATTTAATAATTATAGTAAATAAATGTTGGGCTATAATAAAAAATACATATCTAATTTGAACCTTGGAAGCTCATCTGTAAAACACGGGTTTGTGTTATAGCGACTGATAGAACAGCAGATAAACTGATATTAATACATTACATCATTGGTATAATTTCCTACTATGAACGTATTCCTTGTAATAAATGAGTCATATAAATTTAACCTCGGTCCTGGGTGTAATAAAATCTACAGTTGGGCCAAACCGCAAAGCGACGCCTGTTTACAGAGCCGATCAGACGAAAGTACATACACACATATTTAAAACAAGTTTCATTGACAGGTTTCTGTGCTGTCCATTCTACGCTAGTAGACAGTCAGGCAATTTAAAACATTTTATTTTACTTTCATGACCATAATGAAGCTAACAGATAACGTCTTATCGGACGCAATCTACGTCAATTGGGTTTGTGGTCATAAAGGAATTCACTGATATTTTACTAATAAGAATTTGTATGCACTGAATAACAAGTTGATAGTACCTTACATAAGCAAAACATCGACATTTGTAGATACATTTGTGATATTCTAGACTGAGTGGGTATCGGCTGCTGTTTTCACATTTTATGAGAAGGTGAAAAAGTCGACGGTTAATATTTTGTTGAAAAGATAAAGGTCTTGTCGTACTAACATATAAATTTAATAATGGAATTATTTCATGAACTGCTTACTTTAGTGCCTTAATCTTAAACAACAGTCAAAATTAATTAAATTCATAAGTGGTTTAGGCGTCAAAAGAAGTAATCAAATACATAGAAAAGATTATCATGTCTATAACAGAGCAGATTACGCGCTATAGGTTTTTTTCTTCCTTTACAAAAGCATTACCTTAAAATAATTAGGATACGATGTCAAAATAGTGGCACGGTACCTCTCGCCGTGTTAAGTAGGCACCACAAAGCGTTAACGATATAAAGAATGCGTATAAATTAAAATCATAATCCGATGATGTATACTCTTTTGTCCATCTTTACAAAAAAGTTGTTCTCTACCTCGGTAGGGTTTAATAACTTAATACGTTTAACAATTTCTTTCTCGGGGATTAAAATATACAGTCGGAATACTGTATTGGTTGCGCAGCCGGATTAAATGCCCGATCCAATTGTTATTTTTGTTTTGACATGAGCATTGACTAATCAGCAATTTGAGATTTATAGTCATGACTTCGCTTTTTATGTTTTACTACGAAGTAAACACAGGTTATGGAAGTTGAATTCCTTGGTTGATATTAGAGACAAAATATACAATTTAGGTAAAGATTCTGGTCAGCTAGGATAGCAATAATTCACTGTACTAAAATTAACTGTCTGAAGTAAAATTTTCTTCTTTCCAGTTCATTAGTAAGTAATTATTTAGATCTTTACACTATCTCTGTTACATTATCCGGAAAACATCCCTAAATGTCTCAGTCTTGATTATAAAAATAAATTAAGTCGGGAGTAAAAAACTAATGACGGTTAAAAACAACTAATGACAAAATGAAAAAAAAACACCCTGTATTAGAGCGAGCTTCACCGAAAGCCATGTGTGTGGGTTGTGACTTTGAATGATAATGATCATAACAACATAAAAGTAGCCACGGTACGTAATATATGATGTGTAGTAAAACTTTTAGAGGAAGGTGTGAAAAGGTGGGTCCGTGGACGTGTCCCGGCAGATGATTCAATCATTCATGAAGATATGATCATACATCATCAGTGGCGAAAGTGTTAACCGGCCCGACCGCCGACGCTGTCAATGGATGCCCTTAGCTTTTTTTTTACACGCCTTTATTTTGTTTACATTCATTTTTTTCAATCCTGGAGGCATTTCCTGACGTTGATTTTGTGTTCATAGAACTTCTTTGTACGTCTAAAGATGTGTTGACATGTCTTAAAGGGATATTATAATCGTACTCTTAAAATAAGTATGAATGCATTATGACAAAATTATCAAGATTAAATAAATTAAAATAAATGTTATTATTGAAATAAAACTAATTTTACGGATTAAACGCTCGTGTATTGTTATTCTAAACATATTATTTGAAGACCCGACGTTTCGATTTCTTTACAGCGGTCGTGGTCAAGGGCAAGACTAAAGACAACCTGTCATGAAATGTCATTTTTGTTGCGTTTTGTAACGATATACGTAAAGAAAAAGAGCAGCCACCTAAATCATTAAACCCTAGACTATAAAAGCTGCCCAAAACCCCAACCCAATGACTGTCAACAAAAACACACTCTAAAGTGAAACGTGCTTTCACGTGTCTATGAAATCGTTCAACGGATTATGTTTGTATCATCATAAAAATATAAAAGTCAGTATTTTTTTCTATGAAAGCGGTGCAGGCTAGATTTCTCTGATTTAGTAGATTTGCTTTAGAAATTTGATTAATGTTTTACTCGTCTAAAGTTACAATGGTCCGATTGTCCTCTGACCTTCAAAATCCAACAGGTGAATCTGTACGATCATGTTTTCCAATTTATGTGAACTTATCCATTTAAGTACGGACAAGAATTACGAAATACGAAAATAAAGACCTGAATTTAATATTTGATCGTAAAGGTCAACCAAGTTAAAGCTTAGAAATGCTTAATGTGCTTCGAAAAAATATTAGCACAAAATATACAGAAATAACACATGAAATAAGTCTCGGGGCATTACTTTTGCGTACAATTTTACGACATCGCATGGACGTGGCAAGCGAATGCCATATGCGGTACAATAAATCCAACTGCATATTTGCGTTACGACTTTGTGAGATTATTTGAGGTAACAGAAAACTGGAATTATACCTATCAGAAAGGTCGAAGCAACAAAGAGCGACAGAGCGACTGGATTACGCTGTCGTACTTGAGTAAAATTTATTATCGGATTTTCGATTCGGCCACCAATGAAGTTGTTGGACAACAAAATCTTTTGATAGATTTATCCTGGTTGACCGCATTAAGACTCGCTCCCGAGTTATTTTTAATGTGTTGCTATAAATTTTTGAACCCTTTGCCCGGTAGTAATTGTTGCTTTTTTACGCGATTTTTCTTTACGCACGATTATGCAAATATATGTTGGATATGGCATTCCGCTTCTTTTTGTCATAGAATAACTTATCCCATAAACAAACTTTACAAATCGTAGCAGTAAATTCGTTTGTTTATCTCGACGACATAAAAGAAAGCAAAGTTCAACAATCCTGAGAGACAAAAAATATACATTTGTCTACCGAAAGATGATTGATGTAGTCGCTTCGTATCGGTGCCCATTAAATAATAATAGTTAAGACGAAACGTTAAAGCGATCGATCAAGAAATCAATCCGTCGAGGATCATTTTTATAATGGATTAAGTTAAAGCTCCCGGAAACGTGAAAGGGGTATTATTACGATGGTCTGATTTAACGAGATTATGAGGAGTTTATGTGGTGCCAATACGTTGTTGGAATATTTGTCGACGAGAAAGTTTTGATCTGGTGATATATAGGGTGTGAAGATGTTTGAAGTTGTTTTTTTTATGTGAACAGGCTGCTGGTATCGAGCTAAAGGAGAACCTGGCGGCAAGCGCTGCGAGCTGGCCTTATCCTACAGTTTATCACCCTTACGACGCCGCTTTTGCTGGATACCCTTTTAATGGGTAAGTCATAATTTTTTTTAACATCACGATTTATGATTTGAACTCGGAGGAGGTCAGCCACTCAAAGGGCGCTGTTAACAGACACGCGTATCTACGATACATGTCTTCATTTGTTTGTTAATTTCTTTAAGTGGATGAACGTCTCTACATCGTGATGATACAGACGTAATTTTATTTTATCGCTTGCCGTAATCAGAATAATCTTACAGGCTTAAATGCTGCATAACTTATACTTAGTGTTCTGTTCTGTTCTTAGTTATATGTCATGTAATAGGTTTTTACGAATTACCTTGAACCGAAAATATGTAGGAAAGGTAGCATGATAAAATATAAAAGTATGAATTTAGCTAGATAAGGAAATCTTTTGTAAAAAAACCTACTAAAAGGCCAATTTTCTTAAAATATAAGCTACACATTTTAAAGTAGTAACAGTTTTGTTATATTTGGCATTGTGTTAATTAACATATCATCGATAAATTTGTTTGGACTCCTGGTACGTTACCCGGTACCTGTTAAATTAGGTACCGGTACGCCATATTTAAAAGAAGCAACTCTACTATACATCATGCGGGGCTCGATAAATCCGCTTAATCGCAGCATTACCGGGGCGCTCGGTGTGCTAAAGCGGGCGACAACTTCGGGCAGCGTATTAACAATGCAGGTCCCACTCTCCACGGTCTCAATTACACCGAGATCGACGGCGGCGGACTGCGAGGGTATAATTAATTTTTGTGCATCTCCCGCCAGAGGATAGTCGGACAGCACCGAGCCCTGCCAATTGACAGATAGTCCGGCCGGGCATATCGGCGGATAGACGCGCAAATCTCTAAAAAGGGAACAAATCACTGTTAACGTCCAGCGGCGAAGCCTCCCCGTGCACTGTCATTCTAATTTTCCAGCGCGGATGCGACGTCTCTTTGTTTTTCCTAAATCCTCCGACGCTTTCGGCTACATCAGTCATTTGAACGGTGAACGAACACCGTTTCTTTTTTTATATTCTGTGACTTTTCAAACGCAGAACGAAGAATAATGAAAACATACTGAGGCTTCGCTCATTGTACATTCGTGAATTATGGAGCTATAATTCAGACTTAATACTGCAATTCTAAATCCAACGATCAATAATTAACATGTTATGTTGACCACAATTGCGGGAAAATCGCGCTTTATCGTTCAACTTAAGATTAAATAAGACCAAAATGTTGTTTTGAAATTAAGAATATTTATCACTTCAGAATGGAGGTGACCATTAAGCTGGATAAAACTCATTTAGGATTTGGTGTCATATTATATATTGATTGTTTGTTATTATTATTGTACCAAAGAAACCAGATGGGTTAAATTACTTTATACAACTCAGTCAACTTTCTGATATAATTAGTACAGTCCTATGAGAAAAAAATCTCATTGATTAGTTGTTTATCATCTACCACTAGGCATGAAATAAAAGAATGTGAGTGATATTGTAATGGTTTACCTAAATTAATTTCTGTCCACAATTTTTTTAAAAGCAATGACGCCATTGCACAATCAAATCCTTTCGAAGCACTCTTGCACACACGAACATTAACACAGCCAATTATAAATACAAGTATTGAGATTGTAATAATCGGCGTTGGGCGTAAATAACTTTGATTCCGATTGCGCATTACCTGAGTGATCGTGTTTTGTGACATCGCCGCCGCCAAACACAGATACAGTGCGATAATCTGATATAATAGTTATAATTATCTAATAAATCCGTGTTGTAACCTTTGCTTGTGCCGCTATCGGCCGGCCAGCACCGGGCGGCATCGGTCTTACCTACACAAGAACTCATACCTACTTACACGAAAGCTGATAACGATAATATAGTTGTTCAAACGTTAGTAATAAGTTAAATAAAACCTTCACTCTATATATAACGTTCTGATTTCATTCAAGGACTATTAAAAATACTTATGACTGCTGTATGCTGTTCGTCTCTACAATTAACTATAAAAATCTCCATTTACCGCTCATACAAGCATATTACAAATAGTATCTTATAAAATAAAAAGCAAAATCAATCTCTTCCCTAACATTAACTAGTTGCCATAGTTCAAGACTTAAGTAGTCATCGTCGTAAATCAAAAATGATTCTTACAATTGCGGATCGTAAATCAAATTCCTAATAAATATGTAAAAGTATTAATTGCACCGACTTAAGACAATGACTAGTTTACTCAAGACAAACTTAACGTATTAACGGTGGGTAGGGCGTAAAAAGACGTATCAATATAACATTTCCATTGTTTTTGTTATCTGACGATCCCATCACTCTTTATAGCAGATTTTTTAGTGCAAATAGATGCATCCATCTTTGCAAAACTAGTGAAAAAATAGACGTATGAACAGTACAATAGAGTAGCTGTGAGAGATAGACGTTGCGATGGTTAATAAACCTGTTGAAGATTTTTCAAGAAGGACCTTGATGAAAACATAATGTCAAAAGTATCACAAATATAGCCTGACTGTTGTAGTACCTAGCAGGTGTTTTGTTTAGTAATTATCGAAGCTATTGATTTAAAATTGGGTACATGAATGTAGCGGTGCTGAATGTGACTTCTTGTTTGTAGCTTGTTTTTTTTTCATATCAACAGTTTCATTTAACTTAAAGTTTCGAATATCTTTTGCGTGGTTCTACGCCAAAGTTTAAAGCGATATATCTTATCTAAAAAAGCTATTTAAAGCACTCTATGACTAGTACAGGTAAAATACATACTATTTCGTGTAAAAGTTACGAAAACAGAAAGATAGCATGAATTTGCTCAGTTATTTTTAAATTAATATCGCGAGTAAGAGTATGTTCCAAATCGTATACCTACTACTACTTATCACAACATGGTACCTATAAAGGAAAGTCACTTCCCGCGTCTGCCTTTATGTTTTAATCTTTAAAACTACACAACGTACTTTTATTTTTTTAAAAGATAGAAAGATCGAAGATGATGATTTAGTTCAACATGTGCTGTTTTAAATCTTTAGGTACGTAGTGGAAGATAAAGGCTCAGTTTCTATGAACACTAAGACCATTTTAAAAATAAATGTGTACATACATGACAACAGATCCACCTATGGCTTTTATAACACAAAGAACAACTTTCATGTCGATACGAACTTATCTGATAATTATTGTGCTGAAATGAAGCCACTAAATAACTAACAACATGCTCAATGGATCACTAATTCAGCTAGACGCCAGCGCATCATGATTTATACGTTTTTAATTGCACCGTTGCACGCCCCAGCGTGCTAACTTTGAATGAATATAGATTAAACTATCAGAGTAACTATACAATGAAGTGAGGAACAGTGAACGATCTCTGATGCACTTCATGTGTTTGCATCTTTTTTTTAAAAAAGCGTCAGGGCCTTTCGCTAGAACCGTTTTTCTTAAATTGAATGCATACACGGATTTTTCAACTAAATGGAACGGACGGATTTCGTTACACAACTGGCGACGCTTAATACTTGTAGTAGAAAAGTGGTAGCGGGTTGGAATAAGTATTATCGCTAAATTGAAGAATAATATAGAGATGAGAGCCATCAGCTCCCCCGCAAGTCCGTTGATGATGACGAGGCTACTCCAAGCCATCACCGTAAATCAGTTAGGAAAAAAAACACTATAATATTACAAAACATACGAGAAAGGTGAGATCGGAGGAATAAATTGCCACCCTTTGCCTTACCGTAACCGGGTTCAAAGTATGTGATACGCCTATTACAAGAATACTGTTTGAATGACGAACTTAATGTTAAATGGCTCGAGGGAACAGTAGTTAGTTAGTGACCCTGCCTCGTTATTTACGGTTCCTAGAGTCGTGGGTTCGATTCCCACCCGGAACACATTTTTGTGTGACGATTTGACGATTTGTTTCGTGCCTGCATGTGATTTTGTGTAATATTTATTTATTACTTATTGATAATTTTCTGTGTTCTGTTGGTTGCATTATGGCTAGTGATAACGTTGCAGTTGCACTGTATCAGACACGATAAGTAACGATTTGAAGGTCGAATTATTAGCGGATTTAAATGGTATCTCATTTGTCAATGTGATATCATATGAATGGAGCCGTGTATACAATTAGCAACTTGATTGATGCAAATATAACGATAATGTCTAAGGAGTATTTATACTGCGGATGACAGATTATTAGGTCAAAATCAAACTAAAACATCTTCATACTTAACATATCTCTATATTCACAACCACAACAGTTTCTGTATAGCCCGCCAGTAATTTAGGAATATAATTTGAGTTTGCTAGTTCAAAGACTAATACCTAACACAGTTTTAGATGGCTTAAGAAAATACTTACGATAAACATCAGTATTCAGTCCTCTTTTCGATAAACTATTGACCTGAGTTCCGCATTGGCACATTGCAAAATAAATCAGTCTCAATTCAAAACAACAAGCGTAAAATAACACAATTAAAGTGTTGTAAAACGTCGGGGGGCGTCTTGGTACTAATAATAGGCACAGTGAAGTCAACTTGCCAGAGATACAATAAGTGGTACCGAATTTTAATGTGCTTCTATAAGCTTGCTTATTTGATTACTACCACTCTACTGAATACTACTTATTTTGTATTAGTTACATCGCATCTGGGCACAATACGAAAATATGTTTAATAGACCACTAATTTTGCCTAGTGAAACATTGATGTGGCTCCCAAATCACAGGTCTTAAGTAGAATTATAAGATACATAATATTTATTTTAAAGTAATATATGCAAAGGACAAAAAAAATACTGTAAGACCCAGTCCTAGATATAGCAGCCGTGATTGGCTAGAGAAGTGTTCCAATTTAAATCTCATACAAAATTTGTATTTTTTTTTCATTTGAGTAGAGATGCTTTACTGTCACGCTGTCTTGTGTGAAAAAGGTAATAGAAGGCTCAAGTTCAGACAGACGAGGCAGGTGCGCTCGGCAACGGTCCCGCGATGGGTATCTCATACCTTAATCACTCACGTCGGCAGCAATCCGTAATGATATTTACTAAATAAACACGAAAGTGGCCCGTAATTAAGTGCAATTAACTATGTTACAGAGTGTGTTAGGAAATTAAATATGCTTATTTAAAACGCTTTCCGTTTAGCGGCGACCCGCGGCCCGTGACCTATCGGCACCTTTTATGTTGGTTTTGTAGGTTTTTCAAAAAATACGAAGCTTTTTTGGTATTTATCATATATGACCATATTATATTTAATACAATTTATTATGGGTCTATTATTAAACCTAATGAAATGCATTACAAGACTTAAAAACAAGAGCTTAAACTTTAAAGACGTAGGTATTATTTTAGAAAATCAAGTCATTTGGTAGGTAAATCATAATACACTTATCTCATTATCACGAAAAGTGTAGGCCTGATTACTGGATTACTCATTCGCAACAAGTGACCAAAGCTCTCCTATATCGACCACAGAGGCAAAGTGAAAAATAGCCAGCTTTTCCAGACACGAAAAACCCATTAGTGTGATAGGTATATCCTCGGTTTTCTCATAAAACAATCAACAGCATAAGGATTAAAATTGTAAAAAGGTAAACTTCTTTAGACAGTCAAAATAAGTTTAGATGAGATAGTGACTATCATTGTTTTGATTTGTATACTTATGTATAAATAAATAAACACAATTAACATGCATGTAACCTCAAAGGCGGACTATAAATGGATGTAACAGCAAACCCTACTACATGCACCAAACACAAAAAAATTTAAAAATTTACTTTTTTAAATCAATATTAGATTAACGAATTGCATTCAACAGATGCAATCACTAACTAAAACTTTCAGTGACATACTTATAGACGTTAATAGCATCCTAAAGTGACATAAAATGCAGTGGCGTGAAAATAATTAACACTTTAAAAACACTTTGCAACTATAAAATTAAACGAAATAAATCTAATCGCAAAAATAGACTAATTACTGAGTAGTTATCGTGCTAAGATCTGTAAATAAATACAATTTATAGTGAACATTAGTGATTTTCAATTGGTTTTGTTGCAAAAATAACGGAGTGTTTGTTGGAAAGTTTTCACTAACAATTAGCCTGGGGGTGGATCTATTTGAGAATGAAGAGTGACACCGGGCGGCCATGGAATGACTCGAACAAACAAACCCTCTTTGCGGCCCCGAGAGGGTGAGATGGTCACTTAGTCCCCGGCCAGGAGACTGCGGATTTGTTGCAGTTAATTCATCTTTTAACTGTCACTTAAGACGGCCAACTCGTTCCCGTTACACGTATCTATCGATTGGGCAAAATAAAACAAAACAGATTACTCGATAAATAAAAATCGGTTGTTAACCTTATTAGGTTCACTTTTTTTTAAGTCCTCTCTAGAAATGTACCTGTGAAATTTTGGCAGCCTGTGCAGGCAAATACATATAGTTACGCGTGCAAGAACAGGGTGACGTCAACACTATATTAGGCATAATATAAAGTACCTAAATCTACACAAATATGAAATGCTTACGAAATACGCGTTACAGATATTATCGCTACAGACAACATAAAATATTGGTATAATAATATGATCGTATCAGTAGGTACAGCGCAGCTTACATGATTACAAACGCAGTATTGAGGTATTTGGTATATTTCCCCACATTAGTACACCACGCCATATTTGTCTGATAAGTGGGTAGGTACGCAAGTTCGCAAGCTTATAAAGATAATTGTAAAGTATTAATACGAACATGGAGTGCCATGTTATAGTCATGTCAAGCACACACACAGTTAAATAAAACATAATATTATTAAGAAACCTTATTAGTCTCTATAAGAGGGAATTTCGCTTTTAATCTATTGTAAATTATTTGGGTTTTTTATACATTGAAACTTGCATATAATTTAGACTGATTCCTAAGTACCTTAGTAATTATGCCTAATAGCATACATATTCAGAGAGAGAAAAGCTTATACAACATAAAAACTAATAAATTTAAAAAATCATGATAAATATTCCAGATGAATTTGAAATTTTCCAGGAGTGGAACACAAAGTAGTGAAACATTAACTTCAAAGTGTTTATTCAAAGGATCTCTTTGCGACAGCATTTTGACGAACCGTACCAAGTAGTTACCTAACATTATGAATCACTTAATACAGAATGATTATAGTCCCTTATGAGATAGTCGCGCCGCGGTCCTTACGAGGCGTTAGCCCGTTACCCGCCGCGGGCGGCGGCGGTGCGGCCGTGACCAGTGTAACAACCACCACAGACATTTCCGCTATTTACCACCACAATTACAAACGGAAAATTCAACTACACCATACACGAATTTCGACGAAGACGAGATCCAAGAATGCCGCGCACGTACCAATCTATTTGGCCTCTGCCCGATATCGCGCACACAAAGTAACGATTACTCATGCCCGCCCGAACTTTATTTACGACAGGAAGAAATTGCGATTGTATTCTCTTAATGGTTATAACTTCCCAATATGACGGCGCCTGTCGGTACTTGTTTGCACGAAAAATTTATACACCGTTTTAATGGCGGAGCTACGGCTTGCGGATCATTAAAGGGCATTTCAAAAAGTAAATAAATTGTACACACACGTATACTGCGGACAAAGGCTGTCAGGGTAATCCGAAAAAATCTCCCGTTCGCCAAATCTCAAGGGAGAATGTGCAGCGAGGGTCATTGGCGGCAAGGGTAAGATTGGGTAAGATGGTTTCGCGTTCTCAATTTGTCAATCGCGTTCCCGCGGGAAATGGTTTAACACGCTTTTTCCTCCGATTGTAGTGACAAATGTTTGTGCTCAAATATATTTTTGGGAGAGATTTTTCGCAATACGGATGATAGAAAAGCTTTATTTTCCTTAATTTTTATATGGGTCTATTTGTTTTCAATACGTGTGAGTTTTTGTATTTATCGACTTACTATTCACCGATTTCTAAAGAGGATATTATATATATCTTGAATCATGACAAATTGAATACATATAATATTTCAATACTTTGTCGGCAAACAGACTTATGCTTGAGCTAGAGCACAAGCATTTCTTTGAAACCGAATAGGCACTCGTACTAGACTAGTGCCATTCAAAGCTCCGTGACAATTAGTGGTCGGCGTCGCGATTGAAGAGCCATGCGTCATCTGCGGAACTGTCGAACGTGCGGCCAGCGAGAGGCGAAGACACGTACCCTCACGTTTTGTGTGGCCGGCCGTTCCGGACATGATGTCACCGCCACACTTGCGCAGGCGGCTTGTACTGACACGGTGCTGCTCCGCGTATGGCCACAGCACACAGTTAATCGAGGATACGTGTACGGACGACGATTTACAGCACAAAGTGGCAGTCCTCCCGTGTATTACCAATCTATGGAACAATAAAGAGTGCGCGGGCGAGCATATAAATGACCGGTGTCGTATGCAGGGTACGCCGGCAGCGCATTAGTACGCCGCGCTCGGCACGGAGTAATTGACCGGCGGGCTAATTTCATTCTGGGCGCATTGGACGCTTCCTCTTTCCTTTTTCCTATCGGTCAGCGGCGGGCACGAGGCGGTTTGTGCTCGACACGAATACGATTATTCTGCTTACTTTTTTTTATAGTCGCACCGGGGAACAATTTAACGATTCCAAGAAAATTGGAACAGACAACTACAGTGCTAACTCGAGTCTGAAAATAAAGCAATTCAGCGATGTTTGTATTTGGTAATGGTTCTATTAGTTGCTGTTAATCTTTTAGGACAACTTTTATGGACTTACGTTAAGTAAGAATCTTTAACATTAATTTAATGTTACATTACGAATCTTGAGTATTGTTTCTGACATGAGTAAGGTAATCAAACCTTATCACCAATAACTTAATGTCAAACTAATAGTTATTATTGTGCCTCCCCCCATTATATTATGTCCTAAGTTTTGAGAAAATTTGATGTCTATCCACACATATGTGATACCAAATATTAAATTTGAAGAACGCTATCCAATCATCTTATCGGCATACTAGAGTCCGATCAGCTCAATCTAAGTAAAGGTCTTCAATTGACTAATATTTTGTTGTACAGTTCCATTTCTGTACCGTATTCCTTGCAAAATTCCACAATGATACACAAACCGACATGTATATTTGTGGTACAAACATGGTGTTATAATATACTACTTAACACACCGTGCGGAAGCCTCTCAATATAGCAATGTGGTCGTCAGGAACAATAGGTCGAGTCGGTGTGGGCAATAGACATCCGCTGGATAGTATGAAAATTATTGGAAATATCATTTTACATCGTCACACTTGCTATACGCTTAGAATTACGGGCGAAGTTGCTTATAAAAAGTAAAATTCAGAGCGCTTTCGAAATAAAAATTGATAATAATCGTCACAGAAGTATATCAGTAAATGACTAATTAGTTGCTGAAGATAACATTTTAATGAGTTTAATATTAGAAATTGAAGCTTTTTCTTTGCTTTTGAAGCTTTTTATGAATTAATATTTACCCTCAATCAATCAATCATCAGCCCATTTCAGTCCACTCCTGGATAAAGCCATGCTCAAATACTCACCACTTCTGTCTAACTTCCGCTACTCGCATTCAGTTCCAACCAGCCGTCCTGCGCAGGTCGTCACTCCACCTGGCCTGAAGGTCCTACACTACGTATGCCGAGACGCGGTCTCCACTCTATCTACTCTCCATGTAATAATTACAGAATCGGTTAATCAAAAGAAAACTTTAGATCACTAGTAATTTGAACGCTCTGTCGATATTTAATTAAAGTTGCGTATTGTAACGTAAAGAAACGCGTCATATTATTATACTTATCTCAGTTTATCTTTCTCTTATCATATATGCACACCGAATGTTGTTACGATTATTATCTGTACCTAAAATTATTGAAGCAAATTAATGCGAAGTCAAATTAAACGATTCTGTTCTATGGTTCCTATATTTTAATTTTATTGAAAACATTGACAAGCTGCTCACTAAGATACGTTCAGAAGGCTTTTGTGCTAACATATAGACACACTCCTATAGATAAGTAGATGTAAAGATACAATAGAAAATGCTCAATGAGTCTTGTAAACTTGAAAACTGCTATTATAAACAGTAAATATCTAACAGACTATATCTAACCTAAATCTGGAGTACGAAGCTTTACCACTTTCGGTTGAAATTACCCCCTTTTTTAAAGTTGGTTAACTTTAAAACAAAGAAAGCCGTTCTGTATAATCTATAATTATATAAGTAACTAAATTTACTAATAATGTGTCAGTTCGTGTGTTTACAGTGTGCAATGCATACGAAGACAATAAGGAATAACAGAAAAATATTTATACTAAATCACCTAATTAGTAGTAGGAAGAAAGAAATTATAAATCCAATCAATGATAAATTAGGCCAATCAAATAATCGGTAGTGCTAAATCACGTGTAAAAGTATCTAATCGTAAATAAGGTTTTGTTCAAATAGTTTTCCAGGTAATAAAATATAAAATTGAGGTTTTGACTGATTAGCGTTTTGTATAGTTTGGTTAATGAAACACGCGAATGGGGCAGCATTTTAGAGATTATTTTAGAACAAAATTGATTAAAATAAAATAGGTATACTTATATTGTAAAATTCTATCAAAACTCTAGGGTCAGTTTTTTTAATGTTGCCCTTTTCCACGGGTGTCCGTGTTATCTTTACTAACTGTAAAGAGAAGCTGTATGATTATATTAATACCATATTAGAATCAATAGATTATTTCTCGAACTCCATACCCAGTCGTCATTTGTTGAAAAGTTCCATCCACAAACAACACAAGCTTCCGTATTGCACAATTGAATTTAACGATCTTGCGAAACGATACCACCCCACGTCTAATTCAATGTTCTCATCTATATTAATAATATGTCAATAATAAAACGAGACATGACCCGAGATAAATGAAACGTCGTAACGACACTTAATTTTCACTAGTTTATACGTTCTACATACGACGTCTTGTGAGGTCCGATGCGACTATCAACGTCTCTGCTGTGGCGCCACGACACGACAAGCTAGGGAGCCAGGGTTGCCATAATCAGTCCTATCATAAATACTAATATAATCAAAATATATAAATTATAAAACTGAAAATGTCCGGGATATTTCCCATGTTGTTTTTTTTTTATTGAGCTCCCGATATTGCGGCACTTGGTAAATATCCCGGGCACATACAGTTTTCTTATGTGTAACCATGACAGTTTTCACTTTATATACAGTTTCTATTTAGTACAGATGTAAGTTGCTTAGGCAGCTGTTACGGATATCATAACAACAGTGGTATAAAAAAATGTTTAAAACAAATCAACAAACAAATGTTTATACCACTGTACTTACTGATATCCGTAGTGCGCTTAACTAAGTATATGAGGCTTTCAGTGCAAAAGTGGTGTACTTCACATGTTTTGTTGGATTATTATTATTTATTTGTTTATTTATTATTAAAACAGAATGAGTTAGACAACTATTTTTACATTCTGACCCACAAGACAATTTACACTGTCTGACTGCGGGACTAGTCGAAGTGATTCTATATAAAAATAAATATGAATGGAGGATGCGGTTATGGTGTAGGCTAAAATACTCTCTCTTCAATAGTGGCGTAAGCAAAGTAGTCTGGGCTTCCACCACTATTGCGCTGGTAGCCTCATAAATACTTCGATATTAATACTTTACTGTAATTAATACATATCCAGACACAAAACAACCTCTGATGTTCAAGATACAAATATTTGTACAAAGTGGGAATCAAACCCACGATCCGGGGCGCAAGAGACAAGCACTATCCAATTCGTCATCGGTCAGTCAGAATCAATATAGTTTAATTTTTATAATATGACGAATTACATACATCATTTGACTTTGACAATCTGATCCAGTTATCAAAGAACTGTCAAGTCCAACAGATAGAGGTTAGGTTTACATTGCATTAATATACTTATATGTTTATAAGACACTAAGATTATATTTATTAAATTGAAAGTAAATTAATTGGTAACAGGGATAAATATGCCGGTCAAGTCGTAGGGTCTAATGATATTTCATTGAAGCTAATGGCATCTTTTAAATAATATACAGAAGACATACCTATTATATTTAAAAACAGTGTTCAAAACATTGGTAATGCAGGCGACCAAAATTATAACGTGCTGCATACTAAATAGAAAACGATGACGTCATGATTTTGTAACCGGAAGCTATTGTAGGTGAGGTATACGTATAATAATATGATAATATTAAAATTCGTTAACTCAGGACTTTTAGTAGTGCTAATTTTGTTAATACTTTGAACAGGCTACAAGGCTGATATAATTCATTTTTTAATTTGCTCGGGTATTCCATTCCTTTACAAAAATAATGACAAAACGTAATTAATTTTAAATAAACTTAACCCAAACCATAAACCATTACATCAAACATATATTTAGTCAAGATATTACGTCATCAACATGAATTTACATGCCTTTTTGTTCAAACTTCTATGTTTGATAAGGGTGAAAGTTGCACGGTGCAACTATGCAACATTGTAAGTATCCTTTCTAGATTTTATGGGAGACGCTCCAGAGTTTGTCAACTAGCGGGTAATTGCAATACCTACAGGGTAAAGTTCTAGCTAGCTTATAGAAGTTCAGTTTTCTTGCTAGTTTTACCAGTTTGTTGACGTAAGTAGAGTTCTAAATTGGTAAAAGACCAATCACAATACATCAACAAAATAATTTTAAGTACGTTACCATTTTCTATCACCTTTTTTGACCACTTCATTACAGATTTTGTTTACACACTTCATTCGTTTTTAGACCATAACAGTAATATTCGGCTTACAATTGAGTGATCCAGGTATATTTTAGTTATTTAACTTTAGTTTAGTATATTTATATTATGCTAGCGTTCGCCAGAGAATTGTTCAAAATTGTTGAATTATTGTGAAGGTTTATCATAACCCGTTCAGTAGTTTTTGCGAGATAAAGCTTTGTGACGTACAAACTTTCGCATTTGTGGTATAAGTATTATTTTAGTTACTAATTAGACTAGCAGCAACCCTATCTTGCGAGTTACACTAACATAATAACATAAAGATCCAATACGCAACTATTACTGAGGTTTGATAAATGTTGACATCTTCCTAGTGATCGTTGGACGTCTTTTGGCCTGTACTCTACAAATACGACGCATACCGATGATTGTGTCACTTGTCAAACTGATAAGCCAGTAATTACGATATATGTACCTAATTAATAGTAGAAATGGGTATTATGAAACTAATAAATGATTATCGGTCAATGATACATATGAATACCTGGCTTTAAATGAATAAAAATAAAAGTTAAAATAAATTTTGTAGCATATACGGTCTAAACATAACAATAATCATGTTCTGGGTACCTACATATCAGTAGGTAACTCAAGATACTTATTCTTTTAACAATTGATAATAAAAAAAAACCAGTCCAGAGTAAGATGAACCGAGTCACACCCTAAGCATTCGTCATAAGCTTGTGTGCAAAAGATGTATCAACCACTTTTCCATACTTAACCTTCTTACGTGACTTAACGGACGTTCAAGCAGCGGCTTTGACATCCGGTTTGCAAGCGTCTTCCTGTCTGAAGGGTATCTCAGTTTTCAGAAGCATCCTTCTCGCTGTGGGAATGAATAGTGCAATATATAGATCCACATTTCCTCCACTGCTGCAGGAATCGATACCGATGGGAACCAGCGTATAAACTCGATATTTTCAGTAAACTACAAATAAAAAGAGTTGTTTGTGTCGATCCTTTTCGGACGTGCATGACTGAACTAACTTTGAACCCCAATATTGATAGTTGACTTACCTAGATTGAATATTCAAGATATCTTCGCTGAACTGCGAAATCGATCTCTGCTATGATATGCGGGATGTTCTGGCGCGTATTATTAATTAATAATAATGTTTTTAATCACAATAGTTAGTAAAGTAACAGTTTTAATTGATTGACACAAACTAATACAATGATAATGAACGTTTTTACCGCTCTACGCCCTGACTATTGCATTGCTTAAATTTGTGACTAAAATTATAAATTAACTAAACAAACAGCATTACATTAAATGAACAGATCCCAAGCTAACTTTATAAGAGCTTTTGGTACGGATAACAGAAATAACAGAAATACTACTACTAATAAACAACACACCGAAACACGTTATAAGTAGTTATTTGTGATGAGTGTCGGTTCATCAGACATTAATCTCTAATATAAAAATGAATCGCAAAATGTAATACCTAACTCAACAACGCCTGAACCAATTTGGCCAATTCTTTTTTTTAAATGTTCGTTGATGTCCAAGGATGGTTCTTACGGCGAGAAAAATCGAATAATTGCCGGAAAAACCCTCAGACCTTTTCTTTTTCACCTTCTTTTGACAGGACGAAGTCTGTCGGGACAGCTAGTTCCTAATAAAATCAAATCAGCGACTCTTGCCGTCACACATGGGGAACTACCTAATGCGTTGCGTCATTCAGTAACATAACATTCGCATCTCTACCAACAATAATATTGTTACATATTATGTTATACCTAGACCAATGAGTATGGATTTTATCTGGGTCAAGTGACCTAATGGTATATTATAAGTATATAAACCCCAAGTAAAACAATTGCCTCACCGCTCTGTATTATTAATATTTTCTTAGCGTATATAAATATGTCGGTGGAAGCAGAAGCTTGACTATCGAAACTTGTAGAAAGAGTTTTACTCACGTTTTATAGTGCCTATTTAATAAACTTCTAGTGTTTTCTGTGATTATTTCTATTCATATAAATATTACCTTGTATAAATCGTTTCTATACTTATTTCTTTATACACGATAAAGTAATAAGTTATAGTAAATGAGCGTTATACGCATATTTTTGTATGGAACAGTTGGAGAATTGTTGTTTACAATAAATATTAAAAGAATCACATAGTATTTATACCATTGTGAGATGTGTGATTGTTCTGCAGATTCGTATCGTAACCAATTCGTAATGCAATAAAATCGAGCCTGTTTATCCAAGTTGTTGCTAGCCGCACAAAATATACGTACTTACCTACCTACATACTTGTACTTAGTAATGCACCTACAAAATATGGAATTAAAGCTGTCCTTTTTACTTACATACCACCTTTTCTCAACTCTGGTTGGTAGTATTCAAAGAAACAAGAAATTAAGTTAAACTTATAGGCAGTGAATTTCCGTACATTACTTACTATATACCTACTTATATTTTCCTACGCTTTTATCGAATATCAAAAACATTGTGCCCACTTAAAAACTGAGAGAATAATAGAAAAATAGCTCAGCAACAGTTTTCTTTATTATTCGTTGTGATTAATCAAATCAATTACCACGAAACAAAAGTGTTCAATTTCTACCTTGAGTACAAACGACAGATAATATTGAAATAAAAGTTTTTGTGCGCCTTGCGCATGTGAAACAAAGATTCAATAAATAAGATAGCGACTCGTTCAATTCATTGTCTATGGGCTTTAAAGAGATCTGATTCTAGATTAAGTGTTCACAACATCAATAAATAAGGTTTCGCAATAAATGAGCCAGTTTGCTTAGATTCATTAGATATAAAGTTTGAATGCTTACAAATAAAGTATACCTAAGTATAACATACGTAGGTAGCAGGAAAACTATACATACCTATAATGTTTACACTGAGAATATTGTTGATGGAATAAATCCGCAGAATTCACATGGGCACATATGTAATATCAAGTTCCAGTCTCCCACCCTTCGACAGTTGGTACATCCGTAGGCGTGTAGTAAGAAAAAACATTGGCTAAACTCAACCAGTTGTGGTTTTGGCAACATTACGACGCTTGTACGTCTTCATTGAAGACCCTACATCGCGTTATGTACTCCTATATAAGCCGATGGAATATATTAAACTGATAGTGGCCATTCACTGTGACCGTATGACACCATAACATAATTACTGAAATTAATTAAAATGCTCGATGTACGAGCCATTATCGCTTCGTATACGTCGGGGGTCATGCCACGAGTTTGACAGAAAAATAATTTGCTTCAGATAAAGGGGACAATTGATGACTTGTTTTTGTAAACATTTTTGCTGTTACAAGTAAAAGATTAACTGTTACAGATTCATAACAATGTTGACATTGATTTGAGCGTAGGTGAATGAGTACTTCATAAAAAATATTCATTCATCTACATAACAAGTTCAGTAGGCGTTTTAAATAGGTGCTCGTATTTATAACTCTTTCACAATATATCAGTCGGAGTTCGATCTCCACAAGCTTAAGACACCAATTAAAAATAACTAAATAATATAAACCTATTATGTAAGATAATATTGTAAAATATATGATCACCCTATAAAATGGGGTGCACCGAGCTTATCAAGCTTGATTAGCAACAAAAATAATTAAATACATGTTGAAAGTAACCCCCTACAATAAAAACAAAGATGGCGCTGTGGAAGAGGCACCGGTGGTGTGTTTACGGTTCGTTTGTCACGAGACTCGCGCCGCCCAAGCCTCTGGCCAACACGCCCTTCATGCCACCTTACTTAACGATTGGCCCTTTATTTTAAACGTGTTTAACGCCGAAAAAATTACCAACTCGCCCGATTGTACCGTACACCTCCTGATTATTTCACGTTTTCGGCTGTAAAGCGGGCTACCCTCGCCACAGTTGTTTCTATTAGGGGTTTTTATGCATGGAGCTGACCAATTAGTCGTTGGATAGCATGTTCGGGTGGCAGCTATCGGCTGGCAGAACGCGTGTGGTTGCCCGTAATAGCGCGTTGCCGGCTGGTAATGTGTTTTTGGCGTGTCGCGCCCCCGCCGCCCTATCTACCCACCAATATTTGGACCTGTATCCCTACATCGTACCTTTTAAAACTTCGCCCATAACCCGAGATTGGTCGTTGCGTGCGTCCGTTACCATATTACGACGACGAATAATTAGCTTTATCTGATATCATTTTTATGAACATAGTAATTTACTTGTAGCATGGAAGCCGATGTTCGTGTTGAAAACTGATTCTTTTTGTGTATACTACGCGTTTTATATATATTTTTATTAAATTCATTTCTTACGCTTGTTGGAATGTTAATTGCGTACTATATTACTTAACTATTAAGGCGTAATATTACAAAATACGCTCCAGAAACGGCCGACATACGGTGTTGTCAACGGTCCTTAAAATGTTGCTTAAGTGTAAAATGCGATTAAGACGACACATGAAACACGATACTCACGCCCGGGGACGATCTTCAAAGCATTTTTACACAAAACTGTCACCGAGTATTAACCTCTTGAACATTTCATAGTCTATGACTTATCGTGTAGATGACTCACTGAAGCGTAAGAAAAAAGTGTACATCTATTACCTTACAAAATATCGCACCATGTAATTTTATATGGGTGTCGGGTATGTCATTGGTAAATTCAAACTGCAGGAGAAACATTATATCTTTTTTTATACCTACGTCAACTCGCGGCGGCATGATCGCTTACACAAAAATGAGAATATAAAGTTACAGCCTCGTCCATTTCTGATTCTTGTGCTTCGGCCGATGATTCGACTTAACGGTTGTCCATTGATATAGCGCCTACTCAACCATCAAGTACTAACCTAATAAATTGTTGTTTATTTAATATGAATTGATCCGAGTTCTAATTGAAATTGATTCAGTTACTTAATTCGAACATTTAATATTTCTATACGTTTCCTTTTTCTGGTTCTTATGACATATTCGTTGCGCTATTTATATTTCAATCGAGTCATTTCCCTTATTGCCAAACATTTTCCAAGTACTCCTTATTAGATTTTTATTACCTTTTACATTAAATGAGAAATATAGTTAGTTGGTACTGTATTATCATATGCGTCTTACCGTAAGCAATCATGGAAATAACGATTAAAAATTCAAATATGGAAACCTAAAATATATTGAAGCTGAAGGAAGCTGCGTTGAATCAGATTTAACACTTTGAATTGTAAAGTGTGCGGCGGACAGGTGAGGATGACTCCACGAACGCGGGACATTCAACAACCCGCCGGCCGCACCGGCCATTCGTTACCTTTATTTCATTATTATGACTCTCGATCCGTTTCCGCCCCGGACTGCCCGCTTTTATTGCTCCATCCCAACTGTTTACGTAATAGAGACACTCTGACCGACCCGCTCAGTATTAGCACGGCCGATAAATACCTATAATTATATCATTCATTAAGTGCAGTCACGATCTGCGAACTCAGACATAAAAATATCATTTAAACGAGTGAATTAACCGAAGCAGTAACGGCTTACTTTAATAACAACGACAGCGGGTACGAGCAATATTTTTGTGTTTATCTCATTTTTATGAGTTTAAGTAGGAAGTATGAGGTGGCGGGAGAGATAGGGATTTAATTGAAGCGAGGTGGGATAGAGCGAGGGGTGGCCGCTCTCCGCAGCGCCCGCTGGGGAAGCGGAATAATAAAAAAATGAAGCCGCGATCCCCGCGAGCGGATACTGTGAAAGTAGCACGCCGTGGATAAATGAACGTTTTTTGTTTGTGGAATACGCCTAAGCTTGGCGACGTTCCACTTTCGTATTGTTACTCCAATTCTATGGATGTTAGCTCATTCATAGGGCGGGCGACACGAGCGTCATTAAAACGTCACCTTCAAACGATGTTCTATCCACAAATGATCATACGAAAGCCTAGCAAAGAAGAAATTACGTCTGAAAACGATACCGATATAATTGCTCACATTAATGGAAAGTATCACAAATGAATATTGTTATTTATACGGGGAGCTTATCCGATGGGAGCGGGCAGAATAAAGTCAACATCATAGTTAACAATGAGGCAGGCTGCGTTTATTTTGTTCTGTATAATATTCGATTCTTGGCCTTATCCGTTTGTTCTTATGGTCCAAAATGAATTGAGCTTTCAAAGCCAAGGGGCGCTGGCTGTCACTTCTGCGATTTAAGTGACAGTTTTATTAATTTCCCATACTACTCATCCCATTTTCCACCCTACTTCATTTCCGACATAGCTGCGTTGGAGCCATATGGGAGCGGCACTATGAACGCAGAGTTTCCTAACCGAAAAGTTGTGCAACTCAGTTGTATTATGACATTAATACCTATTTAAATTTCATGAACTAGCTGGCTGTTTCAAATTTTATTTTGATACATTTGAAATTAAAATTTACTCATTTGTTTATTTATTGTTATTACGATTAAATTAAAGACTTGAATAACATAGGTTTTAGACCACATGAAGCACTTGAAATACACTGGATTGTTTAAAAGATTGAAAAAAATAAATACCAAATGTGATTTACGATATTTGACGTAAGTATGTTAATGTTTGGTGGAAGAAGCGAAATTATATAATTAAATGTGTTTATAGTTTGATTAATCATAGGAAAAAAAATACAACCAAGAAATCAATCATATAAACTAACAGCAGTTTTATTAAAACAATTTATCTGTAATGCTGACTAAAAAAGTCATTAAGATTAAGTGACGACGGACATCAGCCGAAAATAAAGTAATTTGGTAACATCACGCCGAGACCGGACTAACGTGAACCATTCACGGGGCTTAATAGAAACGCGATACGGGGACTGCATCCTAATAAAGATAGGACAATTCAAATAACGGCGCGTGGTCCGCCAACAAATGCGTATGTAGCTGTGTCTGAGATAAGCCGGAGCTTAGCGCTCGCCAGCAGTCGATGGGTTATCTCGATTTCAATTATTATGCTGGCGCTTTCATTGGCTTTCATTGGAGGGCGCCGGATTGGGGCGGTCTCGGGCGCGTTATCTCCAATCTCGCCCAAATCAGACTCGCCAATTTACGCTTGACTGTACTTTTAAAAATTTAAGCCAGGACTTCGCCCACGCCATGATTGCATTGCTTTTCCGCCTCGCCCCGTAACGAGGAATCCGCTTTAAACAATAATTTCCTCACGAAATGTAAATAATTGAACAATATGGAAAAGCAATAAATATTTCAGTGTTGAGTTTTTTATTTGAACACTACATGTCGTTAAATAATTTATAGAACCTAAGTGTTAGTTAATTAACTCGTACTAATTAGTATGATCACTTGTATAAATAGAAATTTTAGAATAAATGAAACACGGTCCAATACTGAAATAAATTACGCTATTATATCCATTGCCACCTATTCTTTTATACCGTTTGCACGAATTAGAAAAATCGAATTTTTTAGCATTTTATATGCACAAGTGTAGCAAATATAAATAAAAAAAAATTGTTCCTAACAACGTATATTTCTATACAGATATGGCATGGATCTCAATGGCGCGAGGAGGAAAAATGCAACCCGTGAAACAACCAGCACCCTGAAGGCGTGGCTCAACGAGCACAAGAAGAACCCTTACCCCACGAAGGGCGAGAAGATCATGCTCGCCATCATCACCAAGATGACGCTGACGCAGGTCTCCACGTGGTTCGCCAACGCGCGCCGCCGCCTCAAGAAGGAGAACAAGATGACGTGGGAGCCGAGGAACAGGGTTGATGACGACGACAATAACAATGATGACGATGACCACAAAAGCAACGATGGGAAGGATGCCTTAGGTGCGTTTCTTTTGTTTTTATTTATTTTTAACTTTCATCCTAGGTCGGTTTATGTAGTGTCTCACGGGAATAGGATTAAAAGAGTACGTCAATCTCCTGATTTTAAACAACTTCCCCACGAATTTTCAGCCATATCCGTTTAGGCTTTTTTGAGTTCATAAATTACAAGGTTGGACATTGGAAACTTACAAGTAATTTACAAATAGATAATAAGTGCACAATACCTGTAGTGACAGGTATTAAACAATGGATTGATAATGTGGAATCGACCTTCGAACTCATACGTTTATTCGTTGATGCCAGCTCTGAATTTCATTATTGCTCATCATTGATTGATTATGACTTCGTGCAAGTGGAAATTAATTTCAACACATTTTGGGATAAACGTTTCTTGATTTAATTATAACACTATCGAAGCACTGAGAAATTAGTATTTATTGACAAGTTTGTGAAAATTGTTCATCAACAATAGTTTCCAAAGCCCGCGCATTGACGGTCGATTTTCCCCATATTGAAGATGGCATTCTGACGGTGCGAAAAATAAAAATAATATTATTGTTATAGATGGTAAAGACTCCGGCACTGGTTCTAGTGAAGATGGCGACAGACCTCAACAAAGGCTAGATTTACTGGGTCAAAGGACCGAATCGGAATGGTCCGAGTCGCGCGCAGACAGTGGCCCCGAATCCCCAGAGCCGTACGAGCGCCCTCTCCACCCCGCATATCAGCACCTACCGTCCCGCGCCCCGCCGGGCAGCACGCCCGCTTCGGCCAAGCCGAGAATATGGTCCCTGGCAGACATGGCGAGTAAGGATGGGGAAGCGCCGACGCCGCCGACGTCGGCCTCCGCGTTCTACCAGTCGGCGGCGGCGGCGGCGGCGGCGGCGCGGCTGGCGCACCCGTACGGGCGGCCCGAGCTGTACCGCGGCCTGTACCCGCCCGCGCACCCCGCCGACGTGGCCCTGCTGGAGTACTCCCGGTCGCTGGCGCTCGCGGCGCCCGCGCCCGCACCCCCCGCGCCCTCGCCCTCCTCCTCGTCCACCTCGTCGCTGGCCGAGCCGCCGCCGCCGCCCCGCGCCTGACCGCCAGCTCCACGCCCACCGCTGGCGCATCGACAATAACTGCGATCTCGCCCGACGAGTGCCGAGGGGTTTTCTCACTTGTAAATAGTTAATCATAGAATAAAAAATATAAATATGTATACATACCTATATACGTGATAATGATTATGCACCGGTAGAGAAGCTTAGATTTGTGATAGTGGACACATGAGAGCGGTGCATGCTTGCCGGCGGCTCCGCCGTGAGGTTGACAACTCGCAATCGACGTCGGCGCTGCGCGCGCGCCGACCGACCGACAATACTAGGTGCTAATACAAGTTGGACCTTGCGACATGTTGCTGTAGTTATTATTGAAGTGGTAAAATGAAGTGATTAAATTCAAATATAGGTATTGATATGTGTTATGTTTCTAATAGAAAATCGACACTGTTTTAGATTTATTATTTGTATGTAGAATGTAAATTATTATTTCGAAAAATATCCTCCTTACATTTAGTGCCCAATTACGTCCAGTGTTTTACTATTGTTTGATAGTTTCTTAAAAATATCTTACATTCGAATTTTAATATTTATTCATACGAGGTCAGTAGTTTTAACACGCTTCTATTGTAAGTTTCATCTACAAAATCGGTTTGTAGGTGAGTTTGATAAATCTGTATAATTATTTTCTAGTCAGAAGACTACATGTGTCTATGTTAACATAACAATAATTATATTTCAAGTATCATTAAACAGAGTGCTGTAATCTAAAGTTTATTTAATTCCTTTAATTAAACAGGGCTGGCTTACTTATATTTGGAAATAAATTACACATCAGTCAGTATTACTTAGTCATACTTAACAGCAGATTTGGAAACCAAATCCGAAACCAACGTTTTTATTAACAACATTCGTATTTGAATAACATGGGACCAAAATATGGGAATTTTATGACACCCTAATTCCTTTGGAGTATCCTTAATTATTTTGACATATTTATCTAAATAAACACCATATTTCAACGAATAGTACCTACGTTAACAATCACTTTTATGTAATTATAAGGTTTTTTATAATAATTTCGTTCACCAACTTTATTTATCGTTTTAAGAATATCATAACGAAGTAAGTGAAATACCTCTCACGTTCGTATTTAATATCATTTTTCACATATTTTGTTACGAATTGCCAGCCCTATTACATCATAACGTTCAGTTGGTATTGCATTAACACCATTTTAGTTAGAGTAATATCTCATTAATAACTTGATTCACTCAAGTCTAAAATGGCCTTGTATAATTGTAAAACTAAAATAAATAATGTAAAGTTATATCCACATTTTTTTTTGTAAACACTGTAAAATATCTTTTTTTCAATATTTTAGAGACTGAAAGTCCAAAATTGAGTCTATAGTTTTGTACATATGTCACTGTTGTAAGTATATACTGTAATAATATCGTGAATATTTAAGAGAGGTAAATGCAATAAATTTTCTGTATTAGCAGTTTTTTGATGTAAATAAAATACGGATGGGAGACGTTAAATTTTCAATGTAGTTAATGTAAACAACGAAACCATGTCCAAATGAAATAGTCGTCACTAATATATTGCATTTCATTTTATATGTGAGCTACTTCATACATTAAAATGTGATCATGTCCTAGAAATTAATATTGTTAGATGGAGTTATCAAATCATATACAAGTAGAAGTTCGAGAGGTCTACTTAAATTTGGTTCGTTGTATTCGTGTTGACTTAACGTTTTTCAGCATTTTATTTTAGTTAATTGTAACATGTATTGTTATCGACAGTCTTAAACGTCTTTTGACCGTTCCCAGAAAGGTGTGTGAATAGATGCAATAAAATTTAATACAGAATTAAATGTTTGAATTTTATTTACTCTTAAGATACCCGTCTGATCTGATGAAATCGGAAATATGATCATGTAAGTTGGAGCTATGATTATTACTTCATGATCAACACCCTATAGCTTTGTCCACTGCTGGACATATGCCTCTCCACGTCTTCGTCATTCAAGTTATAACCACATTTTTTAAGTAAATACTGTAAATTACCATTTTTTCAATAATTTAGAGACTGAATGTGAAAATTTATTATTACTTACTTACTTCATGTTAATAGTACTCCTGAGTTAACCAATATGCAAACACGACATTTTTATTGTATTACCATTCCTAAAAATGCATTTTAACAGTACAGTTAAAATTGTATGAGTACTTGTAACGTTTTTTATACCAATGATAGATTATTGAGCTTATACCAAGATCCTAGATTTTATTTCAAAAGTAATTTATTTAAGATTAATTAAAATACGGGTTTATAGTATGGCAAGTAATACAGTGAATGAAAGAGGTATTTGGGAATCCGCACATAAATTATGTCTTTCTCACCTTTGGTTATCAACACTTAAGCAATAATTAATCCATATCGGTATCTTAAATCGTCTACTACCCTGTTAAGTTGTGGAGACCAGGCGGCGGACGCTACAATGTAGCAAGCTAGGTATGCTGTGGTTAATGAAATACACAAAACGTTATAGACATGGAAAGCGCTACAAAATTTACCACCAGCCACTTCGGTATTTGTACAATGTCATTAAGGATAAAAATTGATTAGTTAATTACTATACCTCATCGGGTTTTGGAGAAATAGCTGTTGACAAAAGGGAGGATTGGTGATATTGTACAAGGAAATACAATGTTAAAATCAACGAATAATAAAATACTAAAAAAAGGTGTTAGTCATTAAAGTCCAACTGATCATACCACTTGCAATTATTTAATAAATATATGAATCAAATTATGTCGGTTGGG
Source organism: Maruca vitrata (assembly GCA_039566165.1). Taxonomy (NCBI): domain Eukaryota; kingdom Metazoa; phylum Arthropoda; class Insecta; order Lepidoptera; family Crambidae; genus Maruca; species Maruca vitrata. Next base: position 7,689,216 of record CM076911.1, read on the forward strand.
TACAAATGTTGGACGAAGGTACATTTCAAACTTTTTGTACTGTACTTTCACGTCGGTGATCGAAACGTGCTAAGGGAAAGCTTTATTTCATTCATTTAAAAACAATCTTTAATACCTACTTGCAGAACCATTCAACCGTAAACAAGTCAGACCTGAGAATTTTCATATTACCAAGAGTGTAATTACAACATGGTTAACTAAGGACATTTATCTCACATGTCACAATAAATCAATCGGCGATTACAAGTCCGTGCTTAAATCTAGCCAATCGCACCGGCACCTAATTAGACATCAAAGCGCTTCTGTGGGTAAACGCTTTATTACGGGAATACACAAAATTTTCACGATCATAATTGGGGCGAAGTCTAACAAAATACAATAAATCATAAACGTAAAGTGCTTTGATGTGACCGTGTCCGGCTGACGTCACGCGCCGCCTTGTGATATGTCATACATTCATTATTTGCTCACGTATAGTAGATGAAAGGCGGGCACAATATAAATAAACAAATCGTGTGAAGCAGCCTATGACAATGTTGAAAGGACGCATGACGGAGTTATATCGGAATTCACGAGAACAGCTCAATTGCTTTCGGCCGCCCCGCGGTAACACCTTTTTTCTATGGATTCATAATTAACTATTGAGTAACAAGAAACTATTCCGGATTTGAATATTGAAAAGGAACGGATATCCATCGTCTCTTGATCACAAGCTTTTGAACAGCATAAAATTACAAACAAAATTTTTATACAGACTTCAGAAAATACCAAACACTATCACTGATCGTAACATATTTTATTGCTTACATAATTTTGTAAATTTTGTTAGTTTATTATTCATATACTAACTTAAACTCCCTGACCTTTGTATTGACATTGGTATTATATAACAATATGTATAATAAAATATATCTATACCACAAGTACACAGATATTAATCCAATTCTTCGACGTTATAAGGGCCAAATGAAAGTGAGAGAGTTGAATGCAATGTGTAGGTACTACCTACTTGTGCGATCTTTAAAGTTTAATCTCCTTAAGAAGATTATGTCATTTTATAGAAGAGGTTACTTAAAAAATCTGTGTTTGGTTTAGATAAGAGTAAAACTCGAATTTCTTCGTTAAAGAACACGATAAAAGGACAACCAACAAACGACATCAACGCATTACGTCAAACCTAACAATCGCTTAAAATTTGTATTCGTACATCTGGGGAATATGCACAGTGCATCTATGCATATTTTAAGAGCACCAACAACATTTCACGAACTTGGACTCACGATGCTATGGATAGATTATCAAAAATGTATGGCATACCTGTTGCCAGAGCCTTGGCAGCTGCCTATTTTGTACTAAACTTCCACAACTCTTCTTCGTCTCGGGATTGCAACCAGTTGCAACGAAGAAGAGTTGTGGAGCCTTTGCAGGCCACTTTAATGACGTTACGCTGCGTATGTCAACAAACCATCCAAAAAGACCCACGGTCCTATATTGGCTTCGTGGCGGCTTAAGCTCGTTTAGTCCTTCTATGAGACCTGAGGGAATGTTATAGATCGCCCAGCTTTCTACATGTCCTTTCGTATCCTCAAACTGGAATATACCCGAAGAAGGTGCGCTAGATTACGCAAAATTATAAATTCGTGTGTAATCGTAGTAGAATGGCCTTTTGATTTACTTTACTGTTCTGGCGATTTTATTAAAATGTGTTTTATGTTTTTAACACCTAAACTGAAGGAGATTTATTATCAATTATTGTTAAAAAAAAGTAATTACATCAATCCGAAATCGTTCAGGTCTATTGAACTTTTGCCAGTGCTAGAAAAATCCTTTCAAAAATGCTCATGACTAGGCTGAAATACTATATGCAGGCTGAGCGAACAGCAGTTCGGTTCCCTCTATATTCACCAAATTTTAAATAATAAACTAAAGAGGAAGAGAATAGTGAAGTGACAAACAAGCAAGTACACAAATAGTATCTTTGGACACAGAGGGGACCTTTTGTTTTTCCTAACTGAAATACGATGATGGTTTAGAATATCCTCGTCATCATCCCTGGACTTGCGGGGGAGCAGATGGCTCTGACCCGCTGTTGATGTTGATGTGACCCGATGCTGGCCTGTATTAAGACTAAGGCAGGCATTCTGAAGAAAGATGCCCAGTGAATTTACGAAGATTCATAGACCAGGATGATAGAAGACAGGTACAGGTCCGATATGCTAGAAAGGAGCACGTAAGAGTTGTGTTATGTGCAAGGCCTTAATGGTGGGTCGATATTGTGGAACCTGCTATTGGACCCACGGCTTAAAGGCCTGGAGACGAAAGGCTGCTATTTTTCAGCCCGACCAGTGAGGCGAATGCCCTTTGCAGACGATATTATATTGGTGTTTGATGGCAGGAACCCCGAAATACTAAAGGCATATAAAGTACTAAACTATGTACATAAGTGAGGCACTGAGAACAACCTCAGTTTTGCCCAACACAAGACCAACTAATGTTTATAACAAAAACTAAAGTACGGAAGACCACAACTGAGATGAAACGATCTACAGAGCGATGATAGAACCTATTATCACATACTCCTCTAGCATCTTGGCACCCAGTGCACTGTGAAGAAAATTGGAGGTCGGAAACATTTACGAGTTGATCCAGTCCAAAGAGGTTTTGCAAAAAATGTCTGCAAGGCCTCTGCACTCTGCATTAGTACAAGCTGGAATCCTCCTACTTGACCTACGCATCAAGGAAGCCGCGGCACTATAAACGGCAAAGAAGGCAAAAAAGGCAAAGAAGGCAAAGAAAGGGAAGATCCAGCTAGTGTTAGATAATGCACAAAGCGTTTATGTTTACGGATCCGATCCAAATAAAACAAGCTGAAGCTGGACGGAAACTGCAGTATGTACCAAGTGGAACTATTGGTCATTAAAGGGCGACTAAAGAGGTAGCGCACTTCCGGAAATATTCATATGGAATCTATCTACAGATTAAATATGAATATTATCTTGGCGAACAGAAACTACCAGGTTTCAGTTCGCCGTATATTATCTTGGTTGAATGTTTGTGTACGTACGATTGTACTTACACACGAGACAACAGCGAGAGAGCCGATGAACTGGCGAATAGGGCGGTCAGCAACTCAAAGAAGACCCCGGATTTAGACCTTCATCCGGCATCATTCTTCAAGAGACTCACACACCCGCAAGAAGTCCTTTAACATATGGTATCGGAGATACAAAGAAGGGTTCTCTATTTCATCTCATAAAATTTTTATCCATAATTTTACATCTCATAATGTTTTATGTCCGAATCATCATTTGCCCGAATGATCATTATCCCTAACTACATTTATCATAATATCACTTGCCCTAAAATCGAAATCCCTAAATATTATTTACCCTAAAATCTTTTGCCATAAATATCACAATCTATAAAGTTTAAAAGACATAAAAGGCTTTGCCATAAACGTCATAAGTCCGAAAGTACTAAAGGTCCTAAAATGTTTTGCTATAAATATTACAATCCATAATATGTGAAATGCACAAATCTATTCTATAATTTGTTACAAATCCTAAATATTCATTTGGCAAACGAGACATTTAACAACAGTACCATCTTACAAAAACTGACTTATTATGTGTGACGAACATCGGTATACATAAATATATTTATTTTTATTCGTGTATCCACTGTTACATAGAAATTAAACAGTAGTAAATATTTTCTGGCGCTTCGCCGGCCGCTGCCGCGGCACGCTCGCTTCGCTCGCTCGGCTCGCGCGTTTTATGGTCACCAGTTCTAACCTAACCTAACCAAAATTCTAACCTTACCTAACCAAATTTATCAAAATAATGATTTTCCAGATATTGTGTTTTAGTTTGACCCGTACCATATCTATTATCAGATCGATTAATAAAAGAAACATTTGTCAAATAAAAAAAATTATCAAACTTTTTAGACCAATAGTAGTTTGGTATGATAACTCAGTTGTTAAATATTCATTTTGCAAAATAATTATTTGTAAAATGAAAATTTAACTGTTGATCATTTGGTCAAAAAGTAAGTTATTTATAAAATGATGACTTGATGAAACCATTTTTTGAATAAAACAAAATTATAAATAATCATTCATAATTCGGACTAATAATATTATGATAAAGCTCCATTCGTAGTAACGAACATTATACTATGTAACACTTCGGGCATTTAACTTTATAGCAAGTAATTTTAGGAGATTTGATTATTATAGAACTCGATATTATGACAAAAAATGATTAGAATTAAAGACAATTAGGGATTATGAAATTTCGTACATTCGAACATTATGGATTTTGATGATTATAGCAAACGTGTTAGGGATTTTGATTTTCGGACAAACGATTTTCGGATAAGAAACAGACTCCCACAAAGAAGACATAACTGGAAAAGTCCTGTGGCTTTCTTTTTCTGGGTATCACATCAAAGATTTGTATAACTAGAACTTTAAGAAATGATTTTTCTGAAATTAACCAACCATTTTTTGGAAGTACCGGTTCATTTTGCGAAAGCGACTTTGTACAAAAGTGATATTTTGCGAGCTGTAGACATTTTGCGAAATAGACTTTCTAAGAAAAAGCCCCAATGAGGATCTGACCATATGGAGAGTATAATTAACATAATACATATTTGCAAATGTGTGAAAATAATGAAATAAGTATATCACATAATTTTATTGACATAAACCTCGATTGCGAAAAGGTATTTTTTTTGGCATTCTCCTTTTCATAAGGTAATATCGTCGATTAGTTTCTGTACATTTACTTTGCACAATACATGAAATAACTCCTATACATACACACTTACAGCTAAAGATATCTAAAAAATATTCAAAAACCCAATCAACATTTTTACCCAGTGAGTCAGTTTAAGCTATTTAGCTTCATAATTCAATTACAAACTCTCACGCAGCAATCACGCGTCATTGTCACCTCAAGACGCTAGCATTGTAACATCTTTACCAATCTATATCGCCGTCATTCAGTTTATATAATAAAGCTATCGAAACGATTCATATATTGAAAGCAAATTCTAACGTCGCGCTAAGTGACTTGAGGATTTCATTCAAAGTCGTGAGAGCGATATGTGCTGACCAACGAGAACGAATGTAAAAAAGACTCGAGATATTTTTACAAAGGCTCTCTGAGTGCAACGTGTTGTGTAAATAGTCCAACATGTTTCTATAACAAAGAAATCTTAATAGCCGATGACGGGCAAAAGTCAACATAACAATCTACGGGTTGATTGCTCTTAATTCCATGTGTACACTTGAATGTGGATGCTTGTAATAAACCCCGCTTCCACGGGACTTCACATTAACTCCACTAAGGCTCTCGAAAATTTGTAAGTTATGTTTCTGTTTATAGGATTAGCATAAAACATGGTTATCTATTGCATACCTGGTTACTAAAGCGTTGTTCGAACGTCCCGATACAGTCTCATTGTGCAATCGAAAGCGCACTCTATTAAGAACTTTAAGATTATTGATTTACAGACGTTTTTTCATGTCATGTTTAGAGTGAATCCTTGAAGCAAGAATTCCGATTTCGTAGCGGCGACTGCTATGCCATCTAAAATATTGGACATCTCCATCTTGGTTGGTGTTTTGCTCTTTCTTTAGTCGCGAACAATGAGTCGGGATCGTCAAGGGAATGTATGCATACTTTAAAATACGTTAAACCATTCTCCCACGTGGGTATAATTTCACCTAAGCAAGCAATGTGTAAACGCGGTACGAAGTCTGATAACTTTTTGCGACTGCATGTACAACAAATGCCTACGTGAAATTACTTAACCGCTGTGCAACGTTCAAATTACATTACTGCTATGTGCACATAAATAACGTTTTCTAATAATTAGACCTCTCTGTCTCCGAATGTACGTATATTTATAAGGATTACATTTTATGAAGGCTAGGTTATGTTTGATGTACAAGTTTTGAAAAATTTGTAAATTTTTTGCATTGCCTTTAAATGAATATCACTTTTTTATCGCATAGGACAAGGTAATTTTTATTATTAAAACAATCATTTTCTGTATTTTTTGCAGTCCGATACAATAGATAAATAAATTAGGGACAAGTCTTTATATTAACATTTAACATAAAATTGTCTTTTGCTCGTGTCTGAATCGTGATTTCATTAAGGTTGGCAAAAGTAACAACGATCTGTATTATAATTTTGTATGAAAATATCCTTGTAGAATTTTTGTATTTCGAGAGGGGTTGCATGTGAAATAATTACGACCCACAAAATAGGAGCACAGCACAGACGCATTTTGACTGTCACGAATCTAAAGATGTTTGAACGAACGACTCACATGAATCTAAAAATGATTCGTGGATTTCTTTACTCTGAATATTCAGTACTACCTAATTATAGTAGTTTGGTGAAGCCAATATTGTGATTACAGCGCATGTGATACATGGTAATACTTATGTATACTTCAAATTGTGTACTACTTAGCATTAAAAATAATTAACTATTAATCAAACAAATTACCGTGACCAAGCAGAGATCAATGATACTTTTAAAACGTCCACTAAGGCTATAAATAGATTTCACGTTTATGCGGAACATTAGAACAAACAGTTCGAATTATCTATTACAGAATATCTAATACAGTAATGTTGACTATTCCAAAAACAAAATAGAGGGACACATACTGCAATTTGGTATTATCTATAACGACGCATTGTCGAGTAGTAGGGCCCAAATAAAATCCTTAAGAATTAGAACCACATGAACATAATTTCATATAAAGGCTTTGTAGGAATTTTGGAGGACATACACGTATCACGTTTTAGTTTCATAAAAAAGAGCCATTAGTGTAAGAAATAAGTAATAGTATCCACGAAATAAAGACACTAACATAAGGGTTATCATGTGCGAATAATTGAAAGATACTAACATACTGTACCTACCAGGAGCACCATCCAAAGTTCACGATTGTAGACTTCAACCCTACCGAGAGCTATGCTCCCACCCAATTCTACGGGGCATCTGAATGATGGCTTGTATTATTTTTTGTAAGCATGCCATGTCATCGGAACGATTGTGGTCGGTTCCCTATGATTTATCGATGTCCATATTACAAATACGACACAACATTATGCGATTCTTTATTTCTTCTTTAAGCCATATTAGTATTCCGCCAACAATCCAGTCCAGCGTTGGTTTTGTCATACCGACTAAATGTTATTTTGTTGGAATTTCAAATAAACAATTGTTGACTTTTTTTCATACGTATTATTCAAAATATAATTAAATTCGGGGTTTCAATCAATGCTGACGAGATCTCCCATTGAAATTTTTAGAGCTCTCATGAATTAAAACCGCTAAATTATGGTTTTTTGTTTGATACAAGTTAATTTGTACACAATAATTTAAACAATTAAGAAGGACTTAATTTTGTTCGCTCTTTGTATGTTTATTGATGTTTTCTTTCACGTGTCAGGACGCGATAACTTAACGACGGAGCATTAGAATGCATTGATTCTACAGGTCATTAGTCTTTATATCATCATTATTATGGAAGTTAATTTTATCTTCTTTCAATATCTCTTATACGGTAGGATTTTTGAGTTCATTAGTATTTATTTCAAAATGCCAATTTTGAATCGTACTTTACTTCTTGCAACTATTATTTGATTCAAAAGGTATTATCCTAATGCAAAATGTAAACAGTGATAAATGCATTATCATTCCATACTAAAATCAATATATTTTAATTATGTAGTTACAAATGAACTATCCGTATGGCTGTTCAGAAGATAATCTAATTTATAAAAGCTAAAAAAATATTTTTATACAGGATTCTAGAAATATCTGGACATAAAATCAACAACACTTGTTTTTGAATAATCAAATATTGCTTGTTACAAAACACAAAGAGATAATGAAACAATACTAACGTGAGCCTTCAACAGTAAGAAACATTAAAGGCAACCTATCAATAGGTTATGTTAGTGAATCCGCACAAGTGCCTTGTGATAAATCTTTTTCAGCACGCATGGAAGTTAATTGCCGGGCGCACTCGGACGCGTTGCGGCCTGCGAAGTCTTTATGTGGTCGCTCGGTAATTGCCTGCAGCACTCCATGTGACCAACTGTTACTCCATATTTTCAAGCACCTAGCTACCGATAAGGGATCGTATATGACGACTGTGTCTGGAGTGAGGAGCTTTCGTCGCCTGATAGATTTAAAGCTCACGTAGAAATTCTCTGTTATTTAGTGATAAATTGCTTAAACAAATTAATAAATTCATTTAAATATGAAAATCGATAATGCACGGATGTCATACTTTGTTAACAAATTAAACACACGTCTCAAGTTTAACGAAAAATATTGGATTGTTCATATTTTATACCCAACGACAAATTATGATAAATGCACATTTTAGGCTGATGAGTTCTATTTCTTAACATTTCAAAAATGTTATTAGTTAGTTTATCATGTTTTATAAGATCATCAGAACATCCTAAATCTAATAATAATTTCAAATAAAACTTACAATGAACATTAATTAAAATCACTGTTGAAACCTTTGATAATAAACATTGTAGAAAATTATAAAAAATGTGAATCTCCGCATCATTTTGACTCCAATCTGAGGAAAAGAATTGTTGTATTTTTAATAAGGTAACGCTGGCCGTAAACAGTTTTATGTGTTTCTTTATAGTCTACTTGAATTAACTAAGCACTGCAACACATTATTAAAATTTTTAGTTCGTTAGTTACATTTTGGCGTCACGAATTTCGTACGTAATCATATGTTAATGTATGTATACTACGATGAACATATACATACAACAAAAGTGTTATAATCTCACAATTATGCTAAATCTTTAAACGGGTCCGCACAGAATCAGGGCGTGAAGTTCCAATTTTCATTTAGCAGAGCACTTCGCGTTATTTGAAAGTGACCCTAAATCCCCGAGTCCTCTGTGCAGATAACTCTTAATTTGCATATTAACGAGAAACTTTGCATCGGCAATACCGAAAAATTCCGGAGGTCGAGTGTGAACGGACAGGTGGCACGGGCGACTAATGCCAGAATATTTTTCAAATCCTCAAAGCTCGCGCTTGCAACGCGCGCGGATATTGCGCACAGTGTTCCGTCAGCCTTAAGATAGCTTTCTCATTCCCAACAGCTTACGTTCGACAAGCCGTGTGAAACACATTTACTACATAAAAAAAACAACATTTACTTATCGAGCAAATGAATAAAATAACCATTAGGTTCACTGAATACAATGCTTGTTTTCATGTTTTCTGTATTAGAGCTAAATATAACAACCTCATTATTGGAATAAATTTAAAAGATCTCCATAAAAAGTTAGTACTAAAAACTAAGTACAAGACATGTTAAGTAAGCGTATTGATCTCTTCGATTTCTGAAGTGTGAAGCGACTGCGGGCCGCATGGATAGTAATTACGTGAACAAACAGGGAAACCGACTGAGAACCACCATACGATATTAGAAACGGCTCATTAGGTCTTTAATCTGAGTTGGCAGCTCTATAAATAGCTGACGTGTGCGTTCTAAGCGTATAATTTTTTGTTTATTTTAAGTTGTGTTGAGGCGAAAGAAAGCGTATGTGTAGCGGTAAGGTGGTGTGATGACAAAACATCTGTTCCGTGTGTGGGAGCTTCCACGCTATTCCGACTAAATCGTTTACCGCGTCCGCGACACCCCGTAAACGAGCTTAATGCGATCGTCGATGACAAATATAATCTTTGCTCTAAGGCGAGTTGACTTGACACTGTTGTTATTCTAAGAAACGGAAAGATTTATTTTTACTCAAAGAGCTAAATATTCAGGTGAAAGATTTCTGTGAGGACGTTGTTTGGTCGACTCGTTAAATCTGTCGACAGCACCGTCTCGGGTATAATCGCGTCAATGATACCTAAAAATCTGCCCGGATCTTATCGCTTTGATATTCGCTCTCAAAGAAGGAATAACATTAATTTATTAATATCCTCCGTTCAGTGCCCACGGCCCGTAATAATATTGCAATGTAGAGTCGGTTGATACGAATGTAACCGAAAATGCTCAGTAAATGTGTTGTGTTTTCCAGTTAAAATCAAATTATAACACGCCCCCTGGTGTGAGGATAGCTGTATTTCATACACGTTAACAGCTGCTGTAAAGCAATTAATACGACGCTCACTCACTTAGTTGTACACATAAAGAAATCTCTATTTTTTATTATAACGATCTTGCTTACATTACTTCCTTATTATCACGTTTTAGACATTATATTTAATATACAGCGCTAATTATGGACGAGTTCTTTATTACAATGAGAGAAGGCCCCGTTCAGAAATATTTGGGAGGAGGTTAATCGCCATTGTTAGTTTTTATTCTATTTTTGGGGATCGCGTTCAAATATGTGTTTGAAATATTTGAGCAACAGTCACATTTTTTTCGTTTTGTACATGTCAAGCTTTTTTATCAAAATAAGTGACGAGCTTTTTAAACAGATATAACTAATTAGGTTAGAATATGATTTATGATCCCTTCGAAAATTATTTGTTGGAATATCAAGTGCGTTCTGTAGTAATAAATTCATTAAAAATCCAATAAATACATTCAATTATGAAAATCGATCTTGCACGGACGTCATACTCTGTTAACAAATTATACACACGTCTCAAGTTTAACGAAAAATATTGAATAGTCCATATTTTACACCCAACGAAAAATTGTGATAAATGCACATTGTTCTGCTGAATCAGTTATGCTGAAAATTAAAACTACGAAAACTTCGTGAGAGTTAGCAATCGAATCGTCACATAAATAAAAGAAGAGCAAAATTTTTGAATGTAAAATAAATATCTCACGAGTTTTATGTACGGAACCGTTTCGCTTAAATTATTCCGAGTTGTTCAGTTTTAAAACAGTTTAATTAGCATAAATTATGATGCTAAGTAAGTGTACATACTTAGACGTGTAATTTTTTGGTTTAGGTTAAATGACGTGTGTACAGTGTCTTGTTAATTATTATTTGCTATAACACTCGAAGACAATGCAACAGTTATGTTTTCTAGTTTTCTGTTTCCCAGTTTCGTCGGCCAGTTATCTCGCCTCGTAAATTGTATAAGCTTACAAAAAAATTACGTTATGACTGTTTTTATTTCGAGGAAGGAATATTTCTTCACAATTCACAGTTAAGTGTATGCGTTGTCAGGAGAAAAGTATTATGTGTTTTTTACCACAGATGTTTGATGTAACAATTTACTGTCTCTACCTACATACTACCCTTTTCACTAATTTTACGTGCCAAAATATTAAATATCAGTTCTTTGATTAACTACACAATTTAATTATGTAGGTAGTTGAAGTTATTTAATTTAAGAAGGGGAGCATGTTAATTAATTTTAAAGTAGTCTATGTTATTACTAGTTATTGCTAGGTAAGAAAAAATCTTTTTCTAATAATGCTTACTCAAATAAAAGCATAAACGTACTTTTTTATTATCCTTGTTGTTGTCAGTAACAATTCCTTAGGTATTAATACTCTTCAAGTAATTGTTTTTTAAATAACAAATATTTCAAAAAGTTTAAAAACTTTACCCAGGGACAATTCTTGGTTAAGGAAATATTTTTTACCGACAAGATATAAAGAAATATAATATTGCGATAATATTTTTTCAACCATCACCATCTTAATGTTCTGATTAAAAATGGCAACACAAAATCTGTTTTTGATGAAGCCAAATAAGTACATCTTATGGTAATCAGAAACAATTTGAACATTGTTACGGCTGCATGTTTAATTACGATTAAAATTCCGGGTGTTTGGAGCGGTTCGCTTATAACGACATAAGCTAATGTATTCCGACATAGTTTAAACAATACGAGCTTTATTAAAATGCGTTTTAAACATATCTTGGAATGAAGCTGAGGTCATTCACACCGCTTCGGTTCATACAAAACGTGGTGTGCGACCGTGACCGTTCCCTCAACCATTTTGAACATTTTCCGTATTAAATGTTCGGACGACGAAAGTCAACATCTCCCTGCCATTCGCCGCTTATAATCGCTAAATACTTTTTAATGTTTATTTAGCTTTAGCTCACGCAAACGACCTCGTTTGTTATTTAAAAGCGCTATATTATGTTCCGTACCTTTTCATACCGTCTTAAACGTCCAAATTGCCGTTTCTCAACCGCGGCGGTGACATTAACCGCCTAACGGCTCGTAGTGGTAAAAAAAATGTCTCCGTAAGTAGGTAGTTAAGAATCCGCTGTACCATTTATTTACAAGAGTGAATCCGTCTTAGAAAAACTAGCGTTCAAAATTATTAATGGTTTGTTTGAATGGTGCGTCACGCGGCTCATTGTTGGCGCGGTCTCTGTCCGGATGCGCGCGCTGACACTAATTATTCCCATAGTGCTTGAATGATAGATTGCTCTGGACAAATCACTTCTAGCCTCACTCCTAGAGACCAATAAAAAACTCATGTGATTAGTTTTTTAAAACGGCCCACCGATTGTCAAGGAACGTGGGCTGTGTCGCACCGTTTCTCTAAAAAGGCAATATGTTACTGTAAAAACGTCGAGACGCCCGCGATACTATCTTGCTTAGACTTCTGTCAGATTAGTTTAATCCCATTCATAATTATACACATAAGAGTGAAGCGCAGTTTATAAATTATTTTACGTTGATTTTTTTTTAATTCTGTAAGTAATCTTATGTTTGTTATTTATCTACCATGAATAAAGTATGAGATAGGTATCACATTGTGCTAGTGAGTTAGCGAAGTGTTTAGTCAGTAAGTAAGTAGTAGCTAGCGGCCTTCTAATTACGAGCCCACTAACTGGAGTGTTGGTTTTAATTATTAATGTATGTAGGTACGCAGGTCGCTTGCTCTAACACTTTACTGATTATAAACGACTATGAATATGGACTGGTAACGCAAAAAATGTGCTTTACAATTTTACATCACTTTTTGTAAACTACCTACATACATACACTATTTAAGGATCTTAACATTTTCTTTATATTTTGCAACTGTGTTAAACTTTTCCATTTTGTATATTTATGGGAAGCATAGGTACGTATATTATTTGACCGTCGGTCAGGATTAGATTTGAAGTAAGCCTAAGGCAGTAATATCATTTAGACCATTGAGTCTAGATACTTTATACTTTCTAACTTAAGTTCATACTACACGAAAGACGGACAGTTCTTCTCTACAGGTGAATGCTAGAGTCATGTAACATTTTGCGACAAGTTTGGTATAGCTAAACAGATTACAAGAACGATACTTTAAAGTTGACCTATCAACCTTAAACAAAGTAACGGAGATAAAGTAACAAATCGCTTCGGCAACCGCGATACTAACTGAGCCGATAGCGTCCGAGAGCCGGTGGCCGCGCCCAATGAAATATTATCTACTGTGTGTCTTACGAGTGCTGGCCTCTCGACTAAGCATAATGACATTTTAGTATTACAACATTTTATCTACACGAGACGAAAAGTTCCAAGATAAGTTAAACGCCAACTGGTATATTGTTTCAGAAAGTTGACAGCCGATGTAATTTGTTAACGTCAAGCGGCGTTTGCTGCGCCGGCGACACCGTATCTCGAGACCGGCCGACCTGACGTAACCTAAAAATACTCGGCAGCTCCTCGCCTATCTTCTGTACCGATTTAAATAATGAAATTTATCATTGTTGTGCATACAACCGCATAAACTTATTATCTAGCATCGCTCTATAATTTACATTATTTGTTACAGCTACCGACCGAAGTGACTATTATTTACCAGCTCTAGCGTCTATTTAAAATCCATTTTGTCAGAGATACCGACGTCGAAACTCAGCCGAAATCTACAACGGAACATTAATAACAGACAATTATGATAAACGCCATCTAAATTATTTTACGCCCACCACTTTATAACTAACAACAATCTCGATACGATAAAAGTTTTTCTATTATACTACCTTAAGTTAATATAAGTGAATAGTCAAACAAAGCTCATTTACATCAGAAACGTTACATAAACACAGCAAAATAATTTAAATACTAACTGAATTAAAAATTCAAATGTACCTACTCACTCCTGAGTCCTGACGGCCAAATATAATCTTTATTAAAGGAGTGGACGTAATTGCTTATTCCCAAACATGCTAGTAGCTCAACGAATTCATATCATGATTTATTCGTAAAAAGACAATCCAGATCATCCTCTAAATACCCGAGGGGCCCGCCCTGATAACTGTATCGCGGGTGCTCTCGTTTTCAAATAAGTAAATTAACGTGGAATTGAATTAAGTTTCGTCCCGAGTTGAGATTATAGCGATTTAGTGAGATTATCTGAATGTGTTAAACGTCACTGTTGGGTTGTAATGGAAGGGCGTGGGTCACAGCCATTGTTTAATTATAGATAGTGCCTTGGCATTAAAGCCACGTAGCGTGGTGAGGTTATACCGTACAATTTACGTTTATATGTAGGTCGGATGAATTTTATGACCTTTAGTTTTGAACGGTCGATGAATTTTATTCGCAATATTATCTTCCTTACAATCTTGTTGTTATAAGATATTTAGTTAACCAAGTGTTGTTTCTAGGCAAAGTAATTTAACTTTTTAATTATAGGCCACATCAAAATCTCTGTGCATAAATATGGATTTTAAAGTATGTAGTTAGGATACTTCTAAAGTATACGCTTTTCGCCGCAACTCCCACTGTTGGGGCTTTTAAGACTAAATAGTTGGGATTCGTAGCTCGAGATTTCGCATAGCTCAGTTTCGTTTGCACTAATAATACTTAATTCACACGATCTTTGGAATTACCGTGTAAACACGCTTGTTGTCAAAAAAACCTGGTTAAGGATTGATCTATTGAGTCATTATCAATTTAGTCCACAGATGGACGTGGACCTCCCCAATTAAAATATTAGACATTAACGATTACGTCTTTATGATTAATTGGAGCTGCCGGTTTTCTTTCAAACTCACAAAGGTACATTTGTACATAGACTATAGAGTCCAGCACCATAATTTATCGGACCGCAAGTAATATCTTCTGTAAAAAGACTCGGTAGGATTTTAACAGTTCGTACTACGTGTAAGCATTCCGGAACCAAACGCCGATACTGGTAATGAAACCAATGAATGTTTCTTTAAGGAAAATCGCACATTTCGCCAAAAATAATCAATATTCTATAACCAGTCAAGAACTTGTCGGCATCCCAAAGGACTGGCGGCTTCCTACAATCAACTGAAGTAACTTAAAAACAAAACTAAACAATATGTAACTATTAGGCAATCAGAGACATCTAATTAATTCTAAATGATCAAAACCCGTTCTTTTCATTGAAGAAGAAAAAGGACGACGTCTTGTTTTAATTTATTTGTACAAAAGTTTGTCCGGAATCGGATTCATTGACGGTTCGTTCGAGAGGAAGGCGAAGCGTAAGTTTTAGAACATTTTTTTTTCGTTTTAACAGAGCCCAAGTCTTGGCGTGTTTAAGGCGGTAGCTATCGTAAGCCCGCGTAGAGATCGGAGCTGATAATTGAAAAAACGTTACGACTGCTGAATCTTAACACCGATTTAAAAGTGCGACGGATAAATTAAAAGAATTTCTGTGGGGCGATTGTTTTTCTTTCCGATTCTTAGCCCCGATGAGCGCGATAAGCGTGTTGAGAGCGCACTTTATGTTCCGATTGCACGTGTACCTACTCCGCGACGCTGTGTCGTCAGTTCTTTACACAAGTTTTAATTAAAAACACACACTATTTGCATTTCATAGTTTTAATCATAGAGATTAATTAAGTAGTGAATGTTACTTGTAGCAGGAATTGGTTTATGGTTTTTACTTCACCATAATTAATTTTGTCAAGATATTCAGACTTCCATAGTATTAGTTCAATCTAAACCTTTTAAAAATAAAATCAAGTATTGCAATATAATATTTGTGTACAACATTTGATGTTTTTATTTAACTACCAAGGTAATCGAAGTCACTTAGGTACACTTTTACGTAAGTGTTGTTTTGATATTCGTATTACTAAGTTCATTGTTAAACACACATGATCTGATTTTTATCGGTACGTATAGTAATTATGTGGTAGCAGTGTCGTTAAAATTCATACTTACATACAAATACTGATACCAATTTTAAAAATACTAGGTAAGCAACGGAATTAAAAAGAAAAACGCAACAAATTATTTTATCTTCACCGTGGATCAGGCTGAATAGTCGAAAATCGGAATAAGCTTGTAATAAAAGGCGAGGGAGTGCGGCCTGAACAATAATTCACAAAAATTGTGAGCGGTTAATGTCCTCCAAGGCCTGAGCGCGACATAATCATCGCAAAACTAAATTTAATGCTAATAGCACTTTTTAAAATAAAACCGCAGTCGGGTCGGGCGCTTAGTGGCATTATTTAAAGTGATTTTAATTATGTTGAAAGCAGATGACACCCGGTTCCCTCCTCTTCATTGTCCGCGGCCGTCGGTCGGTTACCAGACCCACCTTCATTGGGACTTGTTGACATTTTTGGATGAAAACACCATAACCACAGAATGTACTCCCAGTTAAACCCAGTTAAAGCAACAATTTTGGAAATGACTTGTGATGTTACTTTATTAGGTATAGCAACAGAAATACTTGTTTTTTTATTATTTGTGATTGTTCTAATATAAGAGCGTCTTATATTTTTGTAACACTACAATTCACAATATAATAGATTATCATACAATTTCAATAGGCATTTTTTTTATTTCAGAACATTTTTGATACTTAATTTTTTTAAACAAAATGTTATAGAAACTTGTGTAGTCGTAATTATTATTACGACTACGATATATTTATCATGTTTAATACCTTGTGGAACGTTGACTAAAGGTTTCTAAAAAGAACGTAGAATTGTTGATATTTCATAAATAATTCGCGCCCATTATGCCATGTTCCGTGTTGAAGGAAAACATTGTGTAGTGCCTGTTTAGTCCATTATTATTTCAAACGTTGACCAATGTGTGCTACGAAAAGTATGACATTTTTTTAAAAAACTCATTCATGCAATTGTATTTTGCGTGATGCTTCTACCGCATTCGGGCAAAAAGCATATAATGTTTTTTTTTTCTTAAGAAAACATTTCCAAAACATAGCCCAAGACAGATCTGTTGAATATCGATATTTTCGAACCCCGGCACCGATGTCCATTATGTACCATTGTTAAAAGCGTTCGTCCATGTTTATTGGGGTTTGATTATCAAGTCTTGATAGGCCTCATCCAATATTGCAAGGGCGGGGGTGTTCCTAATAGCCGCACGTAACGCAACACCGCATCGTCGCGAGTCCCTGCGTGTCTCTAAATCCGACGAAGCCAATAAATCACACGAAGGCAAACATTACGAGGGCTTTCTATGTATACTGTTACGCATACTGCCATGCGTTAGCTCCAACTGACTGTTTGTGCTCGGTTAGTCGCTACAAAAGCAGAGTGATTCACAAACACGGTGTAAAGCGACCGCCTCGTAAATGCATATCCATGTCCGTTAGACGAGCGGCACTGGTACAATCACGTTCCGAGCAGATAATTATCATTCAAGTTTAGCTGTTACGATTGTGCTAGCACAGGAATACGATTATCGCCTAATATGGTTACAAAACGACTATTGACATAAGTTTTTAATAGGTATATTATTTTTAATATGAAATAACTAATACATGGAACAAGCAAGGCTTAGGTTATGTTTTTTTTTTTCAAAGTATTTATTGCAAACTTCATGTAAGCTATGTCTAAGTATAATATGAAATAACTAATACATGGAACAAGCAAGGCTAAGGTTATGTTTTTTTTCCAAAGTATTTATTGCAAACTTCATGTAAGCTATGTCTAAGCTTTATGCAGCTAGTGATACCGCGCGATTTTCATTCCACTTCATTTTTACCTTTCTGTGCAATTTTTTTATTATTTCTTTTATAAATGCCATCTTCTAACAACAACAAACACGACATAAAAATATTAGCGAATCGGCTGTTCCTAAGATATGCGCTGAGCAATGCGCTCAGTAACCAAACCAACATTAGGTAAGCGATTAATTTTTATTATCATCAGCCCATATTCGTACTCACTCAGCAGTGGTGCGCCCCAGCGGGCGCAGGCCCCCAGGCCTACCGCCCGAGTAAGCAGGCCAGACAAGAATTATATAGATCATGTAAATATTTATTAATATATTCCCTCCGTGTTAGACATTAGGTAAAGGCTGCTGTAAATGACAGGCTAAGAACTTACAAAGATGGCTAAAGAAGGTGCCTAAAAATGGTACAATCAGGTTGAATTAATTTAAATATGTACATTTTTCTTTGAGAAGTGTCATTTTACTAACCAACTGGTTTTTAGTGCCACGACTTCGCTTAATATTAAGTATCTAAACCTTATTGCGAAGATAATTAATTACAATTCTTACAACAGCAAATCTTAACAATATCTTAATAAATAGAGTCAAGAACGTACAAAGATTTTAAGATCTAAAAAGGTATTTATAAGAACACGGTCTCTACATTAAAAAAGAAACCAGTTTGTCTCTTAGCTGACGAATGACGCCGCGAACGGTAAAATATTTGGATTCATGATGACCTTAACGATCCTGATCCGCCAGGGTTGATATATCACACGAATGTAAACACACACGAGGGCAATGTGGACCGTTTCCTACAGGAATAGTTCCCCCATCCCGACACATCTTAAAACGTGCCTGCTGACGATACTCGCTCATTTTCCTGGCACAATAGTGTACATTACAAATATTGTTTGCGCGGTTATCTGGGTGACACGAATAATTTGATTCTCAGCCGATTGTTTGCGGATCCATCAATGCCATCTCTATGAAATACTTAATACTAACACAAGTGCAAATATATGATTAAGTTTTAGAATGCAATGTGACAATCTCGATGTTTTGTCACAGATCACTACTCATGCAATGTGGCACCAAAGAAAGGACATGAACTCGATATTCCACAAACGAGGTTTCCAAGATCAAAAGACAATATCACCTATAAAATTTAAGTACGTGTCAAAGATGGCAACTCACTAAGAGCTTGGGTAATGTTGCTACCTGTAGACCCTCATTTTCTCATCCTCATTTTCTGGAAACTGACGTGATGTTCGATCGATGATAACTTATTATTCCTGAAATAAAGCTCCAGAGGATCATACTATATAAACGTAGCAATAAGTTTTTTTTTTCTATAATAAGCTAACAAGATGACGGGTCTCACTCCGCCGGTAAGCGGTAGTGAGATCCAAATATGAGGTCGACATGCACAATAGACCATATGGAGCCTGTCGCACTCATCCTGAAAGGAGACGTCTGTTGCGGCGACAACGAGGCAAGGCGTGGAGTCTCGCATTGGTATTGAACTGTGCGGGTCCGAGTTGGCCAGTCCGCCGAACTAAAGGGCCCCCGTTTGTACGGGTCTCCCTTGCCGGCGGGCTGACCCGCTCCGCTCGCACCGCCGCTAAGACTCCACTGGTCCGGCGCTTGCCGCAGCATTGGTCCCCCCTGGCTCCAGGTTCGTACAGTGATGATCTCGGAACGCGACCTGACCGAGAGAGGCCAGAGTCACCTGGCGGGTTTTACGCAACTGTATAGTGGTAAAAGCAACCGGTCGACAACACGTCTCCCACCTGGAAATTAAAATCGAGTATATGAACAGCAAAAGACAAGATTTTGACGATTTGTTTCTTGCGGTCTGCATGCATCATTGTAAGCAAACTCAAATAATTTTATGAAACTAAAATACTTACTTAAGCTCAGAAACAAAAGCGAAATTTTTAACTACAACTACTTTAATCAGGTAAAGTGGCAATGCCTCAGTAAACGTATGATAAATAAATTCCTAAATATAACCAAACATTGAGAGTATCAGCTGATTCAGCATCGTCAAGAAACAAAAGCTGTACCTTAACATCATTTCAGGTTGGCGCCAAAGCTTGGCAACTTAAATGCGACAATAAAGAGAGGGATAAATTCGTAGCTGTAAATATACTTTTCACAATTTTCGTAGCACGTCGCGGGTCTTAATCGTTAGTTGCTCATTATTGCGGCGACAATGGGGGGCGGGCGCAGTTAGGCATTAGAAAGGCCGGGCGTTCACTAATGACGCCCTGGCGCGCCTTGCTTTTACCGACGTACCACATTTTTACCAAATAACTCTTTGTTCGGCTGACGTCCAATTTACCCTTTTGAACGGAGCTGCGTTTTATGAAAACGGCGAATATCTCAGCATCAAATATCCATTTGTGGAGCGGAACTGTATTTAGATGGCAAAAGTATACCAAAAAATATCAGACTAGTAAGTTTGATTTATCAAAACAATCAGCAAAATGATGAATTCTTTTAGTACCTACGTTTTCTAGCCAGAAATAAATAGTTACCTATGCAAACTCTTATATTAGGGGACAGTTTGATAAAATACTTAAAATAATTGACGCATTCATCTGCTATCAATAGTAATTACTAATATTAACTCACCTTCTAAACATAAGGCAAGTAGGTAATTCACAAAAACCTTCCATACTAGGAGAGAAATTAAAACTCCTATAAAATTCTTTCTAACATAAAAAAATATTAAGAAATACAATAAAATAATTCTATCCATCACCTAAAATGTTAAAGATTGGAGGATTTTATACATTAGGTATTATTTCCTCCTGTAAAAGGGAAGAGCAGGCAAACCTACGGCAAACTACGAAATATTTCAAAATGGACAATCAAAAATAAACCGAAATTTGT
The DNA here is from genome assembly GCA_039566165.1 of Maruca vitrata. Classification (NCBI taxonomy): domain Eukaryota; kingdom Metazoa; phylum Arthropoda; class Insecta; order Lepidoptera; family Crambidae; genus Maruca; species Maruca vitrata. The sequence continues at coordinate 7,710,005 of CM076911.1, forward strand.
AACACCGATGAAAAAAAGGTAAAAGGATAATTAAATAATCCGTACGCAATCATGAACGATCTGCCAGCGATTTAATTTGACATCCGCAGCCGTCGGGAATCGTTAAGCTGAACACGCCGCGCAACGCCATCTATCGAGGCCTCCGTGCATCACACAACTACTCTGCATTTGTCCCGCGCACCGCGCCGGTGGGACGTGTTAAATGCAACGGCCGACAAACCCACCTCGCGTCAATATTGACACAAAATCCCATAATTTCGACCGCCATGCACACAATAGATTTATAAGATAAACACAGAGTAAAATGTCTGTAAATAGGATTGACAACATTTTAATATATGGTCTTGTGTTTACTTTGGTCTCGCTCGTCTCTCTGTTATGCCTACATGCGTTAATGCTGTACCGTGAAATCATTGTTTTTTGTAGACGCTCCGGAGATTAAATATGAATAAAAGGACAAAGCAATGTGAACATATTGTTTTTTTTTTTCAGCGGAGTTGACTTAGTAAGCCTGTGGGATTTTGGCATTGCCGTGTTCCATGCCTCGTTAAATATGTTTAATGGGTGGGAATTCCAATAAAGGTTTCTTTAATATGCGTAACGTTTATATAGGTACTGAATGTGTGACACAACGAAAATATTATTATTTTGTATCTGAATTAAACACATTCGTATAAAGATCTCCAATTATAGTGAGGCAGGTAGAAATTTCCATAAAATGATATTGTTTCTCAAAGATATAAGATAAAGACAAATCGCGAGTAGTTTAATGAAACGATGTATTGGACGCCGACAAATATTAATTAGACGACGTGACAAAGTAATATTATGTAGCTGCAAAATATACATTAGGTGAGCAGGCAAGCGACCGCGGCATGGTTTATTGTCAAAGGGTACCTACACCTGAGCAAACTTGCCCATCTCACCGTCAAATAGCGGATTTTAACAGTTTGTGTTTACAGATTACCCTATTGGCAAACACAGTTCAATGCAGGTAATTCTGTATACGACATTAATGCTGTTTGAATAAAAATCTGCCGGATGTGCGGTGGGATCGTCGCATTCATCCTCAAACGGATGACCACTTGTGAAATCATACGTCGCAAAATTTTATTTTTAATCCATCCCAACCCTTTCATCAGTCGTCAATCACTCTTGAAATGAAAAAAATATGTGAAATTATCTATCCCCAGATATGATTAGGTACATTTGTGTAATCGTTGACATATTTTGTATAGAATCGATGAGCATCATTTAGGAAAATTACTGCAATGAATGAAGGAGTATTCTCAAGTTTAAATTAAGCAATAATAGATACTTTCGTACGTTTACCTAAGTACACTCCAAATATTAATCTTTTTTTTATGTTGAAAATTACATAATTTTTTCCCGGGACCGCAATTTATTTATAAAGTGTAGGTAACAGGGAATAAAAATAAATATTTTTTTCTTATTTATGGTACGAAGAGTATCGTCAGATCAGTAAAATCAAAACTCAAATTGATTTGCTGGATATGCTCAGTCCAATTCTCGGTTGGCTCAAGAGCGGTCTTATTAAGACTAATTACATTTACTTCACTCTAAACCTGAAAGGTATTTGATCCAATTTAAAACAAAATAGATTTTTTCAGACTAGGTATTTACTTCGAGATATTTTTCTGGAAGCTGATGATTTGTGTTATTCTTTTCATAACAACTAAAATTATGTGCAATTGCGCACTAGATACCACAATCTCTAGGACAGAATTGGGGCCGTCAACAACAGCGTACGAGTGCCCATTAAATGCATATTCTGTTGCTGATTAATGACAACAACAGAAAGAGATAAAAGAACCACTAACAATAATTCATGTCACTATGTTTGTACACGTCCAATGTACAACAATGCAAGAACGGAGGCAAAGGGGTGATATTTAACTCAAAATCAATGCCAACTCCATTGTATGCACACCACGTCTGCCTGAGAAGGGGGAACTTTATGTCTTTTGCTTATACTAATAACACCACCCCAAAAGGGTGGTTCCTTTCGAACTGGAAGCATCCAAACTTTGTATGTTAATATAAACACTCGTGTAGGCTTCGCAGCGAACATCGCAATATTCAATGTACTAAAAGCATTATTATTACATAAGTATGCGACCCTAAGTTAAACTGGAATGATTTGTTAAGGGTCATAACGTGTGAGCCATTTTAAGACTTATTTTATTAACTGAATAACTGCTCCAGTTGAATACCTCTAAATGTCGTTGTTGCTATAAAATGGTCGTTGCAGATTGTAATAATATAGTTAAGCAAAATTTTCTAAAATTCTCACGATCATATTGTATTCTGCCTATAATTATATACTCAATTCAAATTACCTTATAGATTTTCATACTTGAATAGTAAACATTTGCGGGGGACTATCAAAGATCTAAAAACAGTCAATATATTCCTGACCTAATTTCCAGGCAAAAATCTTGGGTAAATAAGTATTTAAGTTTAAAACTTAAAAGTAGACATTTAAAATATTAATAAGTATGAAGTCATAATCTATAATATGCCAATACATATTCGGACTGTCACATATTGATACCTTTCAACAATAGTTAGACACACAGCGACGACTCAACATCAGGTAAAATTCCTACTTACAACGTAGGCGGAAACGGGTGTTAGCTTACACCGAATACAAAAATCTTCGCCTCATGTAAATATGGAGCGGAACAAACTCTGAACGAGGCCGAATTCGTAGTGTGGCTCGTAGAAGAGCGTAGCAAGCGTCAGAGTTCGCTTACACGTGTACGGCGCCGAGGGGCGGCGGGAGCGACGCGACGCTGGGCGGACACGGAGACACATGTCGTTGTACCCTCCTCTTCTTGCTCTTATCATAAGGATGTGCTCGTCAGCCTGCGACTACCCACCCGCCCGCACCCACTTAAATTTGTATGCACATTATACATGAGGCGACATGTCGACCGATCATCTTTATATTGCTGCCACTCCGAACCGAGACGCTCTGTAAACAGAGCGGAGTCATGAGACGGATTGTTGCGCTCTTGCCACTTTGTCATGCTTTAATTGCGTGCGTTACATAACTAGTACATTATACTTAATTTTTTTATTATTAAAAACACAACAAACCGCAATATGTATTTCAGATTCAAAATTAACAATAGGTATCCTAATTCAAATGTCTTTTATTTGTTTCTTCTTTATTTATTTTTTTGGGTTTTTTATTAAACAAATGGTTCTCGCGGTTTCACTCTTGAGAATTTGGGTTATGTATCACAAAATCATTTTTAGACGACTGTCAAAAAAATAAGTTTGATAGAATACCCTGACCGCATTTTTTTATTTTGGTAAAACTGTTAAACATTTTGTTGATAAGAGAAGTCACTTGTCTTTTACGTTGTCAATTATGTTTAATCAGATATCCAATTGGATCTAGTAGATAGACATGTCCATTCTGGAAGTGAGCATTATTCATGCAGCATATGCGATCGACATACAATTACTTAATGTGTTCAAAAAGTATCGCGAATTTAGAGTAATTTTTCGTGATCGTGAATATCTATTTTCATCATCATCAGCCCACTTTCGTCCACTGCTGGAAATAGTCCTCCCCAAATGCTTAATATCTATTTTGTCCCCTTCAGATTAATCCCGCTATCTTGTTCAGTTCCTCCTTCGATGCCGTCTTTATCTCGTCAGTCGTGGCGTAGCGTCGTCCTTTCATGGACCACTTCAGTTTAGGGACCAAGAAAAAGTCACAGGGGGCAAGATCTGGGGAGCTATTTTGGTACGAATTTTGCGACCCGTCTCATGCCCAAATTATCGATTCAAGTTGAATGGCACGAGCCAATCAATATGCCTAGGTTCTCAGCAATTTCTTTAACAGTGATGTGACGATTGTCCAATACCATTTCGTTCAATTCATAATTGGTTTCGGCAGTTGTTGAAGTGCTCGGGCGTCCGGAACGCACTTTGTCGTTCACATCTTCTCGGCCTTCTAATGAGCATGTGTAACAGTAGCTTAACGCTACAAACAATATCGAAATTCGAATATACGTTAGACGAAAAACACACGTACTTCGGGTAGATTTCCCTTGAAATACAGACTAACAGAGTTTGACAAAACCTTTATTAATATAGCCTAAAGTTATAGATACTAGTGTTTACGCAAAATTATTGTAAAGTTTCATAATAATCCGTTCAATAGTTTCTGGTGAGACAGTAACAAACATCCACACATAGATTCACACAGAGCCCTGGCCCCCTCTAGACAGCTACCATAAGCCGTTCCACTAAAATGATAGATTCACGTTAGCTGGAATTTGATGCGAGTCCAATCCGCCGCGGACTTTATTCCTGGTGCGGTAGCAAGGTTCATATACTGATTGCACCACCAAGCAGGACCGGCTGTGCGATTTGGGAGCGTCTGGCCTGCCCTCGAAGCACAGCAAGGATAGTTATTTGAGGTGTCTTTGCCACATATTCCACCATGGAGCTATGAAAAATCTTGGTGGTGCAGCAGAAAGGCCGCTGGTTTATTTGGTACCAATTTCAAAAACGAACTAATACCCATCAGATTTATTCATGTTTTTATATCATTACTAAAAAGGTCGGTTTTCTAGGTTTCATAAGTAACTTTTAATAAGTAAAAAATTAATTTGTTTTCCGTTTTTCCGCAAATTGGAAATTAACGAGCAATGCTAAAAAAAACTACCAAAACGCACCTACGGGATCGTCAAATCCTGTAATGCTATTTGACACCGATATCAAATCGCCGCTATCTGTCATAGCGCGGGTCATAATTGGGCGTCTGTGGGATGTCCACTCAGCCCTTCATAACTATTAACAAGTAGCAAGTTAGGCCCTCGTAGCCATAGACACATGTACGGTTGGCGTGAAGTTAAGTGCAGAGCCGTGTAGCCGCGTTCGCTCGACAGGCTGACGGATGGCGGTGAGGGGCCCGCCGCATCTTGTGCGGCCCGAGAGTCCAAACATTCAACTACGAATACGGCTTTGCTTCGCTAAACGAGGGGTCCAACTAATGATGTTATATATTCATTACTAGCAATCATAATATAAAAATCTTTAACAATAGCTGTCACTATATTAAGCATTATTTAATTGTAGCATTGAACGAACAGGTTATTGTTTAAGTTGCTAAGGTTAGCATACAGCAAAATTAAAACGGTAATGAGTGAAGAAAGAGTGATGATAGTCTCACTTTTGTTTTTGTAATTTCTAATCATGCTTGGTGAAATTATCAAATCAAGTACCTATAGGTAGTACTTACATGGACCTAATCACATAAGCTAGGAACTTGGTAGTTATTGAGTTTAAACAAATTATATATATATATATATATATATATATATGTTTACGAATTATTGGACACACGCTTTTTGTACACGCAAATATATCTACTACTTTGAATAAAAAGTAATCCAAGTCAAGCATGCCGAATATCATAATATGAAGTTAAACTTATTCAAATAAAAACTTTATGACCCAAGATGCAAGAACGGAATCCCGTTACCCACTTCAAATTTATTAAAATAATTTTTAGCCTCTGGATCAAAAAGCTAATTATTAAGGTTATGAGAGAAGTAAATTAATTTGGAAAACATTGTCAATAACTTTCTTGTTGATTTACTTCAGAAGAATATAGTAGGAAAACAGGTATCATACAACTCATTAAAACCAAATAAGAAAAATTAGGCGACTTCTTCGACGGTTATGAAACCATAGTTTACAAATTGACAAGCTTCCAGATCACCAGAGTGAGAAAAAGTCCAAATAGTCCTGAAGACACTGGAGGTTCACAATGTGCAGTCAAATGCACCAAATACATGCAAATTTTATATAAAACTTTAGCAAACAAAATAATTCCTTTAATTAGGGACTTTTTAAAGTGGAAAATTAAGGTGCGCGTTGGCGGACTCAAACCACAATTGGCTAATCGTGGTAAAAAATCGCAACTCTGTCCTTAAATTTTTGTAAATTTTCGCAAGTACGACAAGTCGTTTTACGGAGGCAATTTATAACTGTATGAACATTTCTGTAGCTGTGGTTGACACATCATCCTACAGACTACTGTAGGATGATGTGTCAACCACAGCTAAAACTAGTAAGTTTCAGCTTAAAAATTGGAGCTTAGGTTGATACTTCATTTTTACGCATGCTCTGTTGTAATTAACTGTTTAACTAAGTAATAGTATTGTGTTATTCGTTAACGAAATTGGTCTAAAGAGCGGTCCCACAGATGAACTACGCGAACTAGTTCCTTCATTCCCCGTTCCGAAGTTCGTTAGTTAGTGCCGAATGAAAGAGATTGAAGCACAGGACATCGCTAACAGTTTACTTATCTATGGTCATAAATACAATAGGAAATAGTTTAATTACCGCCAAATATTAAAGTGAACTATAAATAGATAGAGCAAAGCACTGTTTTTATCCAATAATAAAATTTTTAAGTGACCGTAAAATAGCTATTGATTGTTAAATTAATGAATAAATAAAAAATGTCTTCCAAAAGAAAAGAGAGCCCCCTGTGAGTTGTACTCCCTGCCACGACTATGGATATTTTTCAAATATCTTTATACGGTAAAAAATAGCCCAGATTTCTTACTATTATTTACCACTATTTCCAACTAAATCTAGGAGATACGAAGGACGTACTAACAAGAATATTTCCTAACACGACCAAACCGAAACCTGTTATTATTTTTTATGGTATTAAATAGCTTAAATTTTGTATCATCGCTTGTCACCTAAAGGATTGTACTTTTCAGCAAAGAACTTCGATTTTTTTTATGATCAAGGTGCTAACAAAGATCAATCTGACTGACAAATAAGTAGTGCATCAAGTTAATGTTATGAAGAAAAATCCAGTAGTACCGTGAATTCATCCGATGATGATGATTGTAAAAGTGGTAATGAGTATATTGAGTTTAATTCGACAATAAACACGTGGGTTTTGATAAAACCTTAAGCATATTATGGTATACGCCGTGATACCAAAAAATTTCAAGCAGATACTCACCGCTTACGCCGTTATTTACCACCTCGAAAATGGCCAATATTGCAAGTGAATTAATCTTTAAAAATAGATACTACTTGTGAGTGCTAGTTAATATTATGAACGATTTTATACTGAACCATTTAATAATTTCCAGAACAACACTTTGTTTAGGCGTGGTCGTGCTCAAGTCGTTTTCTCTAACACGAGTCATATTTCTGAAAACCGTTTAGTAGGAAATTTAAAAATAAGCGTAACAATTCAAATAAAACAATTATTTAACTAGGCTTCCTTATAAACAACGTGTTCTTCATGTATAAAAGGTGTCGTCTGGAATAGGTTTACTGGGGTAACCACGTTAAAAACCGGCCAAGTGTGAGAAAAAAAAACCATAGTTTTTGTATGAGAACCCACTTAAACATTGGTTTTAAGCTTTTTCTAGTATTAGATGTTATAGAGGCTACTAAAATACATCATTCGTGAAAATTTTGACTGTCTAGCGCAATCGCACGGGGGTCTGGAAGCTTTTGAAAATACAACTTTTTCAACTATTTGCATCGCTGTATCTCTGAAATGGTGAATCTTAGGAATAAAACGTACAGACAATTTTTATAGATAAATAGAAGATAAGTAATTTTCTCCTACACACTTTTATGACAAAACTTCCCGTTTCGCTCAAAAGTTCATAAAACTGATATTTGTGACATTTGACCTTGAAAATTTAATAGTTGCGTACACCCTACAATATGTAGGTTTTGAGACCACCTTTAGGGTGTCAATATCTAAGTATTTACAAACTTACAGCTGGGTATCTCGAATTCCGAGATTTTTACCTAATTTGACTGGACTATAATTACAATCCACAGATACTAAAACTTTGGAAAGCAAATATGAACATTCAGCCCTGTGGAAATGTGACAGCTATATCTAATTTTATTGCCAAATATACTTCCAAACACCCATAAGACAGTAGCTGCACCAGCCAAATTTCGTCAGAAAGTGGATTAAGTAACAATTAAAATACAATAAATAATCAATGTAGATGATGAATCATAGGCACAATTTAAGCCGGTCATTTAAAAATTTTTCTGTTTTCTAATGAATATTCCTATTAAAAACATCGAAAAAAAAAAAAAACGACAACAGTTTGCCTGCTCTCCAATGACTTAATATTAAAGTAATTGAGACGTGCATCATATCCCCTAATTGTCTCAGCACCACCAACGGAATAAGCCATGTGATATAAAAGGCATTTTTGGACACGTTCTATTCGAAGACTCTTAAATTTAGAAAAATAAATAGAAAATTTAAATCTGACGGCTCCCATAGGTATTTTTCTGTTCTGTCATGAGTTGACGTTTTGTTGGTTGTTTTCTATTTTCTAGAACTTCTTACCTTAAACGTGCATAGATTTTAAATATATATTTTATTATCAAGAAAACGTTTTATTGAGAAACACAATCCATAAACCTAACAGGTTATGGGCCCAGGAATCTGTTTATAGAAAAGAAAGGTAAAGAATAGGATAACTACGGAATATTCATTGACAATAATGGACAACACGCGAACAATGAATCTCGAGAAATTTGATGGAAATAATTTTCGGCAGTGGAAGTTCCAGATGAAATGTGCTTTAAAAGCAAAAGGAATTGATATCAGAGTGCCAAGAACGGAACAAAATAGTGCTGAATGGTCGAAAAATGATGGAATGGCGATGTTTCTAATGACTTCGTCAATGGACTTCAAGCAAATAACATTAATAGAAAATTGCGAGACTGCCATGGAAATGATGACAAAACTTAAATCGGTATACGAACAAAAGAGTGAGTTGTGTAAAATGCTAGTTCACGAAAAGTTCTATCAGTATAAAATGTTGCCGGGTGACAGTGTGGCTCAACATATCTCGAAAGTGGAATCCTTAGCCAAACAACTAAAAGAGACAGGTAAGACTGTCAGTGACATGGCCATCATAACCAAAATTTTAGGAACATTGCCACCTAAGTACAGATCACTGCGACAGGCGTGGATGTCATTGGATTCTAAACAACAGACTATCGTGAATTTGACTGTTCGCCTCTTAGATGAAGAAGCAAGTTTAGTAGGTGAAGAAGAACAAGAAACAGCTCTCATTGTTGCTAATAATGGTTGGAAGTTGAAATCAAAGCAAAGTGAGCCGGTGCAGAGTAGTAGTGGAGTAAATCAAAATAAGAATACCAAACACAGGTTTGAGTGTTATAACTGTGGAAAGCGAGGACACTTTTCTAGAGAATGTCGTGCTCCAAGAAAGTCTATTTCAAGAAAACCTCAGCAAGAAGGTGCAGATATGCTAGCGTTTTATGTAGAGAATAATACGTCTAGCACAGAAGAGAATACTTGGATTCTAGATAGTGGTGCCTCTGCACATATGACTTTAGGAAACAAACAGTCTGTAGAAGTGTCTGGAATTGGTAAAGTGCTAATAAAAAGGTATATAAATGGACAATGGGAATCCAGCGAACTACAAGATGTGCTGTATGACCCAAGTCTAAGAAGAAAATTATTCTCAGAAGGTGCTATGATAAGAAGATTTTACACCATAATAAAGAAAGATTCAAATGCATTGATCTATAAAGACAATCAAGTAGTTCAAAATTAGAGAAAATAACTTATATGAGCTGAATATAAAAGCAATTATTCCAGATACTTGCAATTTGGTTCAGAATAATCAAAATGATATCAAAATGTAGCATGAGCGACTGGGACATCTAAACTTGAAAGAAATTAAGGTAATGTGTGCAAATAATCTTGTTACAGGTTTGGAAATAAATGACAATGATAAAAATGGCTTTGTATGTGAGGCATGCGCATATGGAAAGCAGTGCAGGTTTCCATTTCACAAATCTGTACGAGGAGAACTACAGCCTGGTGACTTAGTGTACAGTGATGTCTGTGGACCAATGTCTTTCACGTCAGTTCAAGGTATGAGATATTTTGTCCTTTTCAAAGACGCAGTAACAAGCTACAGGCATGTATACTTTATAAAAAACAAAAGTGATGTTATGGAAATGTTTAATAAATATAACAGTATTGTGAAAAATAAATACATGCATAGTATAAGAATATTACATACCGACAACGGTAGAGAATATGTAAACAAAGTTTTCAAGGAATATTTGGACAAAGAGGGGATAGTACATAAGCTGACTGCTCCATATTCACCAGAACAAAATGGACGAGCAGAAAGAGAAAATAGAACCATAGTAGAAAGTGCTCGCTCCATGTTGTATGCAAGAGATGTTCCACTGGAGCTGTGGGCGAAAGCTGTGAACTGTGCAGTTTACATACTGAACAGAACTTCTTCAAGTCAGACTCCAGGTAAAACACCATATGAATTATGGAATGGAATTAAACCACAATTAGGTCATTTGAAGGTGTTCGGCAGCATTGGATATGTGCATGTTCCAGATCAGTTGAGAACTAAATTAGATAAGAAGAGTAAAAACATAATGCTTGTTGGTTATGATAATAATAATTACAGAATGTATGATGTAAATAATAAGTTGATAAGAATTTCAAGGAATGTGATTTTTGATGAACATTAATCTCCAGTTATAAGAAAAAATATCAATCAGATATTTATTACTGATGAAAAAGAAGATAAGATACAAAATGATGAAACCGAAGCAAGAAATGTGGGTGAAACACTAGTGGAAACTGTAGCATCACAATCTGATGACAGTTTATTGAGTTGCAACAGTGATGATCCTACATACGAACCGTCTCAGGAAATAGGAGAAGTGCAACAGCGTCACATAAATTTGAGGCCAAGACACAATAGACGTTTTGAAGCTAACCTTGTTGAATTGTCATTGCCTCAGACATATGACGAAGCCATACAAGGTCCACAGAAGAATGAATGGTCTCAAGCCATTAAGGAAGAGTTGTCTGCACATGAAGAAAACAACACATGGAGTGCGGTAGCAAGATCTGGTCAGCGGACCCTTACTACCATAGAAGAAAATATTGAACAATTTTGTATGACAAATGTAACTCCAACTAGTACTCCAGCAGATGTCAATGTAATTCTGACAAAGAATGAGGATGAAAATATTGTTAATTTTCCATATAGGGAATTTATTGGTCCTTTGCTATTTTTGTGTTGTGTACCGGACATATCTTTTGCTGTGAATGAATTAAGCAGATATGTAAACAATCCTAGTCAGCATGTCATTAATAATCCTGTTTATCATAAAAGAACGAAGGACATAGATGTTAAATACTATTTTACTAGAAAAAAGTTAAGTTGGGTCTGATTAAAGTTAATTATGTTTCTAGTAAAGATCAGTTAGCAGATATATTGACTAAGGTATTGCCCACTCAAACTTTTACTTATATAAGGGATCAGATAATTAGTTGAAGAGATTTAAATTGTAGTGGGAGTGTTAAATTTAGAAAAATAAATAGAAAATTTAAATCTGACGGCTCCCATAGGTATTTTTCTGTTCTGTCATGAGTTGACGTTTTGTTGGTTGTTTTCTATTTTCTAGAACTTCTTACCTTAAACGTGCATAGATTTTAAATATATATTTTATTATCAAGAAAACGTTTTATTGAGAAACACAATCCATAAACCTAACAAAGACTATGAACAGCTTAATGAGAACACCACACAACCCAACATTATTCTAGTAAACTACGAATTCAATAAAAATACCTTGGTATAAAAATTAACATTACGGAAAGAGTTTCTAATAATGATGCCCAATGATTTTGAAGCATAGACATATTGGTGACTCCTCCTTCTGTATACGGTGAAGGAATCGACCGAAACAGCGATATAAAATTTTTTGGTGTAATGGAATGCGAAAGTCTAAAATACTACTAGTGGAGCGCCTTAAGGTTTATACCTCGGAATCCAGGGCCAGTCGATGAATCTTTATATAAAGTTTTGAAATGTGTTTAGAATAGTATATGTAAAAAAATGTTCAAAAAATATTTGTGGGATCTCAATTTTTTAATTATTATTATAAATAATTATCAATTTTTGGAATTTTCATTCATTTATGGGTCGATCAACTTTTATTTGTCATGTCAGTATTTATTGTGTCCCTGACCAATAATCGCAGTTCTAAATAAAATTCATTGGTTTTTGACATATGTAGCATTTCGTATGTTATTGAGCAAATAAACCAGTAAATAATTTTTAAAAAAAATCACTATTATGCTTGATTTTTTATGGTTGTCCGACTGAAAAACCATCTGATATAGTGATTTATTGTGTGTCCCCCAGTAGGTTAGTAAAATGAAACATTACTTTATACAAAAAATATATATGGGGCGATTTATTGCGCTTGTACATAATTATTTATTGCAGTGTCTCTAATGTCTCTAGCATATAGATTTTTGTCTAATTAAAAATTTTATCAATTTTTAGGCATGTTCATTTTTGTCCCTCATATATTTGAATATCCTTATGTTCACCGGACAACGGCAAAAAAGTCCCGAAAACAAAACACAGGTGGTGTGATCAGTGCCTTGACAACAAGTCGATTAATTCATTGACAGCACTCACCCAACCGCCATTTCGAATTCATCTTTTCCGCGTCGCCAGTCGGCCGAGTGTGTCTTGAAGAAGTGGGTGGCTTTATTGTGTGTCTACCGGACAACCGGCATAAAAACTTAAGTATTTGACATATCTCAGTAAATTAACGTGGAAAATATTCTATTTAGTCTATATTTTTACTGCGCGTAGGACCTAAATCAAAATATCATTATTTATTACCAGGGTGCTCAAATACAGATAAATGTCACTCGGACAACCGGTCACTTGGACAACCAAAACCGTTGTCCATGGGACATTTTGGTTGTCCTTAGGACAAATTTAATAGAATTGGCATAAAAAAATACTTTATCTTCCATTTATTAGTCACGTCATTGAAGACACATTCACATTGTAGTTTTGTTTTACATAAAAAAAAAACAAATACAGGCGATTTCTATCCTAGTATTTCCTTCGAACTCCCGAGTATGTCCTATGGACAACCGTATATGTCCACTGGACAAACACTTTGTCCCTGACTCTGAGAGATACATTATTGTCTTAAATACTTTAAAAAAAACAGAGATCTTTACAAAATGTTCAAATATGAATGAAAATATAAACAGTGAATTCATAGACTGTTAAATATTACTCTATAAATTATTATTTTATTAGTTAAATGAAAAGTTTGTTACATTTGAAGGTCATCGTTGCCCAGGGGACAATATTATTGGGAATAACTTATTAATTAAAAGCCATGTCATTTATTTGTGGATAATAAATTAAAATATGTCCTATATTTAATGAGAATAAAGTGACGATTTGCAATTTGACTGAATTTATAACGTTCAGAAGCCTATTTAGTTCAGTTGTCCAAGATACTACTTTAGCTAGAGTCATGTGGCTTTCGGAGTCAAATTTACTATTTTATTTTAATAAATTGCACTGCTCTATGTGAATTCTTAAAATATAAATAATAATCTAGTGCAAATGTGTAAAACAAACTTAATTGACGAATAAAATTTAAAAATTAAAAATTTTTACTGATGTACACTTAAAAGTTGATCGACCCTTATATTAGTTAAACGTTATATTTTAAAAAGAAGAATTATTATAAACTTGATCGTGGGTCACAAGGGACTGCAGGTATAACGATGAAGGGCGGGGAGGGGAATAGAGGGGATAACAGCAGCTGTTGGGTGCTGTTAGCGCAGGCCCTACTGTAACTGTACTGTGTACTGTACTGTAATGTTGCTACATCGTTGCAAGTGGCAATTAGATGAAAATTTCGATACAATTTGTCAACATTATGTCAGATATCTACATAACAATTATGGACACAACATTTATATCGTATTTGACGGTTACAAAAAGAGCTGCACAAAAACGACGGAACGAACGCGTCGCTCTAAAAAAAATGCTTGTAATGACATAATATTTGATAAAGCCATGCCACTTAAAATAGCGCAGGAGAAATTTTTATCGAATGCCAATAATAAGAGTAGACTCATAGATATGTTACGAGAAACGCTCTCAGAAAATGAAATATTTTCTTGCCAAGCAGAAGCTGATGCCGACAGACTGATAATGGAAACTGCTGTTAATCTGCAAGCGGAAAACATTGCTGTAGTGTCCGAAGATGTAGATGTTATAATTTTATTGACTGAGCTCTCACCAACAGACCGAGAAATTTATTTTCGAAAACCATCTAAAGGCAAAATACCACAAAAAACGTACTCTTCGAAGAGCTTAGAGAAAATATTACCAAAGTGTAAAGAGCATATTCTGTTCTTACATGCGTTTACTGGCTGTGTCACGACATCAGCTTTTTTCCAGCGTGGCAAACACGTGTTTGCAAAAAATTTTGAAAAACGTACATACTTACAAAATGCTGCGACAATTTTTAAAAATGAATTCAAAAATATCGACGACATTTTTAAGGCTACTACCCAAAAAATACCCAAAAAATAAAAGATCTCAATGTATTAAGATAATTATAACTCTTTTTTGAAAGCACCTACTGCAGATGCCGCTTTTCAACATTTTAAAAGAGTATTTTTACAAGTTCATTCATGGCTCGGAAGAGAAATATCACCAGAAGAATGGGGTTGGAAAAATAAATGCGGAATATTGATACCCCAAACAATGACGCAGCGACCAGCTCCAGAATCTTTGCTCAAAATTATTTTTTGTGCATGCAAAACAGGATGCGGAGCATCTTGTGGGTGCAGGAAAAGTGGATTCAATTGCACTGCAGCTTGCTTAGAATGCAATGGTGACAGCTGCACTAATCCTTCACCTACAATCCATATAAATGAAATTGACGACGACGACAATAATGTATTGATGTAATAATGTTTATAGTTAATGGTAAAATTATTTTTGTAAATCATAATTTTTTGTAAAAATTTAATAAATTAACATTGAAATTATTCAGCAAACATAATTTATCCCATATACAATTGAAATTTCTACTATAAAAATTTTTTCCCCCTTCCGCCTCTTATTTTTCAGTAAATTGTTGTTAAAAATTGTTGTAAACGAGATCGGCCATTTTTTTTTTTTAACTTTTTTCTTTCAAGTTTTAATAATGCAATCAAGCACTTTCTACACATTCATTGACTGGCCCTGGATTCCGAGATTTTACCATTTTCATGTTTTACGGAACTCCACTATACATTATTTTGCTATATTTTTTGTTTTTTATCACTACAGCGTCATAACTCAAAATTTTAGGTTTTTGTTCTTGATTTCAGATAAATTAGTATTCTATTTTATAGCTATTTAATAAAAACCAAATAACCTATCTTTAGAACATATAACAGTATTCTTTTGTTTTCGTAATAAGAGCAGAAAAGTAAAAAATATGAAAGTGTAAATTTCAATTGCATTCTTCTCCACAATTTGGTTTTTTGAGTTGTGACACTATTTGAACGGAGGAGCGGCGTGTTGACTAGGGGAGGACAAACATTTTGTCCTTTCCAAGAGCAAAGCATCACGGCTGCTCAAGTATATGAAAATGCCTACAATTTCTTTGGGTCAAATGGCATTGATGATTCACAGTTTAATAGGGTGGGTGTAAGGAACAATGAGAGGCTTCGACAAGGAGAGCCTTAATCATAGAAAGGTAATAGAAAATGAGGTGTCAAAAACCCTATATGACCCAGCCACTAAGCAAAAAATTACTACTTGCAAGAAGAGACCGATTATAAAGCATTTCACAACACAACATGTAGAAGAAACAAGTGTTAGAATGCAGGAGCTAATATGCCGATTTGCATCTTATATTAATCACAAAGGGAGGGGTAAGAAGGACAGAAGAGCAATAGCTTCCGGAACCATGTTCTTACGGGTTTTCTTGCACATCATGGAATTGAACTCACTGAAGCTTTCTGAACATCTTCCAGGGTCAATTTCTATGGGAGGAGAGGAGAAAATTGCTAAAATTACCAACAATCTGGAGGAGTGCATGCTAAACAATGGCATAGCAACACAAATGCCAAGGGACTAAGGATGCCACAAAATGGAATGAGTGTTTGTCACCTGGCATTTTTGCTCTGACACATTATTAGAAAGAAAGAAAATATATATATATTGATTTGGTATCTAAAACACTTGAAATTACAGAATAACTAGATCAATTACATATTAAATTAAAAACTAAAACAAAATTACACAAATCATTATTAGATACCTAAAGGGTCTACGCTCAGTATAAAGTCGTAACAGCAAGTAGAGCTGTCACGACCACTGGTATTCTGCGGAGGCCCTTTATGTATAGAAGGTATTACTTGTACAACCTCGATATAAGGATCAAACTAGGACTTCTAAAGCCCACTGATAATGGGAAATTATTCACTAGAATATGTCAGGTGGGCCACTGATTTCAGGCATGGAAGGAAATTTAGATAGGACCCGGAGTTATGGTGGAAAATGCTGATTTATTAAGTATTAGGTTAAGCTTGCCATTGTGACTCAAAGCATTGTGAAGATAAATAAATGTTTATTATTATATTATTATTATTAATACTCCAGGTAAGTGCTCGACTTAGAAGTATGCTAGGAGGGAAACTGAGTAATAGAATAAGAAACGAAATAATTAGAGAACGTTGTGGTGTGAAAGAAGATGTAGTGACTAAGGTTGAGAAAGGTATGCTTAGATGGTTTGGTCATGTTGAGAGGATAAGTGAAAGACGATTAACGAAGAGAGAGGTTATAATTGGAGATGTCGACAGGGGAAGACCAAGAAAGACCTTTCATCTCAATAAATAATTTGATTTGATTTGATTCATGACCAAATAGGTCAAATCTTAAAGAAAGGTCAAATCAGAAGTACCTACCCGTAATCGACGAGCGTGCATGAAGAGGTTGATGAATGTGGATGAAGCGAAAGTGGTGTGTCAGGACCGTAGCACATGGCAGGAAGTGATCTCTGCCTACCCCTCTGGGAAAAAGGCGTGATTTTATGTATGTATGTATGTGTTTGTTCCAAAAGTTTTTGATTTATTTTAATTCCTGCTCAGCTAGGCCTTATTGGCCGCCCCTACCTTACTTTTTAACACTTTTATCTCTTAACGCTCTTGCCTGTTTTGATACTTACATTTTTGTTATTTCATGATCTACACTAAAAATTACCAATGAATCAGGTGATTGAAGAGGCCCTCTATCGTTGTTATTCGCTATGTGCGGAGTGGGTGGTGGGGGACGGCTAATCGATCGAAGCGCACGATGTGACAGAAATGTGATATAATTCTGAGCTTTCATGTGTCAAATTGCTTTAATTTCATAAATTCCCTTGTATTTGTAAGTAAAAATGTTACGTAAGTAACGTAAACGATGCAAATTCAATACTTATAATAATACTAGCTGTGCCCGCGACTTCGTTCGCGTGTCCTACAGGATTTAACATACAGAAGTTGTTTCCCAATAACGCCCGTTCCCCTGGGAATGTTGTAATATCGCGTTGCAAGTAAGCTTTACGTCCATTGAGGTACCTGCATGCCAAATCTCAATCATCTATCTTACGCGGTTTAGATTTTTTTGATACAAAAGATTTTTTTTTTTCTGTTACCCCCGTTCCCGTGGGAATTTTACAATATCCTGTTCGACTAAGCTTTAAATTTATTAAAGTATCTGCATGCCAAATTTCAAGCGTCTAATACAAAAGGATTTTCCCGTTAATTCCTGTTCCCGTGGGAATTTCGGGAAATCCTTTTTTTAACGAATGCCTATGTCATAACATCTACCTGCATGCCAAATTTCATCTGGATCTGTCCAATAGTTTGGGCTGTGACGACTTCGTCCGCGTAGAGACGTTTAACGGGTAAAACATTACTTTCTTATAGCGCAGTCGGTTAAAAAGTAGCCTATAACCTTTTCTAGCCTCTGGACTATATCTGTACCAAATTTCATTTAAATCGGTCCAGTACTCTATGCGTGAAAGCGTAACAGACAGACAGACAGACAGACAGACAGACAGAGTTACTTTCGGATTTATAATATTAGTAAGGAAGTAAGGATTCATCTTTTTGTGAAGTAAGAAAATCACTTGGTATAATATACACACTCACTTTATATTATTATTTTTATTTATTTTGTGTTGAAAAACTAGTCGAAAATCTTTATCAAAACATCTAGTTGCTATGATATGACATATCAAAACATCTAGTTGCTATGATATGACAGATCTCAAGTCCTGAATAGTTGTCGCCACTAGGGGCGCTATCATCGCGCACATAGCGATTAGACCCCAGATAGAGTTTACCGTTTGAACATACAAAAAATAATGCAGTGTTGCAAATTACCTCTCTGTGGGGTCACTAACGACGACCATTGGGGGGGAAACGACCATTGTAGAGGGGTCAATTCTGTACATTAAATATATTTTCAAAATAACTATCAGGGGGTGATTAGTGATCGATACTGATGCCAAAAATGCAGTCAGTCAGTGTCTGTCTGTCTGTATGTTCCTTATAGAAACAAAAACTACTGGACGGATTTTAACGAAACTTGGTATAATTATTCTTCATACTTCATACAGAGTAGTGAAGGGAAATGTTGGAAAACGGGAGGCGTTACTCCATTTAAAAAAAACAATCTCAAATCAAAATTAATCTTAAAAAGAATAAACTCTCGAAACCGAACCGCATATAGTGACAGTTAGAGGCCCTCACTCGACACAGGCGCCCCTAGCGGCCATTTCACACGTGATAGCCCCATTTGCTCCCCTCCGCCCAGGAACCGCGCCTGGCAAGCGACCCCGGCTCCTCGAGCTACTATTGACTCAGTCCAAATCATCCGAGGCGATAGTATCCTTCCTCCTCTTTTCCTTCCCCCGTCATACATCCTTGCTACTCGTGGGAACGCACCATCTTTTAACCACACATTAAGAATTCCGACACACTGGGAGAAAAGCCCTTTCACAACAAAGGTTCACCGCGTAAAAAAGAGCAAAGTTTATATGTAGATAATTTTATTAACCATTAAAAAAATAACATCGTAATATAGAAATTTAAAAACAATAGATACATTAAAGTAATCAGTTTTACATTTGATGGCAGCTTTGTTTTCTCACCTAAATCTATGGTTAATTTAGGTAATTTGGTATATCAAAAAATGAGTAAATACCACCCTCCCATGTGCCTTGTGCATGGAGGATCGGATAACAAGGACAGGAAACGTGTTTCCTTTAAAATATTTATATTACATACCTATTTCTAGTATTGTCTATTGTGGTTTATATCTTATCCGATAAATATATGACAGAATATGCGATATTTCATGGAATGAGCTCAATGGAATGAAGTGACAATAAGGCATTAATGGAAAAAACGTCTTTTTATCTTTTATAAAACACCTACTCTAAGGCGAATAAAATAAAATCATTTTCGATGTTAATTACAAATTCTATACTATTTTAGGCCGTTACTTGGCATATATTGCACTGTCCACTTATATAAATATTCTGGCAACTTCATGATCAACACCAAAACTCCATATAAGCTGTTATAAAAATAGAAGGCCATACTTAAACATTTATAACAAAAGTAAAAATTATACTACATAGTTTTAACAATCGATAATTTCGACTTAACTCTTTCTAGTATCACATTTTAATTTTGATCCCAACCTAAAGATCTATCCACAGCCATTTTCCACTGTTTGTACCTCATGTCACGTTCATCATCACTTATACTAGGCGTGTATGTAGTTCCACTTGTCATTGGAATAGGAGTTACTTGAGCATCACTCTTTACACCCCAATAAGCTACTAAGGCCGCTCCTAAAGCCGTACTCTCGGTAAACCCGGCCCTGATTACGTTTATACCAACAAGATCTGCTTGCATCTGCATCACCAGAGCGTTGGATGTCATGCCCCCGTCAACCTGCAAGTATATTTAATTAATCAGTAATTAATCGTGGCTGACCGAAATCATAACAGCTGATTTAAAATGCTAATGTGATTACAAAATATTACTGATAATACTCAGGCCACTGCAAAGATCTGGTATTAAATATGTACTTTAAATAAGACTTAAAATCTTTTTTAAAATTTAGTAACTATATCCTTATGAAATTTTGTACATGTACATTCACAAAGTTAAATACTTTCTGGAAATTAACAGAATATCTTAAAAAAACAGTCTGAAGGCCTTCAATCACAAATGTCTCAAAGGAATAGTAGCTTACGTGGTACTTTTTTTTCTTTAAACTTTCGCTGAACTTTATACCAATAACTATGCTTGTGTGTATAATAATATCGTCGATTCGACAACTCACGAATTTATTAAAGGGAGCTTAAAAATAATCACCGATTATCTGTTTGGGTCGACGAAGTGAAATTGATTCGAAATGCCAAAATGCGAAAGAAAAAAAACAGGTTTCATTTATATGAAAAAGGCAGACGTGTGGCGACGATTCTCTTACAAGAGAGCGTTAAATGTTACACAACAATTTTTTAACCGGTAGTCATAAGAACTTCGCAAAATCAATCCGTATTTTCGTATAATCCCATATCACATATGCGAGTTCCCACACCACAAGCAAGGCAAGCGGTCACGGTGTTAATCAGAATAACTTTGAATTGATGGGCCATTTTCCCTGACCAACGCGATGGTTCTTTAATGTTACCTGGGCCCTAATAAATAAAAATTAAAATAATCAATTACTTTACCTAAAACGTAAGATTTCCTTAGTTTAAAACTCACCGATGGTTCGTCAATATCACGACCTGGGCCCTAATAAATAAAAAGTAAAGCAATCATCACTTTACTTTACCAGAAACTTAAGACGTCCTAAGTTTAAAACTCCATATCCAGTCGTCAAAGCTTGCAAATTGGACTTTTCTATAATGACCATTTCAAACTCAAATTCATCATCATTATTATCATGAGCCCATATACGTTTCCACTGCTGGGGCACAGGCCTTCCCTAACCCTTCCCTTGACCACTCGGCCATCGACAATTACTTATAACATGATTAATAAAAATTATGTTCCAGTAGTTGAACTTCAATAAAAATGAAGCAATAAATAGAAACCAAAGGTATAAAAAAATTGTAAACAAAAAAAAAACCGCCTTCAAAAACCCGACTCACTAAAAATTACAAAATAATATAATACGAACATTAATCTGGGTATGAATTTGATATGTTGTTGAAGGCGGTGCCGTTTATATTTCATGCAGTTTTCCTCAAAAATTTAATTGGCACCGCCTTCAACAACATATCAAATTCATACCCAGATTAATGTTCGTATTATATTATTTTGTAATTTTTAGTGAGTCGGGTTTTTGAAGGCGGTTTTTTTTTTGTTTACAATTTTTTTTCATCCTTTTTAGTGTTACATTTTTTAAAACCTATTAGTTCAGCTCACCTATGATTCTACTGATATAATAACTAGTAGTATCAATATGTACACAGATTTGAAAGAATTATCCCTTTACTCCCAACTATTAAGGAGTTGACCTTCCATCATCAGCTCAGCATCATAACATTATGATTGCCAGAAGCAAATGCCAATATACCTTCAGAAAATATGTAAAACGCGGTACATGTGCCTATAAAATTTGAGGGTTGCCCTCGATTTCTCCTGGATCCCATCATCAGATCCTAGCCTGGTCAACCTAATAGTTTAGCTCACCTGTAATGCTACTGATATTATAACTAGTAGTCTTAATATGTATACAGTATTGAAATAATTATTCTTTTACTCATAAATATTAAGGAGTTGACCTTCCATCATCAGCTCAGCATCATAAGATTATGATAGCCAGAAGCAAAAGCCAATATGACTTCAGATAATATGCAAAACGCGGTACATCTCCCTATAAAATTTGAAGGTTGCCCTCGATTTCTCCTGGATCCCATCATCAGATCCGAGACTGGTGAAAATGGGACCACCTCGGAAGTGAACTCTACCCAACCAAAAAAAAATTTTTGAAATCCGTCTATAATTGACGAAAATATCGGTGAACATACAAAAAAAAAAAAAAAAAAAATATTATACATACAGACGAATTGAGAACCTCCTCCTTTTTTTGAAGTCGGTTAAAAACTAAATAATTTACATACTTTTGCGCTTACTAACAAGAAGTTACTAAACAGTATAAAAAAGAAGTATTAGAAATCAATATCGGAAAAAAAAATCACTACGAGCATTGCAAGTAATTATTTCCCTAAATGCCCAATTTGGAAACCGATGAGCAAGTAATTTTCAAACTTCTAATTTAAGAAGATTAATGTTGATAATAAGTAACCTTTACCTCGAGTAGAAATTGACTCCAAATATCCTTGCACAAGGGGTAGAGCAGGTGCAGTAGAACAAGTCAATTCATTATCTTATCTTGTAGCGGGGATCGTCTGAATGGTTCACTTCGCCCCTTAGGGACCTTTTGTTTTACCCCTACCTCTATACACCTACTCCGTAAAGATCAAATGCATTAATGCAATGATGTCTCTAGGTATGAAGTGCCTGTATTTATCTGGTTTCGGATAGGCCGTTCCCAGAACCCTATTTCTGGCCAGTGAGTGACATTCACATAGGAGATGTTTCATGTCTTCCGTTTCTTCCTTGCAAGTCAATTCATTAATACTACCTTCAAAAACTGAAGCGGTATACCACAATCTTCGTTCATGGCATCTAGAATATCTCGAACTTGATAACAAACGGCTTCAAGTGCTGCTTTAATTATATGATTGGAATTTGTGTCTTCCGTGATTCCGCATATGACACTGGAAGTGAATAAAAATTTATATTAAAATGAAATATAGAGAGAAAGATTATGATTGCAATATGAATGAAGTAAATTGGTTTTTATGAGCTGTGTTAAATTTACAAAAACAGATGAAGTAAGATTTTCGTGGATCAACCTAAAAAATTATTAACTATTTTTATCGCAATAATATTATAATAAACAAGAGATAGAGAGCTGTCTCTTTCATTTGCGTGCTTTTTTCAATCTTTCTGTATGTCAGTAAAGTGTCAAAAATTGCATGGTAAAAACAAAAGTTTAATTCTGTGTTGATTCTGTCTGTCTGAAATGCCAATTGCTATGAAGGTAACACAAATCTATGTTCATTATATCATTGTGTATCAACTTACAACAAATAGTTTAATGCAAATAGTGCTCTTGATGGATTTTATTAAATAGTTATTTTACTCACCCTCGGGCATCCTGACGCCAATAGGGCGCATACAGTCCACTAAATGCCGGTACAAATACAACACTACCATTTTCTGTAGCTTTCTCAGCCAATCCCTGCGAGTCTTTTGCACTTTCCAACAATTCCAGGTTGTCCCGTAACCAACCCAAAGCCGCCCCAGCGATAGCTACCTGGAAATATAAAAATTAATTAACAATAATATCACATAAAAAAAATCTCATGGAAAGCAGCAAAGTTACTACTTTATTATTAAAATGTACTTATTGTAAATAAAGTATACTTTAAAGAAAATCATTCTTTTTATATACATAATAACAAGTTATATGGTATGCTATCATAGACCATCAAACACCATTCCCACATACTCACAAACATTGAAAAATAAATATATTCCAAAATATATGTCTTATTTTCAAAATTTGATATGTTTAAATTAATCAATACAGTATTATTTAATATTCAACCTTGGTTTCCACCAAAACAATTTTACAGTTATTTGACATTGGTTACTTTGTAGAAACGAATATGTATGACACACTTTTAAGTACCTTGAAATAAATAATAATAATAAACCAATATTGCACAACATCACATACATTGATCTGATCCTGAGGTAAGTAGCTTAAGCACTTGTGCCCAGACACGGAACAAACACCGATGTTCGTCACAAAAATTTTAGTTATCCTGGGTGGTAATCGAACCCACAACTCTTGGAACTGTAGGTAGTGAAATTGGGCCACTAACCACTGTTCCTTAAGCCAGTCTTAAATAACTAAATGTATAGATTATAATAAAAGGCCGCAAGTGTCAAATAAAAACTTATTGCTTTGGCTTATCTACGCAAAATAAAGAGAACCTTATTTTATGTTTGCTCACAAAAAAATTAATATCTTTGTAGGGCTCATGGCCATGGGAGTTCGATCCATAAAATTTGTGATATGATATTAAAAAAGTAGTAGAAAAAATTACTGCTTACAGATCCTTCCAAGGCATATTGAGCTGGGCTCTTACTGCCCATTTGATATGCAACTGTTGTGAGTAAACCTCTACTTGAATTCACTCGGATTTCTCCAGTATTATAAAGCACGAAACAACCGGTCCCATAAGTTGCTTTAGCTTGACCTTTCTGTAGGCACATTTGCCCTACCAACGCAGCTTGCTGATCGCCCAAACAACCCGCTATGGGTATGCCTTGGAGGGGCCCATCTGCAATATACCCATAAACCTGAAATAAATCACATATGTTTATTGAAGTGTGGAGGCCATTTCTAGTGAAGTCGAAACAAGCATACAAAACGATTTCGTCATTTGGGTATCTCACATACACTCATTGACGGCTTTTATGTGACAAGCACCATAATTTTATGTTATATCATTAAATGAAGCTATAATATATTTCGTGATATTATATTTATAATGATTATATGTGACCAGCGCCATGTACGAACAAGGTCTTACAAACATGAAATGAATACAATAAAATCTAAATAGGTATTTGAGACTAAAGTGTGTCTACCTCTGAACTCGACTTAATTTCCGGTAAGACTGATTTAGGCACTTCAAAAAACTTGAGTAATAGCGGATCCCAGTTCAAGTTTTCTATATTCATCAACATTGTCCTTGAAGCATTAGACACATCTGTGACATGCTTCCCTCCATTGGGACCACCTGGAATCAGAAAATACCATTTTAACCTTCAATGATCAAAATAAATTTCCCATATACCCGACTAATGGGCAGAGTCATTAATGTCCATAATAAGCACTTACCTGTCAAATTCCACATTATCCATGTATCCACAGTACCAAAACAACAAGTGCCTTTCTTCATGGCATTTTTAACAGCATCGACATTATCACTCAGCCATCTCAGCTTCACGGCACTGAAATATGGTGACATAGGCAAACCACATAAAGGCTGAAAAGATATATTAAGATATATAACTAACTGTAACAGGTTAATACTCTTGAAATATAGTAAATCTATATTCCTGAACTCTTTGATAACCCGAAGAAATTAAATACATTATCAACAAAAGAAAGATATCCATATTCTTTGTAAAGTTCCTGGAAATTTACTTAAAGATCTTATCATGTAATGTAATAAAGTGCAAAATATGATTTTATATAATAAAATAAATCTGAATTTAAGTTTTTCTTTGACTAAATGACCAAAAATAGACCTAGTGTTATTAAAAAAATAATTTAAAAACATCTCCAAAATAATCATAGAAAATATTCTTTTAGCCCTCACGGCATTAATCTCCAACAAATTGTTCAAATTACAACATTGAATTGTTTTGTACCTACTTAAATGATAACCCTAATCCTAACTATTATAAGATAAGTTGGATACCACTTATCTTTGTGGCCCTAATACTTAACCAAATGAACTAATATGTATTTATAACCACAGATTACTTTACAATTCTTACAAACAACTATATTATGCAAGAAATTAGTCAGAAGTGGAAATTTCATACTTTTAACTTTACTCCACATTCTGTAGTTAGGTACTCATTTGGTGATCTCATCAAAATGTTCCAACAAAATCTGCTTAAAACCTTCATATTATTATCAGTGTCTTATACAAAATTCATCAAGACCAACCGGATATTTAAAAACTGATATCTGATTTATAATACATCAGATGTTAGTTTTAATCACCTTGTAGGTATTAACCATAAACATTAGAAATATGTAGTTGGATATTGAAACTTACTTTCAAATAATTCTTATTTCTAGTCTTATTTGGCACAGTATCAAGCAGTTTGTCTATGGTAGACTTAGTCCTCATATCTAACCATACAATAGCATTATGCAGCGGAGCACCGGTGGTCCGATCCCACACAATAGTCGTTTCACGTTGATTGGTCACACCAACTGAGATTATATCCTGGAATGACATATTAAATTAAATACAAAACTGATATTTATAGGGCACTGTTTATAAAGTTAATACAAACGACTGTAACATAAACTAGTGCAGAGACATGCTTTTACTGATTTCAAAAAAAAAATTTGATAGTATTAACTGACTCTTTGTATGCTTTGGGTTTTGCTGTTCTTATTTTGTCAGTCAAATATAATCAAGAAAACACATGAAATCCAAAACACCCAGTAGTAGGAAAAATCCTTCAAACAAGCAGAACAAAACAAAACAATTAATTTATGATGGATGTAACTACTATTGGATGGATGTTACTACTAAATGTTAGATTATGAACACAGTCATACAATAGGTTTTACTGTCTAAGCGTTAGCAAATGGCATTAGAAAATTGTTTTCCTTATTATGTAACCTTACATAACAAAAGTGCAGCAACAAATTATTTTTTCAATTAACTTTATATAGATTGATAAAGTACCAATATGTACTCACCTTCGCATTCCCGCCCAAATTCTCCAGTTTCTCCACAGCCTTTTGTATGCAAGATGTGACAACTTCTAAGATGGCGTAAGGATCTTGTTCAACCCATCCCTCCTGAGGGAATATCTGTTCTAATTCCTTCTGATGAGAAGCTACAACTTCTGATGAATTTGCTTTGAATATTATAAATCTTGCACTCGATGTTCCTTCGTCAATGGCGCCAACTAAAGGTCCAAATTTGCCAAAGTCTGCCATAATCACTACAAAAATAAGTTTATTAAATACCTATTATTTACCCAGATTTATTAACTACTATTTTGTAGTACACAACGCACATAGGCACAAGTTTTATCTGTAATTTGACACTACTCACATCTTGTAAACCTAAATAATAATTAACTGAAAATTAGAGATAATAAAAAAAATCCTAAATTACCGAATTTAAAAATGAAGCTTTTGATGTTGTTGACTTCAGTGAGAAAAACAAACTGCCTGCCCCCTACCGACCACACGCACAACAGTTTTTTTCTTTTCTTCGAACAAACGGAGCCATTTAGGGACGCGTAACGCGTAAAGTAGGTAATCAAAAACTAAACAATCGATATGAATGAATATGTTTATCCTATGGTATATATCAATACCTTAAATCTCAAATACCGTAACCGCCAATTTGGACAAAATGCTTTTTAATGCAGATTTTTTTCTCTATCGACTCTATATCCTGAAATTTGCATAAAAATCGGTTATTACGACCCAATGTTTTTTATAGACTTAAACACTTTTTATAAGGTAAAAGGCTTAGCCCACTTTACTTGGTGGTTACGCCTCTATAAATTATTGTGACGTGAAAAAAAAATGTCATAACAAAAGGGGGTAAGGGACATAATTTCCCGGCGTAACTCGTAAAATTCAAAATTGCAGTACAAACAAACGTCCAATACGCGCCAAAGTCGACATAACGGTCACGTAATCTATGCGCACAAGTACGAATATGGCTAAATACAAAGAAGAATGTATTTTAAATACACAGCAGCGGGGGTAACAAATGACAAAATTAATCGAATTGGGTACGTAAAAATGTAAGTGAAGTTTCCCATATTCCAAAATTCTTCATCCAATTCTAAAAATTACGCGGTGAGTCACTATGAAAAAGTGTCAAACGGCGTAACTTTGTAAAAGCGTATTACAGAAAATTTTACGTTTTCTTTTGTTATTAAATTAGTTTAAAGCACAAAAGACCTTTACCTCTTGAAAATCGTGATTTTATACATGTAATATTTTTACAAGTCGTAACCGACTTTTACTTTGTTAAATAAAAGATTTACAAAGAGTTCCTGCTGAAGCCTTTATCTCAAGAAATTAGATGAATAAACCTTTTCATTGTATTAAAATTGATAAAGTTTTTTAAAAAGAAATATTTTTTTTTGCTCTCCTGAAAATCGGTGTTTTGGTGGTTACGCCATTTGAGATTTAAGGTTGCGAGCGAACGAAGATTGGTGTAACCCAGTCGAAACGTCGGGCAGTAAGTAGCTATATAATTGCTACTCCTAATATCGCGTGTAGACCCATGATGACTAATATTTAGTGCAAAAACGCGAAAGTATAAAATCATAAGTCTTAAATTAAAACTCGAAGAAAGAAAAATATTTTATTCAGTTACCATCACAAATATGTATTAGACACACAATAAAAAATACCAGGTGGACTGACGACCTGGTGAAAATCGCTGGGTTTTGTTCGGTGCAGGTGGCCATAGACTGGTCCTGGAATGTTTTTGGAGAAGCTTATGTTTTAACGTTGGACAACAATAGGACGAGATAATAAAATTGAATTTCAATTTTTTTCTTCAAATCTATATTTTGTGAGGTGTCTGTGGATAGGTCTTTAAAAATTATTAAAAAACCTTAATTAAATATAATATCTTTTTCTTAATATATAATATAGTTTGTGTGAGAGACACTTACAAAGTTTTTAATAAGTGTCCCCCCTGTAACTTCTAAAAGAAGAAATTAATAAAACTATAAAAAAATGCTGTACCACGCTAACTTCTACCGAAAAATGGTATGAACAAGACCTAGTGAATAGTTCTTTTAATAGTCATTATTAATCGTAAACCGCATATTATTACCTATTCTTCAATCGATCACTGTTACAACGAAGTAAAGAAACTTATATATTATGTTACTCGCTGTTGCGGAACCCTTCATAGGCGAGTCTGGTTCATTGTAGGGCGCTTTTTTACATTGTTTACTTCACTGGAATACACACCACACTACACGGTCAAATCAAAGAAAGGTCAAATCAAAAGTACCCGTAATCGACGAGCGTGCATGAAGAGGTTATCTAACATTATCAAAATTTACCTAGAATAAGAGATCTCGATATTAATACTTTATTTCACATCCCTATTTCAGAAATGTCAATGTCAAATAATGACACATAATATGGCGCTATCTATTAAAAAATATTGGAACTACAAATGTCTAAAACTTTTACGCTATACTGTCACTAGATGTCACTACAATGCACACAACTTTAATCATATTGGACAGCTGTAGACGCTGTAGTAGACATAGTTTGGCAGGGTAATTTTTGAAATTTATGCATTTGGGTCGAAAACAGTAAATAAGCCCTAAAGTTTATTTATAATTAAGAAAATAAAGTCCATTGGCTGTATAATACTTAATGTTATTAATATTTTTTATTAAGCTCAAATAATGTAGGTAAATATACCTATATAACTTAAAGGTGACTGACATAGTGATGAATCAACGCATAGCCTTAACTAATTACCTACTGGACGGATCGGAACGGGAGTTAGCGAGGAAATGTATGTAAAATGTAAACCGCTGAAGATAGACGCTTGAAATGTGACATGAGGGTACCCTAATAAACGTAATGCTTATTTACAATATTACAATATTGCAAAATTCCCACGGGAACAGGGGTAGTTTGGAGAAAACTTTTGTATCTAAACCCTGTAGCTCAAGCAAACGAAGTCGCGGGCACAGCTAGTAAGCAATAAGATTACTTAAATTGTGATTAAATTAAATTGAAATAATAAGTAGGTATTTATAAATATTTTATATATTGCTGCGACAGTGAGATACAGAAAAAACATCTTCTTTATTCTTATGTGCTAAGTATAAATAGTTAAGTAGTAGTAGTAGTAGTAGTGACCCAGGTTTACTACCTACGGTTCCAAGAGTCGTGGGTTCGATTCCCACTCGGGATAAATATTTGTGTGACGAACATCGGTGTTTGTTCCGTGTCAGGGTGTATTATTAAATATATTTAAGTATATTTGTGTATCCACTGTTGATTCTGATACCCGTAACACAAGTGCTTAAGCTACTTACCACGGGATCAGATCAATGTATGTGATGTTGTGAAATATTTATTTTTTATTTTATTTATTAATTTTTTAAGTAGTCTTGTTAATATGCCTATCGCTGTATTGTATTACTACTCCTTTTTTCTAAATACCTGGGTAAGTAAATCAGCAGGCGAGCACATAATATCAATGCGGCACTTTATATTCATAGGGCCCTGGGCTGAGACCTGGTACTACCTTTCAATCTGGTCACATCATTATTTTATTATTTAGGCAAACGTTATTTCGTCTTTAGGTACAACATAGATGCCTAATGTAAAGTTTGTGGGTTAGAGTTTACTTAATAACTACTTGATGTAGGTAGATAATGATTTTGAAATAGACCGTTAAAACAAAATATTACTTTTCTGCATGCAATATGTTTTCTAAAAGTACTTACCTAAATGCCCTAATAAATGAAGCTTCTTAAGTAATGTTTAAATAGGCAGGTCTAATGTAATG
Organism: Maruca vitrata; assembly: GCA_039566165.1. Taxonomy (NCBI): domain Eukaryota; kingdom Metazoa; phylum Arthropoda; class Insecta; order Lepidoptera; family Crambidae; genus Maruca; species Maruca vitrata. The sequence goes on from CM076911.1 coordinate 7,740,398, forward strand.
GATACAGTTCTTACGAACGAAAGTTACATAGTCATGTAAACAAAATGAAAATAAATATAATATATTTTTTAAAACTACGTATGAGTGGCTTCAAGTGGTTTCAATTTCAATTGAAGCTTAAAAAATGTTCGTTCTACTGTAAGTTCAATGAGTATTGTTTGTCGTTTTGAAATAAAGTAAAAACCATATTTATTTTATTTTATGTAAAATAACCAAACGATTTTGGTTATAAACTCAATCAGCCAACTGTGCAGAACATTATTATAGTGCACCATATGATCTTTCACGCTCAGAGTTTGCGGAGACGGTAATCCAGTATGATCAATCACAGGACTAACGGCTTAACGTGCTTTCCGGGGCACGGGGTTAAAACTTCTACCAAATTCCTGAAACCGGCCTCACTAATTTCTTAAACGGTCCAGAGGTCCCGACCTGGGTCTCGAACCCCGATCCTCACGTACCTACAGTTGGCAACTGAACAACGATACAGACCATCTCGAAATATGAAATACTAGCTTTCCGTCCACGTTTAACGGGTAAAACATTACTTCCTTATAGCGCAGTCGGTTAAAAAGTAGCCTATAACCTTTTTTAGGCTCTGGACTATATCTGTACCACGGTCCAATACTCTATGCGTGAAAGCGTAACAGGCAGACAGACAGAGTTACTTTCGGAATTATAATATTAGTAAGGATTTAAAAAACTTTGAAAATAAAGTGATGTCGAAAGTCGTTATTTATGATTGGTGCATATAGCTGAATAATTTATAACATGTTTCTGTAGCGGAAAGAGTAGAAAACAATTAAACAGATCACCACTATCAATCGGTTTAACAGGAAATAATACAATGATAAATCAATAAAAATATTAATAAGAAACTGTCTTCCCCTGACCCCCTGAGAAGAATTTTAAAAGGCGCAGCCTAGTTACCTACTTAATAAAACTCTCAAAAGTACGATTTTTTGTGCGTGTAAGCATTTAAAAGCATAGATAGTGTATGTTAGTGCAAATAATGTAGAAACTACACTAACTCTACATTGTCGATTAAGCCAATTGCCCGGCTGGTTTCCCCTACCAATACGATCTGGGCAAGTTCAATCAAACATCTAACCACAAGTCAATCTCGGGTGAGGAAATCAGTTATCTATGTGATACACCATGAATATCCGAGCTGCATTTCCTGGTAGTTTCCTGTTTAGGAAACCGATCTCAGACATGGTTTCGCTAAATATCTTCTGCAAATTAATTATTTGGACCATTGAAAAGGATGTTTGCGCGAATAATAATATACATCTAATGACTGACTTATTCATAAATTATTCACAGCAATTTAAGTATTCATTACCTCCCTTGCTAGTCACAACACTTTTATGGTGAGGTAACATTCAGACAAAACTCATCTTGTTCTATTTAGTTAAACTACATTCTCTTTGTCCTATATTTGATTAGCTTGTCAGCATTCGAGCACCAATCGCATAGACCTTTTTAGCTCATAATTATCGTCTCTATCTCAAAATGTTAACCGTATGAAAAATGTTGGTAAATTTCTTATCATGTACAACATACACAACTATACAAGTTATTTATCCTAGATAGAGATGGTATAATAATATAATTGGAATAGCAATTTGCAGAGTTCAAAGAAGCTAGACAATAGTGCACCTGGGTTAGGTATAGTATAATATATATTAGAGGAAACCCACGCACACTCAATACGGGTTCAATCCCGACCTCTGTGTAGGTTTAATAGATGCATGACAAAATTAATAGCTATATTTAGCTAAGAAATTGCTTCTGGGTAAATCCGTTGCGAGTCAAAGGAATTGTACCTACACACTATCAATGATGAGCTTGCCTGAGTATTGAAATGTTTAATTAAAATATCAAATGTGTATGCCAATCAGAAAGTACCTACAAAAAATCTTGATTAATTTTCTTATGAATACACCACACTTTTGCAGTTACCGTTTAGTTGATTAAAAACGATTATTCAATTGGTATTTTAGTCATGAATGAATTAGTTAGCGAATGCCCTTGAATAATTTTATATACCTTGTGATACTATGAAAAGAAAATCAATTCATATTAAATTATTGTTTTAAATCTTTTTTTTGTGTTGTTAATGATTCCCTCGGCACTGTTAATTGCAGTTTTGTCCCGCCGGTAACCTATATAGAAAGCGGATTGGAAACGATTCTAACACAGTCTGTCACAGTTTGCCGAGGGGAGTGACGTGCGAGTCGCTTCCCATAACAGCGAATCGTGCGCAACTCGTCCAAGTAACCTTCTCAGAATATGTTCATAACAATAATCACTGTACTGCTTCTTGTAATCGCCGGTTATATAATAAAAACAGTTACCAAGCCGAGGAAGTTTCCACCAGGTACGTATTGAACCGCTTACACAATATTATTCAATAGTGAAAACATGAATTAAAATTGTTTTTGACTGTGTTAAAAGTTTTGTGAATAGATGTTTGTGTTGTCATGTGATAATGTTCAAAGTGCAAGAGTGTGTTCAGTCGGCGGTATTTATTTTTAATTACAAAAGCGGTCATAACCTCTCAAGACGTTGACGACAGTAGCGATTTGTGCTCTAAAGTGGTTGTATTGGACGCACGTGCGCTAGCGACTCCTAACTGATGTAACTCAATAGCAAGTAGTTGTTAAACTAATTCATGGCATTGTAGTCATTTGTTACTACGTCTATAATTTATTGTTACATTGATTGTAATGGAAACTACAAGTACATATTATATGTGTACTTATTGTAATTAACTTTCTATTGTACAGTTATAAGAAATTACTAATTTGGTATAAGTATCAAAATATCGATTGGAGAGCAGAGTAATGATATTTTTCAATATCAATGATATTTTATGATAATTTTCAAAATAAAAATATTTTACCAATAAAACTCGCTATTTTTGAGTCCAATAGAGCTTAGATGGAAGATGATTTAATGATGATATTATCCAGTAGGTTGCCCAATATATTATTACACCTAGACAAGTGACTAAATTGCAGGGTTTAATTACTTTCAAGTACTATGAACTAATAAATAAATTTAAAAAAATCAATTAGTCGGTACATATGACCCGGACCGGCTTTGGTCCCGGGACGTCTCGTGTTTGTAAGTCCCGGGACTTTCTAGTCGAGACTCGAGACTAGCCACGATTCATGTTAATTTTCAAACCATTGATAAAGCTGATCTAGCATTTTTGAATAATTCTGTTATTATTGAACAATTAGGTACTTGGTATATGTAATTAATGTCAAACACATTAGTAATTTAAATGTGTATCATCTCAAATATCATATCAAATTTTGTAAAATTACATTTATAATATGTAATAGGTATATCACTTAAAAAAATTGTTAATAGTGAAACTGTGAATTTAAGATATAAACGTACTAAAAAAATAACGGTACAGACAACAAAAAATAGTGTTGAACTATTTAAATAATGTTTTAAGTAAAAAACTGAATTATTCCTTAAAAGTCTCAAAGTACCACTGGGAATTCTCGACTATTTAAAATAGTCGAGACTTCCCAAACCCTAGTACATACCGGAGTAGAGTATGAATTAATAGTGTTGACAGTCGTGTCCATCTATTAGCACATATAGTTCAACGCATTGGGTTTCGATCGTCCGAACGTTTTAAAGAAACAAAAATGTGCCCATTTTTTTAAAGGCTTGTATGTGGTGATCTGAGAGACGGTGTCAAGTAGTCTTGTCATCAGTTTTAGAATTTAAACATTAGTTAAATAGCATTAGCATCAATGACGTTGTCTACCTATTGTGTAATTATTTGTCAAGTATACTTTGGTCAGCTCACACCCCTAGGGTATTCTGTTATATCGTTTTATTTTGTGCACTGCAGATGTAGCTTTAAGCCATGCATTAGGAGACAGATGTCTCGCGACACGTGTCGCCAACTAGGTCGAGTGAAGTGGTGCGACGTCGCCGGACTTCAGTTGACATGCAGGATGCAGGCAGTATTACATTCGCCTGGCATCGGTGCCTCGCGACGTCAAAAATAAATGACAAGCAAAATCGCGATATGTAGCCTAGCCTAGCCTGACACTACTGTCGTGGGACATTTGTCTCCTTGTTTCATTTCGAGAATTGTGATCATAATACACTAAGATAAATCTTTTAAACCGATAATAGGATCCTTTTGAATTTTTCGGACTAAACAGCACTAAATTAAACCTATAAATAAAACACAATTTGTTCATATTCTCAAATAATCTAATCCGAAACATGATAAAATTAGTGTCGAGACACGATAAGACCTTAAAAATCTAAATTCAGCTTCCTACTTACACGTAGTCAAGTATTTAAAAAAGCTTCTGCATGATTCATCACCATGCAAGAACTGTTTGAATCTCAATGATAAAAACAAAATACGTCTGAGATTGAATAAAGCTCTTATCTGGTCTGAAGGAAGTTGTGGTAGAGAGTAGCTTCTTGACAATGGGGGCTTATCTTTGTGTACTAAATTACTTGGGCCACAATAGGACCGAATATAGTTTTTTTGAATAACAATTTTATCACAACATGCATTGTGCATTTTATAAGCAAGCTTCTATGTACAATATGGATGTTAAAGTATTGCGTTTACGGTAATCCGGATATCCGGTCGGCAATAACAACGTTTACTAAAAAGTAAGTAGCATCAACTTTAGTTGTGTCTGTACATTATTAGACGTTTAATACATCGATTGTCTCGTACGCTAAATACTTCTTTTCCTCCTAATACCCTTACCGAAGGCATGGTTATATTCTGTGAATTGCACAGCGATTGTTCGAGGTACAAGTAAGCGGAATCGTTTGATAGTAGTGACAATAGCGATATCACATAAGCACCTTCACGATTAACTGATTCGGCGTAACTCAGATATATTCTTTGGATAATGGAGACGTATTATTGATCCTTCATTAGATAAGTTAATTTTGGTCTTAAAACGAACTAGTAGATTTAAGTAGATCTAGGTGACCTGTCAATCTCACCCTGAAGGCAATTCTAAAACTACAACATTTACAACAACATAATAATATCGTCTGCTTAGGCATTCTGCTCAGTACAGAAAAACATATTGTCATAATATATTTTAATATTTAGTCTATATGTCTGATCTTTATTTCCTATGGAAATGCATAAATACTACATATGTTTTGTATTGTCTTTGCGAATTGCTGTGTGACCAATTGTATGTATGTATTTGTAAATGCGAATTTGTTAATAATTTAATTTTATCTCAGAACATTACAATTATAAACACTCGTATCTCCACATAATCTCATTTGGTAATCTGTGGAGATACGAGTTAGATATATAAATAAATGTTTGGGCATAAACAGAGCTTGTACTATGGAACTTTGACTATAAGCTAGCTAAATAATAGGCTAAGCTAGCTAAATAATACTAGCTAGCTAAATATTTATTTAGATAAATTGATCAAGGCACTCCTATTTTATGACACGCTAGGCTAAAATCACTGATCATATATGAACTGAAAACAATTTGTATGACTTTTCAATCCTAAGTTCATCTAATATAATTTTAGCTTATTTATATGTCTGATTGTATCTTTTGAAAGGTAATCAAAATTTGCAATTGACGTACAAAATATAAGTAGGTATTTAGATATTTCAATTTGGAAATATTCTATACGTCTGTAAGATTTGCGATTGTGTTACTAGCCAAAATATTTGTGCTAATGACAATGTTTTACAAAGAGAGTCACAATATCTATCTATCTTATTTGTAAACAGATTTTAAAATCTGTAAATTGAAAAAACACCCCAGATTTAAACACCTGTCCTTCCGGGAATCTTAGATTTTAAATCTTGTGAATACTTTACTAAACTGCTTTATAAATCATTTTCATGCGCACTTACAAAGGTAAAGTTACATATAGCATTGTGCCTATTTGTCGAGTTGTGTAGTTCTATAGATCGAAAAATAGACCGTTCATTTTTCGAATCTTCGATGTATGAATAGCTTTTATACTGGCTGGTATTGAATAGAACGGTAGCTACTACGGACCGTATCTGTAGCAGGTGATCTTTAAACAGGAAAACGTAACACATCTATCAACTAAGTGCATACCTACTAGCCATAATATACTTAACAGTTACATAAATAAAAATTTGTAACGTTTCGAAAATCATGTAAATTCTTTAATTCAACAATCTGAGTGAGACTCATTAGAAAGTACGTATTTAGAATAGAATAAAATCGAAAATAATACCTAATCGTTACATCATTATCATAAGCCCTTATACGTCCCTAATGCTGGGTGCCACCCCTAGCTCTAACTAAGCTAGGGCGAACAGGCCTAAGTAAACTAAGGGCGAACAGGCCTAAGTAAACGTTTAGTTATACACTATACCTCAAGCGGAGTAGACTAGTAGCTAACTGGTGAACACGACGTACAAAAATGCAGTATACGTCTTCGCATAATGTAGGTATAATCTAAACTTGGGACACAAGCAGTATGATCAAAACGTTAGTCTGCTTAGGTTAAAGATAGATCGTAATACGACAGTGGGATAGAAAGGAGACTATATTGCAACTTCTGAAGGGTAAAATTTGATATTTAAATACTTAATAAAAACGCATCACAAACATTTATCTGATTCCGCTGTAAGTAGCTTATAAACTTGTGTTACAGGAATTAGATTCAAAAGAACGATATAGAACTATACCTAGATTAATATGTCGTACATAACACACCCGTTCCAGGGACAAACACAGATGTTCAACACAAAAAAAAATTAACCCTGGCGGGGATCACACCAGCCATTTCTAGTTTCTTATAAAAATATGACATACTTAGTAAGCCAAAAGTTTAAGTTCTCTAAAAAAGTGTAGAACGATCGTTCTACGTTTTGTTTATAAAGCTTATTTGTTACTAGTGATATTCGACAGACAAGATTCTTAGGAGTTACACTTTGTTAGATGAATAAATAGATTTGTTTTAAATTTCTTTGCGAAATTGGCAATTAGAAATGCCTCTTATAGCACATGAGTGAGGAAAATTAAAATTAACAAATACTTATCGAGAGCTTGGGCACAAATAGCCCACTTGCGAGCTAATCATGAAGTATGCGTAGGTCGTATCTTATATGGAGAAACAACTTGAAAGAAAAACAATATTGCTATACCTACGTAATTATGCAAATCCGATTCGAGGAGATCTTTGAACATTTCAAGAGGGATTCAATAAACGGGAAAATATTCGTTCGTCGTTTAATTTACTGAAAAGTGAAATTCTTTTAACGCGAGAAATGCTTACCATCTGATCTTAGTAGTTTTCTGTATTGAGCTGGACCTAGTTTCAATATTTGCAGCAAACAACGTTGCGATGGCAGATTTGCAGTTGTTAAATAAAACAGGTTGGAGGCAATTAGCACCTTTCATGTGTATTTTTCCTTCATTTCAGTGTATTTACCCTTAATAAGATATGGGACTAATAGTTCCCACTAGATTTTGAACCTTATCTAGTTGTAATACCAATGAAGAAATTCTAGGTGCTGTGAGCGATTAAGGGTTAACTGTATCAAAGATTCGATTACGTTTCCATATTTTTTTACTTCAGTGGATTCTCATCCATATTATGTTGTTTGTGTTTATTCTGTAAGCGTAAATGTATGACTTATTTTTTTACGTCATTAAAATCTATAAATCAAAGCAGCCCACTATTGTCAAATATTTTAAAACATTTATTTGAATAGATTTTTTTTTCTATTTCAGGTCCAAAATGGTACCCATTCCTAGGATGTAGCGCCATCGTTCAGAGCATGACCAAGAAGCATGGATCCCAATGGAAAGGGCTATCGGAATTAGCGAAAGAATACTCAACACAAACACTTGGACTCAAGTTAGGAAACGAGCTGGTGGTCGTGGTCTACGGCGAGAAGAATATAAGGCAGGTCTTCATTGAACCAGAATTCGAAGGACGACCAAACAGTTTCTTTATAAGATTGAGATGTCTAGGAAAAAGAACTGGTAAATATATTTTTTACTTTTTTCCTGACTATCTACGATGTTGGCGTGGAGAAGCCTTTCATCATTACTGGACTTCCAAGGGAGTGGGAGCTCTCACTTCTAATAATATATTCTTGATTGCGTTATTAACACGTCTCTAAATATCGACCACGGTGACTTCGTTTTAATATTTACTTTTCTCAAAGGTCATCCCAAATCCAGCTCAATCGTATCAATGTAGTTTTATTTACCATATTGATGGTCTGAGATCGAAACAGGATTATGATCGATACCTATTTGTGAAAGTAGCTGGCGGGCAGCCTGGCCAGTACAAATTCAGGCCAGTCGTCATATAATAGGACACGACTTTTGAAGAAATCTTAATAGCACCGAACTGAAAAATGAAAATTTTCCGCGAAATGCAAGACACAACTTCAGGAAATATTAGTAAAATAGTATTTTCTTCCGGCCTTGTCCGTGCGCATCAAGTACATATACAAAAATTTCATTTTCATTTCGAAACTTTTTCTGTCAAAGAAGGGAAATATTTTAATATAGGTATGAGTCGAAGATAAATAGTGCAGTAGTAAGAAATACCTACTCTTTGGAAAGCGCATGGTTAAAAGCTTTCTTTAGTCATTATACCTTAATAAAGTCTACCGTCATTACATTCAAAACCAAAGTAATAATCACAGGTTCAATGCAAACAGTTCTAAAGTTTAAGTACTACAAATATCTAGGTCACTACGAAGAGAGACGTTCAACTTTGAAGACAAAGTTTTATCAAAAAATATTATTCAACGAAGAGTTCATCCTACTAAAATGCAATTGACCTGTATTTATTCATAACATATTCATTAAGGCACAAAATATAGGAGAAATAAGATTGAACTGAATCATTATTTAACTGGCTAGGATTTTTGTGTCTGAAAATTTACTGTCTTTTTATCAAAATAGATTTGGTATCTTTTTTAAATAACACGGCATAATTCCTACCGGCTCATTGTAGGTTAAAAAAAAAGGTGTGGATCCTAAAAATTACTTATATTTTTAGGAATCCTTTAAAAATCTTCACAAAATTAAAAAAAATATTTTATTTTAGGTTTGTACGAAGTTACGTGCGTACACATTGAGTACATTTTGTGGATTGATTTTTTTTAAAGTAGTTGCAGACTATCATGACTATTAAGATAATTGAAAAATTTACTCAAGATACGTGGCAACACGAGTCTATTTCATGGTGACAGGTTCATTAACGTGGACAAAGCCCGACAAATAAGGCAACAATACCGTGCATTAAGGAAGAATGGAGTTTATAGAGGAATACGACCTCTCATTGTCATCGGTCATCACCTCTTGCCACATATCTGCGCCCGTATCGAGACCAGGTCACTATGAAGGACTATTTTAAGTCTGAAATAAATCGATGCCGTATATAGAACGGTAAATGAAAGAAATCGCAAATAGTTAATTAGGATTTTATTTACCCATTCAACTGGGAAATGCTGTTCCGTAAATAGTACCATCCTCATTACGCAAAGAAGGTTCAGGAGTAGTTAGCTAGGTTTCACTTCTTAGAAAATTTGCATTTTGCTTTTCATGCAATTATTATTTTACCTCTAATAACTTAATTTTGTAGTGGTTCGCGACCTACGCACTGATGTCTGGAAATACAAAACTTTAATTTTCTAGTCTGCAGCTGGGTCCAATGATGTATTTCTTGCTTGCTCTTAAGTCTATGCAGCAAGGTTTATATTTGCATGATTTGAAATAAACTAAGTTTACGGAGTTGATTGCGTTCACGTGGTAAGGCGCAATACCGTTTCTCGTGACTTTGAAACTAAAGTTCTAGCTTTTAATTGAGTTATACGTAAGCTCCATCATAGTTTTCAAATAAATACACCTGCACTCTCATCAAATTGGTATTTAATCTAAACGTTCTTAATAAATGCTTGCTTATATTTAATTCCTGTCATCCAGACGTTAAAATAATGAATTTACTTAGTCCTCAAATAACGTATCAAGGTTATACTCAGGCTATTTTGTCATTCTCATAAATCATCGTGTTTAAAATATTATTAATAAGCAAGAGAACAGAAAACTAGGCTAGATACTTAAATATTGTTTGTGCAATATTCTTACAATGGATTCAAAGACACGTATGGGTTAAGCTGGTACAAGTTGTAGCAAGTTGCAATGTAAACGAATGTCTTTGTTCGACAGCAAAGTTACAGCTGGCTGTTCTAAGAAAATGTGGATGCACTCAACCATATAGATAGATGTTTGAAAACTGAACGGGTGTCGGCTACTGCCACGAACCAACTACACGTAAACCAGAAGCTCTGCTAGATTTGACGATCTAAAAATTAGTATCCTATTATTGTATGTGTATGTAGTACAATATGATTTGGTACCAAATGGGTACCTTCACCTTTTCATGTACGTACGTATTGAAGTTAGGAATATGAGCTCGGTCACTGAAGACAGTGTTTCTTGCCGGGCTTGAGTTTTCTTGGTAGGATCGGCATTTAATCGGTAATATAAAGTACTTTTGATTTAGATTTTGACAAAGATAGAGGTGCAGGTTCCCTTTGATTACCAGAAGGACTTGATGAATGCAATATCCACCAATGCAGGAAGATTGAATCCGTCCGGCAAACGACAACGAGATATTCGACTAGATTGTCCGAATATGTATATCGGATGACAAGATATCCTTCATTCACTCCGTAGCCGGAAATCTACTGACTATTGCCCCAAACGGATTCTGTATCAAACATAGTTGCATCCAACACCGCAGGATCTGATAGCTTTGTCATTTGTGCTATTGACTTGCTTGTGGTTCTGGCTCATCAATAGGAATATTGTAACGTCGTCTACATCCGTCATCCAATTTTGATGGACCACTGCGAGTATTGGTTAAGATCGTACCATTCATGCATATACCTCTAATGTGTTTCAGTTTGTATGCTCATAGTATCGCGTTTGATATTTGCTGCTACATACGCCTTTGTAGTTTAACGCTCGTTTGTGGGTGCATGGGATTATGATTTAGATATTGTATATTGTCCGTATTTAGTAATACGTTGGATTGATCATGGCATTTAAGTTACAAATCATTAATGTGAGTGCCATGAGCGATTGAGAATACTAACACAAGCCTAAGGTGTTCATAACAGTAATTCTACCAATATTGTTATAAAATATGATTGATTACATTTTCTTTCAACTTATTTTGTCATGTTAGCGTTTTTGTAACATAGTTTAAATATATTTTTGGCGTTTTTAATAACAAACTATTACACCCGTTCATTAGGACCTTACTCTACATTTCCGCCACCTGGCAAATAATTAGGGCAACACTTGTAGTCAAATAATTAGTCCTCTTCTGGTTGCGAGCCCATAATATTGGCGAGATGCGCACTTGTACTGAGTTCTAAATATCTATAAGTAGCGAATAAACACATTATTCTATTCTATTCTGTTACAATAAATCTGAATAACAAACTGGTTGCAGAGTTGAATAGAAAATATACACACCTACATTTCCAAATCTTACCTCTAAAAATAAAGGTTTTACTGCACGAAATAATGGTTGTGCAGCCAAAATGAACGTAGGTGGAGGGCATACTTTTTAAAAAGTAACAAATCGTGGGTTTTCAAAAGATTGGCGACGTGCAGCCACAGAACAATGCGTGCGGGCCCCGTCGCCGTGCAATATCATCGCCGCCTCCGCCTCCACGTATTGGGGAATAACTGAAATGCCAGCGGGCAGTTTCTTTGATTTTTTGCAATATACTCAGCGCGATCGATGTTCTGAATACATATTCTGTTTGAATGTAGGAGGGAGCGTTAGCAAGATTTTCAACTTTCGTCGCCCTATTGTACTTATTTTGCAATTACCATCGTATTTGCTAGAGCATATACCTTAAGTTACTGTTTGGTAGTGCTCAACTATAAGAGTACGGTTATTTTTTGAAAAAAGGTTCGTAATTGTTGTGGTATAATAAATAATTATTAGTTTGCAAGTGTTATATATGTTATATTGAAATTAATTTCTTATTATCCTCGCTTATAAGAAGCGAATGCGAATCATACTTAGCTTTATACTAAACTAATACACAATATGTTAAATGTGCAAGTTCATATGTTGCAAACATAATTCAGACGAGATAAACTTTTAATAGGAACACTCATTCATTGAAAGTTAAAAAAAATATCTTTAAAAATTCGAAGTGTAGAGGAAAACGATATACGCGGCAATGGTGAGCGGTAAAAGTCCATCGCGCGGCACTTCGTAATCCCATTCCAGTTAGCTTATTTACGTCCGTGTTCAGGCGAGCCGCAGGTACGTATTTGTATTTCCCAATTATACGGAGGATCCGATGCGGACACTCATCGTGATTCCTTAATCCGATCGGCTTAGTGCTGCTATCTCGATTTTTTCATTGGAAAAATTGTAGACGCGAAAAAGTGTTTTACCATTTTTGCTCCACCATTTTTCCGATACCACTTTTTTTTTCTATCCAGTTTGATAGCCAGTTCTATCGAATTGGATAGATCGTAAACTTCCAAAAACGAAGTTTACGGTTTGTATCCACTGGCTCTTTGACATGTTTTACGCCTGTTATCTCTGGGATCAGAATCGAATAGGTCCTCAGATCGATTGATTTTGGTTAGTCATTCATGGTTGTTCATATAGGTATACTGTCCATTTCTGGTCAGCGGAAATTCACTGGCTAAGCGTGGGGGTATAACTTCGTGAGGAAACTTGCATAATCAGATAGCTCTGAAAGGGGAACCATAATTCGATTAGTCTCGATCCTGCTGGCGCGCAGGTCAGACTCTAACGCTTGATTGTAACAAGCAGACTTGGTTAATTCAAGATCATCGGGAAATGTATACTTCATCGTTATGTTTAACGATTGCTCCGTCGGTCTAATTGGTCCCGAGAGAGGATTTCGGAAGTGTTAGGTTCTCCCCCGTCCAGTTGAACCTAGTTTAGGGTAAGCCCATGCTTCAGAGGGGGGGGGGGGGGTGTATGGGCTGATGACGTACCAACAGATATACTGAAAGCCTTAAGCCCGTGACAACGTCTGCACGGAGTCGTCATCAGTCCATATACGTCCCAGAGGTGATTGAGCATTCCTTTTTTTTTGACGCGGTGAAATGCGTTATCTATGATCCCTTAAAGCAATGTCAGTTAAAATGTCTGTTTGGTCCGACAGACAGAAGGCATCATTCGTATTTATAATAACATTAGTTGTTAAGGAAGGATAAGTCGCATTGTGCAATAAGTCCATAGAAACATGGTCTCATCGTACCAATTACTTTTTCCTCACTCAGCCTATTTGTTTTCCTTACTCAACCTAAATCAATACCTTCAATTTTTAGTTCCTTATTCACCCACTCATAATTACTTGCTCAACCTTGATAGGTTCAAAAACACAGTCGTTTTGTCAAAAAAATATAAGACTTTGTTTTGCTATGTAATAACGTGTGACACGCAATAAATATTTTGAATTTGAATTTGTTATCTATACCTTTTTTTGAAAGAGTGCATATAGGTAAAAAATAATGAAATAGGGATTTGAGTTTGGTTGAGCTAGGAATACGAAAAAGAAAGGACGAGTGAAGAAACGGGATGAGACGTAATAGATTGAATACTGATGAACATTTTTAGTTTTAATATTTATTTAGATTTATTTCAAAGTTAAAATTGTAAAAATAAAAAACGTAATTTCACTAACATTTTTCACATTAAACAATATCTATCATCATATATCTACATATATGATGGTAGATATTGCCTTTTTAAAAAAAGATGTCAGGTTTTTATTGTATGGGCGCTTTCAATCAGCGTGTATCAAATTAGTTGACCTTTTATGAATCCTTGATCACAAATTGGTGTGCGACCGTTTGTTGATTACCTAATTAATTTTAATGACAACATTGTGAAACTACACAGTTTCAAATTTATTAGGTTCATCTGTTTATGCATCAGTAACAGTGCATAGTTAATACGATTACAATAAATAATAAATACTTACTAATATTATAAAGCTGAAGAGTTTGTTTGTTTGTTTGTTTGAACGCGCTAATCTTAGGAACTACTGGTTCGAATTGAAAAAATCTTTTTGTGTTGTATAGACCATTTATCGAGGAAGGCTTTAGGCTATATAACATCACGCTGCGATCAATAGGAGCAAAGATGCAATGGAAAATGTGAAAAAAACGGGGGAAAACGCGAACGAAGTCGCTGGCACAGCTAGTAAATAATAATAACGCACAACATCAAATTTGATTCGGAGATAAGTAGGTTTTAAGTGATTTGCGTTGATATTATTATACCGTTAATAATGTACTGTTCATCTAATTTTGGCCCAGCTCTGACTTTTGTCTAAGGCACAAGTTTGCCCATGTATGGAATACTGCTCTTACCTCTGGGACGGCTCCGCAACATACTTACTAGTTGCCTTCGATAGGTTGCAGCGACGTGCTATCCGTTTTGTCGATGATCTAGAAGTGTCTGAAACCCTTGAGCCTCTGCAATTACGTAATGAAATTGCCGGTCAAAGTGTTATCTCTGAAACGGGGAATGCTCTGAAAAGCTATTTCAACTAGTCCTTCCCTCCCCTTTCCACTCCCGAAACGTGCTGGACAGCGCTGCCATCCAATGCAGGCTTGCTTGTGGCTCTGACCAAGAGTTTCAGTTCCTCTTTTCTGTCCAGTCATTACTGATGGAATGCGCTTCCAGTTCATGTTTTCCCTCCCTCCTATGATCCCAGGTTCTTCAGGCGAGGCGAGCAACGGCATTTAAGCAGGCCTTCAGACTCAAAAAGGTCTATTGTACCTGTTGACCTTATAAGTGGATCTCACTACCACTTAGAGAAGTAAAGAGTTTCACGCGGACAAAGTCTTTGGTACAATTAGTATAATATACATATATCTTATAATTCCAGGTATCACCTTCTCCGATGGCCCTTTGTGGAGGGAACATAGACAGTTCACAGTGAAACATTTGCGGAACATTGGATTCGGAAAAACCGGCATGGAAGAGGATATACAAAGCGAATTGGCGAACATTTTGGATTACATCGAAAAAAACAATGACAAAGCTATAAATCCAAAAAGTGTTTTGCCTGCGGCCGTCATGAATATTATATGGAAATACGTTGCGGGTAAATATTGAATAGTAATTAATAATTCACGTGCGGCGTCCCGTGGGCCCGCCGTCACACGGCGCTGCCAGGGATACCCCTCACGCCCTATTGGTGAGTTAGATTTTATCGGAACCGGGATATTTTCTAATAATCTAACTAGGTATATAACATAATATAACGGATCGCAGAGTGTAGATGGATGATATTATATAAAAAAAAATATTGATAAAGGAGGCCTTCATCAACGAAATACTTAGAACACAAAACAATGATTCTTGGAATTTTGGTCAAAATCAAAATTCTTTATTTGCTTTTAAATAGGTAGGTAGTTTACAGTAGCATTAGGTTACAGTAGGTGTTCTTTAAATAATATATTGTAGTTGTATACCTATTAGGCTGGTCTGTGCGTTTCTAATAATCACGCACGCTAATCTCAGAAACGGCATATCCGATCAATATATTTTGGTAAGCTCTACTTAACATTTTGTTGGTCCATGTCAATCGGTTAATAAATAAAAAAGTTGTACTGAACTAAGGGATCACTTTGAACTTTCTGAGCGTTAGTGGACGCGGATTTATTAAAAAAATCTGCCTAAAGTATCTTTTCCACGCGGACGAAGTCGCTGGTACAGCAGTAGTATGTATGTAGCTATAAACCGGCCAAAGACGAGGAAGATTTTCGAAATAGGGTATTTGAGTGTGGTTGTTATGCTTGCCTTTTTTGTGATAAGCAGTAAGATTTAGGTAAATCAATATTATTAATGAAATCGAAACTTAATATTTTTGTGAAATGAGCAATGACAGCAAACGACATTTAAAGTTGGGTGGGAAAGTCCATTTCAAAAGTGCGAAAATCTTTTAAAATTTCTTTGTCATCTTATAAATAACAAAATTAGTAACATCTTTCATTATGAAAACATATCCATAAACGTAACTTTTGGTGAACCTGCCGAACAAACTTCTTAGGCGCTGCATACAAGGAACAAGCGTGTGACGTCACACGCCTGTGGACGTTTGTATGGAGCGTTTTTGAGCTCGCCCAAATAATGTGCAATTAAAATTGTAATATCTCGTCGAGTTATCGAGATATCAAAGTGATACTTTCAACAGTGTCTTTGTGTTAGAGTGGTCAATCCAACTATATCAAAACAAAAAAAATGTCAAATACCCTATTAGGACTAATCTAATATTTGTTGTTGAAGCGGTAACAGTAATAGATGAGAAGATTTGAACTGTTCAGCTATCGTGATTCTTGATATACATCTTGGTGACAGGTAGTAGAACAGTCAGTGAAGTAATACAGTCTTAGTAATAGGATCCCGTTATTACTCTTTGGGAGCACGGAACCCTATCAAGGAGAACCCGAACGACGGATTGACACATCAATGAGAAGAATCACAAAGATACTTAAAATGATGCACAGGGTTTATTTTATAACGCAGGCGAGCAATAAGAAAGGACTTTTCAAAAAATTAAAGTAGTAGCACGGTACAAAGTTAGTATGAAATTTCATTGACATTTAATATGCATTTAAATATTATATAGCTGAGTTCTTTTTTTAAATAACAACTGTGTTTGTTCTCTGAGAACTGTTTCCCGCTTTTGAATTGATGCACTCAGCATGATTCACGATATTACCGACTAATGAATAAATATCCTTATAATGGGGATACAAACGTGAAACGTATATCCTTACCTACAGCAACAGAATTGAGATGTAGTATCGTGGATGATGAGTAATACGATTTGCTCTCTTGTATTGTATTTTACAATTTATCAATTGATTGATCTCAAACATGAGGACGGCCCAAATATAGTAGATCTTATGGTAGTTTTACTATTTCTCAACGATACTATTGGATTGTGAAATCGCTTGCGCAACTAGCCAGAAGTGGACAAGCGACTCTCGGTTTAATTTATTTGTAGATCCACTTATATTCATCCAAATTAGAATAAAATGCCGATTGTATACTAATTAAATTTCAATTATCGTTGCTGTTGTTACCATGTTACATGCTCAATGCGTACTCATATTAACAAAAACTATTACTCATATAAAATAACCAACTGATTTTTGTTACTAACTGCGAAGGTCATTTTATACTGCAGTACTTCAAACTTGT
Source organism: Maruca vitrata (assembly GCA_039566165.1). Lineage (NCBI taxonomy): Eukaryota > Metazoa > Arthropoda > Insecta > Lepidoptera > Crambidae > Maruca > Maruca vitrata. Next base: position 7,757,683 of record CM076911.1, read on the forward strand.
GCACTCTCTATTCCTCCACTCCTTAGATCGGTGAGACGGAAATCTTAGCTGTTGGAAATGAGGCGCGGGACCACCGTTTTAACGTACTTTCCGAGGCGCGAAGATAAACGACTAACTTCCTGACTCGGGCCAGAGTAATACAGAATAATTGTCTATCGCAGGATACCTAAGGCATTATCAATACAACCGCGTCGATGCACATTACAATTGTAAAGACTATAGATATATTATGGGTCTGCATGCGGTAAAAGATGTTTCGACTTGATTGGACCAGGCATGATTGCTGGGCGACCTTCTGCGTCTCCCATTGCGGTGTGAATTTCGACATCCACCCCCGAATTAGCCAAAATGTCATTTGTCGCTTTGTCTCATTTGTCCCACACACCACACAGTATTCAGTTTTTTTATTGTTATGACGTGTGTCCTTTTAAATTGTTTACGCTATCGGTTAACAATTTAGTTTTGAAGATGTACATCCATGAACATTTTTCTTATTATCTCTATTAAGGGGAGGATACTATGTTCTTCTGTTCATATTGAGTGGCACACACTTCACTTTTTGTCACTAATTTAATTGGTTTTGTCCTTTTGAGTCTCCTCACTGTGTTCGCGTTCAATATTGATAAATAGTTTTTATCGTAACGGAACGCGAAAGTCTAAAATCTTATACAAATGAAGTTTCTTTTGACAAAAAATTAATATTTTGCCTCGATATATTTCACAGGTGAACATATAAAAGGAGATCGCCTACAATACTTGTTGGACCTTCTAAACGCTCGTTCGAAAGCCTTCTCCATGGCAGGCGGGTGGCTGAACCAAGTGCCATGGTGCAGATTCCTCTTCCCGGAACGAAGTGGATACTCATTGATTAGAAAAATGAACGAACAAATATCTGAAATCATACAGGTGAGTGCAAATTATATGCTCAAGTCATGGTGTCGATTACACGGAAGGAGCCATCTTCGTCTACACAGATCTCACGGAACAGTAGATTCTTGAACTCCCCAAAAAATCAACATCATCATTATCAGCCTCTTACTATAAGTACCTAATGAGGGGGAAACCACGTGGAAATAAAAAAAACACAAGTTAGTAAATTTCTTAACAGTACTTAAAAAAAGAAAAATCCTTGGTTATACCGTATTTAATAAAGTAGAAAAACAGCAAGCTTCAGCACTTAAAAAAATAATTAACATTTAGGTAGGTGCAAGACGTACCAATAAATAAATTTAGTTACTGTATCTGTGTGTTAGAGTAAGATCCGTTTACAGCTTCTATTTCTCCTTGATTACATCCGGTCCATGTGGTTTACTCGCCTATATCCCGATCACGTAAAAATCAGAGGATTGTGCATCACTACTTGCAGCAATACACCAAGTCATTACTCACTACTAATTTTTGTTTTTCTTTGCTGCACCGTTCTTGTCCTGAAAATACCGACAACCTCTCACAAGGTTTGACGATCCTAAAAATCTGGAACAATATGTTTATTATTAAAATAATAAACATATTGTTAATCATATAAGATAAACGTAATCAAACAATCATCTCAATGAGAAACAAAACAAAATAAAATTGCGTAGGTTTAATTAGCGACAATCGTGACAAGTAGCGCCCACACCACCCCAGTGCCATTATTCAGATAGTTATAGGATATTGAATAAAACATTATTATTAGATATCGGTTATACGGTTTAGAGCTTAGAAACGCTTCATAGAACAGGAAATTACTAGGTAAAACACACCTACGCCATCTCGGTGATCGCACCACGTTCGCTTCTATATATAAGTTTCGCAATTTGCCTTTCCGCGACACCACTGTATTTCATTAGCTTCAGTCAAGGTCGGGGATGCAAGCATGCATTCGAGAACCAACAAGACACGTCCGACCGTGAATAGGACTAAACTGCGACACTAATTTGGTCATATTCAACTAGAAGGGAAACATATGACGTACCTCTGAAAAATTAATATGTTTCATGCGTATTTTATAAACATTCATGACACGTTTTAAGTGGAAATGTGTTTGTTATTATAATGTGTATAAATTGTAATTAAAATAAAGCAAATCGTACGAGCGAGTACGAGGATCGTAGTCAAATGCATCTTATATTTAGTTCAATGTATATTTTAAATGTTTAGAACTGCTGCCCTTTGGATAAGTTCATATTATGTAGTTGAAGATATGTCAAGATGAGGCGCATGATAAGTGATCGGAGGATAACACCAGTTGTGGAGACGCTTATAACTAATTTCACTGTGCAATGCATCTATCTATCTTTCATTAGATGCTGATTTCTATTGATAGGTCTCAATACTTAGTTATATTTTTTGGTGAGGGTAGAATGGAGTTTATGAGTATTGCATACGACTATGTCAATTAAATAGGCTTTTTTCTGATTTGTATCTAAAAAGTTAATATTTGTTCTATTGAAATGCACTGTTTTATTTGTAATAATTGTTCTGTTCCAATATAATTCCTAACTTTTTCTTACTTGTATTGCATTTGTAATATGGTAATATCTTTTGCAGACAGTCATACTTGAGTATAGTGTCTGTGTTTGTAGTCAGTATATGCAATGCAATACCGGTGATATACTGGATATGTTTTGGACTACTCTTTTCTACAAATGTCTTGGGTCTAATGATTCATCAGTATGTGTTTTGGTAATCTTTGTATTTATCACCTGATCTTGAATAGCAACTATGAAGGCTTCTGTTTCCGGAGAAACTGTACCACGTCACAGCTAGTGATGTCCTCTTGTTCTAAGACTTTCGAGTCTTAAAAAATGTCTCAAAATTTGGACTTACTGAGCTCGAGTAAGTCGGAGTACCGAGCCTAGCCGAGCCGTAAACTTTCTGCGCCATAGCCTTCAAAAGAGCTAGAGCCGTAAAATAGAGCTTGAGTGTCAAAACAAATGCAAGCCTTCAATAAAAGGTTAAGTTTATGTACCTATTACTTAATTATTTAACGGAGATATGAAAGTCATATAGACTTTAATATCTCCGTAGCTAAGTAATAAATTAAAATAGTTAGTGACGTTCAAACCCCAATTTCTGAGAGCTCGTTCGAGTTAATGACGCTATTCAAAGCGTTATTTTTCATTTTGTTCAGTATTCAAATAAAGAATAGAGCCCTGGGAATTAGATACGAATCTTCAAAGGTGAACTAGAACACAGATTGATGAATATAACATGCCCTAAAGTACACCGTAAATGCTCCATCTATTGTGCTCTACTTATTTTCATTCACCAGCATGCATTATAATGAAATATTGTTTTAATTAACTAACTTTCGTAACTTAAGTGCAAAAAAGACTAGTGCCCTAAAAAGACGGAAGCCTGGAAAATGCTTCGAAATCGATCGAGCGCTCAAAAAGGTTCGAGCCTTCAAAAAGGCTCGAGCTCTGCAAAAGACTCCTAAGTCGTCGAATACAAACGAGACGAGCCCTGTAAACGACACCGAGCCCTAGGCAAAAGGAATTGGACGCCTTGCACAATGTATGTACAATAATGTACATCACTAGTCACAGCCACGAGATCGATGCTATTATTATAATATGAGTAAGGCGTCCGACCAATTACGGCCATGGCGGCCGATCTCAATTGAGATCAGCCAAGTGCGTAAGACATATAGTACACAAGTGTCCGCGCAAACACAAGTGCACTCTCTGTTCCCTTACTCTCACAGTTCGGTCAGACGGCAATCTGACATGACCGATGAGACATCGGGCACAGGACCACCGGCTTAACGTGCTTTTCGAGACACGCACTTCCAAACTCCGGGCTGAGAAATTTCTTTACAGAAAAACTCACACAAATTTTAATAATTGTTAATAGACCAACGAGGCAGTGAAATCAATATGAGTATTGAGTGAAGTATTGTATACAGAATGCACGAGAAGACTGATGGATTTGGAGGAAGCGAAAGTGGTGTGCCAGGACCGTAGCACGTAGAAGGAAGCGATCTTTGCCTACCCCTCTGGGGAAAAGGCGTGATCGTATGTTTGGACGTATGTATTAATATTATCAATATGTGGTTGATGAAGTCTTGGTAGTGGCGCCCGTGCGGGCGGACCTTTTGCTTCCATGAGTTTTCTTTTTCAGCAAATGTATGTATTATTGTACTCTAAGTTCTATGTATTCTTGTCATAAATTTAGCGGGGTGAAGAAGAGGTGGTCTTCGACTACTGCTGTGTGTAATACAGATTCCAATGTTTTGTCCTGAAAAAAAAATTTGGTAAAGTTATTTCAATTTTGTCTATCGAGATAACAGTTCTTCATACAAGTTTCAAGAAGAGAGTTCTAATGTAGGCTGTATTTTTTGAAGGTGCAATATTTGGTTTAGAAACCTGTCTGGAACAGCGCAGTTTGTTTTGTGATAATCGACCTACATGGTGCCAATAATATCTCTTTTGTACTTATTGCACTTTTCATTACAATATGGAGTCTAAAATGAACTGTTCCGTACACCCCTAACTATTCAACCCTGCATCCTTTCTGTTGTTCTGGAAGTATTTATTATGACATGTGATGTATGTTTGATATTTTAACTTATTTATGTAAACTTTAAAAAAATTTTATAAAAGTGCAATCATCATCATCATCTCAGCAAATTGCTGCCCACTGCTGAGCATAGGCCTCTTCCAAAGCTGTCCAACGCGACCGGTCTACGGCCACCTGCATCCAACAAAACCCAGCGATTTTCACTAGGTCGTCGGTCCATCTGGCAGGTGGCCGTCCCACACTGCGCAAAAGTGCAATAAAATCAAAATATTTTTAGGTTATTTCTGCAATAAGTATTTTTAAGTTACTTCATTTTTTATTAATCGTCGTCTCAGAATAAAAAACGTATTTTTGTTCAACGCTATAACTTAATATCATCAGTACCTAAATGCAGCAATAACAAACATAAACACAGCAATAACAGCCCACATACAGCGAAAATCATCAACTAAACTGATACTAGAATAGTGAAAGCGTTTCGAAGAAAATCACACCACAGATTCCAATAACGTTTACCTCATTTGTGTTCATTTGAACGTGAAGTGGTTAAACATGCCAAAATCGCATTTAATTACTATAAACGTGTGTCGATAATTTCAAAATACTGCGTAGGTCCCCAAAACCTGGAATTGGCATCAATAAACATCGGAAAACACACTGGAGAGCTCACTAGTACAATTCAATATTCAACATCGGAGTTAAGTGGCATTTATTGCGAGCGCACCTATTGTATTATCAAGAGCACGTTTGTATGTTAGTTCTGATGAGGACGATTACCAAAAGGTTACAAATTCAGTTGAGTAGGCTGATATTATGATTTTTTGTACAAAAAGCTGCATTGAATTAGTTAGTTAGTGTTAGTTAATTGGTTAGTGGCTGGTACTAATCGATAACGCTAATCGAATCGAATGATAAAAAGCTTAGCAGTACGATGTTGTTTAGATTGTGTGCTTTTGAAATAGAATAATAGTCAGTGCCTGAATAAATAAATAAAGAAGGTATTGAGAAAAACGTGCATTATACCTACAATCTCAATCTTACCTCCTAGAGAAGTGAGGGCGAATTTGATTTGTTAAAATAAAAATAATTCTCATTTCAGGAGGCAATACGCAAACACAAAACGCATGCAGTGCCAACGAATGACTTCATATATTCGTTTCTACAAGAAATTGACAGCAACAAAGACTATTTTACAGGTATGTCCTAAATTATTTTATTGAAAGATTCCGCGTCTAACATTAAACGCTGAGTGAAAACGATTATTTTGTGTTTGAAATTAAATTTCCAGCCATAAAATCCTTTATATGGTTTGTATGGATTCTCACTGGATGGCCAGAAACACACGACCCAAAACGAGCATACAAGTGGGTTATATCACGTTACAATAAATCCTTGTACGTGAGCAAACTCAAGCGAAGTCTTGGTTCAGCCAATCGCAATGATCGAATGCGGCCGCTTTAACGTTCAGTTAGGCCTCTCTCCCAAGCGGGTGTTCGAGAGGTCAAATAGTAGAGCTTTGGCAAGAGAACATAAAAAAAAATCACAAACATTGTTCCGTTACTGAAGTAAGTTGTTGGGCTGAGGATATTAAAAGCAACAGTGGTTTATACACAAATATACCTAGTTAAATATATAAATAAAACATGTTAATCAAATGATTGGCCAGAGTCGATATCGAACTTACCTACGACTCTTGGTGCAAGAGATGTTTGGATAGTGCCCCTATCCAATCTGAATTCGAGCCAGTCAATACTAATATAATAATGTGTGTTTCTAAAATCAGTACAATGTTGCATATATGTAATATACAATGGGCGGATAATTTTTGCGAATATACAATTGTTGCACAACTGATACCTTTTTATGACAAGAAGAGGTTCACAAGCACTTATTGTTGCGCTAAGCATACCATGCTAGCCAATCTGTGATTAATAACTAACAAACCAACGGTCTATTCAAACTATCGGTGGTATTTATTCTAAAAATAACTTGCTTGCCTTTAAAGTTCAAGATCTGTTAAATAACAAATACGCTAACTTCGCAGACAGTGGCTATAGAATGCAACGATATTAAACATCCACAGAGTTCTTTAGAGAGCCCTTGAGAGTTCTGCGAAAGCTTGAACTGTTTTATTGAAATGCATCTCATGAAATGAAATAAATATGGCTTGTTTCCGCCCTGCCTTCTCTCCCATTTAATTAACTCACTCATGGCGCGGCAAAAAGAAGAGTTAAATTAAGTTAAAGTGTTTACAAAAGCAAGTTGGAGGTCAGAAACGCGGGAGTTATCCCCTTGTGATTCAAATGCAGGCCGCGGAGAGCGCGCCCACACAGACATTGTTTGTATCGTACATGAGGTTTCACCGTCAATTTTTTTTTCTAACTGCTTATGATGATGGCTCTCGTTGAAAAAGCGACAGCCGAGTGATTAAGGACGTTGCTTGCCATGAGGTCGCTAGTTTAAACCCCGCTACGTTGGTACGTAGCGGGGTAAACTCAGTGGTATGAGTTTTTAAAACTTAAAATTCACATGTACGATAATTCGGCTCTTTAACGGTGAAGGAAAACATCGTAAGGAAACCTATACACCTACAAAAAAATTCTTAGGTTGTGTAGTCAACCAACCCGCACTTGGCCAGCGTGGTTGACTACGGCCTTATCGATCTAGTTTCGGGTAGGTCCGTGCTCCAGCATTGGGGACGTAAATGGGCTGATGATGATGATGATAGCTTGAAGTAGCCTTGTCATTATCAAAAGACTTGCGAGGGAGCGGAGGGTTAATACCCAAAAATATTTAACCGACAAGGGCACTTGAGACCATGACTGGAACCTCGGCTCAGGGCATCGCCCTACAGCGCCTTATGGGGAAAAACGACTTGACACGTGCCAGTATCGGTTAATATATTGTCCATGGAAGAGACAGCTAAAATATGAAAATGTTGCACAAGCAAAAATACGGTCACACAGGAAACCAAGATAAATTTTACCGTACATGCGTTAAAATACCTGTCCGCTTACTTAAGACAAAATAATATACGAAACAGGTTATAATGATTACTAAATCAAACTAAACTAAATACTGATGTTCGTTTGAATTTTCTTTCCAGAGGAGCAGTTAACAACAATATGCCTCGATTTATTGATTGCCGGATCTCAGACGACTAGCAACGTCATAGAATTTGCCCTGCTGGTAGTACTGAGGAATCAAGCGTTGCAAGAGAAGCTGTATAATGAAATTAGCACAGTGCTGGGAGATAAAACGCCTTCCTGGAACGATCGGTCCAAGTAAGTGGGTTGCGCAGTAATCAAATTAATACAGGAATAATTATGCTCGGATAGATGCCCGCGCCGGCTTTTGCGCGGCCCGTAGTGAACTTTAACCGTGAAAATAACGTAACATCACGCTCTGAGGGAACCGCACTAGTTCAGCCACGTGGGTCAACTTGTTCCCTATTTTTAATATTGACCGAAATGTGAAAAACTTGCGCTTTGCATGCAGCATGTTATTTCTTGCCCGGCGTAGGCCTTATCGCCCCTAGTTTAGGGTAAGCCCGTGCCCTAGCAGTAGGGACGTATTTGGGCTGATAATGATGATGATTTCTTGGCCTAAGTCGCAATGGCTGGTGTTACAAATTATTCATGAAAAGGCCTAAGCCTAACGCTACGTACGCTACTTGATGTATGGATACTGCATGGTTTAAGCAGAGAAAATATATATTATAGTTCTTTCTGTTGGCATTGTCACTTCAGGTGTTCCTACGTATTATAAAGCGAGATACCATCAATATTATATTGATGGTATCTCGCTTCTTTGGCATTAACGCGTTCACATAAACAAACAAACAGCATGAAGCTGTAATAGTTATATTGGAAAGTACATGCAATATGAGCTGGACTGTGAAACTCAGTTTCTAGGAATTAGTGTTCATATGTTGATTACTCTTGCATGCGCGGGATTTAGCAGTTTCCTGTTGTACCAAACTATAGGTATAGAGTCAAGTGCAACTATAATAAGGTTTTCTGAGTATTTTTCTGAGTATACACCGTGAAATGTTAGTGGTTGTTTTCCCGTGGCAGAACGATTTGCCTTTATAGTAACAGAGCCCACGACCAAAACCATGTCTCATAGCAATACGGCAAAAACCCTATAAAATCTTTAGATTGTATGATTCTGAACCCGACTAGGTATATAGTAACGGTCGAAAGTGTAGCAACTGCGTGGGAGGCCATTTCTGCTGTGTCAAAAAAAAAGGCAGTCGGTATTATAGCAATACGTCTGATAGTGATAATGTACATAGATTTTATAATTGTATTACGAAAAAGTTTGTTTTCAGACATTTTGTGCGTAGCACATAGCCTGGGCGCATTTTTGAAAATGTCAACAAATTTAGCCGACCTGTATCATAGCAATACGGACAATTTTTTTTTTAACTTTTCGTTTTGCTGCCTTGATTACCAAAAACCTGTTTTCAGACACTTTAAGTGTAGCATATGGAGTATATGCTAAAACGAAAATAACAAGTGTGCTTTAAGTAAAACCAAAACTATCAAATCAATCAGTATTTAATTTCAACAGCCTCATCGCTTGTTACGCCCCTGCCCCTTTCTTACTATTATTCATTGGTTTCATTCAAGATACCTCAATACGATTCTTAAATGATATCTGAGTATCGAAAAGTTGTCTGATAGAAAAGATGCTACACTTCATTTGTCTGATATAAATTTTTTGCACATGTGGACAACTTATTCTATCATGTCTAGCAATTTTCAGACATATTGCTATGATACCGATCGGTAAAATTTGTTAACATTTTCAAAACGGTCTCAAAATTTTATGCGTCCACATTTCCGTCTGAAAATTGTTTTGTTCGCATCAAATAACCAAAATTTACTAATAAAAAAGATTTTCAGACGTATTGCTATGAGACATTTTTTTTGTCTCATTTTTAATCTTTTTAAGTGATTTTACGGGTTTGCGCTACACCACTAACGTCTGAAAAATATGTTTCCGGTATCTCTGAATCATCATTTAACTACAGTCTGCAAATCAGACATATTGCTATGATGCAGTTCGGTAAAATTCTTTGACAATTTTGAAAATTCGGTCAGATCAAACGCTACGCGGAAAATGTCTGATATTGGTATTTTCGAGTTCAGAATAATCTTATCTATCGATTTGATGCGGTTTTGGCCGTATTGCTATGAGACAAAAATTTTGGTCGTGGGCTCTGTTACTATTAGTAATACTATCGAATCATGCAAATTATTCCTCAAAAAAAAAATTTTTTTTTTCGATTTTTCAGAGTAATAATTTTCCAACTCGAAAACGAGAGAAGCTATCGTTGTTTTTGAAGATGTGACGTATTCAGGTACTGCTTGCCGCATGAAATCGATGCTTAAAGCTAAAGAAGCTCTACACCCTAAGTCACAAAGCGGTTCGAACGTGCTTTCGAGTTACGGTTAAACCTTTCGTAAAACCGGCATTTATTGATTTTACCAAAAAAGAACTGCACACATCTTTTGTACTACTAAGATAGAATCATATTACTGCGGGAAAACAACCACTAAAATTTCACGGTGTATAAAAGCATACTATGAAAACCTGATTATGGTTAAGTAAAAGCTTACATTATTATTATACTGATAATAAGAGCATTATTTATGAATTCTATTCATTAATTCTTCAGAAGTATCGAAATAGAAAGAAAACCTACTGCAATAAATACAGTACGCGATTTACTGCAATGCTTATAAATATGTCCCTTCTACCTTCCCTTTAGAGGCTTGACATTTGGTTATATGAGAAATACTTAAGTAATGATAATAATGGTTGTCTTTTTCAGACTAATATACACGTCTGCATTTCTACTCGAAGTGCAGAGATATTACACAATTGTCCCATTAGCCGGGCCCCGAAGGCTTCTCGACGATGCGATTATAGATGGTTATTTAATACCAAAAGAGACAACCGTCCTGATAGCCGTTGGCGATCTACATTTCGATCCGGAAATATGGGACGATCCACATGAATTTAAGCCCGAGAGATTTATCGACGAGCGCGGGGCTTTGAAAAATTCAGAGCACATGTATCCATTCGGCTTGGGTAAGACTTTATGTAGACTTCATATGATGTATCTCGTGCGTAATATCTCATAATCTATCATTAAATTTCACGCTTCGCCTGTAATTCCGAACGCCCAGCTGACAGCATCGTGCAAATAGTATAAATTAACATTTCACATTAATTTGTTGCTTATTATCGGATGAAATCAACTTGTGTTCACAATTTCATTTGGATATAACTCAATTTAAACTACAAATTAACAATTATTGGCTATTAAAATAACATCCCACGAGACACGAGGTACTAAACATCGTAGCGTTTATAATTGCGTAGAATTAAAAAATTCTTAAAAAAAAACTAGTTATTCTTGTCTGGGTACCTGATTTTAAATAGAAGTTCAAGGCCAATTCCAGATGAAAAAAACAGCATAAGAAACCAAATCATCGATTGCGTGCGTGATAAAAGTATAACATTTTATTGAAGTCGATTAATCGACAGATCTATGGAGTTGTTGGAATTTGGATTCGTGATTGTTCGAAGATAATCAAATGTTATAATTTCTTATTATGTTGCGACTAATACTTTAAATGATTTAGCGCCTATAAAAGATGAAATAACGCATTACTCTAATTATTAGTCTTTATGGGTCTACACGCGTTATTAGGAGTAGCAAATTACATAGCTACTTACTGCCCGACGTTTCGACTGGGTCGTACACCAATCGTGGTCGCTCGCGACCTATTGTATTGCATATGTAATTTGCTACTCCTAATAACGCGTGTAGACCCATAAAGACTAATAATTAGTGTAATGGAGCGCGAAAGTCTTAAATCTTACATAACGCTTTACTGTATAAAAGACCGCGCCGTGTGCTAATATAGCATTATAATATTCTTTAAAAAAAATGGTAAACTTTTATTTTGATGCGGTATTTGAACTCATCAGAGATAGAACGTTTTTTTAATCAATACTAGTAAATGTGACATATTGTCCTATGGAAAGGGTCACTAGCTGACGTATAGCTACTCATGTGTGTTATCGAGTGGAAAACACCTATGCAGTTTATAATAAGGCCAAAGGTAAACCCTGGTGCCTTAGTCGCCGTAATACATTTAGACGGGTGAACTTTCACGAACAATGTATAACGCCTATTTTTATTTCTATTACAGGTCGTAGGCGGTGCCCAGGCGATTCTCTGGCGAGGTCTTTCATATTTATAGCATTCGTAGGTGTATTGCAGAAGTATAGGATTGACCAGTGCAATGGTGTGATCCCGAGTGGCGACCCAATTATCGGTTTGATATCCGCCCCGCGGCCATATGTGGCTGACTTTATACCGAGAACTTAGGATGGATCTGTAAATCAATTGTATTGTAGTTACCTCACATTGTTAGAATAGATATTATTTCTTAGTAAATATAAATTTATTAAGCATTTGGCTCGTGTTCGTTATTCTAATGGTACCTAACTACTACAAACTGAGATAATGTAGGTAGGTAGGTACATTATATTAATTTTGCATTTTAAGATTAAATTACCTAAAAGACACTGATTAAAATTTTATTCTGTATTAGTCCTACACAGGAACAAAGTTTTAGCCTTTAACTTGTCGAGCATGTCCAAAAGTATTGACAAACGCAGCACTGGAGAGTGGAGGTGGTTACTCACTAATTTCTTGGCAGACTCAAAAATGGAACCAGCCTCCAGTCGTTCATGAAAATTTTATCTAAACAAACTCACGTTAGTGAGTTTGTTAGAATTAGTTAATAATAATTTATTATTAATTATTTTTTTCACTAATAATAATTAATTACTTTTTTTCACAAAAGGCCACAAAACAAATTGATGGTAAAAAAGCATCCCCAACTCGTCCGCTGTGTTATGAGCTAAATATTACGAATTTACCCGATACAGCCGTATCCATCAAACCAGAATACTGGCTACATAATAATCCGATAATTAATAAGCGTGCACGAGATAAATTAATGTGGTCATATACAAATTAACGCCACGCTCACAGTTAATCAATATTGGGTGTAAATAACGCGAGCCGTGGTTTTGACATTGAACCTTACGCGCTGTAAAACTTATAACTATGTAGTATAAGTTTGCAGCGTTGTTGTGATCCAGTCAGGTGGTGTTGCCCTCTGGCATTGACCTAGTGCTCCATTTAAAATTATGAAAGCCGGAGCAAGTCAGAACGTTGATTATAACGTAGCACAGTTACTTTAATAATGAAATGTGCATGTTGCAGACTAAGTAACCAGACGCTGTTGATACAGTTAATAGTTGTAATTGTGATACTTAAATTGTAACTCTTTGGAGGGTTAACTAAAACTATTCGTAATTATAATTCAAATTAGTTTAAGGGTCACATACTGGTTTGTTAACAGACAACTTATTATTTCCAAAACCAATAAAATCAAAACACTCTCAAAATAAAAACCAAACCACACCAAGATAATTGCATTACACATTTCCCCACTTCACGTGTACGCAATTGAAATCCACCACAAAATTGCATACCACGTACCGCTTAAAACCCGCACTACCCATCCGACCACACTATACACCGTTCACTGCCCCACGTCCCATACACAAGTCGCTATTCACCGCATGTCAGGTGTAAACCACACTACGCCAACATACCATAACATGCTACATTTCGCTTACTGTACCTCACAACTCGGTATCCACTGCATACGTACAAACGCACACGTACACGCACACGCACACGCACACGCACACGCACACGCACACGCACACGCACACGCACACGCACACGCACACGCACACGCACACGCACACGCACACATACGCCGCTACGGCACCACACACCTCGGTATTCACCGAATACATACTACATACAGTGAATAAACCACAATACACCCTGACCACACTACATGCCGCATACCGTTCCACACAACTCTGTATTCACCACACACATACATCATATCGCGACCACACGAAGCTGCATACTGTATCAGACAACTCTGTATCCACATCACCAGCATACAATCCGCACTAAATACCCAACCACGCTATATTTCATGATTCACTATGCCACGATTGCATAACACACCTCGAAATCATTCGCACACCCACCCAGCCATATTTTACGCCACATACTATACCACTCATTTCTGTATCCACTTCTTCCTTTTCTTATCGAGTCCATATGGCAAAATAAAACGTGATCGGCCCAGTATCCGCTATTTATATCACAAACCGCATATAATATGACTGGACAGTCGGTGGTCAGCCACTGACCAGTGACTGACCGCCGACCTGACTACACCGCACGACACATACATAAATCCGGCACGTACTGTAAAACACACCTGGTAATTAACGAACACACCACATAAGGCTTATAATTTATACTCGAGCACACTGCACGCCGCATACCGTACCACACCTTGGTGTATGCGGTGAATACAGATTCACGACATACCACTTTCAATCCAAACTAGACACCAGAGTAGACTATACTCCGCATAATGAACTGCATATGAGTACCCCTGAATCCACCGCTCACACACCACAGACCGCATACGACCCGCACTACTCACCCGATTCCAATAAACGGCACAATGATTTTATTTAAATACTCGTAGTAGAAGAATGTATATTGGATTGAGTAAGCCATAGATTATAACGATTACACACTTGGCTTCTTATAAATCTTATTACTACAAAACAATGTATTTAATGCCGATGCTACTATAAAAGTTACTTAAAACCTCAAAAAGAAAAGTATAATCTTCCCAAAATCAACGTTCAGTTATTCTTATGAACTAAACTTCTATATCAAGTCTATTAAATTGAATTTGAGTCAAACCGTTTCATTATGTAATTAAGAGTGGGTACTAAATTCGCCGCACTTATCGGTCTGCAGAAGGCTTGCCAGCGGAATATGTTAATTACCCAACCGTATTACGTTCCTACATCATAAAGTGAAGCGTAACATAAGCTGAAAGTCAGATAAATGCTCAAGGATATCTGCGTTGTGATTTACATGGCCTTATGTAGGGAAAGTGCATCTCAAAAGCGCATTGTTGTGAGTTCAAATGGAGCCGAGCACTGTTTCACCGAAATGCTGAGAGTAAATTTTCCATTTGAAATTTCTAATGCAGTTCCGTGTCACGAATACAACTTCAACATTCAGTTAGACGAAGTATGACCTTTATCATTTAGTGTTCTTCTTAAGTACTCGTACGCTCTAGTTTATTATATAATTTAGTTCTGAGCGAATGTGAATCGCCAATTTGTTGCTTGTTTCCTCAGAAATTAAATTTTGCATGAACTTTATTTTGTATAATAGTAGGTTTCAATGTTAAACCGTATTGAACTGAAACATGTGGGTTGAGCCGGTGGGGTAACTTTGTTATCGGTGTTTTTCGAGCCATCAATACATGATATAAATCTGTACATGGTCGCTGTCTCAATATTAAAGAAATTATAAATCAATTATGGAGATAAAATCTTTGATCGCAATAAATATATTTAATTTTATTTTTGCTTATCTATTTGTCTGTACGTGGTGTACGCTAATCTAAGAAACGGGTCAACCAATTCGAAGAATTGTTTGCGGTTAGCTCAACAAAAAATTTAACTTTTGTTTTATCTCAATTGGTTCATAAATAAATAGCAATATCAATCAACGACGTCACGCGAAAGAAGTCACGGGCGGAAACCTTTTATGAATAAACATAAAATTGCAATTTTATTCTCTCAATGTTAAAATAAATTAATATTTCTTGTGCATCCGATGCCACGTAATCTCTAGCTTTAACCTTCTCGACAGATTTTTTCCTTTTTACTTTGCATAACGTGAACTAGAAAACCGCGCATAATAAACAATTGTTTTATGTGGATTCTCGGTGCAAGGTTATGTTGGTACAGCGTCTATGAATGTGTCCGAAGGAGAGAGTGAAGAGCGATTCCACGAAACTGGGGTCAAAGCTCGTGGCCAGACGGGCAGTGGGTCAGTTCAGCCCCAGCGGCGGGCAGTGGGTCACTGGGTCGCAGACTGTTTAACCCTCGACTATCAAACTAGTGTAACCGATCATTGCACTTACCAGACGACGCTGGCATTTCGACGTGATTTCCCTTGCCGTCTGGCGGTACTGCTTTAATGTCGGCTACAATCGAGGGATGGTTGGACCTATGAACCGTTGGCAGATTGGAAGAACAAATAAATATTACACACAACATCACATACATTGATCTGATCCCGTGGTAAGTAGCTTAAGCACTTGTGTTACGGAAATCAGGATCAACATTGGAGACACAAATAAACTTAAATATATTTAATAATACATCCAGACACGGAACAAACACCGATGTTCGTCACACAAATATTTGTCCCGAGTGGGAATCGAACCCACGACTCTTGGAACCCTAGGTTTTGAACCTGAGTCACTAACCACTGTTCCACCGAGCCAGTCAAAGCCAGAATACTTATAAACTACTGAAAAAGCTTTGATGATGAATAACATTATTATTTTGATGAATAACATCATCAAAACTTTTTCAGTAGTTTATAAGTATTCTGGCTTTGACTGGCTCGGTGGAACAGTGGTTAGTGAACAACTGAAAAAGCTTGATGATGAATAACATCATCAAAACTTTTTCAGTTGTTTATAAGTAAATATCAAAATTATACATTTTATTGAATACTAGTGACCCACCCTCGCTTCGCTTCGGGTAATCCTTTCTCAGCTGATATCTACGTCATTACATCTACCTGCATGCCAAATTTGAACCTGATCAGTCCAGTGGATTGGGCTAGGCGTTGATAGATCACTATGTCGTCACCTTTGAGTTATATAAATTTAGAAGATTAGAAACAATACAAACTTCTAAAAAAACGAGTACTTCCCGATCTCCCTTTTAAAATGTACGCTAGAACTTCTAATGAATATTATTTTGACCTCTCTACGCTCGCTGACGTGACAATGATGGATAGTTCACAGAAAGGTCACAGCCCACATATAATCAACTCGGAGCGGAATCGGCACCGTATCGCCTTTCGCCGTGTTTATAGGAAAACAAAAAAAATGTAGTGGGAATCAATCAAATTTTCGATCAAACCTGTTTTTTCTGTAGTGATTGGACGTTTTTATTCGCCACTGCATGTGTTTGTTAATTTTGTTACAGGATATTAATGAAATATGCGATTTGAATACATTTTACTGGAGCTCGGAGCTCTTTAAAAAATGGCGTGTTAAAATATTGTTTGAAAGACTAGCTTTTTGCCTACGACTCCGTCTACATGAAGATCGTATTTTCAATAAAAATACATTTGTTACAAAAAGTTTAATAAATGAAGAAACTCTCGACCGATAACAAAAACTAGGAATGATGATTATTAATAATATTTTTTGCCTATACATTTCCGTATGGACAAACATTATTGTTTGTATTTACCTAACCTTACCTTTAAAACTCTGATGTTCAATTCAGCATCATTATTAAACTTGCAAGTTTAAAGAAGGCTTTTTTGTTAAGTAAAATTTGTCGGATTCCAGTTTTTCAACATAAATTTCGGAGAACTCAATCTTTTTCAAAGCATTTTCCCTCAAACCTGCAAAACATTTTAACTGTTTTAATTAATAAACTCATCGCCACATCGCGCGTGGGCGGGTATTATGTGTACCGTTGGAACATATATTCATCTGGTGCATTCGTGAAACAATGTCCTCTTTCTATAGAATACTTAATCCAAGACTTTTTTTGTATTTGCTCTACTTTTTGTATTATTTTTTTGTATTATCTGCAGGTGATGTTTTATATCTTGAAACCTGTCGAGCGTCGGCGTAAGCTTCAAATATGACAGTGTAGGCGTTAACTGGTGTGTAGTGTGGGACTCCCGGTAGTCGGAGCTGGGATGGAAATTATTTTGTGACTGACAGCAGCTTTTGAACAGAATGGATAGAGGCGTACCCACTTAAGAGCGCGGTGTGCTACGCTTCGTGGGAATCTAAAGACAGTTTTTCCTGCTTAGCCTTCGGCTGTAGCCTGGCTTCTACTAGGGCCCTCTTGCAAGGGTGACCCTCTGATGGTGTCCAAAACACGAGAGCATCCTATCTTTCAAAATCAGTAGTAGGTAAGTGCAATGAGGGTGTATCCACATTCGCTGATCTCTACTGTAGCGCTACCATGAGTTAGGTATCTAAAACTTACGTACGTTAAAAACCTATCGAATTGTTTTTTCAAACTACCGATTTTAGTTCTGAGCGTCACCGCTAGGGGCGCTGAACATTTTTTCATAGACATTTTTTACATACATATCGAGTCTGTCACTATTAAACTCATGAAATAGGTGGTAGTATCGAAAATATTTACAATATAGAGTTGAAATTACATCAATACGATGTAATTTCTATAAATATTATAAATATTTCACAACATCACATACATTGAGCTGATCCCGTGGTAAGTAGCTTAAGCACTTGTGTTACGGAAATCTGGATCAACAGTGGATACACAAATAAACTTAAATATATTTAATAACACACCCAGACACGGAACAAACACCGATGTTCGTCACACAAATATTTGTCCCGAGTGGGAATCGAACCCACGACTCTTGGAACCGTAGGTTTTGAACCTGAGTCACTAACCACTGTTCCACCGAGCCAGTCAAGTCAAGTCATGTCATGGTAGCGCTACTGGACTGTAGCGGCACAGAGCGGTCGTATTATCGCCTGCTTTTGCTCTTCTGAGCGGGTGGGTAGGAGGGTAATAAAATTTTTCCACTAACTCAGCTGCCCCATTTCGTCTTATGTTGTCATCACAAAAAATAAAGCAGGTCATATCCAAGCACTCTCCCACATAACCCCTCAAAGCAGAGGAAGTGAACTCTTTATGCCAGTTAATCCTCAAATAGAATCAATCAAAGAAATATAAAAACATTAATTCTCCATAGGTCGCCTCACAGCTCATGTATCGGCAACGCTCACTCTCTTTTAGAAATAAATAATACAGATACCCTCTCAATAGCAAATTTTACCATAAAGAAACAAAGTAAAAGTTTCACTCACCTGCATTCTATTCTTTTCTTAAAGTTCAAAATAGGTGTTTCAATAAAAATGCATATTTTTATTGAAACACCTATTTTTCAAGCTTCAAGATGCATACTAGTTACATTCTGAATAGAGTGATTCTTTGAAGTAAGTTTCTATGGAGGGGAAAGAGTGGGTAATGAAATATAAAAATATACCGCGGTGAAGGTATTCAGAATAAAGACGAGGTGACATTTTATACTAAAACTATTTGTTCAAGACACAAGCTCAGAGAATTGAAAATATAATAAGCAACGTTGGCGTGTGTTTTTTAAATTAGATTGTCGTCACTTGGAACCGTAAGGAAAAAACACATAATCGGTTCTAAAATTATTTCAAATAGTTTCAGTTCAAATATTCAACAATATCTCTACATAGTATAAAGCAAAGGCGCTTCCCGCGTCTGTGTGTATGTATGTACAACCTATGTCATCATCATCAGCCCACATACGTCCCCACTGCTGGGGCACGGGCCTACCCTTGACTAGGGCGATAAAGCCTTAGTCGACCACACTGGCCAAGTGCGGGTTGGTCGACTACACAACCTTAGAATTTCTTCGTAGGTGTGCAGGTTTCCTCAAGATATTTTCCTTCACCGTTAAAGCGTCGAATGATGGTACATATGAATTTCATACCTATGTATGCTTAAATATTTCAAACGTCGCAACAGATTTTGACGGGTGGGTGTTTTTTTATTAGAATATAGAAGTTTAATGTATAATACCCGAACCAAAGTGACGGCGGGTCACTAGTGGTGAACAAAGGAAAAAAGAATAACTCGTTATTCATTATTTCCTGCAAAGCAAAAGGTGAACCTTAGACCCTTTCTTATTTAACTTTAATGATAGGGCAACAGCGCATTTCTGCTGAAAGCGTCAGGTCATGCACGCGGTTTCGTAAAAAGTTTGATTACTTGATCCAGTAAATATTCACATTAACTGCCTTTTTGGTTTATTGATAGAAAGCGCTGCGTAAGGACTGAGAGGACCCCGATTCGAGTTCGGGGTCGGGCAAAATTTGTGTGAGTTTTTCTGTAAAGAAATTACTCAGCCCGAAGTTGGCTCATGCAGGCCCGTGCCTCGGAAAGCACGTTAAGCCGGTATGACTGCGCCCGATCGCTCGTCGGTCATGTCGGATTGCCGTCACACCGAACTATGAGAGTGAGGGAACAAAGAGTGCATTTGTGCTGTGTCCTGTCACTTTTCTGATCTCAAATGAGATCGGCTGCTATGACCGAAATCGGAAAACTCATTCACAACAAAATATTTAATACTGTTGATCCTGATTTCCGTAACACAAGTGCTTAAGCTACTTACCACGGGATCTGATCCCGTGGTAAGTAGCTTAAGCTCAATGTATGTGATGTTGTGTAATTTTAATTATTTATTTATTTAATACTGATCCGTAACAGTAACGCTTGTAACAGTGCCGAAATACCGGGAGCTCGTTAATTTGTAACAACATGGTAAATCGCGGACATTTTCAGTTTTCTCATGTAAACATTTTTTTATTGTTGAAATATGGATACGTGTTTTACGTCAATAAATTTAATTATCTATTACTACTAATTGTATCTTTCGAATTTGCAGTTTGAATCGAATTTAATAATTTTAAAGGGTACTTTAAATAAAACTCATGATGAACTGAATTTTACCTGTAAACTGAGTACCCAACCAAAATAGTTTACTTAAAATTTCAAATAGGTATGCATGGGAAAAATTAAAATGTTAATTCATTTCATAACTTTCGCCCCCGAAGTTCGTCTTCATAAACTCCGCCTACCCTCTTTTGGACAGCGTAGCCTTTCAGTTACACGTCATATTGTTCAAGTTGCGGCTCCTACTACCTCTTATTTATGGTAAATAGGTTGTTGTTTTTAAAGGTCATACGGGCGTAATAGTAGAGGAAGGCCGAAGACATGGATGGATTGAGCGAGAGATGATATGGGAGTGAAAGGAGTAGACACAGAGCTAACGAATGATAGACCCGAGTGGAACAAGTACACCACATGTTGCGACGAGCCCACTTAACGTGGAACAAGGGCAGGAGAATGGTAATGATGATGATGATGAGGGACCAGATGGAATAATATTATAATTGAAATTTTTTTAAAACAATTACTTAGAACTTGGGTACGTGACAGGTGCCCTCCAGTGTCACACACATTAAGCTGATGGTCTTGCGCCGCTAGCGTGATTTCCGTCACACTGAACTATGAGAGTTAGTAAAAAGTAAGTGCACATGTGAGTGCACACTTGTGCACTATGATATGTCCTGTGCACTTGGCTGATATATATTCAGCTGGGCCGCCATTGTCTAAATCGAATTGCAAATTATAAATTTCACGCAACAACACATAAGTACATTGTTCCGATTCTGAAGTAAATAACTTAAGCACTTGTGTCACGGATATCAGAAATAACAGTGATATTACATGAATATATATAAATTAAACACTCGGACGTAGAACAAACACGATCTTCCATCACACAAGTATTTGTCCCGGTGGGAATCGAACCAGCGACTCTTGGCGCAAGAAATACCAGCCATTGCGCCGTATAATCAATTAGTGTCATTTCATCTGATTTTGTATGGTACATACATTTGAAATTACTAATCATATTTAAACGGCTCATGACAAGTCCCAACAAAGCCTATCAAGTCCTTTGATGACCGTAATAAATATAAGGCGTCCGGCCATGGCGGCCGATCTCAATGGGGATCAGCCAATTACGCAGGACATATCATAGTCCACATATTTACGCGCAAAAACAAGTGCACTCTCTGTTTTCTTTTCTTCACAGTTCGGTGCGACGGCAATCCAACATGACCGATAAGAGATAGGTGCAGGACTGTCGGATTAACGTGCTTTCCGCCAATTCCCTGATTCCGGGCTGAGTAATTTATTTACATAAAACTCACCCAAATTTTGCACACCAACCCCGCACTCGAACCGGCGATCCCTCGGTACTAACGCAGCACTTGCTACCAATAGACCAACGAGGCAGTCAATACCGTAACTATAATATCTTAGTATGAGACCTAATAAGCCAAATGTATATTCTTCTACAAAATATATTCTTTGCACAAACTTACGAGTCGGACTGTTGATGGTGAATGTTGCGCAACTCACCTCACCTCACTTCACGGATTGTGTACCTAAACTGTAACTGTCATATTAGTCTCCTTAAATTATGAGTGAATTCATTTTAATACTATTTTATTGTATTGTATTGTATTCTATTATATTGCAAATGCATAGCAAGAAAGCACTTAAAAATCAATCACAGATTTCATTAAATATCATCGTGATTGGCCGCCGTGATAACTCGGCTAGTAGGGCAATATTGTGAAATTTTTTACGCATTTAACTGCATTTATATACCTCTACAGTGCAGTTATAAATGGCTGCAGACTGCAGTCGTCTTTCTAATTCCAGCGACTTTTTTTCTACTTACGCTGGAGAGGAGAATATTTTTATGCAAATAATAAAACTGATGGAACATTGAAGTAGTGCAAATACAATGCAGCTTCATTCGTCCTTCTTCCCACGATAGTTCTATGAATAGCAGCTAATTTTAACCATGTTTTTATAGACTGGTTGGTAGGTTTTTTTGAAGAAATTACTAAAAACTAAATCGACTCCACGTAAAATTATAACCTAATTTGACGGGCGGTGCCTGCCGTTTTTATGCACAATGCAGTTCAAATAGTTAAAAACAGAATTCACTATTATATTTCCACATTCTTTCACACGATAAACTCTGTTGGTTATCCAATACTCTTCATCCTGAAGGTTGAAACTGAAACTTTGCTCGCAGAATATTTGCACGCAATATTCTACCTAATAATTTCCAGGAAATCTGATTACGACGCCAATGCCTTTGTCATTGACACTATGTTAATAAAATTCTACTTAATAAAGTTTTTGTCTTATTCTGTGACGTAATTAAATGATCAGACTTTGTGATGTGTATTCGGGGCGTTCTAAAACCTTAAATATTGACTTAATCAGAAAAATGTTGCAAACCGAAAAATATAATTCTTGTTCGTACATCTTTCCAGCTAACTTTTTTATCTATGTTTCTACGAAAAAAGAAAGTTGTAGATAATTTAATGGGTAACAAAAAATGTGTAAATTTTTAGTTTAGTATATTACTAGCTGTGCCCGCAACTTCGTCTGCGTGGAATAGTAACTTTCGCCAGCATTTTGATTTTAGGAAACATGTTTTATAGAAATTACAGGTAAAATAAATAATCCCACATAAATTATAAAAACTATTAAAAACTATAATATAAGTAATCTTAGTAATTGATTAGATTAATATCCAGGCAAGAATTCCCGTTCAGGCGGGGTCATGAATGCGATTTTTTTCAAATTTTAAATCCAGGGAAGAACCTAAAATGGTTTACTGTTTAATCTATACTAATATTATAAAGCTGAAGAGTTTGTTTGTTTGAACGCGCTAATCTCAGGAACTACTGGTTCGATTTGAAAAAATCTTTTTGCGTTGTATATACCATTTATCGAGGAAGGCTTTAAGCTATATAACATCAAGCTGCGACCAATAGGAGCAAAGATACAATGGAAAATGTGAAAAAACGGGGGAAACGCGAACGAAGTCGCTGGCACAGCTAGTAGGTGATAAAAAACATACTACATTTTTCATTACAAATCGGCCAACTAAAAGAGGATTCACTCGCCCAATATTTTTTTGGTTAATTGGTAGGTTGGTAGCTAGGACTCACAAAATTATTTTTCACGTTTTAGAACTATGAAGCCACGATAAAAACTTTAATTTATTTGACAGAAATAGGTTTCAATTGTTGCAAACATCATACTGTACTTACGTAGTTAGTACATGAAATTGATGTTTGATATCAGGATAACTTCAAAAGGTAAAATATACTACGGATCCACTTCTTTAAAGTATCTATAAAGGCTGTGTGCTGTGTTATGTGACGAATTAATCAGTATTTGCCTTGCTACTTTGTTATGTGCCACTTTTGCGCATTGTTTTTATTTATTTCTAGTAGAATATTGTATTGTATTCGTAATAAAACAATTCAATAACTACGTAAAAACGCAAGTTTATTACTTTAAGTATTTGAAGCAATATTGCGAAGTAATAGAGCAAAGTGACATCTATTGAACTAACCAAGAACTAAATCAAATCTTAAAAGATAGAATTTGACATGACTTGTCAGCTAAAAACGTGATAGTTGGGGAGCCCAACGCAGATTTTTGTAGTACTGATCAGAGTCAGACTCAACCTTGTAAATTTTTTAAATGGGAGACTCCTTGCAACCTGTAATGTAACTCTCCGAGTATGAACACTTCATACGGGAGGGAGAGAGGTGCGTTATCTTAAATAGAATAGTTGCTAATTTTAATAACAAAGACGCTGTTAAAATAACAGGCAGGATTATGAAGAACTACATAATAATTTCTGACGATTTCCATAGGGCGATGACCTACATGGGTAGTATCACGCCCATAACAACAAATACTAAAACTTTTGATACAACAAATATTCAAGGGGCACATGACCAATTTTCTAATGATCTATTTGATATTATTTGTAACGATCTTTTTATACGATAACATTATTTGATTTTATAATATCCAACATTTGCACGTGAATGTTTATAAATTCCCTTTATAAGCTTAGAATAGCGATATCCTTCAATATAAACATTCAGATAATACCGAACAGCCTATCAATTGGAAAAACACAAACCAGCAATGCAAGCCAGCTAGCAAATATTGGTCAACTGACCACCTCTATACCGAAAACCAGATAAAAAAGGAATCTAGCGAATTTAATAAACTTTTGTACCTGGCCTTTGTGGATTATTCAAAAGTCTTTGATGGTATCACCTACATCAACCCAATTAGCTTTCTGTTCTTCAGCAAAACGTCGAACCCACATACATAAAACTTCCCCAAATCATTTACAACAAAGCACAGCCGGTATCAAAACTGCACACTGAACGATTGACATTCAAAATACAAAAAAGGGTTAAACAGGGGAATCTACAAAGCTTTTCAGTAGCAAGCTCCAAGAAGTCTTCAGGTCACTATGATATTCTTAGGCGACAAAAAGAATTGGTGTAGGGGATAGATGACTGATAATCTTTCGCCTTGCAAATGACATTTTCCTCATCGCAAATAAGTATACCGAGACAGAACTTAAGTTGATGCTCGAACAACTGAGCGTAGAAAGCTTTGAGTTTAGACTGACGATGAATAGATCCAAAACCAAGGTCGTGACCAACAGCACCAATGATAGGATAGCAGTCAACAGGCAGGTAAAGCAATATGTAGGGGAGGGCTAGGCAGCTTCCTTCGAAAACAGGCAGGACAAAGAAATACTCCGTAGAGCAGACAACGCCTGGAAGAGCATCTGGTCCATGAATGGGTATATGAAGGGTGACTTTCTAATATCACTGAACCGCAAACTCATCGACATTTTCATACTGCCGGTCCTAACATATGGACCTAGTCTTGGATAGAGAGCAATGGATGGGTTTGAAGGAGACCTTTGCCATGCAGTGAGGTATACATGTCAAGAAAAAAAATTACAGATTATTGTACAGGAGGACTCTTGCATAAAATTGTAGCGCGCTAAAGTATATCAGGATTATTTGTTGTTCAAACAAACATGAATTATGACTTTGTGCCAAATCCAAATCGTTACAATGTTGAAGGGATTATTTAACATGCACTTTGAATGACTGACATGCTAAACCGCTCTTTCAACCGCTGGTTACCAGGTAGCCCCCCTGTATTAATCGCTCTCCACCCACTTATAAAGAAAGTGTAATAAACTTTTTTCTTATTTTGCGTAATCTTTCTATTCCGATTCCATGTCGTTCGAGTAACTGCAAATCAAACTATTTACCTCCCCTACTATGACGTTTTGCTCAATAAAGTAGACCGTATAGTCCTAGTCAGAAGGTTTATTTTGGTCAATATACTTTTACCATTTATGTACGTGATCTAATAAAGTTAGATTTTTAACTATCCTACAGGAATTTCTGTGACTAAAAGTATTTAAGATCTTGACCGGGGATGTATGGTACCACCATGCAAAATTTCATTTAAATCGGTGTAATAGTTTCAGAGATCAGTCCTTTATTTTGGTTTTTTTAATATCCCACGGGAACCAGTTAACTTTCACTGATTTAAAGTATCCTATGCATTTTTCCGGAATTTAAAATACCTTCGTGTAAACTTTCATTTAAATTGGTTCAGCCGTTTAGGAGGTCAGTCGAAACAAACAAACAAACAGACAGAGACACAATTTTTTTTAAGTATGGGGATGTGTTCTACTACTCTCAAAACATATCCCTGACTTGTTTTTTTGCGTTTTTCAAAAAAGTACAAGAATTTTTACCTCTACGTTTTTATTATAGTATAGATTTGTAATCAGTTCGATAGCTATAGTCAACGAGATAAACTGTAATAAACTTTTTTCCAAGATGATACAAGGGTGGCGACGGCACAAACATTGGTTTTGACGTCATTACTCTGACTACTCCTACGTGTCTATAAAATAAAATAAAAACGAAAGTTAAGGAAGGACCAAAAGATTACATTTCCGCGGACTAATAACGATGTTTCATAATGATAGCAAATGCTACGTTGGAACTCACTGTATAATTAGCCACTTTAGAGCTCCATTAATTTGGTATATTATATGGAAGATATTTAAAAAAATATATAATCTGTTTTATAAAATATTAAAATTAATCAATAAACAAATGCATATTTCTCCAATACACGAATTTCCGATCGTGTACAAGGTGACTGAGAAAATGGAATTGGTGTTATCATTAAACTATATTACTTATAACCATCATCATCATCAGCCCATAATATGTCGCCACTGCTGGGGCACGGGCCTACCCTAAACTAGGGCGACCAATATAAGCTATATCACGTCAGAGTTAGTTCAGTTCAAATCATTAAAATCGTCAACGTAAACTATATTGATTTTAAAATCATCACTGACCAGAGACTTCGTACGCGTGGATAATAATTATTTTAATTTTGTACAAAAAAATACAGATTAAAATACTTATTTTTTTTTGTATCACATTAATCCATGTAAACACAGCGTTCCGTTCCGTTACATTTAAATGGTATGAATAAATAAAATAAATAAAAAACTACTTTAAAAATACATATGTACTGTACATTCATTTGACACTAAATATCGATGTTTATCTATGTAATATGCTCAGGGTGATTTGAAGAATTTAGACGAGACGATAAATAAATTGAAAGCTCAATAAAAGCTCAACTCGAACTAGAAGACTTCCGCCAATGCGCTGAAGTTGTTCAAATCAAACCCGATAAAGATGTAAAAGCGTCGATGGCCGAGTGGTTAAGGTCGTTGCTTGCTATGCGAGAGGTCGCCAGTTCAAACCCCGCCAGGTACCAATGTGTTTTTCAAATTTGAAATTCATATGTACCATTATTCGACGCTTTAACGGTGAAGGAAAACATCGTGAGGAAACCAGCACACCTGAGAGATTTTTCAACGGTGTGTGAAGCCATGTCAGAGGCCTACGGGCGGCTTAAACTCTGACACCAGGTTGTTCATCAACCACACGATAAGAAGAAGAAGAAGAAGATGTAAAAGCGAGCTTCAGACTAGCACTGCTGGTAAATGCGATAAATTAAGTGTAAATTCCAGATGCGAAAACTTATAAAGACTTCTAGTTAAACCTGGAACGTCTTGGACCGGTATTGGTTTATCGATAACAGTTACAACGTTACTATCATCGCCAAACCTTATCTCTACTATGTTATAGTTATTAGGTAGGTAGAGACATTTGTAAAGAAAGATACATTTTATGATAAGAACCAGTTATTTGAGTTTATGAGTATCATATTCAGAATATACATTTACATCTGTGAACCCCGAAAAATATAATCGTGTATGACTAACTAGAAAGTTTTAATTTACTACTTTAAATCTTCGGAAGACGTCTTCAAATCTAGGACTTCTTGCTCGCTTTGATTAAATAAAATTATGATACTCGGATACTCAGTTTATTCGGTCTCAGCCATGTAAGAATAATGTGGGCGAGTTATTTTATTTAGCAATAACTACCGTCCTCATACTACTAGTTATAATAGGCCATAATATACATATTAGACGTATGAGGCCATAATACGAATTTCCATCAAACTCAATTTTATATTCGGCCATAAGTGGTTCTAACTCTAAGTAGTAACTACTTTATAAGGCCGGCCTGCAATTCAGGGGAATTATGATCATCACGCCCACATTAATTATGTTTTAATTTACTTATTTAAACAAGTGTGGAGGTGGAGGACTCTTAAACATCATTACAACAAAATTTGAAAATAATAAACTGTGTAGTTTCAAGCAAAAACAAATCATATTAAAAAAATACACAACAATAGTGTGGAAAACCAGTAAAGGAGTGGGAGCGCACCGAACGCCCACGGCCTGATCAAGGTTCCGCACTCCAGCTTCTGAAATTATTGTTGCGCTCAGAATACCCTCAGTTTTCAGATGTTACATTGAACAATTTGACGATAGCTGGTAGTGTAAGAATAAAAAAATTCTGTGACGCTCAGTGTTACCAGTCCAATCGTCGATCGAGGTCATCGATCCGCGTCGATCGACGTCGAGCGACTCGTCCGGTAGCTTTAATTGATCGTCGCTGATCGATCGACAAACAGATCGATCAAATCCGGACGACATTGGTTGAGGTATCTGGTAGTTTGGTATTGATCGACGTCAAGTAACCCATTCTACCATCAATCGACTGTCGATCTATAAATCCGGTAGAAAGTATCGATCGATTTTGACAAAAGCATACTATCAATATTAGCAAACAGCATTCCATGAAATGTCCGAGTGTATCATCCTACCACGAACCAAAGTCAAGTGCTCTTGTGTTTGTAACTACAAGTACAGGTAACATGTAAATACATACTATACTACAACCTAATTTCACATGCCGGCGTATAGGTGTAACATTTCGAGCCTATGCACAAAGCGCCAGCAATTCGCTTCTACGAAATGTTACAGCCTACAGGTAAATCAGTAAATTTCGTGTGTGATATTCGGCCATTATTCATAAGTCATACCACATAAAATTAAACTGAGCAAAAGCTCGTCGCCTGTATTGTACCAATAGTATTAATGCCAAATTTTGCGAAATTGCTCAAGGTAATTTTATACTTTTGAGTAATAGAACAATCTTATAGAAAATTAACAATCGAATATTCTTTATGATAATAAAAAGGATTAATTAGTATAAAAATAAGCATGCACATAGACAATCGCCGGTGACAGTGACATTATCAAGTTTGACATTATCATACTTTGTTACGAATGTACTATTTGGTTATGAACAATATTTTGTCGGCTCGTGTACAAATTTAAACAATATTGATAGAAATTTACTAGACCGGTGTACGTTGTGGAGTAATCAACGAACACAATAGCATGTTTTGATAGCTTCCCGCCTATTATATCGTTAAATTCGAGGTCAGTTATGTTGACGGGTAGCTGTGAATATGCGAGAAAATCGAACTTTGTTAGTAATTTAGTTGAAGCTAAATTATCTTAGTGCAGTACGACTAAACTCACACGGATGCTACTTGGATATCCACGCCCACATACCAAAGTTATACCAAGACTAGTTTCGACGCAGTAGATTCTAGGTAATACACAAACGGAATATTCAACGAGCTTAAATCTTTCATTGCCAGTGCTATGACGGAAGCACTACATCCTCACAAAGCTCTCAGAAACACTGAGCATTTCTTGCTATGTAAACAATCCTGAAATGGAGACAGGGTCAAGTTTACACTGAAATATCGTATTTACCATTGAATCTGTTCGATATCAGATTTTGCATTCGTCGGCCGCAACTGATGATTGCGTACAAAATCATTTTCTAGTGTAAATTCCTGGAAATTTCGAGCGCCTTCAGTAACAATTTGAATTGTGGAATTTTACTTGAGTTCTATGTGACTATTCTCGGTCAGATGTGTCGCTGGGCGACTCGGGGATATATTGATTCATTTGTGTTTTGAATTTAGATTTTCCTAGAATATTCGATTTACTTGCACTGGTGGTTTAGGTATTTTCTGCCTTTCTGACAACTGCCGTTGCCAATTTTATTTTATAATAAATAGTCGTTCAGGTATATTTGAACACTATTTTCATTGTATTGATTTACTTTTATAATATCAGTATTATATTGTGGAGTTTGAGTTTCAGAATTTAAACTCAAATTGATATATTTATTGCTCTTCCATAATATACAAAAGGTGTTGCTTAAAAAGTAAGGTTCAACTATGGACCCTGTCGGGCACAGCAAATTCATTAGCAGAGAGGAAAGACATTAAAAAACAGAAATATAAAATATATCTATATATAAATCTCTCGATGGGTAGACTGTGTATGCGTGTGTTTGTGTAGTGTATGTATGTATTAACGGGGCGTTATAATGTTTTTAAGACCAAAGGTCATTAACTAACTATAATTTATTTTTCAGTTTAGTAAGTAGGCAAAGAAAAGCAAAATGGTGAAACATACTCAAGCTTTTTTCGATTTAAGTTCAAGTATGATGGTTTATACTGACAAAAGGGTAAGTGAATTAAAATTTGTAGTAAGTAATATCTATAGACACTATTATGTAAGAATTTAAATAATGAGGAACATATTTTTATAATATTGTTTGATTCTCCTAGTTATAAGTCTAGCTGTAGCTTTTGTTACTACAAAAGCTACAGCTAGACTCTAGAACAAGTTCTAGTAGTTACGTTAAAAAAGATCGGAAAATCTCCACCCAAAAAAAGGTTAAAAATATGCATAATACATGCGAATGTTATCACCTGGAAATCTTAATTGAACACCATTTACTTCTACTTACATATAAAACATTACAACAAATAAATACTCAAAATTGTAAACGGATGTTTAGTTTAACCTGTACAACTAATATTGAATAAAATGGTATTTTCTGACA
The DNA here is from genome assembly GCA_039566165.1 of Maruca vitrata. Lineage (NCBI taxonomy): Eukaryota > Metazoa > Arthropoda > Insecta > Lepidoptera > Crambidae > Maruca > Maruca vitrata. The sequence continues at coordinate 7,788,348 of CM076911.1, forward strand.
TCATCATTTCTGCCCCGTGCCATTAAGGCATGGAATGCCCTTCCAGCTCATGTTTTCCTTCCCTCCTATGATCCCGGGCTCTTCAGGCGGGGCGTGAAACGGCATTTAAGCAGGCCTTCAGGGTGAGTGCGACAGGCTCAATACGATCTATTGTGCCTGTCGACCTCATATTTGGATCTCACTACCGCTTACCATCAGGTGGAGTGAGGTCATCTTATTAGCCTTTTATAAAAAAAAACATCTTTGATATTTTAGTGTTATTTTCAAAAAATGATCATAAAATCTATACCAACCGATGTTGCTACATCCCATGGTTTGAAAAAAATGTTATAGCGAATTTTATTTCGTTCAAGGAAAAAATATAGGACTTTGCTTTAATCTGTTTCAAAATTGCATTTCAGAGATATACACAGCATCACTTTAGATGGGATAGTATAAAAAAGTTCATATACATAGGATATGCATTTTCTTCAACAATTTCATGTCTGGATATTTTCTCAAACGTGTTTGAAAATGGTATGTCATGTATATTGATTGGTTACTCAGTATCTTATAAAATGGGGAATATGCACACATTTTTTTTATTATAGAAATCAATCTTTAATATCGAAGAAATATTAATGTAATTCTATTTTTCAATTTACTTTCACGACAAGCGAGATATAGCTGTTTAAAGTTCCCGAGTGGACAGAGAGATCCGATATGGCAGATGACGTCACAATTACACTACGGCCATAGGCGATCCATAAAAAACTCCGTTTTGTAAGAAAGAGATAGAAAATTAACTTTAATTCCTTTTTAAATCCTTCGTTTGTGAACTATTTTCATTTTTATTTTACATTTAAGTATATGTTTAAGCCTTTTTTCATAAGTTGTTGAAAAATTCAAGATTGCAGATTTATTCATATTCCCTATTGTGTTTTATTTGGATTTCAATATGTTTTTATTGCTTAGGTATTTTAGTTAGAGCCCGAAGAAGCTCAACACTTGCTTGTAAAACACCATGTTTCCAGGTCATGAAGTTTGACAGAAGGAGGTCAAGAGCTCTGTTTCAGCCTAGGATAATTTTTAGATTTATGTTCCGCTAGACGCCCGTAATCACTGTAAAAATGTTTTTGTGTTACAATGTGTTCGTTTTTTAGTATTTAAATATTTTTGTTGGCACTAAAAAACGTTTTCTTTCTTTCTTTCTTTTTACAGTAAACTTTTTCGATTTTCTACTGTGTGAGTTGGCCTTTGGAATGGCATATATGTTCATGGATTTCTTCATCAAGCAATACACGAGTAGTTTAGATTTCAACAAAAAATTGAATCCTCTAATTAAAGGTATTACTATCGGCATATGGTTACAGAGTGCTCTTTTGGCTATGTTAGTAAGTATATTTGGAATATTTCGGGTTTTTGTTTTAATAAAATAAATTTTAGTTACGTGATAATATGGCTATCTATAAAACATTACCTATTTAAACATACACCAAGTATAAACTATAAAGCATTATGCTAAAGTAGATACGCGTATTATTCTTAGAACATAATATGAGATTTAATATAATTTTTTTGTATATTTTTCTTTACAGCATGCAAATTACTTATCGGATTCATTTCGATATTTGTTTGTGATACTTTCAAGTATAAAAACTGACCCAATATGGACGACGTGTAAGGCTAACGCCACGTGCGTCACACCCAAAGAAGTAATTGGTCTTTGTAAATCAGGGAATATAACCTCTTCTAACTTTACGGCGAATCACTTATACTATTTGTAAGTTTATCACAATTTGTACTTATAAATTAAATAAAGGACGACAGGCAGAAATGTATGGGACGGGTATCCACGATCAGTACCAAATAGACGTATATCGTTGGATAGTTCTTTTCATGACCATTTTCGACGATAATATAATTACCTTAACTCTATTATTTTATTTATTTTAAATTTCTTCTTTCACGATTTCTTCACCTCATTAATTTAAAATTATTACGCTGAAAGTATATTTATTCGTTGAGCATCCAGAGAATCCACATAAAAGAAAAAAGTGGGTTTATTTAGAATCTACGATTAACATCTTTTTTTGATACATCCATTTCATTTTAGTTTACTGTAACTTATTTTCTCCCACAAGAAATTGAGACTAGCCCCCATAATAACTAATGAAAGTCATGAAAAGAACTGACTAACGACATACGTCTGGTTGTTATTGGCCGGTGGGTACTTTCAGTCCGTCCTCTTTTAGTTTATAAACTGGATTCTTATGGGAATTTAAAGGAATCTTGTAATGGTTTCGCATACACTTTTTAATATTATCTATAATCTAGGAAATACAGCTGTACTCTCTAAGACAAATACGTGGTTATAGTGCTCATCCCTTGCGTTTTATTTGTTTCATTACCGTCTAAGACGAATTCCCATGACGGCACTTGATGGAGACTCCCAGGAGGATCCCATCTCGATTTGAAATTTAATAAAAGTATGAGAGATGAAGATAAACTGGTTCATAATTGTATGTTAACTTTCATTTACAGGAGAACATTTAGAAATTTAGATAATAATATTCTTACAATAAAGTTTTTTGCAACAGCATTGGTTTGGATATTTAACTTTTTCTGCACAACGGTTACAACAGAAACATTAATAAAAGTAAGCATCATAATTGTTACGTTATTTATTACTATTAAAATATTTTTCATACATTTATTCATACCTACATATGAAGGAACATTTTCTTTGATTACAGTTGTTCAGGCTGTCATTTCTATGCAGATTTTTTTCAACTATCTTAATATTGTGCTTATCAGTAGTGAATAATGAACAAAAAACTGTAAAAGCATTCGCACAAATTCTGAATGTAACGGCACCATCGAATTATGTAAGTATAGTGTAGTAATATTTAATGTTTTCTTATTCATCCAATCCGAAGTTGATAACAATAAAGAACTATTATCAGACTATTTAAGAAAGACCACAAAGAATCAGAAAAATCTTAACAAAATCATCCTTTTTTGTCGCACTACGGAAATGTATTTGAAGGTTTGTCTACAAGTGTCGCTAATGCACGATGACGATACATTATTCAATGCGCGCTCTATCCAGGGAAATGACCTCAACGGTCATAAATATTTCTGTGTTAATCGCTCGCTACCTATCTTCCGATGTTACTGCGAACCGCAGGTTTATTGTCTACCCTATGAATTATATAGGACCGTTGTTTTATCCACTCGGTTTTTCACTGATTCAAGTGGTTCTACTAAAATAGTTCGTATATCGAAACGAACTCTAGTTCTAGTTTTGTAACCTCGTTTAATTTGGATCCGTTTAATTAAAACTATTTCCATTCGAAAGTCGAACGCAGTGTGTCAATATTCGCTATGTGCGCGATGATAGCGCCCCTAGTGGCGACAACTATTCTGGACTTGAGATCTGTCATATCATAGCAACCAGATGTTTTGATATGTCATATCATAGCAACTAGATGTTTTGATAAAGATTTTCGACTAGTTTTTCAACACAAAATAAATAAAAATTGTATAAAGTGAGTGTGTATATTATACCAAGTGATTTTCTTACTTCACAAAAATATGAATATTATTATAAGTATTGAATTTGCATCGTTTACGTTACGTACGTAACGTTTTTACTTACAAATACAAGGGAATTTATGAAATTAAAGCAATTTGACACATGAAAGCTCAGAATTATATCACATTTCTGTCACGGTCGATTTGCCTTCCCCCACCACCCACTCCGCACATAGCGAATAGCACGGTTCTAACTTTGCGAAATAATTGGTATCCATGGAACCATGTCATGCACAGATCAAAATGTCCCGCGGATGGAATTTATCATTTTGCCGGGCTGTGTAAAAAAAGTCCGATATCTGCATGGTTCGAAATTCTCTGAAGCGCTATGAGGGTTCGTCGCTTAAGGGTATTAGCGCCGGGATACCTTCTCACTTGCAATGCATCCGGAACTGTAGTTAATTGGGTCAAGGCAATTTAGTTATCGGTAAACTGTTCGACACTATCGCCAAAAATTCTGTCTAGACTGACCTTTTGTATTTTCTTGCATGGAGATATTTTGGATTGTGTCACTGGGGATATTTTGCATAATTGAGAACTGCGTTGTAAAAACTGCGTGTTTTATATTTCTGTCCGTCAGTTTAGAGTTAGATTAAAATTAGAATACATTTTAGAGGGAGATTAAGTGTTTTTTAATGTGTTAGTTTAGTTAGTGCCTATACTTTTCAGAGAAATGTACGGGAAATATTGTTTGAAAAATAATTGTGCCGTTGTGGTATTGTAGAAAGAAAGAAAGAAAAAAAAGAGGTTACTGTAGTACCTAATTAATAAAAAATCAGTATTTTTTACATAATATTTAAAAAAAAAACTGATAAAAGAATCTTCAAAAATCTAAATCCGATTGTTATTTTGAGAATGTATATACAGTCAATGATTATTATCTCATACACCTACATATTTTGTAAGTCAACAGGTTTGAATAATACATTAGACCATAACATGATAATATTCCGCACAATATAAGTATATTAACAATCCGTGCCATTTAGTGGCGACCAGCGATTTGTTCAGTGCAATAAAAGCTAGACGCGTGCCTTTGTAAGCGGACTATATTGGAATGACTTTAGAAACAATTTCTGCTGGATGTTGTGATTAAAAAAAAAGCAGTCTCGTAGGAGTCAAACTTAGTCGCCGACGATTCCGCATAAGATAAGGTCCAATGACGGTAGAACCCAGCTTACTAAGTATAAAAATGACACAAAAAATAATTGTCAAATACTTTATTATCGAGAGTATTGTATAGTAAAGAAATTTCTTTTATGCTTCTGTATCCTTTTTGGCAATGATTATGTAAAATAAGCCCAACTTTGTCGTATGGCATTTAATTGAATTGGAAGTTTGATTTTTCACAACTTTAACATACTCATATTATGTTAATCAAATAGTTAATAGTTGTACTCGTAATGTTAATTCGAGGTTGGACTCTTCAAGTTACCTAAATTGCCATTTAGGTATTTCATAAGATGGTGAGCCGATGGTTTATTTATGTCTAAGTAAGGATCTCTGGAAGTACTGGTATACAAACTAAGGCGCAGGCTCGGTGGTCATTTGAATATTAATAGCCGGCGCAATAATGCACCGCGCTGCTTTGCCGCCCTTTTAAAACTTCATTAGCCCCAACGTCAACTTGCTTTTCTACGGCGCGTTTCTTTTGCCGATATAATTACTAACCTCATCCTTGGGCCATTTACGTCGGAGCGAAACTTAAATACATTTATTGTTCGGGCACTTATTAACCTTTCTGTCTAGTTCAGGAGACTCATAATTAAATAAATATTACTCAAAATGACATACATTGATTTGAACTCATACTACCGATTTAAGTTCTTAACGTTACCGCTAGGGGCGCTGTAAATTTTTTTATAGACATCATTACAGAGGCGATATCAAATCTTTCACTCTTAAACTCATGGTAGCGCTACTGATGCCGTGTTAAGTAACGAAAGCACTTGTGTAACAGATATCAGTATTAACAGTAGACACACAAATATACTTAAATACTTGTGTGACGAAAATTGTTTATCCCGTGTCTGGGTGTGTTTTAAATATATGTTGATTTTGATATCCGTAACTTACCACTACTACTTACCACGGGATTAGGGATTAGATTAATGTATGTGATGTTGGGTTAAATGTTAAAAGAATAACTGAAATTGTGAATGTCACACCCAAACACCAATGTTCGTCACTCAAATATTTGTCCCGGGTGGGAACCGAACCTACGTTTCTTGTCGCATGAGACAGGGGCCATCCAATGTGCCATCGAGCTAGTCACCCATATAGAGCTCTTCTTCTTTTAGTATCGATCGTAGATCATTAAAAACTTACTTGGCCTAGAAAGAAAGACGGACAGAATGTCCCCACAGATCAATAATAACCAGGCGTATGTCGTTAAATAACTATTTTCATGTCTATAGCTTGACAGTTTAAATTTTCTTAAATGATGTACTTCTATTGTCGGTCATAATCCACTAAAAACTAAATAAAAATAATATTAAAGCGGGGCTCCCACACAACAGACAAAAGTATTTTTTCAAAATATTGGTACGGAACCCTTCGTGTGCGAGTTCGACTCGTGCTCGGTCAGTTTTTTGAGACAGTATCTGGCCCTTGGACCAGGAATATGCATATAACTGCTGGTCCTCACGATCGCCATGGTAGAGCCGCCCACCTGTCTCTTTTGCCCATTTTTATACACATATTTCTTAAGCAAAGCAAATATAAAATTATTTTAATTAGTTCATTAGCTTGGTATTAACATAATCCTCTTTTATGAGATTATGACTTTGTTCAAACAAAAAATAGATATAAATCATTATCTAAGTTATCTTCAAATAATCCCTTTTACACTCAAACGAGACACATAATTAAGTTGATTGGAGAAGAGATACGTTTCTTTCTTTTAAACGTGTGAAGGTATCTAGATTTAATTATAATGTCTTTTATTGCCTTCCTGGTATGGACATGCTTTTGGGACAGGACATTACTTATTATACTGTTTGTACGGAAACTTTTAGGTCACGAGTCTGACTCGCACTAAACGAATTTTATACTCTTACGATTGGTTGACAAACGAAACGTTATACAGACGGCCTATATTAATATGTTCTTGTACATTTTTTCAGGCGAACGCCATGCATCATGTAACCCACGTTTATGGTATAGGCTTCGTGGGAATATACGACTTCGACACGATGTCACCTTATACCATGGTTGACAACGCAGTAGTAATATTCACAATAATATTCACAGTCAGCGCATTTGCTAGATCACTAGTGGTGAAAATCTGGTACATTGTTTTAACAACGTGTATAAAAGTGGAGATATCGATAACACCGCATTACCTCATTTTCGCTATACTGCCAATGAGTTCAGAATTCTTCTATATCAACAAGCTGTTCCTAATACACACCTATCTAAATGTATTGTTGTCAACAAACTCATATCTCGTAAGTATGCAGGAATTTTACTATATTACGATGTAACACTGAAAACAATATTCACATTGCTTTTAACACGTTCATGCCAAGCCAACGTGCAGCACCATTCTTGACAATTTTTAGTGATGTCTATGCACGTCATATCTGATAAGTTGTAAATTATCGACATTCTCCTAGTTCACTCGAAATTTTATTTGCGATTTGCGGCAAAGGTAAATCCGGAGGTTGGCAGTATTATATGTAATGTTTTTGGTCCACCACCACGCCTGTTCCATGGAGACAGATATAAAGAGGACTATCCTACTGTGCACTGTGATCCACAACTAGGTTTACTCGTATTAGTCTGTTGAGGCCTCAGCAGTACGGAGTGAGACAAATTGGTTTATTCCTTTTCGTCCCTCACCTCTGTACTCTCATGGGGACAGAACAGAATAAAGTAAGGACTTTATTCATTCATAGAGAGTTTCCCGCATAGTCCCTATGAGAGGGATAGCAGGGTGACTGAAAGGAAGAAACCGACAAATTTCCACGCCTCATTTTGAACGACATGCATTGCTTCATCTAGAACAATAATGACAACCCTTGCTTCTTGGCATCCATGCCATGTTATTTTGAGACCAGACCAGTCCATACAAAGGAAGTGTGTTTTTGTTTTAAAGTACACACTTGGACGTTGTAGTGTTCTTACGCAGTTCTCTGGACGTGGTTTAGTTTGTTCGAATAATTTGGTTAGGATGAGATTACAATGACTTCACTTCAATCACTACGCTTTTATCTATCTTATATTAATGTTATCTTACGATGATCAGGCCCTAACTATGATGCGTAGGTAGCTAATGTTTTTTTTCTTGCCTTTAGTTATCCAATTATTATAATGTTTATTATTGTGTTGGTAGTTGACCGTCATTTATCGAGCATCATCCCTCCCAACAGCTTTGTCATGCACTCCAGTGTAATATAGGCTAAATAAGTGCTGCCGTTCCTTGAACATTTCTTTTCCTCATGAATGGAACTATGGTTGGCTTCTCGCTCGCTCAGCTCGGCGCGTCAAGTCACATAAGAGCGCAGCGTCTGGGAATTTCAACACACATTTAAAATTCTTTGTTTCGGTAGATTTTCTTTCTTATTCTTTGCTTTCGAACAAATGATATCACAGTCAGTCGTATTTCTTGAACGAATCAGGTCGCTAAAATTCATAAATTACTAAGAAAGTTGCAGGCAATTAAAATTTGAAATGTTACCTTAAAATATTAAGATTGCTTATCAGTATCAGTAAGCGCTCCTTGTCATTAAAAATCATCAGCGTTTATTATTGGCTAATATAATATGTGTACCTTCCTGTAGTAGGTCTGACGTGGTAGTTACACGATTTAATGATTTTTGGGAAACATTAAGAAACCGTCATAAGTTCTCCTACCAAACGTAACAAGGACATAACATTATGGGCGGCTTTCAATGTAAATGCCAAATATTAATGTCCGGTTGAATTTCGAGATGTTGACACACTGTGGCGTTATTACCCTAGTTCTATGAATTTCGTACGGAGAAGCAACGTTTGCACGACAAGTTAATAAATATATGCGCAAATTGCAATTGCATAAACGAGTTCACACGTCGGAATTTCTAACATTTCTAGTTTTCATTTTAGTTCTCGAGCTATTTATAGTCGAGGTGGTACCTTTTGTCACTTTATGGAAAATTTTGATAAATATGAAACCCGGAAGATTATCATTTCATGTTTTTGGTTTTTAATTTAAAATACATTGTTCAGTCCGCCTCGTTGGTCTATTGGTGGCTAGTGCTGGTCCTCTGTTCGAGTTCAAGGTCGCGCAAAATTTGTGAGAGTTGTTCTGTTGAGAAATTATTCAGCCTGGCATCTGGAAGTTGGCGTATGCACACACATTCCTCGGAAAGCACGTTAAGCCGGTGGTCCTGCGCCTGATCTCTCATCGGTCATGTCGGATTGCCGTTTCACCGAACTATGAGGTTAAGGAAACATTATAATATGTCCTGAGCAGTTGGCTGATTCCCATTAAAAACAACCGCCATGGCCGAAATCGGACGCCTTATATTATTCTATCAGTTTATTTTGTCTCGATAACTATCCTAGTAAAATGAAAGTTAGTGGTAGGTATACCTTATTTCACGGTCACAGCGTTCTGAAGGTCTACTTAGTACTTTATTGACGGGAAAACCTAAAAACAAAGTTTTGTACTGAACCTCTTGCCAGTTTCAGACACTAACGGCCGAGAACATTAAAATTTGAATATTGCATCACTGTAGGGTTAAATAAATGGGGCAATAGAAATTGCCCACTTAATAAACGTTTTGCGCGAGCTTTCAGATTGTTTAAAATACACGTGTCAATACCAACACAGTCAGTGTCGCAACGTAAACATTTTTGATTACAGTAATGTAATCAGGTTTCAATCAGACGCGTATACGTCAGTACATTAATCAATTAAATTACCGGGCCGGCCGATTTACTTCAACGGATTCAACTAGCGTGCATCGATGAAATAAAACGGTTCATTTTCAAGTGCGAAATGCACCGTGTTTGCGGTTTGACTTTCACAGTTTTGGACAGCTTTATATTATTGTTTCGTTGAGAGATCGCTGTTAATTGTACGTGATCGACTTTCATTGTGTTTGTGTCAGCAATTTGTTTGATATTTTCAAGTGGTCTGTTCGAATTTCTTGAAATATGGGCAGGTGAATATTTTAAATGATGGTAGGTTGAGAGAATGTTTGAATAGGAATTTTGATTAGGTGGCTTGATATCTAAAATCTATTACATTTTAGAATTGCAACTATAATAATTATAATGTAAATAAAAGCGCACATAAAATAACCAAATCTGAAAGTACTAACTTTCCGCCCGAGACTCCGTCCGCATAGAGACGTTTAACGGGTAAAACATTACATTTTTATAGCGCAGTCGGTTAAAAAGAAGCTGTGTCCTTTCTCAGGCACTGGTCTATATCTGTACAGAATTTTATTAAAGTCGGTTCAGTACTCTCTGTGTGATTGCGTATCAGATAGAGTTACTTTCGCATTTATAATATTAGTAAGGATTTTTAAAAAGAGTTGACAAAAAGAAGAGATCTATTGAAATAGTGACTCCTAAAACTAGTGCCGTAACATAAATCTGAAACCCGTCCGGGCTTCATTTATGATTTGACTATAAAAATGTTATAGGTCCCACTGCTTCCGTTTCGACTATACTACTGGCTTGCAGTTAATCGCTGGTTTATTTGACCGCGATAATTAATATCCATCTTACCATTTGAAATATCTTTTCCTCTTCATATTAGAAGTTTCGCTAAACCACTATTATTATATAGTATTACTAATAATATAAAAAACAACCTATAGATACGTTACCTTCATAGTACCTTTTTTGATACTTTACGGACATAATTATTAAATAGCACGCAAATGAAAGAGATAGCTGTATCACAAGTTACCCTAAACGTAGCAAAAAGCTCAGCATATAACATAAATGCCTCTTGTTTATAATAAACATTGGTAGAGACGATCTGTACAGAGCTTTTCGAATGTTTTTTTATTTTATTTAAGTAGTAGCGGGACGCGAAGGTATTAAATCTACTAACAAAACTAACTAGCACAACTAACTTATTGGTTTTACTGTCGCTTTTATCTAGGACCGCCGTATTGTGCGGTCTATTTCTATTTTTATCTATTTATGGTACAGTCAAGTTAAAGGCTTTGCAACTTATCATTATTTATAATGGTAGTGTATTATTGGATACAAAGGTTGCGGCTTCAATTAATCACTATTCACAGGTTTTCATACACTTTGATAACATTTATTAAAGTAATAATTGATTAATATGATCGTATGTGTATGTGGAAAAGATATAACATTATTGTAACAAGTTCAAAATAGTAATAAGATTTTATTTTTCAGGCAATGGTAACATTAACACTGTCTAAGTTACTTCAAAGCGAGTTTCGCTCCGTTAAAAATTTGTACATCGTTGGATTAGTATGCTTTTTGGGATTCTGCCTATCCGTGCCTATTACTATAGTAAGTAAAGTTATATTGTTATATATTTTTGTGAAGAACATCGGCGTTTGTTTCGTGTCTGGGTGTGTAATTAAATATATTTAAGTATTAAGTATGTACATCCACTGTTGATCCTGATACCGTGAAAGTACAAGTGCTTAAGCTACTTACCACGGGGTTGTGTTGAGTAATATTTATATTATAATTCCAAACGTAGTTAACGTTACTTAACTTTCGAAAGTTAGTGACTAGTAAGGATTAAAGGTATTTGATTTATTTGGAGAATGTGAGCAGGATTTTAATTCTTTGTTTTTTTGTAGCACTTTTTTAGTTTCTTTCTCGTTACGTAAGTACCTTAGGTACACAACATTGTACACATAGTTATTATCTTATTTTCTACAGTATATATATGATCCGCACTCGCTTCGGATATATTATACTTAAAACCTTCCTTTTAAATCCCTATCTATTTAAAAAATCCGCATCATAATCCATTGTGTAGTTCAAAAGATTAAGCATGCATAGGGACAGACAGGCGCGGTTCAACTACTTAGTATAAAGCGACTTTGTTTTATACTAAGTAGTGATATATATTCCGATTTAAAACACACTTGTTGACAAGGATTAAAACAAAATTTTCACGCGTTCGAAATCGCGATCAGGACATCGCCTAAGACAAAATAACTGATCAACACACTACTATACGTTACAAAACGTACATAAATACCTACTTAGCCTGTAGCGCTACCATGAGTTTAAAAGTGACAGACACGATATCGCCAATGTAAATATGTCTATGAAAAACTTGTACAGCGCCCTCGTTAAGCTAAGAACTAAAATCGGTAGTATATAAAAAAACAATTCGATAGGTTTTTAACGTACGTGAGTTTTCGATAGCTAACTCATGGTACCGCTACTGAAAGTTCGACAGAATCGCGAAAAGGGAAGCGGTAGGACGCGTAACACACGTGTTCATTTCCTTTAAACAAGTCCACTGGCATAAAAGATTCAGCGGTTCCACGAAAAATTCATTGCGCGCTTGCTCACTGAGATCGTGATACGTTGTTCGTGGAGAGGTTACCTTGGCCACGGGAGACAGTCAACATGCTAACATATTCAAATCCTTTTAGTTTACAACGCGTTTGATCCGTAGCGGTACCATGAGTTGGCTATCGAAAACTTACGTACGTTAAAAACCTATCGAGTTGTTTTTTTCATACGGCCGATTTTAGTTCTTAGCGTAACCAGATGCGCTGTACAAGTTTTTCATAGACATATTTACGTAGGCGATATCGAGTCCGTAACTTTTAAACTCATGGTAGCGCTACTGATTATTTACGCAACCGATTGTTTTAAGCTCCAGCCGAAAGTTATTGTGCTCGTTAATAGCTTTATACTTTAAGATTCACAATGAGCGCGTAAGGTATCGGCGGCGATATTGTTTCAGCCTAATAATTAATTAGTTGAACACTTTAGTGGTACAGTTAACAATTAATAATTACCGATTGTAATATTTGATTTGAGCGTGTGTATGATGATGTAACTCTTAGTGTATGTTATGCTAAACTGGTAGGTATAGTCAATAACATTTAATCATCAAACACGTATTATTATACTATTAAAATTATCAGCCAAGTGCAAGTCAGTACAAAAAGTAGAAATTTACTATTATCTACTTTTTGTACTGACTTGTTGAGTAAAAATATTTTTGTTCTGAAATTTAATAATTAAATTATAAATCATGCTCGTTGCATTTTTGCCTTACCTGTGCTAGGGCAAAGATTCGTATTTGCTATAAGACTTTTCTTCGTATTCGCTTTAAAATATAACTAGTATTTGATATTATGAATTTCTAAAAGGTAACTACAGTACAAAGTAACCTATACAGACCGCACGACAAACGGACGTAAAAAAGTGATCTTATAAGGCTTCCGTTTTTTCCGTTTCAAGCGAAATCCTAAAACAATCTTAATTTTGTAAAACACCTTCCTACAATCCGTCTTAATGGGTCTAGCGACGTTTAATCGATACCTTGCACCATATCGAGGTCATGCGATCATGGACTCTTAATGTATACTTAATTTGTTGTTTTTTTCCAGCAATCGATATTTTGGCGAAGTAGACATATGGGATTATTTTACGGGCTTAAAACGACGGCGTTCTACTTGGGCGGGTTTAAAGTGGCCATTGTCATGTGGGTATACGGGATCCGAAGGTTTTCTACTGATATTCATTTTTGGCTCGGCTTCAAGCCAACAAAGTTTTGGACAATATGCTGGATGTTTCTGCCTATCGCGCTTTTCGTAAGTTTTCAGAGGTTCCTTTCCACCAAGTATGTGATGAGTGCTAATTTGGTATTCAATGTTGTGAATTTTTCGAATATATTTATTTTTTATGCACGCTTTATAGTTGACCAGGCAAAAAAGTATGTTAGCTATTAGTTCTCAGTTATCCGTAGCAATTGTATTTCAATCACAATAAAATTATACAGAATGACAGAATTAGAACTCTGTTATTTAACAACTTAAAAACCCGTTTGTATTTGTAGATTTCAAATAATTCATCAATTTGTTCAACCATATTTGTTTAATAAAAGTTGAAAATATAGATATTTTAACGTATGGTTTTAACATAACCCTGTAGCGCTACCATGAGTTTAAAAGTTACGGACTCGATATCGCCTAAGTAAATATGTCTATGAAAAACTTGTACTGCGCCACTGGTGGTTACGCTAAGAACTAAAATCGGCCTTATGAAAAAAACAACTCGATAGGTTTTTAACGTACGTAAGTTTTCGATAGCCAACTCATGGTACCGCTACTGATCGTAAACGTAAACGTGATTAAACTCTCAAGTTGAGCTAAATTTTTATTTTAAACTCCGCCTATGTTAATCGGAAACCCGACAAGATTCGATTAGTCAAATAATTGCTACTGTTTAATTCAGTTTCGATTGCTTGTAAGCAACTATGTACACATGATTGAATTATGTAGACGAACGCCAAAGCGAAGCTGAACAATTTCACGGTTAGAATGTTGAATCTATAAAGCTTTGTAGCATTGAATGTCCGACGAACTGGTAAAAGCTACAAATGCCTGCTTTCGGTCTGTTACTAAACATGTTGCTATAATAGCCTTCATTAGGTAACCTTTAATGCAATGCGAATATACAACTACACAAAGCCGATTTTACATTGAACTAACAATTTGATTCTCTCATGAACTGTTTTCAGGAACAAGTTTATGTTCGCGGTGAGTGTTAATAAATATCAAAATACCAGGAAAAGTTCCTGTTTTATTTAATAATATTTTGAAGTAAATTTTAGTCAGAATATACGATTTTTACCGTCATATATGACGGTGTTATTTTAATACCACATCATGCATATGACCCGTCAGTTTAGTACATCAGTTAAATAATTTAAATGTTATCTGGCAAAGGAAATGCCATGTAATGATATTGAAAAAAAAAAACACTATTATTCGTCTTTTTAAAATGGAAAAAAAAACAATTGCTCCACTGTAGACTGGGGATTTGAACACCGTCCTTCCAGGACCACCAACCAGTAGCTTATTGAAGTCGTTGAATTTTTCCCGCATATTACCAGTTCAAAATATTAAAACAGGTAGTGCAAGCTTCAGCACTTAAAATCACTGTATATTTTCATCCCCAAACGCATAATAAAATTCGTAACGTAGAATATGTTATAATCGCTTTTCCAAGAATTTTTAAAGCTTACGTTTAAAAGCCTACCAGAAATTCAGTTTTATAATACCAATAATTTTAAAATACCTGCCAAAGCGGATAAATACCAAATTGTGACTGGCTCGATGGAACAGTGGTTAGTGATCCAGAATCTCTATCTACGGTTCCAAGAGTCGTGGGTTCGATTCCAACCCGGGACAAATATTTGTGTGACGAACATCGGTGTTTGTTCCGTGTCTGGGAGTGTTATTAAATAATTGAAGTATATTTTGTGTATCCACTGTTGATTCTGATATCCGTAACACAAGTGCTTACCTCGGCGTCAGATCAATGTATGTGATGTTGTGTATTATTTATTTAAATTGTGTTTCATGAAATATTATAGATATTAACCTAATTTTATCTTTGTGTATTTTAATTTATAAACACCGTTAACACCGTTTAAGATTTTTAGACCAACTATTTTATATTATCGCCGACTGATACTACCAATATTTTGTGGGATTATGAAAATAAAAATGAAATTATATTATATTTATAGGAAATCGTCGGTTTTATTTTATTAAAGTCGCGTATATTTATTAATCGTGAGGTCCTGTTCAGAGTTCGAATGGTCGTGTTTCTAAATCATTACGTCTGAAATAGTTACGCGCAAGTTTGATCCTTTACATTACTTTTGTATCAAATGTGCAGTGTTCGCGCAAATAAAAGACAACACACAACACAAGGAATACAAGATTTAAGTTAACTTATACATTTTGTAATGGTGCACTATTAGAAAATTTGAGTAATTAATAAGATGAGTTATAAATAGTCCCATTTAGTTTTAGCCCTCATGTTGCAGTACCCGTATAGGGTAACTAAGTATGTAAGATCCTACTTTAAACATAAGACCTGTAACTACACTAACTTCGCAATAAAAACGTTGACTTTGACAATAAAAATAAAATAGTTTAAAATATACCACCGTGTGCTTTGGCTTTCCGGCATCCGTTTGATCAAAAGTGCAGCGTTATGCAGTCGCATACGCGGGCATCCTCGCATGCTCCAGTGTCTGCAATCACAGCCTACTGAGGTCGGGAATAAAGGAATCTGGAGATGGCCGCGTAGCACAGACGCTACGGATATGCGAAGCTACGGGAATGTTTGCAATGAACCAGTGACATCAATAAAAATGCTACGAAAAGTTAGCATCCGCTCCCCTGCAGGTCCGGTGATAATGACAAGGCTACTTCAAATATTAGTCTTTATGGGTCTACACGCGTTATTAGGAGTAGCAAATACATAGCTACTTACTGCCCGACGTTTTGACTGGGTTACACCAATCGTGGTTGCGAGCGAACTCAATAACGACCGAATAACGCGTGTAGATAAAGACTAATTTAGTGTAATGGAACGCGAAAGTCTAAAATCATACAAGGCTACTCCAAGCCATCATCGTTAGTCAGTTAGGTAAAAAAAGCTACGAAATATTAACAGACTACGAAAATGCGTAGAATAAACCAAATAAAGCTCTGAAACACTCATATCGATGTTTCATATTAATATTTCAAAACGTAAAAAGAACATTTTCAACACATCAATGATAAATAATACGAATCTGTATCAAACTGCTCCTTTTACATAGTCCATTATTTTTATTAGCAAACGGATTAATTACTATCGTTAACGTAAATAAAATAATATAAAACATTTTACTTAACTCCGCTCTCAAGTTACAGCTTTAATAATTCTATCGGAAATAATATTATTAGCGCAATTGTTACTTTTGTTTTGTGTTGAGCATTTAAGGTAAAATAAAATAAAATTTGACCAATTGCTTCAGGAAATTTGCAAGTCTTTGTAAAACCGTACATTTAGGTGCGTTTCTCGATAGGGTTGGATTTAACGTAATGTATAGTTTTGCAACATGTACCAGTAGGGCTACCATGAGTTTAAAACTCACGCACTCGATATCGCCTACGTAAATATGTCTATGAAAAACTTGTACAGCGCCGCTGGTGGTTACGCGAAGAACTAAAATCGGCCGTATGAAAAAAACAACTCGATAGGTTTTTAACGTACGTAAGTTTTCGATAGCCAACTCATGTTAGGCCCTCTAGTGCGAACTTATATGTTGACTCCCGATGAATCTGTAGGCTAATAAATAGACTTTAATCTCAAGAAATCGTTGTTACAGTAATATTGTACAGACACGTCGTAGTTTGCTTGAGATAGTCCAAGGGCACCTGGCCGTATATTTGAAAATCTTTATTTGGCACCATTTTATTGCACCATTTATGGCAGCAGGCCTATACCACGATGAGCTCTAAGCAGTACATTTCGTCACAACCAATATTAATGAAGACTAGCGGTCGCCCACGACTTCGTCCGCGTGGAAGCCTAATGCAGAAGTCACTGATAATGTTGGAATAGGTTTCAATTATTTGCCAATGAAGAATTTATTATTATTATTAGATTAGCTAACTGATCATAATTTAGTGCACATTTGCGAGCATACACAACTGCACTTCCTGTTCCCTCGAAGATCGGAGAAACGGCAATCCGATATTACCTATGAGAGATCAGACGCAGGACCTACCGTTTAGAGTGCTTTCTGAGGCATAAACGGTCAACCGCGAGCTTCCTGAATCTGAGCTTTGTAAATGTAAATACTTACACAAATTTGGCCCATCCGAGGACCTTTTGGTACATACGCGACGCTTCCCGCCAATAGTTAAACGGGATATATGTGGATTTAGATAAAAGCTTCTCGTTGACTTATCTTATTTGAGGAAGTGCTATTCAGCTGGGTGCTCTAGATAGGATACCTCGTTTTAGGATTTGAAGGTGACCTGGACTCTAACTAATTGAGAGGTAGTCAAAGATGCATGATATACTCATATGTCCGATATACTCAAGACGTATACACTTACAAAATTGCGTAATTTATACTGTTTGATGTCTCTAAAGATTATTACTCAGGAAATTTATTGTCAGACAAATATCGAAATACTTGTATTTAAATGGATTAAATAAATGAACTTCCGGATTCTGGTCCGGATTTAATGAAGTTCAATCGATTATACAGGGACGGATGAAACAATGTTAAAGTTACACCAACTGCAGTTTGATATTTGAAAAATGTCCGGGATATTTACCATGTTTTTTTTTGTTTCGATCAGATGCCTTTTTTTTCTAACTGGCATACGATGATGGCTTAGAGGAGCCTCGGTATCATCATCGGACTTGCGGGGGAACGGATGGCTCTAAGCCCTAATGCGGGGGAGCGGAAGCTTCTGGTATTTCATGATCAAGCGCCATGATCACGGGTCCATTGGTTTTCTAATGAGTGTAACTGAATGACGGTTTAAATTATACAGGGTGTAACAGGGGGGGGGGGGGGGTGGATCATCGTATAATAGTATTTTTACAAGAAAGCAATTTAAATACGTGAAATTAGTTTTATTACAAGTTTGTAAATTTGTAATTAAAGTAATCGATATATATATTTTGATAAAACTATTCGAATTATTGTTTGAAAATTTGAAATATCCACATTTAAAAGTAAATATTTAGTTTAGGAATTTGCAGTCTTAAATGATATATCTAAAAGATTATTCAATGACTACATATTCAGATGACTGACTTTTATTTGTGATTTATGGTACAGTCGCCGTCAGATATATCGTAGCAGACAAGGTGTTCAAATACATCTGAACAATTAAAAATGTCAATAACTTCGATACACTACAAGTAACCATAAATATCTAAACATTCAGTACTACATTAAGATCTGAGCAGATGCTTGTCATTAACTTCTAAACATACAACTAGCCAATAATATCTGAACACTCATCACGTCAAGTGTCAATCTGAGCACTTGAGAAAACATTGCAATTATATTGACATTTTAAATTGTTCAGATGTATTTGAACACTTTGCCTGTTACGATATATCTGACGGCGACTGTACCAGAAATTAGGCTCATAAATAATATTCCTTATTATTTTCAGTCTTGTTTCCTGAACGGGCTGTACAAGATATTCTATATGAAAGATTTTGCAATGGCTGTAACGGCTTCCCTGTGGATAGGATTCATATTGTTGGCAGTGGCTTTATGCCACGTGAGAACGTTAGCTTCACATTTGTTGCATAATGTAAGATAATTCTACAAATTTTATACATACGAGTTAAGTTTGTAGTGTGGATGTATGAATGTTTGTTACTCTTTCACGCATAAACTACTGAATTGATTTTGATGAAACTTCACTACATTATAGCTTACATCTCAGAACAACATTTAAGCTATGGGAACGACCCAACAATGACAAATATCAAAATATTATGTCAATACAGTGACAATAATGTTTCACGGAAAAGTTAGTAAACAGCATTTATGGGAAATTGGAATTGTTGTTTTTACTATCTGATCTTACTCTTTTCCAATATTTCTCACAGTTTAAACCTTCCCTGGACTGTCTAGAATATTTCAAGACTAAAAGTACCCTAATCGGTTCAGCCGCTCTTGATTTTTTGCGAGACTAACGAACAGAGACTAAGAACGAACTATTTTTATATATAGAGATTATTCAAGAGATATCGATCACTAAGAGTAAATATGAATTTGCAAAGTGGTAACAAATTTTAAGTTTTGGATACTTTAGCTTATATTCCTAACTAGGGGTCCCGGCGAATTTTATACCGCCAATACTGATTCTTTTTCTATATTTTCTCATTGAAACCTTCCCTGGACTACGACGAACATTTTAAAACCATAATCACCTAAATCGGTCCGGGCGTTCTCGAGTTTTAGTCAGACTAACGAACAGCAATTCATTTTTATTTATAAGTTAATTAGTACAGTCGTTACCACTTGATAAGTTTTGTAAAAAAACATTAAAATCAATAAATACTGATTTGTACATTTACTTATTATTTATTATAGACGCAAAGTGCTCGCATAAAACATAGAATTTAGTTTACGCCAAGCGTTCGTTAAGAATGTCGTGGAAGCAAAAATATACTAACACCAATAATACTTGTTTCTGTATCTTAATTTCTTTTTTCACAACTTTAACACAATATTGTCTGTATAAAATTAGAATTTGGCCAATCTTTGCTCAAGCGATCCTGATTATGGGCCAGCGGACGAGGACGAGCGCAAAAAGCGTGCGGTGTACAACGAAACAGTGCAACTGCGATGCTGTGTCCACAATTGCAATGTTCTTGATGTAAGTAATAGTTTAAATTTTTTATTAAGGTGAGTATAAAACTATTTAGTCAGTTATTAAGATTATTACATAAGTAGTGACCCGCACTCGCTTCGGGTAAAGTTTACTTAAAAACCTTCCTCTTAAATGCCTCTAAGTATTAAAAAAACCGCATTAAAATCCGTTTTGTAGTTTCAAAGATTTAAGCATACATAGGGACAGACAGACGCGGGGAGCGACTTGCTTTATACTATGTATTAATATTATATCTATGGATACGTATTTTTTATTTTTTTCTACAAATTAATGATTAAGGAAAGTGCTTAGAAATTTTAGGCAACGTCACCAAATGGTACAATTGTTGACTAAGAGTGACGCTATACGCTCCAGAAATTGGATCAGTTATAACCTGATATATATACCTGAGCTATGCTGATGATATGGTGCTGCTGGCTCCCTCGATAAGTGCCATTCGTAAACTCCTTAAAGTTTGTGAGGAGTACGCCGGTGCTCATGGGCTCAGATACAACGCGAAAAAAAGTGAGATCATGATGTTCAAATCTAAAGATTTTCAGATCACCTCAGTACCTCCTGTTTACTTGGATGGTGTTGCACTTAAACAAGTCTCGCGCTTTAAGTATCTGGGTCACTGGGTGACGGAGGACCTCTCTGATAATGAGGATATAGAAAGGGAGCGGAGGGCGTTGGCGGTCAGATGTAATATGTTGGCTCGCAGGTTTGCACGTTGTACTGAACCCGTTAAGGTGATACTTTTCAAGGCTTTTTGCCAGACCTTCTATACGTGTAACCTGTGGATCAGGTATACCCTAAAGACTATCAACGCCCTACGCGTACAGTACAACAATGCATTCAGGGTGTTGTTGGGGCTACCACGCTACTGTAGTGCATCAGGCATGTTTGCGGAGGCTCACACTGATGGGTTTCATGCCATCCTACGCAAGAGAGCCGCTTCGATGCTAAAACGTGTGCGTGGGAGCTCCAACAGCATTCTGCGCGTTGTCGCTGGACAAATAGACAATCCATTCATCAAGCACTGGGTTCGGCTGCACATATTATAGGTCTGTGTTGTATGTTTTTTTTTTTTTTTGTAATCTTGTATCTTTTTAAATTTTTGTACGCTGACTGTAATGTAAAATGTTTGCTCTATGGACTAAGAATGTCTGAAATAAACGTTTATTATTATTATTATTATTATTATAACTTATAACTAATCCCATTTCTTCTTATAATTTAAAAGTAACATAATAAATTGTTGTTTTTTAAAACCACAAGATTGTAACTGTCCCATGCTGTTTGAACACTCTGAACGCTCTGTGAGCGTGCACGGGTCACCAGTCCGTTCAACACGCGGTGCAACAAAAACTCTGATGTCACAGAAAACACCATAATTATTTTTAGTAACTTCGAATCAAATGCAATTTATAATATGCAAGTCTCTTAGCAAGTCTAACCTTGGCCTCCATGCCCCATTAGCAAGATGCAACGAGAGACCCTAGCGCTGACATTTTCCATGACTCCATCCACCAATTTAAACCCAAACTCCATTACTCTTTTGATCCCGAATAGAGTATTTAGTAAAGTAAGTTAAGTTATTAAGATGTAAAAGAAATAAGGTAATAATAGGTTAGGTATAAAAATCAACATAAACACATAAAAACATACAATACCTACATGAAAAATTTTAAAAGTGACATTTTAAAATGGCTCCTACTCAGAAGGGAGCGCCGCTCTGTATCTATTATTTATCAATTGTTTAACTGTCAAATTTTACATATTAACACGTTGATAAGGTATCAGAAGGATGATCCCTAGCACACTATATACAGATACTATGAAAATGCCTTGCTAGTAAGTACTCAGATTGAGCTGCTTGTGCGAGCGCTATTTATTTTCATAAATCTATGCTATGCGCTATTTATTTCTATTTAAATCTTTGTAAAATGAAAATATCAAGCCATAATCTTCAGGACGCAATTCCAATTCCTACATTTTTATAAGGTAATATAGTATATATTAAAATTTTTGTAATTTTCTTCGGAAATCTTTAACGGAAATATACTTTCGAAAGCAATTTAATGCACATTTTTATATTACAAAATGCAGACGCTCAATCCTCCGAACTCGCTAAGTCCACTGAAGCAATTTTTCTGTTTGAAAGAACTCACCTGCTTATTAAAATGCGAATGAGTCGCTAAGTACCTACGTAAGTAATTTGTGTAATACTGCTGTAAGCTACAAATTCATTAAATTATATAGCTCAATAGTTTCATTCATTAATTCGTCTGACGTCACTGCATGTGACAAAATGGGTGCAATAATGCATTCATGCAGAGAGAAATGAAAG
This sequence comes from Maruca vitrata, assembly GCA_039566165.1. Lineage (NCBI taxonomy): Eukaryota > Metazoa > Arthropoda > Insecta > Lepidoptera > Crambidae > Maruca > Maruca vitrata. The sequence continues at coordinate 7,810,656 of CM076911.1, forward strand.
CATCCATCGATCGCACAAATAGTAAAAACCATTTATTTTTGCAAGTGCCACAAAAACTACGCGAAATTCTAGTTTTATTTGTGCTCCCGATTCCATATCAACTCGTGTCAGTGCATATCCGAAATGTGAAGTGGGAATTCATAAAACCATCCCTAACGAAAGGTGCTTCTCTTACATTTTCAGGAGAATATTTTTTTTTTAGTTTGCCAGCTTTAATCTCATGTCGTGCCATCTGTAATTTGTCGAATGTTTGGCCACCTAAGCGGGAATTCAGTTAGGAACAACTTGCTGGCCTATCTTTGTGGACATTTTAAATATTTAATAGCAGTTATGACACAATCAAAAACAGCTGCAATGAACGATTAATAAATAATGTTCAATTTAATTTTGAAGCAATCACAAAAGCATTGTCATTATCTATTAAAGCATAAATATTTAATTTTTCTTTGAATATAAATACAGGTTAACCGGCATATTTTCTGCGAAGGCATACATTGTTACCGGTTATTTCATTGACCAAAATCAGTTAAAATTTTATGAACACGGTGGTATTTTTATTTAAAGAAACAATTTAATGAAATGTTTCAGGAATTCGGAATTATAAATATACAAATAATATATGTACTTTGAACGAGTGCTAATAGGAATATCATTGTTAACTTATTACCTTTAAATTTTCTGTGAAAATTATGCATCATTTTCATTTGTCCTCTTTTAGTAAATTACTGAAATTTTTAAACAATGGTATTCTTTGTATTAATATCCGGTCTTTTACTAGCACAGCATTTAATTTTATAATTTATAGGGACACCTGGTATCTTTGACGGAACAGTGTTTTGGGTGCAAGCTCTTGTGCGTGATTTCAGACTCTGTTCACGATAGGTGTTTTTAACGTACGTAAGTTTTCGATAGCAAACTCATGGTAGCTACTGGACGTACACGGTGCGGGCGGCATAAAAACTTGATAATTTGCTTCTAGTTTGCAGTCTTAAGTTAATAATATCCTTAACTAATTATATGTATCGTATAATAATGGCTGGTAAAATACGGTTCTAAGAGTCGTGGGTTCGATTCCCACCCGGGACAAATATTTGTGTGACGAACGTCGGTGTTTTTTCCGTGTCTGGGTGTGTTATTAAATATATTTAAGATATTTGTGTATCCGCTTATGATTCTGATATCTGGAACACAAGTGCTTATATATATTAGTAACAGAGCCCACGACCAAAATTTTTGTCTCATAGCAATACGGCCAAAACCGCATCAAATCGATAGATAAGATTATTCTGAACTCGAAAATACCAATATCAGACATTTTCCGCGTAGCGTTTGATCTGACCGAATTTTCAAAATTGTCAAAGAATTTTACCGAACTGCATCATAGCAATATGTCTGATTTGCAGACTGTAGTTAAATGATGATTCTGAGATACCGGAAACATATTTTTCAGACGTTAGTGGTGTAGCGCAAACCCGTAAAATCACTTAAAAAGATTAAAAATGAGACAAAAAAATGTCTCATAGCAATACGTCTGAAAATCTTTTTTATTAGTAAATTTTGGTTATTTGATGCGAACAAAACAATTTTCAGACGGAAATGTGGGACGCATAAAATTTTGAGACCGTTTTGAAAATGTTAACAAATTTTACCGATCGGTATCATAGCAATATGTCTGAAAATTGCTAGACATGATAGAATAAGTTGTCCACATGTGCAAAAAATTTATATCAGACAAATGAAGTGTAGCATCTTTTCTATCAGACAACTTTTCGATACTCAGATATCATTTAAGAATCGTATTGAGGTATCTTGAATGAAACCAATGAATAATAGTAAGAAAGGGGCAGGGGCGTAACAAGCGATGAGGCTGTTGAAATTAAATACTGATTGATTTGATAGTTTTGGTTTTATTTAAAGCACACTTGTTATTTTCGTTTTAGCATATACTCCATATGCTACACTTAAAGTGTCTGAAAACAGGTTTTTGGTAATCAAGGCAGCAAAACGAAAAGTTAAAAAAAAAATTATCCGTATTGCTATGATACAGGTCGGCTAAATTTGTTGACATTTTCAAAAATGCGCTCAGGCTATGTGCTACGCACAAAATGTCTGAAATCAAACTTTTTCGTAATACAATTATAATATCTATGTACATTATCACTATCAGACGTATTGCTATAATACCGACTGCCTTTTTTTTTTGACACAGCAGAAATGGCCTCCCACGCAGTTGCTACACTTTTGACCGTTACTATATACCTAGTCGGGTTCAGAATCATACAATCTAAAGATTTTATAGGGTTTTTGCCGTATTGCTATGAGACATGGTTTTGGTCGTGGGCTCTGTTACTATATTAACTAGTGGTCCCGGCGAATTTCATACCGCCAATACTGATTGTTTTTCTATATTTTCTCATTGAAACTTTCCCTGGACTACGACGAACATTTTAAAACCATAATTACCTAAATCGGTCTGGGCGTTTTCGAGTTTTAGTCAGACTAACGAACAGCAATTAATTTTTATTTATAAGAAGAAGAAGAAGATAAGAAGATAATATCGTAACCTTGTTCTAGAACCATTTTGTCGATAGGTGTCAACCATATACTCAGTTAAGTAATGCTCGAGATTATCGCAAACTTACAGTCAGGCGGAGGGTTAATATTTTTTGATAATAATAAAATTATGATTCTTTAGCTTTTTCAAAATTAATTTAAACACAGAATTCAGGAATACCATTTCATTTTATAATTGGTAGTCTGCTGTAGGCAGCGTTTGGCGTCATGCAAATTCCAATACGAAACTCGCGGACTGCTTGCAACTATCCGAGCGATGTCGGTTACATTGGTTTTTCTGCGGAATTCGCTCGGTCCCCCGTAGAACTCGGAGCATAGCTCGCTCAATTTGTGCTTTGAGCTTTCTTATTAAGCTCACTGAAGGCGACCAGGTCTTACTTCTGTTTATTATCACAGGAAAATCTAATTTAGATGTCCGTTTTCAAGCAATGTGCAATTTTGGATGAAATGTTTTGTGATTGAGATTCCCGAACGCTGCGTACTGCCGAATGCAGAATGCTGGTGGTTTCGTTTAGAAGACATTGCATGGACCTGGTTTATTTAATTGGTTACCCCGTTCTACCTTGATTACCTTCTTGATTTGGAGTACTTATCATTAACACCACGGGCCACGGGTAGGCCCGTATGGTACTGGCAACCTGTCGCATGGCAACCAACGGCCTTAACCAGTCGGCTATCGACGCTTATTTGTTCATTTTCAAACATACTCTCACAGTTATGTAAGAATTCTCTTTCTATTTTTCAGGACACCTTTGACTGCAATCACTTGCCGTTGAGGCATAAGAGTAAAACTCAAATATCGTCGACCGATTCCGAGGACTCGTCGGAAAACGGGCTACAGTTGAACCCTTCAAAGACATACCGGTCAATCATCATCAATGAAACTCTCGATTAGCCCTACTACGGTGACCATCCACGAGTTTCATTAGAAGTCGAGTCAGTTTCAGTAGTAGGGTACGTCAAGTAGGTCATGTCATTTTTAATCGGTATCATGCATTCTTTCTGCTAATCTCATACATTAAAATGTATACTTTCTGTCAGATTACGTAGCAGGCAATCCTAAATCTATCTCTAATAAACAGAAACCCTCTACTTAGTATTGTTATAAAGTTTTATAAGGATTTTTTTGTACAGCACTGTGAATAAACATCGTGACATAATAAGCTTTGCATTTTTATTAGCGTAGCTTTCCAAGTATTCATAGAATCATACTTCAGGAAAGCTGTTCTGGTTCAAACCATTCTAATTGACGATTAGAGTTGTTTGTACGCCGCAACACAGTTTGAGCTTGAAACCTTTATTTATTGTAGAGGTATGCAGATTTAGACTTTATTTTTAGCGCTTAAAGATATAAATTTGTTTGGACCAGTTTCAGTCACTGACTATGCTTGAATGGGCGTAACCATTTTGAATAAAACTTTTTAAGGATACTATCTATTATGTCAATAATATCACAAAAAAGCAACAGTAAGACTTCGTGACTGACTTCAAATTATTTTTATTAGTCATCGCGAATAATTAAAAGCTATGAAATTCTATACCCAATTTAGAAAATAATTACATTGAAAATCATAAATGCCAGAATGTTCATTTTATTGCATTTAGCGTGGAATCCCAAATGTTCGATAGGTACCTATGTACTAAAGTTTTATTTATAGGCTACTTTCCGAATTGGAATTGAAAAGGAATGTCTACTTAATTGACCTACTACCTACTGATTTATTATATTCTCTACGAATAAAACCGTAAATTCATCGCATACTTCTGCTTAACTTCGGCGTTCAACAACAGTATAGTAACTTTTATAAGACAAATATTATGCTATTCACAGAATGTTATCGGGTACTCTGCGATGTAATAAAAATTGAATTTTTGACATCGATGAATTTTCAGCTGTCGACTAACAGGTAAAGAATTAAATATTTTTTTTATCTTTAAAAAAACTACGACTAGTGTGTCAGCATAAATGCCGGTACAAGTCCTCGCTTTGCAACGAGTCTACTGAAAATGTTATTTGTTCGTACTATTTTATTAAAAAAAAATTTATTATTTTACACAAATCTATTTCTAAAAAGTATGTCAGCAGTTTATCCTTTTTTTTAAATACACCTAAAAAGAGAAAGATTAGTTAAAAAGCATTAATAGTTTTTTTCACAAAAAGCACCCCTCAATAAAACAACCCAAGGTGTTAAAGATCAATCATGACATTTTTGCAATGAAGTCAATTTTAAAAGTTCCATTTTTGAAACCCAATTTTTAAATGAATACAACCATTGCTGTCAATAATGTCCGACAAGTTTGAGGCCTATGGACCCCGTTTTTGCCCTAAGAATCATCATGGAGAAATACAGGACGAAGAACACGCCTCTCCACTTCCTATTTCTGGACATGGAGAAGGCCTTCGACTGTGTTCCGCGTGAGATGATTTGGTGGGCCATGAGGTCCAAGGGAGTGCCAGAAACGTATGTTGATATCATTAGAGACATGTACTGTGATTCCGATTCTGTAGTTAGGACCGCTGTTGGCGACACTTTGCCCTTCCGTATAACCGTCGGAGTACATCAAGGCTCCGTCCTGAGTCCGTTTCTCTTCAGCCTGATATTAGACGTATTGTCAGACAGCATCAGAGACCAACATGAGCAGCCACCATGGCTACTTATGTATGCTGATGATATCGCGCTGGTGGACTCGGACAGGGGACGGCTGGTGAGACGTGTTAACACATGGAAGGAATCGCTTGAGAACGGGGGTCTGAAACTCAACGTGGCGAAGACAGAGTACTTGGCCTGCAACACTACAGATCCCATGTCCGTCCGCATAGGCGAAGACACGGTCGAGCGCACGGACCGGTTCAAGTATCTGGGATCTGTACTCCACGCGAACGGCGACATCGACTCCGACGTCAAGGCACGCATTGCTGCTGCGTGGGATAAATGGCGGGAGGTGAGCGGCGTCATTTGCGACCCTAAAATGCCGGTTAAGCTGAAGGGACAGGTCTATAAATCCATCATTAGGCCTGTTCTCTTATATGGCAGTGAAGCATGGCCAGTACTTGAGCGGCACAAGCAAGAACTGCGGGTCACGGAGATGAAGATGCTGCGCTGGATGTCGGGAGTTACGCGAGCAGATCGCGTAAAGAACTCCCGTATTCGCGGCAGCCTTCATGTCCGAGACATCGCTGATAAATTGCAAGAGTGCCGCCTACGTTGGTACGGACATGTTTTACGGAAACCGGCAAACTACGTAGGGAACAAGTGTCTCGCAATGTCGCTACCGCCGGGTCCCGGCAGAAGGGGAAGGCCCAAGAAGGCCTGGCTTGACGTCGTAGTGGATGACATGCGTGCCAACAAACTCTCCGCGAAGGATGCTGAAGATCGTGCGAGGTGGAGAGTTAGGAGCAGGAAAGCGGACCCCGGGCTCCGCAAGGATGCAACCGGGAGAACGCTGAGATGATGATGATGAAGTTTGAGGCCATTATTGTGAAAGCCTTTATTGAATCTCCCCCGCGATCGGCCACCAGGAACACCAGTTATCTGTTCGTTATTCAAGTGAACTATCTGACTGATCCAGGTTCGCACATCGGCTGCCAATCCCAATGAAAACGCGGTTTCAAAATGTGTCTATGAAATATCATTTCAGTGCATTAGCCGAGCGTGAAAGCATATGAATTGTTAATATTTGATGTTATAGATTAGTTAAACCTTTGAGACACGTAGATGAATAAATATTACTAACAAGATTTTTGTGATAATTGTTTAACGGATATAAAAATACAGTATGTTACTTAAACATACATAAATGTATAAATAACTCCCAGATAAGAAACTAACAGCGATGTTCTTCACACAAGTTTTTATCTCGAGTGGGTATCAAACCCTGAACTATACTAAAGCGCCATCGCGCCAAGTATTAACAAGATGCATCTTTAAAAAATGTATAGTGAAATAAGCAACATTTATTACTTATAACTGAACGAAATGTATTTGTTGGTTTTAATTGGGTTACCGAGCGTTTGCCCATTTTTAATCGGCTGATAGATCGGATTGTTAATTAGAATGAACTGATCGGCCGTTCCAATTTGCGTGATCGCGATACTCACACATCATAGCGGTTCAATTCCGTCCACACGTGTCAATCGTTTTCCGCTATCGAGTGAGAATTTCTTTTGTACCATAAAGTTCGTTTAATGATGCATTTTACTGGCACGCTTACAAACATACAACACTGATATGATAATAATATACTACAATGCTCAAAGCAAAAATCGTCGTCTAAAACTTTTCTGTATTATTGTGCACTTAGTTAATAATAAAATCTTAGAGGCGTGGCGTGAAGGGACGCCCGTTCGGTACTTAGCAACTCGAGGTGCAAGTAAATAAACACGTGTGAGCAAGTTCATCTACTTGTAAATTCTACCTCTACTTTTATAGAAAACACGAGACTTTGTATACGTTCACAATGTATGGACCTCGGCAAACTTCGCCATGCGAACGAACTCAACAGTTCCGTAGTACTTGTGGAAAGTGAGAGCACAAACGCGTCATCAGAGTGCATAATGCGAGTTTCACCTGCCAAATCGAATTACTTCACCATCGCGTCGATCGAATAAACGCCTCGTAGCGCGCCGTAGTACCGTAGCGTTCCGAGCTCGAAGAAGGAACGCGTGCGAGTTGCGATCGAATATCGGTCGGCGTACGGTCGACGTTTACTCACCCGTAAACCGTGAGCGGAATCGATAAACCGACCAAATTGAGGTCCATATTGAACAAAACAACGGGCGTATTTCCGATCGAAGCAAACTGACATTGACTGACTGAATTTGACGGACAACGTCAAAATGTCGCCATGGACGTCAAAACGAACCAATAGCCGTTTAGCCGGAGGGCGCCTACGCCACGTCACCTGGTTCGATCTGAAACACGTTCATTTCACTGTCGATCGCATTTCATCGATAGCACACCAATTGAAGTTTATGTGATCAAAGGTATTTGATCGTGCAAACTCGACTAAAAGCACGAATGTAAACGAAACGCGTCATCCGACAGATCGAGCCCATAGCACGAGGTCAGTAGAGTTAGAGTGAGTATTACAAAACAGCAATCGTGCGAGCAAATCGTGTCATCTGGACAAATCCTCGCATTAACTACGCGGTGGCGAGCTCGGATGTCCGTTCGACACAACGGGCTATCGATCACGATCGTATTAACCTGTCGCCAATCGAGATGCAAATAAATTAACGCCTGTGGGCTAATTCCCTGGCACGGCCACGGCGCTGGGTAAAGGGGAAACTGCTTCAGTTACCTAAGCTTCTGTGCAATATGATTCTTAAATATAAAATTCTTCCAAATATTTCAAACCGCAAAGATATGTAGGTACACATGCTCTAGTATCTGGCACTAAAGGATTTAAGTCATCGTTAAATATTGCATTTGAATTTTATAACATGTCCTGTTTATTAAAAAAATTAAAAATATTCTAAGTTTTGATACATTCCCTATACTCTATTCCAATTATGAAGTCCTTTTTGACAGATGTCAATAGTTCAGTACTAGGGAAGTACCCTTAGAAATCGATATTCAGCGGCAACGATTCTCGATTTTTGAAATTTAAATTGAATGATTTTCGAAATTTAAATCGAACTAACTTTCAAAAACTAAGGTTAGTAAAAATTATCGAAAGAACCATTTTAGACATGTAAAACTTCCAAACTTATTTTTTGTCGAAAAAAGAAATACACGATTGGATGTTTAGTATAATAATAATGAAAATGATAGTTAAGTTATTTAAAATTTACACTGAGTCTATAGGATCATAACAATTATAGGCTCGTGTCAAAGACTCGTTAATTAATGTCACCGAATGTTTGACACCGTTTGCACCGAGTACCTATAGTTGCAACACTAAATTAATTATACGAATTATATCGCGTAATGGAGTACCTCAACTACTAGTTACTATGAGCATCAGATTAAAATAAAAACAAATAATTCATTTAAGTTTTTATATTTGATTTTATAGTTATTAATCATCACTGCTTGATTTATTAATTTATTTTGTTATTTAATCAATTTACATATTACCTGCAAAGGACTGTACTTATTATTACGCTTTATTGTAATATGCATTAAAGTTATAAGCAGTCCCATTACCGCTAGATTAATTTTCATTCGCGAATGATCGGTTTAACTGACCGAATACTTGAGGCACGTCACTACGTTTAAAAGTAAAACATAAACCATAGTACGTAACTGCATACGCGCAAAAAAATATTATTTTATTTTGAAGTTCAGATATAGAAACAATAGTTAGATCAAAGACAATAAGTTAATTTTGCTTGTAAATTAATTGTAGGGTGTTTTTGCAAAATTGTATATTTTTTAAATAACGATTTCCTACTAAACACAAAAAGTGATATTAAATTGGATTTATTTGAAACGTGCAGAGTTACGTTCTTCGAAATGTCAAAAAGGACTTCATAAATGGAATAGAGTATAGATGCACGCATGCATGCACGCATGCACACAGAGGTTTGCTTTAACTCACTTGCAATTTAGTTTTAATTTGCTTTTCATGCTCTTAATTTATGGATGGCAATAATTAAGTATTAAATTGCGCACTTACTCCACACGACTTTAATTAAAATGGAGTTGACAATATTTGTCTGTAATTCCTCATTCCCGAAAACGGGCGCACGGCGTGAGATCTTAGTGCGCATGGATAGCGACTTCTCGGAATGACATAATAATGAATGGACACAGGTACACAGCGCTCTCAGAAGTACTTATATATATATAATACCTAGTTCGAGCCTGTACTAAAACACAAACAGGGCCATATTAAGAAGATATATATTATACAGTCTAAAAATAAAACAATCTAAAAGTGGAACATAAAATCACTTTTTCTTTCAGCAAGTTCGTTCACAGCAGTGTAAGCTCCTAATTTAAGCTACTGTATAGTGAAAAAACTTTTGTTCCACTGGGAAATTGCCAGTTCGAGAAAGAAGAGATCGTGAAAGTTCTCAAATTTCTGCTCAATATATCATAAGTTCGTTTTCTAAATAAGCCATCGATGATCAGCAGTTGGTGAATATGTGCAAAGGTGGATTGGATTCTCAGTAAGGCTTTATTATCCGTGCCGACACTCACAGTCCTATTTGAATAGCTTTATTCGAAATGAACCGTAGGCGTTGCAATCCATATCCTATTTTAGTGTTTCGAAAATATCGCCCCCCGTACCAGAAACTAAATTGGACTTTGGCGTTGAGTCCGATAATTATTGTTGCGAACGACATCCGGTTTTGTTTTTAGTTTCACGGATCAAAACAATTTGGAATTCCTTAGTAGATAGTAAAGTTTGGAGTTTTGAAAACTTCACGATTACAGCAATCGTAGTCTTTGGTTATTTTATAAGATTTAATGCTATTTTAAGTCTATTAGTGTTATTATTACAGACTTTACGCATATTTGCCTATGTAGTTACAACTTATAAAATAAACAGTTTTATTTAGTTTTTACTAAGGCCAATTGAACAGAATTAATTGAATAATAAGGCAAACGGATGGATGATTAAACCCTGCAATGATATGTGTGATTTCTCTGTAATAGTAATTTTATACCAAAAAGGTATTCCAGAGGATCACTTACATGTAATATGAATTTTGAATAATATGTATCATTTGTTAAAAAAATTAATGCACATTCCAAGTCAAGTCGGCTTCGATGATTTAATATCGTGTTTTGCGAATTACGAAATTTAAAAAATATCACTTAAACAAACCTACATTGTTCTGATTCTGGGATAAGTTGCCTAAGCACTTATGTTACGATATCAGAAACAACAGAGTTAAATACACCGATACACACTCAGACGACGAATGAATCTTGGGACCGTAGCCTGGGTCACTGATCCACCGAAACAGTCAAAACGAAATGTCACTATGCAATTTAAAAATAAAGAAGAACACAAAGAACATAATTAATCCGCCTCTGTGACTTTGATAGCGGCTCGATATTCAGTGCACGATTTTACATTGTTACTAGCTATTGGAGTCAGTGGTTTTGGTTATAGACGTAGTCGTGGAGTTGTGGGTGTCAGCAGCAGGGTTTCCAACTTTAGGGGTATAAATCGGGACGATCCTCGCCCCCCCCCCCCTCCTTCGCGACCGCATCATGAAGAATCGAAATAATTTAAAGCATCATCAACCCATATACGTTGCCCCACTGCTGGTGCAAGTGCAAGTACGGGTTGTTGGACTACACAAGTACACAACCTTAGAATATCTTCGTCGGTATGCAGGTTTCCTCACGATGTTTTCCGCCGTTAAAGCGTCGAATAATCGTACATATGAATTTCAAATTTGAAAAGCACAGTGGCACGTTGCGGGGTTTGAACTGGCGACCTCTCGCATGGCAAGTAACGACCTGAACCATTCGGCCATTGACGCTTTTTAGTTTAATTGTGTTTAAAGAATTGATGTCTAAAAATTTTAATTTAAACTTTTGTTAGAACACATTCGACTAATCTAGACCATCTGATCATAGACTTTAGCGTTCCGTTACACTAAATATTAGTCTGGACCATGATTGCTGTAACCCAGTCGAAACGTCGGGCAGTAAGTAGCTATGTATGCTACTTCTAATATCGCGTGTAGACCCATAAAGGCAGTCCATTTGGTTGCTGTTTCACCGCCCCCTAACTTGCCTTCTCAAAGAACTATCGCATATTGTCAAAAAATGGGACAAAATCGATAGACCGTCGGGTCGCGGGACAACGTCTTAGAAATCTGGACGGTCCCGGAAAAATCGGGACGGGCGGCAACTCTGGTAGGCAGAGCTGACGAGCTGTGAACGAGGTGCATGGTTCATCAGGGAAATTGGAACTGGACTTCATAAAGGCTTCAGGTTGTACAACATACAAGTTGATTGCTTTGATGACCTTACATTCTATTTCAGATCCCTGAGTACTATCGTTTCGTTATTGTGTAACACGTGTTATCTTTTGAACTGGAGATGACTAATCAGTAGGTAGTTTAATATTTCAAATACTTGTTAACTTGAAGTATTATAGTTATACTGACTCTCCAAAGCATTCTTTTGATTTGTGTACTCATTCATAAAAGCAATTATCAGAATTTAGTGTTTATTCTTAAGATGTAAATTCCTGAGAAAGGAAATGAGTGACCAGCTTTTTCTTTACAAACTTAGGCCGGGTAAACTCAATGTATTTTTAATAATAGATCATCATCAATAATTGCATTAATGAATGATTATATGACTGTTCAGCGGTATCTCTCAAATTATGTTCCCTCACTCTTATAGTCTTCCTACGCTAAGACGGCAATCTGGCATGACCAATGAGGGATCAGGCGCGGGACCAACGGCTTAACGTACTTTTCGAGACACGCTTGTGGATCCGCCAACTCCGTAATTTATTGACAAAAGAACTGATACCAATTATGCCCCGGACTCGAATTGGGGACCTAGAGGTCCATCGGTTACAGCGCTTCGTTCGGTTCGGTTACATATAGGTAGGTACATACTTGCTATCAATAGTTCAACGAGGCAGTTAAAAACAAACCGGCTTCCTACTATGTAAATAAAAGAGTTAATAACTTCTATCACTCAAAATAGAAATATTATAAGACATAAAAATATACTTACTGAACGTTTTCGAATTATTCCACCGGTAGGAATAGAACGCAAACTTATTAAACTTAAAAGTTCTTACTTGACATTTTCTTTGCGTTGAATCAATGTGACCGGGAAAATTCTCAATGGGCTATAATTAATTTGTTGTGAAGGGACAACTCGTAATGTTGTAAATTGCAATGGGGGCTGTAGCATTTGTATTGGCCGCTAGGGGCGCTTGATTCGAGTGAGGTCCTCTAAATGTCAAATGCCACTGTTTGCGGGTCGCTTTTGAGGGCTTTTTCCTATGAAGTTTATTGAATAATTATTATAATGTAAGAGTCAACATCACTATTTATCAATGAATTTGAGTGTTTTAAAAGCGAAGCTGCGGAAAATACTGACGTTCGCGTACCTAATAGCGATATGGTACGTAGAACACTGTTGGATGGCCAATAGGTTTACGTCTCAATGTATAAAATATGATTTGAACGTACCATTTCCGTTTTGGCTTCCTTATCAAGATTTTACAGTCGTATTTTTGAACCTCACTTTTTAAAAACTAAAATGAGATATGTATTAATTTATAGCACATATTCTGTATTCATACATACATACATACATAAAATCACGCCTTATTCCCAGAGGGGTAGGCAGAGATCACTTCCAGCGATCCACTTTTCACCTCTGTGGGAAACGTGACGTGACGGGTTGTGGCCCACGTCGCCGCCATTCTGCCTTGTGCATTGTTTTAACAAGGTCATTGCCTTCCCACGAGTAGCAAGGATATAGGACGGGGGAAGGAAAAGGGAAGGAAGGATACTATCGCCTCGGATGATTTGGACTGAGTCGATAGTAGCTCGAGGAGCCGGGGTCGCTTACCCGTATACCGTTGACCAACCACCGGACAGATAGTTGTGACTGGTATCCCCTGACTTCTGTATTCTCTCGCATTAAAAAGAGTTTAGTTACAGAAACAAACCCTTGATCATGAGACACATTTGTATATGAGAATAAATCCTAAATGAAATAATGAAATGAAATAATTTTATTTGCAAGAAATATGGTTACATACAAGTTGTTACAAATTTATAGTATACAGATCAGCATATTTCACCAATATAGGCATGCAAAATATTAATAATAAATGAGAATGAAATCCTCATAAATTCTGTTGTTACAAAACATAAACTAACTTGGAAACTAACATACTAACAAAAACAATTTTAAGATATCCATTCTATTATTATTACATTTAAAGTATTCTTCTAATGAATAAAAGTTTTTTTCACTGAGCTAACTCAAACAAGGTATTATTATTTCCTATATACAAAAACTACCACGAAATAAAATGGACAGCGTTAATTGTTGAACGTCATTATATAAACACATATACGAGTTCAAATATTCATTCAAATTTAATGTATTCCTCTCATGTCAAATTGGCTTTGTTTTTTAAATGATCAATGTTAACAAGCACGTATTCATATTAATTATTATGTTAATAAAATATGTGTTAGATTTTATTTACCAATGTTAATAAACACGTGTTCCTATAAATTATTATGTAAATAAAATATGGGTTAGAATGTTTTATTTACATAAAACGTGTCACATACAGAATGTTATGTATAATATAAAAGTGAACCGAAAGAGATCTCGAATATAGGAATATTTCACAATGCCTATTGCATTTCATCGAAATAGAACCAAAGGAATATGCACGATATTACATGCATATTGCTGTTTATCGGATAAAAATATCTTTAAACAGGTTATAAACGTTGAAGAAATTTAGATATTAAAATTTTAAAGCGGCAGACTTGGTGTCTAATATTAGAAAGATATTCAAGTGATTATTAAGTGTTGTATCCCGCCTACACTTTTCGCACTAAAGAAATATGGAATGCTTTTGACTTTCCAGTTTACATTAATTTTAAATATACGATTAGCAGGTGAATGAAAACCTGTAGCGTAAGCATTTTTAGGTTATTTATCCGTAATCGAAAATTTTGGAATAATGAAATTTGGTTTTACATCAAAAGGTAAAGGAAAAATCTGAAATTGAAAATTTTTAATTACAAATAGGTAATTCAAAAAATATCACTATTGTATGGAAATTTTGTATTAATAATGAAAACATCACATACCTATGGAGCGTGTAAGCCGGTAAGATTGAAGTGCCGATCTTACCTGCCTTATTGAATGGTTTTGACCAGCTGCAGCGCAGCGTTTCAAGAAGGCAAAGATATTAGCGGATGAAAATCTTGTTACCGAGTAATTGGCGCAGAAACTTTCTTATAGCCCTCACTCACCGTGAAAGTCATTACCGATTGTATAAATCCTCTAGATGTTGTTTATCTAAAGTAGAACTATTTTTGTTGATAAAAGTATCTCGTAATAGGTTAGAACTTTAACAGCTTTATAGTTGCTGAAAGAAAGCTTGATACTTCGCACACACCTATATAAACCGCAACAATAAACGCTTTGTTGATGTTTTGCTAAGAAATATTTGCAATTCACTTTATCTATGGACAGAGTTCTAGCATTCCGTGTGACGTAATGCGTGCCCACAAACGCTAGATACTCGTCTGTCATAAACGCGATTTCGCCGAATAAAGCCGAGGTGTGGATTCTCGACAAAAAGTTTAGATCGGGTGAGCTCCGAATATTCCTGGAAGTAGCCTTCGGTAAACATTTTAAACTTCTCTCCCTATAGAACCAGTAGTGAAAAACTTGTTAGGCCAGGTATATTCCTTACTAGAATTTGTAGTAAAAGCACTTATAAGGTCTTGATTATGATATAACATTTTCGGTAATAATAACGTAATTCAATTCACCAATCTGTAAATACAAGAGAACATTATATTAAAACGTAATGGAAATATGTAAAATAAATTATCTTTAACATATAAATAATACGAAAGATTCAAACAAGCGGGGTGTGTATTTGCATAAAATTATTTGGCGGGTGGTGGCGCTGCGGGCGCCCCCCGCCTCGGTTGAAAACGCGGTATAATACTTACAATCAAACACAATGAGCGGGCTAAATTACCTGCACGTTTGAATGAGTATGCCAGACCAACCCGGGTACTCTTAGGAAAAATGAGTTGAGGTGCACAAAACAACACTTTTATTGTTGTTGAGTGCTGGCTTGTGTTTGTTCCTCGCTGACATAATGCTAAAAATTAAACAAAAGGCGACAAAAATTAGCTGCGTGCGTATTTGAGTGCGACAATGGAATCTGACGTGTTTTGTTTGTTTGAGAACTAACAATCTTTTTACATTTGCACATCCCGTAATTAAATGGTTACCGTGAGTGCCATGTGGGTCAATAAATAGGCCAAAGCAGGTCGCCGGCACAGCGACATTGCGGCAGATGCGACTGATAAACGAACCAATGTTAAAATTCGTATTTGATAAAAATATGGTATCGTCATGATAGTTGCAATACTTGGCTAGCGAGCTTAGGATTGATCCAATAATTTGACTCGTACTGTGACTTTCATACATGAATATATTTTTTTACCCAGCGGCATCGACGACAGCGGCAACAATGGGTTTTTTAATTTTTTATAGTGAATAAAGAATGAGTCCGCATTATTTGTATAAGTTTGGAAGTTTCGTCCAAATGAGCACGTCGCATGAAAGCCCGCGTTCAAATATGAATTCGTTTCTCATAAACATTAACACTTCGCCGTTGCTTACACTTTCAAGGAGGCGGTAGTGTTGAATAATAACAGATCAATATAGACAATAGTATCGTTGTAATCGGCTGAACCTGCTGCAATTACGCTCATCTGTAATCTGTTTATTTTTTTTTATTTTGTCCGAAGGAATAATTAATAAATATGAATTTTAATTTCAAAGCATTAATAATATAATATTAATTTACATTATTGTTGACGAAAAATTTAAAAATCGAAATATGTAATTTATCTAAAATCCAATGCATGAATAAAAATGCTGGAAAATTTCTCGCAGCTTTAAAATTCTACCTTGGCCGCCGAGCGAGCGAGTTAAAGGGAAGTCGGAGCGTTTCACCACGTTTCGCTCCGCGTTACGTATATTTGCGGGCAGCGCGGGAAATTGTTGGTGTAATCATGGTTTATCTTTTATGTCTAGTTGATTTTAGCATTTTTTTTCTGATACCATGACAGGGGGTTCTCTTTTGGGTAGTAAGGGGTTGGTATTTGGGTATGGTGTCAAAAAATTTGGAAAAAAAAAGTGACGTGCAGTAGCGATTAGTGGTTGCGTCCCAGGGTCAAGATGGAGCGTTTCCCATTTGTCGCTCAATAAGGCTCCTGAGGATCTGAGTGTCGTCACCGCCAGCGGAAGGAGGCGGCCGGGAGCCGGTCGATAGGCAGCGAGGCGCGTGCGCGGGCCGCAGCCGCGGCGGGGCCCGCGGTATCCGCCAGTTGGCCGGCTGGCTGTAACGCGGCCGCCGGCACCTAGCGTCCGCGCGACGCTTGCGGACGCACCATGGATACGCGCCGTCCTCGTGGCGTGCACAACTTCGCGCTCGTGTTTGCTCTCGCGATCGCTTGGATGCCACATGCCGACCATGCCGCGTGAGTACTTTTTATAATTTTTAAACACTTTTTACACAACTTTGAAACAAAGTTTTGCGGTGTTGAACGACCAGTCTTTAAGTCTCGCGCGCGTCTCACACATCCGTGAAGCCATAGCGTGCGTGTAAATCTCTTAAAGCCGCGAGTTCACATTGTCAAATAGGTTTGGTTTATTCACTAGATAATTATAGAATTTATTTCATACAAGTTTAACGCAGCCAGAAAGAGTTTAGCAAAGTTTAAAAAGTTTTATATTCGATGTTTACTGTTAAATATTAAGTGAAATAATATTTTTTGCCGTTGAATTGATAAGAATTAGTAAAGATAAGTTTAATTAGGTATTATTTGAACAACTACCGAGCCGTATTTTATTTAAATGATTAAGTTTTTGTTAATTTAATATTTTTTTGAATAATTTAAGAATTAGGTTAAAATAAAGGTTTCAAGTGTTTTAGATAATGTTAAAATAAAGGATTTTAGTGTTTGCGCATATGTTTTTGCTCCCGGTACGTATATTTAGACGAAAACGCCAAAATGAACGCCCAGAGTCAAATCAAAGATTCGGGACCCTGATTTTTCTCTGCCAGAAAATGTCTACCTAATAGAGAAACAGAGAAGGCAGATATCTGAATATGAAGAAAGAAAGAGCAAGCACGATGACCTTTTGCGTAGGAGAAAATGTTTTACTACAGGGAGATAATATGGTTAACGAGGGCACGAATTTAATAATAATATAATAGTAAGTAGTCACATTATTATATGAAATGGTTATGATTTAATTAGAAGCCAATACACGCAATTTATTGAAGTAATTTTATTTGGAGAATTTCGATGTCATTAGTTTAGGTCAGCATCCACCCATTGGCTTGGAATTTCACATAAATATTTCGCGATTTCATTCATATTTATCCCAGTATTTTGAATTTTGACATCTTCCATACAAAACATATCAATATTTTAGCATAAAAGTATAATAGAATTATAGATTTATTTGAAAGCATTTCCGAAAAACGAGTTTACATTTATCTTAACCTGCAATAAGGACCGTCTTTAATGAAGAACATCGATTTATTTTCGGATTTGGTATGATTTTCGTCCAAATAGCCCAAATTAATGTTAGCTACCTTTGAATAGAAGCCAAAGCTGAGCTTTCGTTTTGACCATCGTAGCAATCGATGATTGCTGAGACGGCTGCGTAACCTAAAATGAACGCGTCGAGTTGTGAACTTATACATGGCATTCAGAAACCGAACTGTCATCCTGCCGACTTTGTAATATTTTAACCTTTTAAATACGCATCAATAATCAAATTTAATGCTAATGCGGTTGTTCTATTGTATGCTTAGTGTTTGTTGTACATACTTTTCACTAAAAAAAAATATAGATTCAGTATTTACACACCACATTACAAATACCTACCGATAATAAGGTCAATTTTAATAATGAATTCCGGTCTTTTGAGCACTTTTGACGTTTTTCGGCTTTTATTTTTTGTGTTTACGAAGCATTTAATAGTATTTTAACATTTTATTGTTTAATATATTTCATACTACTTGTTTTTGGGATGGTTTCACGGTATCAGTTATACGCATAAAACGTTCAGATATTAAGATTTACTTTTTTTACATTTTCTTGGAGTCGTCATGTGATTTTACGAAAATCTTTGAAGATTTGTATTCCAAATAGTCAAACGACGTTGCTGGTTTGAATCATATTTTACTGTTATATATTTTATAATTATATTATATTAAAATGAAACACATTTCGGCATATATAAAGGAACATTATATTAAATATAGATAGATATATAAATTTAAACTGGATTTGAGTTAACTTATTTTATATAGTGTTTATTATTATTTTGAGTTGGAATGTCATACATTTCAGCACACTTGACTTGATTCGCTATTTAGCTTAAAAAACCCTACCAGCTATTTCAATTAGGGTACTAATTTTTTATAATACCTTAAATTTTGATATCACGATAGTTTTTTAGGTTTTATAAAAACATTATTTGTTAATAAAAATCATTACATTTTTAGTTAGTTTAAAATTAAAATATTTGAAAAAGGATTTGGTTAGACCACTTCTTAAACCCCTTACTAGCCAAAATGTATTATTCCTACTTTGCCTCCAATTGCGTACGTTTTCTAGGAACTGAATCCTAGATTTCATACATTTCCGGTAATTGAATACGAATATACAATATTTTTAATCAACTCATCAAAAATATTGTATTCGTATTGATTGAACATAATATTACTGAGATCTAATAATGTTTATGTATGCAAGAGATTTAAAGTATTCGCTTGGTACTTGCTAACAAATACAAGGAAAAAAAAACAATCAAAAGCAAGCAACTCAAACATTCTAAAAGGAATTTGATGAAGTTTTAGGGGACGGTGGATCATCACGCCACATGCATTGCCTAAGCTTCAATAAGATAGTATTATTATCCAGTAACATACTACATTTTAATGATTAGTGCTGGAGCCCATTTAAAAATCGGAAGATATTTAATTATTAGTCTATTATATATTTCCTTGTAGTAAAACATCGATTTACTTCAATAACATGTGAGATAGAAATAATTGTTTACTTTTAATTGATGTATACTAAAGAGCAACATTCAGACGAATTGAGTACCTCCTCCTTTTTGAAGTCGGTTAAAAAGTCAATTTAATATTAGTCAGTGTCATGAACGATTGAATTGAAAAAAAATGTATTCGAGTTTGAATTAGGAACCGAAATGATCTGCAAATCGGCGTTCAAATATCCGAATCATTTCAGTATTCTGGTCTCAAACTGCTGGAACCTCGGATAGTTTAAGGTTAAGTCTGTGTTTGTTAGTTACTCGTTAGAGCTATCCGACGAGGCCGGACGGAATCCCATTGTTGCGAGTGCTGTGTTCACCACTGGAAATATCGATATGCACCGTCTGCAAGGTTACCGGGTGTTAACACTCTGTGTACAAGGTCACGCTATTGTTACTGTTTCTATACGTTCGGGATACACTATCCTGTCTGAAGGTTCCCTGCATCACGTTTCAAGTCCAATGCACCGGTAGTTCGTTAGCACATGTACATTGTTTTCAACAGAACAATTTCATAGCTAGCTACACTTTTAATTATACGGTTGTATCTACTGAAAAGTCGGCTGTATTTTTTTGGAGGTCTAATTTTTCTAATTCAAGGTTCTATAGTTAATCATGAGTACCATGAAGGTGTTTAACATTTTGAATAATATTGAGATGATTGCACACTCTTACATAAAGCTTTTCTCATCAAGACCTTATGTT
Organism: Maruca vitrata; assembly: GCA_039566165.1. Taxonomy (NCBI): domain Eukaryota; kingdom Metazoa; phylum Arthropoda; class Insecta; order Lepidoptera; family Crambidae; genus Maruca; species Maruca vitrata. The sequence goes on from CM076911.1 coordinate 7,830,728, forward strand.
CCTTTTTTTATTTAATTTGTTCACTTGTACACATTAGTTATGTAGCGTAGGCGGAGTAACGTGATATTACTCGTAAGGCTATAAATGTTTAATACGCTTTTTTAACTCGATGTGCTTTTGAATTCAACGTTTTTTTTCTTAAATAAAACTACGTTTTTTTCATCGAAGCCTATGAAGTGCTGCGATTTACTGCCTTTAAATATTAAACTTTTTGAACGAACCATTTATTTTAATTGACGACGATCCTCATCGATATTTTACTTACGAGTAGTAGTACTTCATGGTTATTTTAAGGAATACGGAAACTCTCGTTCTGAGTATCTCAAATGCTTGAGGCTCTGTTTTAAAAGTGTTTGGATAATCCAATAGGTTATATGATATATCTGAATTGTACATGTTCACGACTAAAATATTAATGTCGCCAAGGCTTAACTTGTAAAAATAAAAAAAAAACGAACACAGTAAGTAAGCTAAGTGTTGTTCAAAAATATTGCTTTTTAAATACTTATTTATTTATTGCTTAATTTTGGCATTAACTGAATCCTTGGTATTATAATCCCACTTCATATATTATTATTGTAAAATAATTGCAGTTTGGAGTCTATTGGTCTATTCTGGTACTGACAATAGGCGTGAAGACTGGGTCAAAATCTTATTGTTCTATTTAGTCCGTAATTTAGTTTATACAAAAATATGGGACACGTATTTTTTTGTTTTTCAATTGATTGAAATATGACAAAATTATAGCTTATCAAACTTCTGGAGTGGGGGCTTGTGACGGGACGTCACAGTTACGCAAAAATAGAACCTAAACGTGACATCATACGAAACTTCATAATTTCTTGTTTGTGAGACAAAATAAAAAATACGAGTACAATATTTTTAAATAATCTAAATAACGGACTAATTATATTTCTTTAGTCGTCTCGCCTATTAGGCAGTTATTCTTTGGCGATTGTATCAGAAATGGTGCGACCATTTCGCTGAATGTCAGTAAAGGTACATTAGCCGAGAGTATAATTCGGCTACTGGAACATTGTTCGGCGTGCAGTTTGTGGTTCGCACTAAATTCCTTTCAGTAATTCAATTACTTGGTAATGTTTGTATGCCATTGTTATTGCCCTGAATTTATAATGGAACACCACAATCGGGTAGCACGTTATTAGAAAATTATTGCAACATACCTACTCGAATGATTTGGTTAATAATGAAAACTTGACATATTTGAGCAATTAATTAAGTTTGTCATGTTTTATCTTGTCTTTATGCAATGCCGAAATTTAAATATTTATTACATAAGTTTCGTATGTAATTTTTGAAAATTATCAATTTAAAAAAAAAATGTGGATAATGATGGTATTTTGTATTAGGTAATGATAATAAGAATGCAACCTAAGAGGATTAAGAGTATTTTTATAAGATTCAAGAATAAATATAATATAATAATAATTCAAGATTTAGATATTTTATATTTTGCAACGATAATTTTCATGAAAAAAAGGTTTACTACAGCGTAAACATTATTTTTCTGTTCTTAGTAAATAAAAGCTGTAACCTACCTTACAAAAGGTACATTTTTTATAGCATTTAAGCTAATTGGTTGCTAATTGCCAGGCTTAGTTTTAACGGATTAAGAATTTAAAAAAAAACAGAATAAAGAAAACCTGATCATAATTTTGTTTACTGAAAAATAACAGTATTATTCCTAAAATAACCTTAACAATTTTGTTTTTTTGTACGATGAGCAGTTTCTATTTGTTGTCATTTTTCATTTATTTGGAAACCAATAATTCCTTGCTATTTGCTTTTATTTATTCAGAATATCATTTTGTTTTAGTACTTGACTTAGGTAGCTAAATTTTCTGTTCGAACCTTATCGCTCTGTAACACTTCCACGTTCCCAAACCACGTGACGTAGAGTTCATTTAAGGATTCACGTTGGTTTATATTTTCCTCAAGTTCATTATTATTTAGAGGACTATATTTGGAGGCACTTAACTTTGCCTTTAAACGTGTATAATTAATAATATTCGCTCTTACTAGAAACCATCTACTATTTCCATCTATCTTTCTGTTTTATGTTATATCTATATTGCAAATGTTATTTATATGACTCGCGTCAAAATTTAATACATTCTGTTTTACAATTACTTTCAGCCACTCCATTCGTATTTTTAAAAAATACTTTCGCAAAAGCTAGTTTCACAGTTTTACTATCCGTGCAAAAGTGGCAATTGAATAAAATTAATAAAAAACAACCAGCAAGTTTGTCTTCGATGCAACGGTAGTGATATCATTAATTTTTAACAGCATCGTAAGTCGGGGTTCCCGTAAATTCAGTGCTCAAATTTAAGACCGGAATTTATCAGAGACAAGTTTCCTAGCGACTGCTAGCTAACTATCGAGTTTCGCGTCAATGTGACGTGGTGCACTTTCTTGATTAGTTCTCCTTGCGGGCTTCCTCAATGATATACCTACATTAAATTACGTTTGAAACGTGTACGAGTAAATTTGCATCGTTTTATTTCGTGTCAAGATTAAATTGTAACTGCCAAGTGGAATGTCAGAACTAAACAACGAAATACTCCAGGAAGGTCAGATGTGGTTACTGCAAGCTCAAGGGTTGACAATTATGAACGATAACACGTCACGAGTGACGCGCCGCGCGCCCGCGACGTGAAATCATTTGGTTGCCGCTAACTGAATTTCTGCACTTTTCAACGAAATTGTACTGCGGAATAACAAAAAATATTCCTGGAACCGTATTGCCCGTCAATTCACTACTTTTATGGTGACATTCATCAATTTTTTACTAACTTTTTCACCGTTCCATAAAGTTTTGGCGTTGTACGGGCAACAAGCATTCAGGTTCGGAAATTGATTGGGTTTTAGTAAGCCAGCATGATTATAAACACTAGTGATTCTCGTTTGTGTTTTGTTAATACTTACCAATATATTTTTGTGTTTGTATTTGAAAGTATATTCTAATTCATTCCTTCCTTTAGCACCCCTGATCACCCTATTTCTGTTGAATTCCGTCGTAATAAACTAGATAATATGCTGCAACGTTTAAATTATGATTGTTATGTCGGTCCAGAGTTGCATAACACAGAAATTTATTAGTTATTGAAACAATAGTTTGGCTGTTTCAGATTAAATATCCGATATACTGAACGCCTCAATAAACTATCATTGGAATGCCCGCCCACATATTGTTTTGGTTCTATTTACGATTAACGAAAACACTGAACTTTTAATAAGCTGGTAAGCTAATTTCGTTATTTTGTATATTGATCACGTTATTTGGTCAGACTGATAAAAGGTAAAACGTTCTAAGTGTGTTCCTTGGGAACCTTCTTAAAATCGCGGTATTTTTATGCAAATTGCAGTAATGACTCTTAAGTGGCAGATAAAAGTGTCAAAGAAAGCGCGGCTCAAAGGCACTCATGATGAGAACCCCTATATCAAGAGGCATTCGTCTTTCGTGCCTTAGTTCACCCTTGCTTGACTCCGTGCCCTCTAATCAGCAACATTATGCTTTATAACGGTACCTTTTGGATAGAACAAAACGTCTTTAGGAAATATTTCTTTTAGGTTTGACGTTGTAATAGTAAATATAACTTTCTTATCATTTACATTTACTAGAATAAAAAAAGGATTTAGTAACAAGATGGGCATAAATACATTTTTAAAATTAATAGAAAATAGTGAAAAATGAAGAAAAATTTCGATTTTTTATATCATTCTATTCGCATAGTCAAAAAAACGTCAACTCAAAATATAGCACCGTACCTAGCCCACCTTGTGAACAATGGGAATTGATTTTTTAACACACTAGCCCCTGTAACTATTTCGCTTTTTTTTAAAAGTTGTGTCGGTTAACGCATCCTCGAATAAGTTACCAGTGTTCATTAATTTAATTCATAGTGTTAGTTCCAATAGATAGACAGACAGCATACAAATTGTACGGCAAACGAAAATTATGCCACTGTTTTGCTGTTTCTACACAGGCATCTAAATATTAGACTGAGTCATTACGCTCTCGCATTTAATTGGTGCATCGTATTCATTATTGTTAAACAGAATAAGTTCTACAATACAGTACAGCCTAAATAACAAAACAACTGGGTAGGTTGTTTAGGAATATATCAGTTTATTTTCGAGAAATGAACATTCCTTAGGATTATCAATAGAATTTGTTCAATAACACCATTAGAGCTACCTTTTCCGATGCTTTTTTCCTGATAAAAAAACAGTAAATCAATGTATAGCTTGATCAGGATCTTCAAATAATGAATTTAAGGGGCTTGATAGATACTAATGGGACCAGTATCTATGTGTTCGCGGTAAGTACTAACATAATTGCCTTAATCTAATGCATTTCGAGTAATAGTAGTTGTGAGAATGCAGATATTTTAAAACTTATTTTTTACTGAAGTTACAGTGCTGTTATCGTGATGGGATTGATTTTCTGCACAATTATGTAAAATTATAAGCTTTTAACATCTTTGGAATATGCTTTTATCTAAATTACATGTTACGAACAACTTTGAAACCAATATTATGTACTCTTTTGTGCAGCAAAATCCATTTCCAAGATTACGTATTTTTATATTCATCCAGTTTAAATTCATGTAGAAATAAATATGTTATGACGATGACAAAAGTATATTTTAGTGGACTTGTGTGTCGGTGAGTAAAGGTAAACCTAGTAATCTCTTTAGTAAACGTCAAACGTAAAATTCTCCTATGACTACTCCTGCACTATGCAAAACCTTTGCAACGATATTTATCGTTGCTCATTTACTTGCCAATAATATAAAATAAGATTAATGGCTTATTATCTATCAAATTGAACTTAATTGTATTATTAATGTACCCAAACCCAACTACAAGCTAAAAGCAAATCCGCGTGGGTGCACTTGTCCATGCTGTAATTTGTGATACGCTAAAATCACGGTGCTATTCACGATATTAAAGGTTTGACGTTCGAAAATCTGTGATAATAATGCGCGTAATGCGCTGTTTCAATTGATGACATAATTGGTCTACATTAGCTCCTGATAATAGGGTAATAATTACTGACCGTGAACATCCCACACACAAGTAGCTAGATGTCAATAGCGTGCATCGAATAATAGTGTCTCTGCTCAAGACCAAGGTTACGCTTTGATTACTATCAGCTACACACAAGCTAACTAAGGTAACCCGATATCCCTCAATACCGAACGGTCAGTTATTGAATTAATTGAATATACATATATTATATAGTATTACACCTACCATGTATCTAAGTTACCTAATCCAAGATCGGGCATTAGGCTAATGAATGGAACAGATGTAGGTAGAGTAAATGTGGTATGACCATAATATAAGGTTATAGTAATCTGTTTGTAACCATAATAAATAAATTTAAATACACAAATATGCGAGTAGGAGAAAGGCATTTTGAAACTGTAGGCGATCTTAGCGCTATAATAAAAAGTGTTTAGTGCTCCTGGAAATATTTCGAGATGAAAATAATTCTCGGACTTCCTTATCCAAACTTTTAATGAGCCATATTATATAATTAGTCTACTATGTACCGTGTAATACACTGTAATTCTACTTTGAAACGTGTCATGGACGTAATTATAAGCGAACTTTTTTTTCCTTTTCTATCGCGTATCATCAGGCTGAGTAAAACGATAATAAAAATAATATGATGGCTGTCTCATATTTATTCTCCAAGCCTTACAGTTTTTATATGATACGTGACATTGAGCATTAAACTCCTAAGTACAATGCTTATAAGCTTAATGCTTTATTGCCTATTTGCTATAAGTACTTTTTGATTTTTTCTTTTTATCTTAGTATGTAATTAGGATTAAGAGCTAGGCTAACAGTCAGTTCGAACACTCTTCGAGCGTGATTGCGATGCATTCAGTAAGTTTTGGGTATATATAAAATACATCAAGCAATTATACAGCTAGCATTTAGTTGCTCTATTATATCATACCATAGGGTGTGTTAAGTAGATGTAGTGATATTTTTTAAATCGTAGAATAAATAATCATCAATGGCCTGCAATATATTATTTAGGTTGCAATATATTACTTAGGTACCCGTATGATCTTAAAAAAAAACACTCCTCTTCCGTATTCCCGCGACCTGGTTTTGTGTAACAAAAAGTATCCTGTTTTCCCAGGTCCTACCCAGAGCCGGAAACTACCACGTGGTCAGTATGGTCGAGATAATCCCGCCTGTTTCAACACCACCCGATGCGGAAAACCGATACAATCTGCGTAACGATTGGTTTCTTAAATAAAACTCTTTCCTTCTCAAACAAAATTCACACTGGGTTTTGGATTCAGAAATATGCAGTAGACGTAAAGGGATAACCCCATTTGGAACCGGATTCCCTGAGTGCAATGTCTGGCATATAAAACACATCACTTATCAGCAGCTGCTATATCGGCTATTCACCACGGAAATTCTCCAATTGTTCCTTTAAAATCGAATACTGATAGGACACTCAGAACTAATAGACTGATTGAGATGATCGACAAGAAGAAACATGATTGGCATTAAATTTTAAACGTTCCTATTTTCCAAATTTAATCTCCAAATTTTGTACCTATCAAGGAGCTGAATGGTAAAATGCCTTGTGCAAATCCATTCTTGTTAAAAATTACCAACGGTCGAATAAGACCAGCAAATTCTGATGTATTTTTTTATATTGACAATCGAACTCTACAATGGTCTCGATTGATTAAAATACTACAGTAAAGGAATAGTGTAGGCCTGATAATCAGTATACACTGTTTGTACGAAACCAATTGGAATTTTACCAAATCAAATGGGAGAGTAAATAAATCCTAACACCGCAGAATAGGAGGTTGTAGTTGTGTTCCTCTGTAAAATCTCTTGTAACTTGAGTTGGTGATGTGTTGAAGGCTATCCTATGGCATGTACAAGTACCTTGGTAACTGTTCTCTTACCTACCCACCCCCTGCTAATGTCTTTGACAGCGCTTAACAGTACATCACTAAAGCAAGCTTATTTTCTAACTGTTATGTTATCTGTTCCTTTTCCGTTATATTTACTTGTATGTTTGTACCTGATTGTTGTAACGTAGTGCTTTTGTCAATCTAATAAATGTTTCAATGTGAATCGGAATTAATATTGTTATTCTTATTTGGCTTTGTCGTAGTATGTCAAAACGCATTTGTTTCAGCGGTAGTATGCTTTCTTATTTAATAAGAAGTCGATGTACTTGGTAGGTTTATTTTGATTCCTCTTATGGCTGTGCGGTCGTTCTTTTATTAGATTTCTTACTGGACCTTACCTCATCTCCAAAGATATAACTGGACAGGGAATTTTAAAATAACTGGAACAGAACATGTGGCGTATCACGCGAGTGTACTGAAGCACTTCTAGTTTGTTTTTTAATTGTTTTATGACATTCTGTTTGCACTTTCAACCCTCTGCGTTGCTATTGAGTGGGTTTTATTGTCTCAACCGATCGCAGATCACTGGCGTCGGTGAAGTATTGCCTTATATATACGTATTGTATCTCAATGTGTATCTAGAAAGGCTTTTTAAAATAAATGTGCGCTATTTTAATGTTTTGTTATAATTGTTTGTAGTTAATGTTTGTTTGGAATTATGTGTTGTAATTTATCTGATTTTGTTAACGGAATTTATGAGAAGCATCGGTTGACTAAACTTCGTGAACTGATATTTCTCATAATATGTTTCAATACAAAATCTTTATTAACTTTCAGAGCTACATTTGAAAGTAGCTCAAAATGTACTGGTATTTTTTGTTTCAAAAATGTTTTTTTTTACGAATTTGACATACAGCGTTTTTAACAATTATTATTTTAAACCAAGAAAGAAATTATATCAATTGGCAGTAAAGACATCACTTTGTTTTTTTTCTTAATCAATATGTATCCAACTATCCTTTATAAAAAAGTGTTCAAAATTATTCATAATTTTTATTTAGCGTCAAAGTTAGGATTTCTACTTATTATTTCAATAGGATGCAACAAGGAGATATATTACAAAGCGAGTACCTATACTAGAGTGTGTACTGGCTAAAAAATTGCAAAATGTGTTTGAATTTTTCAGAATAAACATTGTAAAGTTACGTGTTCTGTTGACTATTTCCTGTCTATTCCAAGAAAAGTCGGATATCAGGCTACTCCACGCGACTGTCACGGTGGTAACTCTATTGTGCGACACGTCTTTTTGTACGAGATATTTGCATCGGCTCGTTTCATTTTATATTTTTATGTTATCATGGTGCGGATATCGGGAAATGATATTTTATTATTGCCTTTCGGATTTTACGTCATATAAAATAGCACGCTCAAAAGTAGCGATGCTTTAGATCGTATTGTCATGGTCGCAGACAAAATTTATCAATCTTAAACTTCATTATTAAGATAATTAAGAAATGGGTAAGTATGTTGGTAATAATAGAAACGATCTTCACAACTGCCACTTGTAAATTTATATGTTTATCAGATATTGAAATGACAAAAAAATGTATATCGATTTATTAATAAATCAAGTTCATAATATGTACCTTACGTGTGTATTTGAAAGAGTATCATTATGTTCAGTATTATGGGGCCGGTATATGGTTATTTTGGTCATACATATAATTTATATACGTAATTTTAGCTAGCGTACTACGAGTATTATTACAACTGTAGCGTGAACACTAAACGCATTTTATACAATCACGGCATCGGGGCTTGAAAGTATGTTGCATTCGCTTCCTCTCCAGAACGGAAACATCGAACATCGACACCTACATCTATTCTAAGCACAGAAGGCGATTGCAGATCATGCCTTTAAAAGTTTAAGCTAAGTCCAAAAGCAAAAATTCTGACTCGTACGCGAGGATTCCGTATCAACATTGTAAAAAAAAACGTCTTGTATTGAGAGTCCTCTTTAAATACTACGTAAAGTTTTATTTATTAATATTTTTTGTTAAAGCGGAAACAGAAATACATCCACTTGTTAAAATTTTCATGGGGGGATAGACGAACGGACGGACGCACGGACGGATGGACAGCGCCGTTTCAGTAACAGGGTCCCGTTTTTACCCTTTGGGTACGCATCCTTGGAAAATTGGATAACACAACAGAAAACCAAATATAAAGGTTGACCAAAATAATTTTTCATCACAGTTTGTGAAAAAAAAAATATCGTGAAAAAAGCTAGTTATGCGCGAGTCAGGCACGCGCCCTGAAGGTTCGGGAAAACTGATATCAGTCTTTATAATAGTTTTATTTATATACTATTCAACTGAAAAAAAAACCGTTATTCTTTATGATTGAAGAACTCACTTTCCGAATTATACATCACCTGTGCCAAGATGGTGCTGCCAACCCGCTGTTTTAGAATATTTGAAACCATCTTATAACAACGATACCACAATGTTAGCAAAATTTTCATGTAAGTATTCATAATCTTCTTATAAATAAAAATGAATTGCTGTTCGTTAGTCTGACCAAAACTCGAGAACGCTTGAACCGATTTAGCTAATTTTAGTTTTAAAATGTTCGTGATTGTCCAGGGAAGGTTTATAGTATTGGCGGTATGAAATTCGCCGGGACCACTAGTCTAAATTAAATTTCACAATGCCTTACGTTTACTAGTTTTTGAGAACATTTTGAAAGATCAGTGTGGCAGCACCAAAACCCCTCGTCTTACGTCTTGGTACGTTTTGCTTTCCACAATGAAAATAGCACTCGCTTGAGGGTTACATAAGTAATTGCAACGTTCGTTCTAGAGCGAGAATCAACGCTAAATTGGTACATGTAAGCCGGCACGAGCTAAAGGTCATCAACGCAGGAAGCCACTACGGCTCGGGAACCTCGCTTCCTACGATATCACCACTGGCATGTTGTATATACGCGGTGAGCGCCAACCCGGAATTTGTTATCGATTCCACTCTCGTACTTCAATTATTCTCGCAGTCAAGGTCAACAGCAGTTCAGTTCACCAACGCGGTCTAGACAAAATATACCCTCGTACGTAAATGCGCACTGTTTTCATGGAAAATATAATTAATACTCGACACTCGTACAACGGACGTACGCAGCGCACGGTCAGCTCGCGGTTCATTTGTTTGCCTTTCAGTTTTTACAAATCCAATTCCGTTGGGCTCTGATTTTTACGCTTAAACTACGGATTTATTTACAACGCTCCAGAAACTCAATCAATCGGTCTAGGTCAGAGGTGAAGCGCACGTCGTCGTAAATATTCATCCAATATTTTTCTTTTTGGAAAGAGTTATGTTTGTTACTGCCGAGGATTTTTGTGATGTGTTTATGATTTTATTCTATTCTTTTCTATCGAGTGTAGACACATAATTTTTAAGTATAGTTTATAACGGAAAAGTGTTAAATCGTATATTCTATATTATTTTAGAATGTGTAATCTATTATACTTCGAAATAAATATTTTGAACAAAATTTAGACAATTGATTACAAGTTTTTCTTATTTACAAAATCAGTTCCAGGTAAAACTATCCACTATGACCTCCATAATTTAATTTAATTTAATAAACATACTCATACGGTGGAATGTTGCACAAATGGAAATGAAATATTTCGTTCTACGAAACCATAACAAAAAGTTGATTATAAAGTATCGCGGAAAAAACTAGCATTGCAACTAGATTTGATGAATTCAGTTTTGCACGGAAATTTAAAACAATATTGTGTATCGTTACGTGGAAATTCGGCGATGCGAAATGAATAGGTATTTCAAGGTCTAGGTTATAGATGGTTGATTTTATATTTTCCCAGTTATAGAGATGTTGTTTTTTTTTAACGATCTTATTGTTTCAGGAAATAAATTGAACGGTCGCGAAACGCGCCATACAAAACGTGTCCAATTGACGACATTACTGATCGTTACGCTATTAGGTTGACTTTGCAACCAGGTATTTAGGGGTGAGAGCCATCCGCTCCCCCGCAAGCCCGGTGATGATGACAAGGCTCCTCCAAGACATCATCGTTAGTCAGAAAGGAAAAAAAAAAAAAGCAACCAGGTATATCAATATTGCTTTTAAAGGAACTCTTTCACAACGAAATTTGTAATCAACACAAAATTTTATTTCATAAAGTTTTAAATGGAATCGCTTCAAATGGAATAGCGTAGTCTTATTTCCCAAAATAAAAGTGTTATTATATTATATATTCAAAATAATATAGAAAACAATATTCCACAACTCTGGGGACGTGAACTCTGGCGGCACGAGTATGCTCACCAATTTGTATCGACGCGGCCGATGCAAGATTGAATGTCATGTACTTGTTTATAAGTTTGGAAAGTGAATTAATCTGACAACGGTGACGTCATCCCTGACTTAGGTTCTAGGTCAAGTTTAGCAGGCAGACGGGGATTCCGTTCCGGGAATTTCGCACGAGTTCAAAAGCGATTCCTCGAACCGTTCTCACGTGCATGCGGGGCATAAAGCAAACTTCTACTAGTATTTGTTCGCTTCCGCTACGTATTAATGCAACATTACTACGTTGCTTACTCTCTTCTATGTTTTTAGTCTAGACTATCTTGTTTGTAAATAGTTCTTGTGTTTACAACAGTTTCGAGAGCGAGTGTGGGTCAAAATTAACGTGTTATTTATTAGTAATTTTTATTTTTTTCTACGTTTTTTCATGAGTATTAATTATCATTGAATTCAAATTCTAGATTCTGGTTTTGGTCGACAATTCTAAAGAGCTATTGGATCGCGTTTATTATTTATCAAAAACTTTATAGTGATGTTATTGTTAAACTTATCTTTCTATGAGTATCTAATAACAATTTAAGATACTATTTTGTTTGTATCGTCTGATTCAAAAAGAAAATGTGTCTGAAAAATAATGAAGAGGATAAAACAGAATCCAATCTTCAAAAGCCTTGATGTGCTTAAACGCTGCAGTTTACTTGAAGTGTAATTATTTTCTATTTTAAAACTTTATTGCCGTGTACTCGCCAAGGTCAAACTTTCGATTTCTTGTGATAGTTAGTGTTGGAGGTGGTTTCAGCCCAGTTAATTAAGATTTTAATTAGCATCTTAGCCCGGAGATTCAAAACATGCTTAATCGATGTCAGTCGTTAAGCTTGGTAATTAAAAGGGCTAATAACACATTAATGTCACAACTTATTATTAAATGGTTTCGTTTACTTATGGCCTGAATAGTGTTTTATGGGTCTACATGCGATATTAAGAGTGGCAAGTCCATAGCTCTTTACTGCCCTACTATGATAACGAAATGATTGGTGTAACCCAGTCGAAACAGCGGGCATTAATGTATTAGCTACGCGTAATATTGCGTGTAGATTTTAAAAACACTATTAATTAAGTGTAATGGAACGCAAAATTTTAAAATCTTACACAAACTAGTGCTTTACATTGGACTTAAACCTATTTTACCATAAAAATCAAGATTGTTAAGTGTTGAGCCATTGAGACATTTCGCACAGTAGCTGCACTATAAAGTGTTGTCGGAAGTTACTTTATTAACGGAGCCGCAAGTATCAATTTGCGTAAAAGGTTTACAAAAACACGAACAACTGCATAATGCCAATTTGAATCTGGCCGCCGTTGACGTCGGGTCGAGACTCGCACATAATGCCTTTATGCTGTTAAATCCGCGCCCGGGTGAAAACATTTTTGCTGTACTTCTCTTTGGCGACTCCAACGAGCATTGTTGTTTAACCAGTAAACCCGATCGTGCTATTTTCCCGCAGCATCAATCTCTACTAATCTTTGCCAATATTGTTAATGTGTTTGTTTGTTTGTTACCTCTTCACCCTTTATCTACTTAATAAATCTTCTTGAAATTAAGAGAAGAACAAAGATTCCCATTAATACCAAAAAATTACGCGATTTGTCAAAAATCGAAGCAATTATAAATTGCGAGAGAATATATCTGTTACCGTAATTATCACACTAGATTAGACATTTTTAAACTTATTCACATGCGGTGTATACCTTCAAGTGATTAAGCAATCAGCTTGAGTATCCTTGTTTGTATGTATTAGTCGTTGGTGTACCAAATAAAAAAAATTAATACCATGAGTTTAACGCGGACGAAGCTAGGGGTAAAGCTAATTTGTTATGGACATCTGATGCCTTACCCCACGGAGGCTAATACGGGACATGCCCGTGACATCAACATCAACATCCAATTAGGATCAAATTGTATGATAGAAGAGTTGCACGTCCAATTTTTGTTAAATGAGTCTTCTTTAATTTTTGAATAAAAATAACTTATATTGGTGCTTGAATGAATACTTATCGTTTAGAAAAAAAAAAATCGATCTCTTAGGGCACTTGATAGGTTATTATTTGTTGTATTTTTAGTCACTATTTTTATTTTATTTTATTTTAATTTATTGGTTCGCCAACAACTTATGTACTACTACATTGCAACAAGAAACATCAGTAAATAAATATTATATAATTACACAGTCAAATAGGTGAACAACACATCAATCAATCAACTATAGCTATCAATCCATAACTGATGTAAAATCGCATATTTTTTCCTCAAATATCTAAGGAATTATTTATTAACAGTGGTAGATAATAATATTCCGAATTGTTTCGATGCAATACTTAGCATATAAATCAAGATGTGCGATGATCGGTCATGGCGGCCAGACTCAATGAAGATTGGCCAACAGCGCTCGGTGAGACGGCAATCTAATATAACCGATAAGAGATCAGTAAAAGGACCAACAGCTTAACGTGTATACCGAGGAGGATGACCACTCCTCATCCACCAACTTGGAGGCTGAGTAATGTCTTAACTGAATAACTCACATATTTTGCCTGACCTGTGTTCAGGAACTTGGACCTCTTGGTGCTTACATACAAGGTGCTTATACTAATTGACCGACGAGGCAGTCAGTACTTTAGCATATTTATAACTCAAAACCCTATAACAAGATAAATTAATAAATATTACAAACATCACAAACATTGATCAGATCAGATCCCGAGTTAAGTAGAGTAAGAACTTGTATTGCGGATATCAAAATCAACATTAATTTGACACATTAATAAAATACAAAATAATAAATAGGCTTGCTAGTGCAAGCTTTAGCACTTAATTATTTTTTATTTTTAATTAAATTAATAAAACTGTAAATTTATATAACACAACCATACACAAAACAGACAACGATGTTCGTCACACAAATATTTGTCCCGGACGGAAATCGAACCAACGACTCTTGGAACCGTAGCCAGGGTCACTAAACACTGTTCCACCGGGACAAACTAAATAACCGAATATTTAACATCTTCTAAATGTAGAATCTTATTGGAAAGTTCTGTTCTATGTTTGATCATTATCCAGATTTAAATTGCATTAAATTGATGTAGCACCTATTTACAACTGGGGGTTCTAAATAGGTATTGATTTCCCGAAACAAGTGTACATAATTGTGATGTATTATGATACATAATGTTGCAGAATGCATTAAACATACAATATTCTAGCGCTGTAAAATTGTGCTTTCACGAAATGTATTTTTAATAGCATTACCTACCTAAAATTAAGAGGACATTTTTAAAGCAAAATTTTATTTTGAGAGTTTTTTCTGGCGGCATTGCAGGCGGCTTTTAAGCGACTTTACTTGACTATAAGCCCCTTGTCGTACCACCAAGCTAAATGGGTCCACAACTACAATTTCAAAAACGAACATCCAAAATAGTACTTACAATAAAAAAACAACTTCCAAGTCTCTCCGTGTCTACCCAACGTGAAAGTTCTTTAAACAAAGACCAAAGAACTGCATGTGGAGTAATTTTATTCCGTTTCTCTTTTAGTATTAAAATAGTTTTAAAAGCAACTTAAATATTAAGTTGCTATTAAAGTCACGTGGATAAGGTATTCCCCGACGGAACGGAGACGTCGGGAATAGCAGACGCTCCGAGATCTTTTCTTTGATTTACGTTGACTACACTCGGCTGCATACAACTCACCATAAATACATGAACGATTTTACTTTTACGACGCGATACGTTGGAAACTATGTTGACTCGTAAGCTCCCGAGTCAAAGGCAGCCGGTCCGAATTCGATACTTTCTGGTTTTGAGTTGATTTTACCGTATTACTTTTTTATTTCTATTGCAATATTGCGATTGGTTCCGATGAAAATGGTTACAATACGTTCTCGGAATGTTTTCATCCATGCGCATTCGAACCGAAACATTTAAATCCTGTTGAGGGATTATCTATCAATATACCTCTGTATGCACTCATATGTGTGACCACAATGGAAGTATAAAATTCGATAAGTAAAGTAACAAATAGTAAGGTACGACCAAGTTTGGTCATGGCGGCCGATCTCTATTGTGATCAGCCAACTGCGCAGAACATTTATAATGCACAAGCGTACGCTCAAACACACGTCCACTTTCTGTACCTTTACTCCCATAGTTCGGTGAGACGACAATCCGACATGACCGATGAGAAATCAGGCACAAGAGCAAGGGATTAACGTGATTTTTCGTGGCACGGACGAGCATCCGCCTACTTCCTGACTCCGGGCTGATTTTTTTTTATTTTTTTTTATAATAGGCAAACAAGATGACCTCACTCCACCTGATGGTAAGCGGTAGTGAGATCTAAATGAGGTCGACAGGAACAATACATCATATTGAGCCTGTCACACTCACCCTTTAAATGCCGTTTCTCGCCTCGCCTGAAGATTTCGGGATCATAGGAGGGATGAAAAACATGAGCTGGAAGGGCATTCCATGCCTTAATGGCAAGGGCAGAAATGAAGAGCTGAACCTCTTAGTCCGAGCCACTAGCGACGTTCCTGCACGTGTCATTCGTGAGTGGAAAGGGGAATTTATGACAAGAAATATTTTTTCCCCAACCCGGACTTGAACCAGGGATCTCTCGGCCCTTACGCAGCGCTTGGTACCAATAGACCAACGAGGCAGTCAAATAAATTCTATACTAGTTAAAAGTAGAAAAGTCTTATAGTAAATGTTTTGTTAATATGATGTACTAAATTGACATGACATACCTACCAATAGAGTTAAGATTAGTATTGATAGTATATATCTTAAAAAAAAATTCACCCATGAGAACAAAATGTACAACAAACAAAAAAGTCTTCAAAAGTTTGCGAAGAAGATTGACTGCATCAAAATACGAGACTTACACTATTCATAATAATAATGTATAGTGCATCTTTCTCACAAGCCCTTTTGAGATATCGATATCGACAGGTATTTCACCTGCTTAAGTTTCCCGCTAAGTAATCAAACATGCATTGAATTCATCTACGTATTAATCTAAGAACAATGTAAGCTGGAAACTTATAAACTATTATACCGCTTCTTCTATCTAACCTTGAAGATGAAATTGCAGTTTAGCTCTTCTCAAACTGCAAATTAACGGCTAGTTATTATTTAACCTTCAATTTGAGCGATAGTGCGCTTAATATTTAAGGTCAAAGTCGAGGGAGAGATCGATCCAAGTTTCAATTTCTCGGTCTAGATTAGACGACGATAACCGAGCAAGTAACTAAGCGATAAACGCAACGGAACATGAAGTTAATTTTGTTTATTCAGCTTTGTAGGTTCAAAGTGGGCGATTGTGGAGTCATAGATAATGTATTCAATTGTAATTGTCGGTGTGTTCTTGGAATACGAACAAATAATCGGTTCGATTGGCATAGGTAATGCAAACGCAAACGTTTCTGTAAACTGACTCTAGCATTCAGTTGCAACCGTGCATAAAAAATATAACCGTTAGAAATGCATTTTTACTATGTTGAAGGTTCAAAAAAATAATTTAGAATTTTTCTTGCCTCTGTTTTTACCTGAAAATCCATGTTAGCTTGGTAAACAACAGAAAAGTGTTCCGCTAAATCCTCCGTTTCTACTTTACTTGCTTAGCTTTCGGAGCTAGTAACATTTGTTCAACTGAGTGGTTTTCAGATAAACGTACTCGTACTCCGAAACGTTACCTTTTGGCATTTAAATTATGGTTTATGGAAGTTGAGGTTCCTAATAAGGTTCTAAATAGGTCACATTCGAAGAAATTTAGATAGAGCAATATTCCACTTATCACTGCAAGCCGTTCATCAATTCTCATTTCGCTAATTATTCCTAAGCTAATACCAAGCAAGGCTTCTCTAAGCAAGAATTTAAGATTCAGTACCCGTTGCTTGTGTAAGCGCGAATTTTTCAAATAATAAAGCCGTCGCAATATCCTTTTAAAATATTCGCTGCAATATTTTGGTCTGAAATATTCCGAAAGCCTCGTGAAAATTGTGTTTTCTTTTATGCCGTGTAAATTCGGCTTGTTTTCGTTAATTGAGATCAAAGGCACAACGCTGGCCTTGACATCTGTACATTACACGAATGCATCATGTGTGAACAAGGTTTGCACTGTGATCACTCATACAGAGAGATAATTCGCTCTAATTAATTGAATTGCATACGGCGACACTGAACGACACTTATGGTTTATATTTCCGCATTTTCGTTGCGCGTATTTATTTTGTGGTAACTCCCTGTCTGTATAAATGTGTTTACTTATTAGCATAATGCATAATGACATCAAATGACGGAAAAACAAACGATTACACAGTACATTAAATTTAGATTGACAGTGTTTTAAATTATAGTATTTTCATTGAGTTAACTATTAAATAGTATAAAGCAGAGTCCTAACCTACAAGAATACTTTACATATTCGAAAAAATACCAATATAAATATCAATATAAAAATTATTGAAAGGTCTTCGCACCAAATACCTTTTTTTATTAAGCATGAATGCAAGTTTATAGATCACAATTTCAAAGGTAGAGATGTTCTTTGTAATCTATCTAATGTTGTAGGTACTGCCTCGTTGGTCTGTTGGTAGTAAGCGCTGCGTAAGGGCCGAGAGGTCCCCGGTTCGAGGCCGGGGTCTGTCAAAATTTGTGTGAGTTTTTCTGGAATGAAATTACTCAGCCCGGAGTTAGGATGTTGGCGGTTGAACGCCCGTGCCTCGGAAAGCACGTAAGGCTGCCTGTCCACCGGAGCGGAGAAACGGAGAAATATTAAGCAGAGAACACAAAATCTCCGCTCCTCTTCAGTGGATAGCCTTAAGGCGGTGGTCCTGGGCCCGATCTCTCATCTGATTACCGTCTCACCGAATTATGAGAGTATGGAAATAGAGGGTTTACTTGTGTTTGCGCGCACACTTGTGCACTATTATATGAATGTCCTGTGCACTTGGCTGATTTAAATAAAATTTAGATCTGAGGCTGAAATCGTTCGGACGCCTTGTATTTTATATTATTAACGTTGGCTTAATGTTATAGTTTTCAAAATGATTTCAAACATGAAAATCATAAAAAAACGTCCTATAAACGCGTCTATGCGTGGGTGCATAAAATTAGATGTGACAATTTTATCGGAATACCATCGCAGCGTTTAATATTTCGGTCCAAATTCTGTTTCAATTACCTTTGCCGCAGCGGTTGATAAGCGAATGACGGCTGTGAACGGTTAAGCAGGTCGAGTGAGGCGAGATTTTCGTGTCATAGCACGTTACTTTGATGCTATACCACCGATAGTTATTCACCCCGATTAAATAACATAGAAAATAGATGCATTTTTTAGAGTTCCGTAACTAAAAGGTAAAAACGGGAGCGTATTACTAAGCCTCCGCAGTCCGTCTGTCTGTTCGTCTGTCTCCAAGCTGTTTCTCAGAAACCGTGATATCCAGAAAGCTCAAATTTTAAGATAAAAAAGATATAATATTATGGGGGTTCCCCATACAATGAACGTGTCTCTTTTCTCAATTTTAATAATGCTAACAGGTAGACCCTACAAATTTTCTCAGAATATTAACTTGTATAGGAACTTTACATTTTTTTTTATAAAATAATAATAAAGTAAAAATTAAAGGCTGGCTACCTTACAACAAACGTAATTTTCAAGCAATTTTTACTCGGTCTTAATAAATACATACAACAAACGTGATTTTCTATTAAAGATGATAGTACGGAACCCTTCGTGCCCGAGTCCGACTCGCACTTGGCCGGTTTTTTTTTATTGTTGCAACAAAATTACAGCGGTGACATGAACACGTTTCACCACAAAGAGTGTGTCGTATCCGTATTACTCGGAACGATGATGTCTTTCACTTCTTTGAAGTGCTTTGAAAAGTATTTTATTCATAACATCTTTGTATATTGTATTCACTTTGTTGTGGTTTTGGTTGGCGAAGTCACATTTGGTTAGTCGAAAAATATTCGTTACACTTTAAAGGAATCCAACCAGTCAACATGTTGACAAGTACTCAATAATATCCATCGTTTATTTGAGGTTACTGCGAGCTTTTTCCGTATACAGTTCTCAATCGAGTGAATCGTATAATAGAAGTTGCTAGCCTCAAATCGGGTGGCGGCGGTCGACGATCGAGCGGTGATCGCAAACCAACGAATGTTTGCGTGTTCTTTGTTAACGGCATATACCTATATACGAGTATACGCGTTTGTAGTCGCTGATTCGTAGGTACTGGCCGCTTGATGCGGATCATTTTAGAGTAGAACATTATTTAATAGTGTTGACAACATTTTTAATGATCATATTGTTGATATTCGATGTTGTGACATTATCGATACCCTACCCTAGAAATGCGATGGCTTGCTGACTCAATAAACATTTTCGTCAATGCATATTGAAAGCCTTCGGTGTTGAATATCGCCGATTAACCATCTTTGAAATGCAACAATTGACGGATGCGCTTGATCTCTCATGGAGTGTTAGATTGTCGCGTCATCGGACTATGACAGAGAGGAAGCTGAGAGTGCAATTACACACACACATATTGAATATGTTTCCTATTCAGTTAACTTATCGCCATTTTGATCGGCCGCCAAAGCCGAAAGTCAGCCGTAGTTAAAAATACCATAACTTCACTACCGATGGCAAAAAAAGCGTGTCTGAACATCAGAAATAAAAACATGAACGGCACGTTGAGAATATTAATCGCGCAGGTCCCCGTATAACTGTGAAATCTCAAAGCAAAAGGTATTAAAATTGCGACATAAAAGAAAAATGAAACCGTACAAAATTAATCGCATTAAATACTCATTCTGTCACAGTTGTATTGTTCTTGTTGTTGTTCATTCATTATTAATGTTCATTCTTTAGTGAGAAAATGCTTAGTAGGTAAAAGGCAGTTGCTTAAAGGGATATCTCGTACAAAAAGACATTTTGTGGATCAAAAGCGTATTTCGTGTTCGGATGGAGCAGTCGGATATGACCGTTTCTCTCTTTATCAGCTTCAAGAACTTTACTAGGTTATAAAAGCATACATTTGAGAATGTGTGAATAACTTCGAATATTTACAACGAATTTATAACTCTCATTATTATTGAGTGTATTTTTTCTAATAAAATATTTAATATCTCACTTCCTTTTTCAACACAAAGCCACTACGATCGATCTTTACTCAGTGTATGTTTGATCTAAATCCTAGAAATACTTCCTTAAATCATAAGCTGTCTGACGTCCACCGACGTTGTAGTAAAATTTGCTATAGGCTTTTCCATATTTATTGGAACAAACCATCGCAAGCTCTTTCCAAGTTAAATTAAGACAATCTACTTTAATGCACTCTATTATTGCAAGTTGCTTGTGCACCTATTAGGAGGATGCCTGGCGCATTATGCAGTATAGCAACATGACGACAAGGGACTGTGTTTACAGAACCTGAAAATGCAGTCGAATGGAAATCGGGCCGTTCATTCAGTTATTATACATATATGCAACGGATCATGTTGCATTCTGAACTGATTTATTGTTCGTAAACAGACAATACGAGCTTGTGGTATCCTACTTATTTTCTTTTATATTGGTATGAATACTTTTTAGAGAGTAACTACATTCAGATGATGATTTGAAATTAACTTACCTCTCTTTATCTTACTCTCTCCCTCTCTCTAAATCTTTGCACCCTACATATTTATGTAGGATACATATTTTCACATTTTATGCCTTTTGCTACTGTTTCAGGAATGGTGGCTTAGGTGTTGGAAGCGCGGCCGGTGTCAAGTTCGACTCTCGGCCGTGGCAAATTTAGCAAGACAGCCTTTCCACGGGGACGTCTAAATAGGTTTTATCTAAGATGGTATAGGGAAGGTGTAGTTAAAGGAAAGGTTGTACTATATAAATAAGCACAGGCTAGTTTTTGTTGTGTTAAAGTCGATTGGCATTACTGATTCCAAATTAAGCACTATAAAAAAGTGCTTTTAGGTTGAAAAAGAAAATATTACACGAGAGTTAAATCTTAAATTCGTTTTGCAAGCCAGTGGCTTTAGATACAATATTTAATTGAGAATTCAGATAGCGTTCGTCATACCATTTATCATTGACGTTTCGCTAAGTTAAATTTTCAAACATTCGGCAACAATCCGCAAGTTATGGCGTATTCACCCTGTGTTTTGCTTCCAGGGGAGCGGGTGGAGGGGGAATGTTTGGTGACGTCAATATCTCAGCCATTTTGGATTCACTCAGTGTAAGCTACGACAAGAGAGTGAGGCCAAACTATGGAGGTCAGTACTCTAACATCTTGTTATTTTTTCGGCAATGTATCTCTCCTTCGCTTTGCTTTTGCAATATTGGATTTGTACAGAAACATTGAGCGCCATGGGCTTTAAACTAATGCTTAAATACTTATCTTAAATTAACCTGAAGAACTTCAAGTCTGAATATTACATTCATATCGTAAGTGCAAAAGAGTAAACATTAATGCAAATACTTCACAGGAAAAGAAGAATTAAAAATACCTTTGTATTTAAATTGCACTGAAATAAAATCGCTCAATGCACGAATGAATGTTAACGTTAAAGACATTTTGTCAGTAATGTATACGTCGGTGTAAACAGTATTTACGGTTGAAATAAAACCATTTGCATTTAAAGGCAACATTAAAATTTGTTTTTATATTATTTGCCTCGTACTATTAAAATGTACAAATGTGATTTTCGAACTCATCAAAACCATGATTCTGTAACTGAATGCGGTTAATTTATTAATAATGATTTTATCAGTTATTGTGATTGACTTTATCGGCCTGCTTTTTCTTCCTACTTATATAGGTATTTGGTATCATCATTTAATATTTGTTCAAACGTCATATCACTAAAGGAACTCAAGTAGATTAGTAATTGAAGCAAGTGTGGTAGAATAGAAAATAATTTGACATGAAGACAAAGGCATGCAAATGTGACACCATAGGCTAGACACAGGTAATCTAACTGCTGTACCGTTTCAGGACCGCCCGTGGATGTGGGAGTCACCATGTACGTGCTCTCCATCAGCTCCTTATCTGAAGTGAAAATGGTATACTAACGTGCAACTACGTACTTTATGTAGACTGTAGTAGGGCAGCATTTAGGTTAGCGACCCTCGATCGAGCTGGCCTGCAGCTGCAAGCCGGTTGGAGCGCAGGCCAGCCTCGGTCGGGGGACTCCGGCATCTCGGCGTCCTCTGGTTTGGTTTTCACGCCGCGCGACTCACGATTGGGCTTGATTGCAGGTCCGCCAGTGGAGGTGGGCGTCACCATGTATGTGCTCTCTATCAGCTCCGTCTCCGAAGTGCTCATGGTACTCGCCACTGTCAGCTCACGCTTGTCTCGGTCGCTCCGGCGCGCGCGACCGAGCAGCCCCAGACACGAGGCTGCGAGCATGCTGGCGTTGTTGAGCCGACCGCCCGGAATGCGACGCACTACTATAAAAAACAAACTCAATTTTGCAACCAATCGATTCCAGTAGTGTGCCCGTCCGGGTGTGTCCCAATCTAAATAACGACATAATGAACATGTACTTTGCCATTAAGCATTCCTCCAAGCAAAATACTGTCGTGAATTTGCTCCATTGTTGTTTTTTTTTCAAGCTTTTTATGTTCTTGAGTAGGTATTTGTTGTGACTGTGGGTTTTGTTACTATTGTCTCAGAATGGCGTTCAGCTCTTCAGACTCGCCACTCGCCTTAAAAATTTCTTACTTTATGTAGTCTTGCTATGAATGTACTTAATGTTTGTTCAGTTGTTGAGTGAGTTCCGGTTGGACGTGGAAACTTCGAATATTTGCTTTAGTTTATCTGTTTTCTTTATTTTTTATTTTTCTTAGGAATCAAACGTACTTGAGTTTCCTATCTTTCGACTTTATTTGGTATTTTTTTCCGTTACCCCATATTTCGATGAAAGCGATTCCCCGATGATCAGTTGTTAGTACATACTTACATAACATCATATCATGAAGTGTTAACTATTGGGCAATTTCGGAACGCGAATTCGTGTGTGTAAAGAGACGCCAAACCCCTTGAGAACGGTTCCAAGTACAAATTTCAAACTGAGATCAGGGTGCATGACCCCTAGTGGAAACCAAATCAAGGAGCCTCCAGATAAAGTCACTCTAGGACGTGACCCAGATAAACTAAATAGTATAGTTATAGATTTATAATTTAAGCACACGCAAAAGAAAAAACATAATCATTCGAATGGGGATCTGTGTCATATTATTTAACAAGATATTATCATTTATAAGGTATCCAGAAGCGAAGAGATAATACATTAACGAGAGTGAGTATTTAAGTTTGTGACATGTTTTTTTTTTTACATTAAGCCTTAATTTTCCATAACCCCGTTTTGAGAAATGTACTAATATACTGTAAAATTACTAACAATGACTAAAACATTAATTTTATCAGTTGTTCTAATTAACTTAATTCTTTTACGTGTGTTTAATAATGAAACAAATATGTTAAATTTATTGAATCAAAATTATTAAAGCGGATGTTATCACACGAATATACTGATAATAATCAAAATATAATTGCATTACGTTATTAAAAAGATTTTCAAATATTTTATTTGTAGCTGAAAAGTAAAATGGTTATCAGCTTATTCGTACTATGTCACTAGCTCATTACAAATTAAAACAATACTTACACTACATATTGTCGGTAAAAAGAAAAAAAATCATAATTATCAATGGATAAAATCATAACATATATGCAAAATGTTTGAGCTAGCGACGGTAAGCGGCATATTTATAGTAATAGTTTGGTGATGACTGGCGATACTTTTTCTTAACTCTCCGATAAGTTATCATATTTTAAATAACTTAAGGAAAAAGAGAAAAAAAAACATGAATTTTAATAAATACAAACGAAATTATGCTTGTCTTCGTGTCAGTCACGCCAGCCGTAATGACTAGGTAAACTTAAGCTTGATTAATGGAAACAATAGATGTTACCCGTAAAGAGGCCGCAGACACGATTTCATATTGCATTCATTATGGCGCGGATTTGCATTTAACGCAAGTTGGGAAGCCGTGCAAGCGAGGCCTATCATCGGATGGCATCCATTGTGTACGACTGTAAATACTAATAATCTGCACTGTGATTCTATAAATATTCATCATTGCAGGATTTCACACTGGACTTTTACTTCAGGCAGTTTTGGACCGATCCAAGGCTTGCCTACAAGAAGAGGACTGGTGTGGAAACACTTTCGGTCGGCTCTGAGTTTATTAGAAATATATGGGTACCCGATACTTTCTTCGTCAATGAGAAACAGTCTTATTTTCACATCGCTACCACAAGCAACGAATTTATTCGCATTCATCATTCCGGATCCATTACTCGGAGCATAAGGTAAACGGAATGAAAAACTCCAAAGATCGCTACTTCATTCCTTGAACGATAACTTTCATGAATGAATACATTTCCTTGTTCCAGACTGACTATTACCGCTTCCTGTCCAATGGATTTGCAGTATTTCCCAATGGATCGTCAATTATGCAACATCGAGATCGAAAGCTGTGAGTTTACAAACTTTGGTCTGGTTATATTTGGCTTACCTTAGTTGTGAAAATATCTTCAATGGCAATTCAGAAAAGATATTATTACCCTTTACGGATGAAACCGATTGAACATTACTGTTGTTACAAAAAATTTACAAACCCGACAACAGCTTTAACTTTAAAACCTTACGGAGCTTTAATATTTGGTAGATGAACTTTAAAATACTTTGAAAATGCTTTCAATTTTGGTTATACGCTGCCATTAATCATCCATCACTTTTAGTAGATAGTTGAACATGACCAGTTATTTCACTTCAACAAATGAACTAAAACCCCAGTGCGATGGGTGCTTATTTTATCGTTCCATATCTCTGCATGGTACAGTCGGCTACACCATGCGGGACATCCGATACAAGTGGAACGAGGGCCCCAACTCTGTCGGAGTGTCGAGCGAGGTGTCCCTGCCGCAGTTCAAGGTGCTGGGCCATCGCCAGCGAGCCATGGAGATCTCACTCACAACAGGTACATTCAGCACTTTCGCAGTCACACCCGTAGCACTACCCCAATAATCTATCTACTTCAGACCTCAATTGAGAAAGTATCACGATTTTTTACCCAACTTTTGTAGATAACAAAATCCAATATTTTCAATTGGCATGCACTTTCGCTTGTTTCCCGTTAACTTTGAAATTATCTCAATTGACTGAGAGGATAGAATTAATCCTTCTATTGATACTGTAAGTCGGCTTAACTGTCGATTATATTTGTGACCGATGTATTGATTATGTGATTACAGGAAACTATTCCCGATTGGCATGTGAAATTCAATTCGTGCGCTCGATGGGCTACTACTTGATCCAGATTTACATCCCGTCCGGCCTGATCGTGATCATTTCGTGGGTCTCTTTCTGGTTGAACCGGAACGCGACACCCGCCAGAGTCTCTCTGGGTGTAACTACCGTGTTGACTATGACCACCCTTATGTCTTCAACCAACGCTGCTTTACCTAAGATTTCGTATGTGAAATCTATCGACGTGTACTTGGGCACCTGCTTCGTTATGGTCTTCGCTAGTCTTCTAGGTAACAACAAGTATCAATTTTTTTTTACGTTATTCAGTTTGAACATACAGGTATATTGTTATATATTTGTGTGAATTAAGATGATTGATGGTATTAACGTAAGTAAATTTTTCAAATAACTTTGGCTATTCGCTCATTTCGTGAATTTTCCGTTGATTGATCTAGGTTGTTTTCTAAAGCAGCACAAAAAGCATTTGATGTGTGATGACTCAATAAACTTCTGTATGGCTCAGCGAATTAGCGTTCCTTAGATGCCTTAACTAAGGATGTTTCGACAAACTTTTGCAGAATATGCTACTGTCGGCTACATGGCTAAAAGGATACAAATGAGGAAACAACGATTCACTGCTGTGCAAAAAATGGCTGCTGAGAAGAAATTGCAAATAGACGGGCCACCACCAGCCCCGGAGCCTTTGCCGCCGCCGAGGACCAGCACTCTGACGCGACCCATGCCTCCGAGCCGATCAACGGTAAGAAAAAAAATAACATGTCAACTTTTAATAATAATAATAATAATAGCACACAACGCCTCATACATTGAAATTACCTCGTAGTAAGTTGCCACGCATGTGTTCCGGATATCAGAAACAACCGTGGTATACGAGGACGCAAATTTACATCAATATATTTGCGACTCTTGGAACCGTGGCCAGGGTCACTGGTTGGTGACTGGTTAGTCATTATCAAAATTTAAATGTCTGTCTAATAAATAACACTGGGGATTAACACACTAAAAGAGACTAAAGAAATGGTCGCAAGCAGTCCATTAAATGTAAAATAGTACGCGAACGTCTTACATCTCATACTAATGTTGACATTTGATTTCAGAGCTCGCATCATCCGTTGTGCTTCCCGCATACCCAGGAAGTCAGATTCAAGGTGCATGACCCAAAGGCTTATTCGAAAGGAGGAACCCTCGAGAACACTATCAACGGCGCCAGGGCTGCGCCTCCCCCGCCGGCCCCTCCGGCGGAGGAGGAAGCTGTACCTCCCCCGCATTTGCTGCAGGCTTCAAAGGTAATTTCTACCATTACATAATGCAATTCATTGTGTACTCGTTTTATTCTTCCAGCTACCAGAAGATTTTCTGGTTGTGCGAATTAATATTTCTAAGCTTTGCGATTGTGTCTCACTCTGTGCGCTGCGACTCTTACCCAGCTAATTGCGAAGTATAAACGTGTCGCGCGCCATTTACGTGCGTTACGTTCCAAAGTCAAGCAAAAAAATATTTACAGGGCATCAACAAACTGCTCGGCACCACCCCATCCGACATCGATAAGTACTCTCGCATCGTGTTCCCCGTTTGCTTCGTCTGCTTTAACCTAATGTACTGGATCATATACCTACACGTTTCCGATGTGGTGGCGGACGACCTAGTACTACTTGGCGAGGAAAACTAAACGCATACGAAAACGGCTAACGATTCATTACAATATCAATAAACGACGACCTCGGCACTTTAATTAATTTAGGGTGCTCATCACCAACCCTCCAGAATTCGGTAAAGTGCTTTTTATTAAATAATTATAACAATTTGTAATCCCTTAGCACTATAATCATGATAAATAAGAAAATAGTATTTCACGATAATGTATTAAAAAGTAGTATTGTAAGTGGCACTGAAAATGATCTCCTTTAATGAATAAAAATGCGATTTTCCAAGTTCAAATGTGAGTCAATCCACAATATCTGTCACCTTCAAAGACTAATAGAGACCTGGACCATCTGAATCTTTGAGGCGTGGTCTTTTGTACTCGTTATATCAACTTTGTCTGACTTAGGTCCATTTTGAACAGCGTGCACCAGATGTACCAGTGTGCATAAATTAAGTAGATGATTTTAAGATAGAGTTCATGTGCTATTCCAATGCTTGTTGTACATCATTTTATTACAAACATAATTTACTTACACTGAAGACTTATTATAATAAATGTTACCTACCCATGTAACTTTTCATATTTAGAAAAACAATTTTACTGTAGCTAGTGTTTGTAGCTGACTTGATACAATAAACTGGGGAATCAAATGATGGTCATTTTACATTAAATTTATATCAGTTTATTTGTTTTCACGTATTTTAGGGAAGAGCATCGATTTTATGTGTCATTCAACGATTTTCATACGTAAAAGTGAATGAAATGGGCGCCCGATCACTTTAGTGGTACGTCATTAAATTTTGAAAGTCAGTTTTTAATATAAACATTTTAATTGAATCTGGCTTCAGATTCTTAATGGGATGAGTATTTATACCATTGTTTACGTTTATTTAACAGTAACAGCTTTAGTCGCTAATGATTAGTGCCTCGTCTTGAATACTAATCTGGATTTTATAGTTCCTTCCGTCAAATAATAATATTTGTGAAATCTATTACATTTTTAAGAATGTTAAGATTTGATTCATCGATGGGATTTGGAGAAGAACCTGAGAGTATGATGTCAGGGATATAAAAGTAAGATGAAATGTACATATTTATACATATACATTTATACGATTAGGATAATCATACACAATTGCTCTAGTTTTTTAAAAAAAGGTGTTATTTTGTTCAATTTAAGTATACACCGGTAAATACACTTCACTATTTAATCTAGTGCACAGAACACTTTTTCTACGTAGTTAAAAATAAAACTTACATTTAACAAAGTAATATTCTACAATTGAAATTGATAGAAGAAAGCCCTATAAAATTACCAACGATTATATAATATGTATTTCGCATCGTTTTATTTGGACACGATTTAGGACATTACCTACATGATATATATTATCTAATATACATGGTCAATGAAACAATTGAATCTATTTATTGTATGAATACTAAATAACTATTGGATAAGTACGGCAGTTGTAGGTATTGGGGGAGAAATGTAGAAAAATGTTAAGAACGTTGTAGCAGTTTATTAGTACTGACTGTTTGTGTTTGCATTAAAGTCTAAATAGAAAGTAAGAAAATTATTAAAGAGCTATTATATAAATATGAAATATTTTTTGCCCTATCTGAGTTCTCAGTGTCTTGTATTTGGAACGCTATTTTTGTATTATGATTTACTCCTGTAACGATTTATTAAGCGTTTTAGCAAATGGGATATTTTTGTAACAGATATTACACTTACTTTTAAGTTTGATCGACATTCACCTTTGTTTATTTCCTATTACAGACGTATGTCATTTTAAAAATGATCATCCATTGTCAATTATGTATTGAATAAGCATGTCATATCATTATTTTTATTTTTAGTGTGTTATAAGTCGATTATTTGTCGTATGCTGTACACTGGACATTTAATAAAAGAGCACATAAAACAATAATATGAATAAATTAAAATCTAAAAATATTACATTCATATCACATATCATCATTTGGTACACCGGATATTGTTAAAGAAAACTACAGATATGATTTATACATAATAATTGGTATTTCGAAAGACTACATGTTTTGGCTGTGGTAGTTTAATATCGTTTCAACTACAAGCCACCATTTGTTGGGAACATAAGAATTTTCTTTTCAATGTTTGCTCAATGTTGTTTAAAAATATATTTTACCTAGAGGAATGCGAGTGAGGGCGGGTAGTGTATGGATTAAATAATGTAAGGATAAGTAGATTAATTTTAAGAAATCATTTGTCTCCTGTTTTATACATTGAATTTTATTATACATTTATTCAAAAGACAATGATCTGGATTTATTGAAATATTGCATATACTTATCTTTCGTATTGTGATATCCGAAAACAATAATTTTTAATTGAGTTTTCATAAGATTTCTCAAAGACTGAGTCAGTATTGTTTGAATTCCTTGAGTGTGGTTCCTTGCTTGCGTGGCCCGAACGACTCGTTGGTTTCAGCACGATGTTACCGAGAAGCCGCTGACATATCCTTCTTTTCACCTTTATCATGAATTTATAATGTTCATGAATAACAAATTCTATTGATCAATAATATATTTTATTGTTTAACCAATATCTGTTAAATTAAAACATGTTAAGTTTGTATTTTATAAAATAATATTATATTATATTATATTGTTATATAAATACCTTTATCGTATAAGTAGTAACAATCAGCCAAAATTGATAGGTAAGTGTACCTAATTTATTAATAATTTTACTTACTAGTCAACCTTCAAAAAAAAAATGAACTATGAACTAAATAAAATTAAAATGTACATTTTGAAATGAAATAATTGTATAAGATGTGAATTCGCATTATATTGCACCTAGATCGTAAGGAAGTAGTGTAGCTCGGCGCTAGAGGGCACGGGCGAGGGCGGCGGACTTGATTATCGGGAGGGACGTACGATACTACGTCGGTACTTTAGGAGCGTGCTACAAATGGACCCAAACGTTTTATATGTATAATGCGGCTGTCGCTCGCCTGGAAACCTCCAGCGTGAAACCAAATTCTAAATCACATTTAAATAAAATTTAGTATAATTAAATAAATTATATTATGTGAGTAAATCAATATAGAGAATTTAAGATAATTTATTATTAATATTATAGACGTCAGATGGATTTAATGATGTTACTATTACACAGTGTGTTTCCGGCGCGTAGGTATCTCATGAATTCATAAGACTCTAACATAAAAGAAATCTTTTGTTTTAGATTTCTAATTTTGCCGATATTTGATTATATTTTTAAACATTCCAAGTTAATTATGAATCAATAAATAAAAAAAATCACATTTAGTTGCTTGCATATGAAGCACACAATCATGAAACGTTATAGTACAGGTTATTTTTACTTAAACTGCGTCAGATGTCATATCAAAACCACCCTCACGCCGGAAAAATGCTGTTTATCACTTTTTTCAAGATTAGTATTATTGAAAACACAAAATATAATATAGTTTATTGCACTCAATGAAGAAACATTCCTTACTTTTAAGCAGCATTCAAGCAAGATAAATTATAAAAAATGACTGTAGTGTTAGTATGAAAAAAATATATCTTTCATTTTGGTTATAAAATGAGAAATATTAAATATACGACTGAACATCTTTTCAGAAGTTTTTAAGGACTGCTATGATATAATTTATATTAGTTTCAAGTGTTAGGCCTGCAAAAAGCACAGTTGAATTTATTTATTCAAAGTTCATAATTATTATATTGTCAAAATTAATCAGAAAATATCATGTGAATGCGAATATTTTGATTTGCCAGTATAATTTTTCGGAATTTATACAAATGAAGTGCCAAATATGAGGCTGTATGAAATTTGTAATCGCTTTTGTACGAGTAACTGAATGATATGAGTTGCTATCTCGAGACTCAGCTTTGCGAAGCTGTTTTACTAAATATAAAGGTATTGTATGCTAGAGGCATGCAATACCGTTGAACATTAACTTAGTTGAAATTTTAATATTAAGGAATACGATCCTACGTGTCTATGATGTTACTCATTACCAACAGTAATCCATGTAGATCGACGTTGTCTGCATTTGATGTTATTTGCATTGTTGCATAATCTTCTACACCTTAGACTTATAATAAATTATAGCATTCATCGATACCTTTTACCAAACCAGTTACATAGATGTTGTCAGAGATTCTATAAATATAATTATGTAAAACAGACACAATATTAAAGATATGATACACCATTTTAATCTTAATTAATCCAACATTCGCTTTTCCAATTTGTGGACCTAAGTTAGTTGTCTTGTTTTTCCATGTACTTGCATGTATTGTGCAAATAAATATTTATCTATGTACCGAAGTTAATGGTTGTATGCAGCGGACCTATGAGATGTTTGTTAATAAAAATTTAACACTAGGTTAATAAAAATGCTTTAATATAACTGATTTTCTAGATACCTACTCGTAAATATTATATACGTTTTTTTAAATTTCATGGACTTCAAGTCTTTGTGGCGATCTTTCAGTCCAACCTGACTAGTCTAACTACAATTTATACATTTTTAACCAGACCGAATGCGGAAAGAAAAGGTTTTGAAAATTTTCCTTACGGAGAGCGCCTCTCATTTATAAAAATTGCATTTTTTTGCATTGACGTTATGTATCGTAATATCATTGACTGTTTTAGCGCTTTCATTGTAATAAAAATACTATTGATATTTATTTCAAAATAATGGGCTCAAAATTTATTCATAAAGTGTGAAATTTACGTCGCCAATATAATTTTATTTTTATGAACATACTTCCTCTCATTGTCAATATTGTTTACGATACTGTTTTTTTTCTAAGCCTAACACATTTTATTGTTCTTTTCTGTTAATTTTGAGGTGCGTACTAGTCAACTTTTATTTAAAATTTTATGTTTAAGGTTAATTTCTTTTGTCTAGGTACTATTTATATATTGGTTATTAATCCGTATAATTCTTCCTAACAAATTCCTAATTACTTCCAGTAAATGTGCTATTTGCAGAGCTTTACTTCTGACACATTTTAAAGTACTTAATGATTACATTTGTTCGATCAAAAACTTCATCGATAATGTGACACAATTGTTGAATTCTATACGCGTACTTTTCAGTACACCGATGTTCGTTTGATTGACTTGTATAATCAAGTGAAGGTGTCCAAGTATGCATGCTAGTTAGTAGCAGATGAAGTGTTTGTTTACCTTAAAGGTAAAGTGTTTAAGTTTATTTGTGCTGTCCTGTTCCCTTCGATGCAAGCGCTAAATTTTATGGTATTGGTGTGGTTAATGATGTTGCTCAAACTGAATAACTTTAAAACATGTAGTTACATTGTACGAAATTTAGTTCTGTGATCCAATAAATTATATGATCTGTATTGTTGTTTCATTCCGCTTCGTAATATACATACATACATAAAATCACGCCTTTTTCCCAGAGGGGTAGGCAAAGATCACTTCCAGCGATCCACTTTTCACCTCTGTGGGAAACGTGACGTGACGGGTTGTGGACCACGTCGCCGCCATTCTGCCTTGTGCATTGTTTTAACAAGGTAATTTCGTAATATAACTAACAGCATTTATGCTTTGATCTTGAAAACTACGCAACCGTTTTTGTGCGGTTTTTAATAGACGGAGGGATTAAGAGGACGGATTTTAGGTATACATCCAGTATAAATAACAGACACACTGTTGATTTTATTACACCGCATAATACTACAATTGTAAATAGATCAACTTCCGAGGTTGTTGATCAAATGTCGGAAAATAACAAACGTTAGGTGGAAAGTTTTATATAAAGCAATTGATTTTAGCTAATTTGTCAACTAATGGTAATGTTATACGATTTACATTTACACAAATAAACTAATCCACACATCGACCAACCGATGCTCAGCTTTATTTAACAGCGCAACATTACCATTCATATATTACACTGTCCTCTAATTGGACAACTTACCTATACCTAAGCATTTGGCTACTGTTTGTTTATAGATTTAACAAATACTTAGAGTTGTATAATCACAATTTTTACAATCTACTGTCTGGAATCTACTTTAATCCTAATCTTAAATAGAAATAACAGATTTTTGTCTAAAACATACAGCAAATGACGGTTTTTAAATACACAGGTTCAAATTACATATATTCTGCTTAGATTTACCATTGTAATTAAATAAAAACAAGTACGGTAGAGTTCGATTAGAACGTTTAGACGTTAGTTAGTTAGTTTTAGACGACTGGCGAGGAGCGGTGTAAAAGTACGTGTGTCGTTTAACCAATCAACGCACACCTTGCTGGATTATTCAACGGAAAAATGCCGTAATTTGATCAATTTACTTAAAAAACATACAGTAAATATATATTAATAATAATACATTTCAAGTGCAGTTTTTTACTTTCCGAGAGTTGATCGAGACTACCCAGGAAATTGATCAACTTACGAGACTCGCTGTTTTCCGGTGACAATTGTACTAGGTATAATAATTACATAATTTAATACACATGTCTTCATACCTAACATTAAGTTACCATATTGCAATATTTGTGTTACCTAATATGAGTATGAAAAATTAGATCCTTCTATTCCTGAACTAGGTTATTAGTAAGGTGTATCTCAGCTGGTCACCCCAAATCTCCAAGTAGTTAATAAAGATAACTTATTAAATTAAAAAAGCCTTATGTGACTATGTGTGTATAAGTAGGTTATTAATCAAACTTACTAAGTCGTAGTTTAGAGGAAAGTACGTACCCGCAATATGGAATAACAAAGTCAATAATAGTGAATACAATAGAATAGAATTTAACCCTTAACTACCCAGTAAGCTTTTGTAACGTAACTGACCAGTAGTGTCCAACAGACACATTTGATAAATATAAGGTGTGATGAGTGAAAAACCAGTTATTTAAAGTAAAAATATATTAGAATGAACTTCAGTAATGTATTTTTGCACTTGTGTAGTTAAAGATGTATATTTTTTCTAAATTTGTAGTAGTCATTATATGATTGCACTTATCACAGCACTTGATAGAAACGCTGTTAATATCAAAGAGTAAACTAACAACGCTTTATCCTTTTCACAGCAGATTCAGATAATTGAGTAGGTCAGCTTCTACATGGTTCATGGCTGCTAAGTGCTTACTTGATGGACTTTCCTTACTTTGTCTCCGTGTATGAGGTGTTACCAATACTGTTGCAATTTCACGCAAAAATAGTTGTGTTTTTTAGTATGCGTGTGTTCTAGTCATATAATAACTAATAATTAACTATATAATAACTAATTGGGTACTATGATGAGATGTTAATCTCATCATCATCATAAACATCATCAGCACATTGCTGTCCACTGCTGGACATAGGTCTCCCCAAATGCACGCCACTTCTCTCTCTCCTCGGCTACTCGCATCCAGCTCCTACCAGCCGTCCTGCACAGATCATCACACCACCTGGCCTGCGGGCGTCCTACACTACGTTATATAATAATATCTAATATAAACATATTTTTAATTTGCTGGGTACCTATTCGTTTTATACTGAACTCTACTACCTACACTCATGAATCATAATCATCACCCTCACTCCAAGAATTATAAGAAAAATTCTTTCATAACCGTTTACAGTTGCTGGTTCTGTCACATTTTTTTCAATCTTGAATCAGTATGCACAAAAGTATTTTCATCGTTACTGTAAACATGTTCAAGTTGAAGTTTACGTCTTATTGGTTGCCCTTTATCTATTTATCTGAATAATACTGAGTAAGAGGACTATTATGTGGCATCTTGTGTGTCTAATCACTGATATGCGAGACGAAAACAAAGACGACAATTATAACACAAAAAAGTGGTGTCAGATTATTATGGCTATAAAATATGAATCGTTATAACCCACCCGACATTATAAGATTATACGGTAATATAAATAAAAAACAATCTTTGTTCACATTCTCAAACAAAATGTTATTGTGTCTATTGGACACTTGTGGGTTGATGAAGTACTATTTTTGTATATTTAAAATAACTAATAAATCTTACATGTTATAAATATTTTAAAAGCACTTTTAGAATCTTAAAACATTGAAGATCAAATAGGTAAAAGGCCGATTCATAAAAAGAAATACTTTAGTTTTTATCAAAACTTAAACGCAAAAATGTGTCCGCGAGACACTTGTGGGTTGTTAAGGGTTAATAATTTGTAAAAGCACTTACTGTACTAAAAAACTGTAATACTAAATATAGTATACATTCAGAGTAAGTAGGTATAAGTAGCTATTGCAAACTTCTTGCATATCTCAAAGTGTAGCGGTGAACGATAC
Source organism: Maruca vitrata (assembly GCA_039566165.1). Classification (NCBI taxonomy): domain Eukaryota; kingdom Metazoa; phylum Arthropoda; class Insecta; order Lepidoptera; family Crambidae; genus Maruca; species Maruca vitrata. The sequence goes on from CM076911.1 coordinate 7,866,356, forward strand.
TACTTAAGTTAACTTTACTTTACTTACCATCATTAGTGCAAGAACTTTATATCTTAGGGTGACGAATGTTCACCCCTGTATTTACTTCGTATAGGCAAACCATGTCAAGTGTACAGTTAAACGCAAAACTAGTTAATTAAACTTTCAAACGTATAAAAAGTGGTATGTGGAACAAAATATGCAACATATAATGTAGTTACCATATATGAGAATGACGGACTTTTCATTTGCTTTTTCCTATGCGCCCGTGAAAGTGTAATTATGTTTACAATTTAATAAACATAACAGCTGGTTCTCTGTGTTGTGTGTGTATTCAAACAACTGGTGCGAATCAACTGCTCTTTTGTGGAAAAAATTAATTAGAGTGTGTCGGCATTTGAACTTGAACTTTTCACCTTTTGCATTCGCGCAATAAACATTATTAAAGTTTGCACTCCGGTGTATTATTCTACCGTTGTGAATAAACAAGAAAAATAAACAACAAAAAATGCCGGCCACGGTCAGTATCACGTTTACTATAATAACCGTAATGAAAATGAAAAATGTATTGTAGTTACCCACGCAGCTTATACAAACAATGATATTTACAGCTCCACACAAAGCAGATATTTCAATAAAGGAGATGAACCGTACCTGTGTTTTTTAAAACTTCATAACTTATTTCGCGTTTACTTATTTCAACAAATATTTTTGAGTTAATAATAATTTATATTATGATTCTACTCATGTTTTGAGTTAATGACGTAAGCATTCGATTTGATTGTAGAGGTACAGAATTTTCAAAAATGAGAAATATTTTTATTACGACTTCCTCTTTATTTTTTATGACTTTTTCTTATACCAAAACTGATAATCGTAATTGCCTTGTCAATTCGTTGCCAATGATTTGGATGTTATACGGAGGTAATATACGGATTGCCTTATAAAAAAATCGTCTTTGTCCTTTATACACGTATACATTAGCGGCGTACGGCGAAGATTTTCTTTTACTACTTGTAGAGAATGTAGAGTAGGAGATACAGAGATGTGCTCTACCAACGGCCCCTGCATACAACAGATAAGTTGACAAGTTTCACGCGCGATCAACATTTTAAGCGGCGTGAATTATTCTGTCAGATGCCTATATTTTAATGCTTCATTGGTTCAACAATACTCGATCTTTTTATCAGTAACGTGCACGTTTTCATGCTGACCGACCACCGTTCCGACCGATTAAACCATTGACTGCAACATTAAAGGCTGCGGTCAACGAGGCTTTCAGCGTCATGCATTACGGGCGGCTGTGAAAGGTAACATTAACTTGGCGAATTATGTGATACTAGTTGTCCGCCCGCGACTGTGTCCGCGTGGTTTCGGATATCGGGACAACATTAGGTACTCTCTTCTAGTGTCGGTCGGGTGTAAGTCGGTTGATGAAAAATGCTTCATAATAATATTTATATTTTTTTTATATCTTTTTTTTTTTACTTAGCTTATACGTGTTTTAGGGGGTGAGAGCCATCCGCTTTAGGGGTGAGAGCCATACGCTCCCACGCAAGTCCGGTGATGACTGCAAAGATACTTTAAGCCATCATCGTATGTCAGTTAGAAAAAAAAGCTTGTACGTGTATAAAGACTTAGGCTTCAAGCTTTAGACTAACTCAATCTATAGTTTCGGAATGAAAGCGCAACGGATAGGATTAGGGGTAACAGCCATCGGCTCATCCATGAGTCCGAGACTACTTCAAGCCATCATCGTTTGTCAGTAAGCATAAAAAAAGCGACGGACAGAAAAAGTTACATTCGAATCGCATTTATAATATTTACTAAGGATTAAGTAGCTAACATTCTCAATAATCAGCCCAGCCACATATGTGATAACAGATGTTGGTAAAAATTTTAAAAAAAGAAGCAAGGGAAGACTATTCTCATCCGTTAAAATGACACAACAAAAACTGTTCGAGTGTTTAAAACGTGTTTGAACAATTACGCCGTTTCTCGCGCGATTTAAGATTAGGCTTAGTTGGTGTAGGTTGACCTGTGTTTTCCGGATTGTATTGGTACCTAGATATTTTGGATACAAAGTTATGGAGAGAATGAAAATGAAATAATGATATGGAAAGTTGTCATAATTAAATCTTGTTGCAAATGTGATTAATTGATTTGTCGAATTCGAATTTCGTTTATTCTAATAAGAACTTTTGTGGTGTAGTAAATGGAATCTGAGGGTCATCTAACCGTTTTATTTAAATAGTTAAATAGTGCTTTATTATTGTGTAGAATTCACAAGTCCAATATCAAATATGGTTTTCGAGGTACCCCGTAGGTACAGTTAGACAATTTTTTTGGATTAGACCCACTATTTATTGTACGACTGAATCGATCTGTATAACTGAAAAAAAAACTTTTGAATTTTAATGATTAGGTTATAACAAAGGGGGTGAGACTAAAGGGAGGAGTTTGGGGGAGGGGGGATTGAGACCTTCCATGCGCAGAGGAAAAACGGCGTGTTAGGACGGGTGTGTCAAGTTAGCAACGCGAAGCTCCATTCTTAAATATATCGAAAGATTGCCAAATAATAAATCTTTTTTGTATACTTTAGAATTTCCGTGACCATTCCACAAGAGCCTTCATACAGATTATCCATTTGAAATTAATTAAATTTAAAACAGATTTAAGTAAACACTAAGTGTCGAGTACTTAAACTAAAATCAAATCAAACAAAAAAGTTTTGCACCTTTACTGCAAAAGTACTTTACTGTATAAGTACGAATTTGTATCGTGATATCCGCAGAGGTATTTGCAGGAAGGGCGGCCTTTGCGTATATTTTACTGGTGGAGATAGGTAACGCCATCTATGCCGCTTGCCCTTAAACAACCCAAAATGCGGACTATTCAAATATTTTACCGAATTTAACCCAGTAGGAAAGCTTGAAAATTCACAATTTTTTTTTTATGTTGAAGATGAGCTAAAACAGAACAGATAATGACGCTTCTTTTGGAACTTTAATGAGCCGTGATGATATTTTCACAAAGAACAAAGTTTCCACCAAGAAATAAAAGTTCGCCACGTGCGAATTGCTGCGTGCGCATGTCTCAAAAGCACGTGGTGATGTTAAGGTCAAATAATAGATGGCGCTCGAGTAAGTAATATTGATCCTGTCTGGGTCATCTACAATGTATTAAAATTTGTTTTGTTTACGAGGAGTGGGAGGGGGGGAGGGGGCCTGGTTTCACTTTCATTTATGTGAACGATAGACACGTGGTATATTGTATGTCCTGCTCTTCTGTCCTGTGATGTCTCACTCTAATGACCCGTAGGCAATGCAGTCTAGCCGTGACATACAGACGGAGTCTAGCTTAACGTGTTCCTCTGAAACATGCGCCGGAATTTTCAGAATACCTATGCTCTAAACGTTCTTGTTTTGTTATGAAGACGAAACAATGCGCATGTGTATGATACTAAAATATTTGTGAAAACTTAATATTTGTAATATCTCAAAAGTAAGATGATGTTAAGAAAGAAATTATGTCTGTAACTGAGCATCTTTTCCCAAAAACCCTCGTGCATCTTTTCCTAAAAATATATAAAAATAGGTTAACAACCCGAATACGAATTTTACTAAAAATAAAGATTTTGCATCATACTTCCTATGTTGTCGCTTCAATATCTTTTTTTTATTATCTGGGCAAATGTCGATCGGGTCTTCCTTTTTTTTTCCAAACTGACACACCATGATGGCTTGAAGTAGCCACGTCATCATCACTGGACTAGCCTCCGTAAGTGGCTCTCGCCCCTATAATCGGATCTACCATACCAAACCGTATCCGAAAACTTTACCTTACTTTACTTAACCTACATGACAAAAAGTATTTTCAAATAATACCTAATATAAAAAATAAATTTTTTAACGTTTAAACGACAATACCTACCTACCTAAATATTTTCCAATACAAAAATAACTCGCTGAAAGTGATTCTAAGCAAAAATCTGGAAACAGCCGAATCCATTACGCTATTTATTTGTGTTAGGTTCTTTAGTGTCAGAATGTCTCTGAGAAAAAAAGAAAAAAATAGTATTGGCACCTAGTAAGTTAACTGGAACCACTAGTAGAAAATATAAATGTAGTTACCTAAAGTCATTGTAGTTAAAGTCATTGTAGTTATCAAAAGATGTAATTTCTTTCAATGTAATTTTATTACATATTCCAAGAAGAATAATATTAGCAAAACTGTCAACGTATTGTGTGCCTTTTGTTTTCGGATTGAATGGTGGGAGACGTTCTGTCGACCGGTTGCTGTTACCACCATACAGTTGCGTAAAACCCGCCAAGTGACTCTGACCTCTCTCGGTCAGGTCGCGTTCCGGGATCAGCACTGTACGAACCGGAGCCAGGGGGGACCATTGTTGCGGCAAGCGCCGGACCAGTGGAGTCTTAGCGGCGGTATTGTGCGAGCGGAGCGGGTCAGCCCGCCGGCCAGGGAGACCCGTAGAAACGGGGGCCCTTCCGTCCGGCGGACTGGCCAACTTGGACCTGCACAGCTCAAAACCAATGCGAGACTCTACGCCTTGTCTCGTTGTTGCCGCAGCAGTGGTCTCCTCTCCTCTTTATGCGGACTTTCAGGGTGAGTGCGATAGGCTCAATATTATGGTCTATTGTGCCTGTCGACCTTATATTTGGATCTCGTTACCGCTTACCATCAGGTGGAGTGAGGTCTTGTTAGCTTAATATAAAAAAAATTTAGAACCTCCACCTTTTTCTAAAGTCGGTTTTAAATTTCAAAGGGTTTATATAACTAGATAATATCATAATGGAATAGCAGATGTTTTTGGATTCATTAAATCCTTTAATTCCTAACACAATCGAGTAAAATAAAACATCCTTTATTCAGTCCACAGATATTTTAATGCCTTATTATATTATGTCGAATATGCTGACAATACTGGAAAAATAAATAATATTTCCTTTAGGTTTCTTTCATTCACAGCTCTATACAGCTTTGTTGAATACAATTTCGCTTCAAACACGCTGTAGTAAATAAGTAATTGTATTTACACATTGGGCACACATTCATGCAGAAATAGGTAGTACTTTTATAAATATACAATCTAGAAGAAAAACTGCAGTGATTTTTTTTTTCCTAACTGACATTTACGATAACAACTTGGAGTAGCCTCGTCATCATCACCGGGCTTGCGGGGAAGCAGATGGCTCTCACCCCTAATCTGCAGTGATCTATACTACTAGTATGAGTCAGAAAAATATATCATCAAAACATTCATATTAACAATTATGTTGATTTGTGTATGGGTAAGCAGATAAACAAACATTTCAATATTGTGATTGAAATAAATCTAAATACAACCTCTATATTAAAAATCTTTCGTTCGTTTTGATTATTTTCTAATATTGTCGCTACAAATATCCGTTTCACTAAATCTGTCTTGTCTTCTATGCAAAATAAGTACATAGTATCAACTATTGCCATAACTTGTAAAGAGTATCTAAACTACTATTTGTTTTCATTTTAACTCGATTACATGAATGTGACCCTTCACATTAATTTCACAAGATTTTATGTACATTTTTAGTAATAGCATTAAAAGTTTGCGAAAATGGTGTAGGTATTATTCATAGAAAGGAATATCGCATTAAAATTAATAATTCACTACCGTTTGCCTATCTACATACATAGATTAAAATCGCGGTGTCTAATACAAAGGTCTGTACATACAACTACATATTATTTATACGGCCTTAGAATTATTTGTAAGAATGATACGATACATTTCTGTAGACTTACAAGATCGAGGAAATTATATTTTATATTAGATTTTGAAATCATACAAAAATAGTAATTAATATACCTACACCAACTCTTGACTCCATATCACAGTGGTTGAGATTCTCAATATTGATCACCATCAAGATAATGTTATCGTGGCGGCAATACTTGACTCTTTAAGATATAAACAAAGTCGGAAGACGGCCTGCATTTATTACGATCCTTTGTGTGCATTTAAAAAGGTAAATTTAATTCTATTTACTTAACATTAGGAGTACAATTCATTGTAAATATTATGATAAAAAAAGCTACGTGGTATTGATAAAACCGAATTTTGTATTCATGTTGAGGTAATCAGATATAAAATGTGATTATACTAAATATTGCTTTTGTTTGACCCTATTTGGATAAGTATTTACGAGTAAAAGATCGATAGCCCGTCTTCCGTATTTTGGTTATGTCTATAGTATTACACCATTATGAATAAGCTTGAGCTTTAATAACCGTTTATAAAAATACACCAAGTCACATGAGGCGGTCCAACTGGATTTATAGAATAATCTTCTCCCACTCCAGAACAATGAAATAAAATTACGCACCTACTTAAACTAGGTAAAGTAAGTAGGTAACCTGGTGTATTCATTTATACAAATTTCAAAATAGCCATCCCAGCCAGAATACTATTCAATATCAATCTTACTAGGTACTATGTTATAAAAGTTCGATAACAGCTGTGAAGTTTTATTAATTAATATCATTTTCTCAAAGTCAATGCACTATTTCTTGCTACTTGTAACAATTTGCTTCAAACATGAACGTTTAAAAATAATCTTAGAAATAGAGAAGATGTTTTATCCGGATAATAGCTAGTATATCATACCGTTCACATTCAATAAATTAAAAAAAAAGGTTTGCTGTGTTGAAATTAACCCTAACAACATATTCATAGGCCAAATATTGGATGAAAATATCGCTCTTAATTTAGTCATCAAACGAAAGAGAAAGAAGTTGTGTTTCTGTTTCTAATAATATCTCTGTATTTTTAATGAATAGTCCGAAAGTTATATGTCATAATCCAAAATGAAAAATAAAATAGTGCATAGACTCAATTTTACACGTTAATTCTATATCACTGATTGCTAAACAGAAGTAATATATCAAGGCTCAAAGTACGTAACGATATATCAACGACTTATGAGTAAGATTTCTTATTACTTAACATTAATTTATTACAATTCTATTTTGATTTCTGAAAGGCGACACAGCATCAATAACAAGTTTTGAAGATTGATTCATCACTTACAGAGCCACTAAGCTTAGTTTGTAATAAAAAATAATATAAAAAAGTTTATTTATAGGACTAACCAAACATAGAAAATACTCATTCATTTCATGAATCCTAATCATTAACATTAGATGATTAAGCTCAGTGCCTTTATAAGTACTAAAAAGGAAAAGCTTATGAGACTGACTTTGTGACATTATTCTTGATGTGGTTTATTCTATGTAAATATCTTCAATCGGATACGCTGTCTCTATAAACTTCTGGTAGAACCTCTGGAATGCTCTCCTATAAAAAGAAATACATGTCAATAAATAAAAAAAAAATGTCTGAGAAATGGTTCATTAACTTATGATAAGATTTATTTATTTATTAATTTTATTTGGATATCATACAGAAAAATTATTAAAATCCAATCCTACAGTTTTAAAATAATTTCTTAAGTTGTTTTAGTTGCCAATACACCTAATCGTAAATGCATTACGGCACACATTACGGCATAGCACACATAATACTGAATAAAAATAATAATGACAGACGAGGATATTACAATAGCCGTTAAAACACGTGCTTTTTCAAGCAAACTTTTTTTAGACAAAGCATATTACAAATCGATCGATTTTTGTTGTAAGCCTGTTGTACTAAGGGCTTTATCCAGTATAATGAGTTACTAGGAAAAGAGACTTGTTTTTGCTCAAAACCTACATGCATTTAGGAGTCTTCTTGCATGAGACTGCATAAGGTAGTTATTACGTACAAAGTCATGAATAGCTCAGAAGTATAGTTCTTCAGGCCATCTTCAGGAATTATCTACTCATAAATTTTGAAATAAATTATATGAAAATTCATCTAAAAACCTTCAGAATAATACTCCCAGACCGGTGTTAATGGCTTAAATATTTTTCCCGGGTCGTGATCGAACTCGCTACTCCTTGCCCAGGAGGAAGGGTCACGATCAAATGCGTTATCGAGCCATCAATGTTATAACATAAGTTACTTGGTACTTGTGCCCGTACCTAATCTTATATTTAGCCTTGAGCAAAGACATCAAGCAGAAAAACAAAACCAGCAAAATGCAAGTCCGATTTACGCATGCAGGTTTCCATATTATAAAAAAGTCACGTCTTTGTATGGGAGCCCCCTTTAATCATAATTTTTGTCTTGTTTCTAGAATAATTATAGCAGCAATAATACATCTGGTTAAAGCAAGATACAGGGCGGATGGACGGACGAACCGACGGTCGGACAACGAAGTCTCAGCAATAGAGTCCCGTTTCTACCCTAACTCAAAAAAAAAAAGCTAGCTGGGCAGGTGTTTCTTACCCGACAGCTTCAGCAACAGGTCTGGTGGACTCCGAGCCCCGGAACACGTGGCAGGCGAACCGCTGCAGGGTCGGGTGCTTCGTGATGAAGCCCAGGTACCGGTGGTCTCGGGGGTGGAAGGCGCAGAACGACACGTTCTTCAGCGAGTAGAAGTAGTCGATGCACGGCCCGCTTCGACTCCTCTGTAAGGAAGGAATGTGTTGTTAAAATAAAGAGTCTATGATGTGTTTCCTGATGTAATACGACTGTAATATTAATTTAAAACTCTATACTTTCCCATCTTGTATTTTATAGTTTTGCTGTTGGATATCTGTTGGTATCCTGATGTTATGCGACAGTCATATTACAGTCTAGTTTCATTTTTTTAACTGACTACGATGATGGCTTAGAGTAGCCTTGTCATCATCACAGGACTTGCGGGGGAGCGGATGGGTCTCACCCTAAACGAGGTAACAGCTTTAAAAGTAAGCTGCTGATCTATTAAAGGAAATACACTTCGTTCATAATAAATGTTCATATTGAGTGGCACACACTACACATTAAGTCAAAATCACAATGACTAAAAAGTAAGCCGAGTAAAAAGGTAGCTTTTGATCACAAAAGCTACCTTTTTACTCAAAACAGAGTAAGGAGAATTAAAAAGGGCGAATCATCGTAAAGAAAGTTCAGATGCATTAACTTTGAAAGAAAGTAGTGTGAACTTACAATAAAATGTTTTATGAGATCAATTAGATGAGCTAATCTGACCAAGTTGCATTCAAAATAAAAAACAACGGATCATTTTCGAATATGTTCTGTTCACATTACATGTTATCTTTTAGGAATTTTATTTCGGTTCATATCTTTCCGGAATGTCAAATTATTGTTAGCGTGATATTTTTTTAAAAAGGAATTGATATCAATAGAAAGGTAACAAAAAATAATACTCACATCCGGCTTAGACCGGTCAACCATACGCAGGCCTTGATCAGATACTTCTAATATGCATGGTTGTACTACTGGTTCCCCGCTGCATTCGCCTACTATTTTCTTCACTGCTTGACAGACCACCCCAGTTCCTTTGTGAGCCAAGGTTTCCACAGAACCCATATAACTGGAAGTGAAGATTTGGAAAATTAGATATATTACTTATTTATTTGAACAAAATTTAATTCATAGTCCTCATCTACACTTACCCTAACAAATATCTCTCCCTTTTCACTTTAGCATTTGCTGGGTCGAAATCGTTGTAGTCCATGTCCACCGCATAAGCTGAAGGGAATATTCCTTGCTGCCCTGTCCTCAGATTAACACCTGAAACAACCCAACTAAATAAAGGTCCATCCATATAATATGTCGATGGAAAATAGCAAAAAAATATATAATAGTATAAATCTAAGCAAAAACGCTGAACAAAATAAGCCGCCACCTTGTATATAAATATTAATACTAAACTTCTATTCATCTCATATTGTGTAATTTATGAATATTATGGACTGAGCAGAATTTTAAATTGATATAGTCTGGAATGTAAGCTTGAACTTTCATATCATTGCAATGAAGATAGGTCTTTTTATTGCAAATACTCTATTGCGAGAACCAACCTGATGCTACATCAAGCTGTTGATAAAAAAATTAGATTCGTAAAACAAAATAATATTATTACTCGATGTGTTGTTTGTATCAAAATATACTATGACTTTTTGTGAACGGACTCTCGAACTGAAATCATGTCTAGCGACACCACACTATCAATTAGCAAACTATCGCATTCATCATCGATCGACTATGTGATTAATTGGCAAGGGCTGTAGTTGCGATAGACCGAAGAATGTGAGGTCAAATCTCGGTTCACAGGTTTTTGATCACTTTTGTAAAAATTTACATATTGATAAAAAGATAGAGAGAGAAGAACAAGCCAAGACGATCAACATGGCATAAAAGAATTGAAAATGTGAATCGATACAGAAGTAAAATAAATAATCCTGATTGCTCCTATTTTAACGAGCTCGCTTGTGCCAGGAGATATAAAAAAGTACCTTCACACCATAAGTCATCCGCTTCCTTCTGTACATAGATGGGATCTCCTATCTCGACCTCGATTTCGTCGTGGTGCCTGGGGTTAAACTTGTGTAGGCCTCGATGTGTTGCCTCCAGCATCTCCAGTTGGCTGTGAGGAACGGTGGTCATGTTGCCAGCGAAGTTGATACCGCTGATGCTGCAGCTCGATGACGGTGACACTGCGAACATAGCCCCTTCTGCCTTTCATATTGGAGCTGCTCTTAAACTAGCTATGATGGAATGATGGTCTTGTCTTCCTATTTTAGAACTAGGGACTGTGGAATACTTGAACTGTTTTAGCCACTACAGTAATAACTGAAGACTAAATTGCTGTTTGGAAGCTGAATAAGAAAATCGAATATTGTTTGGATTCGACCTTTGTATTTTTGGTGCAAGAATTGTGGGGTTGATCCCGAGATAAACTTCATGTGATCAAGATTTGTGTTTGTTACGCATAAAACTACATACTTTTAGTAATAGATAATTGGAAGAATTCGTAACAAAGATAATAGTAGCTTTGAAGTATCTAATAAAAATCGTCCACTCCCAAATTGAATGAAGCATGGACTTAAACCAAGATTTATCAGAAAATTATATCTTACTGCTTATGAAAATATTAGCTATGAAGTAATGGAAACCTCGGCTTATATAATAAGTGAAGCGCGACTTACCAAGTTTTATTAGGAAAAGTATTTTAAATCATAAGTAGTGCTTGTAAAGATCGTAGTTCTGAAGTAGAAAGCGTCGGCAAATATTAAAGTGGTTTTAAGTCATAGTGTTCGTAAAAATAGTAGCCATTAAGTAACGAAAACGTCGGCTAATATAATAAGTATCTTGAACGAGAAAAGGTGGTTTTAAATTGAAGTGCTTGTCGAAATGGTAGCTGAACGGGAATAACAGAAATCTCAGCTGATATTTAATAAGTTTCACTTTAATCGAGTATTCGAGACGAGTTTCTTCAGAAAAAGTAGCTTTTCATCGTAATTATACTTTGCAAATCCACAAACCATTTTGCTGTAACGGCGTCGGTGATATGCTCTTGGGGCCGGTATCGATGGGTGAGTGCGCTGTGCTGTGTCCGCTGTCCACGTCGCCGAGGCTCTGGAGCCTCTCAGAGTCCGGGCTGGAGTCCTCATCGAGGAGGTACCCGCACTTGAGGACCAGGAGAGGCCGGCCGTGACAGCCGGGCCGGATGAGCACACCGGCCAGCGCGCCCAGCTCGTCCGCGAGAGACGCCGGTTGGCTGCACGCCAGTATTGTTGCTGAAAAACGGGAAGGACCATCTCAGGAACTGCTCCAATAGACAATGTGTAAAAATATATGAAAATCGATTAATTTTGAGGGTTCGCAGCAAAGGCTACCCATCCACGTCCAATAATCGGTGACTGATTTTTTGTAGGAGTGAAATCAAATTAACGTCCTACAAAATGTGGTTAAAATGGTTACAACAAAAACGGGAAAAAATCGGCGTGATAATCGGTCCTACAAAGAGTATGACGTGTGTCATCCAAATCCAGACATCCAAAGCTTCTTGAAACCGAACCGTTAGGCTGTTTACACATAGCGTCGTAGCGGCAGCGGCACAGGATTTTTTTAAGAACCCTTACACACGACTCCGTCACAGAAACGGCTTTCGGTGCTGTGCTAAAAATGCTGCCGCTCTGGCGCCATGTGTAAGAAGACCCTGACCAGAAAGGCGAATTCCTCGAGTAAGTATACTGTGAGTTCGCGAGATTCTACGAGTAGCAACCTAAACATTGCGTCAACAAAACATGTGTGAGATCTTGTGGATGCAATAGGCGAGGTGACTAAAAAAACCATTTAGTCCGTTACTCAGATTATTTGAAAGTATTTTACACGTATTTTTTATTTTATATTAAACTAGCTGTGCCCGAGACTCCGTTCGCGTTGGAGATAGAATTGAAATAGCCTATCCTGTGTCCCAGATGTCTATGTGTTTTTTGTACCAAATTTCATCAAATTACATACACACATACAGAAAAAAAATATAAAAATCGTGAAATTAGTATCAGTATCATATATTGAGCCTATAAACATAATATCTCTGAAAACAAACTAACTTACTCCATGACCGGGTCGGTCATGGAGTAAGTTAGTTTATAAGTAGTTTTATAAGTTCCGAATGACGTCACTATATGGTAAAATTTTTGCCTAAAGTGACGCCATATGCCCCGACTTCAGAAGTTAAATTTCCAATCATTTAAAAAAACAAAAAATACGTGTCTCGTTTTTTTTAATGAACTTACTTTTAATATAATTTTGACCCAGTCGTTGCGCCTATTATTGCGTATTGGGTGCTGGTTAATCGTTAAACCGTGTGGGATTTTGTGCGTGTGAAATTAACCTTCCTTGAAAAAACATAGCCTTAAACTTCTCAATGTTTAGCATTTGCCAAGATTATTTTCATGAAGTTGAGCTTAATATCTAATCCGTGTATCATTGCAAGAAGAAAGATTAAAAAAATATATTTTGTGTGAAGTAAGTTATACTATAGCCTCTGGGTGCTAGTCCTACTCACCAACCAAATAGATACAATATTTAAGTTACATTCTTGTATCAAATGCATTGGATTGTATCCGCATATAATTCAATTTTATTTGCCTTATTATTCTCTTTCTTATAATTATTTGCCTATAAACGATTTTTGGATTTTTGTTTTTGAAGCAACTGGTAAAATGGTTGTACAAACAAAAATATTCAATGTTTACGACGTGAAAATAATGGTTAATATTTTCTGAATAACCTCTTAATTTATGTATTAGTATTTCAAAATAGGTTCCTATACAGTTAATTTTGTTTATGATTTTTTTTCAGCTTGACAGCTACAGAATCATTGCAAGTACAATTTGTAAATGCAAGGAATATTATTGAATATTTCTAATTGCACAAAACTCATACTTACGTAATGTTTATTTATTGAGGTTTGTCCATTTTTGCGTTTTTTACATAATTTTGATTTCTTTTTATTTTTGGTAGATGAATTGGTACATCCAACAATGCATTATAATTATCTACAATGATAATTTTCTTTAATAAAATTTATTTTGGTCTAGCTTTTGGCTTACTTTCATATACTATCATAGAGTACAAATTTCTGATTTTCGACGCCAGTCGGCAGCACCTTCGTTGTACACATTCCCTATAGCAGCAGTTTTTCTTTTGGCCGAGTTTTAAAATAAGATTCTAATTTACGAAGGTTTACTAATTAATAATAAGGTTAAATGAGAATTTAAAGAGAAGTTTTATTACTCGTTTAATTCTGTTAATATAATGCGTGTTGGTTTTTATACCAATTAATTGTCTTGCGGCATTTTATTATTTTGAGATTTATTGCAAGTCGCTCGCATCTACGGAGTTTTTTTATTATCTGTCACTCGATGTCTTTATAAGGTGGATAGTATAACAAATAGTAGCCGTAGCCTGATTTATGGTCGTAGTATAATCGTAACGTAACTGCCCCGTAACAGCGACGTCGATCGACGTTATCGTATCCGTCATTTGTCCCTCTTCGGTTAAGTTATTAACGGTTAGGTTGATACCTGGTTGACATTGACATGACAACATAACTAACGACTTGAAAAAAAGTAAAAAATGAAACAGACAACCAAAACAATACAAAACCGTACGTACAACTGAATTATCCCGTGTATACGTCATGAGTTTTTTTATTAATTAATCAACATTTATTTACAGACATTTAGAATTATGAAACTTTGTATACAACTACTAAATAATACAGAATGTAGTAGTAGTAACACAACTTAAACAAGTATCATGACTTCAAAAACATTTAAAAAAAAACAAGAGATTTATTTTATTACAGTGTGTACCCAACAGTCCAGTTGGCTGAAAATCAGAAACACAGAATGTAACAAAAATATTCGCAACAGCTTATAAGGTCAGTCCAAATTTAGTGAACATCAAAAATAGTGGCAGTCGCTAAAGCACAGTTGCAGTTTATAAATAGGAAACTATATTCAGGCGCAGCGACTATCGACCGGGACCTTTACCTTTGGTATTGAACTAGAGACGAGATAACCTTTGCAAGGCATCTAAATAAAGATAAATGGCAGATACTAACATTTTTTGTCCTTCGGGATCTCCGGCAGTTTTCTTCTTCGTCTCTGGCCATTTGTAAACGTTTGGTGGCTAGGACTGCGTTGTGTTTCAATCAGTTCAGGCTGCGGCGGTGGTGATCCTTCGTCTTGTACCGTGGTCGTCGTTTCATTGTCCCCCACACACCCTCTGTCGTCTTCTGGGGAGCCATCACTTTTTGATGATGGCGATTCATCGTCCAACCCCACATTTGGCACTAACCTGTCGATTGAAAACAAAACATTGGCTTCACTTAAAGTAAATTCAGAACACTTTGAAACGTTATAAGGAATAATATATACCACATATTGAGCCTTTGCATCGTTCACGTGACACAATCGAAGCTACATTTTATACTACTAATACCAACGGTTCAGCGTTGTGAGTGTGTTAATGAAATCGAGATAAAATCCACTTACGAATAAAACGGCGTTGGTGCTTTTATGTGCTGGGGTAGTCTGTCGAATACCCGACGAAATTCTTCGAACTCGCTATCGGCCATGTCGCTTTTACACCTGATTGTTGGCCATAGAGGGTCGGGTGCATGCGCGGGGTGCCGTCTATATCGACCGGGGTCTGGACTGATGAGAGGGGCGCCACTGCGCATGTCCACCCTTGCCGGAACGCACCGCGCAGGCGCGGGCACCCCTCCGGGATCATGCGTGATGCATTGAACTTGGTGCATCAGCGGGAAACCCCTTCGAAACTTTAATTAGGGTTGTCAAACGTTACGTACGACCCAGTAACAAGTTCCGCTTACAGTGCATGCTAAGTAAACGGATCACGGATGTAGATACTTATGCTTTTAAAGGTTTTCTATTAGGAATTTTTAAATAGAAGTTTTTTACTTGTTTTTGAGCAATAAATGCTACTTAGGATTTAAGTAGAAGTATAGTTACCATTTTCAAAATTGTTTGGAGAAAATTCCATACTTACGGACTTTTCAAAACTTATACTTACACAATTATTATGCTTACTTAAATTAATGTACAATACAAATAAGATTTTAAAGAAACTTAATCATATTTTGTAATTGTTTGCAAAACTTAAATACTAATGTGTACATATACAAACATTAGCTTATCAAATATTAATTGGATAACTAACACTTGCTATGTTTTTTGCGTTTGCCATAAGTACCTGTCCTTATTATGGAACCTCAAATTGTTGGTACTATCAATTAATATTAAACATACACATCATAATTTCCACAACTTAAAAAGGTCATGTCTCGTCCGTTTTATAGATTAGAATAAAATAGAAAAATCTTTCTCATTTATAAGAATTACTTATCACCAGACTATTTGTTCATTCCTGTTCACGTGGAACGGTTATACTATCAATGGAATATACGCTCTACTATTTGCACGGTATATTCGCGGAAAAAACAGCGTCAAAAACGGAAGTTACCTTTCATTACTACTACTATTAACGTGAACGGACAGTACTATGTAGGTTGTAGGTCGCTCCAATGGTATTGCGTCAGACCCGATCGGCTCCCAGCTTAGTATGTTGACTCTACACTCCAAACGTGCCCCGACCACTCTGAAAAGGATAAAGTACTGGTCTCTTTAGTGCAACGTACAGAAATGTTTTCTTCCATTCTTACGTATGATTGGAAAGCCTTCCGCTGAATTTGTTGTCAAAGGACTCATTTCCTGGATCTGATTCCGTGGTGAAGTTATCAAAAGGAGTGCTTTTATTTTATTTATTGATTACTAGCTTTTCGCCCGCGACTCCGCCCGCGTATATACGTTTAACGTGTAATACAATACTTCTTTATAGCGGTCGGATAAAAAGTAGCCTATGTCCTTTCTCAGGTTCTGTAATATATATTTGTACCACATTTCATTTAAATCGGTTCAGTACTCTATGAGTGATTAAGTAACAGACAGAGTTACTTTTGCATTTATAATATTAGAAAGGATGGTTATCAGAATCAAACATCGCTCCCAGATTAGGCACAAACTGCGATGTTCGTCACACAAATATTTTTCCTAGGTGAGAATCGCCTTAGTCGACCACGCTGGCCAAGTGCGGGTTGGTCGACTAACACAACCATAGAATTTCTTCGTAGGTGTGCAGGTTTCCTCACGATGTTTTCGTTCACCGTTAAAGCGTCAAATGATGGTACATTTGAATTCAAAATTTTGAAAAACACATTGGTACCTGGCGGGGTTTGAACTGGCGACCTCTGGGTAGCTGTTCGAGCCGTATTATGACCTCTTAATTCCAGGCAGTTTAAAATTAGGCATCGGTAGCTATATAATAAACTATGTTAATACTACAATTCTTTTTGATAATTTACATAGATGATGGAGAGATCATATCTGACTATATGATTCCACAAACAAAACGCATCAGTGTACAAGAAACACGAAGTTAGTTGATGCCTATTCTTAAATAGGATTTACAAGTCGCAGGTGTACCTATCAAGTTTATTTTTCGATTTTATGTCGGCTTGACTTAGTTCAACTTGTTTCCGGAAGCCGTTTCGGATTGAATTTATTAGGCTCCTCGTGGAAGTCATAGTGCTAACTTTATTACCTCTTCATTTTCACGACTGCCTCTTCGCGGGAAAACAGTCTAACCTCAATGATTTTATAACAGTAGTCGCTTAGTAGAATTGTATACAACGGTCTTTATAGTATAACTTAATGAAGGAAAATACCTGATGGTGATATAAATTGGTAATTAAATTTTTTTTTGTTTAATAAAACCTCCCTTTTCTGCAATTTTGTTTTAATAAAAAAGGAAAAAATAAAAGTTACGTTAACAAGCTTTGCCTTTGGTTAAAACTAGGCCAGTTTGGTAACGTCGAGTGTGGGAGTTGTAATAGCAGTTTTATTTTAGATAGCGAAAAATTACTAATTTTTAAAGTGCTACGTCGATTAATATCTAACTTGTGCATTTGATTTTTACTAATTAATAATTAATGCATAGTTTGGGACTTGAATTATCAATTAGCAATACCAAAATAAGTGGAAAAATAGCGAGATTCAATTAAAATTTTATTTTATTTGTTGAATTGGTTGATCGAAATATTTTTTTTTTACAATTAGAAGGTGATTTATTAAAAATCCATTCTTCTACATAATTGAAGGAACCCTGTTAAAAAAATTACGTTTTTAACCTTTACAGTTTAGGCCATATTATGCCAGTCAGCCAGCTCCACATTACAACTGCCATTAGAAAACTTTTTTTTAACAATGCATATTTTGAGATTTGAATCAACAATCCAAAAGTAGTCTAAAAATTGCGAAAGTAAACCCTAAAAAGCCCCCTCTGAAATACATTTGATTTTAAAACAAACATTTAGGAAAAAGTTATCAAAATCGGAGCTTCAAGTCTTTAGAAAAAGCTTCTCTCCACTGGACTCTATATTAGTATAGCAAAGAAAGATGACTTCTAGTGCTTTTATAGATTTAGCCAGACGTAATGTCATATTATCCCACAGGATGCGTATCATCTTTAGAATATTCCCGACACGCAGATTGTTTATTTTGGTTAGTTTATTTTAGCGTTGGAGCTGATGGACCTTGTATCCAACACCTTGGATTCAGCTGTTAACGTCTTTTGACATAAAATATGTCCACCATCCTAATTTTATAACTCTAACACAGTGCCATGATATTGATATCGATATTCATTAAACCTCGTTTCGTTTACTTATGTTCTTAGATGATATTTACATGGTATAGACCCAGTCCAGAAGTAAAACAGATGTTCATTGTTACATTTTATTTTGCTCATCTTAAGTAGATAAAAATCATCATCCAGACTTGTAATAAAAGATGTAACGGTACGATGTCTGTAGATGATAAAATGATAAAAAATATTATAGGAGCAAGGCAATAATACCCAAAACACAGATTTTTTGATTTTATGTCTGTGAGACGTGCGTTTGTGGACGTAAATCTCAGAAACGGGTTATCCGATCTAGATATCGTTTTCAGTAACATATTAAATGTATTATTAAGCTTTATGTTCGTTTCATGCCAATAGGTTCATGAACAAAAATATGCTCCAAGAATATCCTTAAAGAACCACGCCAAGCTTACTGAGAATTTAAAGGCGCGGCGCATGAAATTGCTGCTTTAAGTCTCTGTTTCACGCGGACGAAGTTGTTGGGCTAGTAAAAGGAAACCCTGTGGTAGAAAAAAAATGGGTTACATGTATTTTTCAATTAAAGTTATATATTATTCTGATCAAATGAAAAGTGGTTCGCCCGGGTAAAATAAATATGAAACTAGAACTAAGTGCGCCTAGCTAGATACGTTGCTAGCCACTGTTCTACGCACACCAAGATTAACACCGCTATAAACTGCGAAGATCCCTGGTTTATATCATAAAAAAAATTATATTCAGATAAATCCCTGATAAAAATAGACAAATTAATGGTCGGAAACCAAACTGAGCCAGACACTAGCCGAGTGCCGGTGGCATGTAGGTACATACGGCTAGATTCTGTTGGCCTTTCTCCAAATTACTTCAGAGCGTCTTTTAGAGGTAATTCCTTTGTTTCTGCCAGTAGTTTACCACAGAGAAGTTATAACCGAACAATCAGAAAAGCGACATGTCCTACTATAATAGATACTTTCTTACTAGTCCAGTCAAATTAGCATCTAAATTATGGGTAAGGTTGCATTAATTCCCAACAAGCTGGATTTTTGTGCAGGCCTTGAATACGTCATTACAAATGATATGTCAAAAGTCCCCATCGATCCGACGTGTGCAAAAAAAAATATTCATGGTCAAATGTCACAAATATCAGTTTTATGCACTTTTGAGCGAAACGGTAAGTTTTATCACAAAAGTATATATGACAAAATTACTTATCACCTAATTATCTATAAAAATTGTCTTACACCTTATTCCTAAGATTCACCATTTCAGAGATAAAGCGATGCACAAAGTTGAAAAAGTTGTATTTTCAAATGCTGCCAGGCCCCCGTGCGATTGTGCTAGACAGTTAAAATTTTCACGAATGATGTATTTCAGTTGGCTCTATAACATCTAATACTAAATACAACATTAAACTATCACTCAAGGTGGGCTCTTTTTCTTTTCTCTACGAAAGCTTTTTTTAATTTGCTCGCACTTGGCCGGTTTTTAACGTGGTAACCACGTTAAGCCAAGGTCACCACGTTAATGTGGAATAGGTTTACTAGGGTAACCACGATTAAAACCGTCCAAGTGCGAGCAAATAAAAAAAAGCGTTAGTATGAGAGCCCACCTTAAGTGATGGTTTTATGTTGTATTTAGTATTAGCGATAATAGAGGCAACTGAAATCCATCATTCGTAAAAATTTTATCTGTCTAGCACAATAGCACGGGGGCCTGGAAGCATTTGAAAATACAACATTTCAACTTTGTGCATCGCTGTATCTCTGAAATGGTGAGTCTTAGGAACAAAGTGTAAAGACAATTTTTATAGATAATTAGATGATAAGTAATTTTGTCATACATATTTTTATGATAAAACTTACCGTTTTGCTAAAAATCGCGAAAAACTCATTTTTTTTACCTTTGACCTTGAATAACATTTTTTCCTTACAGGGGAAAGATGGGGAACTTTCAAATTTTGTTTTTAATGATATTTTAAGCAATATTACCGATTTTCAGCTTGGTGGGAATTTATGTAACTTCGAATGTCTAAATTGACCGGACTATACGGTATATGTACTCTTAGTTATATACCTCATTGGGCGTATGAATATGCACGGACATAAACGGTTTGCAATGTGGCAAATACCCTATAGAAATTGCTAAAATAATTTTTACCGAAGATCATTTCCGCAAGCACAATAATTAAATAAGAACAAATATTAAGTTTAATATTGTTTTTTAACATTGCTTTGTGTTTCATTTAAAAATAAAATTAATTTCAAATCGAATCCGTGTGCAGTTGATTTATTTAATTTGTTTTTACCGCCTTAAGGAATATTGGGGGAAATTTTGTACACGTGTTTTATTAATTTTATTGTAAAAATTCACCCTTTTCTTTTTCTCCCTTTAGAGGGTGATTTTTCAAAAATCCTTTCTCAGTGATTTCTAACATTATTCCTGTAAAAAAAATGTACGTTTCTAACTTTTACAGTTTAGGCCCTATGCCAGCCCGTCAATCAGTCAGTCAGCTCCTCATTTTATATATTATAATAGAGATAGATTATATTCACGTAGAGACAAGAACAATATGAAGTGAATGTCGCCAATAGAAAACCTCTAAATTAAATGTATCTTTGAGCTGGGTTAGTGAATAAAGGAGTGCTGTTTGCAAATAATAATAAATGTGAATCGTAGCGAATCAGAGAGGGACTCGAGACGACTCGAGGGAAATCGAATTAAAAGCTCGCTTCGGAGACGGGAAACGAAGCTATCTGTGTTTATAGGATTGATATTATTATATCATCTATAACTACACGCGGTGTGAGAACATACACTCAATATGCGATGGATGCGGTAGCAATGATATAAACTAAGGATTTTTTTAAGTTCATAAGTTTTTAAGCATCGATGGCCGAGTGCTTAAGGTCATTGCTTGCTATGCGAGGGGCCGCCAGTTAAACCCTGCCACGTACCACTGAGTTGTCAAATTTGAAATTCATATGTTCGATTTTTTGACGCTTTAACGGTAAATGAAAATATTGTGAGGAAACTTGCACACGTTTAAATGAATTTTATGGGTGTGTAGTCAACCAACACGCACTTGGCCAGCATGGTTGCCTGATCCTGATCGCCCTAATTTAGGGTAAGTCCGTGCCCCAGCAGTGAAGACGTATGTGGGCTTCTATGAATTTGCGTTATAAATCTGTGCCATGCAATGACACTTCTTTACTTACATATAAAACCATTTTTTCGAAAGAGAACGCAAATGAAAGAGCTAAAAGAGAGAAAGGCAAATTTTTATAATGTGCGGTAGTGTTTCACCGTTAGTATTGGAGTTATGAATCATGGCCGTATTGAAAAGAGGTCATAGCTATGAACCTGATTACTTTGTAAGCCCAGAATCGTTTTGTTTTTAAGAAAGTTGCGAAAGATGTTAAAACTATTTCGTAAATACATCATTATTGATTAGTATGTTTTTTTTTAATACAGAATTTTTTTAAGTGTGTGGACTTAAAGTAGGTAATTAACTATATTGAACTGTAAGTCTGTCCTATTTTTGTAATGTCTAGTAAAAACCCAATCGCTACATGTACACATAACACAGTGTCATTGAATAAATCAAATACATAGGTATATCAAAGCACATTTTAAAATTGAACTAGTGAATTTTAGAGTATATCATTTAGCAGATCTGTTCAATAACTGCTAAACTGCATTTGAATTTACTATTTTAAAGCCTAAGTGTTTAAAAGCACTTGCGATATTCTTCAAACTACTGCTGAATCGCTTGAGTATAATTTCCTTATCCTTAAATATACAAACTATTTATAAATTGATGGATGATGGTTCTCCACGATAATTATAGGTACATATTAATTGAGCGGGGTAACGAGGCGTAAGTCAAGATAGTGGATGACGTCAGCACGCCATGACAGTCACGGTCCGACATATAGGGGCCGTATCAGAATTGCTTTTGAGCGTCCACTGTGGAGGCAAAGGGCTGAAAACTGACCTACTTCGCAGACTAACTGACCACTTATTTGCACATTGTTTCAAGGCCTTCCAGTGTTTTATAAAAAAGTAAAAACATAAAAAATAGTAATCAAGACATTAGAACTATGTTTTTTTGTTTTAAATTTAGCTTGTGTAAAGGCCTTACGTGTTTAAATGTATTTAAAGTTATATCCGGTAATCGACAGATGGTATACCTGTAAATTAAAATAAACTGGTTCGGTTATTCATAAAAGAAAAATAAGACCTAAGAAGAAGATAATATAGTAGAACTGGAAAAAAAGAAAAAGAAAAGGCTATACAGATAGTTATATCAATATACTCTCACGCTTCGTAACATTTAAGATTCACAACCATTCCAAAACCAACCGCGATGGGTTGACTCCGAACGTTATTGGATACAAGGCAACTTCGTTTCTATTTTTATACAATCCGCACCAACTAAATAAATGGGAAGGTTCCCTACTTGATAATGAATGATAGGGAATGCTCTTTCTGCTAAACAATGGTAATAAATACAGTGACTATCGTTTAACACCCGCCCGGTAGGAGGTTCGCACACGACCGTTCGCCGCTGTGTGGGTGCCATCTCGGACTCCGTTTGTGTAGGACGTAAGTCTACACGTTTACATCGGTTTTATTAAGCTTTATTTTTCTGTAAGGCATCAATCTGAAAAAAAGGCATATCCAAAAATTATATCGCTTTTTATGCCATATAGGTTTGTCTTGATAGAAAGATTAGTTCACAAAAGTTGATATTGTTCAACAGGTTCTGTTTTGCAGCTAACACGGCTGTGATGATTGAGCTTCTGTTTTGGCTACATCCCGTACAGTTAATTAATTCGGCAACTTTAAAAACACTCTATAAAGTTACAAATTGTATTGATTCCATCCAGCTAAGTAATTCGGACAACAAAGAAATTGTATCTATAAATGAAACAAACATATCGTAAAACAACAAATTTTCAATAAGATACTTCGATTTAACTATTAAGTATATAATACCATTTATTTGATTGCATTAAAATTAACTTTCCTATACAAAAAAAGACCTTCAGTTGAATTTGTCTTTCAAAACCTCAGTCAAAGGGTATTAACGATTTTAGAGTGAAGACAAAATTAAATAAATCTTGGATAAAGTGTGTCCACGACTTAACGGTGTGAAAAGCGAACGTTTTCCAAGTTACTCCGAACACTTGATTCAGCCAATCAAATATACCCACCCTCCGGCGCGTCTCCCGCGCCTGTTCTCTTTATAAGGCGAGCACAACCCCAGGATGGCACAGTATCCCTTAACACACTGCACTGGAACATCCCTTGTAAACTAGACAGTACCACCCCACCATCAAATGCAATAGAGTTCCAATATCAAATCGGCACGGTTCGTGGAGTCAAAAATATAAAACATAGAGTTTGTTCGCTTTTTGAAAAATGAGTGGCTCAGGCAAGGGTCTTCTAGGCCTGTGGTTGTATAGGAACGGTGCTGATTGGCAAGTGAAGAATGAGTCTCCTCATCACCCCAAGCTGGCCGAGTTGCAGGCTGCGGCTGCCGCTGCTCAGCAGCAGGCCCACTCTGAAGGGGAGAGGATTTCAGTGATGTTCACGCTGAAGAACCAAGTAGGAGGGCTGGTGAAAGCCCTTTCCGTCTTTCAGGATCTGGGCATCAATGTTCTTCATATCGAGTCGAGGAATTCTGTGACGGCGGTAGCATCTGTAAGTCTTAGATTTGAAAATCTCCAATTTTTTTTAATTATGATGTGTATGGTCGATTTTGCCAGAATGTCGTTTTTATGGTGAGCCAATTTATTCAAGTTCCTTTTTCTCTTTTGCCAGGCGGATATCCTTGTTGATGTAGAATGTGATCCTAATAGAATTGAACAATTAAAGAGGATGCTGAAACGCGAGGTTCAAGACTTTGAAGTAGTTCCACCACAGGCTGGCGAAGAATTTCCTCCACCAACGCCCTTGTCAGCTGCGGCTAGTTTTGGTAATATTTTCATTAGAATGCCCACCCTAACTTTTTAATAACAATATTTTTAGTGATGATTATAGATTGAGTGTTCAACCAACAATCGACCTTCGATTTGTTTAATTTAGGACTTATGACAAGTAAACCGTGGTTAAAATGGAAGTCTGAGATATCTGGACACAATTTTTTGAAACAAAGGTTCTATACTAATTTTGTTTTTATTTCATGCTTTTTACAGTATATTTTTTTGGTCCTACACACAGATAATGTGCTCCCATCAAATAAGGATCCGATATTTGTTCGTTTCTCCTCTTCTTCTTTACATACCTATCAGATTTGTATTGGAATATATTTACGATTCACAAATTACATTCAGCGTCGTACGTAGAATATTTGAATGATAAAACTTTTTAGCATTTTAAAAATTAAAATCGTAGTCAAATAACAGGAGAGCTCGGTTTCATCGATACTCAATTACTTAAGAGATGGCGGCTTTTTATTTGAGTTTTTTTCATTTTATTTTACTCTCCTGGGACTCTCATTTTATTTGCACGGCAAAAGTTAAGGTATAAATCATGTGATTTTCAATAATGGAGTAAAATTAAAGTGAACGGGTTTATTTTTACGATAGCTTGCAAACCTTCCAGCTACGAACTGTTAAATATATAACATTGTTTAAGTATAGTATATAAAAGTATGCATTTGACGATTGTCTTATAGTAGAACGCATTAGACAGTCCCATATTTTTTCTTGTGAGAATAATTTTTGTAACTTACAGATTTTGGCGAGATGCATTGGTTCCCTCGTAAGATCTCTGACTTGGACCGAGCTCAAAACGTGCTCATGTATGGCTCTGAGCTGGATGCTGATCATCCAGGATTCAAGGATCCCGTATACCGCAAGAGGCGCGAGCAATTTGCTGCCATTGCGAACAACTACAAATAGTGAGTACTATTAGCAGAAAAGAAACTTAATTCTTCAATTTGTGTAGCACAACGGATACGTATCTAGAATAGTCCTTAGGATTCATTAAAGTTCCACTTCCATTATATTAAATTTTATGTTAATGTGTTTTTTTTTCTGAGCATCAATAGTATGTGTTATTTGTTACTTGTAACGAGAAGAGTGCCTCATTGGTCTATTCGTAGCAAGCGCTGCGTAAGGACCGAGCGGTCCCCGGTTCGAATCCGGGATCGGGCAACATTCGTGCGAGTTTTTCTGTTAAGAAATTACTCAGCCCGCAGTTGTTGGCGGTTGCACGCCCGTGCCTCGGAAAGCACATCAAGCCGGTGGTTCTGAGTCTGATCTCTCATCGGTCGTGTCGGATGGCCGTCTCACCGAACTTTGAAAAAAAAGGGAATAGAGAGTGCACTTTTGTTTGCGCGCACACTAGTGCACTGTAATACTTATGTCCTGAGCACTTGGCTGATCTCAATTTAGATCGGCTGCTATGATCGAAATCGGTCCATAAGTTTTTTAAAAAAAATATTATTTTGTCTTTAAACCATCAAAAATGATTTTGATTTTGCTCTTCGCATATTTCATGATGTGAATAGATTTTCTTACTAGTATGGTAGGGGATTTCATAAACACTTTTCGTACTAATTTTCTTTTCCCTAACTGACACATACGATGATGGCTTGGAGTAGCCTCATCATCATCACTACCTGTCTTGAGGGGGAGCGGATTGCTCTCACCCCTAATCAGTACCTACTACAGTTTTTGTAAGCCACTGGATCTTAGTAGGTCTACTTGTCTCTTGTGAATACAAAGTTTCTTTGTGAGCGAATAAAGATTAGGTTTAAATATTCAAAACTGGCTTAACAGTATACTTGGTCATTAATGATAATATAATCTTTTGAATAGATTTACTTAGTTTGTTTAAAGAACGGGGTCTAGGTTCCAAATCCCAGATCGGGACAAATAAGTTTTCTATAGAAAAAAAAAACTACTGTGCCCGGAATTATGATGTACACCCCAATGTCGCGGATTTATTTATAAATGTACTATAATTTATAAGATAACTGACGTTCTTCAAAATAAGCCTTAATCAATCAATTCGCCACCACCTATAATTAAATATTTACTAATTTATTTATCAAAAATGTTAGAAACATTACTTCGAAATATTAAAAAGTAAACTTCTGTAATTCAAGGAATTCTTATGACCTGCCTTTTTTAGTCTATTACTTATTAAAGTCACTTACTAATCGAACATTGTTACAGCGGTCAACCAATCCCCAAAGTGCAATATACGGAAACTGAAATCAAGACTTGGTAAGTAGGTTTTTGTTTACATGAATTAATATTAATACTTCTGACTATTTTAAGAAAGCAATTTAAATTTATTATTATTGCATAAAATAAAAATATATAACCAAAATGCATATATATTATAAGCGCGCGCCATGATTCGGGCACCTTCGGATATAGCTTTTTGATTTGCATGCTTTTTCTAATATTTGTTTGTTGTGTGTGACATGTCAGTAGTGGCCAAAATTATTTTGAAGGTAAAGCATCTATAGTTTATAATATGCGTTATGTTAACCGCAATTAAAGCGATGGTTGCAAAGCATTACCTGTAGCAAAAGCGAATTTGCCTATATTGGTACCTACTTAAAAACTATTTTCTCAATGTACCAAAAAAAAAACATGTTTAAAGCATTATCGGTTAAGATATTTATATTCGGTCCCATTCGATAATATTTCTGCGTTGGGCTTAAAATATCACCTTTAGTGGAACAAAAATAAAATTGTCGGTCATCACTCGCTATACGCTCATTCATAAAATAAACACACTTTGAGATGTTTACACGAGCTCTGATAAATTTAGACGGTTGATATATTGTTTTGCCCCAAATAACGGTCCAGTTCAAAATTTCTTGACAATTTGTCCAGTGACGAGATTGAAAGTTCTAGAACAGATCGAATTTTTGTCTTTATTCTTAACTTTCGTGCTAAGTTTAGTTTTTTGGGGTTCTGTACCTAAAAAGTAAAAGGGGACCCTATTGCTAAGCTCCCGCCGTCCCTCTGTTCGTCTGTCTGTTTGTCTCCAAGCTGTATCTCATAAACCATGATAGCTGGAAAGCTGAAATTTACACAAATGATGTAGGTATTTCCGTTGCCGCAATAAAAAAAAATTTAAAGAAAAAGTTAAGGGTGGTATATTATCCCTAGACAATCGTGTTTTTTTACATAATTGGTATCGACCCTTCGTGCCTGAGTCCGAGTTGCACTTGGCCGAATTTTTATTTACTATCTCTTCATGATTCTAGTCTTGTATTGATTGACCCCGCCGAAGTCTATTGCGCTTTCTCCTTGTTGGTTCAGCACTAACATCTTCAAACGCATTTGTCCGGGAGACAGAGTTGCATTTCATTTTAGATATTAGATGAATAAGTACTTAATAATACTCAAAATTAACGATGGAGTTTAGTTATTTTTTTCGATGTAAATACGAAAAGTAATCGCCACCTGTTTTGTTGGGTGTAAAGATCTTCTGCAATTTATTTCCGTTCGTTCTTCAGTATCTGTCTATATATCTATCTACTAATTTAATTCGTTTGGTAAAAAAATACTTTCACGAACGCAACACTGCCTCCCGAATAATGATGGTTGGCTATAAAGCGACCGTAGCATTACAGCGCCTATACTTTAGGATCATAAGCGGTTTGAAAGCACTCCACAACGCTTGGCAATCTCTTGTAGCTATTACCAACTTTATTATCTGTCACCTAACTTAGATTGACATTTACAGGGGCATCGTGTTCCGGGAACTGTTCAAACTTTACCAGAAACATGCGTGCGAGGAGTACCTTGAGAACTGGCCCCAGTTAGTCAAGTACTGCGGTTACAGGGAGGACAACTTGCCTCAGGTAATCATCTTACCTCATGTAATCATCTAGCTCCAAGCAATTAACTAGCCCGGATGGAGACTTGATTGCGTCATGTGGCGACGGACAGCCGGAAGTTAGGTTGTTATTACATGTAACACATCGTGTTGGCTTTATTGTATCAGAGATAGGTAAGCCTGCGGTTATGTTATGAGGTTGAAGTAAATTCTATGTGAAATTAACACATCACTTACATTGTTTAGACGTATATTAGATGTAAACGTTTAGTGAGTTGTAATTAATAGAAAAAAATAAACTCAACTACTTTGGAAGTGAGTAATTGTTTAAAACGAGACTGTATATTTGAAAATATATGATACTTGGCAGATAAATATGACTTCAGTGGTTATATTAAAATTAATTAATTTAGTAATTATGTATGCAATTACTTAATGACAATAATATTCATAAAAATGTTACATTAGGGTTAAAATAAAAAGATTTGCTTAGTAAAAATTACGTAGGTAAATCCTCATAGCCGTTGGTATTTGTAACTCTATGTACTCTCTCACGTCCATTTGACTACAAATACTGATACAATTAGCAAACAAGTTTCCGCGAACACCCAACCACGTGCGAACCATTAACATTCCCCTCGTGGTGAAAATGGGTACGAAGGTGAATTATTCAATTCATTTCAGCTGGAAGATGTGAGCGCTTTCCTGAAACGCAAAACTGGATTCCAACTTCGCCCAGTGGCTGGTTATTTGTCGCCCCGGGACTTCCTGTCTGGTCTTGCTTTCCGTGTGTTCCATTGCACACAGTACATTCGTCATTCTTCCGATCCATTCTACACACCGGAGCCGTGAGTATAAAACTGAAACTTCTCAATAAATCGATTTATAATTCCAATATTGACTTCTTCAGAATGAGAGGAGCCTGTGGTTTTTTTTGGCGGTAATTAAATATTTGATTAACCTATCCTCATTATTTTATTTCTTAACGACATCACGGGAAAACCAGTTGTGTAATTTAAATCATCGTTTTTTTCTAACTGACATATTTTATATACGATGATGGCTTGTAGTAGCCTACTAGCAGTATCATCATCACTGGACTTGCCCAGTCCCAGTAGTATAAATGTTGACATCTCGTTTCCCATTCAATGGGGTTTAGTGGGGAAAGGGGAAAAGTGGTATAATCCGACTTGATAATAATATTGCTATTGCTATCACAGCAATGTTATAGAAATTTATTGCCTTTTTATAGCGATTGCTGCCATGAGCTGCTGGGGCACATGCCGCTGTTGGCCAATCCAAGCTTCGCTCAGTTCTCTCAAGAGATCGGACTGGCTTCGCTTGGAGCCTCTGACGACGATATCGACAAGTTAGCCACGGTTTGTATTATGATTTTTTTTACATTTTAACTAAATAAAAATAAAAATCACTCATTTCAAACAAATAGATCCGTAGAATGATTTATCCAGTTAGATACTAAGTATGACCATGATTTTTTATACTATAGGACCGAATTTGTCATTATCAGCCTTTTATTATATGCCAAAGAAGGAAAAAAAGGCGAATGTACGAATGCATCCCATTTTTTGAATTTATTTTGGATTAATTAGTTCTTGAGTAAATGAACGTTTAGTTAGAAATATTTTATTGACGAAATAGCTGGAAGCCATTAGAATTGAAAATGAATGTATAAGTTATCCCCATAATATTTTATTTTGGGTAATTTTATTTAAGGAAAAACCTTTGCCTAAGTGCGTCCATGTGGGAGGAAGAGAATCATTATTCATGAAATGCTAATGTAAGGAACCCGAAATGCCGACATACGAATAGTTATCAGTCCTATCTGACTTCGCTAGAGACACGTAAAAGATGCTTCACAAATACTTTTTCTTAAGTTTTTGATCATATTTGAGAAAATCTATAATGATATCGATCGATATACTGGTACCAGATTTCGTATAGAGTAATCATAATACAATGTCTAATAGAATTTATAAATCATTTGTACGTTGGTGCAAAATGGTTTGTTATACTTTAGGATATCTATTGAAATATCGTGAAAAATAGAAAGCATTTTAACACAGTTAGTTAGATACACTGGTTGGATGGTACAATGACTCAAAATGAGTCTTGGCTTCCGAATGTAAAAGTTTTTTTTCCTAACTGACATACGACGATGGCTTGGGGTAGCCTCGTCATCACCAGCCTTGCGGGGAAGCGGATGGCTCTCACCCCTAAGATAATACTTAATCGTTTGGTAACTCCTGTGTGGAAGCCACGACACTGGTTATCAGCAGTTTATGATTAAAATTTTCAACTTGGCAGAATATTTTGAATCGTTTGTCTTTCCAGCTGTACTTTTTCACTGTCGAGTTCGGTCTCTGCCAACAATCCGACGGCTCCCTCCGCGTCTACGGTGCAGGTCTGCTCTCCTCCGTCGCGGAGCTCCAGCATGCCCTCACCACTCCTGACAAGATCAAACGGTTTGACCCTGACGTCACCGTCAACGAGGAGTGCATCATCACCTCGTACCAGAACGCTTACTACTACACCGAGTCCTTTGAGGAAGCTAAGGAGAAAATGAGGTAAGTCATGAATGAAAAAGATGACGGGCGGGGATACATTGCGCCCGACCGACCAATGAAAAATGAAATTTTTCTTGTCGCTATAGCAATAAATACTTACTAGATAGCCTTTACTACATGCCTAATTAATTCTGCACCCATATTAGTGCGCAAGTTCAACTCGAACTTGGCCAGTCAGTTTTGAAATTAAATACTATGATACTCATAATTTACAATACATTGTTAATTTAATATTGCTGCTGTATTTACCTTACCTCACTTTAAACCAGTTTTAAATTTAATTACAGTTTTAATTACATGTTCTTGGCTGGTTGCTTTGGTTAAAAATAATTGAAAAGATTTTCTTTTTATTTATCTTCTTTTTATATTATCGGTAAAATTAGGCCAAGATCTTGTAAATACTAAATTGAAAAACTCCATGCACACACGATCTGCATACAAAAAGACTCTCGATAACAATACCTACCTAATGATAATACTACCTAATGGTATTTCACGAACATTTGCTCATTAATATAACCTGACTAACATACCATTAGCGTGTTGCTATTCGAAAATGGAAACAATCTTTGTTTTCCACTTTGTATGCAGTCAATTTACCGCCAGTGCACAAATCAGGATTAGCCGGGTATAGTGTATGCAATTCGAATATGTTGATGCAATCAATTTCTGTTATTAGAGTCCCAATGCTTATTTACACGAATCATGCATTAACTACCCTTTGCATTGCATTCGCTTTGAATTCTAATGGCATGGCAGCAACTATGAATTAAAAGTAGCGGTAGCTTTTATAGAGGTATTTAGACGTTGCAGCGCTATATAAATAACTCGAGCTTTCAGTTTTATTGATTTCAATGGAAATTACATTTTACGGTCTATTCACAATACCTACTACCTGCACAAATTTATATCTTTTTCACATCTTTAGCCCTGCCATGAGTTTAAAAGTGAAAGACTCGATATCGCCTATGTAAATATGTCTATGAAAAACTTGCAGACCGCCCCTAGCGGTAACGCTAAGAATTAAAATCGGTAGTATGAAAAAAAAAACGAATTCGATAGGTAACGTAGGTACGTAAGTTTTCGATAGCCTACTCATGGTAGCGCTACTGTACTTTTTGCTCGGTTTTAGTATACTGAGATACTTTGAGACTTACAGCGGTTTCGCACTACGTCCTATACAAAACAGATCCAATCCGTGATATAGTTATATCACGGATCCTGTCCGGTCCGGAGTCCGGCGTACATCATCATCATTATCAGCCCATCCCACCCACTGCTAGGGTACGGGCCTGCCCTAGTTTAGGACAATCAGGCCTTAGTCGACCACGCTGGCCAAGTGCTGGTTGGTCGTACAACTATTTCTATGGTAATCAATCCATATTTTAACTGGTTCGGATCTGTTTTGGATCAGGTCTATAATAACCATAGAAATAAATCTACAGCAGACCATAATTTCATATAGACGGTTCGAATTTAGATCGTACTTAGTGGGAAACCGTTCTTATACGTTATTCAAATGTAACATTTATTCAAATTTGTAAAGTATAGTTATGTCATTACACGCCTCGTTTATTCCAAGTTCACGTTCCTGAAATTATTTCACCGAAACACTACAACCCAAGGCTGTTCAGACGATACTTGTTTCCAAATGTACAGAAATAGAACTTAAAGTGTGTACATTAATTGTTCCCCGAATACACTTTACACACAAGTACGTGTGTAACGATTAGGAACCGCACAATTAGTGTTTCGAATAATTATCCCAAACACTAACGCCGGTCTGAATTGTTTTGAAATACTCATAACACTTACGCTTATAGAAGTTTATAGTTACTACTGCATGGGTACTGCATTGTTTACGTATTTCACACAATTAGTACTCCTACTGCAATAACTATAGTACCTATGTGATAAATCATACTTTCTAGTGCATGCCATGCCATGCTTAAAAATTAAAATTAAAGACCCTTTTTTTAATTTTTATTTTGGTGGTTCTTCGAGCTTTAATGTAAATTTATTTTAATT
Source organism: Maruca vitrata (assembly GCA_039566165.1). Lineage (NCBI taxonomy): Eukaryota > Metazoa > Arthropoda > Insecta > Lepidoptera > Crambidae > Maruca > Maruca vitrata. Next base: position 7,898,936 of record CM076911.1, read on the forward strand.
TCTAGGGTCAACCTTTTTAGACGCAGTTCATAGACCTACCTAATAAATTTAGCAATGGAACGTGGGGTTTAGTCCCAACATTTTTAAAAGTGCTGATGTTTTCACACAAAATCTCTTGTATTTTGTTATTCTCTGTTGTACCCATAACATCCCACCGGTTCTCTATTTCATCTCATAAAATTTTTATCCATAATTTTACATCTCATAATGTTTTATGTCCGAATCATCATTTGTCCGAATGATCATTATCCCTAACTACATTTATCATAATATCACTTGCCCTAAAATTGAAATCCCTAAATATTATTTACCCTAAAATCTTTTGCCATAAATATCACAATCTATAAAGTTTAAAAGACATAAAAGGCTTTTCCATAAACGTTATAAGTCCGAAAGTACTAAAGGTCCTAAAATGTTTTGCTATAAATATTACAATCCATAATATGTGAAATGCACAATGCTATTCTATAATTTGTTACAAATTCTAAATATTAATTTGGCAAACGAGACATTTAACAACAGTACCATCTTACAAAAACTGACTTATCACACATAGTGACGAACATCGGTATATATAAATATATTTATTTTTATTTGTGTATCCACTGTTACATAGAAATTAAACAGTAGTAAATATGTTCTGGCGCTTCGCCGGCCGCTGCCGCGGCACGTTCGCTTCGCTCGCTCGGCTCGCGCGTTTTATGGTCACCAGTTCTAACCTAACCTAACCAAAATTCTAACCTTACCTAACCAAATTTATCAAAATAATAATTTTCCAAATATTGTGTTTTAATTTGACCCGTACCATATCTATTATCAGATCGATTAATAAAAGAAACATTTGTCAAATAAAACATTTTATCAAACTTTTTAGACCAATAGTAGTTTGGTATGATAACTCAGTTGTTAAATATTCATTTTGCAAAATAATTATTTGTAAAATGAAAATTTAACTGTTGATCATTTGGTCAAAAAGTAAGTCATTTATAAAATGATGATTTGACGAAACCATTTTTTGGCCAAAAATTTTTTGAATAAAACAAAATTATAAATAATCATTCATAATACGGACTAATAATATTATGATAAAGCACCATTCGTAGTAACGAACATTATACTATGTAACACTTCGGGCATTTAACTTTATAGCAAGTAATTTTAGGAAATTTGATTATTATAGAACTCGATATTATGACACAAAATGATTAGAATTAAAGACGATTAGGGATTATGAAATTTCGTACATTCGAACATTATGGATTTTGATGATTATAGCAAACGTGTTAGGGATTTTGATTTTCGGACAAACAATTTTCGGATAAGAAACAGACTCCCCATCCCACCGCTTGCTGGACAAAGTTCTCCTAACTGAAACTGTTCGAAAAAATTTCAAAAATACTAAAAAAAGTCATGCAATATTTTTACCCGCTTTCTATAAACAAGAAAGTAATATTTACGCGATTAACAACGGGTTAGTAACGGGCGTGAAGCAAGTTTTTAAATATATCTTCTATCATATTCCTAATTTCAGGGCCTTTGCTGAAAGCATACAGCGTCCATTTGGCGTGAGATACAATCCATACACGCAAAGTGTGGAGGTACTGAGCAACGCTCAGAAGATTACCGCTTTAGTTCGAGAGCTGAGAGGCGACATCTGCATCGTATCATCGGCCATCAAGAAGATATCGGCTCAAGATTCCACTCTGGACGTCGAGACTATAGCCAACATGCTCCACACTGGTCTGCAGGTGATGTAAAGTTTGATAAAATAAAATTAACAACGTATCATCATGATCAGAAGATGTAGTGACTAGGGTTGAGAACGGTATGCTTAGATGGTTTGGTCATGTTGAGAGGATGAGTGTATGACGACTAACGAAAGGAATATATAGAGAAAGTGTAAATGGAAATCTCGACAGGGGAAGACCGAGGAAGACCTTCCATGACCAAATAGGTCACATCTTGAAGAAAGGTCAAATAACCCGTAATCGACGAGCGTGCATGAAGAGGTTGATGGATACGGAAGAAGCGAAAATGGTGTATTAGGAACGTAGAACATGGTAGGAAGTGATCTCTGCTTGATTCTATATGTATATATGTATCATCATCATCATAATCATCAGCCTACATACGTCCCCACTGTTGGGGCACGAGCCTTCCCTAAACCAAGGCAATAAGGCCTTAGTCTACTACTTGGCTAAATGCGAGTTGGTCGTCTTCACACAACTCAGAATTTCTTCCCAGGTGTCCTGTATGTGTGCTTGTTGTTTTTCTTCACCGTCAAAGCGTCGTTATATGAATTTAAAATTTGTAAACACATTAAAACGGCGCGTTTAAAAGAAATGGTTACCTCTAGCATGGAAAGCGACTGCCTTAACCACTCGGCCATCGACGCTCTCCATGTGTTATGCGTACATGTTATATTACCAACAAAAAGTGTTAACAACGTACCTACCGTACCTAACGTATATAGCAGCCGATTACTAACAAAAAGTGTTTACTTTCTTGATTTCTAAAAGTTTTTCATTACCTCGGGTTCGTTGGAAGTATGATATTGATTTATCTATACCGATTCTAATGTACGCGAGGGTTGTTCGTAAAAGTAGTTTTATTTCCTATAAAACTTGAGTTCCTTTTTAAAGGCTGAAACGCTATAAAACGTAACTTTAACGACACTTGAATTAGTTTTTAGTATCCAATCCGTACTATGCAACCTCTAAACTAGAGGACCAAATTGTTTGAAAGTTTTTGAGTGATTTTAACAAATCAAATAAGACGTTCAGAATATTTGAAGCTCTATCTGAAATGTCGGTTCAATTAAAATTTAACGGAATATCAAAGGGCGGTGTTTATACTGATGTGTGCCTTTGATCATCACATCAATGATTATGTTGCAGGCTTCTAAGAAAAACTGTTAGATACTTCTAAAATATACCTCGGTATTTTTTAAATGATTCAGTAGCAATTTTATCCTTACTTATATTTTAAAAATGAAATTTACTGTTGTGTTTTACGCAATTACGCCTAAACTACGATTATGAAATTTGGTACATATGTAGTCTAAATAGAATCAATTATTATCCTACTTTTAATTGACTGAGCAATATACGAGTAATCTCTTTCTCGTTGAATGTCTCGCTAGCGGAAAGTTAGTCTTTTATATTCAAAGTATGGAATCTTTCGTTAGGTATCAAGAAGATTTTTCTACTTCCTTAAAGGAAAATAAAGCCTTCAAATGGAAGTGTAGTTTTTTAAACTCGTTTTGCCTTTGGTTGCAAATTGAACCGATGCCGCATTGCAGGGCCTGCGGCTTCTCTAGTGTCCAATAGTGATTGACGTTTCCCGATTTCATCTCGATCCACATTTATTACTTCCACCTGTAAGGAACAGCTTACAATAAAAAAAATCTAAATTGAATCGAAATAGATTTCTACTTTCAATATTTCGTGTTTACCTTGTAATTGTATCTTGTATAATTTTCATTCCTTCAAATCCTGATATTTTGATATAGTACAAACTAAGCGACCGTTTTTCCTAAGATTGACTGGTAGTTAATACTTATATCCTCCCCGTCCTTTGATCGCTCTTATGTGTTTTATAATTATTATTTATTGTCATAATCATATCATTAACGCATCAAGTTGATAAAAATGAAGACATTTTGCAAATAAAATGTAATTTTATTAAACATCTCTATCCAAAGATAAAAACGAAATAAGTACAATAATTGAATTATTCTGTTTTCGGCATCACTTTGCGCCATTGTTTTTTTCTTATGTTACAAATAACATCGAGTCAATTTAATGTTTGTTTATCTAGCGATGGAAAGATTCTAAGAAAACAATAAGTACTTATATAGCTTGATTTTCAAAGCGACGCGGTACAAAGCCTATAAATACATTCAATACTCTCGAATAAGATTACAACAATGGAGCGCGGGATGGATGATTGAAAAGGATGTGCGTGGGACGGGCGATAGATGAATGGACTAGAGGAAAACATTCCGTTAGACGTTTCCACTGGAAATCTTTGACTTTTAGTATCAGTAAATAACTTTTGAAATGTTTTATGCCTTTAGGTAAACGAAAGGAGCCCACAGAGTGCTTCTGGCAGTAGCACGCCGAACTCCGACCGAGGATCTTCACCGAAACCCAACAATTAACTAAGCCAGTGTCTTGACAAACGATAATTTAATAATGTTATCGTCTTCAACATCAGCCCATTCCTGTCTTGGTAGGAACTGGATGCGAGTGGCCAAGGAGAGAGAGAAGTGGCGTGCATTTCGGGAGGCCTATGTTCAGCAGTAGACAGGAATGGGCTGATAATTTAATAATATAATATATTTAAAATCATCATCATCAACCTATCTAGTCCTCTAACGGGCCAGAGTCTAACCTAGACTAGAGCGATATTTAAAATACATTCTTAATAATATTAGTCTATCAGGAATTGAATTATTATACCTACTATGCGATATTATGTAAAACATAATCATTGTAGGTGAATATAGCTAAAAATATACAGTTTCGAAAATATTACCCTTTAAAATGTATATCATGAAATCAATCGTAATTATTCCAAGTAATAATCATCTTACAACATTCATCAATATTATGAATTATCAATTTGAATAATTAGCAAAAGTTAACCAAGTAAGTAACTTATAAATCTTCTCGTAGTACGAGGTTTCTCTTGTGAATAATTATCGTTAGCTGTGACGAAAGCGTAATTAGCAATTAAAAAAAGAACATTTTCAATATTATAATAATTTTCATGAATGTAAACTGAAGTAAATAAATAATATGATTATTGTGCTTGATTTTGAAACACCTGGTATTGAGAAGTCACTTATGTGAGCCATTACCATGACAGATCAGCAATAATTTCTCTGCGTAAGATAAAATAAATTTATTGTTTTATTTTTAGTATTAGCAAAGCACTTCAATATAACATTTTTCCATATAAATAGATTAATCCCATATTTCTCTACTTGTTGACTTAATAGTATAGGAACATGAATAACTAATACTTTAAGTGCATTGTCACGGTTATTGTGTATCTGTTATTATATTTAATAATCTGAAATATATTGTTCTATATCTTGAATATTTTTTTATTTACACACATTAGCTTCGTATTAATATTTTTATTTACTCATACTACGTGTGATAAGATGAATCATTCGTATGTTTTTCATTACAAAATTGACAGGAGTAGAAAAACAAATTTCTTGTGGGTAATAACTCATAATCTATTGTACCTATAATTATTAATTATAATTATAGTAGGTACTAGACACATTATAGCCGCATTGAAAAAAAAAGTGATATAATCAATTATTGGTGTAATACATTATATTATAGAATGATATAATAAAACTCATGTAAAAATATCAGAATAAAACAAATGAGAAAGAATAGACATATTGGTGTGAATACAAATTTACGGGTTTACATTATTCAGATGTTTCATTGCTTCAAATTAAACTCTTGATCGAAAGCAAACATTTTAGATCAAAGGACCGATTGAGTAAACATTCGAGAAAATATCGATGACCAAACGCATAGTCGGACGTGAGAACGGGCTCGCTAAACAATCTTCGACATGTTATAAACCAAACCTCGGGTTTTACCCGCGAATATTCACTTACTGTCGGCTCCAAAATAGAAATGATTTAACGAGCGCAATCGAGTCCTAGTCGCCTGTGGATGGCACATATGGACCGATCCCAATGCCTAAATATGTAGCAAGAACTATCATATAAATGGTATCGACGAAAAAGTTACTGCATTATCGCGAAACATCAGTAAAACTCAAACATTTTCTTCACTCCGCTCGAATTTGAAAACAGTTTAGGCACGTTGCCAAAATGATATACCAATATTTTAAAATAAAATGTTGCAATGCAAAATGAGGTCGTGTATGGTAACGAAGAGATGAGTCGTATGGTGTACTAAGATTTTATAAATTTTAAGTATTTTTGGTAAAACAGTCCGTTGTACAAGTAAAACAATGTCGATTGTAACAAGGAACGTAATAACGTGTATTAAAGGCCTTGGCAATGCTTCTTGAATTTAATTATAACTACTTACGTATCTGTCAAATTTGTATGAAAGTTGGCAAGTGAGCGACACAAGAAGTGACGGAATTAGCTTTTAACATTGAACATTTCTATGTCATTCTGTTTGGTCATTTATTAGCACTAGAAACGGGATAATTAACATCATAAAAAAAAAATGGATGAAAATTTAGTTCCAATAAAATGTTTGTTGGGTTAAACATCTAGGTATCAGTTTATGGTAAAATTGATTATAAAGAAGCAATAATATAAAAAAATTGCATATTAATAAGAACAATTTACCTACAAACATTCGTATTTGTCATAAATCGAATTCTCATATCATCACCAAAATAATGGCTACAAATTAATAATTGTGCCCAGAATTGGGTCAGTGGAGCATTGCGGATCTTAGGGTGGTTCTCATTCTCTAGCGATGAACCGGGAAATTTGGAAAAATTAGCGAGAACAATGGACTCGAACAATGGACGCGAGCGAATGTTATATTCTGTAACATTGTTACAGCGGCTGATTTATTGTAAGAACGAAAGTTAAAGTGTTAAAGGTGATAAAAACTTAAAGTTGGGGTCAGATATGGGAGTTTAGCAGGCAGCTTCCAGCGAAGGGGCCGCTCGGCCGCAGTCGCGTCGAGCGCCCGGCGCGTCCTCACGCCGCGACCCGCCGCCGCCCGCCCACCCGAATCGATATTACTGTTCCGCACATACACGCTTTTATTACACGTAAACATTTTACGGGTGTTTAAAAAGTTTTATCACGCGGTTCCTCAACGCCAACTATGTAAACCGTCTCCGCGAACCGCGCGCCTTGACAGTTCCGCGTCGCGATGTAAACATTATGAAAATAAACGGACGCCCAACAGCTGACTCGTTTGAACAGCTGATCGTTTCGCGAGTAACGCACGAGCTTTTAGTGAACTATTTTAAATTAAATTCAGAAATTGCTGGGTAAATGTGAATTGTAACTGTCGATATATTAGATAGGAGCGTAGATAGTGGGAATGAGTTTTCAGTTCGGACAGATTTACGGGGAATATTTGAGTGGGTACGTCAGTAATGCGTCGGAGTGTCGCCAATGGATCGAGTGAGATATGCTCGTGATTTGAGAATATAGCGTGCGGGTTTGTGAAGGTCGCGGTTTGCGTCGGCGCAGCGTTTGTGGACGGGGAAGTTGGCTGGCGCTTGCGTCTCCGAGTGGCCGGAGCCAGTCCAGCCTTGCGCGCTTGAGGACATGACAGTGTTATGGACTACCAGTGCGTCGTCGTGTATACGGTCATCAACATCGGCCCGCCGCGGCTCTCGCAGGCCACCGACCTCTCCAATGGCTGCATCACCTGGTTCAAGAACAAAATCAAGAGGTTAGTATTAGTTTACTAAATTAAACTATTACTATTTGTATATAGGTATATTTATAATTGATTTAATTAAATAGTTACTAACTTATAATACTGCATAGTGATGAATTGGTAACTAATTTAAATATAATTTTGAAAATTTTTGTGACATACACTCGGTGCTGCCACTTATTCTCTGAATAACTTTAATAAAGTGAATCACCTAAAATACCTATATGTAAGCTTTATGGAACCACTTAACAGAGACACATTTATGCTAAAATTTTATTTGGTTTATACACCATAAGTAAACAACAAAACTTTTAGTGAATTGACGCAAACGCCATATAGTTAGTACTAAAGTATTTATACTTATAAGTGGTAAATGAAAAAGATCATTCTTAACCAACCACTTCATAGCGGGATAAATATCAGCCATGCATGCCATTTGTGACCGTGATCTACATATATGATTAGTAGGTACTTTATAGTTTAAGATTAACGTAAAACATCTTTAAAATAACCATCAGTAATACTAACAATAAATTTATTGTGTCTCATAATAATTTACAACATAACTCTCCATGAGACTTAAAAACAATATACTTTTTATTATTAATTTTGCGATGGAATTAATAATTTACCTATTATTTTATTTGATATTTATGTCTGGCTATGCGAATGTTTTTTTTTTTATATTAACTATTATGATACGAAGACAGTTAAGTTATGATAGATTGATTACGTGCCTGAAACATATCATCACTACATAGTATAAAACAAAGTCGCCTTCTCTGTCCCTATATCCCTATGTGCGCTTAAATCTTTAAAACTACGCAACGGATTTTGATGCGGTTTTTTCCAATAGATAGAGTGATTCAAGAGGAAGGCTTTTATGTAAAATTTACGGGTCACTAGTACTAAATAATTTAAAAATGTCGTGTCCTGTTGTCTGTCCCTATAATATTCTTAGAAGTCTAAAACTACGTAACGGATTTTGATCATGTTTTTTATAGACAGAGTGATTCACGGAAGATATAATAAATACAATGCATAATATTGTAGACAAACAATGATATATTATATCATATAATTATTAACACATAAGTTTTAAAAAAATATATGTAGCATCAACATCGAGACAGTACAGTTAATTTATTGTTCGTTGTTTTAAAATTTACAATACAAGCTGACAACGATTTCATGTTATACATTAATGACAAAATTAAAAAAAAATTAAAGAAATAAATTTGACACAGTATATGAATTTTTTTAAAACCTAGTAGTTCTTTATCAATTATTATATTCTTCAATATGTACGTATGAACATAATGTTTTAAATTGTTTTCGGTGTGATGACGACATTAGGGAGTGACGAACCACATTTTTGATCTACGTGGTTGGTCCTATTTGCGTGTCCAATATAAATAAGCTTACCTACTTACATTGTGCCCTAGGGAATATGGCTGATTCCATGAAGTAATAACGTTCAAGGGAACTCTTCGTTGGAAACAAATTAAAGTTAAATTATATTTTGCAATAATACGAAATATTAAGTTAGTACAATGATAAAATAAACTATGTTTATAATATTACAACATCATACTACTACCATAGTAATTTGCGTTTTAAATGAGCGCCCTGCAATTTTTTGTCATCTTACTGATATATGAAACATAAGATATGAAATAGCATACAAATGAAAGAGATAGCTTTTTCACAAGGTACCCTAATATGGGCAGATTGCGTCTCACTTAGCGCGCGGTTATAACATATCTGCCTCTTGTTAATTGTAATATCATTGGTTATATAAGTCTTGCACACACTTTAGCATTGTCATGTATTATACCTAACATAAGAACAAGTTGCAAATAATTGTAATCTGTTCTATTCTGTCTCATGTGAAGCTTCCTAACTAATACTTGGATTCCATTCAGTCACTTATTTTTTTTCTTGAGTAGCTTGCATAGCATCGCCGCAGCAAGCACAGCTGGAACAGATAAAAGCTAAATTAAATTGCGAAGATCTACTAAAGGCGACTGGAGGAATAAATTGAATCCCGCTTACTGTCGCTACTAGAAGCTTTTTCGCTATTTACTCGTACATTTAATGTCGAGCTGCGAGCTCGTAGTGAACTAAATACCAATGTTTGCCTAACTCGATAACTTTTAAGTTATACACTTTTTATGGGATAGTTCTTTATTGCAAGCGATTGTTTGTTTTTAATGCAAGATTTTGGGCTTGATTTAAAACAAAAGCTATCTATGTAATTATTTAGCTGATTGTTGTCATGAAGAGTAATGTTTATAAAAACAAATGGTTTTTATATCTTAAAATCAAATTGCAGTACCATGATTGTGTATAAAGACGTACGTTTTTCGTTTTCAGAGCGGTAGCGGTATATTTGCAGTCTTTGAAGTTGACACCTGACAATGGCTTTATACATGGCAACCTCGCGTGCATATACTACAAACAAGGCCTCATAGACCTAGCTATAGACACCTATCGGCGCGCTATAGAACTTCAGCCCAATTTTCCAGATGCCTATTGCAATCTTGCTAATGCACTGAAAGAAAAAGGCCTTGTCGCAGAGGCGGAGGAGTGCTACAATGCCGCTCTACGACTATCCCCTGCGCATGTTGATACCCTGAACAATCTCGGTAATGTTAAGAGGGAACAGGGAAAAATTCAAGAGGCCACTGTTTTGTACATGAAAGCTTTGGAAGTCTTTCCAAATTTCGCTGCAACTCACAGCAATTTAGCATCGCTTTTACAACAACAAGGTAAGAATTATTGAAGAATCTATTTCTGTATATATTGTTTCCTGGAAACGTATAACGATCAGGTTTTGCAATTTTTGTTACTATGATGACTAAAAAATATTTTTATTACCATTTTTTAATGTCTTATACTTCCCAGATATTTATTGTTTGAATTAAAATCAATTTCAATTTAATTTCAGGCAAACTGCATGAGGCGCTGATGCACTACAGACAAGCGATAAATATTCAACCAAATTTTGCAGATGCTTACAGCAACATGGGAAATACTCTCAGGGAGTTACAAGATTTAACAGGAGCTCTTATATGTTTCAAGAAAGCTATAGAAATAAATCCATTATTTGCCGATGCTCATTGCAATCTTGCAAGTATTTATAAAGACACGGGAAATATAATTGAGGCAATAGAGTTTTACAAGAACGCTTTGGAATTAAAACCAGACTTTCCTGATGCTTATTGTAATCTGGCGCATTGTCTCCAAATAATATGTGATTGGAATGACTATAACGAACGAATGAATAATATTGTTGCTATTGTAGAAGATCAATTAAAAAGTGATAAGTTATCTTCAGTACACCCACATCATTCCATTTTATATCCATTGTCGAATAAAGCTAGAAAAGAAATAGCCACCAAACATTCGAACCTGTATATTGAAAAAATTAATATGTTAGAAAAAGTATATTTTAAACATTCTAGAATGTTGAACGGACGATTACGAATTGGTTACGTGAGCAGTGACTTTGGTAATCATCCAACATCACATTTAATGCAATCTATTCCAGGTTTGCACGACAGGTCAAAAGTGGAAGTTTTTTGTTATGCTTTAAACCCCGATGATGGTACCACATTCCGTAGCAAAATAGAGAATGAATCAGAACATTTTTATGACTTGTCCAAGACTACGTGTAATATTAAAGCAGCAAAGAAAATTAAGAACGATGATATCCAAATCTTAGTAAATATGAACGGATACACCAAAGGTGCCAGGAACGAAATATTTGCTTTGAAGCCAACGCCTTTACAAATAATGTGGCTCGGATATCCTGGTACAAGTGGTGCAGATTACATGGATTACTTTATAACGGATAAAATATCTTCACCTTTCGAAATGAAAACAGATTTTACAGAAAAGTTTGCATACATGACCCAAACTTATTTCATTGGTGATCATAAACAGATGTTTCCGCATTTAAAATTACAATATAAAGTACACTTCAACAATGAAAAATCGTGCGATTTTAATGATGCTTTAATAAATTGTGCAGAAAATATAGATATTAAAGATAAGTTGTGTGTAGAAGAATTTGAAGAGACCGTGAGGTATAAAGAGTTACCTCCGATAGATAAAACCGTGAGGATAGTTAACATTCCAATTGAAATAAAGGAAATAACAATTAAATCAAAACAAGTTGAGGTAGTATCTTTTTTAAATCTTGTTTATTTGATGAAACAATTTAAATCCAGGATGTACTTTATGCAAGAGAAAAAGGCCGTAATCATTACTTTGCACACATTTTGAGAAGTGGAATCTTAGTTCAAAGTTGGTGTTTTAAATTTTTCTTACAATACGTTTCGCATAATTTTATTTAATTGTTTTTAGGTTTGTGTAAATGATATTGTGATTGATAATGGGATTTCAATTAACGATAAAAATAAAAGAGTAGCTTCGGGTGAAGAAATGTATGACAATATAATATTTACCTCGCGTTATCAATATGGTCTTCCCAAAGATGGCGTCGTTTATTGCAATTTTAACCAATTATACAAGTTAGACCCATCGATAATGGAAACGTGGATCAATATATTGAAGATGGTGCCAAATAGCGTGTTATGGCTTTTAAGCTTTCCAGAGAGTGGAGTGCCACATATACATAGATTTGCTCAAAATGCGGGTAAGATTTGCGATGTTATTCATTTTCGATTTCTTTATTCAATCGAATACCCTTTATACTGATGAAAAATTAATATGAATGCTGATGTAGACATGATTTATTTTAAGTTTTATAAAAAATATATTAACTTTTGAAGAGGTTACTTACTAAAGTACACAGAAGTCTCAAATGTGAGCCATCTTTATTGGCGGTTTGCTTATCTGTTTTATAGGTCTATTAATTTATATTCTTTTGTGGTGTTTTCAGGTATTCCCACCAATCGTATAATATTTTCAAGTATTGCGTGTAAAGAAGAACACGTACGTAGGGGTCAGTTAGCAGATGTATGTTTAGACACGCCACTATGTAATGGTCACACTACGGCAATGGATGTTTTGTGGGCCGGTACCCCAGTTATAACTTGCCCCGGAGAGACTTTAGCATCGAGGTTTTTGATTTTCTCTATTACCTATGATTATATTATTTTGCAAAGATAAAAACCGAATACTGAAAACTAATGAAATAATTGACAGTAAAAGCTACGTTTCAATTCAAAAGTTTAGGCGAGTTTTGAATTTTGATTCTACTTGGTCATTATGGTTATTTTTGTACTTAATTATGGTTTCAGTATTCGGCCGTTTATCTAGTACGCGGTTGTTGACCATTTCCTCTTCTTTTACTTAACATCGCTTATAAAGTTTGTACAAACATGAATTTTCTTGAAGAATTTTCGCAGTTTTGAAATGGACTTTCCCACCCAACTTCAAATGTCTATTATTGTCTCATTTCGTCAGAAGTTTTAATTTCTATTTGACTAATGTTATTATTTAATTTACCTCTATTTATCACAGCACAATTAAAACGATACTAATTAAAGCAAAGGAGGACGGGCAGAAAGTACCCAACGTCGCGACGGTTAGAAAGCTCATTTCAAAGACTTTCATTCGTTATTATGGGGCTAGTCTCAAGTCGTTGTGGGAAAAAAGTTCAGACAAACTAAGATGAAGCCTTTGCATGAAAAAAAAAACAGTATTGCGTATATTGCATCATAGTCGTGTGTTGCGTATAATGTATTTATGTAAAATACAATATTTCTGCCCGTCCTCCTTTAAAAGTATCCTTTCTGGCTTCCTGCGAAAACGAGTTAAATACTTAATGTTGTTATCCCTTTCTGTAAACACACTATTGTTTGGTTGAAATATTTTTTATTCAATCGGAACTTGATGTGTTAAATCAATCGACCGAATAACTAAGGTTATTGTTTTTTCAGAGTGGCTGCATCCCAATTGAATGCCTTAGGGTGTCCAGAATTAATTGCTAAAAATCAACAAGAGTACCAAGATATTGCTGTTAAAATCGGACTTGATAAGATGTAGTAAGTAATTCGTTAATTACTCTTATGTTTGTACTTCGAAACCTTGCGAATGCGATATTTGTATTTTTTTAAAATGAAATATTAAAATAGCCTTTAATTATTTTACAGTCGCAGATATATAAGGGCTAAAGTATCAAAGGCTCGTTTGGACACCACATTATTTGACTGCGAACAATATGTACGTGGATTAGAAACGCTGTACTACAAAATGTGGCATCGGTATGCAAGTGGCGCCAAAACTGACCATATTGAAGTGGGTTAAAAAATGGTTTACTCGAAAAACGAGGTAATATTAAATACAAGTTCTATAGCAGTTGTAGAATTCATCCGATGTATTTCAATGAAAACCAATATTTTCTCTGATTATCCTAACTTTTTCAATTATTAATTGACACAAGTGTGTCAAATCAATACTAAAATTATTTCAATATTGTATTATGCACATTGTTTTTTTAAATTATTTGTTTTGTATTTTTATAATTGTTTTTAAAATTCATTTATATGAATGTTTGTTTGTGTAAAATTTTAAATATGAATGTTTTTCTCATTGCAGATTAAAACAAAAAAGTCAAATGAAATTTTAAAACAACCTAATCAATATATCTTCCTACATATTAAATACAGCACTCCGTCCAGATGTTGTCCAGAGAGAATGAACGAATTCGATATAATTATTAAGCGTGTAAATAAAATAAATCACATTTTTCATATACAAAAACGAAATCGTTACGATCATTTCAATTTAGTGAAATTCTTAGGATAAATTTCAAGTTGTTGTAATTTGTATGAACGTTTACTATTTACATCGGTCAGTAAGACTATTTTACTATAAATATGGTGGCATATTTTTAAATTTAACTACATTTATCAGAGTCAAATGTTAAAATTTTATTCCATTATTAAAATATTTTAACATCTCCATAAATTGTTTTATTTACTTGTCTAAAATTGTTATTAGATAGTAATTTTATTTTTAGCTGCATATTTAAATCACATGGGAAACCTAACATAAACCTCTGTAGACTTTTTTTTAGATAGATGGACGATTCTTTTTGAAATGAAATGAAATAATTTATTCTGCAACTAGATTTCAAGAAATTCTTTCGCATGTCAAATCACTGGCTAATTTCTAACAAATAAAAATTAATATGTACAAGTTACATAATTCTTGGATGTCCAAGCGAGCAGCTCATTATGTCCGTGGATTCTTATCATTCAAATTAGTCTTCTACTTAGAGTACCCTTTTTTCATAATTTTAAATCTTGCTACGGCTTGGTTGTGGCAGTGAGTCCAGTAATGTGTTCAATATCACACGGACGAATTCGAATTTCGTCTGTCGAAAAGAACCACTCTATGATCACTGAAAAACTATAATATATTTAATATTAGCTATGGCGGATATTCTTATTCGTGTCTCGAAGAGCTGGATTCTTCCACGAATATTCTCCGAATCCCGCTAATGTAGAACCGCTCTTAGAATTGGACTAGCTTGAATCCTCGCTCTATCGGAGTTCTGTTTGAAAAGTGATGAACATTGAATTACCTTAGAGATGATTTCTCTTAGCATGTATGATATTATTTATATTTGGCTTTTGGAAATATCTACCTACAAGGTCAATAATACCCACCACGGTAAAGTTTTTTCCTTAAACAAAAGGAATGGCAGAAAAGCTTTGTCAGTTTTCGATCGCTTTCCGTATAATGAGATTTATGATTATTATTTATGTATTATAGGGACCATCATTCGACGCTTTAACGGTGAAGGAAAAAATCGTGAGGAAACCTAAGAAGAAATTCTAAGGTTGTGTCGTCGACCAACCCGCACTTGGCCAGCGTGGTCGACGAAGGCCTTATCGCCTTAGTTTAGGGTAGGCCCGTGCCCCAGGAGTGGGGACGTATATAGGCGGATAATAAAATAAATAAATATCCGGGACATTTCCACACACGGTCATCTGACCCCAAACTAAGCAGAGCTTGTACTATGGGCGTCAGAGACTGATATACATACATATGTATTTATAAATACATACTTAATTACATCATCACACCCAGACACGGAACAAACACCGATGTTCATCACACAAATATTTGTCCCGAGTGGGAATCGAACCCACGACTCTTGGAACCGCCAGCCAGGGTCACTAACCACTGTTCCATCGAGCCAGTCAAAAATGGCCAGTGATGATGATGATGATTATAGTCAGGTCGTATGAGGACATGCATTATGAAATATTTTCCGTCGGTGTCGAGTAGGTTAGGTTAATAATACCAAAAAGCTTTATTTGAAAAATGATTTATTTTCTTTTCTTTTTTTACATAATTATGATTACTCAAATAACTATAGTGTATGTAGTTAGTAGTAATATAAAACTGATTTTGCGTAATATCGTCATGACAATTTCACGTTTCTATTTTCGTAATGTAAATCATCTAAATCGTTTAAAAATATAATAGGTATTTTAAGTAATCATGTAAATCATATTAATTAAAACTACATAATTGTAAAGCGCTCGACATAGAGGCTATTAAAATTATTTCCAAATTTGTGCTACAGTATTTATGTACCTATATTGCTTTAATCACCATTAGCAATCCCAATTCGCAATTCATATAATGCCTCTCTTTTACACACATGGTTGAAATATTTCATCTCCTTCATAGTCAGTTCGATTCTGAAAACTTGTTATATCGTTCCATTTCAGATCTATTTTATTTTTCTACAAACTACCTACAATTTTATGATAGTTCTAGGGTTGTAATTTATTTATTGGTGTGTTATTATTGTTCGCGATGTATTTGTTTTTCATGTGATGATAAATAGGTTTATTTGTATCGGTATTCATAAATAGATTACATTTATAAATTATCACTAATTGAACATGACCATGATTACAAATGCCAATTTGAGCGATTTGTCTTATGTATATATGTAAAATAATTTTCTAAATGAAATAAATCTTGGTGCACATTTAGTAAATGAGTCGTGTAGTTATGTAAATATAAATATAATTATTAAGTACAGATAAAGTTTAGGTGAGCAATTTAATTTACAAACGAAGTCTAGATCTACTTGTTTTTGTAAGTGGAGATTTGTGGAAAAAATATCAAATATGTGTGCAAAGTTAAATTTTAGATATCGTGCATGATTATCTAAATATTATTTTTCATGTTTAAAAAATCGAGAAGGATATTGATACACAGATGATAGCTTTAGCAAGAGGAAATACTAGACCTATTCACTATTACATGTAATGCTACGTTTCCTATAATGCAGGTATTTTGTAAGGCATTTCAAAGTGAATCAAAGTACACATTCTTTTGTCTTTTAATTCTATTAAAGTACGGTGGTAAGTCATATATAGTGTTGTCATCGAAAGTTAACTAGGTAGGTACAATGTATGGATAACGTAACATTACAAACAAAACTATCAAGAAATGTTAACAAGACAAACAACTTATAAAGCTCTGAAAGTTATAAAACTTAACTTCAAATAGGTTATCTTTTATAATAAGTTTACTAATACTTACTTAAATTGCAGAACAAAGCTTCAAGTACATATAAAAATTACGAAGTATAAAGAACCCGCAAAATCACATATTCACAATAGAGATCAGTCTATTTATCGTAGCATGATCGCATGGAAATATCAAATTATATCAAGGTTTCAGACTTAACACTTAACATTAAGATTATGAAGAGTGCACCGTAACTCAGCGAAACCAAAAAAAAAGAGATCATTGAATGATAGATTTTTCATAAAAAGAAATAATAACTCACACTACGATTAATAGATTTTTAACATAACAGAGTATTTTCTTCTTCTATAAATTGAGCAAGGAAATAAACCGGACATTGTTTAAAGAACTGGAAACGACGCCAAAAAATAAATTGCATAATTCTTAACAATTATAACTCCCTATCTTGTACATAGGTATTTATAAAATATTAAATCTATGAGGAGTGCTCTTGTAAAACCTTATGTAATTATTATTTAAAAAAAGTGTATCTAGCGGTCTGTTAGCAATAATGTAATAATATCTATTTTCCATTTTAATAATACACATTAGTTTGAACTTGACCAAATGCTGACTAAGATAGGATGCAGACTTTACCATTATTATCCTACATGGCACAAAGTTATGTACTTGCCTTCACGACATGCTTTACTACCTTAAACCTACCTAACCCTCACATGCTTGCTAAATTACAACTAAACCCTATCTTAGTGAAGATTTCCAGTTCTTTGTTTAACACTCCTCAGATTATTGCGGCCTTTGAGGCAGGATTATTATTATAACATTAGTTTAGTAAATTATAATGTATTCAAGTAAATAACGTATAAATAAGTTACGAGTATATTCCGACAATCTCTAAGGCATTTATTGAACAGTATGGGAACGAAAAGTTCGTAACTTTGTTGAGATTGTTACGATATCATATACTTTAATTTTTTTTTCTATAAACAAAGGTACGAACTCTTTCGTTGCAATCTGTGTGTCTCGGTTCTATGACATTTTTATATACTTCTAATAATATTTATCTTACTATTGTGATCCTAACATCATCTGATTATAAACCACCGTTTGGGATGCTTCGAATAGCGAATTACTCCGCGTTATGAGGATACAAAGAATTTTCAGCTAAAGAACAATGGTGAGTGTATCCATTAGACTCCATTTTATAGAAAGATGACGAAATAACTTTAACTCGAAAATAAGCTCCACACTTCACTAATTTTTGGTGTCACCGATGTAAACATGATTATGGAATCATCTTTACATCGATGACACCAAAATTTAATACTTCTGTATCTTTGTTAACTTTTGGAGGAAATCTGTCATAAACAGTACATAAATATTTTACTGACATAATACCATGAAATCAATTCGTATGATCATTTTATTCACTCTATACACTATCACATAAAATCTGCATCGTTTAAGAATCTTGCCTTAAAACTAAAGCAAATAAATTCTTCTAATCACTTAATATCATGATATACTAAATAACTTAGTCGAGATTGTTTAAGTTAGTTGGTTTATTTTAACAAGTACATAGTTTATATAGATTTGCGACGGATGGATTCGATGAGTTTTCATATATTTTAGAACTGTATGTAGCCTTTAGAGTAATGCGTAAGGCATTGGAATAGGTACGTAATTATACATAGTATCGAGCCAGAAATTGAAGTTACAATAGTATGTGATGAGTGCTTTTAAAAATGTTATTAAATGTATGTGCGGAAATATTGCATTAGTAATAACTATTTGGAACATCCCCACATTGAGGAATATATTTTCTCTTAATTTTTTCATAATGGCTCAGTGATCGTCCAGTAAAATATTGAATGTTTAACCTCCCATGAAAGCACTTCTCAAATAGTTCGCATAAAATGAAAACTTAATTAATTATTGATTGCACCATATTATGTATGGCCACTTAAGTTTAGTATGGAACAATCTCATCAACATCGCAATAATCGGCATAATTAAAAATTTGTATCTTATCAACCACGATTATTTTACCTTATTTTCGTTATCCTCCCTCGCGGTTAACTGGCACTAGTGGTATGTAAATTGAACAGTTATTGTATTATGTCAGAAATAAATAAAACTCTTCACAATATGTGTCTTAACATGAATATAGATGACCTAGTTATATAATACCTTCTTAATCTATTTGTCTCATACTTAGTCTAATCACTAAACAAATTTTTAGAATTTCGTTTCGGAGAGACGAAGCGGAAGCAACGTCACGCGTCATGATACCTACTATCATATATTTCATTTCTAGCAGCAGATCTAACTCTTATAATCTATACATAATTCTAGTGAGTAATTTAAAATATAAATTGGATTCAAAAAGGTGAATACACAGATTACAGAGTGCCTTTATATCCGAGTGCATTTCAATATAATTAGGTACGTAAATAGGGTCTAAAATGTACACATTAATTTATTATGGCTAAAATTTACATTGCTACTTACGTTTAAGTTTAATTCCTCGTTTAACTACTTAATTAAATTATCTGTATCATTTTCATTCGTCTTAATATAGTCGACTGATCCGATTGCTTTGCAATGAATTCGCAAAAATAAAACAATAACTGGATATATAGGTATCATTTAGAATATCAACATTAAACATAAATGCTATGTAAATATATAACTTTATAATTATAAATATGTCATCTAGCTTTTTACTGTCTCTTATAATTGCTTTGGTGTTTATTTTGTGGTTAGTTTTATAATTACGATTCTATTTCTAATTTACACCCTAACGTCTTGGATATCGTTTAACAAGCAATGGGTATGTCTATATAACTGCAACAATTTAATCTATAAACAGGGTTCCATAAGGTATAATATTATTTCTGTACTACTTTATATATAAGTCGTCGTAAATCTCTTACTTTTCATTAACAACATAAAACGTCTTATTACAATTTATCATTAAGTATTTTTCATATTGCATTATTTTGGTGTTTGGTTACACGGCAGTGGCAAAGTCCGAACTAGAATCGATCTATGTTCAGATTATTTACTTTACTACGTACGAATATAACATTCAATGTCAATTAATTTGTACAATGTTACTTAAATTTAATCCTTAAGGAACCCACTACCCATATAATTCCCTTTTAGTCGTAGCTGAAGATAGGAGCGCTGCTTGTCAGATATTTGAGGGTGAATAAGTCATTGTTGAAGTAGGAAGGGCCGGTCCAATCCATTCACACTGACGAACGTCCGTAAATGCGATGAAAATAAAGACTTTTTTTCCCACTTCGACAAGCGATTGTAGTCCAATGCTCAAGGGTATGCATTTTAGGTACTACTAGAGCGTTGGTACACAGACATTCTGAGCGAGCAAAACAAGCTATTTATCTAATCAATCTAATTTAGGAAAGCATTGCATGGTCTACAGTGCGACTAGACTATGTTAAGAAGTAGCAAATGTTTGGAAGGGGAATGATTCGTGATTGAGTTTTTTTTTCTTATAAGATTACGTTGTAAACTTAAAAAGATTGAGATCATTGGTTTCTAAGTCTTTGGATATACGGTTTTAGGAAAACCTTACAGAAGTTTAGTAGGTATGTTGTTTGGTAAAGTATTGCGAGACTCGTGGACAAAAAAACTTCAGCTGAAGGTACGGGATGTTATTGTTGAGATACTTACGAAAACTACGGAACTATGGAAACTACAAACGGTTGCACATCCACACATGCCTGACCTCGAAAACAATTCAGCACCATTAGACCTTTGGAAATTTAACAAGATGTAATGAATGTTCTTTTCCAATAAGTAATTTATCTATTTAGATACGAGGATTGAAAGAAAAGATATACTAAAGTTACATTCCATTAAGATTACCTTTATCATTAATAGCTTGTTATTTACCTACGGTTTTTAACTATGCATGTAAAATGTAATAAATGAAATAATACTTTTGATCAAGTCAAATTAAAGTTTTACCGTTCAGGCACATATGCATTATGAATGTATACTAGGAATAAATTATGTTTCGTTTTGTTTCATGCATTTTATGGTGGAGATTATTATTAAAACAAAAAATAAATCATGTATGTCATGATCGTAATAAGTCATTCAATTAGCTATAATACTCGATTCATTTCGTGTCTTCATGATTAGACTCGTACAGTCCATTTTTAAACAGCTATTATTGCTACGAAGTTCATACATAAATACTTATATGATTAATATTGAACACGTATAAATCGACCAGGTAACTTAATGTTGGAAATTCAGCATGCATTTATGATGAAAAGCGGAGTCGATCGCCAAAAACATCAATCAAGTTACAAATAACAACATAAAGCTATATACAATATCAAAGAAAAATATTCAGGGTTATGTAACAATAATAATACTACAGTCAAAAGAAAAACCTAATAATATAATCACAACAATAGAGTTAGCAAAAGAATAAATGAGTAACTTGCATTTAACACGTACAAGATCTCTACGAAAACTATATCAAATCAAGCAGAAAATGTTGAGCATCAGATTAACTTTAATTAACTTTAGCTTTCCACTCATTTTACCACCAAATCATAATTTGAAACTTCATTTCTGTAGGCTGCTGGCCAAATAACAATTAAATGTAGGAACTTCTTTTTGAATACAGTATCATCACATTGTGGTAACTATCCTTCATGACTCTACTTCAGTTTGTAGCAATACAGTTCTATAATACCTCCATCAACCATGGACAGATTATCCAGCCTTACACCCTATCGCCATGAACACTAATATATACAAAAGTAAAATCTCTAGGACACTGCTCTTTACCAAAACGACAATAAATATGAAAGTATTTAGTCTATGCTATACATAAATCCGATTTTCGTAAAAAAAAGTTAGTACGCCCTTTATGACACCTACATGACATACTTCTCAGTCGTTTTAGTTTCTACCTCAGACTCAAGAAAAGAGATTAAGACTTACACTAAGACGTATGTAATTTACTCGTATTTTTCAAGTCGTAAATATTTACACGATTTCATTAAGGCTATTTTAGTATTTTTATTAGTTATCATCTAATAATTACGGGTAATATCTACAAATTCATTTTGTAAATTAGGTTCGGTGATTCATAAGACCTACATTTTTATTTGGAATGCTATCGCTCGCTAAATCGACACACCGAATTGTGTTCATGACTTATATTGGCCGCAGTCTAAAGTCTTCATATACGATTCGTCCATGTTTAAGTTCCAAATTATTAAAATCGTGGAAAAATAAGTGGATATTACAGTCCGCCCTCTATTTATCCTCTTCCAGAAGAACCAGATCATCAGCCACGACGTCCGATACGTGGAGGTAAATGATCCAATACATGAGGTTAAAGCAGACGAAGCAGACCGGGAACACGATGCGGGAGTATTTGTCGATGTCAGATGGAGTCATGCCCAGCAGTTTGCTTATGTCCTGGAATCAGATAATAAACCTGTTCGTAAAAAGAAAAACAACCACATGTCGCCAGCATTTCATTCTGTTCTATAAAATACACTTAAAAAAACGCACAGCATCATTTGAGCATCGCCAGCATATTATATATATGACAATGTTTACCTTTCCTGGGTGTAGAATGTGTGGAGGTGGACCAGGATTTTCTTCTTCAGCACCACTTCTTCCGCCATTTATTGTATTCTCGAGGGTACCGCCTTTCGAGTGCGCTTTAGGGTCGTGGACTTTGAAGCGAACCTCCTGAAAATGTTATATGAAACGGTTGCAACCACTGTCAAATGTTATAAAACGGTATGTTACGCGATAAAATGAGTATAGCAAATGAAATTACCGAGCAGCTTACCGAAGGCCTACCCGGCGGGCACCTGCCGAGAGTACCCATTTTGGAAAGCGTGTGTGGGTCCCCAACTGGTGGGCAGTCTACGGGCGGCATCTTCTTTTCGGATGCTATCTTTTGGATCGCCACGAATCTCTGTTTTCTCATCTGTATTCGTTTCGCCATATAACCCACCGTTGCATATTCTGTAAAGACGGAAAGAGACTGTCTATGTCAAAAGTTTTGTGAAGTCATATTGGTATCGAGTCACTTCGCTAGGCTCACTCAAAATGGTACACATATAAATTTTGATATCGCTTAAGCTTAAGGTAACATTAGATCGCTTTGCAGTAGTAAAAGTGATAGAATGAAAGTATATTACCTAAGAGACTGGCGAAGACCATCACGAAACAGGTGCCGAGGTAGATGTCAATAGATTTCACGTAAGAGATCTTTGGTAGGGCGGCGTTAGTGGACGACATGAGAGTGGTCATGGTGAGCACGGTGGTGACGCCCAGCGACACGCGCGCCGGGGTCGCGTTCCGGTTCAGCCAGAACGACACCCACGATATGATCACAATCAGACCAGATGGAATATAAATTTGAATTAGATAATATCCCATTGAACGTACAAATTGAATTTCACACGCCAGTCTCGAATAATTTCCTGTAATAATTTTTACATTGTCATTAGATAAAATTAAAATACAGTTAATAAAACGGTTTTTAAGTATTTATTCTTTAATTTTTTTAAAGACTTGTATAATAAATAATGTGAATAATTTGGTAAGTAAATTGAAGTATGTATTATTACATTACTAAAGTTAACAAGAGTCTTGTTTTAAAACATATATAATATTAATATAGTTATATCACACCACTCATTGTGTTTTTGTGCAACAATACAAAAGCAGGACGTGAAAAGAATCGTGGCTGTTTTTGTCCAGTGTTCCACTTCGTGGTATTTTTAACTTTTGACCGTAAAACCCCCGCGAACTCAAGTACCTGTTGTAAGGGAGATCTCCATGGCTCGCTGGCGATGGCCCAGCACCTTGAACTGCGGCAGGGACACCTCGCTCGACACTCCGACAGAGTTGGGGCCCTCGTTCCACTTGTATCGGATGTCCCGCATGGTGTAGCCGACTGTGCGCAGCGGACACAAAAATGAAATAACCCCAGGCCCATCGCAATGGGTTTTGGCATCGAGTCGTCATCGGTCGGGGTGAGAGCGGGAAAGTCGCGAGCTCAGTTTCGCGCGTCTCGTCGTGCGATTGTCGTGTCATGTTAGCGAGTGTGCTAGTGTCGCGGTATCGATCGTCTGCACACGGGCGGAGGGAGACGGGGTCGGTGGCAAAGCGATGGACGGGTGGTGCTGGGATAGCGGCAATTGCGAAAGGTTACCTGTCGTCAGCGTGACCACGGTGGCGCGCTGCCGGTGCCCCAGCACGCGGAACTGTGGCAGCTGCACCTCGTTGCTCATCCCGACACTGGAGAGCCCATCTTTCCAATGATATCGAATGTCTCTCATTGTGTACCCGACTCCGGAGACATGCCAAACACACAAAACGCTATCACTTACGCTGCGTAGCATCGCGTATCCCTCACGCCGGCGGTGACGAGGATGGGACTCGCGGCTTAAGTGGCGAGACTCGACGAGCTCTACCGAGTTTTTGACTTAAATGGTCACTCTCGGTTTAGCTCAATATGGATGATAGAAAAATATAAGTCTACTGTCTACTTGTCTACAGTGTTTGAAGGCGAACATAAGTACAGATAACATAAAGTTGGATGCTAGTATGATACGGAGAGGGAAGACAAGTTCACAACAGTATAGTAGGTGAAGAAGAAGCTCTATATACGGCATGCAGTGCGGTGGTGGCGGCGAGCCGCTGCGCAAGCGCCGGTGGGTGATGGGAGCCGCGCCGGACCCCGTGCCCCGCCTCCGTCGACCCTCAGCTATCGCAGCGTCGATGTCTCAGTATCAGTTCTTTCGCTTGATGCTCGTGAGAACAAAGGCTTACTATTTTACAGTCTGCCTTCTGCGGGTGCTGTATGCGAGAAGGAGACGGTCCAACATATGAAAACACGAGGGACACAGCACGTGTAACGAGTATCTTTTACGCTTGTGCTCACAGGTTTCCCAGAGTAGCATCTGTGATACAAGAAGGTGGCCACAACACAATCTGTAAGCCTAGTGATAAACTTGCATTGTGGTAGTCAAATCAATGATTGCTTTGGGTAAGCACAACACACGTATGTTTCCAAATACGATATTAATTATTTTTCTATCATCGATACAATATACATAAGGGCTCGAACTAGTTTCCATTTTAAATACACACACACAAAATCGTGAGACAAAACACGTTATGCTTATTGTAATGCCGTTGCCGTAGACTCGTCAAACACACAAAGCGTGCTCATCTTTCTCTTTGTAAGCTAAAATCTCTTCAAAACTTGATTAGACAAATTAATTTCTAGCGATGTGAACAATATACAGTTTATTAGCACACAATTATCACACATAAGTATTTATTGATACTGTGCCCACGAAACCATAATCATGATACTTACAACTCTCGATTTCTATATGACATAATTGTCGATCCATTGGAAAGTACTGAAGATTCATAGGACATGATGCTGTGATTGTTAATCTGTAATTAAATCGTCGTCAAGTGTCAATTTAATTCAAAACTTGTAAAACATAGTATGTAAAAATATTTTGTACCTTATGCTTCTTGTAATGGAACCAGAGTAATGTATTCGTATGAATTCGTTGCTAGTGGTGGCTATGTGAAAATACGATTGCTTTTCATTTACAAAGAATGTATCGGGTACCCAAATGTTCTTAATAAATTCAGATCCCACTGATAAAGTTTCAACTCCAGTTCTTTTCTTATATGCTAATCGGGGGTCCGTCCAAAATTGTCTGAAGTAAAAATCCAATGTGAAGTCCTGAGAAAAAAAGAGGTTTCATTAATATATTTCCTGCATTCAAATTAATTATGAAAATGACTAAATAGAGCCGAAGTAAATGAATGATAATGAACACCGAAACAAGAAAAGTAATAGCGATTGAAGGATGAACAAAGCTCTCACCAAACTATTACGAGAAACATTAATTTCAATTTTGTGTTAGGATAATGAATGGTAGTTTAGTAAGAGCGATGTATTGAAATAGGAATAACATCAGTTTAAATATTGAGAATTTGAATATACGAGTATACTATGACAAACATCTAACATCTGCATGCTTTGTTCAGAAACGACTTCATCCTACACAATGTCTTTTGCACTGCGATATATTTGTATGGTTGAAACATCAAAACTCAAATAACGAAGTCAGGTTCTTGTTAACAAGTGAGTGGCACCTTATAGTATGATATAGACACTGTACTACACCAAATTGAGCGGTAAGCTTGAAACAATTAATAAAGGTAAACAAACAAATGTGCAGAGTGTGTGTGACATGAAGCCTACGGAACACAGGTGAGTCTAAGAATGAAGAGTAGGTGGTGCGCTAGGTGGAAGAGGGCTAGGTGAGTGTGGGTGGAGGTGAAGCACCCACGGCTCGATGGTAAGTCCTCTCTTATGAAGCTGATAAGCCGGCACGTTATAAAAGTTGCCACGAACAAGTCTGGACCGGGTTTGTGGAACAAACGTTCATTAATGAGCTCGAATCGCGACTTGCGACTTGCAACTGGGCGACCTCCCCTCCCTGGGCCATGGGTCACGTCTCACTGTGACCTTCCCAACCTTGATTTGGTTTCCACTTTGGGGTCCTTCACCCAAATATACGCCTACCAAGCTCACAGTTGGACACTTTGGAAAACCGAACTTTGACCTCGAGCCGCTTTTGTATTTCACAAATGTTCTATCATTTTATGCGCGAGAACTTTACGAGCCAAAGTCACGAAGCCATTCGAAAATGTAATATGTAAAGATATTAACGGAAGGCCAATTTTATCGATGTTCCAAGTTGAGGGAGAAAGTAGAATTTACGGTTATGTTTGCAAATTCTGAAGATACACATATACGTACATACACAACAAACTACATAATGAGTCACGATAAGATTTGAACAGTCGTCGCAAATCCATAGAGCACACAAAATAAAATTACACATCAAATGAAACGGAAAACAAATAGGAAAATACTTGATTTATAAGTTTTTATTCCGAACATAAAAAAATAAAGAGAAATAAAAACGGACATAAACAACACAAGTGATGATTATCTGTTGGTTGATGTTAGGTATAATTTGATTTATCGGTTCCAATCGAGATGCTGATCAAACAAAAATAATCGTTTTAAATTATCTGTACCGTTGTTATCAATGTATATAGTTACTTAAATTAAAAGAAAAAGTACTATGAGTAAAACGCACCCGCTCTTGGTCACAAACGGGTATTTATTTTGTCATTCTGAAGTATATTATACGAATGACGAAATTTTACCTGTTAATACGCGTATATTTAAAGGTTAATTGTCGAAACAAACAGACGTCATCACTTAAATCACATAGCAGCAACTTTGGAATTACGAGTACTGCCGGACACACAACTGGAAAATTTTCAAGGGTATTGCTTTTCTTATTATGATGTCTCCACTTAATAGGTCAAAATACATTTATAAAACACATAATAAGAAAGCAAGTGGGCGGATAAAGGGCGATCTGCTCCACCAAAACGCGAGCATGCTCGCAGCCTCGTGTCTGGGGCTGCTCGGTCGCGCGCGCCGGAGCGACCGAGACAAGCGTGAGCTGACAGTGGCGAGTACCATGAGCACTTCGGAGACGGAGCTGATAGAGAGCACATACATGGTGACGCCCACCTCCACTGGCGGACCTGCAATCAAGCCCAATCGTGAGTCGCGGGGGCGCCTCGCGCCGTGAAAACCAAACCAGAGGACGGTGACGTGCCCCATCGCCGGGCGGAGGATCGGCGCGGGCGCAGCGGCCGGACACATCGCGCCTACCAATGCGATCGAACCGTGGACACGGGTGCTACGATGAACGGTTTAATGCTGGTGATACTAAGGGACAAATCTTGCTATGTATGCGCGGTGTCTTTAAAATTGGTTTGAAAAGGTACCATTTTCACTTCAGACAAGGAGCTGATGGAGAGCACGTACATGGTAACCCCCACTTCCACGGGTGGTCCTGAAAACGACGCAACATACAACACATGACAAGTGTAAGAGTAACTGAAACTTGCTAATTTAGAGATGTATGAATAGTGATTTAGACGTTTTGTTGAAGGTAGTCGATGTTTTGGCATTAATTTGTTATTTTCAGAACTGGTTTTACT
This sequence comes from Maruca vitrata, assembly GCA_039566165.1. NCBI lineage: Eukaryota > Metazoa > Arthropoda > Insecta > Lepidoptera > Crambidae > Maruca > Maruca vitrata. Next base: position 7,926,991 of record CM076911.1, read on the forward strand.
GTGAAATGTAATTAATACTCTTTGCGCTAAAGATGGATATTAACCTACGGCAGCCGATAAATCTGCAAGTCTGCAAGTAACTAGGAACTTGCTCAAAACTTGAACGTTTTGAACGCGCTAATATGTTTGCGAGATTAAAACTTACTCGAGATGGATAGAGTTTAGAACTAATATTTCACGAGGAACTTAATACACAAAAAGTGCTTGTCTTCTCTTTGCTCCAGTTTTGCGGCGCAGTAAAAAGGACTTTTTTGAAGTAAATATGTATTATTTTTCCTAAGATGTCTGTTTTATTACGATATTTAATACAGAAGGAAAAATAGGAGTGAAAAATAAACTAGCCCTTTTAAGAAAAATATGGATTGCCAATTCGAATATTTCCAGAAAAGGTTGATGAAGAGAGCTGAATATTATATTAAAGACTACATAAAATAATTCACGCACAGTATAGTTTTGCTTAGATAGAAACAACTGTCATGATGCTGCAATGAACTATGTTGTGAAAAACAGTTTAAATGATTATTACTCGTTGTAATAAATTATTATGTAATAATTAATTTGACCGTAAAGAGTTATACTCGTATAATTTAAGTGTAAGTTCATTATTATCCTCTACAGCACGATAAATGTAACAAAAGTAACTAACAGCAATATGCTTAAGGTATCGTTATAAACTTGCATTCACCATTTTCAACCAGCTCCTTAGAAAATAGAGCTATTTTCCATTTTAATCTCGACGCGTAATCCAGGAACAATTAAAAACCTATTGTGTTCTTCCGGCAGCCAGCCAACAGCAATTTAAATCAATTATTTTTTGTTGGTAACTTGGTCTTTTATTTAAAGGAACCAGAATACAATAGTATTATGGGTCCGGCCTTTTACTAAGTATTGTCTATTATTTACGCGAACGCGAAATAAAAGTAATATTTAGAGTATAATTTAAATCTAGAGACCAACAATTAGAGTTAGTCTTGGTACAAAGTTTTTTTTTCTTTCGCTTTATTTATATAAGTGAAATATGAACTGTGCATTATATTGTCAGTAATAAGTATTTCTGTTTTAAAATTATCAATAGAGACCAGTGCCTATAGTTTTTAACTTATAAAACTAATCAATAAACAATAAAAATCAAATACTAACCTCCATAGTTGGGCCTTACTCTTTTATCGTAACTTATACTAAACGAATCCAAAATGGCTGATATATTGACATCGCCGAACATGCCACCCCCACCGGCACCCCTGTAAACAAACACAATAATTAATCATTATAGAAAATATACATACAATGCATGTAATATGTAGTATGTTTATGTAGGTCCTACATATTAATACTTTAACACTTTAACCACCTAAACTTCAACAAACTTAATGTGACCGGGATATTAACCAACCATGTTATTTTGTAGTATTGTATTTTATTTGCGCGAACACTACTCATTTGAAATAAAACGAATTTTACGGATTAATGTTATTAATAATATGTTTAGAATAACTATACACGCGAGTTTAATTCGTAAAATTTGTTTTATTTCAAACATGTTATTTTTTATTAACGAGTTCCTGATATTACTTACTCTCTCATGGCTCAACGAGTTGACAACATGGTTAATATCCCACCATATTCATAGTATACTACTGAGTGTAATGACAACAGTTTAAAGTTATCTGAACGTTGAGTATAAATAGAGCATAAGAGCCTAAAAATATGTAGTGTTTTCAAAGCTTAATCGAAAAAGAAGAAGACTACTGTTTTCGAAATTTAATAATAGACCTAAGCAACATTGCCTATAATAACCTATTAACACAAATATACCTTTTAACACTGGTTAATGCTTATATTGAAAACACAGACTCAATTTCAAAACACACTGTACTTTGATATTGTTAATTACTGTAGCTGCCATTTCTGGTTAAATGCAGGATTAATTGTTTGGAAAGCTTGATCGAGGCAAAATAGGCTTACGGGTAGCAAATTCAATTTCTATAGAGCGATTAATTTTAACACAACAAGTCGAATAAACCGGATTCCGGGAATGCGCTGGAAAACGCCTGCAGGTGAATCCAGTTACCCGGCAATTCGTCCAAGCTGGAATAACACGATTACAATGCCAAATATTGGTCACTGAATTTCGAAATAGTTTCTCGTGAATCGCCAATTTTGATGTAACCATTATTATTGTGTTGTATTGTGCTAGATGAGACATCCATTTCTTTATTTTACTCATCCGCGCTCTTAATTGCATTTTTCACACAAAACTTGATACAGTTTCTTTGTAATTTTTTTTTAATAAGTTAAAATAGACGAATAAAAAAACGTGCAAGCAAAACAGCTGTCAACAAAAAACTGAACATTAAAAATGGCCGAACTTCTGTCTGATGGCAAGCAGCGGCCGTGGGATACGAAATTGACAAGCACAAAAAACCTATTGGGCTTATCACCCTTACCTTGAACTCAACTGACAGATACTGTTCAAGACTGCAGCGAATAGAATAAAATTAATGTGAAAGATATTAGAACATAATAATATCGCTTAGGAATACATTTCACACATTCAGCCTAGAGTTTGGGAAGTCTCATAACATACGATCAAAATCCCGGGATTACCCGGGACGTCGTGACTTTTTGAATATTTTTATTTGCTTAAACATTAAATTTTTTTTTTAAAAGTTTGGACTCTATTTGCAGTCTAATAGTTGGAATGTTTGCTTCTTAAAGTTTGATTCGATTTTAAGAATAGTTATAAAATATCATATATAAAAGTTTATGATTAGTTTTTGTAGGTATGCTAGTCTCTTTTACGTGACATAGCTATTATGAGAAAGTTAATTATTGAACTATACGAATGTTTTTCTTATTTATATCAAATCATTAGGTATTATTAATAAAATAACCATACAATGAAACAACGGATATGGTACCTTTTAAAGAGATGCCAGATTTAGCTTTTTACAATACCTATTTAATTTACAAGAGAAAATAAAACATAAAAATTTAACATAAAAGTTTAAACTTATAATAATGAAGCAAACATGAAACAGCTATACCTATGATAGCTGTTTCATGTTTGCTTTATTATTTTTTCATGTTTTCCAAAAGCGCGTGTTTTATTTATTCAGTATAGCCCTAGATCTGATTTTTAATGGTTTGATTAATATGAATTATAGTTTAGATAATCGTGTCTCGACCCAGAAGTCCCAGGTCCTCGAGGACCTGGGACTTCTGGGTCTGGTCGGTTGTCTTGTGTCGACACAAGACAACGAAATTTACGAAAAGTCACACCTTAATCCAGCCAGCCTTAATTTTATGAACATACTTGCGTAGATGATAATCCGCCCAAAGAAATTAACAAAAAGTCTAAATTCAGAAGAGATGTTACTTTTACGACTAAAAATAAAGTACGAGAATCAGGGTCCGCGTCCATCCAATTTGTCCTATAAAAGTCACCCGGAGTCAAAGGTAAACAAGTTGGTACAGTCAAAGCCTAAGTACCGAGAAAATCCCATCATGACTCAATATTAAGCACAAACTCGTCGTGTAACACCGTAAATGCAGCTCTAAGTGTAGGTGCATAGGACTGATATCGCGAGTACCGTGTTGACAAGGGCTATGATAGCCATGATATTCTAGGTGGGAATAACTAAGAGTTTCCGGCCGGAAAGTGGCGGCATTGCATATCCGTGGAGGGAAATAAAATTTGCACCTGCAGCGGCGTTAGAAGCGACACCGGAATTTCTCTGCTACTATATTATACTGACTATGTAGAGCTGGGCACGGGACCTTAGGAAATCGCGTTAAAGCGCTAGAGAATCAACTAGCTAATTATGGTCTAAGATAAATATAGAACTACCTACACTGAACTGGTTAACGTTAAAATGTAATGTAGTGTATGAAATTTGGCACTTAAATAACCCCAACTACGAAAGTGGGTTTGTTTCTGGTTGAATTCACGCTTTATCTTATCTGTAAAATGTGCTTGAAATTTTGCATGTATACAATTAAAAGTAGAAGGATAGAGTTTCTTCAATCTCAAACATATCTTAAATTTGCATCCCGTATTGTATTATATGTTTGTGCTAAATCCACAAGGCATTTGATTTTTTACTCTCACTTCTCATGCACTACTTACGTATCTTTCAGTTCCATGTTTATAAAATGTCCGTATATTCTGAGAAAATATTTCCGTCTGCTTCGAAATACTCAAATATTCGTGACATTTTAGCGTATGAATATTTATCACGATAGTCTGAGGTTTCTCCAACACATGCCGGGAAGCCTTCTAAAAACGTCGTGAATAGTTTGTACCTTTAAATTAAGGTCGAGGATGCTATTCTATTCAAACGGTGGTTGAGCACGTGGCGTTGAACAGTGTATAATAAAGAAAATAATTACATAAGATTACGTTTTTGAAAAGAATATATTTTTTTAATACTGTTTTGGAAGTGTTTTTTGTGTGAGTGAGTGAAAAACGACTGAATGAGATTAATAATGTGAAGGTCATTAAATGTATATTATTTTAAAAAGCTATCTAGATAATTTAACGTATTTGCTAGCTGAATTAGCGCAACTTGTATTGTACTACTTTTTATTGAAAATCCACCGTGCAACGTACAATTTTTCATTGAAAAACACCCTTAATCCAATGTCACGGACATTGCACCAAAAAACCGAAACTGTTTTCCATGGTCAATTGCTCGACCGAAACGGGACAAAATCGTATTAGCAGAAGCTCGACTCGTAAAAAATAACTGGTTTTAAAATGGCCGCTCGACCGTTTTACGTGCACCGCAGTGACCAAATGAGATAGTGGCGCGCTCTGAACGAGGATAATCTTTTTACGGAGATAAGCTCTATCCTGGAATCGTGTTTACTTCGGGCAGTCGACAAAGAAGAGGAATTTAGCTTTTAAAGTGAGATTTAAGCTGGCTGAAAATTGATGGTAACATAGATGAATCCTGACAGGAAATTACTTATGACGATAATACTAACTGATCAATACAATTTAAATAGGTATTACATAGTTTTTGGTGTAATAACAATAAAGCTGTCTATAGGTTGACAGGTGAAATTTTCACAGATGATTTGTTTCTATTGCCGCCAGAAGAATTTTAAAAAATAAATCAAACTTAAAACGGGTGGAAAACCACACAAGAACGTTTTCTTTTTCACAATATTGGTACGGAACCCTTTGTTCTTTTCATAAGAAATTATTTAGGAGAAAATATTCTTGTCCTTCTTCTGAGTCAGTTACCTCTTAAATACAGTTTAAAACATTTAACGTCACAATCTTTGTTTGAAAATACTGTTTCTCTTTTTTATAACATTTTTAGTTGCCAGCTAAAAATAACAATGTTATTCTTTATTTATCGCCGGACGCTGTGCAAAGTTGGACAATACATTGAAACCGATATATGCAGTCATAAACTTCTGCGTGCGCATTCTGCTGGTCGTTTATCGAGGAAACAATGGAAAAACTTTCCGTTTCCAGAATTTTTTACACCTATTTTTCAAATATGCGATTTTTAAAGGGATTTATCTACAATTTTACAGTGAAAAATTGCCAAAAAATCGACCGGCACGTTTTGTATCGTTGTAAGTTCATACCAAAGACACTCCTCTTATTAAAAATCCTTTAGTGGTGTTATGTAATGTTTACGTATTAGATGTTTACAATCGTCCATGTAAGTAAGTATCAATCATTCAATCAATCAGTAATTAGTTGTGTTCAAAATATAATTACATAATTTAAGTGCTAATGGACACATTCATAGACATACATTTATTTTAGCAGTTTAAGTTAAACATACATTACTTATTAGTATTTAAAGACTAGATTGTAGTTTCGAAGGCGTATTTATCCATAAGGAAATACATCATAAAAAGGAATAAAAGAAATGAAATATTATAAAAAAAAACTTTTTGCGACCAAGAAAACAAGTTAACAAATTCCAAGACACGCTACATAAATCAATTTTACTTACTACAAGACAATAACAAGAAAATTCCGAACAATGTCTTTTTCTAAGACTAAACATTAAAATTTACATTGTTCACGACGCTTATCCTTATAAAATTTATTCATGACCATTCTCCGTTATCTAAGCTTTTAAAAACAGAACATGAAAAATACGAGAATATTTTCCTCTATAAAATTCAGCTTCTGCTGTTAAGTTTTAAATAATAAAGCGTTTAAAGTCAACTATGAGCTTAACACACAAACAAGTCCGGTGTCAGTAATGGGAACCAACAAAATGGCACTGAATGTGAGGAGAGCGTCATAATTTTGCAGAGAGTTTTTAAAACTCGATAACGCTTCAACCGTTTTCGATAAAGCACTTAACCGCGAGTGTGCTTCACGTCTTCAATTAAATTTCAATGTTTTCTGATGCGATGGGAGCAGTCCATAACACCCCTTAAAATCTGTCTATTAAATGCTCTTATTGTGTGCATTGATTTATTGGACGATTATATTAATACGAGTTTTCAGACTGCGTGAATCTAAACTCTACATTTTTTATTACTTTTGTGTCTGTATATAGGCGTAATAGGCGTAGGAAAGGTGACTTTTGCGCTTTTATTTAGAAGATACAAGGCTCTCATTTATGCCACGATAATTTGTTGTTAAAATTTGCTTGAAAATAAATCAATAAACCATTTTTTCTCAACAAGTACATAAGTAAAGTCAAAACATTCTCTTGAAAAAATTTATTTGATAATAATAAATTAAAATTCGACACATACAAAAAATATTATATTTCACATTTACTAACTGTGATGGATAGTAATGTAATAAGCTTTTATTGAAGACCAGTCATGCCTCGACCAAATGGCTCTTTGTAACAGAGAAATTTAACAGTATCAATACGATATAACATAGATGGTAGTCGGTCCGGTCTTATCGGATTGGAGAGGCGTCTTGAGATGGAGTGCTCTTATACCCATTATGCTCCAGCTACTTGCAGCTAAGGTAACAAGGGAGGAAACATTCCTTGTTGAACTTCGTAGTTGTTCCAACGTTCATCTTCGTGTTTATTTCACTTTATATAAGGTGATTTTAGTATCGTTTGTTATTATGTATTTGTATATCATTATACATTTGAAGTACAATACATACAACAACAATAACCTCTCCTGATTTAATTCTTCAAATTAATATTATTTCACGCATTAAACAGTAAAAGTGCCCCTGTAAAACAATTCTTTTATGTTTATGAACCTTAACAACTGTTATCAAGGATAAATACCAAGTGACATTGTTAAAAAACGTCAAATTCGTAAGCGGTGAATGCGGAAAGAGAAACACATAAACTGTCGTGATTACAGTGATTAAACTCTGGTCAGTATATTCGTGAAGTGACATTTATGTGAATTACCACTTATTTGAATACCAGAACAAATTTAAGTGAATATTTACGAAATATAACCTACGTACTACGCGTCGCATCTGGAAACATTCAAAGATGGCGCCTCGAGTATGTGCAGGATGCAAACGAAATATATTGGATAAAAGGCGATTCTTAATATGCTCTATTTGCAATGAATACTATGATCTAGATTGTGCAAATGTATCCGAGAGTCGCTTTTATAACCTAATGACCATTGAGCACAGAAATAAATGGAAATGTCAAGCTTGCATCTGTAAAATGCCTAAACAGAATAACATAAACACACCGGTCCGTCCAGATCAGGCCGATAATGGATCAGAATCTCCACTTCATTCCAATATTACTACAAGGCGTAAACCAGTGTACAGTTCGTCACCCGAACAAGATGTAGATGACATCACTGGAAGTACAGAAATCCTTAACATCAGTACAATATCACCCAACAAAATCCCCTGTGCAGATGTGATCACATTGGACAAATTTGGCCAGCTATTGGACATAAAGTTAGAAAAAATAAAAGAATCCATCCTCTCCGATATTAGAAATACGATACAGACAGAGTTAGAAAATTCTATCAAGAAACTCCATAAGGATTGGGAGGTAAAAACTTCAAATGTCTTAAACGAACAGAAAGTACTAAAAGAACAAATAAACTCCATTGACATTAAGATTAAACATATAGAATCACAATTAGAAGACCTAAGTGTCTCAAAACGGAAAATTGTTCTTTTTGGACTGCCAGAGCATCAAACCGAAAATAAATATGACCTGTATGAAAGAGTAAATAACATCTTTGCTGACATTATGGGTATAGATACCAACATCTATATAGAAGAAATTAAAAGGATTGGGAATAAAGGAAATTGTAGACCGCTTGAAATTGAATTCATCAGCAAGAGGTTCACAAAATATATACTAGAAAATTCACAATACTTCAGAAACACTGGCTTGGCAGTTAGTGCATTTATGTCAGGAGAAACACTGAAAGAAAAAAAAAAATATACTTACACGTAAATTACAAGAAGCTCGACGGAATGGATCTCATGCTATTATTAGGAACAACAAGTTATATATCAATGGACAGGTATATGAAGGAAAAGAAATAAATATAAAAGATACCAAGAATAAAGCAGAGATATCCAACAACAACAAGCCCCACTCACCACCATCACAGAGAACCCCAGCGCCAGAAAATAATACATTTCGCAAGTAAATGTATAATTTCATTCCAAAATATACAAAGCATAGGAAATAAGTTACATTTAGTTGAGCAATTGCTATCAAGCTCTCAAATTGATATAGTTTCATTTTCAGAGCTTGGCTTCATTTTCAGATTTCAGAGCAAAATAAAGATTTTTGTGATACTATAATAATACCAGGATATAAAATAGCATCTTTGTTCTGTAGAAAGTATCATAGGTTGGGAGGAGTTTGTATCTTAATTAAGGAAGAAATTGATTACCTTGTTAGAGACGATATTGTTATGTTTTCAAAAGAGTTTATTATAGAATTAAGTGCAATAGAATTGCCACAAATAAATACTATTATAGTTGGATTATATAGAGCAGAAAGGTCAATAAATATTTTTTATGAGCAAATGAGGAAACTACTGAATAAGCTAAATAAAAACTATAAAAATAAATATATTATTATAGGAGGTGATTTTAATATAGACATATTATCGACAAAAAATAAAAGAAAAATAGAATTACTTGATTTTATGTGCTCTTACAACTTAAAGCAATTAATAAAATCACCTACCAGAGTAACAGATAAATCACAATCAGCTATAGATTTAATTTTCACTAATTATCCACCTCTTATCAACAAAACTTATGTAGTAGACCATGGGCTTTCTGATCATAAATCTGTAAATGCTGAATTGAATCTGACAAATGTACCCAAACAAAATGATAAACCATGGATAGCCCGGAAGAGGATCTTCACAGACAAATCAAAAAATATAAATGAAAACTATAAAGCATTTCATATTATAATAAATAATCTTTTAAATAAACATATACCAAACCAAAACATAAAAATAAAAAACAAACCAAAAAAAGGGTGGCTCACGCCAGGGTTAAAAAAGTCTTGTGTACATAAAAGACTATTTAAAAAATTACTAAACAATACTAACAACTGTATATTAAGAAACTATTACAAAAAATATAGCCAGATTCTTAAAAAATGTGTTCGAAAGTCAAAAAAGCTGGAGTACACTCGCCAAATAAATAAATCTGATAATAAATATAAGACCATGTGGAAAATAATAAATAGTAAAACCGGGAAAACATGTTATAAACCGCCTAAAAATATTAAATTATATAAAGACAATAAAATTGTAGAATGTCCAGAAACAATATGTGAATTGTTTAACGACACATTTTCAAATAATAATTTAAATAAAAATTTTAACTTACATACAAGTATATATACAGCCTTAAAGTCACCAATATGCTCAATGTATCTAAAAGCAGTTAATGTAAAAGAAGTATTAAAAATTATCAGTTCATTAAAAAATAAAAACAGTTTTGGTATAGATGAAATCCCACCGGCATTAATACAAAAATGCAGTGATGAACTAGCAGAGCCATTAACATCTCTCATCAATCAAAGCTTCCAAGAAGGCATCTTTCCAGATCTTTTAAAAATAGCAATAATTAAACCAATACACAAAAAAGGAGACACCACCTCACCTCTTAACTATAGGCCCATAGCACTCCTTCCAAGTTTTTCTAAAATATTTGAAAAAGCCATGTGCATCCGTCTTTATGCATTTCTAGAAAAATATAATGTTCTTGACGAACACCAGAATGGTTTTAGGAAAAGCAGGTCCACTACACTCGCAGTTTATCAATATATTCAGACAGCTTTACAACATCTAAACGATAAATCATATGGCTTGGGCCTATTATTGGACATGACCAAAGCCTATGAAAGCGTTGATTATGGCATCCTATTGACAAAATTGTACAGCTCTGGGGTACGTGGCCCTGGTTACTCATGGTTTAAGTCATATCTCCAAAATAGGATACAGAAAACACAAATAGACTATTATGATACACAATTAAACTGTGTAAACACCTTCAGGTCACAAAATAAAGCACTCACTTGTTCTATTCCGCAAGGAAGTGTCCTAGGATGTGTCTTATTCTTAATCTATATCAATGATTTGCCAAAGATAGTAAAAAGTGACACAACTTTGCCAATTTTATTTGCAGATGACATATCTATCCTAATAAAATGTAAACACTCTGATGAAGTTAATAGTGCCCTTTCAGAAACGTTACACTTAATAAATACTTGGCTGCTGCACCACAACCTTAACATAAACTACAGTAAAACTAAAATAATACAATTTAGACCATATAATAAAACCCCCCTTAATATTAATTTAACTTTTGAAAATAACAAAATAGATTCAGTAGATATGTTTAATTTATTAGGTATAATCATAGATACTCACTTGAACTGGGGAAAGCACATCCAACATAATTATAAAGTCTAAATTATCCAAGTTTACATATGCTCTTTTTGAAATAGTCCACAGCACAAGTACGGAGGCAGCACTAGCAGCATACTATGCGTATGCCTACTCTCTCCTTAGATATGGAATAATGCTATGGGGAAATTGCTCAGATGTCAATGACCTCTTTTTAATACAAAAAAAATGCATTAGAATAATATCTCAAATTGACAACACTAAATCTTGTAAACCCTATTTCATAAACCTAAACATCTTAACTCTTCCATCTTTATATATATATGACATTTGTTTATTTACCTTCAAACATCTAAATAATTTCACCAAAGTACATGATACCCACAACATAAATACCAGACATAAAAATAGACTATACTTGCCCTCATCTAGAATAAAAATGCTCAATACTAGCCCATATTACATGGCAGTTAAAATATTTAATTAACAAACTACCGGATCATATAAAGGCAGAACAAAGTTTCAAACGCTTTTCAAACACTTTAAAATCTTATTTGACTTCAAAATGCTATTACTCAGTAAAAGAATATTTAGATTAAATATAAAAAAAAATACTAAAGTTGTTAAATAGATTTAAGTTTAAAATGTACCTACCTTAAGTATTTATGTTATGTAACTTAAATATAAGTCTCATGTTTGCAATACCTACCTGGTAACTAAGTTGTAAGTGCCTTATCTATATTCCACCTCTGTATGATGTACACTTAGTAAGCAAATAAATTATTTGATTTGATTTGATTTGATTTGAAAAGTAACATTGATTATAAGAATTATACGCGCTTCAAATACGAATCTAAACATACTTATCGCTGAGCTATTGCCATTTTGTATCACAGTGACACACATGAATGTCATCTCTGAGTTTTAATTTTGTTTGTATTACCTGTTTCTTTTTTTTTTAATTTTACTATTGATTTTTTAATTTTCGATATTGTATGTATGTGTGTCTCTTGGTTCAATAAACAATTATTTTATTATAAATATTCAGATAGTATTTTATGTGTCAATAATAATTAGTATTAGATTTAAAAATAAGTGGCAAAATTGTTATTATAAAAAAAAACCAGCCAAGTGCCAGTCGGAATCGCACACAAAGGGTTCCGTACCAATTATGTAAAAAAAAACACTTTTGCGGATACATTGTATGGTGACTCCTTTTATATTCTAACTTTTTTTAATTTTTAGAGTTTGTTTTTATATCGGTAACGGTAATATATCACGGTTTATGAGCAACAGCTTGGAGACAGACAGACGGACGGCAGAGGCTTAGTAATAGAGTCCCGTTTTTATCTTTTAGGTATGGAACCCTAAAAAGTGACTTATAAACTCTTTAATGTATTGGAATATCAGTTAGGTTGATGACTAACGTGTTATTATTAAGGAAGATACTAAGATAAAACAATACTTGTCAAAAAAACCAAGTCTCGCAACTCAGTTGTTCTACAGTAAAAAGTTGTGAGATCCATGTTACCAAGTCGGTTATTAATTCAGGGGGTCGAAAATGGCCTGAGTTGCTGATGGTACGGTCGTGCCGTTGACTTGGCGGGGGCATTGCCGTGCCCCCAGATAAAATATTACTTAAGATTATTCAGCAGTAAGTAACTAGGTAATTATATATTGTTATGTTAGACAGCAATAAAAAATAACGTAAAACTTTCCAAAGGTGTATTAAAAACTTTTCACTTAACCCACACCCAATCCGCAGCACAACTCTTCAAAATTAAATTTCACTAAATACCTGAATGCGTGATGGTAATCACTATAGGTGTTGGCCACAATCCATCATTACCGGTGTTAAATCAATAACCGTACGTTTTCGTTGCATTAACGCTTAACAGTTTTCAATTAACTTTTCCCGTTTCCCGCTGCGACGCGAAGTGAAAATTTACAAATACCCGTTAAATTTTATAGCGCAGATATTTTTTTATGGCAGCATCCGAGGTGATCATTCAATATGAAACCGACAAATTTCGTATCAATTTACGGTAATTATTTCGCGAGTACTTATCAATTTGTTGAATTGAGCGTTCAATTTCAATCGTATGCAGTTTAATGTGGACACTTTGAATTGTTTCGTTTATAATTTGGTTCAACGGTTACAAAATAATTTGAAATTGGTCACAGGACAGTTCGTGTTTGTTCAAAGAGTCAGCGTTCATCACGAGTCAAATGTCCCAATTAGCCACATAAATGAAAATGTAAATTGCTGTTTCATAATGTTTGCTGTTGCAGCCATATTTAGAGGTAAATGATTATTGTAAATTATTTGTAACCAGTGGTTATATAATACTTTTAAAGATATTTTTTTTGTAACTAGCTGTATCAGAGTCTTATCCCGCGTGGTAGTATATACTTGACAGCATTGTTCAATAAACGTGAGCCTAGCTAGTTGAAGGGATTCTTTAAATTTATTATGCATAAATCGATTGACATAAAACAAATACTAAATGATAAGTAGAGCTTACTATATATAACTGAAAACGACATCTTGATCGGATGAGCCATTTTTAAGATTACAAACGTACAGAAAAAAAAAACAGATGAATAGACAAAAACATATTGTTTTGGGTACTACTGCGTTGATAAAGGGCTCTTATAATATTGTATACCATATATAATTTTATTATATATATTAAGATGAATTTACAGGTAATCGTTTAATAGATTTAGTACCCAGGTTGGACGAGGCAAGGATAACCGGCTTAGATTGGATTCGCCTAGGCCTTGGATCTGTCCTGCGGTTTCTCACCACAATTCATGCGTCATTTCATATCCTGTCTCGCAGGTCCAGCTAACCACACACTGGATAGACTTAACGTTATTCAGATAACGCGATTCGCAACACTGGCCGAAAAAAATGTTTTTGACAAAGACTCTTAAGAAATAAAACATTTAATTTCATTAATTACATTCAGAGCTACATTAACTGTAAAGCCACACTTTAAGACCATGTAAATAAGGTAAAATAGTTGAAGTATATGGAATATAACAAACGCCCTCTTTGAAAATTCTAAATGTACCTATATTTTTGCTTAGCCAGTCAAGTTGTATTCCCAATAGAAAAGACAAAAAGTCCTTGACATAAATTGCAGTCAATCCTACAACATCGCTAGACGTCAGCTAAACTGATTCTGATAAGTGAATGGTTAATACATTTGAATGAAAACCCTGCTTATTACAAATCTTCTAACTGTGTTTATTTTGAAGTTAAAATTATTAAGTTTTACTATTTAAACCGTCACTGGTTTTATGCTAGAACAAGAGTGACGGTTCTTATATAAATTAAAACGAAAAAACCTTTTTTATATACCCTTTCACTTGACACCCATAACTTTTAGGAGTGCAATAAAACTACAAAATATTCCACCGTCTTAAAGACTTAGAAAGACGTCAATCAGTTATTTTGATTGAAGACATGCATTGTCATTCAAATCACAGATACAAAAGTATACAAACTGTACTTATGTACACAATTTCAGCTTAATAGGCCAAAGAAAAATCGAGTAAGCAAGATTTCACCTGAACACAAACATTGAAAGTTAAATAAGAGTTTTGTAAAATGCAGAACAACTCCGTCCATGTTGTTCAGACAGGTATAAACAAGTGTAGGACAGCGTTTTACAATCAATAATGCATTCGACCAAGTGAAAAGACAGCTCCCCATCGCGGCCTTGTGAATAATAAAATAATATATGTACGCTACTACGCCGAAACCAATTCCAATGTTCGCAGCTACGAAATTGAGTGTTTATTCGATGTTGTAAGGTGATTTACTCCTTCGTAGCACGTACGTAACGATAACTGGACTTTACTTTTTAAACATTTTTCATTGTACCATAAAAAAGCATCGTACCGCTCTGTTTTTAAATTTGAAATTCATACTAATTCATACTCAAAAGGACAAAACCTTTTGAGTTAGTGTAAATTAGTGACAAAAAGTGAAGTGTGTGCCACTCATTATGAACACAAGAACAAAGTGTCTTCCCCTTAATAGAGACAATAAGAAAAGTGCTAATGGACACATTCTTAGACATTACTTTATTTTAGCAGCTTAAGTTAGACATTAATTACTTATTAGTCTTTTAAGACTAGATTGTAATTTTGATGGCGTATTTATCCATAAGGAAATACATCATAAGGGAAAAAAAAAATATATTAATTCATACGATTATTTGACGATAAAGGAAGACATCGCGAAGAAACTATGAAGTAAATTCTAAGGTTGTGTAAAAGAAGAAGACTTCAAAACCCTGTCAAAAAAGCCGAAAACGAGTGATTTCGACTGATTTTGGCTTGAATAAATTCGCACTGACCTTTGACTGAAAATTGGTGTCTGGTACACCATTACAAAAAAAAACACGATTATTAAATTGCACGTATGCTTTACAAATTTATCTTATCTATTTTTGTGATAACATCTGTTTATGATAAAAATGCGTACAACGAATATTTATGACCTCTGACCTTGATTTCATTTTTGCACACGACGGATCGATAGAAGGGACAGATAATATCCATTTGTAAGCTCTGTGCGAATTTGGTATGCTTAATTAATGCCATCTTTTCTGACTATCTGTCAGTATAGGAAAACATTATAGCAAATGGTGCTTCTTGGAAAACTCCCACTTACAATTTAATTTGGTACCTGAACTCAATTTGGTTATCCGCCAGTGTCGTTGGGACCGACCTTTGACATTTCACAAAGTTATTTGCAGGGTTCAGGCGGAATAAGTGGCTTTTTAATAACTTACCAAATTTCGTGAGGCAGACTGTTCACAGTTATGATAGGATGTGTTTAATCGCTGAATAAGTCAGATTTGTTACTGAAAAATCGTATGAAACCATAATTTTGGGGCAATTGACGCCTTTTTCAGCTGGCTAAAAATAGACCGGGACCGGGGCGCAGGGCGGCGCCATCGCGCAGGGCAGACCCTGGAATTCGGGAGCACACCCGAAATCCGACCCTCTTGCTGTAACAATAACGCTCCAAATCCCTCTGCGAAGTCTTGAGATTTTCTTTGCTCTTTCCACATCAGGAGTGTCGTATTGGAGGGTACAAGATAGATGATGCATAGTAACATTTAACTTTTGATTGATCAAAGATGTCTAACGCGTTTGAATAATAATGCTAAACATAGGAACGGACGATCGATGTGTCTGATAACTTTTCACCGTTTACTTTTAATGGAATACATCGACAAAACTCATCTGGGTGTTCGCTCTCGCTAGTGTTTAAGACACTCTTACCATGGGGTTGAAGATCTTTATTTCTCATAAGAATTTTACATTCACTTACATGAGATTAAAATTTTAATACTTAAATCTATTTTAGGCTACTCGTAGTTGTAATTAGCATACATGAGCTTATGCAAGTAAACCATACCATGCTTGATTGAATAAAGATATATAATTTAGATTTAAAAATCATAAAAATGTTATAAACAGGATAATAAAGCGATTAGTGCTTACCATTACTAGTAGGTAATAATAATCAAATATTTTGCTTACAGAGAGATTGTAATACGCGGATAAAAAATTACAAGAATTCCTTACCCCTTACTCCCTTATTAGTCCTAAAGGGAACTCAGATTTATATATAGCTTAAAAATACATCGACAATTACACAATCTGCAAGGCTCAGTAAATTGAACAACTTCCTCCCATTTTTGGCATTAAACCAATTTTTTTCATAAAATACGTAATTAATTGTAATTAAAAAGTATAACAGAAAAGCATGGTTTCAGGATATAAATTTCGGTTCATTACCATTTTAATAACTTTGATCTACGTGGCGATTATATTTAGTACCTAGTAGGGTTTACGTAAAAGGACCGTTGTCGTGCGAAACAATAGTAAATAATGTTTCGTTCATGTATTTTGTTCGCAGGAACTCATTATAAAATACCATCAATCATGTTATTTAAAATAATTTACTTATAACAGTATTTCAAACTCCTACTCGCTACGCCCAGTTGCGTTTCAACATCGAGACTACGATAAAAATATTACATTAAAATAATTTACAGTTAGTCAAGGAATCAAATACCTACAATAAGATAAAAGTAAGGACCTAAATAGTAATTACTTCTAATATTATAATTCTGTTAAGTACTTCAGATCCATGTTCGTTCATGTAGTTATACTCCACTTCTCCATGTAAGTTACTCATAAACCGTAAGGATTTTTGCAGCACTCTACATTTTACAAGCAATGTTATCTCGTATGAAAAAGTGTAGTGGTGGCATCCGTCAATCCAGCAAGCTTCGCTCGAAATGAAGCCTACCCGTCTAAGTCAATGAACTTTTAAGTCGTGCCCCTCAACTGGTGCCCGAGGTCATTATATGGAATAAGACAACGACTTTCATGAAAGCTTAATAGAAAGTTTTCTTTTTCATTTTAATCCTTTTACGGTTTAGTATCTTATTGACGGTCTGGAATTTATTGAAAATGTCCCCTAACGAAATGTTTATAGATTAATGATAAGATTTTGTTTATAAAAAGCACGTTAATTTGTTCATACAACATTAGCAGTTTTTATTGTAATTTAAAAGCATTTTTTTTTTGTTTTTTTTCTTGTACTCTGGAAAATCTATCTTTAAGGGAATATTTTATAATTATTTTCTAGACATAAATGTGCTAGATACAATTAATGTCTATGCAAAATGTACAAAAACATAATTATTTCTAATAAAGGTATATGTGGATTGCGGCTATTTATTTATAAGCTTGTCTTTATGACTTAGGTAGCAAATATAATTCAACTTGATTAAATGATTTGAGAGTATCGAATGATGGAAAGTAAACTATGGACATTTAGTACAAGACTTTTGTTTCTTTTCGTACTGCGTTCCGGAACAGTAAAATAGTACAAAATAATAATAACGAGTTTCATCAAAAATATTGCCTTGTTCGCCATTTTTAGTTTACAATAGAGAGCGCATTTTAACGGCAATTTCTAAATAAATAAAGCAGCAAATATTTCGCGCGAAAAATGTTCAAGGTTGAAAGCAAAAATGTACCGGAATTGTTGGATTCCAGCAAATAGTTTAACATTTTTCAATATTTGCACTATACTTTTGAGGTGTTTTTTATTTAGCTCTTTTTTTCAGTTTTATGTTTGATGGAAGTTCAATAACAATGTGTAACATTCAATTATATTGTTTTTTATTATATTGTTGTGGGTACGGGGTACGTTAAATTCAAAATGACAAAAGTCACAATATAAAAAACTATTTATTTATTCGACAATTTAATTCAATAACGCACTTAAAATACTTAAAAATACAATTAAAACACCTGATCACACCTGATCACACTGAAACACTTAATCACACTTAAAACACTTTATCACATTGAACACTTCCGAAACTCTTCGCAGGTAATGCACTCGATCACTCCTAGTTCGCAGGAGACTGATTCGCTTCGCTTTCCAAATCGAAACTATCACGCCAGGTCGCCCGTCCCGCTTTTATACGCAGCGAGGACGCAAAGGGCGAGCTCTCGCGTGGCATCCAGAGCATTCCCGAGCGAACGCTCTAGAACGCACGCGAAACGCGCTTCGATCGACAGCGCGTCAGTGTCGTAGTGCAGGGGAATATGGACCTTATCCAATGAACGATAAGCTCTAATTCCGCTTGCACGGTATCCCCCGTGGTCGTAACAATATCATTGGCAAAATTGTTTTTGTGATGACGGGAACACTTAAGCCAAAACTTAACAAATATACCTAGTATCTATAAAATGATAAGGATCTGCTTTGAAAAACTGTCTAGACTTAGTTCAGTTGTTACGACCTACCTAATCCTCTAATGATAGTAATCTGTTTGTGTTCCATAACAATAAATAAATTTACTGTACACATTGTACATGCAATATAGGTTTTTAAAGACATGTGGAAAAATGCAACAATATCACATACTCCAGTTCAGCACTCGTAATATTTATTCGTTCAGAATTTTAATTTAACTCATCGCTGACCGCTTAATCCGATCGTAAGGCTTCAGTTCCCTTCAAACGAATTAAACAGATTGATGTACAATATCTTGAATTCATCGTTTTTATGTTGATGTAATACAACTCAAAGTAAATAATCTATATTTAACTTTATTTTATAAAGTCAACCGAACGGACCGACTACGAATGTAATAAAATAAAATACTTGTATAAAATTCCTTCACCTCCAATTGTAATTAAATGAAAGATTTATATCTATAATAAAACATCGGTTTGTCAACGGTATGGCCTAAAATATAATTTTGCAACAGCATAAATCATTCATTGTTACAACATACAAGTCACAATGCCTCACGCCTCACATTTTCCACAATACCATTGCGATGAAATTACTGCGCCATACAATTCATTGGTCATTCCTTTCTGAAAAACACATAGACCAAAGCAAATTCCGAGTAAAAAGCTGAATGATTTCCAAAGCACTCCAATCGTCTGAGTGGCAAGCCAATTTCAATCTCGCTCGACGTGTAATAACGCCCTGCCCGGTTCTAATACGGCGTATCATGACTCTTTCTACTTGAAAAATTAGTTTTTATGCCTAAGGTTAGAAAACTGACAGCTAAGTAGCGGTTCGCGTGATCGCGTGGCTCGCGTCGCGTGATTCCGTTGCCTAGATCCCGTATGCAAATACAAGTTTCTGCGCGATTGTGGAAAGACCTTTCAGTGGATGAAAAAAAGTTCAATTATTTAAGTAAGAGCGTACTCCGGTGTAATTATGAAGCTTTAACGAGACACATTTAAACATGCCCTTTGTTGTGATTTTGTTGTGACTTCATGCAGATACCGTCGTTATTTTTTATTCTTCATTTCATTTTAACTTACTGCTAATGCACGCATTAGTGTTGGATTTAAAGAGTATGTTGCGGGTCGTTTTTTTAAACCGCTTACAAAATACAGTGTGTCACAGTGCATTATTTAAGACTTGCGTTTGTGGTTTATCTTTTAGAATCAAGCGGCTAAAGTAAGAGTATGCCGTTTTTTTGCAGCACATTGCCATATTTCATATTATGTCTGTTTGTCTACTGTGTTTATAAATATTTTTCTTGTAAGTGTAATATTAATACAGAAAGGCGCACGTAAGGAAACCGTAATAATTTATGACCGGCGTAAGTAATGGTTAACTTAATGTAAATATTACATGTTCTTATAGACGTTAAGTGGGTAAATAAGGACATTCTCATGAATAATATTAACATAATATAATATTTTTAGTAAACAATTCTCCTAAAATGTATATATTGGTACGAACACCTCACGATTATAGGAGGATATATTATTACAGTATTGCTAACAGCTAATACTAATTGGGTCATTTAACTGCTAACCTCGATGGGCATAACCCAATACAGTTTACACAGTGGAGTAATCAAATTACTAGACACTTATGTATGCGCTATGGAAATCAATCAAATTAATTGTCCATTTAACCGCAGATTCTATGATAAGACAGGAGTAATAACTTGTAATGCACACTGCAGTGGCGTATTATACGATAATTTGAAACGGATATTTACCAAGAAACGAATCTGTTACCAAACCAAGAGTTTTAAAGATTTCAGCATGCCTTGCAAAAATACTTGAATAATAAATAATTTATTTAATCATATCAGAATTGGAACCCATTTTTAATTATAATTGACTTTCGAATATGTAATCCCGGCGCTTCAGTTATGTTTACGTATAAGAATTAATTTTTACATACAACAATTTTAACACATTACAACCCACTCCTTTGCATCGCGCAATCGGGTACAAACGTAAATACATTTGTACGCAAACCCTTAACATTGAGTCAGCAATTCGATATTCCTGCGTGCAGTTAAATCTCATATTCACGCTTAAAGTAAACAATAGAGAAAACCAGTTTTTGTGGCTTCGTTTTTGTGGCCACGTTGCAGTGTTGCGATTGACACAGAGATGATTGAGTTAGTTAGCTCTCCGATTCATGTGGGCATCGCGGTCGCCTCCGACAGTTTCAACGGGTGAATAGTTCAGCCCAGCTCGCTAATGATGTTGGCTACTCTATGTCAATATTGCCATTGATTGATGAAACTCTGAATAAATACGATGCACACGATACCTGCTATTTGAGTTTGCTCTGTGTTTAGTTGACCTTTAAACAAACATTGATTAACTAGCAATTAAAATTTACTTGAAATTTATAATGTGTAATATTTTAACAAAGAGTAGTAATTATAGTTCTTCTAACATTATTTGTACTTGCAGATTTGATTATAATATTTAAAAAAGTAAAGAGAAGTAAGTTTATTAATAAAAAATGTTTGTAAACAGACTTTTTGAGCATATTATATCTATATATGTAATGTAAATAATAAGATGTGTGATCTTAAATAGGTTATATCCAGATGATTCCTGTTTAATTTCTCTATGCCTATCTCTAAAGTAAACAGTAAAACCCAAATGCAAGTTCATGTCATTAATAATTTTATGTCATAGCTCATTAGCCGTTCACAAGTATGACACTAAGCATCTCATTATTGAACCTTTCGTTAACATTAAGTAGTTACCCGTCAAAGGAAGCAACTCTCAGGTGGTCTTGTTATAGGTACCTCCTTGAGATTTAAGAGGTGCACTTGATTGAATGGTCTAATTTCTTACCGGAGAAATTAAATTCAAAGCTATTAAGAACTTGCTTTTTTAATGGACGTACTATATACCATAGAAGTTTCCTAAAAGTTTATGAGTATTTGTCAAAAGGCTTTTATCTTTAGGTATGGTAATAAAGTACATATAAGTTTTTATATAGCAATATACAATAATTACAAATAATTAATATTATTGTCAATGTTTCGTCGTATCTTTAACGTTTAACAACTTTTTAAAAGCTGAATGAAAGGGAAACTTTAGTGTTGAAACTTAATAACCTTTTAGCTCACTCGCAACAGCTAATTACTAGGTGCTCAGTTTAGCCGGCGGCTAAAGTTGTCGATCGTTAAACAATAAGTTAGGTAAACTAACTTTGATCTAAACTACTTGGATAGTGGTGTTTCAGGATGGCTGTTAACCGTTTATTCCGAATAATAACCGTTGAAAGAACCGCCTTTGAATAAAGTGTTTGTGCCAATATTAACCGCTTAATTACTTTTTAATTAAAGGTAGAAGAAACTGGGTTCTTAGTTTTAAAGTAACATTATTGCGTGCAAGCATACTTTTTATGGCCTAGAAAAAAACATTAACTTTCCACCCGCGTGTTCTGCGAGTGATTTTTATCGCCATAAAAGGAAAGCTCCCCACCGAGAGCTTTGTTAAATCATTTTTTAGCCGAGCTTGATTTTTTAGTAGAGCTGCAAACGTCGATGACTAAAACTAAGCCTCGTTCGTTTCCCAGGTGACGTGGAATAAATCGAAATAGTTTTCAAACGCGAACATCAATGAAAATCGTTGCGGCAGCAAGCGGTTCACTTCAATGTCAGAATTTCCACCGGCTAACTGAGAGTCGATTGCTCAGCCTGTGCAGTGTGCGCGTCAAAACATCAACGCCTGGCTTTGATTGGACGTGAAAAGCGACATTCATGGCTAGTACGTACACACCTCTCCAATGGAGCACTCGAACGTTCGCCACGCTTCGGCTATTTCTATTAAATGCACAATTCAGCATGCCTAACGACGATTCGGGACAACTCGAGCGCTGCAGCTTTGAGGTAGCCTATTGAAAGCTCAATCAATTTACATACAAAGGACACTATCTCGGGGTTGAATTTACGACGAACAATAAATTATTATAGACAGTCTGATATTAATATCCTGTTTGATTTTAAAACCAGATTTCAGAATAATTGTAAAAGTAAACACAGTTATTTAACACATTGCTATCGAAAAAAAAATCGAATTCATTGAAATCATCATTTGCGTGGTCGATGAAGTTATTGCGTTTGAATTAAAAATTGAAAAAAATATGCATCGAGCCATGACTACCATAAAAATACCACAGAGAAACTTGTAAAATTTGTATATATAATCTATTTAAACTATTTAAAAAGCGAGATAAATATCTAATAATGACAAGATCAACAGCTTTTTGCACTCAGTGGTAAAATTTACCCGGTAATACCTCCTGTCGTACTAAGAACTATACTCTTTTTCACCTAAGATGATCCCTGTGACACTTCATTGTGTTCTGAATCACGCATCTTACGATTGACAAACGAAAATAATTTTATTGCACACTTTTTTCATTTTATTGCGGCGTCATTAGGAAAAATATCAAAATAAATATTTTTATACTTTTAAATGACAAACAGTATCGTTTAGTTTAATTTAATGTAATAGAACATTTAAAAAAAATACCTATGCAGTTCGTATACGTAGAATGGAACGTAGTAACTCTGACTACGTTCCATTCTACGTAACACGAACTGCAACAGGTATTTTTAAAAAAAAATATATAACTTTAAATTAAACTAAACGATTCTATTTCCCTTTTAAAAGTTTACATTTATTAATTTAATATTTTTCCTAATGA
This sequence comes from Maruca vitrata, assembly GCA_039566165.1. Taxonomy (NCBI): domain Eukaryota; kingdom Metazoa; phylum Arthropoda; class Insecta; order Lepidoptera; family Crambidae; genus Maruca; species Maruca vitrata. The sequence goes on from CM076911.1 coordinate 7,950,374, forward strand.
AGCCGCAATAAAATTAAATAAGTGTGCAATAAAATTATTTTCGTTTGTCAATCGTAAGATGCGTGATTCAGAACACAATGAAGTGTCACAGGGATCATCTTAGTTGAAAAAGAGTATAGTACCTAAGGGATTTTATTGGATAGCGACTAACAGTGATTGTATCGACGACGATCAAAGGGAGCCGACAAAAGTTTCCTTTGTTTGGGACCGACACAAGTTTATTCGTATTTTGTGGAGAAAACGTCAGTTTTGATTTTTTTAAGAAGGACGCTTATTGTTAATACAAATAATGGAAAATGAGATGGCACGCATTCACATGTAAATGTGAATTTAGTTAAGTTTTTCTATTAAATTTCTTATTTTATTATAAATCAGAAAAGTGTACACATTTAAAGTGTAATAAAATCAAGTTATTTTAATCGCCTTTGATATCGACGCAACAAAAAGAAAGGGCAAACGCATTCTATAAGCTCCGCATTCCACATTTCTTGGTGGAGAAGCTTAATAAAATCACGCAGAGCATATAAGTGGCAATGTCCGGAGCAAAAGTCCACAAACATCCCTTGACGCAATTATAGAGAAAGCTGTAGGGGCTGCTAGGAACATGTTTACGATTCGAACTGGCTATTCCCGTCAGTCTTTCCATGTACATTTCACTAGAAGATATTATTTTTGAATTACATTTTCTATTTGTCAATCTATTTCGTGATAGATTTTAGTTTATTCGTTTTCTTTTACTGTTATCGTGTTTCTGTTTCGAGATTTGTTATTTTCTGTACAGTTAATTTATTTTTCTTAGATGTATTGTACATTTTTGTTAGTATTTAGACTATATGCTGAATAATTCCATGATTTTGTTAAGAACAGAGTACTTCAGACAACGTGAACTCGCCAGGAATCATAAGTGAGGAAGATAGAGCAAAAATACTCAAGATTCATCTTTTCGTAAGAATAAGAGTAAAGCAAAATTCTGCGAATACATGGAAGGTTAGAAGGTTATAAAGCTGCCTCGAACGCAAATACGGTATCGATACCATTGATGCAATCTCGGTGTTTGCTTTGAGCGTTATCTTGCAGAGAAAATATAAGCGCATAGGTGAAGATATTACGGATCGCGGAGCTTTCGATCGGATGGTGTTTAAATAAAACTCTGTAAGCGATTCGCTATCGTCGTTCGGCTCAGCATGTAAGTTAACAATGGGGCTGACAGTTCGATTTTCGAGATTAACGGGGCTATAGGAAATGGACGCTTTTCAAACAAATTCGGAATGGTTTGAAGCTGTGTATACTAAAAATGTTAGTTCCTAAGCGACATTTGCTAGTGTTTGCTTTGTTGATCATAATTCTGAACAGGAGGACTAAAGCATTTTAGGTTTTGATATAATACTTTTAGCCTTTGATGGTATTGACTTATTATGAGCCTTAAGCTGATATTGTATGCAAAGAAACAAGTTAAAACTTTAATATAGACTTTATATACAGCATCAGAAAATGCCAAAGGTAAGAGGGGGGAGTAGGTTCAAAGGTAAATGAGAATAACTTGCAGAATAGGACTTTCAGCACGATGCGGGTTGAACCACGCCAGTTCATTTAAAAGTTAGGACATTATCATAATGATATAGAAAATGGACATTCAAGTTAAAATTTGTCAAGTAAGCTTTGGGAATGATACTTGAATAATTGAACATTTTTATGCTTACATTGCATGCGGTTACATTATTTTGATGCATGACTTATGTCTGTGAATTTTTTTTTTCTAATTCATACTGCGGACCTAGTACCTTTCGAGCAACTTAATTTATCAAAAACGTTCAGGTTAGCATTGTACTTGGGCGTAAGAGTGACAAACGTAGGTACGTGAAATTATAAAAAAAGAAGGAGTCATAGATGATTTTAATAATCACATGTGGATCCTTGTAACTTTTCTTGCTACGTATAGTATTCTAGGCATTTAAATGTCTATGAATTTAATAGAAATACATATTCTTATTGGGTGTGTTTAAGTGATGTCACTCAATTAAAGTTGTTATTGCTGTGATCTTTGCTAGTGCTATATTGTTATTTAACCCAAATTGCCATGCGACCTCGCCCAAAGTTGTTTCGCAATGGAAGCAGAAACAATGTACCCGTACGCATGTATATTTAATGTTTTTCTAGGCGGTTTCAATTTTAAATGTATATTTTCACGTACTAAAACGAAATATAACACCACGTGTTTTAATGAATGCTCTTATCTCACAAAAGACACAACACGACATATTCAAATACGAATGCCACGTTAAAGAGTAAAAACGGTGAAACAGATAACATGAAATGTAACATGCAACATAAAGTAAAGTAAATTGCATTAATAAGCAGATTTTCTGCAACTGTTTCCGAGAAACTAAAATGAAATTTATTATTAGAGAGTTTATTTACAAGCAGCTTGTTTTAACTCAAAGGCTCCCCGTCGAGGTAGGTGTTAATTAAGACTGAAAGTTGTAGGGAAATTACAGACACTGTTAAATTATTTTTCACCTAGTATTTCCAGGATGGAGTTAAGAAAATTATTAAAGCTTGTACATTATACTAACACTTTCTAGCTGGTTGAAGGATTATCTAGATTTTCTCTTTATATTTTATTATGCATCAAAAGTCGCACTCTCAAATGGTTTTCTTTGTTTGTTTAGAATGTACAACTACTTTAAAAAATATGTAAGGTTGAGTTTACTTTTTTGTTTATTAAATTATTAAAAATTTATTTAACACTTACTTCTTTGGTTCTTATTTTGGTCGTGAGATCAGAAAATCCGAACGGTCTTAGGACATCTCAACACATTTATATTGTGTGAAAATGGGGTTGTGTCAAATTCTTATTTGTCTTTTTTACAACCATGGATTTCCCTGATAGAGACGTAGTAGAGAAAGGCGAACGAGGGAGAATCTCCATTCTGTGGAGGCTCTGATAGAAACTACGGGGAGCCAGGCCAAAGCCCAAATGTCGACCATATTTGGTTTCGGCTGAAAACCTGGTGTGGCTATATAAAACAGACCAGCATTAAGCCTTGGCAGGCTAGGCTGACAGTGCAGGAGGATCTGACAGATACTATTCTGAGAGGGAGGTATTCCCAAGACAATGAAAACCCCAATTTAAAGCAGTGCATTTGGGTAATTTATGTCATGTCAAAAAATAAGATGACAACAATGGAGAAAAAACAGATAGTTTAACAGGCGAAAATCCCTTTTTGTGAGTCCGTGAGATGCGTTTCATTTCTAAGCCTTATTTCTTCCTAATCTTACAGTAAACAAGAACAAGAAGCAGTGTAAAAGGATTCGACGTTCAAAGTTACCGCAAGCTTATGCATCGAAGTGTGAAAATGATTATACACTTCAATATTAATCTGTTAGGTGTTAAACTGTTGTATGCACGAGTTGAGCGCGTGGCGCAATTTACGGGCGTTAGCGGGTGGAATATCTTAGATTGAATTTTGGAGTAGAGAGGGTCCTCGGATCGTGGTACGGATGCATTCTGGGTTCCATTTTTAAATTTTAGTTTTTTTTTTGTTTTTTTGGCGTGACATGAGCGTGGTACTCACGCGACATGGTCGGCCTGCGGCAGGAAGGCGGCGGCGAGAGCGAGCAGCAGCGACGCGCTGCGGACGCGGACGCCGCTCATAGCGCGGGCGGGCGCATGGGCGGGCGGGCGAGTGGCGGCGGGACGCTTGGGGCCTGCCGCACGCTGTGCCCGCTAGCCGACTTCTCCCGCCGGCGTCGCGCCGCACCGCCGCTATCGATCCAAGCGTGACCCGGGACGGCACCGCCTGTCGCTCCAGCTATCGACCGTCGTGCCGCACCATGCGAAGCGTACACCTCCTAATTACTACACTACCGGACTCGTTCGCATTAAAACTTCAAACCTGCGCGCGACACCGCGGAAAATAAATCTCGCTCGATTTTTTTCGAGATTTTTTTTTCAACTTTCATTCCGATGCAGCGGCGTTCGCTGTGGCCTAGCCAAGACGTTAGACGTAACCGCAATGGCGAGATTCATGAAAATACTTTGTATGCTCAGAATATTGTAGGAAACATGGCGACTTTTTTTGTTGTTTTTTTTTTTAAAGTCAATAGTAAATGAGACTTAAATAAATTATTTGGCTACAATCACAGACACATAGATATTTCAAAAGGTCGAAGGATCGAAACGCCTATCAATTACTTAGATCGTAAATGGTGCTCCATAGCTATAAAGTTCAATGTTAGGAGGGAATATTCTCGGAATAATTCTCCAACAATAATAGACGACTACTAGGTAATAGGAGGTACTCCGCTTTCACTTTCGCCGTCTATCAGCTGACTCTACCACGTTCGCGGATCTCATTCATAGCGGCACGTGGTTTTCCATTTTGCAAAATAGTCCGCAATATTTTCACATCACGAATGAATGCCCGATTTACCGTTTATTAATACTGGCAGGAATAAAAACCTGTAAATGTGTTTCGTAAACGAATTACGTCAAGCGCTGCGGACTGTTAATAAAGCTTTGCAACGTTAAATAAATATTAATTTTATTTTAAAAGCTCTTCAGGTTTTTTTGTGAAACAGATAAAAGTTCCGTTGGTGATATTAAAGTAACGTTTACGTATTGGACGATTGCATTTTGTTTACTCTAGGGCCACTGTAAACAGTGAGACTTAGTGAATGTACAGACAAGGAGTTAATAATAATGTATCAATTTTTTCAAATAGAAAAAATAATTTAGTAGGAATAATATAATATTTTCATTTTACTTAAGGTGGAGTGGTCGGGTAACTTACGTTATAATATTTTTTTTAGATTTTTGCTGAATGTAATTTGAAGCTGTAGTTTTAGAACAAAATATTAAAGGAGAGAGTAAGTGCTTATGGAACGGCAGAAGATTATTTTCAAATTTTGGGAGGTACAGAATGTTTGACCGTAAATTTATCCTTTACATCAAACTGAACACTAAAACTTCTACCTTGCTCAGCTATTTGACACCGCTTGCGCTCGAGACAATTGCACAACTTAGAATTTCACAAAGGGAAATAGCAATTGTAGTTGCTACTGAAACAAGTTATATCAATTTAACATTTTACTGTCAAAAACTTTAAACAAAAGGAAGGCGAAGATACACGTTGTATTCTGAAATTCATTGTCTGGTTGTCTTTTTCTGATGTTAGATTTTACCATATTCATAGACATGTTTGACCACCTTGATATTATGTCTTTAAGAGTACAGTGTCAAATGTAGATATTGGTATTTAATTTGTAACGAGGAGCAAATTATTTTTACCCTGGTACAAAATAATTACCATCACACGACCAGAACACGGTAAGCTGGCTTGATGCAATGCCAGACTACAGATTTACCGAACAATTGGAACGGATGAATAGAGCATTTTGGTTAGCACACTAAATACACAAACGCTTCGTAATCGGCTAAACAAGTCAGAATAGACGAATTTAACGGAATATTCGTCTACAAAAGCCGAATTAATGCTTTAACCCTTAACAACCCACAAGTGTCTCGCGGACACATTTTTGCGTTTAAGTTTTGATAAAAACTAAAGTATTTATTTTTATGAATCAGCCTTTTACCTATTTGATCTCCAATGTTTTAAGACTCTAAAAGTGCTTTTAAAATATTTTAAACGTGTAAGATTTATTAGTTATTTTAAATATACAAAAATAGTACTTCATCAACCCACAAGTGTCCAATGGACACAATAACATTTTGTTTGAGAATGTGAACAAAGATTATTTTTATTTATATTAACGTATAATCTTATGATGTCGGGTGGGTCATAACGATTAATATTTTATACCCATAATAATCTGACACCACTTTTTTGTGTTATAATTGTCGTCTTTGTTTTCGTCTCGCATATCAGTGATTAGACACACAAGACACCACATAATAGTCCTCTTATTCAGTATTATTCAGATAAATAGATAAAGGGCAACCTTTAAGACGTAAACTTCAACTTGTACATGTTTACAGTAACGATGAAAATACTTTTGTGCATACTAATTCGATATTGAAAAAATGTGCCAGAACCAGCAACTGTAAACGGTTATGAACGAATTATAGTTATAATTCTTGGAGTGAGGGTGATGATTATGACTCATGAGTGTAGGTAGTAGAGTTCAGTATGAAACGAATAGATACCTAGCAAATTCAAAATATATTTATATTAGATGTTATTATGTAACGTAGTGTAGGACGCCCGCAGGCCAGGTGGTGTGACGATCTGCGCAGGACGGCTGGTAGGAGCTGGATGCGAGTGGCCGAGGAGAGAGAGAAGTGGCGTGCATATGTTCAGAAGGGGACAGGAATGGGCTGATGATGTTTATGATGATGATGAGATGTTATTATATGACTGGAACACACGCAAAATAAAAAATACAAAAAAAACTATTTTTGCGTGAAATTGCAACAGTATTGGTAACACCTCATACACGGAGACAAAGTAAGGAAAGTCCATCAAGTAAGCACTTAGCTGCCATGAACCATGTAGAAGCTGACCTACTCAATTATCTGAATCTGCTGTAAAAAGGATAAAGCGTTGTTAGTTTACTCTTCGATATTAACAGCGTCTCTATCAAGTGCTGTGATAAGTGCAATCATATAATGACTATTACAAATTTTGGAAAAATATACATCTTTAACTATACAAGTGCAAAAATACATTACTGAAGTTCATTCTAATATCTTTTTAATTCAAATAACTTGTTTTTCACTCATCACACCTTATATTTATCAAATGTGTCTGTTGGACACTACTGGTCAGTTACGTTACAAAAGCTTACTGGGTAGTTAAGGGTTAAATTGTGCATTCAACTCCATTTATACATTTGCGATGTACAAAGCGAATTCTGAACTGCTCGTAGTTGGTAAATTTTGGTGCGGTGTTCAGACCAAAGTTCGCCCAATAAAATTTTCGACATGTATTTGACGCGAAGTGACGTCAAAGGAGCAACCTTATAAGCTGCAAGTGCCGCAGGAATTCCGGGAAACTCAATCAAGGTCCCGCCACGGCGCTAATAGGAATTAACTTCGAGAATGCAAGTTCTGGTCCTGCAGGAAAATCAAATTTGGACGTTTAAATTGTCGGTGCATTTCTGAAATGTTCGTGTATAATTTTTCACTTTAAATAGTAAGTTTTGAGCGTAGCTTTTGTTATTGAGGCAATATTGCATTATAGATTGCATTTATATGATAAATAACACTAATTAAGACAGACATTGATTATTAATATAATGGTAAATGACAATTTAGTTTTACGACCACATGAATATTTTTCATGTTTTCAGATTATTATGTTACTTTTTTAGATTTTTAGTTCCGATGTCTTATATGGGAAGGGGTACTTTTTTTATAAATTAAAAGCATCATTGTCATAGTTAAAGACTTCCGTAAACATGAAAAATTCATACTACATAGTAAAATTCAACATATACGATCTTTGATATCAAATGACTCTACAACGTTATGTTGCTACCCACTCTTATACCATGTGAATTCCCTCGGGACTTAGAGCATTGGATTAAATAAAAAACAAACTCAGTAAAGAGATCCTACTCTTTCTATGCCTTTGGCCGCCACTCTTCATTACTGCGTTTGTGACAGCCTTTCAAATCAGGGCCGCTTTTCAACTCGAACTGTTTCATGTTATGCAAACAGAATTTTCTTTTCTCCCCTTGGAATTACATCTGATTTTAGAAGCAGCTTTCCAATAAAATAAATGAATAAGTGAATGTTGTTAATTGATTTTGTTGTACTATGTCTAATCACCATGAGTACTTGTTAGTGCATTGCGGTAAGCTCAAGTTTAAATTAAGTATTTGTTTCGTCTTAATGGATTCTGACTAGAAGAAAAATAATAAACGAAGGAAGCTCAATCAATGGTGTCACGCATTTGGAGTCCAGGGGCGGAAAGCTATTCGTCACATGAATGTATTACAATATTATGTCCATAACTTGTTAGTTACTCACATTATCATGTTCTTAGAAAGAATATACCCATGTAGCTAACAAAGAGACTGTAAATTCGACTGAAATATTTCATTCTCGTGATGTTATCAAAGCTTTCGCTATGAGAGCACTTGAGATTTTTGTTTACAAGTACGACTAATCTATATATCTATCTATACAACTGGATAATAATTAAATATCTATTTGTAATAAATATAATAACGACTTTTTACCAACTAGGTATGAATACGTATCGGGTACCAATAACAAAAACACAATTAAAACATTTTTGTCTGTCTATCTGTTAATTTGTGGGCGGCAGCTAGTTACAAAGTAAATCGGAAAATATGGAGACTGCATTATAAAAAGACACGATTGCAGTTATAATTTTACAAGGCTTTTGTGTTTTACTTGGCATCAAACGATCAATTACTAAATTATCTATGATAGATATCAGAGCGGCCTACAAAAAGATCAAAGAAAAAGTTGGTCGCTTTTGATCGATAGATAATTATCAAGATGATACTTGTTTTTCATTAAATTGGCAATAAAGACGTGCTTAGAAACATATTTAGAATATTTAATGGTTATTTCCTCATGCCTACATTATGTTCACTTATATAGGCTTGGACTACGTACGACTTAAAAGATTAAAAACACCAGAGACGTAAAGTTTGACAAGCAGAAAATACTCGGAAATAACAGACTAAGAAGTTCAAATAAATATCAAGAAAATGTGGCTTTTCTTATCTTTCGTAATCTTATTTCCTTGTGAATCTGAGAACGATATTAAGAAGACGTCTATCGGTAACTTAATGCATACAAAGCCTGGCATACAAATGATCAATTTGAATTTCACTACGACTTCGCTATTGTATTCTTCTTTATAAAATAAATGGCAAATGTTGTTAGTTTTGTCCTGGCTTTGACGACTACGTGGTACAAAATTGTGCACTGCAGTGAAACTTAATCTTGTTTCACAGCGGAGTACGAACTGAGTGCCTAATACAGCCGCAGTACTAGAAATGAGGGTAGACAGGTTTCACCGGAAGACCTGAGAGATCGTGGTACTCATTAAGACCCAGCGCTTGATGGGATAACCTCATATCTAAATAAAACTCAAAGGTGACTGACTGACTGACATAGTGATCTATCAATGCACACCCCAAACCACTGGACGGATCGGGCTGAAATTTGGCATGCAGGTAGATGTTTACATAGACATCCGCTAAGAAAGGAATTCGCGAAATTCCCATGGGAACTGGAATTAGCGGGATAATCTTGTTGTATGAAACGTCTAAACCGCTTAAGTTAGACGCTTGAAATTTAGCATGCAGGTACCCTAATAAATGTAAAGCCCACTTGCAACACGATATTGCAAAATTCTTACGGGAACGGGAGTTATTTTAAAAAAACTTTTGTATGTAAAATCTTGTAGTCCACGCGAACGATGTCGCGGGCACAGCTAGTTATACCATATGCCATCAGTACCTAATATACACCAATATTGTATATAAGTAATTGCTACAAAACAATTGAGTTTCGGTAAATGATTTCACGTATGTTTTTGAACAAATACAATCGTTAATGCTATTTACACCTTAGTTAATTTTGTATCTACATCATCAAAAATGATAATTGAATGCCAATATCGTTAAAGCGTAAAATGTGGTTGAATGTTATAATTACAGTGTTAAATTGTAACGAAATAATTGCAATATCAAAATTAAAACATGCTTTTGCGGCTGTTCGGTTAGCCGTAACTTGTTTATTATCTTTCGATGAAATAATGATGTTGTTAGAAAATCATGCTGGCGCCAGCACCAAGAATCACAAATGAAATGTTTTATACATTATACATAGATATTAAAAATGAATTTTGATTGATTCAAGCCACGATTGTCCTTGGTTTCTCGTATCGGTTTTATGTGCTAGTTAATAATAGCCTGTCATACTTTACAAATATTAGTGAAATCATAATGTTAAGTCAGGGGATACCAGTCACAACTATCTGTCCGGTGGTTGGTGAACGGTATACGGGTAAGCGACCCCGGCTCCTCGAGCCACTATCGACTCAGTCCAAATTATCCGAGGCGATAGTATCCTTCCTCCCCTTTTCCTTCCCCCGTCATATATCCTTGCTACTCGTGGGAACGCAATGACCTTGTTAAAATAATGCACAAGGCAAAATGGCGGCGACGTGGTCCACAACCCGTCACGTCACGTTTCCCACAGAGGTGAAAAGTGGATCGCTGGAAGTGATCTCTGCCTACCCCTCTGGGAAAAAGGCGTGATTTTATGTATGTATGTATGCATAATGTTAAATGGAAGACCTATAATAGGTAGTATACACCGTGAAATTTTAGTGGTTGTTTTCCCGTGGCAGAACGACTTGCCTTTAGTAATACTATCGAATCATGCAAATTATTCCGCGAAAAAAAAAATTTTTTTTTTTCGATTTTTCGGAATAATAATTTTCCAACTCGAAAACGAGAGGAGCTATCGTTGTTTTTGAAGATGTGACGTATTCAGGTACTGCTTGCCGCATGAAATCGATGCTTAAAGCTAAAGAAGCTCTTCACCCTGAGTCATAAAGCGGTTCGAACGTGTTTTCGGGTTACGGTTAAACCTTTCGTAAAACCGGCATTTTTTGATTTTACCAAAAAAGAACTGCACACATCTTTTGTACTACTAAGATAGAATCATTTTACTACGGGAAAACAACCACTAAAATTTCACGGTGTATAATAGTAATAGTAGATTGTAATATGGGTACAAGTAGACCATTTATAAGTACGTACGTACATATCAAACATTAACCATGTAGCCAATACATTCCATTTTATATGCACATGCCTCTTCCGTTACTGGCGTAAATATCCATTTCAATCACGAGTGAAATAGCGTTGTTGTATTCCGACTTTAACTACTACATGTGTAGGTGGGAACTGGGGGCATCGTATGTTGTATGTATGCGAGCAGTTGAATCAACATACTCGGCTGAAACAGGATTTACAGCCCTGCGGGCTCTGGCACGCTTCTGCTACCTTATGCACCGCATTGCGACTTTTAAATCCAAGAAGTATCTTGTTTACCTTTAGGTTGCTTTATTCAGCTGCTGCGTCAGATATTGGAAAGGAGCATATCTGTTCGATGAAGAGTAATACGAAGCACAAAGTAATTTTATGAGGATTTTCTTACGCACAATCCCATTGCAACGTAGTTTTAATTTGAGATTTTTTTTTTGCAAATTAAAACTACGTAGCCTAAAGAGTACTTACCAAATAAAGAAATACATAAGACATTGTAATATACAAGGTGCATTGTGGTGCGTTTGTGGTGATTCTTTTGATGCATACGATGCCAAACGGTCCTAGCTTTACTTAAAACAATCGTATTAGGCCGCGTTCCCATCAGGCGAACTTTGAGGGACTGAATGTTCGCTGACTCCTAGTAGCTTATCGACCACTAACTCAATATCAACTGAGCGGCGAACTAAAGCGTATTAGCCGCAAAGCGCTTGCGAGTTCTTGTGAGGAAGGGTAAACTAGTATACGGTAGTATTAGTTACCGGAGCGCGGGAGTAATGAACAAACTGAGCCGCAGACTGCGAATCAGGCGCACGCAGAATGAGTCGGCAAGCGCAATGTTGTTAACTGCGTTAATTTAATAAATCTATTGGTAGCAAGGGCTGCTTTAGGTCTGGGAGGGCCCCGGTACGGATCCAGTGTCGCGCAAAATTTGTCAGAGTTTCTGTTAAAAATAAAAGCTTGTAAAATAACTCAGCCCGGAGTCAGGAAGTTGGCGAATGCGCGCCCGTAGCTCGGAAAGCACGTTAAGCCGGTGGTCCTGCGCCCGCTCTCTCATCGGTCATGACGGATTGCCGTCTCACCTAACTATGAGGGTAAGAGAACAGAAAGTGCACTTGTGTTTGCGCGTACATGTATGTCCTGCGCATTTGGCTGATCTCCTTTGAGATTGGCCGCCATGGCCGAAGTCGGTCGGACGCCTTATGAGGTGTCGGCCGGTATCGGCCATGATGGCCGGGAATGGAGTACAGCTGGGAAGGAGATTTTGCAGTGCACAAGTATTCACACAAACACAAGTGCACTCTTTGTTCCCGTACTCTCATAGTTCGGTGAGACGGGAAGCCGTGCAGGATCACTGGCTTAACGTCCTTTCCGAGGCACGGGCGTGCAACTGCTAACTTCCTGACTCCGGGCCGAGTAATTTGTTAACAGATTTTTTTTTTGGCTGACTCAAACCGGGAACCTCTTAGTCGTTACGCAGTGCTTGTTACCAATAGACCAAAGAGGCAGTATCTTCCATTTAAAAAGCATAGAGAGCAAACTGTAAGCAAAAGTTCGCGTAATGGGGACGCGCCCTTAAAGATGCAACTCACACGATTAAACAAAGAAAATTAATATCATAGAAGCAAAATCTGTACCTAATATACAACTAGCCCCTAATATTGCATTAGTAATCTGAAATCTGTTCAAATTCTATTAATCTCGCGTATAATTGTTATTAACTGCCTCGTTGGTCTATTGGTAGTAAGTGCTGCGTTAGGACCGAGAGGTCCCCGGTTCGAGTCCGGGGTCGGGCAAAATTTGTGTGAGTTTTTCTGTAATGAAATTACTCAGCCCGGAGTTAGGAAGTTGGCGGTTGAACGCCCGTGCCTCGGAAAGCACGTTAAGCCGGTGGTCCTGCGCCCGATCTCTCATCGGTTATGTCGGATTGCCGTCTCACCGAATTATGAGAGTAAGGGAATAGAGAGTGCACTTGTGTTTGCGCGTACACTTGTGCACTATAATATGTCCTGCGCACTTGGCTGATCTCAATTGAGATCGGCCGCCATGGCTGAAATCGGTTGGACGCCTTACTAATTGTTATTAAACTGGAATCACGAAGTGAGAATGTTGGCATAGTTAATATTAAGCCATTATTGTATGGACACTACGTTGTGGTATTATGACAATTTAGAACTTCAACAAAGTTTCTAATTGGTTCTCATGGACACATATAGCTTGTAACTTTACGCCATCAATTAAGTTAATACTGAGGCAGCTCCATAGAACTAGAAGAGACATTGTAATCATACTATTAAAACTTTGCGAATTGATTCGCATTGTAAAAGTCCTGAGTTCCGACTCACTGTGGCATGCCGTGTTTGAAATGGATCAAAAAGGAGAACTGTCTTTCATTGCACCCATAACTTGTGAACTGAACAATTTAAAAAAGCCCACACCTTAAATTTTATACCTTCAATGAGTAAATAATCAGGACTTCTAGAGTTATGCTATAGCACTCTAAAAAAACTAAATAAGCATAAAATTTCAGCTAGTTCATATTGCATGTTGCCACATGTCATCATCATCAGCCCATATAATGATCCCACTGCTGGGGCACGGGCCTAGCTTAAACTAGGACGATAAGGCCTTAGTCATACGCTGGCCAAATGTGGGTTGGTCGACTACACAGCCATAGAACATGTTGCCACATGTAATTTGATTTTATCCGACAAAGATCGTTATCAACGGTAATTTGAAGCCATTTTAAGTTCCAATGTAAAATAACTGCAGGGCCTCGGGGAAATAATGGTTGTAGGTATGGTGAAAAATAAGCACTGCCTTGTGAAATACGCTCATTGTCACAAATAATGATTTTCATTTTAATAGGTGACAGACATACATACATATTTATGAATTAATTATTAGTGAAGCAAAGAACAGTGTTTTTCTATTTGATTTTAAAACTGATAAGAATGGTCTGATTAAAATAATATATATTTGAAGTTTATATTATTTTATACTGGTACAGAAATAAAAGATAGAGATACTATTGAGATTATTATTTAGATACATTAGTATGTACTGTTTGGTGTACCAAATCCGTAAAAATATTATGAGAGAATTTAGTTCATGATTCTGACACAGAGTAGGTAACTATAAATATTACTTTTTTTATATAGATTTACATCTATATATCGATAAAGCTTCAGCGTTCCAACTAGAATTTGAAAAACACACATTCCATTGCCATTTAGCAAAAAGGAAAAAAAGTTAAACGCTATGTTTAGTTAAAATGCATATTTTTTACGCGTTAATTCGAGGCACAACGGCAAAATCAAATACTTGCTCGGACAAACAGTTCCGACTGTACAAATAAATATTATAAAAAATATTTCCAGTTCAATTCGAGCGCAATCAACGCAATGTAATGAAAAAAAAGATTAAAATTGTAAAGGATTAATTCCGGCGCACAATAATCTCGCTGTAAAAGAGTATCGAATATTTAATCAAACATTGCAGTCACTCCAGTTTTAAATCACAGTTATATTTTGTATTTATTTCGCTTTTTTTAAAAACAGGAACAATCATTAAGGGCGGGATTAAGCTGAACTGTATTTTGGTTAAGTTCATTGTAACGAAGGATATTTATGGGCTTACTACTTCATTAAAAAACTTGCAAATCTTATATTATCTTATGATTAGTATTAAAAACAGAGGCAATGTTTAAAATACAAAGCCTCAAATTTAGATAGAACAAACACTTTCTATATTGTATATTGTTGACAAAGAATAGCGTGAAAAAACACAACGTATAATACGTTGTGTTAAATTATAATGAAACTAAACAGGCATAAACTGAAAACGACCTAGAAATTTATCATACATCTAGCTGTGCACACATTACGTATCACGCAAACATTAATTAATCGAAACAATGGAACTGTGCTATTAGTTGGTAGACGCCATAACTATTATTACAATAAGTAACCTCGTTCACATTCCTTGGAGGATATAAAAAGACCTTTCCTTCTGGATGCAATCGTCGTTTCCCGATGCTACATGAAATCCTCCGGTAAGATTAAAACGGAAAACTATTCTGGAATCATAAAATGCATAAATCCCGCGCAAAAGGTGATAATAAAACAAAAAGTATTCCTCCTTATTCCTTGCCGTTAGATAAATCGCTAAAATCCATAAAATGCTTTGTTAGTTGTAGTATGCCGTTTAGCTCTTATGAGGATTGGTTTTTTATTTTCTTATTTATTTTCTACCAGTTATGCGGTAGGGAAAATGGCATAGCGTTGGCTTTTAACGGAAGCATTCATGAATTCAAAAAAGAAATGAATTGCTTAAAGAGCCTATATTGTAATAATAATTGTCGTGCTCAGTTCTATAGGTAGATTTTTTTTTTTACAAAATGCTACAGCAATCAAACAACTACATATTAACTTAAGTATATTGATTCTTTGTACATACAAACTGTGATGTGTACAAACACATCACAACCTTAATACACAATCAATTGCAATTACGAGACTCGTAGCAAAGCTGCATTATATGGATCCTAATACTAAGATGGGAAAGGAATCAATGAAGAGTGACAGGAAGAGAGAGAGCTTCGAATACTAATGCCAAGATGCAGTAGCTTTAAAGCTAGGTCACACACTCGCATACTAATCTACCGCAGTCTACCAACCCTGGAGACTAACCTCGTTGGTCTATTGGTAGCACAAGCGGCTTGACGAGAGGCCCCAGATTTGAGTCCTGGGTAGAGCAAAATTGCACGCGTGTGTTTCGGAAAGTAATCTATTTCTCCTATCACTCGAATTGCCGTCTCAAAGAACTATGTGGAAGATTTTACAGGGAGTGTGTTTGTTCACACAATTGTGCACTGTATTGCGCAGATGGCTGATATTCATAAAGGTCAGATAAATTTTTTTAAAATTTATTTTTAGTAGATGGGTCAGCTACAATACATGATAGCGTGTTTTGAAGATGCACTGTATCAAAATTTGTTTGGGAGCCCACCTACTTGATCCATATTGAGGGCCCCAAATAAAGTATAATTCATACACGGCGGTAGCTACAAGCCTATGTGTAGACGTACTAACGTGTAAATAAATATAAAGAAAAAAAAATAACTACGAAAGACACAAGTTTTTATTTGCCAATTCTACCCTAAAGATCTAGCACGCTAGTATGGATGTGAGCAAATGCCTTGTCAAGAATAAAGTGGTGTAAAGTACTCCTTTGTTCGGCCGGTTTGGAACTTAATCCGTACTACAGCATCTCCCTACGCCGGAGCTTAGTACGAACTTGAAACTTCTCGTGCCGTATGCGATAAGTTCCGTACTCTTTCTTAAACTCGTACAATGAAGGCAGTATTTCGCTCCTTAAAAGGTACTTCTTAAACTTTTATGAGTTCTACGGAAAGGTAATAAGATGTAACACTTAATATCCTTTTTAACCGACTTCAAAAAAAAGGAGGTTTTCAATTCGTCTGTATTTTTTAAACTTAAACTTCTACGACCACCTTACTCCACCTAATAGAGAGCGTCGATGGCCGAGTGGGCAGCCAGTTCAAACCCCGCCTAGTACCAATAAACTTATCAAGTACCTGTACTGAATAATCAAATTATAATATTCTATTCTATACAATGTGTTTCAAATTTAAACTTCATATATCCGTTTATTCGACTCTCACGGTGAAGGAAAGGCATCGTGAGGTAACTTGCACATCTGGGAAGAAATTTTGATTTTGAAAGTTGTGTGTACAAAGCTGAATGAAATTGTGTAAAAGTTGTATATTTTAACTTTTATTGAGCTTTTTTATACATGCACTTCATTGGTTAACTGATATTGATAGTTTTTAAGTCAAAGGGTAAAAGCCTCCGCTATTTTCATTCATATCCTATCCATATATCCGGCATAAATATTTAAGTTATTGACGTACAGTGGGAAAATATTGAAGCAGAATTCAGAACACCAAATATACCTCGAATATTGAATGTTAAATAAAAGTTTCATAAAAGCAATATCATTTTTATGGGAAATATTGCCGATCACTGTTGTTTCATTTAGCACAGAAAAAAACAAATAAAATGGATCGTCTGTTAGTCCATCGAAATTCTATGAAAAAGTCGTTCACGGTTTTATTAATAACTTTTTCGCACGAAAAATGCGGTTAGGCTGGCTGGAATCCGTGATTGGGTATTCACTATCACTCCTGTTTGAAAAAAAATATCCCACAACATCATATACATTGATCTGATCCCGTAGTAAGTAGCTTAATCACTTGTGTTACAGAATATCAGAATCAGCAGTGGGATACACAAATAAAGGTACTTAAATATATTTAATCCGCAACAACATCGTCAAAAGTATTTGTCTAGGGTGAGAATCGAAGTCACGACTCTTGGAACCGTAGTTAGTGACCAATTGACCATGGCTCTACTAACCACTGTTCCACTGAGCCAGTCAAAAAACAAAGCTAGGAGTTGTTACTTGAAGTTAAACGTACCTAACGTCCATTAAGCCACTCGTGTTCACTTTACTAAATGCAAATGCAAGTTTTTTTGCCATAAATTAAGCCTGGTAATGAACACGTCAAATTGTTTTTAGTAGAGTACTAATTAGAGTGAAATTAGAATGGAAGCTATAATTGCTCTCATGGAGCCAACTGAGCATTCCCTTCCTCGTGTTGTCTCCCTAGAACAATGACCGTTATTGAATAGACAGCACTTGACGATCTCCAGTTAGACAAAAGGATCGATATTGAATCCCGGAGCATCGCAAATTCATTAAAATGGACTCATGATCTTCAAGCATCTAGTGATTTTAATGCAAGCCAGTGATTTTTTATTCCGCTCCTAGTACACTTGAAAGCAATTTAATTTGCGCGCCACATTCCATTTCTGTCGTCCAACGGACAATGTAGCGGGATGAATAGGCTAATTTGTTTTATTTATTTTACTCAGAACTAACAATACGACTCTTTATTGCCAGCATGTGAATGAGATGTGGTTTCGATAACAACCTTTTGTGGCAAAAACCTTTTCATATATGTACTTTCTTTTTTAGTAATGCGCTCATGCAATACTGTCTACAGTCATGTTTCTGTCAACGAGCTAGAAGCGGAAGAGTTCGTTCATTGCACATCGCAAAACATTGTTGGCGACATATCGGCGGATCGAAGTAAGAAGTTTTTGTAGTTAAAGATTTTCGCGTGCTTGAAGACACTAGGCTGTCTCTATGTTTGTAAAATGTAGTGTTAATAAGATTTCTTAAATGGAAAAAAAATCGCATTTTCAATAATAGTGTTCAAAATATATCAAAATCTTTAAATTTTTCATATTATCTGAATTGTGTTAATATTTACACACCTTCTTAGCACAAATAAGATAAGTAAAGAAAGATTTACCTGTTAGCACATTATTCATATTATACCCATTTACTATCTGAAAACAATACTCAATTATAATGTACTATACAAACCTTCAATTTTAATTATCTACTCAAAAACAACCAACCAAACGAAAATTAGAGATATTTCATAGGTATTACAGATATCAGCTATTTTATCCAGATTTCCCATGCGGTCGGTTTAATCAGGAGGACAATAGCGGGAGTATAGCATTCCATACATAATAATCCTGGAAATTGGAAACCACAAGTATATAGGTAGTATCGGCATAGACAGATTGCATAGTAATAATAATCGCCTATTGAATTCGTGTTCACACGTGTAGGTCTGGCAAGATTTACAAGGAAATTACTTTGTTAGCTCAATTAATATGTCAACAGTTTACGTATTCGTGTGTGTTAATGTTTCAATACCTTCAAAAATGCCTTTTTGAGCTAGATGTGTTTGAAAGGTTTAACTTTTTTGAACAATTTGGCTGTTTATCTGTTCTATAACTACATATTTAACATTTTGTTTCAGAGGATGGCCCTAGCTATTCGGCATACTGAGAACTACTTAACGGTTGAAGACAAGACCTTTCCAAGCCATCATTTTATTTAGATAGGAATAAAAAGAACTGCTTATCGGTCAGATAACTATTTATCCATCGGTTTGGTGCTCTGAAATGATAAACGATTATAACTTTTCGATATTTGTTGAATTAATAGCCAACAGAGAACGGAGTCACAGACCGGGCATGAATGATTATTATTTTGATAGAAATAGCTATTGCCACTTCCAGAATTAGAATCGGTATCTGGAAATGGTGCATGCCACCTGAAAACCGACGCAGCTTCAATATTAACCGTCCATGAAATCGAAGGTATCCAGTTGAGCAATATGATATTTCAGAATGCGTTTCGATTTATGGAATCCTCGGTGAAGCTATTCGATATTATCAGCTGCAGGAATTCAAGCGAGGGTAACTCCGGAGGAGACGCGACGAGCGGATGTGTTAGGATTCTCGAACACCATGCGCCATAGTATCCATTACTTTGAGTTTTCTCGTTGCTTTTGTCATGTTTGTATTCCTATTTCATATTTATCGGCTTTGAAATGCTAGGATTTTCTGTACAAAGCAGGGTACATAATAATATTTATGTTAAAGTAGCTTTCACTTCGAATTCCCACGGAAACGGTTTATCGTTCTCGCGCGATTCAAAGAAATTCAACGTGTAGTAGGTACGTCGTGTACTTACTGTGCACGTCAGCCGCAATCTTTATGCATATTATCGGTTTTTCGCAAATCCATTTTTCCGGAATATATGTCTCACTCCGTACTGTTAAATGTTTCTATGTGAATTATTAAGAAGAGTTATTATTTTATCTAATCAAGCTTAATGAGGTAACAAACAAGCGCACACATTTTCGCTTTTATAATATTAGATGGGACTTAATGATTACTTCCTTCATTTATTACCTACCCTCTGTAGAAAAGGATAAAATTGTTAAACATAGACGTGAGCGTAATTAGTAAAATATTTGTACATGTATAGAGTAAAAATATACATGTATATGAATAGAGAATCTTCTCATTTTCGTCGGTGATAAGTTATAACCGATTATTCTCTGTGTAACTTATAAGAAATAACAAACAATAAGGTACGATGTTGCCTTCACATGGTAGGAAATATTCAACCGCATGAACGCATCGTAGCTAATTATTACGGTTAGGTAGTAAATATACAGGGAACGTAATTAATTTGTCTTGCATTTGCCAGGCACCGGCAACACAGTGTGTCGTGACCGAAAATTCAGTTAGGACGACGATATTATTGCCAGCGTGCACTAGAGACGGCAACTTGATTTAATGGAATACAACGCACAACGAAGTACACTCGTATGTCCAAGGCCTATGTTATGAGCTGTAGCGATTACCTAGGAAAGAAGACAGAAGAAAAAACAACATAGATAGAGACGTAGATAGCGGTTGGCGTTATAAAAGTCACACTGCTTGGGGAGAGCCATCCGCTCCCCCGCCAGCCCCAGACAGGTTATGCTGAGAAAGCCTATGTGCGAAAGTTCCACAAAAAGCTTTTTTTATGCCAGATATCGATTTATTTCACGAAATACAAAAGTAAGCACTAGTCAATGTTTTTGATTAGATAAAGAACGGCCAAGTGCGAGTCCGACTCGCGCACGAAGGGTCCCGTACCAATATTGTTAAAAAACACGCTTTTTTTACAAGAGCCCTTGAATATTATTATGAATTAGGACGACATTAACCCTTGATCAAATACAGCATATAGAATTTTTTCATTGGTTTTCGCCGGTATTACAACTACATAAGGTTCAAAATCTGGTGGGAACTATTTTCCCCGTGTCTTATTAACTGGTTAATATTGCCAGTTTTCACATGAGATGGAAACTTGACTTAATGCATTTTAAGCACGCTTTTTTCTTCTTTTCTAACTGACATACGATAATGGCTTGGAAAAGCATAGTCGTCATCATCACCGGACTTGCGGGGGAGCTGATAGCTTTCACCCCTAAATTGAATGCAATGCAACGCACGACGACAGACTCGTATGTCCTAAGTCTAGGTTATGAACTGAAGCGATTTTGTAGACAGGTGCCGCTGATTTATATTAAAAGAAAAGATTCCTAAGAAATCAGAATCTATTTTAAATATTTTTTAACGTACTAAAAAAGGAGGACTTTTTTTTTGACAGTTAAAAAATAAATCACAATGCTCTCTTTAATCTTCCCCGGTTATCCATTTTTTTTATGAAATATAATATTAGCCTTGATTAAGAAACGGACTGATTATTTAATATTTACCAAATCATTATCTTCTACGAGTGATACCGCTAATTGAGTGAACGTCTGTGTTAAAACATAGACAGAACGTAATTTAAAAAAAATATATTGGAATAGATTGTTAGTCCATTTTATAAAACTAATACGGGAACACGCAATTTTTTGTCTCGCTTTCTGTAAATAATAAATAGTTTCATGTCGACACTTGGTATTCATTGATGGTTATCACCACCATTTGTAGACCCACTAATCTCATCATCATCATCACTCACTGCTGGGGCACAGGCCTATCCTAAACTAGGGCGATAATCTACACTACCCACTAATCTATACATATAATAAAACTGTAGAGGAAAAAATCTTGAACATCGAATAAAATCTCAACATAATAATTCTGATTAGTATTATGCGCGAGTTTAATCCGTAAAGTTAGTTTTATTTCAAACTCGGCAAAGTTTTAATGATGAGATGAGTCTGGCTGAAGAGTTAGTTTTTATTTTGAAGAGAAAAATACACCGTGACATCCCCTTCACCGTTAACAGGTAACTTTCCTGCCAACCACTGGCTTTACCTAAAGTCCTTTCTATATACATCTTTTTAAGAAACTTAGGGTAACACGTTGCACCGTAAACATATTCATGAAATTTATTAAGAAAACAGTAAGTCAAAAAATACTATTTTCGTTGGTCGATCACATTTTCCTACGCCTATACCACTGGAAAGAGACAAAAGAGTAAAACAAATTTTACGTTGTTAACGAACGACGTCTCTTAATAATATTTTTTTTAGAATAACAAGACACGCGAGTTTAAATTGTAATATTAGCTTTATTTCAAATGTGTAGTGTTCGCGCAAATAATAGACAAAAGAGTTCTCATTATGATGGTCTCCTTTAAATTTCGAATAGTGATCGACTAATAAAAATAAAAACCGACAAATAATTATATTATCCTGTTCTCATCATTCATACAAGAAAGTTATTTCCCATTCAAAATTTAGCGCTCATTCAATTCTTTATCGCTCATTAACGTGCCGCTTCAACCTTACGTCCTCAAAAGACCGTAGCTTCTTTTGATTAAGAGGACACATACAATACTGTGCTAATTTATCGCATTTTTATTTAAAAAGTACTATTGACACATATTTTTTGAATGCTTGGATGTTTAAGCGCTATGTCGAGGTTAAGAGTTCCTGCATTCAAATCCTGTCTCGTGTCAAAGTCTTATTTCTTCTCTGTTTACGGGTAACTGGTTTTTTTTTTTGTCAAAAATCATAAATTCACTATAAGTCATAAATTGGCAGCTAGCACTAGTGCTCCTAGGAACCAGTGCACATAAAGAGGTTTCCTGGACGATGTGAAAGAGTTGCAAATATATTTGTTCCATTATTTATATTATTTTCAGGGGATACCAGTCACAACTATCTGTCCGGTGAACTCCGGTGGTTGGTGAACGGTATACGGGTAAGCGACCCCGGCTCCTCGAGCTACTATCGACTCAGTCCAAATCATCCGAGGCGATAGTATCCTTCCTCCCCTTTTCCTTCCGTCATATATCCTTGTTACTCGTGGGAACGCAATGACCTTGTTAAGACAATACACAAGGCAGAATGGCGGCGACGTGGTCCACAACCCGTCACGTCACGTTTCCCACAGAGGTGAAAAGTGGATCGCTGGAAGTGATATCTGCCTACCCCCGTGGGAAAAAGGCGTGATTGTATGTATGTATGTATGTTATAATATCTTCGCATCTATTGTAATAAACCTTTATTGAGACTGGCTCATAATAAACATCCTTAAATTAATCTACTCGTAATCGTATTAAGGTAAAGAAAGAATAAAAGAAAGCAAATAATTTATTTGGTATGAAATATTACAACAGAGGGTAAATGGTTAGGTTCGGTTCTTGCTCTTCCCACAATTTATTACGGACCTCCGTATTGACAAATGAATCTTTTAGTATATCTTTCTGCGGTAGAGAGGTGGGCCTATTGCCAACTTTGCAATACAGATACAGTACTTGTATATGAGATGGGGTGCAGTGTTTGTGCCAACAAGATTCAACCTCTGCTCTAGATATCAGCTGTTGGCACAATTATGCTCTAACTAAATAATAAACACGGCGTACTACGTACATTTCCGCGATTATTTACATTTAAGCCCAACAATTGTTGAAACATATTGACCTACAATGTTCAAGTTGAGAGATTAATTTTTGAGACATGCAATAAAAGTAGTGTTATTCCATTTCTTATCTTCCAAAATGGATAATAAAATCAACCATCATTATCATAATCTTCAGCATATCCCTGTCCACTGCTGGATAAGCCTCCCCGTATGCACGCCACTTCTATCATAGATCATAGTCTCCTAAAAGACATAATCAATAATATTGGTAAAAAGGTCCAAACAGTGCTTTTAAGTAAACGTTATGTCTCATTTGTAAATCGTTTAGTTTGTTTAGAAACCACTATCTAAATTATTAAACTAAATTTGGCATCCGGTCCTTTTGCTGGTTACCATCTCCATTAGCTTAAAAAGCTTTGGCGAAATACTCCTCCCTGCCTCAAATCACACTCCAATTTGTACGCTCCGAAATGCCAGTGTAACCGTCCCATTTGACAGTGGTAAATGTTTAATCATCCACAAAGCCGTTCTAAACGCCATAGCATAGTAGAAACCTGTTAGTATTTAATCGACGGCAACCTAACTATTCAGTAGCAGTAAGCCTATACATATGCTATGGAGCGTGAAACATATACGTTGATCAGATTGTCGAGCTTCCCTTTGAATAGGTAATATGCAAGGTGCGACATAGTAAATGGGTCAGCAATACGCATATCACCTATCAGTTGACGCGACGCCCAAGGCATCTAATGCACGTTACTAATTACTGTTAAGTGATTTGATTAATCAGTATTATCCGTCCTAGGAATTGGTTCGAATTGATACATTAATTGTGTATCACTAGATCGTGTTATTATCGCTCAATTGATTAATAATATGTGTGTTGCCGTAACTGTATTCTCTAGGCATACATTAATGTATCTAGATGGGTGAAAATTGGAAAATTCTAATATGTTATGATTTGAAAGATACCCCTGGGTCTAGTACTCCTTAAATAAAAAAATAATGACACGACTTTTAACTCACAATCAATATTTTATCTTTATGTTTGTGCACGCTTATAAAAACAATAATTAGTAATTTCTACAAAAGTGTTGCTCGCTGTGGCTACCTCAGCTTAAAATTTTATTTGGTTAATCTCAATAGATTCATAGAAATGAAGTCATAATTATCTTACAGACGGACGGAAAGTACTAAAAAAGATGAATGTTGAATTAGAAAAAAAAGGTTTTCAAATAATAATAAAAACATATAAATATATCGATATCTATTCGACGTTTAAAAAAAAGGAATTGAAACATGCCGTTGCAAAAATCGATGATGCACCATCTCCAAGATTCTATTAGACTTAAATCAGCAAGCATTCAGTTTGGAATCTCGGTTCTATATTACAAACTAGAATTTAATATGAGCACCAACTATTTGTAGGAGCCGGCAAGTGAATATTTCTGCTAATGCTTTGTTCAAGTTCAGTCCTATCGACTGTTCTGTTCTAAGACTGCTCGTTGAATAGGCCACGAACGAGATTGCTTATCCCAATGACCCGATATATGTTATGATTGTGCGAATTTCTGCCCTTTGAAGCATTATGTGCTTTCCACCAGGAGCACACAATAGTGTTGAAATAATAGGAGAGATTAGTGAATAGAGAACTCTGTCTCAGGTGAAATTCACGAACTGTTATTACATTTCATTGTTATGGGCCCTTTGCTTTCATTGTGCGAATGACTTCAAATCGTCTTAAAATGTTCAGTTGTTCTTTTTGTTTGAATTGTACAACATAGTCGTGCAACAAACATAACAAACTGCACGTAAATATACCATTGTTTAATATGGAATGCAAACGAAAATGTTAAATACTTCATAGAAAATAACATGCAAGCTGTGAATGATATTCTATTTTTGTAGATCCGATGAACATTTATGTTACTTTTTAAAAAGTGCAGGAAATTATTTCGTAGCATTCACTGCTGCACAGGAATAGGAAGTAAGTAATTGAACAATTTTTGTATTCTAGCTGCATGCATTTCTCACCCTGCAGAGCAATTTATTCTCGTTGGTAAAATGAAGCAGATGAAACTTTAGTAACTTTACTCTGTGCAAGCAAATTTCTAATAATAGTTTGTACTTGTATAGAAGCCAAACAAAGGAAGATGTTATTGCATTTCTTATAAAACGGGCAATGAGCAGTATTGGATGACTCGAACTAAGAATTGTTTCAAAACTATATCTGAACATGGGCGGTAACCGACCGACTAACGACCAATAGTGTTTTAGGTTTATGATTGTGTAGGCGAGTGGTTTCCCATAAGTATCACCGTTCATGAAAATTTCCAGCAGTCATGTTAATGCTGCAAAATTGTCAAAAAGCATAATAAAGATTGTTAGATTCACTTCGCTTCTGTCGATATTTAAATGTAAGAATTATTCAGTAAAGGTACCAAATATCACGTCATAACTAATAAAAAACACAAGAACGTATAAAAAACTCAAAGTGATGAATAAGAATAAGAATATTTTTATTGTGCATCTTTGCTTAAAAATTAATGATTACTTGCAAGTTTGAATCTTACAAGTTTAGTAGTCATTTCCTGAACAATGTCTAGGTATTATCATCATCATCATCATTGGCCCATATCTAGCTATGTATGATGTAAAATAAACTAAGTGTCCTGAAATAACTTTAGAGAAAAATCTTACACCACGGGACTACTTCAATTTGCTCGTAGTTTGGCGCACTAATTAATTTCCTCTATAGAACTGCGGTTAGTTGGCCTGCCAGTGAATACATTAATTATATTAAGTGCGAAGGATTGGTCCGCTTCATTAAAATTTTATAAACTTTTGCGTTGTCGCGACATGTCTGTCTATCAACAAATAATTAAATATAAACAAAACATCCATTAGCAAATAAGATGTGTAAATTTAATGGAACTTTGATAGTTATTTATATAAATATAGTAATATCACCTGCAGCTCATATACGGTCCCTATGGGCAAATCTAAACTATGGCGATCAGGCCTTAGTCAATATGGTAATATGACATTATGTATTAATGAATATATATTTACGTAACTGTTAGTTTCAGCGTTTTATACTTACGCATTATTAATCCACATGACATTAAAACAATGGATTGTTAAAGCGCTACCCTTTTTATTATGGCTCAAAAGCTTTTCAAACTACCCAGTTTACGGCTGTGGTGCCTACTTTAGTAATAGACCCAACTTTGTAAGCATCATCCATGTAACCGCACAGCTGCAATCAAACCGTGGCAAACTCTTACTTTAGTATTAAATGAGGCATCGAATAAAGGCTAGTCGTTTTTGTATCCTTCAATAACGTAGTCTCATAATTTTTTTAACATCAGGTTAACGTTAGGTGTTACATTGGGATAACAGTGGATCTTGTCAATAAGGATAACCATCTTAAAATAAGACCACTTAAAGGTTTCATCATCATCATCATCATTCTCCTGCCCTTGTCCCACGCTAAGTGGGGTCGGCGCAACATGTATATTTCTTCCACTCGGGCCTGTCAAGACTACTTAAAGGTTTATGTGTTAAAAATATGAATCGTTGACTTAATGCACTCTTAGCTGGCAATGTCATCTAATCTGATGGGTAGTCCTTGACATTAGCCTTTACATATAACAAACTAGTGACCCGCCCTCGCTTCGCTTCGGGTATATCCCCAGACATAAGACCGAGCTAGATTGATTTCTCGTCCCTAAAATCCCCCACATATAAAATTTCAGCGAAGCCGTTAGGGCAGTATCCAAGTTCAAATACTTTTCAAGCAATCAGCGCCATTTGATAGGCTGATTTGTGAATCAAAACCATCCAGGACGCCACTCAAACGCATACATAAAAATTCATTTAAATCGGCACGTACAGCAGAATTATATATTATTAAGATAATCTAAAAAACTCGAACAAACCATAAATATGCAACGGACGAATAGTCGCAAATGTAAATTAAGACCTTCTAGGTACAAGATAGCATGTAATGGAAAATCTTAAAAGTGTTACGATTATGACCTTTTTATTAAAAATTATAGAAACCGTAAAAAGGAGATACTTGAAAGAAACTAATTCAGATAGAAATAATACAAGTACTGCAAAGAAAATGTGCAGCTGTAATAAAATGCAGATAGCATTTCCTGAAATGCAAAATTTCTTGTTCGCGGTTTTGCATGAATAAAAATTGAGAAGCTTGGCATTAATAATTCTTATGGAAACGCTCGTGTTCCTTTTACTCAGAATCAAAGAAAAATATATGTGTATTACAACATACACATTACAGTATGACAAAATTTATTTTTGGTGAAAAATTTAAATGCGATAAATGTGCTCGTCGAAAGCACTTCACATCATAGTCCAGTCAAATTAGGAAAAAATCTCGGAATTCGAGATACCCAGCTGTAAGTCTGTAAATACTTGTATATTGACGTCCTAAAAGTTGTCTCAAAACCTACATATTGTAGGGTGTACGCAACTATTAAATTTTCAAGGTCAAATGTCACAAATATCAGTTTTATGAACTTTTGAGCGAAACGGGAAGTTTTATCATAAAAGTGTGTAGGAGAAAATTACTTATCTTCTATTTATCTATAAAAATTGTCTGTACGTTTTATTCTTAAGATTCACCGTTTCAGAGATACAGCGATGCAAATAGTTGAAAAAGTTGTATTGTCTAAAGCTTCCAGACCCCCGTGCGATTGTGCTAGACAGTTAAAATTTTCACGAATGATGTATTTTAGTAGCCTCTATAACATCTTATACTAGAAAAAGCTTAAAACCAATGTTTAAGTGGGTTCTCATACAAAAACTATGGTTTTTTTTTTTTCACACTTGGCCGGTTTTTAACGTGGTTACCCCAGTAAACCTATTTCAGACGACACCTTTTATACATGAAGAACACGTTGTTTATAAGGAAGCCTAGTTAAATAATTGTTTTGTGTTGTTTTCAGTATTCAGAAGATGTAAGATTTCTGCGTTTCATTAAATTAAATTTGGTTAATATGGATCTTCACGTTCATAAAAGAGTTAGATGGACAGTTATCATTTTTAAAATTTATTTTTTTTCAGTTATACTTCAAACAGAAATTCTAATAATTGGTTATTTCGTACTTTTTGACCCATAATAAGCGATTTAAATGTACTGAAACGTATATGTATAGTACTAAAAACAACATAAAACAATTATTTAACTAGGCTTCCATATAAACAACGTGTTCTTCACGTATAAAAGGTGTCGTCTGGAAAAGGTTTACTGGGGTAACCACGTTAAAAACCGGCCAAGTGTGAGAAAAAAAAAACCATTGTTTTTGTATGAGAACCCACTTAAACATTGGTTTTAAGCTTTTTCTAGTATTAGATGTTATAGAGGCTACTGAAATACATCAGTTGTAAAAATTTTAACTGTCTAGCACAATCGCACGGGGGTCTGGAAGCTTTTGAAAATACAACTTTTTCAACTAATTGCATCGCTGTATCTCTGAAATGGTGAATCTTAGGAATAAAACGTAGAGACAATTTTTATAGATAATTAGATGATAAGCAATTTTCTCCTACACACTTTTATGATAAAACTTCCCGTTTCGCTCAAAAGTTCATAAAACTGATATTTGTGACATTTGACTTTGAAAATTTAATAGTTGCGTACACCCTACCATATGTAGGTTTTGAGACCACTTTTAGGGTGTCAATATCTAAGTATTAACAGACTTACAGCTGGGTATCTCGAATTCCGAGATTCTTACCTAATTTAAGCTTTAATGACTGGACTATCATCGAAAAATCCGAATCCGACAATTATTATAAATATTTCGAAAACGTCCATCTACGATATGACTTTGCAACGACAGAAAGTCGCTCCGATATAATCGTCACAGTGATGCTTTTGTGTGTGTGATTTCAAACAATTTTGGAAATAAATTTAAGGCTGACGCCTGATATAGAGCTAACCGATTTCGGCTATGGCAGCCGATCTAAATTGAGATCAGCCAAGTGCGCAGGAAACATTATATCTACATTAGTGTCCACAAGTGTGCGCACAAACACAAGTGCACTCTGTTCCCTTACTCTCATAGTTCGGTGAAACAGCAATCCGACTTGACCGATGAGAGATCGGGCGCAGGACTTAAGCGTCCTGCGCCCGATAGCCATGCTATCCGAGGCACAGGCGTGCCACCGCCAACTTCGTAACTCCGGGCTAAGTAATTTATTTTACAGAAAAACTCACACATATTTTGCCCGATCCCGGACTCAAACCGGGTACCTCTCGGTCCTTACGTCGCGCTTGCTACCAATTGACCAACGAGGCAGTTTTTGGAAATGATGTTGTTCACACTTTGGTCACTTAAATTTCTAAAGTGGCAATTTGGTATGGTCAATAAAGGTAGAGCTCAGACAAGCAGTGACTTACTTTATTATGGTAAGGTAAAAAAGAATATCGTGAAGTTGCTACATGGGCTTTTACAGTTTCTCTTTAACTTTCACTCATCTTTAAGAGGGATAACGATAATCTGGGGTGCAAAATTGAGTTGGTAGCAGAAGTAAAAAAAGATAATCTTACAGGTACTACGGTGAAGGGTATCAATCTGTCTTGGGATTGGTTTACTACGAGACTGTAGAAATGAAAGGCCAAAGAGGACATTTTAATTTTTCTGTGCTATTCTGTTACCTTGCCGACCCAGCTTCATGATTTTATCACACAAGTCACACTAGGTGGCTCGTCCATTGAAATTGAACTTGTCAGGGAGTTAGGATTATAATCCAGTCGTATTGAACGTTAAATTCCTAAATAAGGGGCTTGTTCTGATTTTTTGAAACAATATTAGAAACAGAACTGGCACTCTAAATCCCTTACAGCATCTTCAGACCAGAGCTTTGCGGTACTCGTATTTAGTCGTAATCATTGCATATTTTTACAAAGTTTTTTATTATTAAAACAGACTAGATTTTCTTAAGTCTAACTTAGATCTAAGCTAACTACTGTTAACTAACTTAGTTTTGATTAAATTTAGTCTGCTTTAATAATATCATTGGATTTGTTTCTTTTAACGCATAGTTAAAGAATAAACCAAAATAAATGCCAAAAATACTAGGCACAAGTCTGAAGATCATGCACATTTGAATTGAAAGTGCTGGTAGTGTTCCTAATAATAATAATTATATCAAAATGTGGAACTGGTCAAACGTTTGTGAATTTAGCCCTTAATTGTTTACAGTAGCGCTATAATGCGGTCCAAAAACTGAAATAAGAGTAGACTACGTAGGAGTACACTCTGTGCGATGCCAGAAAATCAGACAGCTTTGTCCAGAATAATTACAAACTTCGACCAATATGGTATTACGAAATAACAGAAGACTATCGATGTCTCGAAAGATGCTTGAAGAAACAGTTCTGCCTTTATTTTTATACATTCATAAACAAGTGTTTAAAGAACTCTAAAGAGTATTTGCGGCGCTTGCGCAAGTGCGCAAGGGACAAGTGACAACTTCTCTCTCTCTCTTTTCTCTCATCTCATCTCATATTTTTAGAGTAAGCGGCTATGCAGTTAAAGATCTTGGCCCTTGGAGGGCTAAAAATCAAGGACTTAAGTTATGGACTAGTTTCGTTTAACTCAAGTGACACTGGAGCTCCTGCCTCACCCAGCGAATTTCATAGAAGGAACGTAGCGTGTATTCTAGGTAGGGAACAATTTTTGAGGAGTTGCATTTTTATAAAATATTATCATATTTTTTTAACCTATTTGGTGTATTAAGTATTATTATCATTAATAGTAATGAGTACAAGTAGAATACTAAAGTTGTAAATATATTTCTTTTGTTAGTTTTATTTTCGTGTTTTATGTATTCGCCCTTATGTCTTTCTTATTTCAGTAATATAAATAACATGATAATTTATCTCACAAGGGAAGCATAATTAATGATTCGTCATAGGGTTAGGTGAATAATTAATAATGAAAATAGTATTGATTACGTATTGCTAGTGATATATCCTTTTATTGTTCTTCTTAAACCACTTTAAAGTACCTTGCAATTATTCTTGCAATTATAATTTTATAACTGGAACATAACACAGTTCTTACTAAAAAGTTACAGTAAGATTTCCTCAGGAAATATGGATATCGGATATCATATGTAAGAAAGAAGGAATAAATAATAAGGAGAATGCGAAACATCGTATAATAGCACAGATTCAGGCGCCAAGTCACACACGTCATATAAAAAATAACGATAGGTTTAATAATGCACGTATAAGATAAATTATAAATCGCGCCTCCGGTAGTACAAGGGAGCAACTGTAAAAACTTGTAAGTATACAGAAATACTTAAATAGTATGTTTTGAACTGGGGGTCTCTCCTGCAAAAAATCACCGATACTAAATTTTTTAAATCATCTATTTCTTGGAAAGTCGTCGTGCCTACGTCATTTATTTGTGAACAAAGTTATTTTAAAATTACTCCTTGGAATGCCTTTCCAGTTTTTGGGTTTCCTCGTTTATATGGATCTTCAGGCGGGCCGCGAAATGGAGTCTATGGCCAGCCTTCAGGGTTAGGAGAAAAATCAATTCTGCCTGTTGATCTCATATGTAGACATCACAAATAAATACATTGATTTTTAAAAATGGCTATCCATTACTATCTATCGGCTATCATTCTATGGACACAAAAAGTCTGAAATAAATTATTTTTATTTTATTTTATTTATTACTATGAAAACATTCAAAATATTATGTTTATATACGCTATTGCAAAGGCAAACTAGAAGGGTTCGCGAAAACTAGCAATACACCAAAGGAATCTGGCGCCTCGAGCTCTACAATCAGCCTCTCACAAACTCTCACTATTTTGAGTAGCTGTTCAAGTTTCAAAACAAATACCCCGAGCTGTTCGGACTGATATTACTAAGAGCCTAGACGAGATGCCCGTACCGTCTCAAAGAACAACACAGAACAGTCTGGAAACATTTACTTATAAAACACTGCTTATTAGAGGTAAGAGCCATCCGCTCCCCCGCAAGTCCGGTGATGATGACGAGGATACTCTAAGCCATCATCGTATGTCAGTTAGGAAGAAACTCCCAAATCTATGAAAAGTGATTTAAAAACAAAGTTAGTCCTGCTTAAAACTGAAGTGTCTGTATGAAAACAATCAAATGGACTAAGGCTTTGGTTTTAAACGTTTCACAGAGCCCAGTTTCGCGTAATTCATCTAATATCGAGTTTAAATTTGTTATAAAATTAAATTAACTTCGCGGAAGAAGCCGCGGGCAACAACTGGGTAAATTTAATATTTTTAGTGGTATAAATAATATTTTTGAAAATGCTTTCTTAAACAGAACGAGTTTTAGTTTTTTTAAGATATTAAAGGTGCGACGTATTTTTTATCTAATTAAATAATGCGAGGTAACTTGTTGTGAAATGGTGCAGTAGGTATGTAATCAATCATGCATGAATTTCAAAAGACTTTTTATATACATGATTATGTTGGAATGCAAAAAGAGGGAGCACGTGTTGATTGCGACATGTTACTAATCAACCGACCCTTAAGGGTTAATAAAAAAATTTTTGCCGTTGAAATTGTATAGTGTCTTAAGTGTAAGTAGGCGAATCTAAATTAGTGCCCACATGACTGAAAACATATAAGAAACACAATTGAGCATTTTGGGGTTTATCATACCCCTATAGACATCTACTGAGCATTTAGGGTTTTAACATACCCCTAGAGACATCTGTTGAGCAACTAAGGTTTTGTCATACCTCTAGAGATCCATCTGTTGGCATTTTCAGGCAAAATTACATGTGAATTTTCCAACCAACTTTGCAAGGCACCCCTTAGCAAACTGTTATCAGGGTTGTAAACGCTGAGAGTTTCTTACATTTTTCGATAGATGGCGCGCCATAAAGGTTACAAAAATGGAAGAAATAAATTTAATATTACATGAATTTTACATTCACCAAAATGTGTCATGGCACTTTAGAAAGGAGCTAGAAGGGTTATTTGTGTAGCATAGTTATTATATTACCTTTTTGTTACATTTACAAGCCTTAGTTCTTTCCAATAGTATGTGCTTGTAAAATAGGTAATTTTTCTTGAAATCTTGATATATGTCATACAACTTCATCGGAGGCTTCTTTCTAGGCTAATATCTCAGGTTTTCACTTACATTGGAAAAGATCAATGCATTATTTAGTACCATAGGTAGTTACTGTTCAAGTGCATGCACTCATCACAAACATTGAACTCACCCGACATGTTTCTTGCCAACATCGTTCCTGCAACGAATTACCCCGTTTTATAGATAACACAATCAATTTTATTTGCAAAAATGCGTAAATTATGCAAAAATAATTACCTGCAGCTCAACTTGCACTTCCTGCGTGCGCATCGAGATGAATCAAAGTCAATATAGAATGCTCATAAAAAAATAAACAAATCTGGACCGGGTATAAAGTGGAATTAGCCAGTGAACACACAAACCCATTCTTAATATAAACTAACGCTTTATTACCAAATTGCACGTCGTAAATTTAATACGTCTATAAAACGATAAGAGAATTTCGGATGACTGCCAAATGGGTAATAAATTGTCGGGCGGAGGCGCATTCAGTAGTGCATCCAATAATTGCTTTCTACTTGACGGTAGTGTTCCTTCGAAGTTTACGTTCTTGGTATGATGACTAATCGCATTTCAGACGTTACAATTGATTTAACCACTTCTTAAGCCACGATACATGCACTTTTTGTTCGTTCAAAATCTTTACCCGGTATAACGTCTTGGCCACGACATATATTATCTTCCTTAAGTGAGAAAACCAACTAAGTGACGAAAATAGAATCAACCACATTATAAAATAATTAGCATTCCGCGGCATCACTCGCTTGAAAAATTACTTTGAAACTTAGCATCTTCGTCTAAAAAATTGCCTAGAGATTACTATTGAACGTATTTTTTTCGTTTTGATTAGCATCCATACGTTTTATTGTTGTATCTTTTTCAGTTAGCTGAGTAATAGGTATAGTTGAAGCAGCAGTGGACTGGCCACATCAGCTGTAGAACCGACAACCGCTGGGTTAGACGAGTTCTAGAGTGGAGACCGCGTCTCGGCACACACAGTGTAGGACACCCTCAGGGCAGGTGGAGTAACAATCTGCGCAGAAGTAGGCTAATGATGATGATGATGAAGTAATAGGTATAAACAGTGCCATTTTTATTACTACCGGCGCTCTGGGCTACTATTTTTCTTGTTACAATACATTTGGACCAGGGTCCGTCTTGCCGTCCCCTAAAGTTGCCGTACATTTCAATAAAGGTGCAACGTTTTGTTTGATTGATTTTTATTTTGCGTACTTATTATTAGACAATATTAGTCGTGACGTTGGCTTGTAATCTTGATATCTGTGAGGATCTATAAGTGATTTCTTGATTGTTATTATTATTATCCTATGTTAAAAATGTAAATCCTGATCTTCCTAAAATAAATAAATAAATAACTCAGTCCACTGCTAGGCTAACTGATTGGCAAGCCCAAATGCTCGCCACACCATAATTATGTAGTCGACTCAAAAAGTTTAAGGCTTTAGTTTAGAAAACAATGATACAAGATAGGCCACAACTAGATTTATTTTATTAATACTAGTAACCTGTATTCGCTTTCTCTTCGAATAGCGATCTTAATAATTCTATCTATCTATGAAAAAACCGCTTCATACTGCGTTTTGAAGTTTTAAAGATTGAAGTATACATAGGGTCAGACACGCGGGAAGCGCCTTGGCTATATACTATGTAGTTGAAGTACCTACTTATTCGTTTTTTACTTAGTCACGCTTTAACTTTATCGCTTTATCAGTTATGATTATAGAGAAGGCTGAAGTCCTTTTGAAATGAATTTAATGTTTATCGTCTATACATGATTGTATAGATGATAAACATTAAATTCATTTAAATTTCTATAAAGTATAT
Organism: Maruca vitrata; assembly: GCA_039566165.1. Lineage (NCBI taxonomy): Eukaryota > Metazoa > Arthropoda > Insecta > Lepidoptera > Crambidae > Maruca > Maruca vitrata. Next base: position 7,985,462 of record CM076911.1, read on the forward strand.
TGATATATACTTAATAGAGAATGCACGAAAGATTTACATTTTTTTTCAGTATTTTCAGTATTTATTATTAACTTATTACAAACTGTGATTAATAGTCAAAACATACATTGATCAGAATGGACCAGATGCAACCGTTCAAAGATTATGTGTTTATCTCTCATAAACAGACTTTACTGTGGAAGATGAATGGAGATTGTATGAATAGACGTCACCAGAGAAGGCGGAATTCTCTATCTGATCGGAGACTTAAGAGGTCCTTTGTTTTGTCAATAAAAAAGTACTTTTTTAATTTATTCGAATATTGCTATATGTTAAGATATTAAAATGATTTAATATAGAATATATGCATAAATCCCTAGTACATACCTAGCCTATCTACTACAAAAATTTAAATAAGTCGAACACGACAAAGTAAACTCTGAACAATGTCACAAAATATATTTTAACTGTTTTTTGCAATAAAACATTTTTTTACACAGAATATTTGTAGATTATACATAGAGTACGACGATCGGATGACGTTCAAGTTACTTGCATAGCACGAATGCACTTGCAGCGCTGCACAACACGGACCTGTCAGAGAGTTGCGTTCCGATTCGAACGGAGGTGTGGTCGGGGCTCACGTACATAGACATTAAAACCTTAACTGGTATCTATGCTTTTGCAACCTTGTAAACTAACCTTATAGCGCTAATATCAAACGCTTGAAAAGTCCTTAAAATTGTATAACTTTGGCTGTAAAAAGGTTTTATACGGACAATGTTCAAATTCGTCTAATATTCTATCTTTGGCGATTTTATTGATTTATAACCTCAACGATTAAAGGTTGTAAAATAACAAAGTCTGACATTATATCGAGTTTAAACCTCGAGAGGATGAATGAAAGACGATTTACGAAAAGAATAAGTAGAGAAAGTACAAATTGAAATGTCGACAGGGGGAGACCAAGAAAGACCTTCCATGACAAATAGGTCACATCTTGAAGAAGCGTCAAATCAAAAATACCCGTAATCGACGACCGTGCATGAAGAGGATGGATGTGGAAGAAGCGAGACTGGTGTGCCAGGATCGTAGCACATGGCAGGGAGTGATCTCTGCCTACCCCTCTGAAGAAAGGCGAGATTTTATGTATATTTGTATGTTGAACCTTAAGAAAAAAAATAATATGTCCGATGTCCAGCCCATAATGTCAATACCTTGCATCACAAATGCCATGATTCATAATACAAAATGCTAATTGATTACCAATTTGAATATTAATTAATGGCATTTTTTAATGAAAGTCTTTTTATTATTTGTTTTAAAAGTGTTGTGTTTATTTTAGAAAGAACTGATTGTGGGGATGTAAAGGAAACACCAATTTACAGTACATTAGTTTAATAGATATTAGATTAAACACGAAAAATTGTATGAAAAATTGGCACAGATATGTTTTTTTTTCTACAGGCAGTAAGTACGTTGCATTTGGGATTTATGATTATAAAAGTAATATTAAAATCAGCAAACAGACAAAGCTGAAAAAAAAATGTGTTTAGTGTTCTGAAAATGTAAACCTTATACAATAATACAAAAATTACAAGCTTTTAATAAAATATTTACAACCCAAGTATTCAAAAAACCAAGAATAATTTAAAATTATTTTGTCTTAAAGATATCAAAATTGCTGAATTAATAAGTAAGGCCGTGATTAGCCTTAGCAATTCGTCATTTTTTATACGCGATTTCAAACAATGACTTAACGGCTAAAACAACGCAAACTAACTGTCAAATTATCAAAATTACTTAACGAGAATATCAGCAAGCATTTAAAAAAAAGTTATATAACATTTTATTAAATTCAGGCAACCAATTATGGAAAAATGTTAGTTTCGTGATCTTTTCATATCATTGTGAACTTTAAACTTAAAAAAAAAGAAAAATAAAGTTCACAAAGTTTTCTTTCATTCGAGTTGTTGTGTTTTGTAGGGGGGTTTGAGCTTTTGTGGGGTTGTATTTTAGTCTTTATATTTTGTTTCTGCAATAAACATATACATTAAATATTGGGTGGATATGATAATGTTGCGTAGTCTGTTCATTGAAAGTCTATTTAAAAAAAACCCACATTTAAGCATTTTACAAACCCACCTAACCAAGCAAGCTTTTGTCTGTCAGTTTCTCTAAATACGGTGATGCTGGACTTATTCATGCAACGACTGCCTTATATTTCTAATACAAATAGTTTTCGAAAGATATAGATTTACATAAGGTTTCGCATCGTCACTACCTCACCAATGGCTTTAGGTTTGTATAACAGATGGTTTTATATATTCTTGAAGTAGGTGGTTAGTTGTTACCAGCTGAGAGTCAGCTGCCCGCTGAATTTTACAGGTAGTGGTACACAATTACGAAATACTTAAAGATTAACCTAATAAGTACATACGAAATGGCAAAGGGAAAGTTAATTAGTATCAAAGGGTTAAAGGGCATTTGACTAAATGGGAGAGTTAGTTATATTTTTTATAGCAAGGTAATATTTGGCACTTGAGTAGTTTTAATAAGGCTGCAACATCTATTGAATGTTTGATTATAACAACGATTTAACTTCTATATTTTGCGTATTTGTTATTACACATTATGTAACAAAAATATTTTTGTCAAATACCCTCTATATTGTACGTTATGCTAATACTATTATGGCATTTCTTGATAAATGTACTCCAGCTAAAACTATATAACACTATATCTTTGGTTTTTCAACTACTGTTCCTACAATTCCTAAAATTAACATTGGAAAGATGTTGTTGTACTAAAATATTATCTTTAAAAGCTATTATTTGGTGTCTGGTTGTATTTGTGCATGTTTAAGGCATATTATCTGAATACGATTACACTTGAAAGCAAGTAAGGATATTTTTTCTAGATTTGGTTCAAAATACAACAGCAAACTATAACAGAATCAGGCATATATACTCATACGCAAAGGTGTATGAAAATGACGAATCGTTCTTTTTGTCATTAATATTGTAAATTAGTATATCTTCAAAAAAATTGCAGGGAGGTCGAAAATAGCCTGAATTGCTTCGAGAAAAGGATGGTACGCTTTTTTACTCTACTTGGCGGAGGCACGCCCGTGCCCCCAGATTAAAACCCATACTTACTTCCAAGCGTATTTAAAATAACACTATTCTTATACATGTTACAACATTAACTTTCGAATATTTTACTTATGTATCTAACTTAAGCCATCATTTCCAAATAAACTGTATTTGAATGGAATGTTTGGAAATGATGTTTACATAGCCGACTCGATGAAATTTATTGCTTATAGATTGAATTTGATGTGTGCGTTGCCATCGGAAGACATTTCACTTTCGGGACACAGGTAAAGTAATCGTCCCATTTCCATGACACATACAAATTTATTTTGCACTAGCTGTGCCCGCAACTTCATCTGCGTAGAATAGTAACTTTTGCCTGCATTTTAATTTCAGGAAACATTTTTTTTAAGAAATTACAGCAAAAATAAATGTAGCTACATCTATACTAATATTATAAAGCTGAAGAGTTTGTTTGTTTGTTTGTTTGAACGCTCTAATCTCAGGAACTGCTGGTTCGATTTGATAAAAACTTTTGCGTTGTATAGACCATTTATCGAGGAAGGCTTTAGGCTATATAACATCACGCTGCGAATTAAAATAGTGATGCTTGAACATAATAACGAGGACTATAACTTTATTCATAAAGTTCTCTTCTTTTTACAGTCTTCAGCACATGACAGGAAGTGATCACTGCCTACCCCTGAAAATTGCCTACGGGAAAAAGGCGTGACGCTATGTATGAATGTATATTATACTGTCCACACAGTGGAGTAGTAACTCAGTAGTATAGTGGTTGTGCCATGAAATTGGAACCATTAATCAGTCTAGCGGCTCTGTCTTGACTAACTTTCATCTTTCTTGTGGTAATTACCTCACTCTTATCCAGCTTACTCAATTGTGTTTTAGTCTGTTTTAATAAAATCTATTAGTTCAAGGATGTTGTTCGAAAATATAATTCATAAAATGTTTGATTAATAATAAATCCCTGTTTGTTAAAAAACCTACGACACAGTTCTATATTTAAATAGGAGCTGGTATTTTTCTAGAATTATATTGAAACAGACTTAAAACATGTCATTTCAGTCCACATTCGAATTATTATACTTTTTATCTAGCAAGCGACTAAGTATTACCTATAGTCTATGTTAAATACACCCGTACGTATATCTTAATATTAAATTCCACTAATTTTCGCTAAAATATGATATTAGTTCATTAAAACAATGGAACATTTTTTTTTTATAAGCAAACTTAACCTCAAGAATATTTACCAATTGTTCTAATAGATCAAAAATCATTTGATCGACAGGCTCAATAGAGTATATTGTGCCTGTCGACCTCATAATATATGGACTTCACACCCGCTTGCCTTCTCGTAGAGTGAGGGTATCCTGAGAATCTTTTGAAAAAAATGTCTAACGATGATATTCATTTAATGAATGAGCTACGACATACGATCTTTAGAACAAATGGATCTATTCTTCCCAAATTAATTAAAAACATGTTATATTTTTTAATTTTAAACAACAATATTTAACAAAATTAGAAAACTTTAACGTATTACGATGAGGTTTGTAAAATAGCTGCCTACCTAATTTCACATACTACCTAATACAAGTGTACAAAACCCAATACATACATACGTATACATACATTAAGGTGCACAATAAGAATATTATACTCTAAATTTCAGTGTTTAATAAACAATATAAAATATGCATGTTCAATAATTCATATGTTATTACGATCAAAACTAAAATAATGTGTTTAATTGTTTTAGTGTGAAAGCTAATAAATACTTCATGCTTATTCAAATATTTACTTAAATAGATCTTTCGTTATATAAACTTTCCTGAATAATTACTAACAATTAAGAATATTTTTTTAACTTTATTGTTTCTTTCGTTTTAAAATTGCACTTAAATGGACATGGGTTGAATTATCATTCTACAATTATTCAGGGTTTTCAAAGTATGAATTAACGTTATACGCGATAAAAAAAACATCAAATATCTTAAAAAATGTAAAACAATAATAAATTTTACGTTTTTTTATCATTATAGTAGTAGTAGTAGTAGCATAGTATTCATATTTTTGTCTGTTCATTGGGTTTAATGGACTAATGAACAGACCAAAAATACTAAACTGATCGCATATCTACCTGACGATTAATAAAATATTTCCAAGGCCGCCTGATCATATTAAGGGGTTAACGCGTATGAGAAATACACGAAAGCGTGAGGTCCAACTGCATCATGATTAGATATTTTTGACCTCACACCTACGAATTTACATTTAGTGTATTTCTCATATGCGTTAACCCCTTTATCTTAGACGTCGACATTGATTATGTTTGCGGTTCTTTCTCTTTATTTCTGGTGCTATATTTCCGGTTAAAAACATTATTTCGGTCCAGACCAGAAAATCAGATTCGACATGAAATGCTTTAATCTATGTTTGTAGCATTTTGATTAACATTCGAACATCCTTCACGAAGTTTTGTAGTTTGTCAAAAATATGTCCGAAATTCTAATGACGCATGGTAATATTTTTTTTTTATATTAGGCAAACAAGATGACCTCACTGCACCTGATGATAAGCGGTAGTGAGATCAAAATATCAATCTGCCTTCTAGGTGTATAAAGTCTAATGACATATTGATGAACCATCAAATAGTATTTGTTTAGTCTATCAACTAATAAATACTTTAGTACTGTTTGTGTAGTACTAGGTTTTACATATATTTGGCAAATACATCGATAAGTTTATATAAGTGAGAGAACTGAATTGGATTTCTTCTAACGATCCATACATTTAATCTGTTAGAGATTAAAAAGGGAGTTAAATAAACCCGTCCACCACTTTAGATCTTTACATCAACAGGCCAGCGAGCCTAAAATTGAATTACGACCAATTTTTAGTCCATTGAGACATAAATTTTTCAACAATACCGTCCGAAAAGGAAGGTCTAATCGTTTTACCAAAAAAATATCATCGAAAGATCTTGACTTCTTCTTAGAAGATATAGTAGGACGTCGGAAACGTGAGACATTACAGTCTACTATGATCAAGTACGTTCATAATTCTTACCACATAGGTAGTACTAATTCCTGGGATCTCGTAATTACATGACGCTACTTCAAAATCACTGTAGTATGAATAATGAATCTTCTATATGAATTTAATACACACAAAACTTAAGCAAACATTCTCAGAATTCAATTTATGACCTCAGTCCTGGTAACGCCCATCGACTCTAAATACGCAAGCATCCTTTAAATTAAAACTCTAATAGAATCGATCTTACTTGTCCGAGCATGATTTGGCGTAAGTACTTGCAGCAACTACTACTGTTTTTATCGCGGTAAGACCCTTTCGATCATAGTTTTAGTTCTAGGAAGCTTTAATTGTTTCGTTGATTTGTTAGAGTTGGTAAAGGTCTACTCCGTTGACGGGCTGTTTGCTAATGGACGAACGACGCACGTTGACGCCGCCGCCCTTCTCCGCGGATCAGACGTGAGTGAAGTTGGCGTGCACCGCGTCTTCTTGGGAGATCTGGGTACCAGCCGTGAAGTACTGGAAACATGAGATATCTTATAAGCAATGCGGTCAACTGCAACCACTGTGAATGAGAATGGCAAGCGGTTCAAAGGGATACATGCGCTTAAGAATAGACTCGTATACAATTGGAATGATGGCGATTTTTTAATTTTGATGTAGCTGGGTGCGCACACACACAATCACAAAATTTCACAGTCCAAAGAATAATACTTTGATAACTATTTACAAAAATACGCTGAGGATATACTTAGGATGCCACTTCGTTAGTTTTATGCGAATACTCTTTTATACTCTTTGTACTCGCACGTGGTATATCAAATAATATGGTCTATTATGTTTTATTATAATGTTAAACAAGAAATGAACTATTTTAATACATTCAGCAGCTTTGAACCACTGTTATCTTCCCTATTTCATGTGGATACGAAAACTTAAGCTTAAAGATTAGTTTTAATGAGAGATTACTTACTATCCATAATAAAAACGAAGCGTATCAACATAACGAATCATTTATCATCAGCATGATGGTATTGGTATGGTACAATACCCTTTTATATTATACTCACATAAGTCTCATTACTTTCTATGAATTCCAAATCATTTGAAATGACGTATCTCGTTAGAATTTAAATAAATAAATCATTTAGCGAGATCAGTTTAGCCGTTATCGAGATTTGCGCTTAGTAACACAATTAGCGATTTTTTTTATTATTACATAGGTATACCTATAGTATCAATCAACTACTCCTACTGAACTAATCCTGTGACCACTACTTGGTCCCACTGACACAATCAGATGAAGTGAACTTTTCTTCTCGATCGACCGATTACGTAGTCTGACATAAAGGCCTTGACATTCTCCCACCGTTTTATTTTTTCCTGAAAACTCTTTAAATTATTTAATGCTGGGGAAAAAAGCAATTTAGGTTTACATTTATTATTCAAAGACATGTTGAAACATTCAGACATCAACCGGGGAAACGCCACACGGGAAACAAGTTTGGTAAAGGCACAATCATTGACTTACGTCGCATCTTACTTTGTCTTACACCTTGCGCTGAAAATGCCCCAATACGTTTCTTCCAAGAAGAAAGTCATTAGACTAAAGAATAAATAAAGATTACATTAAATGATTGCTTTATCTACGACACTTGTATCGTCAAATTTATTCAAGAAAATTTCAATTTTTGCAATATTGATGGAGCTTTTTTTTTCAGGAGGACTTAGCTGTTAGCCTCAGACGACTTTTGCAGCTTGCAGGTCATTCGAAACTGCTCTTTCAGCCAAATTCCGTATGTATATATAGTCGAATTCCAGAGCAACATAGTCTAATTAAAGTTTGGTGTCTAATTAATTGGGAAATTTCATTTATGTTTACCAAAGTTTGATATTTGAATTCTTATTTACAGATCTAGTTTGAAAATGTATGGGCAGTTTGTCACGTCTCCTTGAACAGTGTGCGACTGGGAGTTAGCTTCCAGTTTGCTTGATAAGCAATTTAAATTGTGGATGGCAGCGCTGTCTACAAGTGTCGTTCATACCTAACTACGATAATGGCTTAGAGTAGCCTTGTCACCATCACTGGACTTGCGGGAGAGTGGATGGTTCTCTCCCCCAAAGTCAACCAGCGAAACGACGCGCGCTGTATAAACACTTAATTTTTCAGGTGTATAGGAAAGAAACTGGATTCAAACTGTTAGGTGCTCACTATTCACCTAAAAGGGACATACCCACCCATACGTTAGATTTTAGACTGTCGCGTTCCATTACACTAAATGTTAGTCTTATATTAGGAGTAGCAAAAACATAGCTACTCACTGTCCGAAGTTTTGACTGGGTTACACAAATCATGGTCACAAGCGAACTCAACGTGGACGAAAAGTCGGGCAGTAAGTAGCTATGTTCTTGCTACTCCTACACACACGTTAACTACAGTTCGATTTTTAAGTGCTTTTTAGCATTTAGTGCAAGTAACGATACGAACCCCGGCAAAGGCAGCGCCATTCCATCCGAGACGGTCGTGGTCCCGCTGCGGCGTGCGCTGGATCGGAGTCTTCCGGTCAGTGCGAGAGGCCATTCGCGCTTTAGCCCTCAAAGCTGCACGTAGTGGCACGTTCGCGCGCGCTGCCTCCGCGCGCCCGTGCTGGCAGAACTCGAGCAGAGCCACTGCCAGCGCCAGAGCCAATCCGCCAACCAGCACGTAGAATATGCCGGCCACTTGGCTCAGCGTCATCTCCGTGATTGTCGTCTCCTGGAATCGTTAAAGAGAAAGCTGTCAATAACACGTTCTGATACTAAGCTGTTTTAAGGCACGACCTCATAAGGTTCAGTGAGCCGTTTGCTCTCAGTTTGTTAAGATAAACGCCGAAATCTATGTTTGGCTCCACTGGTAGCGCTCTTATTTGTAGAATATGACAGCCACTTGTGTAAACGAACAATAACATGAATTCAATCTATAAAATATACATTACGAAATTAAAAGATCGAACGTTAATAAGCGGGTAAAATTAAAAACACTAGGCTAACCATTGGATATTTTCACCATTTTCAAAATTATGTAACTCAACAAAAATAAAAATGCATCAATACATTTTACATTAATAATTACCTCGTCTCTAGCGTTTTCGCAATCAGGCTGCTTGGTGCTCAAAACCCATTTTCTCCAAAGTTTCGCAATTACACCTTCCTTCTTCAAATTCACTATCGCCAAATTAATGCCTTCCCTGTAAATGTGAAATTGTTTTGCATGTGTATTCTCAAATAAATATATCTTCATTATCATATTTAACAGAGCTCTACTATAATCCGGAGTGTTAATTTAATTTGTAATTAAACAGAAATCAAAAGCTTCCGACGTCGTATATTAATTGAAAAGAACATAGGTACCTCCACTTGCGTTCGTGATACGAAACTAACGAACAAAAACTGTGATAACGCCATTTTATTTTTGTATAGCAGATTGGGAAATACGTCAATTTAGATGTTGCACGCGCTAACCTTTGAATTCAGTCCACCGTTTTACAGTTGGCTATCTGTGCGTTAACTGCAGTGAACGTTGCAAAAATACGTAATAGCGCCCATAATATATTCACAGCACAGTGGTACGTATCAACTGACAAAGGGAATTGTTGTAAGCATAATTTATAAAATTTCAGCCACCTGAATTCTGGCGGAAATGTCGGTACACCGCGAGTACTAAAACTGCTCGTAGTACTGACTATTGTAATTTATTTCGTGATTATGATGCTTAAAACATGATGCAAATATACTATAATCGTGTAAATAATAGTAATTGGTAATCAAACTATACTATACATATAGTTCAAAACAGAAGATCAAAATTGAAGTATCCATAATGTAATGGAATATTTAAACTTAATTATATAATGAATAAGTTATTAATTTTAACTCTATAGAAAACAAAACCATGTACACAAAAGTGTATTCAAATATCTTATCTTTTAAACAAAAGTTCAAAGTATTATTTCGACTACTAGTGATTAATGGGAGTAAAGTAAAAAGCATAATTAAAAACACTGAACATCGTCAGTGTTCAATTATTCCGTGTCGATAAAAACAAGCATTTCACTGCCACGTTAATTTAATGAATCGTTCATACCGTATTCGGCATGAAGAAAAGTCAATAATATACATTTCATTGGCACGCAATCTGAGTACAGATACATTAGCCAAAAACATTCCTTCCCCGTTTCATACAAACTTGACAAACTTCACTGTATCGCATAAAATGCAAATTTTTAACGTGTTGTCAAAAATCACGTTGGTGTAGTAGGTACCATAAAAATGGGGTGTATAAATTCGAAATGCAAAGAGAGCCGACTTCCTACTGACGGGGCCCATGTAAATTTACGACTTTTCAGTATTCAACAGGGAATTACCGCATAGAGGCGAGATTTCAGCTAGATAGTGGAAGCTCTATAGTGGAAATTTACGTTGAAGTTGGTGCTCATAGTTCGATGTAGGGCTGTGTGGGTATTGCGGATGAATTCTTTTATTTTCCGCTTTAGCGTCCAGCCTCTAGGACGTTCACTGACCGTGGGTTTTTCGATTTTGCTACTTTAGTAGAAGTATTCACAGAGACACAATCCGTTTGAACTCGTATTTACTGAAACTTGTTTTTAACGTAGTTATAAAGTATATGGTTTGTTCTTAAATTGAGCACTCAATAGTTTATTTGATACCTACATGTGATAAAATAGTTGACTTCAAATCAAATCAAACCAAAATGTCTTTATATATGTAGGCAATTTACATGCACTTATAAATCGTCACATTAGTAATAATAAGATTCTACCACCGGTTCGGAATGCCGATTCTACCGAGAAGACTCCGGCAATAAATTCGATAGTCGCTCTTTTTAAACGAATCATCATGTTATACATTGTACATTGTAAATGAGCCAAGTCATACAGTCTGGGTGTGCAATAGGAAAGTGGGTGTGTAATAGCAGTAAATATAGTACCATATACTATATTTACTGCTATTAACTTTAAAATGAACAGTTAGTTTAATTGAATAAATAAATAACACAAAACATCAAATACATTGACCTGATTCCGTGCTATGTTGCTTAAATACTTGTGTAACAGATTAAAAACTATAGTGGTAAAAAAAAAAACATTATTCAAGCCATTCCAGCTAGTTCGCGTATTTACCAAGGTTTTTGTGCGAACCGACAGCGGGCACCAATATCACGCGCCTGGCCGATCAAAGCATACATTGTCACTACGTCGAACGGCACAGCTTTTCGCACCTGGGATGTTTTAAACTGATGCATGTTTGTGACAGAATACAGGTAAATAATGGCTTTCGACAAACGGCCGAGCATGAACCGTTGTTTGTTATATCCGTATAGGTTATATAAGAACAGTTATTGTTTTTTTTTATTGCTTACAGTCAAACAAATTGAACTGTTGTCGTAAAAGATGCTGACTTAAATCTTAAATACACTTTTTCCTATTACGATCAATAACGAAAGCGCATTACTACGACGTACTATAATAATTATCAAGCACTTTTATCAATAATTGCATATATGGGGTGAAATTGACAAAGAGTGCTAGGAAGCCATCGTAAAGAAAATTATATTTCATAAAAGGGACTATAACAAAATATTTATGAGACGAAACTTTCAACCATTTTTATAACTTAAAATTTTATGATACTGTACGATACTAACAACATAAATCCGGGTACTATCGGAAGATTTTAATATTCAATATCCTGTTGCATCGCCGATCAAAGTGATTTGATTAGCTTTTACCGTGTCCATGTGCAAATGTAATCTGAACAAATTGGGTGCAACGTTTGTGACTCAAGTGATATTAAATAAATAATAAATATCTGGGACATTTCCACACACGGGCATCGCAGACTTAGCAGAGCTTGTACTTATACATAGATTTTTATAAAAAATAATAAAAAAAAAATAAGGCGTCCGACCGATTTCGGCCATGGCGGCCAATCTCAATTGAGATCAGCCAAGTGCGCAGGACATATTATAGTGCACAAGTGTGCGCGCAAACACAAGTGCACTCTCTATTCCCTTACTCTCATAATTCGGTGAGACGGCAATCCGACATGACCGATGAGAGATCGGGCGCAGGACCACCGGCTTAACGTGCTTTCCGAGGCACGGGCGTTCAACCGCCAACTTCCTAACTCCGGGCTGAGTCATTTCATTACAGAAAAACTCACACAAATTTTGCCCGACCCCGGACTCGAACCAGGGACCTCTCGGTCCTAACGCAGCACTTTCTACCAATAGACCAACGAGGCAGATTTTTATAAATACATACTTGAAAAGATATTAACACTTGGACACGGAACAAACACCGATGTTCATTACACAAATATTTGTCCCAAGTGGAAATCGAACCCACGATTCTTGGAACCACCAGCCAGGGTCGCTAACTACTGTTCCACCAAGCCAGTCATCCTTACTAATATTATAAATCCGAAAGTAACTCAGTCTATCTGTCTGTCTGTTACGCTTTCACGCATAGAGTACTGGACCGATTTAAATGAAATTTGAGGAAAGGTTATAGGCTACTTTTTACCCGACTGCGCTATAAAGAAGTAATGTTTTACCCGTTAAACGTCTCTACGCGGAGGAAGTCGCGGGCGGAAAGCTAGTATTCAATACATTTGTCACACGTATATTTTGTTTGAGAGCTCTTGTCAAATGCAATGTCAGTGCTAAGGTGAGTATAGTCTTGAGAATTTCCTAGAGCGCTCCAGTGTAATGTAAAATTCTAACTGGTGATACAATACAGGCAAAAGCTCAGTTTGCCTAAAAAATTCCATATGATGTACCATTCCTGCGAATGCTCGGCGTTGTGGTTCGGGTAAATGCATACTCGCTGTGAGTAGCTATGTATTTGCTCCTTTTTTTACCCGACTACGGCAAAGCAAAAGGAGGGTTATGATTTTGACAGGCTATGTATGTATGTATGTATGTATGTATGTATGTTTGTATGTATGTATGTATGTTCATCTGTTTCCACATAACTTCTAAATTGCTTGTCAGAATTCGACAAATGACATATCATTAGAAGCGTCTTAATTGTCCGCTGGTTATAGGCTATATAGGGTTTCACAAAATCTAATGTGGCGCCCACTAGCGGACAAAACATACAGAGTAAAAAAATAAAGTTAAGATAAATACGCCGTGTTTGGTATCATTGGAAAGCGCTTTACTTGTACATTTTAAATATATATATATATTACTAGCATTTGCATGTGACTTTACGTATATTCATGGACTGATTGCATATAGTTCACATCTTTTCGTTCATAGCTTCTTTACTACTTAACAGAATAAGACCACTGCAGTACCATTAGAAGGGCCTTGATATTCTGTTAGTTATATAATATTATGCGCCACAAATACACTTTAACACCAAAATAGTACAAATAATAAAAAGTTAAAAACTAAAACCCAACTACGACAAAAAACGACGCTGAAAAAGTATAAAACAAGACTTTTAGAACACTGAACTGAACAAAGTTGCTTATGTAGTTCCAAGTAAATGGACACAGTAGACTCTACCAAAATGCTTATGTTGAAAATTGACAATAATGTCATACAATACTATTTTGAAGTATGCAATATTTACTATGTAGAGATAAGTTTTCATGTTTGGAAAGGCGTAGTCACACGTTCCATACACAAGTACCTACCTACCGTAGCACTTTGACAACGTTGTCTTGTTTTATACTTTTTCAGCGTCGTTTTTTGTCGTAGTTGGGTTTTAGTTTTTAATTTTTTATTATTATCGTGTGTAGACCCATTGCATATAGTTTTCAACGTAATGGCACGCGAAAGTCTAAAACTGTATACCCGTAATATTTCGTAGAAGCTGCGTTCATTCTTCCTGCGAAACCCCGCACCACAAAAAAGTCTAAACAAAATGTTACACCAAAATGCTCGCTAGTTTTAAAAGGCTGTAACAAAACACCAAGAGTCGTGTTCGAAGAGCGGTAAATTTGAAAACAACAAATGCTCGATGTTATGATACAAGTAAATGCTCTAATCCATAACACCTTTCCGAGAAAATCTCTGTGGAATGTTTTTAATTATTTTCTCACCTTAGAGGAGATCCTTTAGCCGTGGCAACGGCGAAATTAATGTGCTTATATTGGCAAACACGGGAAACACTGTCGCAGGCTATCGGGCTCTCCTTATTCCCGGGCTGGGGCACGGTATCTTCTTCGATTAACATGGCATCCTTCACTAAATGGTTCCATGTTAAGACGTGATTCTAAAAATGCGGATGAGATGTTAGTTTTGTCTTTTTTTTTTGTAAGGACTTAGTTAAATATTTACTAAAAAAAAACAAGATTAAATCTTCCAAGATTCACGATGTAAGTTAGTTAATTAAACAGACAATTAACGTTTTAGTTGAATTGACAATTCACATTTTGTTTTTCACATACTTTTCGATTTATAATTATCTTAAGTTTAAGAAACAAAAAAAACTTCACTGGAACCCCTTGTACAGAGGAATCGAACCACGACGTCCCTTAAACAATCGCTACCTACCGTCATCGTAACCAAAGCTTTACCACAGACAACACAACAAGCAATAATCGTAAGATAAGTTTGTTAACGGCACTCGCTGTAGCATAGTCCTTCGTAATCGAGCTTTTGTTACCTGAATCTTGTAAAAGGGCATGTGTCTCTTACTTCTGAGTTCGCCATGTTCGTGGGAAAGCTGAGCGTCTGCGCCGGTTCCGCGATACGCTCCACTATGAGATACGCGGCCAGATTGGCAGTGTACGAACATACCAGGATGAGGGCGAAGAACCACCATACAGTGCCTACTATTCTCCCGGATAACGACCTATGTGTTGAGAAATTAAGAGATTATGTTAGTTGTGCTACTATATAGGTAACTTTGATGTTAATAAAAGTTTTTGTAGTTTTTAAGTAATAAATGTTCGTATATTATATTTAATCAGATAAATGATTATTATTGATGAAAAAAATGTACATAAAAAGCAATCATTATTATGTAGTTATAATTTTGAGACAATATTTTTTATGAATTAATAAAAAAAATGTGAATATTGTTTTCATGATGATTGTTAAAATTTTAATTAATACAAGTTAAATTGTTATTGACAAGATGACATTATAATTGAAAATTAATGAGATTTAAGAAAATACAAGTGACTCTAATCATTATGAAAAGGTGTGTGCATCTCAATCAAATTCTCATTTTACATGAACACCAGAAAATGCCTTTTCTTTTGTGTAGCAAAATGTGCTTGTGTCTTTGTCACTGCTCGTCTCGAGAGAGGAATATAAGTAATTTTATTACGACTAGTATCTCGCATCGGTAGACATAACAAGGTGATTATCGTGAGTCTTCTTACCCAACGTTCACTTATGTACATAATATATTATGTTGTAGATACTCGTTTTTCCTGCGCCTTGCACGATTTAACACAACCGAATAATTTTGGGACAAAGTAACACAGCTATAGTAGTAGTAAAACCGAAAGTAGATATAGATAGTATAACAGAAAATCCGTTTTTGTAAATTTGAACGTAGATTTAGATTAATGAAAACTAGCGGCCCGGCTTTGCTTAATAACTGTTTTTTTTTGTATTGATGTAATCGGTAGAGTCGTTGATTTTTATTAACATTTGGCACATAAGAGGTTACTGCAAAAAATCTTTCCTTTATTGAATAAAATAAACATTATAAATAAAAACTTTAATTAAATTTCGCAATGTTAGGGTGATTGTGTTAGATGTGGATATTTTAATTATAAGTGCAGTTAAGACTTTATTTTTTATGGCACTGTACAGAAAAAAATAATGCTTTATCCTATATTGATAATACAATAAATAAAATGTAAAAATCAAAACGCTTACCTGGGCACGACATCACTACCTTGTTGCATGAACGATCCAAGAGAGAACCAGAACGAGTTCCAAATGCTAAATTCGTTGTGAAGAATTATCTTAAAATAAACAAAAATCAGATTAATTACCGTTAAAAGCTTTCAATTGACAGCTTTATTAGTTAGCACTTACCTCATTAGTGCTGCTAATAGGATGGTCTAACTGGGTTTCGGAGATAGAAACGGAGCGCCACTCGTGAGGGGAAAACCTCGACACTAAAAATAAGACGATGCTGACGGCGAAAAAGCTAAAAAGGACACAGAGCTGAGGACAAAAAACGTTACTATAAGTTCTGTAAAATGAGTTTGTATTACAAATGAGTTACCTTAATTCACTTTAGTTGTTATTACTTTCTATTGGAGTATTGCAAGCATTCGGTTTGAGCAAACTGTTAACTATGATTCAAGATATAAGTAGGTACCTATTATAATGTATCTACTTGTGATATTTTACTCACCCATATTTCTTTAGACAGCGGTTTGAGGAAACTGAACGTATCAGATAATTGTTTCGGTACCCTTTTATAACTGATAGGGGTGTCTATTGATAAGAACGGTTCGCTAAAATCTACGACGTGTTCTCGGTCCGGTGTTATGGCTAACGGGGCTATCGCTATATCGGCTTCCTGAAAAAAAAAGTGAAATTACTAACTTGCAACACGTATTATTCATTTGAATAGAATAACTGCATTTTAGGTCTGATAAAGTAAGATGTTGGAGTAGAATCGATGTTATGTCAAAAGACCTAGGTGAAAGAAAATACTTATTATTTTCTTTCACCAATTTGAATTGGCTTGAACTAAAGTCCAAAATGACAATAGCGATTTTTTTAAAATCAGAAGTTACAATAACACGGTCTTTATCTTTTTTCGTTCTCATATCTAAAAGTATACTTATTATTAAAGATTGCGTAGGAGTTTAATCAATTGTTCGGTTTCAACACGTCAACACGCGCATCCCTTGCCGATTATTTTTTCGCTTTTATTAGTAAAGACAATTTTCTCGGAAAGTTTGAAAACAAAGAGATTAAAAGCGAACCTTCGCTGGATATTAGATTTACCGTCAAATTTCTTCGGAAAGTTAAAGTAAACGAGTGTCCGTCGGCCGGGGGTGAGCAAACTACAATAATACGCCTCAAACTCAATAAACAAGGACCTTTAAGGGAGCGAGGCCCGGCCCCTTCAAGATTGAACGGCGATGAACTATAAGGTATTAGAAGTTGACCTTACCCAAACCTAAGTTACGTAACATTAAGTAACGTAAAACTTGAAACGCTACTTTTAACTAAGTATTAGCGGACCTGCTTTTTTCAGGATAAATTTTTAGTCGTATTTAAAAACTTTCCAACAGTGCCGCTTTGGAACAGTGTCAAATCATACTAAAATAGCAAAATCAATAGGTGCATACAAAAAAAAATT
The DNA here is from genome assembly GCA_039566165.1 of Maruca vitrata. Lineage (NCBI taxonomy): Eukaryota > Metazoa > Arthropoda > Insecta > Lepidoptera > Crambidae > Maruca > Maruca vitrata. Next base: position 8,002,953 of record CM076911.1, read on the forward strand.
AAAATCACAGCTTATTTGCTGGGCTAAGCCTAAATCAGTTCCTTGCTCAACCCAACTAGTGATAATAAAGCGCGCAAAAGTGTGTCTAGCAAAGTCAGTTATTATCAAACAGGTTTTACCAAGAGGATTATGGTTGAATAAACAAAGTTAGATAGTGTCCCGTGTTTCGAAGTGTGATCCCAGCGTGCCGCAGTGGAGTGTAAGTTTGCGGCCCCTCGTTACTTACAGGACGTTATTCATTGAGAAACAAAGCTACGGTACAGATTTTACACACATCAAAGTAAAAAGCTCATCACAATTATTAAAAAAAAAAGCTTGAGATTTTTTTGGTATTTTTTTTTGACATAGTTAACATAAAAACTTTTTATCCTTAAAATTGTTAGAAAAAAACGTGTTTGTTAATCCCTGTAATGGTCTAAACAAATGTTTTGCGATATAATCTACGGAACTAAAACTCGAACTTAGTTTAATTATCCTATTTTGTCTATAGCATTGCACCTTTTCCAGTGTAAAAAAGCAGCAAAGAAAAAAGTCTACAGCCACTGACACTGCAAGTCGTCTTTAATAATATCGAAGTACCAATCGGATTTACAATAAACTTAATTATTTTAACTTAGCTATAACATCTCGATGGAACCAAAACAGTACTCGAACGTAGTTTCATTATCCCTAGTCCTCTATATCATTGCACCTTTTCGAGTAAAAAAGGATCAAAAACTATCGACTTTTTGGTCAAGAGCCACTACCACTGCTAGTCGTTTTTGATACTGTCGAAGTACCGAACGGATTTACAATAAACTGCATTATTTTATCTTTAGAAGTAAATCCTTTTAGTAATCTTGAGCTTTTGTACTAGGGTTGGTTAACGGAATAGAAACTTCCTTTGCAGTACGTGCTTTAATCTTGAAAAAGAGGTTTAAGTATCCCATTTCATTTTATAATGTGTCGATATAATAACGCAATTTTAAAAAGTTGATACCCCTTGCTTTACTGTAGCAATTCAAATATTTATATTTTTTAAATCTTCTTACTCGATCGTAAATAATGCATGCTCCTTTACGATCTATTCCGGACTAATATCAAAAACCAACACCAAGGTTTTTTCGTAGTCGTTATTTGTATGCATAGGTGGTATTAATACTAATTTACCTCTAATTCTAATTATGTTCATAATGTATTTTTGATTCTGTATACCTACTACAACTGTGTACGATCTCAATTGAGATCAACCAAGTGCGCAGGACATATTATAGTGCACAAGTGTGCGCGCAAACACAAGTGCACTCTCTATTCCCTTACTCTCATAGTTCGGTGAAACGTCAATCCGACATGACCGATGAGAGATCGGGCGCAGGACCACCGGCTTAACGTGCTTTCCAAGGCACGCTCAATCGCCAACTTTCTAACTCCGTGCTGAGTAAATTAATTTCAGAAAAACTCACACAAATTTTGCCCGACCCCGGACTCGAACCAGGGACCTCTCGGTCCTTACGCTTAGCGCTTGCTACCAATTGACCAACGAGGCAACTGTCTATGTTACAATAATACAATAAGACTTACCTTTCTGACTATTTCTCCAACAAGACCAGACCAACCTCCAATATGGCTTTCGCTACCATATTTTCCGTCTTTTACCAATCGAAGTTCATCTAAAAAAATACACTGTTAACAGTATTCAGCTTAATAACATTCACAGATCTTTCGGATCTTCTTCTTTGAACATTAAACAATACAGAATTAGACACCTCATCTGATACTAAACCATGATCTTCATACTAAAAGAAAAAGTAGTTATGTGTGTTAAAAGAGCACGGCCGGTCGGTAAAATTTTAAAACAAGCAATTATTTGATCAATAGTGCAATAGGTAGTCACTACTCGTGTTTTTTCCTTATCGGATCATTGAGAAAAAAGTAATCTTGGACAAGAGCTTTTCTGATCACCCTTTTTTATCCAACTCGTGCTTTGAAGCTATTCACAATGCCTCAGAAAGATTTTTCTCAGAATCGGGACCGTTCCGTTCGACAAGTTTTCGATGCGGACCAACATTATACTCAAAATGTCGACGACGACGAATGAAAGCGTTTTTTCGATTGGTTTCTATACGATTTTTTATGGAATCAGAGTTGATTTACCCCTACCGAGACAAAAGTAGACAATAACTTGTACATGCACCTTTCTACATGTACAGTTCAATGAAAGGGCCTGTTTAGTATTTTCTAAGCAAACATTATAGAAGGTGGACTACTATACGGAAAGCTAAGATCTCATGAATGTATAGTTAGCAAAAAGAAAATCTACTGGGATGAAAGTAAAAATAAATGACATACATTTTATCCCCATCTTCTTCGCAATGAGGTCAGCTAAATCCTTGCAAAATCCGTGCAACTGTTCTTCTTTGTGACCGTATTCGGTTGCTTTCTTCTGCATCAAATATGGTTCTTGCACAATGCTTGTAACTAGATATGTCTTGTTTGTGTCGTAAGAAGCTGGCGATCGTAGTTGGATGTACTTAGGCTGCACTAATGTGAGGCCGTGTGCATCAGACCAAGTGGCTACCTGTGTGTGTAATTTAGAGAAATCTCTTAATTATCACTTTAATTACTAAATAATCCTTAAAAGACATACTAAAATAATTGGTGGATTATGATAAATGCCCAAAAAAAAAAACTTAGTGTACTATCATTGAAGTTTTTTTTAACATATCTATTTATTATTTTAAAGTATTAAAGATTTTCCTTGCCTGTAACATCGCGCTCTGTACAGTCATCTCGACGACTTGCAAAGTGAAGTTGTGCCGATGTCCTTCTTCGTTGAACGATATATTACCAGAAAGGCCTTCTATATCAGTCTGAAAATATAAAATTGTAGTACTATCTTCCTGGTATCACTCTCGTGGAAAAGCGAAGAAAAGCAAAATCTTGTAGAATATTTTGAAGTGGTATCGTGTCTATTGTGGAAGTATTGAGGTAGCGGATGCCATCATAGGAAATAGTAAATTATGTTTAACATTCTTAGTTGGGTTCCGTAACTGTAAGATGTGAAACGGTAGAAAATAAAAGGTGTTACTACGGGTATATTTTGGCATTATTTACAACATAGGTTGTTTCTTTTAATGTGCATTTCTTTTAAAATTATTTCGCATTTAACTGGTTTTATTCTAAAGGCAATTACTAGGACTGCTTCATCCGTAATCGGCAATTATATTTGTTCCACTTCTTATACTGGTTTCTATTTGTGAGGGTAGTTAGTGACTTGTAGTTGCCGACATGAAAAGATTACCTTTAAAATTATCTTTTAAAAATAAACTTTTGAAGATCAAATTTTCATAAAAAAATATTTTTTAAGAAAATATAAAACACTGTACGAATAAACGTGTAAGCGTATTGTGTTTTACAATTTTATATAAGTACATTTTTAAACAAACCTTCTTGATTAATCTTGAGATTTTATCCCCGTGTTCGAATGGTACTACCCAGCTTTTCCCCGGATTGCAGTCGATTACTTTTGTAGAATTGGCTTGACCAGCGGCACGGCGTAATGCGCTACGGAAGGCATCCGGTTTTTTTCTCCACAGCCTTCCCAATGCATCCATTAGAACTTGAACTCCGTCGTACATGAGAGCGGTTTGGGCCTTGGATGAATTAAATAAACATTAATCATACGATTTTGGTGACCAATAGTTGACTTGAAACAAAATCTTATGGAACCTGACCTGATGATTAGACTGCCTAAAAGTAACAATGATTCGTATACCCACACGAATATTACCTAGTATGTTTATTATACAAAACTTTGCCTCAAGTCATCTGTAAGTTTATGCAGTATATTCCCGTCAGTGGTCTCACCAGATCTATCTCGTGAAACACTTCTCCTCCACAGTTATCTCGATACATGTCTCCCAATTAGTGCGATGAAGGGTGTTTTGGCGTGATTTGCATAGACTCTAATACGTTAGTAATGTCTAGCTTGAGTTGACAACGTTGTTGTTTCAATCATCTAGATGACTTGACCCCCTATCTGGTATGTCCAATGAATTTTCGTCTTGTTCACCATTGCCATTTATTAGTGTACGTAGTTTCCCTAGCCATCAAACTGACTATGATAAAATTTCAATTAAGAAGTAGTGTTACAAAAAAAACATGATTATTCGTCATACCAATTATTTAAGTATTTTTAATAATATTTATTCACACAATAAGTTCTCACCCCGTTTGTTAGCAGTCGAGTTAGCAATGGTGATGAGTTAACTTTACTCAGAAACAATTCTCTTGGGTATGCGCCGTCGAAGTGAAAAAGCCTAAGTGTATTTACTCAGAGAAGGGAGATCATATGGAATAATAATTTATGCAGGGGTACGGTACTCAGAGTTTCATTAGGCCGTACGTGAGTTAGTGAAATCTACATAACCGCGTTATTACTTTATATCAAAATGTTCTTCACGGAACGCCAATTTTGCCACCTTACGCAGTATTTTATGCGTCATTTAACTAAGCACTTCATAAAATTAGACTTTTTTAAACCAAAATGTAAATTTTCATTAATATAGGTTTATTAGGAAATAACGTCGTTCACTAGTTTCCAACCTAATAGTAATTAAATAAAGGTGAATAATACGTAATATGTAAAAAGAATCGTTTAAAAATACATTACAGAAATATTCACTTAGAACAGTGCAACAAAAGTATCTAATGAAAAGTCCATTATCCGGGATTGCGCGATTATTAATTGAGTCATCCACTTTGTCGCTACACTTATCCCAAATTGGATGTTACAAAATTAATCTCAGGATGTAGTGTAATGAAAGCGAAGCTCTTACCGATATGGTCCCCCTGAACCGTGGGTCCATTCGTCGCAAACCGTCCATGAAATCGCGCACAATCTTGCGCGAGTGGTCGACGATGCGAAACCCTGTTATATTGACTGCCCCATACTCGGTAACTTCGTTCTCCCAGTGATCGTCCATAACCTGTTAATCGATAATGTATCATTTTCAATGGCCGACATTAATAACACGTAGTGAGCAAAGCAACAATATGAATGTAAAAGGCTCGATCAATGGTTAATGTTGGAGAAGTGTTATAAATCTTCTGAAGTGGCACAACGTAAATTTATATTTGTTGATTGTATCGGTCTCTGCGGCAGTTTTTGCAAAGTCAGTAAAGGAACACTTTTCACAGCTTTTAAGTTTTATGTTTGCATCGATAAAATATAAAACTTAAAGATAAAATGTATCTTCTGATTTATCGATAAAATGTACCGCCTTCTGAGGCAAGCTGTTTAAAATACTAAGAGTTTATTTAAAATTTATTTGTTACTAGTGGTCCCGGCGTACTTCATACCGCCAATACTGATTCTTTTTCTATATTTTCTCATTGAAACCTTCCCTGGACTACGACGAACATTTTAAAACCAAAATTACCTAAATCGGTCCGGGCGTTCTCGAGTTTTAGTCAGACTAACGAACAGCAATTCATTTTTATTTATAAGAAGAAGAAGAAGATTTAAAAGTCTTGAGAAATACCTTATCATTTATGAAACGTAGAGAAACAAAAAAAAATACTTTTCAAGTCCTTGAAGCTATTTTGTATCACGGAAAAAATTTCATTCAATTAAATCAATTCCGATAATATTATTATCGAAGGCAATATCACCATAGCATTCCAGGTATGGCTTGCAGTAAAACATTTTAGAGAAACTTATACAAGCGTGAATTTATAGTGCTCAGCAAAGACTGCAGAGGTAATCGGAGAGAGCATGATGTTGCAACTTGCTGTATACTCGAACTTTCCAGTCTCGATAGCAACCGATATATGTTTAGCTAAGTGCATGGACGAATTTGATTTGAAAACAGAACGTTATTCAGAATGTTCAAAATAAACTGATTGCTTCGCAAAACATGAACTTCCGGTACGAATATAAATGAACAACACTTAGACTAATAATTGGCCTCTTGCATGTTTGATAAAACTGTTCAATCAAAGGGAATAACAGCGGTTGAATTTGCCATTTCGTGGCGTGGTACAGATACGGTTACAGTGTAGTGCTTTATTGCTGCAAACAATAGCCAGTACGGTGGCGTTCCGAACGAGCAATGATATCGTTGCAATACATACCAGCCCGCTCAGCATATAATGGTAGGTCCGGCGTCCCAATTGTACTTTTCGAACGTGGCCGAGTAGAATGCTTTTGGCATTTTTTGTGTTGCAATCTAGTACTATACGTTTGTTGCCCCAGCGGTCGTGTTGTTCCAGAGCCAACAAGAATTCCATAGCGTCTGATGCGTTATTAATTCGCTTCACGAGTGAGATTCGAAACGCAGTGCGGCCCGGTTGCATGGATTGGTACAGTTGCTGCAGTCGCAGCAACCCTGCGAGAGAGAGATTTTCATTAAACCCCTTTGTCAAAGCTGCCGGAGATTACACATGACTTTTTCGTCGTCATCAATACATCGTGTATAATAGTCACTGTCAAAGGAAACAACACTTCTGAATGAGTGAATGAAAGTGAATGACGATCTTTATAGTGCTTACAACAAGAACTCAAACCAAAGTAAACACTGACTTCTGTAATGAAAATAAGACAAGCGCCTTCTAATCAAGACTACCTAGTAATAAACTTACAAATACATTCTAAACGAAATTGAATAGAGGACATACTTTCAATGAAAGTAAGCATAGTATCGCCCGATGGCATTTATATGCTGGTCTATTTCCAGTTCTCCTAAACCAATTCGAGTCCACACGAATTTTATCGAATTAAACGCCCCATATAAAACAAGCGAAACGAAAAAGGGCCAACGCGTGCTCCAAAGGGGCAAAAAAAAATAAAACTCTTTTACTTTGCACGGGCCAATGCCAGGATGTATTCTAGTGTTATTATAAAATACGAAAATCCTACAACCCACTTTTACAACTGACGAAATTATGAATGTTTTTCGTGGAATTCGTTTCATTGCTATTTGCGTATTCTTGCCAAAATCATTAAATACCAATAAGTACCCGTCTTCACTTTTTGATTTTCATTACCTGGAATTTATAGAAGAATAAGCAGTGGAATATTTTACGTACATATAAATCGTTTATGAATTTCTCCAAGTATCTACTTTGCATTATTGCGTTACGGCGCAATCATTTGTTTGCGGGACACCTATTACAGAAGGGCAACTTCTGCGTGTAGAAACTTGTCCTTTTATCGTATGATGGGCAGCCCTAACGACCCTATCTCGATCGGGTGATTCATCCTTTCGGCCACACTCTCCGTGGCAGCCTTTCACATCAACGATCACAAGCGTGTCGCGTTTGAGGCGGCGGTGAGTGCATGAGCTGACGAGGATCCTTGGGCAGGTGCACAATTTGCTTTGTCTTAGTCATAAGAGCATCAGCTTAAATAAACACGAATTTTACACGAGGTAATTCTTTTGGAACTAAATTTCGTCATGGGCACACAACATTTTTTAATTCTAAATACTGACGAAACTAAAAATAAAACAAGTTTAATATTAGAAAACTGAAACTGTCCGGGATATTTACCATGTTCTTTTGTTTTAATGAGCTCCCGATATTTCGGCACTGTTGCAAGCGCCATAATCATGCCGTCAGTTTTCTAATGTGTGTAACCATGATAGTTTAAAATTATATAACAAGTTTTATAGTTACAAGACTCATGATACGAATGTTTTTGTGTAATAATTCGTTTACAAATATTTGACTTCGGCGTTATGGGACACAAAGTTATTTGTACAATATTTTGTCTTAAATATTATGGCACAGTGCATTACTTAATTCATGGTTCCTGATAAAAGTGGAAATGGCATAAAATTTATTGATTGATATGTTAACCCTAGCAGACATGAGGATTACATACTACGAAGTGTTTTATAAGCGGGGTAATAAGATAGTAGCTAAAACGTAAGATAAATATAATTGTGATATTAAACACAATTATTTATATTTTTTACCAAACAAGGGATTTTTGTAAGATCCTTCAAAACTTAATTTGATAAGCTTCTGTGACGGGAATCGTCTAAGATAGTTCTCTTGGTAAATGCTTTTAGCCCGAAAGAGGTAGCTATGAAAAGCCTGTGTAGTACACTCGAGATATTATATTAGATAAAACCAAGCTATTTACTAACTTTTACCATATTGTACAAGGCTCATTGATTTCGTGTATGGACATACGTCGAAATGAGTATCCAAATATTAAGTGTTTTTCTTTTATCTCTATAGGGGTATTTCGCTTTTGTTCAGTTGAAATTCTTGTATACTCTCACATTACTGGTAGTTATTATATATATTATATTTCTTATTTAAATGGCAAAACTCACTAAAAAGTATGAATAGCGATACAAAAAAGTTAATATAATTATTAACCCTAATTGCAGCAATACTCTTAAACATACTTGATCCCTGGACACTTTTGATGTGTGTATATTATTTATTATATTCTAGCGACTGCCCAAGACTTCGTCCGCGCAGTGTTGCCTACATAACACCTTGTAAAATGAGCTACTTATTAGTGAAAGTTCCGTCAAAATTGGTTCAGCCGTTTCGGAGATTACCGGGAATAAAAAGACGGACAGGTGTTTTGACTTGCGTTGCTGTTATTGATAAGATCGTTAATTTAAAAAAAAAATCGTTATTTTAATAAGTAATACAAAAGACACTTTAATTTTATTTTGTTGTTTATATCTTTTGTTATTCAGTCATTGTATGTAACAAATTAATATACCATGATACAATAAACCTGTCTGCAATTATTATAACAACAAAATGTTGTAGTACTTAGTGGATCAGTACCTCGCACGTCCATATGCAAAACGAATTGAGATGACGCGTAACGTCTCCAAACACGCGAATAACCAAAACAGTTCCGCCGGAGATAAATGTGCGGGGTGATGCGGCAAAAGTTTCGTCCGCCCCGGACTATTCACACCATATGTCGTCTGAACTCGTGACCCTTGAGGTTTTCTACTGTCGCCGGCCGACTAATGGCCTGTGACGTCAGCTGCGTATGGGCCTCGACATCTATTATAAACTTGTCAATTGCGATGTGAAAAGTTTGACAATTCCACATTTTCGCAGCAACGTGAGGGATATATTCGAGTTGAAGCAAAATATTGTGCGTTTTTAGGGTTATTAATTTTTAGGGGTCCGTACCTCGAAAGGTAAAAGAAACCATTAAAGGATAATCGTTTTGTTGTCATTTCGTATGTCTGTCTGACTCTTCGATTCCCGGTGTCACCTGTACCTAGGTGATATTAGTTTGATTTTTATTTCTATCACATTTCCATTTACTATTTATTTCTACCATTATTACAGTACTTAAAAGTTATTAAAAAAAACAACTATTCATATTTTAATTAAAATTTTTTTAGAAATAAATGAAACCTATCTTTTGTTTCGCCAAATGTATCAAAAATATTTCAGTACAAGATTCATGCAAAAATTATATTTTACTTAAACATGGGAATTTACTTATGAATGCGTCCAGGTATCACACATGTGTATATAAAACACTCAGATTTCTGTAGCTGCCAACTTGGAATACAATCAAAAGACACAGACGTTTAATGAGCCATTGCCATTACCTTACATTCTGTTTCTTTGTATCTGTATTCTCTTGTATTTCCCTATTAGATTGCCCTTGTTTAGGGAAGGCTCGTGCCCCAGCAGTGGGGAAGTAAAAGGGCAGATGATGATTGTATTGTGCATTATTGTAAGAAATAAACATAATTAGCTGTATTTTTTAATCGTATTTTTAATCCGCAAATTTTTGACTCTTGCAAAAGAATCAAAACCTCCAATTCTCATGGAACTCGCATTTGGCCGGGTTTTGTTGAGAGCTATTTAGAAATAAAATTAAAAATGAACACTTAACTTAATTTATTATTTGTTTAAAATATTGTATCCATAAACCAAAACAGGAATTCGAAAATAGAGCAACATTTTAAATACGCTCAACTAAATTGGCTAGGGATCAAGTATACGTTTTGGAGTATTCCTGCAATTGAGGTTTATTTTGTTAACTTTTTGTATTGTATTTTTGAAGCTTTTCAATATTTTTAGTAAGCTGATGTCAGGAATGTTGTTTCAATTTTTGTTAACAAACTTAAATATCAATGAGGATTTGTACAAAACTAGAGTAGTGGCATTTTACGAAATATTTGTAATATCATCTGAATTGGTATTGAAAAAGATTATTATTAGGGAGACAAGATACTCGATATGAGATAATAAGTCATTGTAATGTTGAAAGCTGGATTCAGGAACAGTACTGAGCAATATATTAGGAGCAAACTTCAAAACAAAAGACGTGTTTCTCATTCACACCGATTCGGTAATTGGACACCATTTCATCCAAATAATAAAATGTGACAATCGATAAACATACTTTGAAAATAGCAATAGAAATTTGGGCACGTACTTTTGGCTGTCGTACTTTACGAGGTGGCTGAGTGACATTATATGAAAAAGCATCATTTAACAAAAAGCATCATTTAACAGTGAAGAAAAACATCGTGAGGAAACCTGCACAGCTACAAAGAAATTCTAAGGTTGTGTAGTCGACCAACCCGCACTTGGCCCACGTGGTTGACTAGGGCCTGGTCGTCCTAGTTTAGGGTAGGCTCGTCGGTGCCCCAGCAGTGGGGCCGTACTCGTATATGGGCTGATGATGATAATGATGTAAGAATAAAGTGGTGTGCTACTTAACACCCTCTCAATTGGTTCGACCATATCGTTATGGTTTTATCAACCTTTTGTTGGAATTGTATCGGAATGCTCGTTAAAGTGCGACAATTATGAGCAATGTTAGTTGCGAAGAGTCCTTAACTTCCAGGAACTTCGGCACTTCGGTATTGTGGAAGATAACTTAAATTATTCGTTTTAATATCAACCTCGGTCAAAATTCTCCAACTTTTACCTCATAGCCGTCATGGACGTTAATTTAACGTAATGGGGTTCTTTATTCATAGATTACTATAATGTTCAGAATAATGTTTGAACATAATAATAAACTCGACGACTCTGTAGAAAGATACTTGCAAGAGATTTCAACTTTCCGATAGTTTAAAAGCTGTTTGATTGGTGCCTACTTTGTATGTTTGGAAACTTGAGAGATTCATGCGTTCCTTTATGTTATGAAAATGTATTTATGACAAGATACACCTAAGAACATAATCGTTTAACAGGTGTTCACGATAAAAGCCGAAATTCGATATTTAATATTGTAATTTGTGCAACGTAAAAATAAAAAATTGACAGTATTATGTGAAGACGCTTCGTTCTCAAATATATACGAGTGCATAATATTGTTGTGCCTAATAAGGCAAAGGCGGATAAAGATAGTCAGACGCGGCCAAATCAAATAAATTCACGCCAACAAAGTCGCGGGCAGTACAGCGCAGTTAAGTCTAATTGCCTCGTCATCTACAAGTGATCTCTGCCTACCCGTCTAGGAAAAAGGCGTGACTTTATGTTACAATTTTTAAACCATAATGCGTTTGAAGCTATACAGCCTTTAGCCGCTTATGTTATACGTTCGATCGAATCTTCCCCGCACGGTTGTTGTTTTGCGGTGCGTCACCCTTATTTCTCCACCAATTTTGTTTGATAGGATCTTTTTGTTCTTTCCTTTCTCCTTTAACCCTATATTCCAATAACCTTGCTTATAGGTTACAAATTGGATTAGAAAGACGCGGCCTGGTGTCTACCGAAATTGATTTTACGAGAAATATTTTTTCTTGACATAAGTAAGAAACGCAATTTGCCGTTGTATTACCTACGAGAATGAAGCAATAAATACATTCTAAGCAAACACTTTCGGCGTACGAGGGCCGGGGATTTCATGTTGCGAAATAGATTTTTATGTAACACAACACACACCCAGACACGGAAAAAACACCAATATTCGTAACAGAAATATTTGACCCGGGTAGTTATACAACCTACGTCTTGGTATTGTAGCCAAAGTCACTAACCACTGTTCCTCCGAACGAGTCAAAAGTAGTTATGAACGATAATACTTTCTGATCACACGGTCTTTTGTAACAAAAATAATAATTTATTATGAGCATAAAAGTAAAAGGCTTGCTGCCGAGCCATATAATGAAAAATTCGATTGTCGTAAATAAATGTTACAGGTCCCATTCTAGGTAATATTAAATCAACATTTTGCATTATAATAATAGTATCAAGCAAGAAATCAAATGTTGTCTTGGTTTTTATAAGCAAAGGGTGGATAGCACTCGTCAAGTTTTGCACTTTTACATCCAATCCATACCTATTTTTATAATATTTTTAAAAACCATATTCGTACACCGATCATACAGTTTTTTCAGACCGTGTGTGACATTTTTTAGCATTATGATTAGCCTTTTGTTATCATCTTACTGCAGTTTTTTTTTTCTAACTGACTTACGATGATGGCTTGAAGTAGCCTTGTCATCATCACCGGACTTGCGGGGGAGCGGATGGCTCTCACCCCTAAATACGACTGCAGTAGAATACCTTGCACTTATTTTTTCCTAATAACACTTATACAGTTTAGCACTTCAAGGAAACAGTTAATTATTGTTTATAGTAGTTTTTTTTCTTATAATAGCCTAACAAGATGACCTCACTCCACCTGATGGTAAGCGGTAGTGAGATCTACATAAATATGATGTCTACAGGCACAATAGACCTTATTGACCCTGTCGCACTCATCCTGAAGGCCTTTACGCCCTGCCCGAAAGGCCCCGTTATCATAGGTGTTAGGGAAGGGCATTCCATGCCTTAATGACATGGGGCAGAGGGGCACTGGTGGGGTTTACAGTTAATATATCCATCGATGCACACTATCAGTAGTGGTAGGTTGCATCTTGGCTACAATGAGATTTATATCCCAGATTTAAAAAGAGAATAAAGGAAGTAGTTTTTATCTGTATTATATTTTATTTCTATGGTGAAATCATAGGAATTAAATTAATGTTTTAATATTCCTTGTCGACAGCCATTATTATTGTCCCTACAATAAGTACTGATAATAAGGTTTCAAGATTGTTATTTATATCAACAGAAAACATTACCTTAATATATGCTTCAAACAATGACGATACGTACCCTTTCCATTACGTGAAAATACGCAATAAGCGCACATTTGTAATAACCCTTAACTCATTTGGCTGTTTCAGCAAACGTAATCCACTTGGCAGGGCTAAAATTGGCTCAAGTGAATGAATACCAGCTGATGCTTAGGGAACGTAGGATTTTTATGGGAAGGGCTTTTAAGTAAATGCCTTCTATATACGCGTAGATAGATTTGTGCATATATTTTGAAAGCTGAGGACATCACAAGGCCTATAGTTAAAAGTAATAGTGAAACGGGTGATCTTAGCATTTGTTTTTAGTGCATAGCTAGCTACCTACTAAGAAAATAAAGGTAAACTTATAAAAGATAAGCAAACATGATATATACTTTTCATATCATAGAAAAAAGACGAAAGAAAAGAAAATGGTGATAACAGACTTAGAAAAATTATCTTAGTTACAAAAAAAATTAAGACTTACAACATTCGGAACTTTTCAACTGTATTTTAAATTTGGTTCGTGAGTAAATAAACTAAACAATGATACAAAATATATTATAAATAAATAAATACAAAATATATCAACAAGCAAATACCTACTAAGATTATTATCAAATTTTTTCAGCGGTAAAAATCAAACCCATTTTTTTCTGTGCAACTCAAAATACACAAAATTTACTATCCATGAAAGCGTCCAATGAAATTTTTCATCTCGAAGACGACTGCAAAACTGGTGCGATACACACAATAGGTATTCTATTACAAACCGAGGACGTTTCCAATGTGATAATAAGGAAAGCTCTTGGTCTTGCGACGCATCGGAATTCAATTTATTCAATATCGCAGAAGAGACGGGGGAATAGGTCTCTCGCAGACTAGCACACAAATGAATTTGCACATGAGAACCCATGCATAGTTTGTAAATCACAAACATTCTTACGTCGTGTTATCTACTGCCGTTCTAACACGTACTATTGCATAGCTCAGTGTAATTTGCCGAGTTTCGCGCATTACGTTATGTCGGTTAGCAATTAAATAAAACAATATTATTATACTTTGGAACACGATTTTTGACGATGCTCTTGTGGCTAGACAACTAAGCCTGGTCAAATTAGCCGTAAAAACAAAATATCCAACAGAGTAAATTTTTGATAGAGACCTTGGTTTCGTCATTAAAATAAAGTAGTAAACGTCCCCAGCGATCCAAGTGCTACAAAAGTTAATCAGGGTCAAATGTAAGACAGAGGTCTCGTATACTAATTTTTTTTCTGCCAAATCCATAACACACAATATAATTATAATAAAACTATTATTTTCTATTACACTTTAAACTAAAACTAATTCGTATGCTACATAAATAAGCAAAAATAAATTGAAAAAAGTTTTTATAGAAATGATCCCTGCGGCCGAACGCCTAAGTCAGAATTTTGGCATCGGATTTATATAAGGCCCCAGAATGACAACCAAAATCACCTAATACGTGATCCTTCAGTAGGGTTTTATTTTATTTTTTGTTGCCACGGGGTAAAAGTACGATGACCAGGGTAACTGGACACCAGGTCTTTAAATAGCCGGGTGTCCAAGAAAGCCGGAGGAGAATTAAATGATCTTTAATAAATAAGTCGGCGTCGGATTTGAGTTGTTCGAAGAAATGAGTGTAGCACTCTTGAGATTGTCTCTATAGAAGAGCAAGTAGGTCAAGATGGACTGTTTTAGTTTTACCATGATCGGAATCAAACGATCAATGCTTTTTAAATGATAAGGTAATGCGAGAAATTGTCAGGCAAAAAGTAACAATATTAGAAAGCTCGACCCGTACGGTATTTATTTGTTTGATTTAGTTATTGTTATAGCGGCAACTGAAATAAATCGTCTGTGATAATTTTAACTATTAAGCCATCTATATCTATCACCATTCTTGAGGTACAGCTTGGTGATAAAAGGACGGACGGACAGTAAATTCTTAGTAACAGGTTTTATGTTTTAGGTATATTTTAGGTATATTTTAGGTTTTACCCTTTGGATACGTGACCCTAAAAATGTTCTAATCATTCTTTTGCGCCATGAATATTGGGTTTGGTTGCACATGTTTCACTTTTGAGTGAAGCACCTTGAGTCATTTATTAAAAAGAATAAATAACGCACACGGTCTTGTGACCCGCGAACATGCGACATAAAATAAATAAATAAAAATAAAATATAATTTATTTGCATAATTTTTTTAACAAACTCATTGCCCGGGATCCCCAGAAGGTAGTCATAAGACGCCTGTGTTGGGAAAGCCTCGCTCTTCCAAAATAATCTTAACAAATATTGAAATTACATACATTTCGATTAAAAATAATAGGATTTTAGATATAATAGAAATTATTTCATAGTCTTTACACAATAAGTTAAGCATCATCCGAGATAGAAACAAGGATTTTCTACATTCACACCACAAACTTTTAAATATTAGACTTGTGATTTGTTAATGGTCAGGTCATTGCGAACGCAATACGGATCGGAAATTGAAGTCGTTTAAACTCAAACGGCACATCGGTTAGGATCATCGGGCTTCTCGGAATGAGAATTTCCTCACCTAAACCTTGTTAAATATAACAGCTTTTTCTAGCAAGTGAGATTTATTTTGGTTGCAGTTTGCAATATTTATCAATTCTCATATTTCAGTAGCATTTTTGGAATTATGATTGTTCAGGGATGATTCTAGGAATTTACATAATTCTTATAAATCAGTCACTGTGTTCACCATTGCTTTCTTTAACGAAAAAGGGTAGACTTTATGTATGTTATGTGTATTTTGAATTGCAACGTCAATTAAAAAGATGGTTTTATTGTTTTTCGTGGTTAGTGACATCGGGACTATAAAATTGTGCAATTCTGTTGGTGGTTTCCTATGCCAATAAATATTTGTGGAATTGTTTCCGAGTACTGAGAATGAAGTGTACTTGCAGTTCGTATTTCATTCATTGTGAATTTTAGAGTGTTGGCTAGATTTCAGTGGATTATGGCAACATTTTATTATTATATTATTTAGGTTATGGTTAATATATAGTTCCATACATTTGGGATGCTGTCGACTCATTAGATCATTAATGGGACGTTCTCGATACAGCAATCCTCAATTAAGTGACTGTCAATTGAACATTAAAACCATTCCAATTGAAATACTTTAACTGCCCAACGTTCTTCCCTCAAAGGAAAAAAAGGTGACGTCATCACGTGCAAGAATAACATTCTAAACAATCGCCTATTAAAGTCCTTGCGCCATGGAAAAAAGGGGTTGTTTTCAGTCGCGATCTGAGGTAATGAAACCGATGAAAGCAGATGGTTTCTAGATTTTAGAAAAAAACATCTCGTAATTTAAAGCGTGCTGGAAATATAAAAGTCAATAAAATAGTCCACCATGAATAATACGCAAGTTAAAAAAATAAAGTAAGTAGCTTTTGATTAATATCACTCCCAATGAAACTCTATAGATCGATGACAGAGCGGACTAATTCCAATTCAGTTGTAATTTCATCAGCCGAAGTTCATGATTCACTTAATAAAGACATCAAAAGGCAAAGGAATTGCCCTCGACAACGCGCGCCTCTCAGTCCGTAATACAGAAGGCTGCTTAAAACTCATCGTGGTAACTTGGAAACGGTCCAAGTAAATATTAACCTCCCTCTCACAATTCTGCATCTTCGTTCACTAAAGATGTCTTATTAATTAGAAGTTAAATAATTTCACTAATTTCTCTTTCGCTTCACGCATATTATGCTGCTCCTTAACCGGAAAATTGGGTCGACGCGGTTAATTTTATAAGGAGATTTTTATATTAATTTAATAACGGTTTTCCGGTGTAACCTTATTATGTGTGGTATCCTTAATTTAATCAAATTAATGAGCTTAAGGCATACACCGTTTGAGACTACGATCTATCTTGATATGTAGGTACAATATTGAGCTATAAAAATTATCTCATTGAATGTAATCTGTTTGGTGTATATCTATATGTATATTTTTAACTAGGCTTTTGTGTAGAATTGGTGGAGGCATTAACCAAGCAGTGGGACACCACTGCTTGGTAAATGCCTCCCCCAATTCTCCCTACTTCTGCCAATCTGTAGAGATTTAGGTTTTTTTTTTATTAGGCCAATTTAGGACTTGAGAGTCGAGATATACGCGCCACCTCTTTTTAGGTCTCTATGCTTCCTTTTTAGACCTAATAGGCCTAAACCTTATTTATATTCTTAAAAAACCTGTTAAAAGGCTGTACATATTATTAAAAATTCAAAGTAGAGATCGATACTGATGCCAAAATGCAATCCAGTATATCCAGTAAATTGTTTGTATGTCTGCACGTATGGGTCAAAACAAGATACTAAAGAGATTATAACTAAACTTGGTACGATTGTGGATAATCCTAAGAAGGTTATATGATATAATAATCATGCTCAGCTCATGAGTGGTATAGCATAGCGCTAAGCCACTCATGAGCTGAGTAGTGACGAAAAATCTAAAGCAAGTCCGATGAAAATGGGCTTTCAAACTCCTAGGTACAGAAAAGTGGACAAGAAAATTGTCATACAAGTATTCTCTTTTCTCCTTGAAATAAAAAAAGTTCATTCCTGCATTATACATAGTATGCTTTGAATTAAGATCTATGCAAGTTACGGCTAATAGATATTAATTAATATGCACACGGAGAACGTTATCAGTGATTCAGATGCCACTTAACTCATGAAACGCTTGACTTCTCAAATGGAATTTGGTATGCAGCACACACAATAGGCAAATACTCGTAGCTTTGATCGAATCTCTATCTACTTACATGTAACTTATATTTATAGTACAAGGATTAATAAAATCATAGTAAATATTTTGTTGGATTCCTTATCTGTTGTGTACTGGTGTCCATTCACATGTTTTTATTCAAAAGATGAATTTAATATTTTCCGGAATTTTTTAAGCGTTTTGTGTTAAAGTTTCGCAGTAAATTTCTAGAATGGTCTTATAGGAATTCAAATTGTAGGCAACAATTATGTTTTTGTTGATACCTACAGTAAAAGTAA
Source organism: Maruca vitrata (assembly GCA_039566165.1). NCBI lineage: Eukaryota > Metazoa > Arthropoda > Insecta > Lepidoptera > Crambidae > Maruca > Maruca vitrata. The sequence continues at coordinate 8,021,080 of CM076911.1, forward strand.
TTAATATTTCCGAAAATTACGGATGCTATCAATTTACTATTGTATTTTGCTTTAGCTCGTTGTATAATAATAACCCTATACACATTAACTTCTGTGAATCCAGGAAATTTCCACACACGGTTATCTGATCCCAAAATAAGCATAGCTTGTACTATAACTTAGAACTAAAATAATCTTATCTAAATAATAATTATTTATCATTCTTGCCCATGTTTAGAGTAACAATAGAACACGCGAGTTTTTATCGGTAAAATTGGTTTTATTTCAAACTAGTGGTCCCGGCGAATTTCATACCGCCAATACTGATTTTCTCATTGAAACCTTCCCTGGACTACGACGGATATTTTTAAACCAAAATTACCTAAATCGGTCCGGGCGTTCTAAAGTTTTAGTCAGACTAACGAACAGCAATTCATTTTTATTTATAAGAAAGATGTTCAAGTGCTCGCGCAAATGAAAGAAATACCACATTACATAAGTCACAAAAAAAAAATATAAACTTCTGACTAATACAATTTTTATCACTGCAGTATTTACATTCCACAAGATTAATCGGCCAGCCGCAAGCTTTGCATAGATAAATCTTGATTTTTAAAAGCCCGGCTTTTATGAATCGAAATGGGTGGATGCCGTATACCTTATGTACGTTTTAACGATGACAACATAGTGTCCGGGAGGAGCGTTTATGTATTTCATTCGATTATCGCGGCTCGTTCGCCGCGTGACCATAAAGTTTTACGCGCGGGTGCATAGGCAGCCCACCTATGCGCTGAAACTGCAGCTAATGTCATTACTGAGTCTTTCTTTCCCATTCCGCTGGCGTTGCTCGTTGCCCGCTAATCGAAATTAGAAATGGAACAGCGTGGCTTGAGATTGCATTGTTTTTAAAATTACGTTTTGTTTCTTTTTTTATCGGCCGACATACATGAATTGATTGAAAACTAAAAAGACGGCAGATGCATGATAATGTTGGGCCCAGGTTATTATAAAAGGTTTATTCATCAGTACTTTAAAAAATTGCAGGAGGAGTGGACTATAAAGAAGTAAAATTATGTAATAGGTATGCAAAATGTACGTAATATATAAATTGATTAAGAAATTATTAGTACCTACTGTATTACATTTTTGAATAAAATGTGACGTAAGGAATACATACATACGTAATACATATAATCACGCCTTTTTCCCAGAGCTGTAGGCAGAGATCACTTCCTGTCATAGTTACACAATATATTACCGAAGCTACATGATTGAGAATTTAAATTTGTTAAACTAAGTCACCAAGTAGGTACAGGCCTGAAACTAGTGCAATATATACAAGCACAATATAAATGTTTGCTTTATTATGTCAATAAACTTTATTAAACTATTTAAACAATTTCAGCTGTATTTTTACAAACTAGCTATGGACACTTAGCAAGATTCCATACGGTTACCTTGTGAAACGTGCGTACTCATTATCAGACTGCTCGCGTACGCGATTACAATCTCAATAAAACTCTTCTATGGACTCGCATCTTTCCCTAGACGATCAAAAGAGTAAGAGAAGCTTACTCAAGCACATCTTATCAAACCTGTGAATAGTGCTTTAGAAAGGCACAATACGAATAGAATATGTTTTATTCAGCACATTAATAAAAACCAAGTATACAAATATAAAACTAAACTAGAAATAAACCATACACAAATCTGAAATGTATACTAAACTTATTCTCTAAATGGGCCCCCGAAGAATTCAGCAAAGTGTCGCGGCTCCCGTATTACTAGATTTTTTTTAATAATACCACTCTGTATTATTAGAAAAAGAAAATCGGTTAAAAAACATTCGAGTATCGGTTTTCTGTTTTATGTGCACTGAAAACTAGAAAATAAATCAATCATCAAAGTTACAACTTACCTATCAACCCACGCAGGTGGTCCCGGTCAATACTATCTCTGATGGTAGTGGTAGGTAAACTACTACGAACTTAGTGCACAATAAGCAAATAAAACCGGTTAACTCAAAAGCTTTTTTACCGATTTTCTACTTTGTAGTATTTTATTTAGTTCATCATTAATTTTGCAACAGCGTCCATCTTGGATTTGAAATTTTGACATGATAACAGTATTCTACTATTGCAGTTCTTTCATCTGATATCCATTTTGAGGGGTGGTGGAAAAATAAGTAATCCGCCATTTGTACCAGAGGCCATAATTAGATTTATAATTGATGGTTAAACAAACTTACCTAAAGTGAAGTTTGACCGTAATTGTACGAGACATTGCATCCGAAGAGATTTATGATAACACTTGTAGTCCACTCTTCAATGTACTAGGCATCGAACACTATTTTAGAATACTGAAAAAATAAACTATTAAAAAGACATAAGTCATCCTCATTTTACCGCTCACCTGTGACATTGACGTCTTGTGTCATTCGTTTTAGAGCTAGTTTTGCAATAGTGATACTTATAAAAGGGCTATTAAGGGAGGGTGGGAACTTATCATAAATCTCTTCGAACGTCTCGTACAATTACGGTCAAACTTCACTTTAGGTAAGTTTGTTTAACCATCAATTGTACTTCGACGTTGCATCCTCGAGATTTATGATAACACTTGTAGATGTTCAGAGTACCTACAAGTTGCAAAACACATCTTTAAATGGAAACTTAAGTGTTTTAACTTATTAGTTTCAATCAGTCTTCATAAATTATATAGGTACCTAATAATTCTATATTTTAATTATCAAGCACATAATCGACTACTGTGAACAGCCTATGCCATAGCATCATGATTTTTATTTCAAATAATCTTTAATAAAATCTGTTGAACACCTACGAATCGCCTGTCCAAGTCGCAGTTTTCCTTAAGCTTTTTATCCGAAGACCCTGTCTGTTTGCTGCTGAAATCAAAGCATGTCACAAACTGATAGCTCAAAAAACTTAAGTATTTGTATCACCATTAAAGTGTTTTATTTTTATAACGACGACTAATGGTAAATCTTGTCGTGTGTAAAATGGTTTTTACAAGTAAACAATAATATCTCACGATAAGTATCTATAGTTTGTGGTGAAAACAAAACTGCCTTTTATTTTGCAAAGTTAATTTGAGAAGGAGCGATTGAGGTAGTCACCAATCGGAGCTAAAGGTCTAATTAAATCATTTATACAAATACTATTAAGAATAAATATTTCATTGTTTGATTGTTTCATAGAAGAGGCTTTGAAACCACTTGAAGGATTTCAGAAAACTTCCATCGTTAGAAAGTTACACTATCTGTGGTGAACATGGGATATCAATTTTTAAGTGTAAGTCTTTCACTTATCTTAGTATATTGTTTAACGGATTAGGGGCCCATAACTAAATATATTGAAGTGAATATATCACCTCACTTCATATTGTGGTATGTAACTTAGTCTATGCCAGCCCATTATTTAATACAGTCAATAAACAGATTTGCACCAGGAACATCTTGACCATTCCCAGTCCCACGTTAGTACAATATGTAATGTAACCCAAGGTGTAAAAAAAAGAACCGTATAAAACGTTTTTCGTCGCATACGCTGCAAGACTATTGATATACTATCAGTATATTTTACCATATTAAGGAACGTATTATCAATATTTATCAAAAATATGCACCAGCATATGTCTCTATCATTGTAAAAGCCACGTCACAAAATATATATACCCGACGAGTCTATTATGATTTCAATGTTAGAGAAATTAGTCTAACATTACTAACTCAGATTAGAAATGTGGTGTTGGTTGTCAACAAAGTTGTGATAAGCTCGTGGGCTAGTTCATTAGGGTATAAATAATACTAGGATCCCAAGTTGTTGTGTACTTTGGCAAACAAGGTTTGGTTTTATAAAGACCCTTAAAATCGTTTTCCAGGTCCGAAGAACAATGGAGATGTGATTGACTGTACTCCTAAACGAGGGTTACAGGATTGACTTGGCCAACTTGGACCAATCATTAGTCATTTATTATCTCCCTTAAGACATACATATTTAAATGTTAAAGAAGATGGAACGAATAGGATTATTACCTACTCGTGCACTTCGCATTTATATGGGTGGCAAAATGATCTTTATCATAAGGTGATGGTGATAACTGTCATCAGTATCAATACTAATAAGTCTAGATTCTTTATCTGTTCCCAGACCATTTTTGAACTCAATATATGACACACAACATGATTGACTGTCGTGTGATTTTGTTTAAGTTGACATTTTGAACGCCACAAATTCGATCTCTTAACGACATGGTAGTCGCAATGTCCATCCTGAGCCATCTGTCCATTGCGTGGCTTTCTGCAAACAAATTTATTTCCAAGTTGTCTCCATCTTCAAATACAAGTATGTAGTTAATATGCATTTCTGCATCAATTGTAACCCTCAGGCGCGTTCACCTTGGTAACAAAGGAAGGCCAGAGAGAAATAACAACCGGTCAAAAAGGTCATAATTTGTGATTTCCAAAAATTAAAATCTTCCTTCAGGCAATCTGCTAAGTTCATTTTTCCATTATTATCCTCAGAGTACAAAAACATCCAACCATCCATAACCCATCAGTGGTATTACAATTAATTCTTGAACTTATAAAGGCCTTTTAATAATAAAGCACTTTCAAGCATTAGAAAAGTTGATAAAAGCTTCCCCATATAAACCACCAGTTAGGATTTCTCCCCAACGTTTAGAGACTCCATCTACTATTTCTGGTTCAAACGGTATTTACCCGACCATTGAGTCACTCAAAATATCTAGAAAGTCCAAAGATCGTTAGCTTCTTCGAAGGTTTCGCATATATTCCTTATATAGTTCCTCATCGTTACGGTATTACCAACTCCCGCTAGCGACGAGCTGCCCGAGCGCGCTGAGTGGCCATCTTAAGGTTTAGACATAATTTGTACTTAGTAAAGACTATAATCATGTCAAGGTAGTACATAATTTGTACATAAAAAGACCGTAATCTCGTCACGGTACTACAATTTGTACATAAAAGACCGTAATCTCGTCACGGTACTACAATTTGTACATAGAAAGACCGTAATCTCGTCACGGTACTACAATTTGTATTTAGAAAAGACCGTAATCTCGTCACGGTACTACAATTTGTATTTAGAAAAGACCGTAATCTCGTCACGGTACTACAATATGTATTTAGAAAAGACCGTAATCTCGTCACGGTACTACAATTTGTATTTAGAAAAGACCGTAATCTCGTCACGGTACTACAATATGTATTTAGAAAAGACCGTAATCTCGTCACGGTACTACATCCTTTGTATTTAGTAGTGACTATGGTACACTACATAATTAGATTAGTACTTAGTACTGTCATGCCAAATTCAAATATTTATTTGCATACAAAGTGCAGTTACATAATTTAACTCAAGGTATTACATCTTTTGAATAAGTATATATTTATCCTTACTAACATTATAAAAGTAACACTCTCTGTTACTAGGGTTGCCATCACCTAACTGGTGATGATAAACACGGCAAATCCCGGACATAACAGCGGTTTCGAAGATCGTGAAGATTGTCGGTCACATTAGGTAAAACCTGAGCACTTAATTAATCCGGGGAAATCCGGACGAATGGCAACCCTATCTGTTACGCAATCACAGCATAGAGTACTGAACCAATGAAATTTGGTACAGATATTGACCGTTTTTTAATCGGCTTCTCTATAAAGAAGTATGTTAAACGTCTTCACGCGAACGGAGTCGCGGGCGGAGCGCTAGTATTATATATACTTATGTATATTTTAAATTATTTCATAATAGTCGCAGTAGCCGAAAACGGCTAAGAGCCATCATCAAATTGTGATATGACATCACAATACTACGTCATTAAATATAAACCAAGGTATATAAGGTGTATGACTCATCTTTTAATGACGTCGATCTATTTGCCCATTCCAAAGTAGTGTTTAAACACACAATACTGATCAACAACCACTAGCATGTTTTCAATCACTATGGGAATTTTTACCACATTTATTCACTATTCTCTGTAATGCATACATGTGTAAAATCCTATTTAATAATGCCCATATACTCGTATATACTACATATAATAATACTAGACACATCATATAATATCACCTTTATACACATCCCAATATGTATTTCCATTTATTACCTATTCATATTTCAATTCACTTATATATATCTACTATATATTTCTTCTTAAATGTATTATTTAAACTATGAGTGTCTTTATTTATACTGTGTTGTATCCATAAACACACTGTCCATAATATTTCAAGAGTTTTTACTCTATTTGTTGTAATATCCAATTATTGGCTTTGTATCTTCAATCATGTGTAATTTTTACTTTTGGTGGTTTTGCTGTTGGATATCCAAACAAATATATAATAATACTAAACACATCATATAATATCTCCTTTATACACATCCCAATATGAATTTCCATGTTTTACCTATTAATATTTCAATTCACTTATATATATATCTTCTATATATTTCTTCTTATATGTTTTGATTATTTAAACTATGTGTGTCTTTATTTATACTGTGATGTATACATCAACACACTGTCCATAATATTTCAAAAGCTTTTAATATATTTGTTGTACAATCTTAAATCATGTCCAAAGAAATAAATAATTTATATGTTCTTGTTACCATATTATATAATTTGTATTTAGAACAGACTGTAATCACCTCACACATAATTTCTCTTAGTGTAAACTATCATCACCGTATAACATAATGTGTATTTAGTACAGACTGTGATCATGTCACGGTACTACATCATTACAATACTAAAACACAGATTAAATTGTTGCCATAGCTAAATATTCCCACCAAATTCTGAACTTTATTCTCTTGACATAAGGTTCACACCCAATGAAAATTTTCAACAGGTTCAGTCCGTTGCAGGATTAAAAGAATAACTTATAAATAAGTCATATGACTCACTACAATAATTGTTTAATGATCAGTAATTTTAATTGTTATAATAATGTTCTATTTTACTTAAATTTTAAGTTGGTTTATAATTTTTATAAAGCTAAAATGTTATTTTTAAGATATTTATCCTTTATGTGACTATATAGCAATAAATGATTTTGCTTTGATTAATTGTTTTCAGTATGGACCATAATCCTATCATGGTACTATAATGTGCTTTGCCAAAAGGCTAAACAGAATAAATATTCCGATTTAAGTTATGTTTTAGTTAATAGAGGGGGAAATTGTATGTATAAAACAAAACATCCATAACCCTACTTATTAGGTGTCATAGTCATAAGTTATGTTTATGTTACATAGTAATTTATTGTAATTTATAATTACGATTACTGCACTATTATTATCCACACCGCATTGTGCGTGTAAAACCTTTGGAAGTGATAAATTTAATCAATGTAAAGCACTTACCGGAATCACTGGATGTTTGTTGTTTAAGTAACTTTCTTTCGAGATTTTTTGTGATTAAAATGCTCGAAATCCTTACTTACGTTTCCCTTTCTCATAATTTACACTTACACTGTTTATTTCTGCTTAATTACTCACTTTTAACAATAAATTACATGGATAAACATAAATCGATGCCCAACACGAAAAGCGAATGACACAAGACGTCAATGTCACAGGTGAGCGGTAAAATGAGGATGACTTATGTCTTTTTAATAGTTTATTTTTTCAGTATTCTAAAATAGTGTTCGATGCCTAGTACATTGAAGAGTGGACTACAAGTGTTATCATAAATCTCGAGGATGCAACGTCGAAGTACAATATCATTGATTTTGTTATATTGTATTGTAATCGGTATTAAAGGCGTGTACCAAATATCAGATAATCTAACAACAGGAATGTACTTAAACAAAGAAACAAAATAATACCGTACTGATCGAGCTAAATAAATCCGTTAAATAATTAATCTGATTCAGGATTACAAATAGAAAAAGAGTGTGATTATCGACTTGAAATTCATTTGGAATCGACAAATTGATCCTGAAACGTGAGGCAAATTTTCTGATAAATTCAGACTTGTAATAGGAATCTGCATACCAGTGCGATAATATCATTATTCAATTTATTCAATGCAAGGTGGAGTGGCGCTCCACCGGGCGGCCAGTCACATGCCACTGCCAAGCAAATGCAGTCGCGTGCATACAAAACTATGATTCCGGAAAGTCTTGAAGCATATTGCATAATTTTGTTGCAGCCGAACAAACAAAGAGACGGCAAGAAGTATGACAGCGGTGACATGTTTTTTTCCATTGCGTAGTCACTTAAACGAGTATTCTTGCTTCGCTGGTTTATTTGATGGAACCATTTCAAATTAGGTTCGTACAATCTTATTAGAATAATAAATGTACATACATATAAGAAGATAAAATAGGGATTCTGTCAATAAATTTAACATGATGTCAGGTCTTACAAAACCAAGGTTTTATTCTAAACATGTTAAGTGAAAGATAAGATCATCAATGCCCTTTAAAATGCCACCTAGGTTTAATGCATTTAATTTTTCTTGCTTGCGCATATTGTTTTAGCAATTTTTATTATTCAAAACATAAGAAAATAAGAAGATAAAATAGGGATTCTGTCAATAAATTTAACATGATGTCAGGTCTTACAAAAACCAAGGTTTTATTCTAAACATGTTAAGTGAAAGATAAGATCATCATTGCCCTTTAAAATGCCACCTAGGTTTATACATTTAATTTTTCTTGCTTGCGTATATTGTTTTAGCAATTTTTATTATACAAAACATAAGAAAACATCTTAAAAAGAACTCGCGGTAGTATTTGTAGTACAAAAAGAAACTGTTCTTTTGTGCCACAAAGAGAAGCCGTAAATTAAAAGTTTTCATTCCAATGAATAAATTGCATTAGTGTTTGAACTTAGCGCAGCCGCCTGTTGATTGACGTCGAATAAGCTCACGAGAAAGCCCTTTTATGTTCTACTTTACAGCAATTTAGTTGATATAACCAAGGCAATTTATAAATCTTTTACATTTAATTTAATAGTAGCTTTCTACCCGAGCCCTATATACTTCACTCTTCATTGTTTCCCCTTAGGTACGAACTGGCATGGAATAAAATAATAAAAACCGGCCGGGGTGTAAAAAAAAACACGTTTATTGTATGGGGACCCACTTAATACCGAATATTTTTTTAATATTTATTATTTGTTGTTATAGCGGCAACGGAAATACATCATGTGAAAATTTAAGCTTTCTAGCTATCACGGTTTATGAGATACAGCTTGGAGACAGACAGACGGAACGGTAGACGGACAGAGGAAGGTTGAGGCTTAGTAATAGAGTCCCATTATTGCCATTTAGATACGAAACCCTATATTAGAATCGTTATAAAGTTCAACCGCTTGCTTATAAGCATATTTTTACATCGATTGAAACTGGGAACATTTTGGTATTTCAAAGTTAGATAGATTGTATTCTGAATTAAAACCATGTTCATGTTTAGTGTTCCTAATAAATCATACACTTAGTGTATGATAATAAATTACTGTATGGAAACCGTTATTTAATAGACTGAGATATTACTTAGTAACTAATAACTAAATAGGTAATTACCATTGGTACTATTAAAAGCCAACAGAGATGTAAAATTTAATATTTAATTATCCTTTATCAAAGAATAACAATGTTTACCGAGAAAGAGATATTTGTTTTAAAGCAGAAATTCGACTACACACAATTACTTCACAAGGACCACTTCCTCTTTAATACCGAGAGGTAAAGCGAATATTGTGTCGGTATTGTACACTCTTCCCGGCAATATCAAAATGTGAATTTATTGCGTATAACAGTGAAATTGATATTTATGCACTGTCGTAAATTGCGGAGGAAAGAAACCTTGGCTTGAGTGGTCGGAGGTACCGCCGAAATAAATAAGAGGCAAGAAATTCCAACATCTTAACTGGCTTAAACGGCACTCAGTTCCGATTATGAACTGGTACCGAGACGGCACTGGGAACAAAGCCTTGTTAATTAATTGATATCGAAATTGGCTTCTCCAACTGATTCTCTATGTTCTTTATTTTTATTATATACATTTAATATTTGATATAGGTACAAAGTAAATTGGAGATGTTGACTATAACAAGGTTAGTAAAGTAGCAGTATTGTAGTCGTATCTATTAATCACAATTGATAAGAATTTTAGTTCAAGGAGTAGGCACAGTTAAAGATATACATGCCGGGGTCGAATCAACTCTTTCTTCATTCAAAACCTCGTTTTCATCAGTCAAAGATCAGTACCGCATATGTCTGAAATGTCATACAACACCTGACTTCCAAGAAAAACTAGTAATGTTTTTTAACCTTGTACTGTCGTGTCATTCCGACGTAATTAATTTCATGAGTCATAGAGTTTCGAGCAACCTTATTTACTTTGAGTTATTAAGGCCTCAGCTGGGCTCAAGCAGCCTGAAGGGTCCACCCAAGCTTCAGGGCTATTGAAGAAGTTGTATTAATTTTAACTCATAAACAATAATGAATATTAATGGCGTTTACTGTTCGCATGGAAAATGAGCCTCAACTGGAACTCAAGTATTGAACTTCCAAAAGCAAATAACTTTTAATGATTAGGTATATTATGATGATAAACGTTGATAGCTAACTGTCTATTCGCTAATTGATGTATTGAACTTTCAAGTTAAAGGCTGAGCAAACACGAAACGAGAATTTGAGGGTATCCAGGTGCCAAGGAAATTAAAAGGTATTGATGTTTAATCAAGTAACAATCGGAAAGCTCCAGATTGGTTTTCGTAACTTCAACTACATTCGAAACTCGTAATTTATGTAAGACTACCCTTCTGAACGATCAAGCGTTTTACTAGAAGCTTTCGTTGTTTTATTTTGCAGGTTTTGACGAGTAAAATTCTCTTTTCAAGTAAATAAGAAAATGTAAACTTAAAGTAAGTTATAACTTAATTAAAGCGAAGCAAGGAATAGCTAAGTTTTGCTGATAATCCTTTCGCTGCAGGTGCGGCGCGGTGCACCTTAGCTCAATTTTTCTCTACAGAAATCCCTAAGGATCAAAGTAAAAGGCCGACATCAGTGGTAGTTCAAAACATTATATTCCATACAATTCCGTTTAAATACATTACTTACACTTATTATGCAGAATACAGTTTTAATAGTGAAAACAGTTTGCTAGTAGTCAGATAGGTAAAATCTACAAGTCATCAGTCAATCAGTCAACGAAACATAACCATGGTCCATATAGTCTCCACGTTAGCTCTAAATATATCCTCTATACAGCACTGATATCGTATTTAAGTGTAGCATCAGAGGAAAGGCTTATAGTACGTATATGAAAGAAAAACGAGAAATAAAATGGTCTGGGAGAGCCTTTTTGCGCACCGACCGTATCCTCTTGATCCTATAATCAGAAAGCTTTGTTCCCTTTATACCATCTAAAGATCAGCTTTCAAATGAAACTCATGTTATGTAGATGAAGATCGCTACTATCCATTTTCACACGCAGGTAATACCTACTCATAGCTCGTTGATGTAACACAAGTCGACATAGCTTTGAGAAATCCGCAAAATAAACACAACCTTTTGTTCGTCGGGATGATTTAATTTTTGGATCACTTTGCAAGACATTTAACACAATTATAATGTCAAGTGAAAAATAAATTTTCTCACGTTCTCTCCCACGGCTCTGTCGGTAAATTTAAGCTAAAAGCATTTTGGGACAAAACGCCGTTACATTAATGTAATATTACCTGTAATCAGGTTTCCTTGTTTGGCATTAATTAAAATCTGGGTGCGGCGTTAGTGTATTTAAATTGTAATAGCTAGAATAACTTACTGGAAATTGAATGGTGCGTATCACGCCATCATAACGGTAATCAAGATTTAAAATATTAATGGGCTGCGATAAACCTTCAACTAAAATGGGACACACTTCTGATCTACCCGTATTATTGACTTTGTAATACGTATTTGTATTTTTTTGAATCTAAGCCTGAATATGATATTATAATAATATTGCAATACTAGTGCTGAGGTCAACCTTCGTAAGTTTTATCAGTAAATAATCTCACGAACTTTAGTTCGCCTTTAGGCTACATAATCAAAATAAGTTACAAAACCTTAATTAAAAACGATAGCGACTAACATAAGTAGTCAGTAGAAATTGATTCTACCTAAAATAAATCTTATAAAATAAATCATACAAAGTGTATTTAGTGAGTTTTCAACTCTTTTTACTACTTTAAAATATTTAAAATTTTAAAACAAATACCAAATAAAACAAGGTAACGCCGAACGGAAAAGTAATACGTATAATATACAGAAATACAATATTATTTAAACAACTATAGTAATATAAAAATAAACATCCGAATCAAACCAAAACATTTCAAACAATAAAAGACGCATACCAAAAATTGGAATCTCTAATCCCGAATGTGTAACGAAAGAGGAATAAAAACTGAAAATAAAAGAGAGCGTTTATTCAATTTGTTTGCCCATGCTAACTTGTATCAATATCAAAGGGTGCTGTGAAAAAAGCTCGCCAGTAAACTCTGTTTCATCAGTGTTCGCAAAATGAAAATTCTTCAAGAGGAAACTTTTGCATGGGTATCAAGTAAAGTTGATCAGTTTTCGGTACATGTAGGTATTATGTAATGTTGCTTTTCGCTTATAAATCTGTACGAGTTTCATAACTTGTAGCCGCGGTTGTGCCGTCCCGAATGAGGTGTTCAGCCCCTGTACTATAAATATTATTTATTGCCTCTCGCGAAAGCCCAGGGAATTTGAAATAAAGATGAAATATCCGAGTAGCTGGCTTAGCGATTTTTAAAATACTTCAAGGCTGTCTATACTTATATTACGAGAAGAATGAGATAAAGGAAAAACAGGCTGGTTTATTTAACAATTTATCTATGAAAATTATTGTTTGGTGATATAGGTAGATAAGGTAGGTACCTTCTGTACACTTTTGCGCAAGAATATAAATTTTACGTTACTATTACTTCAATTATACAGTGCATTTTACTGCACTTTATTTCTGATGCCTAAAACCACTTGCTAAAGTGTTTTACGTATTTTCACTTAACTACATATTACTTAAAATAATGAATCCATTACTGGAAAATTTAAAGGCGGAACACATTATTATTTAAAAGGCAGTATGATGTCAATAAGCCGCAGTGCATTATTTTAATTGCAATCTATCGGATAATGGAAGGAATAATGGAATGGCAGCGAGTGCCTACGGTAGGCATACGTTGGGAAGCCACAGACTACCCGCGCAGCGCAAAAAACGTCGAAATGAAGGGAAGTTTGGCGTTATTCCATCGGTGATAGGCACCCCATTAAACTCCTGCACCAGCTATTAGCCCCAGTTCCCGCCGCAATCTCTTTCGTGTCGACATTTTATTATCGGAAGAGTCAGCTCCTTGTAATCCCCAGCCAGCGGTACAATTTACGATTTATAAAACCGCCATTTCTGTTGTAAAGCAAAACGATAAAGAAAATAGTAAAGCCCGACCTCCCCGCCGAGCTCACTCAGTTCCGTTATCTTAATATTCACTGATATTAAAAAGTTAATCCGAAAAACAACACTCCGCCCCGGTTGTTTGCTATCTTAATACAGAAAAATATTGTAACTGACAACTTTGGAGCGGCACAACACGACAACATATTATTTGGGTACAAAATGTAACAAGTTGAACTGAGCGGATAAACTACTGAACGCGTACTTTGAAAACCTCGTTGAATACTCATTAGGTAGTTTAGGTAGAATTGCGGATGCATATTCTGTTGAAATTTTAATGAAACTGTTTTAGCTGATTGGTAACAAAAAGCTTTTAATAAATCAGGTTCCCAAACTGAATATCTATAGTCATTATAAACACACGTTTGACGTGTCATCCTCTCGAGAGTACATTATCTATGAGTTGTTTAAAAAAAGCAAGCGGTGCTAACAGTTAGTGCGAGTAAATAAATCAAACATAGATTAAAAATACGAGAATAGGGATGAGCCATGCGCTCCCCCGCAAGGCCGGTTATGTTGAAATGCCAAATAAGTACCTATCCATTATTCATGAAAAAATGGAAAGAAAAAAGCGAATGATTAAGGTATACATACCGTCATGCGAGTCATATATGTAGATGATCTCCTTCCATCCATAGTGGACGATGGTATCGACGATCGCTCGGTGGTAGTCTGGACGCATACTCACAGCATGATCGATTAAGCCCGAAGAAGGTGGAATAACCTGTCAATGGTTAAAACACGCTACAATTTATGCATTACTTTAAAAAATTCAACTGGGTAATTATAAACATGAAGTCTTTGGAAACTTAAATCTCTTCATAAAAAATCTATTAAGGAGTATAGTTTAAAAAGCAAGTTAGTGAGATAGTCATTCATTGTATAAATGATATTTTTTTTCAGGAAAAGTTGTAAACAAATCAGATATCATCGATCGAACTTATATCACAAACAAATTAATCGTTTCTTCTCATTTTAGCCGCTCAATGTCTTCAGAACGAGGTAGATTACACCTATGACATTTCGGGATTACATTCCTTGCACTGTCATAAATTTTCCCAGAAAGATGACTGTACCTATTCAACATTACACTAAACGTTTGATGTCACAACTTCCGATTTCATCTCAACAAACTCTGAGTGGCTTTTCTAGTGTGCGCGAAATACTTTACTGTCCAAAACAACAGCTAAATTCCTTCCTAATCGTAACAAATCGTTTCTTAAGAACGATAGAAATTGAATCAACGCAATGAGTGGCACGACAACCCACATTCGTTTTAGTCGAGTTGTGCCCACATCATTTATATTATTTAGCGAAAGTAGGTGAACTAACACTAAAACATGGGCTCTTTAATTATTGTGTGTTTATTTGAGTTATTAATATATGACATTCCTTTCTTGCTTGTCTGATATGCTCTGCTCAGTGAATTTTTCACGATTGATAAAGAAAGAAAATTGGAGTCAAATTGAACCTCGATACAAAGATCTTAAATAGAAACAGGTGTCTTCCATAAGGTAGCATTTCGATTCGAAATTTGGTTGAAAATCCGTCTGTATTTTTCCACAACATGTGAAACGTTGTGTGGTCCGACGTGCACACAGTTTTGCAGCTGAAGCCCGAGGCTAGCTGCTAATAGCTTGTACGGGATTTGTGCTTTCACGCCTTTGCGAGGCGGAGCGTTCCTCGATAGATAGTCATGTTAGCTTTCGGTCTGATTCAAATTGATCGCGTGCCGTGAATGCAAATATTTCAGCTCTCCGGTGCTAAGTGTGAAAGCTATGCACATTTGCAGCATTACACCTTTTTAATTATTTTATTTTTCGCAGTCGCTTTCTAATGGAAGAAGTCAAATATTTAGTAGCTGGCAAAAGTAATGGGTTGCATCGTATCTTAATTATTTGTTCGTGCCTTCGTTGCTTTTTTTGCACAATTGATGATAGCTTTCTTTTTGAGAATCTATTTGATGGAATGTCATAAACCTCGAATTTATTTGATGTATGGGTAAGGAAGTTCAGCATTAAATGTTATTTTATCGGTGTATGGATTTCGACATACTTCACCCATAAAACTTTAATTGCATATCAATTTGAATGATCGGGCGGCTTGTTCGTCCTAATGGTTGAACAAATCATTTCAGGTCTTTCTTTTGACCTATCTACATAATGTATGTATAAAAATAATTGGAAATACTGAAAAATACTAATACTTATTTTGTATTTAACACACATGATGGTCAAATGTCAAAATGCTGATTAAAATGATCTAAGACAAAAGTTTACCGGTTAGTGGTAGTACAATAATTATTCAATGCTACTTTTATTCGCTTTATTTAGCAATGTTCCAGCATGTAGGTTTTATGTTTACTATGTTTTCAGTGGGCAATACTTCATATTCGTAAACAGTATTCGTACATTTGTATCAACAATATTTGTAACCGATGATTTAAAAGTATTTTGAGTACCTTTTCCGGGAACCATGGAGTGACGAACGGCATTTGAAAAGTGTTGGTATAGGAGTGTAGAGTGTCGAACGACTCGGGAGTGACCGCCCCAAGCATCGCAAACACTCCACGGGCGAATTGGTTGCAAACTGTTGGGACAGATAAATAAAACTGTTTAAAATATTATTCGAAACAATATACGTAGTTTTGTCGGTGACAAAAATACAAAAGAGCTGTGAGTTGGACTCACGCCCGCTGAGCATTGGACAAACGTTTATGTAAATGATTTATTTTAAAAATATGTTCATACGAAGATATCACAATAATGATAGTTTAAACTATACTTTTTAAAAAATATAACAACATATTACACAAAATTACTATGACTAAGACCTGATCGCCTTAGGGTAGGCCCGTGCCCCAATGAATTTACAGCTTGAACTCATACTAATATTATTTATTTATAATCCTCCATGGTAAGAGTTCGGTCATGCTTCCAGGTCAATAATGTTGCTTCTGCTAGTCTCCAGCCTTCCTCTTTAAAAAGCTCTGGATTGGCAAGGACCAGGTGTTGAATATCCTTGGAGTGTTTTGGAGTTAGCCGCGTCCAGCGATGTAGGGGCACCAGAGCCCGTGATGTGGGTGTGGGTATTAATGTCGGTGGCATAGCTTAGTGACAAGTAGTGGGGAGAAGAAAACTAGGTGCTAGCATGCAGCGGTGAGCTGGCATCAGGGAATCGTTGATACGGGAGAACAGACATCCATTTTGGGCTTTAACTTAGTTTGCATTATTGATTAATTAGGCGGGTTACCCTTCTTTTCATCAGAGTTTTCAAGGAGTCATTCCTTCATCCCCTGGCAAGCACCCAGATGCAATCTTGAAATTTTCGAGGAGCTCTGTCGAAGTGGTTTTATGTATGCATGTGTGAATATATATGCATATGGTGTGAATACGCCCTGGAATCCACAGCGCTACAACAAGTTAACACTCGAGTGCGAGTAGGATACATGCTGTGTATAGGGGCATTTCTATTGTTTCTGTGATGGACAGGAGAAGGGCGTGTCCATCAAACAAGTACGTTTAACGCATGCCTGTCATGTTTACGCCATATTAATTGCCGATCTTATTTATTTACCGGGTGATTCGGCAATTAATATTTGATAAAATAATTTATCATATTCCGTTGGCTGCACAAATTCCATGAAATTCATACCTATACCATTCGGAAGCCATTTAATTTGACTGAGTATAATTCACACTTCATTTATGTGATCCAGTTAGTACGTAATATTCAAAATTATTACACGTATACTGCAAAAAAAACTGTTCTGGTAAAAATAAGAACGCAGCATGTAATATGTACGAGTAATTCGTATTTTTAACGTGGGTACAAGAGCTGTGTAGGCCGTTAATCCAGTTATCAGAGTCAGACGAAAAAATACAGACGACAAAGACGGATTAAATAAGACAATTCACTTTATTTTCAAGTTCATTAAATTTAGCTCCAGTGACAAGCTTTTAAGGTAATTGCCTTAGGGCAGAGTCACAATATGGCGTCGGATTCCCTAGTTTTAACTTAATTTAGTAAGATAGTGATCCAGAGAGATTTGTTGAAAGGTACTTTTTTTAATAAATTTTCATAGTCTCACTTTTATGCGGAGTGTGTCTCTAAAAACATATATATTTTTGTTTTATCAATGAATCAATTTCTCTTACGCATTGCATTTCCTTATATTCATTTAATTTTGTATTGCATTAAATCAAAAACGCAGAAAATTTCCAACCCATTACAACTAAAATTAGTCTTTATGGGTCTACAGGCGATATTAGGAGTAGCAAATTACATAGCTACTTACTGCCCGACGTTTCGACTGCAACTAATTAGTCGATTCCATTACAACTAGTTAGCAACGATAGAAAATTAATTGCTCTTTGAATAGTTGAACAAGTACCAATTAATATAAATGTCGGCGTGTGAAAACTCATTTGCGATGTTATTATGTAAGTAGGCAGTTTGACTTTTACATATCCATAGATAAACTATAATAAAGAAACCAACTGTCAATCAATATTTAGTAATGGGAAATACCCCACCCGCGTCATCGGTGAATTGTAATTCGACGAAACGTTTTTCGAAATGGAGTAGTGAAGCCAAGGGATGCAGATGTGTAAAAGAAAAACTATCTTTCCACTAAAAGTCCGCGTGATATGCAAATTCAGTGTCCAATAAAATTAAATTCGGTCACGATATGGAAATAACAGGAAAAGTTTCAAAAACTTTATTTATTTATTTATATAGATAGATGAATATTTACGAATGCATACGTAAGATAAATCTAGTGTTTGCACATCCAAATTGTAGTGGCTATGCTATGAAGTGAAAAATAATTACATAATAAAACTTCATAAGTCCGTCCGTTGTCCACATAATAACTGAATGGGAGCTATCGCGTGTGAATTGGCAGCTAGGGGCGCTTGTGTCGAATAAGGTTCTCTAAATGTCAAATGCCACTGTTTGCGGTTCTGAGTTTCTCTCAATTTTAAAATGGTACATTATGTATTGGCATGATGAATATATTCGTAAAACGAATTTATATTTTAGAACGTAAAAGTACAATTTTTTTTACAATGTTCTGCATGTTGCGGTGTGACGTCATAGCGCTACGTTGATTTTGTATGAAAAGTGCATATTATGGTCAGAACTTTGAACACGTATAACTTTTTAAATTTTGCTTGTATGTCGAAACGAATTACACATATCGATTCGGCTTATCTAAGACTTCATAATATCTGCATAATTACCTAAAATCATGAACATTCTCCATTATCAATGAATGTGAGTGTTTAAAAAGCGAAGCTGAGGAACACTGTTGCTTGGCCAGTAGGTTTACTTTTCAATGTATAAAATATTATTTAAATGTATACATTTCCGTAGAAAGTTTTTACAGTGGTATTATCGGACCTCACTCAACAGTGGCGCATCCTGGTGAGCACAAAAACGATAGCCCTCATTGCGTGAAAGTCGTAAACCTAGTAAGAACTTATCACACTCTGTTTCACGAATCGAAATTTTCATGCGGACGGAGTCGCGGGCACTAGCTAGTTTAATTAGAACAATAGAATGTGCATGCGATTTAGCTGACATTATGATTTAAGGCATCTTCAACATTTTCAGCTTTAATATAAAGGCTTGCTTTAATGAGAAATATATAATTTAATATCCAGAACAGAGCTTACTGCAGCTAAATTAAACTCTCTCAGATACCTATGCCATTGTCTTGTACGTCAATGCAACGTTTCTATTTACAGGCTAATAGACGGTCCTGAAGTTTAATCTACATTATGAAGCCTTTATTGCCCTTTATTCAGTTTTTAATATAAAAGGTGTTAATATTTTACTGTCATGAAGTTTTATGAAATTAATGTTATCAAACTAGACATCCTAGGGAATACAATTTTAATTTTGTAATATTGAGCAAGACTTTAAAAAAAATGTATCTAAGATGCCATGAATTTTAATAGTCAATCCTAGTAAATATAATAAAGTTTAAAAAAAATTGCTTTACACAAACGTTGTGTTTTGGAGGCAGTCTTGGACTCTAGTCATAATTTAAAGTCGTAAATATTTTTTTTTTTTTTAAAGGCTAACAAGATGACCTTTCTCCACCTGATGGTAAGCGGTAGTTAGCGGTAGTGATTCAAATATGAGGTCGACAGGCACTATAGATCGGAATTCGGAATTTATTTATTTATGAGGTCAAAATGTTTTTTATTTTGAGAATAGTGTACGTGTTTTAAGTTCGCAGTCCTATGATGTCAGTTGTGATCTTTTTTTTTTGGTGGTCAACCGTGTACCGCCTATAAATTGGACGCATTGATGTATTTTATTTCATTCAAATGGCTTTATTGTATCGACTTGACACACCAGGTTTATTTTTTGGAACATACTTATTACATACACGTAGTTTGAGTGCCGGGGTAGTGCCGCTAAACATATACTATCATCCATATTATAAATTATCATTTAAAACGATTTATTGTGATAAGAATAAAAATTGCCTAATTTGCAAAATGACCTCGACCTACCTGATTGATGTTAAGCATGATGAGCATAAACATATGAGTTTGACTGGCACAATTTACTAAGGCTTTAGGCTATAGCCTTCCTCGATAAATGGTCTATACAACGCAAAAAGATTTTTTCAAATCGCACCAGTAGTTCCTGAGATTAGCGCGTTCAAACAAACAAACAAACAAACAAACTCTTCAGCTTTATAATATTAGTATAGATTGATAGATTTTTTTTCTTACACATAATTCCTTTTGTTGGTAATTGTCAATAATGTGATCTTATAATTTAGGCTTTACTTTTTCATAGGAAGCTTTATATATATATTATGATAAATGCGTTATTTTGCTGTTTGTATTAAATTATTGTTGTAGTTTTTTTTGTAACTTTTAATGGTTTTGCTTTAAGCTAAATCGCTAAGGTCCAAAGACAATAAATAGCATCCTCATAGCACAGCATCCAATAAATTTGGACGCAAGGCTACTGAAATGGCATTAACTGCCGCCAGCTCATAGTACCAATGTATTTCCTGAGATTGAAAATACGGAAATTGCTATCTGATAAGGTTAAACAAAGTTACGTAAGTTTCCTCTTTTTTTATCTGGATGATTCTTATTTTACGTAGTAGATAATTCTATTCTTTGCGTTCTATTTAAAAACGAAATCCAAATTCTTCTATCACAAACGACATAAAACAACAATAAGTCTCTTTTAAAAATACAAGTGGATTTTCATTTTTCTCAAGTTATAATTCTACAAGCAGGCTGCTTTGGTTAAACAAAAACAAAATAAGCGTCTTCAAATGGAAAAATCTTAGATCTTTTAATTATACTCGTAATGAAGCTTGTAACAAAGACGCAAAGGAGAGCAGCGGTAGTCTTCTAGAATTATAAAATTCAGCTTGCCGTCCAAAAGCGCTCCGGGCAGCTCCCTAGCGAATTAACGGCCTCAAGTTATGTTACCTCCGAAAAATCCGACAATTGCCTCTCAAACTACCAAGGGTTCAGTACATAGGTACATTTGTCAATTTGATTTACATTAAAAGAAATAAAAACTTGCTAGTATTACTTGCCGATCACAGTTTATTTCCTCGTAGAATCCAATACTTTGAAGGTTGTTCGATCAATGTCACAAAACAACATTTTTAATTATATGATCCTACGGGGAACGGGCAATCTCACAAGTATAATTAATATTTGAGGTTTTTGTGACCTCAAGAGAGGTCCTAAAGTGTTCACGAAGATAGTCTTGGGTTTGATCGGCAGGCGTCCGCATGATCATAGGTTTGGTAAGAATTGAGGAAGAACATTACTGACGGAAATATTTAAGTATTTGCATGTTTTTTGGGGTTCCGTACCTAAAAGGTAAAAAAGAGACCCTAAGCCTCTGTCTGTCCGTATGTCTGTCTCCAAACTGTATGTCATGAACCGTGATAGCTAGAAAGCTGAAATTTTCACAAATGATGTAGTAGTAGGTATAATAATATAGCCGCAATAACAACAAATACTAAAAATTTAAAAAGTAAAAGTACTAAGAGGTCCCCATACAAAAAACGTGGTCTTTTACATAATTGGTACGGAACCCTTCGTGCGCTAGTCCGACTTGCACTTGGCCGGTTTATTTTCCTCAAAGCTGGTTGAACCATCTCCTTAGAGCCGGTGTCAGCAAACATCATCCAGGTGGTGGTCATTATTATGCCACAAAATTTATGTACATACATACATACATACATAAAATCATGCCTTTTTCCCAGCGGGGTAGGCAGAGATCACTTCCAGCGATCCACTTTTCACCTCTGTGGGAAACGTGACGTGACGGGTTGTGGACCACGTCGCCGCCATTCTACCTTGTGCATTGTTTTAACAAGGTCATTGCGTTCCCACGAGTAGCAAGGATAAATGACGGCAAAATTATGTCTACGATATTAAATAAAATGGATTTCCTTTACCTTTTAATTTAGATGTATATATTTTTTTACGATAAATGCAAGTTTTGTTCGCAACGAAATTGCTTTACACATCTATTTATTAGACATCACTAGCTGTGACAGACTTTCGAGTAGCTTGCACTGAGCTGTCCAGGTCTAAGAGCGCAATCACTGCACCGATATCGAAGTGAGTGCACTTCGATATCGGTGCAGCTGTACGACTGCCCACTCAGGACAAGTTTCATGACTCCCCCTTTCGAGGAGGACATTGCAATTAAATGCTCATGGATGCGTTTACTTGCACGTATGCGTAACTTTTCACGTGTAGGATTTATTCAAAAAAGTATAAAGTGACTAAGAGGTTACAGTCGTGAGAAGAGATTGCAATTTATTTCAGCTTAAGTAACGCATTCAATACGGCTAAAACAACGCAGCAGCAGAAAAAGGATTTATAAACTAATTTAAGATTCATCTGACGCGTAAATAACAAAATTGGTCCCTGCACATGAAACCTTAAAGTGTTATTTGTCCAAGTTTCAGAACCAAATTTCAACGATAGGATACATTCTTATTTAAATACTATGACATATATCAAACGCAACAGAACAAGAATTACATTTCAACAACAGATTAACACATCAATAAGTGACAAAGCAAATTGGAAGCCAATACATACAAGCCAATATTGCCGGCCAACTTGCTTTATCTCCCTCACACTCTGTGACCCTTTTACTTTACGGTCGAGTAGGCAATGCCTGTCTCATTGTGTGTCACTAATGAACACGTGATATTGGCTCAAAGGCTCTGAAGTATTTTTTTTTCAGTAATTTGGTCGTCTCATTAGTTTGTTTTTTTTTATCAAGCTTTTTACCTCAAACGAAACTTCCAAATTATCTTTTCGAATGTATTTCGATGCTCAGAAAGAATAGTAAAAATTACTATAGCAACTAAATTGATGAGAAATTGTGATTATATACATAATTAAAAGTATACAGGTACACTGGTACATATGTATCGTTTGTCCTGGGAAACACTATTTTACATCTATCCTAAGTACTTTTTCAAGGTGGGCGCTGCCAAGGAGCATGCTTCCCAGCAGAGTCCAATTCAACGTACATACATTATTCCCCTAATCCTTTTTCGTACATCTATATACAATCATCACCATCATCATCACCATCAGACCATCTCTGTCCACTGCTGGACATAAGCCTCCCCAAATGCACGCCACTTCTATATACAATGTATGATTAATTTACGTTCGACGTACACTGTTTCAAGATTAACTTTGCCGCTATTTATAAAGGTGGCTCTGCTGGAAAGCATGACACATTATGTTACTGTTTATGAACGTTTCAAAAGCACCATTCCCTACGTAGAAGTACAGGATCCGGAAAGTAGTCGTCATTAGAACGAATAGGCGCGGGAGTCTGCGGCCGCTTCGCCCTGTTACACGGGTAATTTGCTTTTGTTTCACGTTTTAATTTCCGCGTCAGTATTTTTGTATTGTTCCCGCTTTTCGAGGGACCCGAAAATATGCTATCATTTTTCTATTGCTCTACTTTTGAGGATAAGTTGGGAGGCCGATTGCGGTGTTCGTTCTTGGAACATCGTGACGATATTTATTTTTGTGCTTGTAGTATTATGAAGGATTATGATGTAGAGTATGCTCACAATGGACTTCAAATAATATTACTAACTAGAATATGTTTTGTTATTACAAACATGATTTATTATAAAAGCAGAAAAATATTTACATTATTATTATAAAAAAATTTTTAGTGTTTCCTGCTTTTTATTTATATTACCTCTGTAATCCAAAAAAAGCCACTAGAATATTTTATTTTTCTAGGGAAAGCACCACAGTATCTTAAAGCTAAAACACTCGCTAGATTTGTCACTAAACACCATTTACTGGTTTTCACATGTAGGAATCTATGTATAGGATGTATGTTCGATACTTACATGTTAAAGTGAATTATGACAATATTAAATCATATTATGATTGGAATAAAGAGTGAGTATTTGGCAAAATCTATATATACTCCTTTTGTTTTTTAATTACATAGTTATAAGTTGTATCAGTAGATAACAATAATATGTTTTTAACTCGACGTGTTGAATTTCTATATAAATTTATTTAACCCGTTTTCTCCATTATAACCAACTTATTCTAAGATTCCTTTGTAGTGCAAGCCGGAATGCTTAATACGTAATATAATCAAATTCTTTGGTCCCTCCAGCTTTCAGTGATGGATGAATGTCGATATTCGAAGATATCACCTGATATGAATATATTCATGGAGAAATATTGTGATATCAAAGCTGGATAAGAATATCAATTTTATCTTCATTCAGATGAATGAATAACGTGTGTACATTGAACTGAAAATTACTTGATAATAATGTAAACTATATAATACATACTAACAACGCAAAATTACATCTTTACTTACTTGTGAGAGTAAATGTTTTACCAGAAAAATGTGAAAATTTATATGAGCCTTGTTGAAAGATGTGTTTCTAGGAGTTATATCAAAACATAAAATGCGAATTTTTTAAGTACTTTTGAGTGGTTAAGGTTGTTGCTTGAAATGTGAGAGGCATCCAGTTCAAACCCCGCCACGTACCTCTGTGTTTTTTAAATTTGAAATTAATATGTACGATTATTCGTCGTTTTAACGGTTATGGAAAACATCGTGAGGAAACCTGCAAACCTATGAAGAATTTCTAAGATTGTGTAGTCAAACAACCCGCACTTGGCCAGCGTGGTTGAGTAATGGACTGATCGCTACGATCAGTGGGGCTACCATGAGTTTAAAACTTACGCGCTCGATATCGACTACGTAAATATGTCTATGAAAAACATGTACAGCGCCGGCTGGTGGTTACGCGAGCGAAGAACTACAATCGGCCATATGAAAAAAACAACTCGATAGGTTTTTAACGTACGTAAGTTTACGATAGCCAACTCATGGTAGGCCCTCAGGTGATCGTGGCGGCCTGTGGGGCTACCATGAGTTTAAAACTTACGCACTCGATATCGCCTACGTAAATATGTCTATGAAAAACTTGTACAGCGCCGCTGGTGGTTACGCGAAAAACTAAAATCGGCCGTATGAAAAAAACAACTCGATAGGTTTTTAACGTTAGTAAGTTTTTGATAGCCAACTCATGGTAGGCCCTCTGATCGCCCTTGTTTAATATGGGCTGATTATCGTACGCATACGCATACATCTGTATGAATAATAAGATTTGTTGTTATTACGTAAGTTTAATTTATTAAAATAATGCATCAAATAAAGAAACGCTAATTACTACTATCAGGCACACTTCTCTAGATAACACTGAACCCATAAAGTTTACAACATTCGAGAAAACTCATTAGCGATAAATGTTTTATGTGAAAATTTAATGCGAGAAACACTTTATTTGAAGGAGTGAGGTACTACAATGCTTTAATTACTTACAGAATGAAATAGCAGTGCAACAATTTTACTTTTACATTCTAAAAAAACAAACACGTAGTGAAGAGAAATGTACCTACGATTTACACGTTAACGTATTTGTAAGTAAAATGAAGGTTGAATAGATACGTAGGTATATTAGAAAAAAACATAATATGGCGCAGATTTAAAATAAACGTAACGTTTTATAATGAGATTAATTTATTTTAATATTATTATAAGTACATAAAACAAAACCGTAAAATATTATGGATTCGTTTCCGATAAATGAATATATCGGAATCGGTCCCACAACTTTGGCGCAAGACAGGGGCACTATTCAATGCGACATGAGGCTAATTTCAAGAGTCTTTGTTTTATTAAAATAACGAAATTTTACTGAATGGGTATGAATTAATCAATTTCGGGTAGCTATTAAAAAAACATAATTTTTTGTCCTTATTTGTCTGTCTCTTTATTCCCACTAATATCCGAAACGGCTGGACCAATTTTGATCGGACTTTCACCAATAAATAGCTAGTTTTAAAAAGTTGATGAATGTGGGCGAAGCGAAAGTGGTGTGTCAGGACCGTTGCACATGGCAGTAAGCGATCTCTGCCTACCCCTCTGGGAAAAAAGGCGTGATTTTATGTATGTATGTATTATAGGCTAATTTAATGTATCATTTTCACTAGTAAAAAATAATAACGATACTTACTAAGCCGGGATAGTTTGAATGCATCAGCTGTGTTGATGACGTCGACGTAGGCCTGCAGCTCCAATCGGCGGCTACTTATGTTCTGGTTGTGTACAGTCATCGCGTAACGGAACACATTCTGGATTTCTTCAGTATTCTGATCGAAGATTGCACCTGAAAACAATTTTTTTTTTTAATTTATTTTCAAACACACCATGTAAATCACACATTCATTCTTATTTTAGGACAATATTACTCGAACTGATATAAAAAAAAGAATGAAAATAATTTCATTATAATAAAAAAATAAGTAATTAAGTTTTTATATTGATTATTTTGGTTATGTTGTAAAAGTTTTTGTTGCAATGTTTTATTACTTATTAGCTAATATTAATTCTGAATTAAAAAAATGTCTTTTGTCTTAGTAAAAAAGGTACTTATCGCAGCTTTTATAAAACAAATCACATCAAAGGATAGCTTGCTACATAAAGTTAATAGATCAGTAAGTAATAAGCCAGCAGTTTGCCAAAACATTCATGTCATTCTACAAAATATTTACACGAAAATATATTTAACATAACGTTTTGAAGTATGATCGGAAAAATACTGTTCAAACCTATCTAAACTCAATATAGATAAAGCTAAAAAATTCAACCCCCCGCCGCAATAAATCCCACTATAATTCACTAACATAAGTCCCGATATGATTAATGTTGAACTACGAACACGAAAAGAGTGAATTATCTCCACTGAAAAGCACCCAAAACAAGCACCGGAACACTTCATTGGACAACTTTATCGGTCACACAGTGAAAAAGCGAGCTAGCCCGTATTCTGGGGAGCGTCAACGGCTTGATATATGAATGCTGACCGAAACGTTTATCTGAATCACTGAGGCCGCAGCCCGGTTCCTCCTTTAATACTCGCAAACCCACAACCGCCTTAGAACCCGTGGTCGCGCGCTATCACTATGTCTTTTTTCACTCCAACCGTTCGGACATTATGTCCTAAGAGCCATTTTGAGGCTCCATTTCTAGCAATATTTCTTCCATTTGCAACGTCATTTCTTTCTATATTACACCGAGGAGTTACGCCGAGTCTACGGGTGTGTGTTCTTGTCGGGGTGATATTTTCTATTTTGATTCACACTATTGATTCAGATTTTTTTTTATATTTTATATGAACAAAAGATTACTATTTGTATTCGTTTCATTAGCTTAAAATGCCAAATTTGACCATTAATGTATTCTAACCAAATAAAAAAAAAATAATTCAATTTTTTTTTTTATTTAAGTAAAAATAAGTTAGAATGAAGAAATAGGAAGAAAATAGAAGCAATAAGGATATTTGACATGGTAAATCGTGATTTTTGCAACAAATATATTTCCATATTTCGAGAAAATTTCCCTGTTATTGGAATTTCACAAGGAACCGAAGACTTGGAAACGATTCGATAAACTTAGTTCACAGACAACCATTTTTAGTTAGAAAAGCTTATCTTAAGCTCCTTCACTTTTACCGGCAAAGATTTTTTGTAAAATAATATTAACGCTACATTGTAAAAGGAAGTTTTATTCATATTTGAAAAAAAAAATTACTATTCTAGCTTCTTCTGAAATAAGAACTTGACGATACGACTTTAACTACATTCAGCACATATTTGGAGTTCATTCTCCATTTAATACTTTAACGTATGGTTTCTGGGCGTGAGTTGAATGAGTGCGAAACCTTATAAAACATTTAATTTGATTAATGGAACACTTTCACTGAAATTTATATAGACGGAAGGAAATAATATATAATATATGATATGAAATCGTTTACATCTAAATGTAAAAGATTTCATACCTGTACCTGTAAGATTTTATTTTGTATTATTAAGAACCTTATTAATTATCTTCCCAACAAATTAACAAAGTGGTTAGTTCTGCACGAACGTAGTTTAAATTTTTTTGATGTTGCAATAACAATTAAATAAGGGTGTATTTGTAGAAATATTAAAAGGTTCATTCGAAAATTTTAACTTAATTGTGATTACAAGCTGTAATAGGTTTTTACTAATGATAGGTACCTTAAAAATGTATTTTGAGGTATCTCTTTATATATCAGGTATCATAAAAAAGCAAATTCTGTACAAAGTCAAATATAACATTGATAAATAGGTACTTTACCAATGATCAACTTTTCTTTAGACGCCTACCTACAGTGGCTAGGGCACGTGAACAGAATTAAACTTCAATATTTCATAATTCTTGGTAAAGATGCAAATACAATAGGAAAAGTTGAGTTCCGATACTTTGTTATTGAGATTGATAAGAATAGCAAGGGTATTTTTAAAATTAAGAGCCTATTTGAACTGGACAGGTATCTATAGAATGGCCAAACATTTTGCGAACAAACATGTTTTGTAGTAACATATTATTGTATCAGCATCATCATACAGCATATAAGACCAGAAACCCCTCTGGTATACCTTTACACAGTGGCGTGGTTTCAATCATTATTTACCATTAAAATTTAACAATTTTCTTAGGTTGTGTAGTCAACCAATCCGCACTTATCGCCCTAGTTTAGGTCCATGCCCCAGCCTATCATAGCTCTGGGGACGTGTATGGGATGATGTTGATGACATTTTTTGACATTATCATTATACATTACAATTTCACAATAACATGTCACGGTACATTATCGCCAAGAAAGGTACGAATAAAAAATTACACTATAAAGGTATATACGAACATTATTTTGTTCACAATAAACAAGAATTGTAAAAACGTTGATCTTGGTTGGCAGGAAGTGACAATAGAAGGAAGTGCTTTATATGCCCATGACCTCTAACAGGAAGTTGATACCGTATTTACACATATATTTCACAAATGTTTTAGTATGAAAATAATGTGTGCTCATTAAAGTTCTAGGAGTTCAAAATTTGATAGTTCCAGACTGTTAGTTTCCCGTGGTAGTACTGGCTGCAAGCCAACAGCTAACATGCGAATTCTTCACGTAATTACATTTTATGTCATATAAATAAGCAGGGAGTTAAAATGTTAAAATCCTCATTGCAAGAAGCAGTCACGTACTAGCACTACGTAATAATTGTACATGCCATAGTAATTTTAAAGGATCCACTTAACGATAGTCAGGGGATTTTCTGTATGTGGGGTTTTTGAACTGCGATTTTTAATTTGAAAATGTTTTTGATAGTTATGTAGATTTGTAGTGACAAAAGCAGTGATGCTAATGTTTACTATATTTATCCTTTTACGTTTTATTTTTTTAATTATCAAGTAACATTAGTTTTGTGTTCAAACACGAACTTAGAGCCAAGTTCTACTTAAATCAAGGATTGCCACGGCATGCGTCTGGGAGAAATAGTATAATAGTGTTTTAGCGTCAGGTTAAGTGAGGAAATCTTCAATAACTATTACGATATCAGGCTTTTGAAACGTCCCTGATGATAGGTTTTTGTTCTTAAACTATAGATAAAACAGCATGTACTAATTGCAGCTAGTTTTATGATACAAGTTTTCAGGTCTTGTAAACGCTTCGCCACCTGGTGATCAACTACATACTACAGGTTGAATTAAAATTTTTCGTATTTATAGTAAGGTAAGTGGTTAGACTAAACCGCGCAAAGTAGCAGGCATGCCTTTTTAGCAACTGAATAAGTCTTCATCATATCCCAAGATCAATTGAGAAGGTGAACCGTAGCTACCAAAGGAAGTCATAGATTTCCGGGATTTGATTTTAGTCTCCCGTAAGAGAGCGCGCTGCGGTCGATCGAGTTGAACGCATTCTTGATATCATTTTTGAAGAAAGAGACGAATTTTGAATTTATAAAAGCGCCGCGCAAGTGCCTTTTTGTTGAAATAAAGTGAAAAGACTATCTTTGTTCTTCGGCAGTACATTTTAGATACCAAGCGTCTCAGACTTCCGATGGCTATAGAAGGTGTTCCATCATCTTTTGTCGCGACATTAATTTTTATATTTCGAGATTGCGTTTTATATCATCTCACAGACTGATTATGTAAAGTCAGATAGATATAATATCAGAGTCAAATAATCGATAAGTGGGTTCAATTTGAAGAAAAAAAAATCAAGAGGTTTAAGGCGAGGCAATGCTCGTAAAATAAGGTAACACTCAAAGATATAATGAACTTGATTTTTTTTCATATATATTATTATTTTATTATTATGTACACATTGTACTAATACAAGTTATTTTTGTAGTCACAAAATAAACGTTTTCTTTATTTCTTTCTTTAATGAGTGATTTATGGTAGTTTTGTTTTTTTGCATGTATTGTTTGTGTGTCGAATTTAAATAAATATAGTGATAAAAGTAACAATACAAATAAGTACTAACTGTACTTGCGGCTAATTTGTAACAACGATTCAACTGAATTTAATTGATGTTTGAAATTTTTTGAACTAAATTAAACAAAATCACCAAACATCTTTTTGCTTTCTAAAATTACCAAAGTTTTATTGGCCATGAAAATATTTGTAATAAAATGTACAAAATCCAATTATTTCATTGTGCAGGATATGTAAGAGATATCGAAGAAACAGTTCGAAATAACTTTTGAAGGCGTGTAATGTTTCGAAGTTTATCCAAATATTGTTAAAAGTTTTCACGCCGATGTTCCGCCAAAACTCGATACCAAGGAATATTTTATCTACCACCAACATTTTCGATGCCTCCAATATTCAGCTACTTCAAATCAGATCTTTGAATTTGATCAGAATCAAAGTATATTATTTTTATAATAATAAAACATTAATAATTAAATGTATATTAATCATCAGTTAATACAAGACAATATAATGGATATTAGTCACATGCAACTTAGGGTTGAGGGTTATTTGCTCCCCCGCAAGTTCGGTGATGACGACGAGGCTACTGCAAGCCATCATCGTATGTCAGTCAAGTAAAAAATATGTCACAATCGTGCAAGTTAGTTTGCTTTTGTGGTCTGCAATTTTTTTTTTGTTCAAATATTCATGTTATTTTTTATCTGTAGAAGTAGAGAGTCTAAAACAGGTCCTCGTATGTCAGAAACAGTCGAAATTTACATCTTATCCAATACAAAAAAAAAACAAATCGGTTGGTTTGATATCGAGTTATTTGTCGATTGGTCAAGACTATTGATAGAAAAATTAAGACTATATTTTTGTTCTTCGATTGTTAAAATGGAATGACCAGTTTTCTTTGTCAGAATCATCCTATACAGTTCATCTTTTCTTAAGTTCTTTAACAAAAATCGCAAAATATACAATAGACTTGCGATCCATCCCCCTTTTTGGAAATCAGTTAAAAATAGGAAGTAGAAATGGCAGCAATAAATAATATTGCAACTGGACCTTACCAGAAGTAACTCCAAAATAGGCACACAAGAGTAAATAATTCGGAAACATCCATTCGTTCTGTGTTCATCAACTGTATTTTTAGTAGCTTTAAAAACTTCACAGCGTTGCGCACGAAATTCTCAGTTGGGGTACATAAATTTCACTTTTTTCCAATTCCTTTTGTTCGACTCGTGTCCAGTGACCAGCGCAGGTGTAGCTTGGTCTAGGGGAGCATGAAACGAACTATTCCAGGCAGGCAATTAAGCTAACTTTCTCCAAATAGTGCGTCAAAGTTTAAAGTGGCGCCAGCGCTTGAACAATCGAGCACAGGGTGATTTTTATTGCTCCAAATATGGCTTTATTCTGTATTTTCTATGAGATTTTATTTATGTTATAAAAAAGTAAGGACAATTCTTTTTTATTACGGTAGAATGAAAAAAAATTGTGGACAAATAAAATTACCTTTTAAAGAATATTTTTGATTTGATAAAAATATCAATTCAAATTAAATAAATATTTATATGTTCAATGTTCATAGCTTGCCATAGCAAATGATTAACTTAATTTTTTTTATTTAAGAAAGGCAGTTTCTATTAGTTAAAGTTTGATGGTTCTTTTATAAGATTATACACAAAATGGTCGATATCCTCAATAAAAAATAATAAAAACACCTTAGCATAGCAGTCACGATGTTGAGATAAGATGGGCAACATGCTCGTACATGCGGATTTTAAAAATTGTTACATACAAAAATTTTAAAGCCTCCTAACCAAATTCTTAAAGAATTTCAATGCTTGTTGTTTCTCTGTAAGCACGTTCGTTTAGAGAAAATAACTCTTGAAAACTGCCAACATAGCTCGCTCTCAAGTGGGTTTGTACTTCATATAATAAGCCTGCCATAAGTTTTATAGAGAAACTGATAAAATAACAGGTGAAATTTGAAAATATTTTTTTTCTACTATGTGGCCTGACTAATAATAATTGACCAGTTGGTGATTTATCCAATTGATCTATAAAAAGATAATAGAATACGAATATAAGTTTAGACATTGTTTTTATACACCTTTAAATAAAACTTAAATATGAGACTAAGCAAAAGTAATATCTTCTAAAATTTGGTACCTGATGTGAAGACCAAGACGGTAACAGCATTATCTATTACAACATTTAAGAGCCAGCTTGAATCATTTTGGAGAAGATTTTCTTAGAACTTCGGCACCGAAGTTCTGTGGGCTCAGAGTCTTAACTGCAAGCGCTGAAAGTTCGTGATCACTTCATGATCAGCTTGATCAGAGCTAACTCTCGATAAATGTCCCTGGATGTAAGATGCCTTAAGGTGTTGACACACTTGGCATGGAATCCCAGATCTTATCTTGTAGTGGGGACCGGCTAACCGGTTCACGTCGACCCTCAGGAATCTTTTGTGTTACCCCTACCTTTATACACCGACTCCCAATAATGTCCTTGGATCTTAGGTGCCTGTATTCTTCTAGATTCGGGTAAGCCGTTCCCAGAAGTCTGATCCGCTGACATACCAGTGAGTGACATTCACATAGGAGATGTTTCATGTCTTCCATTTCTTTGACACACTTGACATCCCATATAACATGACGATGGTTCTAGAGCACCATGTTTCGCCGATAAGTCTTATACCATCGTCTCCTAAAAGCTTTTGGGATTTGCCAATCCCTAAAGCCAATTCAACGACCCCTGGCAAGGGCAAGGTTGAATATCATTAATGTCCAGAGGATTTATGGCAGCCTGTGAAACTGTTCCACTCGCATTGGTGTCTGATGGGAGTGAAAAAGTGTACCTACACTTTCTCACTCCCATCGGTCGAGGTTGCTGGTGTCCAGAAGAGTGCCGAAGCTGTGTGGTAGATGGATGGTAGTGCAAGAAGCCAGCACCCGGATTCATGAAAAATTGATGAAAGAAGTTCAAGTCATTTGCGGTAGGTATTCAGTAATAGTTTATATTGCGGGCATTGATAGAAGTGAGAATCCGGACTTAGTTTGATTTAAGTTTTTAGGTTGCATATTCCGTTGGGTTGGCTGAACATCAGGCTTACCGAGCCACTAGCAGACATTGTTCTTACCGTTTTACTGCATTTTTAGTTAATTAGTTACAGTAAAGGTTCAATATATTATACCTGTTAAGTGGCAGTGTAATCAAAGCCAAAGGGCAAGAAAGTGCTTCCCACTTTCTTGGCTATCTTGAACATGGTAAGTGTGAAAGGTAAGTTTGCTCTTGAGTTTAGCAAGGAAGGATCTGAATAGAGGTCTCAAGGAAGAAAATATGAAACTATTTGGAGACGTTCACAGTATTTGGGATGACGTGAACAAACCGGTGTAGTTCGGCCAACTGCTAATAATTCCTCACATAATTTATTCAGACGATTGATTGTTTTCTTAGCAACATTACCTCACCTGATGTTGTGCTATATGTCTATATGCATATAGTTAT
Organism: Maruca vitrata; assembly: GCA_039566165.1. Classification (NCBI taxonomy): domain Eukaryota; kingdom Metazoa; phylum Arthropoda; class Insecta; order Lepidoptera; family Crambidae; genus Maruca; species Maruca vitrata. Next base: position 8,054,969 of record CM076911.1, read on the forward strand.
ATGACAAAAACTTATCATCGAATGTTCAAAAACAACCAATCTTGGAATTGATAGACTTTAGTGTTTTTCTGATATTATTATCCAAAACTTATCCCATAACTTTAAAGCATAAAATCTCTTGCGGCATTTAATACCATCAGTATATTCCTTAGTGCAATTATTTGGTTCTTTTTTGTAATTGCACTGATAGCGCTGTCAGTGGTGAACTAGTCCCCTTAACTAGTTACGTTCTAGAAAGTTATTTTACGCTGCACAGTCTCGTAGCTTGCGGCGCCCCCAAGGAGAGTAGGAGCGAGTTGTATTACAAAGTTTAGGTGAATTAAAATACATAATATTTTAGATGACATAGTGTTTATGAAATACTATATTTGAGATTGTTAAGCCGCGGCTGTCGGTTTTTCTCATGCAAGTAAGCACGGTGTGCTTCGTTATCCTAACAAATGTGTGTGGCAACATATTCAAAAACTAAAAAAATCGTTCTAGATAACAATTCATGGTATATACTATTTTTTTATAATATAAAAAAATCCCCTAAAAAACCCTTATATTATAAAGGTTTTTGAAGGGTTAGTTTAAAATATGGTTTGAAATACGCAAACCTAAAATATCTAAATTATTAGTTTTCATACGACGACTTCTTCCCCCGTGTGATTTATTAATTTTTCCGTTTCAACCCGACAGTTTTTTTCTTTACAAATCTTGTCCATAAAATGACAACACAAAGAAAAGGAAGATCTTACAATTTAGTGTAATCATTGTAATTCGGTAGTTATGCGCGATCCATCATCATCATTATCATTTCTTATATTTATATACTGTCCGTAGATTTAGGTAAAGTAGATTTTATAAATAAACATCACAGAGAGAGCCAATCAAAAAATTTATATTTTTCTCAAAGTCTATAAAATATACTAATCTACGGTTAAACTAGCTTAACTATTACTAACTAGAGATTACTACAATTATATTTTGATATTCTAATTCTGTTCAAAATAGTATTTTTTTTATATGAAAGATTATTATTATGTCAGACGTAAAACAAAAAAAAACCTGTAATGACCAAACCAAATCATATTTTTAAGCTAAGTTAATGCTGGTAAGGTTTAATACCATGCTTTATATCTACTTTTATTTAATTCTCTTTGAAAAGAGAACTCTGCAACACAAATTCATCCCAGTGAGTAGTATCTTGCGGACATTGCGAGCGAAAGAGATAGCGGCCATTGAGTCAGACAGAGACAGTAGGTTTCACGAGCAACGAGGGAGGGCCGAGGGCAACGTGACACGGACAGAGAGAAACAAAACACTTACGGCGACTATGAAATAAAAATGTCATCAACTAAGCATAAAAAAAAACTCGTCTCTACCAATGACAAAACTAACTATTCAACAAATGTTATCAAAAAAATCGACACATAAAAGTCTAGACGTAAACGGTCCTAAACTAACCTAAAAATGCAAAGCAAAACGCAATATTCGTCTAATATTTGACACAAAAGACACGTTTCAAACGTGTTTTCTTATGTACTTACCAACGGCAATTTTTTCGACAGGCAGAGGCTGCGTCAGAAGTCCACTTGTGTATAACAATAACAAAATACCGACGGAGAAGAAGTGTTTTTCAGTCATTTTCGGTCGCCAAAGTAATTTCTACGCTATCTTAACGTACACTGTGTATTTACATGCTAAATTTAGGTGAATATAGACAGTTTCAGATGGTTATTTTATGTGAAAAACGTGATAAAGTGTTGGGATGCTGCGTGCAAACCTGAGACGTAGGGGCGACTGATGGCGTACGGACGTGGCATGGGGCGCGGAGCCGCCCCCGCCGCCCCGCGCCCAACTCACTCGCTCCTCGGCACTTGAAACATTATTATTATTTTTAAAAGTTTTTTTTTAACATTCGCGACAGTGCCTTACGACTTTTACGGCCTGTAATAATTTTAAACCAAAAATAAAACGCAACCTTCATACAACTCAAGCGTTTTGATCTTTTTTTGTTTTTATCACTCGTTGATTTAAGTTTGAAAAGGTTCTTGACCTTGACGGAATATTTTTGAATATTTGTGAAAGCTTCAGTTATAGATTTAGGTCTTGTAAAATTGCGCGCGTCGGTGTGGTCCCTATAAAAAGGGCAGAGTCGAAGGGTTCCCCAACCCTCTCTCACAAGCGTCATCTCTCTCACGCATTAGCCACATTTCTGATCAAATCCTTTAAGTAAGTGTGAGGTGGATTTAAAAAAATCTTTATTCCAGAATGTAATCATTGGCATACATGTTACAGCGAGTTGGAATTTCACTGAACAAACACCTGTTTCAATATTTTATTATAAAAGCTTCAATCGTTTTTTAGGGTGTATTTACAACGTTATAATTTTAATTAATAGTCACAATTTTTTCGTAGTTGGTTATGTTTTTCATACATGAGTGGTCTTTTTAATTTTACCTCTGCATTAAACTGATTTAGTTTACTCATTCCAAAACTATGTTTGTTGTTATTTAATTTGTTTTAGCTCCCAAATTAATGAAAATGTATATGATCCCAAATTAATGAAAGCTTTATTAAAAAAAACATTATTAGGTACTCAATAAAATGGACCGCGAAAGTATTAAGTCCCAAATTGCTAAATACCGACTAAACACTAGAAAAGCGTTTCTTGCCGAAACAAAATGAAAAAATCAACAGTGAAAGCGGCAGGGTCAATTCGTGTGTTATATCCAGAGTGTAATGACGCATTATTTATATTAAAGTACATTATCATTGACCAATATTTTACTTTTTTTTTTTTTAACCCCGAAAATCAATATTTTTATAATACATTACCCGATCTCTTTTGCTATTTAAAATTGTAAGTACTTTCCCTTTTTGCCGTATCCCACCAAGATTATATTTATTATTATTTTTTTGTTTCTTCATAGGTCATAACATTTCATCTGTTTTATGTCGAATTATATGCTTTCTTACTGCTGCAATAAAGTTCTACATGAAAACTATTTAAAATACTCATTGAGGAAATATTTTTTATTACATGTTCATTTTCTTACCTTAGTGACAAAATGGTTTATCATTAAGAAAAATAGAGTAATAAACAAAGTCGTAAACAGAGAATAGCAATGAAAAAATCCCATTCCCATTGTATTATAGTGCAATTGCCACTGCAAATACATCAATCGTGTATCCATAGAACAGAACAAGAAAGTCTGAAGTCTGGAATTTCTGAATTCGAAACACTAGAAGAGCGTGGCTTGCTGGAACAAGATCGAAAATGAACAGTGCGAGCGGTAGTGCTAAGTCGTATGTTTATTACTTATTTGTTGAGTGGCTGGCCCGGTCGCGCGGCGTGATGCCGGAGCCGTTGTAAACAATTCCGATCCCCTCAAAGCTCACTTTGCCCCGTAGTCACTAAAAGCGCTAACCTCATTTAGGTGTTTCTCCTCAGACACAGCTTTACCAATCAAATACCCGCACTTGCAGTAGCTAAGATTCTGTAATGGGAGGTCTGTATATTCGTTTTGATCATTGAGCTCGGGCAAGCTTTCATTGGCAAGCATGGTCTGGAAAATTATTTAGACAAACCAAATCAACATGTGCCTAGCATAGCGCTTGTGAGTAAAAAAGCTGAGTTCCCAAATTATTTAAAGCGCGGTAGTTTAAGGTTTGAACACCCAGCATTTATTATGTGCTGCAATATTCGTATTAGATCACCGAAAAAGAATACATTTATCTATCTTTTGGTTTGAGAGTGTACAAAAATGGGAAGAATATTTGTGTGAAAAACATATCTGTTTGTTCCGTGTCTGGGTGTAATTATGTATTTATAAATATCTATGTATAATAGCAGTCTCTGACGCCCATAGTGCTCTGCTTAGTTTGGAGTCAGATGACCGTGGAAACTTTAGAAATAGCCCATAATTTTTATTTATTTATATTTAATAAAAGAAAAATATTTGGATATATATTTAATTTTAAACTCCAATGATGAGTATTTAAATTAAAAGTTCGAAAATTTTCAAGAGATTGTAAACCTATTAAATTATTGTATTCTATTTGAAAATCCGAGTATCGTGCGGCATGTATGTAAATGCGGTCTAAACGTGTCTAAAATATTAGCGTTTACTTATAGCCACGATTACAAAAGGCAAGGAAAGTGATAAATGCTTTCACAAAATTGCAATTAACAACCACGTTGCTCTTAATGGCTTCATACTTATTATGCAAAAAAAAATAAAAAAACAGCTTCACACGGTTCCTCAGCAGGCTAATACTAATTAATGTAATTAAACTAATCTATTCGAAGAATCAATGTTATTTACGAAGAAAAATATTCTCAAGATAACTTTGAGGACGACGGCCACAAAGTTTAATATCTTTAAGCAGTTGACGACCCGAGGTCCTTTAAACATTGAAAGCTCAAAGGGAAAATAAAAAGGCATTTCCATTGCAAATTTGAGCGAGTTTGATTTTGATCGCTACTTTGGGTTGGAACCGATGAGAAACAAGGTTGGATTTTCGAAGTTGTATCAATCCCACCCAGTGGAGCCACGATAAATCTAGCATTGTCTTTGTCTAACTTACCAAAGTGCAAAAAGGACGGAGCGGCCAGTAAATTGAACGTCCACGTATAGTGATTGCGAATAGGGTATCTTCTATGTTGAATTACGTAAATTGCAATGTTGTAATTTGAGCTAGAAACTAGATAACGCTTCAACCTACACGGTATCTCGGATTCAGCACGTGCGGGTAGTTTTCATTATTTATCAGGTTTAATATTTTATGCTAACTATAAATACGTCATATGCAGCCCTGCCCTGCCCCGTATGTGCTTTTCTAATTAGGTTTACGTAAGGACGTAATGCTTGTATGTCGTGAATGTAAGGGTGCTTTCAAATTATCCGCAAAATGACAGCTGAAATGCTATAGCAGTGCTACAGCAGTGCTACAGCAGTGCTACAGCAGTGCTACAGCAGTGCTACAGCAGTGCTACAGCAGTGCTACAGCAGTGCTACAGCAGTGCTACAGCAATGCTACAGCATTGCTACAGCAGTGCTACAGCAGTGCTACAGCAGTGCTACAGCTGTGCTACCACTGTGCCACAGTAGTGCTACAGCAGTGCTACAGCAGTGCTACAGCAGTTCTGCAGCTACGCGACATTGTATTACCATAGTAACAAACAGACGATACGGCAGTGTGACGGCCGCGCGACGAACACGCTGTGGGTACGCGTTTTTTTATTACTACGAGAATGCAGTAGTTTCAGCGCTGCAGTCACTCTGCAGCCGCGCACCACTTTACAGCTAATTTAATGCATCCTAGAAATCATTGGACTCAACTGCAAGTGAACGATCAAAAAGAATAAAGCTCAAAAACATACTATTAGATCGAGATCACATTTCGCTTATTTTTTGTGTTCTAGTAAACTAAGTAATATAAATAAAGTAATGTACTCTCACTTTTTGAAAATATAATTTTTAAAGCTTTTTTACATCCTGAGTAAGTAAGTAAGTGTATGGTAATAATAAAAATTAACAGGTTCACAATCCTACAGGCTACATATGGGCTGTGATAATTGAATTTGTACAGTGGACAGTGGACTGCATAATATGTTACTGCTAACAATATAATAAAAATCAGAAATCAGAAGATTGAGTAGGTACTTTATTTACCACCACCACCACCTGGTACATAATATAAATTGGCCGTCGATCGAAGCACACACTCAAAGTATATCTTACTCAAAGCAAGTTCTAACTCTCCTTAATCCCATGTCTATTACTTGTGAGAAAATAAGGAACGTATGGGAGCCCTGGGATCGTACTCTATCAAAGAAGGCATAATAATCTTAACTGTAGCAACTGTCGTGAAGGAAATAAGATTTTCGCTACTTTCAAACAGGTTGGAGCTAATATGGGATATTTTTCATATCAGCCATCTTCTATTTAAACTTTTTTATCGGGATAACGCGAATCAACTTGACGCAATTCAGTCTTTATAAACGTTATATTCTCGTACAATGTACGACAAAATTTAGCTAGTCGTCTCTGTAGAGCTCGTAAAATATAAAAGCAATAAATGTCAAGCACAAACAGCCAAGTTTCACAACATAAAAGTTCGTGAACGGTCGTAGAAGCCGCTCGACCGAGTGGCTATTCAGCATTTTTCTATAATATTGTTTAGCAGACCGCTTAACGGCATTGTGTTTGTACCAATGTAGCCGGCTCTGTAACCTTCATGTTACCTTTGTTGTATGCTTTGTAGTGATCAATTTCCATTTATTTTCAATCCCCGAAATAAAACAAACGCTTTTATTTTTTATCTCAAATACATTTACTAAACAGTAGTTTTAAATACAAATTACTATATTTTAGTAGCAGTACTGTATTATATCCGCACAAATGAATATTTTAGATATTATTGAAACCACGTAAGGCCTGAATAAAATTCAAATACTGCTGACTACGAATTTGAAAGCTCAAATGGTTCACAAACGAGCCAAGTAACTATTACGAACATAATACAAAAATGCCTTTAAATAACTTTGTGTATTCAAATTTTCTTATTACTTATGAACAGAAATTTAAAATGCTCATTTCATTTCATAGTTATATAAAAATCGGTTTCGGTTGGGTGGAAACACACAAATATTCCGATCATGTCAATAAAAAAAATACAATATCAAATTAAGTATATATAAATACCGGCCAAGTGCGAGCTGCATTCGTGCACTATGTTACAATAATTGACAACATTGATTGGGTAAACAACATTACATAATATTATAAACTTTTATTTCGTCTTAATGTATTACGGCAAAAAAAATTACGTTCGTTGGATGCGAGCCCCTCTAAATATTTATTTTAATTTATTGTTTACTAAATATATAATATACCTACAACGAAATATTTTGTGAATTGTTAAATTGTCCTACCTGTTGCCCGTATTGGTACCGAGCAGCTATAAAGTGAGCTATTTGACCTGTCAGTTAACATAATAAAATTGTTTATGAAATCGAACCATTTCAAAATATATCATATATTTAATAAGCAAGTAGTAAGCAATGTCTTTCGCTTTGCGGGTCCATATTGGACCTGAAATTATTCTGATGTCGTCTTCCCATTTTCTAGTCTGTAGGTCCAATATGGACCCGCAAAGCGAAAGACAGAATAGAGTGGAAATCTTTGGAGGAGGCCTATGTCGAAAGACAAGCTGCAACGTAGAAACCTACCGTTTACCGATACCTAATTTAAGTAATAAAAAAAAAACTCTTGTATAGTAAACATAATGTATTTATAAGGAGAAATCATTGTAAAATAAGTTCAGCAATAAAGGCTATTTTTTATTTTTTTATTTTATTAGTAAGCAATGGGATTTATTTATGTCCTTTCATCCCGCATACCTACCATGTATTTCAGACAGATTCGGAGTTAAGTATGGTGGGCGAAGCAAATGCTGAAGAAATACTGCTTTGGCCTATCATTTAGATTACATAAAACATGAAGGAATTACTAATTATGTAGTAAATATTTACATTTATACGTTTGAATCTAGGTGTGTCCTTCCATATTGCCATATTTTTATATCAGTAATTATTTTTCAAAATATTTGATTATTCAAACAAGTTACATTTCGGCTAGACTTCACTAAATTATAATATTAATTTTAAAATGCCATATCGTGTACCACTTGATCCGTGTGTGTGGTTTAATCTTTTGAGATGGTCGGCCGACTACGGCATGGCCAACCAGCATCAGATAGAAATCTGTTTGTCAAATTTCAATACACGTCCCTTGAGGCTAACGAGCAACGCTTGGAAGGACCCAGTTCCAATCAGTACGTGAAAAGGGATCAGATTCTCGTCATCATTCGCATCCACAAACACGTAGGTGAACGGTCGCACGTTAACAACGCTCTCAACACCACTATGAGATGGAGAGCATGTTAATTATGCGCTAATAAAATTATTGATGGTGTTTTCACGCGACGAACATAGTGTTCGATTACTTGCTGCCTGTAAATATGTTGCCTTCCAAAAAGGATGAGTTTCATTCTAACTACTTCACTGACTAACGAATACTGACTTATTTGTATGAAAACCCCTGATTCCGCATGGAACATTAGGCAATCAAGGCTGTTTATTCTTTTGTTTACTACTTATACCAACTGCAAATTATTTTAATGATTTTGTTAACCTCATTAAATTTTCGAAATAAACTAAACTTGTCAATACATTTTCTTTAATGCAACTTCTAGTCATATCGTGATAGGTGAAATTTGAAGTCTATTCAAAGAAGTGATTTGAAGTTTCTCGCAATGAAAGCCGAAACACTTAATTGCACAGAAGCCGCCGTCGTGGCCCGAGTCGCACTCAAATTATTTGAAACGAGGAAGTTACCCAGCACGGGCGAGGTGAAGAACTTCATTAGATATTCAGAGCCCCCATTATTTGCGTGAGGCAGAGTGCCTCCGCAAGGAAAAGTTACAGTTTAAGATTGATTTCAGCGACAATCTTCCGACTTTTATAGTTTCCCAAGTTCCAGTTTGAATAAAATATTGGCGCGAATTATGAGCGTGAAAAGAAGACTCTATCGGTCTTTTCGGGTTAGCTATGTTAAGGTGTTGGCAAGGAAATAATATTTCCACTAGCAAAATAATCAAAAATTATTGCTAGCTTAGTTTAGTTTTTGTTGAAAAAAGCACTTTTAGCAGGTGTCTTGCTTATTTCTGTTGAAAATTGTTGTATTTTATTATTAATAAATATTATCGATTGCAAGCTACGATATACGATACGTATGTAATATTTTTTACAATTATATACATACACCTTCATTATAAACTTATTTGATTTAATAGAATAATAATTTGACTAAATTGAATTTATTTACTTGGATTTTGTTGATTTAATTTCTTTCTTCTACAATCTCATCACGTTTTGAATTTTGACTTAAAAGCAGGGGGAAAGATTTTGTAAGCGAATGTCGGTATTGTTAGATGTCATGTTTCTACCGTATGACACTTTTAAGTCATAATAATTATTTGGCCTCTCGCCAAAACCTGTAGCCTACGCCAAAAAGTTAAAAAATGATTTATGACTCCGCGGCGACCGACTTCACAGCCGCGGAAATACTATCACTATAATTTCTCCTGTGGTACTCAGCATTTTTGAATTTACATCAATGTTACGTTTTAGCATTCTGATATTATATAAACTTATTGATTTGAAGTAATTTTTCTATAAAGCTCTAATGTTGCTATGTTAATATTTTTCCAACCAAATAATCAAAAACATTCCAGCAGCAACACTTTCAGCCTTCATAATGCTAAGGATTTTGTTTGCTCTGTACGCCGCTTGATGAGGTAATTTCTCAGCTTGGGTTTAATTATAAACCTGTCAAATTAGCTCACCTGACCAGCAAAGAGGGGAGTAACGTGAAATGTGAACACCAGTAGTTACTTGTTAGCCAACAGCCATCCACAAAAAGGAGAACAAACAAAACCTTTTCCTCAATTAAGCAATTTGTGTGGACGTAAATTCAACGTGTGTATCGCGCTCACGTGTTCCAGAAACGGCGTGTTGGTTCTATTCACAACAATGTTTTCTTTTGCACAATTTTCAAAGTTAAAAATATGTTTCCGTGCTGAATTTACAGTGGTCTGGCTTTAATGTTTGGCAACGTTTTTTCACCCTTTAAAAAGAGTTGTTTAATTTCGACATCGAACAACTGTAAGGAAACCATTTGCATGAATATACCTCAGTGTTTCTTCAACAGGAAAATACGGTTCTCGATTGTACGTAGTTACTTGTTGTGCAGGTACTGGGTATTGCGTGTTTTGTTTGCAAATAAATCATGTAAATGAAATGTCGACCTATTTTGCAATCTTTCAAAACAGATTTTTTTAAACGTGAACCTACTTTAAGTTACTTGTATAAAAGTTATTCGCAACCGTGTTTGAGCTTACAATTGAAAATTGGGAAATAAAAAAAACTTCGTTAAGTCTTCGTTCGTCGCGAGAAGTGTGTTTTTATATTCGTACGTCTTAAGTTATGTGGCTGATTTTCGTCACTTCAAATTCTTTTTAACTTATAGCATCTTACTGTAGAAAGCTCGGTGAGCAATCATTTTGTTACGACGAGAACCGTCGTAAAGAGACTAGTTGGAAACTTTACAGCCTGACTGTGTTCCCCTTCAGTTAAAATTGTCCACGTCGAAAAAAGTTAATACTACACAACTACACCAATTCGGTATGTCGAGCGAGTTTCAAAATTACGACTGAAACGAGATTCCCACAATCTCTTTTCATGGTCCAAATGTTAATAAAACCTGTTTTTGTTGAAAGAGTAAGACAATGAAAAAAGAATTAAAAGTTTTACGTCCAATAAACGCAGGTTTTTTTTATTTTTTAACCAATTGACTAGTTCACATAGTATTTTGATTAATTGAAAAGTAAAATGGAACAAACACATTCCTCTGTAGAATTTAACGTTCAAACCAAACAATACATAACATGATTGGTTTAAACATGAGAAATTTTTGGTTATTTAAATAAAATATTGTTTAAATTACTAAAAAAAATTGATGATTTTGTAATGATATAAAGTATTATTAAAAATTGTGTGAAATTATAAGTAAGATAGCAAGTAAGCAATTTATTATCGTAAAACATAATATCACATGCGTTGATTTTCCGAGAGCTAATATATGGCGAGATTTAAGGCGTCTTCTATTGTCTCTACAACTTTCTATGTAATTGTAAATTGAATTATTTGTGATTACAACTGTGTACGTTTGTAATATCCCGGATCTTGTGGCCGTAACCTGAAGCAAATCACGAGTACACCAGTCGCAATGGTCGAAAATGGGAAGTGTATTTTTCTTTTTACAAAAAATACCCATATTAAAACAACGTTTACATTTTGTTTAATATCATCATCAACTCATCATCAGCCCTTATAGGACCCCACTGCTGGGGCATAGGCCTAACGTAAACTAGGGCGGTAAGGACTTAGTCAACTCGCTGGCCAAATGCAAACTGGCTTAAGCGTAAATATTTTTTTAAATCTACAGGATTAAAGTGGAAAGGCCTATGTCTAGCAGTGGTCAAACCTATAGGCTGATATTGATGACAATTATTTTAATTAGTTGAATGAATACCGGAGACAGTAGAAGACAGAAGGACTGTGAAGGAATTAACATTGCTTTTTGTATTTGAATCGTGTGTGGAATAAAATATTATATTAATTATATTCAATTTAACTAAATGGATCTGAAAATGGGTCTGTCACTGTACAGATCACGAAGACGATATGTATTTAATACGTAATGTCAATTAAAATAAGTTAATGTAGACGTGAACGTTATTTTATTAAAATCTTTGGTGGTTTCATTTCAAACTGTCAATTACTACCGTGCTATTGAGAATGTTGGCTGGACGACTCGTTGAATGTTTGCGCAGCTTAGAATATTAAATGACTTAGCGTCAATCCAACCGTGTTGAAAGATGAAATTAAGGAGTCGTCCCTTTATTTCCCGTTAATTAAATGCCTCATTTCATTAGATTTCTACGAAATCGCGTATAGATATTTGTTAAAAAGGGGCTACAACATTCCCAATCTAAAATTGACCACGTAATATATTTAGAACCCTTAAGAGGCGTTTTTGATATGAGATTCAGTTTCTTACATGTACACTAGATATAGCTTTACAGAATACCGGACCGATACGTAAAATTTCATATTATTAACGTTAATTTTGTAATTTGTGAGCCTACTTGTAGACCCTACTGACCTACTTATAAAGTAACTATTCAGCCTAGATCAGTGAGGTACAATGCATGTTTTTCTGAAGTCTTTCTGACTTGAAGAACAAAAATGTTGTTGTTCCAAGAAGATTGAATGAATGCGTAATTTAGGATAAAAAAGATTATACTATTACGTTTAATAATATTCACTAATGGTTCCCAGCCTATGACAGTAGCAAAATAATTAGCAGAATGTGAGGACCATAAGAAAATTATAAAACAGATATATTACAAACAAACGATACCCAAACCAGATTTCTTTAACAAAAAAAAAATGTTTCGAAAAATGTTAAAGAAAAATTTTGTAAATAAAGTTAAATGTAGCTAAGTTTAAAAATCGACATAAAATGGGTAAACTGAGGTGCAGCGGTTGGCTACAGTAAGGATATCGTCTACCACTAGTATATTATATTTTTAGGAATCAGAAGCGAGGTTATTTATAATTAAAAGAAATACAATGAGCAGGCAGCACGTCTTATCCGTACGAAAATTAAAGATGGCGCCAGCACGCGCCGCTCGCATGTTTTTTTAAAAACGCAGGCGGGTATACAGGCAAAGACATTCAGACATGTACGTCTGCTTCAGTGGTTATCTCTAATACGGCCTCTCCTGACGCTCTGACGTCCTCGTCAGTTTCAGATGAAGTGGCTTGGGCACGATCTGCATCAAGAGCCTCACGGTCAGAGGCGTGTGGTAATGGTGGATCGTGATCGGAAGCCAAGCTGTTCTCCAAAGAGCTGTTATGGTCCGAGTCATCTGTAAACCACATAAAAATTAAATTATTGACCTATGTGCTTAAACGTTCCAAGTACACTTTTTTTAAAACATCAGTTCAAATAACCAATAAATGATAATCACTTGCGGTTATTTATTTACGATTCTTTAACAAATCATAAACAAATAATAAAATCATGGATGCATCCTACAGACGAGTCGACTCGATTTAAAATAAACACTGACAGGGGACCCCACGAGCTCCACTATTAAGCTTACCACGAATTTATTACACAACAGACATAGGCTCCACTATTAAGCTTATCTTTTAACATAGCGATGGCAGAGGCTCCACTATTTAGCATGCCGTAAGTTTGTCACACAGACATAGGCTCCACTATTAAGCTTATCTGTTAGCATAGCGATGGCAGAGGCTCCACTATTTAGCATGCCGTAAGTTTGTCACACAGACATAGGCTCCACTATTAAGCTTATCTGTTAGCATAGCGATGGCAGAGGCTCCACTATTTAGCATGCCGTAAGTTTGTCACACAGACATAGGCTCCACTATTAAGCTTATCTGTTAGCATAGCGATGGCAGAGGCTCCGCTATTTAGCATGCCGCGATCAGACTCACCCTCGAAGAAAGAGGCACACGTCTCCGGGGTCCACTCGCCTTTCCGAAGCACCAAGAACTGTGCCGCAGCGTATGACACCTTGCCACACGACCCGGCGAGAAGCTGAAGCTTGTAGCGGTCATGATCCTTAACCTGGATGATGCGGTATGGTCCGCGCGTACCCGGATCGAGTTTTCCCTGCGACTGAGAATACATGATAATAAACACAAGATCCCTCTCCCTGAATTTGCGCGGAGGTTGACGATCTTCATTGACCCGTTTATCTTGCATAGCTTGATTTTCAGCCAGCCGCTTGGCCGTCCTTTGTCTACGAAGCTCTCGCAAAGACTCTCGATTTTCATTCGACTCGATGGCAACGTCGCGAATCACAGCGCGCATTCTTGACCGTGAACGACTCGATCTGCCCATAGTGCTTAGATTTAAACACTTGAACACAAACTACTGAAAACTAATTAAATAACAATTCACTTGTGAGCGCGAAATCTTTATCCCACTTCTGATTTTAGGAATCAGAAGCGAGGTTATTTATAATTAAAAGAAATACAATGAGCAGGCAGCACGTCTTATCCGTACGAAAATTAAAGATGGCGCCAGCACGCGCCGCTCGCATGTTTTTTTTAAAACGCAGGCGGGTATACAGGCAAAGACATTCAGACATGTACGTCTGCTTCAGTGGTTATCTCTAATAATATTATATATCGGTACTACTTGAATTTCCCACAACGCTCCTCGATCGTAAATGTCTCCTCCCATAAGTATTACCTGCTAAAAGATCGCCTTCAATTTTTCACTTTCTTGTTTACGAAATAAGCATTTCGGCGATTCACTGGTTCTTGGAAGTTGCTTTTGGTGACATTCAAAAATATCATAATAATATATTTTAATTAAATGATGTAAGTCAAGATTTTTTAACAATTGAAAAATAATTTAAGAACTTATCTCCACAAAAAAATGCGAAACAGAAAGTTTAAAGCCCTCTAAGACGGGTCTTTGGATCAGTGACCCGAAAGAAGGATATAATATCCTGAAAAATTTGAATGGGCCATTTTAAAGTTTTCTAGTTTAGATGTTTGGATTATTTTTTGAAGCGATGAGTTGAGAAAAAACCTAAAATATTTTGATGCATATTCATCGATGTTTACATCTGGTCTGATCGTGTGATTCATCGGTGGCGTTTCACCCCGCTCAGTGGTAGTCTTGAGTGGAGACCGCGCCGGCCCTTGGAGGGTAGCCCGCTAGCGGCGTGTTGGTAGTTGGGCTAAGCTAGGCACCGTGACGCCGCTAAGGCGATGAGGTACGTCTCGGAGTTTAATGGGGACACCTCTAGGCATTGGTCCCTTAGCCCAGGGGCAGCTGCCGATTTTCCACCTCAGTACCGGCAGTCGGGAGTCCCACACACCATCTTGGGTAAACCCCTGTCCAAGTTAACCGTGCATCAGGCATTCTCCAAGTTAAAAAAAAAGGTAACCGGTGACGTCACAGATAAAAACTCGCTCAAGTTTCCACTTTACAAGTGATTTATTTATGGATGACTCCCAGTATGACATCACTCCGCCTAATGGTAAGCGGTCTTAAGGTCCAAATATAAGGTTTGCAGACACAATAGACTCTATTAACCTATCCCTATTACCCTAAAGACCAGGTTAGATGAAGGGTGATAGGAGGAAGAGAAAATTTGTGTTGGAAAGGCATTCCATGCCTTCTTCGTCTTTTTGAGTCGCTGACAAATAATTTTGGAATAGTTCCGCCCAGAATTTTACAAAACAGAAACAGAGAAGAGGAACTGAAATTCTTGGTCCACCAGTGCCTGTATGGTATGCGGATAACAACACTGACAAGCACGTGTTGTTCGAGAGTAGAAAGGGGAGGGAGGCACTGATTGAAATAACTCTTCAGAACATTCTCTATTATAAAGACGGTAGAGAACACTAAGACCGGAAATTTCCCAACGTTTCCTGTCTTCCAGCCCTTTGCCATCGTCCCTAAAGCAGGGACGGTGGCTCTGATATGAGCTCGGTGTAGTAAATCTCTTAGCGAGCTATGGAGTTGACGGCAAAATAAACACTATAAAATGTAAACCAACAATGTAAACAAATTCATCTTTAATGCCGCTCTCAAAGGGATGTCAAATGCCACAAGCCTTTCATGAATGCGCTTTGCCGAGGTGGATATTGCAACATCATATTGACACAGATTGGCGTATCATAGCTATGGATTTTTTTTTAAAGTGCCCCCCTCTACGTAGAACCTTCGCTCTACGTAGAGGGGGTCCTTGTCGAGTTAGTTTCTAGGTCCTGTTTGTACGAACACTCTTTAACCCCCACTAAAATGGATTAATAATCCATTTTTTCTTTTTTTATATGGCTTACAAGATGACCTCACTCTACCTGATGGAAAGCAGTAGTGAAATCCCAATATGAGGTCGACAGTTACGATAGACCATATTGAGCCTGTCGCACTCACCCTGAAGGGCCGCTTA
Organism: Maruca vitrata; assembly: GCA_039566165.1. NCBI lineage: Eukaryota > Metazoa > Arthropoda > Insecta > Lepidoptera > Crambidae > Maruca > Maruca vitrata. The sequence goes on from CM076911.1 coordinate 8,070,593, forward strand.
TATGCCGTCCCACCTGAGAGCCAAATCTTAATTGTTTTGTTTTACGTCAAAACTAAATATACCCAACCGTTTACAGATCTTAAGGTTAGTGTTATTAGTTTCAATTCCCGTGTTACGTACGTAGTTTGTTTTCTAAAGCCGAGGCACATGTACGAGTGAGGAAGATTCATTACTTATTCAATGTATTGCGCGACGTCTGAAGGCTCACTCTTCCGCTGTTTCGCCACTTCATTATCACATTTAAACATTTAGATCTGGGCCGTGTACTCCTATCGGTACGGGGATTCCAGTTTTGTACCAGACGCTGCGAATGAAGAGCTTACCCACCTCACGTGAATAGCTTATTCGGTTAATTTCACTGTAGTTACGCTTCAACCAGTCCGTTGCAGGTAAGTGCTACAAATTGTGTAGCGAGTATACAAAAAAAAAAGAATATTTTACCGCCCTTCTGGATGCTCTGTTTTCATGTTTAATGGGACATTGTAATTTTTGTCTTTGTATAAACAAAAACTGCACATAGGTAATGTTAATTAGCACCTGTTTGTTTTTTGTAACACTTCCTTCTTCCTTTGATTGTGTATACTTAATACTAACCCTTCATTGATATTTTAAAAGTAAGTTGTTAACTCAAGAAAATTAAGATGAGTGCTTTAGTGAAACTCATTTAAATGCATTATAAACCGAGTTGATGAATAAAGTTCATTAGTAATTCAGAGACATGTCCCTAGTTACAAGACTTCTCCAAGACGGTAGACGTCTAGTAACTATCGCGCTTTCAAGCGAAATAAAAATCGCATTCGAGAAAGGTTTTTTCTTAAATTTCCACGGTTATTCTTCGTGTAAAAGTACATTTTTAAGAACCTTTCAATCCCGTAGTAGTTTACTGTGTAGGATCTTTTGATAGTGCAAAACTGTGACGTCGATTTGGTATGAGTATACCAGTATTTAATTTTTTTTTGTTCATAACATTATAAATAAATAAAAAAAGTAGATGTTTAAAAATTAAATATATTTATTAAATTGATAAAAGAGTAACACAACAACTATAACCATATATGTAATGTTAAAATAAAACAATGAATTATTTTGAAAAACCGACCAATTAATTGAAAATAATTTATTTAAAGGCAAGTTTTATTGTTTTTTTACTAAAAGATATGAAGAACTTCAAAAAGTGGGAAAGCTATCCTATAAAATCATCGTATATCACAACTTTGTAACCAAAATATGTACAATAGAAATGTAATATAATTTCGGTCAGGATCTATTAAATATTAAACAACGCACGGAGGAACCGACAGCGATCTTCCGTTTTAATATAACTTTTAGCTTTTGTTTCCTTAATTGAAATCAAATTTCTTGAATGACACAGCTGCTACATTTGAAGCCAACCACGGTTTAAAATTACTTTTTTCGCCTTAGCAAGTCATCAGTTTTAACCTAATTGGATAAAATTATGCAAATCAGAACTCACAGATTTATACCAACTTGTTGCCAAACATTTGTACAGTGAATAATTAAAAATTAAATATTGAAGGTGTAGGTTTTTCATCGTAGGGAAAGAGGTCGTTATATTGCACAAACAAACAAAACAACAGAAAACACCCTGTATCAATCTGCGACCGAAACTCGGTGGTCAGCGCAACCCGAAAACTTTTGTTCTGTGATCATAATTTCAATTTAAAAGTTTCACAACTTATTTTGTTTATGTTAAGCTCAAATGTGATGAGTCAGGGGACGTGTGAAAAACCGTATTACAAACTCATGTTACACCAATTATAAAGGTGCATACCTATTTGTGATAAGAATATTTTTAGGACTAATAAGCTGAGCAATATTCCGTTTTAAGTTTACACAAGGAACTTGTATTTGTATAGATAAAAATAAATAAGGCGTCCGACCGATTTCGGCCATGGCGGCCTAATTGAGATCAGTACGCAGGACTTATTATGTACACAAGTTTGCGCGCCAGCACAAGTGCACTCTCTGTTCCCTTACTCTCAAAGTTCGGTGAGGAGACGTCGATCCGACATGACCGATTAGAGATCGAGCGCACCAACACCAGCTTAACGTGCTCTCTTAGGCATGGCCGTGCAACCGCCGACTTCCTTACTACGGGCTGAGTAATTTCTTTACAGAAAAACTCACACACATTTTTTCCCGAACCTGGACTTAAACCGGGGACCTCTGCGTTCTTATGCAGGATTTACTACTAAATACTAATAGATCGACGAGGCAGTTAAATAAAAAAAACCTCCCTAGAACTGGTCAGACGTCATGGATTTACGACTAATCGGTTCACAGCAATCTCTCAAAAAAAGCAAAAAGCATTTATGAGACCAACAACTCTATCGAGGTATATAGACAAAGTTATTGAAATGTACGGCCTTGAGGGAGTGACTCGTCCTTTGCTCAGACAGGAATCGTAAGTTCGATCTTCAGCTTCAGCCAGGAAAAATATAAGATCTCATCAAAAACAAAACTTGTCAAAAAAACCAAGTCTCGCTACTCAGTTGTTCTACGGTAAAAAGTTGTGAGATCCATGAAATACCAAGCCGTTTATTCATTGACGTGGCCATCGTATGAAAACACGTGTAAATTAAATTAATTAGTGCAATGGCCAAGTCAATTAATAACCGACTTGGTATTTCATGGATCTCACAACTTTTTACCGTAGAACAACTGAGTAGCGAGACTTGGTTTTTTTACAAGTATTGTTTCTTTTTGATTTTGTAGACAGTCTACTTTTTTTCCTTTTCGGTTTGTTCGATTTGGCATTTCGGTTTTCTTATATTTATTTGGGATTACAATTTTATTTAAGCAGTTATGTATATAGTTAACTAGCCGGCCTTGGCCGCGGACCGACAGCTGTGGAGTGAAATTGCCCAGCAGTGGGACACCATAGGCTAAATAAAAATAAAAAAATGTATATAGAAAATGACGAAAGACGAAAACTTTACTCGACTTGGGGGGGAAGGAGCACTACCGTGCGGCTTTATATTTATATGGTATTACAAAGCTATTTAAGTAAGTAGTTAAAATTTATAAAACTAGACGGAAATTGAAAAAAAAATGCTAGACTTAGCGGTTACACTTCCGTGCCCCCAAATATCAAACACTACTTATATTCCAAATTTGAAGCTTTTAGGCCTGCTAGAAGTGCAGTCAGTCAGTCAGTCGGTGAGTGACAAATTTAGAAATTTGACGCGTTATAATTCTTAAGCTACTGGTTCAAATAAAGTGAAATTTGAAATATACTGTGTCCTTACAATGCCTACATGGTTACTGAAAATTCAGCGTTCTTGTTTTATCCACAACTAAGTTACAGGGGGTTAAAAAGGGCCTGAATTGCTTCGAGAAAAGGATGGTACGGCCGCGCCGCTTTTTTGCTCGACTTGGCGGGGACACTGCCGTGCCCCCAGATTAAGATGTGTTCATTTATGTGTTACTCCAGGCTTGTTCTTGATATCCGTAAAACAAAATTCTTAAATTACTTATCATCTCAGAATGAAAATTTGAGTTACATTTATTTGTTTGTTGGTCCTACACGTTGGACAGGCTCGGTGGAACAATGGTTAGTGACCCAGGTTTACTACCTACGGTTCCAAGGGTCGTGGGTTCGATTCCCACTCGGGACAAATATTTGTGTGACGAACATCGGTGTTTGTTCCGTGTCTGGGTGTATTATTAAATATATTTAAGTATATTTGTGTATCCACTGTTGATTCTGATACGCGTAATACAAGTGCTTAAGCTACTTACCTCGGGATCAGATCAATGTATGTGAAGTTGTGCAATATTTATTTATTATTTGTTTATTTATTATTTATTTAGGGCCGGTTAAATGTTTAAACCGTCGTTCTATCATAATCAAACAGTTAACATATCAAGCTGCTAAAATCAAAGCTGAAACAATTGAAAACTAAGCGGTACCGGATAAACATGACGATAACAACATAATAAAGGCCACGTTATTATAAGTTTGTGTGAACAACGAGCGATATGGCACGCCGTAATAGATTTTACCGTAATGCGTCAAACAACAGTAATTTATGAGCAGATATTTGGCAACCGGCAGCCTCCGGAAGAGCGTGATAATTCCGTTGAGTGGATGCATCGTATAAGGCGACCCGTGCCTGTTTTATTGAGTCCTCGTGTTTTATATGCGTCATTTAATTTAACTTGTGACGATCCGTAATAAGCTTAAAAGGTTTCTTCAGTTGAAGCGCGGTATTTGTTAGTTTTGTTATATTTAGCCACCGAAATGAATATCCGGTTTGCGTTTCCAAAAGCTATGGAACATGGCTTTTTTGCTTTTCAGAAACAACCTCCGAATAGCTTTGGCCCGCTTGAAATATCATTCCGGGAAATTTTTGTTCGATAAGCAAACATCACAGACGCTCTATTGCATTTTTGTGTTACGAAGAAAATACACACTACGGCAGACATAAACGGAAAATACTATATTTTCTATATGTCAATATCGAGAATGTTGCAAAAATTTCACTTAAATCGTGATCGCACTTACGTGCCTAATATTACTAAACTAGTGTCCCGCCCTCACTTCGCTTCCGGTACATTATACATAAAAACCTTCCTCTTGTTTCCCTCTAATTTATTAAAAAAACGCATCAAAATCTATTGCGTATTTTCAAGATTTAAGCAAACATAAAGATATAGGGACAGAGAAAGGGACTTTGCTTTCAACTATGTAGTGATAATATTTATGAAATTGTATCTGTTTTGAAGAAAGAAAAAAAAGGGTTTACTTAGGGAAACAAAAATACCATCTTTACGAATTTTTACACATACTTTCTTTTGACGAATTAATATTTACATAACAATGAACGATGCTAAATAATAAGGCTATACGTGGTTAAAATTACTAACAGACAAGTCACTATATTTGTCGGCAGGAGTCATCGCTCGCCTTCATTATAGAATGAGTAACAAGCTGCACGTGCACGGGTCACGTCACCGACCAGCTGCGTCGTTAGTCACTCCCCCTCGCCGCTCGACTCGACTATAAAAGGCGCTCACTTTGAACAGTGCAGGCAGTCTTGGCTCTGGCGTGGCACGGAACACTCGTTGTACCGTTGCAATAGCTTATCCTAGACACCTTTGGATAATTAATTCGATTGTCGAATTAATTATTATCGTTAATTATAAAACTGCTGCTGTGCAATTTGTAATTAATAAATCAAACTCTAATTGTAGTTTATGTCTTAGGCATTTGCTACAATTGCTATGGTTATACTTTGATAAAAGTGATAAGTGATGGATATGGTTCTCATTAAGAAAAGTAATAAAGTATTAGCTCGGTTTTGATATACCTGACGTATTATTCATTATTAATTATGTAGTTACATTACCCCTTCTGCCTACATCAGAAGTGGGATGAGATCCACACCCACTACTTGGTCAATAAAAAAATATGTCACAGGAAATGTCTTTTAAGGGTTTATATGGTCGGAAGGTATAAAAAAAAGAGAGTTAAAAAAAAAAGAGCAGAGTTTTGAAGGGCACGTGGCCGGACCAAAACTGGTATAAAAAAAAAGTAAAGTAAAAAAAAAGAGTAAAGTAAAAAAAAAAGAGCAGAGTTTTGAAGGGCACGTGGCCGGACCAAAACTAGCTAGTGTTGAAGGGTTCTTTAAAAAAAAAAGGGAGAGAGAACCGGACCAATACTAGTGCCTGAAGGGTCTAATTAGAGACCGGACCAGAGCAAAGTGTGAGATATACGAAGGGTCGATGTGGACCAGACCAGAACTATTGTAATATATCTGAAGGGTTAATTGTAATAATATTTCTGAAGGGTTAATTGTAATACATCTGAAGGGTTCATGTAGACCAGACCAGAACTAATTGATTTGCAGGGTCATTATAGACCGGACTAATTAATTTTGTCAGGATGATCGAACGATTCTTTTGTTACAGAAATCTAGACATGCTTTAGTTGAAGCGTTCAAGGACGACCGCTAGTCAGGTTGGCCGTGTCGGCAGGAGTCATCGCTCGCCTTCATTATAGAATGAGTAACAAGCTGCACGTGCACGGGTCACGTCACCGACCAGCTGCGTCGTTAGTCACTCCCCCTCGCCGCTCGACTCGACTATAAAAGGCGCTCACTTTGAACAGTGCAGGCAGTCTTGGCTCTGGCGTGGCACGGAACACTCGTTGTACCGTTGCAATAGCTTATCCTAGACACCTTTGGATAATTAATTCGATTGTCGAATTAATTATTATCGTTAATTATAAAACTGCTGCTGTGCAATTTGTAATTAATAAATCAAACTCTAATTGTAGTTTATGTCTTAGGCATTTGCTACAATTGCTATGGTTATACTTTGATAAAAGTGATAAGTGATGGATATGGTTCTCATTAAGAAAAGTAATAAAGTATTAGCTCGGTTTTGATATACCTGACGTATTATTCATTATTAATTATGTAGTTACATTACCCATTCTGCCTACATATTCATATCATGTTAATCGTAAGTATACCGTGTAATAATATCTACGGAAGAAAATCTAACGAAAATTGTCATAATTTGTTTAGCCTTAAAATGATTTAATTCGGAACTATCTCTCTCCTCTTACCTATTTGCGTCACTTTTACTAGTTATATTAGATTCGAACTCAAATCAAACAATAATGGTCGCACTACAGTGTCAGTTCAAAAATAATGAAAGTCGCAATAAACGGATACAAAATGCGGCCGCGCAAACCGGAGAAATCCCATTGTTAACGAAAAGAATGTCTTCAACAAACAAACCCTTCTCCTAATCCCTTCTGTACCAAAATAATGGCAATAGGTATTGGAACATCCAATTAGTTTAAATTCAAAATGCGCAGTAGGTAGGTATATTAAAGGTAGACGAAAACACTTTTATAAGAAGGGTTAAATATCGCTCCCCATAAATGTTTACTTTACTTTATTTGTTAATATTTGCTGTTAAAGCAGCAACAAAAAGTTGTAAAAATTTCAATTGTTTTGAAAGGGGTCAGATAGCTAAGTTTGTAATAAATCTATAAGCAAGCAACAAGGGTCTTTCCCGAGATCAAGAGCGCTTATGACAGTTCGAAACGTCAGGTATCTAAATAATATGTTTAGAATAACAATATACAGTAGTTTCTTCTGTAAAATTGAAATGTGAAGTGTTACTAATAGACAATACTTGATAGCTAAGTCTTAGGAACAGGGTCTCGCGTTAACGCTCTTCTGATAGGAAACACTAACAAATAACGTTCCCATATCACACAGTACATAAATAAAATAATTATTTTATTAGTATTAAACTAATTATCTGTGACCTGGGGTTAAGCAGTAAAAATAAGTCATCTGTCTCTATTGATTACGATGAGTGCCTTATTCACGCTTATTCTTCTCATATAAAAAATAGTCATGATAAAACTGTAAATTAACGGACCACGACCATTATCCAAAACGATTATTATATTTTTTTACGATCAACATTCACACAACCCAATGTTTTAACAGACCAATGTTTCCGAAATGACGCTCGTAATTTTATGTAGATTCATTAAAATTGCAATGCATTAACATATGTATCGGTGAAAATATGTATATGTTATGGTAATTAAATATTTTTATAGAAGGGTGCTCCCAAATCTTATTCTTTTTTATTTTTTCAAGTTATTGTTAAAATAGCATTCGTATTTTGTAAGTTTCCCTCTAACAACACATTGTAAATACACGGTGTATTTCTCCACAAAAGTTCGATCCTATTTGGATACTCAATCACCACCGTCCCCGTGGAAAATGCTAAAGGAATTTCCAATTCTCATCAATATTATTGTTTTGAATCTTGCCTTCGGATGACCTTATAAATTATAATTTAAAAAAAAACTATATAATAAAAGGTGACATCAACAAATATTATTTAGCTTATTGCCGCATGTTATCAAGATTTTCACGACCAAATTGGTCCACTTTATTCAAATAATCTGTTTTTAAATACATTCACCGTAAAACGTCTATGTTTTCATTGTGACATTGATTAAGTAAAACGTGAAAGAGGCAGACATTTCAAAACAATGTTAGAAATGCAAAGAAGCACCTACTATTCGTAATGCAAACCAAACATTCGCAGGGTACAAGTTGCTGCGGGCGCGAGCAATGTTCGAAAAGGAAATTTAAGAAGTTTCATCGAGCAACGAAATAGACCATTAAGCAAGATTATTAAAGAAAAATAAAAGTAATAAAACAAGTCGTGCGTATCGTGTAGAAAAGAGAGAATGTCGAGGGCGTGCGGGAGGGCCGGGAAGGGCTAGCAGCCAGTCGCGAGTCGACACTCGGGGCGGTTGCGTGTGCAAGGCCCGCGCCAACTTCGCCCAGCCGCCGCCGCGAACATTTGAACTAGTGCACGGAACTAAACATGTGAATTATCCACCAACCAAAGAGGACTCTTTTGAAACGGCCGAGATGATGCCCTTCAAAATAATGTATCGCATCGTGCAAATTGTGTTTCTCATTCTGGTTATCATGTACTTTAATAAATACGTCAAATGTGCCGCGGCTCAGAGCGAGAAAATCCCGATCGGTAAGTTTTTTTAAGTTTATTTTATAAAATAATTTTTAAATATTTAATACATTTAATTTATTGTTTTTTTTTAATTGGTTGAGATAATCTACTTTCTTAAATTTACACTTATAGTTTAAAACAAACAATAAAAATATTTGTGTAATTATTGGAAATGGCTTATTTTTTTTTTAAATTTCTTCTTTTAAAAAACATTCAACATTTTATTATTCCAGCTTTAAAATACCTTTTGCTATTTTGAAGTGATGAATGCGGATAAGGCCGCAATGTATCAGCGAAATACTTTATCTCTTTTATTTTCGTCTCAGCTGTGCTTTTTAACACTTTTAAATTTTACTTTATATTTTGTACACGTTTTAACACTTTAAAATTTCCGTTTGGTTTTTTTTTCCGGGCAATATTATACCATAGTGTGAAATAGTATTTACATTTCGTTACGAGGCAGATAATACAAAATATTTTTATATTTGATGAAATTACTTCGAAGCTCGAACATTACATGCAATCTTGCTTCTTATTTGAATTTACCTTAAAGATTTTATCGCCCTTGTCCTTGAAATTTAATTTGAGCGGTTTCCTGACTTTATTTTCTGAAAAGTTGATTTTGTAGATTCCATCATCATGTATCACCGGAAACTAAAATTATACATAACTGATGATAGACAGACTGATGTTTTAACAATAAATTTCACTGTCTCGGTTAAAGCTACTTTAAGGCATTTTGATATATTGTCAATTGAACTTCGTAGCTTTATTTTAAATTGAATAACTGTCACATTTGTAATTGAGACACTATAGCACTGGTCGACTAAATAGGCTCATTACTTGAACCGACTCAGCCATGCTTGGAAATAAGCAGGCTGGCCGCTGGGTTTGAGAGTAAAATATGGCCCAGGTATAATTAGCAGAAGAAGCAATACAGACCGACCGAGCTCTTTGTTATTTTCACATAGTACTTTGTTGAACAAAATGTGTAATTACTGTTGAAATTTCACAATGATCCGGGCCGTTATTTATACCAAATTAAACAAGTATATAAATACTTTACATTTCCATATAATAATATTAGACTTCTAAAAAATATTAGTGTATCTGGTTAAGAGTCGGGCGATTTTCGGAATAAATAAAAAAAATATGGCCGTAAATGCAAGAAGTTATGTCTTTTTTAAATATCACTGATTACCTAATATAAAAGCATGATTGGCTAAGGAAGTAATATAGCCTGAGGAGACGGTCTGCAATTTATATTGTCTTTGTGATGAAAGTAATACCAACACGCCTTGTGATTCATCACGCCGCGTCTCCTTGGCTTATGGAACGTTGGCTTTAAGTATAATACGCATAACATTTTCTTCCTCCATCTAATGTCCCTCACACATTTGAGTGATGATGCCTTCGTCTCAGTACTGACCGCAATAAGATTCTACTAACTGCGACACGTGTAAGCGATAAATGGATGGAAAAAGATTAATGAGTTGGAAAAAGTTCGTACACCCTCGTTGTTCTAGGGGAATCTAGCGTTTCTATTTACACAACAAGTTTGGATCTCACTGCGACTTGGCCTTTTATAAAATATTTTAGTTGCAACCATATGCTGCGCGCCTTGAAATATAACTTGAATTATTCGAAACGACATTTTTATCTACAACTTCCTAGGGCACTCATAACAAACTTTGAACTGAAAGCTAGAATATCAAAGTAGTCACTATGTTGTTGATAGCTTTTATTTGACGACGTTACAAATTATATATTTACAATACTTATAAACTGTTCTTGTAAACACAAATATAATGAATGTTAAATTCAATTGGTACAAATAATCTTAGAGAAAAATATGATTATTAATCTAGTAAAATATTAATGTAATGAAATCAAACTTTTATTTTCTTAAGAATTTTATTTCTGCTTCTCAAATAGTACAGTCAAAAATATAATCTTCCAGTGACGGTCTTTATCAACAAACAACAATACATTCTTGGAATTACACATGTTTTGTAAGAAAACATAACGTAGTAAATATTTTATTGCAAAAATCGAAATCATTGTAATAAGGCCACTGTTGATGGTACAAAACATTTTTATCTGAATTTATCCTCATATCGAAAAAGTTAATTCAGCCCTTCTGCGAAAATGGAAAATCCCCAAAAATATTATCCCTCTGATAGAGATAATTAATTCAACGGCGAAACCCTTCGGCGCGTCGTAACTCCACCGTTTGACCTTTTTTATTTTATATGTTTTTATTCCGCAAATGTTCGTGTAGTAATTATTCATTTCTAATTTCAAACCATCGCTTTGGTTCACGTTAATACATACGTGGCGAGTAACAGTATCCTGACTTTGGGTTCTTTGAAGGAAACCCTGGTGTAAACTCAGTTCTACTGAAAAAAAATTTCATCATACTCGTAAAGAGTTTTTTCACTACTTTAGTGTTGATTTTTTTCAATAACCGCCCTCGATCGTGTCATGCTTAAGTCGTTTATCGCGTAAAACATCACTATCTTATAGCAGTTAAAATATTTTATGCCTATCTAGGCTATCACCCCACCCAGTTTTATCCATATCTAGTTTATCTTTACTTACATTTTTTTTTTCATCTTCCACACCAAAGGTTTTTGGGTGAATCGAATCCAAGACTCTATTTCAAACCCAAACCGTACATAAGAGAACTCTAACAATATAACTTATACACATAACAACCAGGAAAAACAAGTATCAGCCATTGTCTCACGAGTCAAGAGTCATGGGTTATATTCCCATTGGAAACAAATATTTTTTTGAAGAACATCAATGTTTGTTCCGTGTCTAGGTGTCAATTATAAATTAAAGTTTATTATTGTTTCATCCGTATAACAAGAGCTTAATCTACTTACCATAAGATCAGATCAATTTTAGTAATGTTGTGTAATATTTTAACAATTAACTTGAATAAAATAAAATAGAGCTATAAAAACCTAATTAAAAACCTGTGAAAAGCGAACTTATAAAACATTTAACGTAATAATTGTATTTGACAACTGATTTGCGTGTAAAGAAAATTTATTGATTAACTTTATAGCATCAACAGCAACAGTCCACTTCTGGGAACTAAGCCTACTCTGAACTAAGACGATAAGGACTTAGCACACAACGCCTGCTGGCGCATCATTATGACAGTCATTAGTATATTTTTTAGTTGGTGAAAACACGATACAAATATACCAATTTTGGAACAATAGAAAAATCACTCCACCGACTGGAGGAAAGTTTGTAACTAAGATTGATTGACCGTTTTTTCCACCTTTAATAATAGTTGTCGCTTCTGATCTAACTTTCTGAAAGAAAATATTTATCATATCCTTACTAATATTAAAAATGCGAAAGTAACTCTATCTATCTGTCTTTTACGCATAGAGTACTGAACCGATTTAAATGAAATTTGGCACATATATAGTCCAGAAGCTGAGGATGGACATAGGCTACTTTTTACCGACTGCGCTATAAAGAAGTAATGTTTTACCCGCTAAACATATCTACGCGGACGAAGTCGCTTGCGGAAAGCTAGTCACCTATATTTCCTTACTGCAGTTGCATACACTGCATCGGCGATTTGTCCCACAACTACATACAAGATACGTTAATGCTCCAATTACTTCTGTTTCGCTGCTCACTAAATTGAGCTCCACATATATCGCTCTTACATTTCACTTTAACTTTTCTGATGGTTAAAAATCCTATCCAGCTGAGGGGACAATAATGTTTTACAAAACATGGAAACTTTTATCAGAACTGGCAACATTTCGCAGCGTTTCTCATTGCGTTCATTATGTGTCCTTACATTCCGAAATCTGAAACTCTATATTCACGTGTATAAAACTCGAAGACGAGCAAAGAATTCGTTCGTTTTGAGCTTTCGTTTCGTATACTTCTTCTCTATCCTGGAAAGAACAAAACGATATTCAAATTCAATTTCTAAATAATTCCTGTAACGGCAAGATTGTAAACAAATATTATATTTATTAGAGTACCTGTTTGCCAATAAAGTGAATTCAAAATTCAAAACACGAATTTTGTATTTACGTTTTACTTAAGCTGACAATGATGATTTCACATTTTATCATTAAGAATGAAGAAAATCAATAACTGAAATCGCATCTCTGGCATTTAAATTTGTATGGGCCGGGCCATTCATTCATCCAATCCAATATTTATATAATCCAAAAGCAGTCCGCCCCAGCTACACCAAAATGTTAAAAAGATAGTCAACAACCTTATAATAGTAATTTCACTATTCGACCATAGATTCTCTGCGGCATATCTAGACATTTTAAATAGCTGTCACATGTATTTCAGTTACCAGCCATTGAAATAAGTCTACCAGGAATTTCAATGGATTTACATACCAGAATCATTTGTGCTCTACTTCTTAAATTTGGCCAAATTAACCGAGAGAAATTATTTTTAGAGAATCTCTATTCGGACGAAACTCTTGAATAATTACTACCTTCTCAATCTACATTTACACCGCCACTGAGGGGTAATCTGGATTTGATCGATAAGTTAGCAAAAAAGTACACGGACGTTACATAAAATAAAATAATAATATGACCTCATAGCCCGTATATTCAATGTAAAGCCCGGTAAAGTTCGAGTCGGGATCGGAATTCAATAGTAATTTTATGACACGAGATTTTAAATTCATAAACAGGTCAATTGTTTATGACCTTACAATCTATTAATATTTACTTTTGTTTAGATTACGTAGCTTGTTAACAAGCTTTCCAACAAAACGTTATTAAAATTGTCATAAATAAAAGAATGTAATGTATAATCATTTGACACTACCTACTTACTTCTATTTACATTCTCACTCTACTAGGTTTCAAAAGCGAGGCTTTACTATTACACAATATCACAGCTAAGTGAGTGAGTTGATGCTCAAAGTATTACAGCTTAGATCAATTTGTTTTGCGCTTGGTGCCTATATTCCATAGGGGCCCTGACAGCATAGTTTAGCTATCTGAAGCTTGCAATATTTCACTTTGCAATGTTGATATTTTACAAGCTGCCGACATTTAATCGACCTTTTACGAAGAGTAATACCACGTCTTGCTGAAACTTCATTCCCGCGAGAATGTTGATGTATATTTTTGTATTCCAGTCACATATTCCCAGTAAATAAGCCACACAATGTCGGCATTGACAAGCGTCGTTTTCTTAACGATAAAATACTGTGTTATTACGTTGTCTAGCGGGCTAACGGCAATCAGCCTTCGCTTTCGACGGTGGCTTACGGCTCATTAATCACTAATCCCTTTTTACAATAGTGATGTTAATAATAGTTTTTTTCTTCATAAATCGACGTGTCACGACTTAACTATTTTGTTGAAGTAAAAAGAGACCCACATATTTTTTGTTAGGTAAGCCTTACAATAAAAATTCTAATGGGTTTAGGGCTTTTATGTTGAATTTTTGGTCTTTATCAAACTCAAAAGTAGTTTAATAAGCAGCAAAACACTTGTCTCAAATATAATGAGAACAAAATATATCGTATATGTGACTAACAATACTAACGTAACACACCTCTTTTTCTGAGCCGCTTCTTAAAACAAAGACCACAGAAGAGGTTTTGTCTGGCTTTCACGACGGTAGCGAAGTCTATTTGGACATCAGACGATTTGTCGAGTGATTCCTCTCCGTTTCCATAATGAGGTCGCGACGAAAGTAAACATTTGATTCCACCGCCGATTGTTTTCAGACGAATCTTGTACAATCTATTATGAACTTTTCTACATCGCACTATATGAAAAAAATTGGCTTACAAAGCTAGGTGTTTTTTTTTTACATTATACGACCCGCTATCGCTTAACGTAAATTTTATTATATTATTAAACATAAAAACTTTCCTCTTAAATACCTGTAACTATTTAAAAACGCCATAAATTCCATTTTCAAGCAAACATACATTCAGTCCGACAGCGCAAAAGCGACATTGTTTTATACAATGTTACAATTACGCTTAAAGATCATTGTCACGGTACCATTTTATGAATTTGTGCGTATAAAATTCTAAAGACGACAATATTAAAAACAGATTCACAAAATGTTACTTTATCCTTACTAATATTATAAATGCGAAAGTAACTCTGTCTGTCTGTCTGTCTGTCTGTCTGTCTGTCTGTCTGTTACGCTTTCACGCATAAAGTACTGAACCGATTTAAACGAAATTTGGTACAGATATAGTCCAGAGCCTAGAAACGGTTATAGGCTACTTTTTAACCGACTGCGCTATAAAGAAGTAATGTTTTAGCCGTTAAACATCTCTACGCGGACGAAGTCGTCACAGCCACTGGACGGATCAAGATGAAATTTAGCATGCAGGTAGATGTTATGATGTAGGCATCCGTTAGGACAGGATTTCCCGAAATTCCCACGGGAACGGGAAATAACGGGAAAATCCTTTTGTATGAAAAATACTAACCGCATAAGTTAGACGCTTGAAATTTGACATGCAGGTACCTTAATTAATTAAAAGCTTAGTTGCAACAGGATATTGTAAAATTCCCACGGGAACGGGAGTAATAGGAAAAAAACTTTTGTATGAAAAAATCTAAACCGCGATATAGATAGACGATTGAGATTTGGCATGCAGGTACCCTAATGAACGTTAAGCTTACTTCCAACGCGATGTTACAAAATTCTCATGGGAACGGGAGTTATTGGGAAATAACTTCAGTATGTAAAATCCCTTACGGGGTTGAAATATATTATATAGAGATAGAGATATACCCGAAGCGAAGCGAGGGCGGGTCGCTAGTTCATTATAAATCTAAGTATATGTCTTCAAAAGTCGATTTATTACATTTCTGTTACACTCCTAGTTTAGCCATACAAAATGACTTTTATTCAAACACGTCAACTCTCTCATTTTGCACCGATTTCTTATACGTTGGCAGTTAAATTATCGGATGGAAATAGGAATCCTTTCAGTGTAATATCGGGTGGGGTCCTAAATAATGGAGTGAGTTATAAGTGGAGTAACACACTTCATCTCAGCGAGTATACACACCTGATCTTTTATTTTTACCGTTCCCTTGGCTATAACGTGAGGCGCACGCATAACACTAAATGCTATTCGCATGTGAAATGTATCTTGACGCGGAATTTCCTGAGAATCTTTGCTTTTTTCTGGTGGTAGCTTTGAAATATACCGTCGTATATGTTTTTGTCTATTTTGATGATATAATATTGGAATGCTGGCTATTGAGTTTTGAGGGTCTTATCAATAAGACAATTCTGTATTAGACATTTCTTAACCTTGAAGAAATTTTGCAATTGAAATTTTCAACTTCGCTTATGTTACAGTTATCCATCACCATGTCACAGCCATTTAGTTTTGAACACGTATGTTTTACGTATGGATAATGCACTAAATATGCACCCTTAGATGGAACTTTACATCACGTATTTGTGGGATACAAACCGCTGAATCGTGGCACAAGTTTGGCTGCTGTCAAATGCGTGAGACATTTATACCAGTACCAGCTTTCCGCCCGCGACTTCGTCGCGTAAAACATTACTTCTTTATAGCGCAGTCGGTTAAACAGAAGCCTATGTCTTTTCACAGGCTTTAACCTATGTCTGTACTAAATTTCATTTAAATCGGTTCAGTACTCTAAGCGTGATTGCGTAACAGGCAGAGTTACTTTCGCATTTACGAGTATAATATTAGTAAACATTATCCATAAAGCCACATGAGATCATAGGACCCAGTCAAATGATTTGCGCGTGTTGAACGTGCCACTTTTGACGGTTCATGAAAACGATATGAACAAAAGCTCCCAGGAACACTTTTGAACATGTCTGAACAAACGTGTCAGGAGAACACGTGACGTTTACAAAGGCATAGCAAAGCAAGGCAAGCGAACACGGCATCCATCTAGCATCGAGCCTCTGTAAGACCGGCTTTGCCGGATCTGGGCACTTTTTGCTCTTTCACTTGTATTGGTCATGGTATTGCATAGTTTTGTATGTGTTCTTGTTTACGTTAATAAAAAAAAAGATCAAGAACTCCCCTTAAACATTAGTTTTAGTATTAGTTGTTATAGCAACGGAAACACACTCTCTGCTCTGAAGAGCTATTTCAGCTAGTCGTCCCTTTTACACTCCCGAACGACACGTGCTGGGCAGCGCTGCCATCCACATACCACGCAGGTGCTGGTGGCTCGGACTAAGAGGTTTAGTTCATCTTTTCTGCCACGAGTCATTAAGGCATGGAATGCCCTTCCAGCTCATGTTTTTCCTCCCTCCTATGAGTCCCATGATCCCGGGTTCTTCAGGCGGGGCGTGAAAAGGCATTTAAGCAGGCCTTAAGGGTCGGGGTCTATTGTGCCTCTCGACTACATATTTGGATCTTACTACTGCTTACCATCAGGTGGAGTGAGGTCATCTTGTTACCGTATTATAAAAAGAATAAAAAATCTTTTGGCAAAATTTTGACTGTAGCTATAAAGGTTCTTGAGATACAACCTGCTGACGGATGGACGGATGGTCAGACGGACGGACAAAGAAGCCTTAGTAAAGGGATCCCGTTTTTACTCAGTAGTTACGGAACTCTAAAAACTAAGCTAGCTCACTGATAGACTGACTGACGTATCTACGCAGGGTCTTTTATAATGTAAAGGAACACTAAGAAAATATTTTTGAAAATTAACCCTCTATGGGTGTAAGGGAGTTCCAAAAATTAACCATTAGTATAAAACTTTACCGTTTTCGATTTTATTAACCGACTTCAAAAAAAGGAGGAGATTCTCAATTCGTCTGTATTTTTTTTTATGTTTGTTACCTCAAAACTTCCGCCTGGGTGAACCGATTGGGATGTTTTTTCATTTGAAAGCTGGTGCTTTCTGTTTGGTCCCAAAGCAATTTGGTCCAGTTCTGACAATGGCATCCATGAATGATGGAAGGTCAACTCCTTAAATAGTTAGGAGTAAAAGGATAATTCTTTCAAAGCTGTATGCATATTTAGACTACAAGTTATTATATCAAATGTTACACTAAAATGTATGAAAAAACTGAGTAAATAGAAGATAAAAAAATATTTAAGCAAATGTAGTCACGGGCCATAAGGCGAAGGCATGTGACCTGTTTGTTTTTTTCACAAGTAAGAGAGTACTTGTAGGCACAGACTCAAATACAAGGATTCACCAAGTTTGCTCAGCGAGGTTGCTACCACAGTCCTAAAGTTGGTTGCAGGCTTTTAATGAGCTGAGACAGTCTTCACTACCATCCCAACTGTGTAAATTTTGCTTACCAACTTTTTTTTTTTAAACTTCGTGCAGTAAGTAGCTATGTATTTGCTACTTCTATATCGCGTAACACTTAATACTTGTATACTTGTATTATTTATGAAATCCAAATATTGATGGGCCGAATTATAATATTACTGGCGGCCGCCCGCGCCTTTATACGCGTATTAATGGGTTTTAGTAGCAATTATGTATTAAAATAGCCAGCTACCACGTTTTATAAAAATCTATAAACGTAAAAGTTCTCCCATACTAATTTTCACCCCTCCCAATGAACCCCATGGGGGTTGAATAAAAAAAAAATAGCGCTGGTGTCTTTCCGGAGTGCCAGCTACCTGCATACCAAGTTTTATAAAAATCGACAAACACGTAAAAATTCTCCCATACTTATTTTCACCCCCCCAATGAACCAAATGGGGGTTGAATTAAAAAAAAATTGCGCTGGTGTCTCTCCGAAGTGCCTGGTACCTCCATACCAAATTTTATAAAAATCGACAAACACGTAAAAAATCTCCCATACTAATTCTTACCCCCCCCCCCCCCCCAATGAACCCCATGGGGGATGAATTAAAATAAAAATTGCGCTGGTGTCTCTTCGGTGTACCAGCTACCTCCATACCAAATTTTATAAAAATCGACAAACACGTAAAAATTCTCCCATAGTAATTTTCACCCCCCCCAATGAACCACATGGGGGTTGAATTAAAAAAAAAAGTAGCCTATATGTTATTCCAGAGTGCCAGCTTGAAAGCCAGCAGCATGAAAATCGGTTCAGAAGTTTGAGCGTGAAAGAGTAACAAACTTCCATACATACATCCATACATACATACATCCATACATCCATACATCCATACTTACAAACTTTCACGTTTATAATATTAGTAAGGATAATAATGTTTGTAGTTGCTCACCAAGATATAATGTCAGCAGTATGTAGGTAAATAAAATATTCTAGTATTTTTATTATTTTATAAAGTAACTGTATCACATAATTTCTTACTAGATAATTTATTTTATAAAAAATATTCTAGACCTGACCAACAAATAAACGGAAAGTGGTCAGAAATTAAAAGATAATTAATTTTTGTGATGATAATTTTATTGGAACAATGGTCTTAGAAAACTACATGAATAATAGTTTTTTGTATATTTCGATGATATCAGCATGATTCTACGAGTATGTATGTATATTCAGGAATGAAAGTGAGATTAGGCTCAAGAAATATACCACATTTATAAGTCACCTGTCGAAGGTCATATCTACACAATATTGGGTCGTCTTTTTGGCTCCCTACTCTATATTTTATTACCTTAGCTCGTAACTTCTCTGATATCTAAATTGTCAGTTAACTTGATTACTATCACTCAACGAAATAGTCCGTGAGAGCCTTCTTTGTGACAGGAGGATGAGAAAGAACTTTTTCATCTTCAAAAACTACTCTCAGCTAAAACATTTACCAAAAGTAATAATGTTCTATTCGAATATTCTCCAGCATATATTTCATACTCACTCATGGCCAAAACACATTGAAATTGGATGTCAAGTGATTAAATCATAAATTATGATATTTGATATCAATATGAACCTATATAATTTTGAACAACACTACTCTCAAGCTTATGATATAAGCTTGAGAGTAGTGCTAATAAAGCTATTTTACAAGTACATTTAGTTCAAAGTTAAGTCTATAAAAATTATCATAATAGTCCTAAAAGTATTCATTAAATGCAGCAGATAATTTATTTGTAGGTCATGCACTGAGATCTCTTGTCAAATATTCCAACGCAATAGACTTCAATTAACTAATTGAACTATGATGGATAAGCCTAACATAACAAACTAATTGTTACCACGTTAACGTTTAATATTAGGTTATTGGAGGTACTGTTCATAGATATATAACAGCATGCTCTGGTGTTATGGCTTACATTTTCATAATAAGATATGAACATTACGTTATAGCCATTATACAGCATTTGTATAATGGATATAATGGTCTATACGTTATAAAAAAGTATTTCTGACAGCCAGAAATACTTTATTCATGTAAGCCTTTTAAATGTACTTATAATAACTTATTAAAATGGTAAAATAATTTGGTATACACAAAATACTCCGGCAAGAAACTCGTTAGTTGATTTTCAATAGTCAATCGAGGAAAACATTGTTTTTTTTTTATTATTCAAAAGAAATTTACAGATTTTTAAGTGGTATACCCACTTACATAGATACTTTTTCTGATACTAATAAAAAAAATCATGCTTTTTTAAAAACTACTCGAATTCTCAGTCTTATACACAAACAATTTGTTAGCTTAAGCTCTGAAGATGAAAGTAAACGAGCAAAGAGACAAGTTTACAATAAACGTAATCTGTAGGCTTGAGCTAGAATGGAGCCCGTATGCCATTATTGTGATTTAGAATGCGGCTGTACTCGGAATGCGAGCCAATAAATTAGATCTCAATCAGGCCGAAACCGCCATTTGTTATTCCTACTTCACCTACGAGAATGTTAGAAGGACAAGCGTATTACCAACAAGGAGTTTTTATTCCATTTACTGCAGAGTCCTCAAAACGAATAATGACTCGGTTCAAGATGTTCCACAGATATATTATAACAATTGGCTAAAAACTAAATTTATTTAATAGACAAACATTCATGTACCAATACAAAATACGTAAAATTTAAAGCGCAATTCGAAATATTGCGTGTTTGCAAAGCTGCAAATTGAAACTTTATTTATGGCTCTACTATGTAAATTGTAGGTATTGTTGATTTTCTAACAGTGATTGTGATGGTGTATACTCAATAACAAAAAGTGAAAGATCAATTCGTAAAAATCGAGTTCTCTTTTTTTTTATTAGTATTGATCGAATATTTTGACAAAGAAATGCTTCTATTTTTTTTTCAAAATATATAGCAAAGAAGATAGAAGGAATTGGGAAAAATTGTTTTCATTAGACGCACGGCCGTTCAGCTTAAAAAATACTTTACTTACTTTCAGTGTTTTTATGCAATTATTGACATACTCTATTTAGAGTCGATATAGCCATTTAAAGACACGTAATATGGTAAGCATATAGGATCCATAAATGCCAAGTGAACGCTGAAATTATATAATATATCATAATACATAATTAAAATATGAGCATTTCTCGCAATGAGTACCAAAAGGATAGGATATTAAAATAAAATCAACAGTACATTTTTTTGAGTAAAAAATATTTTGCGAAACTTAAACACATTTTTCTTTATTTTATAGTTAAAACAACTTCATGTTAAAGTAAATTGCACTACAACCGACCGTTCTTTGTTCCTAGAAAGTATTTAAAGAGCGCTTTCTAGTTATTAATTACGTCTAATTATTCGTAACCTTTTCATAATTTCATTTAAAATCAAGATGACGATAAGCGTACTCTTTGGTCTTACCCGTCACCACGTGCGCTGTAAAGAGCTCGAAACGTTATGTCTCTTAAATAATATGTTTAGAACACATGCGAGTTTAATCAGTAAAATTATTTTATTTTAAATGTTGTTCGCGAAAATAATAGACAATACTATAATAAATTTCATTTGAATTTGAGTTTTGTGATCTCCTACTAAAGCATAGCTTTCAAAACAACCATTATTTATAAAGTAAATGATATCGGACATTTTTTAAACTTTCTACCTCAGGTGCCTTGCGTGATAGGTACTTTAAGTAACATGACAAAAAGAAAATATTTACAGGAGCAACAATATATATAACGTTTCCCGCACTGAGCTTATACGTCAAGACTCAAGCAGTCGACGTCTGAACGGTTTATACTCACACCATTTTCGCTACACCCATGATATATTGCAGTATGCAAATGTGAAACAGGCAATAATTTTGTCAAGCACGATTTATCGCTTACTCAAACAGAGTGAAAATGAGTATTCGCTAAAGGTATTTCAAAGAAAAAGACACTTGAACACTTTTGGAAAGAAACTTTCGTCCTGAAAGCTTTAGTGAGTATATTCACGGAGCTATTAGAATAATGTAAGAGTATTATTTTTATTGGGCTCGGTAATTAGAATAATGATTTATGATTTGTGGGTTTTTGGAGACGTAAAATAACACAGTCAAATTATGAAACTGATTAAGAAAACACGCCCGGGAAATAACTGTTTTAATAATACTTAAAATGTTCATAATAACGAATTATTCTAAATACCGATTCTATTTTTTTTTTCATGAACAGAAAAAGAATAATTTTGCAGTGGCACAAAGAAAGGCGCTTATCGCTGTTATTATTTATTTTTGTATATAAATAGGTACATGATACAAGTATCAAGTACTTTTAACTGCCTCGATGGTCTATTGGTACCAAGCGCTGAAGTCCCCGGGTCGAGTCCGGAGTTAGACAAAATTTGTGTGAGTTTTTCTTTGATGAAATTACTCAGCCCGGAGTGAGGAAGTTGGCGGATGAAAGCACGTTAAGCCGGTGGTTCTGCGCCCGATCTCTCATCGGTCATGTCGGATTGCCGACTCACCAAATTATGACAGTTAGGGAATAGAGAGTGCACTTGTGTTTGCGTGCACACTTGTGTACTCTAATATGTCCTGTGCACTTGGCTGATCTCAATTAAGATCGACCGCCATGGCTGAATTAGGTCGAACGCCTTATTTTTACTTTTAACGTGATCTAAACCATTAGGCCAATGTGACTTGTCCTCGTAGTTTTTGTGAACCGAAAGCTATAAAAAAGTTATTTCAAAACATAGGTGTTAAAGAAGCTGATATCACTTTTTCCTTTAGTATATTTCATAAATGTATGGAAGTCGTCTGTAGGAATCGTGATCCCCACCATGGCTCCGTCGCTCCTGCGAAGGGATGGAATTTCATTGTATATGCATGAAGTTATTATTTACGGCTACGAACAAACGCGACTGGTCCGGGTCGTTGGTGAGACCTTGCTGGTCTACCATTTCACTGACTGCCTCTTTGTTCTTCTATGCCAAAAATAAATAGGTACTCTCAAAAAAGAATAGATGGCAAGTGGATTGTGAATACGATTCCATAGAAAATATATATTTTTTTCACACTACACTGACTTATTTAATAAAGAAATACAGAGAAACAGCAGTTCTCTGTATTCGTTTATTGTATAAGTCTCAATATCTCCACAGATTTGTTGAGTTTGGACAATAAATGTGTAAAAATTTCCTAAATTTCCTCAGAAACATACTTTTCATTGACATATTTTTTGATAAAATCCAAATGTGTTTGAGATATTGAAAATGAATTCTCAATTACTTTATATTCACTTACAATTTTATGACGTCACCCTCTTAGTGATGTAGGTCATCAGCCAAAACCGAGCGTCACAGCACTTAGCCGTAGTCGTGACTATTAGGTTTCATTCGCTTCGCTACTCGTTACAGTAGCTGTGAAACTAACAAGTAACATCTCGCTCAAGGAAGTGGCCCCGGGCTCACTCGTACGTGCCTCACGCAACGATGCCCAGGGCCATGTACCCGGTAACCCGGCAATTGAAGCTAAGGCAGAGGCATTTGGAATAATCAACACGCGCCGAACGAAGGCAATACCGTTAATGTCAGGTGGTAAAGTTTTCAACGAATTGTGTAAGAACGAACGATGCGATATATACGACTATCTAAATCTCACAATATTTTATTTTAACCTAAACCTAACTGTTGGCGCTTCATACTTATTCTATTATTGTATAAAATCACTTCGACCAGACCCGCAGTCAGAGAGTATAAACTGCTTTGTGGGTCATAATGTAACAACAGATGGATGTAACACATTATTTAAAAATAAATATTTAATAAAATAAAACAAAAGAAAGTAATATTTGAACGAAAAAATATATAACTTTTTTATATTAGACGCGATATACATAATAATTGTTGGCTGTAAACAGTACCTCAGCTTTGCAATTCTGTGGCTGCCGGTATATTTTGTAAGAGAATGAACAAAATATTAAAATAGCTCGTATCGAATAATCGTAAACAATAGAAAAACCAGTAAAATACACATTCAATTTTTTTCCCAAAGTGCAATATCAAATGTTAATTGTTGGATAGCCAGAATCCTCTCTTTTATGAAAGTTATACAGTTTTTACATTTTTGTGTAATTTATTATCTCGATGCTCCTGGATTTCCCATAAAAGAAATTGCATCACGGTATTCTTCATTCCACGAACATGAAAATATGAATGCAATACGAGATACATTCGTCCGTTAAAATTGTTGTAATGTTAAAAAATCTTCAGCACAAAGGGAAGTGCATCGTCCTTGTACAAAATATTTCACCTTGATATGTGAGATATTGCCTTTAAATCATCATATCAATCTTAGTCGTCAGACGAATAAAGGGGTAGGTTACGAGTATAACTCGTATTAGTCTTCAATTTGAGTAGTTCCTTTTTCGTATTTTCAGCGTTCCGTTTTCAAAGGGTAAAAACGAGCTCTTTTAACATAAGACTTTACTTACTACTTTACTATTTGTCTTTAGGATTCTAAAAATGATCTCTATCTTTTTGTCACCTAGCCTTAACCCTAACCTCACCGGCCAGCACAGCATCAGTTGAGAACAATATGAACTACATAATATAATGTAGAGAAAATTATTGTTACACTTTTGTTATACACCGTGTTGTTGTACACTTTTGTTTTAGTGGTTGTTTTCCCGTGGCAGAACGATTTGCCTTTAGTAATACTATCAAATCATGCAAATGATTCCTAAAAATTTTTTTTTTTCAAATTTTCAAAATAATAATTTTCTATATCGATAACGAGAGAAGTTATCGTTCTTTTATAAGATGTAACGTAATAAGGTACTGCTTTTCGCATAAAATCGATGATTAAAGCTAAAGAAGCTCTATGCCCTAAACAATAAAGCGGTTCGAACGTGCTTTCGAGTTGCGATGGGTGGCTCTGTAGCCCTTGGTTTCCTGTATGATTATGTAATGGTGGGCGGAAAGCATTAAATACACTCATACTAAATCGGTTATTTAAAATAAATGAAGTTCAAGGAATATATCCAAAAATGAAACCAGAATATGGACAAAAATCGGTATTTTTATCCCAGAGCACTGATAGTCTGAATGAACACGGTTTTGCTATAATATAACGTACTGCACAGTGTAAAAAGGTAAACGATAGAAAGCGTCTTTCAAATGTCAGACACTTGCTGGGATCTCGACTCGAATGGTTCATATTATCCGGCTGTACATGAAATGTGCATCTTTTCGCCTCGGAGCATTTGTGCTTGTAAGCTATAACACGAACCATTGTGTACAAACCTATTGTAGCGCGTGAAATCAGGCTAGACTTAAATCTGAAATGGATAGACGTCGCATCGAAATGATGGTGGCGAGAGCACGTTTATTTTGCATCGAACGCTTGGTAAATGCTGTACGAATCTTGAATTTGAAGTATTGTGATCTATCGACGTGACCGTCACGTACGATAAATATTATATTTTAATAATTACTTCGGATCCCATTATATAACGAAAGTCTTTGGAAAATCGTAAAAATTTAAAATTAAATACGATATATTATTCATATAACGATTAATATGGCTAAAATATTTTAAGTCCAAAAAAACATCATACATTTCTAACTAAGAAGTAGTAAGAGGAAAGTTTGTATGAACTCAACCGAATTCTATTTTTAGGACTTTATTAGAAATTGCATTGTCAACTGTGTTGAACACACACATTGTACATTTAGCTTTAACAAACTGTTATCGCAATTCGCACTTTACAAAACTAACTGATTTAATAGAAATTGTGTTCTGTATTATAAAACATTTAACATTAACAATGGCTGATGTTTTTTCGTATATAACTCTGGTGGCTCTGAACCAAGCGAGCACCATAAAAGTGGAACATGCGAGTACATATAGGATGTTAGTTTGGACTCTTTGTAACAACAGGTCTTCCGCCGGATGTGATTTTTCGGCCCCTTTTAAAGCTTTTTAATAATATTCTCTGGAGGAAAGCTTTCTGCGTAAATCAAATTCCACGCGCTGGCTTGGGTACATGAACGTAGTCGAATAGAGACTACTATTTTGAAATATTTTTAGGTTTTTCTAAAACTTAATAAAATCGGTGACTAAAAATGTTAATAGATAAAGTTAATGCGTATATTATGGATATTTGTTTTATTTTGAACGGCTGCATGACAGTTGTCTGTCATGCAGCCGTTAGATGCAATGCACTACACTTCGACTATGTTAGTATAACCACATTACTAAGACTGGCTTGTGCCAGTCTTAGTAATATGGTTATACTTCTATTATTTAAACACGTAATTCGTAAATCCAAAATACGTATGTCATTTACAGTCGATGAAAACTAATTTTAATTCGTTATTAATAAGACTTATTTTTGATATTTTGATTTGATGTGATAATTTCATATTCACTATCTTATTTTTTTATTTAGAGACGGCTTTTATGTTCATACGTATATACATATACCTGACAGTTTTATTACTCGTCTTTTGAATACGGCCAGAATTCCTACAGGGTCCTCTTTTGTGTTGGCTTATATCGCGGCCTTTCTTTTAGACTTTCTCTCCGTACTTCAGAGCTAAGCTCCCAGCAGGTATAACACTCTCTTCAGAATAATATTCAGAAACATATTATGTTAAGGACGAGTTTGAGTAAGCGAGCGAGTAGCTGAGGATAGAAATAAGTGGCGAGTATTTGGGGAACCCTATGTCCAACAGTGGACGAAAGTGGGCTGATGATGATGAGTTTGACTATATTTGATCTAATTGAATTAATGATTTCGATAGAGGCTAGAGGAATGTAGTGCATTGCATCACCGATATAACGTATTAAAAACATTTCAATGTTACACCTTTAGATTACTTAATTAGTTAAACGACTTTTCCGTAATAGATCGACATTTATTTTTACATTATAGTCACAATTGCATATCCGCCTAAACGCTTTTATTATATCAGACTAATGTGGAAATATGCAGTCTTCATTTTCATTATTAGGATTCCAAAAATGATTTATATCATTTTTGAGTCTGAATTGCGCTCAGATACTCGTAGAAGTCAATAACTACTGCTACTCCAGCAAGATTGTTACTAAATAGATCATTGGCTAATCAGTTCATTCGTTGACCGCAACGGTGTCCAAAAACCATGCATTCAGCAGTGATGGCGCGCAATCGTTTAGTGCCTCAGTTCACACCTAGCGATTTTTGGGCGATTTCGATCGCGGCGATATCGCCGCGAGCTCGCAGCGTGCACGCGCGCGGTCGCTGCGATATCGCCGCGATCGAAATCGCTAGGTCTGAACACGCTGTTAATGTTGCCATTCCTTATTTACGATTGCATTCATCACATGATGATCCGTTAATAGCAGTACTTTGACTTATTATACCAGATTTCTTAAAGCGCATTTGGTTTAATCAATAATTGAATTAGATGTTTGTTTTGACCATATCACTGATTCTGTGTATGTATGAACATATGTATGAAATTAGTGAAGGCGTTTTGATCATAGTCACATAACAAAAGCACCTATTAAAACATGTTAATCAATCAATTAATTTGTTATAATCCGAAGCAATCGTATTAATGGAATCAAAATGTAAATAACCCAACATTTTGCCCCGAGTGGAAATCGAACCCACGACTCTTGGAATCGCCAGACAGGGTCACTAAAAGCTGTTCCACCGATCCAGTCAAATATACTTTAACATATTAAAAACATACGAATTCCAGTGAGAATATTCATCACACATATATTTGTCCTGAGTAGAAATTGAATCTACGACTCTTGGCACATATATCCTATGTGCCATCGAGCGTGTCATCCCAGTCGTTTATGTAGGTTTAGTATAATAATATTTCATTTATCACGATAACTATACACAATAGTAGCTTCTACGGGAGTGCGTAACATATTGTCCAATTATAAGCATACATGATTGATTCTGTAAAGGATTAAATACACATATTCGCCATTGTTAGTCAGCAAGCCTGCTAATTGATTAAGAAGTATACACTATTACCTCATGACTTTATATTGTTTTGCAATATTACTGGCTCGGTGGAACAGAGGTAAGTAACCCTGGCTACAGTTCCAAGAGTCATGGGTTCGATTCCCACATGGAACTAATATTTGTTTTACGATCATCGTTGATTGTTTCGTGTCTGGGTGTGTTATATGGTCAAACTCGAGCAAAAAAGGGCACGCACGGCTGTACCGTCCTTTGCATATACGCAATTTGATTATGAGAGCGATTTCCAGTACCCACTTTAAGTTTAATTACTAGCAAATGTATTACCAGAAAAAAGAAAAATATCTAAACCGCCCAATTTTTAGATACAGCAAAATAACTTAAGAAAAACATAAATTATTACCTTTATTTTCATCGTAATCAAAAGTTTTTGTGCAGTTTGATGCCTTTACGTTTCAACATCTTTAGAATAACTTTAACTTATGTGTTTGTAACACTAACTATAGTATCGATATCGATGTTGACCAGTTTTTTAGTAATTTGTGTTTTCTAATGATTATTTTTAGTACTTACATTTTTTTGTGTGTGTGCTGAATTTCAAATGACCATTTATTTTTTCAGTTTCGGACTTAAAAGCAAAAGCATTTGGTGACGAAAAGTCTTACAGAAACGTCCAATATCTTTTCATACTTCCGAATATTAATTTCGCTATGATATATGATTTCCATGAATAGTGCTTTCAGTCGGTAGGTAACATGCAAAGTGGAAGGTATGTAAGCTCTGGATGAGACGACACTGGTATATGAAGGTACACGTACACTCTGCCCACTTAAGGATATTGGAATTTCATGAACTGTCTCTAAGTTTGAACTTGGGGTGGTTAGTTTGAATCAAACACCAAAAGCAAGAGTTGGTGGCCAAGTGGTATTAGTAAGTTTTGACATTCTTACGCCAAGGGAAGTGAAACTATGAAAATATTAATGTCTACTTTGAGGATAATTTTACTATCCGGATTCAACAAACATTTGTTTACAAAATGTGTACCCTGCTAATAATATGAGTGCGAAAGTTTTTATGGGTTGATGTATGATGTTTGTTACTTGTTCACGCAAAAACCACTGTACGAATATTAATTAAACTTCACGAAAGTATAGCTTACACATAACTATATGTAACATATACAGAATTACTCATAGGCTACGAATGAATAATGAATATTATCCAAAATATAACGATAACTGTTTCAAAAATTTAACTCTACGATGTCGTAGGCCATCTTAATATTCTGGCATACAAAGAGCTTTCAGAGAGACATAAAAAAGTAGACGCAACTTGAAATCCACTGAGCCTCGGATATTCCCTATTACTTTTTATTGAACGAAATCCATCTAAGATTCTGAAACAAAAGCATTAATTCACATTGGACATTCTCGGTCGTTAACCGAAAAATAAAGGAGTGTGCTTAATTAAAGAAACGCTTTGGCTCGCGAATGAATTTTCTCACGCCTCTTCTTGCTCTCAATTTGGCTAAAAGACTGGGCGAACCATAAAAGAGCAATAAAAACATCGATTTTGCATAAGACTCTCACAGATGCGGTCGCTAGCCGTCCGACCGAAGACAGACGGGGGCTAGACTCGACTGCTGTGCATATTTAAATAACCCGATACCAAATAAACAAAAATCTACAAAAATTTCGCACATTTACGAGTTTATTGAAACTAGTTGTCATTAGTACTGTCTATTATTTGCGAGAGCACTACAGATTTGAAATAAAACAAATTTTCAGCGCTGTAAAGAGCTCGAAACGTCGGATCTCTAAATAATATGTTTAGATTAACAATACACGCGATTTTAATCCATTAAATTAGTTTTATTTCAAATAGAATACACTGTGTATACTGTGTATACTAAAGACCTTATTATAAAAATGTGGAAATGGGCTAGCATTTAAGGTGGTATTTGTTAGTAAGTTACTGAAAATAATAAAAAAACTTTTGGTTTAAACAAAAAACTTGTGATTTTTCTGGTGCTCTACCTAAAAATCGGTAATTGATGTTCTTCTTATTGGTTTGAAAAGGTTAATGTGCTACCTCAAGGAGTACCTCTAATCACTGTAATAATTTAGAAACGGGATCTAATAGTCCAAGAGCTGGTGAACCCTGGGAGTAACGGTCTTCCTGTAAGGTTAGAAATTTGTATACTGACGGTTTATGGCATGCTAAGAGCAATAGCCAAGACCTGGCAGGCGTCAGCCCTGCACGTCATCAGCCCCTTTATTTTTCAAACTGTTAAGTAAATGGGGTTTCAAAACTTGGTCCTGTAAGTTTGAAAATTTAATAGAATAAAGTTATTTTATTATACATCTTAAAAATAAATTGACAGGCGATTACAATAAGCAGAAGTATACGACAGGTCAATTAGAAAACGCACAGTTGATGAGTTAAAAAAACTTTATCCTGTATACTTGAAATTTTTTTATGTTTTTCAATAGACTTCTCAGAGTAAATATGTACAATGCCAGGCGGTTTTGAACAGCATAAGACCTTGCCAGGCGAGGGGACAGCTGCTAAAGGCGTGCGAGTGAGAAGAGTTACATGAACGCATACAGTAAATGTAATGTATTTTACTATGTTTTATACAATGTACAATCGATGAAATGCAAACTGACGAATAATAATACGTTAAATTGTAAGCAGTAGGTTATGGTTTACAAATTTTCGACGGTTCACAATCTTGCTAGGTAGATAGCAATCAAGCGTTATTTACAATTTTACCGTGACATATACATGTGACACAGACATTTTAATATTACTGCTCGGAAACATGGACCATCTCCACAATAAGAATTTAAAAATCTATATGGAATATGGCACTAATAATTGTAAAAAATCGATAAATATTTCTGAACTATATACAAAATTGGGACCTTCTATATGCCAAAGCTAACCTGGATTTCAAGCATTAACCGGTTGCGATTTCAATCCGTCTTTTTCAAGAAGAGATAAGGAAAAACCATTCCAAATATTGCAAAAATCGAGTATATCAGAATTCAAAGAATTAGGAAACGCAGAAATAGTACAGAAGAAAGAAAAAAAATCCCGATACTAGAGAAATTTGTATGCCAAATGTATGGTTTGAAATCATCAAAATTAAAAATGCACGATATGAAAAGTTCGTTGCTACGTTCAACACAACTAATCCTAAAGTGTTTATGAAAAAAGTAGTAAGCTATGATTCATCGAATTTACCACCCTGCCTACGTGAACTACATCAACAATTGTTGAGAACTGCCTACATTACAAATATTATGGCGAAATTGTCATTGGTTTGAGGGGAATACGGTTCCATCGTTTAATACGACATACTTTTACAAGAACATGCTGAAATTGCTGATACTTCCACAGCACAATCGACTGAAACTGAGGAATGCATTTCAGGTAACATACAACTATTTTATTCTGTATCATTTAATATGCAGTCCTATGCGTTGAACTTGATATTTAATTCTCAACAACCATATTGATTCATAAAAAATTATTTTACTATTTTCAGATGAGGAAAACATTGTTGAAGAATCAGATGATGATGAAAACAGTGATAGCGAAATTTCGGATGATGCTGAAGAAAATGAGTGTTAAAAATAATGTACATTGTATAAAACATAATAAAATACTTTACATTTACTGTATGCGTTCATGTAACACTTCTCACTCGCACGCCTTTAGCAGCTGTCCCCTCGCCTGGCAAGGTCTTATGCTGTTCAAAACCGCCTGGCATTGTACATATTTACTCTGAGAAGTCTATTGAAAAACATATAAAAATTTCAAGTATACAGGATAAAGTTTTTTTAACTCATCAACTGTGCGTTTTCTAATTGACCTGTCGTATACTTCTGCTTATTGTAATCGCCTGTCAATTTATTTTTAAGATGTATAATAAAATAACTTTATTCTATTAAATTTTCAAACTTACAGGAACAAGTTTTGAAACCCCATTTACTTAACAGTTTGAAAAATAAAGGGGCTGATGACGTGCAGGGCTGACGCCTGCCATGTCTTGGCTATTGCTCTTAGCATGCCATAAACCGTCAGTATACAAATTTCTAACCTTACAGGAAGACCGTTACTCCCAGGGTTCACTAGCTCTCCAGCTATAATATATAATTCGAAATAAATAAAATGTTGCTAATACTCGCAATTAAACATCAAAAGGGATGAATAAATAATAAATAAATATCTGGGACATTTCCACCCACGGTCATCTGACCCCAAACTAAGCAAAGCTTGTACTATGGGCGTCAGAGACTGATATACATACATATATATTTATAAATACATCCTTAAATACATAATCACACACAGACACGGAACATACACAGATGTTAATCACACAAATATTTGTCCCCAGTGGGAATCGAACCCACGACTCTCGGAACCGCCAGGCAGGGTCACTAACCACTGTTCCACCGAGCCAATAATGTGAAAATAAGTAATATTGCCGCTTACTAAATATTCAATCGTTTGATGTTTACTTATTTACTGCAAAACAAGTCATATCATTCATAATTGAAGAGCATTTGGCGATATTACTGTATTTTAATTTAATTCAGTTGGTTAGAATCGTTTCATTTCTTTCAAATTCTAAATATTCTCTGTTATAAATTTTACAATCAATTTGAAATTCTAGACCTAAATGAGGTTACAATGAAACGCAATAATATAAGCATAAACAATAAAAATTAAGATTTGATCTACTTATGTAGAAAAAATGACTTTGGTATGGGCGTTTTTATTAAAAAACTAATAGAATAGATCTTTATTTAACACCTTTAAATCTGTATTTATACAAAGGTTCGTGCAAGACATATTCACCCTTCAGGGCATGCAAAATTTGATGTCAATGCTTATAGTCAAAGTGGCGGATTACATAATTATCAAGACTCAGAGAGAATTAAAATATATACAATACACAACACATGTCAATTTAAAAAATATTTTCGGGTGAGCTCGAAAAGCTAGCAAGCATTAACCTCGATCGATAGCATCTAGGTCGTGCGACTAATGGTCTGTGATCATGTTTTAAAACTACAGCAACATATATTATGTTGCAAAATTATTGTGTTACTGTTTTAAAATACCTATAATATCTTTTTTGTAAAAAACCTTTGAGCACAAGAATATTCATTTTAACACTTTAGGAAAACATCGTGAGGAAACCAGCACACCTGAGAAATTTTTCAACGGTGTGTGAAGCCATGTCAGAGGCCTACGGGCGGTTTAAAACGACACCAGTTTGTTCATAAACCATAATGATAACAAGAAGAGCACTTTTAGAACTTCAATATGAAATTGTCGCATCAGTTTGATACGTTTTCCTTCCTTTTATGGTGTTGGGACGGTTCTCTGATTGTATAGTTAGGGTTCAATATCCGAATGGCAAAAAACTGAACTCTTATAGGTTTCTCCTGTCTGTTTATGTTTCTACCCGTCCGTGTTTATGTTTCTGACAACAAGTAAACATTTTAGATCCGTCGTTTTCTTTTAGATTTCATGATACAATTTTACAATTAAATCCTCATCTAATTAGTTGGAGAAAGTAAACATTTCTCTTTTAGTTTTACTTTACGAAAGAAAAACAGATAGTTAAGTCTCTGTCGTTGAATCCATAAATATATATTTATCTAACTTAATTAGTAGGTATAGTATAGGGAATCTCGAAAGTAGATGCAATGTTTTCGCTGAGACTGTCCTGTTTGGATATATTTTTTTTTTAAAAAAGAGTTAAATTAGGAACAAGCCTGCCCTCTGGTGACCTGAAGTATCAACCACCCGCTAGGCGAAGTCAGTGCTTTTTGCGATAGACTGCTGGTCTTCAGAGGCATTTTATCTTTTCTCCGAATGACTGACATGACTATGTAGAAACTGCTATGGTCCCCATCTTTGCAAAGTTTGTGGGACACCGCAGTCCACGCAGTACTAAATAATAAATAAATAAATATTTCACAACATTACATACATTGATCGGATCCCGTGGTAAGTAGCTTTAACACTTCTATGTATCCGAATCGATAGTGATCACACAAACATACCTAAATCTAAACTTATATTATAAAGCTGAAGAGTTTGTTTGTTTGTTTGTTTGTTTGTTTGTTTGAACGCGCTAATCTCAGAAACTACTGGTTCGAATTGAAAAAATCTTTTTGTGTTGTGTAGCTCATTTATCGAGGAAGGCTTTAGGCTATATTACATCACGCTGCGACCAATAGGAGCAAAGATACAATGTAAAATGTGTAAAAAACGGGGGGAAACGCGAACGAAGTCGCTGGCACCGCTAGTAATAAATATATTCATTAACACACCCAGACACAGAAGAACACTCATGTCCGTCATACAAATATTCACATTCGCAGTGGCTCCGGTCTCTAATGAAGTTCATAAGAAATGTGAAGAAGCCAGTGAGACAATATAATAGGCATCCCATACTAGGAACCTCCTCATCTTTCAGGACACCAAGGTCAGGCCGTCTAGTCTCTTGCCATCGCTCCAGAATTATTCAAAAGATAAACAGAAAGTATGTTTCAGCCGATATTGTAAATCCTTTCAGATTAAATAAACTTCAGTTTCAATACGCTCTAAGATACGAACTAGCTTTTCTGTAATTAAAGACAAAGCATTTGCAGAAACTTTGTTTTCTGTTTTCTTTTATAGTGAACTTATTTTAAATTATCACGGGTGCTGTATGGCCATGGTTTTGTTAGGAATAGTGATCATTTATGGAGATTTCATCAGATCAAATTAAGCAATACATATTAATTGTAGTGTCGTTCCAGCTGTATTTCTGTATGTATTCTTTAATGTACAGAGTCACTGACAATTGTATAATCATTGCACCCGTGTGGAGCTGGGACGGGTCGCTTACAGTATAATAAGTCGAAGAACCGCAGCCTTCCAAATGTTGAACTCTGGCACTTTGGTTTAAATTTTAGCCTTAACTAACCGGCAAATAAATAGCAGGGGCACTCTCCACACTCGCGTCAGGCATTACCTTCATAGCTCGTATACAGAATTTTTCGTGATCCTAGGAGTCGTTGGCTTCCTTGGAATTAGCTTATTTTTTTTTGTAATCGGTAAACTATTGTATTTGCAATCAGTTAACTATTCAGTTTACTATGATTTTTATTTTTTATTTCTTATATAGGTCTATATAGGTCGTTCATTAATTTTCGTTCATTAGTTTTTACTGCAATATGATCATAATATTTTCTATTAAACAAAATGTTATTCACATTACAGTGCATCAGGCTGTTTCTGGAACATTATGTATTAAATATTGCTTTATTTGGTAAAAATATACGTAAAGTGCTTTCTTACCGGATAAAGCGTGGTAAATTCAGTTACCATCAAAGTGCATGCAGGTATCCCGTATAATAATGTATAATATATAAAATAATAATAAGTTAGAGTGCTTACGTGGCATCTTTTACCGTGTCCCATACGAAAATAGTATTGTAAGTAAAGTAGCAGTAAAACTGCAATAACAGCTTTTCTGGAGCCGGTTAGTGATATGCATACATCCATTATTCTGTCGTTAGCCTAAGTTGCCTCTTCCTGAAAGTTTCCTCCATTTTTAAACACAGCTATTTATCCGGGTGCGCTAAGACATTATTTCGTACGTATTGCTTCGAAATGATAATTTGAACGTTAAAGGGGTAATATAGAAATAATAGCTGTTATCTGTACAATAATCGTGCTTAGAAATACGTGATTTTTGTTGGAGTATTTAGTTACTAGTATTTTGGTCAAATTGTTTTGCAGCTTTTAGGCTAATTATTAAAAGGATCTTTAAACGATCTGCATTGTTGTATTTATTTGTTTTTCTCGTGTTTTCTAAAGCTTAGCCTCAGTCTGCTGTTCTCATCTGAAATTCGACCTTTTACACAGCAAATGCTGTCGTTTTTAGAGTTCCATACCTCGAAAGAAAAAACAGAATCCTTATGGGATAGCTTTATTTTTGTCTGTCTGACAGAAGGTCAAGATCATTTTTCTCTTCTCTCTTCAAGCTAAAATATATCTCTATATCAAATACACAGGTCATTTTAAGTACGATTTGGATATTTGAGATTGAAATTCGATGAATATTATAAAAAGTACTGTATTTAAAGTTTGATTTCTTTTTGTTTAACAAGCTCATTCCAAGTAACGTTTCTATTGAATGAGCGTTCCTTTAGAAATGCATATTTTCGAAACATTTCTGCCGATATTTCATGAAGCAAGATTTATTTTCCTAGAGTTTTTTACATTCAAGTACTCCGCTTGATAACTACTTTAGGAGTGACACATTGAACAATCATTTCGTTGAATGAGAGGAAGTAATAAGTAGGTAGATGTGTCTATTTATACCTAAATAGTAATCTTTATTGATCCGAGTGTAACCCAGAAGAAACGTCGGGCAGTAAGTAGCTTTGTATTTGCTACACCTAATATCGTGTGAAGACATAAATACTATTATTTAGTGTATAATTTTTCTTTTCAGTTTTCTGATATTATTAAGTGTAATGGAACGCGAAGTCTAAAATCTATTTACACCTGCCCATTGTCGGGATGAGTTCAAAAAGACTCAAGAGAAAAGCAAAATGTTTTATTGCCCCGCGTTGGTTGGTTTTCTATTAATTTATTTTAAACTTACATAGAACTTGCAAACAAATGAGTTCTGTAACACCAGATAATATAGAGCTCGACGGCACCGAAGCGGAACACTTCGCTTGCAGTATATTATACGCAGTCTAAAATTATTTTATCAACAGCATTATTTGTAATAAATGTTGGTAGCAAGAAGTCGGCCGTGGTTCGCATTCAGGCACAATAAGTTTGTGAAGTTACAGTAAATCTCCATAAATGCAGACAACTCGGCGGAACGCTGAGCGAACGTAATGCATAATTATTGCCTTAACCGGCTAGCTTAGGCTGGGTGCCTGCAAGTTTTATCCAACAATAGTTATCATACTTGCGGGACGACGGTTTACCTTTTTTAACTTTTCTCGTTGACTGTAATGCATATTATAAAGTTTTATGTTTGTTTGCCAAATAACGTTAAATGTTATTAGTATTTATCTGGAAACTTCGAAACGGTTACCTGTAGTTTTACTCTTAACCCGGTTGTGAGTCTGATAATAACATAAAATATTAACGGTACCTTGTTTGTATGTTGTTGTAGTCCTAAATGTAGCAAAAAATATTTCTTTCTTATTAGATAAATCCTATTATCATTCTAACACAATATACAAAGGGGCAAGACTAATGATTTTTTTTGTAGTTTGTAGTTTTAAAGTTTTTTTTTGTATAAAAGTTCAATCACTACCGCCATTTTTGAGATATTTTATGCGTTCTGGTTCACGCACACATAACTCACAACATTACTAGGTCTGGAAAAACGTTGTCGATTTTGACGGGGGCCTGAGATATTAGTCCTCATGATGAGATCCCAACCAGGTGGTACACTCCAACTAACTTCCCTATTGAAATAAGGAAGATTTTTAATTTCAATAGCATCTCTCAGCATCTTATTTTTATTTCAATTTTGTAGTGTTCGCTCAAATAATAGACAATACTATTAAAGCAGATTATCATTAATCCAGTCTTTAAAAATGACTAATGGTACTTTATGTTTTTTCTCAACAATGAAGTATGAATTTGTGTATAGGATATCGCACATAGAGAGAATGTATACTAGTACATACATATATTTTGCCATGTGTTAATGCAAAAAGATACTCTTATTTATGGAATAATCTAAAACTTTGGTTATGGATGTGTTTCTGAAATTCCGCGAGAATGACGCTCGTGATTTTTTCTGAAGAACTCAACCTTAAGTGAAATTGTATGCTCTGGTTACGATCCGATGAACATCTTATAAATCACCCTTGCTTATCGATTGCCGTTTAAAATGTGCATTTCAATGGCTGATTGAATATATTGCCTATGAAGCGCATAGTAAACACAGAAATAAAATAATTATTAATTAATAAAGTAAAGATAAGGGAATTCCCTTATCTTTAACTATTATATGATAGCTTAGTAAAACTTTGTGCCTACCAAGTACTCGTACACTATTATTCTTTTTGTTTTACTCTATAAATAACGAAGTGAACTAGGAATCTTATAGATCTCTAAGTCATTTCTGAAGAAAATGTGACACACAACTTAGACACAGGTACCAAATGATGAATATTATTAATAATAGCTAAATGTGGTTTTGAACTAATAATTGTAGCATTGAAATATGCCAATCTGCATCTAGCGGAATGGCACATTTCATTGCCAGCTTAATTAATCTATATTGAAAATCGCATGTTAACATAATAATAAACATTATTCAGGCGCTACTAGAATATAATAGATGATAGATTACTCTTCCACATTCCCCTTACAACGAATACTTACATAATTATAGGTACATATTATATTTCTATTACATTCTGCCTCATCAATGTGATGCGATTGGTCAGAAAACATCATGACATAAAATCATGACGCGAGTAAAATCACCAGCTCAACACTTACACCCACTAAATGCTGCTCATTAATACCTACTAATAACGGCGGCAAGTCATAAGAAAGACTACACCATCAATTCCTCATAGGCGTGCTAACCACGGGTATAGATTTCCTAATATGAGTGGGTACAGCCGTCATACTGTCAATGAACATTACGGATTCACAGGGAGCCATAATGCTCGCCGGCTGCAATTTCGTCGTGTAAACCCAGTATATTAAACCGCTGCTCACATGCGAGCTAATTCAAAATAGCACAGCGTTTAGGAAACTATGATAACCCAGTTTCCCTCAACCATTTACGAGGTGATGCTGTTTAGGCTCGCGAAAATTGATTAGGTCAATAAATCTTAAGGGCACGAAGTATGGAAAAGCTTAGTATTGTCTATTTTTATTTGCGCGAGCACTACACATTTGAAATAAAACTAATTTTACGGATTAAACTCGCGTGTATTGGTATTCTAAACATTATTTAGAGATCCGACGTTTCGAGCTCTTTACAGCGCTCGTGGTCACGGTTAAGACTAAAGATGACAGGTGTCTTCATAAGTGAGTTTAATTACTACCGTCATTTGGTCACAACATTCACAACATTGTTGGGTCTTGCAATATGTTGTTGTTTTTGACGGGCTTGGGATATTATGGTCTTCATGATAGGATCCCAAGCAGGTGGTACACTCCAACCATCTTCCCTATTGAAATTAGGATGTTTTTTAATCTCAATAGCTTCTCTCAGCATCCTAGGGACAAAACGTTGCTCTTTCACGAGGATTTGGATTTTTTTTTTTCGCGAGTTTAATCCGTAAAATTAGTTTTATTTCAAATATGGAAAAGCTTATTTAAAAAAGCCAGTGTCAATAAATTAATGAGGGCCATCGTTTTTGGGCTCACCAGATGGCGCCACTGTTGATTGAGGTCCTAAAATCTAGATGTAAAAACTTGTTACGGAGCCACAACGGACATATCAATTTGAATTATATCAAAACGTATACTATTGGCCAAGCAACAGTGTTCCTCATTACCATTTTGCTCAAACAAAGGGCGAACGTGAGTAAATACCGGCCAATTCACACGCGATTGATTCAGTTTACTGTGTCATTGTTTTTATATCAAATGCTGTCACTCTAAAACATTTACTTTTGTACGCATATGATGGAATGATGATGATACCTGCCAAGGTCACAAAGCGTTTGAAACCTAGATCTCCGCTACGCAATCAATGGATGTTGGTTGCTGATGGCTTGTTGCCTTATCCCATAGTTTCCGTGGCGATTCCGCGATGAAACAAGGCCTTTGATCTCGCTCTTACAGACACGCCGGAGAAGGGCAAATAATCAACGCGAGCATCTTGGTATGGAGCTGTGAAAGCAAAATACTGAGTTCCTACTGACTCTGAGATGTTTTAAGAAAGCAAGGCGATGATACGTCTGCCAAAACGTTGATGGATGAACTTATAGCTATGCAGAACATTTACGTAATAGGGTGTTTGACTGTAACCGATTTTCTATTTCATGATTAGCAGTAAGATTAAGTAAATCTATTTCAATTTCATTAATATTATAATATTAATTAAATTTTTTAGAGAAATGAGACAGCAACAGAATTATAAAGTCGGATGGGCAAGTCCACAAAATCCATTTAAATTGTCAATGAACTCTTATTAATAACAGAATTAGTAACATCTATCATTGTGAAAACATATCCATAAAAGCAGCATTTGATGTCGGTACCGGCCGAACAAACTTCATAGGCGCAATATACATAAACAATATACACCCGTAACGTAATTTCGTTATAAACGTTTGTATGGAGCGTTTTTGAGGTTGCCCAAATAATGTACCATTAAAATAGAAATATCTTATATACCCGTTATATCAAAGTGATACTTTCAAGTATCACTTTGATATAACAGTGTCTTTGGATTCGTGTGGTCCAACCAACTATGTCAAAATAAAAAATAGTCAAGTTCAATGTGCTGTTACATGCAAGTATTTTTTTTTATACTTAAGTATATTATGTTCTGTATTATTATTATTTATTTCTATAAATATATATTCATATTTTGTATTGTAGAACGTACAAAAGTCGGTAAAATAATATGAAAACATAACTCGATACTCTTGTAGCAGAGGCTTTCATAGTAATCTCTCCCTTGAATATCATTGCTGGTTCTGGTTTGTGGCAGGTTGTTATATTCCCTTTGACGCAGTCGAGCGAAGCGATAGTTGATACAAACGTCATTTGTATACATATGCCACTTTGTGGGCTAGCCCTTTGTATCCTACAATTATCAATGCTGAAAAGTAGGTGCGAATATTTTTGGTAATAAAATATGTTTACTGCATAGTTATCTAGTATATAATAAGCAAGACAATGTCGGTTTTTGTCAAATCTTCTTAAATGGCTTTTGCTTTTTTTTTCTTAACCCGTATCATCCCACTGCTGGGCAAAGGTCTCCTCCAAACCTTTCCACCGCTCTCTATCCAAGCTTATTTGCTTTTGCTTATTTCTTATAAAATATGTTTATGTTAATTTGTTCATGGCTTGGTGGAACAGTGGTTAGTGACCCAGACTCACTGCTTACAATTCCAAGGGCCGTGGGTTCGATTCCCACTCGGGAAAAATATTTGTGTGACGAACATCGATGTTTGTTCCGTGTCTGGGTGTGTTATCAAAAACATTTGTATCCACTGTAGATTCTGGTACCCGTAACATAAGGGCTTTATAGCTACTTACCAAGAGATCAGATCAATGTATGTGATGTTGTGTAATATTTACCTCTTTGTGATATTAATCAAAGAACCCAAGATATGATCAAGCTTTTATTAGTCAAATGTTTCTTAGTAGTACAAAACGTTCTCCGGCTATTCGCCAAATAACGCAAGACTTGTATTGCGAGAAAATATCAGCCACTTCATGTAACCGTACTGGGGCGCTAAGTGTTCTGAATTTTTAACCAAACATACACATGAAAGATGGGTTGGGTTTTGTGCGCTCGAGAGTAAATGTTTTCTTCACACGGATTCTTCTTTTTAACATTTTCAATCTCTTGCTAAGAGTATGGATCCATCATGTTCCCCTGTAACTAATTTGACTGCGTTTAGATATTGTAGGTAGTACATGGGCAAGAGAGTTGAATCTTTTTGAAACTGAATTTTAATAGTCTATTAACAATAAACATGTTTTCGTATGTTTAGACCACGATACTAAGAAATAATATTCCTAATGTATTAATCAAAGCGTCAATACTTTCAGAGTTTTCTTTTGCCTACCCTCATATATAAGCCTTCAGGGAATGTATAGTTGTTTTGTGTGGTACACAAAATATCAAATGAATTGCCCTATATGAGAAAGTTTCGGAAGAAACCTTCATGCTTGTATAATCAACAAAGCTGTCTAATAAATTATACGTGATCTGACATAGTAATGTAGGATTATTGTTAAGTCGTTTATTATAGACATGAAAACGGTGGAGGTAGAGAAATTGAAAACCGTTACTATAAATTCACTGCTCTGCCAAGTAATAGGTATAGACAGACTTTAACTGCATCTTTGATCTATTGGTAGCAAGCGCTGCGTAAGACCGTGAGGTTGCGGGTTTGAGTCCGGGGTCGTACAAATTTTGTGTGACTTTTTCTGTAAAATAATTATTCAGCCTGGAGTCAGGTAGTTGGCGGTTGTTAGGCCGGTGATCCTGTGCCCGATTTCTCATCGGTCATGTTGGATTGCCGTCTCACCGAATTATAAAAGTAACGGAACAGAGAATGCACTTGTATTTGCGCGCACACTTGTCCACTAAAATAAATCCCGTGCAATTTTCTGATCTCGACCGTGATCGGCCGCCATGGCTGAAATCGGTCGGACGCCATATTTTTATTTACTTATTATTTAAGCAGAATGGTACCAGTAATATTGATGTTGACACTGAATACAGATTCCAAACTGAAAATAGTAAGCTTAGGGCAATACAAAACACAACATGTTTATCATTCCAGGACAGCACTAAATGTTGATGATTATTCAATCATTCGGACGCGCGCTCTTTATGGGATGACAATTAACAACACTCTCAAACATGCGGAGCATAGATACAGACAATTAAAATTAATTGTATCATTTCGTGTTTCGAGTTGCGATTCGTTAATTAAATAGTGATGATGGCGAATTGGATTACTCTTTGATATGAAAGGGAAAGTAAATAACCATCTAAGATATTGGACCGTAGATCTCTTGAAACACCGTACATCATGATGAAAGATGACAGGACAGGCATCTTTCAATGAAACAGACAGGAAAGTCGTTTATCTAGCAAAGGACTAATTCTCATTTAATCCTTATGGCAAGATGTTTAAATCGGTTAAGTAGTTGTGCC
Organism: Maruca vitrata; assembly: GCA_039566165.1. Taxonomy (NCBI): domain Eukaryota; kingdom Metazoa; phylum Arthropoda; class Insecta; order Lepidoptera; family Crambidae; genus Maruca; species Maruca vitrata. The sequence goes on from CM076911.1 coordinate 8,113,343, forward strand.
GTGAAAGCGCGACAAACAGTTACTTTCGTGTTTATAATATTAGTAAGGTTTACTGGTAGCAAATGCCTACCATTAATGTATTAAGTGCGTCTTCGGCAATTAATTTATACAATTCCCACCCACTATATTAATAGTGATAAACAAGTAAGTGTATGATGAACACGATACGACACGATACGATCGAGTTCTAAACCTATTCAACACACTAAATCAGTTTCGCAACAGTGGACTATTTAGATATTAATTTCCTAATAAACAACTGTCGATTTACAAATGCGCCCCGCAAACCCAAATGAAACTCAAATAGATATAAACACGTGTCTTATTTAATTTATGGCGTAATGTAAGCAACTACTATTTCAGAGAGCAATTGCAATATACGCGGCACCTTTTCTTTTTTCACTTTCACAAGATGGTTGACAAGTTTGTCGTAGTCTCCGCTCTTTTTAAGTTGCTTGATAGCTTTCTCCTTAACTTTGGGATCGACTCCAATGTACACTTTGGTCCAAAGCATTTTTAATATCATGCCATCGAGGGTTTTTTTGTCATAAAATGCTGACTCAATCTGTAAAAAAAAATGTTACAATGTTTATGAAATTTAAAACTGAAGTAATATTTAATGTGATGGAACTTTTACTATATACCTATTAAATTATAAAAAGCTAATTTTTTTAAAATGAAACATTATTATGAAATGCTTAATTACTACATTGGATCAGGACACAACTAATTCGATAAACCACTTAATAAATTTGTTTTAAATGTATCAAATATCCAGCTGTAATAATTACTAGATAAAAAAGAAGTCACAGTCGCAAAGGTAACACAAAAGCGCAGAACATTTTACATGCAAAAATATCGATCAACCTAGAATTCTATTAGATCCAAAAATAACTACCTATGTAAAAAGCTCATACACAACTTTAGTATCATTACATCGTAAAAGGTCCTCGTAAATATCCAAACTCATTAATTGTGAACAGAATCAGAACAGATGAACCGTCCATAAATGATTTTAAGCTTATTAATAAATTCTACTCCCACATTACACACTGTTTTCGGTTTGTAAAATCTTATTAAAACTCTCCTAATTGAAATATACATTTATATTAAAATATCTTAGTCAAATTATGCGCAAAGCTTGCGACATTTTGCTCGATATTTTGCACGTAAGTGAACTCTGGCACACAATTGTATGCGCAAATTCAGATTAGGATGTTTAATTACGAAAATAACTTTAAATTGAGGTAGACTCTCAACGCGATAAAAGTTCTCTGAGTTCTCTTTAGTTTTCATCAATAATTAAAAAAAACTTACCACAACTATATTGAGGACGAATACAAGAACGAGGCAATAAGTAAACACTTTATGAACCATGTCGAGCTATTCTCTCGGAGAACGATTGAATACAACTACCCACAATCGCATCACAAAAGAAAGAAGTGAAATTTCAAGAACGAACTAAACATCCTTTCACGTAATGGCGGCCATTTCTCTTGATCTTGTTGTTTGTTTTGAAACTGAAGCGGTCTAGAAAACAAAGTCACTGGCCTTGTGAAATATTAACTCTGAATCAATAACACTTAAGTGGATTTGTAATAGAGTTGTTCTTCTAATTTAGTACATAGATAATCATAAATTTATGCTTGATCAAATATTTACATTTTTTCGTTATACTTCGTTATGTACAATCAATTTCAATGCAACACACGGGCTTACTAGAGTGAACATAAAATATATACACCGTGAAATTTTAGTGGTTGTTTTCCCGCAGCAAAATGATTCTATCTTAGTAGTACAAAAGATGTGTGCAGTTCTTTTTTGTTTAAATCAATAAATGCCGGTTTTACGAAAGGTTTAACCTTAACTCGAAAGCACGTTCGAACCTCTTTATGACTTAGGGTGTAGAGCTTCTTTAGCTTTAAGCATCGATTTCATGCGGCAAGCAGTACCTGATTACGTCACATCTTATAAAAGAATGATATCTTATTTCGTTTTCGAGATAGAAAATTATTATTTTGATAATTTCAAAAAAAAAATTTTTTTTTTCGCGGAATAATTTGCATGATTCGATAGTATTACTAAAGGCAAATCGTTCTGCCACGGGAAAACAACCACTAAAATTTCACGGTGTATTTTCCATTTTTTTTATTAACTATGTCTCTATTATGTTTTATCAATATAATCAGTACATAGTATATAGCAAAAGTGGCTTACCGCGTCTGCCTGTCGCTACACTTAAATCTTTAAAACTACACAACGGATTTGGTCTGTGGAAATTGATCTACTGTCAATTGATCTACGGTCACATTATATCAAAGTTCCGAACAAAAAAAATGTAAACTTCAATCCATTCTAAAATAAGTAGATGCGTTTAATAAAATGACAATCAACAGCGTTTAACTTAAATAAATTCAAACTATAGACACCAGCAAATCGAAACTCACTACAAGTCTAATCGCTCGGGGTCTCAACGATTTCTTCGTACATCCCTAATCATTCTCCATTTCAGCCCATGGACCAAAAAGATTGAAATCAACAGCAAAATGACAATTACATCTTAATTTTGCTGAATACACAATGGTGCTGACCAACCAAACCTTTGATCTCAGCATTATGGTCCCGGTGCGTCACAAAGAGAACAGAGGAGCTTTATAAAATTACTAATTAGCTCAAGTACTTACACACGTTTTTTATAAAGGAGAAGTTGAATACAAAGCGCTTTTTTATTCGTGTAAGGAATATTAGACGGTTATGAAGGTACAAAATAACGTTTAGGTGTAATTGCCTTAATTTTCGATTACCTATTTCATTTGGAGTATTCTGTTCTGAATTGTATTAATTTTGTTATTTTGTACCTATTTGTGTAAATTAAAAATGGGTATTTATTATGAAAGAAAGAAAGAAAGAAAGAAAGAAAACATTTATTGATTATAAATAAGAAAAAAAAATACAAAACTATTACAAAACATATACATACAAATATATTTTTGATCAAAAGGTTCTGCCTCAGCATGTGCCGTAGCAGCCGCAAGGACGCGACGGCGCTGATATTCGGGCAGAACCTTTGAGAAAAAAAAAATATGGACGAATACAATCATAACAAATACAATACAAAGTAAAAACAAATACAATACGGAGAGAAAAGAAAATAAAAATAATAATACATGAAACAGGTTTTTTTGAGGCATAGTGCCGTTAAAATTTCGATTTAATTTATTTTTTCTCAAATTCAGGAAATTCTGTGAGGACAGCCTTGTGTTTTTACTACGTATCTTTGTCAAAATACTTAGTTTGATTGAAAAAGATGGTTGACTATAAATGATCTTATTGTAATAGGAAATGTTAATATGTATTAGACAGTCACATTGTTTACCGTTACTCCTACATAACCACCATGTACAAAAAAAATATTTGACAAAAATTGCTTATAACAACATATTAACCGTATTAAGCAAAAAAAAATTATACTAAGATAATCTGCACGTATGCAATTACCTATTAAAATTAGGTACCTACCCCCGAAAACTGTGACAGTAAGAATTGACTTCTCATCGCTCATCAGAGTGTAAGAAATGAGTCGCCATTATTATGACTCCACGCGAAAATGTGTGGAATTGACGGATGATTTATATGACCCGCGATCAGGGCTGCTGCTGTGATACATTTACTACACTTAACATTCCCCGTTCACCCAAAGAAGACAATGCACAAAATTATTCTGAATCTACTGCTTAATAACTTTTTATTCTAATAAAAAAATGACGGTAAAACATCGAATTATAATAAATTTTCGTTAAACCAAAACCTACATACCCGACGTACAAGTTTCATAGTTATTTAGTAGAGAAAGAAAATAAGAGCAAAACCGTTTGAAATCACCCTCAATCAATTAGTTCTTCCTATTTTATTGGTGCGATAGCGAAATATCTTCGTAAAGTAGTCCGAACTTAACTTCTTGTTCACTTGCTCTATGATGTGTAAAATTATACGCATCACCGCTTGGTTCGTCTTTAAACGATAAGTGCAAGTCGGGAAACGGGCTTTGAAAGTAAAACTGAAATCAATATTACCATCCTTAGATTGCTCACGCCATAGTATCGCAAATTACACACAATAAATTAAGTGCAGACACGATCCGCCTTCGCCCTCGGTGGTTAATCTTAGCTTAAAGCAGACGAGAGTGTTTATCTAACTGGTGATTGTTCTAACAAACGATGACGTCAGCATTTTAGGCATTAACCAAAACGAAACAGTTTGTGTTTTAATAAGGAAACTTCTTTTGTTGTTACTCAAAACATGTAAGGACTTGTAAAGTTTTCTATCTGTATACTGAGAGTATTTTTTTTATAATAGGCTAACAAGATGACCACATTCCAACTGATGGTGAGCGGTAGAGAGATCCACATATTGTGCAGTTGACAGGCACAATAGACCATTGAGGCTGGCGCACTCACCCTGAAGGCCTTCTTAAATGCCGTTTCACGCCCCGCCTGAAGAGCCCGGGATCCTAGCTCCACTCCTCAAACTATGAGTAAATTATCGAAAAACCAAAATGTAGGTTGTCGATGACGATCCAGGGAATGTACTGATTTTCAGCCGGTTTTTTTCTCTTCTGTTTACAAGGGAATACGAGAACGAGTGTCAAGTTTCTACAGGTACCCTTTACAGTTTTGTAAAGACATACCTATGTTCAAATGTAAGGATTCCTGGATCAAATTCATATTCGCGAACACAAAAAACACCAACAGATTGAATCTATTGTCCGGAAATATAGCAACTGGGACTTCCTATTCTTGCCTACCCGATTCCGTCTCTTGTACTTTGAATTCGATGTGATGGCATACTCGTGTAAGAGCCTCGTATAATACCTACAAGTTTATTCTGCATTATGTAAAATTTTCAAACCATTTTATTTTAATATTTTTTTATTGGTCACTAGTTCAAATTGTCATAATTATAATCATAGCCGATAATTTAATGACGTTGTTCTGAAATTTCAAACTCCTTTGGAGAAGAAATTTCAAATGCTCTGGAGTTAAGCCCTTTAACTCCTGCCTTACCTAGTTGTTAATTCAAGTAAGTGGCATTTTTCAACATCCAGATCTGCTCAGCCGCTACGAAATAGCTTTTCCTGTATTTATTTCTTACCTCCATATTCTCTTGGAACTGTAATGATATGATTAATTTAATATAATGTTAAACAATGATGCAGAAACGTCCAGTATACAATATACTTACAATATTCTTGTCCAGTCCAGTATACTTACAATATTTGTTAGTAGAATGGTTTGAGGCCGATCCTTTGTTCTGGTACATACAGCCGTATGCCATCGGGTTTTACCCTGTTTTAGGAAGGAATCCGAGGTGGGTAGTATTGCTAGCCGGCAAGCTCTGCACAATTTAACCTTGTTTACGATGTCTCCGTCTATATTTTTCTAGTGTAAGAAACTACGCTCTAGTAATTTTATTTTAAGGATTCCAATGTGGCTTACCACGGGTTTATTCGAAACACACTGGCTTTAGGTATCGAGTATTACAATTTAATCAATTTTGGTTATTCCAAAAGAATATTTTTTTTATGAATTTGGCTTTATTTTTTATTCAGATTTATTTCATTTTCATTTGCTTCTCAGTTTTATGTTTTAAGTTAAAATTTATTTCAGGAATACTACATAATATATAGATAAAAATGTCCGTATAGACATTCCATTAACTTCGCAGACCATTTTTAAACCAAGTGCTGGCTTGCGAACATTTTTTCGGCGGATTTAAATCATTTTACTACAACACCCATCAGGATTAACTCCTTGGAGATAAACTGCTGGAACTGGTTCATATTTTTTTCGGGAATATGGAAAAAGTTAAAGCGCATACGATGGATCGTATATTTTTCAACCAATTCACGGATTGACCATGTTTCGGGTTTTTTACTTCATACATTCCTGATAACTGTTAACCGAGTCTTCTTTAAAATACAGCCAAAGTTCCACCAGAACGTGGAATATTTATTTCATATTTGCTCAAGACGATTGTTCAATAGAGTAGCTGTAACAAATTTGAATACTTCAAATCCTCATCAGTAAATTTCGGCACCTGCTAACATACCACACTAATGTAAGCATGTAATAACAAACAATAATAATACCTTATTTCGATTCAACGTTTATAGTTTTATTGGATTCCTTAATACTTATGCCCTAAGAAATTTTCTTTAGCGTAGACGCTAAGTTGTCAGAAGAATGAGGTTAAGTATCGAGCTTTAAGGATTTGAAGCACAAATTGCTGCTAGATAAAATTAACGGACCAGATTGACAAATTCTAGCTTAAATTAGTTTGCGGCTCAACGCATGGATGTGATGCGGGCGGCGAATTAGCGGGTAATGGTGAGATAAGCATTTGCGGAGCCAGGCCACGGAGATCGAAACCACAGGCGCAAATTAAAAATGTATAGCTCAGAAAACTATCACGTATCAAGGTCCTACTAAATAAACTAGAATCCTGTTAGTGTTGGAATAAACACGGCAGCGAAAAATGAGGATGAAACAACAGTAACTACATAGCTACTTAAATGTATTTTTTATTTCGGATAAACCTGAAATGTGATATTGAATCAAATCATATAACTACAGACATTCAGTTTGTATTCGATTTAATACTAATTAGGTGTGATGAAACTTGACCTCTAATGAATACAAAATACTTAAGCTATATTTTTGATGCGTTATGGTGCAGCTCCAATGAAACTTGACCTCTAATGAATACAAAATACTTAAGCTATATTTTTGATGCGTTATGGTGCAGCTCCAATGACAAATAATATTAGATTGAAGATGGTGTGATGATCTATAAAATGTATAGATTTAGTGTAAATAGTAATGCAAATTGTGGCGAAGCTTTAAAAAAGAAAACCAAACTAAAAAATTACTTTAAAAATGTTGCGTTGTTCTTTTGACGTTCGAATGTTGACTTTATCGGAATAGGTAAACAAATACCCCGGATCGACCTCCACAATTCTCAGAAAAAGATGGATTTTAGTAGTCTTAAAAGAAAAAAAAGGACCTATCTCACTGTTTCGATGTACACTGTGTGATAGCGTGGTACTGGGATAAAAAGTGACGCTCACGGCGGATGAAATGTGACTGTACAAATGGTGCGACCGAGACACGCGATGAAAAATCACAAAGAGCAATAAATTACAGGACCAACTCAAAAAGTAATCCATTTAACATACCAGAAAAGGGCACAGCTATGTGTGCGCCGATGACATCGATTTTTAATGTTAAAAATTCTTTTCCCTTTTTATAATATATTGTTACTCTCTCTTTCTCTGACATATTAGGAAAAGAATTGGGAGGATAAATTTTTAACAAATAATTAGGAATAAAAATGTGATATTTTAGTGACTACCTTTACTACCTTGTTTCGTTATCCTATTTAAGAATTTATTATTATCGGTAACCGGATTTTTTTAATTTATATTCGAGAAAAGTATATATTTAATTAACTTCACAAAGTTGATAATGTAACAACAATTCTATTTCTGTTTCTACTCATATTTGAAATAAAGTTTAAACAAAAATAGTGTGTATTATAGAGACTTACTTTTATTTCGACTGTAGTAGCAAGTCGCCAAACTTAAACTGGAAAATCGCCAAAAGAGCTACGTATTGTGAACTTTATCTATACTATAATAAAAACGTAGAGGCAAAAATTCTTGTACTTTTCTTAGAAACGAAAAAAAAATAGTCAGGGATATGTTTTGAGAGCAGTAGAACACATCCTCATACTTAAAAAAAAAATTGTATCTCTGTCTGTTTGTTTGTTTGTTTCGACTGACCTCCTAAACGGCTGAACTATTTTAAATGAAAGTTTACACGAAGGTATTTTAAATTCCGGAAAAATGCATAGGATACTTGAAATCACTGACAGTTATCTGGTTCCCGTGGGATATTCAAAAAACCTAAATAAATGACTGATCTCTGAAACTATTACACCGATTTAAATAAAATTTTGCAAGGTGGTACCATACATCCACGGTCAAGATCTTAAATACTTTTAGTCACAGAAATTCCTGTAGGATAGTTAAAAATCTAACTTTATTAGATCACGTACAAAAATGGTAAAAGGATATCGACTAAAATAAACCTTCTGACTAGGACTATACGGACTACTTTATTGAGCAAAACGTCATAGTAGGGGAGGTAAATAGCTAGATTTGCAGTTACTCGAACGACATGGAATCAGAATAGAAAGATTACGCTAAATAAGAAAAAAGTTTATTACACTTTCTTAATAAGTGGGGGGACAGCGATTAATACAGGAGGGCTACCTGGTAACAAGCTGTTGAAAGAAAAAAGTTATTTGACCGTGTCAGTCATTCAAAGTGCATGTTAAATAATCCCTAAAAAGTGTCATTGTACCGATTTGGACCACAAAGTTATAATTAATCTTTGTGTCTGTTCAAAATCTTGAGATACTTCAGCGCGTTACATTTTAATGCAGGAGGTTCAAGTTGATATCGAAGTTCTGCTGTATAATAAACTGTAATTTTTTTTCTTAACCTGTATCACCTCACTGCTGGGCAAAGTATCCTTCAAACTCATCTACTGCTCTCTGTCCAATGCTAGGACTTGCCACCTTTTCTTAGGTCTTCTTCGGCGAAAATCGTCTTCAGGCACATTTTATTTTTTCTTTTTACATAATACCTATGATACTCCGCTTCATAGTTTTTTGAAAAACCTTGAGTTTAGACTTCTGATTTTCGGTGGGGGACCAAGATTGTGCCCCATGTGTTGGGATAGGCAGTATGAAAACGTCGATGAGTTTGCGGTTCAGTGATATAAGAAGATCACCCTTCATATTCACCCATTCATGGACCGGAAGCTTTTCCAGGCGTTGTCTACTGTACGGATTATTTATTTGTCCTGCCTGTTTTCGAAGGAGACTGCCTAGCCCAAGTATGCTCTTCTACATATTGCTTCACCTGCCTGTTGACTGCAATCCACCAAATCAGTGGTGCTGTTGGTCATGACCTTGATTTTGGATCTATTCATCGTCAGTCTAACGTCAAGGCTTTCTGCGCTCAGTTTTTCTAGCATCAACTCAAGTTCTGTCGATGTATACGTATTTCGACTAGGAAAATGTCATCTGCAAAGCGAAAGTTTATCAGTCGCCTATCCTTTACACCAATTCCTTTTGTTTCCTAAGAATATCATAGTGACCTGAAGACTTCTTGGAGCGTGCTACTGAAAGCTTTGGTGATAGGGAGTCACCCTGTTTAACTCTTTTTTGTATTTTGAATGTCAGGCCTTCAGTTTGCAGTTTGATATCGGCTTTGCTTTGTTGGTAAATGATTTGGAGAAGTTTTTTTATATGTGGGTTCGATATTTTGCTGAAGAAGAGAAAGCTAAATGCGTTGATGTGGGTGATACCGTCGAAGACCTTTGAATAATCCACAAAGGCTAGGTTCAAAGGTTTATTGAATTCGCTACATTTCTCTATTACCTGGTTTTCGGTATGGAGGTGGTCAGTTGTCCAATATTTGCTTGCTGGCTTACATTGGTGGGTTGTGTTGTTCCAATTGAAAGACTATTCGATATTATCGGAGTGATATCGCTATTCTAAGCAAATAAAGGGAAATTTATAAACATTTACGTGAAAATGTTGGACATTATAAAATTAAAGAAAGTTATCGTATATAAAGATCGTTACAAATAAAATCACATAGATCATTAGAAAACTGGTCAAGTGCCCCTTGGATCTTTGTTGAGTCAAAGGTTATAGTAATTGTTGTTATTGGCGCGATTCTACGGTCATCGCCCCGTGGAAACCATCAGAGTTCTTCATAATCCTGCCCAATTCTTTTAACAGTGTCTTTGTTATTAGCATTAGCAGCTATCCTATTTAAGATCACGCCTTCCCTCCCGTATGAAGTGTACATACACGGCAGAGGTACATGAAAGGGTGCAAGGAGTCTCCCATTTATAAATCTTACAAGACTAGAGTCTGAGTCTGATCAATACTCCAAAAACTCCCGTTGGGCTCCCCAACTATCACGTTTTTGGCTGGCAAGTCATGTCAAATGCTGTCAGATTTGATATGACGTGATGAGTGTTTAGTTCTTGGTTAGTTAAAGAGATGTCACTATGCTCTATTATTTCGCAATATTGTTTCAAATACAAAAAGTAATTCATAAGTTATATTTTATTGCGCTTTACGTTATAATCTCATTGTTTTATTACGAATATACAATACAAACGCAAAAGTGGTACAAAACAAGCAAGTAGCAAAGCAAATACTAATTCATTCGTCACATGGCGACACACATCCTTTAAAGATATTTTGAGACAGTGGATCGGTAGTTTGTATTTTTACTCTTTGAAGTTGTCCTGATATCAAACATCAATTTTGTGTAACTATATGAGTACAGTATGCTGTTTGCAACCATTGAACCCTGTTCCTGTCAAATAAATTAAAGTTTTTATCGTGGTTTTAGTACTAAAATGCGAAAAATTATTTTGTGAGTCCTAGCTACCACTCTCCTCTCAGGCTAAATTATTGCTTAGACAAAAAAAACATATCGAGTGAATTATCTTTTAGTTGGCCGATTTGTATGTAATGAAAAATGTGATATGTTGTTTCGGTTGACTAACTTCTTATATGGCAGAAAAGATTTTGACGGGACTTTTATTGGCAGGTAGCTGATGTTAAGGAGTAACTAAGACTATTTTTAAGTTAAAAAATTTCAAAATCCTGTAGGTCACGCGAACGAAGTCGCGGGCACAGCTAGTACCACATAAAAACAAAACCATGTCTACGAATTTCAGAACTATTCTAGGGTTAGCTCAAGTATTTTCAATACACATTTCAATAGGCTTATTTTATAAGAAAAAAATGACGGCCTCATATTTACTAAGCAGGCTTACGTAGCTTTCGTACGAAGTGTGTTTAGGATTGTCTTTAGATTAGCTAGATAGGAAGTCCTTGAAATTTATGACCAATCTATTTAATTAACAAACGAGTACATTGACCGAATATGTCATACTTCATAGTGTGAATAAATATTATCATTACGTAACCGAGAAAACGAAACGAAAAGTCAGAAATGAATAGTATCCCTATTATAAATATGCATGCAACTTTCCTAATTTCTTAGTTTTATAAACATGTAAACATTAAACGAAAAGGCTAACAGTAAACCTGACTTCTGGCAATATCTGCATGTCAATAAGGCCGCAATGAAATGGATCCAATAGTGACAGACAACCGATCAATTAGCCATTGCAATTCTTATCCATTATGAACGCATTTAGCACCATATGTGCAATGAGCCGGTGTGTGAGCGATATAACAGCTGCACTAGTTGCCTATTCCCTTATGCACCTCCCTTATGCACATGTCTTGAGCCACGTCACTCGCGGCTTAATGATGGAAACATTAATCACTAGTATCACGGCATTCGGTGATACCCGTGTAAAATTAAAATTATTATTTAAAATTTAACGAATACTTTGTTTCGATATTTTAAAATCGAATAATATCACAATGAAAACAATAAATGGCTATATGGTGACTATTTTCATTGCGCCTTTACAATCTTTTGATAAAATAACGATTAGATTAACTTCTAATTTTATTGATTCAAATGAGAACATTTCAATTTGGAGACAAACCAGTATCAAATTATTTACTGTTAACTGTCATAGTTACACACATTTGAAGAATATTTCCGGGAAAAATATTGTTGCAAGCGCCATGATTACGGGTCAACTGAGCTATAAGAGTTCAGCCATGATCATGGCGCTTGCAACAGTGCCTCTATATCGGGAGTTCGTCAAAATAAGGAAACATGGTAAAGACCCCGGAGATACTCAGTATTATGCTATACAATTACACGTAAAACAATCACCCGTCAATGAGGGTTTAACCAGCCTCCATATAGATAGTAAACTTTGTTTAACGGCTTCAGTAATTGATAGTCAACGCCGCGCACTGGCGCCCACACCCACTCTGCCGTGGTTAACGAGTCTGATATATCATTAATGTGAAATTACAAGACTACACTGCGTACGTTTGCTTAGATCAGGGGTCGGAAACCTTTTGGCAAGGCCACAAGGGGGGGAAATAAACTAAAGGCCGCATGTGTGACGTATTAGATTCATGCGTCGAGTCGTGGGTTTGATTCCCACCCGGGATAAATAATTATGTGATAAACCGATGTTTATCGGTTTACCTAGACACAGAACAAACACCGATGTGTTTGTTCCGTGTCTGGGTACACACCCAGATACACAAATAAACTATATTAATAATTTGTGTATATCAATTGTGGTTTCGAATTTCCGTTATACAAGTGCATAAGCTACTTACCACATAATTGTTTGTGATACCTGATGCCTACGATATTTATAACTTATTTATTTGCTCCTATTGGTAGAAGCAAAGCCTTCCTCGATAAATGGTCTATCTAACACAAAAACAAAAATCAAACAAACAAACTTTTCAGCTTTATAATATTGATTGAGATTTTGAAAACATTGACGGGTCATAATTATGTAATACGTCTCTATAGGTTTTTTTTTACGTCTAAAGGTTATTTTTTATTTTGTTTTATCATTGATTTTTTCATTTCCGATATTATATGTATGTGTGTCCCTAGGTACAAATAATCATTTATTCTATTCTATTCTATACGCCGCACTTGGCCGCTGTTGCCTACCGCTGGTTTAGATCACAACACTAGTGGCGACGGCTGCGGCTTTAGTCACGCGGAAAACTGTGACAGAAATACGTTAACAGCATTTTTTATTATGAGTGATGGCAAAACGAAGCGGCGAGTGAGAGTCCCCGGCTAGCGAATGCGCGACTAAAGCTTTTTGCCTTTGAGTAGGTAGGTACTACAAACATTACTACGCATTTGGTAAAATAACTGATTCAATGATTTTATTGGGAAATTGCATCAAAAGTAGTTGTAAACTTATAATATTTCAAAAACATCACATTTTAACCGTAGCCTCTCAATACATTTTAGATTGTCGTGTATTATTTTTATTTAATACGAAGAAGCATCTATTTAATAAAAAGTCGGACTTCACAATTTTAGTACCAAAAATAAACATAAGCTTTCCGTTTCAAGCATCATTCTTCAAAAAAATGGATATCTTTCATAGATTTGACATAAGTACGAAAGGATCTCATGACTGCTTGTAGAATAAAATATTTCATTTCACTTATCATATCAATTTAAATTTTTTTTTTTCTAGTTAATTGTTACAGAAAATAAGCTTTCAGTTAAATAATTCGGTAAAATAATAGGTTTAATAGTTATCATAATAATACGAAGATACACACAGAGTAGCTATTAGATGCCCAGGTTTTCCGAGACGGTAGGAAAAACGCTCGTTTCGTTCGTTGGTACGGAGTTAGAAAATTGTTGATAGTATTACTGTGCATGGACTGTAATGAGAGGTCATACGAAATTCATCATCAGCCCATATACGTCCACGCTGCTGGGGCACGGGGCTACCTTAAACTAGGGCGATAAGGTCTTAGTTAACGACCCTGGCCTAGTGCGGGTTGGTCGACTACACAACCTAAAAATGTCTTCGTTGGCGTGCAGGTTTCCTCACGATGTTTTCCTTCACCGTCAAAGCGTCGAATAATTGCACATACGCTGCATTTCAAATTTGAAACACAGTGGTACATGGCGGGATTTGAACTGCGGCCTCTCGGATGGCAAGCCGTAACCACCGACGCTTTTTTCTGGCATACCAAATTGGTGCCTTAATACTGGCTTGAGGTCCCACAAAGGGTTGTAAAGTAATTATTCACTATGCGTGCAAGCCTTGTTTCTGAAAGGTAGGTGTCCCATTAGCCAACGGGTGTGGTTACATTCCATTTAACTTTATGGCGTGAACTCCAGAACGTCACCCCCACATCTTTATACCTAAACGAGGGTGCTTATGAATTTAATTAATCCTCTTTACGATGATTTAATGGCAATCTCCATCGCAGCTTGACATTACTTCTCAGTATCTTATAGATAGATATATTAAAAGTGTAGAAAAAAAATACAATTTGTTGTTAGAGGTGTAATAAAAGTAGATCGTAGATTTGTTTTTTAAATATCTGTCCATTTGTTTGTTTCGACTGGTCTGCGTAACTGTTGGACCCATTTAAATCGAACTTTACATTCCCAATCAAAGACTGAGGATAATTTTAATCCTGGAAAGTTAAAGAGTTTTTCGTGCGATAGTTAAAGTACTTATGGAAGAGATCTCTTTGGTTATAGAGCCTTGGCTTTGGAACTCCGTGGCGTGTCTCGAAATCCAAATTGAGTGAGACGAATATTTGTGGCTTTATCAGCTGTTCAGCGGTTAAGCCAACCCTCGATGTAAGACGCCGCCAAGCCTTAACACACGGTGGCTGTCATCATCATCTACAATCGTCAGTGCACCAGTGCTCAAATTCAAACTGATTTTTTTTTGGTTGGATCCGAAACTAGAGATGGCGAGGAGCCGAGGCCTGTCTAAATCATTAAAGGTTTTGTGTCATAGATTAGTTTGTAAAGCTATAATGCTATGGAGGGGACAGAGATTTTTATACGTTTTATGGTGGATGCATTTTTTGCAGGGTTGGATAAACATCAAATTAATTGTTTCTGACAGTGATACTATTATGGACGGCAGAGTGAGGCGGAAAATACGGAATTTCGGGAATAAATACTGGTAATCTGTGCAGAGACCATCGATATGCGAGGTTACGTACAAGTATATTATTAATATGAGATGTGGCAATGCGATTTCCATATAGGAAAGCATCGTAAAATGTATGTTAGTTACTCTCCCACATGGAGAGTGTAGGCGGCGGCCGGGAGTCCCAGACATTACCCGGGCTGAACCATTTACACTAGAACGGTGATGTGAAAAGATTTCATAAAAAAATCGGCCAAGTGCGAGTCGACTAATAAACCAGTGAGACTCAGCCTGGTGACAGACGGACGGACAGGAAAGTCTTAGAAAAAGAGTCCCGTTTTTACCCTAAGGTACGGAACCCTAAAAAGAAAGAAAATCTTGAACAAAATGTGTGTTTTTACTAACCATAAAAAATGCTCAATTTAAATATATTATTCGGATACGTAGTTACATCTTCTTTTTTTTATTGTAAAATGTATCTATAACAGTATCTGTTTTGGAATTTGCTGCCAACTTTTTACTCATTATTATTATCGATAAATAAAAAATATTACAAAATACCATTCGAATACGTAGTTCAATCTTCGTAATTTTAATATTGTAAAAAAGTATCTATAACAGTATCAGTTTTGGAATTTCCTGCCAACTTTTCATTCATTATTATTATCGATAAATAAAAAATAAAGCACCCATTACTTTAATTCATATCCAATTAATTACATGGTTTTGTGGTGCACATGATAAATGAAATTGCGTAATTCAAAATTATTGATGATCAATTTTAAATTTAAAAAATAAAATCTGATTCGTTTGTCCGTAGACAAAAGATCAGACTCTATGTCCATGTATAAACTATTTAACAAGAGTTTTTTAGTTTAGTTTTTTAGATAAGAGTTCAATGACCAGAAAGCTTCACGAGCAAAGTAACAACTGTATTTCTTTTAAATAAAACATCGAGTCCAATCGTAACTACGAGCAGTTCTTGCCTAGAGCTATTAGAAAATGTACCTTTTAAGAAATGTACTATTGTGAAACAAAGAGAAGTGTTAGTACCCAGGTGAAAGAACACATGGCTGACGTCAAACATAGGCGCATGTGAACATGCACTGGACGGACCAAACCACCATAATCCGGTTTGACAAAACTCAAATCCTCGTGAAAGAAAGAAATAAATAAATAAAATATCTGGGACATTTCCACACACGGTCACCTGACCCCAAACTAAGCAGAGCTTGTACTATGGGCGTCAGAGACTGATACTGATACATACATATATATTTTTAAATACATACTTAAATACATATTCACACCCAGACACGGAACAAACACCGATGTTCATCACACAAATATTTGTCCCGAGTGGGAATCGAACCCACGACTCTTGGAACCGCCAGCCAGGGTCGCTAACCACTGTTCCACCGAGCCAGTCCCTAAAAAGCCACCTAATTTCAATAGGGAAGATGGTTGGAGTGTTCTACCTGCTTAGGATCTTATCATGAACTACTATATCCCAGGTCCGTCAAGAACAACTGCATATTGCTAGACCTAAGGATGTTGTGAGTTCTGTGTGCGTTAACCGGAACGCACAAAATATCTCACATCATCATAATAAGTCTTCTTAACTCTGTCATCTTAAGTCTTGCCCGTGACCAGGAGCGCCGTAAAAGCGCCTAGCGTCGGGTCTCTATATAATATGTTTAGAATAACAATACATGCGAGTTTAATCCGTAAAATTATTTTTATTTCACTATTGTCTTATCAAGGACCCAGCAACCTTCGCATACTTACTTCTAATACTACTTCAACTAATAGAACAATACTTTAAATTCGAAATAATCAAACAAGTAATACTTAGCATTTATGGTCACAGTTTTGCATATGTTTACAAACTAATATGATAGTGGCAATATTAATCATAAATGGGGACCACAGAGCAAGTTTATTACTGTGTCCAAACTTGTGCACACCCCTGTAACCAATAGAGCTTAATTTAGATTACTTAGTTCAAACGCCTTGGGATATTGGGCGCAATATTATATGTCATGTGTAACATATTACCTAATACCGTTTTCAGTGGAACGTGTTTATGTATTTGACTAAGAAGTCCGTGATCCATGTTGTTTCGAGTACAAACTTAGAAAACGCATATGTTGTTAGTAGTATGTAGTAGTGCCCGGATGAAGCGTGGAGGACCATTGCTGGCTTACTTGTGTATGTTTGTTAAGCACACCTTAGGCTTTCAACTATCCTATCTCAAGGGTCCAGTCGACAGCTTGCGACTGCAAACACGGACAAAGACCGGAAATGTTCTTACTTGTCTAGATGCCTGTCATTTTCCACCGGAGAACCTCACCACCTTGGGTAGACCTCAACCCATGGTGACCTGTTAAAAGGAGGACTTTCAACTACATAATAAATATTTTGATTAAATTTTTTATGGTCTCGTTTGATAACCAAAAAGTGAAATGCATTTCTCTTTATCTAATGTGCCTATAGAATTTACCTTTAACCTGTCCTTCTAAATCGGTTTTCAAATTTGTACTCAACACATTTGGTAAAATGGTTTAGCTAAATTAAAATATATCATGGATTACCATGACATATTTTAGTACGATTTGCAGGATTTTATCTTAATAAGTATCCAATATCAAACTAAATCATGCAAATGTTAAGCGTTTAATTAATTTTCATCTCTGTGAATTGACCATTGAAATTCCATGTTTGCCGTGAACAGAAAATTGGTGCACAAAATGTTATATAGCGCTTGTTACAAGTGCTACAAATTACACATAAACATGTCATCTATCATTACGTGTTCGGCATTATATAGCCTAGAATTTTTACACATTTCAGTTTTATATTAACAAAAATCCTTTATTAGATCACTGATTGCTGATTTTTGTTTCGGAGACGAGTGTTTTCATACAAAACATACTTTTCAATGAACACAATCTGAATCTTCTTTCATACAGTTTGCAGCAACACAAATTTACTAATTTAGACTACTACCTTACTTCTATCGTTTGAGGAAAGGAAACATTTCAAATGTCGAAATTGCTTACTTCATTAAATTCTTATAATCTTAACTAATAAAATACGCATGTTTTTCTAATAATGATGAACAAACTTCCATAACGGGTTAATAACTTTATTTATTGAAAATATTTTTTTTACAAATTTGTAATAAACAAGTAGCGTCCGACTCGCAGTTGATCTGCATTATAAAACTATGTAAACGACGTTTCAATACCTATTCAAGTCTTTAAAATATCTGCAAAAGAGACATGTGAAAGTAATCGCCGAGGATCTCGCCAATATCCTTAAAACGTATTTATTTACGTCATTCAAAGTTACGTATAATAGCGCCGCCGCAGTGGATGTCAAAGCCAACTTTCAATGCGAATCTACAATCTCGCAAGCCACGCCGATGTCTATTCGTAACATTTTTCAACTGTTGCATTTTAAATCAGCCGATGTTTCAACTGGGCCGATCTGTTCTCTTTTATGAAGCGGCAACAATCGGCAAAAGTATTGGTAAATAGTTCTAGAGCACATTTTACGTGGCCGTTGTATGGCGGCGGTAAAGTTGGAGTTTATGCATGCCGTTTGTGCGGGCCTCTGCTGTGAGCGTTCCCCGTCATTCAAAGTACGCAAGTAGACCACAGTTGCAACAATTTGCGTAACTTTATATTCCACTTTCCTCATACACGACATATTCCTATTCCATTTCGTAGTAGGTCAAAGTTATTTATACATATCGCGGTGTATCTCAAAATGGTAGTGTTTGGCTACGACCAACTTAGTTCTTTACCAAAATTTATAGTGTTTTAACACTGAAGTAATAACTTTTAAATAATGAGATATTATGAAGACTTTCCTTCAACTTTAGTCCAACTTGCTCTCGAGTCTTTTGAATTACAAGTCTTATACAGAAAGACTGCGCCAGTAGTAAGAGCTTCGGACTGAACTCCGCCGTTTCTTACTAATAATTAAAATTTCGTGAATTTAATTTTACAAAGACCAAAGACTACTTTAAAACAATAAAATTTATTTATTGTACACACAAAACTACGTTAAATACAAAACTTCATATAGTATTCAATGTATTTTACAGTAATTAAATCATAATCATGCCTGTGCCTAATGTATTAAAAAATCTTTTAAAAATCGCATCAAAATTGACTTAAATGACTCGGTGGAACAGTGGTAAGTGACCTAGATCCACTACCTGTAGTTCCAAGAGTCTTTGTTCAATTCCCACTCGGGACAAATATTTTGTGTGACTAACATCGGTATTTGTTCCTTGTCTGAGTGTGTTATTAAATATATTTAAGTATATTGTGTATCCACTGTTGATTTTGATATCCGTTACACAAGTGTTTAAGCTACATACCACGTTATCAGGTCAATATAATGTGAAGTTGTGTAATAATAAAAAATCCATTGGATAGTAAAGATCTAAGCGTTCCTAGAGGCTAACAGGTGTAGCGACAAACTGCGACTATATCTTACACTATGTATTGATGCAGTTAAAATTCATTGCTTCACACTGCACTGTGACATTCGCGCGCATTACACACGCATCTCTCAATGTTATTCTGCGTTTAAACTGCGAAAATGTCCCAGAGAACGGTCAGAGGCAACACGTGTGCTAACACAACGGGCGATAGCGCAAAATAATCCCCTTAAAGCGTAAAATAAACCGTGCAGAATTGACAACCGACAGATTAATTTAATTACAGTCCGAATTAATGGCAAAAGTGAAGAGGCATCGAAGAGCAATGTTTGCGTTGAAATTACCACAGCGGCAACACTTGAGTAAAACGTAATGTCTTTTTGATTCGATATGCGTGATCGACATCGATTCGATTAAATAATCGTCCAATTAATTGACTTATTTTAATGTCTATTAAAATTAATAATTGGTTTATTTATAGTCATCCTTTTTAACTAAAAAAAACAATACACAATGATTCCTTCTTTTAGGTCTCTCTCTCTGTGGTAGATCCTTCATAGCTGAAGATCGCGATCACCATTCTTCATCCAGCGGTCCGGTAGTCATTTCCAAATGTTGCGGTCGGCAGCCATACGTAAACCTCCTTCTTTTAGGTAACCTAGTACAAAAAGGATGACGTTATGAAGTCCGTTACGAGGTTAAATAAATCAAGAATACCCGCGACTTCTATAGGGGATTTAAATACATAATGTGTGACGTCTATCACCGTCCTCGAGATACAGTCTGTGACAGACGGACGGACGGACAGCCAAGTCTTAGCAACAGGGTTCCATATTCCCTTTGAGTACGAAACCCAAACCAAAAAAAATATAAAATTCTATGCAGCCAGTGCGAGGGAGGGAGGTAGCTGCGCTTTTATTTACATAACAAAATAGTGGATAGAAAATAAAACAAGGCTATCATAGTTAGTATTTAGTGTACATACATTTATAATCATAGATTCCCACAAAAATGTAGTGCATCACTTATTCAGACCTCCGATAAAACATATCGATAAAACCAATTCGACACAGATACCGTTTGCATCATTGGCGCTCATGCCGGGCGGCGTAATAATAATGTTTATGGATCTCAAAAGCGTCACCGTTGAGAATGCGCGGGGCCTATAATTTTCAATTTTCAAGGTGGATTTACTGGCGTCTATTACGCGGGGCGATGAAGGCTTTGTTCCTATTTTAGGGGTAAAGAATAATTTGGCAAGCGTGGATGTACTCCAATCTGCTGAGCATGCCGCTTCCTGGAGCGGCCGCCTCGCCGCCGCCTCTCTGACATACGCCCCACATTTATTTACGCGACGCAGATTAATACTACGTCATCCGACACATATCCACTGCGACTCCCCGTTCTCAATCATATTTCTATACAAAACAACTTTTAACGCGCGGGAGTGGAGTACTGTAATGAACGCGTTTTAAATGTAACATCCCATTATGTTGTAGCATTAGAGAGCGGATTGTTTTCGCTTTTCTAATAATATATTGATACTCCTAGAATAACGTAGTTTACTCGTAATATAATTTACAATGCAATACTTGGAATGATACCTTTAACATCATCATGTGTGATGGATAATTTGTACAGGTTTAAAGAAAATCACATCTCCAAATACTTTATAGTATTTATCTGTCAATACAATAACTTTCACGAATAAATTTTTTTTAGTACTTATCTAGTTATTGGCCGCTCTCAAGCTAGAGATAGGAACCGAACTCGCTTCTAAAGAAAGTATAGCTCAAACGCTATGTAGCGGCAAATTGTGCTTTCCCGTGACATTCTTACCTTGTTTACACCATTGTTCTGACACTTTTTATAGCTTCTTTTTCCTGATATTTTACTGAGGTAAATTTTAAGTATTTTCTGAATTTAGATTTTTCGATTTTCAAATATATCTAACTCTTATGCCGTTCCAAAGATGATCTAGTAAGTAGTAGCCCTTAAGCGCTTTATAATATAACTTTAAAATGAATATTTGCCGCATGCAAGATATGTTTTTTTAATATTGAGAGGTCGTTATATTAAACAACATGGTAAATATAACTTAATCTGTGTTCTTAAGAGCTTTCCTGAAAGGTTGATTGAGCTTTGTTAATCGGAACGTTTATTTGCATTTGATACGAAAGTAATATTTTCAAACACAAATAAAAACATCCGGTAGCAGTTTAAAAAACAACGATTTATCACGATCATAAAATAAATAGTTTTAGGGACTTTTGCGTCCTTTAGTCATCGTCATCATCATCATCAGCCCATATACGTCCCCACTGCTGGGGCACGGGCCTACCCTATACCTACTAGGGCGATAAAGCTCTTGGCCAACCACGTTGGCCAAGTGCGAGTTAGTTGACTGGACAACCATATAATTTCTTCATAGGTATGCAGGTTTTCTCACGATGTTTTCCTTCACCGTTTAAGCGTCGAATAATCGTAAAAAAATATTTAAAATTTGAAAACACAGTGAAAAGAGGCGGGGTTTGAACTGGCGACCTCACGCATGACAAGCAACGACCTTAACCACTCGGCAATCGACGCTTTTTTGTATGTTGTACTTTTTGTGTGTTGTACATATTTTTTTATGTTAAAAGTGTCATTTTATCGACCATGAAATACTAAATCCGTGAGAGCAATAACGATTTGTTGCAAAGCTTGCCCAATAAATCCATATTTTTCTCTAGCCGGACTAAAGCTATAAATTCCATACCGGAATAGTATAGGCATGCGTATGCTTGCAAAACAATAAATTGTGAATGCCGTCCGCACACCCTAGTCATATTCATAAACCAATGGACAACCAAAGGTTTTATTTAATCATTAGCACTCGGGCACAATCAATGATTTCTCTGTTTTGCTGATACATAATTTATTGTTTCATGTATTTGAAGCGTTAATGTGTATTTGAACGCCGCGTATTATAATCCTAATCGCAAATTAAAGGTTTGGTTTTGTATATTGTGAATAGTTGTACAGGTTCAATGACATTGTGTTGGGCAAATATTTTTATGCCAAATTAAAAGTCAACCATTATTCGCTATGTGCGGAGTGGGTGGTGGGGGACGGCAAATCGGTCGAAGCGCCACGATGTGACCGAAATGTGATATGATTCTGAGCTTTCATGTGTCAAATTGCTTTAATTTCATAAATTCCCTTGTATTATAGTAAGTAAAAACGTTACGTACATAACGTAAACGATGCAAATTCAATACTTATAATAATATTCGTATTTTTGTGAAGTAAGAAAATCACTTGGTATAATATACACACTCACTTTATACAATTTTTATTTATTTTGTGTTGAAAAACTAGTCGAAAATCTTTATCAAAACATCTAGTTGCTAGGATATGACATATCAAAACATCTAGTTGCTATGTTAAGACAGATCTCAAGTCCAGAATAGTTGTCGCCACTAGGGGCGCTATCATCGCGCACATAGCGATATCCTATAATTGTATATTTAAATACACTAATTTTGAATTTTTATACTGGTAATTTCAATGGTGTGTGTGTGTATTTTCGAATATAAACAGTTTAAAAACACTACCTAACTAACTTACCTATTCTATTTAACATATGGCTTCATCTGCGCAGGTGTGGTGTTCGATCAGAATACTGATGAGATCCAGAACGCGTTCAAGTTTGCCATGGTCCAGCATTCGAATCCCAACCGGAGCCGCCTGGACTTCCAGCTCTATGTCGACATCATCAACACCGCTGACGCGTTCAAACTCTCCAGACTTAGTAAGTAAAAGCTTACTTCCTACTAATATTATATATGCGAAGGTTTGTGAGTATGTATGGATGTTTGTTACTCTTTTACGCAAATACTTCTGAACCTTTTGAAATTTGGTATCTAGGTAGCTGAAGACCCAGTATAACATAAAGGCTACTTTTTATTCCAGAGCTCCCGCGGAATTGATTTCCTATATTGATCATAGGGTTTCCACGCGATTGATCATCACAGCTTTAAAGAAAGTATGTCTGACTGTTTAGATTTCACAACCAAACTACTGAACTGATTTAAATAACAGTCGGTTATAGATAAAGCCTTTTTAACCTACTTTTTTGTAAGATAATGGTGTTATCCGTGGTAAAGGACTTTAAAAAGAAGGAGTCACGGGTGGATAGCTTGTCAACAAATCACCCGTCGTGGTGTAATAGTTTCGAATATATTAAATTGAATTATAACTTCTTAGCTACTTCCATGATTATTTTCCAATAAATAAATACGGATACGTTTTGTTAATTTTAAAACTTGTTTACTCATAAGGTTTTTGCTAAAAAAAAAAGCCAATCGGTCGATTTTTTGATGCAGATTTCAACAATAAATAATAAGCGCTTTACAAATGATCGGTTTATCGAATTGCCAGCGGGATTTTGTGAAAGTTTAGTTAAAGGGGTTTTGGTGTGGTTTTGGCATTAGGGTTAACTTTAACCAATACAATAATTAACTGACAATCGTCGTTTTCTTAAGAAATATTTCATGATAAACCAAACGGCCGATTAAATTGAAAATAATTTCAGTATGTGTAATTTTATAAAAAAGGGATTTTTTTGTATTTTAAATATATCGTTCAAACATACAGTCAGAATAAGTGGGTAATAATCAAGAGGACACCGCATCTGCGCAATAAAATTCGCACCTCACTTACGAAGATAAAATTAAAATACGGGTATAGTTCAGCATAAAACCTGGACGGCGCAAAATTAAATCAGATATGTCCATCATTCGCGAGCGCGTTCGCCGCACAGCATCTGTCAAGGGAAAATTCGATTATTCGCAATTAACACCCGCTCCGAACAGATACCACTTTTTGTACAGACATTCATGATATTATTATTATGAAAACTTTATTTGTCAGGACTTATATTGAAATAAAACTTATTTTAAGTCGCGTGTATGGTTATTGTAAACTTATTGTTAGGTGACCCGACGTTTCGAACTCTTTACAGCGCAAGACTCGCCCAAAAGTCTTGTTCGCAAAATATTAATTAATTCGTTATGTACTTAATTATGTTAATAATGCGGTCAATAAATGTTTAGATTAATAGTACAAGCAAGTTTAATCCGTGAAATTAGTTTTATTCCAAATTAGTACTGTTCGCTTAAAATAGACAATATTATAGGACTTAAATATTTTGTGTAGCTTAAAAGCTCCACTAAATAATATTGCTTAAATTTACTGTCTCGATCATGCATGGTTCGTGAGGAAACCTGTACATCTACGAAGAAATTCTAAGGTTGTGTAGTCGATCAACCCGCACTTTGCCAGTGTGGTTGACCCGTGAGGGTAGGCCCGTGCCCCAGCAGAGAGGACGTTTAAAAGGCCGGAAGAGGTATACTGTTTAGACCTTAGTATTTCATATGAATTTCAACTTGCCTACTTTGCGCGTTCTTAAGGAAAAAGGTAGTAATTTTATAATTTAAAAAAACCTATTATGTGATCTGATAAAACAAGAAATTCAAGTTTTCAGAGTGTTCTATTTATGAGTATTAATCGTTGTTGCACGAAACATTTTAGGCTTAGGTTCTGATAAAAAATTATTCAGCCCGGAGTAATAAGTTGGCGGATGCACGCCCCGTGGCTCGGGAAGCACGACAAGCCGGTGTCCTGCTCATATGCCACGAGGATACCAAACTACGAGTGTGATTAACCCGGCGTCATGGGGGCTGGGTCAAAATTACCCGTGCTTTCGGAGAACACCTATAATTTTGCACAGACGCGCGTCACGTTGCCGTTCTTCTTAGTAGCTAGAGTTATTGAGTCCCTTTACACGTTAATTCCGCGAAATCAGTCAAGCGAGAGCCGCATTGGAAGTCACAAGGGTTGTAACGAAAAAAAGGTAATTATTACCCATGCCTATAAACTATTTTATGCCATTTTTATCAATCACGGTTCAAGTGGTTTATTGTTGTTTTTGATGCTTTTATTTGTTTTACTACATTGCTTTACGGTTTTGACGTTTTTTATTTTGTCAGTAGATATTACGAATAATTATGTACCCCGAAGATTGAAAAAAATAACGTATTATGGGGACGTATAAAATTTAGTATTGTTTAATATTATATTATTATAATAATGTTGTTTAAAAATGTTAGTTAAAAATGAGTTATAATTTTTGCTCGACGAAGCCAATGAGTGTCTATTTTTCAAAGTCCATTTCCTATTAATAAAAGTTTATATTTTCATTATATTTTTAGTTTTTTATAACCTTAATAACTGTTATTTAATGCTGATAATAAGTCATATTCATTATTTTTAATAGATTCCAAAATATACACAATTCAAATCCAGGTAATTATGACCCAACCCCCACGCCCGTGTAACCATTTTCCACCCCCATGGCGCCGGGTTAAACAGAGAATACACCAGTGTTTGTGCAAACACACTGCGTATTGATACCCGCCACATAACTGAAAATCAGTCGGACACCATAATTATTATTAAAACTACTACATTTATATCGAATGTTTTATTGGCGCAATTAATTTAAAATTGCTTTTCTACTAATGAGATATACCGATTACGTTCATTTCAACAAAATCACTCCAGTTCGGAGGCTCGTTACGAAAATAGTCCACTTTGACGTGAAAAATCTTTTACAGAAAATGACACGATGATTATATCGCTCTGATCAGATGCCGATAATCAATCGTTTATGTCAACATCATCCATTATCCCGTGCAATATTTTGAGGCTTTTTGTAATATAAATGTGCGGTATTTAACTTCATACTTCATTAACTCGTTTTGACATTGGAAATTAATTGAATTAAATCAACAGTTTTATGATGTTGCATTAAGAGTTTCATAGCCTTGATGTTAATATCGAAAAAGGATATTAACTATGATTTGTCCGCAAAACGCATGAAACGTAATGAATAATTGTATTCCATCTATCCCGATTTCAATTGTGGTTTTAAATGAACTCCGATCTGCTTTCATGTTAGATTTCAGGCATAATATTATGCTCGCATTAACATTTTTAAAGGTACTAATGAAATTCTATGAAAACACCGTAATAAGAGACACCATTGTGTGAACAATCCTCTATTTCTTTAACATCAGAGATTCCATGAACTACAGCTTTCATTTCATTAGTGTTTTATTAATTACCGCCACTTAATAGGTAAAACATTTTGCTCAAAGTTAATGAAGAGCTTATACTTCGCCTTGGTTTCCAATATCAGTAGTTTGTAGTAAGCTGCTTAAGTCTGAAACAGTTTTAAATAAGCCCTTGTAGAGGAAGTTTTGGCCAAATAAGAAGCCGTAATATTTTAATTGTGCCATGAAGTGCCATTTTTGCCTTTTTTATATTTTTTTGATGTTTTGTATTTTATGATTTTTTTTACTTTTTATGGTTCAGTATCCAAAGGGTTAAAACGAGAACTTATTACTAAGAATTCGCTGTCCGTCCGTCTGTCTGTCTGTCACCAGGTTGGGTCATCTCAAAAATAGTTATAACCAGACAGTCGAAATTTTCACAAATGATGTATTATTTATTATGTTCCTGCTATAAAATCAAAATAACAAAAATATTTGAGCTCACAACTGAAGTGATTGACTAAACATGTTTAGCGGCGCCTTCCTAGTGACATTCTAAAAATAATAACCAGTTTCCGAGTCTCAAAAGGATCATCACCATCAGCCTGATTAACAGTCCTCTGCTGGACGTAGACCTCCCCAAATGTCCTCCACTTTTCTCTGATAGAATCGAAATCCAAAAGTCAATAAACTTATTTTTTCAGTAGCCTCTTCTACTGTGTCACAATCACAAGAAGTGCGTTGGAACGCCAACTTTCTTTAGCCATGTGACTTGCACAAATGGGCCGCATAAATACTCCCATAATCGCAACAGAAAAAACACTCACATATTATCATCGCCCCATTAATTTTATCTGAGTTTGTCTTCCTTTCTCATACAGAGATATTAGGCGGCCAAACGACGGCATAATATTTGCACCCAATACTGTTAACAATATTGGATTGAATAGAACAATAGGCGAACGTTTGCGGCATACTTAGATAGTAATCAATATGGGTCCTCTGGGGCTGCCAAGATATTGGACATGAGCTCTCCTTAGTGTTTACTTATTATCTCGATGGATTTAGGACCGCCTTCCATAAACTCTCACGTTATTATGGTACGAGTGATGTAATTCGGATGTCATGTATTCGGACCATTTTGATATCGTGTACACTACCCTAACCCACATTACCTTCAAAATTGATATTAAGTTTTAAGTACATACATTAGGTATCTACCATGATATTGCTCAAAAGTGTGTTTTTTAGGTTATTTACTAAGTTTACGAGTTATTTATATTGTTTAAACACGTATGTCTTACTTTACATAATAATATTGATTAAAATGTTAGCAATAAAGTCAAGCTCAAGATAAAAAGTCAAGATAAAATATTTCGTTTTCATTTTCTACCAGTATTATGCCTTGTAATATAACCATTCTATTAGAAGTTAAGTATCAATAACTTTGTCAGTCGATGCCTACAACTAGTATATTAGTAATCTTCTAAGTTATATAGCGAGCAGACCATCACAAATTCTTCAGAACCGCTACGTTCTGCAAAATGCAGCGCTATGATTGTGTAGAATTGATTCCCTTCCTCATAAGCCTACTATCTCAATTGGACACAATAGCATACCGTCACAATAGTGAGTGGACAAAGCGTTTGACATAGTACTCGGGCCAATAAAAAGACCCAACTGTTACGATTAACGCTTTTATACCAAGTGAATGAAGAGCAATTGAACTCTCTTATAAACGTTGCCGTTTTATAGTTTCGCATTGTGAATTTACAAAAAAATCACAAGCTATAACAAGGTACTTACTGTTGAGAGATTTTATCGTCAAAAGTAATCACCAAAATAATAACCGGTTCCGACAATTTTTTTAACTCGATAAAAAAAAAGAATACTAACAACACGAAAGAGGACACATTTAGGATTATGAATGTTAATTTTCATAATTAATAATAATAGTAAATGTGGTTATGTTTATAAAACTCCATCAGTTAGGTACCGGTTTCTAAGACTTATACTTTATCAGTATACTACTAGAAGTTTACAAAGTTACATGATATTATTTACTAGCTTAGAAAAGGGTTGCATGTAAAAAAGCCCTAGAGAATCAATTTAAAAGTCTATGTATGCAAATCAGAAGATCCTAGCCTATCTTTTTGCTAAAAATCTCCGTCAAAGGATAGTAGGCTTTGATCGTAGCGTTTGGTCAGGACCGACCAGTCAAACCTTTGAGCGTGAAAGCCTTCATTGTTGTCAACAAAACGGACTCGTAAACACCGCTATCGCTACCATATTGACCATTAAGTCATAACTGAGTGCTGAAATATGGAGATTAAATTCTAGCAAACATAAAAAAAAAGTTATTTTTGTTCATATCGCTCGCAACGGTTCCCAATAGAATACCGCGTGTATTGCAAATGGCCTTTTGACTGCAGCATACTCGCCACGTAATTGTGTTTTTTTTTTGTTTGATTTGATATCGAGCTAAGTGGAGAGCTTCAAACCAGTAGATTACACTCGCGTTTTAATTCACAGAAATTATATTAACTTAAAGTAGCTATATATGTTAGCTAATAACACCGAACAAAAGATAAAAAACAATTTCTAAATGATCAATAAGACTTTATTCCGATTTATTTATCAGAACTTAAGTATTTTCTCTACTAAAGAAACTTTTTAGTACCCCGTGCGTGCAATGTATTTAAAATCATAAATAAATAAATAAATATTACACAACATCACATACATTGATCTGATCCCGTGGTAAGTAGCTTTAGCACTTGTGTTACAGATATCAGAATCAACAGTGGATACACAAATATACTTAATACACACCCAGACACGGAACAAATACCGATGTTCGTCACACAAATATTTGTGCCGAGTGGGAATCGAACCCACGACTCTTGGAACTGTAGGTAATGAACCTGGGTCACTAACCACTGTTCCACCGAGCCAGTCAAAATAAAAGGTACAGTAGCAATCGTAAAACCTTTTCTGTAGTATAAAAACCTTAAAATTGTCTTGTCGTTTGGTGATTACGTATATCTTGAAGAATCTGAGAGAAGATCTGAATGTTATTACATAATAGAAGATACATCATCAAGTCATAACGTCATTCATGACTTCTCAGAAGAAGGTAACGAGTAACGGAAACAGAATTCGTGTGTCTAAGGCAACAATATTTGCATTGCTCTCGGTAATGATGAAGTAGGGTCAAAGGGCAGCCGACGATAAGCTACAGGTCAATAGAGTGGCGAAGAAAAATATTTGCCAACTACACTACAGGTGGCTTGATGCTCTTGAAAGCGGCTAGAAATATTCTGAAGGCGTTGCATTCAGTCTTTTGCCGTTTATTGCATCTAGTTCTTCAGGTTTTAAAGTATGCAGTTCGAATCCAACTTAGGCTAAAGTTATTTCAATGCACAAATAATGTTGCAATGGTTTAATATAATGTAAACGATATAACTGATTTAAGACGGTCACAAAGCACTTTGGTTTCTTTTCTGTATTATACAAATTTTTTGTTACTTTCAATAAAATTAGGACGTATACATAACAGTAAACAAAATAAGGAAAATCGTACTTGCAGTGACTTAGTATTAAAAATATCTACACAATTTAGAAACCTACATACATATTTATCAAAACGATCACATTTTTTTAACCTATTTTTGTTGACTGTCTAGTTTGGATCTCCTCATTCCATATTTCATTTATATCCATATAGACGTTGTGCCTAAGTAAATACGACGAATCAACATGACATGCGAAATAACCTACGCCAAACCCGAAAACTGTGAAACATTTTTTATAGAACAACTTGTGATATCTACGTAGAAAACTGTATCGATATGATTAATTTATTAATTGCTTTTGTTAAGATCCAATAAAAATGTATATTTACTAAACATAAAGGCAAAAAAATCGTTTGAATGTATAATTTGAGATACACTTCTTTTGATGAAAAGATTCGTCCGAATTAATTTGCTTGACGTGAGTAAACCTTTTATTATCCCTGAGCGGATATTTAAAAAGACCGTTAATATCGTTGATTGGGGGCGAGTCCCTTTCGCCTCAAACTTTTTAGTCTTGATATTCGTATAGAACCTACTTGAAAGCGATTGCATGTTCAGACCGAAGAGACGGGCTGGAATAAAACCAGCTGGTGTGGCCGTTTAGAGACGTGAGTACTTGCTACTAAATGTATAGTCAATCTGGATTATTTATTTGACGTTCGTTTATTTAAGACTAGTTTCCACCGGCAACTTCGTGCGCGTTAAGTCGTTTTCCATTTAAAACATTACTCTTTTACAGCTCAACTCGGAAAAAGTTACCTAAATTTATTTTTAGGTCTCGCACTCACTTTATACGAAATCTCATCTAAACCCGTTCAGTGGTTTATCGTTCCACATGCAGTATTTTAAACCAACCAAATCTTACCTTACCTTTCTATTGGAATCCTAATATCCAATATTTCTCCTTAAAGAAACATTTCTAAAAAATAATTCTAATCTATTCTAATCCATTTATTTATCAAGTATTCGCACTAACAAACGTATAATACATATTTATTATTTATTATGTCATTTGCTTTATGATTTAGAAGATTATCTGTAATTTTTATTTAAGAGCTGTGGATTTTGAATAAACAAATAAATAAATAAATTCTTCAAAAATTCCTGAAACTTTTGAGGTAAAATTTAATTTATGTATTACTAAACAGTCCTTTTCAGATTTTTTTCCCTCAATACATGGTACACAAATGTATAATTAATTAGTTCAAGCCAAATGCTTGTCACTAAAATTGTATTCCAATAACAGGCCGTTGGTGCCGGAGCGTTTTCCGAAGCGGGCATCACTTCATCTTCGTTCTCACTCTTTCGGTTCCGCCAGACTAATGACCTAGTAATTCTAACTGACACGTAAAAGTAATCTTTCGTCTCTTTTGGGATTTAAAATCGAGTTCCCTGTAAGGCGGAGTTTTTCACGGGGACTCATTTAAAATTGCGAGCCGAAGATAAAAAGAGGCGGGTTGCGTCGTTCTGGGTCTCACAGCGCAGTGTCACTGGAATTATTATTCAGGCCGGCGAGAGAGACGACCCTACACAAATCGTATAAGGGCATCCCTCTCCAACCCCGGAAAAATGATCGCGGCGATACTACATAGTACCGCCGTGATCAAAACACGTCGGAGACTAATGACGACGATGCGAATTTTTATGGCAGTTTCCGTTCTTGAGGGACTACTATTTGTTCACTGATATCCGTTGAATTTTTACTTTCAAAGACGCTATAAAAAGTTAGAAAGCCAAAATGTATAAGCACAAAAGCTATTCAGCGAGTTCTTCTTTTCCCCTTTATCTTACGTTTCAAAGTTGATGCCGGAGACTATGCCATCTCACAAATTACCAATCGTTTATAATAATGTATTCATCGAATTGTTTTGTACCGATTCTTCTTGGAACTACAGAACAGTATTAGGTACTCAATCGTTCTGTGAATTGGGATGATCTCCTCGTTTATATCGGCTTTAGCCACGTGCAAATTTAATGTTAGCGAAGTCATGGTAAAACGAATTTGATTATTTGTTTATATATTCATTATATTCAAGCATTAGCTCATAATCATTTGATTGTGGTTTTACTCGTATTTCCCTATGGGAACACAATCCACGTTATCTGTTTTACTCAATAAAATCACAGATTGTTTATTTCATAATTACATCAAATGTAAATCAATATGATGGCGGTCGTGATTACCAAATACTAACTCTGATTTAGCTCATTATAAGTATGTACCTCTCGGTTCGAGCATACCCTGAACTAGGGCAATCGGGCCTCAGTCAACCACCCTGGCCAAGTGCGGGTAGGTCGACTACACAACTTTAAAATTACTTCGCAGGCGTGCAGGTTTCCTCACGATGTTTTCCTTCACAGTAACAGCGTTGAATAAACGTTCATATGAATATTGAATTTGAAAACATTTTCATACGTGGAGGGGTTTGAACTGGACCTTTTCGTATGGAACGTAACAGTCTTAACCACGAAGCCATCAACACTTTTAAGGACACTTACTTATTTTGGAGAAATGTTTACGTCTAAGAGTCGTACCATAATTTGAATACCGGAAACAAAAATTTAATTGCCAAAATATTCGAAACGTATTTTATTTATCCTATAACCTAAAATAATCATTAAGTGACTAGTGTAGTTTTTTTTTTTTTACGCTGCTTACATTTATAACTAATCGAGGCGGATCGGAACGCATAGCAAATCATTATTTTAACAAATAATTCCTCAACACGTTGTTTTTGGTGCTTAGACTATTTTTCATTTCCGGTATTCATTTATCTGGCTCAGTGGAACAGTGGTTAGTGACTCAGGTTCATAAGCTGCGGTTCCAAGAGTCGTGGGTGCGATTCCCACTCGGGACAAATATTTGTGTGACGAACATCGGTGTTGTTCCGTGTCTGGGTGTATTATTAAAAATATTTAAGTTTATTTGTGTATCCACTGTTGATCCAGATTTCCGTAACACGGGTGATTAAGCTACTTACCACGGGATCAGATCAATGTATGTGATGTTTTTTTTCATATATATATTTATGAAGTAAGGTAATAATTCTTTACATAAAATATTTTGAAATTCTTTTTTTATTTCAGCAACCTTGACATCAATATTGGAATATTATGCGGACGATGTAAAAGGCTCATTTAAGAAGATAGCTTGTTCAGACAAATTACTGTCATCAGTATTTTTATCTTCGCAGAATCCGCGTACAGAACCTCGAACACCTATTTATAACATCTTGTTAACACGTAAATCCCATACTGAAGTAATTAGAAAAATATTTATTGAGGTATGCTTATAGTACTTACGCTTTTAATTTTTCAATAAAATACCCGAATCAGATCCGATCACGACATGAAAATCTGATTGAATTTTAGGTAGGCAAGATTATATAAATGTACCTATTGTGATAATAGATATTATAAGTGCAACAACATTGATCAAATAATTAAGATTTCTTATACATATTTGAATACAATTAGTTATTTTTATAATTTTAAGCAATCATTTTGGTTGAAATGGAAACATAAACTCAAACTATTAATTGCTTTTCCATAATGTACAAAAGGGGTTGCTTAAAAAGTAAGATTCAACTATGGACCCTGTCGGGCACATCAAATTTTTTTATGACCTGTCTCAGAAGTCTATTTGTAAAAGAACATTTAAAGACGAAATATTCTATCAAATTGTATGTAGTCAACAATACGATTATCGTTACAGTAGGTAGGATTAACGTTATAGCCAAAAAATGTAAAGTCCTTCAAAAATATATACGTAACTTGTAGTTGAGCCAGCGACTTCGCCCGCGTTTTCCCCCTTTTTTTTTACAAATTTTGCATTGTTTCCTATTGGTTGCAGCGTAATTTTATACAGCTCAAAGTCTTCCTCGCTAAATGGTCTATCCAACACAAAAATATTTTCAATGCGAACCAGTAGTTTCTGAGATTAGGGCGTAGTATAGATTTAATTTCAAGTAGTCCATTTACAATATTAAATTATATATTTTTAGTGAAATCCCATAATCCTCAACATTATTTACTAAATTGTAACAATCAAGCCTAATTAGTAGCAATTTAATAATTAGTTCCTACATAAGCTTAAATAATATTATTATACCTCTACATGGCTGGCTAAAGGTTTAATTACTAATCGACAGAATTTTGTATGTTTTATCATTATTAAATACCAGCTACTCGCCATCGCTTCACTTTGAGTATAAGTTTGAGTAAGGATCAATAATATTTTCTAGCAATAGATTTAGCCTTTGTAACGCTGGGTGATTGTAGTTTTACAATGGTGAAAGAATTTTTGAAATCGGCTAAGTAGTGTTGATTTTATTCATTACAAACATACAGACCCCTACACTAATCTGTCCTCTAAGTAGTGAAAAAACTAAATGTTTGCTGTTCAAGACGACTTTTTGTTATTTAAAACCAGACAAATTAATTTGCTCTCACTCTCTCACATACGGTCCCGAGAAATGATAGAGCGACATAACAAGTAAAAGATAGGATCTACTCAGGCACCATGTAGTTTATAATGCCGTCATATAAAGTTAGAATAATAGATGTAAGTTTTTTGTTCATAAAATACCCAAACAATCCATTGTTTTTCCACCTGCACCTTCATTCACGATGACGTCATCGTGAATCAAACGTGAAAGCCAACCAAAAACTTTTCAGGCAGTCCATACGTGCAACTAAGTAAACAAGCAATGGTCTGTAAGTATGACTAACTTCAACTGCCAGGCATTTTAATAGTTGAAGGTCTATAAAATTATGTACATACCGAGCAAGAATGTGCATAAGTAGCTATAAAATCGGTATAATATTTTGTAATTTCGGCTACGGCGGGGCTGGCCGGATGCCAATTTCAATTTAATCTTTGTACGGCGCTCTATGCTGTGGTCACTTCGCGCTCAAGCTCGCGTTTCATGTTCAGAGCCAGGAAACTCTATAAGATTAGGATGCCCCGAGATCACGGGCCACTGCGCTGATTTTGATTTGACGCATGTGTTTGCGAGGGTAATATTCCACGAAACGATGCGGTCACTCAGTGCGGACGTACTAGCGATCCTCGGCACTTCAATGTGTTTGACGTTCGATTTACATTCTAGGATTCTAACAAACTACATCTGGTTTAATCTAATCGTATCTATTCAATCATGCAACCCGTGCTCGTGACGCCGACTCAAGCTTCAGATTAATATAACGGGTCATGACTTCTGACATTACTGGATTCATCATTAATACGGGTATTAATAGAAATTCTGAGAATCAGGATTACTTGGAACCTTCTAAATGGAGTAAAATTTTAATATTGATTGAAATACTGCACTTTTGGCTACTTGAAATTGGATCATTATTTGACGTGCTTTATGACCCTTTACAAAGGCGAAAAAAATCGAATAGACGTAAGTTTTTACAACCTACAAGTAAATCATCTTTATTTTGATGAGTGTCATTGTATAGGAAACAACGATTGATATGAATATGCCATGACTATCTTAGATGTATGCAATACCAATCACTTTGCATCCATGAGTTAGTCTGTTTGTACTAGCCTCATCCTTACGATAATTGTATCTCATGGGGTGTGAACGATAGACGTCCGCTTCCTAGTTACGGGATTGCAATCTGTGAAAGTAAATATTCAGTGAGGTCTTGCTGGCGGTATGAAACACCACTTTGACTATTGTCTTGCTAGAAATATATAACTGAAGTACCATTTTCTATCATAAATCACAAGAGGCAGGTATTCATAGCGACTCTTTTTAGCACTGTAATTTTCTTATTACTGATCATTGACATCGTTCATGATCGTCTATCAAAAGAATGATTAACATTGTATTAATGATTCATAATATGAAACCGCTAATAAAGTATTCATATTTAGCGGCAATTTAGATGTCATTAATAAACGATCTGTTAACAACACAACATCCACATGTAATAGTAATACCTCTTTAACTCATTAACAAATACTAAAAGCAACCACTACCATAGTGCTCGTAATGGCTATTGATTGGCGTTGGATTATGCTCCGTATAACTTCACAGGGTGAGAGATTACCCAGAGTACGTCTATCTAAAACTATGGTTAGCCTTATCACTTACTACACGGCTATGCAATATTAATAATGGAATTGAGTGAAATGATAATACATTCAAGTTTAGACTAACCTATAAAGAGCGCTCATAATCTTACATAATTTATTCTCGTTGTGCTAAGTATCATCATAATTAAATAACATGGTATGATATTTTTTTAAGACACGTATATTTGATCTTACTGCGAAACTAGAGCTTAATAATTTAATTACTACTGTTATATCTGTCCAGTCTGAGATACCCAAAGCGGCTAACAGTCACAAAACTTGCCGTAATGTCAGAATGTTCAGTACAAATATTAACAAAGTTAGAGAATAAGAGAAAGCACGCAACGACCTGTTTATTATATCTTCTATGCTGAAAACTAATAGCTGAAGTTAAGCCATGCCGCGACTAAGTTTCTGGCGCGCGCTGCGTGGGGCGGCGTTAACGAGCAACTCACTCAAGCTTTTGGGCGGGCCCTGATTTATTTACCACTAGTGCCACAAGTAACATCTGTTCTAAGACAAGAGTGTCTAAATGATACTTTGAAGTTGTCAAATTATCGGTCGCTTGCTCAGCTCCAGAAATCGAGACCGCTCGACCTGAACCAAGTTTTGGCAAATCAGTTCGCTGTCACAAGTTTCCTTTGTTACGCAAAACACTTTGGGATGACAAGGAGCGAAGTGTAACTTATTTCACACTAGAGATATAGCATGTTCTGTTTCTTCCTTATATTAACATACGATTCTGACACGAATGTACTAAACAAAACATCGAAATTGGATATAACGTGTCATAATATAAAACACTACGCCAAATCGTGACGCAAGCCAAAATATTCCTAAATGGAAAACTCTCAACTTAAATAGAGGTGATACCCATCCGCTTTCAAGCAAGTCTGGTAATGGTGAGATCAAGCCATCATCGTAGACAGTTCGGAAAAAAAATCAACTATAGGTTTGAACAAATTGTCTCGAATGAAGAAAAAACTTATCTGATTCACAATGAAAATATCATGCACCAGGAATTACATAGCACCGGTTCCGAGGGTGTGCGTGTTTGTCAATAACAAAAAAAAACTTGTTGTGCAATTCTAATCCCCTGCACGGACCGTTACGTAAACGTTTAACATCGGCATCGTTGACAAAAGCAAAACAAAACACGGTTTAGTTCACTCTTTTTTTTATAATGGTGGTTTTATATTCGCACATTATAATAACTAGTAAACAAACATGTAAATAAGAAGGCAAATAATAATCTACATCACAGTTTTCGTTGCCATACTCCTCCGAAACGGCTCGACCGATTCTCATGAAATTTTGTGAGCATGTTGAGTAGGTCTGAGAATCGGCCAACATCTATTTTTCATACCCCTGAGTGATAAGGGTTGTCCACGCGGACGAAGTCACGGGCACAGCTCTAAAATTTATTTATTCTCAGGTACTGTAGTTTACAAGTGTTTAAAAGTGCAACAAAAGTTTGGAATCGATTACTTGATGTTGGTTCCGCGCAATCTTGTGTTCTTATTAAATATTTTATAAATAATCATATTAAA
The DNA here is from genome assembly GCA_039566165.1 of Maruca vitrata. NCBI lineage: Eukaryota > Metazoa > Arthropoda > Insecta > Lepidoptera > Crambidae > Maruca > Maruca vitrata. The sequence goes on from CM076911.1 coordinate 8,150,808, forward strand.
CATCATCTGTAGTTTGATAATTAAATAAATCAAAACTAAATAAAAAGTTCCGTTTCAACAACAACGTTCACGTTTGTTGTATTGTGATACAGTGGTGACAGACGGATGGACAGAAAGCCAAGTCTTAGTAATAGGATCCATTCATACCCTTTTGGGTACCTTAAAAAAGAAAGTACACGAACTCGTTATGCTGTCTTCAAACGATACGCTAACGATACGATTTCACAACGCAATCGCAAGCAAGGAGCTTAGTGCTCAAAGACTTGTCTTCGTCATACGTCTCGCGGTTTTAAGTACCTACAACTTTAAAAGCGCATCTCCGAATGTTGAGATGTATTTATGTGTGCCATTAAGGCCTGGAATGCCCTTCCAGCTCATGTTTTCCCTCCTATATCCCGGGCTCTTCAGGCGGGGCGTGAAACAGCAACTAAGCAGTGCGACAGATTAAATCTGGTATATTGTGCCTGTCGCCCTCATGTGGACTTCACGGACGCTTACCAAAAATAACTAAATAACACCCAGAGGGAACAACATTCGATCACACAAATATTTGTCGAACTTACGACTCTTGGCATATGAGACAGGGGCACTATTCATAACGCCATCGAGCCTGTCACAGTTTCGATAGCATCTACTGAAATGTACAAGCACTCAATTTCCATTTCCATTTCCCGGTGTAGCTTGACGTGCATATGTTAAACAAAAATATTAACAGGAGCTCATCATTGAATCCAATCAGATTAATCAATTTCATTCGTTATGGCCTTTAATGAACACATTCAGCACCGGCTGGCAACATTAAATTTATCGGATTCTTTGTGATTTTTCATATTGTGTTTCATATTATGTTTACAATTTGCAAATTTGCCTTATTTAGTCATGGTAGTGCTCGCATGGCAACATTGGCTACGTTCTGCAAGGTTAGTTGATGTTACGAGTCAAAATAAAAAAAATATATATATCTGCCGGCCATCTGACCCCAAACTAAGCAGAGCTTGTACAATGGTCAGAGACTGGTATACATACAAAAATATTTATAAATACATACTTAAATACATAATCACACCCAGACACGGAAAAAACACCAACGTTCATCACATAAATATTTATCCAGAGTGGGAATCGAAACCACGACTCTAGGAACCGCCAGCCAACTAACCACTGTACTGTAAGAAGCATACGCTTACTTTGGTAAAATTCGTCGTTTCCTTCTTTACAAGACATACCTTAAACGTCTTAGGTACTTAAAATCTACACCTAATTGTACCTTTTTTTTCGCGGTGAAATGCTTTTCGCACCGTCACTGGGAGAGGGGGTTATCTCCTAGTGGTGTGTCGGACTCCCCAGCGGCTGGCGAGGAGATGGTAAATGCCAGCAGCGGCTCCTGGGCAAGGTGCAATGCCCAGGGGGTTTATCGACTAAAACACCGCGGTGTACCTCGTCGCCGTTTGGCGGCGTCATAATTGTACCTAGTATTCAAATAAATAGTGCAATGAATAAACTTTTTATATGCTAGACACCTTGATGATTAAACAACATGAACCACTTATCGTTTCTATGTTTCATTATTGTTTCATTCAAATAAGTATTGCGGCAAAAATAAAATAAAAAATTAACAACCAGTATAAAATGTAACGTTTTAAACAGTACGATAAGCTTTTTGCGTTCATTTTCATACGCCACTCGTTTTATCTATGCCGAAGCAATCTCTGCTCTGATGTCTGTATATTTGTGTATCTCTTAAAAGACCCCGTCACAAAGGGTTACATTAGATTTTCATTTAAAATGATACAATTAATGAAAGTGAATACAAGAATAAACAGATTTGGTAAACAGAATTTCAATTGCTACCACAAACTACGTAATACGTGTATGTAATGACTTTTGTTTATAAATTACTAACTATACTAGCTTTCCACCCGCGACTTCGTCCGCGTAGAGACGTTTAACGGGTGAAACATTTCTTCTTTATAGCGCAGTTGGTTAAAAAGTAGCCTATATCCTTTCCTAGGCTCTGGACTATATCTGTACCAAATTTCGTTTAAATCGGTTTAGTACTCTATGCGTGAAAGCGTAACAGACAGACAGACAGAGTTACTTTCGCATTTATAATATTAGTAAGGATATTTTTCTAGTGTTTATTACGCTTTTTCAAGTTCATATAATTTGCCTGTTATTTTAACCTTTTAACAATATTTTTAAATTATTTCTAACCCGAAAATAAAAAGCTTGTAAAAATCAGTAGTACAGTTTTAATAAATTTTAGTAAAGTCTTTCTTTAAATTACTTAATAACTACCTAGTTCGATTGGCATTGTAGGAACAAATCATTTTTTGAATATTTTATAATTCCAAAAGAACTCAATTTTCATAAGGTTTAATATAAGAAACAATTAATTGTTTTATGTAATAATAAAATAATTTTTAAAAGATAAAAGCATACTGATAACTGAAGTACACTAGCAATGGGTAGGTAATATTGATAACATGATAAAACAAATGTAAATAAAATCATGAATATGATATTTGGTTCCCTTCAGTTTTGGCGAAATAATTTTTCAGTTCACTACTCTTTCTCGACAACTAATAGTACGGAAAGGAATCTCGGGTGCAATGCATAGTTATCGGGGGTAGGTGGATACCGCGGACGGCAGTTATTTCGTAGGGGGGTCGCCAAGAATGTTTACGGCATTCACCCCAAGCTATATAAAACCGTGGCAGCCGAGCGCAGCGTGTCGAAATGTGCCACCAACCTTCCTACCTTTGTACATTCTAGCACAAAACTTATTGTACCCGATTGTATGGCTGCCGCAAAAGTAATAAGCCGACGGTACCCAAGTAAAGGACAGTCATGACCAAAAGTTGAAAGGCGCCGCAAAAGTAAAATCCTATTTCACGTGCCCAATGCACGCTATAATTCCTCCACAATGGAGACCTAATTTTGTAATCTTTATCACTGCAAGGCATACGAGAGTCGTTTCTACGGTTTTAATAATTACAGACATGATATTACTTTGATTTTAACTAACGCCCCACAAAAAGTATTTTTTCTTTCGGTAAAGACTAGCCTTTTGATATAGTCCAGTAATAAATAAAGAGTCTACTAGTTTTCAATGGCCAAGAAACTTTGTTATTTTAACTGAAAACTAGCGGAAACTTGTGCACTCTCCAACTATCTTGGGCATGAATTTTATATGAATTTATTGATGTTATTTATTCACACCGATTTGAGTCGTTCAAGTACAGTTCGTATTTAAATTAACTGCTTATTGGGGGTAACTAAAGTCGCAGTCACAAAATGGAGCCGTGCAGAAAGTTCAGAAAGTAGTGAGCGAGAGCATGTGGTGTGAGCAAACTGGGCTAGTCGACAAACCCGGATGCTTTGCCGGCAAACAATCAAGGACTAAATAGGATTAGTCCTGCAAAGGTGAGCCGTAAGTGCATATACGGTTGCGTTCTTGTTAAATCTTTATGAGTGGTCTCCACGGCTCAGGCCAACAAGGAAGTGTTGACGCGCATATTTCATACAGGTAGCGAAATGAAGCACTTGTATTATCTACTCCTTTATGGTCTACTTACGTTTTCCATTATATAATGTAATAACGTCAAAGGTATTGCAGAATAAGAATTCTCTTTGACGTAGGCGAAACGTTAGCACCGTGTAATGTATTACTATACATACCTGGAGCACTTATCTTTTTTATTCCAAATACTATTTCAAGTAATGAGAATACTTAATGCCGAAAGGACATTATTTGAAAACGGAACACTAGTTCCTTAATATAATCTGATTCCGATTATATTCCTGCAGTATATTCTTGAAAATACTAAAAAACGATTGATTTTCACATTGGTATTATTTATTTTTCTATTCGAATAACTACTTAAAAATAAGGTGACTGACCGATTTCGTTCATGGCGACCGATCCCAATTGTAATCAGCCAAGTGCACTGGATATGTTATAGTGCACAAGTTTTCGCGCAAACACAAGTTCGGTGAGACGGCAATCCGACATGACCGATTAGATATCGGGCGTAGGACAACCGGCTTAACGTGGTTTTCGAGTCACGGGCGTGCAACCGCCAACTTCCTAACTCCGGGCTATGTAATTTCTTTACAGATAAACTCACACAAATTTTGCCCGACCCCGGACTCAAACCTGGGGACCTGTCGGTCCTTACGCAGCGCTTGCTACCAATAGACCAGCGAGACAGTTAATAACGCTGTAATAAGTATGCAACTTACTGTTTAAACAAGATACGTAGTTTTCATGCTTTTCCAAATTTTAATGTTTAGTTCGTACTTAAGTTAATGTACTTGTTTTGATGTAACAATATCTTTATCAACAATTATTATCTGAATATTTTATATAGCATTAATTAATTCGCGAATAATTGGATAAATAATTGGTGTATCTTAATTACGTGTAACTCAATGGGTATTTAGAGTTAATGACAATTTGATTTTCAGTATCGAATTGTCCTGTGACATGTTGTTTGTTAGAGGTGTTAAGCGTTTGGACACAAAGGCATAATTAACGGTGCAATGAAATTACGCGTTAAAGTCTAGTTTAATTGTATGTGATGCTTACAATACAAATTAAGCTTGCATTAACACCTATACTTTAAATACAATTGCTTAACATTTTTATTTATTCATTAATTTAGATGTTTGAAGGAAACATATCATCTATTAGGTCCCTACTTAGTACAGAACTTAGGGGTGAGAGCCATCCGCTCCCCCTCAAGTCCGATGATGATGAAGAAGCTTCTCCAAGCCATCATCGTATGTCAGTTAGGAAAAAATAACTACTCGGTACAGAAGTGTACTTTCAGAAACTGTAAAGAAATCGTTAATTTGCGTCACGGTATTTTAAACAACTGTAACTGTATTTAATTACTCTATAAATAACTCGCAAACTTCATATTTAGATTCTTCATAATAGCTTATATATAATAGCTTTAGTATTCGGCTATTTTATGCAACATTATACAGATTTTATTCAATATTATATACAGATAAATATTGAAAAAAAAAATTGAATTTTGTGAATAAAACACACATGCCAATATACTGTTACCTATGTAGAGTAAACCCAAGGCCTTGTTATTTTTGCGTCAGGCAACAAAAAAATCTATTATTCTCCTGTCAATCAACACATCAGCTGTCGCTATGCAGCTACGTTTTTTGGTGTAAACTAAACAGTTTCGATTTCCGACCGGAACAAATTGGACAAATGGTATCTCTCCGGTACCATAAAGGAGTGCAGCGTTGCCAGCTCATGTGTTCCCTTCAACATGGATTCCTTCAAACGAAGCGTGAAGAACCTTGCAAGCCAGTAAGGCGATACCAACGGTTCGCTCGTCTCAGTAATACAACCGTTGTCTTCGGATATTACTTGCTTACAACCAACGAGAACTAATATTTTGAGTATAACTGGTGATATAAATTAAAATATATTGCTCCACTTGTGTATTTACAATATAAGTTGCGGCAGACGCCTTTGATGTAAATAATGCTTGTTACAGACGATAAGAAAGAAAGAAAGAAAGAAAGAAAACATTTATTGATCACATACATTTACAAAGTTTAACAAACACACATACAGTAGATGTGATCAATAGGTTCTGCCTCAGCATGTGCTGCAGCGGCTGCTAGGCCGCTACAGCGCTGATATTCTGGCAGAACCTTTATAATTAAAAAAAAAATACATATACAAGATACAAGAACATAGAAATAAAAGTCAAGAACAAGAAGTTATAGTCTAACAATACAAATATGTATACATATAATAAGTTAAAAGTGTGCCATTTCGCTTTATACCCAGAGCCATTATCAAAGATAACACAAATCTTCCATCACATTTAAACGTAAAATATAGTATAGTAAAAAGTAAAATGATTTTGAAATACATAATATGTAGATATAGGTTACCAACCGTTTACTTCTCTTTATTAGACAGTTAAGAAGTAATTGGACAATACATAAAATGTTACCAAATTCGAATATACAAAACTAATAAAATTAAATACTTTCCATAAATTTTTACCTTGTCTCCTTTATATGCATTCAATTATTGAAACGAAATGAGGATTAATAGAGTTTTTATGTCATTACATGGCTATTCAGATATATTTTATTTAGTTTCCCATAATTAGTTCCAGTGAAATCAGCATAATAATTAATATTGCTAGCAAAGCAATTCACACTTAATTTATGGAAAGCACGATGTAATTATTTCAACATTTAATGTAGGCAATTTTTCGCATTGCGATCTACGTAAGCCAAATCAAATAATTAATACGATTACGTTTGTGCCTACCTCGAAACCAACCTATAAACGAATTTTAAAAAGGATCAATAGATCATATTTTAAAGGCAACTTTATACACGCATTTGTAACACGCAAAGGGTAGAAGGGCAAACTGCAAACACAAGTAGGTATGTGCGTATAGGCACTCCTAAACAAAATGAAAACAAATCTAATAAATGGAGCGTTGACAAAATCAGAAACGAAAGCGATCTTCCGGCCGTCATAGTGAGATACACAACGCAACCTTTGAACGAGGGCAAATAAATTTTTTGCACTTCGTATACATATACAAACAGGATCACACATCAAAGTTGCGGATCGCTGTTCCCGATAAAAATGTAGTGGTAGAATCAAAGAGACTGGACCTTTGAGCATTCTCAAAGATTACACTTACATTGCAAGTTGTTGGATGAAAGGCAAAAGCAAAAGGTCTGAGATGGCGGCGTGGTTCGATACTGCCGACGGTGACTCGCTATTCCAACCGCAGTGCCAGTAATCCTTGACTGCACTTTTATCGGTAGGTACATAATCTGAAATCGATGAAATGCTCTCTGACGTGTGGTTAGCTTTTAGGTATATTCTATTTGGTTATGAACGTAAGCTCGTACTGACGAATTTATATTCACTGGGCCCGTGCGGTGTAGACTTACAGGATAGAAAGGTTATAACTTGGTGCAGTTATTGAGTAACTTAAAACACGGATAAATTTATCTGCACGGAAGATTTATTACGCTTTATATTTTAATACATTACAGACAGGTCCGTTTTAAAACAAACACATTGGTTATTGTCTGCATACAGGTACAGGCCATAGAATATATTTCTTCGGAACATCTAAGTTGAATGCGATTGCTACTTTAAAGCGGTTGGATGGTGATGTAACGTAAGCTTTTACTTCGTCTCATAATTACACTGTACTAACGGTTCGCACATAGTTTTTGTATTCTAATGTGCTAAACCAAAGTAAAAACTTGTTTTAGTGTATTTAAGTTCCATTTGAGAGTGACCTGTGTAAAATTGTCGCCGATTAATACGATACAATTTGAAGTTAAACTTTATTTCGCAAAAGCGAGCAGCAATTGGTATCACCCACTAGGGCTGCCATCTGAAGTGGCAAAGAATTCTAGCTGCCTCATAGAACCGTGTTATATTAAAAAGTTGATTTCCTCTATTGAATGGAACGCAATCAAGCGCCAGTAGTTCCGGAGTGCGGAAGATCACCTATAATACAAATGGGATTTATACTAATCTCCGAGTAACGTTTTCTTTCAAAACGGTGGATTATTTCTATTTATGTGTGCATTTTAGTTCAAATAAGCATTGATAAGAAAAGAAATTGAGCTACGACATCTAGGTCTTATTTTTTTATTTTTATAATAATACAGATATTATGAATATTAAAACCTGTAAACAATGTCAGTACAATATGGGGACAGTCCGAATTAGCAACTGTCGAGGCAAACCTTTATACTAAGGATATGAATAACTTTGAATGAAATAAATACTTCAAGAGCCGTCACGACCGACTTTTGGTATTTTACGGTTAGCCGGGAAATTGAAGTTATTGTTTGCTTAGTGTAGCGACTACTTGAATTTGCTTCAGGGAAAAACTTGTCGTACTCTCTCTGAAGGGTAACAAAAAAGGCAAAAGTTGGCATTACAAACAACAATAACGGTCCAAAACGGTATTTGCAGGCTGTGTTTGCCGGTATATCTCAGCGGTAAGTCAACATTCACTGAGTTCTCGTATCTATAGGTATTTCCAACTTGTTTGTAATGAGAAAAGTTTGAAAGGAAAATATGGAATACTTACAATATTTGGAAGGAATAAAAGACAAATATTACGCACAGAAACCTTAAATTTGGTTCCCGTTCTTACTTTTATTAAGGAACGGGTAATCGTATTCCTATTGTATGATTAAATTCGTTGTAAGTATTCCTGTAATACAATAAATGCATATTTTATTTATATCATATTTTTATCACATCCAATTGACCTAAATAAACAGTACACTTCTAGAAGAGCTTCATAAATATTGAATGTTTACATAATTATTGTTCTACAATTTTCATACTTTTGATTGGTATGTCTTAAGTCTATTAATAAAAAAGAAAAATGTATTTTTCAAAACGTTGAAAGAATATATTTAGGTAACCCACTTGTTCAATATCCTATGCTTATCATATTTAATAAAATAAAAATATTCGCCCCTTGATATCCTAATGTTTCCTGAATATGACATTCACTCTTTGGTAGAGTTTATATTTGAGACCTACAGTTTGAGCATGAAACTAGGTCTAATCCTTGAAAGCTAAATAACACCTACTATCTAGTTTTTTAAACTGCTCGGCTTCAGTATGGCCTCATTAGCATTCAAAGGTGAGTCGGGCCTATTACAAAAAAAGAAGACTGTGTATAAACTTGTGTAAAACTCATAAGCGCTAACTGAACAGTTTAGAGTGGGAGTTCAGTCGAGTTGTGATGCCTGCCGACGTGATCGGCATTCGGCCCGATCCCCGCGGGCAAACCAAGCAATATTTGCTTTTTTTTATTACCGCATCCATATTTCAACACAAATACCCTCAACAATATTTGGAAGTACTGAGAGCACTAATGTGTGCGTGGCAGGAAAGACGATGCCCTATTCAATATTCTGAACGACACGGAGGAAGCTCAGAATTGAATTGTTAATAGCGTCGAAACAGGGGTGTTTTGCGAACGCCCTTGGACGCGGAACAATAGCCTCATCGAGATGTCATTTGTTTAACTGACCATCATTTTAATGACTCTCTTCAGACACACTGCGCTTTATTATATCCCCTTAATAGGGTATTTGACTGTGGTTGTTGTGCTTACCGTAAAAAAATATTAAAAATGGCAATTTTATGATTAGCATTAAGCTTTAAGTGGATCAATATTATTAATGAAAACGAAACTGTTCAAAATTATTGGCGAAATAAGACAAAAGTGCGAAAATCATTAAATGTCTTTGTTATAAAAAACAGAATTCGTCACATCTTTCATTGTGAAAACATATCAAAAACGCAACTTTTGATGAAAATGCCGAACAAACTTCCTATGTTCCTATGTTCCCTATTGCAAGTCTTTATTATACCAATTTTATTATTATTTTATAGGTAAGTTTTTTCAGTGTACAACTTCAATATAATTACGTATATTATATTTATGCGTCGGGAATAAGCTTTGGCAACTAGTAAACAACCTCTCCCTGCGGGCAGGTAGTATCGAGCCCAGTAGTTACCTCACCAATGTAATCAAATGTGAAATAAGCTAATACCTAAGTATTATATTTACAACTTCGTCCGCTGTTGTCACTCTAATATTGAAATCATTGTATCATTAAAATTATTCATAACATCCTTAATTTTTTTTTACTAACGAGTCTCATTATTTTTCCATACTCTAATTATTCTTGATACCGTGAATACCGTAATGTGATACAGTTGTCGTACCACAACAGTATCACATTACAGTTTAACTTCATGTTGGCTTACTATGTGTACTTAACATGCTCCAGTTAAGAAGCTCCCCGCATAAATCAACCACCATTTCGCTAATAGCTGTTCATTATCTGTTTCCCAATCGGGCTCCGAACCGTACATTCGACTGTACTACTTACCTATCAACTAATTAGTATGCCGCTCTTGTTATAATCCAAACAACATTATAATCTACATCGACCAACCATAGACTATGGACCGGCTGAATACCAAATTTAAACAAATGTTCGTGAAACACATTTACTGATACCTAGTACAGTAGTGAAGTATCACCAATATAGTATGTAAAGTAAAGACGTTTTCTCTGTCCCTATGTACACTTAAATCTTTAAAGTATGCAACAGATTTTGATGGGGTTTCTTTAATAGCTAGAGTGAAGAGGGGTGAGTTATTCATAAAAAAAGACGTGTGGCACTCGGGGACTGCCGCGGTATAGCTATTGCATAGCATCGTCCGATTTCAGAGCAGCTCGTCTCGATTCGTGCGAGTTTCGTAGAGTCGTACAATACGTCTAACCGCACGCACACAAACACCGTGCCGAAGTCTACCGATCTGAAACGACGTTAGACAATTGTGAGGATTTTTTCGTTACGGAATTTATTGGTTCGGTCGCCGCGTTCAAAGCCCGCGATAAAAGCTATGCAATAGCTTAAAAACATGATGATGTTATTTATGAATAACTCACCCGAAGCGATGCGAGGTCGGGTCACTAGTAATATTATAGATGCGAAAACAAACTGTCAGTTTGTCTATATCTCGCGCCTTGAGCCAAAATACGTACAAACATTACGTGATATGATTTTTACCGGATTGCCATTAGTGAGTAATGTTTAAAGCGTAAAATCACGTGGACGGTAAGCTAGCTATTTAAACTCATATCATTTACATGCCACTTTGGTATCTACGTCACTTACAAGGTATACCGTTTACCGTGACTTAAAGGTTTACCGTTCTCCGAACGTTGGTAAGACTTACCTGCTTAATCTTCGCAACTCTGACAGGCTGCCAAATCGCAGTTAGATTATCGTCCAATACAAGTTTTTTGATTTTGTACCGGAAAAGTTTTGTCAGTTACGGCTGTTGACGAAGGGCCTTAGGAGGGATTATCTTCGATCAACTTGTTTGAATACTAAACTTGTGAATAAAAGCAAAATTATGTTTACATCACAGTCGCCTCCTGAAACATCCCGTAGCCGAAAACAAATAAGTTTTGAATGGATGTTTTTCCATGTACTTTATGACATAATTACTTTATATCTATATTTCTTCAGGTAAGACATTTGTTTTTAGGATCCATTATTTTCTTAATTAGTCGTACTACTACTTATTTGTCACATAGAAAACCAAGAAATTGTATATGTAATATAACTAGAGACGTTATTGATAAAATCTATATCTAGGTAAATCACATAGTCAGGTATATTAAACCAGGTTAAGATCTTTATTCACAAAGCTCTTCATTCTATTCAGTCTGGATTAATTAGTAGCGGTTCTAAGCAATGTGACAATCCTCAAATTTAATCCTCTCTGCAAGACCTTGTTAATTAAAGAGGTTTGACATAACGAACCAGCAAAGTAACTATCTACACAACTAAAAAAAAATTTAAGTGTCTGTTTGTGATATTAAAATAATGACTTTTTACTAAATGGCTATGAGTCTATATCGGGTACGAATGGCAAAACCACAACTAAAAACATCTTTGCCTGCCTGTGTGTTGGTTTCTGTTTATCTGGATCTGGACCAATTTCGCCGGCACATTCACTAGTACATAGCCAATTTTACAAGGTACATTATGGGCTATTTTAATTTCCACATTCCCACGCGGACGAAATCGTGGGCGGACACTAGTTGGGTTCAAATGTGGGGAAAATAAATTAAAAATCAGCTACAATAAGAAGTACACAACACGATGCAGTAAGTATAATGAAACAAAATATAACTAAGGGAATAGTATTTAACATAAAATGCTATTGAGTTGTGTAGTCCAATTGATCCTTACAAATATTATAAATACTAGACGTTGCTTGTGTCATGTTCTCGAAACTACTGAACTGATATCATATTTGGTACACACTACACAGTTATTCTAAACCTTAAACGTTAGGACTAAGAAACTTCTTATACGACTGTATTTTATGAAGTCATATTTTACTCGGAGAACACAACGCAATAGTCTTGGGCGGAAAGCTAGTATAGACTAGCTAGCATATGTATAGACATATATTATACAACTAAATAAAATTTAAAACTCTGATTTTAATATTAAAATTGCGAGATTTTACTTAATGGTTAGGAACAAATATCAAATACCAATAACAAAAACACTTATGGGAAAAAAAAAGTCTGTTTGTTTGTTCCCGCTTATCTCCAAAACGACTGGACCAATTTTGACGGGACTTTCACATATAAATAGCTAATTTTACAAGGTATATTTAAGGTTGTATATATTATATATATATATATAGGGTATTTATTAAATAAATCGTTGTTGCCAAAGCCATTTCCACGTGAACGAAGTCGTGTGCGGCCGCTAGCTTTTAATAAATTACTTTAATATCTGTCAATATCATAACACGTTGATGAAATTCTAATATTTGTGTTTGTTCTTCATTATAGCGACGCCAAAAGGAAGAGTTACATAGTCTTTAAATGTACTCATTTTAGATTTTAGTACGATAATGTTTGATCGATTCCTCATAAAAAAAAATGTTGATAGAATAGTAAGTTGATATTTCACGTTTGCAACATATTTGAATTGTTTTTTTTTTCTTCACAGTCTGCAACCAGTTCGGGCGCGGGGTCATCGCGATGCTCGGTGCAGTCACGCCGGACTCATTCGACACTCTACACTCGTATACCAACACCTTCCAAATGCCGTTTGTCACTCCCTGGTTCCCTGAAAAGGCAAGTAGAATAGAATAGAATAGAAGTTTATTTTGTATAAAAATTGGTACAAAATTATTGGTAGTTTACATAAACATAGTTCAGCAAGCTTTGTCACAACGCGACATGAAATTTTTTTATATAAAGTTTTATATACTAAAGTCACGTTAAATACTTATATTATACATATAGTACCCTAATATATTCTATGCGATCCCTCGTATCAAAGAACAGTCGAGATATTTGACGTGTATCACATCAAACGGGTTTTCGTGGAAAACAAAAACAAACCGCACAAGTGATAACATTTGAATGTCCTCTGAAAGCGTTGTGTAATCGTCGAATTATGTTTTGGGTGAGAACACTGACTATATATGTACACAACGCCTCGTTGCAAAAACAAGCACTTAATTTAAATAAATCGTAATCAACTTGTCCTTCTTCTATTACAATCTTATAAAACGTTCAAATATCTCAGTGCTTTTTCAAAAATAAATTATAAATACATAGTTATTGCGAAGTAAACTTTTTGTAAGGAGCGTTAGAGCTTGCCCAAATGATGTGCTATTGAAACAGTAATATCTCGGCGATTTTTGACAATAATTCATTAACATTTTATTTAATAAAAACTTTGACTTTGACTTCATGTTGTGTTGCACACTCATCTACACCTGAATAAAAAGCGTCACCGTCCATATTACTCGTATTCACAACCTGTATTAAATCGATGATGCTTAAGCGCAGACAATTACCGTTGGCTATTGACTGTCAATTGTCTGACCTGTTAAACGTTCACCGGAACACTGCGTCTGAATTCAAGCTTGAGGAGAATGGGTATGTGCCAATGAGCTACGTACAGCCTATTCAAAGTAGTCGCTTGGTAAACGCCATGACAAGCCATTGAGCAGTGTGTGAAGTGCAGAAGGCAATACCTAGCCGCTACATGGTCGCTTTGTCACGACCACGCCACATCAGGCATTGTAATTACAGCATTTCTAACACACATGACTCCGTCACAAGGACGTTGCAGTTAACTAATACCCACTAGAATACTGTTTGTTCGAAAGCCACTCGTAACGTTTAACTTACTCTGTATATTGCGAAAGTAAAACTGCAAAGCTTTTAATTGAAAAGAAGACAGCTCCTAATTGTGGAATGAAATAAGAAAGGTCCCGGATTTCTACAAAAGCTCTCGCAAAAGATACAGAGCGGTGAAATAGAAAGAGTAATTGGCTGAAAATGAGTCCAGTGGAACGGTTTCGGCGCCTACCGTACGTATCTTACAGCGGATACGCTCTCATGTTGACATTTAGAAATGAGAAACCCTTTTCCTCAGAAACGTGATGGATTTATATTCTCATAAGTTATTTATATATTAGGATAGTTGTTAGGTTTCATAACATCATAATAAAATATGAGTTCCTCGTTCGTTGACTTCCGTTGCGATGTTATTATAACATGAATATCATGTTTTTATATTTTACATTTTATTTATCTTTTATATACCTACCAACTTAAACTTAAGGCATCATACAAGACAAGATTATTTGTTGATTATTTGAAAACAAGTGATTTTTGTAGTTTGGTTTGTACAGCTTTTCGAGTAGCTTTGTATAGCAAACTCGAAATCTTTTTAAATCTATAAAAACACCGCAATCATGAAGATAATAGTATAAACATAATTAAAACCTCTGCGTTGACTTATATATTATTTTGTGTAAGACAAATTTAATAAAAGACAAAGAAAATGCATATTAACACTTGTTACAAGTTGCAATATGTATTGTTAATGCAGCACAGTACGACTGCATCAAATAAAAATATTGCATAAGTAAACATGACAGGTTGAGGTTCAATATTATTGATTTGAACTTTTTGCAACCCGCGTCCTTAGATAGTCATGAACAAAAGAAATTGTTCAAGTCGAATTGTCCAATTGTTCTTTTTGTACCTTCGTTTATTCTAATAAATACCTTGATTGTCCAATATCCAGGTTATCCCTCCGTCATCAGGGCTGATCGACTACGCCGTCAGCATGCGCCCTGACTACCACCGAGCGGTGATCGACACCATCACGTTCTACCGGTGGAAGAACGTCATCTACATCTACGATTCGCATGATGGTACGTAGCCAATTATCTAGCTTAAAACAAAGAGCGCACTCAAAATGGTTTATTTTTATATAATAGGTACATGGACTGTACTGTACTGTATATAATTTACTGACACTTGCCCAAATAAAAGTATCACAATTTTACGGATTAAACTCGGACAGGAACTTTTTTCGTTATAAGTACTATATTTCATACTTATTCGTATAACTTATGAGTATTTCGTAATACTTTAAATGTGCAGTGTTTGCGAAATAATAGGCACTACTGCTCAGACTCTGTTGGGCAAGAGTGTCTATATAGATTATATCGTTTAATACTCTATTTTTTTAGAAAACTGAAAGTGTCCGGGATATTTACCATGTTGTTTTGTTTTAATGAGCTCCCGATATTTCGGCACTGTTGCAAGCGCCATGATCACGGGTGAACTGTAGGACTGCAAGAATGACGGTAGGTCTAAGGGCAGACATATCGGTCTACCCTCTTTCTAAGTCTTTTATTACGCACGACACCACTACCCTCGTTCACAATATTGTCACTCCGAATTCGATCACGACACACTACACTCACGGTATCACTTCTTTCTTCCTCGAAAACGGACACATTTTTGTTTTTACATAAACGTATTACTGGATGCCATACATTCGACAGTTGAAACCCATGTTCACGATTGAAGTTTTTGAATTTCTTAATTTCAATAGCTTCTCTGACCAGTCGTGGTATGTAATGGCGTTCTGTCGAAAGTATCTTAGGGTTATGTAACTCAATCCAGTGGTTCGTTCCCGATTCTAAAAGATATATGTGGATGGTGAAGAATCACATCACCATCCACGCCAACTGAACTCTGTAGTGAGGTCGCTTACAGACCGCGCATATAATCTATGTGACGAGGAACATATAAATGATGAGCTTAAACACATAAGTGACGTCCTACAGAGGAATGGATATAGTGGGCGAATATCAAGACCGACACGTAATAAACGCCTGGATTATAGGGTAGACCGGCATCCAGCTTATTTGCCATATGTAAAAGGAGTGACAGATAAGATCTCGAACATACTTAAGAAATTCTCCGTAAAAACTATCTTCACTCCTCTTAAAAAGGTATCGCAGTTTCTACGCTCACCGAAGGATAGTTTTCCTTTGGAAAAACCAGGCGTTTATAAAATTGACTGCAGCTGCGGGAGCTCGTACATAGGGCAAACGAAACGGACGATTTCGTGCCGGGTGAAAGAGCATATCAGGGCAGTCAAAAACAACGAAGCACAAAAATCGGCAATCGCTCAACATCTTTTTAGAATCGGGAACGAACCACTGGATTGAGTTACATAACCCTAAGATACTTTCGACAGAACGCCATTACATACCACGACTGGTCAGAGAAGCTATTGAAATTAAGAAATTCAAAAACTTCAATCGTGAAGATGGGTTTCAACTGTCGAATGTATGGCATCCAGTAATACGTTTATGTAAAAACAAAAATGTGTCCGTTTTCGAGGAAGAAAGAAGTGATACCGTGAGTGTAGTGTGTCGTGATCGAATTCGGAGTGACAATATTGTGAACGAGGGTAGTGGTGTCGTGCGTAATAAAAGACTTAGAAAGAGGGTAGACCGATATGTCTGCCTTTAGACCTACCGTCATTCTCGCAGTCCTACAGTTCACCCGTGATCATGGCGCTTGCAACAGTGCCGAAATATCGGGAGCTCATTAAAACAAAACAACATGGTAAATATCCCGGACACTTTCAGTTTTCTAATGTGTGTAACCATGACAGTTTAAAATTAAAACTCTATTTTTTTAGTTCTATTATTCTGGAGTGCAATAATATTCTCTCAAATTTATCTATCTTTAAAATGTGAAACGAGAATTAATAATTATCCAGACTAAAACATTATGTAAAAGTATGTTTTACTTGTAATGTTATAAAAACAATGGTTTTTATTTAGCAAATTAAATAATAGTAAAGTAAAAATGGAGTACGGAAAACGAATTTCGTCAAAACTAGCGACGTTACCGATAACTAGTGAATTAAGCAATTGTAGTCAAAGACCGGATAACCCCACGCCTTAACACAGTTATATCAAGTATCGGTTCATCTGCAAGTTGCAAGTATTTTCTGAGACCTTTTAGGACTTCGTTGAAGGATGTGGATGAAGTGGCTTTTGATAACTTACTCAAGGGTTTAATTATTGGTGTTTCGTAATACGATTCAATTGAATACTTCTTAACATTGTGGGTACTTACAAGTATCTAACTAGCACAATATTTTGTGAAGCTGTAAATTGAGTTAATCACGAACATACATTTTCTTGCATGAAATTCAATTATTTGTACAAAACTAGATCTCTTTATTAAAATGTCTCCATTGATTTTAAAAATTGTTGTTTACAAAACTACATATTGCATGTCAAGTTTTACAAAATGGCTAATCGTTTTATTACATTTGAAAGAAAAAAAATTTTTGCGGATTTGACTATTCTAAACACAAATGTGCAACATAATATTTTAAATGTGTAGTGTACGCAAATATTATACAAAGCTTTCTTTTATTAGAAAGAACCCGAACAAAATTAATACTCGTAGCACTCGTAGCACTCGTAGCACTGAACTAAAGTAAACACCAGAACGATATTCTTATACGTAAGAACTACCCAAAGGAACACATGAAAGAACACTCTGGACAATATTGATTCATTATGTTCGTTTGGCAATCAGTTTCAAGCCTCCTTACATGGTGGGAATCATCAATCAAGCGTGAACTTTCTTTGACCTCATCCAAACTATTAAGCCTCGTTCAAATAATATTTTGGGCGCGTGTGCTGCTATAACTTGGTACATCTATGAAAAATCGGGTGCATAAATAAAGTTCTGCTCTCATATCTGGTAGCTATTGAGTTGATCGCTCAATAGCTGTCAAATACATCGAGGGGTGTATCCAGGCATTCACTTTTTATACATGAACTTTTTGTAACACGTTCTTTGATAACAATTAATGATAAGCAATTCGTTTTGAAAGTTGTTAGTGGAAGTATCGCAGGTAATTTTAAATTCCGTTACAAACATACAATATTGTTACTAAAAATAACATTTCGCTATGTTTAAAATAGATAACGTTGCTTCAAACAACACAGGCATATTCATTGTTGCTCAGTAACACTGAAAAGTTGCTCCACAGTTGCAACCGAGTAGGTACATTAAAGCATGTTTATAGAAGGCACATGAACTGTTTCGCACTATTACATATAACAGTATATATAATAGTTCGAAACAGTATAAGGAAAACTCAATTAGGCAAATGTTTTGAAAAAAGAAATACATAGTAAGATCTATGTGCGTGTACGCACGCATTAAAGAAGCATGATTTTTCACCAGGCAAAAAAATCGTAATTCATAACGGATTACTTTGTATTTGTAGAGATGGCAATAGAAAACGACTGACAGATCCGTTTTCACAACGAACAGTCTTCCATTTCTAATATTATATACACCAGTAGTTACTCGATGTATTTAACCATGTTTCATCGAATTGTCGGTGTTTTGAATATTTTTTATCTGTTTACTACAATTTATGGACAACAAAGGACCTGAAAAATATATAAGCACATTGGGTAATTAGAAAGAGTTATAAAATAAAACTATTTTGAATTTTGTGAATGAATTAAGTGGCATTAGAAACTGTCACAACGGCTCCTCAGTAATCAATACAATAGCCTTTGTTTTTCAAAAATAGTTGAAAAAATACATACATTTTAGATTCCTATTCTCTGCTTATACTTTAAAATGTAGCATACGAGTCAGACAGTCAAGGGGAAATCGCATTAGTTCTCATTGTTAGCGTGATTTGATAAGTCAGCTTAGATTATTCTCATAATTTCAAAAGTTAACTTGGCGTAACATTTTAGTTCACTGTATTTGAATGTGCAGTTTTCACGAGTGTTTCCTGACATAAAGCAATACTGATAGCTGAAATAGGGTAAAGTGTTTTATTTTTATAATTATGTTTATTTTTATTTTATTAATAAAACCAAAAATTTAATAAAAAAACTTAACAAATAATTTTATTATTTGCTTTTATTATGATCATCGTTCATTCACGATTTGGTTAAATTATTAAATAAATATCTGGGACATTTCCACACACGGTAATCTGACCCCAAACTAATCAGAACTTGTACTATGGGCGTCTGAGACAAATATACTGATAAATACATAATCACACCCAGACACGGTACAAACACCGATGTTCATACTTCTTCACACAAATGTTTGTTCCGAGTGAGAATCGAACCCAAGATTCTTCGAACCGCCTGCCAGGGTCACTAACCTGTTCCACCGCCCCAGTTATTTACTATTTAAATGTGTGTGCTTGTCCGCTTATTAATTAATGTCAACCTGACCCTGTCGCGCTTACAACCTTAAACTGTAGAACCGATATGATTGATATATGGTAAACAAATAAGTGTAGAGTCTGAAAAAGGAGAAGGAGGCTTTTTAACCGACTGCGATGTATAGAAATATGTTTTAATTTGACAATCGAAACCACGTGGACAGATAAGCGATCAGAAAGCTATCTACAATAATCTTGTACAAACACCTCTTTACACGAATCCAGCCTTTTATATCTTTTTAAAGTACATTATTTACTTGGCACTACATAAACTGGCCCTGACAAAGTTTTTGATGAAGAATGATGTCTTAGTATCATCTCGAGCTTCTTACCTTACCAACATACTTCACAAAAAAGTCCATCTATCTGTTTTTCAGTAAACACGCAAACTACGTAAGATTATTCTATCCATCGATTGTTTCATTAATACGAATATTAAGCACTCATTATTATTCGTGTCTGTGAAAAGCATTAAAACGGGTAAACGTTACGCCTTTATATCTCGAGGGAAGAAAAGGCAAATTTTTTCAAGTGACTGCGCGCGGAATGTTAATTCACGGTCTAGGCACAATATTTTCAACTCCCTCCGCCGTAATGAGCGCAGTATTTACATTAATGATTTTATTTTGTATTCATAACATGCCCGTTTGATTGAGCTCATAAATAATGAGATTAGCTAAATTTATTTTTCTGTTTTGTGTAACATTTTAATGTATAGTAGGTACAGTTTATTTCTCTTGTTGACAAATCAGACAATTATTGCAGAGGATTTGTTATCTTATTGTCTTTGGAAAATAATAAACTTAACACTATTTTTCGATAGCAATTAATAATATAGATATAACTTTGATAGTTTATTAAACTCTGTCTTGAACAGAAAATTATTACACTAGGTATTTCTCCGACGAAGTAGGTATCGCTCCAATTATCAACACCCTGTAATTGGCACGTCTCACCTAACTTTGACCTGTTAAAGTAAACCCACGAACGCAAAAGTCACCTAGCTATCTGGAGGAAAATAAAAATGATACAGAAAGGTATAAAAAGTAAGTGCGGATGTCATAGCAGGCGGCCCTAACTCAGGAATCCGGATACGATGCAGATGTTAAGTAGAGGTAGATATAAAAAGAGCAGACATTTAGCGCATAAAAGTGAGTGCTACTCTCAAAACGGCAACAAATAAAAGGAGGGATTATTTTCATAAGAAGCTTGAAAGGCGGAAATAGAGATTGGGCCTGAAATGAAAGGGAACATAGATCGGTCTTAGATACCCAAATAACACCCTCTTCACCGGCCCTGTCAGGGTGGACTCAATCCATACGAGACACTAATTTGAATGCCAACTGAATATAATATGTTGTATCAAACGAAATTAAAATGGTACGTGCATCGTGTAATGTCATTAAATTTTTGAAAATGTGTTACGTGGTTATTACTTCGAAATTGACTTATTTTTTTATGACGTCATTGCTTTGGTAACTTATTTGATTACTGCTTTTTAGATCTTGTATGCCCCACTATATTTATTTATTTATTTATTCAAAAAAGGCTTGCCAACCATATGCGTCATTATACAGTGAAACCTGGTTAAGTAAGACATCCAGGGACCAGCAATATTGTTTCACTTATAGAGGTATTCCACTTACCCAGTGTCTCAGATATCCAGGTATAAATAAATATCTGTCTCAATTACAGAGGGTTCCATTAACAGAGGTCAGAAAGCAGGTTATTCCAGATATAGAGGTGCGATTATTAAAAAATGTTTTACGTTAACATTCTAAATCAACTTTAATCATCATCGGTCTACTTATCGGAACGTTTATGTTACGAATATGCTTAACTCAAGCTAGCAAACACTGTGCAAGTTCAAAATATTCTGATGAACGTAAACGTTTCAGTTTTCGTAATACTTCATAAATTAATATCAACTTCAGTTTTTCATGAAATGATAAACATTTTATTTTACATTTTGACATTTTTCAAACAAACATCTGTATGATAATAAAGCGAAACTAAAACTGGAGGTCATTGAAATTATGAAATTTCGTCTTTAAGTGCGGAATTTATGGGTAGAATAAGAATAAGTAAGCAAACAAACAATACGATTTTATCTCAGTAACAGAGGTTTGTAGATATGAAATACACTCGCTGTCTCAGTAACAGAGGCAAATAAGAAAAAATAATCGAAAGAATGAATCCCAAATATAGAGGTTTGCTTCGTCTCACTAACAGAGGTAATGCAGTGCCTAGGTGTTGGGACCCCCGATTGAGTACTAGATATGGAGGTTTCTCACTTATCCAGGTCCCACTTAGTCAGGTTTCACTGTAATACAGATTTTAAGTGACTTTTGAAAGGATGTATAGAACAACAAAATTAACGTAATACTAAGGCTTTGAACTTCTAACATTAACCCTAATTTCTTACCTAAGTTACTTAAGTTTGGCCCAAACTCCTTGAATTACATAAAATCCCAACGATATTATACTCGTCAGTTATTTATAAGTAGATAATTTCAAACCGCTTCAACGTTATTAAGAAAACAAATGTTTGTTAGATTAAACGAGTATAAGGTGGCAAAAAGAAGAAATATCATCTTCGAAACAATCTGGTACAAAGGTAATGGCCTCCATCCCGCCATGAAGGTAGGCTATTTTATCAAAACTTTTTTAGTTTCTCTAAAGTGTGATTGAGTCAAGCTGGCACGTAAAAGACGTCTTGGGCCGAACGTAAAAATAAAGTACCGAAAATATTTTTATATCGGAAGCTCTTTCGAATAAGTACTTACCGCCGTTCATCCTCAATCCTGACGCGGGATATTTCTTAATTTGTATTAAAACGACCTCAACAGATACATAAATAATGTAATACCGTTCAGAAGGATTTACAACGGATAAAACCTTCCTTTGATTTTAATATTCGCGAGTAATGAATTCGCAAGTTCATCGTTTACTGTCGTCATCATTATCAGTGTAGATTACAGTTCCCCTGGATTCCGATCGTTAGCACTTTTAAAAACCTCCCCATTCATAAAGTTTCAAAGGGTCGGAGTAATGCATGTTTTATCAGATTATATTCCGGATACGCTCATACAGCGTTTTATTTTCATGATCGGTTGGAAACTTTGTTGTCATCTTTATTTCTTCACCTTCAAGTTGGTTCTGTAATGAGACTGCGAAATCAAACAACAATATGCTCTTGTTTACTCGGTAGCTAACCGGAAACCTTTTTAATTGCAGCCTTTGTTGCTGTAATTAGGCAAAATCGCAGTCAGTCATTTGCTATATACAAATGCAAAGTAGCGCGGGCTAGCTTGAACAATGCTCTCAGGAAGCAATAACGGAATCTCCTAGCTCGATGCCTCCTCCCGCTATTTATCGTATGCGCTTTGCATTTCCCTTCTTGTAATAGTCGCTAGTCTTATTTCACAGGAAAATGCGACACTGCTGTAGACAAAAACTTAGTTGGGTTTTAGGATTTCCTGTCTTTTTAGCAAATGTGTTTTACGATAAGAGGTTTTGACTTGTTAAATTAGCTAGCTTACTTTACTGGTAGGGAAACTGGGTAATGAATGAGTGAATCATTTTAGAGTTTGATTTTGTTTTAACACTAAACGGATACAGATTTAACACATTAATAATTTCATTGTTGGCTTCATTATATAATTATCATTACCGCTGCTTCGTGAACGTGGTAACAGAAATGTTTACATTATTTAAATGCTTTATAAACGCATGATTTTTAAACGTAAGTAAACAATGGTCTGCTACCTTTATTTTGTTAGAATTATTCAACAAAGCTCAAATTTATGCCCCGAGCTTACGCTATCCATTTTAACCAAATTACAGTGCTATGCATTGTTTCCAAATTAACATAATTTGTATACAATGAACGAAATCAAACGTATCGTATAACATCATACACATACAGTTGTTTCTATTAGGTATGTATTAATCAAACAGATTTTCTAATTGTCCTGATACTTAATACAACGGTAGGTATGAATGTCATGTCATAAATATTGTTTCTTCGTTCACCCTTAACCATATTGGGTGAAAAAGTCAGGAGTGGTGTAAACGTTTTTACCGATTTTCCGATAACCTGTACGTACAACGTTGAAACTTATTCCTTTTGTTGTTACGGCGTAAATGTATTCGGGGCCAAACTGAGCGTTTTATGACGACGATAGATTACGTCACCGGTCTGTTATTGAATCACCCTAATCGTCTGACTCTATACTCGCAACAATACTGCGAGATTCACCGCATTGTCGCTACAGAATAGGAAGGATTTACAAGGACTCTGAATGAAACAACCCGCTTCTCGAGTCAGCCCTGCAAACGCCTTTGTACCTAATCGCGAGCTCGACGTGAGTTCCCCAAGTGTAAAAGGAACTACCAAAGTTTACACTTAATTAATTTGCTTACGTACGTTATCAGATGCACCTCCGACTTCTTACCTTCATTTGCGTAGTGTTAGCGCAGAATTCGCGACTACACACGGATCCAACAGTAAGGCAAATCTTAGGAGTTTAAAACGTTTTGATTTAAATCCTTACTTCTCTGTGAACTTTGTAAATACAAATGTAACTTTGACTGACTCGGTGGAACATTGGTAAGTGACCCTGGCTTGTGTTGCCAAGTTGTGGGTTCAATTCCCACTCGGGACAAATCTTTGTGTGATGAACATTGGAGCATTTCTGTGTCTGGATGTGATTATGTATTTAAGTATGTATTAATAAATTTTATGTATGTATATCATTTGACGCATTGTCTTGACGCCCATAGTACAAGTTCTGCTAAGTTTGGGGCCATATGACCGTGTGTGGAAATGTCCCAGATATTTACTAATTTATTAAATTAGTTGGCGTTAATTCAAATAAGCATTCGTGGACAAAACATACCTGCGGTTCAAAGCCATTTTAAACCGCTAATAAAAAAGCTGCACAATAAAATCACAGTTATCAAACAAGCACCGTAACGCCAAATACGTGTTTAATCGAAATTCCTCCAGATATAGTATCGGTCCGATAAATTGGATATACCCCCGCTCGAACACTCTTGACTTTTGAGCGAATAGGGTATTATGTACAAAACACAATAATAATCTTGTAGCGAGTGTGTTTACCGCGATGGCTGTAAATAACATGATGAGAAGAATACGAAACGGGGATTTTTATTAAAAGCTTTTATCCAACTTGACTTGTATGTATGTTAACAAATCTTGCAAGTTTAATTTGACCTACTATTCAGTATTCGACTGAGCTGAAATTTTGCATTTTGGTCCAGAACCAATGACAATGAATTTTAATCATAAACTTGACCTGATGTTGCTGTCAAGATCGGCTCCGTACGGGAGATCATCTCAGCGATAAATAGCAGAGACTCGAAATTTTGTATACGCATTCGTTCATATAGGCTGTTGGTAATTAATATTATACGAGTTTTATAAATTACGCTCAGCTGACTAAGAAGTAAAAATAACACTCCATTAGTGTGGAGTTGGTTAAAAAGTATCCTTTCTCAGTCTCTATAGTTAAAGTCTATACGGATACTCGAATACCTACCAAATTCATTTCAATCGGTTCAATAGTGCGACAAACAGACAAGCATTATATATTATTATTATTAATATAAATAAAAAAATTACCTCTCTATAATTAGAGAGTTATCTTAATAGATATCCAATATTTTTGTCTGTATTGAACTGATAAATAAACTGGAATTAATAAATATTGTTGCATTTGAATTCGAAGCTGGAAAGAGATTTTCATAGAATTCATTCGATTCATTCTTAAACCTACATAGTTTAAGCGGTCAGAAGAGGATTACATACTATGTTTTTGACCGTTCTTTGTTGCCAGTAGACAAAACACGTTAGACAATTTAGTCAACATTACTAACTTTCTAAATTGGATCGAACGCTTAGAATATATAGTCACAATGTAAACGGAAAGGTAGAGATTTTACATTTCGTTAAATAGTTTTGCTTATTGCTAAAGAGGTATATGCCTATTAAACCTAAATCGCTAAGTGTTCTAGGTTTCAATAGTATTAAAATTTTCTAATAATAATTGAATCTCAATTTTCTGTATGATTAAACTTTTAGGAGTCGCACAGAATACTAGCTGACAGAATTCGTTCGCCAGGAAATTAAAATTAAGAATCATCTCGTAGAGTCTTAAGAAGACAATAGTTAATTATTTTTAATTAATGTTATGTATAAAGTATGGATGTATGTAAATTATACATAATTATGTCGATATTTGGAAAAATGCCGCGAGATAGCTACTACTACTCATTAAATGTACTATTAAAGTAACGAACAATTTTTTTCTCATCTCCAAGCTTTTCATTTATTATTTTGATTACTAAAGTAAAGAATTACTATTTTTTCTACTCTAATCTTAGAGTAGAAAAGGCTTTTCTTCTCACCGAAAAACCTTTTTAAACTACTTTCCGAAATTGATATCTAATTTTGCTGGCTTCCGCCGCAATATCTTTGCAATTTTAAATAAGTTAGTTTTCATGTGAACCTTGGCTGGAAATGGTTTTATCGACTTCCAATTTATTTGGTGAGTTTAATGTATAAAGCCCGGATTTTCCGTTCCTAACCGCTTACCGTGGATTCCTTTCCGGAACCATAATGAATTTTATTGCTTTTAAATTAAAGATATTCGTGCACAATTTAATTTCGTCGCGAGGGTGATGTATGATAAATACCTACCCTACAGAATTATAAAGGTAAGGTTATCCGATTATATTAGATGACTAAATAGCTTTTATGGACTTCATTAACCTCATATTGTGTATTAAATTATTCTATTATCAACATGATGAAGTATGATAAATTTTTAATTTTCGGAAGGTTGTAGTAATATTTTCCAATAATTTGATGGTCGACTAACCTTTGGCAAATGTAAAAAAGGTTTTTGTACCTATAACCTTAACCTGTAATTAAATCATTCACACTAAAAACAAACCATGATAAGTAATAATAAAACTCAGTTACAATAAAAAACCATGCTTAAAAATATAATCGAAGTATATATTTTGACATTTGCTTTTATGTTGAGAGTACTAGGTTTATATTTTGGGTAGGTATGCTAACATTTTAAATACAAACTAATGAAATAACTTTGATCTTAAAATTGAATTATAAAAATATTTTTACGTATAGATATTAATTAGTACTTACCAGTCGTCCCCTCCCCCTGAATCTTTATACCCTTCGAAAGTAACATTATTCCCGTGGCTGTCGTTCTCCACATACATAATATTAACAATGTTTTCTACAAATGAAGGTAAATACTATTTTAGGGGAAAAGGGAATTCGTTACGTGATAAGATTAAGAGATTAGTGCAAATGCTCTCCAAGTACCAATGTCTAGGGACGTCCCTCCCCCCTAAACAAGGGCAGGCAGAAAGAACGCGTCAAGGTCAAAAGATCTTTGAAGAAAGGCACGTAATAATTAATCCCGATCCTGATTTACTTGTGAATAAAGCATTCGTATCACAATGGCATGTACCGAATTAAGATTAAATCGCTCTCGGACATTGTTGTGTTTTTTTTTCTACTAATGTTGTAATGGTCAATTATTTTATTCTAAAAACTACATCCTGGAATACCTACTCCCATAATGAGCGCTCTATAGACACTTTCGGAGATAATAACTTTTAACTTTATACTTACTTCTAGTTAAGTAGTGAACCAATATTCAATTATCGTATTAGTATTCTGCCGCTAACTTTGGCTAAGTTACGTCAAGTAAAGCTTTAACTTCCTCCATAGACTTTTGAGAGCTAATGAGACTATGATCAAACATTTTTGATTTACTTATAATCCGAGCTAAGCTTAAGACAAAGTAGGTAAGCGTGGGTTTAGAAAGGGCCCGACATAAAATTTCTAGTCGGCACGCAATTGTGCGGTAATTTAAAATAAAAATGAAAACAGAAATAAGGGTTAATTAGATTAGGGCGGACAACAAAAGGGCGGCACTAACTCGTCCACTCGCAACATTGTTGCCAACTGATACGGAACAGTCTCAACAAAGATTTCTATCATGAAAAATATTGTGAAGGGTCCACGTTCATTCAAAATTTAAACAATACTGCCCCTGTCATTCTGTACAGTGGAAACTGCAATATAGTGCCAGCAGCAGGGGTCCAGGCTGTTTATTTGAATTCAATTTATTCAAGACTCGACGGCATTGTTGTAGAAACGTACTTTGATTGTCCATTCTTAGAAGTACTGGAACAAGTGAGAGTTAATGAGTTAGCTATTTTATTTGCGGTAAGTATTCGTTTATTGTATTATCTATGTTTTTCTCAACATACTGACTCTCATTCCTTACATCCGTTTGCATAGAATAATACACTAACAAATACTGTATTGCTTTTTTTTCTGGTCGATCAGTTTATCTTACTAGGATTTTAAGTTATGCATAATGCTGATAAAGATACAGATACTAATGCGTTCAGCTACTTTATAGACTCAAAAAACAAGTCCGTATCATTGTGAAATAATATAATCAGTCATCTGTTCAGAAGAAATTTTAAAGTAATAAACTTTATTTTTTCTCTCACAATAAACGTTATTATAGTTGTACATAACAGTAATTAGTTTGAAAACAAAAAAAATATTATGTAATAAATTAAACTCTTAAAGACTTCTGCAATCAATAATGACGGTAGAGCTTCACATAAGCAAACGAAATGTGCATTTTTGATTCAATTACAATAAAATATCGACCATATTTTCGTCCAACTCTATTCCCTTCTACTATAATAATAATAATAATGTTTATTTATTTTCACCATAAACAAGAAAATAGTAACAATTAGACACAATTTATTGTTGACAAAAACTTGTTCATGGAGACTGGTGACCCGTGATAAGTAGGAAATACTTGTGTTACGAACCACCAGGTCTCCACCCCCAGGCATTGTCCATTCTAAAAGTGTGCATAAAGAACACATGTAGACTCTTAAGAACTTAAATATATATATATATATATACACCGTGAAATTTTAGTGGTTGTTTTCCCGTGGCAGAACGATTTGCCTTTAGTAATACTATCGAATCATGCAAATTATTCCCCAAAAAAAACCATTTTTTTTTTCGATTTTTCAGAATAATAATTTTCCAACTCGAAAACGAGAGAAGCTATCGTTGTTTTTGAAGATGTGACGTATTCAGGTACTGCTTGCCGCGTGAAATCGATGCTTAAAGCTAAAGAAGATCTACGCCCTAAGTCATAAAGCGGTTCGAAAGTGCTTTCGAGTTACGGTTAAACCTTTCGTAAAACCGGCATTTATTGATTTCACCAAAAATGAACTGCACACATCTTTTGTACTACTAAGATAGAATCATTTTACTGCGGGAAAACAACCACTAAAATTTCACGGTGTATAACAGTAGAGTATATAGAGGATAAAGCTACTAATACATTTTCTTTAGTAGATCTTCAGTCTGTTCTCTTCTTCTATCTTCACTATGAAGACTTAAATTTAGTCACCGACCACCTAAAACTGCAGCCAAAATTAAACTCTAACTAGAGTAGACAAGCTTCGGAACGTGTTTAAACAAACGCATCTGTAGCATCTGAGTCACGATCCATAAGCAATTGACTTGTTGGCCGCCGTCCGTCGCACCATTCATCGCGAAGACGATTCACAATATAAGAAAAGACGTAATCACGCCTGGAGAGGAACCACGTTCAGAAGAAACAAGGCCGGAATTCCGTCGAACCGACATCCCCAACAGTCGTCGCAGATAATTTTCTTTAACAAAGAGAAACGGATTTCTTGCTTACGTTTTTCTCTAAAATTAGGATAACAAGCCGAAACAGTTTATTGCTTTTTCTTTCTTGTGTTCGATCGGTGGAAACGTATCAGAGAATAAAGGAATACAGAGAGGAATCAGTGCGTGCTATAACGATGCGTCATTAAACATATCCCGTCTGCCGCCCCTACGGCACTGCCGTATTAGACCTGTTAGAGAAAACAATATTAAAATCGATGAGGCGGAAACGGAATATTATTACAATTCTAAAGTACCAAATTCAGATGGTAAACTAGGAGTATTTTCATTTCTAAAATTATGGTAAGGCTCATTGATCATAGTTCAATAGCGTACGTTATATTAGAAAATCATTTAATTTTGCATGAACATTGTATACCATTCTCAGATAAAAACTCCTTTGGGAGCTGATTTCATTCATTTGTAATGCTAAAGCATTACATTTTTTTCATTACATTTCATTAAATGCAATATATAATTCAGTAATCTGTGATTACACACATCGAATCAGATAAAGTTTCCGAAAAAAAAATCAACAAGTCAAGCGCTCTTTAGTTGGAATATAAACTTAAAGCCGGACTAAGATAAGCTTCTGAGTCGTTACCGAGCTGGACTTTTAAAGATAAAGAAAAACTTTCGATTCGAATTTGGCGGATGTTGCAAAAAGACGTTCGGAAAGTTTGTGCACTAGCGACGAGCGATCAAGTACCGGACCGGCTCTAACTCCAAACATCTAAAGACTTTCAGAATTAGCCCACGCTCCAAAGAAGTGGGACACAGAGGACGGACATACTGTGATGAACTTCTATAACTTGATAGAGAGAGCGAGTTGAAATCAATTCAAATCAAGCTTTCACTGAGCATGCCAGCGTTACTGTGTACCTAACTAACAGTTACCACGGTTACTGAAAACAAACTACACAGAAGAAAGAACCACAATATTACCTTCAGCTAAAAAAACCTATTAATACTACGACTTTATAAAAACCGTTATGTTGCCTCCGACAAATGCGCAGTTGGAGTCCAATCTTATGTTTGACATATAAAACACTCATATTATGTGCATAGATAATCTGTGTTTATTCCCTGTCTTAGTAAAACTACTTATAACTTGCGTCTTGTTAGTTGTATATCCCTTTTATCGTGTACAGAATATCACGAAATAAGTAACCATCCTTCTTTGTATGTAAATTTGAAGAAAAAATACCGGCATATGAATGCATGAAATATTTTCGCATAGAACACATTCCAGACATATTGAGAGGCAAAGCTGCAAGAACGGTTTCTAGTATCAAAGCGTACGTGATCTAACAAAGAAAATATTAGATATTATGTAACCGAGAAACAAAGAAATCCCCCAACGACGTGTAGAACACCAAAGTACGGTTATGCCAGGTGAGCCAGACAAATGGGCCGTATTGGAGATAGAGCAAAGGCACGCCGATAAAAGTTTATATTATTGTCAATAGTCAAAACAGAATATACTCGCACAAGTACTTTCAATGGCTGGTAAACATGAAATTCAGCTGCATTTTTTAAGCGATAAACAGGGATTGTGTTTTTATTGTAATATAGGCACCATTAGCTTATTTTAACAGATTTAAAAATCTATTATGTCAGTGCCGTTGGCATCTTTTTTCTTAACTGACATACGATGATTACTTGGAGTAGCCTCGTCATCTTCGCCGGACTTGCGGGGGAGCGGATGGCTCTCACCCCTAAAGTGCAGTCGGCATTTCATACAATGTTTCTAAATTTCGAATAATTTAGTGTGATACCGACTTCAAAAACGAATCAAATTCCTACCCAGATTATCCTACCTTTACATTAATGTTCTTAATATATTATTTTGTAATTTTTAGTATGTTGGGTTATCGAAGGAGTTCTCGTTTTGGTAAAATAAATGTAACATGTTTGGATATATTATTATTACTCTTTTAAATACTTTCTGTGGCGTTTTGAGTTAGAACAAGATTCTGACCTTTATGTGACGTAATCCATGTATCGGTACCAATACATTGCAATATTAACCTGTACTGAACCCGACCAATTTGATCATGTAATCGCTCTGGTTCCTGCGATACAGGCCTAGAGCCTAGTGCAGTGGCCGCTGTTAAATTATTTAAATAAGCAGGTTTACACAAACATTGTGAACTTCACTTTATTCATACATAAATTAAATCTAACTGCCAACTCGAATCTGTGTAATTGTGTATAACTATCTTTTGCTTCAGGATATTTTTATGCCATATTTACCTGTATGAATGTCATCTCTGTATTTTTATTGTAAACTTGTCTGTCTGTGGTTATAATAAAGATATATTATTATTATTTTCAGTTTCTGGACGTTTTTCTCAGCAATTTGCTGGTATTTTTATACTATTTACGGGTTAAACCAAGTCGGTTATCTTCGGAATTTCTATCATCTACAACCGAGGGCGAATTGTTGATCCAAACGCTACGCAGTTGGCCACCATATTCTTTCTCAGTATGGCCGGATGTTGATTTCCGATCTGTAATACCGTCATCCCGGCTTGATCACAATGCGAGTACAGTCCATCTCACAAACCATCACATAATATTACGACTTGATAATATATATTATCTACTGTTCACAGCATAAACTCAGTTAGACTCAGTTAAACTCAGTTAGACTCAGTTAGACTCAGTTAGAGCTCGTGTTTACAACGCTACTACTAGAGCTTGTGATATTAGAAAATGTTCAGTGTTGGATGCAAAGAATGTTTTAACTCAGTGGTTGCTGCAAAACTCGTATAATGAAACTGAGGCACTTGTCAGTCGATGTTTTTAAGTTCCTTTTTTTCCTTTTTTTTACTCACTTAAAAATCATATAATTCTTATGTTTTATTAAAATATCAAAATTCTTTATGTTTAACTCGAAAATTGGTTGCCCAAAATACAGGCACTGCCTAGTTTGGGGACCCTTGTAAATTGCAAAATATTTTCGCATTCTGCCTTTGCACATTTGTAATTTAAAATGCTTCGCAGATAAGACTATGCCATGATTTTATCTAAAATGTATTCTTTGTAATTAATGTATTTATAAATGTTTGTATATTAATGGTACCTATGTGCAATTGAATAAAAGTTATTATTATTATTATTATTATTAAACAAAAAAATGTATTTTATTCAAAGATAAGTAAATTTTTAATCAGAGAGCACTTTTTTATATTTAAGTGGCCATAGGCAAGTGATTCTTCTAATTAAGAGCCCAAATGTCCCTACATTACTAAAACTGTTCAAATCCGCCATGATTAATCGAATTAAAAATCATTCGGTACAAAGACTCATAAACATGCCAGATTTTCTTTCGCATGCTTTGCTTATTCAACATAACAGAAAATACTGGTAAGTAAAAAATATCTCCTTGAAGGTGTGCGAAATATAGACAAGGGACCTTATGACGCGATATGAAATTGCAATGAGAACGCCGGCCTCGGAGATGGCCGACAAATCCTGCTAACGCTTTCATTACCCACACGTCAACCCTCTTCTTGAGTCTTCGTCACGGCTTCAATCTTTTCGCGGATATTACCCTTAAATTATGACAAAAGCGCCAGATCGGGAGCTGCATAATGAATCCCGCTAGTGATGAATGGCGTGTTTCATCTTCCATTGACATTTCCATCAAATGCTTTTTATGTCGCCGGCTACGAAGTTTGGAACGTACGATTTGAATGTTTTGGTAACGACTTCTTATGGCGCGTACGTATTAGCCAAACTACACAATAACAATATCTGTACATGATATAGTGTTTATAGTATGTAATTAAAGACTGTAAAAAGTAACATTACTGTTTATATATTTAAAAAAATACATTTATTTTTTAATTATATTATTATCCTACTATTTAATATTTGTGCGTACTGCCAGTTTGGACGTAAGAGGTACTTACAATACGTAATTACTAGCTTATTGAGCTACATCTAAGATAAATAATTATAAATAATAGAATCAGTTGGTAACTTTTGATTAGCGTAGTACCCGTTACACTTAGATTTTTTTATTCACAATATCAAACATATCTTGTATTAAAAGTTGGAAAGTTCCCAGGAATGACGGCGGGCACTGCTACCGGAGTGCAAAAGAAAACCGTAAACTTAAAACGAGCTGACAAGAAACTTGCTGCTCGTTGGATTTACCTGTTTTTTTTTTCTGTTATAAAAAAAAGTTGCCACTTACAACTTCTCCGCAATTCATCAAACTTAACTGAACTTTTTATATGACACCTGTTTCGTGCGAACGTTAATTGTCTAATTGTTTATGTAACACATTCCAGAGATCGTAGAAAATGTTTGATTTCTGTGTCAGCCCTTCGTAATATTTTACGTAATTTTTTGCCAAGTAAAAGCATATTTTAACAAAGACATACAAGACGTTAGTTTTGGACGAAACGCAGTGTCTTTAGATGTATTTCGAACATACGTTGATGTGATTAAACTGTGCTACTGAAGGATTCAATTCGATAGCCATGAAAATAGAACAATAGTGCAGACAAAATATTTAGTAGGTAGGTTAGCCAATTGAAATGATTTTGTATTCTAAATTAAAACGACGTAGTTTCCAGTTCAATGATACCTTTTTTTACTTCATATCGGATATTTTCAGAACAGAACCGAAGAGTTTAATTACCTGAACAAAATTTTAAGCTACGAGTTTTACATGTTGCTTATTTAACTCTACCACCTCCGACTCAGATCCCCAGTTAAAATTGTTCAAAAACTTTGTGGGATCTAAAAGTTTCACAACAACAACCTTTTTTTGTAAGAACGCCCATCTAATGGCCTTCGCAAAGGCAACCCTTATTTTGAATATTAAAGTATAATTTATGTAGGTACAGTCCAATGATAAATCTGAAATGAAAGTAGAAAGATAATATTTAAGCGGCATTATGCTGATGTTTGAAAAGACAGTGACCTAGAAAAAGGTACCCATCATAACAAAGTTAAAAACTTTTCAGAAATGAATAATTTTCATAACCGCCGAGGGTCTTTCATAATGAATATTTAAAAATTAGGTATTTTTACGATTGAGAAATTAAGCAGTTAAAATAAGTTCGGTGGATCGGCGGGGCGCTGCAAAAAGTAATTTCAAATCATAATAATTAATTAAAAATAATGATATGTACTTAAGTGCTTCTCGGCAAATACAAAGATTTTTTTTATTTATTTTAGAACCATAAAACAAGTTTTATTGTAAAATGCTTGCTATTATTATATTAATACCAAAACTTTTCCAATTCAAGATAACAGCTATGATATCTTATGCATCTCGACTGTAAAATTGGTGATTATAATGTATTTGGTGTATTTCCAAATATCCTCCCTCCTAGACTTTGCAGCTCTAAAGTCAGAAGTGACATAACATCTAAAATTACTAGGCATTATGTGAGACATTACCACTGTAGTTCCGTGTTAAGTGCGCGGCAGTGCCAAATAATTATTACTTTGTAACTATTTGCACTGCATCCGTAGACCTTATTACTGATCATAAATTTGTCGCTTATTTGATTGCCACTAATTGTCTGTGACAAGGTGGCAAGCAAATAAAATTATCCTGCCAGTATCCTGTTTTTTTTTTGTACATGGTCCCACCCTGAAATAATTTTTCTACTTCGAGCATTTGTTGTTATTGTGACAGAAATATTTATACATTCTCGTTGGCATCCTTTGGGCATAGAACCCTAAAAAGAGGCCCTACGTTCGAATCATCAACATAATATGACATTTCTTAAAAACGAATCGTTATTAGGTACTTTATATATTAATTACTAGTGACCCGCCCTCGCTTCGGGTATATTATTCATAAAAATATTTCTTTTGAATCCGTCTATCATGAAGATCGTTTATATGAAGAAAAAAAACATTAAAAACCGTTGCGAAGTTTCAAAGATTTAAGCGTGGGAAACGACTTTGCTTTACACTATGTAGTGATAAGGCGTGACAGTAGCATCACACTATCACTAAACCCTATTAAGCTGTTGGAATGAGAAAACGTGCAGTGGTTTACCTACTCTTGTTCTTTGGCAGGTCTCCTCCGCTTGCAACAGTTGTACCAGAGCCTGCAGCCCGGCAACGCGACCTTCCGCATTTCGAACGTCAAGCGCGTGAGCAACGCCACAGACGTGGTCGATTTTCTGCGCGCGATCGAACGCCTCGACCGCTGGAGCCACAAACACGTCGTGCTCGACTCGACCACGACCCTCGCTAAGGAAGCGCTGATCTTACACGTCCGAGATGTGCAGCTGGGGAGGAGGAACTATCATTACTTCCTGAGCGGATTGGTGAGTTTCACAAACTATTTGTTTTAGTATACCTTTTCTATAGTAACCTGACTCGCCAAGAACGCGCTGATCCGGCATGTCCAGGTAAGCACTAAGGAGAGAGAAACTACCGTCACTTCCTGAGTGGATTGGTGAGTGTCACAAAACCATGTTTTTAACATCTCGACTAAAAAGCGTCGATGGCCGAGTGGTAAGGTCGTTTCCATGCGAGAGGTCGCCAGTTCAAACCCCGCCAGGTAGCAATGTGTTTTTCAAATTTGAAATTCATATGTACCATCATTCGACGCTTTAACGGTGAAGGAAAACATCGTGAGGAAACCTGCACACCTGAGAAATTTTTCAACGGTGTGTGAAGCCATGTCAGAGGCCTACGGGCGGTTTAAAAACTCTGACACCAGGTTGTTCATCAACCATACGATAAGAAGAAGAAGACATCTCGACCACAGACGTGGTCGATTTCTGGAGCCACAAGCACATCGTGCTCGACTTGACCACGACCCTCGCCAAGGAAACGCTGATCTTACACGTCCGAGATGTGCAACTGGGGAGGAGGAACTATCATTACTTCCTGAGCGGATTGGTGAGTCTCACAAACATTTTTTTTTTTTATATATCGACCTTTTCTATAGTAACCTGACTCGCCAAGAACGCGTTGATCCTGCATGTCCGGAATAAGCACTAAGGGAGAAGAAACTATGGCTACTTCCTCAGTGGATACCTCGAGCCGATTTGACTTGACTTAACCACGCACCTCACAGCTCTACAATGAGGCGGTAGAAATGATCATTACTCCTGCAGTACCTATATTGGTTTGTCCCACAAACCATGTCTAGTCATGACTCTCCAAGGAAGCGCAAATTCTGTACGTATTTGATTTTCTGAGTTAATATTATTTCAGCAGTGAAATTACGAGTTTCGATACTTTCTTAATGACCTTTCACGCTAAATTGGAGTTAAGTTAAAAACTTTAAGTACCTACTGCGAGTTTCGGAACTTTACGAAACCATTTTTTTCCGAACTCTAAAGGAACAACTGTCATTCTTTTCTCAGCGGGTTGGAGACTTTCGCAAAACTATTTTATTACAAGCTTTTATTTAACTTGCTCTAATTTATGTTGATAGCGATGTCTTTTTACAACTTAAAAGATTATATGCTGATCATGTTATACTTTCTAATTACTTGTTTGACTTTGCTTGTTCATATACTGGAAAACATTCCAGTGTATTAAGTAATAACTTATTCAGCAAATTTATCCAACAAGTTACTAATAAGCAAGAGCAGATGGTTAATGTAGTGCACTTACTGGGCTATGCGCTCGGCCGGACGAATGCGGCAACGAGCAATTTAAATTTTGTTATAATATCCCACTATTCACTTTAGCCATATATTTAATTTCTGCTTCAATTTTTATTTTATTAATGTCGGAGTTTATTCTACGCAAACAAATATTTCCTCTTTATAACATTAGTATGATTGTGTACCAGCAAACATCGAGTGGGGACCGGCTATTTGAGTGTGAAAATATGACACATTTTACGTGGAAAATACTGTTCTCATTTATGTAGGATTGAAATCCTCCCTTATTTTGTGGGTAAATCTTAATTAAGGTATAATCTTATTTAACACAATATTTTAACTGTGAAAGAACAATTTGAACATGACTCGGGAATAAGGTATTGGCAATAGTCAGGTGCATTCAAGACCTTAGTGACACCATTGATTGGCAGAGTACCAAAACTGACAGAATAATTATTTACGAGCTCAAACGATGGATCCTGGCCAACGGAATCTTACTCGTCTTAGGACACTGTGCATAGTTGTGCACTGTTTCCCTTAGTATTTCTTCTTCTTTGTTTGTTAACAAGTTAGTTCAAAGAAATCCTGCAAGTTCCGTGTTCCCGCAACTTTTCATCAGAGCTTCATAGAGCCTTAATCTGTATGAGCCAGATGCACTAACAAAAACCTGCAAATGACACTGATTTTTATCGGCTTATATATGCATATAACTTCACACTAATTAACAGCCTCAACAAACTAACAACCGTTAGAAAGTCTTATAAAAAAAATTTAAGTCATTTACTTTTGTAACACAAATAACACTAAAAAGTATTAAAAAAAAATTGTAAACAAAAAAAAAACCGCCTTCAAAAACCCGACTCACTAAAAATTACAAAATAATATAACGAACATTAATCTGGGTATGAATTTGATATGTTGTTGAAGGCGGTGCCAATTAAAATTTTGAGGAAAGCTGCATGAAATATAAACGAATTTACATACAATTTTTTTTCATACTTTTTAGTGTTACATTTTTTTTCACCCTATTAGTTCAGCTCACCTATAATTCTACTGAAATTAAAACTAGTAGTCTTAATATGAACACAGACTCGAAAGAATTATCCCTTTACTCCCAACTATTAAGGAGTTGACCTTCCATCATCAGCTCAGCATCATAACATTATGATTGCAAGAAGCAAATGCCAATATAACTTCAGAAAATATGTGAAACGGGGTACATGTGCCTATAAAATTTGAGGGTTGCCCTGGATTTCTCCTGGATCCCATCATCAGATCCTAGACTGGTCCCTATTAGTTCAGCTCACCTATAATTCTACTAAAATTAAAACTAGTAGTCTTAATATGTATACAGTATTGAAAGAAATATCCCTTTACTCCCAACCATTAAGGAGTTGACCTTCCATCATCAGCTAAGCATCATAACATTATGATTGCCAGACGCAAATGCCAATATAACTTCAGAAAATATGTGAAACGGGGTACATGTGCCTATAAAATTTGAGGGTTGCCCACGATTTCTCCTAGATCCCATCATCAGATCCTAGACTGGTCCACCTAATAGTTTAGCTCACCTGTAATGCTACTGATTTATAACTAATAGTCTTAATATGTATAGAGTATTGAAAGAATTATCCTTTTACTCATAACTATTAAGGAGTTGACCTTCCATCATCAGCTCAGCATCATAAGATTATGATAGCCAGAAGCAAATGCCAATATTACTTCAGATAATATGCAAAACGCGGTACATGTCCCTATAAAATTTGAGGGTTGCCCTCGATTTCTCCTGGATCCCATCATCAGATCCGGGACTGGTGAAAATGGGACCACCTCGGAAGTAAACTCTATCCAACCAAAAAAAAATTTTTGAAATCCGTCTATAATTGACGAAAATATCGGTGAACATACATAAAAAAAAAAAAAAAAAAAAAAAAAATATTATACATACAGACGAATTGAGAACCTCCTCCTTTTTTTGAAGTCGGTTAAAAACCGGCTAAGAACGAAGCACTAAAGGTTGCCAATATTGTAAACTACCGGCTTAATGGGGATTTCCCTTGAATACTGTTTTATTTCTTTATTATAGGGAATAGTAATACATCATCTGTGAAAATGTCAACAGTTTAGCTAACACCGTTTATTTTGTTATTAACACACAACCTAGTGGCAGATGTACAGACGGACAGCGAAGCCTTAGTATCAGGGTCCCATTTGTGAACTTCGGGTTTGGAACTAAAAAACAAACCTCACGTCACAGAATGACGCTTCAATTCACACATGGTACAAATAAATTAAATTAAATGTATGTTCGCGCTGGAGCATTAATATGCACTTGTAATTAAACAGGAAATGAGGATATCCATTGAATGCCTAGTGAGCCATTGATACTGTTACACCCGTCGCTTTAAAACATGTGGTAGGCTCACCACACTATAAAAGTACGTGAACACATTCTCGATAACCCAAATGCTTTTAATTGCAACATGCGAACGACGCTAAAAGTGCGCTGTGTTTTTTGTAGAACAATGAAGCTGAAGTAAAGAAGCAACTCAAAATCTTTTTAGGCAACGCAAGGCAATCATGACACAAAAAAATAAAAGAACAAAAATCTTCAGTCAGTAAATTAATATACTCACAATTTCAAAAGTCGGCAGATTTCGGCGTAATTAAATCTAATATACACAAAGAAATGGTTCCTGAATATAAATTTAGAGCTTGTTTACTCAGAAACTTTGTAGCCAAGTTCAGTTCAACGTCCATCAATCATTATTCACATCGCTAATGACGTTTCGAAGTATTTGTATTAACTGTGTCGTGCCGGGTGGGTACAAAAGTTCCAATGTGCCAGTCCTAGAGAAATGCCGTGTACCGGCGAGACATAAACAAGTTATACGCCTCATAACTGCTTAGTCGTAGCGTATTGAAGTTTGCTGCATTGTGTGAATAACATTTGTTAGGCAGCAATCAGAATGCGCCTCCGCCAACCGGACAGCAAGGCAGCCCTTTGTTATTTCCTGAAACGG
This sequence comes from Maruca vitrata, assembly GCA_039566165.1. Taxonomy (NCBI): domain Eukaryota; kingdom Metazoa; phylum Arthropoda; class Insecta; order Lepidoptera; family Crambidae; genus Maruca; species Maruca vitrata. The sequence goes on from CM076911.1 coordinate 8,190,455, forward strand.
TATTTTATTCGAATAACGAAAAGCGATTTCAACTCGACTTGATATTAAACTCATTCCATACATTTCAAGTGAAGCGGTCTCAGTTGAATGCTCTCGCGGGAATTATTTTGTTTATGATTTTATGAATGTACACTTCATTTCAGAATGTGACACAAACGAAAATGTAATCAAAATTTGAATCACCTTTACGTTTAAGCAGTTATCGTCAGTTTCGTTTTTTTCTAATGTTACTCATTAAGGTCTTAATAACTTTAAATAGTTAATAACACCGCTTCTAATCGTAAACTGGATATGGATACACCTTCTATACCTATACACCATAAACGTGAAATAAAATAATACATATCTGAATAATTGCAGACTGATAACCAATTGTTAAAATTAAAAAACCTTTTGATTTTAACAATGCAGTCTAAAACCTCATTTTCCAAAAGAAATTAATACAAATTGAACTTCTGAAAAAAGTACAAATTTTTAATCCCGATTCAGATTAATAAGTAAGTAAGATCCACAGTCCGACGGTCAAAGAATAGTTCTTATTGAAAGTCTATAACCACTGAAGTTGCCAACATTATCCAGATCATTTTACATTTCATTAAAGTACATAAACAGATTATTGTCTTCAAGTTGCGGGGAGGCTCAACATTCCCGCCGCATATCTCACACCCGCATAACACCATTGAGACCACCTTTCCGTATTTCAGTTTTGGGTTTGGGCCCGCTCTCGCCAAGACTATAAGCTTCTTAATATCTAGGCGCCGGCAACGTGAAATCGCTTTCTGAAGTAAAAGTCGGTCTCGTGTGTCGGATACACCCCTTTCATGCAGGATCATTGTATACTTTTCGCACAGGTACGGACTATATTTCCTGTAAATTATTTGGTGGCTGGTGCCTTTACATACATTTATTTTGAAAAACTTACCTACAAAGTAAACAAACCCAAATAAATGTATATATCTCTGTGTTATCAAAAACTGCGAACATACACAGTCCAGCAAAAGCGGACTTTAATCTTTACTATTAATATAAATATTAAAGTAACTGTTTGTCTGTCTCTATAACGCCAAAACTCCAAAAACAATTTAAATGAAGTGTGAAAGACATATAGCCTTGTGAATACAGGGTACTAAATATCCAACTACGCAATTAACCACTTAATAACGGGCGCAAAGCTTGTTTAGTATATACGTAAGGAAAATATAATTAACTCTAATATGATATTAGGTTATGTGCAATGTATCCATTTATTGGGCTAGCGTTAAGCACCATCAACATGGCATTTAAGGAACATGTTGATAATGAGCGTTGGAAGCATTGGCAAAATAAACCAGGTATGGTTCACTCCAAGAGCTTTATCGGTGACAATCCAAAAACGTGGTACAAAACCATGATGGGTGGAAGCAGACTTTAAAGTCGTCTACTCATGGGAGCGCTAACAGGGTACTACGTCACTAACTCATTACTGATGAAAATGAGACTGTCCTCAAACAGCGATTGTAGAGCTTGCAAGGTAGAAATGGAAGATATGAAGCATATCTTATGTGAATGTCATTCACTGGCCAGACACAGGCTCAGACTTCGGGGAACGGCTTATCCGAAACCAGAAGAATACAGGAACCTCAGACCCACGGACGGACGGACGTTATTGCATTAATGCTTTTGATCTTCAGGGAGTAGGTGTATAGAGGTAGGGGAAACACAAAAATTCCCTGAGGGTCGACGTGAACCGGTTATACGGTCAACGCGATAAGATAAGATAAGATCTTCATGCATCTTAATACGTCTAAGGATAATGTGAGATGCGTTTGGCACAAACGCTAAGCTTATCCACCCCCATTGTTTGGGATCTAAGTGACCGAACCAATCAACACGTGTCTAGTAAGGCCGCATATCCGGTTGATCACTGACCAATGTCCATTCATTTGATGAAACCGAGCCGCCTCGGCTGTCGACTATGATACTGTTTTGGGTTGGTTTTGCGATGCCTAATAAAATTGGTAATTTAGATCTATCTAACCTGTTAAACTACGTTACCAGCTAGAGCAGGTAGGATACTTTTGTAGGTCTCTTTTTATCCTAGTATGCTGTAAGAGATTTTATTCCTAACTAAATACGATGATGGCTTGGAGTAGCCTCGTCATCATCACCGGACTTGCGGGGCAGCGGATGGCTCTCACCCCTAAGAGCGAGCGGATGACCCTCACTCCTACGCCATAATAGAGAGCTTATTTAGTAAGTTAGTTCAGAATGTAACTAAAATACCACGTATACACATCTTAGACCTCATAATCTAGGCACAGCAACTGAGCTGACCTACCCCTATTGTCTAAGTGACCGAACAGATAACAGTCGTGTCTAATAAGGCCGCATTTCCGGTTGATCACTGACCAATAGCCATTCACCTGACGCGCCGCGTCCGCTGGCCCTCGCCGTCGAGAATCTTCTCTCGACCCGTAATAAATGGCTCCACACACCCGAATTTCGAATATTGGCTCTAATCGTTGCATTCAATGGAACATGTTCGTACTTGTTGACTAATCGTTCGCTTCTATATGGCGTTGAATTTGCAAACGCTATTAAAAATGTGTGATTAAATTAAACGTAGTATTTCACTTGGTTTAGATTCCAATACTTAAAGGTGGGCTAGGAATGCTTTTAATGTACTTACTTATAGGAACGCACGTATGCGTACTTCTTCTTTTTCTCGATGTGTCGATGGCAAATTCAAATGTGTTTGACCCACTGTGTACACAGTGGGTCATTAACATATTATGTGAATTTCATTCTAGTGTAAGCTGTTATGTAAGATAATAAAGATAAGATAAAAATTTAGAAAAACACATCCTTTTGAATTTAAACATACATAAAAATTCTCAAAACAATAAAAAAACTACGAATTGACGTTGATTCTACGAAACACTTTTGAAGCGGCACCATTTCTAAAAACTCCGTTTTTAATAATTTTCGCCTATAAAATGGAAACTGAATAATCAAACATGTGTACAATAAATTTCCACAAATAATATATAAACATTTTTGTCGAATCCACGTCTATTCGAAACATTCAACAACTTTAAATATTTTAGGTATTGAAATAATGTTTCATACTAATTCCAATGGCTGGTGCGTCAAAACCCCCGTCCGCCCACAATCACGATCCAACTAGAGAGAACAGTATCATTTATAGGAATTCACAATTTACCCAATATTATTATGGTTGAACATAATTTTATGAAATTTGGACCATGTTTGAAAGTATGAATACAAATTCAATTGTTACCATTTTTTTTATTATAAAATGATTTTAAATAAAGACCAAAACCTAAGTAAAGTACCCAAAATATTACAATCATCTTGATCGGATAGTTCGGTGAGACGGAAATCCGACATGTCCGATGAGAGATCAGGCGCACGACCATTAACGTGCTTTCCGAGGTACCGACGGGCATCTACCAACTTCCTGACTCCGGGCTGAGTAATTTCATAACATAAAAACTCACACAAACTTTCGTCCGAACCCGGACTCAAACCGGTGACCTCTTAGTCCTAACGCAGCACTTGCTACCAATAGACGAGGCAGTCAATAATTCAAATAATAATATCTAATTGAAAGTGTCTAAGTACCAGTCGTAACGTATACTTTCTTTTCCCCCAGGTGATGGACGATCGCTGGGAGAAAGAGGTGACCGAGTTCGGAGCTATTAACATAACTGGCTTTCGAATCCTGGACTACTCCCGGAAAGTCGTCCGGGAATTCGCCGATGTTTGGAGGAAGGATTCCATTTCGGTAAGTTTACTTTCCCAGTAATATTTTGTGGTTATGCATGCAGATCCTCTTATGTCCTCTATGAAAAGTGCTAAATATAGGATGTGAATTTGCCGCACTTTCAATTTGGGAAAATGTATATTTGGCTGTTAAAACGAGAATGGAGAGATTTTCGTTTTACTAAATTCAACTAAAGCAAATCCACATATTTACCAGAAAATATATTTTTAGTAGTACGTACGTAGAGTACGTAGTAAAATTTTCATATTTGTTTTCCTTATTTATACAGTACCTCACTCATTATTCATACAGTATTCGGTATTAAATTAATTAAACATATTCTAAGACTAGCTGTGCCAGCTACTTCGTCCGCGTGGAGTAGAATCTTTGGTGAGCTTTTTTAATACATCCACCCCTACAAAAGCCCAGCAAGTTCGACTTGATTGTTTAAATTAGCATACATTTTTTATTTATGAACCAATTGACTTGAAACCAATACTAAATTTTAAGTTAAATTACACAATATATTATTGAAAACCACGTCCAGATAGGACAAGCCGTTTTGGATTAGTGGGCATAAATTCACAGACAAAAATTCCAAAAATCGTTGTTTGGGTATTATTGCGTTGATAAAGGTGTCCTATAATATTTTATATCAAGTACTATCAATGCGCGGAGAACGATCGGTAAATTTTTTATTATATGTATAGACGCGTGATATCATTCTATATTTTGAACATTGGCTGTGCGATTCGTTAGCACTGAGACTAGATAGATCTGATTAGGCAAGCAGTAGGTACGAGCCAGATGTAACTCGTAGAAATTTAGAGCACAAGACCTAATTAATGTGATATTTGAATTATACATTAGGAGTAATTATTATGTACGTAGCCAGTGTTACAGCGGTAGCAGAGCAAACTTGGGTGTTTCACTAGATATAGAAGTACCACACTAGGAACAGTACTCAAAACGGATGATAATAAACTATCAACAGGGAAAACAATTTTCCTTAGATCCAACATAATGTTATAGAAACAAGTATATCTACTAGAAGTACAATTATGATTAGATACGAAAGTCGTTGGCCAAGTGGTTAAAATCGTTGTTTGCCATGAGAGCGGTCGCCAGTTCGAACCCCACCACGTACCAAATTTGAAATTCATTTGTACGGTTATTCGACGCATTAACGGTGAAGGAAAACATCGTGAGGAAACCTACGCAGAAATTCTAAGGTTGTGTTGTGTTGTGTACCCGCACTTGGCCAGTGTGGTTGACTAGGCCTTATCGCCCTAGTTTAGGGTAGGCCCGTACCCCAGTAGTGGGAACGTATATGGGCTAATGATGATGATGAAGTACGCTATGGATCAACTATTGCATTATTTCGCATGCTTAAATCATTTTCACGCGATACCTGTATAAATGAGTCTTACCTTGGCTGCTATATATTTTTTTTTTAGCAAAACTTACCTACTCCTATCTACTGAAACTATGTAATTAGTACCTATCATATGAGTCTTTAACCTTATAGAATAATTAGAAGACCCCTTCTTTTAGCTTGATAATATTTTTTTAAATGGTTACCTATTTATCTCAAACACACGAGTATAAGAGTATGTGATATGGCTGATTTATTCAACTTTTTACACAGCTAGTCAAATAAAGGTCTTAAATTATATTTTACGTAAAAGCGTTGTTTGAACCTTTTGCGAGGTATAGGAAGAATTAAAAATGAAACTGAAACTGATGAATGCGGGAAAATATTATGTCGATACACTGAAAAACAACTAAAAAAAATGAAACACTGCTCGGGAAAAATACCGAAACACACTTTCATCTACTACGTTTCTACATTTTATCCATGAAAATCTATAGCAACAAATACAATCCTGCCATGTCTATTCCATAGCCTATAACCGAAGAGGCAGTTCATTGAATTTCGTCAAGTTGAAACATCAGGCTATGGACCCCCTGGCATCTGGAGGGAACGAAGTCCGCCATTACATATTTACGTGATGGCAATATCAAGTCGCTGAGAACGAGACGTTTCCGCGCCCAGGCACGCCCCCGAATCATTATGAATCTCTAATTATACATTCAGAAGACGAACTTCTTAACTCTCTTTTTTTAAGAAAAACATCTTGTTGGCGGCTCCAGTACGCCGATCGCTATTAACTTAATTTTGTAAGCAAATCGTCCCTTCCTATAAAATTGCGTACAGTCTAATCCAGTTTTAGACAGTCTTCCTAAGAATACAATATTGGGAATTTGTTTACTTTCAAATTTATATCAGATGACGATTTTGTGGAAATTAGTCAGTCATTACATTATTTTGTAGAACTCAATACGAATACAAAATACGTATATTATTTACTTAATCCTAAAATGGCACAGATTCAGTAATAACGAAATGCAAAATCGAGCTGAGGGCTCAGCCAGTTCAGACTTCCAGACCGCATTCTAGGACAGCAGCGCTGATTTTCAGCCATTCCAAACCTCTGAAGATCTTGGACGATACAAATTACTTGGGCTAGCTTAGTAGCCACAAAATGTACATTACAACCATAGTTCTTAAACAAAATGTGTCAGCTTCGAGAAAGTGTGTTTTGATAATACCCATCATACAATATGTTTTTAGTGTCATCTATTAATAAATTATCTAAAGTAATCATTTTTTTTATCTATCCAGTAAAATACATATCAATCCTAAAATGTTATAAGCATATTAAGGCTTTACATATGTATAAAATAAAGTACACAAAGACTGATTCATCTCGATAGTAGAGTGAACTTTATGAATAAGGCGGCAATGTCAATATTTGAACGTATTACATTATGAATAAATGTATTTTCATTTTCCATGCACAATTCTTCTCAAGCACACTTTTCGTATGAAAAGATTTCACAGAACTCGTTTAATGTGCTTGTCAGCTTTTCAATTACACAAAATATAATCAGCAATGTCATCAGGGACCGCTTAAAATCCCCGTAAAATGCAAATAAACAAATGTTCATTTGTGAAATCCTCTCTTTTAATATTCACCGTACACTTACAGTACTTACTGTATGAATTCCGCAAATTCGCTTCAAGTAATTTACCGCTATAAACGGCCTCGTTAACTAGAAACTAGCTCGAATGCGTGAGTGGAGTACAGTTTAACAAGTTGAAAGCAAACGCTAATCAGGAATAAAGCGCGGCTGCATCAGGCCCTTAATACACAGTGTAGGTAGACACTTCAATCGTAATTTGCATAACGTTCATGTAATTACGATGCCACAAGTTTGGACTATAATTTGATCCATTAAGTACAACTATAAGACAAGGTGTGCGAACTATTTTCATGGACATTGCGGCCATTCTGAATGGAGATCAGCCAACTTCGCAGGAAAATTGTAGTGCACAAGTGTGCGCGCAAACACAAGTGCACTCACTATGCCTTTGCTCTCATAGTTCAGTTAGACGGCAATCCTACATGACTGATTAGATATCTGGCGCAGGATCACCGGGTTAACGTGCTTTCGGAGGCACGCATCGACCGACTTCCAGACTTACAAATGTCTCGGTCCTTACGTGGCGCTTGCCTCCAATAGACCAATTAGAGGCTAATAGTACAGGATCCGTGGTGTATTTTTTCACTTGATTACTATCAAGCTAATTTTCCGTGAGTAGCTTCATCCTCCTCCCCCTCCAACTTGTATCGATAACGAGATCACCAAAAATGATTACTAACCAGCTGATTTTTATTATTTTACTTAGTTAATATTTATATAATGTAACGGTCATATTGTCCTACAAATTCCGTGGTACTTTGTCCCGGTCCTACGGTCCTAAATATTTAATCATTGCTACCTCTGTTAGCTACCACAATCAAAAATTTTCGCACAGGAATTTTTTGGGCGTCTTATCAAAATGAAGCTACTCACGGAAAATTAGCTTGATAGTAATCAAGTGAAAAAATACACCACGGATCCTGTACTATAAGAGACATTACGCATAATTAAAGGAAGTGTCAAAGACTCAGCTACTTGCTGCCCGACGTTCGAAAGGGTTGCACCAATGATGGTCTCGAGCTGGGTATAGTAATTGGTTTAACTATGCATTTGGTGCCCTAAATATAACGCCTTGTATAATTATGTTGAGTATAATGGATCGCGATAGTGTAAAATCTATTCATATGATAAAAATGTAGCGGATCATTGCCTATACATGGATGATATACATAAAAAAAAATTATTTTACTAACACAATAGTACCGAAAACAATGATTTTTGGGCTTTTTATCTGGTTATCTGTTAGTCAAAGTGTTTATGCACGGTAATCTTAGAACGAAGTCGATGGCACAGCTCGTTTTTAATACGGACGTTAAGAAAATATAACGGTCTGATAAAATCAAGTCTCTTTGATCCCCATGATACCTCATATAGATTAGAAAACTGAAAGTGTCCGGGATATTTACCATGTTGCATTGCAAGCGCCATGATCACGGGTGATCATGGCGCTTGCAACAGTGCCGAAATATCGGGAGCTCATTAAAACAAAACAACATGGTAAATATCCCGGACACTTTCAGTTTTCTAATGTGTGTAACCTCATATAGACTTCATTAACTGACTTCAAAAATAATGTGGTTCTCTATTCGTCATAAAGACGTTTTTTTAAAAAAAAAATTCCAACCTTATCACAAGATGATCGTGTATGACCCATATTGAACTATGTCTCAGGATGATCAAAACTTGTAGGTTTATTATAGCTAACCTGGAATATTATGCGTTTCAAGATTAAACCGGCATCGGGATCTTATGACATGATACTTATATGGAACATATTGGTTCAAATATCGGAATCTACGGTAAGCTTATCTGAATGCAAAACTAAATGAACTGCTATGATATACGATGCACACCATACATCGTTTTGAGGTAGATAAAATTGTAGGGGTGAGAGCCACCCGCTCCCCCGCAAATCAAAAATGTCTTTATTTATATAGGCAATTTACATGCACTTATAAATCGTCACATTACTAATAATAAGATTCTACCACCGGTTCGGAACGCCGATTCTACCGAGAAGACTCCGGCAAGTCCGGTGATGATGACGAGGCTACTCCAAGCCATCATCGTATGTCAGTTAGGAAAAAATTGGTAGGTAAGGGTGTCTAACGTTTTGTTACTTCCAATAGATTATGTTAAATCTGCATATTATAACGTTTACTTTATAATATTATATTAAACGTTAGTTATATTATTAAAACACCGCTATTTTGAAATTATTTTCACACAAATCGTAATAACCAATTGAAACTAAAGCTGTTGTTGTTTTTTTAATATCGAATTGTTTAATTTTACAGATTAAATATGTTTCAGTTTATGCGCCCGGTGTTAATGCATACAAACCGTAAATGTATTTTGTATAATTATGAATTTTTCAACATTCTGATTCAATTATTGTATTCCAGCTTAATTATGAACAGGTGAGAACCGAACGCGGTGCGGGTATGCGGCTTTATAAAATAGATATGTGCCAGCCTTTGATAATAATTGTTGTGGCGTGTTTTTTTTCTTTTTCCTAAATGACATACGACGATGGCTTGGAGTAGCCTCGTCATCATCACCGGACTTGCGGGGGAGCGGATGGCTCTCACCCCTAAATTGTGGCGCGTAAACTCGTGGATTATAATATAGAAATGAACAGTATTTGTAATAATAAAATATCATTTCAATAAAACTATAACAACTGTTATAAAAGCAAATGCGCTTTCATGACTTTACATATGAAATCGCTCGTAACAAAAAACAACACCGAAATCCGATTAAATTAAAGACACGCGACTTTTTAAAAACCAGTTTTATATTTTTGTGCATTGAGTTTTCAATTCGGTTGTTTTCATTTATTCCATAAAATACCTGAATTTCATTATCCGTTAAAAGAACATGGCAACAGTCCATCGTAAACCATGTGCTTGTTACGTCAATCGGCATTCCGTGAAATATGCCGTTTGTTGAACCGTTAATTTGGTTTTAAGATATATGGCCCTAGTTCCGAATGTAGCATTCATTTCGTCACCAGTCATCCTAGACTGAAAATGGACGAAAATGTTAACAATTCGCGTAGATTGCCTTTGTTTCGGAACCTATTCGGAAATATCTCGAATTCAAAGTACAAAACCGATTCGACGTCAACGTAATTTTCATTAGATTTGTGAAGCGAATTCTATACGTGGTTTCGAAACGGGAATTTTGGAATATTGGAATCAGTAACTGATTCAATTAAATAATCGATATGCTTTGTTTATGTTTCGGTATACGATTGAAATAAACTATCAGTACAATTGGAAATGTTTTCGAACTACACTAAAAGGTGCCTAAATTAGCCAATGAAGAGCAGCCATCTACGGATGAAATAAATCCCGATGATGTCGATCATTTTACATGTATGGCCCTCCTCATTATGTTACATGTATTAGAGTGCGATACAGGCAAACCTTACTGTCTAAGGTCAAACCTTAGACCTTAACAAAACACAGTTGTGTTTTATTAAGGTCTAAGGTTAAGCAGTTGCTTAAGGTACTTAAGACAGAATCAGATCGATGTACGATATTATCTCATACTTGTTACCTTTATGGGTGCATTCAAATTAGACCCTGTCCAGATGGTGCGTTTTGCATGCGCATTTTGGTGGTTGTTGGTGAGGTACTACCCTGGTAAGGTACTAGCAAGTCTGGCCTGTGTGTGGATGGAACGTATGAATCTCTAGTACAACCAGAAATTTTGGCGGTAGTACACTTTTCAAACAGATTTCTTTAAACGCCATTAGCCCCGCCCACTGGCCAATAGAAGAGCACTTAAAGAAAATCTGTCATAATCCAAGCAAAATCGTTCCAATAGTAGGAGGGCTAGCAAGAATTTTTTGGTAGGTATTTGAGGCAAGCTGAAAACTTATCCTGTACCACTCCTATTATATCCCAGTACGAAACTGCAGACCTGGCTGGTGAGTAGCGGGGCTAAAGCAAACCCCCAAAAATATTTTTCATATTTTTATTTATAACTAAAAAATAAGACTCACTAAGACAAATTATTTCGATGGAACTTCTACCTGTCAGGTGAACTGACAAATTATATTTTTTGGACTATAAAATATATTTTTAAATAAAAAAAATTGGGGGTTTGGTTTAGCCCCGGTACTCAGCCAGGTCTGCGGGTTTGTGTTGGGATATAATAGGAGAGGTACAGGACAAGTTTTCAGCATGCCTCAAATATCTACCAAAAAATAATCGCCAGCTCCTTGACCACAATTGGGCGGGGCTTGCTCTGACAGACGCGAAATTGCCAAGCGATTTTCACCTTATAGGTGGTCGACCGCCAGCGTTGCCGATAGTACCTCACCATCGCGCGATTCCAATACGCGCGAGTAAAAATGCGCCATCAACTAGACAGGGTCTTAGCCGCACAGAGATTACAACGCTGCAGTCGCGATGCGGCCTTGGACCTATATATATATTTTTCTAGATATTCCGGCCGCGACTGTAGAGTAATTTAAGGTGAAAACCATAACTGAAACTGAAACGTAAAAAACAGAGCTACCTTCGCATTTATAATATTAAGGATATAGTGACGCAGTAGCGCCGTGAACGCGCGTTCGTGACACACGTGTCCTTGCGAGTTTGTAAAACCCCGTGAGCATACTGCATACATGCGCCGAAGGTTTTTTAGTTTGCCTCCGTTTTTCCACTGCTAGGGTGGCTCGCTAGGGCCACCCCTAAGGTCTCGTCTAAGTATTTTTTTTTCTTGCAAATTTCGAATCATGCGCCTAAAATACAAAATATTGTTTATTTGGTTTCTTTACAAACATAATTTATTGCGATACTAAATCAAGCAAAATACAAATTAAAAACAGAAAATGCACAAACCAAATCGCATTATGTACCTTCGCTTAAGATAAAGGCGTAACAGTAGTTAGATAGGCACTAGTATTAGTTGAGGTACATGATAAACGTACACATTCTTACCATACAATTATTTATTAGACAGGTACACAACGTACACGTTACATTTTTATTCCATGTACTAAAGCAATCTAAGACCAGTGATTAGTTCGATTGGTTTCGAATGTATTGGGCATATAAATCTTCCTCTTAAATCACTCTACAGAGAAGCTGTGATAGTTAAAGATCTAAGCATTCTGGTCTCTACTTAGAATTCAGGTAGTCGGATCGCATTTGTATTCAACCGCCTTCAAAAAAAGGAGACGGTATAACAATTCGACCGCATATGCTTTTTTCACTACTACTGTGTAATTTGTTTATGTTCAGCGTTACGGATTACTATCGTAATGACGGATGCAGTTCCTCACGCAGGCTCAGGCGGCGCTGATGTACGACGCAGTACAAGTGCTGGTGGACGCCATCTTGAGGCTGCTGCGCAAGAAACCGGATATCCTGCGGAGCACGATTCGACGGAACGCCAACCAGAACACGAGCCGGATAATCGACTGCAACCCGAAGGGCAAGATCACGCCGTACGAGCACGGCGACAAGATATCCAGGATGATCAAGAAGGTGAGTGACCTTTTGACAGTTCGCCTTTTAAACAGCCAATGATGTGAAGTGCCGCCATAGCCATCGGCCATGATGTTTTTTTTTATTGATCTACCTAGTAATATACTTTTACATTTATTTTATATATTTTTTTTTATTTCTCCCAGGATGAACTCACTCGGTCGTGAGATTCACATATGATATGATTTCTGTAGAATAGAGATTGGTACAATGATATAAATTATATGAAAATGATTAATACCAACACGTTCGGACATTTATGACTTATCTGAAAATAATTCTCTTATTTATAAATAACTTTTTGCGTTTCACGTTTTTCGTGGATATGACTACTCCAGTTTACAAATATGTACACTCATACGTGATGAAAATAATAACTAAGTAAGTATATGAAAATGTTAATAACTAAATGTTCGGTTAAACAAAACTTGAAATAAAAACCTTTTCTGATTCAACTCAAATACTAGTTTGGTTCTGGTTGCTACAAAATAAGTTGATATTTGTTACATTACATACATTACATTATTTTCTAAAAGCATATATCCATAAGTATTGATACGTGATATAATCTATAGCCATTAAAACTCCGTGCTTAAATTATTAACAGATACCTAATAATATGTAAATTAAAATAAAGTGACTCAGTGCACGTAATAAAAATAAGGAATGAAGCTTTAAATACATGTGATTTTCCCAGCGTTTCCGTCGGCACAAGAATACCATATAATTAACCTTAGTTTAAAGAAAACAATAAACAGGCGAATATGCAGCTCAAGGACGATGGGAATTAATTCGCAATGCAGTCCGCTTGAACTATACCGGGGCAGTTAGCTGACCGCGATTCGACGATCCGACCGCAACCTAAAATATGTATCTTACACACAACCTCGACTACGTAGCCACTAACCGAATAAGCACCGAATAAAATGTCTTACAAAGACGGATCTCGAATCGAAAATGTACAACATTTTGTAATAAATGTTCATAAAAGCAACGCTGAATCAAGGCACTATTGTTTGTGTGATCAATTTTAAGGCAGTGCCTATCGAATAATGAAACAGCGAAAATAATCCGATTGATCGGGATTGAAAGTCGTTGAAAACTCGCCTCTCACCTTCATCGGACTCGGACCGTTAATTTGGTGTAATTAAAAAATATAACACGCGACAGAAATTATAATGATATAGAGAAATATACACTTAGTCTGTATGTCCGTTCAATAAACCACAACACAAAATCATACAGACGAATGGGTTGGTGAAGTGCCAAGGTATTATGGCTAAAAGGGTTTGTCAAGGTCGTTCGACTACGGGCATTACCTCCATTAAGTATTCAAGCTTAATTTTAACGCTACGGTGTTATCGTATTTACCCGCTGCTTCTCGCCGGTCAATGTAATCAGTTGCCGAACACTTTAGCCCATTTGGGCGCATTGATCATTTTTTTCTCACTGTAACAATCTCTATTCTCTGACATCAATTTAAATCCCCTATTGGCCATGCGAATGATTGATGCCAATTCATACATTCAATTACGAGTGGCGGCGAATGCTTCGTTATTCATGCGTACGGGATGCGTGGAGTAGGCGACGTCATTGTGAATATGTAAAATTTTCGTATCATGTGCGTAGGTAAGCGTTACCATTCGTTATGTTCATTTGTATAGCCTCGGTGCCATGGAGTTCGACATCTTAATAGCGCGTGTGGAAGTACCTACCACTTCATCCAACCGCGCCACTTACACGATTATAATATCATATTAATTAACAGAAACTCCTACACAATCACATCTACCTCCCAACCTTTGCAATTCCTCAAGCCCTTTTACTTATGAATTCAGGTATTTTTAAGATTCAAGTATTAAGACGATGAAAACATAATCTAGTTAGAAATTTTCTCTCCATAAAAATCGCAACGAATGCGTGCCGGCTCTTTTTATCTGCCTTTAAAGTTAATTAAATCCCAGAAATACTGCTGGGCACATTTTATTTGCGGAGCATTTGAAATGTTTCGTTGTAAAATCTTTTCGACATTTTCAATGGTGGATTTTTTTTTGCAATGACATAAGAGATGGCTGGGAAGGAATAGGGCTAAGTTTATTGAGCGAGGGATATCGTCTTATCGAACTACAGAGAGCTGAGTTTTGTGAATAAGGAAATATAAGGTAAGAGCAGTGTGGGATGACGTCTCGATTGTGTTATCCTACACCGTCGGTACTGCAAATATCTTCCTAGTGGAGCGTTTCTCGTCGGGTCTTACTCATAGCTCCGTATGTATTATAGTGACACCCTTAACTCTCACCCCACGTCACTTCGAGATCAACTCCAATACTTTCGCGAATTCGGACTTTATTTGCTCACAACTATAACTCTTATCCACATCTGTCAATCTTATATTGTGAAGAATATCGATTTCGGCAAAAGTGTCATTAATCATTCCCACACATTGAATTCAGGGAAGTCTATACTTCATTTGACGTCCGTTGTGATATTTTTTGTGAAACATTGTTTAATTGAATAATATTTAAAAATGAACAGTTTGCTGTTCTGTTAAACTAAAACATAATATTTTTATGAGAAAAAAACATAATGGTTAAAAGAAATCTCGTTAATTTTTTTAATAGTCGATGTAACACTTTACAATCGTAGACAAACAAAATAAATGTGTTTTCTAACAAATGTCACTAAATTATATTAACAAGTAAATACATTAAAGATCTTCTCCGATTATGAAAAAATAAAAATGCATAAATACTTTAACGTAAGCCAAGGCGTAATATCATAAAGTTAATTCAAGTTATAACGCTCTTACACCACTCTAACCTTCACTTAGGGCCATTAGTCAGCTTTATGAGCTTATCTTAGCGTCTATAGTCTTAGTGTGCTAATTGGGGTTCCATAATATGTTAGGTGGGTACTTCATCGTAATATACGCAACACCGGAATAATAATCTCATATTTTCATGTTTTAATACGATTTCCTCTCAGTAAAGTAAATCTTATACCTAATTAAAAATTGTATTGAAGCGTTGTTCATAACTCAAAAGATACTAGTTAAAAAATTATACTAGCAAAATCGTCGTGGACCAATAAAAAAACAGTCGTTACATAAAATCAAATGTATTTTTTTTCGTGAAGTGTCTCCATAGACTTTACCGCCATGGGATGTGTCTATGCCCAATGTTAAAATGCAAATCAACATTGGCCATACACATTCATACCTAACGACGTAAAGTATGAGATGTGACAGTCCCTAATGACAAGGGCCCTCACAATCTCGATTCGCGTGTAAACCCAGGTAGATTTAAACCCGTACGGTATTACTGGTGCGCAGGTGTTGAATACCGGCCCGTCTTTTATATCGGAAAGGGTGAGGTTTCGGAACGCCAACGATTAATTAGGTTTTCTGGGTGACGTCTAATTAACCTCCACGCTCGCTAACCGGCCGACCCGACGGGAATGTGAGAACGGACGTTTTCATAATTCACATTCATAAAAAAAAATACACCGGACTCAAGTCGATGGACGAGATTTATTTGAATGCTGCGCGATTTTAAGCGTACAGACGCTATGTCTACGATGTTATCTGATTTATTTCTTTTGTTTTTTTTTGTTTTACGCAATCGATGATCACTTGCATACACTGGCGGATTTAACATGAAGATCTCATTGTCTAATCATCTTGTTCTTGCACTATTTAAGTAGTCTTACACCTGGAGCAAAAGCATTGCCAAAATTATTTAAAACACAAGTTTGTTAGTGCTCCAGACTATGAAGCCACTTTCGACTTAATCCAACCTACATACCCTCCCTCCGAGGCCGAAGGGGCGGCAAATTTATTTGTGCCAATAGAGCGGCAAAAGTTTAAATCCACCACTGCTTGCAACTCTTCCTATTATAGCGATCGCTGTTTATTCGATTTGGTCAGCTATATCATTTAGGTGCGGTCTACAACAATTACCAGGGCTACCTTAAATGATTATTTGTGGTTGACAACTGTAGCTCCTCTATTATTTTGACATGCGAATCTAATATACTAATAATTTGATTACAAGGCTGAGTACTTATGCGCGAGTTTAAATTAAATTGTGCTATTAAATTGAAAGACAAGGGTCTTTCTTTGCTTCAGACGGAGATAGATGGTTTGACTGGCGTCATCAGGTTCAATGAAGAAGGGCACCGAAAGAACTTCACCCTTCAAGTGATGGAGGTGACCGTTGATGGCGATATGGAGAAGGTAAGAGACTTTTGTGTTCGTTATAGCCCACTCTCCGTATCTTAAAAAAAATCTTCTAAATAAATGTATTGCCAGAATGTAGGTATGTATAACTCCCGAACTACTGCACGAATTCCGATGATTTTTTCTCTTTTGTGTTTGTTATTTTTAGGGCATGGTCTGTAGTAAAAAAAATATTTTTATCGGAGTTCAAACGTGGTGTAAACTAAAACACCGGTAGGACCGCTAGTTTTAAC
Source organism: Maruca vitrata (assembly GCA_039566165.1). NCBI lineage: Eukaryota > Metazoa > Arthropoda > Insecta > Lepidoptera > Crambidae > Maruca > Maruca vitrata. The sequence goes on from CM076911.1 coordinate 8,207,243, forward strand.
ATTCCTAGGTGCTCTGTACGTTCATAACGTTACTTCCACCGGTTTGATTTAGTTTTATTTATACGTATATAAATTGTCATTCAATTATCGTACACGTCTTCATCTAATTGTCTTCGCTGCTTATTATCTCACACATTATCGGTCAGGTCTAAATACATATTCGGCGTACCCGTACACTGGCAGCAATTAGCGCTATTTGATTGTATGTAATTACCCTAGCTGGATTTGAGGAGAAATGGGATACATAATAATATGGTTGTTTGTAATAATCATTACGTAATTGCTTGTGGTCATGTGTTTACAGGTGGTACACATTAATTAGAATCTAAACAAATAAAAGTGTGTTATTACTTACTTAGATGAATCTGGCTTGAGATTGAAGTGAAACACCCCGCTGTAAGGTAGCAAAGATCAGATAGCAATCGCGCCGTTTTAATTACCAGACTTACTAAATCCTTGGACAAAGTAAAGCTTACCCTGCATATAAACTGAAAAGCGCAGGCAGGATGAAAGATTGAAAAGAGAATAATATTCAACTTACCAGACTAATAATACCTTTCCAAGTACCTTCAAACTGCAAGCAGCTCGGTTTTAACGGAGAATATGGCACTGACTCCACTGAAATAGTAACTAATTCTACGATATGTTCATATTTGAAGTGCGAATCAGATTAAATACGAGAGCCGGCATCTAGCTTACCTAAATTGCTACACCGACGTTTAACACGTTTATCTTCTATTACCTACTAGATTTTCTCGCATATTCTTTGAACTATTATGAATGCTAAGTAACTTGACGACTGCAATATTTCATTTCATTTTCCATTAGCTAAATTCACTTATGAATACACCGCAATAGACGTCAATTCCTATTACGGTAGAAATTCACAATTCCGAATTCCAAATAACAAAAAAAAATTACAGCCATGCCCTAATAATTCGCTTTGTTAGACGATTCTTTGATAGGCAACGGTTGGATTCCCCGATCTAATTCATTGCGTTCCGCGGGCCGCCCTTCGCTCAAGTCCGTTCTGTGCCCGCAGGTAGCTACGTGGTACGACAACAAAGGTCTAGTTCCTGTCTCAGCGAAACTGTCCTCGTCGGACTTGGTCGGCGCGTACGATCGAAACAAGACGTACATAGTGTCGACTATCGAAGAACCGCCCTACATGATGCGGAGCGTCCCGAGCGACGCAGACCACGCGACTAATGACCCGTACAAAGGATTCTGCGTCGACCTCGCCGAACTACTCTCGGTTAAATTAGAGATCAAATGTATGTTACCGAAACTCTGTAGTCCCGATCTGTTAGTGTTATGAAGCCAATTTTAAACTGGAATCGCAACGATTCCACATCGGTTGTTTCGCATTTCTGGTTTACCGCCAAGTTTGTATGAGTTCACAGCTTTTGAATGGTTTGGAAATATGCGAAATTGCTTTTGAATTATAGTTTTATATTTGAAAAGTTTGTTAAAAAATAAATTAAAGTTCGCGTTTGCATGTCATGATGTCACAGTAAATGCACGCTCGAGTCCTATGTTTTTATTGGAAATAGCGGACGAGTAATTATTGATGGAGAATCCACTCGACCGAGAAATTTAACTGAAATATATAGATAAGTTGTAAACTACACATACCTACAGTTTTAATCAAGATCTTTTAAAGTGGTATTTTTATTTCATTACAAACAGTAGTATTACTAATCGTAACAAAAAAATATTATATCTAGTGACATATTCAAAACTTGATCATAATGTAGTAAGCTGGAAATGCATGAAGTCAACATAAAATCAATGTACGACTTTTCTACTTGCCTTAAGTTGCTTGCAATGTTTTTCGAACAAAATGAGTTTTGCGCCAAAGATATATATTTTTAAATTAATTCTGTATGTTCGCTTCCTGAGCAGTAGTGTTATAATATTTATTATTTGCAGATGAATTCCGTTTGGTAAAAGATGGGAAATATGGTAATGAAAACCCTAAGATAGTCGGCGGATGGGACGGAATGGTCGGGGAGATACTGAGGAAGGTATGTTATCATCGTGCATCTCATTATTCGTATACATACCTTTTATCAAAGAGTCATTCGATCGGTATCGAATGACTCTTCTTATCAGGCCTTACTTTTAAAAAAGGATATGTGACCAATAAACATAAATATCATTGATAATACGTAATCATAGTACGAATTATAACCTTACAGCAAAAAGTTATCAAAAACAGATCTATAGAAATAACTTAAGACCAAAAAAATATCAACTACACTAACTTATTAAAATAAGTACAGAGAAAACTAGCCGAAGATACAATTGTGTCAATAGTTTTTATCAGCTACAGGTGTCATACCACCACCCTCAAGAAAAGCGAAGACATTTTAAAAGCTTTTTTTCATATAAAATTTAAAGACACAAACTATAATACTATAGCGCGAGAGAGAAGCGTCGATGGCCGAGTGGTTAAGATCGTTGCTTGTCATGCGAGAGGTCGCCAGTTCAAACCCGGCCAGGTACCAATGAATTTTTCAAATTTGAAATTCATATATACCAACATTCGACGCTTTAACGGTGAAGGAAAACATCGTGAGGAAACCTGCACACCTAAGAAGAAATTCTAAGGTCGACCAACCCGCACTTGGCCAGCGTGGTCGACTAAGACCTTATCACCCTAGTTTAGGGTAGGCCCGTGCCCCAGCAGTGGGGACGTATATGGGCTGATGATGATGATGATGATGATGATGATAATACCATAAGTATTGAAGTTCATATCGAAACACATTATGTAAATAATTGACCAGCCCTCGTATTATGTAAATGCTTAACAATAACTAGTTATTGTAATTTACATTATGACCTTTCATTAGGCAGGTGAAGAAGCTCTTTGTGGGCTAGGTATGTGTCTAATTTGATTTGCTACGCAGGTGGGCAAAGGAGGTATGATTTCTTTTCAATTTGACACCGTAGGAAACAAATTGAAAGTGATAATAATATCTTTCGTTTAAAATTGGCCGTGTGATTCAGATGTAAAAGTGTGTCAGAGCGACTTGATCCACTTTCGTATTTATTATATTAATATGGATTTGTAAGGTTAAGACGTTATTAATGTAGATAATCTCTTGCCATTAGATGCTTCAAGGAAAATCTGCGTTGTTATGAAGATTTCGTTTCGTGAAAATTTTAATTAACAATTAATGACTTGTCTGAGAATTTCTTACGAAAAACTTTTTAATTAGACAGGTAAATTTCTATACAGGCACTAAGTCTTTGATGAAATCATTAAGCTTGTTGAATTTCAATCTCGATTCGTTAGTTGATGTAAACAGATAACTTTTACTTTTTGAACAAACGATTTGTAGACTGGAGCTTTCGTAGCATTGCGCTAACGTAATTAGAGAATGGAAGTAATGAAAAAAAGTCTTATGTTTTATGAAGCCCAAAAGCGCGGAACTACGAAAAATAATAAGTTCTTCATAATATGGCCCCCATAAATGGTTCCCCTTCCATAGGAACTAACGCCGCATAAATCCTGAACCTCGTTCCCTTATCGCACGCATCTATAAGTTATGTACCAAAAGCTTGTGAAAAAAATTATTATAAAGGTATATTTTCTTTTCCCTCGCGACTTAACTTACAACACCATTCTTTCTTCTTTCTCGTTACCGTATTCGAAAGTGGATGATTTATATTATGGAAATATTATTATGCCTCATTTTAAGAATTCTTCGTAGATGGGTTAACTGTATATATTTTTGTTTGTTACCAGTTCGTACGATCGTAAAATTACAAAAATAAATCGGATTAAATTTTAGCAATTTTAATTCTCACTCTAAAGTAGGTATTATCAATATTATATTCGTATTTTCATTGCACAATTCAACGTATCTACACATTTACAAAAATAAAGTAGGTGCTAATATTAAAACTCATTTACGTATATTTTTTATTACATATTATTACCGCTTGTCATAAATAAGGTGTAATTTATATATCCTAATCCATCAAAAAATATTATTTTTATATACCATACGAGAAAAAATAATTTTACGTCTTAAAACAGAATTAAATAATCTACCCTACATACTAGAATGGAGAAAAAGAAGATTATGAAATAAATTAGACTACCAACAATACAACCATTTTAAATACCTTTCAAAACTCATCAATTTAAAACGTTTTACATTAACAACTGAATTAGCGAATCGTGGACAAATTAATTGCACAAACAATGAACAAGTATTATAATGACAATGTTAATTTCATTATATTCAACTGAAAAAGGCGTGTTGAGTGTATTTTGTTTAAAAACACAGTAGTTAAAAGGACAGTTGGATAATGAAATGATTAATTGTATATTTGAGCCCCGATTTGCCGATTAGACAGGTGTCCCGTACAGATTTAAGTTTCGCTTAATCTGTCAAATATTTCTTGTTTCATCAATATTAAAATAAGATATATGAATGTTGCATTTTTAACGTTGTCTGAAAATATATTACAGCAAGGTACTAACCACATTTGCAGACGCAAAAACTGAGATTTGATTTATCTTTTTGTATACAATAGCGTAAATTTTCCGTTAAAAATTTGACCATTTTCTTTAAAACCTCGTTATATTTTTAGGAAGTGGACATGATTATAGCACCTCTAACAGTGACATTGGAACGAGAGACCGTAGTTGACTTCAGCAAACCTTTTCTATCGTTCGACCTCAAATCCGGATCAAATACTCTGAAAGATGCTTCTTCGATATTCACCTTCCTGCAACCACTTTCAAAAGAAATATGGGTATGTATGAAAGAACATTTAATAAGTAAGATTTGTTGGTTGTCTTTAATAAATAAATAAAATAAAATAAGTAATATTACCTTCTCATTGGTATTTGCAAAGTCACACTTACATCACTTTCTGGGTCCCGTAATCATTATGTGTGCCAAACATGACCCTGTAACTCTCGTCTATTTGTTTTAAGGGATGAGAATATCTTGAACCGTTATATTACATGGTTAAAGGTCAATGACACGAATCTGTTCATTCACAACTAATTTTGTGTATATGGGCGTAATTTTCTCGAGTGAACGTCAAAGATAATGATGGTTAGATGCGAAATATGCATGGATATTTTTAATATTTCTTAAAACATATACAAGAATATCATATATATGAATTAATTTTAAACAAAGTTATGGAGCTCTTAAGTTTCCGACAGGAATCTACAACGCTGCTAAGTCGTATTATGTCATATCGTCATAGACTTTCCATAGAAAACTCTGTTTTCTTTAGAGGGATAGATATACACACACATATAAACAAATTGTGTTCGTTTTAATTGTTTGGAGAGAGAAAAATGCTAAAATATTTGTCATGCATATCCATTGATAAGAATCAAACCAAATTGTCTTAAATTTCTTCAGAAAATGCTAATTTTTTTTTATAATTAAACCTATTTTTAAATCAGTCTATTAGCCAATATCAATATAATACAAAATATTACTTAAAATTGAGTGGGGTTTCATTTATAGCAGCAATTTTGTTTTTTGCACATTATAAACAAAACAAAACCCGTACCTAGTAACTAGTAATCCGTATTAATAGTATACAAAGATCTTCGTAATCGTAGCCTACATCGTTCGTACATCATAAAAATTATATATTTTTTGAATTTCAGTTGTGCATTCTATTTAGCCTGTTTGCTGTTAGCGTGGTCTTGTTTCTGGTATCAAGATTCTCGCCCTACGAATGGCGCATTGTATCTTTCACTGATAGCCAGTCTTCGGAGCATAATGAGGTTGCAACAACTAAGGTAAAAAGAAGCACGATTTGCGGAGCACGGTATTAAGTTCCTATAAAGTATAAGCATATTTAGAAGAAAAATATTAGTATCAAGTCGAGGTATCAAGTAGTGGTTATGTAATTATTACTTGAAGTTGCTTTTAATTCTACACCTGAAATGAAAACTGTATCTTATAAGTACTTACGTAAAACGGGAAATACCCAGCAATATTATAGATACTATTTTATGATAACTGTAGTATGTTAACAATAAATAGGAGTTAAACATCTTACGTCTTTTAGTTCTTATACAAATAGAATACGCAAACTCTTAACATAGGAACAAAGATTCTTTCTTTCTTTTAAACATTTATACAACACAAAGTTCTCTTTAACTCAATCTTAGAACTTAACTTCCATAAAAGAAGTCCAAGAGAAGTTTCTTTACGAAACACGCGGTACGGATTCGATGGAATGCAATATATTTTATCGCAATCCCGTGACAGCCAATTATAAAATTGTTTTCCTTTTAACTAGCAACACATTGTTTTATTGCTTCACGACGCTTCTGTTTCAATATCTGGCCATTAAAAAGTATAAAGGAGAAACCAGTTATGTCTTACAATATATATTTATTACATGAAGTCCATAAAATGTTTTTAACATGATTAAATGTTTCAGACGAGTGTCGTGAACGAATTTAGCTTTTGGAATTCAATGTGGTTCTCTTTGGGCTCATTCATGCAGCAGGGTAGCGACATTACGCCGAGGTCAGTGAATATTTTAATATTTGATTGTCTTAAGTATATTAGTTCTTATATAATACACTTAGCTCAAGATATCCTCTAAGCGGACGTCCGCAAACATTTTGAAAGGTTTGGTAATAAGAAAATGCACCTAAATAATTCACTTTGGCCAAAGGCGGTGCATCAACCATTCAAATATATCCATGTTACATACGTATATTAAATCATGTTGCTACAAGAATGATGGTGTATTATAATAAACCTCATATTTATATGTTTTGAATAATTGAAGGATACTATTCCATGAGTGTGAAAAATTTGAAAGCTCGGGTAATATTTGGCAATTTTAAACCTTTTGCATTTTTAAAGCGTTTCTATACTCGAACAATCGGTATGTGATCAACCAACGACAAACCTTTTTTATTGAACACATGCCGCATATTTGCTTTTAGGATTATCGGTGATGTGCCTCCACCTTCACGATACGTGGAATCATAACAACAGTTTATATTTCAGGTCTGTTTCTGGAAGAATCGTAGGCAGCGTCTGGTGGTTCTTTGCCTTGATCGTAATATCTTCATACACAGCCAATATGGCATCTTATTTAACTTTGTCACGCATATCGGAGCCCGCGCCGTCTTTCAGCAAAGTAGCGACATGCCCGGAGGTAAGGATTATATACACACACTTTTGGAAAAGGTCGCATAGATTTATTTTTCCCTTTATACCAATTATATTTTATAGGTACATTGGATATTTATATGGGTACATTAGATATTTTAGGGGTGTATTAGACAAGTTATAACATAAGGGCTTTCCTTGACTCTCATATAACGAAGTCAGGTAAAAAGTAGCCTATGTCCCATATGTATTCTCAGTCTCTGGCTAGACTATCGGTATACAAATATCATTTATATCAGTTCAGTAATTTTATCGTTTAAGCACCGTAGGCAGATATATGCAAGAGTTACTTTCTAATTTACACTATTAATGAGGAAGTAAGGATAAACATATGTACGTACGTAGGTAGTTTTCATTTGTTTAATCCAATATTACGATTTTAGGACACAACTGGTACATACAGGAGCAACACGAATCCCCAGGACTCTATTAACGAGCACGGGTGGCTGTCCTACCTGCTGGACCGAACCAAGGAGAAGAACAAACCCTGCGAGATGCTCGTCACCGTCTCCAGCTCCGGCGTGAAAGACTTCGCGGTCGCGCTGCCTAGAGGATCCAAGCTGCGGTGGGCATATTTAATGTACTCGAGTACACATAACCCCCTATTTGCATTAGCGAACGTCAACCGCCACGCTGCTTAAATTAACTGTAATCCTGCAAAGCGAATTTCAGCGAACACAATTTAATTCTGAATTAAATGTATATGTAAGATTCTCTTTTCTAGGGAAGGCATCAACCTTGCATTGCAGTCTTTAAAGAATGATGGGGAATTGCAAAAGCTCATTCGGAAATGGTTCACACATTCCGAATGCAATCTCGACGATCAGGCAAGTTGTGCGATCCAATTTTGATAGGGATAATCTATCCCGGTGTCCTAGGTGCACGGCGAACGGGATAAGGCGACGGGACGCGAAAATATCAAGTCGGACTTGTGCAATTATCTTTTTATTCTGGTTTTGTTGAATGAGGAAAACAATATTTGCCCATTTATTATTTTGAGGTTGATAATGTTAACATGTAAAACAGTTTGGTTTTTCGTATGTCGTGGGCATTAAAGCGTAAAAATCGAACTGTCGCCTCACGCACTTTTGACAGCAACAAGAAACTTTTGTTATGCGACAAGTTGGTTTACAATTTTGTCCAACGCCTGTTTGATATTTTCACATCGCATTACGTCGCCATTCAACGTTTGCCGTTGCAAGACACCTGATAAGACAATAGTTAGATAGAAATGTGACATTTGTTTCGTTTCCAGAGCGTGCAGGGATCGGAATTGACGCTGGGCCAAGTGGCCGGGTTGTTCTACGTGTTGATGGGCGGGTTGGCGCTGGCCCTGGCTGTGGCCCTGCTCGAGTTCTGCCAACATGGCCGCGCGGAGGCTTCGCGGGCTAACGTGCCGCTCGGCGCCGCCCTCAGGGCCAAAGCTCGCATGGCTTCCCGCGCCGAACGCAAGACGCCGCCGCAGCGCACGCCGCAGCGAGACCACGACCGCCTAGGATGGAACGGAGGAGCTTTTACTGGAGTAAGTTACCTACTTAAAATACACCTTTACTACTCTACTACGAAAGTGTCATTAGTTACATTCGTCAACCTTTAACTTTTTTTTCCTAACTGACATACGATGATGGCTTGGAGTAGCCTCGTTATCATCTCCGGACTTGCGGGGAGCGAATGGCTCTCACCCCTGATAACCTTCAACTTTATAGCTGTTTCTTTCTTTATCACCACTTTCTTGGCCACGCGAACCTACCTGATACTTATTGTAGATATCTTTTCTTTATAAATGTAGTGTTGGCGTGGTATCCTGAAAATTATAAAGTCTTCCTATCATCCTGGAGATAATTAATAAAGAACATGCAGTGACTGTCGACAAACAGTGACAACTATTGACTGATAGGACGGTACTTTGGCAGCATTGCTAGGAGAGATATATGAGTGAGAAATAAGGATCGTGTGTGGAAAAGTGGAAAGAAACTGATTGATGGGCGCCGCACTATACCAAGATACAGAGCAGAACAGTTGGTAGACAAATTAAGGAGTCACCTCACTCAGTAATGAGTTACCGATTAAGAAGAGGAATGCTTTACACGCCTTTCCCAGTCAGGGTTGCACCAATGGTTACTGCTGAAGGATAGTAAAAGGCCAGCCGCTACTCCTGGTCAAAGCTCAAATGCCCAAGACGTACCCACTCAACATCGCGGCATCACCAAACCGCTTGATGGCAATGCAGAACAAAACAGCCGTATTACCATACTGCCACCATTAAAGACTAAGTAAATTCTGCAGCCATTTTTCCCGAACAGGCAATTTCGCTTTTGTTCCGCTTCTAGTCCTTGCAGACAGGATATGGCTAAATGATTGCCGTTCCGCTGTTACGGTTTCGCAACGGATGTGTGCGGTGGTAGTTATACCAACTTCTACTGTGGGGCATTCCATGCCAAGCGGACAGGTAAAAAATGTTGATGCTTCAGATTTCAATAATATTTTACTATGTTATACCTATATAGGTCCTCAACATATATTATGAATATTTTTACTCTGTGATATATAGTTATAGATTTAGAGGCTAATGAAGTTTTGACTCTACAGCAGGAATGCACTATTTGTAGTCCCAAAAAACAATATTTATTATGTAAAAAAATTAAACTTAATACATGAATTTTATAGTTAAGTTATTGACCTTAGTTTTGACATTTTTAGAAAATGTTTTTTTTATTTTTTTGAAGAAAAAAAATTGATTTTTATTTTTTATTCTCGATTTTCTCAAACTTGGACCACTTTAATTTTTATTATTTTTTTTCCTAAAATAGCTCATAGTATGTAAATAATCCTTGCCAAGTCTCATAATGGGCCCGGGAGTAGTTTAGGAGCTAGACCAGTTACAAGGCCGGAGCGCAGCGGTAGGCGCCGTGCTGCGCCTGCCGCCCGTTAGTAACAGTTTGCAGAAACATTTGATTTTATAATTAATTAATTGATTTTTCTTTAAAACATTAATAATTCAATAAACAACAGGTTTATTTACATATTTTTACAAGGTTATGAGTCTTAGCATTGCTGGTGCGTTTTATAATAACACCCTGAGCTGGACAAAAAAACTATAGTTGTCGGCAAAACCGCACTGAGTAATGATGTTACCTTCTGTAATACTCTCTTTTAACTGTCTGAAATATTGAGCTTGCTGGTCTGCGATATACACATGTGGCTTCAGCAGTTCCAAGGCTGTGCAAAGGCTGACGAAATCATCGGAAGGAAGGACTTGAGTGGCGATGGTGAAACGATCTGTTTGCGACTTCTGTGACAATACCCGGTACAATATATGGGTGTTTAGTGTTTACCCGTGGCCCCATTGGGTCGGCCCATTAACGGGTCCACGGGTAATTTTGATTCCCCCTGGTCCCATTGCGTTAGGGATTGCTCTCTGGTCTTATAATTTATCGATAAAAAATGTAAACCATTAACTAAACATAAGTTTACTTGTTCAAATTAAATTATTGCATTCTTAAAAACAAATACATATTTACACCCTAGAAACAATAGAGAAGTAATGATGAATTATCTTAACATTTCTAATGCGTATTCGACTGATATTTCACCAGTTATTCATTCCATTAATAAAACGTTGAATTCATAACTGATACATGAATGGAATTCGAAGAAGTAAACTTATGTTTAATCAAAATGTGAATCAAAATTACCCGTGGATCCGTTAATGGGCCGACCCAATGGGGCCACGGGTAAACACTAAACACCCATATATTGTACCGGGTATTGTCACAGAAGTCGCAAACAGATCGTTTCACCATCGCCACTCAAGTCCTTCCTTCCGATGATTTCGTCAGCCTTTGCACAGCCTTGGAACTGCTGAAGCCACATGTGTATATCGCAGACCAGCAAGCTCAATATTTCAGACAGTTAAAAGAGAGTATTACAGAAGGTAACATCATTACTCAGTGCGGTTTTGCCGACAACTATAGTTTTTTTGTCCAGCTCAGGGTGTTATTATAAAACGCACCAGCAATGCTTAGACTCATAACCTTGTAAAAATATGTAAATAAACCTGTTGTTTATTGAATTAATAATGTTTTTAAGAAAAATCAATTAATTAATTATAAAATCAAATGTTTCTGCAAACTGTTACTAACGGGCGGCAGGCGCGACACGGCGCCTACCGCTGCGCTCCGGCCTTGTAACTGGTCTAGCTCCTAAACTACTCCCGGGCCCATTATGAGACTTGGCAAGGATTATTTACATACTATGAGCTATTTTAGGAAAAAAAAATAATAAAAATTAAAGTGGTCCAAGTTTGAGAAAATCGAGCATAAAAAATAAAAATCAATTTTTTTTCTTCAAAAAAATACAAAAAACATTTTCTAAAAATGTCAAAAGTAAGGTCAATAACTAAACTATAAAATTCATGTATTAAGTTTAATTTTTTTACATAATAAATATTGTTTTTTGGGACTACAAATAGTGCATTCCTGCTGTAGAGTCAAAACTTCATTAGCCTCTAAATCTATAACTATATATCACAGAGTAAAAATATTCATAATATATGTTGAGGACCTATATAGGTATAACATAGTAAAATATTATTGAAATCTGAAGCATCAACATTTTTTACCTGTCCGCTTGGCATGGAATGCCCCGTGTCAGATAGCCAAACAAAAATCTTTGACATATCATGTATACTTCAGAATTAACAGTCTCCATCAATATGCTGATGATGAACACATCATCTGCTGCACATGCTGGGGGCACGGGCCTACTAGGGCGGCAAGGCCTGAGTCAGCAAAGTGCTGATTGGTCGACTACACAACCTTAGAATTTCTTCATAGGTGTGCAGGTTTTCTCACATATGAATTTCAAATTTGAAAACACGTGGTGCGTATCGGTTTTGAACTGGGGATCTCTCGCATGGCAAACGATGACCTTAACTACTCGGCCATTGATGCTTTCATCAACGATGTGACAAATGTAAATAAATATTTGGGGTAGTAATAACGAGTAGGATCACTAAAAAAATAAGGCGTCCAACCTATTTCAGCCATGGCGGCCGATCTCAGTTGAAATCAGCCAAGTGCGCAGGACATATTATAGTGCACAAGTGTGCGCGCAAACACAAGTGCACTCTCTATTCCCTTACTCTCATAATTCGGTGAGACGGCAATCCGACATGACCGATGAGAGATCGGGCGCAGGACCACCGGCTTAACGTGCTTTCCGAGGCACGGGCGTTCAACCGCCAACTTTCTAACTCCGGGCTGAGTAATTTCATTACAGAAAAACTCACACAAATTTTCTCGAACTCTCTCGATCTCGATCTCGATCGCTGCACTTGCTACCACTGGACCAACCAGGCGGTAACCACTAGGTAGGATCACTAACCACTGTTCGAAAATAACTTTTGTCAAAACTTGATTATGAGGTCTAAAATATTTCAGGTACTTCAAATTTTATCATATTACTTAGAACAAGTTCTATTTATGAACACTATTTATTTAATAAAACAACATTAGTTGATACGTAACCCTGAAAACAGATGTATAAGATTTTTGAGCATATTATTGGTGATTGTACTCGCGCAAGCCAATTTGACTTCCACGTAAAACACTTCTAGGGCATCGGTACCAGGGGCAGTCTTAATTAATTAAAACGTAAAAGAACCCTTTGCTTCCCCCCCCCCCCCCTCACTTAATCTCAATCCATTAACGCACTCGTATAATGCCCAAGAACAGTAAAATAGAGGTGGTTTTACATGGGCTTTTCGTCGTGGAAGTTTTAACGACGCCGCGCCGACGGTCGCATTTTCTAGAAATTAATGTGCTACATTATGTTTTTCTACATTATAAGAATGCCATAGTTTTAAAGATATATGTATTTTAAAGAAACATATACTATACAGGATGTCCCAAAAAATAGTGGGGTTTTTTTTATTCAAATCAATAAATACCAGTTTTACGAAAGTAAAAAACCAAACTGGCACGCTCGAACCGCTTTATTACTTAGGGCGTAGATCGTCTATAGCTTTAATCTTCAATATCGTTATTTAAAAAGAAATAACTAGCATGATTCGAGAGTACTACTGAAGGCAATCATTCTGCTACGGTAATACTTCCACTAAAACTTCACAGTGTATAATATAATACACATTTTGGAAGATACTCTACATGGTAATTTATCTAGTATATCAACCAATAATTGGTGTACGACATTCAAATTGTTACATCTGTCAACAACAAAGTATGAAACTATAAATATGACAACTTATGAAAAAAAAAATTTAAACAATTATTTAACCACTTTTAGCAGTCACTAGTACTGTAGTTATTATAAAGTGTTACAATATTTTCTGCAGTTCACAGCGGGTGGCGGCGGAACTTTTTCAATTGCCAAAACAGTCGCAAGTTCTATTATCATTAACCCACAACTCAGAACAATAACGCGTGGGTAACGAGAATCGCAATTAAGCGATCGTTATGCTTGTCCATCAGGAGCGAAAGTCGGGTGACAAAAGGAGTGCACTGGTATTACTGAGTGGGTAAAAGGGAAAAGGACAAGGAAGAATGGAAGTTTACTTTGTAAAAAAAAGAAAAAACAAAAGACTGATGCGAAAAAAAGAAAAAAAACATTGGAAAAGTTCCCTCCGCTGTTTAACGAAATCTGTCTTGATTCAATAATCTTATTGTGACTTTTGCGTTTTATGAGAATTAAAATTAAAAATTACGTTTTGGTTTAATTTCAAAGTGAGTGCCGTACCTACCGGCCCAAATTAACTAAACCAAATGACCGCTGTCCAGTTACTAACTACTAGTGCCTACTACGGAAGTGGTACCTAGGAAAGATTGAGTCAGAGGCATTTAAAGTACGAGCGTATATGAAACAGTTTTGTGCATATTCCCATACTAACATTGACTGACGTCCGTTCGACTCGATTTTGTATTTTAAATACGCCATGCATTCGATGCCAGCTTTTACTTGGATAGTAAGGCAGGTGTCGAAACGTCGGCAGCAATACTTAAGTTTGCCACTATTATACTATAGATACTCGCCTCACTTTGAGTTATATACAATTTACTTATTTATAAAATGCATGTTATGCTACTTAAGCTAAATACAAAGGTTACCGAATAAGTTATTACAAAAGATTACAACTAATTGGAATGAACATAAAATAATAAAAAAAATACTACTACATTTTATACAGATTTTACGTAATATCTAACTTTGCGAACAAAACATATTATAATGACTTCAACATTAAATAATTATTTCGTTCACATAAAAAGCCACACACCAAAATACACCACATTCAGCCAAAACTAAAATCGAGTTAGATTGAAATTTGGGGTAGTAACAAAAGCATTTTGCGGTGTGTGAAATAGGATACAACTGTCCTGTACTATTCCCACTTCATCTATAGGTTTTATTAGGTGCGTTAATTTACAGCTGAATAACGAAAATAACAATAAATGTTTGACAGAATAAGCTTTTTAACCGCTGGGCTGTAACAGCCGTATCATATATACGGGGCCCCGCGCTACATAGTCCCCTGACATGTGTAATATCTAACTTTAGATCTTCATTTGGGGCCCGACTAATTTTAATACGGGGTCCAAAGGCGCTCTATTCAGTGTAAGCGAAGCTTAAATTCAAAATTTGTGCAAGGAGTACTGAAGTTGGAACATACTAAATATCGTAGCACACATATCAACTCGAAAAGGCATCGTTACTGTATCGCCTCGCGTCTCGAGGCCAAGCAATTCCGATTAGTGTGGTTCGCAGTGCAGTAGAGTGTTACATACAAATAATTCTGAAAGCTAAAGTTAATACTTTTTCGTACCGTTTACGAGTTGATGTGTGTGCTACGATCTATTATAGTTGGCATATCGGAGTAAAATTTAATAAAAAAATAATAATACTTTTTGAATCACAACTGTATATTGTCAATTGTTTATTTCTCTGTTATTTCTTGTAACCAATGATAATCTTCTGTTAAAAAGCTAATTTTTAACATTATTTGCAAACTCATCATCATCATTCTCCTGCCCTTGTCCCACGCTAAGTGGGGTCGGCGCAACATGTGGACTTCTTCCACTCGGGCCTATCATTCGTCAGCTCTGTGTCTACTCCTTTCACTCCCATATCATCTCCCACGCAATCCATCCATGTTTTCTTCGGCCTTCCTCCACTATGACGTCGATTGACATTGATACTCATCACTCTTCTATGGTTTTTCTTAACTCCTCATAACATGCCATACCATATCAAGCTAACCTTGCACTTTGCTTATCTTTCTAAAATTGATGCAGTTTTTAGACTTACCCTTATAACTCATATTTATAAAACTACTAAATATTGTAATGATAGATAAAAACAAATCAAATTTAACACGGCATATTTGTTCGCAGTACTACTCGCCGGCCAACCAGATCGGTCAGGAGGAGACGGCGTTGCACGCCAGCTTCACACAGGTCTGATCGTCGGCCCGGGACGCCGGCACCGTGCGCCGCCCGTCCCACGCCAAGCAGGTGTCCACCTCGGTTGACCTGTACCAGCTGTAAGCGCCTGTACACTTCGCACCGTGACTAGATCTGAGGAACGAGGGAATGAGACGCCAGGCCTGTGTTGCGGCCATAAGCTACGACTATACGGATACGGCTCCTTAAACTCTGTCTGACTACGTCTTAGAACAATAGCGCTACCAAGAGTTAGCTATCGAAAACTTACGTACGTTAAAAACCGATCGAATTGATTTTTCATACTACCGATCTTAGTTCTTAGAGTTACCGCTAGAGGCGTTGTACAAATTTTTCATAGACATATAACATTGGAGATATCGAGTCACTTTTTAACTCATGGTAGCGCTACAGGATGGTTGCCGTAAACCGCTAATCTAGCTGCTGCATTACACAGAACTGTAAGGGAGCGATTTAACTGTGTCACTCACACGCTTTCTATCTTATTCGTAACAACACAACAGGCCAACGTATTATACGCGTACTCTTTAACATCGCCTCGTTCGGAGACCTCGAGTGATTTGGATTATTTTTTATTTATTATTTTATCATGGATTATTTTCGATTTTAGCTGCATACTTCTAGGTCATTCTTGAGTGGTTACAACCAGTGTTTAAAATCTTTTCGTCGCAGGGTTTTGTCTATGGGAATAAAGTGACTGTACTTAGACTAGCTTTGTCATAGATGTATGGACATGTGTTGGCACTTTGGTCAATTAAATTATGCATTTTCATAATCATTGGTTAGGTTAGTTCGGAGTATACATAATAAAAAAGTTGTTGAATTTTTCTTTTATCTTAAATTTTTTTAACACTCGAGGTCAATTTATCTGGTTATGGTGCATCATAATGTATGGCGCCTGGTCACCAGGAGTGACATCCTCCATGGCAGAGCTCATGGCTCCTCATAGGGTTCGTCGGACCGTAGGTTAGTTCTAAAACTGCCTTGTGATACCTTTACCCAGAACAGAAATTCGATACTTAAAGCTTGAATCGCCTTTTACATTAGATGCGGGAAAAAATGACGATTTAATCTGAATACGCTATCAAATTTTAACTCTGGGAAGGGATTGTGGTATAAATTAATTTGGAGATGAAATCTTATAAAGGAAACTTGACAAAATTTTAAAAATCTTTACCGTTTAATAGTAGAACATATTTAATAATTGGGTGTCAAATATTTACTAATTGAATAATTTGCTTAGTGGAAGTCACTTGAGCCCCTTGTTTGAGCAGGATTCAAGGATAATTGGGGGGGCTCCCGAGGCCAGCCAACATTAACCAGGTATTTTGTATTAATAACAGGCTCAGACCCTAACAGGCTCTATAAAATTGCTTAACGCTCTAATAAAGGTCCCTCTTACAAATAATTTTTTGTAATGATATTTATTTTTAGGACAAAATTAATACCACTGTACAATATAACGAAAAAGATTAAACCCCTAATATATTTCGGTAGCTACGTAAGTTTTAAGTGATTCTAATATTGAAATCTATCTTATGATTATCGGGATAAGAGAAATGAATGTATTATGAGGCGTTGAACTCGCGATATCATATTTACGCCAGATCTTGATTTCTTGCTTCGCATATTGCCGACGGAGCCCGGTTGACTGATTCCGAACATCGCTTCATCTGTTGTGACAGCACTTTACGATTATTGCATTTATATAACACTACTATTAGGTTTCACTACCGAATAAGCAGGTACTCGATCTTTAATATAAAATTCTAGTCGAATCGAGATCGCGTCTACTCATGATGTATTATATGAAACCGATCCTCGTTCGAACTCTACAAACTATTTACTATACGTAAATTTCATTTTGGTGTATATTACCAAGTAGATAAATATCAGGGTCTTATAATACGTGTTTAGTAAGTAAAACATTCAATTAGGCGGCATAAATCAAAATGCTGTAAATTCTAAAAGGTAGTTAGCAAAAGATAAATGTTAATAACGAGCCAGTTATCTCGGCCCCAACATAGTGTCGGTTCTACGGTTATATTCTCGATGTAATTAACAAATTCACTGTAATGTACTTGCGCAGGATTTATCGTAATCATATTATCGTATCAAGAGTTCGTAATGACTCGTTTAGTTATAACCATTCATATAAAGTACTTTAATAGTGTCTGTACGTAACAGGAAAGTGTCGGTGTTGCTTGCATTTAATAGTCATAATACCATATTACGAGTATATGTGTTCCCTAATCCTGCATACAATATTTAATGAGTGTTAGTCAATGGTCAATTTTAATGAGTAACTCTAACTCATTCAGATAAGGTCACATAATTATGTGTAACAGAAATACTTCGGTTCACAGGTTTGATCAAGTAACTTCAAGACGTGTTTACATAGGATTACATACTTACTTCACTTGCCCTTTTTGATCAGTTTTCAGTGGATCTTTTATCCCGTGTTTTATGAATTTATTTGTAGAACACCAAGATTTTGTTTAGGATTTATCTTAATGTAGACTTAGAAAAGTTACCTTATGCTATCTTATTCTAAAAGTGTAATGAAATATTCGGCGTGTGATGATAGGTTAAAATAATTTATCATTAGGTTACGTAGATAAATTGTAAGACATATTATCACTTCACGAGTTTTTTGACATCCTATTTTATGTTGTTTTAGGGTGATTGATATTAACCTATTCTAGTCTTATTTAAGCACAATCCAGTGTCATTTATTTTGAAACTAAGTCACTTCTAAGACAAAGCGTATGTTTAGTAGGTTACAAAATTGTATTCATTTATAGTTAAGGTAATGCCAAAGGCGTTTTGTAATTGTATCATATCAAATATCAAAGAACCTTAAATGACTTGTGTACAAGTGGTATCATTGTCGAGATATCGTCCCATAATATAATAGCCGGGGCTGTTTTAATTATTTGTCGTTATCTATCTCCTACTATATGCTTAATTTCATGCTTTCATATTTATTGCGCATCCGTCCTGCATATAAGCTGTTCGTAGTTTAATTTTAGGCCATAAGTCTGGTTTTCATTTATATCAGATCTCATAATAATAAACAGGAAAACGTTAAACTAAATTTTAATATATACGATTATTATGTAAGTGTAATGACGTGCCAAAGTAGCACATTTAGTTTGTTTAACAATTAAACATCCTAAAAGTATTAAACGCACTGCAAATCGAAAATCTATTTTGTTTGGTTTCCAAACATATTAAAATTAATTTGTTATTATATGCTGCTGACGTAAATAAAATAATAATGCAAAGGGATAGGTAGTAATGTAAACAGGCCACAAAGTAGGCATTTAATCATAAAACATTAAAAACCATGTTTGTTGTTTAAACTTAGTATTTGGTAGGTAAGTAATATTTTGCTGCGTCTCACTCACAAGTTGTATTCATTTATAAGATTTGGTTTAGCAAATTATTCGCGGCGTTCGACACCTAAACCAAAATATTCGCTGCTTTCTGAAGGAAATGCTAGCGTCGAATTAAAATAATGCATTGGAACGTGATTTAAAAAATCACCATGAACTAGTGGCGCTCATCGCGAGCTGAAAACCGCCAGGGTTGATTGTAGTGGATTGAGTGGAGAGCTCGGTCGCTTCCGTCCGACAGTTGAAGGCTGAATTTACTCGTGACGTAAAAGGTTTTAACAAAGCCTTAATTAAAAAAAAAAAACAAAATTTTAAAACTTTCGAATAGACATGTTAATGTCGAACTGATCTATCGAAGATCAAGTTAAATGCTTTTAATGCAGACATCGCGGCGCACAAAAAAATAGAGAACGGCTTAAAACAACGGCCTCCATTATTGATAATTTGTATGGTACAGTAACATTGTTTTATACAATTTGCTTGCTCTCGCATTTCTAAAGAAAGATCACCTGGTCTACATTAAAATATTTCACGTACCCATTCTAATTTAGGTTTGACCTTAGAAATTTACTGTATAAGTATAATATTTATATACAATTAAGTTAATGTTATTCTTCAAATGACTGATTTACATAATCGTTTCATTGAACGTAGGTATTAGACCTAAGTATTAGGTATTTTAATATGTTAATGTTTAAATAATAGCGTAGGATGTCTATTTTACTGACGTCAATCTCTTGGATAGGTGTGTCTGTTTTGGAACTTTACTTAGTATATAATTCAAAACTTTGATCACACACGATTTTCAGGCGTTCATATCATTCGTTATGAAATTGGTGACTTGCGTAACATTAAAAGGATTCTCCAAGCAACAAACATGTATTTACAAAGAAACATACTCCATACATGATCACCTACGCCTAACCACGACATTGACGTACAAACCTATATTCAAGTGAATTGATTTAATCCTGTTATCATTACGTTCCACGTATTTAATACAACTTATTTATGTAGCGTAAACTTATCCGTATGTGAAGACTACTTAAAATAAATGTTTGTTATAATAAATCGTAATAAACTAACTCAGTGGAATTGGTGTTTTATTTTATACTTTACCCTTAGACCCCGAATCCCATTCCATTACGGACCCCTTGAACCCTGAATGTAACCTGAAGTAACGAAAATGGTACATATCAAATACAATTTACGAGTATTTCCGGTGGGTAATGACTACGTGTCAACTATTTCCGTTCTGATGCACCTAGACACGACGCGGTAAATCTGGATAAACTTAAATGTTGACTTAGAATGGGAAAATAGTAATTTAAATACTTTCAAATGTTTTCCCAACGTTATTTTGATTATCCCGCAATCGTGCCTGCACACTTTAACTTTTTCCGAATATCTCGGCTAACATACAATCTGTTTGAGCTTTTCTGACAAATTATTAAAGAAGGCTGAAATTATTATTAAAGTAAAAAATATAAAAGGTGTGAAAATCCTACAACTGTCCTAAAAACAAAATAAAGACTAGAAACATATGAAAATCCAATAAATGTAGAAAATCCTTTATTTATATTATCACATTTTACTGATTTATTTGGTTAACCGAGTGTCCTTGATGTACCTTTTTTCTTACACTTCTTCTTACTGTAAGTTTTCTTCATTTCTTTAACCATAAATATGGTAATGTAAATATTACAATCAATTGTACTGTTCAGTAGCACATCTGACTAATAGGGCTTATGATATTAGCGTCTAGTAAACAAGTACGATGTTGAAGAAATTGCTCAGGAAAACTAAACAAAGGAATCGGGGAAACAAAGCTTGTTTAAAAAACATGAACTTCAGGAGAGACAGCTGATTTCTCATTTTCATGACGACCAAGTTTTGAACTACAAGTTTGTTCGGTTGAAAGCATTGTGGAGTTGGTGATTTTGCTGGTATGAACAACTAATGATAAAATCGATTCAACACTAGCCAGTTCGTTTGTACAGAAAAATACTTACTCCTAAGTTGGACTATGATTTATTGCTCTTTAACGATACGAAAGACAACAAAAGCTGTCTTAGATTAATATGTTCTGTAAAATGTATAGAAGTCGGTTTTAAACATCTTTAGATTTAAAAAGGCTCTCTAGTAGATTACCTTTTTTACGGATTTATTCACATAATAAGTATATAATAGGAACTAAACCGTCACTCAGTACCGATGATATAAATATGATAAAGATAATGTTACCTCCATAGGAATTTGCATTTTAAATCTGTGCCCTGAATTTTTAGTCACTTCGTTGTCAAATAAGAGATTTGAAAAAAGCACGCTACTGAAAGAAAATTATTAAATTAAAAAGAATTATACGTATTTAATGCGGAATCCCTAACTCTAAGGACTAATGCAGTTTACAAAGGATGATAGTTTTGACCAATTTTCTTGCAAATGCAAATCCACAAGTAAACTTATCTGACATACCTTGCCATATATATGTTATGGACCAAGTGATTAATGCGAGCATTATTAATAATGCCCGAGCATTATGTATAATGTCTAGCCCTATCGGGCCAAGTGATTAATACTTATTTCAACTTCATTATTTATCACAATGCGCGGGCATAATTATATGGCTATGTGATAATTGGGCAATATGATAATTGTGCGTAATTTGAGGTAAATAATTGTCTTTTGTGCTTTGTAATAATTAAATAATAAAAGAAAACGTAAAATTTCCACTCTGTATTACGCTTTTTACAAAGTTACGCCGTTTGACACTTTTTCATAGTGACGTAATGGGTAATACTCACTGCGTAATTTTTAGAATAGGATGAATATTTTTTGTATATGGGAAACTTCACTTATATTTTTACGTTATTCGATTAATTTTATCATTCGTAACCCCCGCTGCTGCGTATTGACCATACATTTATCTATGTATTCAGCCATTTTCGTACATGTGCGCATAGATTACGTTCCTCCGTGGATTTATTATTTTTTGTGACCGTTACGTTGACTTTGACGCGTTATTGGACGTTGATTTTGCTTTGTGTTTGGACTTTGATTTAAAATGCCGATACGAGGAAAAGCAATAAATAGCCAATGTCTCCGTAATCTTAATCCCCCCGCGCATCAATACTAACAATAATAATGACACTCATATGTTCAGCGATTTTGGGTGTAAACTTCTTTATTTATATTGCAAATTTGAATAAAAGCGTGTCTTACGAGTTACGCCGCCAAATTATGTCCATTACCCCCTTTTGTTATGACATTTTTTTCAGGCCACAATATTTTTAGAGGCGTAACTACTTTTAATATTTAACTATTGTGTATCAAATGATAATAATCATTTAAGTTTTTTCTACATAATATGTTTGTATTACTTTGCCCAAAAGGTGATAAACATTATGTATAATGCCCGGTCAAAGTGATAATTTGAATATTTATTATTGAATTGCACTCTCATATTGGGCATTTTTCATATGGACCGGGCAGTATGAATAATGCCCAATTTATCATTTGGTCCATAACATATATAACATATGTCCCAAATTGCTAAGTTTTATTCTAACTCATAAACTAGGCCTACCGTTCAACTCTCAACCAGCCGCTAGGCAAGGCCGTGGTACACGCGGTGTCCAGGGAGTCTGTCAAGTCAAAAACGGTTAAAAATAGGGAAGCAAGAATTGCAAAGGACCGCATAGAAGATACGCCAATGTTTGCATACCCTATAAATGAATAAAAGTAAATAATTCATCCTCGTGATAATAACGCAGACTGCCTTTTTATAAGTGCGTAGGTAATATTTTTTATACCCGTATGATTTTTTCTCTTTTCTCAAAATAACATTTTTTGTTCTTATTTTCTAGATATTAATGTTAATTTGGTCTTAAAGTTTGAATAATGAACAGATCACATAATAAAACAATCTCTTTGGTGCTTTTCGTTTCGCTTTGCCGATTTCATTTCCAGTTAATGTAATCCAGTAATTGAGTTTCGAAGTGCAAATGTATTTAAATATTTAGGAAATAGCGCCATCTTCGGCAACCGTGTTCAATGAAACTTAAATACATTTCATAGCGCATATTAATTAAACATCAATGTATATTGTTATTAAATGCTTACATATTTATAAGTCAGAGCAGAAATTGAACTTTGAAACGATCTATTAAGATTCGTATGTAAAAATGGCTTCGTATAGATTTCATCTGCTGACGCAAGTTTTTAAATTGTTTTGTTTTGCTTAAGAACATGATTCCAGGACTAGCCGGAAACTCGCTTGTTAAAGAGTTTTCTCCTACTCGATTTAAAGTTAGAAAGTTCAACTTTTTAAAGAAAAGTAAAGTAAGTCGCGTTACCAGATAATTGGGTTGTATTAATAAATATTTAAACTACCTATAAGCAGTTCTTATAGGTAGTACGCAAATTCTGATACCAGGAGCTATGAAACACTTGACTATTTTGCAAAAGATACTACATTAAACAGAAGAAATACTTAGTAAGTAAAGCGAGTATGTTTTCAAAATCTGGAAAAATATTTAATGGATCTTCTCATTTGCATCCAACTTATTTTTCAGTGTGAACAATGAATGTAACGAGCTATTTTTAGGATTTTTATTATGCATCTCATTTTTGATATTTTTCCTACTAGGCTTAGTCTGTTATAAAATATGTTTCATTCTTTTATCAGCTAGGTGAAGTTCGTTTCAAGTTTGGATCTCCTATATGAGGTTTTCAAATAGAACCGGACAAGGGCGAATTCGACTCATGCACGAAAAGCTCCATCACTTATTTTAATTGTAAAATTATTGCGAAGCAAGCTTAGAATACTATTACGTTATGTTATACTATATTTTAGTTTATATATTATATAATTTTATATAAACCATTATTATTGAATCTAGACTAGAGCCCAAATTAACGCGTTTACTTTGATTCTTAGTCATGTATCAAGTTTCATACCAAAACCAGATTCAGAGAAAAAGCACAGATTAAATAGATAGTGACCCTGTCTGATGCATCAAGAGTCGTGAGTTCGATCCCTACTAGGAACAAGTATTTATTTGATGAACATCAGTGTTGGTGATTGTGTTACTTATCCTATATGTACTGTTGTTTCTGATAAACAATGATGTTGTGTGATATGTATTGTATATAGCCCTGTGTTCACGAGTGACTTGCGATTGCAGATTGCTATAGCTCCCAGCGCCTTGAGGAACGCACACCCACTTCACTTAACGATTTCGGAGAATTTGATCGCTTACATTATTAGCGAGTCTGAGGAGTAGTGGGGCATAATAACCAGCCGTACCAGTATTTTGGATATTTGCGTCCTGTCTGAAAGTGGTAATACGGGTTTCCGGTAGTCTATTTACATACAAGGCTTTTTATTAGTGTTTCATAGTATCTTTTGTTTTTTTTTTCAGTTCCGAAACAAATTTTATAGAGATTTCGACAAAACGCAGTTTTGCCGTTTTGAGTACGGGACCCTCAAAAGCAAACTTTTGATCCTATTTGTAAATATGATGTTAGATAACATTTTTGTAACTATAACCGTTACCGATTCTGGAATTAAAACTAACCCCGAGGGCATTTTATTAAAAGATAAAAGGATCAACTCAAAATTCGGGCCCGGAAGCTTCCTTTCAACGGATGTTCCATCAAAACCCATTCATCAGCAATGCGTACGAATATTCGGGTGCTAAGTTAAATTATTGTTTTTGATTGTTTTTGGCAGTTCACCAGGATATAGTGGTATGATTTAATCCTTGATAAAAAAGATGTGTGAGTTTATTTAGTACGTTTTCAAAAAATTCCATGCTACTAAAGACTTCTTTCTTTCTTTAGGCGATTTAATTCCAAAAGTATTTGTTATGTTACTTTGAATCATTCTGTTTCAAAAGATAGCTACGCAGCTGCTTATGATGACTGCTCAATGCAGTAAGATTTCTTGCAGTAAGATTTCTTGCAGCAAGATTTCTTGCAGTAAGATATTTGATTTGATAAATTGAATTTGAAAATTGTTTTTATTTTTTTATTTTTTGTTAAAAATAAATATAATTAAGAAATTAGTTTGTCGGAACTTCTCAGATGTACGTATACGACTCGTACTTGTCAGACTTTTTCATAGTTAAAAGTATTATCAACCACCACTCTTCTAATTTACCCGCTAAGCCTTAACAAGCAAATTAAAATGAGTGAATAGTACTGGTTTTCATAACCACATCTCTTGAGAAAATCTTCAACATTTTGTACTTGACTTGTCTTTCTAGATTATGATCAGCCCTTTTACCTACATTTGTACTACACTGTACATAAGTAAGTTACTATAGCGAAATATAAAAAAAATATTGCTGGTCAAATATTTAATAATCATCAACCCTTTCCATTTTGAACCCGCGGTTTTATCTACCTTTGAACTGCACCATACAAGGAAATGTAGCTAAAAGGAAGTATTCAATAATAAATTTGCTAGTAAAGTATTTAATAAGATCTCCTTTAGATGTTCATGCAACTACTTAAGGTAAACAATGTCTCTACCTGCTACGTCAAAATATCAAATATTTTTCCAACGCAGAGATATGAGCAGGTCGTTGGCCGCGTTTTCTTCAGCGCTGGTATTATATATAGCCACTACATTCCGGATTTCCGAGGCTCTCCATATAAGTAAGCGAAAATGAAAGCCATTACATGTCAATAGTTTGGCAGGCCATTAAGGGCCGGGCTGCAAGTAGGGGTATATTTACACTTTTTATGATGGAAATTCTACATTCATATTATTTCAATAACATCTAATAAAGTTTGTAATTTTCAGGCCATCGATCATCACTTTCAATTGGTAGATAATTATTACATATTCAATTTATCACATTATAAACTTTCTTTGTGTTGCAAGATTGTTAGACTAGAACCTAAAGATATTATGTTTAGTAAGTACAGCTACCTGAGTCTTCAATTACTTCCTGTTAACAATCTAATTTTATTTAGAGCTACTACACAATGAGTCGTGTAATCCTTATCATTAGAGGTAAGTATGTCATAAAAAAGAGAAAGCAACTCTGCCTATAACTCAAAGCAACTGTGTCAACGCCAAAAGTATGTCCTGTAAAGTTGGTCCTGAACCTGAAAGTTTAAATAAAATTTGGTACACAGACTAGAGACTGAGAAAGCACATAGGGACACACGTTTTAATCGACTTTCCCATAAGTTAGTAGTGTTTTACGCGAAACCGCTTCCCGCGACCGGAGTGGGGGCGGACATTTGTTACGACATATATATATCACATCAGCAAGTGGTGTAGAATAGAGATATCGGTAAAAAACTAATCGGACGGCAATATGTTACGGTACGGTAACGTATCCGCGACCGCCGACTTCCGCTGAAATGTGCTAAAATCTTTTTTCGTCATCTGTGGAAAGGCAAGAAACGAACGGGGCCGACTGGTGGGGAGCGTTTTTTCCCGGAGATGTCATAAATCAGAAGGCGGCAGATGGTGTTGACCTCCACCATTATTGCCATGTTTCTAGCTAAGAATTATTATTGCCCTCACTCTTGGGACGGCGTTTCAAATAATAATTCTTTTTTGAATTCCACACTCTCCTACACACAAATCTCTTGTAACCTATACGGGTAAAAATTATTTTATTATTTTCAGAACTTTATTAAGAACATCGTTTGAAAGTGTCGGGTGTAGTTCAACCAATTGAATGGCAAAATTGGTGTGTTGATTCAACTGTTGTTCATTTGGTAATTCATCAATAGTATAAAACCAAGTACACTACATACTTTAAAACAAAGTCTCCGCCGTCCGTGCCTACGTTAGTTTCATTTTTTAGTTTTTTTAAAATAGGAAGTAATCATTCTGTATTTTAGCCTAAGCGAAGTGCCGGTGGCACTAGTGGTTGTAAATTAAAATCACACGGTGTGATTAGTTTGCGATCGTGAACTATCTCTTTAGTCATACATTATAAATAATGAAAATGTTACATTTAAGTCATCGCGTAAAACCATGACCGTGCGCGCTACTCAATCAGTTAGCTCTTCGTACAAAAAGGTTTTTGATAAAATAAAAATATTTGCAACACCTCCCAATGGTACACTCGCAAATAATAGCTATCATTAAAATACAGAGCGAAACAGAAAGCTTTCAAATAATATGTTCATTTTATTCAGAATATATATACAGGTATACAATGTTAAAATATCAATACGCCTTAGCATAACGTTTTCTCTATTTTAAATACAACTGGCCGCCAGCGTCCAATATAAAACTCTATGTTATAAAATTTAAGGGACAAACAAAGCTTTCAAACCATTACCAAAAAAATATCGAAAGAACTATTTCGTTTTCATTTTATATTTGCACTAGTATTTACCTACTACTGAATTACTGTTACCTACATTAAAAAGTATAAAAACAACGATTACCGTATGATCCTGATGTACAGAGCCATTTATCTTGATTATGTTCAACTGTACTCAGAACGTGGCTATAAATTAGATGTTAATCAGGAAGTAGAGACCGTTGGCCGGCCAATAATATGATACTGGAGGGAGCATTTGTTCAGGGCGGCCTCTCTTTATCCAGCGGATCGCCCCGACGGTTGTAGGACTCTAAATCCTTTGTGTGAGTTCATTTCCCTCCTGATATGCTCTGATCTAGATGTGGCGACTCAAGCCGCCCCCCATAATACAACGTGTCAGTTGCATAGACGACTGCGCTAAAGGAATTGCCCCAACAGTTTAATTAGATTCCATTTTTACGTAGGTACGCAAAGGGCTTTTGTCAAACGATCTCTCAAAAGGATTTGTCCTTGTAAATTTAAATATTACAGGATAAATTTATTATCTTTCAAAAGCTCCAAGGTGCATTTTGTATTACAAATAGGAAAGTATTTGGTTGAGCGGTAAAGGATGAATTCGTCTTCAGAAGTAAATAAATTGTAATGTTTTTTTTTCTGACTGACATACGATGATGGCTTGGAGTAGCATCGTTATCATTACTGGACTTGCGGGGGAGCGGATGGCTCACCACTTCTGAGATGGCTCTCACCTCTAAAAAAATTGTATTGTTTATTTGCCGTTTTATCACGATAGACACGTGTATTTCATACACACGCAAATGATTGATAATATTGTGTTACCACATTCCACCACATACCAGTTAATGTGTGTAAAGTTAAAAACAAAACCTAGATTAAACAATGGGTATTACGGTTATCGCGTATTATTTTAATTAACCTTAACTTTAATGACCATAATTTTATCCTATCTGTTTTAAAAACGCCGTAACGCGTGGTACATATTTAAGACCAACTACATAGTTGTGTCTGTGTGATGTGTGTGTAATAAGTGTCTAGAGCCCAAATAGGTCTAGACACTTATTAATTAGTTGGTAATAATTTATTTCTTTATAACCACCGCGTAAAGAGAAGAGGTCGCGGGTTCGAATCTCGACACAGATTCAAAAGAGCTTTTCCCTCGGAGGTAGGAAGTTAGCGGATACACGCTCGTGCCTCGGAAAGCACGTTAAGCCGCTGGCCTTTCCCGCACCTAATCTCTCATCGGTCATGTAGGATTGTCGTTTCACATAATCATGAGAGTGAGGGAATAGTGAGTGCACCAGTGTTTGTTGTCACACTTGTGCACTATATTATATCCTGCTCAGTAGCGCTACCATGAGTGAGCTATCAAAATCTAACGTACGTTAAAACCTATCGAATTGTTTTTTTTATACTACTGATTTTAATGGGTAACCGTTAGGGACGCTGTACATTTTTTCAAAGACTTATTTTACATAGGCGATATCGAGTCTGTCACTTTTAAACTCATGGTAGCGCTACAGTTGGCTGAGTCATAGTCTCAATCGAAAATCGGTCGGACACCTTATTAATTTATTCGATGCTCCTTTTTTACCCGGGTTAAATCCTACATGGATGTCCGTTCGGTTCGGAGGATTAAAGAAGTATGTCAGACTCCTACTGACTTAAACATCTGGGGTGTCCCTCCTCTTCGTTCGTAAGAGTTGTTGAGTGGTGAGTGGGAACACACCGCCAACCAACGAAATATTCCATGCTCCTAACTTAACCAATAGCTAACAAACGTTCAAAAGTACGTAAAGTCATACACTTATTATTTTCTAAGCGCAAGCTAAGAAAAAAAATGTATCTCTTAGTATGTATTTAAATTATTGAATTCAAGTTGTGTTGTGATGAGTGAATGTTGATCGTTTAATTGAGACATTAAATTGTATTTGAATATTTTATCATAAAGTAACCATGTCGAAACAGTACAAAGTCCATTCCCCTAATAATAATAAAATTAATGTGGACGGGATGGCCTCATTTAAATTAAAATGATTACTTTACTGAAGGCAGGGTCTAAGCCCTAGCAAATAATTTCGTGTCCACCAAGTTGTACGAAATACAGCCTCTTTTTTGTTCATTAAGACATTCAATGTATTTTTTTTAATAATTACAAAAGTAGAAACAGTGCGATTGAAAATATTATTACATTAAATTCTACACCCTCACTATCTATCTGTAAGACGCTCTTCCACACATACTTAACTCGTCTAGAGCCTTAGCACGTGGGCTACTTTTTTCTGTTTTCTTATCAGAACTATATTAATATTCTCCAATTTATACAATTAAAAGCGATTAGACGTTTAAAAGTAAGCGTATGTGAGTAGTTAAAGTTCAATCTCAGAGCTACAATAATGTTATATTCAAAATTCAAAATTTATTTATTTCTTTACAAAAGTTTGCTTACAACTAGTAGACGAAGCCTCCTTTTAGGCAAAGTATTTGCCTGTGCCAGGAGACGGCGCTCTGCATAACAATTTTTATTTTAACTTACTATTGCATAGTTTTATTTTAAAATCACATATATTTTAAAGTTTTACAAAACATTAATAATACTAATCCTAGAATTCTAAAATTAAAAGTGATATTCAGTATGTATATCAAAAGCATAAATATAATGGCCAATGATTCTCTGCACCCTTTAGATCAACATCACTTGAATAATTTCTTCTGCCGAAGTTCGAGTTCAGGGCTTTTAGCTTTAATTAAGTTTGATTATTAAAGGAATCGATCATTCTTCTCATCTCCTTGTTATATAGGTTAAGTAATTCATTACGTATTTTAATTAATTTTATTGCGATAAAAGTTAATTAAGAACAAGTAAAATTTCAACGATTGATTTATTCGTTTATTGTAAGTTATATTCTATATAACGAAATAAACAGAATTGTATACTCTCTAATCTTTCTAGATTAGAGAGTATACAATTCCGTGTGTAGTTTTCAATTCGTCTGTGTGTACTTTTTAAGCATGACTTTTACCGATACTACTGTCAATTATAGTCGGATCTATTAAAAATCATTTGAGACACAACCACTTAAGGTTATGAATACCGATTGACCGTCCTAAAAATACGTTAAAGACATTGCTAAAACATTATCGTCGTAACATTACACAGAAAATCTTGGTTACTTTATAATCTAAGATGTTAAAGCGCCTCATTTCCTTCCGCCCCGCACATTACATTACCCTTCGCGTAACTAGAGCCACTGTGCTAGCTTAACTACTTGGTTAACTAGAAACTAGAAACACGAAAAAGGAACTCACATTAAATTTTATCCAAAGTTAATAGATTGGAAGCTAATGATATCCATGACTTGCACTCGCAAACAAAACCAATTTAAACTTCGCGCCTCAAATTGGTCAAACCGCCAAAATTCATTTTGAAATTTCACCAATTATCGTCAATAACGTGAAGCGGGATGGAAAGGGACAAGTTACTTAGATACTTAATGAGAAAGTCTATTTTACATAACACATTTTATAAGATGACTCCATGAATTACACTAAAGCAAGATAAAATTCCCTAAGTGATTAAACCTATAAAGAAATATGTATCTTAGAAACTGCCTCGTGTTCGTTGAGTTAACTATTTCAGAATATATAATTTCAAGTAATATTTTACTTGAATCACATTTATTTTGCTCAAAACTTTTCAAATATCTGAGTTAAGTCTTACAAACAGAGTATCGAAAAAATGTACAGAATTCTTATAATCTTAGCGACACTTTTAAACAAAATATGATTTGTCTGATCCACTTTGCTGGCGACAAGCTCACGACCTAGCCAGCTAGATCTAGTTAGGCTCCAATTAGGTTCAAATCCGGTTGAAAATGAGGAGGTATCTGCAACCACTCTCATGCGCCATATTTTTTTGTAGTAAGTTTATTTTTGATAAATTTTATTATCTCTATATGTCTATGTATGTATATATATCTATGTATGTATATATATTTATTTTCATTATTTCTGTCCAAAGAGAACTAGGTACATAATATAATTTATAAATTGAAATACGTATAAAGTAAATACATAACCTATTTTATAGCACGGGTATTTTACCGCAAAGCGCAAAAATATTCAAATAAAAATATCCTCACCTCCATAAATGTGGTGAGGCCAAGAATCCCCTGGGAAACGTCACTCAGCTGAATAAAGTGTCTCGATTATACTTTTTGCCGGCATTTAATTATGAATCTCGACATAATGCCCCCATTAATCATAGAGTAAGCCTGGTAACCCAAGTTTGCTCTACATTAATAAAAGTAATAATTTTGAATCGATCTTTGAAACGGAAGTGAGGAGTAAGTACTGCTATTAACAGCGGGCTTAATCATTTGTCTAATTTCGATAGACGTTCATCTTTGTCTGTCTGTAGTTATTTAGAAGGTATACAAGGACAAACAATTTTTTTTAAAACGCTCTTAGTAATAAGTAACAAAATGTTTATTTGTAGTAGACGAGTATGCATATTCACGTGTAAATGAATTTGTACTTCATTTAAGAACATTGTTATGACTTTATAGTCAGGTCAGTGTTTGTAGGAATTAACATAATATTGGCATTATTTATTATGTGGTTTGCAAATTACTGAAACTTAACGTTAACTACGTACTTGACATATTTATTATAATTATTCAGTATTTATGATTATTACTTTTTACAAAATATACAACGTAATGATGGAAATTGACCCGTAACATTTCGGTGTGAGTAGTGTATCGAATTTTCATTACAGAAACCGAAGAGTACCTGTTTTGTAATGTTCTTGTGATCTGTAACGTTACACTCAAAGGGACTCGTTAAAAACCGTCAGTCAAGTGGAGCCTGCGGTGCTCGCCGTTTATAATATATTATTACAAACAAACGGTAAGAGTCAGCCTCCACCTTAGCAACTTATCACATTATTATGACTCTAATATACACCGTGAAATTTTAGTGGTTGTTTTCCCGCAGTAAAATGATTCTATCTTAGTAGTACAAAAGATGTGTGCAGTTCTTTTTCGGTAAAATCAAAAAATGCCGGTTTTACGAAAGGTTTAACCGTAACTCGAAAACACGTTCGAACCGCTTTATGACTTAGGGTGAAGAGCTTCTTTAGCTTTAAGCATCGATTTCATGCGGCAAGCAGTACCTGAATACGTCACATCTTCAAAAACAACGATAGCTTCTCTCGTTTTCGAGTTGGAAAATTATTATTCCGAAAAATCGAAAACAAAAAATTTTTTTTTTCGCGAAATATTTTGCATGATTCGATAGTATTACTAAAGGCAAGTCGTTCTGCCACGGGAAAACAACCACTAAAATTTCACGGTGTATATCATCATCATGATCATCATCATCAGCCCATATACATCCCCACTGCTGGGGCACCGGCCTACCCTAAACTAGGGCTCTAAGGCCCTATTCAACCACGCTGGCCAAGTGCAGGTTGGTTGACTACACAACCTAAGAATTTCTTCGTAGGTGTGCTGGTTTCCTCGCGATGTTTTCTTCACCGTCAAAGCGTATCGAATATATGAAATTCAAATTTTAGGTGCGTGGGGGGTTTGAACTGGCAACCTCTCGCATGACAAGCAACGACCTAAACTCAGCCATCAACGTTTTTGTATGAATATGAATAAATATAAATCGCATACATTGCTGCGGTTTTATACTAAGTTGCTTAAGCACTTGTGTTACGGATATCAGAAACAACTATGGTGTACACAAATGAAACACAGTGGAACGACTCTTGGCGCAAGATACCATAACCAATGCGCTATCGATCATAGAGTGATCCCTACTACTCCAAGCCAACATGTAGTCAGTTAGGATAAAAAACATCCGATGCATATTATTAAAGCAATCCTACAGTATAAACCATGCCTTTGAACCAAATCTCAGAGGGCAGGAGAGTAGCTGAAAACCAGTGTTGCCCGGTCTCACAGGCCCGAGGCAACATCAGTTGAACTTCTTCACTTTGTGACGTGCATGCCACTTGTATTTTTATATTTATATTTTTGTAAAGAGATAATAAATATTTTTTTTATTTTACCCTGATACGTACGTAAAAATGCCTAAACATTAAATCGATGTATGGTTTCATAAAATTTGGAGAAGCACTCGTGAAATATCAACGCAGTACGGTGCGGAGAACAAATTTGAGTTCATCCCTTTTTGGCGCAACGGAGTGGCTACAGGCAAAATTAATATCATCATACCCGGCTGGGACATGATTGCGCGGCGTGGGCCGGAGTGCCGGGGACATCATCCGCGACCGTGAGGCTTTCATCTTGATTGCATTCCGACGATCTCGTAAATTTCCGTCTTAATTCGATGCGTTTCACACAATGAATACCCAATTGTTGCCCGCTTCCGGTTCGCTCGCGACGCCACCCGCGTATAGTCGTTTATCAAATGAAACATAGTCCATTATTTGTGCAAAACACTTGTAGTAACACTGATTTTAAGGATTAAACTCGCGTACATACGTTATACGATTTTAAGACCGGTGGAAGACCTTTACAGCACTCGAAACGTCGGGCTCTCAAAACCACGAAACATTTAGTCTTCTGTCATCCCTTTAATGAGCTCGAAACCTCGGTTCTCTTAATAATTTAGTTTAGAATATAATTTATTCGCCTTGGTATATGTAATAATACTGTTGTCCTATCTCGGATAATCGACTGACCTGTGTACCACATATCATGAAAACTGGTTTAATAGACAGACAAACTTTTGCATTTATATTTTTATCAAGGATCAGCAACACCACTTTATCTTGATAAAGAGACAATTATTACCCAAATCTACTTAGTAATTTTATGACAATATCATTCTAAAACTGAATACTGGGGTCCGCTAAACATCATAGAATAAATAACACCTTTGAAATATATACTATTTGAACATTCAATCAATCACTATGCAAAAACTATCAAATATTTTACCTTACTTTGCTGTATTAAACAAACAAAAAACTTGTTTTTTATAAATTTTTGTAATTATACAATGAACAGTATTTTCAAAATAAATTTCGTAAGGAGCTAACATTAATCTTTATTCAACATTGTAGAACAGAATAGAATAAAATATAATAAAATTGAATAGTATCCTATTCAATTATTTATTTGGTACGGAATAGATACATTATTAATTTGATACGGATATCTTAAAGTATGGTAACACTTGACGATAAAATTTGAAATATAGTGGCAGAATATGTGACAAGGGTTATCATTGAATGGTAAATTATGTTGAGTTGATCCGTGATCATGGCGCTTGCAACAGTGCCGAAATATCAGGAGCTCGTTAATATAAAACAACATGGTAGATATGCTGAACATATTATTATTTATTTTTTTAATGTAGACCATGAAAGTTTCTAGTTATATAATACTAGTGACCCGCCTTTTCTTCGCTTCGGGTATATTACCTTACCTTCCTGTTAAACCCCTCTTTCTAATAAAAAAAAACCACATCAAAATCCGTTGTGTAGTTTTAAAGATTTAAGCATACGTAGGATCAGACAGACGCGAGTAGCGACTTTGCCTTATACATGTAGTGATGTGACAAGATTTTAATAAAAATGAATGTTATTATATATATAAATTACAACTTATTATTTACATATTATTTACCTACATACACAGGAGCCATCTGCTGTATTATTGTTATCTCAAAGTCGTCCTGCTGCGAATTGTTCTTTACGAAACTTGAATTGAAAAGCCTTCCAAGCACAATTTGAATGCAGGAAAACTTTGCAATAGCTTTTATTTCTTGTCGGAAAGTAAATGAATTTACGACTCGCGATGAATCGGGCGTTTTTCTTCCTTCAATACGATGGTGGTCGGTGGTGAAATTAAGAACTTTTGTAAGTTCCGCCGCTCGCCGCTCCCAGTAAACAAATACTGGGTACAAATAAATTGGTCGCGATCTGTTTGGTGTTTAATTACCTTAATTTGACTTTCATTTTACTTTTATGTCTGTATTCATAACAACTCTAAAGTTGGTCGTTTCTATTCAGTCGTTGTGGGCGTAGGGATTAATAATAGGGATAATCAAATTCAAATCCAACCGTCTTGAGTTGTTCTTATTATATAACGTTTAGGTTGTTCTTTGGAATTTCTAGTCACGGGAATAATTTGCAAAGATATTTTGGGACCCTGTCGTACTCGATTTGCAAAAAAGTAAACAGCATTAAAATCGAATGCTTTCTTACGCGGGAGCGTACCTACAAATACAATCAGGCAGTGTTTAAATAAATAAATCGTCACATTAATAATAATAAGATTCTACCAACGTTTCGGAACGCCGATTCTACCGAGAAGACTCCGCAAAGAAACTCGATAATTACTCTTTTTAAGCCACAATCATGTTACAAATTGCAAATGTCTCTAGTGTTTCATGGTAAGCATAGATACCTGCTGTTGTTCGGAATACACAAACATCCAGTAAAAGTTTACAATGCATACGGACTGTATATCAGAAACAGTCGATGTTTCGAACTTACGCTAGCATTATGCCAACAGTGGAGTGATTTTCAACAGCTCTGTAACAACTTGCCATACGTTTAAATTGAAGGCGTAGGGTTAAACATATCGGGCGGTCCGATTGGCATTGTGTTGGCTTTTGATGGCCGAATTTGCTCTAAAATGCAAATGAATTTATCATGTAATGGAAACCAACACACGTGCTAGTTGCATTAGTTATTCATTGGACTCCAGCCACATCATCAGGCCATCTCCTCGCGTGTTTAGAATAACGACGATTCGATCAAGCCGGACTCAATCCATGCATTTATCAGTTTATGCATGTATGTATGCGCCATTATCATCAATATGGAATCACAATTTCTAAGAAGGAAACAAATTGAAGCATTTTTTTTTATTCGTATAAACATTTTAAAGTAGGTACCTATTGTGTCCCTTGACATCGCTACTATAGTTGAAACATGTCCAATGCAAACTGATTTGAAATGAACTATTGTAGTTATTTGACTGTTCATGAATAAATGAACAAAAAAGCCATTAATATTTTCGAAGCATCTATTTTACGACACTTTTCTTTCCGGGGTGCGTTGTGTTAAGGATAGAACACGACATAAATGAAATGTGTGTAATATGCTAGCGCCTCAAGTGGAGAAATTCTGAAGCTTTCTAACAAAATTTATTTATCAGACGTAATTTAAGTAAACTGTCAAAGTTCCGTTCATAGTTCAACAGCCCCGTTAATGTAAACTTCCATCACATAAAGCATGTACCTTTGATAATTATCAATTTTAATTGAACTCGAGCTATCGTTCAATGATTTGGTACCAATATTTGTGTTCAATCTTTTACTCCGTCAAGCCATGTCTCCTATGGTTAGTACAGACGTGAGCAATTAGTATTAATTTGAGCATTTCAGCATAGTACGAGTATGTCAGTTAAGCAGTGTACGGGTAATGTACACTGAGCCTCTGTTCGACGTAAAGCTCACGTGATTGCATTTACCCGTAATTAGTAATTTGTTATAACATATTAGCGTATTAATATTGGTAATGCCTACTGTTCTCGAAACTGTTAAGTACTAGGTTCGCGGTAGAGTGATATAAGTACTTGGATATTTCGTAGAACGGCACCTGTTTCAATGTACATTTATCATTGTATGTACGCACACAATTTAAATAATGTTTTAAGGTTCCTTTTTTTTACTATTAACCAGTTTATTATCGAATATTATTCGAGTGCGAATATACTTTTACCATGCTTTAATTTATTTGAGACTGGCTCGGTGGAACAGTGGTTAGTGACCCTGGCTGACGGTTCCAAGAGTACCTCAGAACAAATATTTGTGTGATGATGAACATCGGTGTTTGTACCGTGTCTGGGTGTCATTATGTATTTAAGTATGAATTTATAAATATATACTACGTATATTAGTTTCTGATGCCAATGGCTTTGTTTAGTTTGGGGTATGGTGACCATATGTGGAAATGTCCCAGATATTTTTTTTCATTTATTTTGACTGTGAATACATATTGTATACTATTGTACATAATCGTATCAAAAAATTACTTTCGAGTATTTAGCGAACGTAAAAACTACTTGTTTTCAGTTTAAGCTCAATAAATCAATCGGTTCAAACGAGAAAATCACCTACTTAATTAATTTGCAAATGTGCTCATACGCCATTCAAAGTTTCCTAGAAACTCAACAATAATAACGATACATTTTACGATGCAAAATAATTTTGGCCATAAATGGTCCTCATTAAAACAAAAATAATAAATTGAGGACTTAATGGGTTTATAATTTATTTCTTTTACAAAAAAAACCTCTCATCAAGGATATCACACTAGTGACAGGACGATTTTTACAGTATTAAGTCTTTGGACACCGGTAGTTCCATTAAGGAATGCTCTTCAATTTAACTCTTCGTCATGTTTCCATGCGGGTAGATATTATTTTTTTTAAATTTATAACTAATGTTTAGATTTTAAATATCCCTACACCGGCACCACACTTCAATTTAAAATGTATAGTTTAAATTAAAATGAACCGAACATATTTTATACTTAAAATCCAATCTCGCTCTTGCGCTAAGAGTCGCGATTTCGATTCCCACTCGGAACGAATATTTGTGAGAAGAACTAGTGTCCAGACGTGCATTTCAACACACTCACACTTTAGTGTTACTAATATTTAAGGATCCATGGTGATACACCAAAATAAAAAAAAAACCGGCCAAGTGTGAGTCGGACTCGCGCATGAACGGTTGTGTACTAATATTTTAAAAAGCACGTTATTGTACGTAGTTTTTAGTATTTGTTGTTGTTATACACCGTGAAATTTTAGTGGTTGTTTTCCCGTGGCAGAACGATTTGCCTTTAGTAATACTATCGAATCATGCAAATAATTCAACGAAAAAAAAAATTTTTTTTTTTCAAAGTTTCAAAATGATAATTTTCCAACTCGGAAACGAGAGAAGTTATCGTTCTTTTATAAGATGTGACGTAATCAGGTACTGCTTGCCGCATGAAATCGATGCTTAAAGCTGAAGAAGATCTACACCCTAAGTCATAAAGCGGTTCGAACGTGCTTTCGAGTTTCGGTTAAACCTTTCGTAAAACCGGCATTTATTGATTTTGACAAAAAAGAACTGCACAAATCTATTGTACTACTAAGATAGAATCATTTTACTGCGGGAAAACAACCACTAAAATTTCACGGTGTATAACAGAACTAGCTGTGCCCGCAACGTGGACTACAGGATTTTACACACAAAAATGTTTTTTCTAATAACTCCCGTTCCCGTGGGAATTTTGCAATATCACGTTGCAAGTAAGCTTTACGTTCATTAAGGTACCCGATTATCAATCATCTATCTTACGCGGTTTAGAATTTTTCATACAAAAGATTTTTCCAGCTAACTCCCGTTCCCGTGGGAATTTAGAGAATTCCTTTCTCAGTGCACCTTTACGGTACCCAAGCTACGACCCTTCCAAATTTCAAGTGCCGACATATAGTTTTTCCTTTTATAATAGTCAGTCAGTTTCTCCTTTTATAATATTTACATTACAATCATCATTTGCGAGGAAATCCTCATCGTCAACTGTCTAGCTATAGCAGTTCTCCAGATACAGCCAACAGATGGTAATAGATGGGCGGACGGACGAAGTTCCGTTTTTACCCATTAAGTACGGAACCCTAAAAATAATCAACGTCTCCATTGACGCGTAAGAGGAAGAAAGACGGGCAAACAGCAGCGAACTCTGAAACCAGAAACCGGCTGTTCCAGTCAATTACCCCCCAAGTACCTAAGGTAGACCTGTGATAAATTTCTGTCGTGACCTGCATCAACAAGGGCGAATAAACTCCGCGAATTTTATCTCTGCTTTTATCTTATTTTCTTTCCCTGTACAGAAATGTTAGAAGGGACACGTAGTAAAAATATCAAGAGACTGTTAAAAGGTAAATTTAAAGAACGTGTTCCAAATTATAACCTGGCTTTCTTTCGGCGCTCTCCTATTTGCATATCTCCTTGGGTAGGCGTGGCCACTTTACATCACTCCTGGGTATAAAGTGACGTGTTTGTGTGTTTATCAAAGGAGCAACTTTAATAAATTTGAGGGATACGCGAAAACTTTCTAATACTATGGCGCTCTAGTACTTATAACACAGACTTGCCCATTACGTATCTATTACATGGACGTATGTCTGGCACCGCTGTCACCATTGTTATCATTTTGCTCTTTGCAACTATGTATGTGTTATAGACAATTTGTATAATACAAGCCATCTGCGTGCGTCGTGCGTCCGTGCGTCGTACATACATTGCCTAGGAAATGTAGGTACGACGCACGGACACATAACCTATGAAATTAAATAAAATCTTATCCAAAATATACCTAGGTAAAGTTAGATTATACCGTTAAAATCAATATTATTTAATTTGCACTAACCTGTATTTGCATTACCTGTATTAAGTAATGTGTATATTCTTCGGGCATTTTATGTGATACCTAGACGATGTATGAAATTATTCATAACATACACTGCCTGAACGTTTTAGGCATTGAATAGAATGCCTAGGCAATCTATGCAATGCCGGATTATACACATTGACTTTAACGTATTTACTTTAACATTTAATAATAGATACGAAGTCTTTCTATTGAGACAAAAGCTACCTAACACTCAAGTTTAGAATTACATTGTTATGAAGTCTGGAAATATGAAAGTTATTAATATTTTGTTTAATGTTTTCTATCAGAAGTAGTGCCCACGCGTTCGTCCACTGTCGGGATCAAATACTAATGTAATAACGCCTATCACCGGGGAACTCCGCGATGTATTAATTTATTAGGCGACTGAAACGCCGTATTATGAGCTTTAGAATGCATATTGTTAAGCTACAACAATTGGACGGATGTTTATAAACGCTGCAATTGAGTTGATTGCAGACACATTATATATGCACCAATTTGTGCATTGCTGCTGTGTGCTCTTGACAAGACATTGCCTAGGACTGGAAGTTGAAATTAGAATAAACGATTATTCTATTCCATTTTACAACTTAATGCGTGAACCTACAAATTTACATTTTAATTATTATAATCCCCACCACACTTTCCAATGATCCTCTCTAAATACAGGATAGATAGTGTTTCCTGTTCTAGGCATCTAATCTTAGCACAGAATATT
This sequence comes from Maruca vitrata, assembly GCA_039566165.1. Classification (NCBI taxonomy): domain Eukaryota; kingdom Metazoa; phylum Arthropoda; class Insecta; order Lepidoptera; family Crambidae; genus Maruca; species Maruca vitrata. The sequence goes on from CM076911.1 coordinate 8,247,834, forward strand.
CATTACATTTGAAATTCATCACTAAGTTTAATACGGCTTGCGATATGACGGCAAACCATGTCCAAGAGACGCCTTAGCAATCAAATATGATATATCATCTTTGACTGCTTGCTGATACAATAACAATGATACTAACACCAATATAATAATAACAATTGCAGTCAATCGGTAACCATTCAGATAGCGATAATGCTAATTAATATTAATATAGAACAATCTCGAGATATAATTATTATTATCTTAATATTAATGCGCAAGTTTACGCCAGACGCCTGAGGGCCTACCATGAGTTGGCTATCGTAAACTTACGTACGTTAAAAACCTATCGAGTTGTTTTTTTCATATGGCCGATTGTAGTTCTTCGCGTAACCACCAGCCGGCGCTGTACATGTTTTTCATAGACATATTTACGTAGTCGATATCGAGCGCGTAAGTTTTAAACTCATGGTAGCCCCACTGTATATTTAACTATAAGTATTTATATATGACTAATGAAGACACTTTTAGAGATAATATAGAAAATCACGGGCAGTTCTGATGAATTTACTCTAGTAATTTGAATATTATATTTATAAAATCTTGTCTAAAGTTTAATTATGGCTAATAAATGACGGTCATGTGCTGGTCTCACGTATTTTATCTCTACAAGTTTTAAAAAGTAAATAGGTATAGAATACAAACGTCACTGGCTCGGTGGAACAGTGGTTAGTGAGTGGTCCCAAGAGTCGTGGGTTCAATTCCCACTCGTGACAAATATTTGTGTGATGAACATCGTTGTTTGTTCCGTGTCAGGGAGTGAATAAGTATTTATAAATATACGCCCATAGTACAAACTCCGCTTAATTTGGGGTCAGATGACTGTGTGTGGAAAATGTGGAAATGTCCCAGATTTTTATCAAATAAATATTTATTTGATAAAAATATATAAGTAAACACAAAATCACATGGGTTTTTAACATCCCTTATTACTCACACTTATGTTACAAAGTAATCAAATAAAAATCTAAGAACAAACACCGATTATTTTCATCACACAAATATTTGTCCTGAGTGGGAATCGAACACAATTCTCGAAGTAAGAGACAAGGGCCACTATTCAACGCGACATCGAGTTGGTCAAATATAAACAAAGATGACATTTTTTCAGTAGTTTTTTAAAAGATAAATAAAATAACAGGTTGACTACCTATTCGCTGATGCTGATCCTAGCTATCACTTCCGATCCATTTTCTAAATGGATCGACCAATTCATGAATCAATTTCGAATTTATACATGTACATTGGTGCGGGCTTTCATGGCACCTTTACCGGCAATGCTTTTCGACAAAGGGAATGGCCTCGTATTTTTTTCATTTGAATTTAAATAAAAATCTTGTTTTTTTAGGATTCCTGTACATACCATCACCTCCTGTCACCAGGCTGTAGTAACGGTGATAGCTAGCTAGACAAATGACATTTTCACAGATAATTTATTTCTATTGCCGCTATAACTCAAAATAAATTAAAACATATATTCAAGGGGGATACAATTTCTAGAATGCAGGCGCTGGTGGCTCGGACTAAGAGGTTTAGTTCCTCTTTTCTGCCCCGTCCCATTAAGTGCCCGTGTCATGGAACACCCTTCCAGCTCAAGTTTTCCCTCCCTCCTATGATCCCGGGCTCTTCAGGCGGGGCGTGAAACGGCATTTAAGCAGGCCTTCAGGGTGAGTGCGACAGGCACAATAAGATCTATTGTGCCTATCGAGCTCATATTTGGATCTTACTACCGCTTACTATCGGGTGGGGTGAGGTCATCTTGTTTGCCCATTATAAAAAAAATGTGATCATTCAACAATATTGGTATGGAACCCTTCTTGCGCGATTCCGACTCGCACTTGGCCGTTTTTATAACATACTATCTATCTGCTATCTCATTACAAGATTGTCATATGTTTGTGTTTGCCACTTGTGCTTTCTGAAATATTCATTAATTTTGGACTATGAATGAATTTACATATGATAATTATGGGTATTTTTCTTCCGTGAAAGGAGCCATATGGGTTTTTATTGGTACAGCCAGGAATAGGCCAATGAATGAAATACAACTTAGGTAGGTAGGTATTACAAGGAATAAACCAATACTTTTTTTTTTATAATAGGCTAAAAAAATTACCTCACTCTACCTTATGGTAAGCGGTAGTGAGATTCATATATGTGGTCGACAGGCACAATAGACCATATTGAGCCTATCGCACTCATCCTGAAGCCCTGCTTTAATGCCGTTTCACGCCCTGCCTGAAGACGATTACTTTTAAGAAAGAATCACTAACACCTTCTTAAATTGCGTGAAGACTCATAACACATCTGTTAATTATAAAAGGATACTGTGACAAAAGCCAACTTAAGTTCTTACAAAATGTTATTCAAGCTACATCACTTATTTATATTATAGTTATTGTTTTTTTTTAATGATCTCTGAATTACCCGACGAGCCTTTAGTTTGTTTTAAACCATAAATTTATCTTATAATATTTGAAAGCTTTTCCATTTCTACCATACGTACTACAGTCATGTTGCAGCTTGTGAATTACATTTTCAGTAAATTAAGGTAAATATTATAATATGAACTTTGATAACGGTCTTGATTACATAGCAAAATTATTATATGTACCTGATGAATTATTTCGTGAAAATGGTTTATATTAAGCTGAATGGTGTAAAATCATGGTCATAAAATTTAATCAAAACTGTACGAAATACTAATTAAAGCCCGGGTTTTAGGAGTTTTAAAGTTCAAAGGCTAGATCTGCCCTTTTTCTTTTTTGTATAATTTTGCAGGCACAACATAAAAAGTAGGTAGTAGAATGTTTTCAAATACATTATAAGTTTACAGGAACGCAAAGTTGTCACCGAATGATTGCTTTGTCACTATCATTAATCAGTGCTACGAGTGAGTATTATCAAGGCAAACTATCCGATACACTCGCACGCAACTACGCTAAGGCCTCTCCTATTTATCAATACAGTTTAAAGTTTTCCGAACAGAAGTTTGCCAACTATTTTGATCACGTACGCGAGTCTCACTATCATGTTGAAAGGCTCAAATACTGGGCTAAAGGGACGGGTCGTCATCTGCTTGGGCCACTCATCTTAATTGCACACTCACAACTTTGAAATTTTATGTTTTACACCGACAACAATTTTCGTTATAACACCGTAGGCCCGTTGAAAATGATTACATTTGTTTCTAGTGCTCAAATCATTGGACGCCCTTATTTGATCGCAGAAATTTTAATGTCACCGGTAATTTAAAATAAAATAGAATATAATTAAATTTGTGTGTGCGTGTGTTTTTAAACTTGAAATTCATTATGTACGATATTTCGACGCTTTAACGGAGAAGGAAAAACACCGTGAGAAAAATCTACACACCTACGAAGAAACTCTAAGGTTGTGTAGTCGACTAACCCGCACTTGGCCAGCGTAGTGGACTAAGGCCTAATCGCCCCAGTTTAGGGTAGGTCCGTGCCCCAATAGTGCGGACGTATGTGGGCAGACGATGATAATAAAGTTTTATTTATCACACAGAGTTACATATTAAATGACATCAGACAGAAAACTAACATTAAACTTAAGTGCTAAAAAGCCACTTACGTTGTGGCCTCCGTAAATTTATTAAATCTAGGTATTCTATTCTAATCTTGGGAAGTGTATAAATGCCATTTCGAAGCGAATTAGTGTAAATGTACCTGTAGTTATAAAAAGCTGCCAATTGTGAGTTAATCTCGCCGATTAAGAGTTCCGTAGCGGCAAATAAGTTTAACATAAAAGTTCTTGTATTTCCTTGTAACATTGATCGATAGTATTATACGAACTGATAGACATCCTTACTAATATTATAAATGCGAAAGTAACTCTGTCTGTCTGTCTGTCTGTCTGTCTGTCTGTTACGCTTTCACGCATAGAGTACTGAACCGATTTAAACGAAATTTGGTACAGATATAGTCCAGAGCCTAGAAAAGGTTATAGGCTACTTTTTAACCGACTGCGCTATAAAGAAGTAATGTTTTACCCGTTAAACATCTCTAACCACTGGACGGATCGAGATGAAATTTGGCATGCCGGTAGATGTTATAATGTAGGCATCCGTTAAGAAAGGATTTCCCAAAATTCCCACGGGAACGGGAATTAAAGGGAAAATCCTTTTGTATGAAAAATATTAACCGCATAAGTTAGACGCTTGAAATTAGGCATGCAGATACCTTAATAAATTTAAAGCTTAGTTGCAACAGGGTATTATAAAATTCCCACGGGAACGGGAGTAATAGGGAAAAAACTTTTGTATGAAAAAATCTAAATCGCGTAAGATAGATGATTGAGATTTGGCATGCAGGTACCCTAATGAACGTAAAGCTTTCTTGCAACGCGATATTACAAAATTCCCAGGGGAACGGGAGTTATTGGGGAACAACTTTTGTATGCAAAATCCTGTAGTCCACGCGAACGAAGTCGCGGGCACAGCTATATTTTATATAGAGATAGAGGTATACCGAAGCGAAGCGAGGGCGGGTCGCTAGTTTATTATATTTCCTTTTGTCTACGGAACCCTAAAAAAAGATACATAAATATACTTTTTTAATAATTAGTAACTATAACTAACTATCTACTCGATGCCCGTTTCAATTTCAAATGTGTTAGATTTCCGATTTAGTCCAGTCAAAATAGACAAAAATAAGTGCTAACTTAGACAAAATTCGCATAGAGCTGAACATTGCCAGAAACGTTAAATACATCATAATAAACGAAATATCAAAAATCCCCATCAATCCCACTTCTGCAAAAATTTTTATTCAAGGTCAAAAGTATAAAATTAAGGATTTTTCCATTTTTCTCGAAAACAGTAAGTATTATCGTAAAAATAGATCAAACAAAAGTTGTAGATCATACAATTTTCTACAAAAATGATCCAGTCACTTTTTCTTTTCCGACTCACCATTCGCGAGATATCGTGGTTTTAATCATTAGAAAATTCATATTTTACATAATATGCATTCATCTGTTGATATCGTTTTTGATCGATATGTTACGGTCAATGTGAGCAATCGGTAATTATCTATAATCACCGGTAAATATAGATAATTCCCGACGCACATGGTAAATGTAGTGAAATATTCAAATTTACCGGTAATTATATAAAAATCCCGCTCGACTGTGGTAAATGTTGACATTGCTGACAAATATCACAAGTACTCTGCAATTCCAAAAGTCACAAATCTCAAACCGGCAACAATATATTGACGGGAAAGAATTTTAAGAGTTCCACTGAAATATAAGATAATATTTTTTTAAAAAAACAAACATGAAGTTTGGTTTCTAGATATTTGACTGGTTTATTTTATAACTAGCTGTGCCCGTGACTTCGTTCGCGTGGACTACAGGATTTTAAATACAAAAGTTTTTTCCCAGTAACTCCCGATCCCTTAGGAATTTTGCAATATCTCGTCGCAAGTAAACTTTAAGTCTATTAGGGTACCTGCATGCCAAATTTCAATCATCTATCTTACGCGGTTTAAATGTTTTCAGAAAAGTTATTTATAAATACATACTTAACTAGGAGTGATTATGTAAATCACTCCTAGACACGGAACAAACACCGATATTGATCACACAAATATTTGTCCCGAGTGGGAATCGAACCCACCGACTCTTGGAATCGCCAGGCTGGGTCACCAACAAAACCATTGTTTCACCGAGCCAGTCAAGTCAGTTTTATTTTATTATTTACCATATTTACACAAAGGGTATGGTAATTTTATATAATTACCGGAAAATGTGATTAATTCGATAGTTTTCACCACCTTTACCACGAACACTAGTAATTATGCATAGTTACCGGTAATTATACATAATAACCACTCTATCCACTTTTACCGTAACAGATATATGACCTGGAATAGGTTCACTAGGGTAACCACGTTAAAAACCGCCCAAGTGTGAGAAAAAAAAACATAGGTTTTGTATGAGAACCCACTTTACACGTTGGTTTCATGTTAATTCTAGTATTAGATGTTATAGAGGCAACTGAGATACATCATTCGTTAAAATTTTAACTGTCTAGCACAATCGCATGGGGGCCTGGAAGCGTTTGAAAATACAACTTTTTCAACTTTGTGCATCGCTATATCTCTGAAATGGTGAATCTTAGGAACAAAGTGTTAAGACATTTTTTATAGATAATTACGTGATAAGTAATTTTGTCATACATACTTTTATGATTAAACTTGCCGTTTCGCTCAAAAGTGCATAAAACGGATATTTGTGACATTTGACCTTGATTATTTTTTTTTGCAGACGTGGGATCGATGGGGACTTTTGACAGATTATTTGTAATAGTGTTCCCAACATTCATGCCAATTTTCAGCTCTATGCGAATTTTTCCTAGGTTAAATGTCTATTTTGACTGGACTAATTATTATTGCTGTTGACCAACTAACTGCGTATTGACGTTGTTACATTTCGTGGAACGTTTGAAATATATTTCATTCTATTTTCAAGCGGTTTTAGGAATAAGGTATGATGATTTTCCCAGAAATTCTAGGTTATATGACAAATAACAAACATTTCCGATAATATTATATCAGTACCCTCCCTGATACATTTCAGATCTGATTTTAGATTTAATGTGCAGTGTATTTTCGCTTAGTAGTCATTTGCAAGGTACATTTGAAGTCTGAATTTAATTCTCTATGTTTAAAATTGTAAAAGATGTATGTGTGTGTGCTAATTATCACTCTTTTGATTTATTTTATTTTATATCAATTTTGATATTTCCGGAATGATTAAGCATAATAAAAGTGGACAACGGACAACTAACTTGTAATATAAAATTAATATCTGGGACATTTTCACATATACTCGTCTGACCAAAATAAAACAGTGCTTGTACTAAGGGCAAATGGCAGGAAGTGATCTCTGCCTACCCCTCTGGGAAAAAGGCGTGATTTTATGTATGTATGTATGTACTTAGGGCGTCAGAGACTGATACACATATATTTTTTTAAAAACATACTTAAATACATAATCACACCCAGACACGGAACAAACACCAATGTTCATCACACAAATTGTCCCAAGTGGGAATCGAACCCACAACTCTTGGAACCTACCAAACGAAAAAAAATGATAACGAAAGCAGAATTACAATTATAGATTGACACATAGAACAACTGAACATTACTACGATCTATTGATGAAATAGGCGTCTACCAAACACTTCGGTGTACCAAGTAATTACACCTAATGACCAGGTATATAAGGCCTAACTACGTCTTCTCTAGTAACATCCGAAGGCTCTGCCGGACATTAATTAGTAGCGACCGTTCGAAGGTTCGGTTTCAGGCCATTTCGGTGCCGGTACGTTTCGGCATCGGTTTCGGTTTTCAATAACTCTGCATATACACTCATATGTGGTAGATTATTGTATTGTATACGTTGATTTTTGGCTGAAGTGATTGCCAGCATTCTGAATGAGATCACTTAAACATATATTTAATTATTTCCTGGAAAACATAGTTGATATTAAAATTGTTTCACGATGTGTCCACTTTGTTTCGAAAAATAAACAAGTACGTTCTGTGCTTCATAATAATGGAATAATGAAAACGAATGAGTCGCCTGCCTTCGATTTAATTAAGTGAAGAACGTCTGTGACATATAACAAGAATGCAATCATAGGCTCCGAATTAAAGAGCAGTATGTCATTGTTCATAAGGGGTTCACACAATAGGAACAAGTAAAGTGGCCTGGCAAGCTCGGAATGTATTCTTCCTGCAAGTGCGCTAAGAGGATTGAAACAATCAAAATTATTGTGAGACCAATTCGAACTTTGGAAGTAAAACAGTCGTAATCTTTTCAAAGTCTTTTTATACTTAGGTTATTATCTTTAAAATATTGTACTTGCATTCTTATAATTTTTTTTTAAACAGAACACCTAATATGTATGTCCTTGCATATGTGTTTTATTTCTTTGTGTCTAATGTATGTATTATGTGTCATTGTAACCTTTATTTCGTAGTCAATAAATGTTTTTCTTTCTTCTTCTTTCTTTAATGTCGCCGGAAACTTAGTAAGTACTCATTTTTATGTAATTTGAGGCATTTTTGAAATTTATTTACATTGTTGAGGGAACATGTCGAAATACACATTACCCTCGATAACAACACCTAAAATGGTGTAACACACATTTTTATTCAAAATATCAACCAACTTCTGACTCAATAAAAATAATACAAGAAATCTGAGTATCGTATCGTCAAATTCAAACGTTTACTAAGGCTTATAACATTTGTTAGAGAATCTTGTACAATAACAGTTAATTATAAGCGTTCATTATAAGCGGCTTTTAGTCTTTGCTTTGCTTCAATTATTCGTATTTTGAAAATTGATTTTAAAGAACGTTTAAACCGGTTTTTTTTTAAGATCTTGTGAAATTCATAAAAAATATATACTTATTATTTACATTTTTTTGATATTGTCATCAAAATATATTTATTATTTTTTAAGGTCTGCCAACATTTTTAACACCACAACATAAAATCAACAACATTAGCCTAAAAATTATAAATTTAGTGAAAAAACACTTACAGGCAACACAACTTGCGTACATTAAAAAAAATTAAACGGTAATAAGTAATGTCATTATTAAAGCTTAGTACTTATCTAACTACGAGTATTCGATGCATACATTATCCCAGAAGGTCTGTGAGCATCAACATTGTACTATCAATTATTTAAATCTTTATCATACAAAGCTTTCAACATTCGTTAAAAGCTCCCGTCCGATTCGGAAAGATACCCAAATATAATATTGGAAGTGAATATTTTTCCGAATTTGTAAAGCAAAGTCGTGGTGCAAGTGGGCTTAAGCAAAAATTCTTTTGTTTATATGTAAATGAAATTATGCACATTCTTTTTCCGTCCCACATGAGGCACAAAAAGGGGAATGGATTCCCGCAGATACGAACATAATGGGAGAATGACATCTCTTTGTGTGGCTAATAATATTAAATTATAAATAACGAGTAGGAGCCAATTCATTTTGCAATATTAGCAACTTGTAAAAAGAACCTCATAGGTATAGAATAACCTTTTCTTTTCCAGACTGACATACGATGATGGCTTGGAGTTGACTCGTCATCATCACCGTAAATTATCGTCCTCCTATTATTTTGTCCAGATTTGTAGATTTTTGATGATCCCAAAGAAAGAAGTGTGGTGAACTCATAATTTAAAAAAAATATTTACATTAGACGACCATAGTTAGTAGCTACCTAAATTATTTTTATTAATACTTTATTGGTTATATTATGTTGCTAAGGTTCTCAAACCAAATAATTCTCCTCGTAGGTACAGCCGCGATCAAATACCTACTACTCAATAAATACATAATACTCCACCATTGGTTGACGTTTTTGTCTGTAAAATACGACCCCCAAACAAGGCTAGGGCAAATGAAATTGGCTTTATTTCGTTACCACGACCTTATGTTGAACGCAACGGCCCATTATGGAAGCAACCCACTCAAAGAACTGAAACATCAGATGTACTCCCGACTGCTAACTATACTCGTTATTTGGGCTATATACCAAAACATTACGAACATTTCCTTGATATTGATATAATACTGCAGATAATTTTATAGTGGAATGAAATGGTAACAGTATGCAGCGTAGTACCGGAAACATGGTTATTTTAAATCGAAAATTGATAACATAATTTAGAGCCATAGCACACGGCGTTTTTTAAACGCACGTTCGACGCGCAGATGAAACGCGTGTACGCGCTTCATACGAGATTTGAGTAACCTTTTTTTTTAGCGCGGAATGCTTAATGCACCGTCACCTTGGGCAGGGGTTTACCCAAGGTGGTGTGTGGGACTGCCGGTGCTGAGATGGAAGAGACCGACAGCTGCTCCTGGGCTAAAGAGCAATGCCCAGGGATTCCCACTTAACTCTGGCATACTTCATGGCTTATTGGTGGCCGTGGTACCTGGCAGAGCCTTCACTCACAACACTCGCGACAGCCACCACAGGCTCCCCGAAGGGGGGCGACGGGGCGACACGGTACGCAAGGTCGCTCAGCGACGGCCGTTGGTGCAATGCCGACGGGACCCCACACCCACCGCCGGCCGGCCATAGATTTGAGTAACCTAACCTAACCTTGTAACCTAAGCACACGGAGTGATCGTCTACTGCGCTTATATGCGCGTCTACTACGCGCATACGAGCTGTAATTCTCGTAGTCTTTGCGTTTTGATCAGAAAACTACCCCTCGATGTCTACTCCGCTCTTTTGTACGTCTTCTACTCTCTACTTCATGCGCGCGCTCGTATCATAAATGCAAACGCAACAAGCGGCGTTTACGGCGCCGATAATAATGCGCGTACCTAAAACTCGCGTCGCCTGTGCGTTTAAAAAAACGCCGTGGGCTATGGCTCTTAGGAATGATTATGTTAGGTGAGTAATAAAGAATAACATTGAATAACATTTGAATTGCTCGCATATTCTTAACTTTACCGGCCTCTCCCACAAGCTCGCAATTTCCTCAACAAACGTCAAAGATAGCAAACGTATGGAGAAATGCCGTCATTCACTTCATAAAATTGCAAATTGCAATCACACATCAAGGCGTAATACGATAAGATAAATTATCTCCCCAGACGCATATTATCATCTTCTGGGCAGTGATAAAGTGGCTAAACAGTAAATATTCATGAAGGAATGTTAATTAATGCAATCATACCGAACTTAGCAGCATTTGGGATACGTAGTTAATACGTAGGTATACTACATGCGGGTAGAATTATTATTATGTATTGCGGTGTAGTGCAGTAACCGTAATTTAAAAAAAAAGAGAAATAACATAATAATAATATTGGATCTCGGCTTTATCAGGCACATAAAAACAAAACACGCGCGTCAAATTGAGAATGTTCATTGTCCTCCTTTTCGCTAAATTGAACAACTTTCTTTCATCTTCCGCAAATTCATTTTCCTGTATACGAAAGCGATTTAAACGAGATACATTTTGGTAAATAAAATGCATACGTATTTTCAGTAAAACGATATTAATCCTCGCTAATAGTATTAATGCGAAAGTAACTCCGACTGTACATCACGCCTTCACGCCAGTACTGGACTGATTTAAATGAAATTTGGATCACAGTCACAGCTAATTCCTGATAATGGACTCCACGCCGACGCAGGTATAAGCTATTATTACAGTAGTGCAGAATAATTAACGAATTAACGCTTACGAAAAAGCGAAACCTTACCATCTTCAACCATATTTTATTATTCCATTAAAATATTGTCGCATCGTTGATAAAATTCTACCCACTCTAGTATACCTAATTGCTAAATAGATCCCAACCCTAGAAGCTACCAATACTTCGACAGTTTAACCAGACCGTCACCCCACCTTTTCATGGGCCTTCCACTTCAATTATACCAACGAAATGAAATTTACTAAATTTATATCACATTTTCGTACCCCTTTGACAATATCTCACGCGAACCGCCCCCGTTGAGAGCGAGGCGGGTATCCGAAACCCTCCCCGTCTGAAGAGCATGGTATACCCGCTAAAACACCGAGATGCATCTAATAACAATTGCGACGTGGATCATCTTACATACAGAGTACACACGATTACGTAATAAAGACGAATCGGAACCTGTTTCGTTTAAAAATGAATCCGCCAAGCGATTCAGTGCTTTATGGAGATGCTATCGCAATCGAGATTTCACCATTTTACAATAATAGATAGAAAATAAACTATGTTGTATATAACTTATTCGTAAATGTAAAAGTCATCATCAGCTGTCCGAAATTAGATTACTCGTACAATGTTAATACTCTTTTACAGGGTCAATACAATTTCGTATAGCGCTCGGGTCATGGAAGGGCACTCTTTCTTTAACGCAAGTAGTTAGGTATGTATACCTACCTATATTGATCTGTACGAGTCGATGTTACTGAAAGTGCTTTTAAGCGATCAGTAATAGTATATTTGGCTGCGTAGGGATCCAGTCACCATTAAGTTAATTGGATTCCTTCTCCTCTATACCTACGTAGGCCCCCGACCGACGCCGCAAACGAAATCAATATACGAGCAAAATCGTTTATTGTTTCACATCAATTGAATCTTTTTCCATTTGAGCATTTGCATTGTGGATTTAAAGCATCCGTGTAAAATGCTCGCAGAAATAGGTTTTAAATAGAGGGAAAGTTTCTATTGAAACGTTGAGAAGGACTACAGTGCTTTAACAGTTAAAGCATCTAACGCCTGAATGCCTGCTGGGAGCTCCTTAGCATTATGGCGCGGACGGTGAAATTCAAAAAGCTGAAATAGTGTTCCCGCAAAGCCTGTGAGATTATCTTACGCGTTCAAATGAATTATTTGAAGTTGATTGTATAAGGTCTGAGACATTTATCAACCGTGAAATAGTATGATTAGTAATAATTTGACTCCAAAATTAATAAGGGCTTGAGGTGTGGCTAAAAGGCCTGTCTTAATTAATACCTGTCTGTAAACCTGTCTTAATTTCCCGCAATAATATGCAATAATGTTTCTAAAAACTACGCAAACCTATTATAACTTATTTATGTATAAAATAAAGAAAATCGTTTATAGATCACTTCAACAAATAATTTTAACCTACGTCTCAACATCTTATGCAATTTTTTTTTAAGTCAAGCTATCTACCTATCTATGTACTTTGTCATTGCATTATTAGTCACAAAGAGACTATAAAATCGCTTTTTATTTTCTATCCGTGTTAGAATAACCTTCTCCACTTATCAAACCAGAAATCTGAAAGCATATTATAGAATTAACATATTTTGTGGATACAGAGTTCGCAGGTTCAACTTGGCAGCTTCTTAGTCGAAATCTCTTTTAGCCGATAAGTACGATGATGCCGCCCAGACCGTCGATGCGTCAATGAAAAAAACATATTGTCGATTTTTGTAATTTTTTTTTTGAGTAATTTTAATTTATTAAATCAATAGTTATGATATGCGTTATTTAAATACAATTATAATATAAATCAGAATAGCAAACCTACAACTTTAAGCAGCTACAGGCCATACTCTGAAACAATGTGTTGGCTATATAGCTTGCAAATATTTCCAGTGCTGGATGCACTGAAACCGTATTCAATGTTATTATTCAATTTCCAGTAAGCAAAAATGGACTGTGAATGTAAAAAGTAAAAACTGGTGCTCTTAACTGAATTTCAGAAAAGTTCTGTTGACTTTCAATCGCGGTGGCACTTCACATTTGAAATAGTACCAACTTGCTCCTAGGGATAGAAGTTAATATGACACTTACGAGTATAACGACGTTTTGAACACGTTGACTAGACAAAAAAATAAAGTTCTGCTGTTTTCATTCGCGCTAACACTTCACATTAAATACTACTTACTGCTAACAAGAATAAGAGATAATATGTTACACTTATTAATTTAGAATTCGATATTTTTGATGTTATGTAAACGGAAAAGTCCGGTCTAAAGTCATAAGTCGTCGGACCATGGCTTATATATATGGTTAGTAAATAGGACAGGCAGGTTGGTGTATAACTTGCTCCGAATATAGGTGCACAAGTGAGCGCGACAAAGGCTAAGCTCAAGAGAATAACCGCATTTGAAGGATTTTGTATTGAAAAACGTACATTTTTGTCGCGGCCGGACGAAACTGCGGGGGATTTATCGCCGGCTCCGCGGGACCGGGTTGTTATTCGACGCACGGCCCTTGCTCGATAATCTGTTATTTTATTTGACATCGCAAACGTGACGCACGGAACGGTGCAACATTTCAGCCCCGTGCTAACCCACGCCAGAATAATGCCCCGAAATATAAATATCTCCCAAGCGCCCAGTCTTTGACGGTGTACGTAAATTTGAAATCGAAAATAATGTACCGAACCATTTTTTTAATATCTGGGACATTTCCACACACGGTCATCTGACCCCAAACTAAGCAGAGCTTGTACTATGGGCGTCAGAGACTGATATACATACATATATATTTATAAATACATACTTAAATACATAATCACACCCAGACACGGAACAAACACCGATGTTCATCACACAAATATTTGTCCCGAGTGGGAATCGAACCCACGACTCTTGGAACCGCCAGCCAGGGTCACAAACCACTGTTCCACCGAGCCAGTCAAAATTTTTTGTCATAGTAATTGACTTTGACAAAAAATTTTGACTGGCCTCGCATTTCCTCAAATTGTTATACTATTGTAGTTTTTAAAATTAAAGAGCGAGAAGCTTATTTCTGCCTAATAAATATTTCGATGGCCTGGATGAAAAAATTTGATCGATTAGATAACATTAAAACTTAAACAGTAAAACGTACCAACTATTTTCTTGATCACTATTACCTGTACTACAAGTTCGTACAAAACGTTTTCACTACATTTTAAAACGAGGCGTGTTTGTAATAAATTGGAAACAACGTGTGACGGGTGTGAATTGCGTACTTTCTCAAATTACACGTAAAACAACACTTTTATGCAACCTGGAAACAATAAAAGCAAGAGAAACGGTGGAAAAGGTGTCGAGCCTTTTTGCCGAATATCCCCTTACTCGTATATAAAGAACTCTTGTAGCTCTCCGCCACCCGCGTCCCATATAATGCGCTAACTAAGACAAATTTACCAAAAGGTCCGAAGATAGACCTTTCCCTCAATTAAGCAATTAGGAACGGTTAACCCTTTGGAAATTCAATAAATGCTCACTACATAATAAAGCACAATATATTCTTTGCGACACTATGTACGGAAATTATTAAACGTAGGTAGATACTTCCCGGATTCCTGCAAGTCGCTGGGGAATCCGTTTTAAGCACATGCTTTGCAGTAGGGTGGTATTCAGTACTTTTCTCTTTCACGTCAGCGCCTGACTTCTGTAGTTTTGTAGTTACAGAATTTTTCTAACAAGGAGCGCCTTTAGTTTACAGGTCGCTGATTTTTCGTATTCGTTATGTATTTTTGCGTTACTAACAACGGGATCAGGCCCCCCGAATAGACATCCATACTCTGTATTAATAATTTGAGGAGATTGTAGGTGGAAAATAATGAATACTTTTGTTTGGCACTACAGACTTCTGTAGGCTATACAACATCACGCTTCGATCAATAGGAGCAAATAAACAACAGAATATGTGTAAAAGCGTGGACGAAGTCGCAGGCACAGCTAGTGGTTGATAAAAGTGGACCGTGTATGTATATGCTGCGCCCGTAACACAATGAAATCAATCAATTTAAAGTGGTGACATTGACGTGATAGGTGGGTGTATCCGTTTGAACTAAGTTGTCTTTACTTCATATAAAAAACGAAAATACGATTAATATTCATCATCATCATGATCTTCGCGTTTTCCCGCTTGCATCCTTGCGGAGCCCGGGGTCCGCTTTCCTACTCCTATCTCTCCACTTCGCACAGTCTTCGGCATCCTTTACGGAGAAAATACGATTAATATTATGCATACTTCCGGCATTAATTGATGTATTTATTTAATTAAGCTTACTACCTAAACTTATATTTACGCATTTATACATACATATACATCCGAATTATAGGTATACTTACACAAGATTGATAATACACAAGATTTATATTAAAAGAATACATTATTAATTTAAGTACGTAAGTCAATTACTTATTTCTAAAAAACATTAAGTTCAGTTTCAAATAATTGAACAATTTTAATAAGAGCTTACAGGATTTCGACTTTATTGTAATGTATGTAGCTTTTATTATAAATCCTTCGGTCCCACGTTAGTACATTTTGAAGTTCAGTAAAACTCTCTCATATCATTCTAGATGATTACTTTATGAAACATGTCAGATAAGCAAATCCACTTTATTTTAAACATACTTTGATTCAAGCGTAGCATGCATCGTAAGCGTGAATGAAGATAGCATATTATGTAAATTTTAAATATAGTAGGTACATAGTTGTTAGGGGAAATGCAATCTTGATTTTCCACAACAAAGTCGCAAGTCGCTTCGAGAAAGCACGCTATTGTAGTAGCACTATACATATGAACTAGTAGTTACTATACATATAGTCCTTAGTGAAGCACTTGCCTTAACCCCGTATTGGTTGTTCAAAAACATCAACGTGTCAGGAAAAGAAGTTATGATGTGAATAAATTTATTATGATAGCAAATTCGTTTTAAAAAACATTAAGTAATGCGTCCGACCGCATTTCAGCATTGGTGGTCAATCACAATTCAAATCAGCCAAGGGCGCAGGACATTATTATAGTGCACGAGAGTGCGCGCAAACACAAGTGCACTCTCTCTTCCCTTACTCTCATAGTTTGGTGGTGAGATGGCAATCCGACATAACCGTTGAGAAGTCGGGCGCAGGACCACCGGCTTAAAGTGCATTCCGAGGCACGGGTGTGCAACCAGCAACTTCCTAACTCCGAATTTCATCACAGAAAATCTCACACAATTTTTTCCCGACCCGGTCTCGAACCGGGGACCTCTCGGTTCTTACGCAGCGCTTGCTACCAATAGACCAACGAGGCAGTTATTACTACTAATACCAATATTAGAAAAGGAGATACCCTGATAACATTCCCATTTTTCGCTCTTGCAACTTTCACAAGTCCTCTTTTTCACCTTATCGTCCGAAATAAGGAGAAAAAACCTTTGAAAGTTAGCTATCGATTTATGTAAGGCACCTCTCTCTGCATTAAACATGACTTCCCGAAAGTTATTTTTGAGTGAAAACTTTTTATCCTTAGATCAATATTATCCCTGCTCAGACGTAAGATTCAAATAAACTACACCGAGGTTCGGTTAGAAAATAATTGAGTATTGAATGACTGACTTCACGTTTCGGCTAGGTTTTGCGGATTTAGACTTTTAATTGGAAAGTATCTACACATTACTGTTTTTAAGAAAGGTTTCATAATAAAACTAAAAATCTAAGTAAATATTACGATATTTACTATTATACGAGGATACACGGTATAACTACGGTTATACCGTGTATCCGCGTATGTAGACAAAACCATTGCCAAGAGCTAGTCTCACACAAACTGCAATAAATATGGTATTTAATGAATTGCTATTGTTTTCGCATATTGGAAATACCTATTTGCGAATACAAACTTTTGTAACATGAACGCAATTTCGTTTTTTTATTTTTTTTTACTTAGCCTATACTGTCCCACTGCTGGGCAAAGGCCTCCCCCAATTCACTCCAAAGCTGTCGATCTCCAGCCAAGGCCGACCAGTTCCGATTATGGGCATCCAGATCATCTCGCCTTATTCAATAATAAATTTATAATGCCCAATAAGCGCAATTATGATTTTTGACAATCGACGTCATCCATTATTATTAAATATAATGATAATAATAATGAATAATAATAATGAAGTTCAGCTCCTACCAACCGTCCTGCGCAGATTGTCACTCCACCTTACTTGAGTTCGTTCCAAACATCTTTTGCCGAGGTATATGGTACCTACACTCCAGAAACCCCAACGGTTGTCGGTTCTACGGCTAATAAGGCTAGAACACGGCAACTTCTGCTTCAGCCAAGCTATGGTTAGACATATATGAGGGCCCAATTTTTTATGAGCCCGCGTCCGTATAAAGCATGATTGTCAATCATCATCAGCTGATATACGTCCCCACCGAGGGGCGCAAAGGGCGATCAGGCCTTAGATGAGTAGTAGTGGACGACGCATATCCTTTTTTTTTTGACGTGGTTAGATAGATGCTTTGCGCACCTTCACCAGGAGAGGGGGATCTCTCCCAGTGGTGTGTCGGACTCCTCGGCTACTGGCCAGAAGATGGTAAATGCCAGTCGCTGCCCCTGGGCAGAGAGCAATGCCCATACAAGAAAGAAGAAGGAGATCTACCGACTAAAACACTGCGATGTACCTCATCGCCTTGGCAGCGTCATGGTTCCTGGCATAGCCCAACTACCACGACGCCACCGGCACGACACATATCCTTAGAATTTCTGTATAGGTGTAGTAGGTATCTTCACGATGTTTTCTTTCACCGTTGGCTATTGTGAAATGTCCAGTTCTTGTAATTGTAGTTGTCACGGTGATCCCATTTGGCACAATGTCCACCACTAAAGCATTTAGCAAACGAGCAGCATATGGAGGCCGGTATGATGATTGTAATAATCAATATTCCCCGTCCGTATCTTACGAAGCCGCAACCGATAAATTAGTGAAACACATGTATCGTATCGTAAGGACAGCACATGGTATTGTCAATTGAATCACAGTGCTCGTAGTAATTTACACTAACTCGATAACCAGACGCATTGTTTGAACAATAATTTCTTAATTTAATTGTGAGTGGCTCCATAGCGCATTGGATGGATAGGACCAGTCCCATGCACCAAATTGTCGGATTCGATTCCTTCCCCAAATATTTTTGCGATGAATATCGAAGTTAGCTCCTTTCTCCTTTTAGTTAGAATTTCTGTAACACAAGTGCTTAAGGTACTCACCATGGGATCAGATCAATGGATGTGACGTTGTGTGAAATTTATCTATTCATATAATAAAACCGCTTCGCTTACCATCAGGTGGAGTGTATTGTATAAAAAAAACTGTAATTTATCTCTGTACGTACGTGTCGTAAATTATTCGACGCTTTAACCTGCAAGCCAACGAAGAAATTCTTAGTTTGTGTAGTCAACCAACCCACAATTGGCCAGGGTGGTTGACTTAGGCCTTATCGCCCTAAACTAGGTAGTTTGGGGTAGGCCCGTGCCGCAGAAGTAAGGACGTATATGGGCTGATGATAATATTTGTCCTTGAAAGTAAAAACCTTAAAAACCTTGAATGTAATCAATTTTTTCTAGGGATGTTTTTGTGAAAATCAATATTAATGAGTTTTATTACAAAGCACTTAAAAACTTTTGAACGTAACATAGTTTAAGTCGTATCAACTCACGGATGAGTACCAACTTTCAGGAATAACTCACGTCAGGGCCCTGTATTGAGCAAGACAAAGAGTACAGGCAGTAGGAAATGCGGCATGTCTCTTAATCATACCTCGAGAATAACAAAACGAACACATCTTTGGGCTCCTGCCAAACTCTGCTCTATTATCTACGCCAGATTATTATAGTTTAAAACGAAGAGGCTACAAACTTGCTGAATGAAACGTATCTATATACAATCTTTTTCGACTTATAGATTAAGTACCTCGATAACTTTACTAAGATAAGTAAAGGTTTCGTCGTTTCGAAATAAAACCATCTCCTTATCATATTTTTACAGGTAGAAATGGTGTATTCGGTTTAAAATATACCACATATTACCTAAACCTCTTATTACAGAAGCTAGCTTTAAACTTATTTTTGTTACTTATATTAAATTGTTTCATGATACATACATCAAAGTAACAAAAAATATATTGTAACTCAAATTCTATATACACTTATCCGCTACGTTTTATCGTTGAAACCGTCGAAGTAGTATGTAATACAGATACAATAATTGCATATCAACTCCATTATATGAAAAAGTGTGAAAAAAGCTTCGTAATACCAAGGAAAGCGGATAAAGCGTTGTCCCGGAGCAACTGCATTTACTTTTCCACGGGAAAGCCTCTTTTCTTCGTCGCCGATAAAATGTAATAACGCGTCACATCGATTAGCTTTCAGTAAGTCAACAAGAGTGGCAACAATATTATAGATATTGGTCACAATAACAACGTTCCGCCATCCCAACCATAACGTAAAAGCAATTCGCTTTTATTGGTCTAATCTAAGCTGTTTTACAAAATCGTGTCATCCAACCATTCTGTTTTTCTTTGTGTATTATTTTAGGACTGTTTGCGGGTGAAATAATATCGCGAGCTTAGAATTTAACGATCGAGAGATTTCAAGGGCATTGTACATTCGGGTCATCCAGAGATAGTTAGATATTATTGTAGTGTGGAAATGGAAATCATGAAACATTATATAACTTTATTCAGAAGATATCTATTGTAGGTATATTGTGACTGTGACTCATGTGACTCACAAAACTGAGTTTTATCATTTAACGGGTTAAGTAAGTAAAATGTAAATGACTGGTGAGTAAATCGCCACCTTTTCCTTTTTTCTAGGTAGGCGAGTACAACTTAAATTTTTGACCTACTATGGAACGAATGGTAGGTATTCCTAAAGATGTAATATTTCACAGTTTGATTGTCAGTTGTTTGTCTGTTATGAAAACGTAAAAAGTTGAAACCTTTATGATTTTTAAAGAGTACACACATTACACACACAACAAACCTGTCTCCTGCGCCAAGGGTCGTGGGATCGATTCCCACTTGGCACTTTAAAAACTGAAACTAAAACTGAAGATAGATGTTCTTGTGATCTTAAATTAGATAACATCTATCTTCATTTATAGGCAAGTGTGACAAACATTTGTGTGATGAATATCGGTGTCTTTTCCGTGTCTGGTTGTGTTTATTTATCTATACAAATTTTATAAAGCTGAAGAGTTTGTTTGTTTGACTCGCTTATCTCAAGACTAGGACTTGATCGGATTGAAAAAGTAGTTTTGTTTTGGATGGACCATTTTTGAGGAAGGCTTTAGGCTGTAATACATTAAGCTGCGACCAATACGCGCAAAGAAACAATGGAAAATGTGTAAAAAAAACGGGGGGAAACGGGACGAAGTCCCTGGCACAGCCAGTTTAAATATATTTGAGTAATTTTTTTTTATAATCTACTTACCACGGAATTGGAAAAATGAATGAAATGCATATGTAAATATATGTATTTGAACATGAAATATTAACATTATCATATTGCAACTAAAGAGCTAGGTTCAGCTTTCTAAACCTTCAAAATCGAATCACCTCAATATTCCGAACACGAACGTTATATACGAAGGATAAGCCTTCATACATAATAATTATTCATAACCATTGCCGGGATAATTGCAAGTAACCAAAGTGGTTCAATAACAATTTAGAAATGGGTATACTAAAATTTGGATAACCGAAGTGCAGTATGGGTTTAAGCTAGTCATTTGTGGGGCGTAATAATACCTACATTAAAATGTATATTACCAAAATGAGCAAAATGGTTTAGTTAATGTTGTATCAAAAGCAGCAAAATGATGAAATTGATATTTTTCTTTTCAATCTTATAGTTTCTTTAGTAGTACTTTCCCATGTCAGGAACGCAATTAATTGGCCGAATATTGAAACGATGTTCAGATGTTTGAGGACGTGTAACCTTCATAACCTACATTTCATATCAAACTTCCACTCTACCTGTATTGCTAGGTATTTCAAACATCTTGCTTATATAGGTACTTTATGAATTAAATACGTTCCTGTAACACAGGAGAAGTCAACATACGAGTAGATTTTATTTTCTGTTTATTTGTTATGGATGACCTATGTTTGATGAAACATTAGGAACGCACGGTGCCAATATTAAATCCGAACCAAAGTTAAGAGATATAAATAAACTTTGTTAAAATAAAGTAGATATTAATGTACTATGAGCGTATCTACAAGTAGAATAAACACATGAAATTCTTTTACTGAACTACGGATGTTGCAACAAGTAACAGTATTTATACGATTTTCACTTTTTCGTGTCTGGTATAACGAGGTAAGAGGCTCATTACGACGCAGAGTGGTGTCGAAGACGGCGCGTCCCTTGCAGAACCCGCTGGCAGGGCCGGACCCAGGGGGAGGGGAGCCGGGCGGCAAAATTGACGGGCGGCATAACTAACAAAGGATGTAAAGACGATTATGCCGTTTAATTTTGCTATCAATATTGTAAATAGATACAACAACAACACAGAACTTCTTGGTTAGCAATCATAATCTAACAAACACAGTTGTTCGCCATAAAAAAGGCGGCAAAAGTCAAAGGGTTTTTCAAAAGCTAGATCGGGCCCTGCCCATTTTGACTCACATACCTTATGAAAGCTTCGACTTTAGCTGATGACGTTATGTTGCCGATGAATGACATGACAAGCCGAACAAATTGCCAAGTGCGTGTTGTACCTTCACAACACAACTGACAAAATGTGTACGTTTGTTGACGCGCAGTCAAATAGAAAACTTGAATTTTTTTAATGAGTTCTTAGAATATAGTTTTAAATTCCAAAAGTTGTTTTAAGTTAATTTTTTAATTTTACTTAAAAGCAAATTTAAAACAATCTAAATATTATGAAACCTCGTATTTAAATAGGAAAGTGTCTCTATTTTATTCCAAATAGGTAAATAAGTATTTAGGCATAAGCGGCCGAGAGAAAATTGCTATAATGGGAAAACCTGCGCAATCAACTGGATAATTTATGTCATAGTAGGTAATGCAAACTGCCATAATGAGGTCACCTCATTATCCTAGATATTCTAGACGTGACAGTCTCAGGAACTTAGGTAGATACTTCTGAAGATGAAAGTTCCACAATTTGATTAGAATTTGTAATACTTAATGGTTTTCAAAGATTTATGTTATAAAATGTGTAGATAATTGAAATTTTTATATAGAAACTGTAGAGTTAGGTTCTGCTTTTAGCCTTATCGAAGTTTTTTTAAGGTTTAAAAGAAAATTCAAAATCACTTGTGCTGTGACCCATTAAAGGCACGGCCATTTATTGCAGAAATTTTATTTTTATGGGAGTTTTGCATAACAACTACTTTAGAAGTGTGAGCCTTCCGCTCCCCTGCCAGTCCGGTGAGCCGTCTGAGGTGAACAGCTAAGTCCTGTCGAAAAAAAATTAAAACTACTACAACGAAAGTTAAGTGTATCAGAATACACGACTGGACGCGATTCCAAGAAGGACGGTCGTTCACGTTCCCGGGCTACGTAAGAGAAGGTTATTTAATTCTGTTCTTCCAAATACTGAAACCTTCTTAATTGCTAAATCAGCGATCAGATATCTCATCTCTCATCAATCATCGTTATAGTATCTGGTTGAGAGGTCTTATACATTTTTCAGGGAAACTAAAAACTTTTGGTACATATTTGTTTAGGCCCTTGCCCAAAAGTGGGACTGTACCTATAGGCTAAGTAAAAAAACAAATTTACTTATGTAACTTATCTATCTAGATATTTATGCAGATAAATAATGGTGGTCCTGTCTACTTTATATGGCAACTTTTCCGGAATCAGGAATCGTAAGGCACAGTCAGTCTCGCACTTGACCGACTTATTTCTATCACATAAGCTGTCATTCTTTTGTCTTTAAGAATAGGCATGTAGTCGTACCAATACCAATATCATTTAAAGCAAGTCTGATGCATTTAGGTAGATGCACCAGGTACGAATTTATTCACACTTCAAATTCTATTTAATTCGAATACAGTAAATATAGGACTTTCAACTTAATTACATATTACAAGTACTACAAATTTATCAGTAATTATTATAACAGGAAGAAATGGAGGTAGAAAACGCGGATATTAATATCTACGAAAGTCTCTACAGTCCCGATCCATTAGATACGATATTCCCGTGAGATTAGAGATGGTACACTTCGATCTAAGGTATAATACCTTTTAGAATATGGATAGGTCGTTTATTGTTGTACACTTACATTTAGGTAGTTAAAGGATGTTGACTGTAGTTTGAATAGCCAGACGGACGGAAATTCTATCCCAAATTGGCTGGCTCCTTTTGCCTTTTGCCTTCAATACTAAGTACCATTACTAACGAGTTCATTATTATATTATCGTTCTATTGAAGGTATCTAATATCCCATTTATGGATTTATCACGTTTATCTATGTATAGTTAAGCCTTGTATCAATGCCACCACTAGAAATATAAATCCAGCATCTTCAGACCTGTACCCCTACCATTAAGTTTAAAAGTGGCAGAATCGATATCGCCTATGTATCGTACGTAAGTTTTCGATAGCAAACTCATGGTACCGCTACTGTACCTACTAACTTTGTAGCCCAAAACCAAAAGCTGCGTGGCTCAAAAAAAGTTAATATATTAAAAAGACTTACCTAATTTGACTAAAAAATTCAATTTTTTACTTAAGTACATCAATGAAACCATTATCATAGAAAGTAATAAGAGATAGTAAAAATATAATAGAATACAATAATCGTTAATTCGGCACATACCTACCTACATAGATATCTACGGGCTATACGAGTATGTCACACACAAGGCAGAAGATACGCCTCTGCATTTATCGCAGGCGTAAAGCTTTGGTGTGTGTGTTCGAAGCTTAAATCTGGGCAAACTTTTTAAGCCCTGGTGAAGAGCGGCGTCCTACCCAATCCCAAGAAAACACTAAGCTACCTAGTAAATAGATTAAGTACTTGAATATAAACTATGGCGAACGCTAAATTCCGAAATTCTCATTAAAGTTCAAGCTAATTATAATATATCTATAATAGGTATTATCAAACAACATCACGTACCTACATTGTTTCTTTCTGATTCCGGAGCAAGTTTCTTAAATTGCTTACGAATAGGCATATGGTAATAAATACGCGAAAATAAATATACTACGATATATAAATTAAACACACAGACACGGAACAAATATTGATATTACACAAAAAAACCGGCCAAGTGCAAGTTGCACTCGCGCACGAAGGGTTCCGTACTATCATCTATAATAGAAAATCGCGTTTGTTATATGTATACAAATTTTTAGCATGTTTATTAAGACCGAGTACTAAATTGCTTAAAAATTATGTTTGTGGTATGGGAGCCCCCCTTTAATTACTTTATTTTTATGTAAGGACAAGTAGAATGTTAAGCGTCTACCAGATACCGTTATTAATATTGAGCAAAAAATACGAAAAAGCACTTTTATTGTGTATAGGGGGGGGGGGCTTATTGTTTTATCTTATATTTGTTGTTAAAGCGGCAACGGAAATACATCAATTGTGAAAATATCAGCTTTCTATCACGGTATATAAGACACAGCTTAGAGACAGACAGACAGACGGGCGGCGGAGGCATAGTAATAGGGGCCCATACTTTCCTTTTAGGTACGGAACCCTAAAAAACACAATAAGGTAATGTGTTCAAGCGCATTGTTTTTTTTATTCCATATTAGCTGTGCCAGCGTCTTTGACCGCGTTTTCCCCAGTTTTTTACACACTTTCCATTGTTTCTTTGCACCTATTGGTCGCAGCTTGATATTAAACCTATAGCCTAAAGGGAGCGAGGAAGGCCTCGATAAATGGTCTATCCAACACAAAAAAAATTTCTTCAGTTTTTCGTTCCTGAGATAAGCGCGTACCAACAAACAAACAAACTCTTCCGATTTACTATTTTAGTATAGATTCACATGGAATAGATACGTAAGTATACTACCTACCTAGATACCCACAATTGGCACCGGTTCTAATAAGAAAAATGCGAATTTCCGATTCTTAAATTTACAATGTAAATGCGTGACAATGGCACGACGAAATGAAATTCACTTAATGCTAGAAGGAGCACCGTGTTGGCTTCCGAAAGCCGGCAATGCATACATTATAATGATTAAATTCATTACTACTCTTTGTAGAACACACATTATTGCCTTCTTTTGTATTTGTGCGTAAACCGTGTCCTGGGAGTACGTACGTAAAACGTTGTGGACTAAACTTTTACAGGCTAGCCAGGAACTTCGCGACACCTGGGCATACCTATAACAAACCTAACAAAGAAGCATGATTTGTTGGACTTTATTGTTGCCCCTTATACATAAAACTTATAACCTACCTAGGTAAACCTTTTATATTCTAAATAGGTAGTTATACATATATCGCCCATCATCGACGTAGTATAATATAGGTACTAACGTTCCGGCACTGGACGCGTTTAAAAATCTTATTGCTAGGGAACAGGACATTAATTAGTAATATTAATTGTATATTATATTTATTAATAATATTAATTGGATATCAATATGAAAGCAACCAGAATCTTTAAATAAAAAGCCAGATCCACCCAAAGACCCAGGTCTATTAAACAGAGCTTAGGTTCTACTAAACAACAGGGTGAATGATCGAGCACTAAAAATAAAAACATTTGGATGCACACTAGCCAATTTAAGACCTTATTATAGTATGTATCTTAATTGCAGCTTCACTCGATTTAACCATGCAAGTAATTTGAAAAACCGCCTAGGTAAAGGCGGAATTGTGCACGAAGTATTGTCACTATAGTAGGTACCTAAGTTTTAAATAAAGCATAAGGCCCCGGCTGAAAAACTCGTAGATTAAGGATGAATCACCTAATAATGATAATTATTTATTATAATAATAATTAGGTAGAAAGAATTGGAATAATTTCGAAATTTACTCAACGTCATGCCATCTATCCAATGATAACGAATAACATGCGTCCTAAAAGAAACTAAATTGTATGTTACAAGCACTGAAAGATGACCAAAATAAAACCCCACCGTACCTACTTACCTATAACAAAGATCAGGACTTACTCCATATGTGGCAGTAAATGCAATGTAGATGTGTAGTCATAGCTACTTCATAGATGGCAGTGAAAGAAATGTAGTTGTATAGTCAAAGCTATTTCATAGATGGCAGTTCACTACCCAATTTACTGCCACCTATGGACTAGCTACGAAACTACAAGGCAAAGTAGAATTTCAGGATTTCTAATGTAACTTTTACTGTCAAACTGTGTAGTGAAAAAAGTACTTTCGTGCTTCCTTTTATGAAAAAATAATATTTTTTTGATAAGATCCTCGATTTTCCCATATAAACTGTATTGGCCACATTGAGGTAATAATGATTGACCATTGACATAATCGGACTGTCAAGAGTTTGAAGTGTATCTCTTTGAAACGATAAAATTCGAGTTCCTTTGTATACCGTAAATTACTACTAGAGTTTTCAGAACTCTTATACAACATACATCCACAATATTCGGATTGTTGCGTAGAAAACATTTTGATTTTTGATTTGATTAGCAAATGACAGGGACATCTTATTGACATATTGGTTCGATGTCGAATATTAACGAGTGCGTTCAGATTTCGAAAATTACTAAATCAAAGAAGGATAGTTATCAAAAACAACGATCGTCTATATTATTCATTCATAAAATTTGGCAGAAATAATGGGTCACGTAAATTGTGTAGTAAACATATCGATATATTTTGATATACCTAGGGCTTTAGGAAATGAAGCCTTATTAATCTTAGTAAGGCTTTATTTAAAGACTTTTAGTTCGCTCTACCTGTGCAATGGTCCCCAGTTTCTATGAAAATTACACAACCGTTGGCAGGCTTATTATATTATGTAATTTGACGAATAATTTTGAGTAAAGTACTGAGTAGAAATCCTCAACTCAACCTCAACTTCGATAGAATAACGTAGATTTAGATCTACCAAACACCCCCCTCCCTAATTTTCAATTTTTTCTACCAGGAACGTTTTAGCATTGAAAACGAAAAAGCAACACTTGCAAACGAAGTGTTGCGTTCTATTCTATCAATTACATTTGTTTTAATGATGTTAGGGGTAATGACTTAAGACTAAGGTTTAGGAAATGCCTAACTTATTCATAATCGAAATAATACACAACTTGAATTGAATCATTTATTTTTTCTACCTTATTATTTTTATTCATTTACGGGCATAAATATGTATAATAAGAGCGACAATACAATGAGATTCCACTAAAGAATAAAATAATTAGGTACATGATCGCCATACCTACATAATATCAGGCTTCTTATTATGTTCGTTACTTCTAAGGTTCTAGATATTAATAATACTAATCACCGTTTATGAGATTAATAGAGGAAAACTTACTTTTCATATTAAACCGTGTAAATGTGAAAAATTCAGACCACCGTTACAAACGAATTTACATACGCATTGTACAATCAGAATATTTTAAACAGGCTTCTCAAAAAAAGTCCTTTTTATTTTTTGCATATAGCCCAGTCATAAGCTCTAATCTCTGCAAGCCAAAGGACTAGATAAGCATCTTTCATAAATATAGTAGGTATAAGGATACTTCCAGCACTCTTAGCCCGAAATTTTTGCATTTTCAGACTTGTCCAAAAACCACGAAATATATTTTCAAAAATGCAGAACCGCCATTAGCTTGCGAATTTCAAATTCAATATGACTTTCATAAACTACACCAAAATCACAACATAATAAGAACTCGGATACATAAAACTTACATTGATGTAACACGATCTGACTAAGGAAAGATTAAAATATTAACTTACGATCACACAAAAACGCTTCGTGTTTACTTAGTTAGTAAAAAAGAACAACATTTAAACAGTGTAGGTAGGTATTATCTGTGAAAAAATCTTCCATGACCAATTAGGTCAAATGTTGAAGAAATGTCAATCAAAAGTACCCGTAATCGACGAGCATGCATGAGGAGATTGATGGACGTGGAAGAAGCGAAAGTAGTGTGCCAGGACCGTAGCATATGGCAGGAAGTGATCGCTGCCTACCCCTCTGGGATAAACATTTTTGTGCGATGGTACCGATTGTATAAATAAAATTACTTATTCATACAAAACGCACCCATAAAAATTACTATTTTAAAATAAACATAAGAATGGGAAACATATTAACTTTCCTTAGCCAGACATATTGGTACCTACTCTACAACACAACAGATAAGAGAAATACAATTTATAATTCACACTTAATACATGATAATAATACTCAAATGTAAGGGAATGCAAATAAATAAATAAATAATAATAGTAAGTATACTTAGTGCAAAAGTTTATAAGTGAATACACAGCAGCTTTTTAAGCATTTGTGCAAATATCAAAAAAGTATTCGGTTAAACCATTCCTTATCTAAATTATTGTAAAATTCACAATAAATAATTATAATAAAATCTGTATTACGAAGAAAAAACGGAGATTAAGTAATAAAGTGTATTTGCAATAGGTATTAATGTTTAAAAGTAAATAATAGAAGATATAGATTTTAAATTAATGTGCAATTGTTTAAAAGTCAGTCTGCATCTTGTACATAGAATAAGTTAGTCAACAGTTTAATATTAACCTTATAAGTTCTTTTTAATGCCTTTCTCATCCGTATTTATTTGGCTTAAAATGAAGCACCTAATGCGAATAGCTAATACTTAATGTATTAGCGATGATATTATGATGATGATTAGTACTTTTGAAAGTGATATTTTTATACACAGTGTGAGTAAGAACAACTTATCAAGTCACTTTCTTATTGATAGTCATCATTATACGTATTATCATTGTACTGAACAGTTCATTCGCTTTATAAAATTTTATTTATGTATGTAATTTTGAGTCAGAGGGCCTACCATGAGTTGGCTATCGTAAACTTACGTACGTTAAAAACCTATCGAGTTGTTTTTTTCATATGGCCGATTGTAGTTCTTCGCGTAACCACCAGCCGGCGCTGTACATGTTTTTCATAGACATATTTACGTAGTCGATATCGAGCGCGTAAGTTTTAAACTCATGGTAGCCCCACTGGTCTTTTCTGTATAGGGTAATTCCCTATGATATCCCTATCGTATGAGTA
This sequence comes from Maruca vitrata, assembly GCA_039566165.1. Lineage (NCBI taxonomy): Eukaryota > Metazoa > Arthropoda > Insecta > Lepidoptera > Crambidae > Maruca > Maruca vitrata. The sequence continues at coordinate 8,277,378 of CM076911.1, forward strand.
TCCTACCTTTTAAAAATGCAATAGTTACTTTTTAAAAAACTAACCGTAATAGTAATTTAGTTTTTGATAAATACCGATTCGACCAGTAATGCCAACGAGTATTAACACGTTTTTTTTTTCAAAGTGTCTATTAATTATGTGTTCAGTCTGTAGTAGAAACATACAAATTATTATCCCTAGTTATTGCATGAAACTCATAATATATCCTATTATTATGTCATGAAAATCGTACTTTCGTATGTATAGCATAAATAATCGTAATGCCTATATTTCACAAAGATATGGGCAATAAAATATGTACTTATAATACAGAAGGAAGTAACTGGATTAGTAAGTAGGTACATTATTATATTGCAGGTAAAACACCCCACCATAATAAACATTTAAAAAAATCTAATCATATTAAACATGATTATAAGAATTAACACTTTCAAAACCTATAAAATAAGGAATGTTGAAATTAGGAAGATTAATATAGAAATTTAAAATGCTCATGTAATTTAGATTAACAACATCTACTTTGTACTTGGGTTGCTTAAATAGCTCCACAATGATTCTCAGTTCAAATCTGATCTAATAAATTACTTTTTAAATCATTAAACTTTACATTCAAAATATTTAATTTTACATTACAACATAAATTCACACTCAACTGGAAAGCCTTGTTAGGCAAGTCATTTTTTTTTCTGTTACCATAGGTAATAGGAAAACAAAATATGTATTAATAAGATGTATGAACCAATATATCTATAGGATCTTCATTTTACTTAAAGTTATAGTCATCAATAGAGACCGGATTATATGCATTTGCATATACGCATATGCAAATGCATATTTTAGCCATTCTCAGCAGTAATAGCATATTTTACCTAAAAACTAGTTATGATGCATATTATAGGTACATTAAAAATATTTTTCACTCACCCTGCGTTTTGAAATTACATTTACCACATTTCGGAACACAGTCAGCAGGGTTGACAAAAATTATAAATAAATTCATACAATATGACTGGACTTGTTTTCTCTTTTCAAAAAAATCTTTACTATACCAAAGCCGCCCTAAGTTGGCCGATTTGACACATGTCAGACTGACTGCACTAGTGAGGGACGACGGTAAAATTGCCGAAGTATATAAGTAACAGTTATTTCCACTTTATAACCAAGCAAGGTCTAATAGGGTATTCGACTGTGGTTGTTATGCTTGCCATTTTTATGAAAATCAGTAAGATTTATGTAAATCAATATTATTAATGAAAACGAAACTTTTAAAGACAAAAAACAATTTAAAGTTGGGTGGGCAAGTCCATTCCAAAATTGCGAAAATCATTTAAAATTTCTTTTTCATCTTATTAATAACAGAATTAGTCACATCTTTCATTATGAAAACATATCAATAAACGCAACTTTTGATGAACCTACCGAACAAACTTCTTAGGCGCTGCATACAACAAACTAGCGTGTTACGTCACACGCCAGTCGACGTTTGTATGGAGCATTTTTGAGCTCGACCAATTAATGTGCAATTAAAATTGTAATATCTCGTTGAGTTATCCAGATATCAAAGTGATACTTTCAACAGTGTCTTTGTGTTCGAGTGGTCCATCCAACTATATCAAAATAAAAAAATAGTCAAACCCTATTATAACAATTTTTTATTAAAAATATTTATTCACATCCAGAAGATTGAATTGAAGTTTCTTATTTAAAATTATTATTAAAAACAATAATTATTAAATCCTTCATCCTATTTCTAAAAAATACCTAGTGAGTATTACCCATTACGTCACTATGAAAACGTGTCAAACGGCGTAACCTTGTAAAAGCGTAATACAGAGTGGAAATTGTACGTTTTCGTTTTATAATTCAATTATTTTAAGTAATAAAAGACAAATAATTAGATAATTAGGTGCATTTGACATTTTGAAATAACGTCTTATTTTTAAAAGTTGTTCTTTATGATTCGCTAAATATGTTCCTCTTAACAAGGATAAATGCAAAATATAAAATAAAAAGTGTCAAATCGGCCAACTTAGAGCGGCTTTGGTATAATTGCTGATATTGAAATAAAAAAAAAATGAATAGGCAGAAGTCCCATAAAAAAAAGAGAAAATTGGTAAGTTTTCTTTTTTTTTGGAGACTTAATTTTGCATATTCTGAACATTTTCGTGCATATTTTAAGCATTTATCATGCATATTTGCATGCATATAACAAGCTTTTTATGTTGCATATAATCTGGTCTTTAGTAATCAATCATTTTAAACAATGAATATTGTGGATTTGATACATTATATTATTTAAGGTTCAACATCTTAAATAAACCCAAAAACACTTTACAATAATAAAATAAATACATAATAAAATAAATACATGGTTTTAAAAGCAATAAATATTTACTATGTTCAACTAACCATTTTCAGTCTTGAGGTTTTTGATCACACATAATGAAGACAATGCATTTAGCGTTATAAAGTTTGGGATTATTGCCAAGATACTATGTGATTTACTTTAGAAAGCAATCTATGGTAGAATATAATAGCTGAAGAGTTTTTGCTGAGGCTGTGGAGGAGTAAAGACAAAGAACAGCTTTATAACCTGCTTCAGAGATGAAAAAAGAAATAAGACTCAATATTTGTTCCAATAACTTAATTTTATAACCTTTCTGGGCAATTCTCTTAATTAGTTTCTTTCAGAGGAACCTCCTCATGATATAACGAACACCAAAACACTATTAGTGAAATAGGCTCAACATTCAGCGATTAAATTTTATATTATAGATTACAGCAACTTTTATTTGTATTTACTCCATGGTGAAAATGAATGACTTAGTAATATTTGAACTTCTGGACTTTAATCCAGTACTAAAATAACTAATCAAATTTAGCTCAAATAACCTTATGTCAGAATGAGCAGTATTGATAAATGAAATAATTTAGTGCTGCATAAGTTAAACATTATTTTATTTTAGCTGAGGGAAATGTAAAATTGGTATTTTATTTTTTGAATGTTTCTACCTATACATACTAAAAAAACACCATATTAAAATCATGGTCAATGGTATTTAGGTACGTTTTTAATTGATTATTAATAAGTAGATATTAATATAATTTAATAAAATCATAGAATGGATGAGGTATTACATTACTGATTAAGTTGGGGTTGCTGCAGACTATTTTAGAGCATATTGCTTTTGGTATGTTTTTACATACCAAAAGCAATATGCTCTAAATTGATGAATCTCATGAATAAGAACCATGAGTAATATTACAGCTTGATGATTCAAAAAATGTTATTGCTTTAAATTTAGATTTTTCATATTAAAAGTGTACTTAATAATGCAATTGTGATTATTGATATTCTTGAACCAGCAAATTAGGGCATCAAATGTATGTAAAATCTATTATTATGTAATTCTACAATAAGCATTGTACAACATCTTAAGCATTGGTATTTTATTTGAACACATTGGCTGTTAACTTTGCCTCTATCAATATCCTTCTTGTTAGTTTAAGACTTCCTTACCAACAGACAGCATGAGCTTAATCCAGAAGAGATCTTAGCCAGTTCTGAGAAGCAAATTGATCTCCTTGCAAAGTCGATCTTTTCACAAAACACCTGAAATGTATGTAAAATTAGGGATAAATACAACAGTTATCAAATTTTGTACATTTCAGATTGTATTTTGGTCCATACACATATCCCTTTGATTGTCTGTTTATTATGCATCATTTGTGCACTTATAGTATGAACACATTATTTATCTTATGGAGGTATGTAAAAAATGTTGACAAACAATTACCTTGAATGATTCAGGTATTTCTTCAATAGCTCTATGGATGAGTGTTCCATTAATATATAAACAGTTAGCTGCCTCGTCCTCGGGGACAGTGAGGGTCTGATAGGAGAATGTTGCTTCTCTCTCCATTCTCTTCAATATTTCCTTGGCTTCCTTACTAGCGCCAACACAGAGCACATTGGGACCAGCCACTGTGATATACTTCTTCAGGTGCAATGATCCTTTAGAAATCTGTAATAAACAGACACCAGCTACACAAATGGTAAATGAATATTTTATATTACTCAAGAGAACAACAACAAAAGCAAATAAATAATCTTAAGATACTAATATTTTTGTTACTAAATTATTTTTAGAAGTTTCATATTGTATGCCATGCTATTTTTACTATGTGTACAGAGCATATCATCAGATCATATCTGTTCAACTTTAAATATAACAAAGAAGAGTACCAGAAATTGCAAGAAAAAAAAACAGGAAAATTATCCAAAGTTGAAATGTGATCATACTTACAGGTTAGTTTATTAATAATGAATTTTTTATTTCAATGTGCAGTATCCATTACTATATCATGTTGCATTTCAGACGAATTTTTATTAACAAGTGTAAGAGAATATAAAAGGTACCTTAATAGGAGTGCACGGGAACTCGGGGAAGGCTTCGGCAACAGCACTTGCTCCCGCTTCATTACTAGTTTCGCAGATGCCAACAAAAAACTCACGACCTTACAAATGGAAATAATACAATAAGATCACCATTAATAGTCAAACAAATTAAGACACAAAATGGGTTGGCTGATTTCTACAAGTTGGTAATGAAGTAGGCGAATGTCATTGGCTAGGTTTGATTAGGTGGAAACTGTTGACAAGTATTCAAAGTATAAAGATTCTTATGATGTTCTGTGAATTACTCAATTGTCTGATTAAATTTTATTTTAATATTTTAAGTAGCAACACTTGAGGAGTTGAGCTTTATGATATAAGATATTATAACATTACCAGTAAAAAGTACATCGGATCCCAGTACTTTTGCGTCAGGATCATTAACTTCAATCACAGTTTGTCCTAGATCTTGCTTTAATACTTCTTTTATAGCTTTTATCTAAAACAAGATGATACAGTTAATACATACATGTATCTTAAAAAGTTTTAATACAAGAGTTATTCAAGAATAAATATCATAGACACATTACATTAATAAACTCGCCAAAATACATAAAATACAATAAACTCGCCAGCCATTCTCAAAAGTACAAGAGTTGAGAGGTACACATCGAACAATTAAATCAATTAACAGGTCACATAATCACATTCGCAGAGCAGTCAATTAGTTCAAATTAATCAGACAGTATGACTAGGATCATTTCATACAAGCAGCAGCATTTTTGTTTGTTATTTAGTTGTCCAACTTAACATCTTCAATTTTACTTTTAAAACAAATAATATGCAAGCAAGCATGATAATTTATAGACAGAAAGTAGCATTCAACATGAACTGTAAATATAATAAAAAAATTGCAAAGTATTCTAGGCATATGCATTAGCACAAATTCCACATAATTCAATGAAAAGGATGAACAAAATAGCACCAGCTATATTAGGTATGAGAACTCCTACCTTGATGTCATCAGCAGCTGAAGAAGGCTTGGGCAGAAGTGCTATTCCATGGCAAATAATTGCTACATCTTCCAGGAATATGTTGTCAGGGAAAGAGCTTCCAACATCTACCTCAATGACTTCCATATTGAGCTCCTTCAATAGTCTTAGGTAGCAGTCATATTGTCGTCGGGCGTCGTTCAAATCTGCTCGGTCAGTTAGTCGCAATGCCGGGGTTACTTTGCCAACTAATGCATGACTATATTCATGCATTTTGAAGTCCATGTTATTCCGGTAGTCGCTAACTACTGAAAAAAATAATCAAAACATATTCGCTACTCAATAAATATAAATACACTAGGTAAATGTTAACTTTTCGCTTTTACTTAGGTATTTCGGTCAGGGATTCTTAAAAACATGACTAAAATAAATTAAGCACTTAGTTCACATAAAAACTACCGGACAGCTTATGCAAATTGTTACGGTAACTAACCAGTATTTATAAGGAAATTCAATCATTCAGTCAACCGTGAATTTCAAATCTGCCGGTTCATAAAGTTTAAAGTTAACAAACCTTTTCACAAAAGCCCCGATTAGGGCAGTAGTACTTGTTTAATATTGTTTAAAAAATCATCAATAAACGACACAATTCTATCGAACTCGAGATCAATAATAGGAAATGATTATTTCAGATTATTTTTATGCCCCAAAATGTTTAAATTACTGATTGAACCAAATAATTCGACTTTTTTTCCGCCCTCTTTGATCGAGGTCGCGTCAGTCAACAGCAGTACTGACTGATGATGGATGAGATGACGGATGATCAAATCAAGCAGTGCTACCAACCAAACAACTTAACCCACCAGTAGCCATAGAGACTAAAGTTGTATCTAGATGAGCTAAGTTGTATCGTTGCGGCAACTATTTGAGTTAACTGATTTGTCGTTGACGGGACAACGAGAAATCATTATTTGAGTTCATTTGACCTGTTTCCTGCAGACCGGAAAATATACTTTATATTAAATGGGCAGTCATACCTACGACCCTTAAGTTAACTCATGAGAGCCCCGTAGCGCACATGGAAACTTAAGTAAGTGAGTTAAAACCACACAGCTGTTAGACCAATGACTTCAGTCATTATGTTAGACCCATCAGGCAAATAAAAAAAAGTGAGAAATAAAACAATTAATGACTAAATAAATACATAAGTCATTGTTCATTTTGACACAAGGGGAATCAAGCTCATACAGCTTCATCCGGAGGCGAAGAAAGTACTAAACTTTATTTCACCGTTAATATTCCTCACCCTATCCGTAAAACAATAACATCATTATTTTTAGTGAAACTCTTAGAATGCGAGAATAGGTATGTTAATAGTTTTGTTAGTTTAAATGCAAAAGATATAATATTTACATAAAATATGTAAATAGTAGAATGATGAAAATGTATGTGCTTGTGACATTAAATTAAACTTATCATATCGAATCATTGGTTTATATCCAATGCTGAAATGATATCAATTAAAAAAAAAAGTATTGATTGATTGTTGATATGTTTTGTGACTTTTTTGTGTTTTTGTTTTGAATTCAGTGAATCTTATTAGAAAATATGTTTTAGTTTTAGCTTATCTTTATTTTATATGGCGTTGCATAATATTGATCAAATCATGAATTTCACTAAAGTTAAACGGGAGCCAGACTATCCAGTTGATTTAGAATCCCACTTAATTCTCAGAATGCCTGAAGAGCCTGCTAAGACTTTGAGGGAAGTTCTCAAAACAGGAGAGAATTTAAAAAATCGGCTTACCATCCAGATAGAAGATGATATGAGACATGGTGAAGTGCGATTCGATAATTGGGTAATGAGTTCTAAAATTGTAGACCTACCAACTGTAATAGAATCACTTAAAACTATTGACAATAAAAGTTTTTACAAAACTGCAGATCTATGCCAAATGATGTTATGTAAAGAAGGACCAGAACCATCGACGTCGGAAGATGATTCATCAGCGAAAAACAAAAAAAAGGATCCAACGAAAGTTGACAAAAAGTTTCTTTGGCCCCATGGTGTTACACCTCCTACCAAAAACGTTCGTAGACGACGCTTTAGGAAAACATTAAAGAAAAAATTTATTGAAGCTCCTGAAATTGAAAAGGAAGTTAAAAGATTACTAAGAGCTGATAATGAGGCACTTAGTGTGTCTTGGGAAATTATAAAAGATGATGATGAACAATATTCTAGTCAAGCACAAAGCATTCCAACGAAAACAAAAGGAGATAAGAAATCAAAGTCTGATCGTAAAGTAAAACATGCATCTAAGAAATCTGGTGGTAAACACATAGAAGCTTCAAATGCTGAAAATGATATTTTTGGCGGTGCAGTCAGCGACAGTGATTTAGATGAAGATCACGCCAATGAAGAAGTAGAAGATAGTTGTTTATCTGTTACTGAAAGTCGTTACTCTGATACTAATTCTACGCAGGAAGTCGGTGAAGTTTCTAATAAGAAAGATTTCCCAGTTGAATTCAGTTCTCAGATGTTTCAACCGCGCAAATCCTCAGCTAGCCACACAATTACCAGTGCTGCATACAAGCATTCCAAAAGTGGTGACATGTCACCAGAGGAAGACACAGAAAGCTTGTCCAATGTTTTGTCTAATGAGAATATGACAGAAAGGGTTGCACAGTTAAAAGCAGAAGTGGAGGAACTGAAGCAACGCAGACAAAGAACTCAGCATGAGATATCTGGAATGGAAAATACAGCTCTACGACAAAGGTTCCAAGATATATTACATACATTGAATCAGGACATAATGTATAAGGAGATGGAATATCAGGGAATATTGACATTGCAAAATTCAGAAGATATTTAAAAAACATAATGCAAAATGTCTTTATTAAATAATTAGATTTCACACATTTCCTTTATAATATTCATGAACAATGTAATGTCATATTATTATATGGGAAATAGTAGGTACATCTTTTATTAGTCATAATTGTTGTTGCAGAATACAATTTTCTAGAAGTCTCATTGTACTAAAATGTACACTAATTTAGTAATTTAAAATAATTGTTGTTGCTGATTACAATTTTCTAGAAGTCTCATTGTACTAGAATGTACATTAATTTATTAATTCAAACATAATTGTTGTTGCAGAATACAATTTTCTAGAAGTTTCATTGTACTAAAATTTACACTTTTTTAATAATTTATACATAATTGTTGTTATAGAATACAATTTTCTAGAAGTCTCATCATACTAAAATTTACATGTATGTTTTTAATATTATGATAATAAGATTATAATAATGTAAATCAAAATTACATGAATGTGTTGCTATAGTTGATAAGAAGGTACTTAAGTATTATTTATTCAAAACAAGTACCTATTTGTGATTAGCACTGATTTTCGAAATTTTATATGTACTAAGTATATTAGTATAGTATATTATATACCTGATGTTGTATTAAGTTAGTTTTTAACAAAAGGTAAAGTTATTTTTTTATTATTCTTTGAGTTTTTTATCATTTGTTAAGATACTGTTATTAATTTTAAATTATTTGTTAATAAATGTTTTATTAGTAAATAATATGTGTTTTTAATCTGAAAAACTTATTTCATGCAATCAACAAAACGCTACAATCAGTTTAGAAAACTTTTACGGTTTTGCTGGTAAGTAGTTTGATTTTTTTTATTGCGGTAATATCAATAGGTACATACTTAATCACTTATTTAAAACTCGTATCTTATTATTCTTTATACATCGTATTATTTCTAAGCATTAAATGAAACTGCTTGCAGGTTGGTTATGCAGGTTTATTAATATCAAATGTTGCGACATGTTAGGCTCATAATGATATATAAAAAAATATTTAGCTATCTACTAAGATTCATAGAATGTAAGTGCATTGAGCAAACCTAAGAAAAATACTTTTTCTGCTCTTTTTTACCAAAACGCTACTAAGCACTACAGTAACTAAGTATTACGTTACAGGGCCGGACTCCTGTCCGAGTCCGGCGCGTAGTGTCAGATGTTGAACCGCGAAATATTGTATACTCTATTCCAATTATGAAGTCCTTTTTGACAGATGTCAATAGTTCAGTACTAGGGAAGTACCCTTAGAAATCGATATTCAGCGGCAACGATTCTCGAGTTGTAACAAATTTAAATCGAACTAACTTTCAAAAACTAAGGTTAATAAAAATGATCGAATGAACAATTTTAGACATGCAAAACTTCCAAACTTACTTTTTGTCGAAAAAAGAAATACACGATTGGATGTTTGGTATAATAATAATGAATAATGATAGTTAAGTTACTTAAAATGTACACTGAGTTTAAAGGATCATAACAGTTATAAGCTCGTGTCAAAGTTGTTCGTTAATTAATGGCACCGAATGTTTGACACCGTTTGCTGCCAGGAGTGTTTGCACCGAGTACCTATAGTTGCAACACTAAATTAATTATACGAATTGTATCGCGTAATGGAGTAACTCAACAGTTACTATGAGCATCAGATTAAAATAAAGACAAACAATTCATTTAAGTTTTTATATTTGATTTTATAGTTATTAATCATCACTGCTTGATTTATTAATTTATTTTGTTATTTAATCAGTTTACATATTACCTGCAAAGGACTGCACTAATTATTACGTTTTATTGTAAAATGCATTAAAGTTATAAGCAGTCCCATTGCCGCTATATAGATTCATTTCCATTCGCGAATGATCGGTTTAACTAACCGAATACTTGAGGCACGTCACTACGTTTAAAAGTAAAACATAAACCATAGTACGTAACTGCATACGCGCAAAAAAATATTATTTTATTTTGAAGTTCAGATGTAGAAACAATAGTAAGATCAAAAACAATAACTTAATTTTGCTTGTAAATTAATTGTAGGGTGTTTTTGCATAATTGTATATTTTTTAAATAACGATTTCCTACTAAATACAAAAAGTGATATTAAATTGGATTTATTTGAAACGTGCAGAGTTACGTTCTTCGAAATGTCAAAAAGGACTTCATAAATGGAATAGAGTATAATGTATTGCAAATATCAATAATTAATACGATTAATTTCCGTCATTATCCGAACCCCGCCTTAAACTAATTGCCGATTCTTAGCCTATCTCGAGTTTGAACTTAGGTAACGTTAAATATTAATTAATCGTTACAAATAAAAAAAATATGAATTTGTGTGTATGTGTTAAGAAAGTGTGGTGATTTCTTTGTACCACTGTCTTTACCTAATAAGAACACATTATCTGTGGTGGTGGCAACCACAGGCAAAACGGGAGACACGTCAGACATTCTAAGCACCAATCACAATCGCTGTATGGTTGCGAATCTTTCATCAGCTTTCATCCTTCTGTCATTCATTCAATTCATCAATTGAATAATTTCCATTGGACTCTACTTACGTTTTCCTCTTACTACTAAATCGTGAATAACTTAAAGCTAGGCCTAGCTGGTACGACAAGATACCTTTAAATAATAAGCGATTTTATTACTGTAATGTAAAATTGATAAACACGTAAAAATATCAAGGTAAGTGATTGTTGGTTGAAAATCCTTCAACAGTTTTTAAATACGCTTATGTTCATTTTAGCCGATAGGTTTTGGGACTATAATTACCTATTTGTTCAAACTTTAACTTCAGGACTTCGGGAATAGTGCCAAATAAGCTCTTACAGACACATTCCCTTTTAGGATTATATTAAAAAGTCTAGAGATTATCACATTCACAGCAGACAAATCAATAATTCTTCAGAAGGAAAACTGTTCCTTTATGTTTGTAATTTCATGATTCGTGGCAAAATTTAAAAAAGGCCTAACCAGTCAAGCTATGAAATCCTACAGCATGTTTTCAAATAATTGGTTGTTGAGTACATAAATAAAATTGTAAGTTAAAACTGCAATCATGTTGTAGATAATTTTTCAGTATGACCACTTCACAGGTAATCTACTTAGAAAGAAAATCGATTTAATTCAAATTTAGCTAGCATGTACTCCTACACCTACATTACATAGTAAGAGCTTACAAGTTAAATTTGTTAGTAATGAAGATTGATGTGACTGATAAGAAGCCATTCAAATATTTTTATGATTTATCTAAATCCTAGTACGCTATCTTAACTATATATTTATGTAGGTAAGGGTACTTTGTAAGTAAACAATTATAAGATTGGTTGCAGGTAGTGTAGCATACAAATTTGTATTTGTTAGCTGGGTTCATTCATGCATCCTTCATGGCTTTAACACAGCTCTTACAGCTCTCGGGACCAGAGCAATGTATGTAATATTTTTTTTTCTTTTCAGGTGAAAATGAAGCTTTTACCTATTCTATTGTGTTTAATAGTGGTACTTCACTGTTCCTATGCTCCTCCAGTTACTCCGGATAAGAAAGAAAGTGAAATCAAAGATGATCTGGTGAGTGATAATAAAATTAAATACTATTACAGCGGTATACATTTCGCCAGGACCACTAGGCTCCTTTACTTCATACCCCCAATACATGATTTTTTCTGGTTAGGAATGAAATGATTATGTAGAGTACACAAATTTATATATCTGTACCGAATAAACTATTATCTATTCTATTTATTATTATAGTGTCTACCATCAAAATATGTACAGGGATGATAATGTTTGCTAGAATAGTTTTATTAGCATTAAAATTTTGTTTGTATTATCTTCCTCCCAATTTTTCCATTATTTCTTACTGTTTAAGCCTTCCCTGGACTATGTATTACCCTAATCAGTTCAGTGCTCTCAGGCTTTATTTATTTATTTTGCAAGACTAACAAACAGCAATTAATGAAGGAACATTTACAGATAAAAATCATCTTTAAAAATGAATTTAAAGATGATTTTTTTCATAATCAAATTTGTATTGGTTCTTTCTGGGCTGTTTTCAAAGTTGTGACATACATTTTATTGACTTAATTTGTTTTAAATTACATGTAGGTATCAAATGTTACAATTTGATATTAGTTGATATTAAGTTGATTGTTGACAATGGGGTAAATGAGAATTCAACAATGTTTCGTAACAATACCACAGATTTGGGAGGGGAAATTCCACATAACCTGTCTCCCTAAGTTGAATACCATAAAATTTAATATAATATTATGTTTTGTTGCTGGTAATTTTAGTGAATATTATTTGTGGTATAAGAAATTTTTAATAAAATATTGAACTAATTAGGCCTTGTATCTCATATTTATTGCTATAATGCAAATTGCAAACACTTATATATACAGTTAATTTCAGTTCAGTTCAGAAATGACAATTAATTTCCATCTACATATTGAAGTATACTAGAGTGGTTATAACTGAAACTATATGCTGAAATTTATAAGCATGTTTATATTGATTGATACTGTAGTTAAAAGTGCTGTGTGTTATTGATTGAGTTTATAAATAGAGCGAGGTTACAACCATGTTTAGTGCTTACCACACAAAGCCTATTTGTGAAAACAATGACAAATGTACTGAAGGCATAGCGATTTCATTATGTCATCGAGTTTTGCGAATGTTTTATGCTGCTGGGCCTTGCAATTCGTGTGTTTATATTATGCATCTATAACATGTTATTATATCAATGCAATTGAATTATAATATAATGTTTTATTTACATATTATTTACTTGTTTTAGGAGGAGTATATGGAGTACCACCGTTATTTGAAAGAAGTGGTTCAGGCTTTAGAGAGTGACCCTGACTTTAGAGAGCGCTTAGAAAAGGCTGATGAGGATGATGTTCGGGTATGATTTCTATTTTTATTATGTCAGTGTGATAATAATAATCACTGATGATTTTATTTTATATATTTATTGTTTCAGTCTGGCAAAATAGCGGAACAACTAGATTTCGTCAATCATAACGTCAGAACTAAGTTGGATGAAATAAAGCGTCGCGAGTTAGAAAGACTGCGGCATCTTGCTACTAAGGTTCGTAAAATACGAAGGTTATATCAGCAAGGCATTCAGTTACGTTTCGATAATCAGTTAACCTGTTATAGGTAGCTAAATATCATAATGTATGCGTACAACTCTCTCGCAACATAATTATCGTATTCGCATATACGTACATAGATTATGTTATAGGTATTGAAGGCTATTGCTTGAATATTCAAGTAGTATCCGGAATTGATGCTATTGACGTGTTAGAGCTACCAACACATTTTCATTTTCTTTTAGTTTACATTACAATATTATTGTAATGTGTATATTATTGTAATGAGTTTCGAATATTATGTATAAGGGTGACCTTCCAATCTGTGCATGATTATGATTTCTGTCGATGTTATTGTTACTGGGGTTATGATGCGAGGGAGATTGTAATTACATTGTGTCGCTTTGCACAATGTAATTAACTATCAAGTTAGATAAGTAGGAAATGAAAAAATAGTGGGTTTTTTCCTAATTAGTGCAAAAGATGCAATTATTCCGATTGATTTTTAAGATCGATATTGCCAAAGCAATACTTACCATTTTGTTATCTTTAAATATTAGCAGCTAGCTATTGCCCCTGACTTCATTTACATGAAACTATCTTCACCCTATCCTTTTGACTAAGCGTTAATGTCAATTATTTAATTTAATTATTACTGTTTCAGCAATATGAGTTGACTAATAATCTTGACGCTCATACCGGCAAAGTGCCCACAAATGAACATTTGGATCATGGTAATCCACATACTTTTGAAATTGAAGATTTAAAACGTTTGATTCAGAAGACAACAGCTGACTTGCAAGCGGCTGATAAAAAAAGGGAAGAGGAATTTAAGGTTTGTATGAAGTAAGATAATGCAACGTCAACTAGTGCTATGCTCTTGCATTGCAAATTAGCCTTCAAGATCTCTGTCCATTGACATTGCTGCTTTTCGTTTTGCAGGAATATGAAATGCAAAAGGAGTTCGAAAAACATCAAAAATTAGAATCTTTGGATGAAACTCAAAAAAAGGAATATATGGATAAAATTCAACAAGAGGAAAATGCTAAGAAGCATCACCAACCAGTAATGTTTATTATTTTTTGTTTGTGTGTGGTACCTTTGTATTAGATAATAGGGTATTTGACTGTGGTTGTTATTCTTTCCTTTTTCATGATAAGCAGTATGATTTAAGTAAATCAATATTATTAATGAAATCGAAACTTAAATTTTTGGCGAAATGAGCCAGCAAAAGACATCTAAAGTTGGGTGGGCAAGTCCATTTCAAAAGTGCGAAAATCAGCGAAAATTTGTAACATCTTTCATTATGAAAACATATCCATAAACGCAACTTTTGATGAACCTGCAAAACAAACTTCCTATATAGATCAAAAAATCTACTACAAGGTTGCCACTGCAATAAAATATGTTTACAATAGTAAATTCTGTTTTTTTAAAAAGTCAACCGTATATAACAAATTTATTGGTAATATTAATCCTATGATTTTCAACAGTAATTTGAGTTATTTATATTCCTATAAATGCAAGACTACTTAATAAAAACATTAACATCGGTAATTTTTGGTAACAAATCTGGTATTGTACTTGTAACACTTCAGGGGTTCATAACATTTAGTGCAATATTACACCAAGTTAAGAACAAACTCGGACGCAATAAAAATATTACATACATCATAACTTATCGGGAAAATAGTGCATACCTGGCTTTATGGTTGTTATATCGCCGCTATTTTTATCGGCCATGACACTACAATCTGCTAGGCTCAATACAATTTTGAGAACGTATAGTTTATTTCTAAATATGTGTTGCATTTAATTACTCAATATAAATGAACACTTTCACTTTACGAAACTATTATTTTATTGTTTTAGACAAACACCTTAATTATCAGTAAGTGATATTTAGTTTTATTTAGTAGTATTTATGTATGTAATAACATACATACATAAAATAACGCCTTTTCCGTGATGTTGGTATAAAAAAATAAAGAAGTACCTATGTCGTAACATAGTACAATACAACAACACAAGTACAAATTCGACAACCTTTTCGTAAAAAGGTTGTCGAAACCTGAGATCATCACTTGACAGTGACATAAGTGACGTTACCACTTTTGACAGTGACGTATCTGTCGTAGTTTTTTTGATCTTGAATTACAAATCCGAGTATAGACGCTGCATTCAAACGCCCAGCGTGTGACGTCACACGCCAGTGGATGTTTGTATGGAGCGTTTCTGAGCTCGCCCAAATAATGTGCTATTAAAATTGTAATATCTCTCGAGTTATCGAGATATCAAAGTGATACTTCCAACAGTGTCTATGTGTTCGAGTGGTCCATCCAACTTAATCAAAATAAAAATATATTCAAATACCCTATTAAGCTTCTATGTAATGCTTTCTTTACATTATGGGGTCTTATTATGCTTACTTCACCTTCACTTGATGACTTCTTGTAAGATTAAAAGTCAAATGGTTCTTTGACATAATATTGATCTGCTATTAGTATGATTAAGCTATCGCAGTTCAACCGGCATTGCTGATTCAATGTATATTGATTTGTTTGAATAAGGACTCGTGACTGAGTTTGCATGTCCCACTAGTATGTTTTATTATCCCTTGATTTTCGTGCAACACAGCTCCACCACCCCGGTTCTAAACAACAACTGGAAGAGGTCTGGGAGAAACAGGACCACATGGATCAACAGCCCTTTGACCCTAAAGTTTTCTTCATGATGCATGGTGAGTTTACCTAATCATTATCTAATAATTATGTTATCTGTGGCAGCTTCATCATCCGGTAACGAGAACCCAATTGTTAGAGATATGGAAAAACGCAGACAACATGGATGCAAAAGATTTCAAACCAAAGGTGTTTTTTATGATGCACGGTAAGATCCGGTAGCGTGCATTGGTTGACCATGTAGCTTGTTTCGTAGTACAATCACTGTTTGAATAATCAAACTTATTAACGGCATCGTAACACCGCACGCTGTTTTGGATTTTACTTAACGCATGACACGACATTGTTTACTTATGTATCTGAATAATTTTTAGTTATCATTTTATAACTTGAAGTCTTTCTTATACTAAACCATGTTTTGTGTTATAAAAGTTTCAAGCACTGCAGTTTATGCACATCAATTTAATATCAACACAGATATCTGAAGATTTCATAATGTAACATAACTATTGCCTAGTTTTCGAAGCTATCATATTGATATTGCAGTTTTCATTAGATTAGATTATCATTTGTAGGAAATGTTTAAATTATCTTTTATAAAACATAACTTCATTGCTAAGTCTAACCATTTTAACCATATCAAGAGTAAAATAAAAATAAATTTTGTATGAGCATTTACAAAAAATATTCTTAGTCTGTTGAAGTGAACCTACCTAACTGTTGATTCATACATTACATGATATCACGTTCAACACCGTTTGCAAACATGCATTGCGTTCTACGTATTATTTTGAAATTATATCACGACTTACTCAGAACTGCTTGTTTGAATAACAAAGAGTATCAGATTTATGCACAGTATTCATAATGGTATGAAGGGTACCGGACAAACTTGTGTGTATCGTATGTAAACCATACCCTATCCAAGAGCCCACAGGCCTGTATGAACGAACATATAGGTTTTTCAAAACCCTCCCATCCCCCCTTTGAATTCTTATCAGGCTTAAAGTCTGGAACCTTAGAACTAGATTATTTTGTAACACATTATCAATTTAATTGTCTAAATTGTGTAAGTTTTGTTGTTTTTGCGTGATCAGCTCCAAAGTCAGCCAGCAGATATGACTCATACAATTTTGAGCAATGTTTTGCTGTGGTAGCATAAATGTGACATTGAAATGTCAAAACACAGTGTTGTTAATTGCATATTGGTGGACCCTACAGATGTTGACGGCAATGGCGCTTGGGATGCGGACGAGGTGAAAGCCCTGTTCATAAAGGAGTTGGATAAGCTGTATGGCCCCGGTGGGCCGAATAAGGATCTGCATGAGAGGGCCGAGGAGATGGAGCGCATGCGCGAACACGTGTTCAAAGAGAACGATCTCAACCACGATGGGCTCATCGATTTCAACGAGTTCATGGTTAAAACACAAAACTCTGACTTCAACCAAGACGAGGGTACGTTTTTTCCCCTAACTGACTGTGATGATAGCTTGGAGTAGTAGCCTTGTCATCATCACCGAATTTCTGGGGAGCGGATGGCTCTCACCCCTAATTGGAAAGCTCTCACCACTAAACGAGGGTTCAGCCATCCGCTGCCCCGCAAATTTGGTGAAGATGAAATGGCTAACTCCAGACCATCATTATAGACAGTAAAATAAATACAAGCTTGGCGTTCTTGCTTGGAACAAACCCCTATTTCGTAATTTTCTGTCCATTTAAATCTTACCTGGAGTTTCATACATATTATAAAGCTATCGAGGATTAGTGTGACTAACGAACAGTAATACATTATTATTAAATAGAAAATTGGCATTGCAATAACAGTGCATGCTAGTTGAGAATGAGCAAAGTTATTTAGCCGAAACTTCTTTAATCTATAACTAAGGTAAAATTCAACTTGAATATAACAGTGTAATAATTAATTTCAGGATGGAAATCAATTGATGAGAATCAGATTTACACGCAATCTGAGTATGAAGAATATGAAAAGAGACGACTTGAAGAGCTGAGGTACTTACAGCAGCATGGTTTGGTGAGTACTGATAAATGTTTCGATATATACGTTCCGAATCTGACTGCTGCCGAAGCGGTCAATTATAAAAGCCCTTAGTTTGAAAATACTATTACTATCGCTGAATCGATTCACAATGAAACTTCTTTAGTTGGTACTTTCCTTTATATTTAACTTGCTTTATGTGGATTTTTCGTGTAATCGCGTAAAACCAAATTATCTTATAGCGCAGTAAGTTAAAAAGTAGCCAGTGTCTTATTTCCATTCGTTAGACTCGTGTATCAAAAGAATTGAATGACATTGCTATTGGATCCGCATAACGCAGCGTTATTTGATGATTATGATGAACATGGTTTCCCATAAGGATTTAATGTGATCTTAGAAACTGTAGAAAAGCGATCGATGACAGAGTTAAGGTCGTTCTTGGCCATAGAGGTTGGTCAGTTCAAACCCCGCCACGTAACACAGTGCTTTCAAATTTGAAATTCATATGTACGATTACTCGGCGCTTCAACTGTGAAGTAAAATATCGTGAGGAAACCTGCACCTATAAAGAAGCTCTAAGCTTGTGTAGTCGACCAACCCGCAATTAGCCAGTATGGTCGACTAAAGCTCGATCGCCTTAGTTTACGGTAGGCCCCTGCCCCAGCAGTGGGGACGTATATAGACTGATGATGTAAATTAAAACGTTATCGATATCCAGGTGGACGCTCACGGCCGACCCGTCCCAGGGGCCCAGCATAAGCTCCACGCGTACCAACAACAGCAAGCGGCGTACCATCAACAACAGGCGGCGTACCAACAACAACAACAACACTACCAGCAAGCCCCGCAGTACCAGGGACAGCCGCAGTACTACCCGCCCGGACAGGCGCCTCAGGGGCAGATCCCGCAGGGCCAAGTCCCCCCACAAGGTATATAGGTTTAGGTTTAAAAACATTTATTAATATATTTATTTTATTTATTCAAAATCCACAGCTCTTCTAAAAATAACAGATTTTTGTCTAAATCATAATTACATCCTTTACATGAGAACATAAAGACATTATACCAATACGTTGTATTCGCTGTCGTACGATTTAGGAAAAATAAACAAAAATCATAAATAAGAAAACAAAAAAAAAGTAAACAAATAATATAAAAGTTACACACTAAAACATTAACCTGGTTGAACAAAACACTGATCCACCCTACATATTAAAATTATATGAAATAGCGATGTTTAGACCTGCCTCACTTTGTTGATAACTTTTTAGGAGTGAGAGCTTAGCCATCCGCTCCCCCGCAAGTCCGGGTGATGATGACGTGGCTACTCCAAGCCATCATCGTAAGTCAGTTAGGAAAAAAACCTGCTTCACACTAGGCATGTCAATACATGTGGTTTTATGTCATTTACAAATGGCGGACACTACGCGGAAGATCAGTCTCTGATATAAATATGTATTGGCGTTCTGGAACGATGATAAGCGACGGAGATTTAACCTAGTGCTAGCCTTAGAGTTTCATTTTGTATTAATTACAGAATGAAACTCTAAAGTTGCCGATCTGACACAAATCTAAATTATCTTCATACCATATTCTTAAAGAATTATATTTTGGTGAGAGGGATAGATGTAATATTTAGATTTAAAAGTTTAAAAGAAGACGAGACACAACCAAAATGGTTGTGTACTGCTTACTGCTATTAATTTTTAGTTAATGTTAATATGTATTATGCTTATTTTTTTATTGCCTGAGTCGACTGAATAGACGCAAGTTATTTTTTACTAATTGTTTTACTAGACTATATTTCCAATGGGAACATGATTTTATAAAGTGCTATTTTATAAGGTTTGTCAATGTATTGTAGGTATCATAATTGTTTATGAAACAAAGTGATTTCATTGTCATACATTTTAATCGCTCATTTATTATGTTATAGGTTATCAGCATCCTCCTCAGGGTTATCAAGCTCCGATACAACAGCCTCCCCAGTATCAGCAGTACCAGCCGCCCCAAGGCCAGCCGGTCCAAGGCCAACCGCCTCAGGGCCAACCGCCCCAGGCCCAACCACCCCAAGCGCAGTACCAACAGGGCCAGGCCCCGCCTCAAACTCAGTACCAACAGGGCCAAGCCCCGCCCCAAACTCAGTACCAACAGGGCCAAGCCCCGGTCCAAACTCAGTACCAACAGGGCCAGGCCCCGCCCCAGAACGTAAACGTGAACCAGGGCCAGCCCCCAGTCCAGGCTGTGAATGCGCCGCCGCCGCCGCAACAGGCAGGCCAGGCCCAACCCCCACCACCGCAGGCCCAACCACCCCAAGGCCAAGTCCCACCCAACCAGGGACAAGCACCCCCGCCCCAAGCCCAGATACCGCAAGCCCAACCCCCAGCGGCCCATCAGACCTAACTCGTGACATCGTGACCACACATCCGTCATGCTCAAATCAATTTTCATTCTAGTTGTACACAAATGGTGCCAAAATTGACTCACGCTTTTTTCATACTCGTTATTTATAATATTTACGGCTATCTCACTCGGCGATCTTATTAATAAACCAATTAAAACCAGATACAGTAGTTTGTTCTTATTGTTGTGATTGATGTGTTTGTTGTTGATTCGTCACCTGCCCTGTTTTCCGGATTTAATCTGTTGTGTAAATTGTTATTGTATTATGTATAGTAATAAATTATATATTACAAATTTATCACCAATTTAATGTGTTTTTGTAGGTTGATAAAATAGGACTGTAACTTTGTATTTTCGAATTATATTGCAATTCCAAAAACACAGAATCATCTTTATTGAGCAATTAAAATGTTTTAACTTTTTAGTTAAGTTTATTTTTTTAAATTTGATACACCAACAATACATGCATAAAACATGACAATTCCAATCCAAAAATGAATGATAAAAGGCTTCATTTAGGAGGTAAAATTTATTTTATTACAATTTTCGAATTATTTTATTTAACATGTATATTTTTCAATATTCCTACAATTAAAAAAACCTATTCGTTTAATATATAAAAAGATTAAATAAACTTTTCAAATGTTATTTTTAATTACAAAGTAATGTAATTGCAAAATGGAGATCTGCAATAATTTGTTTATCTGATGACCAATAAATCTACACTAATATGCAAAACGTGACACTAGGAGGGACTCCCCTGTCTCGAATTACACACACAAGACTGGAGCGGATTTTTAATCTTGGACTTAAAGGTCAGTGCAATTTTCCTGCTTTGCCACTGCTGGTCAGGGTCAAACAAACAGACAACACATTACGTTAGTATTTATGAATTTGAGATATGAGAATAATCTTGAAGGCAGACCATTTTCTTTTTATTTATTTTAGGTAGTGAATGCATTATTGTAGCCAACGTGCAAGATGTTCGCTGAGGAAGATTAGACAGTAGGATTAAAAGAAGGGCCAAGAGATGTCAAATAGGTACAGTTCACCGAGCTTCACGAATACACCGTTATGACCTGCGAAAAAAGGTGTATGTTCTTCGTCCTTAACAGTATGGTTTAAAACACGACACATTGCTACATTTTGTCTTGTGTGCACAAAAGTCCAGGAGTAACTAAAGGTCTATAGGTACAAACGGAAGAAACCTAACCGAATGTATGTACTGCCTACATAGGTAGTGGTCTATTGATAACAATAAGTATTGAATACTTGAGTCAGGCGATGTTTACGCATGCTGTGCACAATGCTTATTAATCGATAAATATAGTTGATTCCATGTAGGTTGTGCACACAATTGACTCTAAGGCTGCGAACTGGATACACGCGGTGACGGTGGCGACCGCGTACCGAGTCCTGTATGGGGGGCAAACCGGGGTATTTGCCCCGGTAACAGTTTTGAATATACAAATGAAATAGAAAACCACGTAATCGTAGGTCGTGGTACATACAAAAAAAAGAGTCGATGGCCGAGTGGTTAAGTCGTTGCTTAAATGCTTACCATGCGTGAGGTCGCCAGTTCAAACCCCGCCACGTACCTCTGAGTTTTTAAAATTGGAAATTCATATGTTGGACTATTATTTGACATCAACATGAATTCGAAAACATCGTGAGGAAACCTACACACCTACGAAGACATTCTTAGGTTGTGTCAGTCAACCAACCCGCTTATGGCCAGCATGGTTGACTAAGGCCTTATCGCCCTAGTTTAGGGAAGGCCCGTGCCCCAGCAGTGGGGACATATATGGGCTGATGATGATGATGACAAACTTAAGCATTTAGTACCGCTACCGCGTTCGTCCAGTTAGCAGCCTAATGTATCGCCTACAGCGTAGGTGGTAGTAGGTACAAAAACAACCTACCTATAGGTACCTATAGGTAGGTATTAAATAAAACCTAATTATCACCTATTTAACAATGCCAATTCAAGCTTCAACAGTAACGTTAGCCGGTATAATAAATTCTGTAGCAAAATATCACAGAATTTTCATTTATTGGCCTACATTTTGTTTAATACATTTTTCATCTTATGGATTCCAATTGGTAAAATTTATATTTCAAGCTTGTGTTTGTACAAACGAAAGAAAGAGATACCTATGAGATATTTTTGATATCCGACAAAATCGCGTACGTACCTATACAGTAATTAAGTTCCTTAATTAAGCACTTTTGTAACGGATATCAGGCACAAAACAGTGAGTACACAAATTACTGAAATATATAAATAAATCACATCTAGACTTTGAACAAACACCAAAGTTCAATATTTGCATCGAACCTAGGGCCCTTTGCGTGATATGGACACAATATATTTGCATCACCGTGGCAGCGCAATCCCCCGTGGTTGGAACCATTTAGTTTGTATTCAATCCAACTGAAGATGTCAAATTCATCTGATACCCGTTACCTATCTAGGTATCTCTTGGTGCTGTAGTACTGTTGCATTTACTGCGAAATTATTACACAAATAAGTATGAACCCAAGTAGGTAGAACAAAAAGTTTACTAATCAATGTTAGTGTGATAGTGTACCTTTTATCTGTAGCGGTACCATGAGTTGGCTATCGAAAACTTACGTACGTTAAAAACCTATCGAGTTGTTTTTTTCATACGACCGATTTTAGTTCTTAGCGTAACCACCAGGGGCGCTGTACAAGTTTTTCATAGACATATTTACGTAGGCGATATCGAGTCCGTAACTTTTAAACTCTTGGTAGCGCTACTGATCATTATTTTCTACGTTTGTGAGAATATAATGGTTGTTTTCCAAATGGTGATATTTAAAAAATATGGTCTGAGAATAATCAAACTCAAATCAAATTTATACCTATTAAGAAGTATGAAGCTAATAATTTTTATATGTATAACGACTTTAGGTAATTTGTTTTTATCTATTATTTGTCGAATTCAAGTTGGTTGCCTGAGCAAATTATAGGTGCTAAACTTGTTTTAAAGGTTAATAAACTTCTGTCTTTTGCACACCTACCTAAGTAGTTTGGTCAAATTATTTTCGTCAAGTCTTAACTAGCCCCAAGGTCAGTAACTGTGGTTAAATGCAAAATAGTTTTAAGAAGGTAGTACATGAATGATGTACAATAGATTCTGAGAATGTTGGGCATGGTAATAAATAAAATTTTTTTAAGCCTTGACACCCAAACACGAATAAATCTCTTGATTGCATTGCATATTTATTTTACAGAATTACCTAACTTTAAAGACAGAAAAATCACATTATTATTTTTTTTATTAACGACGAATCACAATTTTCTCAAAATAGATAGGAAGTGATCTACGTGTGTTAGTAAGTAGATAGGTATTTGATGAAATATATGTTGCCGACATGGTATCGGATAGACCTAGTTTTATCCAACAGGGAATGGCTGGACCTAGTTGTAGCCGGCATGATGAAGGCTAGACCTAGTTTTATCCGAAAACAATCGGCTACACCTAGGTTTAGCCAAGAGTAAGTGGCTACACCTAGTTCTAGCCGGCTAAACCTAGGTGTAGCCGCACTTCGGGTATTAGCCGTAACATATAGGCCTACATATAACAAAAGAAATCCTACTTATTATGAGGGGTCGAAGTTTTCACTGGTTTCATGGAAGTGATGACATAATTGTTTATTACTAGAATATTGGCTTTAGATAAGCAATCGATTAAAACTCAGTTCAAGCAAAGGTCACGTTCATACTAAAAGTGTGTCTGTTTGTTTTCCTCAAAATTGTAATGTTAATCATTAGCCTATTTTGGACGATTCTTGAACTATGTGTTCTTGTGACTACGTATGTAAACTAACTGAGCTACATATTTGTCCACTTCACAGGTATGTATGTATAATGTCGTTTCCAAACAAAAAGTGTAGTCGTATTCATAGACATTGAATTTTATTGCATTTTTATAAACAGAAAAAATCATTAATATTTTTTTTTCTAAAAGTCCACTTAAACGTGTAATGTAAGTAAAATGATGCTTGATAAGATATTTGGACTTTTTCACTGTAATATTTTTTTTCTAATATCTATTGAAAATTTTCCACATTGTTTGACAGAATGAAATTAATTCATATTAAAATTAAGACGTCACTATTTTATAAACTACCTACCATCAGCATATTTTATAGGTAAGGCGCCCCCCGCCGTGTAATGGAATAAAAGTTTAGAATAGAATAAACGTTTATTAATTAGCACAAATTGTAATACACAAATTGGCGAAAACTTAAATTAATCTTACGTGCTATAAAGGCCCCCACTCAGCATTGTGTCGTGCCTCCCGGGGCGAAGCAACGACACTGGTTTTCAGTTGTTGCCCTCAGTAACTTTTGGCAGCAATGATTTTTTAATTAATTAAATGGGTAGCCTATAATATAGGTATCTTGTAAAACTAGCTACTAATTAGTGAAAGTCCTATCAAGTGAAAGTCTAGCCGTTTCGGAGATAAACGGAAATAAACTGACAAGACAGACAAAAACGTTTTAAATTACCTACTCTACCTACCCGAAATATCTTCATACCCAATTAGTAAAAAGTCGTTATTTTAATATTAAGAACAGATACTTAACTTTTATTTAGTTAGTATAGATTAGTAAATAAGTATGACTGACATTAAGTTATGTAGGTATAGATATGTATATAGTGTACCTATAGGTAGGTATAGAGGTCTGATTCTGTAATTTGAACTTGTAAACTGATTGTTGAGTATGGGCAAAAATGACATCACCCGTGTTAGTGCCAAAATCAAAGACTAAAAATAATATTATGTGCAGAATTATGTGAGGAGCGTAAATATTTTTGACAGATATTAAAAAAGTAGGTTCTCAGTTTGACCTGTATGTATGTTTATCCTCAAATTTCTTGAGTTTGGCTGAACCATGCAATGTTTAGAGGTTTACCTGTAAGTTACATTTGTTTGTAACAGACAAAATTGTTTGGTTGTAACATCGCTTCATCTGACGGTGTTGGTACCTTCGGTAAAGTTGGGTTGGGTTGGTGAAGAGCTCCAAACTGCTACATAATTTTAGCTAAGATTACTTATGCAGCGGCTACAGCGAATATTCGTGCGACTATCTTGAGCGTTCGCCGTAGCCCGCGAATGTAGCCGCAGCATTAATATACCTTCAAGACCAAAGGAGCTGAGAGGATGGGAGATATGGTAGTATATACGAATGGGCATCTGCATTAGTTAGTCTTTGTCTAGATATAAAAAGAGTTAATAATAAGAGGTGGCTTCTTATTTTGGAAATGCGTGCATTAACACGTTGACCCTGGCCTCGAAGTAGCCGTAAGGCCAGTACATATTTTGTATTTATTTATCAATGTATACTACTGCTCAAAATAAATGGTGGCATCGGTCTATTCTTAAAGCTTGGGGGCTATTCAATATAGACGCTATGTGTAGCTTTGTATTTTAAATACGTTTCTTTAATTTCTTTCCTTTCCACATTGAAATTCGTTCACACAATCCTATTTGACAACGTTTACAACATTGCGAATTTAAATCACTAACCCGCATACCGATATCAATAATTTCACTGCATCGTAAAAATAGTTATAAATCATCTTTACCTAATGATGAACGCGGTGTCAACTCAATATTTGAAGTCAAATATCTCGCGGAGATAAACGTTGACCTCTATTTCGCGCAAGTGTCTAGTCGGTGATCATTAGTCTTTGACCCGTCCGGCCCGAGGCGTCTTGGTGAGCGTTTGGAGCCGGGGAGTCACTCGTCACTCACGCTCCGTGGCGATCGGTCGCCTGAAGATCATGAAGATGCTGTTAGCCCTCGCCGGCCTGCTGGCCGTGGCCGCCGCGAACCCCCCCGCCTCCACCAGCAAGGTGGTCTGCTACTACGACAGCAAGAGCTACGTCAGGGAATGTAAGCATTTTGTTATTTATTTGCAATGCGAATCTATTTTTAAATGCCGGTAGGAGCATTTTGCAGTAGTTTTGTGGTTTCTACTTTAAGTTACAAAGTACCTACTTGGAATCGGATTACTAATATTTGATGATTTCAAGTAAAATACGTCTAGATATTATTACTGTAGTATTTTTCAAATAAATTCTTATTCCTTTAAAGAGCTCATTGCCGTTACTTTTCTTAAAATAACGATTTATCATCATGTAAAAGTATAAAATGAATATTCTTTACTTTAGGATATAAACTTTGAAAGTAGCAAAGTAAAGCTCTTATTACGATTTAGGGTTTAGAGTATTTTTTTCGACTATACATCTGTGACTATACGGCGATTTATGTTTCGAATGCCGGTAGCAGCATAGGTATACCTAATAGTTTTTTCTGGTTTCAAATTACTCTATCCACAATATAACTTTATTAAAATTTTTCTATTTCGATTTCTGGTAACGTAGGTAACATAATGTATTACAGGCAATTCGGTGATGTGTTTAAAATGCCGGTAGGAGTACATACGAGTATGTAGCCGTTATTTTTTGGTTTAAACATTTAGTCCAGGCTACAAAAAATTACTTAAGTGTTTAATTACATAAAGGTGTATTTGTAGAGTAAAATAATACGTGTAGGTATTTGTAGAAAAAAAAGAACATTTTTTTAATGCCAGATGATGATGAACGAACATATTATTATACCTACTCTCGGGTTTAAATGGCTTAATTACGACATTTGCATTCGG
Organism: Maruca vitrata; assembly: GCA_039566165.1. Lineage (NCBI taxonomy): Eukaryota > Metazoa > Arthropoda > Insecta > Lepidoptera > Crambidae > Maruca > Maruca vitrata. The sequence continues at coordinate 8,304,514 of CM076911.1, forward strand.
TTTCTGTTATTTTTAGCTTTTAAGTAGAAATAGAGTAGATATTTTAAATAATAGTCTTATTTTTGAGTTGAAGTGCATTACTTCACTTACTTAGGTTTTTTTACTGCCATTAAGCAGTATAGGTAGGTGATAATCGTAAATTTGATCTTAGCAGCCTTTGTCACTCAGTACCTAGTGCTGACTTTATTACAATTTTAAGCTTATTTAGTGAAATTATCTTACGGTTTATTACTTTACTTCTTAGCCTCGGTGCAGTGCCCGTTACAACGAATACTTACCTACGTGTTTCAAATCGAGTCGATTGAAACAATAGCTTCTTATCGCTGTTACCCACATTAGGAAAGGCATGTTGCTTATGAACCCTCTTGGAATATGTACTATATTAACTACTCATTATATTAATTAAAAGTAAAAAATAAGTAGTTGGACCTTATTTCATGAAAAATATTTTTAATTTACCTACTTTCGAAAGCTATGGACTAACTTCTGAGATAGGAAAGAACTGTCCTAAGGATTTTTTATTGAGTGTAAATAATTCTTCAGTTTGGATAATTTTATGAAATATCGAGATATTTTTATAAGGATTTAAATTTGCGTAGGCACATACTGAAGTGTCTTTCTGCCTCCTTAATATCAGATAAACGATCACCTTGTGGGTAACGAGGTAGGTACATGAGGAATACAAACAGGATGCTTTCATTTAGCTCATAAGTTCTTACGTTTCATATACCACTCCAAAATTGTTTATTTGCCTGTAGATCAAATTATGTGTTAAGTAGTAGGTAATGTGTTGTTGACAAACGTACAAACGTTGTCAATACTTAACAGATTCATTGTGATTTGCATAGCCTATTCAACCATTTAGTTTTCAATGACAAGAAACAATTTGTTTTTATTTAGAGTTTGAGATTTATGATGCTAAGTGAGCTTGTGCCTATGTATATATAATGCATATATAAGCAAGGTTGTGATTTTAACAGGAAACGTCTCTGAAGGCAAGCTCGGTAGACCTTGACACGCGTTAAGTTAGCCTTTTTTTGTTGCTTACATAATATGCCTCAATAAACTTAAGTAAACATTGCGGTTTGTGCTTGTCTGTCTTAATTCTATTGATTTTAGAGTTGAGCTCTTTTTAGTTTGCAAAACATGAAGGGTTATTGGGTTGATTTTTAACTGTAACTTCTGTTGATATGTCGAGCCAAATGAGTTACTTTTAAAAATGTTCATAATAAACATAGCCAGTTATAGGTATGATTACAAGGCATTAAATTCTGGTTGATTGGAAACAACCCCACTGTGGTATAGGTAGGTACATATCCTAATCTCAATTTGTTTGTTAATTTGAGACGATCGTGTGTGATTGGTAGCTGGTGACCTTTTATCGTCTTGTCAACAATGTTCAGATAACAAAATGGAAAACAAAATTATCACAATTCTGACATCTGATTCTATTGAAATGAGTTTCTTGGAAGTAGATATTTGTGGTCAAAGTAGTGTTATCAATATTTAAAGTAAATAGTTACATTAGCCAATAATAAAACTTATGTTAGTAACTCTAAGCATCATCTTTTTGCATGCAATGAGGAAAATTCATAAGTAGGTAGACACCGAGGTTAAGGAGATTTCATTTTATTAATACTGCATCTGCTAAATATGTACTTTAAACTACGGTAATAATAATAAACGATTTAGCTTTAACATTGTTACCATCTTTGTCGCATTTATGAATGCAAATAAGTACCTGCTTTGACTTTAAAAAATACTTTGATTATAAAAAACATCTTCCATTACTGCGTTTAACCTGAACAAAGACTTATTTGACCGAAGAATCATAGTTGCTAAAAGACTTAATTTGTGTGCGAATGTTATCATTCAATGTACAGTAGGTATACACGTTTCTACCTTCGATTATTTTGTTTTGTTGCAAATCAGAATTCTGGGCTGCTATTTACACAAAATTCTGGAAAGTGACTAATGAATAGGTACCTAAATATGTAATAGGAAAGTGTTCGAGAACAGAATAAAAAATATTTCCAACTCTTTATCTAGATAAGTTGTCAAGCTGTTGATTTCTTGATAATAGCGAAATATTTTTTTTTTATTATTTAATTAGATTAGTGAACCTTTTCAAAACACTGACATCACCGGCGGAAAGAATTGCAAATCTCTGCGAATTTGCGTTCAATTTCATAGCAATGACTAATACCTTCATGTGAGTTAGTGATTCTTTAACCCTTAACTACCCAGTAAGCTTTTGTAACATAACTGACCAGTAGTGTCCAACAGACACATTTGATAAATATAAGGTGTGATAAGTGAAAAACAAGTTGTTTAAATTAAACAGATATTGGAATGAACTTCAGTAATGTATTTTTGCACTTGTGGAGTTACAGATGTATATTTTTGCAAAATTTGTAGCAGTTGCTTGCATTGCATTGCACTCATCACAGCACTTGATAGAAACGCTGTTAATATCGAAGAGTAAACTAACAACGCTTTATACTTTTCACAGCAGATTAAGATAATTATCTGAATCTGCTGACCATACTGAGCAGTATGGTCAGCTCCTACATGGTTCATGGCTGCTAGTTGCTAACTTGATGGACTTTCCTTACTTTGTCTCCGTGTATGAGGTGTTTCTAATACTGTTGAAATTTCACGCATAAATAGTTTTTTTTGTATTTTATTTTGCGTGTGTTCCAATACAATAACATCTCATCATCATCATCAGCCCATTTCTGTCCACTGATGGACATAAGCCTCCCCAAATGCACTTCTGTCTCTCCTCGGCCACTCGCATCCAGCTCCTACCAGCCGTCCTGCGCAGATCGTCACACCACCTGGCCTGCGGCGGACGTCCTACACTACGTTACATAATAACATCTAATATAAATATATTTTAAATTTGCTAGGTACCTATTCGTTTTATAGTGAACTCTACTATCTACACTCATGAGTCATAATCATCACCATCACTCCAAGAATTATAACTATAATTCTTTCATTACCGTTTACTGTTGCTGGTTCTGTCACATTTTTTTCAATCTCGAATCAGTATGCACAAAAGTATTTTCATCGTTACTGTAAACATGTTCAAGTTGAAGTTTAAGTCTTATTGGTTACCCTTTATCTATTTATCTGAATAATACTGAATAAGTGGACTATTATGTGGTGTCTTGTGTGTCTAATCACTGATATGCGACATGAAAACAAAGACGACAATTATAACACAAAAAAGTGGTGTCAGATTATTATTGCTATAAAATATTAATCGTTATGAGCCACCCGTCATCATATGTTATACGTTAATATAAATAAAAAACAATCTTTGTTCACATTCTCAAACAAAATGTTATTGTGTCTATTGGACACTTGTGGGTTGATGAAGTACTATTTTTGTATATTTAAAATATCTAATAAATCTTACATGTTATAAATATTCTAAAAGCACTTTTAGAATCTTAAAACATTGGAGATCAAATAGGAATAAGGCCGATTCATAAAAATTAATACTTAAGTTTTTATCAAAACTTAAACGCAAAAATGTGTCCGCGAGACACTTGTGGGTTGTTAAGGGTTAATAGTGTGTACTGTGTACTGGGCATTGGCATATTAGTACGTGCATTGTGTTGCGTACTGCCTACATACAGAGCTTACGTCATTCTTTGAATCCTTTTGTTGCGAGGTTTACCTTGATTCAAGATTTGTCATCTGGGTCTTGCGAAGAAATCTGTACAAATTATGAATAATATTTAACTTGCGATGAAAATAAATAACATGACACACTGTTTAATATTATCTCAAATATGTTCATAACTGTCACTATCTACCAATAATTAGTCACTTATTAGTCAAGCCTTACTCCTGGGTATGTTATCTTGTTATGTACAATTAGAAAATGTATAACAAATGTGTAATTCTTAGGCGGTGCTTATGACTCGTTTACCTAATCTAAAATCTAATACGTAATAGGTACAATGGATAGAAATAACTTTATTTATGTTCAGATAGCAAGGTGCTGTGAAAATGTCTTGGAGTTTGAGAGGCCAAAGCATTTTAGTAAATAAAATGTTTTTTTTTGAGATAAAAAAAAATTACCAGGCCCTATGTTTTTTTCATCCAGCTAATGCCCAGATGCGGCCCACTGACCTGGACCCAGCTCTGTCCTTCTGCACCCACTTAGTCTACGGTTATGCCGGAATCCAGCCTGACACCTACAAAATGGTGCCCCTCAATGAGAACCTGGATGTAGACCGTCTCCACGCCAACTACCGCGCCGTCACCAGCTACAAATCCAAGTACCCGGGCCTGAAGGTTCTTCTATCAGTTGGCGGCGAAGCCGACATCGAAGAAATACAGAAATACAACCTTCTGGTAAGTCTATTACAAAAATGCATATATTTCATTCTATATTACTCGATAGGTGGTGTCCGTCTCTTGCACATAAGAGTCTTAGATATTTTATACTTAGCTCGATACCTACCCGATACAGATATTCACACGGGATCAGATTACTGTGTATAATGTTGCTTTTATTTCACTACAAATGGTGTAATATATCTAGGTTAAAGGCTAAAGTTAGGGGCTTATTGTTCAAATAGATTTAGTAGGAAACCTTTGTCAGTTCTACTGAATGAAACTGTAATATTGACTAAATCAAACGCTTGGGTTGGTAAGGTAATTCAACCAAAAGATAACTTATTTAGTTTATTTGGATAGTCAGCAGTCTGCATACGTGTGTGGGAAACTTCGTCAGCTATTTAGCTGATAAAGTTTCACATACTTGGATTAGCTTAGCTCATTTTGAACTAAACTAATCAAAGTATGTAAACCAAGTCGAATAAGTTTTTGATCTGAAACCGGGATTTGGTCTATATGCAAAATGGTGATAACTGCAACTATTTATTCTGCGGGCCATCTTGTATACCATGGCAACGGAAATATAAACGTAATATGTAATATAATCTCGATTACGGGGCGAGGTTTCATATAAAAATGGCTTGTCGCGTGGTCTGTCACGAGGCGTTTTTAATGAAACCGTGTCCGTGTGACGCGGTGTTTGCCCTTCCTTAAGGCACGTCCCCACTAGGCTTACATCTAACTCGAAAGCGTGAGAAGCGATAGTACTTTTAAGTCATGTGACGTTATCAGGTACTGCTTGCCGTATGAAATTGAAGGTTAAAGCTAAAGACGCTCTTCCCCAAAAGTAATAAAGCTATTCGAGCGTGCTTTCGAGTTTCATTTATCCCTTTCATAAAACCGGCATTTATTGATTTGAATAAAAAGAAACAGCACGAATCTATTTTCTTACTAAGATAGAATCATCTCATTGCTGGAAAATAACAACTATCAATATTTCACGGGTATATTAAACCGGGTCAGAAGCTGCGTATCAGACGCAAACTGAAAACCCACTGACTGTTCGCCTAATGGGGCCGCGCCCTTTGAGCAAATTGTTAGTGTAAAATGAAATGAATTGTTAGTGGTTTTAAATGAAAATATGTTCTTATGTTTTTAGTTGGAATCCCCGCAAGCCCGTACCGCATTCGTGAACTCCGGAGTGCTTCTGGCTGACCAGCACGGATTTGATGGCATCGACCTGGCGTGGCAGTTCCCCAAGTTCAAGCCCAAGAAGATCCGTTCCACTTGGGGTGAGACAGATTAATTTGATTTAGAAAGAAAGAAAAACATTTCATCTTCTTTTTTGAAACCAGTCACCAGTCCAAATCCATCCATCCACGTACCACTGTTTTTTCAAATTTGGCCCGATGCCGCATTAAATAGTGCCTGTCTCACACACCTGGAGTTGCGGGTTCGATCCCCATCCAGAATAAATATTTGTGTTATGAGCACTGGCGTTCCTTCAGTGTCTGGGTGTGTCATTCATCAGTATTCCTGATATCCGTTAAGCTAAGCTTGGAATATGAACATTGAAATGCAACTAATGTGTTTAAATATCTCTATTTTCCGTGAGCAGGGTCAATTTGGCATGGTATCAAGAAGACTTTCGGCACCACCCTGGTAGACGAGAAGGAGTCTGAGCACCGTGAGGGTTTCACCGCGCTGGTCCGCGAGATGAAGCAAGCGCTCAGCGTCAAGCCCAACATGCAGCTCTCGGTCACCGTCTTGCCCAATGTGAACGCGTCTGGTAAGTGCGACAATTACTTTTTTAGTATAGGTATTTTACACCAGAGGGCCTACCATGAGTTGGCTATCGTAAACTTACGTACGTTAAAAACCTATCGAGTTGTTTTTTTCATATGGCCGATTGTAGTTCTTCGCGTAACCACCAGGCGGCGCTGTACATGTTTTTCATAGACATATTTACGTAGTCGATATCGAGCGCGTAAGTTTTAAACTCATGGTAGCCCCACAGTAGCCTCTGGGTCAGTTATACCCAAAAGACTCACAACGCTCTCAGGGTTCAATATAATAATGTATTTAGGGCACTGATGGCGCTACCCCGTTATTGCAGTGCGTCGTTTATGTTTGCTCAGGAGCGCACAGACGACTTTTACGCCATAAGACGCAAACGAGTTGCGTCGCTGTTGAGCAGGGTTCGGGCTAGCGCCAACAGTGTGCTACAGGTCATTGCGCAAAAAATGGACTGCCCCATTCTAAAACACTGGGTGGGGCTGGTGATATAAAACTAACATAGGTTAAGTTTACTAACAATTTGATGGACTCTGTTGTCTTAATAAATGAATTTTATTATTATTATTACTTAGGCCAATGAGCGCGTATAAAAATTAGACTAGATGTGAGGTTCAACTGCAGCATGATTGGTTATTTTAGTTGTGACATTGACACACGTAAATTTTCTTGCCATCTAGTGGATTTATCACAATGAACGTTGTTGTTAACTGAAGTGTACAGTCAACGGAACTGGCTTAATGTAAGACAATTAGGTATGTATAGTTAACTTGTGTATGAATTGTAAGTACGGATAAGTGTAAGGTATAGGAACAACTATATATTTTTTTATTTTGACGTCCTCATATTATTAGCCTTGATTTGCACTTATATTCAAAGACTAGATTATTCACTTACATAGTACTAAAATCTTCCGGTCATTACTAATTAACGGCCGCCATTATGAGTTTGTTTACACCCGAGGAATTTACGACTTGCACCTCACTGTTGTAATGAACCTAAATGAACTTTTTATCATCTTGCAGAATAAAGGCGGCATAAGTATTCTCAATATTTGGGAAGTCACATGTTTACGCTTTACCACCTGTTGTTACCTTCAAATCTAAGTTACATCATATACTTAAGTGAATCCCTAACCTATTTAATGGTATCATTTTCTTTAGGGGTGAGAGCCATCCTCTCCCCCGCAAGTCCAGTGATTATGACAAGGCTACTCCAAGCCACCATCGTTAGTCAGTTAAGAAAATAAGAAAAAAAAGGTATTAATGCCATAATTTTTTGACTGGCTCAATGGCAGATGGTGCTCCTGTCTTTTGCATAAAGAGTCGTAGGTTCGATTCCCCCTCGAAGTATTTGTGTTTGTTCCGTGACTGGGCTACTGTTTCTGACATCCGTGATACAAGTTCAGTCTGTACCTACCAGCAACTTACATCGGAATCGAAGCAATGTAGGTACGTGGTGTGGCGTGATATATTATGTGTTTTTTTTAAATCTTCCAGTGTACTTCGACGTCCCAGCCATCATCAACCTGGTGGACATCGTGAACCTGGACGCGTATGACTACAACACCCCCGAGCGCAACCCTAAGGAAGCCGACTTCGCTTCTCCCATCTACACGCCCCAGAGCCGAAACCCACTCCTGAACGCCGATGCAGCTGTCTCTTACTGGTACTTTTTATTTCTTAACTGACTACTATAAATGAAAGGAGGTTAGAAGCATGACAACTAAATACGAAGAGCTGCTAATCCATCAAACTAACGAACTCGCCCGCCAACTCACCAGTGTCTTCACCAGTTGACCAGTCAAACGACTAAATTCCATTACATCCTAGTGCTTCAAGATCGGCAGTAGAGTAGCTCTGGGAAGCGCAGGAGTAAATGCCTGCAATGGGAAGCCACTCTTCAGAAGAGCATCATAAAACAGACTTGCTCATAGTATGATTGCAAATTGACAAATAACAAGAAAAACTGATTATGATGGCTTGGAGCAGCCTTGTTATTATAGGAATTCAGGTTATGGGAAAAAGGAAAAACCGTTTGAATTATAACTTGGTTTATATTTTATAAAGAATAATTGAATACCTGGAAGTTATCACGTCTGACTGCAAGGAGCCGTCACAGAGCAGAGAGAAAAAGAATAAAGAGGCTTGTCAAAAATACTAAATACTTTGAACATTGAATTAAATCAATTTTTGTAAGTAATAAATCTAACAGTTATCATCACTGGAACTTGCGGGGGAGCGGATGGCTGTCCCGCCCTAAGCTTACTGGTACACCGTCTTTTACGGTTCCATACCTAAAGGGTAAATACGAGACCATATTACTGAAATTTAACTGTCCCTCCGTCCATACGTCTGTCACTAGGCTTAATCTAAAGGACGGTGATAGCAAGACAGTTTAAATTTTCACAGATGATCTTTTGCCGCTATAAAAATAAAGTAAATATTTAAGGGTTCCCATAAAACAAATTAAATTTTTTAACAATATTGGTACAGAGCCCGTTCGCTTCCAGTTTGCGTCAATACAGCGCGTAATGTACGCAGCTTTCTAAGAGTCTGGATTCGATTTCCATTCGGCACAGATATTTGTGTGATGAACATCGCTGTTTTCCCATTATTTATATGTTTAAGTAGATATATTTGTGGGTACCACTATTGTTTCGATATCCGTGACACAATGCTTAAGCAACTTGCTTCGGAATCGCACTGATGTTATGAGCGAAATATTTATTTAATTAATTTGAACAGGACACAGCAAGGTGCTCCCTCACACAAGATTGTGTTGGGCATCTCCACCTTCGGCCGCACATGGAAGCTTGATGCCGAGAGCGAGATTTCCGGAGTACCCCCGGTACACGCCGACGGACCTGGCGAAGCTGGTGAGTTATCAAAGAAAGAAAGAAAGAAAACATTAATTAGCCCTTAAATATACAGACATGAAAACATAAAAAACTCACAAATCTATATTAATTTTATAAAGCTGAAGAGTTTATTTGTTTGAACCCGCTAATCTCAGGAAAAGAAAAAATATTTTTGTGCTGGATAGACCATTAATCGAGGAAGGCTTTAGGCTATATAACATCACGCTGCTACCAATAGGAGCAAAGAAACAATGAAAAATGTTTGTCTTCCCATGCTTTCGGTAATATTCTTAGGCCGCGTGTTCACTAGTCTGGTGAATTTGTATATTGTGTGTTGTTTTACTAAAAAAAGATGTTTATTACAGGTCCTTACACTAAACTGGAAGGTATACTGAGCTACCCCGAAGTGTGTGCTAAACTCATCAACCCCAACAACCAAAAGGGCATGCGTCCCCATCTCAGGAAGGTCACAGACCCAAGCAAGCGTTTTGGTAAGTGATATTATTACCTATTTCTAGCGCTTTGGGATCACTAATCCTATCCTAGCATATTACTTTACGTTTTAATCTAAACCTTGTGGTGCTAGAACTACTTTGTATTAAATGTCCCCAAACACAGAAAGCTGTGTTCCAGTTTCAGCTTATCGTATGGCATTTGCGTAAAATTAGCGGCTTCCTTAAACTTTTCAGACGTGGGCTTAACGAAGGAGGCAGATTTATCTCATTTATTTGGTTGGTACTCATTTTTAGTAGGCTTTGCTTTTTGATATTAACAAATCGTGGAGTTCGTACAGACCTATACCGATCTACATCCCAACCATGTTTGAACATATTAAATATAATCATTTAGATTATGAGTCATTATAAAAAGTTGGTATTGTCTGAGCGTGCTTTAGAGGTGCTGGAAATTATTTCTTTTACAAATGTCTGTACTAGTAGTTAGTGATTTTAACATATGGTTCCCTAATTCACCGATTTTGTAGTTGTACACGTCTGCTTAGTAACAATTTGTTGTATGAAGAGATGTAAGAAAGTTTTGTGAATAAGATTGATGTTTTTTTTTCAGGAACCTACGCCTTCAGGCTGAGTGACGACAGTGAAGCCGGCGTCTGGGTCAGTTACGAGGACCCCGACACTGCTGGACAGAAGGCTTCCTTCGTAAAGTAAGTTCATAATTAAGATACAGCAAATTTTTTTTTCGCATTGTCTCTCTCAGAGAATGGTTTCTTTCCTAGTGGTGTTGGCTCCAGTGCACAAACCAATGCCCTGGGGTTATTCCAAATAAAACTCTGCGGAATACCTCATCACCGTATAGCGGCATCATAAGACTCTAAGCAAGTCTTCTACTGCCATGACGCTTCGGGCAATTGCCTAAAACAGGCCATACAGGCTAACATGCCTACCACTTTTGGGGGATTAACCATCCGGTGTAAGAGAAGATTTCAATATGTGCTTTATGACGTCTGACACAGTATACCTAATCCTTACTAATATTATAAATGCGAAAGTAACTCTGTTTATCTGTCTGTTATGCTTTCACGCATAGGGTACTGAACCGATTGAAATTAATGGTACAGATATAGTCTAGAGCCTGAGAAAGCACATAGGCTACTTTTTAACCGACTGCGCTATAAAGAAACAATGTTTTACCCATTAAACATCTCTATGCGGACGAAGTCGCGGGCGGAAAGCCTATCTATTTATAATGAAAAAAGCATGTTGTGATACATAGGTAAAATCTTTCTTTCCAGGTCTAAGAACCTCGGTGGAGTCTCCATCGTCGATCTCTCCATGGACGACTTCCGTGGTCTCTGCACAGGTGACAAATACCCGATCCTCCGGGCCGCCAAATACAGACTGTAATGTAAAACATTACTTTACATTTAATTTATTTATCCACAATTACATAAAACAAATAATATACCAAAATAACCGCTGCATGTAAAAGTAAATGCTTTGAATAGATTATCGTTGATTGTAATTTTATATTGGAGATTGTTACGGAGTAATAATAATAATCAAGTAATAGTATGATACAGTGAAAAATATCGAGTTTCCACATAAGACTCTGTTTACTTTATTTATGTACACCTTTTACGAAACGTCAGTTCAGATATTATAGCATACGTCCTTTAAAATGGAAATTTTGAAGGACGTATGGAAGTGGATACTTTCGAACTTCTTTACGTACAAAGTGCTTGTTAAAGATAATGTCCCATATAACATGCACAAAATGTAACAATGTATTGTAATAGTAATAAAGTGAGATTTTCATTATACGATGTGTTATTTACTGGATTCCTCATTTAACTGATGTGGTTTAGATAGACATTATTTTGCATAAACTCTGAACCCGAGTTTAATATACCAGGAGATTTAAAAAGAGTTTTATTAAGACTCATTACCTACATCGGTTTGATATAATGAGGTCCAACTGCAGCATGATTGGTTATTTTTGACGTGACATTGACAGACATGTCAATATTCACCAATCATGATGCAGTTGGACCTCACGCCTACGTATTGCCATCTAGTGAATTCCTCATTCGCGAAAACCCTCATTAGACAAATCAAATTATCCAGGTCGACCACTTGTGTAACCTACCTTATTAGTTAGTAGCTTCATAAGAAACAAAAAAATATATTCGTTTATGACATCGACTTCATTATGACATGCTCACAAAATTATTTTAAAAAAAAATGAGACAAGTGTCAGTCATAAATCAAAGTCAAATCATAAAAAGCATCAGGCTCAGTATCCGTTTAAATTAACGTACGAATATGATTTCAAATCGATTGTTACATTTACAAGTTCAACATCGGTTGCATTTGCCGATGAAAGCTATATTTGCTACACATGCACCTCTTTGTCCTACAAAAAAAGCCAAGTCGCCACCAAGTAAAGGGGGGTTTTGCCCTGGGTCTGGGGGCGCCAAGAGTGGCGGGGCTGCCTCGGGAGGCTCGGCCAAGGGTGCTTTGAAACGCGCCATGCATTCAGGCAAGGTTCGAGTTGCTTTCATTCCCGAAGAGTGGTTCTTATTCTTTCATCCCAAAACTGGCGTTAGTGGCCCATACGTATTGGGCATTGTGTTAGCAAATTATCTCATGAGCAAGGAGTATTTTGTCATGGAGCATGAGTACTACGGAGGTTTATCATGGATAATTGTGTTATATTTAGCTGTTCAACATTTGGGACCAAGCATTGCGTCCTCTTTGGATGCCGACGTGGCTGCAGTACTAAAGGAATTTGAAGACGATAGAAAGCTCGAGACAAGTACCTACAAAAACATGATAAAAGAGGCAAAGGATGCTCAAATGAGAGCGGAGGGTCAAAAGTTACTGATGGATGCTAAGAAGGAAAATATTGCAATGCAATTGGAAGCTATATACCGTGAGAGATATATGCTAGTTTACAGGACCGTTAAAGGCCGGATGGACTACCATTTGAAGCGATACCAATCTGAAGCGCGTATACAGCAGAGGTGGATGATTGGTTGGATATTAGAAAATGTTAGAAAATCTATAACTCCGGAGTTTGAAAAGCAAGCTCTAGACAGAGCTATCCAAGACTTGGCCGCAGCCGCGGGCCGCGCTCAGTAAAACTATTTTAGTAAATAAACTATATGAATTCATAAACACTTCGAGGTTTCAATAAAGTCCTAGTTTTACGTGTAAAGTTAACGTCCTGCAACAAATACGTGGTAGTTTTATTACATGTATAAAAGTCTACACCTACTTGGCGAAATTTTATAGGTTCTATTTTATGATATTTTGAAGTGTTAGAGATAACATGAAATAAAGTCAGTTTTTATATACACCTACGTATTTTTCAATTTAGAGTACACAGAAAATGTTTAGTTCTTGGAATAGATTTATTATTTCGAGTATATTTTTACTACATACTGATTTGCCTTTAATTGCAGCGTCAGCATTTAATTATACCACAAACGATACTCAAGTGTTCCGTGCCAGTGATGGTAGGTAACTAGGAATGAGGGTGTTCGCGTATAAGATATCCACTAGATGGCAAGACGTAGATATTAGGTCTAACTGCTTCGTGATTGGTGAATATTGACATGTCTGTCAATGTCACGTCAAAAGTAACCAATCATGCTGTAGTTGGACCTCACGCCTACGTATTGCCATCTAGTGAAGTCCTTATAGGCGAAAACCCTCATTGGCAGCCCCGGATTTAAGATTTTTCGAACCGGGGCAAAACCTTGATAGAGGCGCCCCTTCCCTTCAGTTTTAGAGAAAAACAGTGAAAAACGTCAATGAGTAGCATTCATGTGATACTTTCGATTGTTGTAATTTGTTCGCCTTGGCTTGTATAGATGTGACGGTGACTCCCTGCCACAAAGATCATGGACAATATGCAAGCATTGAAAATTTAAATATGATCTGATATTAATCTTAAGATGCGTTCATAAATCACTTAGTACGAGTATGTGTCCCATTGTCCAAAAATACGCATGGAAATAGGAAAGTTCGTATCTCAAATATATTACATTAAGATTAGATTACTTGCTGAATAAAATCCTGCAAGATTGGAGGGAATGAGGTTTCACTTGTTCGATATTTCTAATTTTTGTCTCAAGGATTTTGCGCCCCCGTGAAACTGCCGCCCTGGGCAAGTGCCCCGGTTTGCCCCCCCTTATATCCGGGCTGGGCTGGGCTAATACTTACTACTAGTTTAAATACCCTTGTTTGTATAATTTTAATATTTATCTCAAAGGAAAGAAAAAGTAATCGCGCAAATAAGAATTTAAACATATTGGTAGGTATATTGTTTTTTTTAAGAACGGCGCAAAGTTGTTGCAGTAATTGAAAATGTATTGGATAGCAATATACCCCGACTTCTAAAAACAAGGAGGATTTTCCAATTCGACCCTAATATTACATTTATTTTTATATAGGGTAACCAGTATATTGATTGGCACTTAATGCTGACTTTTGTCTTTGGCTTCAAAAATTCAATTGGACTAACGTTAGTTAAAGATTTATTTAGCATTAATGGATTTTTAGATACAAACAGATTCCTAAAATGATACTACAATTCAAAAATGTATTATTATTTATTTAAAAAAACTCAAAATAATAGACAGTGACATAAATGTATAGTCATTGGCACTATGGTACAGTGATTGACACTGTAACTTAGTACAATCATTGGCACTCACAACGGCATTGCAATTATTAGCATAGTGCCAACCTAGTTACTACAACTATTTAATTAATGCTTAAATTGAATCAGTCTTCTGATGAATTAATGAAAATACTGGAAATCTTCATTATTTCATCGTTTAATAATCAAATCATCGACTTGTTGACGGTATAGACTGAGCGTAATCAATAGGTGGTTGTATAGAAGTGGTAAGATAAGGTTCCGCGTCATATGCCGCAGTCCAACGATGGCCTGCCGGCGGTGGGTGTGGGGACACTCCCGTCAGCATTGCACCAACGGCTGTCGTTGAGGGACGGGAGTGACCATGCGTACCGGGACCCCTGTCGCTGCCCTCCGGGGAGGCTTGAGGGAGCCCGTGGAGGCTCCGCCGGTGGTGTTGTGCGTGAAGGCTCTGTACACAAGGCCAAGTACCACTGCACCACCAGTAGGCGATGAGGTACGCCGCGGAGTTTATTGGGTACACCTCTAGTGGCCCTAGGAATTGCACCTTAGCCCAGGATCAGCTGCCGGTCTTTTCCATCTCAGCACCCTCAGCAAGGAGTCCCACATACCACCTAGGGTAAACCCCTACCCAAGGTGAAGGTGCATCAAGCATATTCCGCGTCAAAAAATAAATAAATTAGGATTATAGGATTCAGAAGTATAGCGATTGGCAGGTCTGCCAATGACTGAGCGGTAATATATATTTCAGTGCAATTATTGGCATAGCAAAAACTGCGTGAACACTAATCTTTTTTTTTCGAAAAAGTTAAAAATCATATTCCTAACATAATATCATGACGTAAAGCTAAAATATCCTTTAAATGGTTACCTGGAATCGTATAAATTTCACTTCTAACGCACTCCTCACCAAACTTTTTCACGTTAAAATTGCCGCGAACTTTCACTGTTGACTTAATCCAACAGAAAAACTATTAAGACGTCATTTTGGCGTAAAGTTAAGTATTTTCATAAGTAAATGTAGAAATTTGCCGCTGAATAGTAGTTTTTTCATATCAAAAATGTATTTCCGAAATTAAATATTTGAAATGAAAGGCAAAAGTGCCAATCACTGGGGGGGTGCCAAGAATGGTACTGGTTACCCTATGTGCATTCGCGATACTTTGTCGTTAATGAATTGTCAATATTAGGAATAAAATCAAAATGGTAAATTTATTCCTTTTTATACCCATTTTTTTCTGTTTTTTTTAGTAATAATTATTGTAAAATCATTAATTTTATAACTTTTACATTATTTTCCTCCGTAGAAATCGGTTGGGAAGTGTTCTGTAAGTATCAGCCAAATAAGTTTGACTGTGCTATGGATGGAGTGCTTGTACCCAGGTAATTATTAATTTACTAAAATATAAATATATACGGCCCGATACCTGTTTGTACCGAATGATTTGCAGAAAAAATATCTTATAAAATGATCTAACGGCAATAAATACCACTAGTTTCAGTTTAATTTGCTACCGAGTTGGGGCAAAGTGCTGTTAGTAAGTAAATTTCAGAGAGTAGGTATAATATATTTATAACTTGCATAATGGCTGTAAAATATGTTTTGGTATCAGATGGTAAGTTTAAAAAAAATCCGTATGACTAATGGCTGCAAAGGTCTAGTCAACGCTTGCCATAGTTAGCCGTTGAGCTTTTACAGAAAGCTCAAGTCGAAGCTCGAGTAGTTCTTGCTTCTTCCCTCCCTCGTGACTTAAGCGTCATAATAAAATTCTCATCGTGAGTGGTGCAGAGCACTTGACGTTCGAGTTTCTGTCTGAAATTTATTCGTTTTTCGACCATTTTAGACCATTTAATATATCTAAGTCGAGCTGTTTAGGTAAATTTATCCATCTTATTTAGTAATTTTTGTAATAATTCCGTTGAGTTCTATTCTTTACCATTATTATAACAAACTTGCATTGTTTGTATAATGTGTACGTATCGTGTATTCTAAGACTAAAATTTTATTTTGATACCAATATTTATACTCTACCTACCTACTAGACTATTATTAAAATCATAACTTTGTTTTATATATTTACCATAAGTTATCATATTTATACCATTAGTCTTATAAGATAATTTACCGCATCAGAAACTAGTCATGAGATTTTTTTTTCAAATAACAGTGTTCTTAATTTGATTTTTTTTCTTACTCATCCCGAATATGTATGTACCCATAGCTTGTCTGATATTTGTAATGTAATAAATGTTCTCATCATTCATCATTACTTTAATGAGAATACATTTATTATTAAAACATACTAAGATGTAAATGCTACTGCATTTTGGGCCAATAAATATGTGATTGGTGATTAAAAAAATCATTATTCTCGTATGTTAGGCCAGGTCAGGTGACTTTAGGTTCGTATGTACTACTACTTACTTTACGATACTTATTTAAATAGTGAATCTTTGTAATGGAATATAGACACATATATAGACATGTAAATATGTCTATGAAAAACTTGTACAGCGCCGCTGGTGGTTACGCGAAGAACTAAAATCGGCCGTATGAAAAAAACAACTCGATAGGTTTTTAACGTACGTAAGTTTTCGATAGCCAACTCATGGTAGGCCCTCTGGTACTTCTTACGATGGAGGTGTTATAGATTCAAAGCAGTGTTCTGTCATTTTTGTTGATTATATTCACAACGAATATAATCAAATCAAATCAGTTGTTAGTATCATTATGTTGGTCCAGTCTATTTTTATGCATTGGTATTTTTAATGTCATCCAAAATCGTTGCATATTTCAGAACTGAATATTTTGGATCTCCGTTCTAGGCCATGAGTCTGAAACTTTTTTATTTTACTTTACAACAACGTTTTTATTTTTTTTAGTATTACTAAATCCCTAAAGTAATATTTAATTTGTTCATTAGTTTTTGTTGTGTGAATAGGAGTCTATTAACGGCCATACACATGAAAAATTGTAATTTAAGGGTATTTTTATAGATAATAATTATGTTGTTCATAGTGTTATGAGGAATGCTCCTGCGTGGATCTTGCGCTAGTAGGTAACAGATATTAATAAATTACGTATTCAAACCTGATATAAACATAATATGTTTATATTAGGTAAAGTTTTGTAGCAGGCGATTGAAAGTTTATCAGTTTATTAATGTTTCTATATTGAACTTACTTACGAGTAAGTTATTGCTGAACTGAAACACGTTTCGACTATTACAATAACGATTATCCACATGACTGAAAAAATATTTTCTAAAATACTTAACTAGCATTTTGACAACAATGAAATCTTTACCGTACGCGTAAATAGTAGAACTCATCGGAATGTAGGTTTAGGGGAGTATTTCCTAGAGTATTTATTGATACAGGAAAGCTAGGAAAGCTAAGCTAACATTTTGATATTATGTTATCGACAGTAACACTAGAACAATACGACGCTTGACGTTTCTGTAACCGTTGTATACGTAGATATGACTTGTTGGACAGTCAACAAGGTGGAATAATGTCTCAAGTCAATGTCTAATCTGGGCGTAGATGAAAAGAGCAGGAATTTTCATTGAATTGAAGTCCATTCATTTTACATATCCAGTATTGCATCATGTGCATCGTAAATTATACATTCTCGTTTCCTGTTGAAACTCTAATTAATGCCATTTAAAAATTGATTATGGGTTTACTTACTAATACACTAAATGTACAGATTTTTGGATACTATGTAGTTAGGCAAATGTTGGTCCATAATATTTCTTATAAAGGTTTTATTGTTTAGGTTTTACTACGACATTAAGATGGCCGATTGTAAAGATTCCAGATATGGAAAATGTGCTCATAATCTTAATCAATTCACTACGGTAAAGGAATGTCAAGCGAACTGTAGAGGCAAGTATTACCTTCTGACCGATTGATGTTATTATCAATACAATCACTACACTACACGTTTACCTAAATAAATAAATCATCCATCCGTTGAGTTCTACTTGAAAACAGTTTGTAGGCACAAATGGTAAAACCACTTAGCCTAAGTTACAATCAAATAAGTTTTTCGATTTTTACATGGTGTTAAGACTCTAATGAAAGTGTATTGAAAGAAATACAAACTTACCTTATGAATATTTATGGATTTTAAATTAAATAAAAATAAACCTTAAATAGACTTGATCTGGGGGTCTTCTGCGTGAGACTACAAAAAGTTTCTAAACGCCAAAGAGCTCCAATAGGACAGGCTGAAATTAAGGTTCGCTACAAACTTGGAGCGTCGCACGCATGCGCGGCGGGATGGGCGACTCGCGTCCTTGTGGATAAAGAAATAAGGGTCACTGATAGAATCAGCGATTGTGCAAGCACAAATACATGACGCCACTCTTGTCGCACCGTATATTCTTTGAAGGTTCGTTTCCATGATGACTCTGAGGTTTCCAATGCGGTTACGTTAGAGATGAGCGAATATGATTTTACGAAATAATTTTCTGTACGTTCTGTATTTCTATATAGGAAATTAATTTAAATACTAGCTTGGACTAGTTGGTTTAATGATCTACATAGGTTATATGCAATTAAATAGTTAATCCGAAATGCCACAGTACATACTCCAAGGGATTGTCGTTGTATCAACGTGTGATGCATAGTATTTAGGTCTCTTTGTATTAAACTCCTCATGGCTGTAGCAATTTGAAGACAAGAATTTTGCATCCATTATTATTGTCTACCTTTAGCCTTACTTAGTTGTAAATGTTTACTTTATGTCTCCGCAGGTCTGCGAATCTATCTACATTTAGTGACAAATAGTGTGAAATCTATGAATTGAGTAATGAATAATCGAGATTAGTAGTAGGTATATTATTCGTCCAAAGTGTAGTATTACTCGTAATACCAAGACTTTTGGTCCGAAGAAAGAAGTCGAATGATTACATGGAAAGAATTTTTAAGCTGTATTCGTGTATTCCGGACGGGTAACTCGTTAGACCAACGAAAGATGAATTCTCATTGAGCGTGCTATTGTCGGCTTCGGAGGATGGTTTGTTAGCACTGATCAGGTTTAATGAAGCTCGCCAAGACAGTTCTTGTTTCTTATTCCGCAGTTCGAATTAATATCTTTTTTTTAGTTACTAATCCTATTCTTCCTTTTGTTACACGTATACCTGTTACGGTCAATGTGAGCAATCGGTAATTATCTATAATCACCGGTAAATATAGATAATTCCCGAGGTACATGGTAAATGTAGTGAATTATTCAAATTTACCGGTAATTATATAAAACTCCCGCTCGACTGTGGTAAATGTTGACATTGCTGACAAATATCACAAGTACTCTGCAATTCCAAATGTCACAAATCTCAAATCTCAAAAATATATTGACGAGAAAGAATTTTAAGAGTTACACTGGAAATTCCCTGCCAATTTGCTAATTTTATTTAACTTTATTTTTATAAGATAATATTTTTTTTAAAACTTAAAAGATACTTGACTGGTAATTCCCTGCCAATTTGCTAATTTTATTTAACTTTATTTTTATAAGATAATATTTTTTTAAAAACTTTGAAGATACTTGACTGGTTTATTTTATAACTAGCTGTGCCCGTGACTTCGTTTGCGTGGACTACAGGATTTTACATACAAAAGTTTTTTCCCAATATCTCCCGATCCCTTAAGAATTTTGCAATATCGCGTCGCAAGTAAGCTTTAAGTCTATTGGGCTACCTGCATGCGAAATTTCATCTATCTTACGCGGTAATGTTTACAGAAAAGTTATTTATAAATACATACTTAACTACATAATCACACCTATACACGGAACATACACCGATATTCACCGCACAAATATTTGTCCCGAGTGGGAATCGAACCCACGACTCTTGGAATCGCCAGCTTGGGTCACTAACAAAACCATTGTTTCGCCGAGCCAGTCAAGTCAGTTTTATTTTATTATTTGCCACATTTACACAAAGGGTATGGCAATTTTATATAATTACCGGTAAATGTGATTAATTTGATATTTTTCACCACCTTTACCACGAACACTAGTAATTATGCATAGTTACCGGTAATTATACATAATAACCACTCTATCCACTTTTACCGTAACATACCTATACAATTACTAGGACTTAATAACTGGAAATATTATAAAATAAAAAATAATAAACATTCTGGTTTTTCCTGAATACGCGACTCAAAAGTGTGGTATGTAATGTGTAAATTACCCTTTTATGTATTTATGTATCTTTGTACCTATGTATGTTTCTCTGAAGCACCATAGATAGCAAACGTCTGAGTCGACATATCAAACGATTCGTGTTATACCAGAGCCGCTCTAAGTTGGCCGATTTGACACATGTCAGACTGACTGCACTAGTGAGGGACAACGGTAAATTATATATAAGTAACAGTTATTTCCACTTTATAACCAAGCAAGGTCTAATAGGGTATTTGACTGTGGTTGTTATGCTTGCCATTTTTATGAAAATCAGTAAGATTTATGTAAATCAATATTATTAATGAAAACGAAACTTGAGTTTTTAGCGAAATGAGACTACAAAAGACATTTAAAGTTTATCATTTAAAATTTCTTTGTCATATTATTAATAACAGAATTAGTCACATCTTTCATTATGAAAACATATCAATAAACGCAACTTTTGATGAACCTACCGAACAAACTTCTTAGGCGCTGCATACAACAAACTAGCGTGTGACGTCACACGCCATTCGACGTTTGTATGGAGCATTTTTGAGCTCGCCCAAATAATGTGCAATTAAAATTGTAATATCTCGTAGAGTTATCCAGATATCAAAGTGATACTTTCAACAGCGTCTTTGTGTTTGAGTGGTCCATCCAACTATATCAAAATAAAAAATAGTCAAATACCCTACTAGTATAACAATTTTTTTATTAAAAACATTTATTCACATCCAGAAGATTGAATTGAAGTTTCTTATTTAAAAATATATTTATTTTTAAAATACAACACTTATTAAATCCTTCATCCTATTTCTAAAAAATACCTGGTGAGTATTTACCCATTACGTCCCTATGAAAACGTGTCAAACGGCGTAACCTTGTAAAAGCGTAATACAGAGTGAAAATTTTACGTTTTCTTTTTATAATTCAATTATTTTAAGTAATAAAAGACAAATAATTAGATAATTAGGTGCATTTGACATTTTGAAATAACGTCTTATTTTTAAAAGTTGTTCTTTATGATTCGCTAAATATGTTCCTCTTAACAAGGATAAATGCAAAATATAAAATAAAAAGTGTCAAATCGGCCAACTTAGAGCGGCTCAGGTATAGTCCGGGGAGTGTCACACTAAAGACATGACGTTGATGAAATCTAATATGTCGACATATTAGATACTGGACACCATATTAATAAGATAAAAAAAGTAAGAAACTATGTAAAGTACTTGTTGTTTTTCTTTTCAGTTTTATCAGGTTTTATGAATTATTATTATTTTTTCAGGATTATTTACAAAAAGTCCTAATACCTATTATGAAAGCGAAAGTCATAATGTTTGTCTGTAACACTTTTACCCCGTTATTCCTGACCCATTATATGTACATGAAATGAGTATACATATACAGACAGTCTTTAGGAGTGATCCTAAAAGGGAAGATCTTCCGCCGAGCTATGTGATCGTGCTCGGGGACCATGGTCCGATTACCATCTTGGTTTTTGCCCTATATATACTGAGTGGCCCGAATAACTTTAAAGTGTGATGTAGGATTCATACATTAGGCACACTCTTGTGGAGATGGTGTGTAAGCGCCATCTGTTGAGAGTAGTATTGCGAAGTTCTTAATCGGATGTCGCCACAAGTCTAAGGCCTGAGAAAGGCCATAGGTGCCTCATTAACTAATTGCATTATGTTTTACTCGATAAATGATTACTTGTTGATAGAGTCACGGGTTGGAAATAAAATTATTCTATAAAGAGTAGAACTCAACGGATCACTTTTGTACCTACTTAGTATATATTTTTTAATAATATACTAAAAATAAACAACAAGTGTGACGAGCAGATCAGGATCGGTGATACCCAATCGAAACCTTAGTACCTAAGTAACCAGGCACATATTTACTTGTTTATTCGTAAATAAAATTATTATAAAACACTATTTTCCAATTTAGATATTACTATGATTTAAAACTTGAAAACTGTAGACCTGATTCTATTGGAAAATGCATATACAACTACAACTCATTCAGAACCGCGAGTTTGTGCCGCGAAAATTGTAGAGGTAAGTATTGTTTACCGTATGAAGTACTGGTCAATAGTGCGAGATGGTAGAAGTCTTTTAACCCTTTAACCAGTATACTATTTAGACAATTTAATTGCTTTTGGACCTTATCTTGAGGGAACAAGGTTTAAATTATATTGGCAATTTGGTAGCCGCTGCCGCTAACACATACTCTCTTACATAAAAAGTTATTTGTTTACATTGGACGTTCAGAATGACCCCAATAGTTTACCTGGTGTGAGCTCCTCATATGAGGTCGACAAGCACAATTCACATTAAAGGCCTGCATAGATGCCGCCTGAAGAGCCCAGGATTTTATTGTGATCTTGAAAGTTTAAAAATCTCGCATATTTTATTTTTTTATTTTATTTAAAGTATACCAAAAGCATTTGATGTTAAACTATAATGTTTAAATTAAATTTGATTTAATTTAAAACGAGACTTATTAAAAGTAAACATGTGGGATGTCAAACAGAAGAAATAATATGTTATATTTAAATGAATAATATTATTTTTCAAAATCTTTGAGCTGTTTATCTAACAAGCAACGTCCTTCATAATAGGTCCCAAACATAATGCTTGTTTGATTTCGATACCGTCGAAAATGTAAATATTTCTTTTACAATATTGCTAGCAATTTCATACACATCTGCCCTTTTATACTTTCCAAAGACTGGCTTATCTAAATGTTTATAGCAGCCATTAGATTTTTATTTAAAATCGGGAATATTTTGAAGATACTTTTCGAGCTTTTTAGCGCATGAAAAGAGTAGATATTTCGAGGCTGTGTTTTTTTATTTTAAACATTTAGATTAGAAAACATGCGGTCACACTTATCTATTTAAAGTTTGTATTTTCTTTTTCTTTAACTATTTTATTTTCTAATTTGGTCACAGATCCCGGACAGCATCGAATTAAAAAGGAATTGGATGCTTTTTATTATTGTCGGCTGCAACCTGATTTTGGAAATTGTAATGATTACTATCCATTGTAAGTTCAATTACGCTTGTTTTTTGTCTGTCTCATTTGTTTTTTTAGTGACTATAGAGCCTGAGAAAGGATAGGCTACTTATAACTTAGAGCAGCCAGTAAAGGAGTTATGTTCTAAGCCATTGAGTGTCATTGGAATTGGTTACATCCATAATTTGATTGAATGACTAGTGCTAGCGGTTTGTAACATAGCCCTTTGAATAGAGCGAACGTAAAATCAAGTGCTTAAGCTACTTACTACGGAATCAGATGGATGTTTGTGATGTTGTTAAAATATTGATTTATATAAATAAATATTTGAAATAATAGGATTTTTTTTTAAATTTGTTATTTCAGATGGTACTTTGACATCTCGCTGCGCATATGCAAAGGGTTCTCCTACAGCGGATGCGGGGGCAATCTGAATCGGTTCCCATCGGCTCAATTATGCGCGTCGACTTGCGGTGCAGTCATAAAATACGAAGCGGCATCATTCAAATAAATACATTTGCATTATTGTATATCTTCTTATTATGTTTACAAAAGTAGAAAACGTAATGACAGAAGAAAACATTTAATTGGCCCACTGTGGCTGGGATAATCCCTATCTGGAAATCACGCCTACTCGTGCATTCCAATACGCTTAGCCAGAACTAAGCGTCGGATATACATTAAGCATAGGTATATACATTTTTTTTATAATTTGCTAAGATGACCTCACTCCACCTGATGGTAAGCGGTAGTGAGATCCACATATGAGGTTGACAGGTACTATAGACCATAATATTGAGTCTGAAAAAACGTAATGGATGCTCGCACATATTATAATTAAAGTGGCACCTACTTATGAAGAATTCGGAAGTATTAAAGTTCTATATATATTTTTTTACAAGCAGCTGACAATATTATAAGTTAAAGTTTAATATAGGTACTAGGCAAAAGCATAATTTGCATAACTAAGTAACTTATCATAGACACACTATTTGTGCACTGAGTGTGTTACGAACCTTCTTATAAGTTTTGCTTACTGCAAAGTAAAGAAGCATACTTTATCTATTCTAAAGGTACGACGTAACTAAAAATAATATGATAACAAGGGTAAGTGCTGAACATTCGTACGAAGCATAACCGTATGCGGTGTAGTGTATAAGTAATTAGGAAAATTTACAGTCACTGAGCTGGAAACGAGATGTTTATAGCTCAGCTTCTATTCTAGTGTCGAGCTCCACAGGGATTTGCTGAGAAGATCTAAACATGAATGAACAGTAATCTAGTACCTGTTCTGTTGTAGAGATGTAAGTTTGGAGGATTTTAAATAATGTGTCTGACCGTGTTCGCCCACGGCTCCATTTTAATTGAGACCGGCCAATTGCACAGGACACATTATAGTGCACAAGTGTGCGCGCAACACAAATGCATTATCTGTTTTCTTCTGTCTTATAGTTCACAGCAATTTTTCATGACGGATGACAGATCATCAAAAGGACTTCATGATTTATCATCATCATTAGTCCATTCACGTCCCTCCGAGAGTAGCTAAACTAAACTAAACTTGTATTTGATAAAAGAAAAAAAACTTAGAACCGTGTCTGAAATGCTTGTGACACAGTTCTAGTTTCTCGTCAGAACGTGTGTTGCCCATCTTAAAGACTAGAACGACTTCAGTAAAAGAAATAATAACCTTTCGTCCTAATTACATGGTTAAAGTAAATTAGAAGTTGTCAACGGGGTGAGAGGAGAGCTGCATTGCTCATTTGCATGCTAACGATGCTGAAACAGACGGGACCCGCCCCATAAATCTCCCTCTTAGTTTAGCTTGCAAGCGTGATAGTTTATGCAGATCAGCCGTACGTATTGTTTCAGGCTACAAGAAAAACAGTTTAAAATTGGACCGGGTCTCATAACATTGAGTAAAAAATAATAGACGCACTCAGCACGCGCAAACATGAGTATTTCGCGCAAACGTTCGAAAAGTGGCAAGTTTTTGCTCGGACCAAGAGGTTTAGTGAAACGGAATTTAAGCAGGCCTTCATTGTGAGTGCGACAGGCTCAACATGGTCTATTGTGCCTGTCGACCTCATATGTGGATGCCGCTACCGCATACCATCCGGTGGAGTGAGGTCATCTTATTAGCCCTTTATAAACTTTTGAACCGACTGTGCTCACAAAATTGCATGCTAGCCAGGAGTACGAAATCTATATGAAAGAAATGTACGTATCTAAATATAATCACAAAGTAAATATATTGTGGTGACATCAGTTACCTTAATGAGCAGCCGATGCGTAGCGCTTTTTACTCGTCTCTACATACTTTTATCAACCCAATATTTTGACAAATTGAAGTCAAAGCTTAAGCTAATAAAAGCCTCCAGGTTTCATTCTAATATAGAATACAATTATGTAAATTTTATTGCGCTACTTGAAAGGAGCGAAAAGTGGAAATGAAAATATGCAGATATCGTTAAAATTGTGACATTTCAAGTTTATTTCAAGGTTATGAAAGTTATTTGATATATTCTTGTAAATGGAACCGAGATGTTTTATTACGCTTTGAAGTGGAACGTCAGACATATTATTTAATATCATGTATTTTTTAAGACTGTGTCATAAAACTTTATACAAATTTGTAGTAGCAGTTATTTTTGGTATGTTGAGTTTAATTACGTACTTATATATCGTGTAATTGTCCATCAAATTCAAGTTCAAGATGTCAAACAAATTTACATAACCTAAATCGTAAATAACATAAAATGGCTAAAAACATACAAGCGTGTTGCCATTTTTATTTGTCTATAGACTTAATGAAGTGTCTCTCATTACACCTCGCTGTATTTCAAAACAACGCAATAGAAGTCTCATGTTCTCCGGAACACGACGCCCTGGTAGCCCCATTCATTGCACAGCGCATAATTTAACAGAATTAATTAGTGGTTTGCTTTGTTTCATAATGTTTATAAAATACTTTGCCTTACAACATATTATTAGTTTTAAATTTGGCGATTCCAATCATTTTAATTCAAATCGAAGTTGTTTTATCTGATAGTATTAAAGAGAAAAAAATTTAATAAATTAATTTAGTACGGAAGTGTGCAAAGCAGTGTTTTTATTTCATCATCAAAACAAATTTTTAATTATCCCACTACTTGTAAATATTGAGAACAATTTTAATATGCCATCTATCCATCATATCTCATAAGCTATGATTGGTATAGATTTACCAATTATACCCATTAAATATTACGTACACAGACTTAACTTGGACATAGACAAAAACGGCCAGTTATCTATCAGTACCAATCTTTTTTGAAGTTTACTTAACATTTCCTCTACATTCTGATAAAAGTTAAAAAAATCTATACTTATCCCTTTCCCTACATAAATAGCCCCACCTACCCAAACATATATTAATTACCTGTTATGGCATGCAAGGTATATATAATGATTTCATTGTATTTGATAGAATTTAAGCTATGGTGGAAACTATTGCACTACGTACTTTTATACAGTCTATTAGACTCTTAGTTGCAGATCAACGTAGTAAAAACCGATTAACTAGTAATAAAGTCGATTAAAAGTCGTTAATTTATGCATTAGACTTAATCTTAATCATAATGTTTTAGTTTTAAACCCAAGAACCTGTTAAACAATGGGATAAGTTTTGCATTTTATAATGAGGCTTTCGATTTTACGCCTAACAAAGGCCTTAGGTCCACATAGTTCTACGTCTATTAATAATTAGAATCATCCCTATTAGCATTCTGTATTTATCTTGTGATTGGGCCCGTTACCAGGTGTCACATAGGGCTAACCACACACGCTCACTGAAAGTATTAAATAGTAAAGTAAAGCTTCTTGCTATTCGTTTTTAGGGCTCCGTGGTTAATACTAAACTATAAAATATCGGAAAACCACGGGATGTCCCTCAGGGATCGCCGTATTTAGCAATTTGATTATGTCGTCTATACTAATATTATAAAGCTGAAGAGTTTGTTTGTTTGATCGCCCTAATCTCAGGAACTACTGGTTCGAATTGAAAAAATATGTTGTTGGATAGACCATTTGTCGAGTCAGGCTTAAGGATATGAAATATCACGCTGCGACCGATAGGATTTTTTTTCACATTTTCCAAATGGAAAATGTATAAAAAACGGGCGAAAACGCGGATGAAGTCGCTGGTATAGCTAGTATTTAATATTTAATAAATTGGTTATATCCTAGTTTATCATAAAGTATGTTAGTTAGGTGCGATTATGCGCGGCGTGCCCGCGCGTCTCAACTTTGCGCATAAATCCACCCTGCAAGACGTTTTTGGCGTTACGACGATAGAACTTTGTCACGAAAGTTGGAATGCCATATAGACCCGGGTTATTTGAAATGTGGACTGAGGACAAACGGAGTGTATTTTTAAAATTCACTGAGAATTGCCGTGGTATTCACTGTAGCTCTTGTATGTACATTTTGTGTTTGGCCAGTATCTGACTATTTCGGTATACATTCGTTTGTGAGCAGTATTGTACGTACAATGTACATTTCTTCCTGTTTCTTATCAATTCTTTATCCATTCAGTATCTGCTTGTGTTATACCTAAAATGAAATTGTGTTTCAACAGTGTTGGTTTGATGAAGTTTCTGATACATCATTACTATTTAGAGTCATAAACCAGTCCTCACAATTTATTACTTAAACAACTGTTAAGGTTCGCTCCAAGATATTCATGCTACGAACTTTTACAAGGCGAAACTTTTTCGGGTCGTTTTATTTTGTTCGGGCAAGAAGGGTCGAGGGGGAAAAAGCGAAAACGTGTACACTCCAGTCGATTTCACTTGAGCTGAAATTAAAGCCCGTTGGGATCAGCGGTTTTTAAGATTGCGGACGCTCTTTGTCGGTGCCTCGCCTCGTAATAATAGCCCCGGAACGTTACGGAATGCCAAAAGATCTCCGAAAAATCCGCGTGTCACTGTACTTGCCTTTGATGCAAGGTTGATAGTTTTTCTTGGCAAAATATAGCCATGTTATATGTAGGCACGCATTTCTTAGATGATTCTTTTGAAATTATATTTAACTTCGTCTGTTTAAGCGCCTGTGGAAAGCGTTGTTGCAAACTCTGCCACTAAAATAGTTGCGGTATATAGAAAGCGATTTGCTGTGTTAAGCTATGTGAGATAAGGGCTCTAAATCTAAATTAACACAGTGTAACAGACCTTATTCGTTTGAACAACACACTATTCCCAGTCTGATTATTGTGGTTTGAGTAGTGTTCTTAACCGGCCACGAAATCTCTATTTGTGGAATCTGAAACGTAAAATCTTATCACGGGTGACCTACATTGCATCCAAATTACAAATTACTCATTAGACTGGACATCGGTTCTGGTTCCTAATTAATACTACGGTACTTGTAGGTACTTGTGTCACTTCTACTTAAAGTATGCTACTACTACTATAAGTATACTCAAAAAACTTGTGTGTAAAGTCATGTTATTTTTTGGAAAAGTCAATTGACTGTGTAAATCAATAATTGATCAGATTGTGTAAATTTTATAAGCGTCGATGGCCGAGTTAATTGTCGTTGCTTGCCGTGTGAGAGGTCGCTAGTTCAAACCCCGACACGTACCATAGTGTTTTTTTTAAATTTGGGGTTCATATGTACGATTATTCGACGCTTTAATGGTGAAAGAAAACATCGTGAGGAAACCTGCACCACACACCTACGAAGAAATTCTATGGTTGTGTAGTCGATCAACCCGCACTTGGTCGGCATGGTTGACTAAGGCCTTATCGCCCCAGTTAAGGGTGGGCCGTGCCCCAGCAGTGGGGATGTGTACGGGCTGATGATATGATATATATGATAAATTTTAATGAGCTAAACGCTCACCTTACATATCTAGCAACTATTTATTGTTTTGATATTGCAACCAACGCCACAAAGAGTGAACCCTCCAACTCATTGTACTTATTTAGAAACCTTGTAAGCCTTGCGTCACTATCCCTCCAAACAATAAATAAATCCAGTTAACGAAGTAATTTTATCAACTAGGCATGTACTTGTTTGAACAAGGGCTGACTTATGAACCTCCAGAAACATTAACTTACGATTCAATTAAGTGGTGAGCAATTTACGAATTGTAGCGAATTGTAAGGTTAAGTAACCGGGCTTAATGCTTTTCAGAGGTAGAGTGACTTTATGCTTTAATTTCAAAGCGAGTTGCCTTAGGGGATGTGGTAAAGTGCCAATTCGAAGTTAAGCGAAATGTTTTCTTATGTCTTTGGCTGTACGAACGAAAATTTGTTCACGCGGCTGCTATGACCATTTGTACGAATTGCTAAAGGATGTTTCAGTCGGTACCTAAGAAAATTAATTAATTGTAGACAAACTGTGTTGTATTTTGATCTACATTTTCCGATTTTACTGGAAATTTGGACTCTATTGTAGTTTAAATTCGGTTGCTGGTTAGTCAGTTGATTTGTAGTATTACCTGTGTTTAGAGTCACTGAGTCACACTTGTAAGAAAATTTAATTTATTTTGCGATTATATAAGGTGTCCGACCCATTTCGGCCATAGCAGCCGATCTCTAGGGCATTTTAGTGCACAAGTTTGTACTAGTGATGTGCAGGATCTTCGAAAATGTATATCCGCGGATACGGATCTGAAAACTGATATTTAATGTCAAGATTTTTTTTTTATAAGAGGCTAACAAGATGACCTCACTCTACCTGATGGAAAGCGGTAGTGAGATCCAAATATGAGGTCGACAGGCATAATAGACTATATTGAGCCTGTCGCACTCACCCTGAAATCCGTGAAAAAGGAGACCACTGCTGCAGCAACAACGAGACAAGGCGTGGAGTCTCGCATTGGTATTGAGCTGTGCGGGTCGGAGTTGGCCAGTCCGCCGGACGGAAGGGCCCCCGTTTCTACGGGTCTCCCTGGCCGGCGGGCTGACTCGCTCCACCCACACAATACCGCCGCTAAGACTCCACTGGTCCGGCGCTTGCCGCAACAATGGTCCCCCCTGGCTCCGGTTCGTACAGTGCTGATCCCGGAACGCGACCTGACCAAGAGAGGTCAGAGTCACTTGGCGGGTTTTACACGACTGTATGGTGGTAACAGCAACCGGTCGACAAAATGTCTCCCAAAAAAGATCCGCGGATACGGATACGGATTTTATAACTTACTAGCTGACCCGGCAGACTTCGTATTGCCTCATCGAAAAATAAAAGACCTAATCTTTTGTATAAAATGATTTTAAAACAAACAAATCGAATCCGTATTTAATAAAAAAGCATTTATTGAATAAAGCATGAATTATTATATTATATTATTTTCGATACATCATGTTGCTTACTTACAAAACAGAGTTTTCCTGAAATACTGGCTATTTATAAGGTTTAAACTTGATATTCACAGACACACACTGTTAAAATACAGTCTGTTAATTAATTTAAAGCTTTCTCATAAACTATATTTTTTGTTTTGTTTTGTGGTGCGTAAATAAACAAAGAAGACGGTTTTCCGACGCGCGAACACGCGACGTATAATTGTCCATGCGCGAAACAGGGAAACTCCAAGTTGATTCCACAAACTTCTAACGACTGTCCTTGCGATTTATTTATGGTCATCGCAAAGGCCAGACGGACTGGAAATTGTAACCGTTTAAAATCGAATGGTAAGTCCGTTGGAATCATCGGTATCCGCGGGATCAAGACATCCTCTCCTTTGTATTTTCCTTTTATGATTGTCGCCTCTTGGAATGTCACTATCACAAAGGATCACCAAAGTAAAGAAAGTTCTCGCGCACGTAGCCACAAAGATAGAAGGATGCACTCATAGATATCGTAACTCGTATAACACAATATAATATCGTAATACTTTTTTCCGTGCTCTGACTGAAAAGCGACAGACAGGATGGATTGACATATTAGTTGGTTGTCAAATCTAATGTCAAATATTATGATTGCGTTCAGAAATTTAACTTAAGATTTATAATTTAACGTTTGTGACAAAACTTAAGATTTATCTTTCGATTTCTATATAGTCTTATTAAAAAAATAATCGGACAGATTAACAACTGAAGTTAGCTAAAATTAATTTTCGCGAAGCTACATGAAGCTATGAGACTATGCAATTTTGTCGCGTTCGCGATTCACTTTCACTTTTGTTGAGTTTCGGAACGCGATATTAGATCCTCCAACGCGCATGGGAATTTGAACTTTATACAGCGGTAATAAATTACAAATTGACTCTCCATTTTATTTAGAAAACGTTTGTATGGGAAATAGAAAAATACTGTTTTGAGGATTTTCCCGGCAATTATTCGAATTTTTCTCACCTTTTAAACCTTCCCTAGACCTCCACGAATAATTCAAGACCAAGATAAGATAAATCCGTTCAGCCATTCTCGAGTTTTAGCGAGACTAACGAACAGCGATTGATTTTTATATATATATGTTACGGTCAATGTGAGCAATCGGTAATTATCTATAATCACCGGTAAATATAGATAATTCCCGACGCAAATGGTAAATGTAGTGAATTATTCAAATTTACCGGTAATTATATAAAGCTCCCTCTCGACTGTGGTAAATGTTGACATTGCTGACAAATATCACAAGTAGGTACTCTGCAATTCCAAATGTCACAAATCTCAAATCTCAAAAATATATTGACGAGAAAGAATTTTAAGAGTTCCACTGAAAATTCCCTGCCAATTTGCTAATTTTATTTAACTTTATTTTTATAAGATAATATTTTTTTAAAAACCAAACATGAAGTTTGGTTTCTAGATACTTGACTGGTTTATTTTATAACTAGCTGTGCCCGTGACTTCGTTCGCGTGGACTACAGGATTTTACATACAAAAGTTTTTTCCCAGTAAATCCCGATCCCTTATGAATTTTGCAATATCGCGTCGCAAGCAGTCGTTGACTGGCTCGGTGGAACAGTGGTTAGTGACCCTGGCTGGCGGTTCCAAGAGTCGTGGGTTCGATTCCCACTCGGGACAAATATTTGTGTGATGAACATCGGTGTTTGTTCCGTGTCTGGGTGTGATTATGTATTTAAGTATGTATTTAAAAATATATATGTATGTATATCAGTCTCTGACGCCCATAGTACAAGCTCTGCTTAGTTTGAGGTCAGATGACCGTGTGTGGAAATGTCCCAGATATTTTAGATATTTTAAGTAAGCTTTTAGTCTATTAACCCTAAATCTGCATGCCAAATTTCAATCATCTATCTTACGCGGTTTAAATGTTTTCAGAAAAGTTATTTATAAATACATACTTAACTATATAATCACACCTAGACAAGGAACAAACACCGATATTCACCACACAAATATTTGTCCCGAGTGGGAATCGAACCCACGCCTCTTGGAATCGCCAGCCTGGGTCACTAACAAAACCATTGTTTCACCGAGCCAGTCAAGTCAGTTTTATTTTATTATTTGCCACATTTACACAAAGGGTATGGTAATTTTATATAATCACCGGTAAATGTGATTAATTCGATAGTTTTCACCACCTTTACCACAAACACTAGTAATTATGCATAGTTACCGGTAATTATACATAATAACCACTCTATCCACTTTTACCGTAACATATAGATAATATTCCAGTAATCAC
The DNA here is from genome assembly GCA_039566165.1 of Maruca vitrata. Taxonomy (NCBI): domain Eukaryota; kingdom Metazoa; phylum Arthropoda; class Insecta; order Lepidoptera; family Crambidae; genus Maruca; species Maruca vitrata. Next base: position 8,337,497 of record CM076911.1, read on the forward strand.
AATATAAAATTAAAAATTTAAGTGTTAGTGTTCATTTTCATAAAAGTGATGTAAATTATAACTTTCTCTCATTATTACGTTGTCGTTGATATCTTTGACAGTAAATTCCCTAGATATAAAAGACTTATCTCTGAGATACTTGGGGAGGGATGAGGATTCCTCCACGTCTTTCTGATAAATCAAACTGTTGTAAACTGTATATCTTTTAATAATAATTTATATACTATTAGTTTAATAAATACAAAGATATGTAAACACAAAGCATGCTGTGTACACTACTTAGGAATACTGTCTAGGCTATGCTCAATTGTTACAACCAACCAATACGTGTAATGACAGTTTTCTGTTTGTGTACCATAATTAATAAATAAATAAATAAATAAAGATATATCCATCTATCTATCTAAATGTTTGCAATATAAAGGTGCCAAATATTTGATCATAGGAAATAAAAATACTCAGAATGGACTTTTAAAGTTTTTTTATTCTAATAATCACCAGATTCGCATGAAAAGTAACGGAACCGGATACGGATACGGATTTTTCTTTCCTCTCGGATATCCGCGGATACGGATACGGATATTCGGAACATCATAAAAAAAAATTTTAAAAAAAGTTGATGTAGCGTGCAGTCACATTACTCTTTTAAGTCGGTGAGACGGCAATTCGACCGAAGACCGATGAGAGATCATCGAAGGATCAACGGTAAAACGTGCTTTCCGAGGCACAGGCACTTACTTCCTGGCGTCGGTCTGAGTCATAACTTTAAAAAAGAAGTAAAAGTGTGAGTGAGCATAATTTTACTTTTTTAGGTATCCCCCAGCTATCAAAGATGATCGGCAGGTCGCAGCAAGTCCTAACAAATTAACCATCATCTCAGCCCATTGCTGCCCACATCTGAGCATAGGCCTCTTCCAAAGCTTTCCAGCGCGACCGGTCTACGGCCACCTGCATCCAACAAAACCCAGCAATTTTCACCAGGTCGTCGGTCCATCTGGTAGGTGGCCGTCCCACACTGCGCTTTCCAGTACGTGGCCTCCACTCCAGGGTCTTTCGGCCTCATGACCGTCCAATCTTCGTGCTACGTGGCCGGCTCATTGCCACTTCAGTTTGTTAATCCGGCGGGTTATGTCAGCAACTTTGGTTCTTCTACGTAACTCCTCATTTCTGATCCGATCACGTAGAGAATTGCCGAGCATAGCCCTCTCCATAGCTCTCTGCACGACATTGAGCCTTTTAAAGATATCCTTCGTGAAGCACCGTAAGTCATTACTGGTAACACACATTGGTTGTACTGTACACCTTTAACAAATTAACCACTTGATAAAAACATACTTTTGCCCTGGTGACCAGTACTACAGGTTTTTCTAAAACCTCCCACAGGCACCAGTCTCTCACAAGGATATAGGCCACTAATTTGCATTGTATAATTTAGCACTAAGAACACTTGTATCCACTTGTCCTATTATTATTGTGGAGAGAAAAATAAATGATTTTTATTATTATTTCTTTTTCACGTGTTCGAGTACACTGATGGTTTTTTTTGCATTATTCATTGTTTATTCATTGCTTTCCTTGCTTGTAAATTATGTGGGCTATAACGGCGTACAAATCCTGCAAGTTTAATTTTTTTTTAACCGTAGCGGGCCATATTGAGTGGCGGGACTAATACAGCTGACGCGAGCTTCCGTAAGCTCTCCTGCCAGCTTGCGACCGCTCCGCTTGCGCTCGCTAATCCTCGAAAAAGCTCGCCTCTGAGGCACAGTTGCAAAAAAGGAACTTTTGAAAAGTCGAAGCTCACCGATCACTTGACGTTTTCAACATCAAGTATCATAGTTAAATTGACTTTAAGCAAATAAGAATGGATCAGCGACATTTGTATTTAGGACTTTATACTATAATAAATTATTTTACAACTGAGAGCACCTATCCTTGTTAATTTTATTATACAAGCTTTTTTATCATGTTAAATTTTAATTTTTATGAGGCTTATTTGCTTTTAAATGTATTAAATATCATAAATTTTATTATTTATTTATAAATGAGTATGATTAAAATGATGTAGGCAAATGGGCAAATCACTGGAACTATACAAATGGTACGCCAATATCAATAAAAACTTTTGAGCATTAAACAAGAAAAAAGGAGCTTTTGCAAAAGCTCCTATGTTTTATAGTGTGTAAAATGTACATGTTTTAATCCACACGAAATAACGTATTTTCTTGGTTATATTACTTCCTACTAGAGTATAACTTCTCTCATGGCATTTACTGGGTACCCGCACACACAACACGTCATATAATTTAAGTTCTATGAAATACTGCGGTGCAACGCAACGCATCTACGAGTGGTAGAGCTTCTGTTAGAGCGAGACAGGCTATATGGTAGCTTTTATCACCTGTTGAGTTCGAGCTGGTCGACCATGCATGGGTGACTCACCGGAACTGCGATAGGTTCGAATACTAGCCATGCCATCGTATTCGAATTTATTCACCCGGTAATGGCTTATCTGTATTTAACATTTGTGGTGTTTCACTTAGTTACTTTAGGTGTATTCTATCTCACATCATATCTGTCTTTTTGGGTAATACATATACATATTATTTTATTTATGAATCTATAAATTGCTCGACTAAGCTATGTAAAGCCTACCTAAGACCTACTGACATAAATATTTGAATTAGACTCTTTTATAAAGTTAATCTTGAAGTACGAATATTAACTTACTTAAAAGTAATTATAAAATAAATTTTCTTTCAATATGGAATTAAGCGACTTTTAAGATAGTTAATACAAGCGAACAGAGCGCTACGCGTTTATAAATCTCAAAAGCTCTCCTCACAAATCTTCCGAGAATGCAGCAGCTGTGGCGGCTGATATCGATGCTTATAAAGTCTTTCTTCCCGCGAGCGGTGAGATAACAAATGACGAAACAATGACGGCCATCATGTGAGGTGGGCAGGAGGCTCGGGCACCCCCGCGGGGGGCGCCGGGCGCGCCGAGCGAGCGCCGTCATACCGCGAGGTACCTTCCGCCGAGCGACCGCGCGGCCGCAGCGCTCCACGGCGCGCCGACTCGAAACAAACTTCAAATTCACTTTCCGTCTCTCGAAACCTGTTTCTCTGAAATCATCTCACAGCAATACCAACCTCTACGCTCCTAATGACACCCTCACGACGCCCAGGACACTAAACTATACGAGTGTTGTAACTTTACAAAACTTTATAAAGTTTGTTTTTAAACTGTACGTGTGCATGTGAGCTTAAAGTCATGGCTGGACGAAGTCCCCACTAAACCGGTAAGTAAAACGGAATTTACTGGAAACTAATTTTTGAATTTGAATGGATTGATTTTTTATGAATGCGTGGGATCGTTTGAAACTTTGATGGTCGTATTTTTTGTGGTCGCCGAGACAAAGCGATATAATCAGTTATATTTTTATGTTCGAAATGCATCCTCGATATGTCGGCTACTCTGTTGGCACAAAGACGGCGATGCGGTCAACAAAGGCTGTGTTTATTATCGTTTTAATTCTAGGAACCGAGGTGCGGTTCGAAAACTAACAAAGTTATTGTCTGCACTTATCGTGTTCGTGGTGTCGTGTTGTTGACGATTGTCTTGCAAGGAGATTAAGCAGAATATCAAAGTTTACATTTACAATTGTAATTGAAACATACGATGACGTGATGTGATTGTACAACGTTAAAAGCCTTGAAAGGAGCATAAGGATCAACGCCTAGATTCCATTGGCTGGTGATTGTATCGAAGTAATTATGACTTGAGGTACAAGTAACTTAAAGCTGGCTATTAGGTACAAAGAGATTCTACTGGGATGACTGGATATTCTATTTATATCGCTTATAAGAATTGATTAACTGATGCATTTGCTTTACAAATATTTATAAAATGCTTTACTGATTAAGAATGAAAAAATATATCACACAAGTTTTTGAAAATAAATTTAGATGCTGGCGATCATAAGCGAATTTTAAAAATAAAAATAGTTTGTTTCTTAACACTACTAACAACTTTTTCGAACGCTTCAAACCTCTCAAACGTGTTAATCATTGGAATCTGGGAACAAATTAGTTCCTTGACTAAGCTATTATGTAAATAGTTGCACTAAGCTCCTTAGATAAAGCGTATAAATCCATCATTGTCGTGATAAGCCTGCAGTGTTTATGGTTGATGGATTCACTAGGAAACAGAGCAAGGAACTTACACCGAATATTGTCCAAAACGTGGGAGTCAACTTGCCACTAGCAATACGAAGAACTTGACGTTAATAAGAATAGACGTTACATTTGTATTGAAAATTGACTGGTCTTGAAAACGTACTTAACAAAAGTAGGTTAAGTAGATGGAAACAACGAAGATTAAAAATATTTACGAATTAGGAAAAGGGAAAGAAAAATAAGGCTTAAGAAGCACTCAAGGGATTTTAAATACACCCACGCCCATTAGATTTAAGGGCGATATACCTACCTATATTAATTTAAAGGTTTTGGTAGCGTCTATAAAAAATATGTTATTTTTTTATAGAGTACTTACCTAATAATAAAAAATAAAATGCGCCAAAGAAATATGCTTTTTCTGATAATCACCCAGGTACGTTTAGTAGATATAAAATCTGTTCAAGTTGAGGATAAAATCAAAAGTTGCGAATATAACGCGTGTGTCATTGCTGTATTTTTTTCCCTGTTTTTTTTTTGTAGAAGTTGGGTCTAGACTCAGATAAAGGGATATTTTCGTTTATAAGCCAATGTTGTAAGCCTGTAAATGAGACCCATTAAATTAATAGCGATGCTGGCCAAAGATTTATTAGCGATTGGGGTCCCGAGAAAGGAGTAGATGTAATTAATCGGCTTTTATTGGATAAACAGCTAAATTCTTGTGCACACATTCTCATACGGTAAAAGGGTATCGTTAGGCAAACTTATGCCGAAGGGGACTTGGGCCTTTAATAAATTAATTTGAATCAGAAGTTTGTTGTTCATAGAAACAAAAACATTAACTGGAGCGTAAGCGGTTAGTGCTATCGTTAATTTCACTATGGATTACGAATATTGATGATAAATAACAAAGTTTTAGGCGCAAAACATATTTCAAACTTTGCAGGCTCACTCATATGCAATGAGATTCATCTAACTCATGTGGTACTTTAAATGTATTTTTTATCATATGATATGATATATGATATGATGTTAATATGAATACATTTACCTAACCTTAAACTTTTTCCATCTAGTTTCAGTTTAGTCCTCAGTTTTGACTTTCAAACGCACAATTTTTAAATTATTAAAAAAGTCTAATAGGATTGTTCCTAGTAAGGAACTTTTTTTAATTCCTTCCTTACAAAAAGAAAAAGGAACTATGCAGATTAAAATTATAATAAGGATAGTAAATTTTTTGTCAAGTTTTGTAAATACTATATACCCCCTTATAGCATATACTCGTATAATCCGAAATTGATGTCAAAGTTAAAAAGAAGATTCAAATTTAACTCCTGTCTTGTTGAGCACTCTCAGTGTTGGGGGTTTTGGGCCACTGTCACCCCTTATCACAACTGAAGCGTCAAATTCACTCAGATGCGAACGGTTAAGCTATTTTACACAGTATGTTTGCCTATTTACCAGAGATTCAGTGCTATTTATAAATACATGAATCACGTTATAAGGCTTAGTGTTTGGAGTTAGTATACTTTACTCTACACTAAAATACCCTATTACCTATGATCCAGTTAGCGTATGGGAAGAGCCTAGACTTATGTTATGTTGGTAGGCAGACGCCTTAACCAATTTTAGAAAACTGAACCTGACCGGGATATTTACCATGTTGTTTTGTTTTAATGAGCTCCCGATACTTCGGTACTTTGCAAGCGCAATGATCACGGGTTCACCCGTTTCCACCCATTTTTAACCGACTTCAAACACATATAAATGTTTGTATTATATCATTTTGTAATTCTTAGTATGTCAAGTTTTTGTAGGCGGTTCTGTTTTTGTTAATTTTTTTATACTTTTTAGTGTTACATTTTTTTGCACCCTAATTTTTCAGTTTTCTGATGTGTAACCATGACAGTTTAAAATTATATATTAACCAAATTTTGCCGAAAACGTACATAATTACGTTGCGTACATACCGATTTCAAAATTTGTTCCACACTCGTAGCAAGAAAGGCAAAGAAGTCTTCTTATTCCCAAATACTCATAAACTAATGAGAGCCGCTCGTATGTAATTAAAATGAGCTATGAGTACGTGTCATGTAAATAATAAACTTATTAATGTCACCTACAGACCTTAATAATCTCGATCATAATGCACTAAAGCTTGTAAATGTGCCGCATGTTAATGGTCACTTTCCGAGTCATTATCGTCTCCGCGAAGCACTTATGAATCAATCTTATTCATATTCACGAAATCGGGTAACCACCGAAGCTGACTGGCTGCACACAAACCGTTACTTTGGCTTATAATTGGCAGTGACTTGATGAAAGCAAGCCTTTGCGATGATTCAAATAACGACCGATGATTTTAACTCACTCGGGCTTCATGACTATATATACATACGTTCGAGTAATGTAAAACTAGTACCTATGTACTCGCTTGACATTATCCGAATATATCGCGCAGCAAGTCTCGCGTGAACATAATAATATCTATAGCCCAATTACAATCGGATAGATGATACCTTCTTTGATACAATCTAATGATGCTCTTTCTAGGAAACATTACAAGAATATAATATATAATTATAACATATTATTTTGATATAAGCCATTCTGACATGTGAATATAGCGAAAACGAATAGTAAAATACCTACATACTGACGTTAAATTGTATTTGTCTCTACATTTTTCTTGTCATTGCGATTTTACTAGATTTTTCTTAGAACGCATCGTTTGGAGAAAATAGGTGTCTATTTCTCGTTGATCACAATATCTGAAATATAGGTAAATCATATTACTTTACTTGCACTAAAAATAAGTATCAACTTAATGTTTTTTTAGCACATTAATGAAAGATCATTCCGAACGTAAGATTTTTGAATTGAATTTTCACAATATTGACGGAATGCTTTTTTATTTATTGGGAATGTGACACACAAAGTATAATAAAAGATTGTGCTGAGAACTCGGTGTGGGTGACACATCACAACCTACTCTTGGAAATAATATAAACCACCGTTATATTTATGTTCCCTTGAAGAAAAGAGCATGTTATTGTTTTTATCAAACCAACAATATAATTATTGTCTAGACAATGTGACTACCACACATCGCTACGACCTTTTCTTTAAACAGAAATAATTTTCACGACTCTAATTTACGCCGTCTGTTAATTACAAAACCATTGCACGATTAAATAAAATTTATGAATCTACCTGCAAAATCTGAAAGTGACAATAAATTATTTTCTATTAGTTATTTAGTACAAACAGAATACTCTAACAGTTGTTACAGACTATCGGGACGGGAAAGTTTGTACGTAATTCCAAGTAATCCCATTGGGTATTAAAGTGGTCCAGTAATTCTATATTAGTGGACTGATTATCTTAATGGTACAAGTGGGACAAAAAGTGTGTCATACACTAGCAATAAAGACGAATAGGATAGAGAGCGTGTGGATGCGTGTAAATCCGCTCTATACAATTATTGTGAACAGAAAGCTTACGAGGAAATGAACTAGGAAGATAGCTTTGGTTGAACCAATAAGTTTCCGAACCAATTTCACTCTATAATTCAATTAACGATGTTTGGTTTGGGGCTGAAAGTTTTAGGGAACTATTTAACGAGTATTACTTCCTTCTAGTAATGAATCGGCAATATTGACAATACCAAATGTATTTTTCATGTTTCCAAAAAGCGTAGATGGCCATGTGGTTAAGATGCGAAAGGTCGCCAGTTCAAACCCCGTCACGTACTACTGTGTTTTTCAAATTCGAAGCTTTAACGGTGAAGGAACCGTTCCATCAACCATCGAGAGGAAACCTGCACACCTACGAAAAACATTTTAGGTTGTGTAGTCAATTTGTCAATAGATGATTGTAAACTCTTGTTGTTGGTGTTTTTGTTGAAATGCAGCAATTTTAAAATTACCAACTACTTCCTAATCAGTAAAGAAAATTAATGAACTAAAACTTATAGAATAATTAATTATCAGGTAAGCTACAAAGTGCCTTCGAGCACAATGATTAATTGGCATGACCACGTTAAAGGACACGTCTGAGATGCGTTTTCCAAAGAAATAAAACCGATTATTGGAAAGCACTCGCCCTTTCTAATGAATTGGAAAAATGTTCGGTACGCTATTGTGTCGCTTTTAGACTTTGTCATCTGCAAGCAATTTATTGTCCAGATACGGTCGGGTCAAACTTCTGATTTTGTCAGACGTATAATCTGGGTAGGTGAGGAAAGGTCGTTTGACGTAGCTACATTTGTTTACTAGTGTCGCAGGATGTAAAAACTTTACTAATGTTTTAGTGTTAGGACTAAGAAACAGGCGCAAATTATTCCGTAACAAGTCACAAAAGCATATTGTATTTATTTTTTAATCAATACAATTATGAATACGTGATCGGATTGCTAACATTATCCGCGGTAATTATTGCGTATGTATACGAAAGTATACTAAGATTACTAATTCTATCTCCTAATCGCAGTAAATGCATTTTCGTATACACGTGTGTCTGTATTTTCCTTCCTAAACGTAGACCAGCGGCGTAATTTAATATTAATGCATACGAAATAGCTCTTTGCATACAAAGTATAATTTCAATTAGGGTCCATACTGAACATGTTTCAATATCCTTCGGCAAGCGATATTAACATGTTAAGTGTTCTTTTAGAATACAATCGGGATATTTTAAAATTATTATCCAGTAGAAGAATTTCAGATAATGAATCGAGTACTACAATAGCTTCTTTCTATCGCGTACATAATAAAAAGTATAACTTACTAAGATGGTGCATCGAACTGTAGATCTTGGCCTCGATAAATAAGACTTCGATTTTAAAACATACAAATATAAATGAGTTATATGTATGGAGATAGTTGTGATTAGTTCTGAAGTGCCTTACTATAGGCTGACTTTTGATAACCAGGATTTAAGCGTGGTTTTTTATAACACTCGACCAGTTTTTTGTCTTTGATTATTGTGAATTTGCATGATGTTAACTATTCCTTATTCAGATTATAAGATACTTTTTTTAAAAAATATTATCTTAATCTCAAAGTAAATGTGAACACCGCTGTCATTTGTCTGAAGCAAGTAAAATCTATATGTCAAACAACAGAAAAAAGAAATCTGTGATCCGATTTACATTTTCATGATTATACTTGGCCTGCCACCTGCAAAACGGTGACGTCAGTCTACATCGCAAGGGACTTAGTGGTGTCACAGAATACGAAATTAGGTTCGAACGCGAAGTAATAGTATCGAAGTGAACCCGAGTGAATGTTAAAGAATCGACTCTGACAGTTTATATTTGTTTGTTTGTTGTGAGGATCTTCTTATTTTCTTCTTACGTTATTCAAGATTATGTGTACACTATTTTGTTAATTTAACAAGTGCTGTATTTATTATAAGACCCAATTTCAAAGGGAAATAGGGCGGTCGCGTGCAATCAGCCTAGTTATGTAGTAGTTTAAGTATGTGATAATTATGTTATACTAGGTACTCTGCATTAGAACATGTTAATTTCCACAAATGCCGCATTTAATGGCTATACAATTTAAATGTTAATTTTGTTGAGACCAGTAATAAAAACGTACGCAGATACAAGTATTCCGATGATTCCATTGCGTGCGTGAATCAGTTTACAGTGAAGTTAAACGGCAGTTAACCGTTTGAATTTAAAATAAATCATTGTTTTGGATTAAGGTAGTTCTTTTGGTTTCACGGCAATTTTTCACTGTTATTTTCACACATGATAATGCCCAATATTCTAACTATTCTAAGAGTCACAGCCACCATATATCTTATCGTTTAGATAGACCAAAATAACTAAATCATTTTAACTTGTATGAAGAAAGCACCGCTTAAAGTTATATGTTATACTTATACTAGCTGTGCAACCAATGGGGCAAAGCCCCATTGGTTGCTTCGTGATGTTATATGGCCTAAAGCCTTCCTCGATAAATGGTATATCCAACACTAAAATACTTTTTCTATTCGATTAAGTAGTTCCAGAGATTAGCGCGTTTAAACAAACTCTTCATCTTTATAATATTAGGATAGATTATGTTAGATAATATCACACAATGTTATGATACCGAGATATTGAGCATTCATAATGTGAATATAACTCAGCGTATTGTAACATAAAACTATAAAAAATGTGTGTAAATATAAGTAGTACACCAAAACCTCATGCGTATTATATTGCAAGTCAGTTTTGGGGATTGAATCTTTAAGTGATGCAGTCAGAAATACATACCGCTTCGGTCCAATCACATAGGAACATAAAGACAGTTTCATTATCCATAATATCCATGTGCCATGATGTAGGAAGATGTCAATTATGTGCATTTTAGTAAGTGGATTATTACCCGTACTAGTGTAACATGGTAAAGTCCTTGCGTGAGATATTTTTTCACACGCAAAATGTAAAACCGGTTGAAGTTAAAATATTGGTTACTACTGAACGTATTCTTCAAACATAGAGTGTAATAATAAACCAATAATTTAAATTGGATGGAGTTGGACGGAGTACTAGTTGAATAAGTACTCCATTCAATTTCAACTTCATAAACTTTATTTATACTTTATTTTGGATATTAAATACGTATATTTAGGTAGGGAAATTTGTACAACAATTTGTCTGGTATGAAAAGTTTTTACCTTTACGTATCTAAAGATAACTCAGAGTTTTTCAATATCTTCTTATTAGAGAATCAAAAATACCTCATAAAAATATTCCTTTATCTTTGCTTATGCGAAGAAGGTAAAATTTTGTAGCAATTTATTCATTGATTCAAGGATAACTGCCCCGTGCCTACGCAGACGTCGATGTGCCAACAAAAGCTGCCCGACGTTTTAAATTCATATCCGATTGCATAAATCTAGGCGTTTGTGTGTCTAAGACCGGTATTATCATTGGATACAGTTACATTATTTGCAATTACCAACGCGATTGTACCGTTACGGTGGAAATGCAATAATTCAACGAAACTTTACAATTCAAGAGCTCACCTTTTAATATGCAGTTGCGGTCAAATGAAATATTCAGACTGGAAGCTTCGGCAAACACCTGGCATGAACACCTTAATAAATTGGTAGCAGCAGTATTAAACATTTACTACGAATTGCGAAAAGTGCATTTTAAATGTACATTAAACTCTTCTCTCATATTTATAACTCTCCTGAAAACAGGTCAAAGACTTGACTAGTCTATTTTTAAATCAAACTTATATAATTGCTGAAAAGTTGTTGGAGTTTAAAAGTTGTTTCTTAAAGAAAAAATACAAAACTAACTCCGCATACTCGAGGACGTCTCCAGATGTTTTTTTTAATAGTTTTAAAATTAATTTATAACTTAAAACTTTATGGTTTCCGAATATTATTATTATTCCTGCTGTAGAACTAAAAATATAGTTATATAATAATTCGTAAATAAACATGAAACAGCCAATGAAACTTATGCCGTAAAGCCTATCGTGGAAGCACCAGGCTCCAGCTGTTATTCGATTTATCGGAGAAAAATTGAAAAACTAATAGCGAGTTAGTGGGACTCCATTAGTGAATATCGCCGACCTATCCTCCCCGATACCGGGGGGCCGGATTAATATAATTTATTCCGGCCGGTCGCAGTGTCAGGCCTTTTTTCTCATCCCAGATTACCACTAACCCGATTACTTAGCACTCCTGAGTCATGAAAACGTGTATAATTGCGGTTGGCTCATCTTCCGTTCGTGGCGCGGTGGAGACTGAGCGAAAGGTTTACATTTCCCAGCGAATACTTGGAAACGTAATATTTCATTTCATCACTCACTTTTGCGACGGCTTAAATCAAATTTTAATTTGCATAGCCCGGATCGCAATGAACACCTCTAATTATTAATTATATTTAAAGTCAGTCTCTTTAAGTTTATGTTATGTTTTTACTCACTTGAAAAATAACACATAACTTTTTTTAAAACTTAAAGTGTGCATTTATATAATTATCCCTTAAATAAGGATCCCAGAGGGCTTATTTACTTGTAAAAACTTTCAAGTCTTGCAAAAATGTGGATTAATTTGAATTTTAGGCGTCTAACGGTTCGTAGTCTCGTTATGCCGGGAAATATCCGCATTGGGCGGTGACCCGTACTCTTCTAGAGGAAAATTGCATCAGTCCAGGTATCGATGAGCGGATTTTCGAGTTTGCACCAAACCGTAGTTATGGCATTTGATAACGCCGTGCCAAATGGCGCTTTCGTAACTGTGTTATTCGGACCTAAATGTATAGGTTCGGTTTAGTTCTAACTTTGTTCGATCATCCTACATGATTTGCGTCACCCAACCATATCCATTATTATAAGGTAATATTTTGTTATATTATCTATGCTCTCTTTGTGCAAATAGGCTGCTATGCTGAATGTCCCAAAATTATATCGACACCCTCGACCTATCCAATAGATAACTATCCAATTTCAGTCATTTTTCTAATTAAATTCATACATAAAATAGTTTGCGAATAAATTATCTCATTTTTGATAGTGCACTTCAGTGATTGTGGTACGTAAATCAATCAAATTGAAATTTAAGTATTATAACAAGCAAATAAATACTTAGCTGCATAAGGAGTAGGAAAAACCAAGAAGATAAAAACAGTTTACAACTGTTTTTATTCTATTTCGCTGGGTTCAGTATTTGTGTGGTGATGTGACGGTTTTAAGCTGTTTAAAATCTGATTGATAAAATGTTTTTTTTTATCATCCTTGTGTTTTGACTTCATTTTGGTGTTTGAATGCTTTCCACATGCATTGCATGCATTTTTTTTTTCATTTAAGGCGGTCACTGTATAACTATCATGATCATGGGTTTACATGTAAATGTACATGTTCGATCTCTTTCTGTGTTTATACAAGTTACGGGACGATGGTTTTTGAAATAAGCGTGTTTTATTTGTTAAATAATTTGATGACAAAAGGTTTTCAATTTTATCAGCATCTAAAACAGTAGATATGAAGATATCACGCACGAAACTGCGTCAGAGTAATGAAGAAATATTGAATTTGAATTAAATTTTACATAAATACCCAAAATATGGAAATGTGCTCTTTACAAAATGCTGCAATCATTAAAACATGATAAGTACCATTAACGCCTTTAATCGGCACGCGTCCAGATAATCCATTGTCCGAATTGAAACGAATACAATAATTATATTGATAATATTGTACTCATTAAGCTCTACATTGTTCATGCATTAAAACCAACATTGATACATTTCACTATAAAAGGGAAGCTTTTAACTAGCAAGTACGAAGTCAAATCCTTTTACCTACAGTCATGCTTCTATACGCACAACCACATTATGTAATTATACATTACTATTTACGCGAATAGTGTTTAAAAATACACCGTGAAATTTGAGTGGTTGTTTTATCGCAGCAAAATGATTCTACCTTAGTAGCACAATAGATTTGTGCAGTTATTTTTTATCAAAGTCAATAAATGCCGGTTTTACGAAAGGTATAACCGAAACTTTAACACGTTCGAACCACTTATTACTTAGGGCGTAGAGCTTCTTTAGTTTTAAGCATCGATTTCATGCGGCAAGCAGTACCTGAATACGTCACACCTTAAAAAACAACGATAGCTCTTTTCGGTTTCGAGTTGGAGAATTATTATTTAGAAAAATTCGAAAAAAAATTTTTTTTTCGAGTAATAATTTGCATGATTCGATAGTATTACTAAAGGCAATCGTTCTGCCACGGGAAAACAACCACTCAAATTTCACGGTGTATATAGGACAGATAACAAACGTCCCTTATTACCATTTTACAACCTCTCAATATAAGCATTTAATGGTGAATAACTAGGCAACTTTCAGAAATGGAGCAAGAATTTCATCATGCATTCCCAAAAAGTTTAACTTTCAGACCGTTGAAAAGTTTTCACATGAGTGTTCTTATTACTGCCGTTGTTGCCTGAATACAACCCCTAGCCGCTGATGCGACCGAGGACAATGCCACAATAGAGCACTACTCCAGCCTTATAAAATTCTTGTAAGTGATTTTCCACTTGAAAAGAATAAAATTGTGAGACTTTATTGAAACTTATTGCGTTACTCGCGTGAATTATTGTGAAAGATTCCATTGTCGAATGGAACATTTCATTTTAAACTTTTATAAATAAGTAATACAAAATAATATGAAATTTTGTGTATTTTATTTAAATATTTATATGATGTGCGTGCGTATAGTACCTATTAATATTTACTTTTTTGAAATAATAATTCAAAGACTATAAAGGCAACAGTTACAGGATTTGATTTCTTTAACGTTTTATGTTGCTAACTAACTTACCTAAATAAGTGACGGTAAACGCAAAAAGGCGTATAATCAGCGTGAGCCGAAAGCGAATAAAACGTTGAATATAGAATGTCTTATAAAGCTCCCTCAATCGGGAAGCAATTTGAACGGAACACAGAATGTTGGTTGCTTAGTCATCTTCGGGTCCCATTCGTCTTATTAGGTCCTCCCGAGATTCCGGACCGCCCCCGCCGGCCGGACCGGTTCCCGCCACGTGTCGGCCTCGCCACTCAGCTGCATGTGAGCTATAATATGCAGCCAAGATATTATAATAAACAAGAGGCAGATATGTTTGTTACAAGCGCGCGCTTTGGGAGATAAAGCCTTGTAATGAAGCTATCTCTTGCATTTGCGAGCTTTTTCGCAACCTATTTTATGTATTTATTTTGATTTTGTTTAATTTGTCATTAGTATCAAAAAGTTCGTCGGCACGGTATTAAAAATACAAATTACTATGAAGGCAGCATATCTATTGTTTATTATATCATTTTATGCAGCCGATACATTGCCGCCTTACGCTTTGGCTACATTATCGGGTCTGTCAGAGGCACAAACAAAACTTTGCCGTAGTGTGTGTAGTATAGTTCTAGTAGAGCAGGATAGGTAGTCGGGCTCCGGCTATGTTTGATAGTTGTCTCTGTCTGTCTTAACATAAAACTAAAAAGAAGCTGATGCACTAAAACTAAATTGAAAAGAAGAGATCCTCACATTTCTGATTATGCCGTGTAGTAAACAAATATATTTTTGATTTTGATTTTTGTCTATTTGTTGAAAAGCAGGATAGTTGCACGAATAATCGCTATAGTATGTAGCTAATATGACCGCAGCATTAAATTAACTACTACACAATAATAAGAGAGCTGTATTATTATAATTCACACATGAATAAATATAAATTCAATACGGCAACAATAGAATACATAACTGTACATACAGACGTTTACATGACACAAAATAGTTTATACTTTATGAAGTTAAAAAACTTTTACCATTACAAATTGAAACCTATTCATACAGAAAACAAACGCATATAAAACTGATAATTTCACACCCGAGCGGCTTTTTTAACTACTATTTCTTCTTATTTTCCCTTAGATTGTTTAACACCCTCTATCTTACTATTGTTTAGTGATGATGCATATTTTATTTATTTAATAAAGGTAATTTGAAACGAATGGACTAACTTGGCTATTTTCGTCTGTTTTTATATTTAATTCTTCGAGGTTTTTTAAAGCCAGAATTCAAAAATCAAATCGGAGCTTCATTGCAATTAGATTCACCTTCGTTATTTACTAAAAAATATTTGATATGAACTTATTTTCTTTAAGACTTCAGTCAAAAATATATTTAAGTCAAACAAAAAATCTCGAAATTGTGGTTTATTAGGTAATGACTTAGATTGAAAAATATGACAGGATTTCAGTAGATTACTGGATTGACTGGACCTGTTACGAAATTCATTTCGCATTCTCTTTGTTTTTATTTAACACTAATAAACAGGAACAGAACATTTATGAGCGTTTTTACTATTCAATGTTTGCACACGCGTTTACATAGGCCTCACACTCCGTGATATTTTATAAATATTCTGATGAGTCGGTATGTTTCTAGATTCAGAATCAGCCTCGGCCGACTTTCAGGTATAATATCGTATATATGATTTTCAATGTATTCGAAAAACAACGGCTACATACGTAATCTATGTTTTTTTAGAACAAGGATGGCATAATCATTACTAATACCTTCTATAAATGCGAAAGTAGCTCTGTTTGTCACGGTTTGAAGCCAAAACTATTGAAACGTTTATATGAAATTTGGTACAATGATAGTCCTTAATAATGAGAAAGGACGTAGGCCTTTCTTAACCGAGTTAATTTTATGGAACTTATATTTCACGCGGTAAACAACTTCACATGCACCGACTTGTGAGCGAAAACTTAGGTTCCTCTTCAAGTTTTTGTTTACTTGACACATTACAGGTTAAATTATGTTTCTTTGTTTATAGATTTCTCTTACTAGCTTCTAAAAAATCGATGATGATGTAAAGTTCCCAATATAAAGTTTATATCATACAATCTTGATGTCGACAGCGGATCTCATCCAATAGGCTCGGACATATCCGTCAAAAAAATGTGCAAGTTTGCTATTCCCGGCCAGAATAAAGATACTCGACCCGAAGGGTACTGTATGGGCGCTGAGTGTCTAATTATTCTGGTCGGTAATGAGTTGTCCGTCTTCAAATCTACCCGATACCCGTCATTGAGACGTGAGCGACTCTAATTGAGGACGATAGCCCGGCGTAATTACAGCGGTTAGGGGTGCCTTGCTTGTTCCTTCCTAGCGATTCTTTTTTTTGTACATTATCTTCAATACTAGGTATATTTGTAGCACTCTGTTGCTGTTTTGGACTAGAGTAGTTACCACAGGTTCACGTAAAATTGCTTGCGTCTACTACTACAAGGTAACCTATATTTTGATCATTAGGCTTATGTACTTATTAGAATCATGAGACCTACGACCCCCAAGTTCACATTGTGTTATGTAAGTCTATTAATAAAGCTGTTTTAGTAGTTGTCTTGTAGTGGTAGGTAGTTGTGATAAAAGGTAACTATAATAAGAAGTCCTGAACTATATTATAAAGTTCAATCATAAATCACTGAGGCTAAAATGAGAATACAAACAAAATCTCAAAATTACTAACAAAAAAGAAAGTTAGATTTTAGCGAATGTATAATTTTCTTTAAATTTTACCCTTTTAATTTGTATCAAAAATATTTTACTAATATAACTGTATGTTAGTCATTCACACATTGATTATATTCCACTGTACCTATACGCTAACAGTAACAAAACATTTCATTTATTATCTACTCAATCTATACTACAAACACTTAGGGGTAAGAGCCACGCCCCCGGTGATGATGACAAGGCTACTCCAATCGATCATTGTTAGTTAGGTAAAAAACTTAGTCAAAACTAAAAAGGATTATTAATACAAATCGGCAACCCTAATTGTGCTTAGTCCACCCGCACTATGCGTCGCTGAGTCGCTGTTACAACGACCTTGTACTGACTGCAGTGCGCTGGACGCAGATGCTCCCACCGCTTACGACCGTCCTGATATAACGCCTTATGCTTTCTAAAGACTTCATTACCAGACCTCAAAACGGTTAACTTCGTCGATGGGAGCCTTAGCATCTCGTTAGACGCTTCGAATGGTGTTTCGGGTTCGTAATTTCATAGCCAACAAACGGTTTGGGCCTTCAAACAATAATTAAACAATTTTGCCGATAAACTTACTGGTTCTACGATTGTTTGTTAGTTGTATGTCGAAGGTGATGGCAGTTTAAATCTATTTTGTTGATTTCATTTAATAAAACTTCTTAGTTATAAGTTAGAACTAAGAATATTAAAGAAAATACTTATAACTTATAAGTAAAGTAATTACGTATTTGCGTAAGTATAAGAAGATTATTAATCGCCCTTCCCAATATTTAGAGTTTGAATACTTGTGACGTCAATATCAAAAGTTAGATATAAACAATAAAAGAGCTTCAATAGACTGCCGAGTAAAATTCAATTGCGTGCTCCAATGAGAAATCAAAGACAAAGTTCATGACAAGGAGTAATTTATTTAGAGATCGGGCAGCCGCGAACGGTTCTTTTTCGATGAACCCGCTGTGGTTCGTTTCGTTTGAACGCTCTCGGGTCCAGTTGCCCGATTTGTACGCTTGGGGACTGCGCCCGCGCCGCCCCCCGACCATAACGGGACTCCTTAATGACAGACGCACTGCAGAGATCCTGATGATAAGGACTTAATGCTAGCTTTAAGTATAACCGTGTCAAGGTGTGTTTAAGTTTAAATACCACGTAGCAAATTCTTGGTAAGGAAGAATTTTTCTTTCGCAAAATAATTGTGCGAGCTGACACCATTGTAGAGTTTGGAATTTTGTTGGATTGCTTACCAAAACCTATTTGTTATCACCATGTGAGTCTAAAACTTAATAATGTACAGTCTATCTCTCTGTCTGTAAACTGACCATTCGTTAATTATGATAATTTGTTTTATTATTTCGGAGAAGCCCTTGATAATCCTGTCTATTCATAAGTACAATCATGCTTTTTCATCATGAAACTATTAGATATTCAGACCAAAATCCCGGCCCACAATGTATAAAAGAAACCTTACCTTCTCAGTTTTGCACACGAATAGCAAACGTTAGAACTACTATAAATAATGTAAATGTCCACCTCTATTTCGAGTCCTGTGTCAACCGTTCGGTTCGAAGGTAAATAAAGAAAAGAAACTTCAACAAAGTATCGATAGAATAGCAATAAAGCCAGTGTGGGTTTCTGAGGGAACTTTCGTAGATACGCGCGGGTCGATCGCTGTTGACCGATTGATAATATAATCTCAATGTTCCGTGCGACTGGTTCCTTGCCTTTTGTGTCCGAGGCCGGTATCGGGAGAAGAAGTTGATCTTGTCATTGTAATAAATTCGCATCACTTTTATTTGTTACGCTCAATTGATAAATGCCCTTCTCAGAGATAGGCAATACTTTTCGAACGATGCCATAATAATACGGCCTTATAGTACGAGTAATATAATTGTAGCCATTTATTCGTATGCTGAGTTTAGAAACTTTTTGAGTAGTGTTTTCATGATTATTATAATTTAAGACAATAATTCATATAAAAATATGAATATTTAAGATAATTTCACCAAAAAAACGAACATAAAGCTGTTTATGAAAATTGCACGATTTCATGCATAAATGTCATAAATACGAGTATAAATAAGTTTAATGAGGATAAACTACTTATCGATAATAATGAGGTCAATTACATTACTTATGAAAATTGGTTATGAAAAACAAATCAAGTCAAATATAATTCTATACTCCAAACAAAAAAACACTTCACATTTACATTTGTAGTTATTGGATATAGACATCAATATGGTTACTAAAATAGCCTTGAATCGGCTGCGAGCCGGTTTAATTGCAATAATATCTAGATTCAGAACAATGATATGTCCGATTAATCCCCGACATCACACTGAATGGACAAATATTGGGTGCTAATTCAGCCCATATCATTTGTGATCTGTGAATTTCCTGTCATGAAATTAGTAAAGTAACTAACATCAGTTAGAGATCAGGAAATTGGCGGTGTCCACTACCCTCCTCCCGGTTAACCTTTTAGTCCTGACCCTGTCTACGTCCGGCCACATATGATTAAAGTCCTACCGGATTTTCAAAGTGATAGAACACAAAGTGCACCGGCTTTTTACGTACACATGTGCAAAAAAATACCTCCAACGGTTATTCTATACCATGGCAGTATTTGCTCCGCTGATATTCAGTCAAAAGCTTTCATGGCCGAGTTTCGATAAAACTAACTTTAGGCTTAACCGTGTGTATGCGATTCTGACCTTCATCAACCGAAAACCACAATGTTCGAATATACTGTTTATGCGTGCTGTATATGAAGAGTATCAGTGACTCGACATTGATCTTTGATGTTTGTGGCGAATATTCAGCGATATCGTGCTGGGTGCTGGGTATAAATGGGATACGTGATCTGGTGTTACGACCGTGCGAACCTATTCGAAAATATCGGCGATCATTCGCTGCGTGCCAATTATGTGCCGATACAAATACGATCCCACCGGATAAGGACGGTTCACCACTTACGATGGATCGAGAGAACAACATTAATGTTACGAATGCCAGTTAGTATGTGCGCTATTCATGAACTTAACTGTAATTATGATCTTACTACTGTTAATATAAATATCAAGTGTATGTATCAGCTCTCAATGAAAAAACCTTATTTGTGATGCCTCCTTACATATTTCATTTTCTAACTTATTAATAAAATCTTGATATAAAAGCAATACTATTCAAGCACTTACTGTAGAAAATATAAACAGGATTATTAACATAACGGCGCAAAATTAGCCATGCACACAAAAACAATAAAATTCTGGATATTTCTGTATTTTATCTACATTACATATTGGTTACATTATTGAATATTTGTCTTCGATGTATTGAGCAAAAAATGTAAGGGAGATATTATTACATCCACTTAGATTTAAGTCACTTATTTGCTACCGCGCCCTCACAGGATCCATGAAGTCAAGTGTAGATACTAGCATACTCGTATTTTGTTTTTTAAAATGTGCTAAAAATAAATAAACAACTTAGGAGATTATTGGATGAATGGATGGTCTGAACAACTAACATGACTGTCATAGCACGAATGTGAGATAACATTACCGTGGTCAGAGCGTACGATATATTCAGGGATACTGCTCAACCTGAAAGATCAATCAGGATAGAAGGTTCGCAAGAGGTACATAAAATGTTTGTTTCATAAGAAACTCTAGTCTCAAAAAGGTAATTTTAGCTGCCATGATGAAAAACTACCTTACGATCGTGGCAAGTCGTTCCAATCTTATTTGATACGTGACACTATTTCATACAACATTGAACGAAACTAACCTGTATCATAATTTGTAGAACAGAAAACAATTTTCTTTTCTGTTTTACGGATCGAAGTTTTCATTATTGGATACAGTTGATTCAACACGCGCGCAATCCCTCCGGAATTTGTTTTAATTTATTTTTATTTACTGAAAGCATAGAGATATTTTGGTTCAATGGTAATGGAAGGTATTTCAAAGGTTACACTTAAAATTGGTTTTTAAAATTCGAACATTATTATTTTTTATTATTTCTTTTTTATTTGCTTGTAAGGGCTGGTATTGCGTGGGTGCTAATTGCTTGTTCATGGGTAATTGTCATTAAGAATGTAAAAAAAATGTAAGCCATTTTATAAGGTGCTTTGTTCTCGCTCGCTATCTTTACCGTGTTACAGTTTTTATCCTGTTCCGTCGGTACACGTTTGAAGTTCCTTAAGATTGATTGCCTTGCGTGCCGCAATTTAAAAGGGAATCCAATTTCTTCCATTCGCTAGTAAACCAAATCAAACAATCGTAGGGAATGAGGCATTGTAAGCCGCTGTAATGACGAATAAGCACATTGTTTGTGTGAACGTCACGTAGTAACTAGGAAATTGAAGGAATGTGAACCCATAATGTATGCATAGAGGCCTCGAGTTGAAATTAAATTCTACTAGGTAGAACATAAACAATGTTTTATAATTATTTATGCTAGATGTTAAGCACTAACCGACTTAATCGTAATTGTAATTGGTGTAAGCAACGCAAATTTATAATTTGATGTAACCTAATACTTTCTTATTTTGTGTTAGTTTTCGGTTAAGATAGTTGAAAAGGAATAAAATAAACTACGTGCACAAATATTATGTCTCCTATGTATGAGTTGGAGTGCGCGAACCTTTTTAGTTGGTCGTCTAGCCACATCCTTTGACTCACATAATTACTGTATGCTGACGGAAGCCATTAACATATGTATAAGACGAGCTTTGCTTTTGCGACGAGAAAATGTATGCAAACTACATAATATGCATGTACAATATACATTAGTTGTAAATAAAAGTGAAAAGTTATAATTAGGAAATAGAAATACTTGCTATTGCAAGTATTTCTATTTCCTAATTATAACTTTCACTTTTCAATTTTCACTTTCACGTCACGTTCTTTATTTGTTTACTGGTCTTTCTACAATTTTCCTACGTTATTGGAAAAATAAAGATTAGTCATTAAATATTAGTACGTACTGATACTATGGAGCTACTGCTCTTTTACTTCTCTTAAAGCAATGTCACGCCTGATTTTCCCATTTAAAAGAAAAATCATGTCCGTTCACTATATTTATATGTAGCTACAATCCCTCTTGAGAGCGAACAAATTGTAAGGAGCATACTGTAGCTCATAACAGCTTATAGGAGATTGGAAGATGTGAAAAGTCGCGCCTACTACATAGCAACCTACCTAGTAAGTTGCTTGAACTTGGTTGCTCAATCAGGTCGTTTCCTAAGAAAAATGCCGTTCTTTTCTCAGAGATTGCCTTTATTTCTTTTACCAGATTATGTTGATTAAAATAGGTACAATTCCTTTTATTAGGCTCGCGCTGACTAGCATGTATTTGGTGAAGCCAGCCATCTCTTCTTGTTGATGTTTGCGGTAAAACCGCAGCTTAGCGGTCTGATGACATCACATGCCTTGTGTGACATCAGCAACACGTTTAGACATGTCATCCACTTCAAACTATGTTTTCAAAGTCAGAGCCAAAACTATATACTACGAGTAGACATGTCCAATGGCCTGGCTTGTATTGTTAATATTAGTGTAAAATACATTTTTCTCATTCTATTGTAAATTAATGCAGCTTTTAATCCATAAAGTTGTACACCTAAAAGCACCATATTCTAATAACTTGTTGTTAATACAAGCTGAAATGCCGGTGTCGACATTTTCTACAATAAAGTATACTTGACGGGCCTTTTCAAAGTCAAACTCAATTTGAAAAGTTACTTGTACCAATTTCATGTGCGTAAATATTGTTTTACCTTCATAAATTACTTTTGAGTCGCATATCCAAAAGTATACTGTGTCTGTACAGTTTGAAACTCATTACATCTTTTAGCGCTTTTGTGTGTTTATACGGGACGTAATTATCATCATAATTAGTGAACCTGCTAATTACAGTGTAATATTGCCGTTTCAGGTCCGCAAATCCGTGTCTTATACAAATTTTTGAACGGTTCATAGAATACACATACAATTATTTATGTATGTCATAACATAAATAAGGCGTCGGACCCATTGGGGCCATGGCGGCCGATCTCAATGGAAATAAGTAACTGCCTAAGACATATTAGAGTGATTTTTTTTTCTCATTCTACTGAAATAAAAATGAATAAATTTTAAATTTACATATTAAAAAGCACAAATGTACGCGCAAACACAAGTGCACTGTTCCCTTACCTCCATAGTTCAGTGAGATGGCAATCCGACATGACCGATGCGAGATCAGGTGTAGGACCACCGGTTTAACGTTCTTTTATAGTCACGGACGTGCATCCGCCAACTTACTGTCTCCGGGCTGAGAAATTTAATAACAAAAAATCTGACACAAATTTTGCCCGACCCCGGACTCGAAGCGGGGACTTCTCGGTCCTAACGCAGCACTTGCTACCAATAGACCAACGAGTACACACACAGTATATTAGGGACAGATATAACTAAAATAAAGTACCAACCATTCAGATTAAATTCATTATAATATTAGATGCAAATAATGCAAACCATATTTGTACGTTAGCGGATGAACTTTGTTAATTAGATAGATGTACATAATTAATAATTAAGCTTTCTATTTGTCCTGGGGCTCGAATGCGATGTAAGTCATACACTGAACACCAGATAATGTTCGTTAGTAATTAATGAAGGAATAGAACCGAAAACACACGAGGGGTGTTTAGCACTAATTGAAAATGTATGAGTCATAATAACGACGGGATTATATTCAGAGCCTCGAGGTTGAAATCATGATGAAATGATTTGTTTAAATTAATTAACGTGTGGAGGAAACCGAAGATAGATAACAATTACCAGTATGCTTGGAAACAGACACACGAATAATTAGTTTCGTCTGTATAATAGCACTTTTTTGACCGAAACTTTTAGTACAAACGCAATCTTCTTTACGTAAAAGGTCGCAAGTGTACTAAATTTTGCTCAGTTTAGCATAAAATGATAGTATAAACCTTTCCCTTTTGGCGTTGCTAAATTACATTGGGATGTTACTTATGTTACGCTATTCAAATCCTATCTAAGTTTGGTGTCAAGGGACCGCTATTTATTAGTAAGAGCATACCTGTCCGTTTTTGGTATGAGTAGAGCAACAAATAACAGTGTGAGCTTTTTTCGAAGCTGTTTATAAAGTTACGAAAGGAAAAAGTATTACGATTTTACTAAATGTACACGTGTATCTTAAAGAGTTTTCGATCCAGTCACTTATATGAGACATTATTTTACATGATCTCTTCTACTTATTGGAAGATAATTTTATTATATACGTATAGAGCTGATGTTTCCTACCAAAGTAGGTACAGCGTTTTATTGGTAAATCTGTATCAACCTCAATTTACCCTTTATCCTTATAAGTTTACCATAGTTTTAGTAATTTCTACATAAAAGATCTGAGCTTGAACAGTCTGAGTACGATATCTCACAAAATAATTGCTTCTACGAGTATATTAGAGTGGGCTCACAAAGACAAGGAAGCTAACTCCTGGCGGCGACAGCCTGTTTGATAACTAGACAATTAATTACGGTTTGTTACCTTAATCTCCTGTCAACTCATTTCAAATGTGTTGTGGGTAACAGCCATTTTGCTGTGTTAGAAATAACTTAGACACTTAAAAGGCCACTGTGTAACTAAGAACTTTAATTTTAAGTATAAATAAAAGGGAGGGGAGGTCTTTGTCCAACAGTGGACGGTAGAGAGCTGATGATGATGTTGATAAATACAATAAATGAATATTATACAACATAACATACATTGGTCTGAATCCGTGGTAGGTGGCTTGAGCACTTGTGTTA
Source organism: Maruca vitrata (assembly GCA_039566165.1). NCBI lineage: Eukaryota > Metazoa > Arthropoda > Insecta > Lepidoptera > Crambidae > Maruca > Maruca vitrata. Next base: position 8,362,559 of record CM076911.1, read on the forward strand.
CAGGTATCAGAATCAACAGTGGATATACAAATAAACTTTAATTTATTTAATAACACACCTAGACACGGAACAAACACCGATGTCACAAAAGTACTTGTTCCGGGTGGGAATCGAACCCACTACTTTTGGAACCGTGGTTAGTGAACCTGGGTCACTAACCACTGTTCCGCCGAGACAGTCAAAGTATATACGAGTATGTCTAACATATACAGAAAACGAACTTAATCTAACTTATGTATATGGGCGTTACGTTGCTAATTCACCAGATCATGCCGTGACAACATTTAGGGGCCCGTACCTCGAAAGGAAACACATTACTTTGTTGTCCGTTCGTCCATCTGTGTATGTACTATGCCTCAAAGTTGTGATTCACCTTCTTAGTTTATGCCGCAAATTTTTAGACACTCGCAGGGGAATTAAGACCTAGAGAGTAACGTTTCAGGGTATTACATCCCGTGAAGGTTGAATTTTAAAATTTGGGGAAGCAATCTTAAAGTAAATACATATTTAGAAAACCGTATCTTCTTTAACACGGAACCCGCGGTGCGCGTGTTCATCTAGCAGGTGGTTTTTCACAGACGATTATTAAATCATCATCAGCCCATATAAATTCCTACTGTTGGGGCACGAGCCTACCTTAAACTAAGGCCATCAGGCTTTGTCAACCAAGCTGGCCAAGTGTGGGTTAGTCGACTATACATACCTCACGATGTTTTTCCATAACTGTAACAGTATAAGAATAAGTACCAAAAAAAAAACAAATATTCAAGGAGGCTCCCATACAGGAGTTTTTTTTTGCACTAGGCCTGTGTTTTTTTTAATCGAATCACGGTTACGGCGCCATGCACGTCATAGGTTGCGTTGGTGATTAATACGTCGTCGAAGAGCGATGGCGAGCTATTGTGTTCGTCCCTATAAAGCGTCGGCACGTGCTTTATCGCGCCGGTCGCAGGCGCTAAGCACGCGTTACATAATGCAGTGCGTTCACATTAGCACAGTGCGGGGAATGACAGCGAAGAATGTGTGGTGCCACGGTGATTTTTTTTAAAAAGGCTTACTAGATGACCTCGCTCCACCTGATGGTAAGCGGTAGTAGGATCCACATAATTATGAGATCGACAGGCACAATAGACTATATTGAGTCTGTCGCACTGAAGTCCTGCTTAAGTTTCACGCCCCGCTTGAAGAGCCCAGTATCGTAGGAGGGAGGGAAAACATGAGCAGGAAGGGCATTACCTTTGCGATGTATTTAGGTTTATTGCGCTATTTTTGGCCACGTGGTATCAGGGGACCAGAATTGGTATACAGTATAGTTAATGGTGAGAGCCATGCGCTTCCCCGCAAGTCCGGTGATGATGACGAGCCTACTCCAAGCCATCGTCTTATGTCAGTTAGGTAAAAAGGTATTTAGTAAATGTTTATGTTATTAGACAACATATGTACATAATTAGTGTTAAAAATAAAAATACTAGGCTTAGGCACAGTATCATGAACCCAAGGTTCTCGCTAATCTCAGTGATTGTTGGCAGCAAAATATTAAATTAATAATGTCGTAAAGTAAATAGTAATTTCACATTGCATGCAACGAATGAACAGAAAGGAAAGCTTTTCTTCCCTTGCCTTTTTTATCACTATTTGCCTCGTATCAGTCACACAATGTTTCGTTACTGCTTAATCGAGAAGTATGTGCTTACTAACCCTGACTGAGGCTAAGGTCAATCGCACAGCGTTATTGTTTGAGTTACGTTGGTTAATGTAATAGCATTACGAGTAATTATGACACATGTTTAAAGTTCAAGTTTACAGTAGTCACTTTAATGTGTATATGACATATAGTCGATGATTTTATAATGACAACACTACTTACTTAAATTACTAACATCTTTAATTTTGTGTTCGCTGATAGTCTAGCAGCATACTACTAGATTACTTACGACTGTCAAAAAGTAACAAAAATACAATGGTATAATAAACACTAATAAGTATTTTAAAAGTATATACCTGGTAATATACCTCCATACGTCAAATAAAGTATTTGGTATTAATCTACCTACCATGTGAAATATAATTTATTTTAAACATTTTCTTAGTGCTTTTAGGCATTCTATACATATAGTAGTACAATGACGGATATCTATAATACCAGTAATTCAAAACGATGATGATATTGATCTTTGAATTATACTTTTGTATCAAAAAGGCAATGGCGGGACGTAAAATAATCACATTTGGAGTTTTCCATTCGTCATAAAACCTGGAGCACACTGCTAATAATTATGTACGTTTGGCTTCAAAAGGGACGTGTAATGATGTGTATTATTCGCGAATGTTATTGACTGCACAAAATAAGCGGAACTCTCGTTAACAGTCTTTCACTGGGCCGATTTGATTGAGCGTTTAAAGCCTATTGCATTATCCCTATTTGCACGTGCGAATGTACGGATAGCTGATTACACTTCAATGTACGCATTCCGCTGGTTTGCTCCGATCAGCGCACTTGTGAATGCGCCATTATCCAGCCCGATCGAAAATTTAATTGATTCCACAACTACTATTTCAATTCTGGGTCCAATCAATGTCCCAAATTGATTTTCCGCACTACTCCAGGGAACATTTTCACCTAGCCGTGGTCCTTAAATAGAGACCTATTATTTCGCTTACACTGTACGTTTTTTTCCCGAAGTCTCTAATCGGTTTTCTGTTCGGAATTCCATCGTTGCCAAAACGATTGTTCTTTGTTTTACATTACACTCTGTCTAAGAGACTCTCGTGTGGCCGCGTCTATCGCGTTAATTTTCATATTTTTTAAATCTCTATGGATGTTTAAAAAAGAAAGAACTCTATGAATGTTTAAAACTCTATGAATGTTTGAAAAACAAAGAAAAGAAAAGTTTTATTAACTTACGTAAAAAACAGCGTTAAAAACAAACACAGACAGATAGTTAATTTCATTCATAGCAGCATATTTATTACATCTTTGCTTTCTGGCATTGGAAATCTCAACCATTGGTAAATAAATTCGAATATTCGATACAACATTCAATCTCAGACTCAATTAATTTTCTAAGAATGGAGTGAGAAACCTTATGTGCAAAAAGCGCGAATAGCTGAACGCTTTTATGTAATTTACTTTACTTGATAACGTTAATGAACACTTTTATGTTTTATTTTTGAATTTATTATTGTCTTAATTTGGGTCGTTAACAAGAAACTGTACCTAAGCATAATTTGCTTTTAAACAAGAATATTTTTTGGTTTTTTTAACGCTTTGCTCCCGCGGCTCCTTATAAATCATATAACGCGAAAATCATTACCCCCTTATAAAGAATTCGGTTAAATAAAGTCCTTTGACTACTCCTTGGCTCTAGACTATCTAAGGACCATATGTTATTTCAGTCAGTTCAGTCGTTTTCGCGTATAAGCGCGCTAGACAGACACACAGAGTTACTTTCTCATTTATATGTATGTACTAAGCATCAGTCTAGAAAAAAAATATCAAAACTCAACGCTAATGCTTATTAAATTAATTATTTTTATGAATAAAAAAAAACTTGAGTCTACGGTTGTACGACTACAAAGGTTAATAATGATAAAAGGAGGAAAAAGCAATCGCTCTTTAATTTTAGTGCAATATAATTTATGCGGGTGACTCAGCATCTAGTTCCTCTAGGCATTCGATTCGTTAATTAGAACCCTCCAATTGTTGAAGGGCAAAGTGCACACAAATAATTGAAAGTTCGGCGCGCGGCAAAGCAATATATCATGGCGTAGATCGGTATTGCCCGCAGTCTATTAGTTAATTTCCGTGACAAAAGCTCCCTTCCGGCAATCGACTGGCACTGGTATTAATAGAACTTTACAATAGGGTCCTTATTACTTAGCTAAGACCTATTTTGAGAAATTCAGACACTACGGATCCGCTAACGGGTTATATTTAGTAACGCAATTTGTACGTAGAATTCGTCCAATTACGTAAATGTCGTCATTTTGTAAAAACCTTACTTAACCATTCTATAGTCTTTTTCACCTAAGATGATCCCTGTGACACTTCATTGTGTTCTCAATCACGCATTTTACGTTTGACAAACGAAAATAATTTTATTGCACACTTTTTTCATTTTATTGCGGCGTCATCAGGAAAAATATTAAAATAAATATTTTTATACTTTGAAAAGACAAACAGTATTGTTTAGTTTAATTTAATTTAATAGAACATTTTAAAAAAATACCTATGCAGTTCGTATGTACATAGAATGGAACGTAGTAACTTTGACTAAGTTCCATTCTACGTAATACGAACTGAATAGGTATTATTTTAAAAATTTCTATAATAGCCGCAATAAAATTAAATAAGTGTGCAATAAAATTATTTTCGTTCGTCAATCGTAAAATGCGTGATTCAGAACACAATGAAGTGTCACAGGGATCATCTTACCTGAAAAAGAGTATAGTGTTTTTGTATATTGCCACCCAAAAATGTGTCATAAAAGAAATAATTTTACTCACATATTCATACAATTCAATGACATGAACAAAAATAAGAGTAAATTTAAAAACAAGTCATAATTTATAACATTTATTTTGCATATTCTTACGCCACGTTTTATGTTTCTTGGTTGGAGTAAGTACACAAGGGTTATGGTCGAATTCTTGCTTAAACAATAGGTGATCGATTGAACTGCTACAGGAAGTCGTTAAAACTACCTTAGCAATACAAAGAGCCAATATCGTCCTGGCGTTTGCCCTTACAAAGTAATTTAACTTACCTTTCGAAAGGACTTAACATTATTCATCCCTTAGTAGACCACAGTTTATACTTAGGTTTAGGTATATTCTGGAATAAATCTAATCCCTTTGAATATTACACAATTTCACTATATAAAATGATATTTAATATTTTTATATTTAATCTCAATATACATAGTGAAATTGTTAGTAAGGCGTGAACTGCGACGGGCTATTAATGATGATGGTGATATATGGCTTGATTTTAAACTCAATTTAAAGAACTTAGACTAAAGAGTCACCCAAAATTCTGCCCATTTTTTTTATCTTTGCCGTTGAGTGACCGACATTTCGATCTATAAAATATTCCATGCAGAAATGTTTCTTGACAACTGAAGCGAGCATGTTGAAACACTTCTGGATTCTAGAACAATATGCCATCATTGCAGCAGGCATTGATGATGATGAACAAGAAAAGAAAACTGTACAGTAGTACCCATTGTTCGGTTATGCGTACGTCGTAGGTGGAAGCTAGTCAATCACGCAAGGTTTGTTATAAATGCGAAAATGTGAGTTATTTTTCATCGTTTCGCGAGAAAACGTTGCGATGGATCGACTTTTTTGTCCCGAAATAATAACAGGTTCCCGAGGGGCTCCACAAAGACTTTGTGAATGGAACGGTGCGAAGGGCAAAACTAGTATTTATCATAACGGTGGTGAGAATCTTACTCGGCAGGATTCTTTTCTCTTTCTTGTCAAGTTTTTGCCGTAACGTTATAGTGTAATGAAAGTCAAGTAATTATGCCTTGTACAAAGTCATTGATTCAATTCTGTACTTTAATAGTCACCTGACTGAGAAACAGTGTTTTCAAACGAATACCATCACGTGTTTCTAACATAAAGGGTCCTTTTGACGGACACACAAACAGACAATAACAATAAAGTTAAAATCAGTATATCGTCTCTATTTTTGGGATCCAGGACCAATAAATCTATACTAATATTATAAAGCTGAAGAGTTTGTTTGTTTGTTTGTTTGTTTGTTTGTTTGTTTGTTTGTTTGTTTGTTTGAACGCGCTAATCTCAGGAACCGCTGGTCCGATTTAAAAAATTCTTTCACTGTTGGATAGTCCATTTATCGAGGAAGGTTATAGGCTATATTACAATTTCAAAAAAAGTAGGGATCCGTACGAAAAACCCAAATTTGTCTAAAAAAAATCAAATTTCAAACAAATTTTTACAATTTGTTTTGACAGGACGAAGTCTGTTGGGTCAGCTATTGTTCATAAAATTACACATAGATGGCATCGTGCTTTGTACAGCATGCCATAAATGCTGTCAAGTTTGATATAACATGAGTACCTACGTGATAAGTTTTTTGGTAGTTCAAAAGATGGCACTGTGCTCTACGTATTACTTCGATATTATATTGTGGAAAAGTTTGTATGTAGGTATACCATACGTCAAATATGTGAAGTTTGTCTTTTGGAATTGATGAATTTGGAGTACCATTAAATTACGTAAATTACTAGAAGGGTTCTGAATCGACAACATGTATCGAAAATATTCTAATTGTCACCTTTTTTCTATTTTAATTTAACAAAATAGTGTCACCTAATTGACATATTTTCTTCTTCTTCTTATCGTATGGTTGATGAACAACCTGGTGTCAGAGTTTTAAACCGCCCGTAGGCCTCTGACATGGCTTCACACACCGTTGAAAAAATTCTCAGGTGTGCTGGTTTCCTCACGATGTTTTCCTTCACCGTTAAAGCGTCGAATGATGGTACATATGAATTTCAAATTTGAAAAACACATTGGTACCTGGCGGGGTTTGGACTGGCGACCTCTCGCATGGCAAGCAACGACCTTACCACTCGGCCATTGACATATTTTTAAGCTGTCAAATTAACGAGAGCATTCAAATTTCCATAATTGCCGAATTGAAGAAGGTTGGTTGTCAAAAAATACATTGATATTATACTCAAGGGTTTGGTATCAGAAAAAAGGATGAGATGATTACAATGCGATTAATACATTGTATGCACCAACCGGGTATTAAATATTCAATCAAATTGAACAAATTCAATATTGAGTTCAAAAAATAATATGCTAATCAATATAAAAGTATAGCATAAGCATATTTAATTTGGTAAAGCATAAAATTCGAAAAGAGAAATGAGGGGTTTGCCAGGGATTAAGAAAGAACATGATTCAAGCACACAGTAAAAGCGTCGAATAATCGTACATAGGTATGAATTTAAAATTTGAAAAACACAGTGGTACGTGGCAGGGTTTGAAGTGGCGACCTCTTGCATAGCAAGCAAATACCTAAACCACTCGGCCATGGACGCTTTTTTCCTCTCTAACTATAAACTGCTACCTGGCTTTGGAATAGGACGTCCTTTATTTCACATTGATCGATGAACAATTAGGATTACTTGAAGATGATCTATTCAATATGAGGAAGCTGTTCACTATAAACATAGATTTTAGGATTTCGTACGTCGAAAAGAATAACCGAACCCCTTATATAGGATCCGTTTATCATCGTCAATTTTTGTCAAGGAGAAAATATCAAACTGAAAGTTACATCAAATACTCAGGTCTACTGTCCCTTCGCCTGAGCCAACACAATCAAAAGAAACATTCATTTATGCTGCCAATTTTTGACACTCGCAAAGGGAACTACTATCTGCGAAGTACTCAGATTCTCAAAATTTAGAATAAAGCAACGTCAAGTACAGAAAATTGCGTAAACTTTAAAAATAAATTGCGTTGTGCGAGTCCGTCTTGCACTTGGACTTTTCTTTTTTTTTTTTTTCTTTTCTTGGGTTCTATTCCCACTCAGCACAAATATTTCTGCGATGAATATCGATGTTTGTTCCGTGTCTGGTTGTGCTATTTAAATATTTAAATGTATAACACTGTTCTGATAAAAACAAGTGCTAAAGCTTCTTACCACAGGATCAGATCAATTAATGTGATGTTGTGTAATATACTTATTTGTTACTACACGATAAACAACAGATGATGATGATGATAAAAACCAAAATAATTTTGTTTAAAATGTTTCTTCCGGTTGACTAACTTCTTAAGTGGCAGAAAAGATTTTGACGGGACTACGACTTTTAAGTTAAAAACCGGCCAAGTGCGAGTCGGGCTCGCGCACAAAGGGTTCCGTAGCAGCAAATATAATAAACTTATTATGTCAGATCTATCTTATAAGGTTCAGCCATCGTTTTCAGTGTAAGCACAATAACTTAACCAAAATTACAGTTAAATCAACCTATCTCAAAAACTATAAGAGATACTTTGATCAAACTAAAAATCGTTGAAAGAGTTAATTAGCATGCATCACCTCTATTTTTTTTAGAATTTTATACCCCGTAGTTATAAAAATAGAGGGGGGGGGACATACTTTTTACGACTTTGAGAGCTGATATCTCAAAAACCGTTCACTTTAAGAAAAATGTTTTTTAGAAAACTTTATATCATTTTAAAAGACCTTTCCATTGATACCCCACACGGGTATGTACATCGAAAAAAAAAATTTCATCCCTCAGTTACATGTATGGGGGGCCCCACCCCCAATTCTTTTTTTTACTATTTAGTGTCATATTTTTGTAGCGGTTCATACAACACATATTCCCATCAAATTTCATCACTGTAGTACTAATAGTTTCCGAGTAAATCGGCTGTGACAGACGGACAGACGGACAGACGGACAGACGGACATGACGAAACTATAAGGGTTCCGTTTTTGCCATTTTGGCTACGGAACCCTAAAAAAAATCAAAATCCTGTAGTTCACGCGAACGAACTTATTTATTACTACACGATAAACAACAGATGATGATGATGATAAAAACCAAAATAATTTTGTTTTAAATATTTCTTCCGGTTGAAGACTAACTTCTTAAGTGGCAGAAAAGATTTTGACGGGACTACGACTACTTTTAAGTTTAAAAAAAATCAAAATCCTGTAGTTCACGCGAACGAAGTCGCGGGCACAGCTAGTATAATATAATATCTAAAGTCTTCATTGAGCTTTTGGTGTATTATTTATTCCTTTGTGTAAGTAGTTTCACTTTGTCTCTGACGCAGTTAATTATTAAATGAATGGCTACTTTTGCATCTTCCTTAGCTGCATCTTGACAACCCAGACCACAGTAGCGTCAGCTAACAAAAGATTTTTATTGCTTTATTTGACGCGTGAAAATGCAATTAGTGCTAAGATTGCTATTACAGTAATTGTTAAAGGTGAAGAAGGGAGTATAAATAAGCTTTACAGTGTCATCGCTCCAGGAAATTACCTTTTTATGACGTGAAATGAGCCGCGGCAGAAAATTCTTGATTAAAAATGACAGCAGGTGCTGTTCCTAAAGGTTCACTGGCCTTATACTTAATGGAAGGTCAAATCTCTCCCGGCAATGGTAACGCAGACGCCTCCCGCGCGCTCGAAAAACTCGGGCGAATTTTTAATTTATTTACCAACGTGTGTGTTAATATAATCCTTACTAATATTATAAATCCGAAAGTAACTCTGTCTGTCTGTCTGTCTGTCTGTTACGCTTTCACGCATAGAATACTGGACCGATTTAAATGAAATTCGGTACAGATATAGTCCAGAGCCTAGAAAAGGTTACAGGCTACTTTTTAAACGACTGCACTATATAGTAATGTTTTACCCGTTACGTCTCTACGTAGACAAAGTCGCGGGCGGAAAGCTAGTATACAATATTTAAAAGTATTTATCAATGGTTCTACAACTATTCATCGTTGGTCTATCTATACTATAGATAGATTCGTTAAGATTAAGTAAAATACCGGAGTATTAATTTAGGTAAATGCACCCGAAAAAGTTCAGGAAGGCGAATGTTACCTTGTTAGTGTCAGTTATAGTACCACATTTTATGATCAATGCACTCAGGTTGAATCAGAGGCAACATAACAGAACAACATAGGTAGGAGCGCGGTGAAAGTGAGCACTTAGTGTAATTTCGTTGAAGAACCCTCGCATGAGCGCTGCTGGCCACGTCACACCATTACATCACTCGGTATATGCATAGCTGCATAATGCACGCTTCTAATTAGACGCCGTACAAAAGCCCGGCTGTTCTTTTGAACGAAGCGGCAAGAAATGAACTAATTACCCCGAAAACGTACACAAAGCAACGATATTATGTAAAAGCGCATTCGCTTAGCGGTCCCCTTTTGAAAGTTGCTCTACTTCATTAGGCAAACATAAAAATGGAACATGTCCCAGTAACTTCGACACTCCTCTTTGTGAATACGTTACACTGGTACTTACACGTGTTTTGCGAATTTGATTTCCTCTGTGACAGTAGTGGCTTACGGCTACTGAAAGTTGTTACGTTTGCTGATCCTTTCAAGAAAAAGCAGCAAATTTTATATTGATCCTGAACATGCAATTAGATAAATGGGTATTATTGTTTTGTTATTGGTACGAGCCCAAAAATACAACGGATTAACCCTTAATGAAGTACAGCTCATGGAATATTCTCCTATTTATCTATACTAATATTATAAAGCTGAAGAGTTTGTTTGTTTGTTTGTTTGTTTGTTTGTTTGTTTGTTTGAACGCGCTAATCTCAGGAACCGCTGGTCCGATTTAAAAAATTATTTCACTGTTGGATAGTCCATTTATCGAGGAAGGTTATAGGCTATATTACATTTTCAAAAAAAGTAGGGATCCGTACGAAAAACCCAAATTTGTCACCCAAGATCGAAACTCAACAACGCCTGAACCAATTTGCCCATTCTTTTTTTAAATGTTCGTTGAAGTCCAAGGATGGTTTTTACGTTGAGAAAAAATCGAATAATTGCCGGGAAACCCTAAAAACAGCCCTTTTCTTTTTCACATACAAACGTTTTCTAACTAAAACGTAGAATCAATTTGAGCTTTATTGCTATTATATAAAGCTCATATTAAATTACAAGCACTCACTGTTATCTAAGAAATGTAGGTGTTCCTAACGTCAAAAATTTTTACAATTTGTTTTGACAGGACGAAGTCTGTTGGGTCAGCTATTGTTCATAAAATTACACATAGATGGCATCGTGCTTTGTACAGCATGCCATAAATGCTGTCAAGTTTGATATAACATGAGTACCTACGTGATACGTTTTTGGTAGTTCAAAAGATGGCACTGTGCTCTACGTATTACTTCGATATTATATTGTGGAAAGTTTGTATGTAGGTATACCATACGTCAAATATGTGAAGTTTGTCTTTTGGAATTGATAAATTTGGAGTGCCATTAAATTACGTAAATTACCAGAAGGGTTCTGAATCGACAACATGTATCGAAAATATTCTAATTGTTGCCTTTTTTCTATTTTAATTAAACAAAATAGTGTCATCTAATTGACATATTTTTAAGCTGTCAAAATTAACGAGAGCATTCAAATTTCCATATTTGCCGAATTGAAGAAGGTTGGTTGTCAAAAAATACATTGATATTAATACTCAAGGGTTTGGTATCAGAAAAAAGGATGAGATGATCACAATGCGATTAATACATTGTATGCACCAACCGGGTATTAAATATTCAATCAAATTGAACAAATTCAATATTGAGTTCAAAAAATAATATGAAAATCAATATAAAAGCCAACACAAAAGAAACATTCATTTATGCTCCCAATTTTTGACACTCGCTATCTCGATATCTGCGAAGAACTCAGATTCTCAAGATTTAGAATAAAGCAACGTCAAGCACAGAGAATTGCGTAAACTTTAAAAATAAATTGCGTTGTGCGAGTCCGTCTTGCACTTGGCCCTTTCTTTTTTTTTTTTTCTTGGGTTCTATTCCCACTCAGCACAAATATTTCTGCGATGAATATCGATGTTTGTTCCGTGTCTGGTTGTGCCATTTAAATGTATATCACTGTTCTGATAAAAACAAGTGCTAAAGCTTCTTACCACAGGATCAGATCAATTAATGTGATGTTGTGTAATATACTTATTTATTACACGATAAACAACAGATGATGATGATGATATAAACCAAAATAATTTTGTTTTAAATGTTTCTTCCGGTTGACTAACTTCTTAAGTGGCAGAAAAGATTTTGACGGGACTACGACTACTTTTAATTTAAAAAAAATTCAAAATCCTGCAGTTCACGCGAACGAAGTCGCGGGCACAGCTAGTTGTTGGCTAAAATCTGATGTGATCTGGCTCTGATCATGTGTCGTTTACTTTTTACTGTAATATGATGGCCCTTGAATATTAGCCTTACGTTTCACTCCAGTTATTTTTTTAGTTTTTCGCCCACCTTTATAATATAACAGAACTTATAAATAAATTCGTTCAAGCTAGGATCATATCAAGTTGCAGTAAAGTAGTTGCGGGAAAGTTAGGCCACAGGTGTGGGGCTAGACTTCTCAGGTGGAGGATTAAGGTAGTTGAGACTTCCAGCGCGGTGCACCTAATTGCGACCGCCAACAAAATCAATAGCACACAATAGCTTCAAAATACTGGACACGTAACACTCTACATTGCACTTTGGATTCCAGCCACGAGTTAATTAAATGTTGGCGAATACGTACAACATTCAATCGAAGATTTCTGTTCATTCGCAGTTCTCATAATTGAAATTGTTATGTATTTAATAAGATTCATTATTTGTGCACACCAATGTATACGTAGAATATGCTCGGCGTAGCTTGCAAGTAGAACAGCAACCTGAGATATAAATCTCAGGTTTTATCGAGACGCTCTTGGTTCAACATCAACCCGTAAGTACATATACGTATAAGTGAATAGAAAGAAAAAAGAACCTTAAACTAGGGCGATTACACCAACCTTAGAAATTCTTCACAGGAGTGCAAGGTCCCTTACGATGTGTCACTGTAAGAGCGTCGAATACATATGAATTTCAAATTTGAAAATACTATGGGTGGTGGGGTTTGAACTAGCTATCTCTGGCATAGAAAGCAACGACCTTAACCACTCGGTCATTAACGCTCCAGGTAGAAAATGTCAATATCCTGACATTGCAAATAAATTGATTCGTTTAAAATTTAATATTAAACACAATTTGATAGATCTCACCTTTTCTGAAATCGTACTCGTATAACAAAAGCCGTTCGTTTTAATTATTCTGATAATAAAATTGTCTTGAGCTATCATTTTACAGGAATTTGGCTTCCCTTTGTTCTCAAATCATCCATAGACGAAATTTTCTGAAGGTTCCTTTCTCCCTCCTTAATATATAGATTAACAAATGTCATCATGTACCTAATATTGTCGAGTGAAGTAATAGAAAGATTGAAATTAGAAAATAAGTCAATCGGCAAAAATTTGGATCAATATTAATTTACCATTGCTCACCACACGTACAGATATATATTTTCAATAATAATACAAACAATTATCTATCAAAGCTATCAAATAGGTAACATAGGAGTGAAACTTGCATATTAAGTTACTCCACAATGGAGACGTGACGCTACATGCTAAGTTATTTTAGTGTAAGCCCGAGTCTGGTATGAATCTAAAATAGTCAAGTTGAAGGTCGACTAGTCGGCTTCGGAAGTCTGTATATGCATACATTATTAGCCCAACGGCCTATCTAGCCACATGGTCATATGGAACTGGCGCGAAATTAGTTTCCTCTCTGTCTTTGTTGAAGACACTTTGCACGTTAAATTTCTTTAAATTATTAGATTCTTTAAATATTTAACCTTTTTAAAATTTGAAAAAAATCGCATTCATGACCCCGCCTGAACGGGGACTTGAACCACCGGACCCGATTCCGCGTCGGTTGCTCTAACCTCTGAGCTATCCAGGCAATTACGTCACCAAACGTAACGTTACGTTTTTTCAAATTTGGAATTTACTTTTGAAATAAAACTAATTTTACAGATTAAACTCGCTAATAATTTAATAATAATTATAATATAATAATTTGGAATTTACATTAAGCTTTAATAGCATTAAAATCAACAAATAAAAATATTTAACCTTATTATTAGGGTCTTCGTTCGTGCCAGGAAAACTATTTATGACTTCTTGGCTAAGAAATTTGTTTGTTTTTGAAAATGATGTCACAATAACTTATACATACATACATTTGCAAACAATCAAACTACTACTAAACTATAATCCATCTAGCAAACGTTGTTCACGGTATAATTTGAGTAATATTATAAAGATTAAAAAATAATGAAACAAAGAAAGTTTGAAATAATTAATCAAAACAATTGTGAATGATGGTTTAGAATAAAAAAACCATGGAAGTTCAAAGGTTAATTGGATTCCGTTCTATTCGCGATGTTTTGTTGGAGGCCTGCCCGAAATGTTTATCCAACAAACTCATTTGGAGATAAACAAAGTGAAATGGTTGATAATTGCATTGCCAATATTTTTATACTACTGTTCAAAAGGAACTGTGATTTATTTTAAAAATATTGTTTTCGTTATTAACAAATTTTGTATTGTTTGTGATGTTTTTGTTATCATCATCATCATCAGCCCATTACAGTCCACTGCTGGACATAGGCCTCCCCAAATGCACGCCACTTCTCTCTCTCCGCGGTCACGTGTTTTTGTTATATTAAACATAAATTTAAAATTTGAAAAAAAAAAACAAATAAAATAGCATTAAAAACAACAAATAAAATATATATTATACATATTTCAGCGGTAAGGCGTTTCATTGTTTACCTAATAGCAAATTATAAATAAATACCTATTAGATCATATTTAAACGTATTCAGCATCTTTAATAGCTTCCATAGATATCAACTCGTCAGTAACATTTGTAAATAAATCGACAAAACATTTTTTTTTTAATTATGCTAATTGCCTAGTCATTATAATTACATCGTAATGAGAACATTTGATACAGTTAAAAAAGATATTAAGTTGAACAGGGTTTCCATGAGATAAATTTTTTTGCAGTCGAATTGATATGGTGGGATTCTATTTTACACTAGCAGTGCCAGCGACTTCTTCCGCGTGGAAAAGAGACTTTAGCAAAATATAATGTAGCCTGTTACGATTAATTAATTTGCAACACTAAAGAAAACTTTCAGACCGGATTAGCGGTAGCAATTCCTGAAATTAGTGCGTTAAAACTAACAAGCAAATAAACTAAAAAAAAAATCTTTGGCTTTACAACATTAGTATAGACAAATAGTTACCCACGCATCTTGATTTGGGAGTAGTCATAAAATGTGCGTTGTTTCCCAGGTTCGTGGCATCTTAAGTCGGCACTTACACAGTGTTTTATGTGGTCGTACCAGCTTCGTTAAAAGTTTGTCCGAATCCCCAACAATAACGAGTCATTTCATCCCTTTGTCCCGCAGTTTTCAGCAACATTCTGTTAGAATTAGTTCGGGAGTTGCCGACGTTGCCTTTCGTGTATTTATTACTTGACTTGCAGTATACGTATAGATGTATATAAATGAGAAACAAGCAGTAACACTTTGACAGCGCAAATAACGCGAAAGGGAAGTATACTGGGTAGTCTGGGTACAATTTTAATCTCAGTTGATCAATTGCTCTCTTCAACAGATTAAAATAATATAACATCATCATTTTTTCTAAGTAGAACAGACTTAAACAATTAGAAAATCGATAGCAAAACTCTAAACCAAACATTGAAGCCATATTGAAATGAAATCATAAAAGTTTTCCGATCATGCCGCTTCGATATTAATTATGTCGACAGTTTAAAATTGAAAAGGTCGTGAATTAATTTATTATAGAGAAGCTGTAACAACGTGAAATATTATTTGAGTTCCGTAAAGAGACTCGCGTTTAATTTAGCGCTGTCGTGTTTCTGCTGTCTAAACCGTTTGCTTTATTTAACTTTTTAGTTGCATACCTACATTTTTGTTTAACTGGCGAAGTTTGGGAGAGTAAATGAGAAAAGTTTTGTAATGTATGCAGAATGATTTACAAAGGGGACTTCAAATATGTCTTTCTCAGTTCATCGAAAATGTTACTGGCCTGTTTAGAAGAGTGCACGCTGAACGTAAGGTTCGTTTAAAGAATAAAACGTTTACTTTTTTAATATAAAACAGCCCCAAAGCAAATTAGAACGATCGATCGCTTGGTAATGCAATCAGTGGCCCGTGATTCCGGGACGGATCTCGGGTCCGGCTAAGTGTTTCGAATATCCATCCATGAATATATTTCTGGTCTGTGATCGCGAATCATGACTGTGACTTTATTAATATTTATCACCATTTATTATTTTCAATTATCATATTTTCGTAAGTTATTTGTATTTATAATGTTGACCGTTGTAATTTGGAACAAACTTGATATTATTCAAAGGGACTTGTAGCTGGAGGGTGAATCGATATTTATTATTTTACTTTGCCGATTTCTAAGAAGAAGGTACTATATTAAAAATACGAAAGAAAGGACTGTATAAGAACCTTCTTAATTTCGAGTCTAATGTTAATGGCAGAATGGGCTTGATTCCACAACTTGACGTCAATGCGCCTATTCTGCGAATTTCAAGTCTATTATGATTAAGTACTTGGCCGGTAGTAAAAAATATATTAAAATACCTTACGATACTTGAACCAAATCGATGATCAACTGTAGCAATCAGTCTATTAATGATAAAAGTTGCTCCAGAATATTGCAATGGCTTTAAATACACTTCGCCTCACCTGTTGTCGATGACTTAGCAACATTACTACAGGTGACAACAGGGTAACCTGCACGACTATTTCAAAAGTAATTAAAGTTACATTTAACAGCTACCTCGAGTGTTGAAAGAGACAAATGAGTCTACCATCTAAATGCAGTCTAACTTTACCGCGATGATATTAAGCGGTTCATTTTTTTTTTCAACAAACCGCATTGAATGTGAAAGATGTTCATTTCATTCTTTTCTCTCTGTTCAAATGGCTCAAAATAAGAAACGAGTAACACAACAGTATCTTTTGTTTAACTTGTATTGAAAACTAAGGGTGTACTATCCTCACACTATTAGATAAACGCAACAAAGCAAACTTAAAAAGATCTATAAAAACAATTTGCTTTGCACATCTCCTTACCATTTTAAAACAAAGGACGCATCTTTACCGAATGTTTCAAAAACATAGTTAACATTTGCAGTGGTGGATGTTGTTATTGGCACGAGAACCGATCTTTATTTATTTCTTTCTGCAAAGGTTGCCCTCATTGTAGTTATTTGTTCCCGCATCTAAAATGGCTTCTCATGACTTTCAGGGTCAGGAAAATACTCAATTGCGCTTATTATACAATCGATTGTTTCCTGAAGTGTAGGGATTGGTTTGCTATTGTGGCACTTTTTCATGTAACGATACATAGACTTAAAATACATATTAAAAGTAAACATATTTCTGTTTTCGAGAAGCTTTCTAACTATTTCCCTTTAATTCATAATTTGTATAGTTTTATGAATTGTTTTATTGTTAATGTCAATCAAATACATTTTTTTTCTAATTGAGTGCGATGGTGGCCATAATAGAGTAGCCTTGTCATCATCACCGACCTTGCAGGGAAGCGGACGTCTCTCACCCTTAAAACCATACAGGCCCGGATTTAGGGGGAATGGGGGGGGGGAACCTTCCTTGTCCCGGGCGGCAATTTCATGGGGTCCAAACCCTTGAGACAAATGAAAACTCTTTTCCAAGCGCTAGCAAAAGCCACACATAAATGAACCTTCGATCTCACTTTGATTTAAATACTACAGACGGCGAGCGGACTTAACAACACGTAAGCTACATCAACTCAATTATTCGTGTCTTCCACACGCTATCCCGGTGGATTGACAATTCACTCCCCGCATTCGAACAAAAGTGGACACAAAACGAAAACTGACTGACACCAATAGGCACACTGTAGGGAAATCCAATTGAAAAGACTATACGGGTTATTCCTGCTGTATTGTTTCTGGTCAAGTCAAGGAACATTGTGTATTTGATAATATGTTTCCGAATACTAAAGATACAATTATCTAACAGTCGAAGCAACATCTTAATTTTAAATTCGCATTATCATACGGGAGTTTTGGATTCAGAACATACTTAATCTGGGAAACCAGCGCGTAAATATCTAATTGTTGCCGTTTCAACATTCGGCCGATGGAATAACAAAGGAAAAAAAATCTCATATAAAAATTGTAAAATTAATATAAAAACAAGGCAACTTAGATATGTTTTCAGACGTATAGCTAAATTAAATTCTTTCAGCAGACTTTAAAAACAATCGAATTCGCGTGTGTAATGTTCAGTCCTATTACAATTGGATTCTTTCTCATGTTATTTACTTATACGAGTTTATCGGAAACTTCTATTGGATTATCTAGTGGAGCGGAAATGTTCACGGTTATAGAGTACCAGACATGCATTTGATGGAAGACCTTTCGGGTTATTGTTTGGAAGTCGTACATCGGCTGCGAGATGGAAAGAATATGTATTAAAAGCGGTACAGATATGAATATGAACTTTGAATGTTTGTTCAGCTGAGCAAGTTAAATTAAACCAATATATTTTCACGTCTTCATTACAAATTTACCAATACAAAATATATTAATGCAGCTTATATGTTACAATTTTAAAATTCTAATAAAAATACAATCAGAAGTAAACATACAGCAATAATCACAAATATAAGAATTTTATAGAAACGTGCGCTTTTTCCATTTAAACTTTTCAGATTTAATAAAACTTGATTAAAATTTAGTCTTTCAGTCGACAAAGAATTCTTTTCGTCTTAAGAAGTTAACCACTTGGAGACGAGAAATGCGATAGACTTCGGATGTCCGGAAGCCACGGGAACGAACTGTTGATAAGTAGTTCAAAGAAATGTATGAATATAATATTTAAGTATATTCTTGAGAATGGAATCTATTAGCCCCTTAATGACTTCGGGAAATTGTAGGTTAGTTAAGTTAACGTAAAATCTTGTTAACTATTCCGGGCGCATTCAGTCGATAATCTATTTATGCGGCAGTTAAGTAGATCGTGTCTAGGTTCTTTCAGACTAGATTTTTTGTCGGAAACCATCCCCCATTAGTCGATAGATGTTAGCTGTGGAATATGTATTTTTAAAATGTGGTAAAGAGTATAATAACATTAAACATAACAATTACTCGTATTTACATGAAACTTGAAGTCACTAGGCAGTGAAGTAACGTACCATCGTTATCATTTACATCGCCTTGCTATTAATAGTACTTGCTAAAATGCCTACAATGCTTGGCATTTGAGTACTTCCATTTACCACCAGTAAACCGCAAAGCAACTAATTAATATTCCCAGACCACGATTAAGAAGCTTCACGTAACTTCTCAATCGACGTCCCAGTTAGAGCTACGTTCCGAGGAGACGACTTCACAGGGATGCCTTTCGACGTTTATTCTAAAACTTTAAACAGAATTTATAGCGGGCGCAGACTTAATGATTCAAGAAAATTCTGTTCATAACTTAGGAATGTCTTGGGTGTTTGACCAAATAGGGTAGTTTCCTATTTTTTAATTTTTACATAGATGGATGAACAACACAATTGCAAAGGTGCTGTTAAAAGAATGGTTTGATATGTGGAAAACTCCCGGAGATATTACAGTTTCAATAGCACATCATTTGGGCGAACTCAAAACGCTTCATACAAATGTCGCAGCGAGCTATGACGTCACCCCTCTGTATACGAGTATGAATATCGTAAGAGCTTTGTTCAGCAGCTATATCAAATGTTGCTTTTACGAATATGTTCTCATAGTGAAAGCTACTACTAATTTTGTAATTTATAAGATGGCATACTATTTTTAATGAATTTACGCACTTTAAAAATGGACTTTCCCACCTAACTTCAAATGTCTATTATTGTCTGATTTCGTAAGAAATTTTAATTTCGATTTCACTTATGTTATTGATTTACCCATATGTAACTGTTAATTGTGAAATTTTATGTAAAATCAGACTTAGGAAACTAGCCTATTGTCGTAGATTAGAGTATTCTGAATGACGAAGATACGAGTAGGTGTTCGACGAGTGATCGTTCTTTAACTAAAGAGATATTTGTGTCTTTTCTTAAAGTCATTTAAAGTAGTAATTTTAAAATATTTGTACATACTTTCCATAAACTTAAGCGTTGAAGAAAATAGGTGTAGGTAATATTGAATTCGTTTCGCGAACACTACAGCTTGGCAGAAGATTCTCACCCTCCACCTTTCCAATATTTCAACGCAACGCTATACTTGACAACTCGCAACTATTCAAGAGGCTGTGTGATTCGATAAGGGCGTTGCATAGTCGATTGGTCCAGACTAGTGGGTACTAGGTAACCAGGAATTCTGGTTGATGAATGCACGTTTGTATAATGGCGGCGAAACGTGTCGCGATGTTGCACGTTGAAGATTACAGAGTGGCAGAATTCAAGTGGACAGCTCGTTGGACGTCAGTTAACATTGATTGGCTCTCTACTGTTGTCCTCGTTGACCCTAATAGAAGCCATTACGAGTGGTTGTATCTCATTGGAAACAAAAGGGAGACGTTACGGCACGATCTAGAATTCTAGATCGTCAATGTGTTTGTGTAAACTGCCCGTCTACTCGCATATCAGTGGTAAAATGGTTTCAGTCATGTTTATACACGGGTAATTATGATATGATGAAAAGTGTACTTATCCACTTCAATTTTGAATAAGTTGGATATGATAAAACAGTATTTCGTATTTAAATCGTTACTTTCCAATGACACAGCCTAGATATAAAGGTTGTTATTCTCTAAATTTCGGACATATTTCTAACATGCCTTTATTTTTTTCAGATAGCCGCTTCAACGCGCAGAAGTTTAAGTTGAGGGGGTGACGGGGAATGCGCCCAGATGTTTAGGCGGGGATATAAAGCCCGTTGCGTCCGCGCCCTAAGAGTCCGAGCTTGGAAGAGAGTCCCCATGAAGCTGCTAAAGTGGGGCAGGAAGATGCCGTCGACCAAGCAGTACAACCTGGTGCCCAACGACGAGTTCGACACCAGGATACCGCTGCATCCCGACGAGGCGTTCCACTACGGGATCACGTTCCAGGCAAAGGTAAGTCAGACACGGCAAAAAAATATCTGGCCAAGTGCCAGGCGAACTTGCGTACGAAGAGTTCCGGTCTGTACCAATTTTGTAAAAAAGAAGTGGTTTTTGTATAGGATAACGGCACTAGACATCTGTCTAGCTATCGCGGCTGTTTAGCCATTTTTGAGATACATGCTTGGAAGCTGGGCAGACGGACGGACAGCGAAGTCTTAGTGCCTAGTAGAGTAAGCCTAACCTTTAAAACATTTCAATGATAAGACAAGACTTCGGCAATATACTGATAATTATTATTTTTATATAAGTATTAAGTATCAAACTGTAATTCGCCAAATCGTACAGACAAGTAACTTAATAAGTATAGGTTAAGGTATGGTTTTCAGAATAAGACGAACCATCGCTTGCTTCGCTTTGCGTAGGTATAGGTAGTATACCGATCTACCTTATTAAAGTACCGCATTAAAATCCATTGGAGAGTTTTGAAGATCTGCTTATGGATAGAAAGCGGAGAAACGAAATACGGAACGAATATTTTAAAATGAATCAATAAAAATATGCCCCGTATTCCTATTGTGTCTTGCAATACGTACATATGAAGCCCTTTTATGAACCAGAACATGTCTTTTAATGACTTGGGCATACACGAGTATTTATGAATAGCTTCGTCTCACTGTCAAAGGACAAAGAACATCATTTTCAGGAAAATAATGACTTCTGTGGATTTATGAATGTGGGTAATTGTGATACCAAAATGTTACATTTTCACTTCAGACGTCTCATGTTTGCTTACGGGAAAATACAAAATTTTATAAATCATATTCAAAATAATAAATATTAAAAATGAAAAAAATTTCGGCATCGACAAAATAATATTTTAAAAATAATTCTACAAGACAAAGTAATTTGTCAATTTATAATTGGTAACTGCATAGTCATATTGCACTCAAACAAGTTGCTTCATTTAATCCGAGTCTTAATTAGACGGACTTTTTTTCGGATCGATTTTAATTTTGTATTTAAATATGTAAATTTTATTATTATCGAACAGTAGGTAAAAATAACATGGACGCTCTTGTTAAACTTTGTTGTTAGCTTAAAATCACATCTTTGAAGTCAGAATTTCATTAGATAGGATTGCTTAATCCATAGAACTGTTGAAAGTGCTCTAGAACATTCACGAGAACCATTAAAACAAAGGGTCTAAGGCAACGCCGCGGTATTCCAGCAGAGTTATTTTAAATTCAATTAGTAATGTTTTCGCTCCGCCGATTCGCAAAATTTTGTTTCACTCTTAACAATTCAGTAATGGCGACAATAAATTCGCAGCCGGTCCAACGCCTTTGTTATTTGTAACGATTGACCGATTTTGATTAATCACGAATTACGGTTTAAGTTTTGCTTGCTGAGCTAATATCTGAATTGGATTCCAAACTCGAACCGCACTGGAGCAAAGTATTATGCAATCTCGATGTTAGATATTATATTGGAAACCAAGAAACATTTTATATAGGTGCTTACCTATCCTGCATTATAGATAAGTTAAACATACTTTTATTAAGGTTACAAAATATTAGCTGCCCTCCCGAGTGAAATATATACCTAGCTTTTTTAGAATCCGGCTGAATGGTAAGCCATCTTGCTTAGATAAATTAAACGTCAAAGTTTAGTCGGCATGCTTATTCAATTTTAATATTCGTCAATAATAATGTTACCGGAATGGAATTATTAGTTCCAATAACTCTGGCGGCTTGAGACGGAAATAGAATCTTGAAAGTTATTCGTATTTTATAAGAATTTGTACAGGTATAAGTTCAATAGTGTAGAAGTAACCTATCCGGCCCCGTGCGCGGCGCGGCATCTAAGCCAGGATTACGTTGGCTTTGTCGGTTGTTCCCTTGCCTCTATGTCTTCTTTCCTCCACAAACACAAAAGGTTATCTTAACAGGATCTCGCCTCGCAATTTTTCTGTACGGAATTAAAATCTACGAATATCACGGACAGGGCCGTCGGGGACGTTATTATAGTTCCCTCGGCGAGACGATATGGGTGTATTATCCGCGAAACCTTAATAAAATAAAAATTGGTTCCGGCCAAAGAGGTTTGCGGGTTCGGAGGTTCTTCAGTCAAGTTTTGGCTGTACAATAGGGCGGTCACAAAGAGGCTATTCATAGAATTGCGTCTACACGAGGCTCGGGGCGGGCTGCGGCGTTATGACTCACTCGGTCATGAATGTTTTACAAGATAAGGCATCACTCCAGCTAGTTACAAAGCATGTTGGGTACAGACGTTAATTTTTTAGCGGACTTGGACGCAGTCGGTACCCTCTGTGACGGCTTGATGTTTCCGCAACTCGCTACACGTATTCATGCGTAATGTGTTGTTTGAACTTATGAAGTTAGGATCGGCTAACTGTGACTCAAGGAGTTCACAACCGTGAACCCCGCCCGCCCTCAGGGGTACTGCATAATTTGAGCAGTATAGTTACATATGTAAAGTTAACTTTCATCGTCAGCGTTTAGGATGATATTCAAAGTAAAGTGTTTTCCAACGGTCTTATTTACTCTTAGCTTGCACTGTTTGTTTTTACAGCTCCACCTAACTTTACCTTTTAAAATGTTTTTGGTCGTAACATAAGTGAAATAAATTATTTTCATAAAAAAGTTCGTGTTTCCAAATAAACGTTTGAGGTAAACAAAACCTCGCCAACGGGATTTAAGGGACTTCGCAACAAAGTTTGTTTACAATTTTCGCGAAACTAGCAAACCTAGAAAACAGGAGGTCCGGTCGTTTTGCGGTATTCACTGGGCGGCCGTCGGAGTGTTCCGCCGGGAAACAATGTTTCAACATTATCCTAATATCTATCCGGCACTTTTCCACAAGTGATTAGGCTGCAGAAAGCGGCCGTTATAGTTGCGGCCATCAAAAGGGGATTACAGGAATTTAACGGGTGGGCAAATATTTTATGCTATACCGCAACGTGCTATAATTATATTAAAGGAATTTCGGGTTTGTGTGCGGTCGCCATCGATCGCGACGGAACGGGCTCCGTGACAGATGAGGTAATTTGTCCACGGGCGACGCTGATCACTTGTGAATCTCGATATGTGCGATGGACGGCCCCACATACAACGACACTATGTATAAAAACATTATTGGAAAACGATCGCTATAATTTGGGCTTATACTCTTTGAAAGGGATGTTTTTAATTAAGACTCGTCAACAGTATAGAGAGGTCATGTTGATGATATCAGAATTATTATTTTTTGATGTTTTTTTAACGGGTATTGCGGTAATTGAAAGTAGGTCTCTTCGCTCAATGCTCTTTAAGATAATATGAAAATATAAAAAATTTACAGGTGATGTATTGCTTTTACACTAGCTTTTCTATCTTTTAGCGCAGTAAGTCAACAGGTTTTTCTCAGGCCCTCCCTAGACTGTATGTTTGTAATTTCATTTAAATGTGTTCGGTTGTTTTGGCTTGAAATTTTAACATTAAAACATATTAGAACGTAATAATAAGAACTAACTACATACCTCCTTAATTAAGGATACCTATTTGTTTTGGTGTTCCTTTTGAATGCTGATTTATGCTTTATGTCATTACGGCAAGATAAAAATAAGGCTAATTCACACAGTTTTTCTGACAGATTGCCGGTGTTGTACTTAATGACTGCTGCCTTTGGAAATTTATTCGTGTCATAATTTTTATTTTTACGAGCTTTTTATCATGCGTGTAGATTGAACGTACCTATATACATACCTACATATTTATAAATGTGGTGCAAAATCATAGGCGGCAAAGTAGGTACTTTGCACCATAGTATAATAATCTCATACCTATGAGCCACCTTACACACTTTACTTGCTTTGAGATGACGCGACTCATGTAATTCTTATTCTAAAATAATCATTATTATGTAATTAATTAGTACTGTCGTCTGCGGCATACTGAAGACATAGGTTTGAGGGCGTACCTAATGCGATGCGGTGGCCGGAGGGACCCTTGTTCAGACGAGTTATACCTAACAATAGACGCGTCAAACAAAACCGTTTGTTGTTAACACCTGCTGCCGTTTTCCACCACTCTTCGCCCATTATACAGTTAACTGACAAGCGTTTGATTGCTAATAAAATGAAATGTGTCGCGATGAGCTTTCGTACAAAAGCTCTATTTAAAGGTTAACTGGCAAAATTTATGTATATTGCTACCTTTTCTACGCCGTTTCATTGTAAACATAATGTTTGTAATTTACTTGAATAGCTTATTAAATATCACACAACATCACATACATTGTTCCGATTCCGAAGTAAGTTTAAGCAACTTACTTCAAAGTCACCACACACTCATCACATGTGTTACGGATATCAGAAGCAACAGTAGTATAGATAAATATACTTGAGTACCTATATAATAACACAGGCAGATATGGAATAAATATCATTACACAAATACATCACCATAGTGGAATCGAACCTACGACTCTATGCACTAGAGACAGGGACACTATCTAATGCGTCATCGGGTCAGTCAATAGGCTACGAGTCAATGACCAGGAAATTAAGTTGGTATGTTGTCTAAGCAGTGAGTCTAGAGTAAACGATACCGAAGCCTTACATTAGCATGTGGGTACTTCTAAAGTAGGTCTTGATCGTACCGTGTTTCCCGACCTAAGATTGAGAACATACAACTACGTGTTATTTTAACTAAGTACATTAGATAGGTCTTGTGCCTATCTGTCTAGAAAACATTTTCATGCATAACGTACTACCGCGATTTGTCAGTTCAATATCCTTATAATCCTTTAATTGCTAGCTGATAATAGCAATATTGCGTATTTAAGCTTAGGATAACGTAGGAATATGCGTGAATCGGCTTTGACTAATCGAAGTTCAATAAGCCTATTGTTGCATGGGCTTTGCCTGTCCTCTAGGGTATGACAGGAGAGATAGTAAATATGTGAACAGAGACGCTTGCACACGCTATGCAACTGTGGAGCATGGCTTCCATGAACGTCGTGTGGAACATCTAATCTTGACTTTCCGCGTCAGTTGCTTCGGAGTGAGACCGACTGATTCATGAACATTCATGATCAGAGAGACTGATTCGTTCATCAAATATCACGGTCACATATACGTATGAGTGTGCCGACCGTAGGATAATTATTCCCAAATAAGAGTATACACCGTGTAATTTTAGTGGTGTTTTCCCGTAGCAGAACTATTTACCTTAATTACTATTATGTACAATCGAAAAATACACATATTTTTCATCATAATTAGATTAAATCTCAATTAAGATCAGTCAAACACAGGACATATTGTAGTGCACACAAGTAGGAGCAAACACAAGTGCACTCTCTGTTCCCTTACCCTCATAATTCGGTGAGACCCCAATCTGACATGACCGATGAAAGATCAGGAGCAGGACCACCGACTTAATGTGCTTATAAACTCGATCACAGTATTATTCCGTCTGTTTGGTGTTAGGCACTAATCTTCTGGCTGATTTCGTGGGAGGCGAACTTGTAACTTTTTTACTCGCCGAAGTGGAAGAGCTATGTTGGTTGAAACCCCCGCGGTAGTTTTTCACTTAGCTCCGTCAGAACTTTTATATTAGATGAGGAGGAAACTTTCGAACTAGTGCTACTTCTTTTATACTGTTTTTGAGGGTTATTTTGGAGTAAATAAAATATGAAAATACCATTTGTGAACATTTTGATCATTTTAATCAAGATGTAACCCCGCTTATTGCTAAAACTTAATAAAGTTCAGTGACTTACGTTGAGATGTGGTAAAATGCTTTGATCGTATTTATAAAGGAAGAATAGCATGAATGAAAGACGTTCATATAAATAAATATCAGTAGAGTATAAATTATGGGAAGGTGGAGGGGAAAACCGAGACGTTTATTCTACGACCAGGGAAAAGATGTTATGAAAAGGTAGGGTCAAAAAGGCTCTACACGGAGCATGTATGAAAACATTGATAAATTTGGAGGAAGCAAACGTGGTGTGTCAGGGACGAAGAAACCCGGTGGAAAATGTCCACCTTCCTTCGCCCGACGGACATAGAGCCTGATTTCTGGTTATTTTTTACTAAGAAAAGTTGTCTTACAAAGCCATCTTTGAAATCAACCTTTTACAAATGATAAATTCAAACGTGAATCAATGCGTTTGCAAAATGAACGTAATATGACACCTAAAGTTTGATAAATGATTTGAGACTGATTTCGATTCGATTGTTATTTTAGGGAATTTAGATAATTACAATCATTTCAGCTATCATCAAACCACAGCTTTACTGTAAGGCTTTTCATCAAATGAAAAAGATGTGGAATATCACATTACCAAATAGCAAGTGGCAATAATTTTCAAACACGTCGTAAAGGAGCCTACTTAAGAGTAGGCAAGCGTTTTCTCAGTGTAATTATGATGCTAAACTCATGTGCTTTAATAAGTAATCTCATTCTGGAAACGTTTAAACTCGAGAAGGCCCTGTTGCACTAATTGCCTCTTAAACTGGAATAATACGCGGCTTTCACAGAGTGCCCCTATATGAGCGCCGTACATAAATGAGCCAAGCTCTTGCCAACATGGTTGCCTCACAACAATAAGGTCCAAAATAGCTTGATACTGTTTATTGTCAGATGCAACATACATCTTTTGCAGGCTTACTTTGTATAATGATGCTGGTGTCGTATGAGTTGAAGATGAACTAGTAATTAGAAATATGTGAACGTTATTATATGCCGCATCAGTACAATTACGATGTATTTTGAAAAGTTATCATGCAAATTGAGGACTAATAGACTCAAAATGCCAATGCTAGAAGAATGCATCTATCTTATTATGTCTTCTACGCTAAGGATGCCGACCATATCCGGCAAAAAAGTGTATGTATTGTTCCAGCGACAAATATGATGGTGTCAATCGCCTATGATACAAATAGATGGTCAGGTCAATGGATGCATAGCTAAAATTACGGCTCCCAGTTTAAATTTAGCCCATGTGTAGATGTCGGTTCACGGAAGGCTGACCGGGCACGCCCGCGGTCGGCGCCGGGCCCGACCAGCCGGAAAGTGCACATCCCTACGGCAATGTACGTTTGCCTCAATTCGAGAACAAACAGGCTAACAGGAATTTTGGTTGCACAGAACCCGCTCGTCCAAGCCAATCAACATCAACGGTTTAGCAATAGCACCTAACGTTGCTAGTCAGTATTCCTATAGATTGATGCGCATGATAAATTTAAGACTGATTAATATTAGTCGATCGGTAGCAAGGGATGGCCAGTTTGAGTATTGGACGTCGGGATCATTGCGCCATCTTTTATTTGATCTTTCTCTTGGCTGACGACTGCTCGGCGCCATTCGGTGACAGTTTTAGTGAATTGAGGCAGGCCTTTGCCCAGCAGTGGGACATCACGAGCTAGATCAAAAAAGTCGTTTTTATAACTTCCATTCAAATTATCATCAAACCTAGCTTCACTGTAGGGTTTTTCGTAAACTAAGAAAGATTTAGAGAGAATGTCCTGCCGGATTCTGCAAATCCCTACAAGCGTATGTTAACAAACAGACCGGCTAACAGGAATTTTGTTGCACTGAAACCGTTACCCAAGCCAATCGACTTCAACGTCCTATTAACACCTAGATATACGCAGCCGGCTGGCTGTAAAATTGAATTACTTATTTAAATTGAATAGAAATAGCCTCCGAATTTATAAATGAGAAAGTAACTCTATCTTTCGTGCTTTTATGCCCGTAATATTGAACAATCGACGGAGCTACGAGCGGAAAGCTATATATGATTAAAGACTGCGCTTTAGTAACAACTTATTAGATAACGGCAAACAATGGTTGAATATCTATAGTAAAATAATATAGATAATCTAACAAATAGGTTTATATATTCGTAGCATATAACCGGAAGGTACTTTATGTGTCAAAGCTAAAAATTTGAAAACTTTCATAGCTTCTGAAAAAAGGGAGATAATATTGTAGTCGGTTTCAATTTTGACCGAAAAAGAATCTTCAATGTAAAAATGATATTTACCAACGTTCGTTCGTCTGTCTCATTGTCCTTGTAAACAAAGTCATCAATCTACGTTAACATGTGCTTACATTCGTGTAAATAGCAATTTGTGGAAAGTATAATATTATATTCACGAGTACTTTGATTTCTACGAATATACCTCGGTGGGATATAATATTGAACATAACCACAGATAATTAAATAAACAAAAGTTATCATCTTCTTTTTTAGTGCAAAAAGTACCAGTGCCAGGAAAGGCGATAATATAAATGGTTTTTAAAAGGATATGGTATTACAATATAAAAATAGCCTTATAATATTAAAATATTTTAATTATGTACAAAAAAATCACAAGTCATTATTAAAGTCCATGTTTCTGTACATACAGTTTAATAAAAAGCGTAATATTAAATTATTTTTTAGTTATCCAGAATCAGTACCTCTTTTCTGCCCCTTGCCAATAAGTCATGGAATACCCTTTTCAAGCTTATGTTTTTTCGTCCTTGTACAATCCCTGGCTCTTCAAGCGGGGCATGAAACGGCATCTACGCAAGCTTTCAGGGCGACGGCAACTGGCTCAAACGGCCTGTGCCGTGTGTTGTTGTGCCTGTCGACGACATATTTGCCACAGCCGCTTACCATAAGTGGTGATGTCATCATGAACGCCCAATAAAAAAGAAAAATATATTTCCAAGAGCTACATAAATCTTCAACTTAATCACTATCGATCGAACTTACTTTATACTATGATGGATAACGTAAGTAATTGATGGATATTTTTTCGGCTAAACGTCCGTGTGTTTCACGAAGTTTCAACAGCAAACAATTCGAAATAATTTCACTGCGTTCGGTGTTTGTGTTGACTTTCTGATTGGCAGTCATAGTTTTATTGGAACAACGTAAATAAAAAAATGTGTGTCTGCGATTGTTCCGATATGGTTTCTGGAAAAGAACGTTCGTCTATTGGGAATTGAGAGCTTTTATTCTTTAAGTAGTGAGGCTCAAAATGTGCTTTTGAAAATGTTTGGCTAATACATACACATGCACATTATGTTTCAAATGGAATAGCTTTTTAAAACGCCTAAGAGCTGGAAAGCAAACCGGAAGGTAGAGATGGCTAAAGCTCTGTTTTTACATGAGTAAATAACTCAATAACCCACGTGCATTTTAATGTCCGGGTTCAATGCACCTCTTATTATACATTTATCCTTATTGATTGGCTTTTTGTTGTTATTCAACTGATTAAAACAAAACTTGGAATTGACATCGTGCAAGTCTCGGAATTAAATTAAATTTACTTTTACCATTAGAATACATGGCGTTTAAATACTTATAAGTAGATAATATGGCAATACAGTAAATGCGGGTTATATATTGCAGGCCAGGCATTCATGTACCTAAAATGAAGTGAACTCATTTTGATCAATGAGTGAGAGAGAATGAATTAAAAAAACACCAAGTGCAATGAAAAAGTTAACTCAAAGAGTTGTTGCAGCGCAGCATTACCGGTCTCTAACGCAAAGTAAGGGGTGAATTCAACTCCACAAGGGCAGTGTCCGCGATCGGTCGTGTGTGAATAGTCCTTAGCTATACTGTACCGCATACCTGGCTAAAACTAGTATTTAGTTTAGTAGATGCACTACTATGACATAATATTACCTTATTAGACTACTTTACCTACACATGAACTTTTAGCTTCAATGATTTTTCTTACCCTCTTGAGGATAAAGAAGCGTGATTCTTGTGGAATTTCATACTATCTATTCAAAATGTTTTACAATTGAATCGGGCTGAAAAAGAAAAGCTAACTGCGTAATAAGTGCAAATATGATACATACATACATACATAAAATCACCTCGCCTTTTTCCCAGGCCTCCCCCAGTTCTCTTCAATATAATACTTAATTATGTATTAGAATTATTAATTGTAAAGTATACTTACATGAATGAATCATTAGTCCATTAACAATAAATCTGAATATGTAACATTTATTTCACAAAACATAGCAATATTGAACTATAATTAAGCTTAACTTATAAATAGTACATGCTGTCCTAAATAACAAAGTAGGCATACTCATCGCGCATTAATCACTAAGTATTGATAAAGGATCACTGTTGACTTCTCGGCTATGGCTTTCGCCTTTCAGGTTGGGCTATTGGGAATTTATTACGTCCCTTATTGCCCCAGCCTACTCAGGCCTTATTGAAACATTACCACTATTTACGAGTCGAAAGCGTCTCAGGAATTAACGTCGGCGACCTTGCCCCGATCGCTGATGTCCTGGGTTGATATCTTTTTCATGAGCAATTTCCAAAGGATAATAGGTGACCTGGTTTATTAGATTCTGCTGATTGAATTTTGGGTATTAGTTTGGAATCAGCATATCCTTGTACCGGTTAAGGTTACCTCCTTCGTTACTAGCTCATTTGTTTAACTATTAATGTTAATAGTCACAATATTAATAACAATGTTTCCCAACCTTTTCGTATTATTATGGTGGTCAATCTTAAGGAAATTAGTGAGCTGAGCAGGACAGATTAAAGTGCTCAAGTCTAAGTGCATCAGTGCTCTATGTATTCCTACCTCTCACAGTTCGGTGAGACGCAATCCGAAATATCTAGACATAGGGAACAGAAACATCGGTTTTACGTACACCGAGAGAAACGTGGGTGTGCCACTATATGTATTTAAGCGGCGCCTCTCACCAATAGACCAACCAATGTAATAATTGCCAAACATCAATCTCAATATGTTCATGAAAAGTACATAAGTACCAAAATAAATAAATAAATATTTCACAAAATCACATACATTGATCTGATGTTCGTCACACAAATATTTGTCCCGAGTGGAGATCGAACCCACGACTCTCGGAACCCTCGTTTGACAATAAAAATATCTATTCTATATGAGTCGGTGAATGCAATGTTGAAACGGGAAACAGACCAATGCTATTTGTTTGGACTGTTATGACAAAGAATATCTCAAGCTTACATCTAACTCCGTTGTTCTAGTAGTTCAGTGCAAATTGCGCGTTGAGTAATTCGCTATGTTGCAATTTTATTGCATAGAAGAATGCGCTTTGTGATTCATTTCTAACAAGTTTGCAAAAGGTGGACACCAAATGACATTACCGTATTCGTATTGCGAATTTAGTAATTACTTAACTCCGTATGCACCTGCATCCGTTGTGCAAGTTTTTTTCTTTTAAAGGGCCATAATGATGTCATACGTGCATTGTGATAAACAACACCTGCTTTGTGTGTCATCTTAATCATTATATACTGCGTTGCATTAAGTGTCCGTTAACATACCTAACTCTGATTAAGAAATATCACGTTACGTTCAATCTATTCGTAATATACTTGTATTGAGCTTTACTGTCAATGTTCCAAACTTAGACCCACCCAACTCTCAAAAGTCATCCAACATACGTCTCAACAACTCCCGAAACTTCATCAAATGCGTCGACAAAGAACAATATTGGACTTTCTTTCAGCGCTCTATTCTTCAATGTCACAGTGTAGTTTCAAATTTACTTCGATGCTATAGTGTATATAGGTACTGTCGCGTTCAATCCTGAATGCTTAAACATTACGGCAGTATTATACAATTTGACTAGAAATAGAACAACTTTTGACCTAGTATAGACACAATAAACTATTTGTTCTTTAATTTAAATTAAAAAACAAATTACACATATGAATTAGAATAAATAATCTATTCATTGCTATTTGTTATTGCATAGTGTTTATTTCTTTTCCATGAAGAGTGAATCCATTAATTTAAACCATTTATAATATAAATGTGTATCTCACTGCTTTGAAATCAATTTTGTAGTGTTCCAGGGTGTAGGGTATAGGTATAATAACGCTTTGTTGAATTTTTTTATTAATGATATCCGTAACAATTTGCTTTATTAACTTGTTTTGGAATTAATCTTGAGAGTAAAAAAAAAAATCAATTGATGATGGAGTAGGAATTCAGGTCAGGTCAGACGAACTATTTTCACCATCCCCGTTTTTTTATGTAAAACCGATAAGCTTGACAAAACCACGCGTACTTAAATTTGATGTTTAACGCTTTCGTCACCAAACATAACATCCTCCAACGCCGGATTACGTGTGGCCGCGACACGACCGGCATACTATATAGCGTATTGTGTATATAGGAAATCTCTTGGTAGTGCGGTGCCTATGTATCGAAATTGACATTTAGCAATATCGCACAACACAGTCCTACCCAATATTTCTGAGCTTTTTTAAATTTTGTTCGCTTTGTCGTGTTAGTTTGTATGTAAATAAAGCCTATTTTTAACCGACTTCAAAAAAAGGAGGAGGTTCTCAATTCGTCTGTATGTATAATATTTTTTTTTTTTTTTTTTTTTATGTATGTTCACCGATATTTTCGTCAATTATAGACGGATTTCAAAAATTTTTTTTTGGTTGGATAGAGTTCACTTCCGAGGTGGTCCCATTTTCACCAGTCTTGGATCAGATGATGGGATCCTGGAGAAATCGAGGGCAACCTTCAAATTTTATAGGGACATGTACCGCGTTTTGCATATTATCTGAAGTCATATTGGCATTTGCTTCTGGCTATCATAATTTTATGATGCTGAGCTGATGATGGAAGGTCAACTCCTTAATAGTTATGAGTAAAAGAATAATTATTTTAATACTGTATACATATTAAGACTACTAGTTATAATATCAGTAGCATTACAGGTGAGCTAAACTATTAGGTTGACCAGTCTAGGATCTGATGATGGGATCCAGGAGAAATCGAGGGCAACCCTCAAATTTTATAGGCACATGTACCGCGTTTTACATATTTTCTGAAGTTATATTGGCATTTGCTTCTGGCAATCATAATGTTATGATGCTGAGCTGATGATGGAAGGTCAATTCCTTAATAGTTGGGAGTAAAGGGATTATTCTTTCAAATCTGTGTACATATTGATACTACTGGTTATAATATCAGTAGAATTATAGGTGAGCTTAACTAATAGGGTGTAAAAAAAATTAACACTAAAAGGATGAAAAAAAATTGTAAACAAAAAAAAAACCGCCTTCAAAAACACGACTCACTAAAAATTACAAAATAATATAATACGAACATTAATCTGGGTATGAATTTGATATGTTGTTGAAGGCGGTGCCGTTTATATTTCACGCAGTTTTCCTCAAAAATTTAATTGGCACCGCCTTCAACAACATATCAAATTCATACCCAGATTAATGTTCGTATTATATTATTTTGTAATTTTTAGTGAGTCGTGTTTTTGAAGGCGGTTTTTTTTTTGTTTACAATTTTTTTTTTTCATCGAAGTTGACATTTTGCAATATCTCACAACATAATTCTACCAAATATTTCTGAGCTTTTTGAGCTTTTTAACATTTTGTATGCTTTTTGTTAGTTTGTACATGACTAAAGTCTATTTTTAACCGACTTCAAAAAAAGGAGGAGGTTCTCAATTCGTCTGTATGTATAATATTTTTTTTTTATGTATGTTCACCGATATTTTCGTTAATTATAGACGGATTTCAAAAATTTTTTTTTGGTTAGATAGAGTTCACTTCAGAGGTGGTCCCATTTTCACCAGTCCCGGATCTGATGATGGAATCCAGGAGAAATCGAGGGCAACCTTCAAATTTTATAGGGACATGTACCGCGTTTTGCAAATTATCTGAAGTTATATTGGCATTTGCTTCTGGCAATCATAATGTTATGATGCTGAGCTGATGATGGAAGGTCAACTCTTTAGTAGTTAGGAGTAAAAGGATAATTCTTTCAATACTGTATAAATATTAAGACTACTAGTTATAACATCAGTAGTATTACAGGTGAGCTGAACTAATAGGGTGAAAAAAAATGTAACACTAAAAAGTATGAAAAAAAATTGTAAACAAAAAAAAAACCGCCTTCAAAAACCCGACTCACTAAAAATTGCAAAATAATATAATGCGAACATTTATAATCATCTGGGTATGAATTTTATATGTTTTTGAAGGCGGTGCCAATCAAAATTTTGAGGAAAACGAAGCACTCTGTGCTTGTCTGTATGAAATATAAACGGCACCGCCTTCAACAACATATAAAATTCATACCCAGATGATTATAAATGTTCGCATTATATTATTTTGCAATTTTTAGTGAGTCGGGTTTTTGAAGGCGGTTTTTTTTTGCTTACAATTTTTCTGCAAAGTGTTTATTTATTTGTATCTTTATTTTTTGTTAACTTACTAAAGACCGTTCATAAAACTTAGGCAAAGTAATGCCTAAAATACTTGGGCATAGTAATGCGTAGTAATATAGATGAAAAAGACCATTACATAAGTAACACGATTGTATCTTCTTCTTGTACTATTTGACTCCATGTGTTTGACTTGTCCAGGTAGCCAATTTCCTTATATAATTCCAATGCAATAGGCTTCGGCACGTTTCAATCTCCGGCGGAGGAAGGCGCAAGGCCCTGAGTTAATCAGATACTGAAATGTAATTAGGTCGTTCTCATATGTGGAGGGGAAATCGAACTATGCACCTTTTGTTCCAGCTAATTATTCTAATTAATTGCTTTTTGGATACATTATTAGTGTGCTATGGAAATATGTTACATAGTCAATGTAGATTGTTTATAAGAGATACGAAGTATGAAAAACATAAAGCACTAAATTTGAAAGACAACTTATGTTTTGATAATGCTTTTTGGCATACGGAAAAACCATACACATAAAGATTGAAAGTAACAATAAACTAATGGAAACCTATATAATAATAACTATAACATGTATATCGAACAGCTGTCGAGTGATGTGAACAAATGCCATCGACGTCCGATGTAAATCTAGTCGGGATACAGAAACAATACAATCGACGGCTGGCGGAACATTAGTTTCCTCCCCATCACTATAATGGGTGCCGGTAAGAAGGACATTGGAATGCCTCGCGATCGTCGTGTATTTAAATGCCGAGGCGCTGTTGCGAGCGCGCCGCATGACAATCACTCTTGCTACGCTCACTAGAAGTCTATTTCCGATTTGAAGACATGTCCCCGACTCGTGTCTCCTTTCAGAACAAAGCTATGATACGCCGAAATAAATATTGTCCTAGCTCTGTCCACACCCCAGTTGATTAAGATATCAAGCTCAATTGTTTCGATCAACGTAAACAAACTCTCGCTGCAAATTTTGCAAATGTTTATCTTTTGTATTGTGCGTTTTGGCGCCGAGTAATTAATCCTGTATCTGGATTCGGAAAATTACTGGAAAACAACTTTTTGCTCCTGAATTATTTCGCCGGCCGTATTTGTGATGAACAACATTTATTTAAGTTACTGTTATGTTTTTAATTAAATTTTGATGAGCTTGAATGAATGATACGGATTCCATAAGAGACAGCGGAATGGAATTGCTTCAGTTTGTCTTGCGGATATCGCGCAAGTGACTAATGGGGCAGGTTTATTGCTTTCTGGGTACTAAGTTCATTAATTATTATCAACATTGTGTTTTATTAGTCAAAATTCAATAGGGTAAACTTTGTTGAGTTTTGGAGAAGAAGTCAAAGATATCATAAACTTTAAGTCCTTTAGAATACTGTAACAACATTCGATCGGAACTTGTAACTGTATTAATAATAGATAACGTCTCATAGTTACCGCCAATCAAATCATCGCTTTAAAAATGAGTACGTTACCTAATATTACGTTTCTTTTAAATGGTCCATGACTTGTGACGGGTATTTGTACAAAGATCGTAAAATAACTGCGGTTTTTTTATCTTGTTTTTTTTTTTGTAATTCCGATTATTTAGCGACGAATGCCCGCGAATTCGTCAAATGGCTTTTTGTTCCGCTATCTCTAGGCATGACGGCGGTAAAAAGACTTTCGAGACAAAACGAAAGCCATTACCTAAAATTTGTTCACCAAGGCTGAAATCCGATTGTCGAGGATTCGAAAAAAAATTTGCTCTTACTTAACTTTCGCTGTTTATAAGGTTACCCACAGGTTACAGAATAATAATAGAAACGAACTTTTAACAATATCACTATTGTACATAGAATAAAACAAAGTAGCTATTTCTGTCCCTGTATCCCTATATATGCTTAAATCTTTAAAAATACGCATTTGATGCGGCTTTTTTAATAGATAAAGGGATTTAAGAAGAAGGTTTAACACTAGTCAAAAATAAAACATTCAGACAATGTCGCAAGGAAAAAAATATGCACCTTTTTAAAAAAGGAGTCGTCTAAATTGAATTGTTATAATACCGCCGTTTGCAATCATATCTAGAATATATTTTATTAGTTTGGTAGTAATTACTTCAGGTTGGTGGCATTTGTTGAGGGCGTTGAGAATTGGTAATAATTCTCCAAAATAGTCGTTATTACTGGCCATAAATTAATTAGTTCAGTGAGCTGGTCTTACTCAAGGCCCACAAGTAATGCAAACAAACCCCTTGTTTACTATAAACAGGGGTTTGTGTTGAACTTTGGATATAAGGGGAAATATCAGTTCAATTAAAAAAATATATTACGATTAATTTTTGTAATCACATCTGAGGTAGAGCGATATTTACTACTCAAAGACTGTGTCTGAAAAAAAATCTGTACAAAAAAAATAATTAAATCTATAAAATTAGTCTAAAAGGACAACTTTGGACTAATTTCCCAGAGTAAATAAAATACTTATATCTATCTATATTTGTACAAAAAGTGTAGTGTTCGCACAAATAACAAACAATACTACACGGGTTCGATTTTCCTTCTCTGGTCTGAAACAAAAGCAAATAGACAACAGAAAAGCGGGCACGTTTTATATTTGCAACACACCATTTCAATCTGCAACGGAAACACAACAAACTAGTTGGCAGAGCAACTTCCCTGCGGGGGCGCTGTTCCTGTGCTGCTAACCGTACCCTGCATCCTCTCAAATGCTTCTGCCTCCGATTTTACTAGCATTTTTATAACGACTTTGTAAAATAAGGTTTGTTCACGAATACACCTATTGTAGCTGTTATGGACCAAATGTATTAAGGATTATCCATGTGAGAGAATGAGAATGATTTAAACGAGAGCCTCAATTTGATATTTATCTCTTTAAATATTAAAATTCTCTAAGCATCATCTAAAGTGTTTTGTGTTTCTAAAGAAAAAAAAAACATGTTGCATCAGTAATTTATTTTGACATGTTTATATTTTACTATACGTCTTTTCCCTGTCCATCGATAGACCAACGCGATCCCTACAGATTTTTTTCTGTAACTAGATTAGAGACCCGGTCAATTTTATTATTTTTAACTATAATCAATATTTTAAAATATTCTTAAGAAATCGGTATGGCTAGAGATTGCCGTCTCATCTAACTATGAGAGTAAGACAACAGAGGGCCTACCATGAGTTAGCTATCGAAAACTTACTTACTTTAAAAACCTATCGAGTTTTTTTTTTCATACGGCCGATTTTAGTTCTTCGCGTAACCACCAGCGGCGCTGTACAAGTTTTTCATAGACATATTTACGTAGGCGATATCGAGTGCGTAAGTTTTAAACTCATGGTAGCCCCACTGATAGCCCCACTCATAGTGAGTGCACTGATGTCTGCGCGTACACTTGGGCATATTTGTGATCGGCCGCCATGGCCAAAATTGGTCGGACGCCTGACGATCTAGATATTTGTCACAAACATGGTTTCAGTCAGTTCGATTCGCAAAACTTGTTACTTGATCGAACTAGTCCAATCTCTTAAGTGCTGCCCTGCTCATTCAGGGGTAGCGGTAGCGTAACCGAAGGCCCGGACTGTCGTGTGTTTCTGTGAGATTGGTGATTGACACTCAACTGAGACTTGGCTAAGTCACTTGTCTTTATTATATTAGATACAAGTAATATACTTATACAAAAATAATATCATGAGTACACCGACGATTTGTATACGTTCAGCACGGGACCGATCGCCGTAGAGATTGAGGCAGGACTGTGCCCAGAAATGGACGCATTTAGGCTTTTTTATTTTGATGATGATGCAATGAATACTTATTATCAAAATCACAACATTGGTCATTTTTTATTCCAAAATATATCGCATAAGCACTCGTGTAATGATACAACAATGGTACGTAACTACACGAATGTACCTAATACTTGTAAAAATCTTCAGAAGCGACACAAACTTAACTGACTGATAACGATCAAACTAATGATTTCTGTATAAAGGCTTTGTTATATACCAGCAAATGCGGGATCGAGCCAGTCAAATAGAGAATAAATGAAAAACATACACTTGCACTTTACCTGTTGTGCGTTTGTGCTACAAGTTGCTAGTATACAAACGCGACGAGTGAGACGTCCTTTTAGTTTGCGAAGCTAGTCGTTATACAACAAAGCCTTCGCAGCAAAGTTGCAAACTGGCCAGACAACTTTTTCAGGGACATGTTGTAGCGGCGGTGTCCTGATGGTGTTATGAATAACCACAGAGCTATGCGGTCTGCCGGAATGAATGCTGCGGAGCTTTGAATCAAACTCGATACCATATTGGTTTAGAAAAAAAAATACTGATAAAAGTTCTAGGAACCTGTTTGTTTGATGAGAGCTTTTACGTGTCGTTCTTTGTCTGTTTAGTTTTATATTTTGCATTGGCTTGGGTGTTTTGTTAAGTATTTGATGCACTTTTCGTCAATACGACATATTCCGTGTATCAGGGACTCCCTAACTACTAATTAAGTGATATGTACTTATTTTGAAAGATTACGATATTTTGAGGAAACCCAGCCCATGAAATATATTTTTTAACTCAATTCACATTTCAGGTTGGTTTTTCAAGGTAATAATTATTTATATAAAAAGGCCGCTGAAATGGATTTTTCCTCAGAATATTAATGATAATACCATAAACAAAGTAAAATACAATGATGGATGAGCGCTAAGATAATTACTGCTTTCAAAGTTAAAAGTAAAACATGTAATCTCTTAACTTAACGCCGTAAAATAGCCAAGATTTTCTTTGTATAAAAACATTTTTTGTTCATTCTTTTAAGTAGACATCTGAAGTTCGTGGACTTCCCCACGTTTGTTAAAAATAAAATAGTTCAGGAAATTATATACATTGTAATTTCCTTCCCGTTGACAGAAATCTGTTGTAACGGACTTTTAAAGGAATGTCACTACGAGTATAAGCAAGCATACTGTAAGCCGGAGAACTGACATCGTCGACAAAAATGCTTAATAGAAAATTTGAGATGACTTGGGTCGACAGATTCTGATAACGTTCTCGAGTGGCGAAACTGTCTGCCTTGCAAAATATTTTTGTACTCTATATGTATAATTTTCGGTTATTTATATTTCAAATTTAGAAGAAGGTTTTGCCAGCTAAGTGTTTACGTGAAGTAAATACGCGTTGTATGTACGTAGATACTTCAAATTTTTTGTATAAACTGTAAAAATAATGTATTTTCTTCTTCTGTTTCGTCATTTCTTAATACGTCTTGGTCTGCCCCTAGCTATTACAGGCCGCAATTAGTAACTTTAGTAGGTCACTTTAAAGGGCCGACTAAGTGCGAATGTTAATTTGACGAAGTGAAATGTAGCTTTCGGTGGTAAATTAAAGGGCATGAAATATGTAAGTCTAGTAAATCCCTACACAAAGACAAATAATAGGTATCACGGGTCAAATTTAGTAGATGTTCTCAAACTAAACATTCCCTGCACTTTGAGTGTACAGCTATTCTCACTAACTAAGTTTGTTGGTTCTGTCTTGCTTTAGTTCAATTAGATGTCATAAACACAAATTATAATTGTACAGGACTTAGTATTGTCTATTATTTGCGCGAGAACTACACATTTGAAATAAAACCAATTTTACGGATTAAACTTGCGTGCATTGTTATTCTAAACATTATTTAGAGATCCGACGTTTCGAGCTCTTTACAGCGCTCGTGATCACGGGCAAGACTGAAGGTGTCAGGTGTTTAGAATAACAATACACGCGAGTTTAACCCGTAAAGTTATATTTCAAATGTACAGGACTTTTTATATAACCATATAGTTTATCAATTTCTTTCAAATTATATATTTTACGGATTTTCGTTCTCAATATACAAAGACACGCCACAATTGCTATAATAGCATAAACATCGGCCGTGAAATTTCATAGACACAATTACTTTAAAGTTTATTCATTAGTTTATCAAAAAGTAAAACTTAACATCCTTACTTATCACTGATCAAAGAAAATGACAAGCTATTGATTGTTTGCTAAACTTCCTTAAATATATAAAGGTGGTTTCCGCGAAATGAAAGTTATTGCAAAATCGGTGCCACCTGTTCTTGGCACCGTGGGATGAAAAAGAAGCTTCCAAGAAAATTATTATCAAGGATAATACGAGTGGGGAAATTTGTTTCCGAAGGACAGATGTCAAGCCCGATAACTTCGCTATCATAACTTTACAAATACGATCTTTACTACTGCATAGCTGCAATATCGAGCGTGTATATTGGCATCAATAACAAATTGTTATGAAGGTGGCTCTCCACCGTACTAACAATGTTAGGACTAAGTTGAGCGTTGTTTTATGACTTTAAAAGGATCTGGTGTACGGAACAAAACAATTTCGTGACGTGTGATGACGGAGCGGCCGCGCCGGCCGGGTCGACTTTGACAGCCATTAGGTTCGCAGTCAACACTTTGATTTTAACAAGGGGCTGTGAACCCTCGTAATCCGTTTACGCGTCGCGAGAGCCCTTGTGGGCCGAGTGGTGACGTTTTGTCAAACGTCTTACAAACTTAGCTTTCTACTTGTTTAAATAATTGTCTTCAATACAGCAATCCTTTCGGAGACCAGCTCGTCTAAAATTGTTAAATTCAAGTCACGTAGCGGATGGCGTAACGGCCAAATCAGATTACTCCGCTGACGTGAATGCTCTTCCTAATCTATGATCTGGCTGATGAAAAATACAAGCTATTCGTATGCTTGTCCTTGGCTTTAAAATATACATAGTAAAAGAAAAGATTATTTAAAAGCGGTTAACTATCGCATTGCATTATAAAAAAAGTCTATTTTAACGAATCTCTCGGTTTTGTGCTTTTCTAAATCCCTAACACGTTCAGTTAAGAGCGTTAACGTACATTTTTTTACTCTTTCGGAGTTCCGATTGGAAATAGATTGCGACCCGGCTTGGTTTGTATTGCAAACACGGTAAAAAGAATGCCGTACCCCGAATAAATTCCAAGTGTGTGAGTCAGGGCGCTTTGAATGTGCCCCGAAGGCAAATAGGATGGATGACCTAAAACGGTATCTTTTTCGCGTTAATTAGTCATTAGATGACACAATACTATCAGGTGGAAATATTTAACAAAATATGTGCTTCACTTGTTAAGGCATGCTGAGCTTTGCTTTGGATATAGTTGTTGTTAGCAAAAGTTTTACATTACAGTTTCATTTTATTTTTATTCAAATTTTGTTGCATACCTTCCCGCTATGTTTGGTTCCTTTTTTAAAAATTTTGTTCTTTTTTTCAGGTACTTAAAGGAATATTAAACGTTAAAGGTAACGTGTACGAGTAAACATTTTAAAAATTTTATTTTGCGCTGTTGCGATTGCATTACTTGGTTAAAATTTTTCTTTTTGCGGTTGTGCTTTGCGAAAGACGAAACTCAAATAAATATATTTTATTTTGGGTTATAAAATTAGTACTTGTAAAACAAAAACGTGACATGAAATCCTGTGATGTCAAGGATTCAAATTCGGAAGACTTAAACCTAATCCTGTATATTCTTCAACCGTTTTAAGCTAGATGTTACCTTCATTTTATCTGTTTGTAAATGTTCGCTAATTCATGTCATTGTAGGGCAATAAATTAGCTTAGGGTTTGTTTTCAGGACATTTGTGGTCTCAAGAGTGCCATTTCCGGATAAGAAAGAGGCGGAAGCTTTTTGTTCGCTTTTATTTACATTTTGAGTTTTCCGTTATGTTTGCGTAAGCTTTAACTTTTATCCTACTTTTTTGAAACAATACAAAGCGATTCCTTCTTATTTATTGTAAAACCTATGCTAAACAACCAACCTATGTTGAACTCGAAAAATAGTACTAAAACATTATGAATTTGCAGTGCAGTGTCTAATAAATTCTTAAGTGCAAGTAATTGGCAGTGATGGCAATTGTAATGATCGACTATGTAGTTGAACCATTTGTATCAATAAAACGCATTGACCCAAATCAAATACTCGACACCGCACGCATGCACTTCATTAATTTGACTCGTTCAACTTTGTACTCGGATAATAATTTTCTTTGAAACAATGTACTATGGTACTTACATGCTAAGACGTCACGATATGACATTAACGACACTTGTATGTAAGCAGTAGCATTGAAATAAGTCTATGTATGTGATGTGTATAATGCCTAATATTGGCTTTCATAAGTATTAACAATTGTTTAACAAGCGTATGCTATTTCACAAATTATAGTTAACTTGATATACCACAAACATTATAACTCATTACTTCATCTAGTTTGCTGCAATTGCTACCTACATAGCAAGGTTAAACCTACTCGTACGTTCAAACTTCGCTAGTTCTATTTGATTTCAGTTGCGGAAAGATGATAGCTTGCCGTTTAGAATAAGATAATTAATGAATATGATGGAATAATTTTGCTCAAACATCAACCATATTTTGAACTGCATTCGGGTAAATCAAGAGCCTTTTACTGACGACATCCCAAAAATACGCAGATGAAATTGACCTGGTACATCTCTCAATTGTGTCACAATTTGCTCATCATTGGCATTGCACATTAATATTCTAACGGCATTATGAGTTATCCGTTTCTTCGGATATTATAAAAGGTGAGGAAGATCGATCAGTAATCTCATTGAATAATTTAACGATTTGTTTAACCAGTGGAAACCTATAGACGTCGTTCGGAGTCTGTTTAGAGTCGATGTGTTGAATATAAATCAAGCTTCATAAAATAAAAAGAGCGTTATTCGTTTGAAGGGAATAACGAAATCGCATTGCTTGTTTGAGGCCTCACTTTGTGCTTGTCAGTTGAGTTTCGTTTTGTTATTTTGCGGATGTTCAATACAAAGGTCGCTTCACATTGTATTTTTAAATTTAAACTACACTAAACATTCTCATCAAATGGTTAAGACAAAAATTGTAATTCGAATAAATGTAGAATTAACAAGTATTAGTTTTATGAGAAAAAATATTTTAGACGATCATAATTTCTTGTTAAAATAACAAGAAATTATGATCGTCTAAAATATTTTATTAGATGAGCTGTAATGAAACGTCCGTCCAATTAAAAATGTTCTACATGGATACTTTAAAATATACTTATTTATTCCTCATAACTAATACCAATGCAAAATTGAAACTTCACCCAACATTGCACTCAAACGAACTTCGATGTTATTCGCCGTATAAACGTTTAGTTCGATATTCCCAGTGTCTATTTATCAACATTTCTGCTTATTTGACTGAACTCACACCCTCCATGTTTGAACTTTCGAGCTCGCGCCGCTTAATAATGATAATAATTAATTGAAACTAGTTTAATACTGCAACAATAAAACTGTACTATTTTAGAGTATCAACAGAAATGAGGTAGTTATTTGAAAATTAGCATGTTTGTTTTAATAAGTAAAGAAGCTTGTGAGGAAGTTTTATTTAGTAGAAGCTATGCATGTATGTTTTTGTCAGCA
Source organism: Maruca vitrata (assembly GCA_039566165.1). Classification (NCBI taxonomy): domain Eukaryota; kingdom Metazoa; phylum Arthropoda; class Insecta; order Lepidoptera; family Crambidae; genus Maruca; species Maruca vitrata. The sequence goes on from CM076911.1 coordinate 8,407,061, forward strand.
GTTGTATTATAGCAGCAGTTCACCTGTCTATAGAAATATAAGAAAGTTTAAAAGAGTTTTATGATTGAATGTCGTTATCACTCGAGCTTTCGCCCTCGTGGTAACAATAGCCAAGCCCGCATGCAAGACAGAATAAAATGAGAGGACCTGTCAGACCTCAAACACAAAAGATGGGAACGACGTTATTTCGCGATGACACGTGTGTTCGACGTCTATTGCACGGCGATTCACATTATTAACAAATAACATTTTATGAAGCCCCCAAATAATATATTTTCGCAATCGTATAAAAAACAGTATTTCTAATGCTGCTGTCTTCTTAATCTTCTAATTATGTTAATAAGAGAACATTTTTACTTTTATCTTTAAAGAATTAACCTTTTTGTTTTACAAAAGTCCTACTAACACTGTTCTTAAGGTTTTTTTAAGAAGTACGCGTTAACGATGATTATACTTCATAAAGAGTGAATTATCTGCGATTAAGTCGAGACTAGCAAATTAATAATCTTCTGAACAAACAAGGGCTTTCAGTAAGCGCAACCTTTATTAGACGCGAAGGCTTTTGGCTAAAAGCTCAACCATTTAACCTTTAACATTTTTAAGAAAATAGTCAATAATTATTGGTCTTGACAGCGGCCTAGTTTCCTAGCGGTCTAGAATCAAAGCCTAAGTGCAAGTTTGACTCGAGCGGAATACGTTATCTGTTAAAATATGAACTGTAGCAACATATAGAAATGAAATATACTTAAGTATACAACTTAACGTGGCTTTAACTTAACATTTATCAAATAAACCAAACCCCCAAGACTAAAATATTGAAAATTAAAATTTCGCTTATAAATGTTACGTAATATATTATATTGCAGATGTAACATTATTGTGAAGTTAAACTTAAATAATCATTTTCCTATGTTTATATTTGGGTGAGTATCATAAACGCGCATTTGCTCTACCTTGATCCGTAGCTGGCACCTAACTGGTATAGTTTAATTTCCGCTGAGTTCATGTCTCCGTGCCTTGAATTAATGACGATGAAGATAGGTACTTATGGATAGCCATGCGTGAAAACCCGTAAGGTGCCTTAATGCTAAATGTTACAGAATGAGTTGATTAATTAAATAGCAGCTTAACGCCGTCTCTATGGTTCATGCGGTTTGAACTTCCTTCCTGATAAACGAATTCGCTATTTTTGTGTTAAGCCATGTAAAAGTTGTCAAGTGCCTATTAAATAGACAAATAATAATATAGTTATTTGAAGAAAACAAACTCAGCGTCCCCTTCCAATATATTGTATCCAGGACCTTAATTTTCAAAACACACTATTCTCTTTTTAGTAACTTAAAACCTGTACTGAATTAGTGTTGTGTTTCTAGCAAAGGTAACTGTAGAATGTCTGTATACATATATTCGCTACAATGACATGCTTGCAAAATTATTTTTTCGAGTACATCCCATGAGCACTAAACTATCCATGTGTACGTTTAACCGTGAGGAATAACGAGAAGTAGTCGACTACTTTTTCCTGAGTCTAGTGCGGAAGTGTGCGGAAGAAAAACATAATGCATCACTTCACTTAAACTACAGTTCTACAGTACATTAAGTTCTAAGTGCAGTAGAATAATACTTACTGTACAATATTTCGATTGGGTTTAACTGATAATGGCCATGAGTGACTGCAATTTTTAATTTTTAGTTCTAATTAATATGTTAATTCACTCTATAACTCAATAAGCTTGTGTGAGTTCACTATATTAGCTAAGCATTAATATAAAATAAAAAGAGAATTAAACTTTTACACGATCTATTCTATTTTCATGAGTCACTTAAATCAATTTAATGTCTAAAAGTTATACCCGTAAAATATTATAGCAGTTCAATCGCGTGGAATAAGATTGAAGAAAAAGATGTGAAAGTAAACAGAGTCAAGTGACGTAACGGAAAATCGTTTCATCTAGAAAGAGTCCAACGACTGCGTACAAGTTGGATAAGTAGCAAAGAGGATCCACACACTAGGCCCTAAGTTGTTAGTGGGTGCATCCTTGGCCTTATTGGCGTGGTAAAGGGGCTCATATAACGACCGCGCTCCCCCAACGGGGCGTGTATACGAAACGAGTTTTTCCACAGAGTAGAAGGAAAAGGTAACATTCCCTCAACACACATACGTTAGTTACACTTGATGGTTCAATTTAAATGCGAAAGACAATGCCGGGTATTTTGTCAGGCTGAATTGCTTTGCAACTTTTACGCATAAGATTAGCCCGGGAATTTCAACCTTTTGAATTAACTACTTTTATTCACTTCATTCGTACATTACCCGTGATTACACTTTTCTTTAATGAAAAATAATAAGAGTTGTAGAATATAAAAGTATCTATGTGTACATTTGAAGTTAAATAAGCAAATGAGAACATACATTTCATCGGTGTGGTAATAAAATGTTTAGTAAACAAGTTCAGAGGAGCTACCAACCAACAAATAACTTGATTATGAATCTTCTTAGAATTTTACTCAATAAAAATAATTACATATCATAACTGCCTCATAAATTTTATTATATAAACATCATTTACGAGCCTACGGCTTTTCTTTACTTATTATAATAATTATACGCCTGCGTGAGAATGCCTAAGTAACCTTACTGAAATATTGTTGGATAAAGGTTCATTTTCGGATGGGTGCTTGATCAAATATAATTAACATTCTATTTTTAAAATATTGTAATACTTCTTTTCAGTTGTTCATTATAAAACAAAATGTATGAAAGGTATTACACCTTTTTTTCAATCCTTAAACTAAAAGTTCTTTGAGCTTCACAGATAATCACTTAAGTACTGTATGTATATTGCCGGCGCGTGACCTAGCTATCACTAACTTATCGGACATTGCCCGTAACGCCAAACGGTTCTTCAAATAGTACAAAAGCACTCTTGTGTCTTTATGTGTCAGTGCAAGTAGGAATGCACAATGATTTTCTGCCTATGGTCCATGGTAAACCTTGTAAAAAAAGCAGGAAATATCAATAAAATATATCAAACCCATAATTAAATGGAATTTTTAAACTAGTATTTTTATGTATTAATATAAGTGAGTATATTTAGAACCGAGATCTAGGAGGATTATAAGTATTATAAGAAAAAAAAACTTAATAAGTGAGCAACGACTTGAACTTCTTGTTTTAATCCTGATAATAAATAACTGACTTACTCACGCTTTATACAGTGTGAGTGTACATTAAGTACATATACTGAATTCTTATTACATTTTCCTTCGTTAAACCTAAGCACAGTATTCTGAATTTCAATATGTTTACTGTATGAAGTCACATCGTAAAAAAATACGTATATAACGTAAACGACAAATTCCTTATTGAACTGTACCAGACTGACGGAGACAAATGTTTATTGGGCGCTTTGCATATAAACAAAACATGTCGCATACTTTCCGCCATCCAATTTATTCAGATCAACATCTGCACAGTGCTTTTATGGAGCCCTTTTGAAAAATGCTAAGTTTGAATGAATACTGCATGAAAAGATAGAGCTTGAGTAGGCTGCGCCGCGGCGCGCGGAAATAAGGTGTCAATGAATGAGTAATGTAGGCACGGGCTGCCTGCCTGCGACTCGTCAACTTCAAATGTACAATGCTCACGAGAGATCGACGTGAACTGGTGAGCTTTGGAAAGCTATTTCAATACTGTATTGAATATACAAGATGCAGTGATTGATTGAAATTTCGCGTCTTTCCATTTCTGGTGGTAAATTTTTGTCCAGTTTTTATATTTGATTTTTATTTGATAAATAGCTTTGCGCTAATTTTAACTACATGAAACATAAAAGGAGGTGAACAATATTTTTGTTTTGTTGTATCATCATCACACATATTTACTCTTTTTTCCACCTTACTTTGCTACGTCATAAATCATATGGCGTATGCAACACTAAGCAATTCTCGGTATCACTATTTAGCTACGGTCCTTCCGCGCTTTTGCATATTGGAAAAAGAATAGTGGAACGAAAATAGCTCACATTATTACGGAACTTGCCCGGTGGCACAAGCGGGTGCAATGAATGCACAACGTCTGTCTGAGGCGCCCCATATACATATTATGAAGTGTAACGTACACTATCCACAATGAGAGAGTACCTACTTCATTTAAGCACGCTTCCACAATTTTGGAATATTATCTCAGGCATGAAATTTGCCATTGAACAGCGGTGATGGACTTAGTTATCTGTACGTATGACCTAGGTCCAAAGTCCTTCGGTCATGGTCAAAATTAGGTTATGCTTCAGTAGGTACCAACGTAATAGCCATTATGCTCATAATGTGTAAACAGGGGAAAGTGCTGGGCAGAAGAAGCTAAAAGCTGTTGCTGAATTTACGGCGTAAACTTTTAGCTCATTTAATTAACTAATTAACTATATTTTTTGTCTGAAAAGTTTGTGGACATTAAAATGTATCTCGCGAAGAACCTGCGAGTTTTATACTATTACTTAATTAAATGGGCATTCATATACATTTATATGAAACTTAGCATACTTAGTAACTAGAACTTCTTTGGTCGGTACCTCTGCATGGGTGGGGCGTCGATGACCTTTTTTATCTTACCCTGAAATTGTGTGCAAAGCGCACTAATGAAAAAACGGTCTCAAGTATATGTCGCTACCAAAGTAGGTCATTCTGGTTTATTAAGATGACCCATATTCATATTCAGCTCGCGAAGTATATTGGAGGACCCAAAGACGTCTCGTGATATAACTGTAAAATCAGATTTGTTAAAAAACACGTTTTACTTCGACATGCGTTGCCAATGTATATAAAATACGATGTGAGTTTAAGTATATAATATATTTTTCAACAAGTTCATAATTAAATCAAAATATGAAGTTCTGATTTGAATTCAAATTACGGAAAAGCAACATAAGTATAATAAGAAGTAGCAGGAAAAAATGCACATGCACTTATTGAATACAAGCATAAAACCATTTAATGATATTTAAACAAGTCAGTTAAATTACAATAGTCTCTAGCGCTCCGACTTATGTATGTACTTATGACTTCGTGTTAGCCGATATATCCGGCGCGACATCAGTTCACGTGCGCAGATAATTTAGCAGATGAAGGCGGCAGACGTTGTAATTAACGAACCCGGAATGCTGATGCTCACTTGAAAAGCCCCCGATAATTATGTGAGGTGTTCCCGTACAATTTGTCGACACGGAACGCAAAAGCGCGGAGACATGTAATAAATTTAAACACCCTCACTTCGAGCCGCGCGTAACAATCTCAAATGTTCTAAGTGTATAGCCTACGCGAGCAAGCATGACGTTTTATTAATTGACAACTTAATATTATTAGCTCATAAAGACATTTTTATTAAAAACAGTGTTTTATGTTCTCATGAACATAAACATTATGATTTATAATTTATGTGCGTGCCAATAATTATGTTCATAATGACGTATTAAAACTAGTTAGTTACTTCGTGTATAGGGATACTAGCGCTACCATGAGTTTAAAAGAGACAGACTCGATATCGCCTATGTAAATATGTCTATGAAATACTTGTACAGCGCCCCCGCCGCTAGTATGAAAAAAACAATTCGATTGGTTTTTAACGTACGTAAGTTTTCGATAGCTAACTCATGGTAGCGCTACAGGTTATTTGTCATACTTTTATGCCCATTGCCCATACAATGTTTTAAATTAAATCGTTAATTATTTGTTTTTTATTGCAAAAATGCTTTGGTTTTTGTTTCGCAAGTACAGTAACTTTTCTTTTTTCATTGTCAGAATCATCCAATTACATTAGCATGCCCTGGGGCGGATCGCAATATTGTACAGGAAAAAACAACAATGGCTTTCATTGGCTGTTCATTTAATTTCTGCTGTGTTCTGCCTTTGTGACAGGTTATTTTAGTGTTTATCAAAGCTGCGATCTACGATTTTCTAGTATAACAGACGTGTGCTGTGAAACATTTTGTAATAATACCACGACATAAAGAATATCACATAAGCCACTCGAACGATGAACATTGAACATGGCGCTTGCAACAGGGCCGAATATCGGGAGCTCATTAAAACAACACAACATGGAAAATATACCGGTCAGTTTTAGTTTTCTAAAGCCACTCGAACGATTTAAATTATGAAAATGTCGCTACGAGAATAACTTGTTACACTGGTGATGATTATTTTTTTTTGTTTTAACCCCCTCTATATTTAAATAAATAGTACACAATCTCACACACATTGATTTGAACCCTTGGTAAGTAGCTTTAGCACGGATATCAGAAACAACAGTGGTAGGATACTTTAACCACAGCTTTAACTCACCCAGACACGGAACAACTGTCGTCGCACATCAAATAATATTTGTCCACACACGACTGTTTGCGGTAGGGAGTATTGCATTGCATTTATTTGTAGGATAGCGGGTAGCGGGAGCGGCGCTTTTGAATAAGTGTCTATGATCTTCGCTAGATGGCGCTTGGTAGCAAGAAGTTTAGGTTGATTTATGAAATTGTATTAAGTAGTGCTAAATAATGTTGTAATATTATTGTAAATCCTAACTTGATTTTAGGAAGTCATTAACAATGATTACTTGATTAAATGATGTTTGTTGCATTCGAATAATACTGGCCGGTCACTCAAACGCGACTGTCAAAAAGGTGACAGTCGATTTCGTTTGGACATGGCCCGTCACATTTAGTTTGAGTTGAAATGATGGAGTTGAGAAGACGGTTACGATTTAGATTCAGATTCGATTAGGTCGTCCATGGGACTTGTCTAGTGACCGGGCAGTATTGGTTATCGTGATTATATTGACCATAATGTTATTTCGTTGATGTTAACTTACGATCGCCGAACAAGAATAAAACTGTAACTATTATATGTGGTGTTATTCATTGCCTGAAGACCCTACGCTGCCCACAGAGTGAAGAGTAGTGAACCTAACGATAGTGTTGCGGCGACATCAGAGGGTTAACACTATCGTTAGGTTCACTACTCTTCACTCTGTGGGCAGCGTAGGGTCTTCAGGCAATGAATAACACCACATATAATAGTTACAGTTTTATTCTTGTTCGGCGATCGTAAGTTAACATCAACGAAATAACATTATGGTCAATATAATCACGATAACCAATACTGCCCGGTCACTAGACAAGTCCCATGGACGACCTAATCGAATCTGAATCTAAATCGTAACCGTCTTCTCAACTCCATCATTTCAACTCAAACTAAATGTGACGGGCCATGTCCAAACGAAATCGACTGTCACCTTTTTGACAGTCGCGTTTGAGTGACCGGCCAGTATTATTCGAATGCAACAAACATCATTTAATCAAGTAATCATTGTTAATGACTTCCTAAAATCAAGTTAGGATTTACAATAATATTACAACATTATTTAGCACTACTTAATACAATTTCATAAATCAACCTAAACTTCTTGCTACCAAGCGCCATCTAGCGAAGATCATAGACACTTATTCAAAAGCGCCGCTCCCGCTACCCGCTATCCTACATATTATAATTTTTTAAAATAAAAATAATAATGAATTGATGTCTTGTGTGGCGTAAACTTTACACAAGTAAGCAGTAGTTAACAGTGGGCTTATATTCCAATCAACTGTGTGTTTGTTTTATACTAAGCAAACAAGAGAGGATAAATTGAAAGATCAACACCAGAGCGAATCCCAGCTTTAAGGCTGTTGATATAGGTGACCTCATCTTTGAGCTGCATTTTCAATAATATCGTTTTTAACTTGTGACATTGTTATTCTAATTGAATAGTAATAAATAAATTATAACGGAGATGATGTAGATTGTGGTATTAATTACTTATATTTTTCATTTAATTTTATTGATAAATTATCAATTTTGTTTACAAAAATCTATTAGTTAGGTACTTGGCATAAATATAATTAATTCGTGAAAAAAAAATTGTTTTAAATTATCCTAATCACATCGAAAATATTGACGATTTTTTTGTGAACTAAAAAAGCTCGCAAATCCAAAAAGTTCTCACTACTGCTCACTTGAATAAGTTTTTAGTAACTAAAATATTTTTACGTTCTTCATGCCATATTTAGACGGATTCATCGCGCAAATATATTTATACCATATAATAAAATGAATATAATGACAGGGAAAGACATAATTATGAAGTGTCTGTGATGCATAAAAGAGATTTAAGATAGATTTCTTCTTGATAGTATCATCAAGAAGTGCAACTTGAGTGCGAAGTTAAAATTAAAATCGCACCCAGAACCTTTTACATCAAATAGGCGGTAGGTAACTGCAGCCAGCAGAGTTCATAGTTCAACACAAACTTAGTCCGCTCGGGTTTGTCCGTTCGATTACTCATCGAGTAGACGAGGATTCTAATTGAATTGGCTTCTCAAACATACGAGCGAACGGCGCAGCGCAGTGTCAGCAATCGACAGGCCGTGCGTCAGACAATTGAACCTTTTAGACCTGCCCCATAGTCCCCCGTTTCGTTCAACTATCTGTTAAAGCCAGTTTAACAGTTTGTTGGACTAGTTGCTGTTTAAATAGTTGCGAGGTTTGCATCTATCCGGTAGTTTGTTTCCACCGCATTGCATTGTTTTTGTTGTTCTGTGAGTAATTGTTGTGCTTTACCAACGAAAGTGTAGGTATCTACTTTTCTCGCTATTGCACTCAGACTCAACTCAGGAATAACTTTGATTGATCTAACAAAACTTAGCTTAACCACTTTAATGCTACCACACCATAGCTGTAATTTAAAACATTTAGTAAAAAAGCAAATACAGTTTTCCAAATGATGATATCAGTGTCCAGTTTGGTTTAAATATAGGATACCTTTATACTTTCTACCTAACACAATCGAATTAAAATTAACAATTTATCGAAATGTCAACTGGAAAATGTGTAATACCACACGAAGCGATTCCATTAGAGAATTCATGAAATGAAATAAAGGACTACCTAATCTGTTTCTATGTGAGTACACATGTGTAGCGAGGAAATTGTACCGTATGCATATTTAATATTCACCGAAACGTGTTCCTTGGGATACACGATTTCAACACGAATTTAAGGGTGTGTGCATCATTAATCTACTTATCATCATATTTCTAAACGCTTACTCACTCCCAACAGATGTCGATCGAAATAGAAACAATCTGTGGAAATATTGAGATAAAGATTAATTCCAACACAAACATGGCTGGACGAAAGAATCATTATTTTCTTCTTCAACGCCTCTTATTCCATTAAGTACAACGGAAGTTCCTCTTAATTTCTTTCTAGAGACAATTTTCGAGCTAACTAAAAAGTTTTGACGTCAACCGTCGGAAAGGGCCCCCGAGGGCTACATTTTTTTACAAATCCCAACAAATCCAGCCGGCAACTTGTTTAAAAACGGAAATAAAATTCTGTGAGCAATTAAGGCCCTTTGCTGGCGACTTCTTTTACTGTCAACGATTGGCTTTTAAAGATGCTCACGAAAAGATAATTGAGAAGTTGCTCGGAGTACAATAAAATGGGAAAACAAAAACGGTCTTTCCAACGAAAGCTAGCAAACATCATTTCTAAACACGTTACTTAGAATAAAAAAGACACACGTACAATAAAGAACAGTTCATCGTTGATATAATTACGATATATAGCTTGACCACCCATAGGTGGTGTGTTCATAATGCTATAATTAGTTCGAAACTGCGGCTGCAGATATCTGCAGATAGTCTGTTACACCAGGTGGTAGGCTCCGATTGTATCGGCTGACCTATTGTCACTGACGTCAGCACGTCAGCTATATTTAATGAACTGCTGGGTCAAATCAAACATGCAAATGTCGAGAAAATAGAATATTTACATTCTAGAAATCAATAATCCAGCCTATAAAAAGATTTAAATAACATCAAAGAAGTAAAGTACAATAATGTATGCATTTTTAAAAAACCTACTCCTTGATTGGACAATTCAAATCTTTGGTATAATAATTTGGAATTGATGCTAGTTCGAACTTTCTTTTCGGAAAATTACTTTACTCATACAAAACCAACTTAAACAATCGTATAGGTTGTACCCAAAGGCCGAAATTTTAATGAATTTTCAAAGTTTGTACAGTAGAAATGTTTGACGAGCTTATCACACTGGAATAACGTAGACGGGCAGCTACTAAGGAGTTTTAGATTCCCGCGGGAACAGGAAAATCGAGTCCAAGGCATGCCGAGGGCATCAGCGTTTTATAAAACTCGGGTAAAGCAGGAATGCTTATTATGACACTAGATCCTGAGTAGATATAGAAGAGTACTATGGGCGGAACTTTTCTGATTTCGCTTTCGCGTCTTAAAAGTTTGTTTGCGGCAAGTTTTGTTGGCGGAATAAGTAATTTGATGTTGAAGCCGAAGTACAGTGAGTTGTTTGTAGTTCTATGGGTAGGTGTAGGTAGTGTAATTTCACTGTCGATTAAATAGCCATGGAGCGATCGTGCTACTCGTGACTAGCGGCGTCCTTGGGCGGACCGGTCCGCCGCATCTGAACTACTCGGGAGCAACCGTACAATGTGCTCCCTGTTAAGGGTTCCGTACATTGGGTACAAACGGGAGTTAAATCATAAATCTTATTCAAGTACCTAATATTATTATAGACGTAATGAACCATAAAACAGGTACTTATATGTGTAGATTCAGACAATTTTTAAGGTACATTTGTGCATGCTAATCTCAGAAACGGGACAATGCGGTATTCACTAATGCGTTGCGATTTGTTATAATTACAATATGGAAATTTATTGCGATCGCATCATAAATAAAAATGGTTACATGGATAGACTACAAGCGAGCAAAAGCATATAGATATATTTGTATATTTTTATCAGAATCCAGCAAGACAATGTGATTCGGACCTAAGGATCTAGCTAGACCACTACCTACAGCATTTCTGTGTGTAAATGAGATTTTTTTGTGATTCAGGAGCACATGACGTAAGCATGTTCCCAGCTCTGGGCATATCAACTCTATAATGAGCTGTTAGAAGACCGCAAGCGTACTAAGTTCTCTTCAAAAATGCATGGAAACCTCACGAATGAAATGTACCTAATCTTTTGTTCCGATGTTTTATTTACGCTTAAAATGGTTTATGTATTTTGCTTCCTGGCAAAAGTATGTAATTTTTTGTGGGTGTTCTATTATTATGTTGGCCAATCTCACCAGTATAGACAATATCTGCTGCTTTTTGTCATTATTGTATTTTATATGAGGAAATAATAAATAAACATTTTGCGACTTCGTAGCCTTATAATATTGATAGCGGCGTAAATAAAGATAAATAGGTACAGATAACAACAATTAGTAAAGAGTCGCGTGCTAACAATCAATAAGAGGTTGTTTTAGAATAGCTTAAAGCGTTAATCTTTAAGTTTTTTTCACTGGTTTTCAACACGATTATCTAATGTGTGTTAGAAACCTATTTATGAGAAGGTATTAGGTAGAGGGCTTATGATAAGTCATGGTATCTATTTTTAGAATTTTTTTTCTGTTTATACACGCTAATCTCAGAAAGTGATTTTTTTCATGTCAATCGCTTCGTATAAAAATATGCTAATTTAAATAGCTGAAAAATAATATTTTATATGCTTGCGCATCTATATGAACTGTGGATTGCGACGATACACACTTTGAACAATTTCGTTACTCTCACCACTCTTCATCTTGTTAACATGCGCATTTATTTTTATTCCCCAGTCTCCGGAGCTTGTCGCCAACTCTTTTTATTATGTACGTGAGGGACGATTCATACATTTTTGCGTAGCGTGTATCTAACCAATATTTATTACCTACTTGTGAGTAAAAAACAATTCTTCCATCACAGAAAGACAAGAGTGTGACACTATACGAGTTTTAGTTTTGGAAATCAGTATATACTTAATAGGTTAATATTTATACAATAAAAGGTTGCACTATTTATATTTGATAAAAAATACATATATTATTAAGCATGTTGAATTATTACTATGAAATGTTAGAACGGTTGCAGTAAAATCCGATAATTTGTTTAGGCAGCACTCGTACATATAAAAGTAAAAGAATCTAAATATTTTTATCAATCACTTCCACATTCCGTCTTGAACATACATCACAGTCTTTTCATGTAAATAAGACTTCAACAACACTGGCGTCGTAAAAGTTAGGCGGCTAATCTTCGAACTCGACATTTATTTGAATAACTCAAGAATATATCTACAAAAAACGGCAAACATTGACACAAGTTGTGAAAGCGTCGTTCCACTGTTTATTTTCCACGCATAATGTATAAAAATACTTTTCCGTATAAAGTGTTTTCAGTGAAATGTAAATAAAGCGTAAAAAGCTTTCCGCGAATGTAAAAAGGCTGCCGCGCCGCTCTCGCGAGAAGTCTTACAAGTGATTTCATTACCAATATACAGTTCTAAGGTTCGATTTCGCATTCCGTCTACCCTATGTCTTGGCGGAATTAATATTGCTCACCCCGTTCTTACATTCTTGTATTGGAAAAGACACACTGGAATTACGGTTCTAGAAGAGTTTTCTAAGACGGTTAAGTCCACTTCTGTGCATCGGTTTAAGTTATTAAAGTAATGTTAGCTAAGACCTGTCAAGAGGGACTTTTAAGATAATTGTAATGATATCTTAAATTACTAACTTGACGTTATAGAGGCTTTCTCGTTCGACCGCTGTCAGTCAGGTAAACGCGAGGTAAAGCGAATATAATTCTAGAGAAAATGGTGTATTGGTCTGTAAATTGTATAAGCGACGAACTTCCTACTCTTCGGACACTGTTGGTACTAATTACCAGACCATCCAATTATATTTTCCACTGGTAAAAGTAGTATACCAGTAATTTCGAAAGTCAGTTAATGTGCAATTTGCTCTGCCTAGTTAAGGGAGTTATTATAGTTCATACGTTTTTTTTTGTTCTTCTAATGACCCAGTTCTTGCCTTTATATTCCTTTGGTTAATTTAATACTAGTCTGTCTAAAAGGAGGCTTTATTAAATTATTTAATAAAATGGTATAAGTTAAGGGCTCTACGAATCGCATATATAACTGTCACTGAAGTTTAGGGACATATTTTCTGGGCTACTTCAAGTGAAAATAATATAAGCGACGATCATTATTTAGGAGAACCAGCCAGCAGTTTTATTCGCATTATGTTACATTGTCTGGGAGAATACAGACAAACGAGCATCCTACAAAGCAGACATCAAAGAGCCAGTGCAGAATTGCGATTTTAAAAGACTTGGCACAAGTCTGATGTTTTAGTTAGGGCAAACGTTCCACCGTTCTGCCAAGCATTTTCTTCAACGGTGGAAAATTACCATTTTTCAAAGTAGATAATACACGTATCGTTGCCAAAGTCGACGTAGAAAAAAAAACCGGCAAAGTGCGAGTCGGACTAGCGCACGATGAGGAACCATTTACTTGATGCTTTTTTAATATCAATCAAAAAACGAACATAAATAAAGTTTGTTGTATATTATTAAGTAGGGGTTTCACAGCTTCTTGAGATAGAACTTGGTAACATACAGACGAACAGACAATGAAATCTTAGTAACAAGTTCTTGTATTCTACCTTTTAACCTGTTAAAATGAACTCTTAAGAACTAAAGTGCATTATTATCAAATATAGAAACATGGTTTAATGTATGTATAATGTGCTTTTGGCAAAATGAGCAACTGAACTTTTATCGCTACACTTCACAAAAGAGGCTTATTTGGCATATCGCGTATACTAATAGGCACTACGCAAATTGAGCGCTACGGGTTAACCACTACACGAATTAAATCAAATATACAAATTCACATCCGCCACGTGTGTAATCACGGCGCCAGATTTAAGGCTGTTCCCAGTAACCCGATTACGGCGGTAACTCTGTTACGCGGCTGCTAACCGCCGGCCTCCACAATGGGACCTTTAATCGGCAATTAAATCCCTGTGCACCTGAGAGCATGTCATAAATCTGGATCCTTTTACCTTACACGCCATGAATAAACTATGACGTTACGTCGCTTAGGATTAGGGGAGTGGTGTCACTCGGTTTAAACTAGATTTTTTTATCGTAGCAGCATACGGGAAGGTAAACCCGCCTAAGTGGTGGTGGACATGACAATCAGTTAATAGCTGTAGAATTTGTAGAAATTCCTATTGATGTGATATACCTATATCACGGTAGAAATCCCCTAATACTTACTAATACTGTGAATGGACAACTAACTCCTCTAAAACCGAAACTACTGAACCGATAATGATATATTGGTACACAGATAATTTAACGGCTGAATAATAGGGTGGAGCGAAAAAATCTTTTTTTTTATTTTCGAAATTCCTGTATTACTAATCGATGATGCGTTATATTAGAAGGCTTTATGCGAAATTTCAACAATTTAAGTCATCATCTTCAAATGGCGCACTAGGGTTGAGTAAAATAAAAGTTGTAATTTTTGGCTTATTTAAAAAAAAAAATTTTTCGGGTGAGCAACTGTCTTTACTACAATATTAATACTTAAAATAACTGAAGGCATAAATAACTACGGAAATAATTAATAAAATACCGTAAATAAATCGTTTACATATATTAAGCCTTATATTCAAGAAGAGCCTTTTTGATGAAAATACTGATATTTCGTGTCGAAAAGCGGTATCTCCTTCCTGGCGATTATCCACGTTCGAATGAAAACATTTCTTACTCCTAGTCGACAAGCAGAGAAGGAAGCCTCAGTTAAGGTGTGTGAACACCTTTTTACTGCTTTAGTGAGTCAGGGATACTTTTGAATTTCAAGCAAAGTGTCTTCTGAGGAAACGTTTAAAAGTACTGTGTTAGTGAATTTGAATGTCAACTGTGGTTCAGTTATCTATTATTTTTCTCCCAATCAATGAAATCCCAATGTTTTATTGCATCAGGACTAAGTTATGGAAGATATAATTCGCGATTTTTCTTCCCTTAACACCGAATTCGTGCCTTTAAAAGTCTCCCAACAGCTAGTTTCCTCACGTGTAACTCATAATGTTGTAACATAGTCAGCAATACGTTTTCTGGATATGCGAAGAATGAATTTCTGTGTTTAGTTAATAGGAAAATACTTTTCGATTCACTACGCAAAACAAATACTTGTCATAATGATTTGACACATATATTTTATTGTCGAGTGAAATTGTAGCGCTTGACATAGAGAAAATATGGATCAAAGCATTAAATTCTTCAATGAGGCATCAGCAAGTTGTCGCTAGGTTGATTTCGTATAATAACAAGTACCAAGAGTCTTTAAATAAGTTATTTTATATCGCAACAAGTAAATGATCGTCAAAAAATGTGATGAGTATGACAAGTTTGTGAAGAAATCTCTCAACTCTTATAAATAGTGTCGGTACGGTCTGACACATTTATTTAACATTAGAATGAGTTATAAGTAGTATGTTTTTGCGTAGAGATTTGAAAGGTAGATATTGTCCTCAAAACAAACTAAAAAAATCCTTCTTTGCGTACCCAGAAAATTATTATTATTATTGCTGACTATGTTACAATATTTTGAGTTACACGTAAGGAAACTGGCCGTTGAGAGACTTTTAAAGGCACGAATTCGGTGTTAAGGGAAGAAAAATCGCGAATTATATCTTCCATAACTTAGACCTGATGCAATAAAACATTGGGATTTAATTGATTGGGAGAAAAATAATAGATAACTGAACCACAGTTGACATTCAAATTCACTAACACAGTACTTTTAAACGTTTCCTCAGAAGACACTTTGCTTGAAATTCAAAAGTATCCCTGACTCACTAAAGCAGTAAAAAGGTGTTCACACACCTTAACTGAGGCTTCCTTCTCTGTTTGTCGACTAGAAGTAAGAAATGTTTTCATTCGAACGTGGATAATCGCCAGGAAGGAGATACCGCTTTTCGACACGAAATATCAGTATTTTCATCAAAAAGACTCTTCTTGAACATAAGGCTTAATATATGTAAACGATTTATTTACGGTATTTTATAAATTATTTCCGTAGTTATTTATGCCTTCAGTTATTTTAAGTATTAATATTGTAGTAAAGACAGTTGCTCACCCGAAAAATTTTTTTTTTTAAATAAGCCAAAAATTACAACTTTTATTTTACTCAACCCTAGTGCGCCACCTGAAGATGATGACTTAAATTGTTGAAATTTCGCATAAAGCCTTCTAATATAACGCAGCATCGATTAGTAATACAGGAATTCCGAAAATAAAAAAAAAGTTTCTTTCGCTCCACCCTACTGAATAAGGAGTAGAGCTCACTTTTTAAGCAACTGCGCTATTAAGTAGTCATGTACACTATTGATTATAAGATTTATTTAAAAACTGTCCTTAAAATACGTCATGACCGATTGTATAAAGTTTCGATATACGCATAAATATATAAAACCAATGGTAACCAACGGGCTGAGTCTAAAAGTGTAAATGAACTTTCTTCTTCGTTAATCCTAACGTGTAACTTGGGGGCTTTTAGGACACTCGTCATTCTGCGGCGGCCCCAAGGGACGGAAGACACGCTCAAATCCATTTAACTACCTGGAAGGGATTATTGGATATTCTTAATCATTTGTAAATCCGATGCCCCCTAAAGATAGGTAGTGAAAAATTATTATCTATACGGCGATACCTCTAGTCGGTTAATTGGGCCGTTGTTATTATTTTATAGTGCTATTATGTCCCATGCATAAGTATTGCTCAAGTTTATTATGTAAGTTCGAAATATCACACATAAAAAAATTGCTCTTTTTCTTTCTTTTTTTTTCCTACCTGACATACGATGATGGCTTGGAGTAGCCTCGAAATCATCACCGGACTTGCGGGGTAGCGGATGGCTCTCACCTTTAAAAACAAAACAAAAAACAGCTCATGTTTTACTTTAGCACTATAATAAAAAAAAATTACTGCTCTCAATGAAATAGAAAGATGGCCCCTGAGAAAAACTTATAAGGAAAAATAAAGATAATAAAATATCTTTGTCATGTCGTCTTATAATGTTCATGTAAAGTATAAAATATGCATTGTTCAGTACCTTACTGAAAATAGTTAGCATACAACTGCTCTGCTTTGAAGTTAAAAGTAAAAATCGCCCGTCTAGTGAGGAGCGGTGTATTTCATTTATCTTACATAGTTTAATATTGCGTTCTTTGTTGCGAGCTGAAGCGGGTATATAATTTTAAAAATATACAGTATTAATGAACAAAAATGAAAGTCTGTTGAGAGCTTGATATGTACGGTTAGTACAGTGCAGTGGGTAAATAGATTACACCAGAGTTTACTAAATTGAAATCAACTAATGCAATAACATCAATTAGGTATATCTAAGAATATTTTATACTTACAATTACCTAAGTAAAGTATGTGTGGTTCGTCTGTACCAACATTATTTCCCATTAAATAAAATAAAAAATGTCCTTACTTTGTGTATGGAGATTATTTTATTAAGATTTCTTTGTTAAAAATAAAGGCACCAAATATAGGTAAGCATTTGCCCTCCAAAAAAAGTAAACGGCGATTATCTTTTTCAATCCTGTGCTTAAATAAAATTCTAGTAGCGCAGTGAACATGAAAGCCCGTTTGTGTGTCAAAGTGCAAATTAAGTTAAATAGAGAGTGTGCGACAGTGACACAATCTCAATTGGAATGGATCAACAAAGGAGCAATACCGGCGGTTCCGGCAGTATTGTGAATCGCTTAGTGCGCATAATTAAGCGTTTGTTTACAATTCACCCGCAACGAGCTTCCTGTGGCTAATGTGCCGTGTTCCACGCTACGAGGCTAGAGGGAGCTGCTAGCTGCTAGATGTAGATGCAATTTGAAGTACCAGTTTTGAGAATAGCTCAACAAGGGAAATACAGAACTTTGTTATTTATGACGACACGATAGATCAGCGATCCGCAACAGGCGGGCCGCGAACGGTCGAATCGCGGACCGCGAAATATTGAAATGTATTGTACCAATGTCAACTTGAGACATTTAACATTTTCTGGACCTATTTAGAATTTTCCTACAGTATCTGGACTTTACTTAAAACTACTTGCCGACCCCTGCGTTTAATAATGAGATAATATAAATTTTAATAGTAATCCTAGTCTAAATATTTTAAGGTACTTTATTTAATCTGGTTTTACACTTCTCTCTTTCTCTCTCTTTAAATCCTCGATGTTTGTTAGACCACCTATCGTGAGATTGTCATTCCGAATCCATAATCCTTAATATTGATTGTTACTTGTCACCCCTACTTGTCAATACGGTAAGGAATAGAAAATACTTAGTGATGTTTTATATATGATCCCAAACAAAATATATTACAAAACTGTATTTAAATCAAAGTATATTACTAAAATATTAAATGAAATAAGCGTGTACTGTCTTGCATTTTTAAGTAAAAGGACAAAATTATTAAGTTATTCGTTTCCATTGAATCCGTTTTATGTTTCACTATTGAATCAAATAAATTCATTTAATCAAAATGTTGGATTAATAAAATGCAATTCAAGAGCCAGACTCAACGGTAGCTCGTCAAATACTGATTTTACATGGAAAACGTAATAAAAAGCCATTCGAATTTTAATGAATACAATATTCGGGTCTTGTTCGGAAATGGAACGGCGAAAAATTTGTAAATGCGCACTTAACTTAATATGCATGCAATAACGTTCAGTAAGCGGTGGTCCGAAGTCAAATATGAAAGCATGAGTTTTTGCATTTCAACTCTTTTCCATTAAAATAATGTTTATTATAATCTACAATTTTATTACTAGATTATACATCTGTGTATGATTCAATATCTTCAGTACTTAATTTTATAAGACTGTACAAGAGTAAAATTTGTTACGTTGATGCGGAAAAAAAACTTGTATAAGATTTCAACTAAATTAGTGGTAATGAAAATATAAGTACTTAAACCATACCAGAAAACTTGCAAATTCGATGTTATATTACTAAGTACGGTAATCTCTACCTATCAGTTACATTTTGTGACAAACGGTACGAAAGTTCAGGGGTATAGTGAAAACTCCATGTTCTATTTATTCATTGAATAAAAAACCCAATTTGGAGCGAGCAATCTTCCCAAAGTCAAATCGACATCACATTACAGGGCCGACTTCCTTTCGCCGGAAATCGACTGGAATTGCTCGCGGTATGCAGCGTTGACAATAAAAGCGGAAACCTATTTTCTTTTACTTAAACTTCGTTTGGTTAGGTATTTTCGTATTGCGCACTTTCAGAGCGATACTTTCGTTTCGTAGCATGCTCGTGAACTCGGTTCGAGAGAGCTACGCGTTCCAATGACAATAAAAATATCTTGTGCTAGCTATCTGATCCCAGTGTTTATCGAAACCTGAAACCAGGTGCTCGATTGTTGACGTCGGTTCGTAAACCAGCAGAATCTACTATTATCAATAGAGAAGTATTCTTTTGACATGAAAATATTGTTTGTTTCGTTTTTGAATTCTGTAATCTAAAACCGCGCTACGAATGATGCTAAATCGTAGACGGTAAAAATAGACAAGCTGTTGAAAACTATGTAATTGTTTTCAGTATTTTTCACCAAAATATTTATGTTTTCTTTTTTAGCCATTGTTTGTTATTTCATTAAAATCCTCCCGTGACTAAATCGTCGGATCTCTAAATAAATTACTATCCTTAGTTTCGAAATACAATCATTTAATTGACCACAATATTGTATCACTGGGACGTTCGCAGTTGTGTATGTGGAAAATATCGCATTACACTGGAAAAATCATGGGCGTGAGAGATTGACGTGGAAGTGTCAGAAGTGTACCGCGTATAATTGATGGAAAAGTGAACGCTAGGGACGGTCTACGATGATTGATACTCCGTCAACAGACTAACCGAGGCGGCGGAATAAACAAAAATAATACTAACACACTCGCGGTAGAGACTAATAGAAGAGAAGTGTGTTTGGTTTGGCCTCACTTCTTGGAACTAAAATGATTTGCAAGACACATTACATAATAGTCGTGAGGAAACCTGTGCACGACTAAGTTCTAAGGTAGTGTGGTCGGCTAGCCTGCACTTGGCCAGCTTGGCTGACTAAGGCCAAGGGCAGGTTGTTGTCCCAGCAGTGGTGATATATGGGCTGATGATTACATAATTATACATACATACATGGCATATAATCGTATTTAGGCACATATGACACGAGTTATATTGTATTTTTGAAATACCTAAGTTCCAGATTCAGCAGCAGAGATACTACAAGTATTCCTTATTTAATTTTGGTTCGCAGGTGTTTTGATTGAGATAAACTTCCGTGATAAGTCTCATGGAAGTCATAGTCTGTATTAGTATTCCATTCTAATAGATTTAAACAGTCTTTGAATTGAATGAGAATACGTGTCTGTCACCGATATAAAGGGCATGTATTTTCTATGTCATCGCTAATATGAAGCATTATTATTTTTATGTATTTGGATTGTATTCGATTATACATCACATGAAAAAGGAATCTTGTATTCACAACTGTCGTTTTTTTACGTATTGAGCGAGTGCCTAAATATACATTGTACATTTGTACATCAAAAGATTTTGGTAAATAGTATTCAGCTAAGTTATTATTTACATATTGTGAAGTTAAATTTACGTATAATGATACCACCAGAAAAAAATATTCAATAACATAAATAAAATAACTTTGTTGTTTGGTAGAATATGGCATCCCTAAACCCAATATAACTATTTAACCAAAAACTTCGTCCGCCGCTAATTTAATTGACCGTGAATATGATTGAAAACGCCTGATTGACACGAGTAGGCAATGTGGCGTGGACCGGATTCACAATTCAGATTGATTAAACTACTATGGTGAGATGATCAGGGGTTTTTGTAAACAATCTGATAGACAATTTTATTAATAAAAATATAAATTTGGTTTATAAAACCTTTAGTCTGCGTAAGTGCTAATAGAATTAGTTACATACGAGTAGGTATACCTATTATGCTCGAAGGAACCCTATATAACCTTTTTGTATCTTAATAATATACCCTTTTTCTACACTGCCGAACTTTTTGTAATGGGTTTGGGTATAAAAATGTATATTATTTGAAAATTCATCAACATTGGCAATAGAAGAAATAAATCAAAATGAGTACTTTTTCAAACCCGTACCTAAGTGTTCTGGTAATCCTATGTTGCTGGTGAAAATATCATAATACCATTTTTATGGGCGTTTAAATCATCAAACGGTTCTACATTTGGTTAAAACATTCGAATGAACATTTAAAGAATTATCTTCGTTCAGGTACAAGCATTTTGCAGTTAAATCGGCCAAAGGGCGATAAACGAGTTTATCAAAATGTTTAACGTTTCCCTAGCCACGTTTTATGACACTTTTATTTAGGTTGGTGACATTTATTACTGTTGGTATACAAATGGCGTTGGGCGCATCGCTTCGGAAGCATCTAATTAATTTCAGTACGGCACGTGCAAGGTCAAACCGCAGTGGCCAAAGGTGAGGCGATATTAAGTTTAGTTATTATACCAGCTGGTTGGCGACCGTATGAGCTTTAATAACAAGCATAGCAATAACTACATGTTACTGGCAACATGTTGGGAATTTGTTGCAACCATGTGTTTTGTAGGGATCTTTTTAGGAATTTAATTAAATACAGCGAACTGATTTAAACTATTTTGATTGGTTTCGATGCATTTTTGTTATGATCGGATTGCAGAACCGGCGAAAGAGATTTTGTACTAGCAATCGATTAATATACGTTTATTATTCGTAGTTATATATTTTGAACCAGTTTTTCTCCAAAGTTAAATATTAGTAGTTTTTGTGAATATGCGTAACTACCTACCAAGAGCACTGACAAGCACGTAAATGATAAAGCTTCAGCATTCATGGAGTCAAATATGGAAATTAAATTCAAAATTATGAAATTTCCCAAATTGCTCTTGATTCTATTTGGCATTCGATTTATATAATTTACTTTGGGCCTTTGACATTGATATAATCTTATTATTATGCTTGGGGCACGCGAGCTTTCTAGGTAGGAGCGTGACGCGCCTGCGATATGAGTTGTAAGGTTCAAATCGTCTTAAAGATGTTACAAATAATATGAAAACCACTTGTCAGTAATCGCTTGTAGTGACGTGTTGCCTAAACCGATGGTAAATGAGTTACTATAATTTTTTGCTTTCTTCTTCTTATCGAGTCAATGGCATAATCAAAAGAAATCGGCCCAGTATTCGGCTACGCGAATCGCGTGCTTTAATGAAAATGTTTCATTTTATTTCACGCATCAAATAGTAAGTGATAAGTACGGGCTTTATAAAGAAGCATTTGGTAATGGTACCACAGATTATAAAATACTTGTTGTACCCTGTCTCTTGCGGCAAGTGTCACGGTTTCGATTCACACTCGGGACAATTTTTGTGTATCCTCACTTTCATAACACATGTGCTTAAGCTACTTAACACGGGTTCAGATCAATGCACATAGTGTTGGCTGATATTTATTTATTAATCTATATTTCAGGTCAAATGTCATTTCAGCAGCCAGTGGGCTCATATAATATTGACGACAGTAGACAAAATAAAATAAATGCAAACATAAAAGCTCAGTGCGTGGGCATACGTTGTGCACATTCGAGTTAGTTTGGTTATTGGTACTAGTAGCAGTACCAAACTAGCAGTAGTATGCTTTGCATTTATTCCAAATATGTGCGCAATCTTGAAGAATGGCAATCGACGAGCATGCATAAAGAATTTGATGGGTG
The DNA here is from genome assembly GCA_039566165.1 of Maruca vitrata. Lineage (NCBI taxonomy): Eukaryota > Metazoa > Arthropoda > Insecta > Lepidoptera > Crambidae > Maruca > Maruca vitrata. Next base: position 8,429,839 of record CM076911.1, read on the forward strand.
TGGAAAAGGCGGTAGTGGTGTGCCAGGACCGTAGCACTCGACAGGAAGTGATCTCTGCCTACCGCTTTGGGAAAAAGGCGTGATTCTTTGTATGCAATATCAATATAAGTAGTAATTTATGTTTTTATCTCTTGTTTCAGTACATTGGAACGATGGATGTGCCTCGACCTACAAGCCGCGTTGAGATCGTTGCGGCGATGCGCCGTGTTCGGGTGAGTGTCAACTTTAACTTATTTCCATTAAAATGTCGAAAGTAAATAAAACAATAATTGAGTATTTTTACCTCGAAAAATTCTGAGAGTTTTAAAATTGGCAATTTTACAGATTTCGACGTGCTCTTTCCTAATTTAAATTTTTCCGCCTCACCTTTCATTCTCTTTTTAAAAATCCTTGCCGACGCATTTTATAGGAAAAAATATCGTACATTGTATAGCATATTATCAATTGTTATTAATGTACTAATTATCAATTGTTATTAATGTACTAATTATCAATTGTTATTAATGTTACTAATAATCTAATTTTATCTATTTAAGGAAAGGGATGCCTTATGCTCCCAACTATCATTGTTTTGTGCTTTTCGTGGCAACCTGTAATTAAGACAGCACCATGGCTTGTGTACCTGATGTTATGTTCAATTATTACTTTTAAGGTGTATGTTCTTGTTGGTTGCTCAAATAAATAAATAAATAAATATTCTCCTACGAATTAAATCGTAACATATTTTTTAAGTCATAGATTAGAATGTATGTGCGGATTCTTTAAATAGGTAGAGTCATTCACGAGGAATGTTTATACGTAGAATATAAGTACGCGGGCGGGTCGATAGTATGTTGTAGATATATAATATAACTTATAAATACATAAATCTGTATAACACCACGAAAAGTATAAATCTGAAGGTTAGGTATACACAGTAATGAAATAATGTACAAGGCAACCATAGTAACGGCTGACACCCACAAAAGACAAATGGGAAATATAGTAATTTATCAGATAGTCCCACATAGTGAGGCCGCATCAAGCGGGATAATAGTGATCCAGGAAAATTGCATTGTCTTCCATATATCAGTTCTTTCTTTCAATGGACATCACTGGTTTCCAATTGAAGATATCTTGTTCATCTTATTTGGGAGGACAGATTTTACTTAATTTGATGGTAGTTAAGGTATTTTTTCTAAGCCCGCCCGCTATATTTTCTATTTACATATATAAATACGTAAATCACATTAATTATCAAACAAGATGTTTTACAAATAATTTGTATAAGCTTCCGCCAATTTTCGTACCCATCTCTCCATCAATCGAATACTTAATGACATCACCTTGAACCGTTAACTTGAACAGAGGACTAATTTAAATATACGATGTAATTTATACACGTCAACAACACCGCCCAATACAAAACGTTCCATTTCAGTTTGTACAAAAACGTGTCTGGGGGCGAATTTAATAAGAAAGCATATTGTTCCTCCAATATGGAGGCTCATTTGCCTTTCTTGTCAATTATACGGACGCTTTTTATGAGGTTTTTCATGAGGCCTGTTTAAAATTAACTGGGCCTTTTATTTAGGCAAATACTGTGTACTTACATAATATAAACCGTTGCATTGACTCTACATTACATGAGAAAAGCTTCCACATACAAAAGTTTAAAATAAAAAAGAACAAAACTCCTCATTTTCTAAATGTGCTATAGTGCCAAGAAGGTTTTCGTAAGTAGTTTTTATCAATTGAGTTTCTTATTCAGCTCTCGGAAGTTTTACAGTGATACCGGTGGCTTGTAAGTTCTGTTCTTTATTACGTTTCACCGCGAAAAGAAAATAAGAAAAACTTATCTCTAGAGCAGTTAAGGCGACTCCGCAGGTTTCTGCGCGGACAAGCGAAATTGCCTCCGGTAGTACACTGGCCGATTACTAAGATGTTTGCAGTGTCGCGTGGTGCATTGTCATAAAAGGCTAAAAAGTAGTAGCATCTCTAGCATAATCATGCCTATTTTAAGGCCTTTATAAGGCAAAGGTATTCATGGAGAAAAGCCCGACCACTTTTAGGCACGGGCCCAAACTATACATGTGATGAGTGGAGATTTTTAATAGTAGTAGTAAGTGGAGTAGATTAGAGAGATCATTTTACCAGTGTGCGTTTGGACCCATTGCCAATTGAAAGCAATATAGTGTAAGGGGTACGTCTTCATCTTTTTATTATCTTACACCTCAAAACTAAAAACTAACCAGTTTTTATGTACTTGACACGTGCAATTGGTATCTTCAGAACACAATATTGGCTGGATCGTGACTTAAGTAGATTTGTGAGTTTTCCATGAGATGAAGGCTTTTGCCTGTGTCTCAATATCCCCTGTAAGTGGGTAAAGGCCTCGATGGATGGCGAAGGCATTATTATCGCATAAGCGAGCGCAGCCCGCTCCCGATCGCGTTACATTGAAATATGAATATGACACGCGTCCTGACATCGCTTCCTCCTGAATATAAATGAATCACCCGTATCTATTCGGTGATATGTGTAAAAGGGAGTAAAGTATTTTATTAATATTTATGGTTCAGGTGTTCGCGATGTGGTCGAGATAACATTTTGTATTTGAACCCGGTTCCCGGTTAGACTACGTATGTGTTTGGGATCATGAACATTTTGATGCCATTTTCGTTCATTGGCTCTGAGATTCTTGGGAATACGGAACTGGAGAATATCAGACAAGGTCTGAAGGAATTCAAAATTTACTGATATGGAAAGTAAGTCGAGCATATATAATAATTTAATGTCAGCCCTTCTGAACCCCTTTGAAAATGAAGGTTCCAAGTCGATGCACCCCAAGCGCTCTTTTGATAAAGGCGTCCGGTTCCACTGCTGATCCCTTTTTTGTTTATTCTTGCATTACAAGCGTAGGCAAAAGACGTTGCTCGTAATTTTTGTTACGTTCTTAAGCACGGCTTACAACGGTGTGAAATAATACTGGCCATTTGCCAATGTCAGACACACTCCACGTTTTCGCAAGGCATTTTTAATTAATGCTGAAAATCCGGGCTTACGTCTGTACATATCTGTAAGATGACTCGGGGCGGCACCTTCGCCCCTGCGCGACCTCCAGACGCTGATATGATGTGGGCAACTTGAGATCTAAAACAGCTGACTCTGCCAACCTTAAAGTGTTGTAAGTCCCAGATTTACAAGTCTATATTTCCATTTAATCTGACTCCGCTAACGCTTTACCTGGTAACATTACTCCCTACAAAATATTCATTTGTGGCTTCAAATTCAATTAATTGAAAATAAGGTAATGCTGAAGGAGCTTGATAAGAAATGAAAATATGTCAGTCTTGATTATAACGGCAAAGCTGTTTGAATTGATATGATAATAATCCATTCAGTTAACAAAAGTGTGCTAAGAAAGCGGCTAAGCTCTAGTATCTGTCACTGTCACAGACCTTAAAGTACCTAAAGATAAACATGATTAATAGCACCAGGTTCACTTTGCGGAAACCCTTTGTAGGTAACCGAGATGACATTATGAACACGTTTAATAAATAACGTTATTATATTTTCAGCCGTTCACTTATTATATTAGAACATAATTTACGATTGGAACAGCTGACTTGTAAGATATTTGTTTTTAGATATGACAAATAAACGATATTTTTGTCTAGAAATAAATTTGTATGACTAGGTATAACTGTATTCCAATAAATCTTTAGTAAACAGATTGTGATTACTCGTCGACAGACTCAACTGTATGAGTAACATGAAGATAAGTCTAGAAATTTATAAAAATATACAATCTATACTTAAGTGGTAATTCCTTATTCGCTTTAACTATTAAGAACATCAAACATCAACAAAAGTTACCAAATTAAAGGAAAATGTTTTTCTAAGGATCGACAAATGAAAAGATACTTTATTACAAACGAAATAAACTAATAAAAAGGTATTTATTACCTAATATTTTTCCCTGAATTCGGCTTCGCCTAAAATATTAATAGGTACACAGATATTACATTCCTCCGTAATCAGATCACACTTAGGAAATTCATAGTCATCGTGTTCACGGGATCATAATAAAAATCCTCTTAGCTTATTATTACCTTCTCTCCGGCTAATTGTTCGCTAACTTCCGCTTTTATGAAATTATTCCGGCTTTTAGGTAATGACGTACCTACCTGTTAGCTAGTAACCGAATTCGCAGCGCGGTGAATATACTTAACATAATTAGGAACAGAATCTTTGTATAATAAAGACCTATATCTAATAATTGGGACTGGGATGATTAACATTATATTCATTCGGTTTGTGTTACTTAATTATTCTTTAGAATAACAGTAGTGTTAGTATTTATCAGTAATTTTATAAATTAAAATAATTTAATTAATTACTTTATTTTCTTACATTACCTATATAGTTTACTTTCTGCCCGTGACTGTGCGTGAAGTCGTTTATCCCGTAAAGCATTACTACTATCTTATAACAAGGTCGCAAAAATACCTTGCGCAAAAACGTAAAGCAGTAATTTGTTCTTTCTTAGCCTTTGAATGAAAACACATTTCAAATTTCAAATTTCAAATGTTCATTCAAATGGGTTTAAATAGGGAATATTGACGAGAATGCTTGACAGGCAGGCATACAAATTATTTTCGTATTTATAATGTTAATGAGGACTATATGTTCAGGATACACAGAAACATAAATACATAAAATATCAATAATAATTTATATGCTCTCTCACTACGTACATGAGTGCAGAATATTAATCCGTATAAATTGTCCAATTATAGTAGCCTCATGAGAGTTGAGGGTAGCAGCGTAACGGCGGAATATTTAATGTGACACAAATTGGAATCGGTTCGGAGGTACTAATCAGCAACCTTCCAAAGCCACACAATAATTATGCGATGCCAGCGGTTTCGGTTTAAACACCGTGATAAATTAGTTAAATTACTGATAGCTTTTGCATACGCAATGTGGCACTAGCACTGTCATTACTTCCACTAGGCTAGCAGGAGATACGACTCGGACAGCGCGACCTAATAACATCGACCTTGAACTACATAAATGAAACGTTATTCGATTGTCTAGATATACGGACAATCAATGTTGTAGAGCATTAGATAATCGGTATATGTGTAACAGATATTTTCCACGGAAGCATAAGCATAATATGTTATAGGAAACTGTATGCGGAAATACGTTAAAGTATACTTGTAGAAACTTTTGTTAGTTGAATATACGCAAATAATGTGGGTTTGAAAAAATTTTCTTAGTTAATTGTTAATTAATATTTTCACTTAGCCTATTCAAAGCTGAAAATGATGGGAACCTTGTGTTTTTTCAATAATTTAGGTTGTACACAAAAATATATTCAAAATTTTTGTTTTTACTACAGCTGGATTTCCGTACTAATGGAATCTAACTTTGTGTACGAATAAATGAATACATTTGAAGGTGATATTTTAAAAAGCACTTAATGTACACCAATCTTTGTCGTCGTGCTTTTACTCAAATGTAAATTTGATTGTTTCAGTACGAATTCAAGGCGAAGGGAGTGAAGAAGCGCAAAGTGACTGTCGACGTGTCGACTGACGGGGTCCGGATCACCACCCGCAAGAAGAAAACTAAGGTGAAGGTACGGGCCACTTAATATATCAAATTTCTTTATTTACTTTGAATTTAGACCTGGCACTTAATACAGCGGTTGGTTTTACCTGTTTTATCTTCAGGGCTGGATTTAGCACTGAGTAGGTATAAGTCCAGCTTCTTGCAAAGTTAAACTTGAAACAATCGTAACTTACAAAGTAAATTACGAAGTAAATTACGTTGATCATAATTTCATTCATCGGTTTTATATTACAACTATAGAATAAAATAAAAACGCCTCCCTGCCTTCTGTTACAATTTAGTAGGTAAAATCCTTCCTTAGCGCTATTTAGGAAGGATTTCACGAACCTACTTACTACAAGAACTTGCAACTGTTTAAATTTACAGTTCTTAAGCTTTATAGTTTCTGTGGCGTGAAGTACTTACCGCTTTATTTTATTCTCGGTATATATTCTCACCGCCCAACCTTGTTGCTAGTTACACTTAGGAAAATATTTCATGACGACTGTTTTTAACCGACTTCAAAAAAAGGAGGAGGTTCTTAATTCGTCTGTATGTATAATATTTTTTTATGTATGTTCACCGATATTTTCGTCAATTATAGACGGATTTCAAAATTTTTTTTTGGTTGGATAGAGTTCACTTCCGAGGTGGTCCCATTTTCACCAGTCTTGGATCTGATGATGGGATCCTGGAGAAATCGAGGGCAACCTTCAAATTTTATAGGGACATGTACCGCGTTTTGTATATTATCTGAAGTCATATTGGCATTTGCTTCTGGCTATTATAATTTTATGATGCTGAGCTGATGATGGAAGGTCAACTCCTTAATAGTTATGAGTAAAAGAATAATTATTTTAATACTGTATACATATTAAGACTACTAGTTATAATATCAGTAGCATTACAGGTGAGCTAAACTATTAGGTTGACCAGTCTAGGATCTGATGATGGGATCCAGGAGAAATCGAGGGCAACCCTCAAATTTTATAGGCACATGTACCGCGTTTTACATATTTTCTGAAGCTATATTGGCATTTGCTTCTGGCAATCGTAATGTTATGATGCTGAGCTGATGATGGAAGGTCAACTCCTTAATAGTTGGGAGTAAAGGGATTATTCTTTCAAATCTGTGTACATATTGATACTGCTGGTTATAATATCAGTAGAATTATAGGTGAGCTTAACTAATAGGGTGTAAAAAAAATTAACACTAAAAAGGATGAAAAAAAATTGTAAACAAAAAAAAACCGCCTTCAAAAACACGACTCACTAAAAATTACAAAATAATATAATACGAACATTAATCTGGGTATGAATTGGATATGTTGTTGAAGGCGGTGCCGTTTATATTTCACGCAGTTTTTCTCAAAAATTTAATTGGCACCGCCTTCAACAACATATCAAATTCATACCCAGATTAATGTTCGTATTATATTATTTTGTAATTTTTAGTGAGTCGTGCTTTTGAAGGCGGTTTTATTTTTGTTTACAATTTTTTGACATTATGCAGACACTTGGGTACTCTAGGGTAACTATACTACCCACAGAGGATTCTAAATGACTTAAAAGATTTATCTTTTGGTGTTTGAGTTTAATTATCTAACAAGTAATACCAACCCCGATAGCATTAGTATAATCATTCATACATACAAATGGCGGCCCATCCATAGCCATAAAGGGACCTGCGAAAAGGCTTAAAGAGATTATCTATCCTTTATTCATGATATTCCAATAAAAATTGGCAGCTTTTAACTCGATCTCGAGTTAAATTGAAAACTTTGCCGAGCCCCACTCGAGGGTTCAATTCATATTCACGCTTTAGCCACTTTTGCCCGATCACGATCATGAAGTTGAGCAATGGAGCTCAACCAATCTCCAGGGAAATCTAATGTTTTGTTACCGCAAAGTTGCTGAGGTGAAAGAAATATGGAAAGTTCCGAACTTGTTTCGGATAAAGTGGAAAATTTGGAAGGTGGCCGAGAGAAAAATTGGAAAATAATAAAGGCGCCGCGCATGTTGTTGCCTACGTGGTAATTGAAAATTTCGAATGTAAATAAAGTAACATTGGGCCAATAAGAAGAGTGGCTGTAGAGGTTGAAATGTTTATAGGTATGTTCACATGACAATACGACTAGTAGAATGCAATCTTGTTACTTCATAAATATGTTGTTATGGGCAGTAAATCTGATTACGGTGATGACTGCCCTGGGGTGAGCTATAACGGTCAAAGCAAGGCAGGGAGAGTAAGAAATAGCTCTGAATTAGCCCTGCGTTCGCCTGAAACGTAATTACAAGCCGTCTCTGGGGCCGATAACAACACGAGATATAGTGCGCCGATGGGTCCCCTCGTTGGTACATAAGCCATCTTGGATAACTTTTAATTGGCTACGTTTTGATAATGCGGGCTCCCTCCGAAATGCGACTTTTGATTAAGTATTTATGTTGTCCTTTTCCAGATCGATTTTCCTTGTTTTATCCGTTTTTTGTTACACTGTTTGTTTTGTGTGCGTTTTAAATAGATTGATTTGCTGAAAAAAAAATGTTTACCCACCTAAACTTCCCTACGCTTTTTGATCCTTTTTTTTCCTAACTGACATACAGTGATTGCTTGGGAGTAGTCTCGTCATCATCACCGTACATGCGGGGGAGCGGATGGCTCCCTAAGAATTCCCTACCAGTTATCAGAATTCATAGAGCCTTAGGACCATTTCTCTAAAGATTTAGTTTTAAAAAATATTTAGATTAAAGTGACGTTCTCAATAGTAGGTAAATAAAAAAAAAACCAAAGCGACTATTTTCAGTTGTTAATTTTCGCATGACACGCATCCAACACCGGTTGATTCATAATTGATTTATGTCCTGGACTCCACGACCTAAAAATAATCTCGGACTTAACTCGATTACATCGCATGTTTTCCTCTAGCTGAAAGGTAGTCAGAATTAAAATAGAAAATCTGGTTTTGGTACAAAATGGTAACCCGTTGATTCATCATTAGTGCCAAATCTATACTAATATTATAAAGCTGAAGAGTTTGTTTGTTTGTTTGTTTGTATGTTTGTTTGTTTGTTTGTTTGTTTGTTTGAACGCGCTAATCTCAGGAACCGCTGGTCCGATTTAAAAAATTATTTCACTGTTGGATAGTCCATTTATCGAGGAAGGTTATAGGATATATTACATTTTCAAAAAAAGTAGGGATCCGTACGAAAAACCCAAATTTGTCACCCAAGATGTAAAAAAAATCAAATTTCAAACAAATTTTTACAATTTGTTTTGACAGGACGAAGTCTGTTGGGTCAGCTATTGTTCATAAAATTACACATAGATGGCATCGTGCTTTGTACAGCATGCCATAAATGCTGTCAAGTTTGATATAACATGAGTACCTACGTGATAAGTTTTTGGTAGTTCAAAAGATGGCACTGTGCTCTACGTATTACTTCGATATTATATTGTGGAAAAGTTTGTATGTAGGTATACCATACGTCAAATATGTGAAGTTTGTCTTTTGGAATTGATAAATTTGGAGTACTATTAAATTACGTAAATTACTAGAAGGGTTCTGAATCGACAACATGTATCGAAAATATTCTAATTGTCACCTTTTTTCTATTTTAATTTAACAAAATAGTGTCATCTAATTGACATATTTTTAAGCTGTCAAAATTAACGAGAGCATTCAAATTTCCATAATTGCCGAATTGAAGAAGGTTGGTTGTCAAAAAATAGATTGATATTAATACTCAAGGGTTTGGTATCAGAAAAAAGGATGAGATGATCACAATGCGATTAATACATTGTATGCACCAACCGGGTATTAAATATTCAATCAAATTGAACAAATTCAATATTGAGTTCAAAAAATAATATGAAAATCGTATAGCATATTTAATTTGGTAAAGCATAAAATTCGAAAAAAGAAAATGAGGGGTTCGCCAGGGATTAAGAAAGAACATGATTCAAGCACACAGTAAAAGCGTCGAATAATCGTACATAGGTATGAATTTAAAATTTGAAAAACACAGTGGTACGTGGCAGGGTTTGAAGTGGCGACCTCTTGCATAGCAAGCAAATACCTAAACCACTCGGCCATGGACGCTTTTTTCCTCTCTAACTATAAACTGCTACCTGGCTTTGGAATAGGACGTCCTTTATTTTACATTGATCGATGAACAATTAGGATTACTTGAAGATGATCTATTCAATATGAGGAAGCTGTTCACTATAAACATAGATTTTAGGATTTCGTACGTCGAAAAGAATAACCGAACCCCTTATATAGGATCCGTTTATCATCGTCAATTTTTGTCAAGGACAAAATATCAAACTGAAAGTTACATCAAATACTCAGGTCTACTGTCCCTTCGCCTGAGCCAACACAATCAAAAGAAACATTCATTTATGCTGCCAATTTTTGACACTCGCAAAGGGAACTACTATCTGCGAAGTACTCAGATTCTCAAAATTTAGAATAAAGCAATGTCAAGTACAGAGAATTGCGTAAACTTGGACTTTTCTTTTTCTTTTCTTGGTTTCTATTCCCACTCAGCACAAATATTTCTGCGATGAATATCGATGTTTGTTCCGTGTCTGGTTGTGCTATTTAAATATTTAAATGTATACCACTGTTCTGATAAAAACAAGTGCTAAAGCTTCTTACCACAGGATCAGATCAATTAATGTGATGTTGTGTAATATACTTATTTATTACTACACGATAAACAACAGATGATGATGATGATAAAAACCAAAATAATTTTGTTTTAAATGTTTCTTCCGGTTGACTAACTTCTTAAGTGGCAGAAAAGATTTTGACGGGACTACGACTTTTAAGTTAAAAAAAAAATCAAAATCCTGTAGTTCACGCGAACGAACTTATTTATTACTACACGATAAACAACAGATGATGATGATGATAAAAACGAAAATAATTTTGTTTTAAATATTTCTTCCGGTTGAAGACTAACTTCTTAAGTGGCAGAAAAGATTTTGACGGGACTACGACTACTTTTAAGTTAAAAAAAAATCAAAATCCTGTAGATCACGCGAACGAAGTCGCGGGCACAGCTAGTCTACTATATACATTATTATTTAATTACATAATATTACATTAAATCTTAACCAATTAAATATATTTATATATTAAAGATGTTATTTCTTATTCTAGGAGATAGATTTTTTGATTCAGGTACATTTTAATTTGTTTTTAGATAATTCTTTAATATTGTTATTTGACCGGTGAATGAGGAACACCAATCATGGTCGCGAGGATTTTTCCATTACAGTAATATTTAGTGTAATGGAACGCGAAACCTTAAAATCATACGTAACAAATACACTAGACGGGCTCCCATACAAGTAACGTATTTTTTTAAAATAAAATTGCCACATAGCCCTTCGTGCTTAAGCCCGACTCTTTCTCACTTGGCATCTAAAATCTTATGTAACAAGTGAGTTCATTGTCATTTCTGATTGCAGCGGAGCACCAGCTCCAAGCTGTTCAGCCGGGGCAGCCGCGGCAGCACGAGCAGCGAGTGCATCGAGATCATGCACCACCCCATATACCGCATCTTCTACGTGTCGCACGACAGCTCCGACCTGAAGATCTTCTCGTACATCGCCCGCGACGGCGCCACTAATGTCTTCAAGTGTAACGTCTTCAAGAGCAACAGGAAGGTTTGTCTCTTTTTCCTGACCTATCATCATCATCATCATCATAAGCCCATATACGTCCCCACTGCTGGGGCACGAGCCTACCCTAAACTAGGGCGATAAGGCCTTAGTCGACCACGCTGGCCAAGTGCGGGTTGGCCGACCCTACCAACCCGCACTTCTTCCTTTCCTGACCTATAAGTTGTATTATTAACTTATGACTTATATGAAGATAATATGCATCGATCTAATTTCGCTAGTAGAGTCATGTAGACACGTGCCTTATGTACGCCCTTGAAGAGTACCTAAAATATACTGAAATAATACTTTAACTAGTAGACTCTTTTTCCTTGCGATACTGTACTGATAAAGATATTTCTTGACATACAAAATCACCTCGACATTCATCCTACACTTTTTACCTACCTTATAATATAATAATAAATTATTATTAGAATCGTACACAGAATTCTCAGAATCGCCAATTCACGAGAAAAATCGGGATACTTAGGTACTTTTTAAATATTTTATGTTCATCCTCTGCTAAGTAGCAAGGGTTAGGAGTCGACATTAAATTTTCATGTCTGAAACATTCATCGCTCTTATACGCATCACGTCCTTCTAAAAAAAATCTGTTAAAATACAGTTAACAGCATAAGTTTTGGGAAGTGGGTACGATTCCGCGTAGCAGGTAAATAGGTATATACTTATTTTTAAATGTACATATTTTTATGTAAGTGACAATTAGCAAAAGTGGAAGCCAAATATTCAAGCTGTGAGTGCTATCTCTAAAAACACACCGACTTACATAAAATTCATCTATTTTTGCTTTTACAATAGGTATTTACATTATTATACTGCATAATAAGGGAGTCCGAGGGGATTTGAAACAAAGGTGAGTTGAAACAGTATCGATTTCTTGGAACTCAAAACAGAGAGTTGACAATGTCGCTGTTCATCTATAACCTCCCGACCGAAAATGAAAAACACTTTTATCGCGTGCCTATTGTAAAAATCCATGTGAGTTATCCACCACATGTCAGTTATTTAAGTAGCCACAACACCACGTAATTTTTCTCCATTTTATTTTACCTTTTAAAATTAAAGTTATTTTGTCCAATACATGACATACTTACTATATAGTTAGGTACTGGGTCGTAATAAAACCCACGTATTAAAATTTAGGGCAAATTAGTAACTACCGTCGAGCACACACGATGTTTTTTAAACTGAGTTATGTTAATTCTGAAAGGACACAGTCTTCCCTCGCTCCGCGGCTGTTTTAAATGACAGCCGGACCCTTGTGTTGTTAGTCCTGAAATAACATTGAATGAGAACTCGTCATTAATATTACAATGTTCTACACTTTTTTTTACTACTTTTTGTAGGCACATTATACGTCATCGTTTTGTTTTAGCAAATCGCGAAAAAATACTAAAAGGGCATTGTGTTTATCTTTAAGTCTAGTACCTACGGCCTGTACATTTATTAATAAAATGCAATACTACTATGCAGTAGTACTATGTATAATAAATAGTCGTATTTATTTTAACGTGCATTGTATTTTTCTTTCATCTACTGCCTAAATACAAATACATAGTTGTAATGCGATCGGTCCTTCACCAACTTCATTTCAGAATATACATATTCATTTTTAAGTTGGAGGATGAGTGAAAGACGATTAACGAAGAGTATATATAGAGAGGGTGTAATTAGAGATGTCGACAGGGGAAGACCAAGAATGACCTTTCATGACCAAATAGGTCAAATCTTAAAGAAAGGTCAAATCAAAAGCACCCGTAATCGACGAGCGTGCATGAAGAGGTTGATGAATGTGGATGAAGCGAAAGTGGTATTCCAGGACCGTAGCACATGGCAGGAAGTGGTATCTGCCTACCCCTCTGGGAAAAAGGCGTGATTTTATGTATGTATTTTTAAGTTAGACAGGATAAAAGCGGTTACTTGAAAAAAAAATTGCAACTTTGAAGCACCAATAAATACTTGGCATCATAGGTTTCAACAATATTAAGCCGTATTTATTTGAAGTAACATATTTTATTATGATTGAAATACTCCATTAACCTGGGATTGGTGTAGTCAGTGCCTGGTTAAGAACCATCAGCTATGAGATACTATGAGACAATGTTTTACGAAAACCGGTTCCCTTTTATATCCGTACTCAACGTAAATATATTTTATTTATTTTATAACAAATATTATACAGTAAACAAAACATAATTAAAGATGAAAATGAATAATTTACCATTTTAATCAGTCTATGATATTCTGAACGGCATTTTAAAAGGATGCTTTGTTGTTGATCAAGGGGTTAATGATTATGATAATTGCTTTGTGAAAGGGTATTTTGTAATAAATTGCAGCTGGTACATTTAGTGCAAATATTTCTGTAGGGGTTGAAATAAATATTTTTGCATTTGATATCATTCAAGGTACTAGAGAAAGGCAAATGTTCAATTATTAACAATATTATGAATAAAAATAACCATACATATTAAATTTGAAACATTGTTACATGTGACATTTAATTTATTACTACCAATTAGAACGTTAACATGTGTATATTCGCTTAAACTGTGAACAAGTCCGTCAAATGCCCTGAGGACAAATGTATGTTATGCAAATAAATCTGTTTTTCGTCGGTCAAGCTTTGAGGGCGTTAGGCGCGACAACGATTCCGTCCGTTATGAAGACGGCAGCCGTAAACACTGGGCGAGCCATAAAACACAGCTGCCATTTCACTCGCCCGAAGAATATGAGGGAATTACCGCTTTTTAGAACACCTCGCCGTATAAGATTAGCTCTCCCACTGACGCGAGAACGATGGGAACGGTCTTATCTGTAATGAGAAACTTCCGAGGAAGTTTTTTATGCGTTCATTATTTCATCGGCCTCTCCTATAAGTTAATCGCATTACAGCACCTCAACCCTACTTAATATAGAGAAGAAAATATCAATTGCATCTGAAACTCTAAAGCGGCCCCAGAGAGGTTACAAACGTCCGCTGTTAACAAACTCATTAAAATGTTCCGCAACAGTTCGCTCATTATAAAATAAAATCTTAAACGGAATTAATAAAGCGGTAAAAATGTAATAAAATATGGGTACGAGTATCTAAGGCAAAGGCAAAAGAAGATCTCGACGCCGAAGATCTGTAAATTTCTTAAACTCGCAAAAGTTTTATGAAATCTTTGTTTCCATGACTCTTTTTGTTACGTGGCGAAACTCCGTGGATTTTGTTTTGTTAAATGGCAAAAGTTTGAAAGCTTGAGATCCTCGTTGGGCCGTCGTAGTCCATCCAATAAAGTGTTGCGGAAATTCAAGACTGCGTACAAAGATACCAAATATTCTGCTTCAGCAATTGTAAATACAGTGATGCCTAGCTATAGGTCTTTATATTGCGATGGTTTGTTGTTTTCATAAGATTTATTATGTCGACAACGAAAATAAATTACATTGCATTAAATATTAGTCAGCCATATAAGTATCGATTTCATGTGTATGTACGTAGGTACATACTTTAATATCGGATAACATGGTCCTTGATTTACCCCTTGATTTTCACAGTAAACAAAACATAAGCATTGGTTTTCCAAGTCATAAACTCTTGCTCTTCCTCAAAGAAATGCTCTATTTTTAGTCACAGCCCATGAAAATCTTTAGCTTTTATAGGCTGCATAGACGTCAGTGATTTTTTTTTATCGGTTTACTTGTTATAATGAAACATAATACGAGATTGTAATTATGACAATAATGTTCAGATCAAAGCAGAACAAAACTGCGCAATATATGTATAGTCTATACTAATCAGAAAATATTTAATATGACGAACATACATGACACATTCCTCTGATATATGCCCTCAAGCTAAAGCAAATAACATCAAAAGATTTAATAAAATTACTCGTATCATGACATGTGATTCTTCTTAGATTAAAATAAGATTCTTCTAATAGCGATGAGCGCCTTAGCAATTGTTTTTCTGGTAAATATAGATTTTTTAATTCAAAGCTGCTAACTATTCGCTTCATAACTAGTAAGTCAAGTAGCACTAAAAGTATTTAAAGATGCCTAATAATGTTCTTAGTGGTATAAACTGACACTATCAAATTGGTAACATTATTAATTCGCGATGCAATTTCGGTGGTGATCACATTTGTTTACGTTCATAGTGAATTAATTGCGTGAACGTGATAATTACGTTTATGCTCCAACGTCCAGTCAATATCTGTGTATAGGCGAAAAGCCATTATTTTTGGTTTGTGACCATTAATTTTCTACTTAATGATATGCTGCAGTGCGTGAGCATGTGATGGAAATATTTTAATCAGTAAATCTGGTATAAAGATGGCGGTATGTTTATTAGTACGCTCTAAATCTGTCGGAGCCCGCTCGTCCATGTGCCGTCAAATAGTTCATCCATGCTTTGAGACCGCGAAAAATAGACACGTTAAGTGATTTCAAATCGTTTCCCCCGACTATTCTTTATTTGAACACGCGTTGCGAAATATTCCATTCACTCTTTTTATCCGTGCGTAAATGTAATCATCCGTACTGGAAAAAATAAAGCTGAAGATTAACTACGTCGACCTATGTAGCTCTGAATCTGTTGACGGATGGTATTGTGGAGTGATTAAAAATTGCATTTATTATTTTTTCACCAATTAAAAATTGTGGAATTGTGAACGATGGTCGTTATTTCATTTTTCGATATATTGTTGACATAATTTCGTCATCGATATCTGACCAAAGAGGAAATAATGCAAATATGTTTCGTTACTAAATATCTACGGTTTATTCTCTGGAGAACCTACGACGCGGACAAAATTGATGTAATTCAACTTCAATTAGATCTATTCAATAAAATAATAACGTTTTGCTTAATGACCTAAAGGTAAATAAGTAGTTCTATTTACAATAGCGATCAATAGTTACAGCTGAACTTTAATGAACTCTGGCGATTCTAAATAGAGCATAGTTTTGTTTATAGACATTATAAATCTCAATTCCACAAGCTGCCGACTTTTATAATCAATTACAGTCGGCGATCACTCGCTCTCAAACGCCATAAATATTCAACAAGTAACAGAATTGTTTGCATTAAGCCGTTGCGAGAGCTTTTTAATTATACCAATTGATTGCAATGTACTTTGTATTAGCTTTTGCCCGCAACTTCGACTGAACTGAGAATCTACATAAATTTTCCTGCAGTTCTAAAGAACTTTTAATACCGAAAAGTTCGCAATGTTCAGACCAAAGGTTGGAACTGTCTTATAAAGAGACAATGCAAACAGAGTTACTGTACATTCATTCTATAAAGAGCAGAATGTATTACATCGTGTGCAATCTTCACGGTACCAATATTGCCTAGGTATAAATATTTATGGTTTGATAAAAAGAAAAATATGTATGTGTAATGTATAATATACTCAGACAACTTTTTAGGGAGCAATTCGTTGACATATTTTTAGGATATTTTTTTCTTTCGAATCAATATTCGAAGTGAAATGAAAATAGGCAAAGTACAATTACTTTGCCCATTTTCATTTCACTTCAAATAATTCCAAAAAATCCAACTTCGTGAAAGTTTTAACTTGTTGAATGTTTGTGGGTGCATTCAGTGAGATTAGAAATTTGAAGTTAGTTAAGGACAATACTGATTTAACCTCTATGTACTTGCGTTACACGCCGTGAATTTTGATTGTGGAGGGCATTCGTACTTAAGCAAGGTAAATATTGTCTTTAAAGAAAGTTTACCCTTTATTTATCCACGCGGGAATGAAACTTTACTTTTCACGAGATAGGGGTTTATAATCTTGGTCTGATTTGTCCATTGTTTTACCGATATAATGAAACATAGAAATCCTATTTCTTCGTTCAGTGCTAAATTTAATTCTTAAATATGAAACCTACGATTTCTTATAAATAGGAGTTACGCACGACATATACCGCGAAACTGTAAATTTTGTCGCATAAGTGTATGTTTAGATCGAAAGTACACAAAACGTACCTCTTAGTAAAGCTGTCAGTGAGCAAGACCGGTGATCGTCTAAACGCAGTGGCGACTCGAGAGCACGCGAATGTTTATTTGTGGTGCTTGATGCGAAGCGCGTCGCACGTTCTCACTATGCCACTTCAGTTGTCCCGCGAAAGGCCATGCGTGTGCGCGTGCGCGGCCATTCGTCCAGCGCCTGAACAACGATGTCGAACCCACGGGACAAGCTCCGGCGAAACGATCACCCCCTCAAAAACCTACCCACCGAAGTACTACTAAAAGCCAGAAGTACACTCGTCTCCCTCGGTGGAGCCCTGAAATCGAAAAATGAACAGCTACGGCCCAAGCTGGAAAAACAAGACTCAAAAGACAAAAGGAAAGACAGGCTGAAAATCAGTCGGTCGGAACCTGAATTCAGTGAGATGCGAAAGTCGAAACATAAAAGTCGTATAGATAATGGTACATCTCAGGATTACACGGCGGCTGTGAAACCACGGCCGTTATCAGTGGGTGCCATTAAGCGTTATGACAAAGATCTGGATGAATTCCGTAGTAGTAGTTTTACAAAAGACAAAGACAATCCTCCTTTGGGACAGCGAATGTTTGAGTCTTCTGAAGACGTGTGTGTACAATCTCGTTTAGTGTTACCGGTGGCTGATAGGCTCGGCTCTCAAGAAGTGCAAGAAAGTAGCGAAAGACCAAGAAAAAAGTTGTCCTTCCGTGAACCGGAAATAGTCGGCAGTGGCAGTGCTACTCTAGGTCGATCTCACAAGTTTATGGGTGTAAATAGCTTAACGCGAAGACCTAATAGGATTTCATTGCGATCTGAAATACACTCCTCACTAGAAGGCTTAGACACGGATTTAGAGGTACGTACGAGTCTTATGTTTTCCACGATTTTCACTCCTCTCACAGGTTCGCAAGCGCTTTAGAAATGTTATAAATCGTTTTCAGTTTGTGTGTGTAATCAGGTGAATTCACAAATCTACTTAGGCGATTGAGTCAGTCAGTTAGATATACCTGTTCGCGAGGTGATGTTTAGGTAACTCAAATAATTATTTACACTAAAAGTAATAGAGGATAAGTAATTAATTTTTATTGATATGTGTTGAGAATATTGAATACTTCAAAAAGATAATAGTTGAATTATGTTAAAATGTGCTAAATGTTTTTTTCATCAATGTGGATTTTTATATATTTGTTAGTCAAAACAAAAAAAAAAAGTCTAACTTTTTTTCTGTATAATAAATAGTCAAGTAGACGCTTTCTTATACAACACTTTGGTATGCCATCAGTTTCAATTAGCGTCTAAATTGGTTTTGGGTCATTATCAAATTTCATAAAAGCGTTGATTAAGAAAAATTGAATCGTGGAAGAAGTAGAGATGCTGTAAATATTATTCCTAACTGTGGCCTTGAATTAACCTGATTATTAATAGTAGCGACGGTAACGCTAATTTATACCGTGTTTATACGTCTACTTATACCTGATTGGCTCTACGTTTCAAAGTTTGTGAAACTATTAGATACGGTATTTCTGCCGGTAACGTTCTTTAAAATATTGGCGCTAGCGTGCGGAAGCTTTTGCCTTTTTATAAATCGAACACTCCAGTGACATTTCAGCGTATTATTTCGCGTATTACGTCAAAGGCGATACTTCCTTCGTCAATTCCATTTATTATTCCGAGACTTTTGTAAACGGGTTGTGTTTGTATGAGGAGATATTTTGGAACCAGAGTCGGGCGAGATACGCAGCATAACTGTATAACTGAAACAGTCTCGGGAGCTATCATTAATTCTCCTTTGCGTTTAGTTTACGTGTTAGACCAACACACAAGTGCTAATGGAGTGAAATAAAGCACACAATATAGGCGGGATTCGTTGTACACACAATTCTTTGCGAACACATGCGGTATATCTTTATAATACATACGACACTTACTTTTCTTTATACAATGGATAGCCTCATATACGTACTCCTGACTGAAGTATCACTTCACGTAGTTCAGAACGCATTTAGTATGTATGAAAATGTAAAAGTCCGCATTATATTATCTAAAAGAGAACTAATAAAAAACTCAATGTTTTTTTAGACTCTAGTTGTTTTTTCCTTTTTTCCCCTTGATACCCTTACTTTTGCACTTAGGAATATCATTCCACAATCATGTTTCATAACATAATATCATGCGTATATCATACGAAATTTCGGAATTGCACTAACAAGGATTCTTTGAAGTTCTGCGCGCTGAAGTTTCGAACCCTACCGCGAAACTTCAAAATTATATTTTCATGTTTTATAATTAGTTTACATCACGATATTCATAGATTTTGCCCAGATAAATACCTATATACCTTACCTTGCTTACAACTAACAAGGGTGCATAACTTATATCTATCTGCACTAAGAGGTTTAATATAAATTACGCTTTGATCGCATCTTCCAGCCTTTTAAGAGAAAATACGATCCCTGATAGCTTTCTTTGTACACGTAAATCACTGATTTAGCTCGTCAAAGAGCCTCTCTGAAAAATATTTATGTTGGTATACAGCTTTTTTTTCGTTTATTTTCTTTGTTAGTGGTTCTGTACATATCTCAATAGATAGCTGCTATCAATATAAATGGTTAACGGCTTTCGTGATTTCATTTGAAGAAAAATATCAGAACTGGCCTGATTTTGTAATTAGCTTAAATATGGCTGTCCAAAAAAGTTGCAACTGTAACATTAAGCAGCAATATACCTATAAGTATTTGTTATTTCATCTACTACAAGTATAATCATCCTCATGTGTTTCGTCTGGTTCAAAATTAATTTGTTAAATGTTATTATAACAGAGTATCTACTTACTACTTCAAAATGAACTACGTTCAGTGCCTGCCAATGTCCATTCCATTAATACAAAATTCGCATTCAAATATTTGTCTGCTAATTGGAGTTTGTGACCCATTTAGAAATTAAACAATATAGTTAAGTTAACCATAACTTATGCGGCACGGCTATAGCCCGGACAATAAATTCACCTTACAGCGACTGCCAATTAAAATCACAAGGACTCTGTTGCCTACAGGGAACTCTATAATGAATGTAAACACAACGTAATATTTACAAAACAACGCGAAATCTTTGAATTTATGAATAACCAAACACAAAATATTTCTGTTTACGCTGCATAATAGTAAAAAGTATTTCAATTTATAGCTTGAATTTTTTTTCTCATATCCGATACTGTATAAATTATTGGTAATAGAACGTAGAAGATTTTTAATACAATATGCGCTGGGATAATGCCTACAATTTACGGCAGAATACAAAAAGGATATTAGATATTTTGGGCGCGCATTAAGTACCTACGTAGGTAATAATTTAAAACTCAAATACAAAATTTTGATTTATTTGTCGAGCGAGAATCTTTTTATTTAGACGTTTGAATATGTTCTGAACAATACATCAGTTGAATAAGTAAGTTTTGTATTAATACCATAATTATCTATTAGTTTCACTGTGTGATAAAAAAAATGTACCTAGTCATATCTATAGTTTGATATTTGTATGCTAAAACATAAACAAAAACATACAAAATGCCTAAGGAACCTATACGAAACCTATCATAGATACCTGAAAAGCAAACAAAATTTGTCCAAGAAAATATAACGGAACCGGTCAAAATATCTAAACAACTACACGGAAAGCATCTTTTGTCGCCCCATTAGCACGTGTCGAGATGAGATGTCATCGGCGCATCAGCCGGGCTCCGGTTTGATTGCGTAATCCTCAGCACCCAGGACCGCAGGGCTACCGTAAACGCGCTTTACGACCCACCGCCGCGCTCCGCCGCCAACATCACGTATGAAAGCTTTTAACCCAACCGCATTTCTTTTACCTCACTCGTTGTGACGACTCGCGCGAAAATAGAATACTGACGTACACCGGCGTGAGGTAGCCAAAATTATGATCGGCATATAAAGGTCATTGTCTCAGCTGACCAACTTTTATTGCAGTCGCGTTGACAAAAAAGCTGGCATCGTACACGTTTTAAATCTTTTTTTATGAAACGTTACTCTAAATTGTTTACCGTGTATCTCGATGTAGGAAGTTGGCGGTTTGACGTATTTTCCTTTGTAGTGGAAGATATCAAAGCGTCGTGTAAGAATAGCTACGAAATTTCAAATTAGAAGTGATGACTAATTTTCGCAATTATATTTAGGTACATTTTATTCATAACACACAAAAATAAAAGTAGATAGTAAGTAGTACCTACTTATAAAGCATATTATACCCAAGTACTCAATAATAATAAAAGTACCTAATAGGAATGCCAAGAAAACGAAATCAAATACTATGATAGCTACTTGATTTTAAAACTAATTATTATTAGTCCGTCTCGAAGTTTCTTTTCAACGTTTTAGCTTTATGAAATGTCAGTCACTTAAATTACGAATTCCAGTTACCATTATAATGTCTATAGTATTTTCACAATAAATCTGTAATAGAAATACAAGCGTTATACTTTAATACTCGTTTATCCTCTGATAAAGAAATGCCATAAAAGTTCATCAAAGTTCAAAGTGGGTAGGTCCTTACATGAAAACTCTACTTCTTCTACGGAACTGCCTAGCAGGGCATACGTTTAAAATACTATGTTCTTTTAAAATTTTTAGACTTAAACTGAAAAAAATGTTAAGTTTTGAATGTGTGAAATCAATCCTTCATAGATCGATGAAAATAATCGATAAATCTTAATGAAAATTATTTATGAAATAATGTGCTAATGTTGTTGACTAAAGCTTGATCGCCTTAATTAAGGGTAGGCCCGTGCCTTTGCAGTGGGGACGTAAATGGGCTGATGATGAAAATGTTTACAAAAAATATCTTACCTCTATACAACACAAATTGACGGCGGATAATATCAAAATACAATATAGATTATATACAGAGACAGTTCGATTTTAAGACACAATATGTAACGAATAAAAAAGACGTGTGGCACTCGGGGATTGCCGCGGTATAGCTATTGCATAGCATCGTCCGATTTCGGAGCAGCTCGTCTCGATTCGTGCGAGTTTCGTAGAGTCGCACAATACGTCTAACCGTACGCACACAAACACCGTGCCGAAGTCTACCGAACTGAAACGACGTTAGACGAATGTGAGGTTTTTTTCGTTACGGAATTTCTTGGTTCGGTCGCCGCCTTCAAAGCCCGCGATAAAAGCTATGCAATAGCCTAACAATTATTCTAATCTATAAAATATATAGCCAAATGAGCGAGTAATTTGTTACTTTGTGCAAACATCATACCAACAAATCTGTATTTAAAGTCAAGGTAATCAGCGATGGTGTCTCAAATAGCTACAAATGATTTATACGACACGCGTAAGGATGTTGTACTATTTGTGTTGTTATACGCAAAACAAAGTTGGAATAACAAAATCATCTTTTCTCTGTTCCTATAGCCATTTATTCAACAGATCGGAGTCCATCAATAACAATCGCCACGGAAAATTTTATATTGTCATAAAAGGTATTGGGCGGTAATATCATTTTGGGCCCCGAACAAACGTGTTGTGAATTTTCTATCATCAATCAACTCCCAAGTTATTCATTGAAACCTCCACTTATTTATACAGTGGGCCTTTCTGATGTGTCCGTTCAGCAACAGATTTATAGAATAGAGAGCTGGAAGTGCCGATCTATTGCGGTTTACAGTAATGGGACGATTTATAAAGGGGAAGACACAAAAACTTATTTGATTTTCCCTTGTTATTTGAAGGGAGGTGAAAATGTTACACGCTAACCTGCTGGATCGATTATTGTCGAAATTTTGATTATGTCTTAAGACTCCCATATTCAATTTTGGTTATTATTTTTTATAGATGTCAATAGAAAATCCCTAAGATTTAGAAATGTATGAAGTCCTTTGTTTTGTTAGTTAGCCAAAACTACTCTACTGTTTATATACGTAATATCTTGCAAGGTATGCGGATCTGGAACAGGTGTATCTGAAATTACCTAGTCGGCAGAAGATGCGGGTATTTGTACAAGTATAGGAATATCTCGTCAATCTCTGGCGAGCAGCCAAGGTGTCGGTCCTGTGTCCACTCAATGGCTTATAAGATATTCCTGTTTGTGATATACAAAACAGATAGTCCAAAGTAAATGTTATTTTAGGAAAACCAACAATATTGATACTGTAATGTTTACCGTTTTCCATGACGTAAAAAAACGGTTTTGTAAACGAAACTGGATTTCCATTTTCGTTCCATTAGCAACGGACGGTTAAAAATGAAAAGCAAAAAGGACGTATTTCTGAAACCTACTACCTATACATAAAATATTGGTCCATAACTGTAAATGATTCGCAAAGATATTTATTTATTACTATGTTCTTTTTTCATCACTAAGTGTGTTTATAAGTCTGGTCAAATTGAGCATTGGAATGAGAGCAATCTGGCGCCACCGTTTTTGTATATTGTATTCACAAAAGACTTTTGTAATGTAATGTATCATATGTACCACTAATTACTCAGAGCAAATCCGTAAGGTCTAATCTCCGAGTTAAATCATTGTACGGATTGTGCCATTTAAATTACGTACTAGGTATGATCACTACTTTTAGCTAATCGAGTTTTCCTCTTCCAGAGCCAGGCCATGAGGATCGTGCGCACCGTCGGCCAGGCGTTCGAGGTGTGCCACAAGATCCAGCAATCCAACTCGCCGGACCAGCCCGCGCCCTCCACCTCGTCTGCCATCGACGAGCCCGCGCCGACAGACCTCGCCAGCGAGCCAGCACCCTCCAAAGGTCAATACACCCCACAGGGTGCCTTTATAGCTCCATGCCGCTTGCCCTCAGCTAGTATGCTCCCACTCAATTGATCAAAATGAACCAATGCGGTGCATACTGGCCAGCAAGACGGATTGGGTCCATAACTGTCAGACCCTCACATTAAAATTTGTCCACAAAAAGAATATTTTAAAACCTCCCTAAAACTACTTACACTGCTCTGAACCGCAGTAAGAGATTTTGAACCGGCGTTCTATTAGAATTAAATATTCAAAGGCACTAAACGCGACTTTATGTACAGTAGCTCGTGACCTACGTTGATGCAATCCAGGCTAAAACGTCGGGCTACGCTATAAATTCGCGCTTAGTCCTATTTCAATATTTAATTTTAGGAAAAAAATAATCTAATTTGGATTAATACATTACGCATCAATGCATCGAAATATAGCTCTTTTTTATTAATAAAAACACAAAGTTTCATTTAGACGTCAAAAGCAATTAACGAGGGTATCCATATCCATCGATCAATGTTTATTTTAGTAGTTGTTTTTGGTCTAAAAATGAATACTAAATGCGTGATGTTTTAATCCAGCATATATTTAGCTATAAATGGTGGCTCTTTAAATTTTAAAATTCATATCGTGCAGC
Source organism: Maruca vitrata (assembly GCA_039566165.1). Classification (NCBI taxonomy): domain Eukaryota; kingdom Metazoa; phylum Arthropoda; class Insecta; order Lepidoptera; family Crambidae; genus Maruca; species Maruca vitrata. Next base: position 8,454,530 of record CM076911.1, read on the forward strand.
GGTCTGAATGCATCCATTCCTAATTCTAATAATGCAATGCGGGCTCCGGGCCCGTGATAATCCATGCTAAGAACAAAATCCAATTACTGTCTTATCAGACTGGCTCTAGTGGGGAGCATTCAGACTTTTGCTTGGTGTTAATCTTCTTATCTTTAGCGTTCTGCTGGCGACAAATATTCTGTTTTCCTAACGGTGTGTTGCAACGATTTACTCTAGGCGAATTGTCATTGCGATTAGAGTGTGTAATGCGCTGGCGAATGGCCCACAGCGAGTTTTTTTTTTGGTTCACTTTTTCTTTATGAAGACATTGTTATGTTAATTTCAAGAAGTTTAAAAAAATTAAAATTCATGAAGAAAATAATACAAATTTTCTCCATGCCCATAATCTTTTACCCTGACTATTTCTTTATTTTTCTTATCTGTCAGCGTTGTGACTAGCAATTAAAAGTGCTGCATTATATTTAAAGTCAAACGATAAAAGGTCAAGTTTATGTATAATGTTTTAACGCAATGCTTAACTAGCAAAGAATTTGTTTAGACCTTTTGTTGAGTTGAATAAATATAATGACAGAAATCAGTGTATTGATTTTCGTTTTAATCAAGAAATAAGTGAGCCGAAACTTATTTTATATTACGTGTATTAGTTAATAAAGTAAGCAGACAAACTCCTTAAATCCTATATTTTTAAACTCAAAGTGTAATTGCTTAACTTTATATTAAATATGTTTATATTATTTACTGGTTTAATACAAATAATTACGTATACACAATGTGTATTACACATACATGCCTACATTAATTTCCCTTCTAACTAGTTTCATTAAGAATTGTGAATAACAAGTCGTATGCAAAAAGTTCAGGTCAGAGTTTTTAGTTCAGAGATTCGGAAGTTCTCCTTCAAATATACTTAAATAAACATTAAAGCTATATCTGCCTTTGTAAAATGTCGGCATATTGCTTGATAGCTTTCCGCCCGCGACTTCGTACGCGTAGAGACGTTTAACGGGTAAAACATCTCTTTTTTTATAGCGCAGTCGGTTAAAAAGTAGCCTATGTCCTTTCTCAGGCTCTGGACTATGTCTGTACCAAATTTCATTTAAATCGGTTCAATACTCTGTGCTTGGAAGCGTAACACACAGACAGAGTTACATTCGGATTTATAATATTAGTAAGGAGTAAGAAAGTAAGGATTGCTTCATTTCCGCGCTGGCGAATCCCCGCGTTTGTTACGTAATTCAAAGTAGTAGTTAACAGTCGTTTCAATTCACCGTCACGGGCTTGTTTAAACCGTTCAAAAGTCCCATGGCGATATATTTAACCAGGTGGGCATCCGTTTGTGAGCTCACTCGGCATGCTCTCGTCAAAAGGGATGAAACGGCAACAGAGCCGGACGCATTAATTAAAAGATTACGTCCGTTTTGCTTTCAACTGCACACCTATATTGTACCTAGTGTACCACCACTTTTATCTTTAAACGATTTTTTTATATTAATCCGTACAGAGACAAATGCCCCTTCGCGGTAATTAATTACACACGGGAAAATGGTTTAAAGGTTTCGCTTATTAAAATACTTCAATTGTTTGTTGGAATTTCATTACTCACTCGGATTAAATACCATTGCCACAATTGTTCATTTCAATTTGCAATGGCTTTGAACCCCATACGATAAAGGAAACATAAAGGCATCATTACGTGCAAGTTAACATCGAATAGGAACACAAGTTTGTAGGTGAAGGAGTGAAGTAAATTATGACGTTGCTGGCTAAACAGCTGCTTCATATACGTTGTGCGTCGGATGTCATAAAACGATACATAAAAGCTAATTATAAGCGGCCCACGTCAAAGTAAAGAGAATAGACGTGAGGTGATTTTGCGGTAACCAGACCACAGGTACTCATGCAACCCCATAGTCTTACTATAGAGGAAAATAGTTATGACTTTCGTTAAAATGATAAAAAGGTGTAAAACATTTTTACAATTCTAAGGTAAATAGAATTTTACCGCTTAAACATCATAGCTATATTTTGTATCTGAGCCCATTTGGAATTAAGGGACTTTTAAGCATGATTGTTTCAGAAGCTATCAAATATGAGTAGGACCTATTTGTAAAATCGATTAGTATTTAGAATAATCATATACTTTTTTGAAAGAGCATTAATAGCGGCCCATTCAATCGTGATATATTGCAGTTAACGTCGACCCTATTGTTCCGCTGTTGTTTCATAAATGAGCAAATAGTAAGCACATTTATAAATGACAAAAACAGCTGCTCTCGTTATTAATTTGTAGGCGGAGTTTAAATCAAGCGATGAATTAGGGCTGAGGGTGCGCTGTCATTGTCCCGATCGTGACGGACATTACGCGCCTCCCGACTGCAATTAATTGTCTGAATAGTCAATTTAATAGTCCTCCGCGAGAAAGTTTTATGAACATCTCAATTTTGTTAAATAACCAACTTTATTTCACTGCGTAAATAACCTGTCATGTTAAGACAATAGGGTATTCAGAACCTGAAATTCAGGCTCAAAGATAACAAGACTATGCAGTTCTTTTTTATCACGCCTACAATGATATTATGCCGTGGTAAGTACCTCAAGCTTACGGATATCGGAATCAACAGTAGATACAAAAATATATTTAATAACACACCCAGACACGGAACAAACACTGATGTTAGTCACACAAATATTAATTGTACTGGGGAAATTTGGGAATCGAACCCACGACTCTTGGAACTATAGGTAGGAAACCTGAGTCACTAACCGCTGTTCCACCTACCAGTCCAAGTTTGTCTAATTAAACTAACGTATCGTAACATTTTAGTGTCATTTCTAATTATTTATGACATACCTATACCATAGTACGTGTTTGTTTACGTCGGAGATAATTGGGAGTATCTAATTGATGCTGTTGGTTCCTTCATTGTTGATTAGCTCATTAAATTTCTAAATTAAGTAGGTTGGTCTAGCACTAAAGGTGCCAACAGTGTTGGATTGCTTTCAAGTCTTAAAGAGCTACTAATAGGTGTTAGGTTTATGATTTCATGAGCAAATGGCTAGCCAGTCACTCGTTTATATTCGACTAAAACTAATTCAAGGAGATTAGTAAGTACTCCGTAAACATTGTGTACATTTGTAAATTTTTGAATACTAGATGATTTCTGAATTACCTATCAAAGTAATGCTGTCGCTTTAGATATTATTAAATACATCAAATGGAAAGTTAGTCGCAGTTGAGTAGATGTTATTTATGACTTTTTAAAATTTAGTTTATAATGTCAAAGCTCAATGTCTATTTAGTCTATTTGGTATAAATGATCAGTATAAATAAAAAAAACACTTATCAGAATTTGTTACTATTCGTATTCACCACTTTTGATATAAAGTGTAGGTACCTACGAGTGCTAGGAAATTTAGATCGATTTCGACGCAGCGTCGTTGTAAGCAAGTCTTTGTACGTCTGAATACAGTTCGGTTTGGATTCCTCAACAGATTTTTCAATCAGTCAGTCCACCTTTCATCATCATCATCATCATCATCATCAGCCAATTCCTGTCCACTCATGGACATATGCCTCCCCAAAAGCACGTCACTTCTGTCTGTTTTCGGCTATTCCGACCTTAATGACTTGTTATTCACTTTTCTCAACGTAAATAGGTTCTCAGGGCAGGTAGTCAAATGGTTGTACACTTTAAAGAGTAAGTGCCTGAAACTGCTCTAAAAATGGTCTGCATTTAGAAGTTACTTATTACTTACAATTCAAAATTGGCATTGAAATGTTGAGGCTATATATGATTTAATTTAAATCATATCCTATTCTGTGGGTTTAGGAAAGTGCTTTCTATACATACACACGGAGAGTTCGATTCGATTTCATTAGTACTTCTAAGTTTACAGTATAATACTATTACATATTTAATAACAACAAAACGTAATATCTATTTGATATTACGTTTTGTTGTGTTACCTACCTATTATGATGATTAATTTGAACGGATAATTTTCCGGTTTGTCTGCTTGCTAATTCAAATATAATGCTTATTTATAGAAATATCTGTACGGAATAAACAATAATTCTATTCAACTCTAAATATAAATTAGCTAAAACACGAGCTATTAGCGTAAAAGCATTATATTTGCCGAATGTGTTGAACCATTGAAATCAGGCACAAGAGATGGTGGAATATTCGATAATCTGTACATTTCATACGCTGCAGATTTTAAGCCGATACAATAAGTAATAAAAGTTCGTAAGGTCTTCCGTTAGCACTCAGAACATAAATTTAAAAACTGTTCGCTAAAAGGTTTCGGTCCGCCACGTATTAATTAGTATTAAACAACGTTAACCTTTATAATGTGAGGTAAAATGTTTTGAAATGTGTTTACGTTATGTTGGTATCATTTGCTAGTATTCCGTGGAGGAGTTACTAATCTTAAGGTATTAACCTTAAATTTTAAAAAAAAGAAGAAAATACGTATTGTACTTCACCCTTTACCCTGAATGGATAACAACACAAATTAAAAAAAAAAGATGGCAAACATGATGGTTTCATGCTATAACTTGACTCAAAACGGAACATTCAACCGCTCCATCCCTTTCAACCCTCATCTACGAAGCTATAACCCTAGTAAGCCGTACACCCTCAGAAGCGGCATCAGATTGTGGCGTTTCGGAATCAGGAGGCGCCTCGACGTCGAAGGCGGCCGACGAGGCGGCGGGCGGGGAGCCAGCGCGCCCGACGCACTTGGAGCTGCTGCCTCCGCCGCCCAGGAAGGAGGGGAAGCGGTCGCCGGTACGTACCTTACTCACTACCTTTTACTCTAATGATTTTTTTTCTAGAGGTGAGAGCCATCCGCTCCCCCACAAGTCCGGTGAAGATGACAAGGCTACAAAGCCATCATCGTAAGTTAAGATTATTTTTTACATAAAAGTCTAACAAGATTATCTCATTGCACCTGATGGTGAGCGGTAGAGAGATCCACATATGAGGTCGACAGACACAATAGATCATATTGAGCCTGCCGCACTCACCCTGAAGGCCTGCTGAAATGCCGTTTCACGCCTCGCCTGAAGAGGCCGGGATCAGGCGGGAGGGAAAACATGAGCTGGAATGACATTCCATGCCTTAATGACACGGGGCAGAAGAGAGGAACTAAACCTCTTAGTCCTAGCCACCAGCGCCTGCATTGTATGTGGATGGCACCGCTGATGAAAAAATAAACTAAGACGTGGGTTTAAGTCCCCTTCTAGCCGGGCATCAATGTGTGTACTACAAAAAACACAATATAAAAAATATCTACTGTTTTTAACGCTATTTACAAAACAACGAGACAGCCTGGACAAGCTGGTCGTTGTGGGAAAGATAGATGGCAAGCGTCGAAGGGGCCGTTCACCTACTCGTTGGTCTGACCTGGTGAAAGCTGCAACTGGGCTTAATGTACCGGCTGCCCTGCGTCAAGCTGAGGACAGAGAGGTGTGGAAACAGATTGTCAGCGCTTCGGTATCACACCTTTCATGAAAGACACGACCTTCAGAAATGAAGAAATCGACTAAGAAGAAGAAGAACAAAACATCGGGGTTATTAGGTTTCGTAGCACACATAATTAACTCGAAAAGATTAGTGTGCGTTGCAGTAGGGAGTTTCATACAAAGAATACTGAAAGCCAGAGTTAATGCGATCAAAGTGCAAGGTAGTGCTTTTCGCGCCGTTTCCGGACTAACGGTACTAACACGGTACTAAACATTGTAATGTTTAGTCACTTTTAGTCTACTTTTAGTTCTTATACGGGAGATGTTTTTCAATATTTGTACCTAAATTATATTTAGTCCAAATACATACCTAACCGTACCATACAAAGAGAAATCCGTACTTTACTTTAGAACCCATCGAAATATACATATAATAAAAAGGTTTCAACAGGCTGTATCCTAAAATTGCGTTACTTTAGAATTTTAATTTTGACATCAATGTAGATATCAATTTAACCTTTCCGAGAAAAATGCCGTGTCAGACATACAGTAAGGAAACAAATTAATCCTGTGAGGTAAGGGTTCCGCTTTTGAGTCCCGGAACCGTAAACGCACATTAATGAGGTTCAACTCCGTAAGCTTTGTTAACCCCTGTCGCAGTACATAACGGCCACGCTTGTACGAACACACATCATTCGGTACAAACCCCATATGAATGGCGCAGGAAACGTGCGAGTTTTGCCAACAGTAATGTGCAACGGTTATAGGTCTCCAGTGAACACCTGGCCTAACTAGCGCTAGTTCGTGTACGAAATTCAGATCGTTTGAGAGCATTGGAACGCTCCCACTCCGCTTATTAGGATGGGAGTTGACAGCAATTGGGGATTTGGATCAGTCAATGAATCCTCAATCCTCATTACGATCGTTTGTCAAAGGGAAAATTTGTTAGCTAATGGAACCCCGATCTATGCCTCAATGTATAGATGTAGTATTTTAAAAGCTCTATCGGTACAAGCAGCTAAAAGTTTTAGTGTTATTATGTACTTATGTTGCATTGCGCTATTATAGACAAAATAAACCTAGCGCGCGAAATTTTGTATGAACTCGAGCCCTTGTTCGCTAAACGCTTCGTAGCGTTTAACCTTAAGGTTTAACATGAATAGATATCATTTACGGCAAACTTAGAAATTTGTTTTTGAATATGATTCTGCTTACTTAATTATAGGTATTAATTAAACATCATATTGTTAAAGAATACTGTTGCTAATGTAGCCATTGTCAGACTTAAACTCCAAGACGGTTTACGTTTTTTTTTAAATACTCGTCCCCTTTATGTGATGACGTAACGAAAGCCTCAACATTCAAATGTCAGTCACCTGTCGCCCGCACGCATCGTCGCAGCTGATAAGGGATGCCTAGATGTCAGAACCCTCGGCACCATCATGAATCATGGCCGGTATAACGCCTTTTTTAAATTTTGCCACTTTGATTTGGATGCTAGTTTAAATCAATATAGTATAGGCAGCTCGGAATTTGTGACATTACAGATTTGATAACACATATCGCATTTACTCAAGTAAATTTACCCTTTTCAATTACTGGAATTCAAAAGTGTACCCTTTACTAGAAAATATGGCTTTAAAATTTGCATAAACAAACTGTGGGTCGCGGCCCTCTAGGGGGTCTACTGTACCGTACTATGTTATGTACTTATATCTGAATCCCTATTATAGAGCCGCATACAAACGTCGAGTATAATGAAAATAGGTAACACTGTAAATACATACAATACGTACATAAAAAATAAAGGATCGGGAGGCACCAAATATTTTGACATGACAGGGGGGTCGCATCATCAAAAGTATTGGAAAACAATGCCAAAAATCATGCCTTAAATCATGTAATTATTACGAATAATATAAACAAATTAATATACATTGCATTCGACATTGCTGTTCTAAGCGGATTCATTACAGAAATAGGTAGGTAGGTTGTAACAATTGAAAATAGCCTAGACAGTATTCCTAAGCAGTGACTACCTATTTTCACCGGGCTATAAGCATAAAGCAGATTGTCAAAATAAAAAGTTCTCAGTCACCGGAGAGAAAAAGCAATTAATTGTGTAAATTAATAAACAGACACTTGAAACATCATTAACTTATCTTGACTTCTCAAAAGCGATTGCTTTTTGTTTTAGGCGTCATCTATTCAAGCGTCCGTCTGTCTGAATCCTACTTGACACTGATTGACGTCTTCTGTGCCCTTAAATTTTGTTTCATTATTATTATACGTATTCAGAATATATTTTGTAAAGACTGTATAGTTATATTAATATTAATATGTATAGCAAATTCCATAGGGAGGCAGTATCTATTTTTTTCAGTAGTTAATAAAATGAGTCTGTCTGTATATTGACTGTCTAATAGTGTTAATGGTTACTCTATATTGCTCTATGGACAATACTGTTCTACATTCTACTTCTAAACCTCTTATTCCTGAAACAGTGATTGGTAGATGTCAACTATTCAATTATCGTTTTAGTGTTCGGTCGAGAGTAGCGTACCAAAATTTCGTGATTGAACCTGAACATTCAATTGGTCGAATTCCCATATTGCATTGCGGAGCCTGCGGAGGGCAAACGGCAATTAACTGTAATTACCTGACTTGTTAATAACGTGATGGTTTATAACAAACTTTAGCATAGACACTATATTAAGGTACAGGAGAAACGAAATAAAGAACAAACTGCCAAGTGCGAGGAGGATTCGCCCACGAAGTGTTCCACGAAGTTCTACGAAGAGATGAATGATGAGTTTATGAATGTGCACAGTTTGCAGTACCTACTCCTTTGGGTATGTTTTGAAAGTAAGACTGTTTTACAAAAATATAAGAGACCGGAATAGTATGATATATATTAGAAAGAGGGCATTCAAAAATGTAAAGCTTTTTAGTGTCTTGCAAATTAGCACCAAGAGAGATGAAAGGAGCTATAAAAACAGTAATAATTAATGACAGGAAAATAAAAATACAGTACTTATAAATAAATGAACGAAACACAAAGGGCACGGAAATATAATTTTATTCTCTGCGGGCATTTTATAACATCTTTTTGCGTGCAACGGCTAATAAAATTGAAGACACTGCCATTCTTTATTTTTTTTGTTCCTTTGGCTATTTATTATCTTAATTTTCTTTTAACATAATGCAGTGTGTAGAATTACGTAGATTTCCCGACAAAACCTCGCTTACCTCAAGGTGGTGACCATTTATAAGGAAGTATTGCATTAATTTTATTACACCTAACCTTAATTTTTGACTTCAACTAAGTAGGCTATATATTGTAAAATACACTGAATATCAAAAAAATTCTTATACAGAAAAATATCTTCTAAAATTGGTCCCTGTGGCAAGCACGTAGCATGTGCTGAGTACTTTGGTAACAAATAATATTTTTTTGCGAATATTCGCAGACTTTTCATACAATTACGTCTCCCGCTACAGTCAATAAAGATTTCCATCAGATAAATTTTATTTTTCAATTAGGTTAACATCTATCAAAGTGTTTGCAGAGCAGAAACAGCCATATTTTTCAGCCAATCTAATTAAGTTGTAGAGTACATAATAAACTGTTAGTTTGACATTGTCTCAAAATAATATATTTACGAGAACTGTCTGGTCTTAAGAGCATAGCTCATTCTTGCAAATGGGTTGTAGTTTATTTGTAACGAATTCTACTTAAAACCGCTCAAGATCTCCATAAAAGCTTTTGTTTTGTCAAACATAATAATATGTTACCACAAAGACTATGATTATTTTGTCTTTGTTTGTAGTGAAGTGCTTAATATATAAGTTGAGTATTTTAACCATCAAAGATGTCAACAAAATATCAGTAGAGAATTTTCAAAATACCATTTTACGAGCACGGGCACGAAGCATTTTGTGTGATTGTGCTGTTTTCTGAAGATCAATTACATTTGACAGGCTTTATCAATTACATTTGGCTGATCTTCACTGGCTCGGTGGAACAGTGGTTAGTGTGACCCTGCCTGGCGGTTCCAAAGGTCGTGGGTTCGATTTCCACTCGGGACAAATATTTGTGTGATGAACATCGGTGTTTTTTCCGTTTCTGGGTGTGATTATGTATTTAAAAATATATACACCGTGAAATTTTAGTGGTTGTTTTCCCGTGGCAGAACGACTTGCCTTTAGTAATACTATCGATACATGCAAATTATTCCGCGAAAAAAAAAGTTTTTTTTTCGATTTTTCGGAATAATAATTTTCCAACTTGAAAACGAGAGAAGCTATCGTTGTTTTTGAAGATGTGACGTATTCGGGTACTGCTTGCCGCATGAAATCGATGCTTAAAGCTAAAGAAGCTCTTCACCCTAAATCATAAAGCGGTTCGAACGTGTTTTCGAGTTACGGTTAAACCTTTCGTAAAACCGGCATTTTTTGATTTTACCAAAAAAGAACTGCACACATCTTTTGTACTACTAAGATAGAATCATTTTACTGCGGGAAAACAACCACTAAAATTTCACGGTGTATGTATGTATATCAGTCTCTGACGCCCATAGTACAAGCTTTGCTTAGTCAGGTGACCGTGTGTGGAAATGTCCCAGATATTTATTTGGTAAGTGTTCATGACAAAACTGAAAAAAAAAATCAAATTAAATATGGTCAGATTGAAAAATCGGTGAACTTGTTTACTTTTTAATACAAAGCATATGCTTTGTATACCTATATATATAGGTACCTATACGTATCTATAGATAATCTGTACAACTGGGCGCGCCTACGTTGGTTATATATTATATATTGTTATAAAACCGTTATTGTTTTGGGGAAAACAGACAGTAGCCTTTGACCTTTGTGTTCTCTATTATTTTATGCCCGATGTACATGCTGAGCCTCCGGGGTAAACCTTTCTTTCTTGTGAAAATACTTTGTGCTTCTATACCTTGCTACTCTTGTTTAGTGGACCATTTTAAAAGGTACATTTATTATTTTAGCCAAAAATATTTTGCGTTTCTGTGCTAATTTTGAGACAAATAATTTCACTTATATTACATAGATACATAAAATAATGCCTTTTCCCCAGAGGGCTAGGCAGAGAATTTCACTCATATAATGTTTTATATATAAATTATGTCATAAACCAGTTTCAGTGGTGCCGTAGAACGTGGACTTATAATATCAAATTGTCATGAACACTATAATCAACTTCAGTATGCCGATTCTACCGATAAGGAAATAAACCTGATAGTTAATTTTTAAACGAATTTGCAACAAATTAAAATGAGTAAAAACCACCTACATGATATTTTGGTTAAGAAAGCCAAACTCGGCTATACTGATTTTGGATCTGATTTTGCTACATCAAAATATAAAAATGACTTTACACTGTTAATATTTCAGTTCAAGAAAATATATTTTTTTATAGAAATCTGTACATCTAAGTTTCGTCAATATCGTTGATATGCATACGAAAATTAAATTATAGTCCATTGAGGCAGCAAATATTATATATAATCGAAGTATTATACGGACTTTCAAGTTTCATAAGTAATTTAAGTAAAGAAAAAGCTGTGTTTACAAATAACAAATTTTAAGAGATGTGTTTTTGTAACAATAATAGCAGAAACTCTTATCTGATTTTAAGTTCCTATCTAAGGATAGACGATGTACTTACGTTGCCCTATTAAACGGTATATTATTAAGGAGAAGAGATTTGTTAACTTTAGGAGGCAGAAATTGCTGAAAGTTGATTTAAAAAAAATTCAAAAGCTTAATACGTTTTAATCTATGAATCCCGATAGGCTCTCGTTTTTGTAAGTCGATTATGATAAAATAAATCCAAAATTAAATCTAATTGAATTCTAAAATGTTTATATAGGTAAGAGTGATAATGTCGGTAAGTAGTTTGTTCCCTTTTTTATTTCATTTTACTTAGTTACAGTTAAAATAAATCTTCGTAATAATGGTTTAATACCGAAAACAAACACCATTTTGATACGTCCTGTCGTTACTCCATTGTAACAGGGTTCTGAGTAAACATAAAATGTATAATGTCTTCGGATGTTTCTGTAAAGGAAGCTTAATATCCGCAATTGTACTTAATTGACTCCATGACAGCTGGTAATGATTGCCACGCTCTGTTAATTTCTTTATTGTCATTGTATTAGAGTTTATTTTAGGTACAGGGTTTGTTACGACTGATATAGATTTTGCTATCTTTGTTCTAGCCCTGTTGTTTATACATAATAGGTATGCTTCTTTCCGCGAGTCCGCCCGCTTCAACTCGCTTGTCTCGTAAAACATTACTCTTCTTTTATCGTAGGCGGTTTAAAAGTTGCCTACTTCCTTCCTCGGGCTCTAGATTATCTTTGACGGCTGACTTTCTGCGTTTCCGTTTATAGTACACTAGCTTTCCGCCCGCGACTTCGTCCGCGTAGAGACGTTTAACGGGTAAAACATTACTTCCTTATAGCGTAGTCGGTTTAAAAGTAGACTGTAACCTTTCCTAGGCTCTGGACTATATCTGTACCAAATTTTATTTAATCGGTCCAGTACTCTATGCGTGAAAGCGTAACAGACAGACAGACAGAGTTACTTTCGGACTTATAATATTAGTAACTAAGTAAGGATTAGTAAGGATTAAATTCATAATAATACATATAATAGCTATGTTCAATGTGGTAATCATTTCAATAGGTATTTTATAATATTGAAATCTAATCTGTATGATATTTTAAATGTTTATCGAATCACATGTGCCTAAGCCTAAACATTGCCTACAGGTATTCACAAGAGAATAATATAATTTAAACGCCCGTCGCCGTAAAGTAACCGAGATATGGGATAAATTACGACCCTTTGCCATCCAATTATTGACACTTGGGAGCATAATTTTAGCCCTCTTTTCAAACAAAGCGTACGTTCAGGATACTGTACAAAAGCCTCCAAAATATAGATGGAAATAAAAGATGTGGAAACGAACAATTTTATATTTAATCAGAGGCGTTCTCTTACATTAACATTGTATTCAAGTATATAAGAAAAGAGAAATTGTGGAGCTTACTTTGTAATGTGTGATTTGTTACAGAGCTTTAACATTCAATAGGGATTTACTGAAACGAAAAGAAATTGTTAAACTATATAATCCTTTAAAGCAAAAGCCCTTGGCAAACCAGACCTTATTTATTTTCCCACAAAAATTAACAAGAGGCAGTTTCTACTCTCTATGTTTGCAACTGCGCCTACATGTGCATCATACCATAGGACTATTTCACTAAGAACTTGGACTTTTTTGTCAACAATACACTAAATATTATTTTAAACACACAGTGCTTGAGATATTATTTTACTCAATGAACAACTCCACGCTTACGAAGTCGCGAATTGAAAATTACGTAGGTATATTGAAACTTTGCATAAGTACGGAAAACTTATCCTTACGTAGTTTTCTATTAGGTAATTTAAATATAAAACAAATATTTCCAACATCAGGTATCCCTGATGCCTTGAAATATATTTTCTGTCTACAAATAAGTTTCCTCTCAGTTATAATGGGTTAACAGGCATTATCTATTGAAATAATCAAGAAAACTCCTGACATATACATACTTTAAATCGTTAAAAAGAATATTCGCTGCTTTGGGGGAACGCTTCTAATTGTTAAACTTCTTAGGTTCAAAACGGTCATATTATAAAATATGAAACGAATATTTTAAATACTCTGTTTGGCTACACATTTTCATACAAAATCACAGGCGCGTAAAATAAAACCGTGGTCGATGTTTGTGGTTTATCAACATACAAACCCATAATCCAAATGACAATTAAAATATAAAATCTGTGGTTTAAACTGTAATAATTCCATTGTAATTGCATTAAATAGGTTAACTATAAATAAACCACGTAACTTTCAGAGTACAAAGTAGAAATGAGTAAATTAGAGAACTTGAAATTGAGAAGTTCTAGATCTACTTTTTTCTACATGCGATATCTGTTAACTACTTATATATTCAAATTGCGGTGAAAATATGGTTTCTAACCTTATACCGCACTCAATATTCAGACACACTATTTTTTTTTAACTTACGACAATGGGTCGTTCTGCTCTGTCAAGTCCTTTAAGCCTTTTTAAGTGTTTGTGGTTCACCTAACCCTTTCAGTATTTTGTGCTATTTGAAGCATGTTGAGGTGCCGATCCAGACCGAAAATAAATTTAGTTCATAATTTTATTTCGCACGAACATACGTACATTAATCTTGACGTTTTTCTTTCCTAAAGTCGAACAAAGGCATTTGCGCGAGAACATATTTACACCTAGTCCGTGAATCCCAAATAATACCATTATTACAAAAGCCAAACAAAAATAGACGAAGTACTATCTCATCTGAAAATAGTATAAACTTACTCATAAATGCACACCCACGTTAGAATCAAATACACACCTAGTAACAATAAATCAAACCAATAATAATATCATCGGCACCCGATATAATACTTGGAAGCGACCTGCTGTTTACATCGCTCCTCTAACGCGCTACTGATCCGAGGGGAATCTAACGAGAAGAAACGACGTTCGATTCTATCTTATTATTTTCCTTTTCAAAGTGCATTTCGGCCGTGAAAAACATAGACGTTATTTTCTCCCATAGATTTTGTTTCTCGATGCTTATACGCTAACAGTGCTATTGTTACACGGTAAGTGTACGGTATCAAAGTCGTTGTAACACGAAATAACCGACGAAGTGCGGGCTACATTTTATTACATTATTTCATTAATGTTTTGCCTGAATTTAAAAGCTTTAACGCTGAAAAGTTCAGGCATCCATTTACGAGCGGCACTCTTTCGCTCGGTAGGTAAGTACAATTACCATTCAACGAATTTTCCCGGATAATCGTTATTCCGCACATAGTGATCACGAACCGTGACGGGGCGACACGACTTAAGAGATTAAAGAATTAAATGAAGCGTGACGTTGAGTGTGTCTAAAGTTAGAGCAACGATTCTACTTTTCAAGTGGTTTGATACTATAAACGCGATGAAGTGTTCGAATGGTTGCTCATGGCCGGGCTTTGAATTTTCCGACAAGTCATTATGCAAAGATCCCTAGTAACGAGTCGAGTTTAAAATCGTTGCACATTCTGCAGTGGCTCTGAGCCCGTTGTGTTTAGGTGAGCGTTGGGGACAAAGAAAGTGCATTCAAGCACTCCGGTCACGACGTTGAACACCGCAAACTGTTCTCTATAAAACGTCCTTCGACTGTATCTCGTTTATTCTATTTACTAAACATTGCTTGCAAGTTCAGTAGTAGCTTAACTTTCTAAAAAAGATTAGAAATTTTGTTTTTAAATGGTAATTTTTTCTTGTAATCGCTTTCAAGTTTGTAAATGCTTCCATCCTTTATTAGATTTCGGCTAATTGTAGCTGAAGGAGCAGATTACTTTATGGACTCTGCTGCTCCCAAGTGATGATGTTCAAATCTGTTTATCTATTCTTTCATATTGAACACGTAGACTTTGAACAAATTTCCGTAAAAATATCATACAAAACTTTTCCATTTGCTTAAAAATAAACTACTCACTACGGAAAGCCCACGGGATAGGTAAAACTGGGCTTATTTTTATACCGACGCATCGCCACAAATGGAAAACATTCGGTTCGCTATGACTGAGCGCGTGAGCGCATGGATGTTTGATGGGATTACCAGCACTTTGTAGTGTTTGCAGCCGGAGAAAAATCGGTAAAAGCGCTTATCACACACACTGCCGCTGTCAGGTGAAGCGATCCACAACGACTGCATTCGACATAGGCTGCTTTTATCCGTTGTTGCGATAAAATTTGATAAATGCTACAAAACTCAATGATTACTATCTAAAAAATGAGAACATTGTTCTTGTAGTACGGTTATGTCGCGCTGTCACACTAAAACTGAGTTAAATGTTACTCGGTAGGTACCTCCCTAGGGGGCTGAGGAGAGCCCCGAAAGGGCAAGCCTGGTGGTGCTATGGATGTAATGAAACTTTTCAGTTCTCACGGCACCACCAATGGCAGAGGCGTCACACCGCGGAGTTTTAGTGGGTAGTCCCCTGAGTCACCTTCTCAGGAGCAGCTTGTCGGAAGTACCAGTCTCCGGCAAGCCGGGAGTCCCACACACCACCCCGGGCAAACCCCTGCCCGGGTGTGACGGTGCATTAAGCATTTCTCCGGATAAAAAAAAAAAAAAAAAAAGGTACACAGATAGACAAACAAAGTCTACGTACATTTTAATAAACTTCGCATTGTTTTAGCAATAAGCTCGTTATTATAAGGGAATGCAGTCTCGGTCTAATGAACCTAAATTAATGAATGGTAAAATTACACATTTCTCGTAAGCCAATTTGACACATACACGATAGGAGCCAGGCAGTCGGTTCTGTGTATGAATTCTTAACTAGGTTCCTAAACTTTGCCGCTGCACAGCTACCACACATGAATACATAAATATCCACTGTTAAATGAGTATAATATCATTAACTTTTGTTATTATTTGTAATCCGTTCTGCGAATGCTCTATCTATTCCTTTCTAATCCCAAAAACGTATACAATATTTTTTTTGTAGTCGTTATTCATATGCGTGGAACGGGTGGTATTCGTTTTTTGGTATTGGTCAGGAAGAGATCGAATGCTCTATAAGTTTCATAGAGTATACATAGAGTATATGCTCTATAAGTTTCATCATTTAATACTTTAATGAGTCATTAAATAATGATAGTTTTTAAAGAATAATGTAATGAAAGAGTTAATTACTTTAATTAGACCCACTTAAATTCAAATAGAATTCAAGCTTTTATTATACGAGATGAATAATTTAATTTCATGAGGTGACTACTAAGAAAACGTATTTTTCTGAAATAAAAACTGGAGTAGAAAGCTTGTAATAACAAGTACCTTCTGAAGTAGCACTTAATAAGATGAAAGGAGCAAGCCACTAGATAACATTGTAGGTTGTTTTAATACAATATTCTTTTATTCCGAATCCTTTAACAGGAATTTATACCCAGATGCTTTATTTTTTTTTTATTTCTTTAGATTCCAACGTAATCACGCGCCATGAGGTTTTGGTTCAGCGCGCAGGTTTCATAACTAGGAACTAGTTAAAATATTAGTGCTTGCGCTTTTTCGACATTACATTTTGCAGCGGTTACTATTCGCTAGAAACCGACCATACTTTTTAAAATTGTTCGGACATGAAATCCATCCGACATTCATTCAGCAGACTACAATACCATCGTTTTTATTGATATTCAAACTGGCTCTATCCGCTAAAAAATACTCTGATATTCATGTTGCAAAACAATGGGTCCACATGCCATAGATTTATAGACATAGCCAATAGATATTTTGATTTTAAACGGAGTCTAAAGCATTTCGTTTTGAGCATTTTGTAACAGTTTTATTTATTGACTAGCGGCTATGTCAGTCAGTTAGAAAAACAAATTGCTCACCCTTGGTATGTAGGCGCGTAAACGATTCGCCCCGTTTTTATTTTTGTAAGTTGCAGCGGTGAATACTATTGCTTTTCTGATATCCATAACACAAGTGCTGAAAGGGATCATATCAATGTATGTGATGTAGTTAAGTGTAGTTTGTAGTTAGTATTTATTTGTCATAGTAATAAGTTAGCAGAATTGCACTATAACCAGTGTTAACATAATACCCAATTCCACAGCGCGTCACACCAGCGCCGAGCATCAACCTTCCCGATCTACCGGAGTGCGTTCTGAACTTGGACCTGTCTGCGGGCGAGCCGGCGGACGAGACCACGCCGCTCAGCGCCCAGCACCAGCTGCAACTCCTGCGGGAGCGGCTGGAGCAGCAGGTCCAGCAGACCAGGGCTGCTGTGGCTCAGCTGTTGCTATTGCGGGACCAACTGGCGGCCGAACAAGCGGCGCGCTGCGAGGCCCAGGTAACTTTGAACCTTATAAAATTAGCTAAACTAGGAGTGAGAGCCATGCGCTTCCCCGCAATGATGATGACGAGGCTCCTCTAAGCCATCATCGTATGTCAGTGAGGAAAAAAAAGCTTGCTAGTGATATGGGGGCTTGTTATTTATATGTATGTATATGTTATGGACCAAGTGATAAATGCGAGCATTATTGATAATGCCCGGGCATTATTTATAATGTCTAGGCCTATCGGGCCAAGTGATTAATTATTATTTAAACTTTATTATTTATCACAATGCGCGGGCATTATTATAAGGCTATGTGATAATTGGGCAATATGATAATTGTGCGTAATTTGAGGTGGTGCGGGGAAAGAAGAACGCGTGGCACGCTTAGACCAATCACATACAGCCGTTCAGCGCGCGGCTCGTGCGACGTACTTCAAATTTTCGCTATAAGTATGTGGGAAATGATTGTCATTTAATTGAACCTTTGTGAGAGATGCGAAAAAAAACGAAGCGTCCCAAAAAAGGATTAGTTGTCAAACCAATTCTTAGCGGTGAACTAAATGCAAGATGTCATGTAGACCTAATTGACATGCAGTCGCAAGGAGATAATGAGTATAAATTTATACATGTGTACCAAGATCATCTCACAAAATTTGTTCAACTTCGTCCACTCAAGACCAAAACTGCTGAAGAAGTAGCATATATCTCACTTGACATTCTTACAATATTCGGTGCACCAAGCATTCTTCAAAGCGATAATGGCAGAGAATTTGCGAATATAATTGTACGACGGAAGCTTAAAAATGGAGTAACTTCCCCTGTTTTCCCAACAATTCCCTTCACTACTCTGCTCCTATTGAATGTGGCGTGATCAAAAGTATTCTTTAGCCTGCCCAGGAGCATGAAGTTTAATTGTACCGAGTTTCGTCAAAATCCGTCGAGTAGTTTTTGTTTCTATAAGGAACATACAGACAGACATACATACAGAAATTTTACTGATTGCATTTTGGCATTAGTAAGTATCGATCACTTATTACCCCCAGATAGCTGTTATTTTGAAAATAGATTTCCTGTACAGAATTGATTATAATATAAGATTTATTATAAGTATAGATGATAATAATGATTAAAGTTTTTCCTACATAAATGTTTGTATTACTCTGCCCAAAAGGTGATAAACATTATGTATAATGCCCGGTCAAAGTGATTATTTGAATAATTACTATTAAATTGCACTCTCCTTTTGGGCATTTTCCATAAGGACCGGGCAGTATGTGTAATGTCCAATTTATCATTTGGTCCATAACATATATAATGAGATGCTGGTACCTGTGGCTGCAATAAAGACCTTCTGGAGCCAGAGCAGGTTACGTATTGTGCTAAAAGTACTATTCAAATAATTTTAAAATTTGTAGAATCAGCATACTACTTAACAGAAAAAATATATTTAGGTGATCGTACAGCTAAATGCAATTAGATATATTCTCGATAATCTACACAATACACCGTGAAATTTTAGTGGTTGTTTTCCCTCAGAAAAATGATTCTATCTTAGTAGTACAAAAGATGTGTGCATTTCTTTTTTGGTCGGTTTTACGAAAGGTTTAACCGTCACTCGAAAGCACTTTCGAACCGCTTTATGACTTAGGGTGTAGAGTTTCTTTAGCTTTAAGCATTTCATACGGCAAGCAGTACCTGAATACGTCACATCTTCAAAAACAACGACAGCTTCTCTCGTTTTCGAGTTGGAAAATAATTATTCTTAAAAATCGAAAAAAAAAATTTTTTTTTCGAGGAATAATTTGCATGATTCGATAGTATTACTAAAGGCAAATCGTTCTGCCACGGGAAAGCAACCACTAAAATTTCACGGTGTATACGTATAAAGTTTCTATCCCAGTTTTTAGTGACTGATGCAAGAGTGAAACAGAGGAAGTTTCCTTCGATGAATATCAGCATAACTATATCCATGTATTCAGGGAGTCATAATATGAAACAAACGATGCAACAACACTATGCAACACTGAAACTATCCAGGGCGGTAAGCATTCACCTTACTTACTTGATCGTTTGTTTACATTTTTCCAGGCCCGCACTCACCAGCTCTTAGTCCACAACAAGGAGTTATTGGAGCACATTGCGGCCCTCGTTTCGCACCTTCAAGAACGCGAGAAAGGATCCTCGCGGCCAATTAGCGCCCAGCAACTGACACTCTTGCCGCAGGTTAGTCGAAACACTTAATTAACTGACAAATAATACTCTCACATTGAGTTTCAACTAAATGGTTCGCTTTCAATTGTTTTTTGCTAGTGATTATACAGTGTTTGCTTACTTTAAACAACGCAATTAGTCTTTTTGTGACGTCCCAAGCTTAACTTACAAAGTGTGAGTTGTTTAATGCCGATACGCTCTAGTACTGAAAAGATGACTTAATTATTTAACAGACACGTTGAGTATAAATTCAAATGTCAAATTACTATAGATTCAAATGGAATACTATCTAATGGTTTAAGTAGCAATATAATATTTTATATATCTTTCAGTATCTTACTAATAAGCAGTTAAGAAAAATGTAATTTCTTTTCCCGTGTGGTAGTTTTTGTTATTGACATGATAACTATCATAAAAATTTCTTATTGTTCGTGCACGTATAGCATGACTTAATAATGCTACTCAGCATTTGCAATATTAGGGCATCCGATGTTCACGTAATTTACTCTGTATAATCACTACCTGTCTCAGAGTGGCCCGAGGCATGATCAGTAGTTAAATACCACCCGCCGTCATAGATTGCCCATTGACTGACTATGTATGCAAATTGGTATTAGTTGCAATGCATCCTGAATTCACCTGCATATCATATTGACATAATCGTATTTTCCAATTCTGTATACATTGATTTAAGTTGTCTTTTTTTTTTGCCCTCGATTGACTCATCCTTGACGTTTACCCATGCTTCTTAATCTGTACTCTATATGCGCATCAAAATTAGCATCCCTGGCTGCCCCGACAAAGAGAGCTCTGCCTCTCAAATCGGGAATGAATATGGGTTAGGAGGATGAAAAATGCTTTATACAGACTATTCACTACCACAAAAAATAACGTTACAGTATCGTTACAGATCCGATTCATAAAATATTTACTAACAATGTAACGTTAGTCAACTTTAAAAAAATACATGTCATTATGAACGATTTGATCGTTCTTTACTGGAACTTAAACAAGGAAATACGATCTTTAAAATTTCCTTTTCATTTTTCTCACCTGTAGCATAGTTTTTCTTTTTAGATTCGTAATTTGATAATTATCAAAGAATACCCTATAATCCTTTATCGTTTTCAATCATTGCTTGTTGTATGTTGTGTTGCGTCTGCATTAGTTACATTACCTATCTATTGTACAAATAGTAACCATTATGCCTTATTTACGTAAACCAACCGATACTGATATTTCAATGTCATTAAAAAACACAATAAAAACCATACGTAAAGAAGAAATACCTTCAGATATAACCACGTATATCAATCACCATTGAAATGTCACACTCGGTCTAGATAATTGTTGAATTAAATAAACACATTGCTATGTTTTAGAATAAGTAGCTTGATGTTTTTTTTATTTTGTATAAAAGCACGAGCTTTTAATAAATAAAAGCACAAGCCATAATGTTCATAACGGTAACAAATCAAAACAAGCGCTCATAAAGAATTCCCTTGAATGGTAGCTCAAAATATTTTCACATTTGTAAAAGAGTATTTCATACATTCTCCGCATTGTTTCTGTATTTTTTACTCGTGTGTACATGTTCATTAAACCATGCACGTTGTTGCCGACTCGTTCGGTGCGGCTATGATGTAAAAGATATTTGTTGTATGTTATCTCTAAGTACAAAATATGTGGTTTGCCCGTTTTTTTTTAAATATTTTTTGAAGAATGCTCAAGTAAATTTTGCGAAAATTTTACTCCTTATTGTGTAAATATTACCTGGTTAAACGCTGGAAACTATACAATTTTATGAATATCAGCTTTGTTCGTAAGGAAAATCTGTTAACTTCAGATTGTATCGCATTGCATCATGAAATATCAAGATCTAATTTGCAAAGTTTTCAAAATTGTACCACGATACCTGGGGTACACATCAGTAGCATTCTTTAAGAAATACTAGTTTTCGCACATTTCATAGGACTCGCTCTATAACAATCAAACAATTTACGGAAACAAGAGATACTTAATTTCGTCAACTTCGTTTTGCTATGTATGCCAATTCTGATAAGTATTCCTAGTTTAACAAGTAAAAGTTCTTACATATAAGCTTGTAATAGGAATAGAACGAGGCCTATGAATTTGAATGTTAACATTTTTTCCGCTATGTTTTTTAAAGTTTCTTTCATCATTGTACAAAGCACTGCTTCTAAACTATTCAGCGTCGGTGTTATTAGAAGCTTATATACAAGCCAATTTTCTCTAGAATCAGTAAACCGTCAAGGCCAGCGCAAAGTGTATTCCATTCGTAAAGTTATTTATGTGACTACTGTAATAGAGAAAAATGTAGATTGCAGCGCATTGTAGAATCTAAAAATATCCGAATATACCTTAGTTTTCATCTCTGGGATCTGCATCTTGTATATTGTATTGCGAGCAAATTTTGTTTGCAACAACAGTGCTTTTGTTATTGTTTCAATTTGATGTCTACTGGAAAAAGCATGTTATCTGTTATTCAGAGCATACCTTCATACATGCAAGGTAAGTCACTACAAAATTTCACAAACAGGAACAGATGTAGACTCATACTTATATTAGAATTCATGTTTTATACCACTTTACAGAATACTCTTTTGAACCAACTACTAGTTTATATGTACGACAAAACACTGATTCGTTTTGTTTTAAATTTAGGCTAAAACAGGTGTTGAGACGAAAGACCAAAAATCCTCTGCGCAGTCTGCTGTCAACGGTAACTCTCGGCAAGTCAATACGGACCAACTCCTTGAATTGATCGCTCAGAACAACAAGATTACTCAGAACGTGGAAAATAACAACAACAAGTTCTCCCCATTTTCAACTCCCACCACGAACGGGCCGAACTCGGCGCCATCGTTCGGCGGCATGACCAACGAGCAAATCCAGAATTATCTAATCTCCAAATTCCAAGACATGGCTTTCCCCATTGACGCATTCGAGTCGAGTGTTGGTAACCAACAGTTCTTCCAGAACTGCAACGCCTTCCCGAACATCCCTCCGCTGACCAACCACTTCAGTCACTCTGACATCGCCAGCCTGCTCAACCACAACGTGTACAATCAGAAGAGCAGCTCGACGGATGAACTGGGAGCGATCGCGCAGGCCATGAGCCTGGGGCAGTCGGAGAACTCCCTGTGCAGCAACAGCCAGGCCACTACATCCAAGGATTCTACGCCAGACGCTTTCAGCTCTGACGACGGGATGCCGTTCATAATGCCGCTGTCGCACAACGGCACACTGACCGCGACGGGGGACGATGGGCGCGTGCGCTTGATCGTGCCGGTGAGCCCCTCTGAGAGTGCTTCGGACGTGGCCGAGATGCCGAAGGAGGCACAGGGCCCTTCGGGAATGACGCTGAAGGTGCCGGAGCGGCTGGCCGCCCCCGCCGCGCCCATCACGCGGACCACCAGCGAGAAGGTTCCGAACCGAAGCGAGATGATGACGGCCTTGCGCTCTCAATGGACTCGACACACCACAAAGTAGATCAATTTTAGTTCAATTTAAATTATCTTGTTGTTTTGTTATTGATTTTTATTTAAGACCCAATTATTTACATGAATACGAATTATTTTTTAATTTCTTGTAATATTTGATTAATTAATAAGTTTAAAGGCTCTTTGACGAGAATTTACCCTTTCGATATTTATTGGTTTAGGAATGGTTATAAACGATTACTATTTAAAGATTGAGACTTTAACGAAGGTGCCAAAAATTAGGAACGTCACCTAAAAGAGACGTGAATTATATTAGGATAGAACAAAATTGATAAATATGTATAATGTATGTTTACTTACATATCAGAGACGGTCTTCGTTTAAAACGCCTTTATTATTATTTGTAAGCATAACCATCGCATATCTCGTCATATCAAAAGTAAGAGTACCGTTTAGTTTTATGAGCCATATCATTGATGTTATAAAGTGCAACCCTAGCTATATTTGCGTTTCGATGAGCCATAAAAATCCAATAAGAACGTATTATCGTAAAGAATATTTTGTTTTTATGTACTTTGAAGATTTAGCGATAATCTGATTATGATATTCGGGATTTTGATTTAGGCCAGTACGGGGTACTGTGAAAGTTGCATATTATTATGATGTAGGTACTTTATTTTGTCGTAATAGTCCAGACTGCTGTTATTTGTTCAAAAGTACATAATGTTTTGCTTCGTTTCTATAACTTCCTCTCAAATTTATATTTTAGAATTTTAATTAAAAAATTAAGCACTAATGGTATACAACTTTTGCACTATCGCGTAAAATCTGTTCTTGATTCACCTATAATATAGCAATATTAATAAATGTTTAAAATATACAATCAAAATAATAATTGTTCAGTGTTTATCGTCAGTATTATGCAAATTATGATCATTATATTATGGTTGGACACTAAAGTATAATAGTGAAATAAAATTGTATTATGTTTCTAGTCAATTATTGTATTACATAATATTATTTGTATTAGCTAGTGCAGATCGCGCGATTGAATACATACAATACTTGAATATTATTCTGAAATATTTATATTTAGACAATAATATCATTACCGATAATAGTATACTACACGCAAATATCTCGTTTGTTTAGCTTTACATCTATTAATTTATAATAAAGAACATTGTTTCATTACAGGATAGACTATTCAAAGAGAAATCTCATAATGGCTTACTAGTTACTTTTTCAAGTTGATGTTTAGGGAGTATTCAGTGTTATACCTATTAGATAAGTTCTTGTATGTACCTAGTTATTACTTGAGGGTATCAAGAGAAACTTATTTACCAAAGATTGTATAATGCCAAAGAATTAGGCTAGACAAATGGACCAAAAGGAGGAACATCACATCATCAAATGAATCATCCAAGGCTATAATGATTTGCAAAAGGAAATGGAAATGTATGTGCGTACACCTTGTTTACGGCTTTGACAAAATAATGTGAGGCAACCCAACATGGTAAATGTTTACGATACACTGTCTTTGTAAACTTCTGTGTCTAATAACAAAATTATATGCTTCTTTCACAAATAGATTTACGGTTTCGTCATATACGAATATTAATGGTTAATACAAATACATTTACAGATATAAGTGGCTGTTAGTTTCACTCATTGTCGCTTAATCAAAGTAATTACATGAATATCATATAGAACAATAGACAATATTTACTGGAATTTTAAAATTGTTTTGATCATAATAAGGCACTGTCGTCGTTTTACATTGAATCTAAAGCGGATAAAATATTTTCTATTTTACATTTTATTTAATACTAATGTAATCCTTTCTTAGCGGATACCTACGTCATACTCATAACATCTACCTGAGGGCCTACCATGAGTTGGCTATCGAAAACTTACTTACGTTAAAAACCTATCGAGTTGTTTATTTCATACGGCCGATTTTAGTTCTTCGCGTAACCACCAGGAGCGCTGTACAAGTCTTTTCATAGACATATTTACGTAGGCGATACCGAGTGCGTAAGTTTTAAACTCATGGTAGCCCCACTGCATGCCAAATTTCAGCCCGATCCGTCAAATGGTTTGGGCTGTGCGTTGATAGATCACTATGTCAGTCAGTCACCTTTATTTAAAACACTAAGGTGTTATATATATTTAGATCAACATTTTTTAGATCAGTATGTGACGTTAAGGAATTGAAACTTCATAAAAACATACAAGTGATATCGTGTTTCGTAATTACAAGAGATGGGCAAGCTTTTCCTTACCGATTCTTATTACAGGGAGTAAAATTTATAATTTAATACCAAAAAATAAATATTATAAGCAAAAGTTTATAGCTAAAATCTCATACAAAAAACGTAATAAATTCGCTTTATTATAATGAACTCGAACAGCGTATGAAACAAGTTAAACATTATCTAGGTTAGAACGAACGAAACAGCACTTCATACATGGAAGTTACGTCGACCAGATTAATACGAGAGCATTTGAAGTGAATAATTGTTTAACCAGCTGTGTTTATCGACATAAAGGCTGGGCTTCTCCGGAAATTTTCCTGTTAAAAGTTTTACCTTTATTGCTGAGTAGCGATGCAAATACCGGTTGCTAAGCGTAGTGTTATGACTATTAGCGGAGCGCTCGCGCGAACACGACGGTACTTGATAAGTATTCGTAGCTTTCATTCCGGATATCATACAGTTTGTAATATAAAAAACCGTTTAATAACAAGTCAAGTGTGAGTCGGACTCGCCCACGAAGGATGTCATATAAAAATCGTATTTTTGTTATGCGGGCAACAGAAATGTCAGAAAACTTCTTATTATAGCGGTTCCTGAGTACAGCATAAAGACAGACAGGGAAGTCTTAGTAATGGTATTAACGTGCCGTTTTTACCCTTCGAGTTCGAAGCCCTAAAACACGTACAGTTTTGGATTGTCAAGACGGCATCATAGAATAAACCTATGAATGTACATATCAATACTTTAAATTAAATGAAATAAACTTTTCTAAATATTGAGATATAATTTATCAAAATTATGATCGTATACATTTATTATACCAGATATTATTTGATTTACATTAAAATGAAATATGAAGATGACGATATGTTTTAAAACGATGACAGTGTTTCATAGGCTATTCATAATTAATATTAAAATGAAATAGAAATAGATATTGTATCCACTTTTAAACTTATTAAAGATTTTAAATGTTTTATGAAAAATATATCGATGTGGTACTTATTATCAATAGACGCAGACACAATATATAACATAGTATCCAAAATGAATAAATAGACTTGTGATGTTTTTGGTGTATTATTTACCTTAAGAGTAGATATTTTTTTTTACTTTTTGATATGCTTTCATTTGTGGATTTGAATCGGGTGAGTATTTAGTTATCATTTACGGTTAATGACTACCTATCAAACGATTCGGTGTGGATCCATCCCCTTAGGGGAAATCTGGCTATGATGACAAGACAAAACAGTAAGCTGGCAGAAAGTAAGCACTGATAAACTCCATCCATTCTTACCAACTATTTACCTCTTGGTTGACAGTTACAGTTCATTCTGCCATACATAAAATCCAATTGGCAATCCCCTAATACCTAACTAACGTAGATAATAGTCTGAACTTTGTCTTTTTTAAAAACAGATAAATAATATTATTGCTTTTCTATTAAATTAAATTTGAACTATTTTACACACAAAATATTAATATCTAACGGCGCTCGATCAATCTTCAATCAGTATAGTGCTATAGTATTTTATGCTAGCTTTCCTCAAATGTAACAAGTAAAGTTTTCATAGCAGCAGTGTCAAACGGAAAGTTGGCTCGTCATTAAAACGTAATACTAACTCGATAGATTAGAGCGGACTATCCTTTCCGAACCCGAAATTTGTTAAAAGGAAAAGCTAATCCTTCGGGACTTTCCCTGTTACCTTACACCGCATTGTTGTAATTAGGCTCTCTTTGTAGCTGTTAATTTTTTATTTGACACCTCTGTTGTTTATGTTTAAGAGCCTGACCTGTATACAAAGCAGGTAACAGGTTACTCTGATAGGAACGTTGGCCCCCGATGCAGATCCTTTTAGTTCGACTGTTATGTAGGTATGATACCTACTTGGAAGAATAAAAACAAATATTTTAACTGCTTTAGGCTTAAGGGGTGAGAGCCATCCGCTCCCCCGCAAGCCCGGTGCTGATGGCAAGGATACTCCAAGCCATCATCGTTAGTCAGTTAGGAAAAAAAATGTGTTATAGATATTAGAGATATTAGAAACAACTCTACATATTGATAAATATTCACCTAGAATAGGAACAAACGCTCTCGTCAGTGCTTTAGAGACCATTATAGAAATTATTATCTGGTCATGAGGAGAAACGCAGTGTTTTGTTGATACGGTCTGCCAAGAAAGTTACTTACTAGTTCTAATATTTTTTTGCAGAGTAATAAGGTTGAAAGTTGACGTCATGTAAAGAGTGCATTAGTAGCATCAATATATTTGTCATAGAAAAATCAACCTTGGTTTCCTGAGACGCACGAATGATTTTCTGTTATCTCGGTATACCCTCATTCGGGGCGCTTTGATCTAGCCCCCTGCCCTGGAGCTACCGCAGCCTGGGGTGACGGCGAATAGAGCTTCCGGCGGTAAATTAAGGGGGTTGATTAAGAAGAAACCCGGGCAATCTTGTTAAAAAATCTTAGGCTCGGTGGATCAGTGGTTAGTGACCCAGGTTCACTGACAACGGTTCCAAGAGTCGTGGGTTCGATTCCCACCCGGGACAAATATTTGTGTGACAACATCGGTGTTTGTTCCGTGTCTGGGTGTGTTATTTAATATATTTAAGTATATTTGTGAATCCACTGTTGATTCTGATAACAGTAACACAAGTGATTAAACTACTTACCACGGGATCAGATCAATGTATATGATGTATGTTGTGCAATATTTTTATACAGGGTGTAACAGGGGGGGTGGATCATCGTAAGTCAATCGATGGAGGACTTCAATACCTATAGATATAACCCCCATGTATGTTCAGCGATTTTCAATAGTTCCAAAGTTATTGAGCTTTTTGTGAAATTTTTGTAAGAAGCCGGAATTCAGTATAAAAGTCTTCACTGTAGCTTAACTACTGGACCTGCTTGCATGATTTTTTTTCTAAAAATAGTTCAATAGTGGGTCTTTATAATTACGATACCGGTTTGAGTCATAACCCTATCATATTGGTGTAAAAAAATAATTCTTCACAAAAGTTTTACGAATCGAATTGTGTCTACCAACTTTCAAAGCCTCCAGTGAAAAAAAGTGCCTGTGCTTTTTTTTCTAGAACTTATTTTAAAAACTACCTACATTCATTGATAGTACACCCTGAAAATTTCATACCGCTACTACCAGAGCATCATAACGAAAATTGAACGCGAATGGCACAGGTGCCATAAATCAGTGTTTTTATTTTTCATGAAAAACTTTAATTTAAAAAATAAATCGATATGTTTCGGCAAATTTATGCTATGTTAGTAACATTAGTAGCAGTAATTTAGCAGAATTGCAAATTGAAAGGGTGAAAATCAAACAAAGTAGATTTTACTAACAACACGCTTACAAATATCAATGAAAACGTACGCCTTGCTAATGTACGCCTTGGTATACAATACCGTATGTGAGTGCTTTCTCGGCGCTCTCCTCCGAAAACTTTAAATTCTACAAAAAAATGCAAAGTACATTTTTTGTAGATAATTTTATAACAAATAATTTTTCTAATGACCTCAATTAACCTACAAGCAATAGATCGCAAGATATTCGCGAAAAACTGATTTTCGCGACCTTTTGACCCCTATAACTTTTTAAGCCGGCACGATATGAATGTCGATTTTTCACACCTTCATTACAATGCCGTAATAAAGGTGTGTACCAAAATTCAGCTCACTAGTATTTTTCCGCAGATGAAACCTAATTTGACTGGACTATTTATGGCGCCCTATAGGTGTTTCTACCGAACTGTCAGTGTGAAAATCAGCTGTGAAAAACACCATGCACGCACATGCAAACTAAACATGGTTGTCTCTTATAAAATACCTAGCGTGTAGTTACATACATATTATTATATGCTATGTAAATTGTAAAGACACTTACTACCCGCGACTGCGTTCCCACTTTATAGGGTGGCCACGCTCCAACAAGTCAGGATGTACTTTAAGTTAATAAGGTTCGCCACTTAATAAGGTCTACTTAGGAAGTTGGCGATCTATATAGATCTTAATCTATTGTAGTAAGGTCGTTGTTACATCCATAAGTATTCCCTTCAACTCCGAAGTGAGTTGAAACTTAGGATCCTTTCCGAATGAGGGCTATCATTTCTCACACCAGTAGGCGCCATTCGCGACTAAAGTTATGGGACTTCACTTCAGCAAGTTAGTTGCCTTCCAATTTAATCTAATCTAATTTGATGATGTACCCAAATCCATCACAAACAAAGGAATGCCACAACATTGTCACTAATTTTGCGGTTTTGTAAAATATGATCAACCATTAACTATTTCGAATTGGGAAACTTACTCGTGCTTATACATTAAGACAAAGCTCTTAACAGAATTGATTGGAGCTTTTTTTACATAAATTTACCCTCCTACTTCTGATATACGTACCCGTACCTGATACACTTAGACAAAAACTCAATTACAGATATAAATCTCAGTATTTGACTTATAAGTGCTTTTATGAAGGCTTTAAATATAAGTTACTAGCGACACTCGATCGCTTCGCTTCGGATATAAGTTTAAATCCCTAATATTTTTAGCAATAAATATAGCCTATGTTCGGCTGAACATGCAGACTCCTGAGACAGACTTGTCTCAGGATGAATATCTATAGTCGCTTTGTAATGGTGAAAGAATTATTAAAATTAGCATATTAGGCTCGGGCAAAACTTAAGATGACAGTTGTTTTTATAAGAAAGTTTAATCAGTTCCGCCATTTGGTGAGATATTTTGTGCGTTCCGATTCACGCACTGAGAACTCACAACATGCGTAGGTCTTGCAATATGGTGTTGTGTTTGACAGGCGTGAGATATTATAGTTTTCATGATAAGATTCTAAGCAGTTAGTAAACTCCAACCATCTCCCCTATTAAAAAATGATGTTTTTAAATCTCAATAGCATCTCTCAACATGCATACATAAAATCACGCCTTTTTCCCAGAGGGGTAGGCAGAGATCACTTCCAACGATCTTTTCACCTTAGTGGGAAACGTGACGTGACGGGTTGTGGACCACGTCGCCGCCATTCTGCCTTGTGCATTGTTTTAACAAGGTCATTGCGTTCCAACGAGTAGCAAGGATATATGACTGGGGAAGGAAAAGGGGAGGAAGGATTCTATCGCCTCGGATGATTTGGACTGAGTCGATAGTAGCTCGAGGAGCCGGGGTCGCTTACCCGTATACCGTTCACCAACCACCGGACAGATAGTTGTGACTGGTATCCCCTGACTAACTCTGTATGTTTAGACAAACTTTGAACTATGATTGATCTATTCACGTGTCTCATGAAATAGCAAGGGCATTATTTCGCCTATGTGTATCTGCCTCAAATGAGCTCGAGTCCGAATGTCTATCCCGAACAATCCTTTCTTTGAGAACACTTGAAGCAGCACCCCAAAACCCTTGGAATAAAATAACATTATATTATTAATGTACACTCGGGAAATATAACGTCTGCTTGGCTCATAACAGCCTTTATTCTAACGACTCACAAAGCACTTCGCGAAGGTAATATTATTTGCATAATGTAATATTGTTATGTTACAATTGTTATTATTTAAGGGAATGTGTTTTTTTCTTAATGATGTAGCTACCTATAAATAAAACTTGAATAAAGAAATGCCGTTACGATTCATATTCATTTTGGTAAATTTCTGTTTCTTTTGACGAATCCTTTGTTTCTCAAATTCTCGTAGTCTCAAATAATCGTTTGGGATATCGAATGGAGGTGTCAGATTATCGAGTTTTCTTGTCTGCTCTTTGCTATAAATAAGAAGGTACACACAAAATATAAAATGTAACTAATTATTTACACAGGCTCGGTAGAACAGTGGTTAGTGAACCTGTTTGGCGGTTCCAAGAGTCGTGGGTTCGATTCCCACTGGGGACAAATATTTGTGAGATGAACATCGGTGTTTGTTCCGTGTCTGGGTGTGATTATGTATTTAATTATGTATTTATAAATATATATGTATGTATATCAGTCTCTGACGCCCATAGTACAAGCTCTGCTTAGTTTGGGGTCAGATGACTGTGTGTGGAAATGTCCCAGATATTTATTTATTTATACAAATATTTATGTTATCTAATCAGAACTAGTTTGACTTTGACTGATCTGTCAACTAGTGATTTATCGGAAAATTGTATTTGATTATTCGCACAGAGCAGTAGAGTAAATCGCCGAATTATTCATTTTCGGCAAGAACCAATCTGCCACAATTTATGACAGGACACGTTTTTACTTAAAAACCTAATCCTCTTTTGAAATATGGATAATTCTTTGAGGGCTGGTTGAAATTGTTCATGAAATTCATTGGAGTAAAAATAAAGACGAAAAATAAGGTACCTTACTACAAAATGCAGTACTCTTTAGAGTGTTTAATGTAGGTATATTGATTTAAATAATTGCTTCTATCATATACACTGTAATTAGTAACCAACAATTTATTTGTTTTTATAAGTTTTTAAAAAAATATGAAAATTAAAAGAAAATGTCAACGCTTTAAACATAGATCAAACAGATGTTAATAAATGTACTTACCAATCTGCGTCAACACTACCACAATATAGTAGGTAAGTACCGCTTATCCCACGGACAAATAAGCTAAAACAGAGCAATGTCAGATACACCCTTTCCGTCTTCATCTGCGCTGAATGTTCATTTAAAAAACGTTGCCTTTCGGGATAGAGGCGGCATCACCCATGTTATTAGATACGAATATTGAGCGTCGAAGTTACGGCGAACCCAATCCCCGCCCGGTGTGGTAGACGTTATCTCTACCAATATTCGCTTTTGAAGGGTTTACTTTTTCTTTCATAATCGTAAATTTTAGTGCACTGCCGATCTTGACTTTTTCAATAACGATGTAAATGTGATTGCTCGCTCTTCAGTTACTTTTTGGACCCATATAAAAAAAACCGTTGAAGTTTAATACGGCAACGAAATTATAGATACTTAGGTGACGTGATAGGCATGTTCCAAGATGTAAATTGCAGTTTTATCATATTCCAACTGCACTAAATTTTTGGGATAGTTGCGTTATTCCCCAGTTGCTATTTCACCCAAACATTTTGTTAAAAGACCAGTTGCGATTTTCGGGTAATCTGCAGCTGGTCGATTTCGGGTGAAATTGCAACTTTGGAACAACGCAACTAACCCACTCCACTTTCACTAACAAATCTCTTCAATTTTAGGGTTTGTAAAATGTAAGTTCCGTGTTGACTTTATTCGGTAGTGACTGAGTTTTAAGAGCTTCTAGGTTAAGATCCCAACCTAGTGGGACAATTTAGTGTCGGCCTAGAGTAGCTATAACACCCCAGTGGAAAATCCATGACTCAAACGTTTGATGTCTAATTCTACATACGTAGTATCACCAAAACAATCTCAAGGGACAAAATATATTTGACCTTATGTACCCGTAATAGTGTAAACATAAATACGTGTATGTATAACTGTAAAGTAGGTTAATCAAATAATTTTGTGATGGGGATACGACAAACTTGGAATTTAATAAGTTAATCGCAATATATTAGTCTGTACTTCACACTGTAATCCAATTTTGCTCTTCTACAAATTCATACAAGTTCAGACGTGTAATTTTCTGTTTTTCACGGCCGGATACTGAAACAATAACCAAAAATTAATAGCAATAGGTATAATAATAGAAAAGGTATATATCATATATTTAGGAAACTAAAGGCAGAATATTTTATAGTGTTTAGTTACACTGGTGTTCGAGTGCTCACCATCCGCTACCCCACAAGTCCGGTGTTCATGACAAGTCTACTCCAAGCTATCATCGTAGTCAGTTGGAAAAAATTAACCAACACTTACTTGAGTCCAAAATGTGTGACTCATATTATTAGGTACATACGTTATGAACATTTTGTAAGTATATGTACAATTATAATGCGTCATTAAGGTCTATAATGTAACTTAATCGTGAAGGTAATGACGCAGGACACTTTGACCGCATCTGGCCTCTTGTTAATATTATGATAATAATATCTACTCCTATTATTAAGCATGTTATCATCGGAATATCATACGATGTTGGATGTAATCAGAATAGCTTGCTTACATAAATACCTTATACCTTAAATCATGATAGCTCATAGCATCATAACCTTTCTATAAAAGAAACTAGTACGGTACTAAACATTACAATAACTAAGTCTTCTTCTTATCGTATGGTTGATGAACAACCTGGTGTCAGAGTTTTTAAACCGCCCGTAGGCCTCTGACATGGCTTCACACACCGTTGAGAAATTTCTCAGGTGTGCTGGTTTCCTCACGATGTTTTCCTTCACCGTTAAAGCGTCGAATAACTAAGTTATGTAATACTAAATGATATCAACATTCTCATCACATCTTTGACCATCCCTCAAAATACCCTAATGTGTTGTGAAGTGCCTAGGAATAAACCAAAACCAAAGTTGCTTTATTATCACTGGTGCAGAGCTTTGATTCTATAGAGATAATATCAGAATATTAAACTACTTATGTATTCTGATTCATCGTCTAATTTCGAGATAATATTTATTAATTAATAAAAAATCTTCGGTTATAAGATTTATGTTTTAAAATACTTAATTGACATGAGTCATATCATGATTTAATATTGATATAAGAAATTGCAGCTAATGACATATTCTACTATTAAAGACCACAAGTGCACTCTATATATTTAACTTGGTCAATTGATGATATAGTATATGATAAAAAAACAAACAAGTTCAAACAACAAATCTTGTAAACACACCACGAATCTATATTTATTTTTTTGTTTAGGAAGCTTAACGATAGCGATGGGTAATCGTATCTTTTTTCCCTTTTCAATTAGCTTGAGCAAAATTGAATTCTGATAGTGACAATGCAATTTCGCTGAGCTTAGGAGGTCCCTATACGAGTTAATAGCCTTCGATGCAAGTCTCATAGTTAATGAACCGTCGTCGCCAATATGAGTTTATCAGTTTCAATATTCTATCGTCATTGACTTTCTGATCCATGCCACGCTTAAAGTAAACTGTTTACTCTATACACAGATACATAACTTCATCTAGATAACTATCTAGAGAAAGCAGTTCACTACTACAGTACAGAGTACAGTTTTGTAGGTACTAGATTGATTAAAAGGTAGCACCTATTTATTATTTTCTCAAATATTTTAAATAACAGACCGCAATGATCATCTAAAAGCGATCTTACAGCGATTTTTATGTCATTCATCAAGGAAAAATTAATTTTGCAAAACTCTATGGCACGATCGGCCGAATGCTGAAAAGATTAATAAGTATTTGACAGTGAGAGCATCGCTCAAATACAACTTGCTATGAGATAATATCTCATAGCAACATATTATTGTATGTTTGAATTTTATTGAAAGCTGCTTAATGGGCTAACCAGCGCTCAAATACCTAATTATCGTATCAGTTTTCGGCCGGTAGCCATGAACGAATTAATGAAACTGTGTTAACAGTAACTTATTTATCAATGGACTATGGACTTTATCATAGTCTATTTAATCATGGTAATAATAAACATAATACAAGCTAGAACCATTAAATATTATAACATTATTTATTCAATTACAAAGTACAAGTTTTCAAAAAAGTTTTTCCCTCGAAGTTATCAGATATTTGGTGTGGGAGTAAAAATCTCTAAAGCAACGACGGAGCTGTCAAACAAAATAAATTAAATTTTTCCAATCCAACTTATTTTACGCGGAGAAACGAACGCCCCGGATAAAAACTTCCAATTAATATTTTAGTAAATTCAATTACAACTTAGTCTAGGAGACTTGCCCTGTCTCCTAAGTCATGAAAAGGATCTGTTTTTTTAAATATTTTTTTTAGAAATATAGTAAGTTATGTAAGTCTTACATTATGCAACACGTATCTACATTTAGTACTCAAATAAACATTTAGATTTAATTACTTACAACAGCATGCACGAAAAAGTGCTGAAAACCGTTTCAAAAATTATCAAAGCTTAGATTGGCCTTCACTGAACTTGCAGTAGAATCGATGGCTCACTACCCTAGCTGTCTTTGCTCTTCCCTTTACAATTATTCCCGCTGTCCATTGCCCAGTAGCTCTATTGTTAAGTAAATAATAGAATATCAAAGTGTAATTACGTTTTTTTAGTACACAATTACAAAATAAAGCTATGTCCTAAATGCACTCCCTAACTAAGCATTTTAATGTAGCTCCGATGATGATCACTCGCAGTGGATAAATGGGAGTGCGTAGTAGACAGCGGGTATAATCAGATGCCGCATTAATCATAAATCCTTACCAAGCCACAATACTAACCGTTTTTATCACACACAGTTGTCATCGACCGCGAAGATCGACCGGTGGTTCTCCCTGCTGCCCAGCGCTCCCGCACTCTCCCGTCCTGAGAGCGGCTTTGTCTCAGGAGTGGAAGACACCGACGCAGCCACCTGGGCGGAGCTAAGGCGCTTCCTGCTGCAGCTGGGCGCCAAGAAGAAGCGCCGCTTCCTCCCCATACGGTTCACTAGAAAAAAAACCATAGCTAATAAGCACACGCTGCTATAATACATAGATTACCTCGTGACGGCAGTCGATGGTCTGACATCTACTTTTTGAGAAGACGGAACGTGATTCCTCAATTTATTCGGTGATGCGACGTACCTGCGACAATTCCATGTGGACTATCTTTTGGAGGTTATTGTCGTGTCGTAACAACTACTTACCTATAGTAATAATTTCGAGATATATTATGTTTTAAATGAAACATAAACATACTACCTACACACATTACTGGAATCATTTTCAAGCCTTTCATGTGCTATACAATAAAGCAGTATTATTTTAAACGAACCACATCTGTTCCTGTTTCAGTTAACTTTTGCATTTGTATCACGACCACCACGCCACCGCTAGTGTGAGAGTAATGGAACTGTTCTAAATTAGTTTTTGACTAGGGTCCGACATCCATATAGAGGTTTAGGAACATGCTCAGTCACTCGAATGAGAGTTAAGATTATGTTGTGAACTAAAATGAAACCTATTCCATACAGCGCAATCCTAGCAAATATTGTTCGCTAGAGTGGTATGTGGGTCTAGTACGTATATTCAATCAACGATTTTACAATTGGATAACAATTCCGTGATCAAATACTGAACTTCGAGTAGGTATTGCAATATTGGATTCCGGCGTCCTGTAAAATGCCAAAAATATCAGCCAGTTGAACTTTCAGGAGATAGATAGCTGATACTATTTCATCTTTTTACCTGACGCCACCCACCGACCACTTTCGAAAAAATATTCCACTTTGAATTTCCAAAACTAACCTGCGAAACATGCGGAGCTCAGAATTCATTTTGAATTTCGCTGGGTTTTGCTCAGGTTTTGATCAGTTTACCAGAATAGATAGGACGATACAGAGCGTAGGTAGTACGAGAAGAATGTAGAAGTGCCTAACTATGAGACTTGCTTCACCTTTAGGTGTCAAATGGGCAATCTGCAGGGTCTTACCGGAAACATTGATTTACATGATAGATCTGTCCTCGCTTTACAAACTTCGCAGTTGTCAACAAAGATACGAGTATAATAAAAATAAGGGGATCGGTTGCGTCAATCCATTATACTGTTTACTTTGTGTGAGGTGTCACTATAGATTCTGAATGCACGGATACATCCAAAGGCTTGACTTGACGAGGAAGGTTGACGATGCGATATATGTCTGCTTGTTCTTTCATTTCCCAATTAGGAATGTCTACAGCAGTAATTAGTTTTGTTTATTAATTGTCGCCGTTAAAAATAACTTGGAGTGAACCTTATTTCCTTTACCTTCTTCGCACCATCGTAACAGCTAAAAGACGTTCCTTTGTGGTAATTTTAATCACTGCATCCATCGGCATTTTTCTTCTTATGCATCTAATGTGCCTTAGCGGTATTGACCTTACAACATACTCGCACATTAAATTCATACTGGTGAAATGTCAATTCGTGTTAAATCACAGTACGGAACCGATTTTTGGAAATTCACGGCACCAAATCCAATATAACAAGAAAGTTGTTCACAATGTCTTATAGAAAGTCATACTTACTAAACAGTAATAAATACAATATCATGATCTGTTCATGTGGGTAGAAATATCATTGTTGGTAACACCCAAATAAAATAAAGCTCTGTTCCTTACAATGTCGATGAAGCTGTTTTATGGCGTCACTTTATGGTTGACACAAACGACACAAACATATCGTTTGAAACTAATTGAGACACATCTGGTTTCTTGACTTGGCCACACATGAAAATTATGGATGACTTTACCAACAATTTCAATATATTCAAAAATACGAGTAACAGGTGAGGAACCGATTAAATATAAGTGCTATTAGAAATACCTGCAGATTACATTTAATTTTTTCTCATCAAGTGAATACTTTCTTTAAAAAATAAAAGAAACTATTCACAAACGACGCCCACGATTTAATAATATTATAGTGCAATTACTAATATCCATTTAAGTGTACCAACCGACCTTTGATCAAGCGTAAGATTTCACTTTGATTAAAAGTATTATTTTTTAATTAAAATGTCAACTTTATTAAGGGATCACTAAGTTAGCTGTGAGAATATTTAGTTAATTATGTACTTCATAAGCTAAGTGTCATTGAACGATTTCAATATCAATATGAACAATATTAATACTTACATAGATTTTCTGTGATTCCAGGGCAGGTGGATGAACTTTATTAGTATTTTGTACTAATATAGCTACATTTAAACCCTGAGCATTTATTAAATATCTAGCTAATTGTTTTATATGTATTCTATTATTTAAAAATACCACATAGACGCAATAGTGAGACAAAACAGATTAAGTAATATGATGCCATTTAATAAATATAATCAAGAAAAATTCATAAAAACATCATCAATATAATTCAACAAATGATTGCAAAGGTTTGATTAGTATTTAGTTAATTTAGTACATTTATGTAGTATTAAGCCCAGTAAGATAATTTCGTTTAATAAGTAGACGTTGAATTGAAAATTAAACCTACTGAAAGTTATTCAGGTAAACGACGTTCTCCAAACATGTACGCATTCATTTTAAAAGATATTTTTGATTCGAAGAAATAACAAATCCATCAATTTAAGTAATCATCTTTGATTAGTAGGACGTTTGCTCTATAAAGTATTTGAAATATTTGTAATACATTACCTGTGCGGTCTGATAAGACAAAGATACCTTTTCAAGTAAGATATCAGGTGTAAAGAGTTTGATCGAAGATGAAAAATTAGCGAAATATGTTTTTATCAGCCGGAAATATCGGCGAACAAAATTGATTGCATTTGTAGACTTACTTAGTTTAATGTTATGTGGACCAGTAGTTTAAGCATAGATCTAAGTCCTGATTACATACAGCGACCAAATACTTGAATGAACGTATTTAAGAGGTCTTTCTAACATCCTATCCACAAGAACTTAGTTTCACTTTTAACAATTTATTATTCATACTATATTTAATACTTATTTTTATCTTTATGCTTTTTTCATAGTGAATTAGGGGGGTATAAATGATCTCTTCGTTATCTAAGTAAGTACCGGTATATTTTGTACGTAACTAAAAAATACAAAGTTTAAAACGATGGCATTGTCTCGTATATTAGATTTGGTTACTAGAAATTTGTATTAAACGCACACAATAGCACTACTTATGTAGCTACTTCTTTTCTTTGTGGTACTAAAATATTTAAAAAAAAATTTATTACAATTTTAACCACTAATTAGAGAGTCATGGTCTGCATTGTATGTTACATGGTTTATTGAGGTCCCTTAAAATTTATTTTGTGTGGAGAATAAATAATTATGGATCAGCTTTCTAACCTTAAATAACACCTTGTGATCTCTAGACAATTGAACATAGACTTGCGTAGTAATCAAAATTTAAGTAACAAATTAATTAAATTTACCTAGACGAATAAAAGTAGCATAGTGCCATACCGTTTACTAGTTTCGTACTAATAAGGTGCTCAAATTTGTAAGTAGATACTTAATTACTTGGAATAAGAGCAAACAGGCTACTGTTTACATAGACTCAACATAACTTTTGATAGGGATTTTTGTAATACGTATTCAATTCATACTTAGCACAGAGTGTATTTCACATGAAAAAATCTGATCATTTCTTTAACTTAGGCACTATACATTGTATATTATACAATATATAAGACTATAGTTCTCAATCTCACATTATTCATCAACTTTATAATTGATCATTCACCAATAAAAGTTAACAGTGTATTTATTTAATCTTTTGTCAGTTATTTGTTATTAATTTAAATATTTGTAATTATCTTATTAAAATATCGAAAAGCTTAAGAACTGACTGATAATTATATTTTTGTGTTCGTTATAATTAAGTTTGGATGTAATGACGACTTACACTTAAGTATTTCTTAATTTTACTCTAAAAATGTACTACTACCTATATTATGTGAATAAACGTATTCGAACTTCTCCGCTGTTTTATTTTAACACATTTTATTGTACCGTATCAATTGGTGGCAAGCGACGCGCATAATATGTTTCTGATAAGAACTACATAGGCCGAGGGGTGCATACCATCCGCTCCCCTGCAAGGTGATATTATGGCTAGGATACGGTAAAACTTACCAGATTTTTTGTACACCAAGTATTCGTACTAAATAACCTTAAATTTCTTTCTGAAAATTTTAGTAGAGCTTAGCAGAGCAGAAATTTTCTAATTTTAAAAATTTCAGCTACCTAATTCAATTCACAGAAATTAGTTCAGTTAATCAGTAACGCTTATGTAGAATACTACGTATTAGTAAAGAGAGCTAACGTATCATTACATACGGCCCTGTCAAAGGCTGCACATTCGAGTAAGTAGGTACAATGTAAACATAGTAGAGAATAATTGGCAACTCACGCAGAACAAACATTATCCACAAGTAACCTCGATTTGTTTAAACGTTCACAAAATATTTGAATACTTTGCACATTTTACCAGTGCGCAAGTAATTTGATGAAACAAACACAATATCTTAAATCGTCACATTCTTACATTAAAAGTAAACATTTATCTAAAAAAATACACTAACAGCATAAACACATTACATAGACATAACAATTTTATACATTTTAACTAGCTGACTCGACAGACTTCGTCCTGTCAAAAGAATGTGAAAAAGAAAAAAGGGCGATTTTTAGGGTTTTCCCGGCAATTATTCGATTTTTTCTTGGCCGTAAGAACCATCCTTGGACTTCAACGAACATTTAAAAAAAAGGATTGGCCAAATTGGTTCAGGCGTTGTTGAGTTATGCGCTTACCAACACATTTTGCGATTCATTTTTATATTATAGATGAATGCCTAATATAGGTGTAAACAAAGAACGAAAAGGTAGTGTTAACGTAAAGGTAATTCTAATTATATGTATATAAAAATAAAAAAAACTTAGTTACTTGATGCAGGACGAACCCAAAACATCTGGCGTGGGTGCACGACTACCTGCTAACCAAAAGTGTGTCATCGATGCAGTTTAATTAATAAAATAAACATTTTGGATCTCCACACACGGCCATCTACCCCTAACTAAGCAGAGCTTGTACTATGGTGGTCGGAGACTGACATACATACTTATATTTATAAATACCTACATATCACAACCAGACACAGAACAAACACCGATGTTCCTAAGTCTAACCCACAACTCTTGGAACCGTATCCAGGGCCACTAATAATTGTTCCACCGTGCCAGTTGAATTTGCTTATGGGCACTGTATACACATTATTATCTAGTATGCTTGACCTTAATAAGTCAAGACGCAGCCACCTGGATAACACAACGATGCTCGATTGAAACCCACAAGTTCCAGTTGTGCTACAGACCAGTTAAAAAGGTATTGTTGTTTATAAATAAACTAATAAATATGGGGGTCATTCCCACACACGGTCATCTGACCCCAAACTAAGCAGAGCTATTATGGGCGTCAGAGACTGATATACATAAATAGATATTTATAAATACATACTTAAATACATAAACACACCCAGACACGGAACAAACACCTATGTTTTTCACACAGTACTTCCACCGAGCCAGTCATTATGGTCCAAGGGCTGGAGAATAAAGGCTTTAAAAGAAGAGTAAGAGAACTACTTAAGCAGTAGCACGTCAGGGCCAACTATATGCTCAAACTCGCACACTATGGGTTCTGGACAAACTTCTAGATTTAAAGGTTGCTCTCCCACATTCCCTACAAAAAGATAATTTAATGAAAAATCTCATTACATTTTCCAATTTAATATTTATTTAATACATATAATAACGGACCACATTTGGTAAGATTAATTTTGGTACAGGCCCTCTCTTGTCTCTTGTGTCATAAATAAGTACATAAGTATATTTACATTGCATTAATTTACAAGATTGGTTTATGTTCAATACAACTCCACTTAAAATATATAAGTATTGATTTCGACAATATATAAATACCCTCAAAAATTCCCGAGGAAATGTGTTTGAAAAGGTTTAACAGACAAACGGAAAATTGAGCAAGGAGCCCCAAAAAATGCTGAATTTGTTTTAATATGAACAAAGTCTTAGTCCATTTTGAATAGACGACACTCGTTGAATTATTATGCACGAAATTAGGAAACAGCGTAGTAGTTAACCTAGCGTGTCCACAAACTATATGAATGGATCCACTCTTTGTGCAGGTGTCAATTTCAACTTTTTTGTGTGTATGATAATTTTGTGTTTTGTACTCACGTAATAGTGGTTTGGTGTATCTGCGCCAAATAAGCGGCAATTACCTTTAATAGACACGAATATTAGACTGTAATCAACTTCTAACAAGCTCATTCTTCTCATGTTTGGTATAGTATTCATTTAAAATGTTTTTTTCCTAACTAAGGGTTTCTCTACTAATAAGGAAAAAACCAAATTTTATAAATTAGGTATATGTAAAGAAATAACACTTTAATAAATTTTAAAACTATTCCAAAGATCAAAAACCTACCTTGCTTGATAGCAAACCACAAACTAAAGTGTAGCTAGCTAATTATAACTCTTTTAAATTAATTCTGAACTTTGTTGGCGCCAAGACTTTGTATACGTCTAAAAAAGTTACGACATCATGCTTCAAAGATTAACCCAGAGAGATGTTGCCCTAAACTTTAGAGTAGAGATAATATTACTTATGTTATTAAAATATTCATTTATATAAATAACTCTGTTAGTACTAACTACTGCTACTACTAGTACTAACTACAGAGTTATTGAAGGTTGTTATCTCTACCTTGATGATGTAAATGTTTAAGAAAAATTACTTGCTTGATATTTCCTAAGTCCCTACTTAGCTAGATAGTGTACAAACTTGGGGAAATGTGGATTTATGTGCCTAACTTAGTTTTAACATGCTCGATAACGTCACTGACTACTTCTAGCTATACCAAATACACATTATACCTATTCAATACAAAAGCTTATCTCTACTCATGTAGATTCAATTTATGTAGTCGCCTGTATGATATAATGCACCTACCACTATTTAAACTTTACCTAACTTAAGCGTTTCAATATTCAAGTACCACTTGTCAAAGCTCTTATTACGGCGAGTACTTAGTAAGCTTTTTCCTTAATATACTAAGCATTTTCCTAAATATACTAAGCATTTTCGCTTAAATACATTGATATAATAATATTGTTAGTGTGTTTGCTGACGATATTATTAAGATATGTGATATTTCGACCTTATGTTACCTTACAACCGTGCAACTGCTTTGAAAATGTTATTACACATAAACTGATTTTATTAGACATAAAACGTTCCGTGCAACGTTATCGCTGATATTTTACGACAGTTTTCTATATTTTAGACAAATCAGGTTGAGAAATTAAAAGCCTTAAATTGTCTTATTGGCTTCAACGTCTAACAATTTTATTGAAATGAGACATTGAATCCAAAACTAATTAAAACCACATTCAATTCAGAACTGTTTTAAAGCTCGTGGCTTTAACTTCATCCTATTGAGTCCTATAGAGAGTGATTGCGAAGGCCCAGTCATTTCTAAATATAAATAAGCAATATTGAGTCAGCAACGAGATCTGGGATCTTGACCCTTCCGTCCTCATTCGTTTACGGTCATTATATTCGTTAAAGGTGACGTAAGCAAATAGCTGCATACGAGTATACATATAGCGAAAGTTGATCGTGAGTATTGGGACCGGGGTATGGGCTATGATCGTGTGTTTGGAAGTGTTACCAGTAGACGGTATTAATATGTGCTGCGTACGAATATTAAACATGTGGCACCTACTCACTTAATCTTCTTTCTTAAGACATTTAACGGTACCCGTTAGAAAGAAAGAAAGAAAGAAAAATATTTTATTTTAGTTACCAAAAACAAAACAAAAAATTTACATAATCACACAATTAAAAAAAGTAACATTAATGGGCTGGTAACTAAAAAGGCATTTGCTCAGCATGTGTCGAGGAGTCGGGTAGACATCGCGACGCTGGTCTTCCGCAGATGCCTAATTAGGGAGAGCACGCAGTGCACAGCAGTAACAGTTATAATATTTAATAACGCAACACATAATAATACAAGTAAATGTTATACACAGATGAATATGAGGAAGCTCCTTGTCTCCTTACATTTCAGTTGAAAAGTTGCAGCAACTAGTTCGATGGACACTTCTGGAGCTAATGTCTTTGCCAGAATTTATATAAGTTTTATATTCCCAAAAATAAAATGAAATCACAACTTTTATCACCATTGACCAAAAGAAAGTGGTGCGTCAGGTGCCGGTATGAAATAACTACACCTTCCTTACCTTCGCCCATACAAGGAATTTTTGGTTTAGAAA
The DNA here is from genome assembly GCA_039566165.1 of Maruca vitrata. Taxonomy (NCBI): domain Eukaryota; kingdom Metazoa; phylum Arthropoda; class Insecta; order Lepidoptera; family Crambidae; genus Maruca; species Maruca vitrata. The sequence continues at coordinate 8,498,789 of CM076911.1, forward strand.
GGTTCAGCATAATCAGATGAATTACATTTAGGTATATTCGCAAATTCAAATAAATAAAAGTAACTTTTAAGAAGAGTTTTTTTAAAAATATGATATGAATGGTTATAGACAATTGAAATGTCTGGATTGTCCAGGCTTAGCCACTTAACCACCTACAGTACGATATTCATGATATACGTAATGTTTTATCTCTGACTTTGTATTTAAACCATAATTCCAATTGAAACTCACACAGTACTCTCATACGACAACAATTACGATACAACCAATTTAGACAATTGAATAGATCATTTTCTTAATTGAGAAATGACCCTGGACACATCTGAGAATGAATTTAATCGTGAACTAATAACTTAAAATGAAATGAGAGATGTCGAAAACTAGACATTCGTTCACTTGGAGGAAGCTTTAAACTATGTATAAAGTTGCAAATTCTCAGACGGATTTAAACTTTCGAATCACATCGTCTGTTTCGTTCTAGGTGGAATATAAAAAGTAGGTAGGTATCTCGTAAAGTTTGTGAATGCGATAAAGTTTTAAATTACACCGGGTTCATCTGGCATGAAAATTCAGAAGTTAATGAATTATTTAGCGTCTTTATTTAGTTTACAAACAATACTGGGACTGCGGAATAATTAATTTCATTATATCTTTGTTCTCATTTGCTCCACCTGAATGGAAAAGCTGACAATTGTTTTATCGGTAGAATCACTGAAGTGAACTTAAAATAAAGAGTGGAATTCAGTTAGACAGCCCAATGAACAAAAATGTTGGCCCGTGTTTTAGTTATGGTTGAATACAAAATAAATATATCGCTAGCTGTTCTATTAAAATGTTTGTTAAGAAAAACATATAGAAAGTTGCACATGCAGAGTTATCGATATGTTTATGAGTAAGTGTGAGTATAATCCAAAAGGTTATCAAGTACTCCATTGGGTTTCGGAGGTCAGTAACCGTAGATTTAGCAGTTTTGCTTTATTGCAGAACTTGCTTGGTTGAGTTTATTTTTCTCATATTATTGATGACATCTGAGTTCATCGATCATGATTCTAATATAAATGTTGTTGTTAGTGTGATGTATTGTAATGTTTATCTCGATCCAATAGAGATCGAAACCTGTTCACAGAGGTACATTATCGGTGTGACGGTGGCGGTACAAACCGCGTCAGGTGTGTGGCAATACCGCCCGCCACATCAGTTTGTCGGCGCGAAATCAGCGGCGCAGACGCAACGCAGCGCGACCATACGCGTAAGCACGCATCGACGCGCGACCTGCGGCAGTTTCACCGCCAACGAATGTGCTCAACATACAGCATTGTACACAATAACACCCAACGCTCGAAAGGTAAGCCAGTGAACAATTTCTGTTTTAAAATCAACTATTAACACACATTAAATTCCAGTTTGACAGGTCCGTAACGATCTTTACACGACCCACTTGACCTAAGAAATGTATACATGTACTCAATGTCATGTTTATATCCGCGAGATAAATGTTTTATGAACCAATGCGAAATGTACCTTTATTAAAATACTTTAATAAATTCGAGACATATTCAAGAGGCTTTCAACAAAAGCTGTGCGCTGGGCGATATCGATCGGAAATAAAAAAGCTTAAAATGAGTCAAAAACAAACCTATGTATGCAAACAAACAATATACCCATATTCTTAAATTGGAAAAGAGTTAGTATATACTAATTTAAGAATATGGGTAACTAATCTCAATGATAAACAGTATTGTTAATACCTACAAGATTTAATCCAGTAAGTAAATATTAGCGTTCAAACACATTTAGGCAGCGCTAACTTAAACATAATAAAAGTACTTAAAGTACTGCCTTTCGATGTTGGCATGTAAGTACTTAGATACTTTACATGACATAGGACTCTCGTTTTTTAAATATTAAACCGAATTAAAGTTCCCGATTCGAAAGCAGGATCGTAGATATTCTTCCTTTACAACATCAAATAGGCTGTGCGATTATCTGTTGATCTTAAAAGGTAGGTATATCCGCTTATGGGAGGATTTTAATTTATATCTAGACATGATCAAATATATTAAAAACACGTATCTTACATACATTGTAAAAGTCGGCGAAATAGAGCGTAACTTGAAATGACGGTAAGCGACACGACTCTACTTAAGTGCCTCTGAACAATGGATGCTAGTACGTGTTCAGCAAATCCGCAATAATGTGAAAAAGGTAATTGCCTACATATGTACTACCTGTCTATATTACCCATATAGGCATAGGGATGCCACATCGTGCTTCACTTAGACTCATCTTCGATGAAACGTTGCCAGAGATTAGAGTCGACTTTTTAGAAATGTTGAAAAGGTTATATTTTTTAAGTATAAAAAATCTTGAAAGCTTACATATAGATTGTAACATAATTAAAGAGTCCTAAAGTTTGTTAATAAGTATTATCAGCAACAAGCCGACATAGTTTTTGAGGTTACCTTTTATTTACTTATTATCATAGAACACGTTTAAAACTTTACATCAAATAACACTATGTTTTTTTTTTGCTCGATGTTTTAATAACATCTGGTGGCAAGGACTGCTCAAAAACTAAGAGGCCCCGAATTAATGTGCCGGACACGCCTTTCGACATGACTCGTTGTTATGGGAGTTATTATTGTAATGTTATAGTATTCATCCATTATTTAACCCGTAGTCAAGAAGTTGGTACATACACCTGCCTCAGAAAGCGCATTAAGCTTTTGATCCTAAACCTGATCTCTCATCCAGTCAGCATATCGGATATTCAATGTCACATAATTCCAATGTGGGTTCTCTTGATTGTTGTCATTTGTGCAATCGTGTTGAAAAATCATTGTCGCACCAGACTGATTTTTATCGAAGCTAACCCACATCACATGATATGACACAGAATGCACCAGCATAATAGAACAAGGCTACCAACCAGCTCTGAACCAAGGCTACGAATGTAGAGTCGAGACGATCGAAGAAATACATTTGTTTATCAAACGAATACCTAATATGATTTTGCTTAATGATATTGATAAAAATGTGGTTAACTTCATTATTGCGGTAATAGCAAACACGTGACAAGCAATTAATAAAGCACGACTTACGCACCGAAGTCAAAACTGTGTTTAAATATATCTTAGTACTTACCTACCAGCAGCATCTAGACATCCGTGAAACCTATAGAAGTATCACATGAATATTTATAGCAGATCTATTAGATCAGACTTTAACATAGTTATAGAGCGACTCGCCCAATTGAAACACAATTTATAAGGTCAGAATCATTATGACGTTTTGTATATGTAGATTCAGTAAAACATTTTGGAGTCCACTAACAATATCTATTGTTTTTGAGAGAAAATTCAATTAAATGTTATGGTCGTAGGTAGATACCTACTTGCTACGTACTTGTATTTTATATCATTGCCTGTCTTGCTTATTATCTACTTACATATTTATTACATCGCGTAAACCATGATTGGATTCTTAACAATTATCTGTGGGAATAAGTATATGAGCGAGTATGCAACACTAAAATGTAGTGATATTTAATAAAAACGCGTTATTTTACATTTCTGTGTAAAAATATTCGTGGCTAAAAACGTTTATTGTGACCGAACAACACAATCTTTTGATATTTTCTTCTACATGAGCGTTGCAAAACTAATATTTTTCTGACAAATTTCGTGCTTTAACTTTTACCTAAAGCGGCAGAAAAAGTTTTATCTGAAAATTTTGTTTAAAGTGATCCTATTAGTGTTCCTTCATTGCATTTAAGCTCCGGAACTCTAAAACGTTATTTTTTTACCGTAGGTACACGATATCGTTATACGAAGGTGTAAAATCCTTACACTTACCTTGCTAGTCACGTAGAAGCGGAGCAGGCCAGCGAACAGGTGTAAGTATTCGGGCTTTTGTCTGTCAAAGGGTATATGACCCTAAAGCCTTTCACCATTTGTGTTTAGTATTCGAACATCCAACAACAAACCACAATTGTAGAAATATTTATATAATTTAATGATTTTTCACACCAAAGTGTTCCATTTATTCCGTTGATTTTGATTAGGTATGTTTATTGGTAAAACATTAACAGTCTACCTACTTAGTATACGCTGAAGATGAATTCGTTTATCGATTTATATTTTGATGTATTGAATCTATTTCAGTTTCCCGTATCTAAATGCAATCAATCGTACTCAGATTCTTACCTTATCAATCATTGTGAACGGATGTAGAGCGATCGATTTATAAATCGACACCCTTGTCTAGGATCAAATAAACACCTCAACAACCATTTTGTGGTAGGTAACTAGGTAGATATTATTTTTAGTTTATACTCACTGAATAAGTAAATAATCAATAGGTCATTACACAAAGTAGAGTTGTTTTCTATCTAACTTGTTTATTCACGCAGTGTTTTGTCAACAATAAAAATAATATAAATTAGAATCAGTCCATTAAGTAGCATTGCTTTGCGAACTGCACGTAATGTTACTATATACCAGCAAGATGCTGAGAAAAATATCACTATCGTAAAATAATAATATTAATATGGGTTAGGTTATTTGTTTGTTTGATGTTCATAGGTTTAAAAGTTTTAACATTTGCAGCCGTTTATTTCTATTATGTGAGTAACCATGGTACACAAATGCGGATATGGAAATGATCCGCAATTTAGAAAATATGCGTTTGTGTGGATAAATAGGTACCAACATCTGTCGAACGACCTCACGGCACAGACACGTAATGATTAGACGACGATGAAGATTCCTACTCGTTACCGCACGTGTCTGATTAAATAAAATTCTATACACCGTCTTGTAATGATAGAGCATGTCATTAAATAGGTATCCGAGCTCATCACGTTACGTTGTGGGAGACCCATCTCTATCGATCATTAAAGAAGTTGTCTTTTATACGTGCAGTCCAGTTTTTCTCCACTGCTTCCGTATAATGAATTTCATATGAAATTTAACAATATCTTTCGACTAAATATTAGTCTCTATGGGTCTACACGCGATATTAGGAGTAGCAATTACACAGCTACTTACTGCCCGACTGCCAATATCTTTCGAGTTCTACCTGTGTATTCTTATGTACCTACTACCAGATTAATTATCATTTTCTTGTCAACTCCTAGGCACTAACTCGCGCGACATCAACAATCTGAGGGTATAATATAATATGTATTATTATTAGTTTTCGTATTTCTTTTTTCAGTTTCGTCGCGGTGGCTCCTATAACGAAAAAACCTGCAACCGGTGCCATGGGGAAGTCAGGAACCGGCTTCTCCGGCAAGGCATCGTCTTCTATCGGAAAGAGCTCCGGCATGGGTGGAGCGGGAAAAGGTGGAGTACTGGGCTCCGGCGGGAAAGGTGGCAAACTTATAGGATCCAGCAGTGGGAGCTCCTCATTTGGCTCCAAAAGTAGCACATCTTATTCGGGTTCCAGTGGAAAAACTGACACTTCATTCGGATCATCCACTAAGAACACCAAACTCACAAATCCTAGCTCCAAATCAGCTCATTTGGAATCGAGTAGTGGAAAAAGTTCATTCGGAACGAGTGGTAAAACTGCCAGTTTTTTGGGATACAGTGGCAAGACAGAAAGTAGTTTGGGATCCAGTGGAAAAAGTCCTACTGAAAAAAGTAGCTTTCTAACGCCAAACGCGAAAAGTAATAGCCTTCTAGGCGCAAGTGATAAAAATAAACCATCCGCTTTTAGTGGTAAGATTTCACCTGATCCGAGCAGAGATTATCCTACCTTTATAAATCCACAAAATAAGTCACAAACAAGAATTGGAATTATATGGATACCAACTAGAAAACGGAACAAAAAAAAGGAAATGGTTTACAATCCTCATAATTATGACCACCACCACGAAAAGGCTCCGTCTATGTATAGTTAGTAAGTACTCTACTACTACACTAAACTTTATATCAATGTTAATCTAGCTAGATAATACCTAGAATAAACCTATTTAGCTTTATAGCGATCTATGAAGATTAACGTAGTAGGTCTGTACTTAAAGCACCTAGATTATAATTTTGAAACTACATCATTATGCTTCTTCAGTAATGGGATTCATCTCATTCAGCTCAGCTCGTAGGTTTCAGTGCGGCTCAGCACGGAATGATAAAATAGGTACCTACTTAGCGTAGAGTCCGATTCATTAAGTGGCTCGATGGAGCCATTTGGTAGTAGGCACCACAGCTGTCTCATGCACCAAGAGTCATGGGTTTGATTCCCACTCGGACGGGACAAATACCTTTTTGTGTGAACATTTAAATACAGTAGAATGTCAATAATCCGAATTAATTGGGACCAGGATTCGGATATCGAAAACTCGGATAATTGGACATAGACTTATAATAAAGAAAGTTTTTAAATCACATTTAAACTCAAACTCAAAACTCAAACTCAATATATTTATTGCTTTTCCGTAATCTACAAAATTTATGTAGTGTCTTGATTGCCTCTACTATTCTACCATAACATTTGAAAATATCTAGTCGCCAGCTTGTTCCAACATGTTAAAATTACAATATCTATCAACTATAATAACTTGCTGCGAATAACCATTTATTTGGTACAATAACAATAAAATTTTGTAACATTGACAAAAAAATATGCTTTGAATACCTATTTGTGGCGCCATCTCTGATGATGATGGAAAATCGGTCAAGCAGACGGCACAGGCGAAGCGAAAATGGAAATAATGTAATAATATGACAATGAGTTGAATGCTTTATTTCTTTGGGCCACCAAATTAATTTATTTCAAAAACGTTAAAGTATATAATTTATTTCCTTGACTGGATAAAAAGTGTTAACATTTATTTATATCACTAGATTTCTAAACGAATACTTTTGAAGAGCGAGATAGCCATAAACTTTTAGTCAAGTCAAAATGAGACAACAGGAGAGACGCAAAATTATTTCATGGCCGTCGCTGTCAGTCTGTCAGTCAAGTTAAAAAAGTAAACAAGGAGGTAGAATTACACTACGTTCTCAAAAAACAAATAATTAACTTAGCTTCGCGATGATTGTTTTTGAATGAAAAAGTATTTAAAAATACATACATGGTGTAAATTTCGAGTAAACGACAATATTTTAGTTTAATGACCCTATTTTCATAGCTGATTTTTGTTAAAAAAGCCCTGTCCTTGTATTGGCCTTGTGTTGACCAAACTTTTTGGACGCTTTATTTTTTACTTCAAAATGCAAGAGAACAACAATTTTGATACTATTATCAGCAAATGGCGGCGTTTGTCTGGAGAACAAGTAGAGTTAACGGCAACAATGAGGTGAATTTTGTTGCCAAGTCTAATTCAAATAAAATGTCGTATTTTATGACCCATTGTATTATGTGCTAAGTTTGCTGCGTTCGCATTGAAATAGGACCTTCTTCTCTGCTATCTTCAGCGTTTTGCGTTAACGTGTTTGATGTATGTCACACAGTTTTTTTTTATTGTTTCAACTTATTGTTATATTTTATTTCAGTATGTCTGGTGATACACATACCTATCAGGTACCTCATAAGAAGAAGGAGGAAGAAACAGACTTACTAGTTCCAGAACGACCGAAAGTGACAACAGTTGCAGTAAATACAGGGATCACAGCAGCAAGCATTGACCTGCCATCAGAAAACAAAGGAAATCCAGATGAGAAGCAGGAATTCATAAAGCATGACAATGATGAAAACAAAGTAAGCTAACTTACTTAGTTAATTTGTGAACATGAATGTAGTGAACCATCAGTTCAAATGCAACATTCAATTTTGTACTATTCTTAATTTGTGTTGTATTATCAATATCTCTCTATCTATAATCAGTTCATGAAGTGGGGTACAGTTCAACATTGAAATATCCCATTGTTCAACTGAAAATGTTGGCTATTGTTGCAATAATGAGCAATCATTAGTGTAGAATATGGAAATGGCAATGAAGTATTTTACATTATCAAATCTCATGTGTGTTATTAATTCTGAATTACCTACTTATTAGACAAACAAGAAGTAAAATTTGGTTAGGTATAGGGTCACACATAGTTTATTCCATTTAAGTACCTATACCGGAGCCGCTCTTAGATGACTGATTTGACACTTTTTATTTTATATTTTGCATTTAGCTAATCATAATGAACAACTTTTAAAAATATGATGTTATTTCAAAATGTCAAATGCACCTAATTATTTAATTGTTTGTCTTTTATTACTTAAAATAATTGTTGAATTATAAAAAGAGAACATAAAATTTCCACTCTGTATTACGCTTTTACAAGTCTACGCCATTTGACACGTTTTCATAGTAACATAATGGGTAATACTCACCAGGTATTTTTTAAAATAGGATGAAGGAATTAATAAGTATTGTATTTTAAAAATAAATATATTTTTAGATAAGAAACTTCAATTCGATCTTCTGGATGTGAATAAAAACATTTTAATAAAAAAAAATTATAATTAGACCTTGCTTGGTTATAAAGTGGAAATAACTGTTACTTATATGCTTCGGCAATTTTATCGTTGTCCCTCACTGGTGCAGTCAGTCTGACATGAGTCCAATCAGTCAACTTAGAGCAGCTTTGGTATACTAATATTTGCTTTCATTCCAATTAATTTATGAATTCATCTTAGGTAAAACAATAATTGATTAGTTAGTTATTTTGAAACAAAAATTTTATCCAAACCATTTGTTGACTTAGTGCATTATGTCATAAAAATAAGTAGCTAAAAATAATTTTAATTTTAATGGAAACCATAATTCAACCATTAACCATTGCAATCACTTATTCTGATCATCACTTTAATTTTCAGGCAGCAGGAGGAGACACAAATGATCATGCCCATGGGAATGACAGTGATTACTTGGAAAACAAAGATAATGATGCAAAGTCCCAAGACACGAAATGGGATAAAGATAAGCAAGGAGACAATGTAGACAGTGTCTACTTGAGACCACCACCACCTCACAAGGCAAGGTCTGCAGCCTCCACTAATGATGAAGAAGACTGTGGTATCAAATGCCTCTATTATACATTGCAATGTTGTGACTGTGTACTCATGTAAGTTGCCATAGTTTAGTAAGAATCAAGGTAATGTTTTCGTTATTACTATATACAGAATCAAGCTAACGTTTTTGTTGTTAGTCTATTTATTTTTGTTAGCGATTCACACTTCCGCTCCACAAGGATGTTTCATGATTATAATATTTACATTAATAAGTGGATGGAATAAAATTATAGTATTAAGAAGTATTGAGTTTCATGAGGAAATTATTTTATTTGATTCAATATTTTGTCTATTTAATTTTCATTTCACTATACTTTTTATTAAATTTTTAATATAGTATCTGAGTATAAATTTGGATCTCCTTCATTTAAAACTAACATTGCATTGTTCTCTATTCGTACTCATATTGCCATCTTATGTTCAAGAATATAATTATTTATTTGTAGTACCTATTAGTTTATAATGCAGCTTTCAGTGAATATAATACATAATTATTATGTGTGATTTACTGCCATATATACCTCAATGTTTTACTAAGAGACTATTGACTTGTATAGAGGACATTTGTTATAAATTGCTACCAATTTCTGTCATCTTTCGAATTATACATAATTTAATGGATTACTATACTTTAACCCTGGACTGAATGATTGAAAACAATTATATTTGATAAAAGTTTACATGATTGTAAATACAATCAATTTAGCCTAGTCTTGTATAAATTTTGGCAAACTATTTCAGGTAGCTCAAATAAAGACTTAGTAATATTTATTGTAACAATGTGTTTTGGTTAACATTCCAGAAGTAAGTATTTTTGTAGCAATCTATTGTTAAATATCTGTGTAATTTTGATATACCTATTTATAATAAACATTATTTTTGATATTAGGATAATGTGTACTATACAATAATTAAACTGATAAATTAACTTTCTTCATAAGACAACTATTGTTAAATGGTGCTTACATTGATATCGCTATGCCTACATATTATATTTCCCTTGCACTCACGAAATGCTCTTATACCCATATATTTTTTAAGAAACTTAACATTTTCTTATGTCTATTTTGGACATTGTTATTATGAGCAACCAGTCTCCGTCCAGGGACTTTAATTTAGTAAGAATTCTAGTATGTAGAATGTTTATTTATATAAAGATCTGTACACTTTTGTACTTTAATAAAGAAATACGATATAAGTTATTTGTATTATTTAAACAATTCTAATCCAGTAGAATGTACATACATACTTAAAACTATGTATATAAAATCCGTTATTTGCTTTGTGATTTAGAAGATTATCTGTAATTTTTATTTAAGAGCTGTGGATTTTGAATAAACAAATAAATAAATAAATAAATACACAGATCAAGGGTGTATACCAAAATGTATATTTCTGTCGGCTGCGTCAAAAATAATACTAGGCTGTACCTCAAGACGAACATATTATTTTAATACAAAAATATAGGTAACGTTTTTATCGCAATACAATTATTGGGTACATTAAAAATATCGCTTGTATATTTCCATGGAGATAGTGGGATACATGGAATGTTTTTCCTCCCTCATAAAATCTACTCGGGTGGTGTGTGAAACGGGATCTAAGCAGGCCTTCAGGGTGAGGTTTTCGACCTCATTTGTGGTCCTCACGACCGCTTGACATCAATATACACCACAGAATAAAAATGTCTTGTGATGATTTTCAAAGAATAAAACATAAAGTAGGTATTCGAAAAGTAACTTTTTTATTAGAATTGTACATTTAAATTACAACCAGTATAATACGGCACAGAGTTTATAATAATATCAACAGTGATTATATTTTGTATGCATGTACACACATGATTTTTATCTGTTACTGTTTTAAACAAATGAATTTAAAGAATAAAATAATCAGATAATTTTGAAGGAATTAGAAACTTAAATGTAAAAAAAAATATGAAGGGCTCAAACAGAGTTACCTCTTTATTTAAAAATTATCACATTTTCACAAAACTTCATCACATTAACATAACACAAAAATAAACACATTAAAGTGAAATCTATTTTTGTCTAAAAGTAAAACGGAATGGAGAAGTTGACTATTTTTCAGATTGCACAATATGATTTTATGAGTGTCACTAGGATTTAATATGTAAGTTTCCTAGATGTCAAAGTAATTCTTTTTTATAATAGTACTAACCAAAATATCTGTGTGGTTTATTCTGCTATATGAAAATTAAGAAATAGTCAACATCCCTATTAGAGGAAAAATATGTACTCTTATTACTATTAATATTACGCTTATTGTTGTTATGAATACATTTCACATAATTTTTGTGTCTACATTAAATCGTGAATACATTATAATGTGCAAAACTATTCTCTTGGTAACTAACAATCGCCAAATTAACTTAAAACAACACGACTAAATAAAGACATCTTCATAACAAATTCCACTGGATTCACGATATGAAGTAATAGTAACGAATCGATTCCATTTCAATTTTTCCATAATAATGAGTCTAAACATAATGTACGATTCCATTTCAATTTTTCCATAATAATGAGTCTAAACATAATATATGACAGACAAATACAACATTCCTGCAATCATTATTCATATTATCTGTGTTGAAGTCTATCTAATGAAAAGTGTTTTTTTTTATTTTGTTAAAAATGCAAACAATTTTACATTGTTATTACATCTCACTTAATAATTCCTAAATTGTTAATTTATGCCACAATTACATAATTATGTTACCTAATTTTTTGGTATATTTTATTGAATAAGTTTGATATAAATCATAACAGATTTTCGTAGTACTCAAAATCAGGATCGAAAATGCCTGTTAAGCTTTTTCCAATCTTCTAGAAATTTTTTATTTTTATTAATTATTGTAGCATCTCTCCCTTTCTTGTATTGAACCAAACGATAACACTTTCATATACACAAGTAATAATAATTTCATGATAATTTGAAATAATTAATACTTAATGTCATAGTATAAATGACCACAATCACATCACATATCAGGAATTACTGAAATTAAGATTCAATAATTACATTATAACCATCACCGTAACATCATTCAACAAATTTAATTCCCATTTGGATTTATACAAAGGAATACAACAAGTAGACATAATAAATTACATAATACTAAACAATTTTTAAGTTGCAAAACGAACATTAAGTTAATACGAAAAAATCATATTATTAATTTAATTTTTCTTTACAATATCATCTCTAACATTTATTGCATGTGTTTACTAATAAAAATCAAGAAATATTAATTGCATAATTACGTATGTGAACTGATTTAGATGGATGGTGATAGAGACTGCATTATTATAAAAGCAAAGACATGTTTCTAAAAATAATCTCATAAATGTAAAAAAATAATGAAGTACATAACCAAATAATTATTTTATTTCTTTATTAACAATTTCTCTTAAATATTTTATTTAAAAATCAGTTACCCTTGCTGATAAGATACATCAAAGTAAATATTGTGAATATTAGGATGTTGGTCAACATCAGCACCAAAATCGAATTAATAGTAATCAACTGGTCATTCCTCACACTTTTTCACTCACTTGCCCATACACATATTTTAATAATATGTGTGATGGGGTCGGTATCGAGCAACATATAATAATATTTCCATTATCCGAATACCTCAACTCCTTCCATAAGATATTCATTCAGTCGCAATCGCAAAATAAAGGCAATAAAATTAAAGATGCATTGATAGATTCATCGTCTTGTGCGTTGTTATAGGTGAGCACATACGATTTGAATCACAATGACTTCTCCTTTAGTGGGACCTTATGTGGGTGGTCATCAAAGTAGGAGCATCTAAGTGTATTTTTGTTGGACGTGTTTGTCAGTTTCTCCGCTTTGCAGTATCTAGACAATTATTGCACCCAATAAAATTACAAAGAATATTAATGTAAACTAAATTGGTTCTTTAGACAATAAGATCAGAATCATCGATTGTAACCTAATGAGTTTAACTTTAAAATAGAATTTCAGATTATCTTCCTTTATTAAGAATAAATTTTAGTAAAATATCCATTTAGTCCATTTTAAGTGTGACTATTGACTAAGCTGTTTTTCACATAATCAGTATAGTCACATGTTAAAATAGTATTGTAACTTAATTTAAGTTTAAATTGGAAGTAAATTTTGTGTCAAAAAGCTATATTGGTAAAGTTGTTCAAAAGATTTCACTAATGTATAATATTATTTGAAAATGCAACACCAAGCTACTAGTGGACTTAGTTCACTTCGCTACTTATCTACGTATATAATGATTACTTCAGTCAAATTGTGGTTATGTATAATTGTCTAATTCTTATGTATGGGCAAAGGATGAGCTTCGGAGTTAACTACATACTTGCTCAGGTCGATAACGTGCCGGTCATCACTGAACAGTAAGTACAGGTATTTGAGCATTTCAGAGAGGAAGAATGACTCCATCATGTCGCGCTGCAGTGGTTTCTCGGACTTCACGTTGGCCAGGGAAGTGTATCCGTTGGGCACTTTAGCATGTTTCTCGATGCTCTGTTGAAAGAAATGTGTTAAACATGATTAACCACACCCAAAAAATTAAATTTTTAGAAACAAATAACTTTATAAATGAAGAGAATAAAAGATAACGCTACAAGGGCGTTACATAAAATAAATTAAGACTTTGTAAGATTTTTTTTTATGGCTAGCAGTTAGACCCCATTTTTCATGAAATGCAAACATAACTCAAAAAATGCGAAAATTTGCTCATTCATTCACTTTATACAATACTAGCTGTGCCCAGAACTTCGTACCCGAGGACTACAGGATGCAATATCGTTGCAAGTACGCTTTATGTTCATTAGCGGGGTTCAATGCAGGTAGCATTCCAAATTTCAAGCGTCTAACTTAAGCGGTTTAGATTTTTCATACAAAAGGATTTTCCCGCAAATTGTCGTTGCCATGGGAATTTCGGGAATTCCTTTCTTAACGCACCTTTACGGTACCCATGCTACGTCCCTTCAAAATTTCAAGTGCCTATGTTTAGCCGTGTGTGTTGATATATTTTAGTCAGTCAGTTTCTCCTTGTATATATTTAGAAGACAATAGTTTTAATCAAACTACAAATTAAATTCACTGTTTCTTTTTAAGGTTCCAAATGCATAGGGTAAGAACGGGATCCTATGACTAATACATGGCTGTCCAAAGACATCAACAGACCTGGTATATCTGCCAGCCCCAGTCTTGGAAGGTGGTGTTGCCGGTGATCTGGTACATGTACCAGAGGCTCTCCACGAACTCGGGCCGGAGAAGGTTGTGAGCATCTGCGGTCTTCGTGTACATGTCTTCCGTTGCACTCGCCTGAAAGCATTATGTGGATGTTAGGAGAAAATATATGTGTATCACACAACATTAAGTGTAATCGAATTAAATTTATCCTGATCCAATTGAAAATTAGTATGGGAATTTTTTTACGTGTTTGTCGATTTTTATAAAACTTGGTATGGAGCTGGCTCTCCGGAGAGACACTAGCGATACTTTTTTTTTTTTTCGAAATTCGACGCCCATGGGGTTTACCGTTGTTGTTGGTCAGTTGTTAAAACTTGGTATGGAGATAGCTGGCACACTGGAAAGACACCAGCGCTACTTTTTTTTTCAAAATTCGACCGGGGTGGGGGGGAACATACTATGGGAGAACGTTGACGGAACTTTCACTAATAAATAACAAATTTTACAAGGCATGTAGGCTATTTTAATACATCATTGCTACTAAAACCCATTAATACGCGGACAAAGTAGCGGAGGCCGCTAGTCAGATATATTTTTTAAAACAGTCATAATTATAATGTTTTTATGACAGGAAGATACATTTTGTAGTTGTATTCAAAATGGCTAAACAAATCTTAACACAATTGCATAAATTTTTCCTGATTATTTAAAGGGATTACAAAAATGATGTTCAGAATGCTGCTATGGTAGGTCAAGTTTTAAGTCAGGTGGGTTCGATTTAACACTGATCTATTCACAAGTTGAGTAGCTTAGAACTATTTAACGAAATCATAAACAATAGAAGGAACATACGAATGTTATTCCTGCAGTAACAAGCTATAGTTTTACTACTGAATCTACCAATTTTAACTAATTGACTTGATTGGCCGCATATAAGTAAACTATACTATTACCATTACCAAGCGATGCTTAATGTATATGGCCAGGTGTATCACTACATAGTATTAAACAAAGTCGTTTCCTGCGTCTATCTGTCCCTATGTATGCTTAAATGTTTAAAATTACACAACGGATTTTAATGCGGTTTTTAATAGATAGAGAGATTTAAGAGGAAGGTTTTTATGTATAGTATACCCGAAGCATAGCGAGGGCGGGCAACTAGTTTCATATTAATAAAAAAACGCAACTGACCAAATTGAAATGCGTGATCTCCGGAGCCAAGAAGCTTGGGTGGGCAGCGTAGGTCAGGTAGCAGGTGTGCAGCAACTCCTGGGCCATGGTCATGTGCCAGTCGGGCAGCCCATTGGCGTGGCCAAGCGCGAGCGTACCGGGGAGGAAGCAGGTCAGGTGGTCCATCTTGGGGTTGAACGACTGAAATGGGTACATACATATAAATGTATTATGAACTTGTGTTATGAACTTTCTTGTTTCATGTAGTTTCATCATAAAATTTAAGGACGTTGCTTGCCATGCGAGAGGTCGCCAGTTCAAACCTCGCCAATGTGTTTTTCAAATTTGAAATTCTTATGTACCATCATTCGACGTTTTAACGGTGAAGGAAAACATCGTGAGGTAACCAGCACACCTGAGAAATTTTTCAATGGTGTGTGAAGCCATGTTAGAGGCCTACGGGCGGTTTAAAAACTCTGACACCAGGTTGTTCATCAACCATACGATAAGAAGAAGATCATCAAAGTTACATTATTTACAAAATGTATATGCAGTATTAATCCAAATACAGTAAAAGTATAATAAGGTACGATTCTGACACGAGTTCTAGTTCAGGTTGCTCCACCGCCAGTCAGGTAAAGCTGTAGAAGTCTTCTGAAGCTACCAGCTAAGTTCTCCCGAAAAAGTACAAGCATAAAATAGCCATTTACTTGCTGCTTACTATTAGGGCAAGACCTAATGTCACACTAACCCGTGTTTCAATTATTGATTTTTCGAATCGAGTTCTGAACTCAAATTAATTACCTACTTAAGATACTTATGTATAACAAATTTTAATGTATTTTTACCTCAGATCCTGCAGAAAGTTCGCCAATAAATAGATGCTTGTTAGGCGAAGACCGCTTAGCCAAGAACTCTCGCACACCCTCGATAGCAGTCATATAGTCATCCAACAAACTATAATAAGGACAAAAATGAATCAATTAACTAAGTGATGAAACATAGTCTTTCAACCAAATCATACAGTAATGAAATATTCGCCAGCGCAACGAACATTAATAGCATAGCTCCTCATGTCTTAATATAATTTATTTAAAAGATCTACAGAATGTGTGCCTTTTTAGATCAAGAATATCAAGATTAAAGTAGTCTCTGCCTACCCCTCTGGGAATAAGGCGTGATTTTATGTATGTATGAATGTAAGATTAAAGTAGTACTTTCATGAATTCTTTCTAGTATAGCGATTAATCATTATAAGAATAGGTTAGGTATTAGCCATAGCATAGCCAGTGCACATTGTAAATTTTTTAATGAAAAATAGGTATATCTTGAACATTCG
The DNA here is from genome assembly GCA_039566165.1 of Maruca vitrata. NCBI lineage: Eukaryota > Metazoa > Arthropoda > Insecta > Lepidoptera > Crambidae > Maruca > Maruca vitrata. The sequence goes on from CM076911.1 coordinate 8,515,530, forward strand.
CCGAGCTCAATAATCGCATATGCTTCGCTACTCCAATTAATAATTAAAAACAAGCTGGTTCAAAACAGGTAAGTAACAAAGTTTTCCTTAAACATTAACACATTATGTTTTCCTCAAACATTTAGATAACAATATCGCAAATTTTTTAAAACACTATCTCTTTGTGTACATATTCTATCTTACATTAATTTTTAATAGGTTTGTGATATCAATTAACGGTAATCACTTACTAATTGATAGTTTTTCCGGTTTGCAGCCATTGCTTTAGGAGGTATTCATAGTAACTGTCGCCTCTAGCTCCTAGTGTGATGGTCGCGTGCGGCAGGAAGTGGCCAGTATTCGGATTTATGAATATCGGCACTAAGCCATGTTTCTTCGGCAACTGATGAATCTTCTCGGAGACAGCTGCCGCTGCGTCCTTATCATCAAAAACAGTTAACATAATATTAGTCATGCGTGAAACAATCGCATATTTTGTTAATTATGATAACATTGTTCTAGGATGGGGTTGTATCTCACATAATGAATTCTTATCTATTGTGTAATGAGTATGATAAAAATGTGATGTCCTAAAATTTAACTTAATATTATTGGCACATATGAAATTATTATGTTTTAGAGTAATAGTTAACAAAAATGATAAACGAAAGGAGTGGTCTGCTGATACCTCGAATGCACAAATGACGTTTTGTAATCGTCGGGTCTTTTTACGCGCCCATTCAATCATTTTCAAACAATTTGTGTGATCGTTTTATAATCGAACCGATGAGATTGAACGATAACGATAATATGCTAATATGACCAGGTGTCGATGAATTCTAGACATTAAGTACGTTGCCGACTCATTAATGACTAATGGATTTTGATGATACTACATAATCTCTAGTCTGGTGATGACTCCAAGCGATCACCATAGACATTTAAGAAAAAAAAATAACAAAATAGTCATACCTCGAAGGCAGGATTGGAAGAGGCCCTCGACAGTTCCCTGAACTCCAACTGCACGGTGGTGACCTCCGCAGTAGTGCTGTAGTGGGACCACTCCGGCGCGTGCGCAGTCCGAGCGCCCAGGTTAACGTCAGAGTACGGAATGCCAGACGGAGATGAGAACGCGGCCATGAGACGATCGCCCAAGTCTTTCTGCGGAGGGTGAGGAATAGTTAAGAATATTATCGGCACATCCTTTCAACATAGAGCCATCCGCTCCCCCGCAAGTCCGGTGATGATGTTACTCCAAGCCATCATCGTAAGTCAATAAGGAAAAAAAATCATCATATTTAATTATGATGAAATGGGCTGATGATGATGATGATGATGATTTGAACAACATCTTACTTAGGAAGAGGAATTTGAAAAGCAAAAGTAAAAACACTCGATTACATTAACATAACACTTACAGCTTTATCAAGGAACATCTGATCTTGAGTAAAGTGGTAATTTGTTAATAATGCCCCAAGCACTCTTATGGTGACTTCAAAGAAATTCACGTCCTTATTCTTTGTAAATATCAATTGCTCCTTTATCCATTCTCTGCCCTCATTGAATTCTGAAAATATTTCAAACACATAATAAATGGTACACTGCATATAAAATTAGTAATAAAAAATTTTATCCAATTAATTTCAAGTAACAAAATAGAGCTTTGAATTTTACATGAAAAATTAATTTACCTTCTTTAAGTCCCATAATCCATGCCGTGTCCAAACTATCCACAATGGTAAGCCCAAGAGAGAACCAATCAAAAGGCATCCCGGAGACCGGTTTAAGATTATCATGTCCCCAAGCATGCTCCTTATAGCCCTTCCATGCATGTTTGAAACTCTCCACAACAGCTTGCTGTCGTGCATTACCTGGGCCTGAAATCAAAATAGGATTAAAAACAAGAACATTCTTGTATAATAGTAGTAGGGGTAATAGAATCAACTAATAGTTACAAATAAGGCTTGCTGCTGCAAGGTAAAATTTCATAGCAACCATACCAGCCAACAATATAGAGAAAACATGGAGGCAAATCTCATTGCAGCATGGCGAGACTATTTCATCAAAATTATATCAATGATGTTGTTTACCCTTAATGAGGCATAGAACATACAACATTTTGATTGGTTTTCACCGGTATTACAACTGCATAAGATCAAAAATCTGAAGGATCAATTTTCCCCTGGTAAGGCCACAGGAAAAGGGAAGGAAAGGGTTAAAACATGAAAACATCGACAATGAGGTAATAATGTGCAGGAGTCACAATTCAATCTTTTGCCTGTAATGCTAAAAACCGAAACAACAACCACCAAGCAAACAATGCTGGCATCATTGAGTGAGGTCATTTAAGCCTTTGTCAATTACCTGCGAAAGTGGGCCTGTCTTTGTGTTCATTATCTATAACTGCGGGTACGGGTGGTACCAGGGCCGCTGCCTGCTCAATGACTAGAGACAAATTTTTCAGAGGTTCCTAAAAATACATTTATATTTAGCATTCACAAAATGTAATACACACAGAAAACATACTAAAAGTTTAAGTACCAGTTCCCAATTAGATAGCTTATCAAGAAATACTAAACCAAACAACATAAAACATGTTAATTTACTAATGTACTGAATGCTATTCATTGCTACTGAAAACTGATACGACATACTTATCACATTTCAAAACAGCAGCTTATTTTAGCATAAGCATGTGTTTGTTCTGAGCAACCAAGAGGTTTGTTTATATAGAAATAACAGCAATGGTGCAATTTTAAATATTATAGTTAGCAAAATTAGCTTAATGTATGCAAGTGCAGAATACATAGAATAACTTTGAGTCGCTACAGTTTTAATTAAGATAAAAAAAAAGATTAAAACATTTTTATCACACTCACCTGAACTATTTTGCTATCACTATTTTTATTTACATCAGATGTGAATTTAGATGAGTATAATAACACTATCACTGTCACAATTATAATAAATAGGGCATAAACTAAGGACCTTTGTAAACGAGACAACTGATTCCATCGCTGAAATAACAATACATGAAAATTTAGTGATATGTTTCACATTTCTTGCAATTCAGAATAAAGTCCATTCGATCCACCCATGGATGGTCCATTTGTAACACTCACCCTAATAATTTTCCTATGTGAAATTCCCTGACTGTGGTCTGTGATAAAGATGGATGTGTCAAGTTTGGCGTCCCACTGCACACTTCCTTTTTTATAAGGTGGGATGCCATGTTGTCTGCCATCTTTGAAACTAATACGAGTCTCTGTTCCTGACTCTTTCATGGTGAATATTTTATTTAACAAATATTATTCACCATTTTTAGATTATAAATACTAAAACAATCAAAAATTATAAAATAATTAGATATCAGGTACACTTGAAATAACTGTTAGTAATTATGACAGAAATTTCTTTCGTAAAACTTTGGGCATGTCCTTTATTCATATACATGTCCACCAAGATGCTAAAATGCTAATGCTAAAGCCTACCCTAACCAGGGCAACGAGGTTTGAGTCAACTACACTGGCCATATATGGGTTTGTCAACTTCCCAAAACCTTAGAATTTCTTCACAGATATGAGTTATAATTTGATGTTTTTATTCACCAAAAGAGTGTTGAATAACCTTACTTATTGAATAAAAACATTTGGAATGTGTGTAGGTGGAAGGGTTTGAATGGGCTACCTCTTGCATGGAAAACGACAACCTTGTTGTACTTTTTAGTGTAAACTAAAGGCAGCCATGGTAATACGAGAAAATACTGGAAATATGTTTTCAGTTATGTTTTAATCACTTGGTTAACAAAATTGTCAACTGTAGGTACTCACTTCATTTAAGTATTTATTGAGATAGTATACAGTAACCTGATCATAACTGGTAATAATTAGACTATATACCACTGGTCTTTTCTTTATCCATATCTAAATCTACATTTTATATAGTTATCCTTGATAGAAAAATGAGGAGAATAGAGTGCCTGAGTCGAATCTACTTCGCCAATAAATTAAAGCAAAAAAATTCAAAAATGAGTTCAAGCAATTTTTATTGATCTATTTCATTTATTAGCAAAAGCCATACTTAAGGTTTGTATCTTCCACGTCTGCAGATATATAGGCATCAAATGGTAGCTAGATTTTTGAAATCGATACAAAGAAAAACTAAGCTAAACTACTGCAAATTCAACTTGCACAACTTCCACAATTTAACTGTTAGTTAATATCGAACATACCTTTTACACCAAATATTTGGAATTGCTTAGAAGCAAGGAAATTATTCAAGTTTTCACGACGGTAACCTGCATTCCGTCGGAGTACTTTGAGCGCAGTCTCGCATACACACAGGCAATTTTTTGCCCACCCCAGGCGCCACCAAAGACTAAAAACGTCAATAACGTCAAAGAACTTGTCAATATGTGCTCCGCTTGATATGCTTCGTACATTATCTAAGCATAGACAATCTAAATTCAAAATTATTTATTTGCAAAATAGTAGACTGTTAGAATGTTTTATATGTGACTTCAGTTGTTACATTAAAGTATTATCAGATTTTTATTTCGCTGGCAAATTTGTCAGCATAAAAATTTTGTTTTCTTACGTTCTATGATAATGGAGAGTCTTGGAAAGAGGTAAAAGAATGAACATATAAAGGAACGCAAACATGAATGAATGTTGCATAAATGTAAGGGAATGATTTTAATGAGTGAATGCGAATTTTAATGAGTAAAATAAACGAAAAATATACATATTGAATTTACACAACTACATAAGTGCCTACATAATGTATAGTAGGTAGTCTGATAAAAGGTAGCCTATGTCCTTTCGCTGTCGCCCTCAGTCTGACTAAAGTCCAAAGGGGGTCCAAACTTTTAGGCCCAACATTATCTGAAACATAGATGCCCTGATGAACAATGTATGTTTCATACAATGTTGGGCCCAATCAGGCCCAATAGTGAAAGTGCCGGCCAAGAAACAAAAATTATGTCATTGTTGTAGGGCAAGTCACCCTGAGAATTTTTCACTATGGCATTAATAATTATGTACCTACCTAAATGATTTTGTATATTGAAAAATCCGATTTCCGTTTTTAGGGTTCCGTACCTAAAAGGTAAAAACGAGACCCTATTACTAAGCTTTCCGTCTGTCTGTCTCCAAACTGAAAATTTTAGATATTTTATTTTTCATGCAACTGGCCGTAAAAAGATTAAATAGGTACCAACAACGATGAATAAAATGACAATCAAGATCAAATTGACATCGCGCCATATCAATCTGTCTGTATGCACGAATTTGCGTTGGAATTTTTACTATAATTTAGACATACTTACCTAATTAGTTTTTCGTGGCATTTGTTTTAAAATTTTGAAATCCTAAGTTATACAAAACCTCGTTAAATGCCGCAGTCTGATTTCTGGCCGTTCTCTAGAACCAAACCCCTTAGCGATGTTGGTAATAATGGGGAATCCTCATTACTGGTAGGTGAATGGTTTCGAATCTAATGTAATAGTTAAATGCAACCCCTAATCGAGTAATTAGTATAAGTATTAATTAGAAGGTAGGTACTAAGCATTGGTAGAAAAAGAGAACCCTTCCTAACTTTTATAAATCAACATATTAATTAATGCAAATCAAAAGCACTTAGACACCTTATTGAGGGACTTGGTTACCTTATTAGTACATTAAGATATGGAGGTATGTACCAACTAATATTTTCGTTACAGCAAAAACAATTAGGGGATATGGAAGGTGAAGTAAAAGAGATCCAAATGGAACTGGCTGCCATAAAGCAAAACCGTTTGGACTTGCACCAAAGAAAGCAGCATACGGATTCACTCGTGGTTTGACGCATAATAAATGGTTTTTAATTTTGAGGGTGGGGCTCGACGAGCGTAATTTTGTAAAATATGTGACTTAAATGAAACGGGCCAAATGCCAAATGAATTCGAACGCATTATAATTTGCGCGAACGAAGTTACGCGGTTCACAACTCAAAAAATTACGCCCTTTCGGCCCTGGCCCTTGTTAGTACTTGTGCTAGGGTCTAGTTAAGTAGGATGTGCAGCCTGAATACTAGAGGTGCATCCAATGCAAAGCAAGCTTACTGAACGTTTGAGCAAATAATTTTGCATAGTTTTCCGACATGAGACCTTTTTTAATCCTGAGGAACGCTGTTGTTATGCCGGTCCCTTACCGGCTAAAATCCCTGGGATATTCCTGCTCACCGCTGATGATACTTAAGGGGGCAATGGCAAACTGGCGCATTGTTCACTGCGCTGCTGCGCACATAAAATGACGTGTCTGAAGTTGGTATCTGAAGTCCCAGCATCAATAGGTACCTGCAAGCCCGATGTCGTAAACCAGAAGCCGACAAATTTCCCTTCTTCCCAATATTAGCCACTTCCATCGAAGTGGAGCAGCGTCAGCGTCTGTCTCCCTGTTCTGTACCGATTCCTCTTTTTGCAATCTTCACAAAACAGAGCAGTATCATTCCATGCCTCCTCGTCATCTAGTTCTAATTGATTCGACTGTTCGGATTTCCGCCTTGTATGCACTAAGGCTGTATACCTACCTCGGAATCTTCGCGTCCAGATTCCATGTGTGAACCTGTTTGGTTTTATGCAAATTACACTTCAATACATTTTTAGGAAAAATTAAATACCTACCAACGTATAATGTTAATGTGTGCATCGTTTTAGGATCCTGAAGAAGCCATAAAGGATAGTGTTCCGTATACTGAATTTAGAAAGCATGAAGAAATAAGCCGATATCCAGAGGTACCATTATAAGCACTAATCTATAATTGTTGTGTTATCTTTTCCTGTTAATGATAGATAGGAATCCTAAATTGCATGATTGAGTAGACGTTTTAGTAGGTACAAATAAATTTGAACATAGGTCTACCTATTTTGAACAAAGTAGTGGTCTAGAAAAACGAATTAATTTAATAAATTATTATTTATTATTTCTGTAAGATTTGTAAACTACGAGAGGAGCTGATCAGGGCGAAGAATGCAGCTGATGAAGAAAGGTTTCAGAGAGAAAAGTATGAGACTAAACTTAAAGATTTGGAACTCAAACTGAATACTATATGCTGCGCCGAAATAGTAGCCGATGCCAAGGTGAATCTAGGCTTTGTTTGGCCATAAACATATTTTGTTTCATTTTATAACCGAGAATCTCATGAAAACGCAAGGATAAAAACCACTTGCCTCCGAGTATCGCTTTCAAAATTTGCGCCACTTGGACATATTTTGAAAGCGATACTCGGAGCGAAAAACATTCCCGTCAAATTGGCGGTAGGTATAGGCGAGGTCTTGGCATATTTCCTTTACCTACCTTTGAAGCTACAAATATCTGGACCGGGGTACAAGCAGTACACAATATTACACAAAGTACATGTGCATTGTAGCAGTTTGTGCACATGCAACTTTTATGTTGTAGATTCATATCCGATTGAGATCGTCATCTTGATGCTTAGTACCAAACTTAAGTGTAGGTACCTACTGAACTAAGAATTTAAGATAATTTTATTTTGGTTAGGGACATTATTTGCAGCATAATTATTATCATACCTACTAATATCATTTTCCCATATGATAAGACGGAAAACCGTGTAACGGTACGGAAAACAGTGAAATATTGGTTGCTATTAATGTTAAATTACTCGGATGCATGATAAGGAAGCAACGAATTCATCAACCCTGAATTATCAAGAGTGAATAATTTTCAGAAATTTCATCAAGGAAAAACGACAAAAAAAATATTGTTTTTTGTAGATTGCCGTTTTTATAAGATTAGCTTAAGTAAAATTTTTCCTTGCTAAAATTTCTGAAAATTATTCACTCTTGATGATTCACAACACAAAAACCGCCAAAATAAATATTATTTCTTGTAGATTGCCGTTTCAGTAAAATGCCGCTTAAGTAAAATGTTAGATTTTTCCTTGATGAAATTTCTGAAAATTATTCACACTGATATTAGTAAGGTACCTCATTGAACAGTGAACACACAAGTTTACCTACCTATATTTTATAATAGGATCATAGAAAATTTTCCGAGGAGGAAGTCAACGTTTTGAAAGTGCAGATAAGGGACATGAAAGAAGAAATGGAAGAAATGAGGATAACTGTCGTGGAAAAATCCGAACAGCTGCAGGAGTATCGCTTGAAGGTATGATAATGTAATTTGTGGGCATTGTGTGCAGATTTGCAGGCAGGATTCTTTGAGAAAGTACTTAGCTTATAAACTAAACAATGGGTCATGGAATATCCCTTAGTATATAACTATTGTTTCAAGGTTGATTACTTAATTGTGAAACCATGTCGGCAGTTCTTTTAACTAAGTAGTTAGTGTGTTTATATAAGTAAAATAGTATAACAAATAAAATCATTACTCTTCCTTTTGGATTCGCTGTAGAATGTAGTTACTTGTACCTACGGTTTTGAATACAATGTTCCAAATTCTGTCTGTTTTGTGGTCGTTTTTCATGGGGTGCCTGTGAGGTGCCTTTTCATAACTATTAAGTTACCTAGTGGTGCAAAAAAGCTTTTACATCAATTCTTACCCACCAATTTCTTACAGTATCTACAAGCGCAACAACAGGTTGAAGAATTGAAGAGACAAATTGACGTAATAGAATATGACAATAAGCATGTATCCGATCAAATTCAAATAGAAATACACAAAATGAAGGTGAGTGAATATATCAGGGGGATTCAAATTAGGTATTTGATCTCTTAGCACGATCAGTACATATCGGAAGAAGAAACATTTAACAGCTTGTGGAATCCATAATGTGGAATGTGGATAGGTAGGTACTTCTTATATATTATGTTTTTAGTAAATGTACTTCTTACTTAAAAGTAAAGTAAACGTTTAGGTCAGGAAATGCTGTAGAAAGTGTCCTTATTGCTGAATAAGGACACTTTCTACAGCATTTCCTGACCTAAACGTTTACTTTACTTTTAAGTAAATGGTAAGAGGTATATAAGTTATCAGCATAACTTATATACCTCCAACCGTTTGTACCTAATCTTTTTAATGAAATTAATCATTTTAGGTAAGGTAGTTGTAATTGGATAACAATTACCTAAGGTTACTTACCTACTTTAGTAAGGAATGTGGGTAAGTAGATACATGTGTAACATGTTCGATTTCGTTATTATTTTTATTACCTACTGAATTATTAGTGGTGTTTTATTATTGCCATTTAAGTACTTCCCTCAAACGAAATAACGTGGTACTAAGTTCTCATTGGCACTTAAGTGAACCAAGAAAATTCAACTTAAATAGTGTAGTAGACATCTGAGGCATCTATCAGTAGATGGCGTTAGTGTCCCGGTTTGTATGGTGGCCGTTATGGCTGTGGCGGAGACCCTTGATATCGCCACTTGTTGAGATGCACGGAGTTTTATTTCCGCCGTGGTTAGATGGTGCTCCCTGCATCTATGGGGGCTTTGTATTTTTACCCGGGAGTAGACATTTTTCTATTTTTTTCACCGGCCGGCGGGATGTCCCCCATACCGCCTCGAACTGACTACAATGATGGCTTGGAGTAGGTGAACTTGACATACCTAGTCATTGGACTTGCGGGGTAGTGGAAGGCTCTCATGCCTAATACCTGTAGCAGAGGAGAAGATAGGTACCATACTATAAATTAGTCCAATAATTACAATTATGTCATGTTGTCGAACCTTTCTCACGTCAATACCATTTTTCTCGTGAGAACAGAGAGCTTTCATGTTGAAATTAATAAAAATGAAACTTATTTCGGTCCTCCTTGAATCTAATTTGTCTGTCGTAAACTCTAACAACGTGTCGTAGGGAGAGTTGCCGCCTGGTGAGAGCCAAACAACGACAGTGACGACTACATTCAATCGCCCGATTTAAAAAAAAATTACTGCAGATGCAGTTCCAAGAGAAGTTGCAAGAGCTGGCTCCACTGCCGGACCTGCTGAAGGGCGCCCAGATCCAGCTACAGGAGGCGAAGCAGATGCAGCGCCTCGCCGAGGATAGCTCCGCCCAGCTGTCCAACGAGCTATTGCGCGTTAAGGAGAAGGTGCGTCCCACCTGTGTAGTACCTACACAGATAGATAAGACATGTGTTCACATTCTAGTTGACACACACAAAATAAAAAAAATAGAAACACGAGAAATTTAAATTACATAATAGAAAAAGTTCAATACATATTATTATTGATATTGGAGAGGCTAAAATAGATACTTATATAAAAAGTTTACATTATAGTTGTACATTGCAAGATTAAAGCACAGAAAGTATAATTTGTTGGATCATGTGTGTCACAACAATGCGAAAATGCGATAGCTCAGGGATATTGTGCTAAAGCGTTAGCGGCAAGTGCAAACAGCTGATTTTCAGAATCCGCTCGAGAGAGCATAGAATTATATGAATAGACTAGAGCGGTCGGAACACCGATGTTCTTCTCACAAGGATTTGTCCCGAGTGGGAATCGAATCGAGTGCATGACACAGGGGCATTATACAATGCACCATCGAGCCAGTAAACTTCTAAGCTTGAATTTTTGCTTGCGGCAAATCTCGAAATAAAAATATTTTAGTGGTATTTTAGTAATAAGGTTATTAATTATCTCGTTTTGTTAAAGCTGGTAATAGCAGTCAATAATTTTAACCAAGAAAAAGCAGATAGAGTACAACTGGCTGAGGAGAACAAAATTCTTACGTCAAAATTAGACGAGAGACAAAAGGAAATTGATAATCTGACCAAGCATATCGACGAGCAGAGGTAAGTATAATTTTTTTTTCCCCAATACACCTTGATAACAATTTTGGGTCATCACCATCGTCATCAGCCCATTTCCGTCCACTGCTGGACATTGGCCTCTCCAAATGCACGCCACTTCTCTCTCTCCTCGGCCACTCGCATCCAGCTCCTACCTAAATTTTGGGTATTTAAGATTAACTTTTCCATTAATTCTACATTTAACATCATCATCATCAGCCCAGGGGACGTATCCCTACTGCTGGGGCACAAGCCTACCCTAAACTAAAACTAAAAACTAAGCCTACCCTAAACTAACTAGGTAAACCCGGGCGATCAGGCCTTAGCTGGCCAAGGGCGGGTTGGTCGACTACACAACCTTATAATTTCTTCAGAGGGTGCAGTTTTCCTCACGATGTTTTACTTCACCGATAAAGCTTAGAATAATTAGTACATATGAATTTAAAATTTGAAAAACAGTGGTACGTGGTGGCTGGGTTTGAACTGGCGCCCCCTCGCATGGCAATCAACGACTTTAACCACTCGGCCATCGACGCTTTATTATTTTTTAACACCAACGTTTATGAATATAATATTAGGTATTAGAAGCGCAGAAACTAAAAAAGTGTTTCATCTGGCCTCTAGCCCCGAACTATACAAAGCTGTACTATGTGTTTCAGAGAATCTACCTAAATAAATATTTACATTATTAGGAATAAACACAAATGTTCATCACATAAATGTTTGTCCCGAGTGAGGGATCAAACCCACTACTTTGGAACCGTAGTTCTGCCGACACAGTCATAATAATAATTAGTCGAAGTAATATGTTTCCTATGTCAACATAATGTTTCTTGGTATTCACCGCCACCTTCCTTTCACGCCAAGGTTAAGATCAGGTGGTTTTCTAAATGTTTGAGTTGAGTCATTTTACCACGTTTCCTCGATGTTCAAACAACGCCATACAAAGTCGTAAGGAACAATCAAACGGTCACTTTAAATAAGTTTTACTTCGAAGATTAATACTTATTTCTCTAGACATAACAGGTTTATGTACCTATATAAACATGGTTCCACCTTATTTGTAACACCGTTAGTAACAAACTAGAATTGCAAAAGCCGTTATTAAAAAACGTATTAATCCGGAAGAGATCATTACTTTTGACTTCTACTTACATGATTAAATTGGTTATTCCACTCAAAACATACAAGTAAAATAAAAAATCGTAAGAAAGGCAAATAGTTTTATTTAATTGTATTATAGTTTGCGTTCGTAAGCTTTTTATTTGATCGACCTATAATTAGCAATGATATATAATAAACAAGAGGCAGATATGTGTTATATGCGCGCTTTGAGCGACAATAAAGTGCTCTAACTCGGGCACATTGTGATATTATACGTGCTTTTCCGAATCTTTTGTTTAGTAAGTCAGTAAAGGGTCGAAAAATTTAAAACGCAAATTAATATGGTAGGTATCTATAGTTTATTATGTCATTGCCTAGTAGGTATAATCTGAATTCCCATTTGAATAGTCGGTGAATGCACCGCAACGTCGCGTAAAGTCAAGCGTCACTTATCGCTTCATCGCAAATTGCCTGTCACTGTGCGCTCTATGCAGGTGGGATTAGCCCGTGAGGATCGTTCACTAACTGCACCTAGATTGCATAAGTAGTATTACCCTCTCCATCAAACTTGAAATCCATATTCGATTAAATTGCTCTAAAAATCATCAAGCCTAAACAAAATAGGCGTCAATTAAATCAAATTCATCAAGTGCGGAACGAGGTAAACTTAAGTCAAACAAACGGAAACGTAGAAGATGAATCAGCTGTTGATTCCACAAATATTTGTCCTGTGTGGGAATCGAACATGACTCTTGGTGTAAGGGACAAGGGCACTAACCAAAGCGCCAACGAGCCAGAAAAATTGACACAATATAAATGCGTTATCGTTACATTTCCCTTCATCGCCTTTTCGAGATGGTTATAAAGTTACCAATTAGGTTTATATAATAATAAGGTGAGATTTCAGATCTATAAATTTTTGATCTCAATGATATGGCAACAAGAGGCGATTTTTATCTAAGCTAATAATCTATTTTCTATTTGTCAATATCTGCAGGATACTTGTGGTAAAATGTGTATCTATATAAACATCCGGTTCCTAAGCTAAATAATACATTAGTGTCGATGGACATGGACCGTATGATCTTTTGTTTACCTGAATCCTGATAACATTTGTTAACTGGTTATTAGAGAGGTTTTCCTCAAACGAATTTTTTTGCTGGTATAATAATTGACTTATCTTGTGGTGCTTTATCGAAAAACAATTCGTTATACCTATTTGCCTACGCACCGTTGTATAGTTACTACGCAGAAGTACATCATCAGCCCATATAAGTCCCCATTGCTGGGGTATGGGCCTATCTTAAACTAGGGCGACAAGGCCTTAGTTAACCACGTTGACCAAGTGCGGGTTGGTTGAAGACCTAAGTATTACTTTGTAGGTGTGCAGTTTTTCTCACGATGTTTGAGATGCAGAGGTACACTACTGACTTATACTTATCAATAACTATTTGCTACCATTCCACCATTTCTCTTTCATTCGGGGGAAATCCTCATGGATCCACGGCTAAAACCCCCGGGATCATCTTGCTCACCGCTGGTCTTGACCCTTTCACCCTTATACGAGTTGTATTTCCGAAAACTACTAACTACTTACTTTCAATTCGAGTCCACTTTACCTGCTAATAATTTCAAGTTCATAAGGTTTTAAGGTTCGGGCCGGCCGCGTTGATTTAAGCACCCTAATCCATCAATTAACATTTTTATATGTAGGCATATCATGCGAAGACCCATGTTTATTATGGGTCTCTCATATTGAATAAAATTATTTTTTTGTGTAATATTTTGGACACCATCACACCCGGCCCGGCCACCTGATCCCAAACTAAGCAAAGTTTGTACTGTGGTGGTACTACACATACACTATACATACATACATAACATATACATAAAAAGTCCTGGCATGTGCTACAGTCCTGGTCCTGGCACACACGGACAATACACCGATGTTCATCACATAAATATTTGTGGGATCCGAAACCATGGCTCTTAAAACCGTAGCCAGAGTCACTGTCAGTCGATGGAACGCGAATGCCTTAAGTATTACCCTCTGTCAAATATGCACATCATTTTAGGGCTGCCATACATCAGCTGAAGGAGAAGTTGGTGCAGCACGAATTGAGCTTCGAAATGAAGGCAGCTGACGTGACTCAAATCCTCCAAGAGATGGAAGAGTTGAAGGAGAACAGCCGCAGAGCCGTCGCCCGCTACAAGGGCCGGGGCGACAACATGCGGCGGCACCTGCAATCCCTGATATCGGAGATGGAGAGGAACCTCATACAGTGTCGAGCGCAGTACAAGGTGTGCCAAAAGGAGAGAGATGAGGTATGCAGCTTGAATCACTACATAGTATTAAAACAAACGTCGCCTTCCGCTTTCTAACTAGGCAACGGGTTGTGATGCGGTTTTTAAATAAGGGATTCAACAGGAAGGTTTTAATGTGAAATCTTCTTCTTCTTATCGTATGGTTGATGAACAACCTGGTGTCAGAGTTTTTAAGCCGCCCGTTGGCCTCCGACATGGCTTCACACACCGTTGAAAAATCTCTCAGGTGTGCAGGTTTCCTCACGATGTTTTCCTTCACCGTTAAAGCGTCGAATGATGGTACATATGAATTTCAAATTTGAAAAACACATTGGTACCTGGCGGGGTTTGAACTGGCGACCTCTCGCATGGCAAGCAACGACCTTAACCACTCGGCCATCGACGCTTTTAATGTGAAATGATTCAAATAGACTCACAAACAACAGGCAACACATGCAACTCTCAATATACAGGTGAAGTTCGTTGGAAACATAGGTCATGATGTTAGGTCTAGCACACCTTAATGACTTCTGTTGTTGAGTTGGTTTTCTGTTCTGTAGTCCCGATGTTAACAAAAGAAAAGAGTAATACATTTCTACATCTCAAGAGTGCTCTTGACCTTAGCTTCGAACGTTATAAAGACTTCCGATGTATGATTGATGATTTATTGATTTTCGGTTCACGTGTAAAACATGATTCTGAGTGACGTGGACGTTACAAGATAAAACGGTGTTTCGAAGCACGAAAAATTCAAATGATTTTTAGGGGACGTTGACTCTTCGACCATGACTTTTGAAAATATGGTTGCGTTCATAAAATGACGTAAGGACTTGGACTTGCGAGGATGTAAATATTACCTGACCCCTATGTTAGCAGTTGGTATTACCAATGATTATACGGCAGACCAGCTACTTTCATGAGATTGTAAAAAACTTTAGGCTTTTTAACAGTTCCGATATTATATTTTTATCAAAAATACCTACCAGTAGATTATTGCAAGCAAAACATACAAAAAGATAGAATTTTCTTATTGATTTTTTTCTAAAAGGTATTTTATTTTCAGCACCAATATGACCTTTGTTAGTGTTAATCAATCGTATTGGTTTGGTATGGTTTCTCTAAGTGTATCATAATATTGAATTGTTATGAAGTTTAAACTTTTGCTCATCCCTAAATACTGAAATAATTAAAATTTCCATGGATTTAAAACTGGTATTTTTTACAGGTTCGCCAGCACATGCAGACTCAAATCCACCAACTCCAGGAAAACTATGAAATGACCGAAATCCGTCTGCTGTCCTTGCAAAACCAGGTCGGTGCCCTGAAGAACAGGTACGCCGTGATCCTGACCGATGATGAGGATGCGCCCTAAGTCATCAAGTATTCAACAAAAACAATGAAGTTTTTGTTTGGTTTCGGAAGAGAGTAGTTTAGGAGACACGGGGCCGATTGGCATAAATATATTACTTAAGTGTTGTAACCTATATTTTGTGTAATTATTGAAGCCGATCATCTTTCGGGCTCAATTTTTCGTTAGGACAAATTGCTTTAGACCCAATAGCCGGCTGAAACCAGTGTACTAAATAATTCTTTTCCGAATCCGAACATGGGCAAAATGCGAGGCTGATTCTTAACAAATAGATGTCACCTATTTTGTATTTATTCTTTATCATGCATGTATATGCTTATTATTATTAATAAATAGATTTTCTTTTTTATTTATTCTTTCATCCTTACTAATATTATAAATGCGAAAGTAACTCTGTCTGTCTGTCTGTCTGTCTGTCTGTCTGTCTGTTACGCTTTCACGCAAAAAGTACTGAACCGATTTAAACGAAATTTGGTACAGACATAGTCTAGAGCCTAGAAACGGTTATAGGCTACTTTTTAACCGACTGCGCTATAAAGAAGTAATGTTTTAGCCGTTAAACATCTCTACGCGGACGAAGTCGTCACAGCCACTGGACGGATCGAGATGAAATTTAGCATGCAGGTAGATGTTATGACGTAAGCATCCGTTAGGACAGGATTTCCCGAAATTCCCACGGGAACGGGAAATAACGGGAAAATCCTTTTGTATGAAAAATACTAACCGCATAAGTTAGACGCTTGAAATTTGACATGCAGGTACCTTAATAAATTAAAAGCTTAGTTTCAACAGGATATTGTAAAATTCCCACGGGAACGGGAGTAATAGGATAAAAACTTTTGTATGAAAAAATCTAAACCGCGATATAGATAGACGATTGAGATTTGGCATGCAGGTACCCTAATGAACGTTAAGCTTACTTCCAACGCTATATTACAAAATTCCCATGGGAACGGGAGTTATTGGGAAATAACTTCTGTATGTAAAATCCCTTACGGGGTTGGATGTGTTCTATATTGTTTTGAGTTAGCAAAAATCGGTAACCCTATATCTATTATCATTTACCTTCTGAAAATATTACTAAAAAATGAAACGTTTCACATGAATAAAGCATACGCGTTTGATCAATCGACAAGTCCATATCGACATTTTGGAGATGATTAGGGGAATTCAACAATAATTTACGGTTAAAAAAACCTAGATAGTGCTCGTAATGTGTAGTAGTTTTTTTTAAAGCTTATTTATTTACAATAAGGTACACAAAGTTGGCTGTATTATTTTTTGAGCCCCGGAGGTCAACTGTTTCGTCATTCGCTCCATTGGATGAGTCTATTGTACTAGGTTGCGTAAGCCGTCATAATAAAAATATTGAGAGTTGTTTTTTATTTAGTTTTTGAATGTTGCTTTGTAAAACTACGGTAGAGTAAGTATGCTTGTTTAAATTTAGTTTTCGATATAATTTACCTTATTGTTTTGGAGTGTGTGCTCAGTATCATAATATGTCACATCACATAACATCGCATTTATATTGTAGGTACGGATTTCGAAACAATGTCATACTCAAATGTACCTAAATATATAGGTGAATAGTGACTGGGTCACACACATTCATATTAGCCCCGAGAATCCAACCAAAGACATGAGGATCTGTTTTGTTGCATTGTTGTGACTCAAAATTCTAATCCATTTTGTAGCATTCTTCACTTTGACTTAAAAAGTGATTATTGAATGCCTACCGAAAATCTTTATTAGTCTTGCTCAGCGCGCGCCCTTGCCCGACTTCAGAGCCTCTCGCCTTGATAATGTCAGCGCACCTACTTGTTCACACGTTAATCCCTTTTTTACAACCTTTTGTTTTAATTTTCATTACTTATGCACGCCAATGCTCTCGATCTGATCTGGCTCAACCGGTTCTCCGTAGCGATCGCTGTTTTCAAACTTCGTTTTCAGACAAAGGACTTTTTTGCGACAAAACAAAAAAAGTCGTGTGAAGGAAACTTAAGAATACGATTTATTTATCAATCGAGTAAACTCCGCTGCGTTCAATGATTGTTGTATCTCTTAGACTAATTAGACATGATGACTGGCTGATTGTCTTTGGTAGAAGATTGATGTATAAAATAGTATATAATGGCAATCGTATTAGAAGCGATCATATTCCTTCGAGACCGGAGAAAATCTGATTACAGGTGCGCGCGGCGCGGGCCTGCGTTCCCTCTGGTTATTACTTTCTGTCTTTATTCCATTTTATTTTTAAATTACTTTAAACGTAGGTATCTATTGGGAGTCGACGGGCTGTATAGGGTTGAATTATTGTCTCTGGTAAGTATTAAAGGCTACGTTGAGGATACAGTGCAGTAAATTTAAGTACCCTGGAAACATGACTTTTCCATCAGAAAAGGTTACGATTCAGAATTACGTCAGTAGAAATAGTTATGCTTTATGGGTGTGTTAATGTCGTGGCCCTACAGCAGATTTGATTGTTTAATGTAATGATTGAGTATTTAATGAAAATGTTCGCGTTTTTATAATAATTATGGCCTACTTAATTTCAGCAGATCAATAATTCGCTAATGTTTTACTACATTTATCATTCGCGTTTGGTTAGATAGTAAAAATAGGGTGTCCATAAATTAAATTACGTTTCCAAAAATTTCTCCCAGAATCCCGAGACGTGTAAGTCATAACCGCTGATATTTTCTATATGCGTAAATTAGATGTGACATTAACTTCCTAAGTGAGTCAATAAATTGATAAGAAAACCTGTTTATTTCTACTAATTAACAAATAGCTATTGTGATTCTATCGTATTAATGAATGAACGGGTTTGATTGTGTCAATGATAACTTTTTTGATATAATTATTTACTTTGATTTTTATAGTTTAAAGTATATTTTTTGCCTATTGTTGACCCACTTTAGTTTTAATGTATGCAAGAAATGCTTTCTAATGAACATCTGAACAAACTGTAATATCCTTGTTTCAATTATGTGATTTTGTTGTCTAAGTCAGATTAAAGACTCCTAAATGTTTTATGTTAAAAGGTTAGGAAATGAAACATGAACATCCACTCAAACACATATATTTACTGTTTGATTTTTATCATTTTGGTGCTCCATTTTTAAGTTGTGTTTTAAATTATAAATAATACTAGTAGTAGTTTTAAGGTCTCGCGAAATCCGCACAGCCTCCGTAAATGGGCAATCGGGAGT
Organism: Maruca vitrata; assembly: GCA_039566165.1. Lineage (NCBI taxonomy): Eukaryota > Metazoa > Arthropoda > Insecta > Lepidoptera > Crambidae > Maruca > Maruca vitrata. Next base: position 8,534,256 of record CM076911.1, read on the forward strand.
ACCGTGCAGTCTCAGGAGCCCGGGCAATGAACTCGGCAATAAATAATACGATAAGGTACAAAAAGGTATTCGACAAGTACCATCCGATGGTTTTCACACACTCAAACACGCTACACACACGCCAACAACAGTCTTAATCTATAATATCACTAGCTATACAGAATGCGGCGAGGCCGCGTGCACTGAACCATTGATGTGTTGTAGCGGGTTACTCGAAGTCGGATCCCTTCAGCTTCTTGACGGCGTTGGTGAGATGCAGCATCTCGGTGTTGAGCTGCCAGATGAGGGTCTCGAGCTTGTCCACGGAGTCCAGCACCTCCACGCGCTCGGTGTGCGGGTTGAAGCGCACCTCGAACGGACGCGACATGGTGGACACCCAGCGTCTGCAATACACCACACATTATGTGCTTGGTTTGCGATGCTTTCGAAAGTTGCTGCCTCATAGATTATTACTATATCCCGTATTTGACTCGAGCAATCTTACATCAAGAACTCATTTGACTACTTCCTTAGGTACCTCTAGCAGAGAGTGCTGGAGGCTGAGAATATTTAAATGAATGAATCAAAATGAAAAGATGTGTCTAGAAAATTTAGCAATTACCTGAATTTGTCTTTGGCATCTTCGAAGCTTTCGGCGACGTAGTATATCGGTTGGTACTCCTGGTCTTGGTAGGGCTGGATGGAAGTGGAGGCCGGGTCGAAGGCCCTGTGCTCAGGCTTGTCGCTAAGGGCGTGGAGCATCTCGCCGATGGACGACAGCACAGCAGCGCCGTACACCTTCAGCTGTTGGTTCTCTTTGCAGAGTCCGAACTCAACGGTGAACCAGTATACCTAAACAAAGAAATCACTTCATTCGAAATCGTCCACACAGTCATGCATGTGACTGCACTCGCGATTGTAAATTCATTTCGCTTTAGCTGGGCCCAATGTTAAGTTCAGTACACAAAAATAACACGCTCGCTTTTGCAGGGGTGATTAAAGTAAGTACTTATTTTAGTCCAAGAAGTATTTTTAGTTCGAACTTACAGTAGAGAGCTTTTCGATTTCAGTATCAGAAGCGCCAAGGGAAGCCAGACCGATTTCCTGGGAGAACTGAGCGAAGCTCGGGTCAGCTAGCAGAGGAATATGCCCAAGAAGTTCGTGGATGCAGTCCCTGTAAAATAAACAACATTATATTCAAGTCCTGGCACACATGTCGTTCAGTGAGGATAACTTCATCAAGTGAAGCGCTGTAAGTTGAAATTTAATAAGGCGAGGTACCTATAACGTAATGAAATTCTAACTCCATCAACTGGGCAGTCTGGCAACGATGTTTAGTTAGCCTTTTGAAAAGGGAAATTAGGTTTATACAAAGGGGTTTGCCTGGGCTCATTAATATTTTGTTAGAAGTTCAAAAGATGGAAGAATATTGCATTGATGATGTGATTGCATTTTAAAAACTACCTAATGTATGAAATAGAAAAAAGTGATACGTACGGTTCCGGGGTGTGGAACGGGGTGTTGGCGTGGCGCACGTATTGAGTGGACTGGAATACGCGGAACGCCAGAGAGGCCAGGAAGTCCCGGGACGTGAGCAGGCCGGCGGCGGGGCGCAGCGTGAACCCGGTGTGCTTGCGTAGGAAGTTGCTAACATCCTCCAACTGAGGAATGCGATGAGGCACAAAGATCTCCGCCTCCTGGAGCTTTTGGAAGGCGGCCATGTATTCCCTGCATGCATGCTTGGGCACCAGATCGACAACAGAGTTGAACACTCGCTGCCAGGTAGCGTTCTCAGTTTCCTTGTAGGTGATGAACGGGATCGGGTCGCCGTACTTGTAAGCGAAAGCGATTTCAGCGATCTGTTTCCTGCGCTCTCTGTAATCCTTGTCGGCGAAACCGGGATGGTTCATGTCCAGTTCGGGTTCGAATTTGGTCATGAGGTGATTGCAGTTGTCGAGGTCGCAAGCATGGCGAGGGAACCAGGGGGTCTTGCTGGAGATGTTATTCTCGGTGAAGAGGTTGACGCCAGCGAAGGCGGTCGACTGGCGAAGAGATCGGATGAGTTGCAGCAGGTTGAAGCGGGTCATGCTGACTTTGACGAGAGCGTCGAATTGGACGTCGGTGAGCTGGGAGGGGCGGGTCTCGAGGTGCTGCACGGTGCCCTTGTAGTTGTCGATGGTCTTCAGGATGCGCGTCAGGGAGCCCATGCCGTCGCGCATGCGCAGGAGCAGAGCCGCCTGTTGGATGGCTTGCTCAGCTTCAGGGGACTCGCTAGCAGCATTCTGCAGGATCACCTCCTCTTCAGTTAAAGTATAATCTGTATGGAAAAAATGCTAAGTTAACACCGGCCTCAAAAGGTAGGTAATTACTATATACGTATAATAAAAATCGTTTATCTTTTTTTTATGCAAATAAGGTGAGAATGTGCATAAATACTGACCCTCGTCCGTGTTCGCGTCATCGGCTATGTCGGTATCAGCTATAAAATAAAATAAAAAGGAAAATAAAAATCAAAATCATAAAAAACAAAACAATTAATAAATCAAGAGGTAAATTAAAAAATTACCAAGCTGACCATTCTTTGTTTCATCTTGCTGAGTACCATCTTCGACAGTCGGGGTGTTATCGCCGTTCCCAATGTATACTCCATCTTGGTTAAATTCCGAGTCCAAGCCAGAGTCTAAATTATAAAATGAAATAAAAAGAAAATCAAATAAAAATAATTGATAAACAAACAACATAAGAGAAATTAAAATTGTAATGGAGGGATATGAGTACGCCTACGAATCCTGAGTGGGCAAATGACATGCTCGCACACACGAGCGCTTTTGAGAGGGTTGTTTTGAGTTAACATGTGTCACCAAGTCCAGCACTCGTGATATGGAGTGTCCTTTTGCACATATTCGATTCGGTAAAAGTGTCTTGATACTAGATTTTCAGACCCACTAAATGTCAGAAGGTACGTTAAGTTATAAGTTTAAAAATTCCTTACGATGGGATTGGTGTCTTCTCTGCAATTGTTTCAGTGACCTAATAAACGAAGGCTTACCATTGGCACGGGCGCGAGCCTCCTCCAAAACGCTCTGCTTGGTCTGTTTGACTACTAGTGTTTCGAAGCGAGCATCGTCCACGAGGGAGCGACGGCGTGATGGGTAGCCGTTCTGGAAAAAAATACTTTCATTAGCATAATAGTCAACGTTTAAAAAAACGAATATCTCTAGGCCTGCCTAAAATAGTAAATACAATGTTTTCATTCTAATTAATTATGTAATCTAATCGTCAACTGTCATTAAACTTGATCACTTATAAGAAATATTTTTTTGCATCGGTAATTAATTCGACACCCATTTAAGACCAAGACATTGAAAACTAAGTCGATAGTCGCCGGAGGCCACTGGCTCCATTCTAGCGAGCACAAAGGGATCTAAAAATAGCTGGATCTTCTAAATCCTTATAAATATAAAGCGGTCACATCGCATTATATTTCATGTGCGAGTAGGAATTGCTTTTACGAAGTTCCTAAGCTTATTTCCTGAGCGGCCGCGCGTAAAGTGCTGCCATTATCCCGGGGCGGGGGCCCGGCGGAAGCTCCCCCGATGGAGACGGCACAAAGGAACACCAGTTTCTGGACCAGCGCGCCCGAATGGGGCCAATTACTGCAACTCCCAACTTTCAGTCACTCCGCCACAGTTTAGACCGCCTTCGAGTCCTTAGCACTAACTAGCACTAACTTTAACGACAGCGGCGGCGCAATTTGCAATTTTACTTTTACTTGATTATTAGTCACTCTGATTCCATCTGCGATGTTTAGTAACCATTGTTTCTTTATGAATGGATAATTGTTCAATTAGTTTGATTGCATTAGATAACGGCAAAGTTTAAACATTTATATTATATTATCACGCGACCGTTGTTATCAGTCTGATTGTATTCCTAGTATAATCGAAGAGCTGCGGAGCCGGCTACGTGCATCGACGGCGCGGGCGAGGAGACCTAGCATTTTCCACTAGAATGGCCGCGCCAGCCTAACTATGTATGTCAAGGGTTGCGCTGATTACTCACGATTGTTACCTAGCCCCTGAAACGTAACCTTAGTGCATAATTACTGAAAGCTTTGTGTTTAACGCGCGTGTGAAATTAATACCGCGACCGTCAACAAAATAGCGGAAACGTTCGCATTGTGAAGTTAAAGGTCCGCCTAACTGGAGCGGCAGGACTCGGAATCCGGTTGATATAGCCTTGGTTTGTCCGAGTGGCCACTTCACCGCTCCAATCGGCCGGCGGATAATTAAGCGGAGCCGAGAGCCGCCTGACCTGTGCCCACCCTGCCATTATACTGTACCACCAGCCAACGACGCTTGATCGACAATTCATCATTACTGCTTGTCACCGTACCGCCTATACACCGATCGAATAGAAGGATACGAGCCTCGATCAATTAAAACTATTAGTCTTTGTCGCCAATGTCGCATTACACAGCGTTGTCATTGATACCCTCAATACAGGTTCCAACAGTTTGACCGCGGCGAAGATCTGTTGGTCAAGGGCAAGACTAGACCTCGATTTTGTTATAAATAAATTAGGTAGGGTCCTTTGTTTTTGCGTGTAGATAGCTAATTAAGACCGGAACCAATCTTGCGAGGTTTAATAAACACAGCATAAAGGATTTGAAGGTGATTGTCGTAATTCGTTGCCTCTTTGTGCACCCGTAATAAGTCGACCGTGTCACATGATTGAATTTTAACGATCTTTACTGATTACATGGAGCTGGTGAGCGTCGCACCTTCATGCATTCCGACCTTCGACGGTCAAGGAAATACAATCATTCAGCCGCCAATTATAAAGTACATGATAATTATAACACGTTAGCTACAACCGGGTTATCGCACAGCATTGTGTGGTAAGCACACAGTAAACAAACAAAAGCATCGCAGATCAGAGCTAGTACACACATGCAAATGTAATTTATGCACCTGTCCTAAATGGACTTGAACTTGCAAATGTGTATACGAACTCTGAAAATCATCTCAAAATATCGCAACAATCGCTTGAGCCGTGACCGCGAGTCACTAGTCATTATGTTGTATTACCATGGAAATCAAATTGCCATAGTTAATGCAACAACAAATTAACAGAAGTGAGGTAACGATTAGATACGACGGCACCTTGAATATTGACAATGGCTATTAATCTCGAACAAGACAATGATGAGACCGTTAACGGAACATTTTCTAGGGCGACCGAACGAGTGCTTAATGCGCGAATTGCATCTTCACCGGGAACCTCAACAATGACTTTACCTCGTTTTGAGTTAATTGTTGCGCGACTTGTTATGCAATTTGTCACACGATGATTGTTTTATCTCTGAGAAAGTGTACAAGATGTCGCTTAATAGTGAATTAATTACGTCTGAATAATGACATTACGCGGGCCCCTTGGCCCGCCCGTCGGGCGAATCGGTGGGCTTGCTCTTCTCGACAATTAGCCAAGTAATGCCAGTGAAAACATTTTACATTCTTAATGTCACTTGATGCATCTCCTTATGGCGCTTTCTCGAAATTTCGTTTGCCATGTCCTGGACGGCGGAGTGTAAACAAAGTGATCGTCAGTGGGGCGTTTAAAATTGCCGTCGGTAATTCGTTGATAATTGCGATAAAAGCTTCTGTTTATTAACCGCGTCCATTGTTGGTTATTCGTACAAGGCCGAAAGGTGACTTGACAAGCAACAAGTAGGCAATTGCGATTAGTGGAGATGACGTGCGGCTACGCGTAAAGGCCGCGGCTTCGACGGCAGTCACGAAATTATTACTTAATAGTTATCATTGTCTACATAATATCCCTACATTGTACTCACAAGCCGACTAACTAGGTCATGTTTTACTATATCACAGCAGACACCTGTGACATTGATAGGTATCAAATCAAGTTTAATGACTAGTTACAATTTAATTAATTAATTCCTCTGTACGTATAACGATGAGGTGTAATATTTTAAATGATTTATGATCAATGATTATTGCAATTCCCTGTGTCATATTACGAGTGTTACGTTGGGTTTTACTGTTATTAATTATTCAATCAATTTATTTCTTTACTAATAAAATGGCCACTAGTAGTTGTTGTTTGGGCAATTATCTGCTAATGAATCATGCAAAGTAGCTTTAATCAATAAAAATATTTGAAAAGTAAATTCATTGGAACTATTTAGTTTCTAATTCCCTAAAGAGCCTTAAAAATATTTTATAGTTATAGTTTAAAGTTTATGTGGACGGTCCTTGTTTTTCAAGTATAGTTATTTGAAATAATTTGAGGCATGTAAACAAAGCGTGACAGATAATAAAGAACGTAAACATTGGAGTCCGTCAACAAAAACTTTTGAAGTGATCCTTATGCAAGCAAGATTCGTGGTCCTGGGGCTCCGGCCCGAGGATCACAGGGCTCCTCACCTCGATGCTGTAGGACTTCTTGATGGCGAACATTTCACGGTTCTTCTGAGCAGCTGCGACGGCCATTTCTATCTTCGAACACACCACGGGTAGATACGGTATTGCCTGAACTGAAGTTCACTGCGCGTTTAGCTAGCGTAAGTCTGCGAGAGCTTTGCCTCGACCACTGGCTGGAGCCTGTCTGTCTGCGACTGAAGCTGTCGGACTACTAAGGCTAACTAAACTTTGGATTGCAAACAGACCAATGCATGATGACCGTTCGTAAGAACAGTTTAAATAGTGTTAGGCGCGCGCCTCCCACCCCGCTGCGCCTTTCGTCGCGCATGCGTCATCGCCCCGCCCCCCGGTCTCCCGGCACCCTCGGCACCACCAGCCTCTTATCGATGACATCTACCTGATAACATACCAGCCAAATCTCAATGCAATTAGGTGAAAAATATTTTCATGTCAGTATGATGTTGAATAAATAATTTTTTGATTCTGTGGATTTTTGTATTTTTTCAGGTAAAACTTTCTTCAGGGTCGATCGAAAGTTTTTTGGATTGTAGTGCAGCAAAACAATCGTGGAAAAGGATTTTTATCGGGTTTAAAAAAATTACAAAATATATATATAAAACATTTTGGGTTGATTTTTTTATTAATAGTCTAATAAATTACTTATTTAGATTTTTATAAACCTTTTTTATTCAGATATTTTTTCACTGTACCATGATTTTTTTTGATTAAAATGCAGCAAAATACGTAAAATATTTTAGGGAGTAGTCGTTACGGATTTTTTGACGGGATTATTAAACTTGTAAATTGATTATCAAAACATTTCAGGTTGATTTTTTTTCATAATTTATCATTAGGCTTTGGGTTGCGGTACTTTTTTCCCAAAAAAATATTTGACGACTCTACTTCGTCAGCATAGCGCCTACCGCGTATGGTGGAAATACCCTGCTTCGGTTTCCGGGTTTTGTTCGGATGTTGTTTGGGGACAACCCATTAGTTAGTTAATTTTACAAGGAAAGCCTACATTAATCAAGTACGATTTGCGTAATGTGTTTAAATTTAAATGATCTTTTTAAACTAAAATAGAGAATTTTGGATATATTTTTTTGGAATAACTTACTATATATTATTTAAATTTTTTCATAAATTTATTAGAACAATTTATTGCTAATTGATTTGATGTTCTTAAAGTTAAAACTGAAGTACCTACTTTCTTCATATACATGCATAGACAATATTTGTTGCGTTTTACATTGAAAAATATGACGTATTACTTACTTTACTGACTACTGTCATTTTACTTATTATAAGTCGACAACTTTAGATAGATATTTTAAAATTTTTGTCACATTGGATAACGGAGCCTTTAACTAAGATATCAATAAAGCCATTTTAGTATTCTAATCCCATCTAGGTATTTAATCTTTGATTCGTAGTCTCAGTAAAGTACAATTCTGCGTATCGCTTAAATAAAGTTTTAAAATATGGATAATAAGGTAGAAAGTAGAGTCGCTAATGTAAGGGAATATGAGAAAGATAGGTAGGTATGCAGCCGATTACATTAAATCATCAAGGCTCTAATTTCCGGATTCTTCTTCCATCCTATAGTTGTAGTTGATTATTTGATAACATTTAGAATATAAGATCATTAAGTGGGTCATTTTGAGAATGTTTCATTTAATAAGGAGACATTTTATCAGTATATAATTCCAAAATGCTAACCACACCTATTTAGGATTTTTATTTTTTAAGATACTTGAAAGTATGTAATGCCCAGAGCGTGATATTTTCGGCAACTTAAGAATACATTTAAGAATACATTTATTGTCTCATATTACAAGTTTCAACATAAATAACATAACAAAAAAAAAAAATACAGGATGCATGCATGAGACAAAGGGAAGGAGCTCAGCTGATGTTGCCTCGGGAGAGTATTCCCGGGCAACGCTGGTTTTCAGCTACTCCCCTGCCCTCTGAGAAGTTGTTTGAAGGCATAGGTGTAACTTGGTTGAGAAAAAAAAAATCAAACTTTTATCATTTTGGTGAACTTAATGCTTATTATTTTGATTATCATGCCTTCATAGGAATTAGTACAAGTACGTTTACTTGTATAGCTCTATTAGATTTAGTTCTTATTTACTTGTACTTTAAGCTCTATTAGATATGTCACATAAATGATCGATGTTATAAGCGGATCATAACTCAATACCCTGTATAATTATTTAACGAGAACTGATTAAACAATACGGTTACTTCCTATGAAATTCATAGCATATATTTTAATGCCGGATACGCTGTGGTTGTATCAATTTACAGATCCTTGATTGGCTTTTATCTCAGGAAGTGAATGACTCGTGCTACTCTAGTTGTGCAGGATGTGGAATATATCAAACGTATGTCAACAGGTATTGTGATATACCTCAAGGCCCACGCGGAGTTGCCCATTTTTTGTGGACAACTGATTAAACTAGATCAAGTAATGTTGGAAATACGTGTGTGTACTGTGTTCAACGTAGGTGTGTCAACCTGTCGTTCACGGTGAGGCATGCCAATTAGAAGGTACATATAATTTTGTCAGATATTTTGCATTTTTTTTAAGTTGACGAAAACGTCATTCTGAGATAATTTGCCATTTTCATATTACAATTTTCAACGTAGCATATCCATATCTATTTATCAAGCATAATATTCGTAACCGCAAAGCCATTAATTGTGGTTATATCAATAGGGTATCTATCTATGCAGTTTCCTACTTTTGAGTAGTTACCACTAGTTCTAACTAGTTATCAAACTCTCTAGAGATTTAAGTACTCCAAAGTAAGTTTTCTTTGAAAGCATCTTGAAAAAAAGGCACTACTTTTGTTGACCTTGGACAAAAAGTTCAAAAATCTTTGATAGTTCTACACAGTGTATTTGGTTTTCTTGCTACAGTACGTCATACGTTTAAAAGAAAAAATATATGGCGTGTATGCGAGACGGTAAGCATATACTTTTGTTTTTATTTCTTTGCAGTTATCGAACTTGGCGTAGCACGAAAAAAAAAATCCGCTCTGTATGTAACAATTATAGATTTAATATGTTTGTACTCGTTCCTTGATCGAAAATAAACTATAAAGACCCTAATGGCGGATTGACTTGGATTCCTGGAATAAAAGTGTGTATTATTACTTTGAGCATCTGACAGCCAAATAAATAAACTTCTATGGCCAGATTTTTATTAAATGTTCTCTTAAATGGATTTGTCGTTTTTTTATGCTAACGGAGCTGCGATAATATGTCCTACTGAAAGTGTCGATGATCTAATTAATTGCTGAAAACTTTCAGTGAAAATCTCGAAAACAGTTGAACATATTTTGCTAATTATTGTTTTATTGTGTTCGTTATTGTCAGGCGGTTCTTATGAGAAAATTAGGAATAAAATGCGAACAAACTTAAAAAAAGAGTCGTGAAATATAAACATTATTACTAAAGTTAATTTTCAAGCGATTTTATTGAATTGAAGAAGTCTTGGTTGTTGAAAGTATTTCACATGAAACATGACCCTGTAAGGGCGTGTGCTAAAATTTAATAATTAACAACATGAATTTACTTATTAAACCTTTATATTCTTAATATTTTAAGGATAAATAATTATTGGAAAGGTCTGTATTCCTTCTGTCAACCATTATTAAGCTTAACCATTATACTGTTGTTTAATGTAATTTACAGTAAAATAAAAAAAAAAATTCAACTACTGAATATAATAGGTATAAGTATTTTTTAAATTAAATTTTTGTTATTATAAACCAATAAATCTTGTATTCTTAGGAAAGCTTACACTTAGTAACTTATAATATAAGTAACGAATAAATAATATTGTAAAACCTCAATTAATAGAGGTGCACACAGACCGGCATAACGACCTTCAAATAAAACAGAAAAACAACAACAATGTTTTAAAAAATGTCTATATTATTTTGTACATACAGTAACAGGTTTTAAAATAGTAATCTAAAAGTGGGTTGGTAACTACTTCTACCGGTGTAGGAGTGCTGTTTAAATCAACACGGAATAAGTTTCAAGCCATAGGAACATATTAAAGTTTAATGCGAGTTTAACTAAAAACTATGGAGTTTAAACATTTAATTTTATACATCAAATCATAAATATTTCAAACTATGTAAATCATTGCAAATAGAGATGAATAGTGATCAAGTAAATCAACATTTTTTAAGACTTTAAACGCCGTTGCATGAAGTAAAGCATTGTTAATTGTTTTCAAAATTAATATTCAAAAGGTCAATAATTGAAATTTGCTTTACCTACCATGAAGAAATAATTATTCTCCTTGCCTTGGTTCAAATAATTAACAGAAGTTGTCCTGATCACGAAGAGGAATCGTGAACCCATCATTGGTGAATGAATTCCGTGCTGTAGAAAATAGGCATCGGAGACATTGAAGTATTGGGGAAATTGATTTAGTAATTGAATAGCAAATAAATGTCCTATATAGTGGGGTTTTACATGCACTGTTTTCATTTTAATAAACAATTAAACCTACTATGAATAATGGGTATTTAATGTCAATTAGCGTTGCTCTTACATTTTTATTACTAAATTTAAAAAAAAAACATCTGTCAACTTTTCTTTATTGAAAGTTCAAAAATATATGGCAAAATTATGGCTCGGGATAATTTATTTCTGAAAAACTTTAATTATCTTCATTTATTTGAATTAATTAAGCTTTGAATTAATAAAGCTTATTTCTTGAAGCTACGTATAGCCCAAAATCCTAAATCGGTATAGTAAACTCAACAGAATTACTTCAATGTAAATTTTAAAATTCTAAAAATCACTTCATTCCTTGTGAAATTTTTCAGATACTGTATACAAAGGATTGTACTGTACTGTATACAAAAAGTAAATGTTAAATGCTTTGGTGAAGCTATTAATCACGACCAAAAATAAAATCTTTATTAACACATATTGTATGTCCTGTAGTGTATGTCCTGTATTACTGAGTATATTACTTATATTTCAGTAAGAGACAGTTCAGAAAATCATGACTGTTGCTTTAGTAAATTAATAATTTTTCATTATTTATTTGGCGACACCTACTTAATGTGTAAGTATTATTTGCTATCCTTTATTAACTTAGCGGGATGCTGACGCGACATTCTGAAACTTAATAGATTATTTAAAAATATGCTTTAACAAACTGTTACTTGATCAAAAATGGTACCAAAACGATAGTTTTTGTTTTTTTTACATTGTTATCGTTGGCTATTAAAATATTTGGTTATAATTATTTGATACAGTTTTTCAAGAGTACGCTAGCTAGAGTAAGTTTTGGATAACCAAGTGGCTCCATAGTAAACATTTTACTTTAATCTTTAAAACTTAGAGGTTTTTATGTATATCTTATACTTGTATAGCGAGGGTGGGTCACTAGTATTTTGTATTATAAAGCAAAACATGCAGTTGTGAGTGACGAATATTACTATTTGACAATGATTTATAACTCGTAGGTATGAAAGTTCACTCGTATGTCATCCAATATGCAATGACAAAAGTAATGTTGTCATGAAACCGCAGTTGATCAGTGGCGGCCACTAAAATGGTGATTGAGGTAAATCACAAAAACCAAGATGGTTGGTAATAGTAGGTCCATGCCGGCTCTGACGTCACTAGCAGTTCGGGTTTACCATTGATGAAACCAATTAACATTAGCAGGCTGCGTTGTTCGCACCAACGCGTTTGAACGCCAAAATATGTAGATGCATAACGTCAGAATAAATTATACAATTCCAATTATTGAGCCATCGTCATCTTAAACTAGATTGGACGATGCTAGGTATTTATTTCGCGCCTCTTTTGCTATGTGACCGCTGATGTCCAAATCCTTACTACAGCTACTTTTTTTAAAGATATTATATACATTTGAAGTCTGTCTGCTATTCCCGCTTTCACACCAGAACTTCAGAACTGACGAAATTTGGTACACTCCCTAGAGTAATGTTTTGAGCGATCATCTTGCTGATGATATTACGGGTGGAAAACTGGTTGTGAATATTTGTGGTCCTGTCCAAATATCAATATGACAAAGTGTTCGTCGCATACCGTTACCGTTACTTCAAACGCACGTTTGTGTACGATTACTGCCTAACAGTAATACATGGACGAATTGAATATTATTATGTCGTCATTAAGTGGTATCGCAAACGCGCCGCGTGACGCGGGCTCCATCCATCGGGTGTGGAATCATCAAATTGTCCATAAATGTTTACGCGGGAAGGTTAATTTGTTCAGGATTCTCTATTTAGAATTATTTTAGTGTTTTATAAAACAATACAAAATTATGTTCAAGAATATCAGACATAAGAACAAAGACTCATTAAGCACATATAAAACTTTATTTATTTTAAATGCTACCTGTGGCTAAATGTGAAGAAAAATAATATAAAAAACAAATATATGACTACTTGTGGTTTTTATACCAGTAACATATATCTTCTTTAATATTAAGATATAACCGCGGTTTGGGTATAAGTAGAATAATGTCAATTCCATGATACCGACATATTATATTAAACAATCCAGTTTAGGTAAAACTAAAGGCAATGAAACAATGTCTTTTGTTTTTGTTATAGTACCTAATTCATTTAGATTTTATCATTGATTCAGAAATCTATTTACAATAAACCCAATCAGAGAAAATCAAATAAATATATGAAAAATGTGGTACATATCATTGTTATTAATTATTTTAACAATTTCTAACGAATTTAAGCAAGAGATCGATTTTGATAATCGCATCGTCAAATTAAGAGAATCAATTAACAATGATAATGTTAGGTATTAAAAAACGCGTAAGGTGCTGATTGTTTAATGTGTTTGGCTTTAAAAATCCGATTATCTGGTTTCGTATTCACAGTACATTTTGTCTTAAAGTACCTACTATCATCTTAACACTTTAAGTTCATGTCGTTCCATGTTTAAATACTGCCTTCGATGTGACACTTCTACGAATGATGCGTGGGTTGAGGAAGAATTATATAAAATATCAATTGGCAATCAAGAATTACCGGGAACTTACCTGCAATTTACGTGAGTCGACTTCTAGATGGTTCAAAAAGTTCGCCTAAGTAGCAAGCTATCACATCAGTAATTACTTGACTGACGATAAGGTTGTGGGTACGAAAAATTCCAGAGGTTGTATGCAGTGGAAACTTTAATGCTTGGGGATTTCCAGTGGCTTGGCCTCACATTGCACCCAGGAGCACTTAAGTGCCAATTACCAAACCTCAGACAAAGACATAATGCTAAATGATTGTAGTACAGGTATGTATACTCGTACACTTGATAAAAACTTATTGATGCTTTATAACGTATTTCATCTTTATTTATCGTACCTAGAGATATTTTATCGTGACATATTTTTATCTTCATTTCTTTTATTATTTTTGCTGTGCTATAACTCAGCCAAGTCTTAGTAGGGTCCCATTTTTATCCTTTGGGTAAGGAGCCTTAAAAATTATTATTTAATGTCATATGAAAATGTTAGTATATTAACAAAACAATTAAAAGTTCCAAGTTACAAAGTGACTTATAAATAGATCACAATCATTGTCCCTGATTAAATTTAAAGATTTGTGATGCCTTTTTCACTAGTTTTATACAAGGAAAGGCCTTCATGGAATCAAAAGAGGAAAAATAATGTTTCTTGTAAGCCTAACAGATAATCTTGTGGAAGAAAGTGGGATCAAGTCAATGCACGGGGCTTCCCCTCGCGCCGGGGAGGCAAAGGAAAAACAACTTTTAAACAGCCTTAGTAATCTGTAACGTCATATCCAGGGCTGACAAACCCTCACTCGTCCTATTCGACCTCTGATTGTGTTACATAAGTAATTTAATTATTGTGTAATGTTATTGTTATCATTATCTCTTGCGTAGAAAACGTCACTCATTATTTTGTAAAATGCGTATTTATATTTTTGATTAACCACAAAATTATCTGCTAATTAAGCTATTAACAGGGATAGCGTTTTTACTAGTGTTCTTTGCATCGTGATTATTAATTATTCTTTGACACAGTATAATACTCACTACATTATAAGTGACAAGAAACAAAGCCTCCCATAACGTTATGGTCTAGAAAAGCTCGAATCACCTCTGAAACTTCATATACGTACGTACATAGCTACTCTTCATATTCTCATATCGAAATGCAGTTGTGTACTTGTTCGATGTGATATATGATATCGTGAAACAATAGTCAATATTATTTTCTTTTGTTTTGATAGAAATATAAAACAAATTCTCTACCTTTACAAGAATACTCTTGTAAAGGAATTACTGGAGAAGGAATTACTGGAGTTGCATACGCAACTCCAGTAATGGTAGAGATTTTGAGGGCACGAGCCTGCCCTAATTAAGGGCGATGAGGCCTTAGTCAACTATATTGTTATCATTCACTGTAAGAGCGTCGAATAAACGTACATTTATGAATATTCAATTTAAAACACATTTGTAGGTACATGGCGGGGTATGAATTGTCCATCTCTCGCATGAAAATCGACGGCGTTAACAACTCGGCCATCGTCATTCTTACGACGGTAAGTTTGTTTATAATTAATCGAAAGTATTTATTTGTTTATGTGAAAGACTAACAGCTTACAGGCTTAAATTATAATTTAACAATATTTATTATGTTATGCTAAATAAGTATTTTATTATTTATTTATCTGTAAATAAATATTTTTATCGATTCTTTAAATTAGTTGTGTCATTCCTAATTAATGCAGAAAATGAATAAGTAAAATAAAATATTATTATATTATTAATAAAATTTCCTAGTAGCCTTTTTCGCAGGGGCAGGCAGAGATCACTTCCTGCCGTGTGCTACGGTCCTGGCACACCACTTTCGCTTAATCCACATCCATCAACATGATTTTATGTATGTTTGTAATTAAATAAGCAAACGTGTAGTTCGTGTTTTGGTAAGAGTGCACAGCCCACAGCCCTGAGCGGCCGACTGACTCACAGCGCCGGCAGACGGAGCGACGCGACGCACATAACCACACCGCTCTTCCGTGCCCATTCACAACTGCAACTTTGTTTGTCAATGAATTATGTCAAATCAAAACATGTAGGAAATTATGTCAAACGAAAATATGCAGGTAAGTAACCTGGTCAAAAATCTCCTAAGGTGACATATTTTTTTAATAATAATTTCTCTTCAAATAAACAAAGATATACCTACACATTAAGCGATGATGAATCATTTAAGGGCACTTTAAACATGCGGGCTTTGGGAAGGATTTTATGTTAATTTAAAAAAAATATCTTTAAAACGGTTTTATTTAGTTCAAATATTTGTTCGTTGTAAGTGGGTTATTTACGGTTTTTATATGTTGTAAAATCGTACTCTAACATGAGTGACAGCCAAGACATGGCACAATTTTGTTTAACCTAATTAAGCATAGTAACTTCCGAGTAATCTAAAATTGGTCCCTGCAGCAATATAAGATGTAAACCTTCCAAGTTGAAACTTGATTTGATTAATAATGTTTGAAATTAGTGCAGTATTATGTGGGTTACCTTAATTATGCGTTTAGGGAAAATCCAAACTGCTCGAACGCAAGTCTAGCCATTTTAGCGTACGGGTTTTGAGCGTGCTACAGGGTAGCTAACAGGAAAATACCACCTAAGAGGCATTTCATTACTATTTTTACTCACAAAACTCAGACCCAAATAGACCAGTTTATACCAGGACAATTTGTACCAACCATGATCACGTTATGTTACATTCTTGTTTTAAATCCTGTTAAAAGCATGTTTTTAAATTATCAGCAGTTTAGACAATATTTTCACTACATACATTTAGTGAACAAAATGTTACAAAAATATTTGCAAAGCCACAATGAAGTGAAATTCGTTTCTTTATGTTCTTGTGGTAATATTTAAAAATACGCTTTACTTATTAGAATTCCAGTCGGCATCTATTTTTATTTACATGTAGTAATATTATTACTCATTAATTTTTAATGGTCAGGCCACGGCCATATGGCCGATATCAGAATGAAACCATGCTTATTCAATGTAGGTTAGTGATCATAAACTTAAGGAATCTGGGGAAATATTTCATTTATAATATTTTACGATGAAAATTATCGTATTAAATGATATTATGTCATGTCCTCAAAACCTTCACGTAATGCGAATACATAAGTCAGCACGTTAAGTATTGCAGCAAATAATAATATAAAGGAATTTATATTACACTGAATAGCCAAAGAGGCAGACTACGTGGCGGCTTATTATTTTAATATCGAAATACTGGTTATTTTTTTCGATTTTGGGTAACGTTTAGGGTTATAGGTAATTAAGACTGCCATTGAGCAAATATTGGAAATACAGAAAATTCTAACAGCACAGACTAAAAGTACTGTACAAAACATTCAATAACATTCATTGTTTATCGAGTAAAATAATGTAATTTTAGGTAAAGTACAAACTGCTACACAATAGCTAGTAATTTATTACAGCTACCTAGTAATTTTATGTTAAAAAGGCATACTGTAGGGCTTCCTGGCGACCTTATGATTGTGACCTTCCTATTCACTCAAAGATTAGTTTGATTTTCGGTTTTCAATTGATAATAATTTTGAATTAAAGTAAGGTAAACCTCTTAATATAGAGATCATAACAAAGGCTTTGTTTCATTTAATTTATGGCCGGTTATATCGTCAATCAGAAAAATATTTTATAATTATTATTGTCGACATTGTTGCATAGTTTAATTTGCATTGTTATGATTTTTAAGTAATTTATTTTAATTACTGAGCCGCTGATATGCGTATAATATAATTCATCTTGCAGCTATATAACTAGATCTACCTAAAGACTGTATGAAAAAGATCAATCATCATCAACCAATTTCCTATTGGTTTGACTATATTAAAATTTTGGACAAAGATTTTTTTATACAAAACATTTAACGTGGATGATGAAAAAAAACTCAAGGGCCATTAATATTTACAAATTAGCTCTACATGATTGGTACTTCAAAGTAATTTAATGTGTATAACATGAGTGTTGATACGCCCAAAAAACCGGATTTAAATCTTCTAAAAATACTCAAAATGTGCCTAATAGTATCATTAAATGCCTACTACTACTTTAACTAAATTTTAATTAAGGTTTTTTTTATAAATGCATAAAATATAATTTTTATTTGTTACGCAATATGCTCTGGTACCTAAAAGGATTAACAATGTTGACATATGGTATTACTAACCAAGGTCAGCTAACTGCTGTTATTTCGATCCATAATTCATGAATGCAGAAATATGCACTGCAAGTGCAACTTAAACTTATTACGATTCTTTGCAATTGTGTTCAATCATACTTAGTCGTTTTAGATTATCGCCATAATAAAGATGGATGACGGTAGGTTGAAAAATATTCAATGCCATTTTATTATTTTATAGAACATGAGATAAGAAGTACTTAGCTGTTTAAGAAAATCTGAAATGGTGCATTTTATCAATTAATGTAATTAAAAGTATTATATGTACTTAATATTTAGACTTCAGAGTATAATTTAGGTGTAACACAGAAAATGACTTTTTAATATCATGACTTAATGGAGCTATAACCCTGAATTAGTCAATTATAACAAATAGTCATCCTTGTACATTATTATGGATAGTATAATAATTAATTTTATTAAGACATCGATTTCATTCACTGGTCATCAAACAAGTAGCTGATCGCACATAAATGGTTTATAGGATTGTGTTGTGGGTAGGCTTAACAGCTAACCGGGCTTAATACTGTGCTTATTTATTGGCGATATTATGATTTGAATAAAATGTAGGTTACTAACGAGCGCAATATATTTGGAATGCCTAATTAACTACAAACTTTATAGTTATCGCAAAACGATTTAATATTTGCGCTCCAGTTTACGCGTCGAGTAAAATGAAATATTATTGGTTGCTGCATAAAAGTAAGTTATTGAGAACTTTTTAATTCAACTGTTAAGGTATACCTACATCAGAAAATCTTTATTGTGATGAATTGTAAGTATTACAATGTCAATTCTTATAATAAAATGTAGCAATGACTTTCGTTTTAAATATTAATTTACGTAACATCTCCCAACTTCAAACACTTAATAAATTACGTTTCAAGGCAATGTAGTTGTTTTATCGTATACCTATACCAGTGTTCCTAGACCTACGTTCCCTCAAAATACATCTGGGGTAAGGCCCGGGTAAAAGTCAATAAAAATGACTATGGTAAAGAAATATATGTCTGTAAATTTAATAACGAAAGTAAACATCTACAAAAACTTCAAACTTTGTGGCCATAGCGATTCTTAATCCAACTTCACTGATCAAGCACCACTAACTAATAAGTCGATTTGTAAGTTATGTACGTATGTGGGTCTGCTGAAAAAGTCCTTCGGAAAGTGCGTCAGATGCATAGCTATGGAGCAGGTAAAGTAAACTCTATAAACTATAGGCTTTAAAGAAGGGGAACTCCCATTAAGGAGAACGCTTTACGACGACGAAATGTAGTTTGCAATGCTTTTAGGCATGCATTTAATTTCATACTTACTCTACTTATTAAATTCAATAAATATGTTTTTTTTCGAAATACAACTTTTTTTTCTCTAATTATCAAAATTAGATTATAAACTAAGCGTTATTAACATAAAAATATTGTAATATTTGAATGGAAATAAGTATTTATGTTTGTATTACGAGTACTGCGCTGTAGCGACAAACAATGAAGGATTTAAAAGTCAACCGACGATCATAGAGACGTGCGAGTAGTCACGTAGACCATTATCTCGAGCTTTGTGAGGCCTGAAGTAGTGTAATGTAAGTTATTCGGGCGGAAAATCTGAGAGTTTAGTTAAAATACATATAAAAAGTATATAAAATTAAATTTTCTGAATAAATATGAAAAATCTCTCAATGTTCACCCGATTCGATGTAGGCTTTGTCTTCCGCCACTTGCATTATTAAAACAAGTGTTTCTCACTCTTAAAAACCTACATTTCCCTAAACAAACAAGGTCAGTTCGAGTCATACGCACAATTTTGATTCTAGAAAGCCCAATTGAATGAAAAGTCGGTTATAATGCTCTCATGTATGTATGTCCGACGAATTATCTCACGTTACGTAGGTTTCGACATAATATTCCGAGGGAACTGTGTTTTGACAAAATATAAACACAAGTCGGTTATGTGTTGCAGCCGTGCGTTTGCACTTATGCTACGTGAGATGTGGGTCAATAACCCAGCGACGAAGGCGCTCTCTGCCAGCGCGGGTAGGAAATGCATTCAATAGCCGAAAGCGTGAGTAACTCTCGCATACCAGCATTCAAGTGTCGCATAACAGGTCAATTTGACTACCGAGCTAGGGAAATAGTTCAAATACCTAAAGTATTCGCTACATTTCCGGTCCAGTTTCTGGTATGTTACTTGCTGAAAGATGGAATACCATTGATAAAACATGAAGAATACCCTATATTATAGTGATTATGAGTATTAAAAGTCTTACTTCATTCTTATCTTGAGCCAGTTTTGAGGACTACATGAATGATTACCTACATCCAATTTACCTATCAATATTTTGTGTAAATCTCTGAAGGTTTGTTCGGATGTGCTTAGTGCTTAATTAAACATATTCTATTAAATTAAAAATATTACTATTATTCAATGATACTAGATTCTCAACAGTTGGATCAGATCATGCGATGTAATTTAATGCCGCAATTTTTTATTGATTCTATAATGATAATGTCGCAAAAACAAAGCGGCGACCAACATCCAGTGTCACTTTGACGCTAATCGTCTGTCGAGCTCTGAGCTATCCTGCGTGACTAAGGTTTGTGCGACAAAGTAAAGCCAGCTTTAAAATGTATTTGGCAGTAGACCTTATTTATATGGTAAGAGGGTCGGGAAATAACAAAGGAGTGTATCTAGGCTGGCTTAATTAAGCTATAGATCGGTCCTATCGTAATAGTGACGTCATTGTACTTTAGCCAAATGCAACTTTTAACTAAACATTGTAGAAGTGACTTGGAATTAAATAGGAATTTCTGGAGTACTTATACTTATTCTGAAATGGAAAAATGATTCAAGGGTTTCTCTATTATATATTTTAACCAATCGAATGCTCATTCAAATTGAAAGGTTTACTAAAAATAAATCTCGGCCTATCATATAGAACCTTTAGTTTCAATAGTAATTACGCATTAACTTAAAACTTAAATAAAAAAGGTTTATTTATATTAAAGCTCGGAATTCTACCAGACCTGACGGTTTAATATTAAATAATTGCATTTTAATTTTTACAAGTGTCCCTGAGAAAAGTATCATGTTATAAGATTAAAAATATCATTTTACATTTAAGCCCTTTTGTACAAAAGTACGAATACGAGGATATTATTACCATTAATTTTTTTGTTATAATGATTAACTTCTATAACATTTATCAAAAAGTTCTCCAAAAAGGTAAACCTCATAAATTCCCGTTGCTACACATTACTAAGTGAGTGGTATCGAGCTATCCATTACGATGGTTGACACTTTATGCGACGGCGGCCCCTAAATTGATAGCCCCGCTCCTAACTTACGTCGGTGTATTGCAAAGGGTATTAATACATCCCCGAAATTATTAGCCAGCAAATACACTAGTTCAGTGCTCCGGAAACTAATTGATATTAAAAAAACTTTTACTTGTAAAAGACTTCAACGCGTGCAAGGAAATTGAAAGACTATCTACTTGTTAAGCGAAGTGATCTTCTTATAGACTATTATTGATATCGTTATCCGTACAAACGTATGTTTACAAATATAAAAATAAAAGAATAAAGTGAAGTATGTTTGGATGCCAACAAAAGTCTATACATCATGACGGAGAAGCAAATTCATTTGTCAATTGTATTTTACATATTGGTAACTGTTCTACAGCATAAAACCAATCCCTATAAATCTCGTAATACTCGTAGTTACCTAATTGCCTACTGAACTACTGCCCTTAGTCTTCAGAGTTATTGTGTATAGGACGTGGTCCCCGTAGCAGAAATACTACACAGTACACGAGACGCCATCGATGAACTAAACTGCGCCATTAAGCTAGTTTTAATGCATGTTTATTTATTCAAACGATATGATATAAAAGATACAGAGATCTTTATATTCAAATATATATCAGTAAATATTCACACGCTGCAATATGCCATTGTTATTCAAATTTGTTACAGTTTTTTATCGAGTAAAAAATGTAGTTAGTTTAAAGTTAGTTATTTTAATTAGTTAGTGCGGTGGCTTGGCGATTACTAGCGTGGTGTTACGCAATCATATTATATTGGTGGAAGTTTCTGTCATTAGCTTTTTGTTTGAATTTTTGTTGGTCATAGTAATCTAGTTATTTGTAAAGGAGGTCCAGGGTAATATCACAGATTTATCCTTGTTTTAAGGCTTTAAATAAATAAATAAATATTTTTCACAACATCACATACATCGATCTGATCCCATGGTAAGTAGCTTAAGCACTTGTGTTATGGAAATCAGAAACGACAGTGGATACACAAATATACTTAAATATATTTAATAACACACCCAGACACGGAACAAACACCGATGTTCGTCACACAAATATTTGTCCCGAGTGGGAATCGAACCCACGATTCTTGGAACCGTAGGTAGTAAAACTGGGTCACTAACCACTGTTCCACCGAGCCAGTCTTTAATAAAATATGAACATTTTTGAACAGCCTTTGATATATTGGTATTGTTAGTAAGGAATAACCCTCCAAGAACCATATAGCCAATAACTTATTATAATAGCCATTTTCAGGAATATAAAGCTGTCATGCAACATAGTTCTACGCAGGTATTATGCCACCTATAATTTTGTTTTTGTTGAATGAAAGCAGTACATAACCTTGAGTAGTCTCTCAAATTATAAGCAAAACTTTTCATACATGCTGCACGTGTTTGTTTCATTGTTTTTTTTATGTTACAAAGTAAAGCTCTAAAAGTATTTTCAGGGTGTCAGTTTTACGTCTCAAAAGAATAATTATTATTATTTTACTTGACTTTTATTTATTTATTTATACCGATCAACTGATTTATTTAACTTGACTTAAAATAATCGGTCAACTGATTTATTTAACTGTTGGCTGTCAACAAGTTCCAAGAATAGCGCACTGCTAAAAATAGAAAATACTGTCTTGTTTTTAAAACGGCGTAGAGTAAAATACTGTAAGAGGCCACCAGGAAATGACAATATGCGAATTTCTTCTGATTGCTTTGGTTGCCGTTGCCTGCATTCATCTGACTTCAGGCTAAATTTGCGGTTAGATCATAAATTTTCCTGTTACCTTCAAATAGATGGAATAGTACCTTTTCGGTCTAGGAAACACAATTTGATTTCATGGGTTAATTAAGCGTAAACGCAGAACGTCATTGAACTAAAACGGAAAGTTTTCGGTGTTCGATACTTGATGTAGAGTTTAATAGAACCTTGTTTACATGCCAGGTGTCATAGGAGCTTTAGTTTTTAATCTCGTATTCCATCAATTAGTATAAGTATTCCTTTAGTATTGTTATTATACTTTTATGTTTGATACATAAACGTATATGTAAAAGATAATAAAAAATAAAGTTAAGCCGATATCTTAATTTTACCAATATCAACAATATTGTACATAATTTCACCTTAAATAACATTTATATTCTTATTAATAATGTTTTTTTTACAACTGGTTGTTTTTAAACAACTGTAATTTAAACATGCTTTCAGAGAAGAGTGCCATTTTATTACTAAGTCTGGACTCTATTACTTGCACAGGCCAAGGTAATGCAGTTACATAAACTCAATAAACTCTATCACTCTCAGGACTCCACTATGAATGTCGACATAGAATACAATTATCCGTTTTTGCTTTCTTTTCCATCTTTACAATTTTCTTTTATGCTAGTTTAAACCTTAAAAAACAAAAGAAATCAAATTGGTACACGGAGTAGCATTTTTACAAGTTTATATTCTAGAGAAAAATGTTTAAGTTTAATCTTTAATAAGTTCTTTTCCATTATTTTTACTGAATTTTAAGGTTTGATTGCATTTATAAAAGTAGAATGTTATCTGTTAAACATCAGTTCGCTGTTGCAGAGTACCCGGCAATATTATTTATATAGCTACGAAGTATATTATTATTAATCTAGTGACTACGAATAATACATTTGACACATAGCAACAGGTGCAAAATTTTTATCATACTATGTACTTGTTTTAATTTCCTGAACTGTATGTATATTAAGCATATATTGCACTAATAAGTATAATGTACCTACTTACAGGCAATTGATTTAATCTGATGTCGATGCTTCATTCCTATGTGCTTTATCTAAAAATAAACTGGTGTTCATTAATAATTATACTGCTGTAACTAACCGTACTTTAACAACTAATGATCATGTATGTATGATAATGTATACGAGAATTGAACAAGGACATAAT
Organism: Maruca vitrata; assembly: GCA_039566165.1. Lineage (NCBI taxonomy): Eukaryota > Metazoa > Arthropoda > Insecta > Lepidoptera > Crambidae > Maruca > Maruca vitrata. Next base: position 8,558,200 of record CM076911.1, read on the forward strand.
GTTTTTTCATATACACGCTTTAGTGACTACTATTCCACTTCTATGCTATAATTAACAATATCGTTAAGTCATAGACATAATATATTATTATTTAACATGTCGTTTTATGGTCCTAATAAGTAAATTTGATAGCACGGGCTTGAGTAATAAAATTACTTAATTATTTCAATCTAGCTAATGAATTAGTAATATTAACATACATGTTTTAATTTATTTAAATCTAATTAATATCACTTAGTGTATTGAGATCACTTAAGTCTACATCGTATATTTGTGTCAATTTATCAATAATAACAAAAAACTCATAGACTTCCTTATACAAAACCAAATAAACTAGATTCCCATATCAATAGCTTAATGATACAATACTTTGATTAAATGTTTGTGCATAGCTTGTTTTTAGGGTTTCATACCCACAGGGAAAATCAGGATAGTGCTAAGGTAAGCTGTGTGTCTATCACCATTCCGTGTCACCTACAACAGTTTCTTATTTTTAAATGTAATAAAATGATGTATTTGCTTTGCCATAGAATTCAATGCGATAATTGTAATACCTACGGATCCTTCGGACGCGAATCCGATTTATTCCTGCGGTGTCAGGTTTTTTGCTTTCTATACGTACAAGAATTATTTAATTTCGGGTACAATAATGAAAATTATTCAGGATCAGAATGTAAATCAGGTCAATACCATCCATATCTGATCATCATCATTTAGTTATCGAATCATACGTTTATCCATACTAAATTTTACTTACTTGCATAGTGTAATTTCACAGTAGGTAAATGTTTAAGGTAGAACTCAGAGGTATGGATTAGCTAGCCGCTTATGTCTTTATAATCTAGTTTTTCTAATAATACTTTAAATATGAATGTAATTATTTAAGGAAAACCCCATAGGCCCCCTATACATTACATACTTAACATTTTGATCATATTGAGACCAGGAATTCCTGTAAATTAGAAAACTGAAACTATCCAGGATATTTACCATGTTGTTTTGTTTTCTAATGTGTGTAGCCATGACAGTTTAAAATTATTCTTGTAAATTGTTTGTAACACTACTGTGTTATTGTATTATTTTCTTTGTATTTCTTTTTTTCAAAAAAAAAATAAATTTCATTTCATTTCATTTCATCAATAAATATCTCATATCATCGCATACATTGTTTCCATTCCGATACATAATCACGGGTTGATTCGTACATCTGGAACAACATTACACAAATATCCTAAAAAAGAAAAAAAAAGAGAAAAAATGGACCCAGACCCGGCGCAAACAGCGACATCAATGATTGTAGTGGGAATAGAACCCACGACTTTTGGCGCATTAAACGTTCGTAACGTCCAACTACCAAATGCGCCATAGTAACGCTAAAGTTCGAAAAAAAAATTATAGACGTTTACTGATTGACGATGTCAAAAATAAACTCATTTATCTTCTATCAGATGTTTGAGCACGTAATTGCATCTTGGTGACCAATCCGCTAAAAGTATTACTACATATAAGAAGTCAGTTATTTGATTATTCTCTTGTATACGAGTAATGTATATAGGTATTTATATTATCCATGTGCAGTATATTTGCAGGTACCATGCTTGATTGCACTCCATCCGTCGTCGTAAATTCTATTTCTAAAACTGTGATTCGATCAATATGGACCCTTTTGGGCACGGCAACATACGCACGCACTTCACATCACAGCACATTTATGGTAATAATTTTATTCCAAAATAAACATCTGGTATAGCGGTATCTGGTAAGAAGAACTCCATTCATTATATTTAATACGTATATTAAATAGAATGAATAGAGTTATTCCTCTCCTTCTTCCTTCTTTCTTCGTAGAACCTATTTAGGGGAAAAAAAAATAATATAAAACTCTCGTTGTCCAATGTGACAGTCAACCCTTTTTGAAATTCACATGATAATTTTACAAAAACTATTTCAGACATACCACCTCGAGTCGACCCAGAGCGTGTCAGGTTTAAGCACCTTGACACTTGTCACCAGTGGCCTAATGCCAGCCTCGATATACTCAAGCGGGGTTCAACACAGGTGCCTAGTCCTATCTGACCGGTTTCGTTCAAGTGATGATGGATTTGCGTCTAGCTCGCTATCTATCAGTGTTCAGGTCGGTAACAAGGCCATTATAATACTTATTAATTACGTGATTTCATGCAGCCAATGTTGAGTTATTGTTGTGTGCCAAATTACTTGGCTCCATTATGCTAATGCAGCTACAATAAAACAATAAAAGTACAGGCCTCGTTTGGTCCAAACCGGTTATTAAAAAAACTGCAAGAAAAAACACTGCTGAAAACATACCAATTGTTAGTCTTATTAAGGAAACTCAATCCTATTTTATAATGATTCGGATATTATTTTAAAATTATTATATAGTTCGTAAACTATACTTAAAATTTGTGTCAACGTAATGTTGAATAGGAAAAAAATACAGAATGATTTCGTTTAAAATTTTCATTGCTAGATTATTCGTAAGAGATAAAAACCATTAAACAGTCATTGCCTGTAATTAATAAACACTACTTTGAATATCCACTTCCCTAGTCCATTGACCAAAAGTAGGCAGGTCCAGTTGACATGACTTATTTTTTTTATGTAATTTGGTGAAAAAATAATCAGACATTTTTGAAAGTTACCGTGAACGAGGTCAATATAATTTATTTCCATTAAATGGAATATTTAACTTTGAGTGCTGAATTGATTTATATTTAATTTACTTACGTAATCTTATTCATATGTGTAAAGGTACAACTGAGGGCTATTAACATCGTATGTCTGTCCAGGGCCTGAATGGACATACGCGTAGCCTTCCGCTGATATCAGAGATGAAACCGGTTCTTTCCTAATTTTTCTTATATTATTTCCCCATGTGCGGGATATTAAAAAAAAATGTACTGTGCAGGCCTAGAATAGCATAGCACTGCGTGTACTGAATGATATTACCAGGACATAAGGATATACATTTAGACAAATGAGCCACTTAGGTAAGTTAAACACTCAGGGGTACATCCCCTCAAAATTCTTAGAAATCACTTAGGAACATTTACGGACCGTTGCAGGAAGTAAGCAGTGTATGCCCCTTTCATTGGCAACCATGTGATATTGATTCTTTGGTAACAAAGACCTGCACCTTATCGTTACTATTTCTTTTTATTTTACTGAATGGATGTTGAAGAAAAAGAAACCTTAAGTACTTTCAACAATGTCCTGAAAGAAACCAGACGAAACGGCGCCGACGACATGCTTTCGGTTGTTGTGTGTAGACCGTTATTCATGGAGTAGCCATCAAATTGATTTATAACAGCTTAATAGACACTTGTTAGCGCATTTCATGGCTTGGGGTTATTACATTTATACGGATTAACCGATCGTTAATTAGTCGCCGTGCTCGAACAAACACCAAGAAACGTGAGCAATTATAACATAAAAATAAATTAAGACATAATGTTTATAAACATCAAGTCATAAATATGTAATACTCATTCAGATTAGTTATACAACTAGGTTCTAACTTACATCAAATGTAGCAAAACAAACTGGTGTACATTAATCACAAACGATAATAGTATATTTAAAATGCCAATCTGAAACTTATTTGCTCGGCCAAAACTGACCCGTTTATGTAGTAACCTATTGCTCGTGTATTGAAGGTGATCTACCACAGATCGATTCGTTTGTATTTTGCATATAAACGGTCAATATAATACGCAATTGTGAATCTACCAATTTATAGAAATCAAATTCATTTGAACGGGTATAGAAGAAATGAATATACCTACGTATTTGGAGCTTATTTGGAGTTTCGTAGAACATTTACTTAGTGCCGATTCTTCTGCTAAGTACTATTCATAAGCACGCCAAACTTATTTTTATTCAGTTACAAGAATTAGACTTAAAAAAATATTTGAATGAACACCACTTTCGATTCCTGCTTCCATAGTCTATAGTCCAGTCATTTAAGCTTAAATTAGGTAAGAATCTCGGAATTCGAGATACCCAGCTGTAAGTCTGTAAATATTTAGATATTGACACCCTAAAAGTGGTCTCAAAACCTACATATGGTAGGGTGTACGCAACTATTAAATTTTTAATGTCAAATGTCACAAATATCAGTTTTATGAACTTTTGAGCGAAACGGCAAGTTTTATCATAAAAGTGTGTAGGAGAAAATTGCTTATCATCTAATTATCTATAAAAATTGTCTCTACGTTTTATTCCTAAGATTCACCATTTCAGAGATACAGCGATGCAAATAGTTGAAAAAGTTGTATTTTCAAAAGCTTCCAGACCCCCGTGCGATTGTGCTAGACAGTTAAAATTTTCACAACTGATGTATTTTAGTAGCCTCTATAACATCTAATACTAGAAAAAGCTTAAAACCTAAACGTTTAAGTGGGTTCTTATACAAAACTATGGTTTTTTTTTCTCACACTTGGCCGGTTTTTAACGTGGTTACCCCAGTTAACCTATTCCAGACGACACCTTTTATACGTGAAGAACACGTTGTTTATATGGAAGCCTAGTTAAATAATTGTTTTATGTTGTTTTTAGTAGGCTATACATATACGTTTCAGTACATTTAAACTGCTTATTATGGGTCAAAAAGTAGGAAATAACCAATTATTAGAATTTCTGTTTGAAGTATAACTGAAAAAAAACACATTTTGAAAATGTTAACTGTCCATCTAACTCGAATATGAACGTGAAGATCCATATTAACCAAATTTAATTTAATGAAACGCAGAAATCTTAAATCTTCTGAATACTGAAAACAACACAAAACAATTAATTAACTAGGCTTCCTTATAAACAACGTGTTCATCATGTATAAAAGGTGTCGTCTGGAATAGGTTTACTGGGGTAACCACGTTAAAAACCGGCCAAGTGTGAGAAAAAAAAAAACATAGTTTTTGTATGAGAACCCACTAAAACATTGGTTTTAAGCTTTTTCTAGTATTAGATGTTATAGAGGCAACTAAAATACATCATTCGTGAAAATTTTAACTGTCTAGCACAATCGCACGTGGGCCTGGAAGCTTTTGAAAATACAACTTTTTCAACTATTTGCATCGCTGTATCTCTGAAATGGTGAATCTTAGAAATAAAACGTACAGACAATTTTTATAGATAAATAGAAGATAAGTAATTTTCTCCTACACACTTTTATGATAAAACTTCCCGTTTCGCTCAAAAGTTCATAAAACTGATATTTGTGACATTTGACCTTGAAAATTTAATAGTTGCGTACACCCTACAATATGTAGGTTTTGAGAACACTTTTAGGGTGTCAATACCTAAGTATTTACAGACTTACAGCTGGGTATCTCGAATTCCGAGATTTTTTCCTAATTTGACTGGACTACTATTAGAATTCATTGCTATTGCCATTATTCAGTTTATTGTTAGGCGAGTGGCTGCGCTCATATTTCAGTAAGAGGAATGCGACGTAAAGGTGTGTGGGTAAGACACACAAAAAATCATATTATTAGTAACATCCTTTGAACTATTTTTCAAAACAGTGGTAAGGTTCTGAAGTCGACGGTATTCTTTTACTCAGACAATCGATCCCAATTGAAACAAAAGCCTATATAAATGTTTTACGATAACTTACAAAGTTTTACAAGTTCAATTTTTATCTTTTGTCTTATCGATTTTGCAAGTAATTGGAGCGGAGTGCCTGAACACGTCACAAATTGCATTATTTCCGAGTTCCGCTTGCGCCGGCCGCCGGCAGCTGCGCGGCGGCTCGCATAAATCAGGCGTTAGGGCTGGCCACAAGGAGTCTAGAGCCAGGATGAAACACCAGATAAATACCTACATGAATAGAAAAACATATTACATCAATCATCACATACATCGATCCATTGACTGGCTCGATGGCCTGGCGGTTCTAAGAGTCGTGCCAACTCTGCACAAACATTTGAGTACTGAACAAGTTGGTTGCGTGTCTGGGTGTGTTCTTTATATATTTAAGTTTATTTGTGTATCCAATGTCGTTTCTGATATCCGGCACACAAGTGCTTAAGCTACTTAACACGGGATCAGATCGATTATGTGATTTCGATGTTGTGAAATAAAAAAAAAATAGATAACATCAGCCATCACATATTATATTGGTCTGATTCAGTGCTAAGGGAGTTCAGGTAGAGTCCGTTGGAAACACGATTCCTTAAATAAAGAAGTAAACAAAAAATACGAGATTTAGGGAGAGTCTGTTGGAAACAGATTTCGCTAAAAAAATAAATTAAATAATACAACGGATATGAAATACACCGATCCTTGCTAAGTTGCTTAAGCACTTGAACGTGTGTTAAGCTCCTCGTCACATGCTACCTTTGTAGTCGCATACTTAATTAGATGTTTTTAAATTGATTTATTTATAGAGTGTTTAGTTATTAAAGTGTTAAGTTTGTTTCTTTCTACAACCTATACCACAAACAACAATGGAATACATACATATGCTTAAATATAAAATACACCTAGAGACGGAACAACCTTACAAAGTTCATAACACAAATATTTATCTCGGTTAGGAATCGAACCCTCAACTACTGGCGTAAATGACAGGAGACTACCCAATGCGTCACACATAAGCTAATCAAGACTGGGGACATGAATTTCACTTCCAAGTCATGAAAAATAAGGTTGCGGTACTATGAATTCCTCAGCAAGTCTTCGCTCAATCCAAACAATCATCGTAGATGACTCAGTTGATGTAAATACACCCCTGGATATTTGTACCCAGAAGCTTTCACGATTTCCATAATTTTCCATCTTTAACTGGAGGTTTAGTACACCGCCAAGGTTTGCAGAACCCACCACTGAGCTGTAGCACGTAATATTTCTTAATTTGCTTCGATTTATTCCATTACTTGATAGAGGAAAGTCTTACTTAATGACGGGTGATTTGTTGATATAATTGTTACTGATTAATACAGCGCGGGATCCTTTTACTTGTGTACCATCCATTCCAACCCAGGCCACTTCAATAAACTTATTTGATACAGCTTTATTTTTAAACAGCCAGTTTCCGGCACTCCAGATAGGCTAGTACCTATGATAGGCTTACATTCATCAAAGACATAATTTAAAAGCCGTCAACCCTACGGAAATTGAGACCGGGCGGAGCGATACGATAGTGATATTGGCAACAAACGTCCAAGTGTAATAACCCGCAGCGGTTTAGGACCTTGGTGTGCTTGATAGTGTCTCGCAGGCTTTTTTTATTATCTCTGATATATTTCACAGTTTACTGTTCAAAACCTGTAACCAATGCCGTGAGTGCTGACCTCGGGCGGATCTGATACGCAGTGTCAAGCTCACAACAGAGCTCACTGACTTGTGAAAGTAATTTATGAATATGAGGTTGATATTATGCCAATAACTTTTAACAGCCTGTATCTCTTGGCCAGATGGTAGTTATAAGCTCAACTCCGTCTTAATTTTGCAAAATGTCCTTAATTTTTACACAAACTCGCAATAACGCGTTCGCTAAGGAGTCATAGTAAAGTTTTAATTGAACACTGTATGAACTGAGCATCTGATTTGTTTCTATGTGAATTAAACAAAAACCGTATATTGGTAGGTAAAACCTCAAAAAATGCATACACACTAGGTACTAGATGCTATAATATAGAGTAATGAATAAATAATCCACTGAATAATGAAGTAAGGTTTTTTTAATTAAAAAAAAAACACTAAGCAGACATGTTTTCATTTAGAAAAGGCAGAATGAAGAGTTAAGTATTCATCGGCAACCTTGAAACATAGCTTTATTCCCAAATTTGTTACTTTAGAGAAGCAAAATTTTGTTGTTTTTTGTATAGTTTTATTAATAAATGAATTGTTCAATTAACTTCAAAAATGTAAGTTAATTTAACGTTAATGACACAGAAAAATATTCAAGGTTACAAAATTACCCACGCTTTTAATGATAGAGCACTCAGCATTATGTTTTTATTTGATAGTAACTAAGGAGTTAATGAGGAAAAATATAAATTTAAGTATTATGACGTCAAAGAAGTAATCAACGCACATCTTTTATAATGGATTCTAGGGATACTTCTCAGTGTTTCAACAGAACGACTATAAACGTTTTTACGACAAATTTTGTGTCCGTACTCCAATTTTTCCGACGATAGGTAATCCCCGGTGAATATTTACATGATGGTGTGGAATGAATCACGAATGATGTCGTACGGTAATTTACGCTTTTCGTTGTTTTGTTTATTTAAATTATATACAAAATGTGTGACGTGTTTGGCGGCGTGACGTCAAATTGCGTCGGCTAAGGCGGGGCAAATAACAAGGTCACTGGACAGTTCGAGTCGAAAAGAGTTTAAGTTATCGAGAATACCGGAAGTTTCCTCTTCCATTATAATGTGCTTTTCCTTTAATAATAATTATCACAAACCTATATAAGACTATATTAGGCTTTCATAGGAAAACTAGGGAAAAAAATGTGCAAGAATTAAAATTTGATATGGCGTGTGACAGTTTTAGGACAATTTCCGTTCGTTTACAAACCGGATCCCAGTGATAAGTTATTACCAAAACAGAGAGCCGAATGTAACTGCGGATAATATTATAATGTCCTTAGTCAAACAACTTAGTAAAAAATTATTACTGAACATGGGAGGTTTGAGATATTACCTTCATATAATTACGTTACATTGCTATGTGATAAACGACAAACGTAATGATTTTGTACTAATGCCTCATTGTGATTGTAAAAATTAGAAGATAGTATGTTTCATAAGTATGAGCAAAATAAACGAAAAATATACGGTATAGATTTAGAATATGTTTAGTGAGGCTGGCTCTTGGAGTAATCACTTTAAACGATCTTTGTAATTACACATTTACATGGATAAAAATAGGAAATACACTTATCATCAATTATATATTTATTGATATTATATTATTTAACATAATTACAATATAAGTAATAGATACACGTGCCAACATGTTATTTATTTTAATAATATCAATCTAAATAAAAGACGGATGCGGAAATCATAAAAGGTGCTACACAAGCATAACATTATATTTTAATGTGCCAAGAATCAGAAGTATGTTTGAAAACAGATAAGATAAATATTCAAAAATCCTGTGATATTTAAAAATCTGAAATTTAGAATAATTTTAATCTAATGGTTTCTCATTAGTCTTAATATATTTGCGATGGTCGTTCTGTTTACCCTTGGCCAGAAGAAACAATCTATAGCGAGAAATTAAATTTATTTCATCAAACTCTTCTTCTTGAAATGTTGTTGAAATGGGACACTAATGATTTCATTTCATTAGTTTGTCTGGAACTCTAGGGCGCTAGTCGTACATGCATTTGAATGGGTTCTTCTTATTTCCTTTCAGTGGATGTTTAATTGGTACTCGATGAGGTAGGTCTACACGCGCTTATGCCGGGTTAGCGATGATCCTTCTGAGAAACAACAAACTAAGTAATTAATATTAATGATATATTAGGCGGCGATTAACATAAAAATATAAGCCAGTATTTATATTTGTTTCAGTCATATGATTGTTAACTGGACTTCCGTTTAACTGTCGTGCAAGGACTTTACTTGTTCCGGTCACGAAGACATAACTAAGTTCCTGATATAGGCACTTTATTGCAATTTATTGAAATCTAACATACAGGTGCTGTTTTACAATTAGTACAATGGCACAATGTATTGTTAGGTGATTCAACATTGTAACGAGGGGCGAGATTCCGTAGAACATTCTGTACTGTTTTATTCCGCTCAGTTTACATAAGATTCTTAATCGTTATTGTTATAATAATATTTTATTGTTTACAGCGAACCTGTTTGAGAAAAACTGCATGTAATTTTTGAAGCTATATTATATTGCTGTTCCTGTACAATAAAAGATAAGTCCACGATTACTTATATATACAACGTCGCCAAAGGTATTTAGCGCCAGAGAAAAGAGTAACATTTTTTATCGTTCTTATGATATTTTATGAATAAAAATCATAACATGATTTGCAGAACTTAAGTGTGATCAAATTACATAACTCGTGGCTTCTTAGAGGACCTTATACTTAATACCGCCCGAGACATACTTACCGCATCATTAGGAGTCGTGCGTCAATGTTGTTTAAGATTATTACATATTTTTGCCGTATTTGTATCTTTGTTCTTTAATGGTATCCATTATAAAAACATTGCATACCAATTATATACAGAATTAGTAAAGTTACCATAATAACATCGACTCGTAAACGGTAAAGTATGTAGTCAGCAATGGCATTTCTGACCGTAATTAATTAAAATGGCTAAGAAAAACGTTCATGCATTTGAAATAATTAAAAGTTAGCTGAAAACATAAAATTCCATTCAAACCTTGCAGAAAATATGCAAGCTTTCGGTACGTAAAATGTTCGTAGACGCGTAGACGTAGATCGTAGCATTAGATATTCGTTGTCTTGATTAAAGGAAGTCTGGTAGCAATGCGATGCAAAGTTTCGCTATCTAAACTTTTCCTTAAATACAAATAAACAGATATAAAAAAAATATACAGGTGGTTTAGAAAAACGTTCCATGATTAGCCTCAAATAATACCTTAGGAACAGCACGAGTGAGTATTGTAACAATGAGTAGTAGGTAGAGTCTGAGACTATAATGTACACGTTGAAATATGAATGTAAAAACATAGGGTAAGTGTTTCCTGCTCATACGAGTCGACGCTCCCCGGGTCAAGGAGACGTTGTAACTTATTGTTAAATCGCAGTAATGTATCTCATTTTGCTTTTTAGAATCGTTACGACGGATAAGGTTAACTCTAATCGATTTTACCTAGACACTGGAGGGGAGCTCAAGATTGTGCTGTAACTAGGAAGACATAATTTATTTAATAAGCAATTTGAACACCTAATGCCGGTGGATTTATGATATTATTGGTTGTTATAATGCGACGTTACTTAGCATAAGAATGATAAGTAACAGTTACAATAAAACAGAAAAATAAACTATTTGCTTGAAATAAAGGTCAATTCAAAGACTTGAAAAGACAAATCAATGTAATTTAACATACTTGCTAGTGTTTGATTGGGATTACATTTTTTGTTCGTATCCAATTTTAGCAGGGTACAAAAAATGTGTCCGAAACAAATATATAATAATTGATTCCTTTTTTGCTTACTTGTACTCTAAAACTTTTTCTTCACTTTAAGCCTGCTGTTGCACTGACAATGCTAGGCTCATAATTTATTTGTAAATCTTTTTTTCATTTAAGTACAATTTTATTACAATATTCATTGCTAATTAATTAAAAACTACGTGCTTATAATATGCACTTTATGTTAAATAGCATAAAGAGTTGTCTTGTAATTGGATTTAAATAAATACCCAACTTTATATATCACTGTGATTATCAGCGCGAGCCAAATACGGGTGTATGTAATTAAGTGCAATATTACCATATTAATCAAACTATTTATATTGTCAAATATGGGTATCATAATGAGCACTACAAATGGGACTGTTACCAAATCTGCTGTTACGCTGATCTAACTATTTGCAAGCATCGTTACACCAAGGTTAGTCGCGAGGTTAAAGTCAAGGTTTCCAAACCAGTGCACCGGTTGGATGCAGCCGTGATAGAAAACGCGAAAGTAAAAGTGTCCAAATCGCGATCCGTGGGCGTGGGTACATAAGGACACATTCAATGGGAAAAATTTACTATAAAATTAGGAAACTATCAATTAAACAGAAATCGAGTTCGGTGATGGTGTGATATAAAGACTCCGGGACGCCTACCCTTCAGCGTCCGGCTAAACTGTCATTGTTTGGTTCTGACAAGAAACGTCAAAATGTCATGATGATACCGCACTGCGATGCCTTCCCCGCCCCATCTGGTGGCTAGTTCCATTTCAATCACCCTCATTCAGATACTTGCGAGAAGTCTATGCTCCGCCCATGCTCATAACTAGCATACCTACTTGGAGAACGCAAACCTTCTTTTTTTCGACCGTATTTACTGTGTTTTTCTAGCTGACTTAAGGTAATTTGCTTGGAGTAGCCTTGTCATCATCACCGGACTTGCGGGGTAGCGGATGTTTCTCACCCCTAAAACCGTATTTCCGATAAATATTCAACAGTACGCTATTTTCATCACTCAGCGTCCATTACATTTCACTAATGCGCATCTCATAATATTACCATGTGTGATAGCATTCATCACGAAATGAAATTAATTTTTGTTTTGTTTAACTTATCTTATGAGGAATACAATTTTTATTTTTAAAACCTCATTATTTAGGTCTGGTGATTTGGATCCACTTTCCAGTTTCAAATTGAACAATGTTTGGTAAAAAATGATCGGTTAATACTACGTTTATCTTCATGTTGTTCACTTTAATAATAATATTTTATGCGCCTAAGGACTACATTCTTATTTAGTTCTTTGTATACTAGCGAAACTAATAGGCAATCTTCCGCAGTTTGTCGTTAGATTAAAGTAAAAACTCGTTACGGGCTCTGATCTACATTATATGCGGATTGTTTCATGCTGAGGATGCTATTGTTCACCATGTTATTAGACAACAATGTAACTAAATTATTATGACCCTGTTTATTAATACAATTGAAAAAATAAACCAGTAGCTACGACGAATAACAAGGGAAGTTAAACTGGAAACTGTTTGTAATTTAATTCAAATCAAGGTGATTAATTGCGTTCAAATCTTTAAAAGAAAAAGTAGTAACAGAACAGTGATTTGAAATATTCTTATAGCATTTTGTGGTCACCTAGCCAAGAATTTGACATTGTGACTCGGTATAAAAAAGCTAATGTTAATACCGTTAATAATAATTATTCCGGGTGTATGAACTTATAAAAAAGTTACATTTTATATACTAAATATTTTCAGCATAGGCGTAAGGACAAATTTTAAATGAAGTCGATAATGTTAGTATCCTAGTATTACGCACACATACACGTTTTTGTTTTGAGGAAACCTATTTACGTAATGCTTAGTGTTACACAATAAAATAAAGATGATAAGTTTGTAATATACGTACTTGGAAGGGTATTTGCTATGTAAATCTACGTAATAGGTAAAGGTTAAAACAGATAGAGTCGGAAACAATTAATTTCCTGTTGTCTGTTGTTCTAGTTTCAAGGTTTTAAGAAAATAAAGAGGTATCCAAAAGTAATTTCTTGTCTTAATCGAACCGGCAGACCTTCACATTTTACCATCGATTTTTCACGGCATAACAGAACTGGGGTAAAAAAGTAATGTTGGTTGAATACTGAAAAGATATTTTTATTATTTCACTGCTATAAATATACTTTGCAGGTTTTATTACCCTACAAAATTTATGAATATAATATTTCATATGGCCATACTTGATTTAAGGGTCACTGACATCAGTATTAGATATTACTTTCAACTTGATTTCACCACGCGCTCCTTATGAAATGGATCTTGACAGATTGCAAAGTGATCATACGAGATTTCTTTTTCCTTTTGAGGTCCGGAATCCTAAAATGCATGATTATTTAGGGTTAGCGTCATAATTAGCGTTGTAAATAGCTTTTTTGTATACTCCGTATCCTAACATGAAAATAGTACTTTATTTTGGCACTGTTTTTTTTTTTACTTGCTTTATTTCTTTGTCATGCAAGTATGAATGGCCGAATCCTTATGCTGATGTAGCGCGGGTACTCCCGCGCGGACCGCCAATGCCGAAGGTGAAAGTCAAGGTCACGGTCTGAGCTCATGGATACCATGCGTTATATAACATTACTCGCTACTGCTGCTAATGATGGATTACTAATGAATATTGTAGATCAAAATACCGGTCCCTCAATATTAAAAAAAAACAGCTCCTATAAAATAAACCAAGTTCAACTCGATATAACTTCGATTATGGGTACAGCTTTTTATGCCACAATGACAGTTCATAAAATGGTGTGATAAAAAGCTCTACGTGTGTGTTAATAAGGAACATAAATGATGGTTGTTAATCATAACATTTCGAATTAGTAAAGGCACTGTACGTCTTAAGCAGTTTCCCCTTTAGGCAATCTCTATATCATATACATACTATAGATACAGAACATTCTAGCATAAAAAATATAAGAATACACTGTGGGAGGAAAACAGAACAAATGTTTGCCAAAAGAGGATGTACTACGAAACATGTAATATAATTGTTATCAATTAATTTAACGTTGTACATTTAAGTACCTACGAGCACAACTCAAATTACAAATTTTGCACTCCTGCATAATAAAACTAATTAAAATTAAACGTTTTATGTCCAGCAACCGTTAAGAAAGCCTCATGAAAACCTAAGGACGATTGTATAAAGATTAGAAGCCAGTTTTTATTGCTGTCTGTACAATCATAGTCCGCTATTTGAAGGGCAAGCGGTTAGCAACATTTCGCGTATTACAACTTCGTATATTTACATAATGTATTATAATATACTGCTGTGTGACCCTTTCAAGAACATGCGCTTGGGCAGCGTGTGTTCCGGCCTCGCAGTTCGGCTGCGATACGGGACAATGTCGAGGTCTTTGAGTTAGACAGCGTTACCTAATGTGCGGATGTGTGAAGTAATGCAGGCATTTAACCAAGCGCAATAAAGATTGGCATAAGTGTTATTGAACTAGGGTTCAATAACACTCAAATGCCAATCTTTATTCACCCTCATTGCTAGGGCAATGAGAGTTTCCGCGTATGAGAAATGCACTAGATGCAAGACGTAGATATGAGGTCTAAATGAATGATTGGTGAATATTGACATGTTTGTCAATGTCACGTCAAAAATAATCAAAAATACTGCAGTTGAACCTCATACCTACGAAATGCCCTCTAGTGAATTTATCTAACGTAAAACTCTCATATTAATACCGATGTCTTTATTTTTACTTCGCTCTTCCATTCAATGAACATTGACTACTCATATCAAGAGAACTCGCGTACTCACAAACTGCAGAACTTTGAAGACCTAAGGTATGTAAATGTTTTGTAGTTGCCTCTAGATACAGTAAATTGATTTTCATTAATATTAAATGTTCAATTGTTGACTTTGCGTAGCTGATTAGCTTTTTCAGGTACAGTAGTCAGGTTACTAGGATATTTAAGTATATTATCTCAATTGGACACTCACATACAGGTTTGACGGTCTCAACCTGTTCCGACATCGATTGAAAAAATATTTTAACTTTATCTTATGATAACATTGGAGGTCTTAAATTAAATTTGTGCAAAAAAAATGAGAAGGGGCGGGACTAGCCGATAATATATAAATTATACAAAATCGCGTCTCAGGTTCCCTACTCGTGATTTCACTCATTCAAGGGTATTTGTTACACACCAAAAGCCCGTTGCCATGCTACCTGCCAAATAAATTATGCCAACCAATCTATACTTATATGTATAAATATAATTATGAATTAATTATAATAATTTGATCTATTAGTAACCATCATTACATAACAAAATTAATAGTAACTTTTTGTGGTCCAATTGAGATTGATTGCTAATTAATACAACTTGAGTAATTAGACAAATTCTGTCATGTCTGTGCAAAATGAATAAATGATATAGGTATGCATCGAGGGCTAGGGCTATCCCTAAGAAATTGACCTATGTCAATTTCTTTAACTTACTCATTTAAGGTTTAATCTACATTGTAATTTAGGTACACACATTACAATCAGAATGTTTCCTATCAATTCGATTTTGGTACTTGACTGACATTACTAATAATAAAATAAATATCTGGGACATTTCCACACACGGTCATCTGACACCTAAGCAGAGCTTGTACTATGGGCGTCAGAGACAAATACGTATGTATATATTTATAAATACATAATCACATCCAGACACGGAACAAACACCGATGTTCATCACACAAATATTTTGTCCCGAGTGAGAATCGAACCCACGACTCTCGGAACCGCCAGCCAGGGTCACTAACCACTGTTCCACCGAGCCAGTCAAAATACTAATTTGCTATGTCACGCGCTAGATAAAAACTTTTAAGACCGATACACTTATTATTAAGATGTTAGCCAAACGGAGCAACAAGCAGCAAGCAATTCGTAAAAATGTTGCTTTTTTGCATGTGATTTTTTCGAACAATTTGTGTGATGTTAAAGGAAACTCACGACGGTCTATTAGGCTAATTCATATTTCTGTTGTTGCAGGATTTCCCGCCTACAAAAACCTTAGCTGCCCAAAATGTTGGTCTGGTACAACTTTAGATCTAAATAAGTACTTGTCGGTGAGTTAAAAAAGGGCTGAGGCAAGAATTTAATATTTAATCAATCGCTGCGGCTAGTAAAATTCACACTTTGTGTTTGTTTATTTAGGGCAACACCTGTAATTACATTACATAAATTAGGTATACTGATATAAGATCAAGTTAGGAAATGCTGCAAGGTATTATTGTGAACAGTAAAAATATCATATTGTTACGACCACGAGAGACCGTGCAAGCGGAATTAGTCTTATAGTCGTATGGATAAGGTCTATATTCGCTTGCACGATATTACGTCACACTCTCTGGTCGGTCGTAGCGAGCTCTAGCGTGTTCTAGAAAAAGTAATAATAATAATAGAGTTTTCGCCGCCCGGACCGCTCGAGAACATTCTCAACACTACGCGAAGATACTAGTAATAATAATAATAGAGTTTTCGCCGCCCGGACCGTTCGAGAACATTCTCAACACTACGCGAAGAGACTAGCTCGTCCTTGCTGTGTATAAAAGCGGGATGTACGACCCGACGGGACAGTTCCAATTTGGGAAAGCGAAGCGAATCAGTCTCCTGCGAACTAAGAGTGATCGAGTGCGTTACCTGCGAATAGTTTCAGTGCAATTCAGTGTATTAGTGTGATTCAGTGCTTTAGTGTAATTTAGTGTTCCGTGTTTAGTGTTGTAATTAAGTGTTTTTAATTGTGTTTTTAAGTGTTTAATTGTGTAATTGTTAGTCGATAAATAAATTAATTGTCTTTTGGTGACTTTTGGCGTATCTTGAATTAAACGTACCCCGTTCCCGCAACAATTGGTGTCAGAAGTGGGATTCAAGATGCCTCTTACACCACGAGAAGACAGTGAGGGTCGAGTAACAAGAAGTCAAACCGCGGCCCCGCAAGAGGGTGAAGGTGCTTCAACGGAGGGATCGATTCAAACACCGATTGGGCCTGTGGAGCTTGCAGATTTATTTAAAATGCTGCAGACACAAGCCAGCCGTCAGGAGGAGCAAGCCCGTCGCCAGGAGGAGCAAGCCCGTGAGCAAGCCCGCCGCCAGGAGGAGCAAGCCCGCCGCCAGGAGGAGCAAGCCCGCCGCCAGGAGGAGTTAGCCCGACTTCAGGAAGCACAATTTGCTAAACTGAGGGAAGAACAAGCCCTTCGCCAGGAAAAGCAAGACCTTCGCCAGGAGGAGCAAGCCCGCCACCTGGAAGAGCTAAGCAAGAGTTTGTTGGGGGCTATTGAAAAGAAGCACGAAGTACTAGAAAAGCAGATTGATGCTCTCAAGGATGATGTGATGAAACATGAAGATCGATTCACCCAACATGAAGATCGAATCACCCAACACGAGGATCGATTGAGCCAGGTGGATGCTGAGATGCGACAGCTGCATACCAAAATGGCAAGAGTGGGGACCCGGGGTGCTCCGGTAGTGTCGGATTCTCCGAAAATCGAAGTACCCCACTTCGATGGAACGACGTCTTGGGCAGCATTTCGGTACCAGTTCGAGACCGTGGCTAAAGGAAAGGGGTGGAACGAGGAAGAGTCCTTGATAGCTCTGACTCTGGCTCTTCGAGGAGATGCCCTGCTCACTTTGGAAAACCTGCCTTCGGATAATCGAACTTTAGGTGCTCTCCAAAGAGCACTAGAGGGCAGGTACAGCGACAAACACCTGGAACACGCGTATAGAGCACAACTCCGCGATCGACAGCAGAAGCCTGGTGAGAGTCTGCAACAATGGGCAACGGAAATCGAAAGGCTAGTCAGACGTGCGTACGTGTCATGCCCGACAATGGTAGAATCAATGATCCCGCAAGCTTTCTGTGATGGAATTAGAGACGCAGACGTCAGACACACCGTGAAATTGAGCCATCATCAGACCTTACAGGAAGCTCTAGCCCATGCTTTGGAGGTGGAAGCCGTGCGTCAAGACGCTAGAACTCAACGACTTCGGGAGGTTGTGGTGAAGGAAAAACCTTCTTTGGGTCCGATGTGCTATGGCTGCGGCGAGAGGGGCCATATTCGGAGTAGTTGCCCCAAGCGAAGATGGCCACGTAGAACGACAGTAGCGTCCTCTACACAGGTGGACGCAGAAGAGCTGTCGTTAAACTAGAAGAAGCCAGGGCCGTGGGGCGGGCGCTGGCTGGTCAACATCGAGCCCCTACCGTCACTGTTTCACAGATTGGTAATGGGAACAACCTTACAGTGGTTGGACAGCTGAACAGCGTAACGTGTCATCTTACTATTGACACCGGTGCTTCAAGAACAATAGTGCGTCCGGAGCTATTGAAAAGGACTATTATGTGGAATCGGAGACCATCCGTTCAGCTTCAAACAGCAACAGGCCAGCCAGTTACCGTCTTCGGTGGGACGATGGCGAAGATAACCATTGGAGAACAGACCTTTGAATACGGTGTACTCGTAGCAGACATCACGGACGATTGCATCATCGGATTGGACTTTTTAAGAGACCAGAAGTGTGTTGTAGACGTCGCTAAAGGAGTACTTAGTTTCCCCGAACAAGAAGTATTTCTAGAGGGAGCGAGATCATGCGCAGTTTACTGCCTGAAGAATACGACCCTACAGCCGAGATCTGAAACTCTGGTCAAAGTTAGATTCCCTTACACTGCGTGTCAAGGGCGAAGCGTCGTCATAGAAAACTGCGGCGACCATCCGAGTTGGATCACAGCAAGAACTCTGGCCATGACCGGAAAAGGAGCGCTAGTGCGAGTCATCAATCTTAGCGGAGATGAAGTGCAGCTACGAAGAAACTGTGTCATCGGACGGTGCGATGCAGGTCAATCCATCAGAAGGCTGAAAAGGGCCCGGGAACCGGAATCCTGTCAACGAGATGACGTCACGCCGCTCCTAGCAAATTGTAAGGACAAACTCTCTGAGCGGGAACTTCAGCAAGCTAAAAGGTTGTTGCTAGATTTCAACGACATATTTTCGAAGGGTGACCATGATTTGGGAAGGACAGGTCTCGTTAAACACAGAATAGACACGGGAGACGCGCCACCAATCAAGCAGCGGCCTAGACGCCTTCCATTTGCCAAAGAGAAGGAGGTAGCAGACATGGTTGCCGAGATGCAGAAGAACCGCATCATAGAACCTTCCACAAGCCCGTGGTCTTCGCCAGTAGTCCTAGTAAAGAAGAAGGACGGCAGCACCAGGTTTTGTGTGGACTACCGATTGTTGAATAATGCAACGAAGAAGGACAGCTACCCTCTGCCCCGTATAGACGACACACTGGACATGTTGAGCGGCATGAAGTGGTTCTCAACAGTGGACCTTAAGAGTGGGTACTGGCAAGTTGACATCCATCCAGAAGACAAGGAGAAGACGGCATTTACGACCGGAACTAGGGATGGATTCTGGCAGTTCAACGTCATGCCCTTTGGTCTTTGCAACGCTCCGGCGACATTCGAGCGGTTGATGGAAAGGGTACTGGTTGGACTTCTGGGTGATGCATGCCTGGTCTATCTGGATGACATCATTGTCATGGGTCGAAATTTCACAGAGCATGTCAGTAACCTGAGGAAGGTTTTCACCAGAATACGAGAAGCAAACTTGAGACTCAGCCCAAAGAAATGCACGTTTTTCAAGGAGGAAGTTGCCTACTTAGGCCACATTATTTCATCGAAAGGTGTAAGGACTGACCCAGAGAAGATAAAAGCTGTTCAAGAATGGCCTATACCAGTGAACAAGACTGACGTAAGATCATTTTTGGGTTTATGCGCATACTACCGGCGCTTTGTAAAGAACTTCTCTGATATAGCGAAACCTCTTCATCGGCTCACGGAAGATAAACGAGTATTCGCCTGGGACTCGGAATGTGATCAAGCCTTCGTCAGATTAAAAGAACACCTCTGCACCAGTCCTATACTTGGCTACCCGAACAGAGAAGGAAGGTTTATCGTGGACACCGATGCCAGCAATACTGGCATAGGCGGAGTTCTGTCGCAAGAGCAAGGTGAACGGGAAGTGGTGATCGCCTATTTCAGTAAGTCACTTTCAAAACCTGAAAGGAACTACTGTGTGACTCGTAAGGAACTGTTGGCGGTAGTGAAGACTCTACAGCATTTCAACAAGTATCTCGTTGGAAGAAAGTTTACCCTGCGAACAGATCATGCTGCGTTAAAATGGCTCTTGCAGTTTAAGAACCCTGAAGGACAAGTGGCGCGGTGGCTAGAGCAACTACAACAGGAGTACAACTTTACAACAGAACATCGGAGTGGTAGAACGCATTTGAATGCCGATGCCCTATCAAGGAGACCTTGTCCTGTGGCCTGCAGTCATTGCTCTAAGACGGAGACTAAAGAAGAAGTCCGGATGATTACCACCCAGGGACTTGATAATGAATGGAGCGAAGACGCTATCAAAAAGGCTCAAAAAGAGGATAATGACCTAAGGAAAATATTTGAATGGAAAGAGGTAGGTCAGAAACCTTCTTGGAGCCATGTGGCATCATCAAGCCCCATCACGAAAAGTTACTGGGCACAATGGGACAGTTTGGAAATTAAGGATGGAGTACTCTTCAGGAAATGGGAAACACCAAAAGGGGATCAAACAACACTACAGCTGATTGTACCTCGTAAACAAGTTGCTTCTCTACTGAGGTACATACACGATGGGGTATCCGGGGGACATTTAGGCGTGAAGAAGACCCTAGAGAAGCTGAGACAGAGGTTCTACTGGATACACTGTCGGGAGGACGTCGAAGACTGGTGCAAGAAATGTACGACTTGCGCATCAGTAAAGGGCCCACAAACCAGAAGTAAGGGCAAACTCAAGCTGTACAACGTCGGCGCTCCATGGGAAAGAATCGCAGTAGATGTAGCTGGCCCCTTTCCAGAATCCGATGAGGGAAACAAGTACATCATTGTGGTCCAAGATTACTTCACTAAGTGGCCTGAAGTCTTCGCTACGCCTAATCAAGAAGCAAAGACGGTCGCCAAGAAGTTAGTCCACGAGGTAATTTGCCGATTTGGTGTGCCTCTTGAGATACATTCAGACCAAGGAAGAAACTTTGAGTCAGCACTGTTCCAGGAGGTCTGTCAACTGTTGGGTATGCATAAGACCCGTACTACACCAGCACACCCGCAATCCGATGGCATGGTCGAGAGATTCAACCAAACGTTGGAAAACCACTTGGCCAAAGTTGTGGACGAGCATCAACGAGACTGGGACCAGTACATACCGCTTTTCTTGCTGTCCTACCGATCTGCGATCCACGATAGCACCAGCGCAACCCCAGCAATGGTAAACTTCGGTCGAGAAATGCGGCTTCCGGTAGATGCATTGACTGGGACACCGCCAGAAGCTCCGAAACCAGTAACCGAATACGCGGCTGACCTACAGAAGCGCCTGGATGAAGTACATGCTCTCGTTAGAGACTGCAGTCTAAAATCTAGCGAAAGAATGAAAACCCGTTACGACCGCAAAGCTAACACCGATGGTTTCGATGAAGGGAGTCTGGTTTGGTTACACAACCCACTCAGGAAGAAGAGCAAATCACCGAAGTTCCAGCCCAGGTGGGAAGGACCATACAAGATCATCACTAGGCTGAATGACTTAACCTATCGGATCAAACAAGGGACAAGAAGCAAGCCGAAAATTGTTCACATTGATCGATTGGCTCGTTACCATGGGTCAAATGATGCTCGGGACGAGCATGACTAAGAGGGGATAATGTTACGACCACGAGAGACCGTGCAAGCGGAATTAGTCTTATAGTCGTATGGATAAGGTCTATATTCGCTTGCACGATATTACGTCACACTCTCTGGTCGGTCGTAGCGAGCTCTAGCGTGTTCTAGAAAAAGTAATAATAATAATAGAGTTTTCGCCGCCCGGACCGCTCGAGAACATTCTCAACACTACGCGAAGATACTAGTAATAATAATAATAGAGTTTTCGCCGCCCGGACCGTTCGAGAACATTCTCAACACTACGCGAAGAGACTAGCTCGTCCTTGCTGTGTATAAAAGCGGGATGTACGACCCGACGGGACAGTTCCAATTTGGGAAAGCGAAGCGAATCAGTCTCCTGCGAACTAAGAGTGATCGAGTGCGTTACCTGCGAATAGTTTCAGTGCAATTCAGTGTATTAGTGTGATTCAGTGCTTTAGTGTAATTTAGTGTTCCGTGTTTAGTGTTGTAATTAAGTGTTTTTAATTGTGTTTTTAAGTGTTTAATTGTGTAATTGTTAGTCGATAAATAAATTAATTGTCTTTTGGTGACTTTTGGCGTATCTTGAATTAAACGTACCCCGTTCCCGCAACAATATAATCAATATAATTGCTTATTAGGCCATCATAATATGTCTGGTACCTTAATAGTCAATATATACAGGGTGTAACAGGGGGGGTGGATCATCGTAAGTCAGTCGATGGGGGACTTCAATACCTATCGATATAACCCCCATGTATGTTCAGCCATTTTCAATAGTTCCAAAGTTATTGAGATTTTTGTGGAATTTTTGTAAATAGCCGGAATTCAGTATAAAAGTCTTTACTGTAGCTTAACTAC
This sequence comes from Maruca vitrata, assembly GCA_039566165.1. NCBI lineage: Eukaryota > Metazoa > Arthropoda > Insecta > Lepidoptera > Crambidae > Maruca > Maruca vitrata. Next base: position 8,580,989 of record CM076911.1, read on the forward strand.
TGGACCTGCTTGTATGATTTTTTTTCTAGAAGTGGTTCAATAGTGGGTCTTTATAATTACGATACCGATTTGAGTCATAACCCTATCATATTGGAGTAAAAAAATAATTCTTCACAAAAGTTTTACGAATCGAATTGTGTCTACCAACTTTCAAAGCCTCCAGTGAAAAAAAAGTGCCTGTGTTTTTTTTCTAGAACTTATTTTAAAAACTACCTACATTCATGGATAGTATACCCTGAAAATTTCATACCGCTACTGCCAGAGCATCAAAACGAAAATTGAACGCGAAGGGCACAGGTGCCATAAATCAGTGTTTTTATTTTTCATGAAAAACTTTATTTAAAAAAATAAATCGATATGTTTCAGCAAATTTATGCTATGTTAGTAACATTAGTAGCAGTAATTTTACAGAATTGCAAATTAAAGGGGTGAACATCAAACAAAGAAAATTTACATAATTTTTTTTAATATTTTTTTTTATAGTAAGTGTTCATAATGGGCATTATTATTGGCTATGCATAGCTTAGACCTTCTTAAAAAGCTTTTTTAAGGTTGTGGAATGCTTCTTTTTTGTCAAATTTTTCAGGGGCCCAAATTGTGACAAGGCAATGTAGTAGTAGCATTTTGCAACATCCGAAAAACCTTTGTAAAAAAATGTAGTGCTCGTATATGCATAGCCAATAATGGTGCCCATTATAAACACTTACTGTAAAAAAAAATATTATTATAATTTACAAAAATTATGTAAATTTTCTTTGTGTTTGATTTTCACCCCTTTAATTTGCAATTCTGTAAAATTACTGCTACTAATGTTACTAACATAGCATAAATTTGCTGAAACATATCGATTTATTTTTTTAATTAAAATTTTTCATGAAAAATAAAAACACTGATTTATGGCACCTGTGCCCTTTGCGTTCAATTTTCGTTTTGATGCTCTGGCAGTAGCGGTATGAAATTTTCAGGGTATACTATCCATGAATGTAGGTAGTTTTTAAAATAAGTTCTAGAAAAAAAACACAGGCACTTTTTTTTCACTGGAGGCTTTGAAAGTTGGTAGACACAATTCGATTCGTAAAACTTTTGTGAAGAATTATTTTTTTACTCCAATATGATAGGGTTATGACTCAAATCGGTATCGTAATTATAAAGACCCACTATTGAACTACTTCTAGAAAAAAAATCATACAAGTAGGTCCAGTAGTTAAGCTACAGTGAAGACTTTTATACTGAATTCCGGCTTCTTACAAAAATTTCACAAAAATATCAATAACTTTGGAACTATTGAAAATCGCTGAACATACATGGGGGTTATATCGATAGGTATTGAAGTCCTCCATCGATTGACTTACGATGATCCACCCCCCCTGTTACACCCTGTATAGTACATGGTATAGACGTTAGCGAGTCGTGGTCGTATAGAGTACGTATAGTGGTAGAGAGTGCATACGTTTAAAAGTTTGCAGTAAACTTAATCTTCATCTTAATTATAGTATCCAAGAACATTGAATAAAATGAAATAGTTACAAGGTGCGTTACTAGATATTGGTCAGACTAACCGCCATAAAATAGTTAATTGCTAAAATAAGCTAATTATGTGTCCGCAAAATAGTATAGATTGCTATCGCTGCATGAACTGAAAAGTAGCCTTGTTCTGTTTATGTCAAATAGGACCCACGGATCAAGGCAAATATGTGCTTAGTGACGGGAAAAGTGACGTGAGTGACAAAGATTTGCCGATGACTAAACTTTATATCTAGTAGTATAGTATAAAATGATTGCTGATATTATTTAATGTGATTACGAATTCGATAAAAATCTATCTAATTCTTCAACATCTTATCAATTAGTCCGGTCAATTTAGACATTCGAAGTTACATAAATTCCCACCAAGCTGAAAATCGGTAAGATTGTTTAAAATATCATTAAAAACAAAATTTGAAAGTTCCCCATCTTTCCCCTGTAAGGAAAAAATGTTATTCAAGGTCAAAAGTCAAAAAATGAGTTTTTCTCGATTTTCAGCAAAACGGTAAGTTTTATCATAAAAATACCTCAGACAAAAATTGTAGATTATAAAATTATCTACAAAAACTAAATTTATACTTTTTTTTCTACGAGCCACCGTTTTTGAGATATAACGATTCAAAAAGTTGTAGAAGTTGTAATCGTCATAATATGCACACGTTTCCTCGCCACCTATGAGGTACTGTACTTGGCGCGTTTTATTTTTACGTGGTTTCCCAAGTAGGCCTATTCCACCGGTCAGTTTTAATCCTGTTTTATTTGAAACTATTGAAAAATAATGGATATTAGCAGAGATTGAAAAAATAAAGGCAATTTATGTTAAAAAAAATGTAGTCAAATTTAATCGTCCGAGTCGTAACTGTCAAATTCTTTTTCTTGTTCTTCTTCTTGATCTACTTGTTCTTGTTCGTCTTGTTCTTGTTCTTCTTGTTCTTCTTCATCTTCATCCTGAGTGCATGTAAACTGCGTCAAAAGCGATGTATCGCATGTTTCCTCGTTGGAATCAAACGGATCCTCTTCTGTTGGTGATTCAATATTAGAACACGACCGGCCTTGACAATGCGTACATGCGGGAGAACAAAACAATCCGACTTTTTTGCAACCACATTTAGCACTGCATCCCTTTTTGCAGTTGCAAAAAATCGAGTTTAAAAGTTTTTCTGGCGCAGGTGGAAGTAAAGTATGCACTGGTTCCAAGTCGATGGGTTCCAATGAATTGTTGACCAACTTCCAACCCCAGTCTGTAGGGTCTAGCTGATAACCAAGCCACACTTGAACTTGGTAATATACTCTAAAAAGATGTTCAAGAGCAGCAACTGAGGTTGGAGGAAGACAAGCTAATTGTACTTGTTTTTTACTTTTGGTGTTTTTTACGAAACATGCATATCTAAACTTATCTAAGCAGGTAGTTTTTTTAGGAGCTCCGTACATAGAAAGAAGAAAGCGAATGCCGTTGGTAATAATTTCTTGTCGAGTAGAATTACTATTTCTAAAAACTTCAGCACATTCAATTAAATTTTGTTTCTCAAATAGTTTAAAACTGTTATTTTTCCCCTCCTGTAAAATGCAGATGTCGTATCACAGCCACTTATTGCGTGTAATATACGTGGCGTACTCGTGCATATTATGACGATTACAACTTTTACAACTTTTTGAATCGTTATATCTCAAAAACGGTGGCTCGTAGAAAAAAAAGTATAAATTTAGTTTTTGTAGATAATTTTATAATCTACAATTTTTGTCTGAAGTATTTTTATGATAAAACTTACCGTTGTGCTGAAAATCGCGAAAAACTCATTTTTTGACTTTTGACTTTGAATAACATTTTTTCCTTACAGGGGAAAGATGGGGAACTTTCAAATTTTGTTTTTAATGATATTTTAAGCAATCTTACCGATTTTCAGCTTGGTGGGAATTTATGTAACTTTACTCTTATTTTTTGGTCTAATTTGACCGGACTAAATGGCGATCAAGATGTGACAGCAACCTACACTTGGATTTTACATTATTGGCACATTAATGATCAGAATTCACGAAATCAATATTTTCCTCAAAAATATTAATAACAACAAGGTAAACGTTTGAAATAAGGTATTTTATTTTTAATTTTTTTCGTCACCTTTTAATTATTAAATTTTAAAATGTTTCAGAACCCAACGTGTGAGTGTTGAGTTCGTATTTGGCCGCTCTTTTCAACATTATTTATAAAACAACAATCCGGCAAATTATTATTCACGCTTCAGAAATAGATTGTGAATTTAAATAATGTTAATAACAAGCAATTAAATTAATCGTTCGTTCAGCGAGGAATTTGCAAAGTGTGAATAAAATCAATTTAGAACTGTTAACTTATTGTTTTAAATCGAGTTTATTTTTCTGTTAACAGACCAATGTTACCAAACATTTTTTTTCTTGTTTGAGTATAGCTGTACCTACCAGTCTGCCAATAGACAGTTAAGTTACAACAATGCTGATAGTCCCATTGAGTAAACTAATTCCATATTATTTTGGTACGAAGATGTTTTGAGCACAACACCTACCACTTACGACCACATAAGTCCAAGATGACTTACTCTTTTCGATACCAATGAATTACCTGAAGCCTGACACGTTAAGCATGCTATAAAATTCACTCTATTCTATTCTATTCTAGTCCTTATTGCGTCATTTACGTAATCCGATGAATAAAGCCAATGACAAGTCAGCATTGTCAAGAGCGTGGTCGCTCCTATGGCGAGGCTGGGAGGAGAGTCCGTGTCTACTTTACTGGGGCGAGGTTTTGCCGCATAAAAAGTCGAGTCATGCACGCGGCAATCATTTGGTGCACAATCAGGCTAAGGTCTTTGTGGACGCCCCACGGTCAAGTACGCTGCTCTCCACAGTACTTTGGCTAATCCAAGCTCGTGATACATGACTGTGTGTAATATGCGGAATCGACGACATCTTTTTGTCTTGCGTCTATGCGTCATAAGCTGCTCAGTTGTGAGTGATTTTATAGGAATTATAAATTAAACATAGAGTGCGTTGGCGACAGGATAGCGTCTCTTTTTGTATCCTGGCTGCAAAGCGTGACTAAGCTATTGCTTTTAGTTTTTGTGTATTGAATAATAAATACAATTATGGTTTCTTAAAATGTAAGGGTTTCTGGCAACATGTAGCACCATTCGATACAACGAGTGCAGCGCACGTGCAATGCAGGTTCGTATGTAAAAAGCATATTAAAACTCAGGACGAGGCTTTTGTCCGCAGCGGTTGATGGCAAGAAACCTCGTCGAAAGAAGTCTCGTGAGTTTTGAAACAAAACGCCAACCGCCGCGGCCGCGGGAGAAAACCGCGCCGTAAGTTCGTTAGTAACATAAAAAAAAAAAATTGTTCCATGATAAGGATACGCGATAATACCTGGTCCAAAAATCTTTAGGCTTTACGCACGTACGCAGTCCATAAGAAACACAGGTTGTAGGACGGCCTGTATATGACATAATACTATTGGGCGATTACTCAAATTCAGACTAAGGCCTCAAACAATGCCCCGCTTCGATCGCTGACTCTACCTTCCAGGTTACAGCATGCTTTACCTATATACCAACTTGTCCTAGGCAAGTGTAATTTGTTAAACAAATAAGCCAAATATAATACACCAATTATCTTGATTCAATTCGTTGCTCGCTCTCGTGGTTTAATCATTTCCAAGACAAGATTGTCGTGCAGGGGCGTTTAATTACTCAATCTAAATACCAAATATTTTTTCGCGAAGTAATGCATATGAATGAATTGATAACAAATGGTGTACAAGGAGAAGTGTCGGCATGATATTTTGTTTTAAATCAATTATATTGAAATGGAAACAATATTTTTTTTATAATTTTAGTTGAACAAACTAGATTAGATGTTTGTGTTTGTTGATATACGAGTCAAGTACAAGTATTTAGGTAAAGTGCGAAAATAACAGCGGTTTTATAGCGTTTTATAACTATTAAGTCCTTCGCAAAAATAATCTCAGACTCAGGTAAGACCTTGCTGAACAGCACTCTAACGTGAGTATAATATACGGATTGAACATTTGTACAAATCACTTAATGTACACATATAAATATATACAGAGACTTAAACAAATTAGAACAGAGTGCATTCATTATAGAGCCGAAAGTGAGGGTCGTCTCGCACTTAAATGTAATTTTAAACGGTTTTACTCACTTTACTTGTTTGTTTTTTTTTCTATTTATTTTACATGCCTGCTCATTTTAAACCCTCAGGGACAAAATCTAAAATCGAGACCTTTTCAAGTAACCTTCCTATATTATTTACGCAACACTTAAGAAACATTACAACCCTAAGATTAATTAACCTTTTTGTACAAAATTGTTTTTCACTAAGTACGAGTACCTAATGATTAAAATTATTAAAGTTAATACTATTTTCCTGTGCCGTTAATTAAAATCGCCTTCGGATAACCATCGATCTCTGAGCGCTGAGGCGTGGAGTACCCTTCTCTATGCTAAAGTCTTTATAATCTGTATTTTTGTAGGAACTTGGAACTGAAAGGACGTAGCACACATTTTAACGGACAAACGGAACGTAATGAACTCTGGTTTTATTTAAGCTTCCTACTGCAACTCAAACTAATCGGTAGCGGTACCATGAGTTAGGTATCCAAAACTTACGTACGTTAAAAACCTATCGAATTGTTTTTTTCATACTACCGATTTTAGTTCTTAGCGTAACCATAGACATATTTACATAGGCGATATCGAGTCTGTCACTTTTAAACTCATGGTAGCGCTACGGAATCGTAACGTAATCTTCTCGTCTCGAGATGCGAGGCGATACCACAAATAACATAACAATACTGCGTTACGGTTACGATCCCTTTCCGACTCGATATGTGTTCAAAATCGAAATCGAAAAAACAAAATATTAATGATTTAGACATAAAATACATCATTTTCCATCTTACAATGACATGCCCATTAAAATGGGTTTGAATGTTAATATTGTTAACATCATTAGGCATTTTCTAATTTGTTTTGTGAGTAATAGGAGAATTATCTATACATAAATTTAGTGAATCAGTAATAAAACCCCCTACTACAAAGTGGAGTCGATTAGGTAGTGTTTAATAATGACGTAGCGAACCAATCATTAATAACATTACTTAATTATATTACCATACGTATGACGAATAAAATAAAGCATTACCTACATTAAGGTATTTGTGAATGATTAATTAAGTTGCGGGGTGGGGAACAAACATCTGAGGAATATTACTTCTCCACATCATATCAAATAGATAATAATTTAATCTGTTGAATATTTTAAAGCTGGGGCAGTGATAAATATTTTTGCAGCTCATCGGAATCGGAACGAGGGTTAAAAATATATTGATTTATCAACATTCCTTTATAAATGGTTACAATAACAAAATGAATAAATAAAAGCTCCGGTGAGATTAACTTTATTCAAAGATTCGACAGTTTCCGCTTACACCAGTGATCATTTATGTATTTACTATGACGGTTCCAAGTTCCAATGTTCCAAGATTGTGGGTTCGATTCCCACTCGGGACAAATATTCGAGTGATGAACCGAAGTTCATACAAACATCGATGTATTTCCGTATGGGTTTTACAGTGTATTCGTAAATATAAGGTCACTAATATACTGTCTAATAAAACCTCTTCTACAAGGGTTTATCTCCAGAAGTACAAGTTAAGTTGAGATAAGTTAAGATATTTTATAAATACGAACATGATTCATCATCAAAAATAAGATAGTGTTAAGATGCGTAGGGATCTTTTTTATCTTTTCAACTTAAAGTATTAAGCCATCGTAACTACGAGTACAAGCAAAAACTGACTCACTACGCATCGCCTTTAACTACGCGTCTTCATTAACCAAACCTACCGTAAAAAATCATGACGAACAACTCCTCCGTTCCTTTCTCTGATACTGTTGAAGAATTCCACATAACATTCTGACTGAAAAAAAAGCTTTTAAAACTTGTGGATATCACGTTTGACCATCGGTATTTTTTTTTTCATTTAAACTCTGTTTAAAAATATGTAATAATGTCAGTCACCTGCTGTACGAACATGTATGACGTCAAACCAGTAAATACTCTTAGAATTTTACAAGACCATAAAAAATACCCATCACGGATACAATTTAGGGACCAAAAAAAGGTTCAGTACTTAATAGAAATAATGCGAAGGTACTACATAAACAACGAACAAAATAATGTACATACTTAATGGTTAAATCAGATTCAAATTCTCCGGAAATAGTATGAGCGTAGACGAAAACCAAAATTTTAATTGATATAAATTGAACGACATGATAATACCCTAATTACATTTAATTATTTACGCAATACCTCTTGATCAAAGATATCAAGAATGGCTAATTGTTAATAAATCTATGAAATGTTCGACGCGGTTTATCGGGAATTATCTTACAATCTCACTTCCTTTCAAGCACCGAAGGTCTAAACAAACGGTTAGATAATATCACTGTGCGAATAATCACTGTGCGAATAAATTTTACTTTGCTCAAATTACGTACCTTGAGGTACCTATTCTTTTTTTAGTTGTAGGACTACGAGTGCTTCTAAACTAGACTAGAATAGTGAAATAGATTGTAGGTCGGCGGATTCAAAACACAACACTTCCAAATCGATCTGTGTTTAGGACAAGTACACGTACCTCATTTATTCGACGTTCTTACGGTGATGGAAAACATCTTGAGGAAACCTTTACAGATGGGAAGTAATTTTAAATTTTAAATTTACTTGAGAAGAAATTCTAAGGTTATTACAATTTTACTATAGGAGTTGCCTGCGACTGATTAATTAGTCAACTAGAAAAACATAAAAATATGAAGGCTTCCTCTCATCATCAGCCCATTTACTTCCCTTCCGAGGTGCACGAGCCTACCTTAAACTAGAGTGATGAGGCCTCAGTCAACCATGTTGCTCAGGTACGAGTTGGTCGACTTCACATAACCTTAGAATTACTTCGCAGGTTTAGGTTTCCTTATGTTTTCCATCAGAGCGTCGAAAAAGCGACTGAGGCTTGCCCTAATCACTGGAAAAAATAATAATCATAAAATAATCAATCAAATAATCTAAATATGAATGATAAATGAGGAACATAAATAATAATAGCTATTTAATATGCATGTGCAATATGTAGTAAATGACAAACACCATGTTTTATTATTAATTATCGTTATTGATACCTAGGCTTTAACCACTTACAGAGAATTTAAACTGAAATGTCATAAATGACGCGCTAGGTTTTTACGAGTCCAATTATTTTTATACCATTTCTATGAACTGAATTAAAATAGGTATTTTTGTTGTAACTTACCAATATAGTTAAATACTAAGCAACTTGCCTACTTGCTTAAAAGTCAACTAGCTATTTTTTTCCTAGCTCACATACGATCATGTCTTGGAGTATCGTCGTCATCATCACCGGACTTGCGGGGGAGCGGATGTCTCAATTCTTCGACCATTCATCGGTATGGTAACAAACAGACAATATTATAAACTGATTGCCTTATGAGTTCTGTTTTTCTTTGAGTAACGTAATAACGGAATCCTGAAAAAAGGGCTGTATAAAACGATATAGGTTGCTGCATTCGAAAAAAAACGAAAGATGGCGCCGGACATAACTAACATATTTTATTTTTTTTAATGCCAGAAACATCTAGCTTACGTATATAGAAGTACTTATCAGGAGGTGACCACAACGGTACGGTTAAGATAACTATCTTTAGCAAACGCACTCAAGTCAATCGGCCGTTTAAGTGCATGATTGCAGGCAATCTCTATGTTATTACATTATAATTGAATTATAGCTATAAAGAAATCAATTCATTTTGCGATTGGTTGGTGTAACCTTGGCCCTGAAATATGCGGAAGCGTGTTATCACTCGCGATCAATTAAAGATTTATTGTGGCTATATTTGATTGGGAAGAATACATTGGTTTTTTTGTAGATAAACACACTTTTCTTATCGAATACCCCAGATCACGTCACATCACACAGGTTTTTTTCTTATTTACCTAACCTGATTATGAAGATTAAAAAAATGATGTAGAAGCTTATTAACAAAGAAATAGTAATTGGAATTTTGCGTTGTATCCGTATATTATACGCATGCTTCAATCATTCATTTGTTTGACTATAGTAACGGTTACTATAAGGAAATATTATAACCGGTTATTCAACAAAATAATTGTGTGATTATATAACATCTAATTGTTTAAACTGTGAGGTATTAATTACATTATGTATACGTATGCAAATAGCAAATCTAGGGCTAGACTTAAGGTATTTCAAATAAACTTAATAATAATTTTAGGAACAAAATCGCATTTAGTACTATGTCAATACATAATTATTATGTAGAGATCAGATGTTTCGAGCTCGTTATAGGGCTCGTTGTCACGGAAAGACTTTGACAAGATAACATTATTGCATGCGAGTTTACTTCGTAAAAATAGTTGTATTTCAAACTACTGGCCGCCAGCGCCATTGTACGCGTAGAGTTAGCTATCAACTAATAAGTGACATCGGCCCTTTTTTTTGTATACCTACTACTATGTATTATGTATTATGATATATTACTATGATCGCTTAGAGTAGCCTTCTCATCATCGCCAGATTTGCTGGGGGAGGGGATGATTGTCATACCTAAGACTGGCTTTTGAAGACGGCGTGTCGAGTCGCCCGTGCGTTTTTTTCGGTGCTCCGGTGAATTAACTTTTATTAATTAGTACTAAGTTTGGTTAAAGTCCCTTTAGTCGTTCGTCGATCCATGCGTACATATAGACAGGGAAACAATTTACTGATAGCATTTTTGGCGTCAGCATCGATCACAAGTCCTCCAATATAAATTTCGAAGAAGTGACCTACCTACAAAGAATACACTTAATCTCCTACACTTTTATTTTACGTCTAGTTTAAGATATAGATGTTACTGTTCGCGTAAGTAATAGTCAATACTATAGACTCATAGACTAGGTATACTCATAAATTATGTCAAGTCTAGACCGATAGACCGATTTAGAAACATTTTTAAGCTCGTCGGTCACAGCCGTTCGTGTTTGAGATGATCTTGACATGTCCAGTCACGCATTCGCCTACTTAAGTTGCCTGGTTCACTGTAGAACCTGCTTATCATCACTGAAGGCTATTGTGACTACAGCATAAGGCCAATGATGTAAAATAATTTACTTTTTTTTATATATTTTGGTAGGTAATAGTTATGTCACGTTTTGTTTGAGTTAAAGAAATATTTATAATTTTCATTTCGCTACAGACCTATTAAGAGCATTATTTTATTAAATACTGTCCAAGTTAAAAAAAATATCTACCTACATAATACGTTTAAACTACAATCCAATTTTTTTAAAATCAATATCTACCTACCTGCCTTAATAATGTAAAATGAGACATTTTTCTCTGGCTTTGTAGAGTTATTATTAACCTTAAGATATTTTTTCACTGTACGTAATATGTATTTAAATCTTTACACAAACGTATTTTTCTTTTGAGTAACAAAACATACCTAATAAGTGGTCAGACAGTGTAGTCTCTACTGTCCGACCACTTATATTGTTAAAAAGCTAGAATAGGTACGCAGAGTATTGGTAAGATAAGTGGAATTAGGTAGCGGGTAATTCATATGTTACTAAACGTCTCAGTTAGTCACCCATAATAAATACAATGGCATAATATCCGTAACCGATATAGATACCATAAATTAAAAGCAACGATACATACTAAACCCGCAATTCAAATGTAGAGCATATAAAATATTCACACGATAATTTAATTGAAGTCTTTACAGAAGTTATTGTTTATGGATTTATTATCAGTACATGACATGAACGCGTGATTGCAGATTAATGTAGAGCAGGTGTAAAAACGGTAATAGGGTTTATGTTGTACCTACTATTCGGAATAAAACTATTTTATATTTATAGACTACCCACATTGTGCGTGTGATACACAGGTACTTATCTTATTAATAAACGCAATCTCAATAACTATACAATTGCTTCGAAATTTTATATTAATTTAAGTTAAGTACCTTAGATATGAAAGTATAATTTTCATTATTCTTTCGTCCCTTTCAATCAAATGCGATTAGGATTTGTCTATTGTATTAAGATTATACTTAAAGTGACCAGATGTCCCGTTTTCAAAGGGACTGTCCCGTTTTAAAGTAAAGTGTCACAGTATCGGACCAGACATCCCATTTTCAAAGTAAAAATAAGAGAACGAACGAATAACAAAGTTGTCCCAAATTCGGCCAAAGAGGCTAAACTTTAAAGAAAACTAGACACTCTAAACGCTACAAGCCTTTTTCGCAGACGTTCGGTTCGGGACCAAAAAAAATGGTCTTATTAATTTATATTATCTATTAGTTAACTTCAATATTTACTAAGAGTTCTGTTTATTTTAATAAATTAGAAAACAAAATATATATTAAAATGAACTGTCTTTGCTCAAGTTTTCCTTGTAAAGCGAATTACACTGTACCTAACTCATCACCTCGTCGCATTATTATGTCAATGTCAAATCGATCGTTAAAGCAACGATTTTATAAGGAATCCTAAAGGTGTTCTTTAAGCCCAGCAAATTATCTAAGAATGCCATTAATCGAAAGGAGAGACAATATTCGTGAGAAAATAGCTAGTACCTTATTATTTTAATTTAATCTGACGATTTAAAAAAAAAATACGTGTGGGACTGCCGCGGTATAGCTATTGCATAGCATCGTCCGATTTCGTAGCAGCTCGTCTCGATTCGTGCGAGTTTCGTAGAGTCGTACAATACGTCTACCCGCACGCACACAAACACCGTGCCGAAGTCTACCGAACTGAAACGACGTTAGACGATTTTGAGGTTTTTTTCGTTACGGAATTTCTTGGTTCGGTCGCCGCGCTCAAAGCCCGCGATAAAAGCTATGCAATAGCTTAAAACATACCTGTTTTACCATAAGGTGAGCTAATATAATAAATTGATAGTCGCTGTTTCATTTCATCCCATAAATAGAAAAATAATAAGTGAAGTTAATCCTTTTAACTTAACTGACTACGATGATGGCTTGGAGTAGCCTTGTCATCATGATCGGACTTGCGGGGGAGGGGATGGTTCAATATTTATTTTTAACCGTCACAAACTTTATGAAATCATCTTAAACTATGTATGCCTACCATTTAAACACCTGCTCATAATAAAATAGTGGAGAGGTCAAATCTGTACATTGAATATTTTTTCAAAATTCTTATTGACGGATTATTGGTGATCGATACTGATTATAGTTATGTTATCCGTGCTGATATAAAATGCAACCAGCATCTTTTTGTCTGTCTGTATATTTGTCGCTTTGCCCGCATGGGCCAAACATTTAGGGTGTGAGCCTTACGCTCCCCTGTCAGTCCGGTGAAGCTGCAAAAGTCTCATGCTAACAGCAAAGTCCTTCCAAAAAAAAGAGTCAAAAGCCACTGAGAGGGATGGAAGGGATTTTAACCAAACTTTGTACGAATGTAGTCCATACTCCTAGGCAAATTATAAGTTTTATCGAGCTATTAGTGGTGGGTTTCCCGTAGCAGAACGATTTGCCTTTAGTAGTACTATCAAATCGTGCTAGTCATTTCTTGAAAAAAACAAATTTTTCATTTAAAAAAATATTTTTCATTATTAATGAGAAGCTATCGTTCTTTTGAGACATATGACGTTATCAGGTACCGATTGCCGCATGAAATTGGTGATAGGTAAAAGCTAAAGAAGCTCTACCCCTAAGTGAAAAGCGGTAAGAGCGTGCTTTCTAGTTCCGTTTATCCCTTTCGTAAAACCGGTAGATGAATAGTAAAAAAAACTACACATAACTATTTTACTCTAAGAATACATAAATAATTCAAAGATGATAGTCACCTTTAACCGTTCAAAGTTCTAGATCTAGAGCCATCCTAGTGATTATTTTATTTTTGTTATGTAATTGATTATTAACTAGGTAGGTACTAACTATTTTTTAAATTGACTTATAAGGTAATTCGTTTTCAGTAATGGGAACACCATTGCTGAAAACGAGCAAAGAAAGGGCAATTAATTTTTATTCCATGGGAGTCCTCTAAATTATTAATAGCTATCGCGGCTCTTGAGATAGATACAGTTAGGTTAGGTTATACACACACAGACAGAAAAATCTCAGTAGGTAATAGGGTTCCGCTTTTGCCCTCTGAGTACGAAAAATGTACACACAATGTGTACACCAACTCGCCTAAGCGAATACGAATATCGGCTTATCGCTAGTTGGTACATCATATTATTTTACAGATAATTAAAGAGGTTTTTAATCAAACCAACAATAAAAAATAAAAATTATTAACCAAGCGTTTCACACGCACTCGACTAAAATTGGCAGCGACATCTATAGAACCCAAGCGAAACTCAATTATAGCAACTATGTAGAGGGCGCTTGTTTCCGTGGTAAATATTTCAATAGGTAAGTAGTGCATGCTTGATGCGACAGGTGGCAGCACCGCGTGAATTGTTTGGATAAATAAAGCGTGGTAGTAACTTCTTTGGAATGTTTTGGTCAATTAAAATGTGTAAAAATCAGTGAAATAATTGAATATCGTACTTTATTGTTGAAATGTAAATACGTAAGTGACAATGAAGTGGTTAAGGAGAGGCAAGACTTGGTTGTGTATGAATTCTTATTGGAATAAAGTAGCTTTATGATGATTCTTCGCCGCTCATAGGTAAGTAGATACATTTTCGTTTATTTTCTAATTTTATTGCTTTCTTTTATTTTTATGTTGTTTATCGTAATAGATAACGCTCCTAAAACATTCCGTTGGTATTAAAAGTTACTGTGACAAAGTTTGTTAAAAAAAAAACATAATCATTTTGGGTGCAGTACAAAGGTGAATGACCTCATAGTCCAATCCTAAACCGTAGGGCGACTTACGACTTGCGGTGCACTTCGTTGCTATGGTTACGGTCCTTCTCGTAGTAAAAAGGAATAGCTCGGCGGGAAGCTATGTAGGAACGGTAACTACTAACATACCTGCAGAGTGCTTAAATGGTTATCTAGGTAAGGTATAGGTATGAAGATTGGTAGGTACTCATGATGGCTATTAGTACACGGCTCTGTAGTAAGTACTTATCTACCGGATTGTAGATCATTAAACGGTTTGCTTTAAGATGGGTAGGTAAGTTTATGCTTTAGGCCTGGATAAATAGAAGATTTTTTATTTTTTTTATTTTATTTTATTTATTCAAAACATACATACAAAATACATTTAAGATGAATGAATTATGTAAAAAATAATTGATACATAGAGAAGTAGATAAGCAATAATGTTATCTAAACTAATATTATAAAGCTGTAGAGTTTATTACCCGACTACGGCAAAGCAAAAGGAGGGTTATGATTTTGACAGGCTATGTATGTATGTATGTATGTATGTTTGTATGTATGTATGTATGTTCATCTGTTTCCACATAACTTCTAAATTGCTTGTCAGAATTCGACAAATGACATATCATTAGAAGCGTCTTAATTGTCCGCTGGTTATAAGCTATATAGGGTTTCACAAAATCTAATGTGGCGCCCACTAGCGGACAAAACATACAGAGTAAAAAAATAAAGTTAAGATAAATACGCCGTGTTTGGTATCATTGGAAAGCGCTTTACTTGTACATTTTAAATATATATATATTACTAGCATTTGCATGTGACTTTACGTATATTCATGGACTGATTGCATATAGTTCACATCTTTTCGTTCATAGCTTCTTTACTACTTAACAGAATAAGACCACTGCAGTACCATTAGAAGGGCCTTGATATTCTGTTAGTTATGAGCTTTATAGCTTGTCACCAAATTTAGTATTGCGCCCTCTAGCGGACAAAATTAAAATAAATATACCGTGTATATGCTATATTTAACTTTTGATAATATTATGCGCCACAAATACACTTTAACACCAAAATAGTACAAATAATAAAAAGTTAAAAACTAAAACCCAACTACGACAAAAAACGACGCTGAAAAAGTATAAAACAAGACTTTTAGAACACTGAACTGAACAAAGTTGCTTATGTAGTTCCAAGTAAATGGACACAGTAGACTCTACCAAAATGCTTATGTTGAAAATTGACAATAATGTCATACAATACTATTTTGAAGTATGCAATATTTACTATGTAGAGATAAGTTTTCATGTTTGGAAAGGCGTAGTCACACGTTCCATACACAAGTACCTACCTACCGTAGCACTTTGACAACGTGTGACTGCGGTTTTCCAAACATGAAAACCTATCTCTACATAGTGAATATTGCATACTTCAAAATAGTATTGTATGACATTATTGTCAATTTTCAACATAAGCATTTTGGTAGAGTCTACTGTGTCCATTTACTTGGAACTACATAAGCAACTTTGTTCAGTTCAGTGTTCTAAAAGTCTTGTTTTATACTTTTTCAGCGTCGTTTTTTGCTTAAACGCGCTAATCTCAGGAACTACTTTTCCAATTGAACAAATCGGTAGGTAGGTATGTGCCGGTTAAGCCATTTATCGAGTAAGGCTTTAGGCTATATTCCTAACATCACGCTGCGATCAATAGAAGCATAGGTACGTTATTTCCCCGTTCCCGTGGAAATATAACGTTGCAAGTAAGCTGTACTCGTATGTTCATTAGGGTACCTGCATGCCAAATTATAATCATCTACCTTACACGGTGAAGTGGGACCAGCTCTGGGACGTTCTACTTCATATGGGAGTACCTAACCACTTGATCCGCCTCATACGCCGACTCTACGAGGACGGAACTGCGACTGTTCGAATTGATGATGTCGACTCGAAAAATTTCCAGACACACGCTGGTGTTCGGCAGGGGTGCATTCTCTCTCCACTACTGTTCAATATTTATACAGAGTATATTATGAGAATTGTTCTAGAGCAATGGGACAAGGGGGTTTCAGTGGGAGGACGGAAAACATCGAACTTGAGATACGCTGATGACACAACTCTTCTCGCTCAAACAAAAGAAGATATGGAACAGTTGTTGGCACGCCTAGAGAGAACAAGCCTCTCCTTCGGACTCGCGATCAACAGAGATAAGACCAAAATGATGATCGTGGACCGAACGGAACTAAATCAACCTGATGTCTCCATGATTGGCAACTGTGAGGTTGTCCAAAGCTACGTGTACCTCGGCTCCACGATCACGAACAATGGGGGGTGTGAGGACGAGATCCGTAGGAGATGTGCTATCACAAGATCTGCCGTTGACAAGCTGAACAGAGTCTGGTCGAACCGCAACATCACTAAAGCCACCAAAGTCCGCCTGATGAGAAGCTTGGTTTTTCCAATATTTCTTTATGGCGCAGAAACATGGACGGTGCGCCTAAAAGATCGACGCAAAATTGACGCACTTGAAATGTGGTGCTGGCGGCGACTACTGCGAATTCCCTGGACTGCGTTTCGGACCAATGTTTCGATCTTGGAAGAACTTAAAGTTAAGGAGAGATTATCGTCGACTGTGCAAATACGAATCCTCAAATACTTCGGGCACGTTACACGAAACCAAAACTCCATGGAACGTCTCGTTGTCCAGGGACGAGTCGAAGGCAAGCGGTCGCGTGGTCGATCACCTACGCGCTGGACAGATCTGATAAAAGCTGCGACACAAACCACCATAGTCCAATGTTCCCGTAACGCTGAAGACCGTGGCAAGTGGAGGCGCATTGCGAGAGCTGCATTATCCACATTAGATACGTCTCAACATACAACCACGACCACTCTGTCAAGAGTGAACGACTGAAGAGACCTTACACGGTTTAGATTTTTTCATACATAAGTTTTTCCCGCTAACTCCCGTTCCCGTAGGAATTTTGCAATGATGTTGCAACTAAGCTTTAAGTTTACTAAGGTACCTGCTTGTCAAATATCAAGCGTCTCACTTAAGCGGCTTATATTTGACATACAGAAGGATTTTGCCTCTAATTCCCGTTCCCGTGGGATGTTCGGGAATTCCTTTCTTAGCGGATGCCTACGTCATAACATCTAAATGCATGCCAAATTTCAGCCCCATCTGTCCAGTGGTTTGGGCTGTGCGTTGATAGATCACTATGTCACAGTCACCTTTGAGTTAAATCTATAGATCAGATATAGATTTAGACTTACCTAATATTACATTTTGGCACTTAGTTTTCCTTAAAGCCAAAAATGCCTCTAAACCTCATAGACACTTGCAAACCTGTGACTCTCGTAACTCAGTTCGGACTAAGTTTAGAGGTAAACAATACATGTCATAGTTAGTTAAGCTCTTTTAGTCCAGTCAAATTAGGAAAAAATCTCGGAATTCGAGATACCCAGCTGTAAGTCTGTAAATACTTGTATATTGACGTCCTAAAAGTTGTCTCAAAACCTACATATTGTAGGGTGTACGCAACTATTAATTTTTCAAGGTCAAATGTCACAAATATCAGTTTTATGAACTTTTGAGCGAAACGGGAAGTTTTATCATAAAAGTGTGTAGGAGAAAATTACTTATCTTCTATTTATCTATAAAAATTGTCTGTACGTTTTATTCCTAACATTCACCATTTCAGAGATACAGCAATGCAAATTGTTGAAAAAGTTGTATTTTCAAAAGCTTCCAGGCCCACGTGCGATTGTGCTAGACAGTAAAAATTTTCACGCATGGTGTATTTCAGTAGACTCTATAACATCTCATACTAGAAAAAGCTTAAAACCAATGTTTAAGTGGGTTCTCATACAAAAACTATGTTTTTTTTTTCTCACACTTGGCCGGTTTTTAACGTGGTTACCCTAGTAAAACTATTCCAGGCGACACCTTTTATAAGTGAAGAATACGTTGTTTATATGAAAGCCTAGTTAAATAATTGTTTTGTGTTGTTTTCAGTATTCAAAAGACTTACGAATTCTACGTTTCATTAAATTAAATTTGGTTAATATGGATCTTCACGTTCATAATAGAGTTAGATAGACAGTTAACATTTTTAAAATGTTTTTTTTTTCAGTTATACTTCAAACAGAAATTCTAATAATTGGTTATTTCGTACTTTTTGACCCATAATAAGTTTGAATGTACTGAAACGCGAAAGACTTATAATACTAAAAACAACATAAAACAATTTATTTAACTAGGCTTTCATAGAAACAACGTGTTCTTCACTTATAAAAGATGTCGCCTGGAATAGGTTTACTGGGGTAACCACGTTAAAAACCGGCCAAGTGTGAGAAAAAAAAAAACTTAGTTTTTGTATGAGAACCTACTTAAACATTGGTTTTAAGCTTTTTCTAGTATTAGATGTTATAGAGGCTACTGAAATACATCAGTCTTGAAAATTTTAACTGTCTAGCACAATCGCACGGGGGTCTGGAAGCTTTTGAAAATACAACTTTTTCAACTATTTACATCGCTGTATTTCTGAAATGGTGAATCTTAGGAATAAAACGTACGGACAATTTTTATAGATAAATAGATGATAAGTAATTTTCTCCTATACACTTTTATGATAAAACTTCCCGTTTCGCTCAAAAGTTCATAAAACTGATATTTGTGACATTTGGCCTTGAAAATTTAATAGTTGCGTACACCCTACCATATGTAGGTTTTGAGACCACTTTTAGGGTGTCAATATCCAACTATTTACAGACTTACAGCTGGGTATCTCGAATTCCGAGATTCTTACCTAATTTAAGCTAAAATGACTGGACTATTTCATTCAATCTGCACTAGAAAAAACAAGGTTTTGTGAAACCCGCTCCATCTAATCATGCTGATATCCAAAGGTAATATTATTAAGACGCAAAACTAAAATGAACGAAAGAAGAAAATTATGCCAATTGAAATTCGGAACAGAAAAATCTGCCAAAGAGAGGAAACTCTACATAAGTACATTTAAGCTTTAACTGAATCCAGATAGTGAAATTGCAAAAAGCCAATCCAATTACTTATTTGGCTCAAAATGTTTTACTTTTAAAATGCATACCAATCAAAACATTGCTTAGACATGTTTTGTCTGCTTATCATGAAATCTTGCTGATTAAGTAGTTAGGTCCTATTTTGCGGACTGAATGTTTATTAAGCTGCCTATTTATGGTTTCATTTTTGACATTAATCAAATTATTTCCGGCACACAAATTTACTGATCTGACTTTTATTTTAACAAATAATCTTTGTACGAGCATGCTTTCCAAATAATTTAAATGAAGATTTTTGTCGCTCACTAAAATTCATAAATGCCGACCATTTAATTCTTCTCCTATGTAAAAGCTACAAACAAATTAAAGAATAAAAATAATCACCTAGTCGTAACTTGAGCTGGGGATATTACGCGTGAAAGTAGACAAAAAGACTCCAATGCCAAAGAGTTATACTAGGAATGGTCGAAATTAAGCTTTAGTACAAGTTTGGAGTGTTGTACGCATGCGTGGCGGGAGGGACGGGATTTGACGGGAACCTTTTCCGCAGTCGACATTCGCTAGGTTCGCTACTCACTCGCTTACTAAATAAAAAGTATGAACTTTATGACCTGCTTTCAGTGTTTTAATCGTAAAGTTAGATCCAAGGTTCATGTAACGATTTTGCTGAACGTGTCCAGAAAATAGAATAAAAAACCCTTGTTTGTTCCACAAGTACAACAGGGAAAATGCACTGTGTATTAAAGTTTAAACGGTAAAGTTAAGGCATTTTTGCTTTAGACTTTTATTCGCAGCACATTTAGATGTTAGCAAATAACGTTATACTCATTACTTTAGATCCGAAAGCATGCATTTAATTGTCAATCTATTGCGTTTCTACGCCCAAACTACGTAACAGATTATAATAAAATTGAGCAAACAAAAACATTACTTTATAATTACAACGAGAAAATGTAAAGATTAAAAAATATACTACTGTAGTTAAGTGTTGTTATAATAAGTACGTAAATGTTAAAAAAAATTCTTCTTATTCCTGATTAAATGAATATTATTATTACTAAAATAAAAAAATTAAGCTTTCTTAAGTCGATGCAGGACCTACCTAACCTACGATGTGAGACAATTCTTTTGAAGAGAAACACAACGAACTTTCTCATACATTTATTGCATCAACAATAGATCTCATTACACTCGTTCAGATATTATTTCTGCTGCGTATGGCGAATAGTTATACTGATGATATTCGCGTTGCTCCCATGAAACAATACCCTACGTTGTTCTTTGTTAGGCTATCGAATGCAGCTTTATAGGGGCCCTAGCGATTCCGCCAGATCGCTTACGCTGGCTATCCTCTAAGTTGGGATCGTTTTACGAGAATTTGTAATAACATGCTAAAGAGATAGCGATGTCGAGATACAAGACACCACTTTACTTCTTGGAAGCTACCATTGAGAGATGAAATTATAAACAGGACTGACAAAGTAGCAGAACGCTGCATATTTTATGTCCAAACCAGCGCTTTTTCAATAGTGAAATATAATATTGAATACGATGCAGTCAAAACACATAAATTGCAACTACTTGTGGCTGATTCTTTCAATCAAAAGTGGTTTGAACTATGATGAGTTCTGAAGCCATAATTATTCTGATTTTCCTTAGACTGTGGATCATAAAATTATGATAGCAGGATGAACATGACGATAGCTTTCCTTGAACAATAAACTGTGCAACAATATTAAAATCAATTAAACGAAAAAAAAGCAATCATCATCATCAGCCCATATACGACCCCTCTGCAGGGGCACGGGCCTACCCTAAAGTAGGGCGATCCTTATTCAACCACGCTGGCCAAGTGCGGGTTGGTCGACACATCCTTAGAATTTCTTAATAGGTGTGCAGGTTACCTTACTTTACTAATCGTTCACCTTTAAAGGAGACCCTTTCTCGCGGTTCCAAGAGTCGTGGGTTCGATTCCCACTCGGGCCAAATATTTGTGATTATTTATTTATAAATATCTAACTATGTATGTATATCTAACTATGTATGTCTCTGACGCCCATAGTACAAGTTCTGCTTAATTTGGGTTCAGATGATCGTGTGTGAAATGTCGCATATTTCACATACGAGATTTTATCATTTCTAACATTTTGTAGAGTGGACCATCATGGCGGATACGCAGAGCCGCACTCCGGGCGTGATCCGCAGCACGCGGGACTACGTCCGCGCGGCGTCGCCCGGGCCCTCCTCGCCGGACGACGACGCGCCGGGGCCCTCGCCCATATCCACCGTCTCGGGCGACGACGACTCGCTCACCTCGTCCACCACCAAGTAAGTGACTGCACAGGGCCGCACTCCGGACGGATCCGAGCTCGCGGGACTACGTCCGCACGAAAGGTGAGTATAGACACGAGCATTTACTTGTATCAGAATGTCGAGCATACTATTTACTCGAAGCCCTCTTCGACCACGGCACTCCAACTTTTGTTACAGCCTTCTAAAAAGCTACGAGCATTGTTGTAACATATTGTCGAGCTTTTACACGAATGCGGGCGATGCGCGAGTGCGGGGTGACGCAGAGCGGAGTAAAACAACGAAAAGTTACGGGTCTCGCTGTGAGCATTTACCTGCAACACATCATCGGCATTACTTTATGTGGAAATGCTTAGGTTAACTGAGCTTTTTTTGCCTGTATTATATTTCGTTTCCGTATAAACATTACGTTACACCTAGCTCCGCTCGACTATATGCTCAAGTTTATACTACCCTAAGGATTGTTGTGTTGTAAAATCAAGCTATTGGTTGAATGCAGGATAATGATTCGCATTCGTCTTGGCATTTGCCTTCCAAAATCCACCTCACAGGAAAAGGGCACTAACATCATGCCTGTACCGATGGGTATTTCGTATTGTCCTAGTCTTTCACGCCAGAAGTCGTGGACTCAATCCCCGGTCTTCCTTAACTACTTGCTGCTTTTATGGAGTACATATCATGTGGAATTAAGAAAATGTAGTCTTCAAGTGGCAAAATCGATCACTATGCCGTTAACAGGCCTCGACGATAAAAAGCCTACTGTACTTTGGTGTCCGATCTGGTTATGTTTAGTTTGTATCACACAGCTGTGGTGATTCGCACGTGGTTACACGGTGGAGTTCAGAGGCCGTACTCACTGGCCTGTATGATTATTACGTCTGAACCAGGCGCATCGAAATATTCTAGAAAGGATGACTAGCTGTGTGATTTTAGGGTTCCCTATAATTGTCTGTCCGTCAGCTTGTCATCGTCGCCAAAACCGCGATATAACCAGCAAGCTACATATTCATTTGACGTAGAATATTTTATTCTTTGAATCTGATTGGGGGTAAAAAATGCCAAAAGAGAGGACGTGTGAAGAATTAAAGTCAATTTAGAAATTACTAACTACAAATAAAACATGATTATCCATTTTGTTGCAAGGTTTTTCAATGTATCTGTTTATTACCCAATCAACGTTGGAAAATCGTATTGCAAACGCATTGCGTAGACAGATGGTTACCCTTTGGGGCTAAACGGATTAAAATATGATTGATTAAAATAATCTCAAGTCATTATCCAAATCAATATTATTTTAATCAAAATGTAAGGTTTCTTTATATAGTTCATAACTTAGAAAAATAGAAATTCAGTCCGTGTACGTACGCGTTGGAAAATACACTACTTAGGTAGGTATAGTGTTCTGGGCAGACTGACAGAAAGATAACAAAGAGGTGATTTTATAGAACCAGCTCTGGGTCCTTCTGTATCTATCCGGGTTTAGTATTTAAGATGCAAAATACGATGTTAATTTTACATGATTCTTACACGTGACAATGTTAAAATAATTAGTTAATTTATGTTCCAACGATGTGTTGACACGATTACTGTGATCCCTGTGTGATACCTCCGGCAAATGTATGTCGTTAAATTTAATTTGATGACTTAATGTTGCCGAGTGCATCTACGTAATCAAAGATCGGCTTATCAACCGTCCGGTGGATGCACGAGAGGCGAGCTGTTTTCGTTTTCATGCAACTATGTTGGTCATGTTTACCTTAATTTAATTAAGCGGCAAAGTGACAAGTCACCTTGAAACAGGTTGGGGTCACTGCACGTCATGAACCATATCACTGGGTTATCACACGTCTCTCACTGCTACTGATGCTGTTTATCTTAAATCATACTCTATACCTGTGCTCTGAGGTGGTACTTTTCCTAACTGACAGGTTTATTAGATTGATATTTTGCTCCGTGACTCATACAGGCGATTTTAGAAGACTGTGCTGTTAATCTTTATGATAGTTTGATTTTTACTTGAATGGTATAATATTCTGTCCTCTAAAGCATATAATAATCCTATCCTATATTTAATAGCTCGCTTTTATGTCGACAAACAATTTTCCGTCATTCGTCATTGTTGAACTATGTATGTATTTGCTTGTTTTCACGTGATGAAAAAATATTTATATCCGTATTTTATTAAAATGATGACAACGAATTTCCCATCATTCATCATTGTTGAACTTTGTATAAAATGAAAAAAATATTTACACGTAGGTATAAGTAATAACATTGTAACTTATTTTTTTTGCATTACATATATGAATGGTGGCGTGTTAGGTAGTTGCATGTGTATACATGCGATGGGCGGTCCCTCTTTACAGTTTTCTGTATTTCTATTGAATTGTACTTATACAAGGAGCTTAGGTACTGTTCCACAGACTCCGGGTATTACAGGTTTGTAATGCATGTAAAACAGGAAAATATTGCATAATGTTTTTCTAAGCGCTTTGTCGCACCATGGAGCACGACGGTTCCTGGCACAGGATTAGTAGAAGGGAAAGTTTAACGTGGACGAATATTGTTCGTCAAAATGTTTAGAGCGAACGTTATTTCCTGGCAGGTGCATTATTGTTTTGCACATTTTCTGGGTTATGTTAATGTACGCCCTCGCATCGCTTCGGGTTCATTTATACATAAAAACTTTAATCTTGTATCATTCTATCTATTAAAAATCCCCATCTAAAGTTGCGTAGTCTTAAAGATATATACACATACATAAGTACATACAGACGCGGGAAGTGACTTTGCTTTATACTATGTAGTGAAGAATGTTTAATGCGATAAACGACTTCACGCGGAAAAAGTCTCGTGTGGAATGCTAGTTACTTAATAAAAACGACTACTTACTACTGACGGCACGGCTGGTCCACAAGTTAAAAGTCGCTCAGCGGGCTATGGAAAGAGCTATGCTCGGTGTTTCTCTGCGGGATCGAATCAGGAATGAGGCGATCCGTCAGAGAACCAAAGTTATCGACATAGCTCATCGCATTAGTAAGCTGAAGTGGCAGTGGGCTGGCCACATCAGCCGTAGAACCGACGACCGATGGGGTAGACGAGTTCTGGAGTGGATACCGCGTCTCGGCAAACGTAGTGTAGGACGCCCGCAGGCCAGGTGGTGTGACGATCTGCGCAGGACGGCTGGTAGGAGCTGGATGCGAGTGGCCGAGGAGAGAGAGAAGTGGCGTGCATTTGGGGAGGCCTATGTCCAGCAGTGGACTGTAATGGGCTGATGATGATGATAAAAAATAAATCAGTCAAACACAACATGAGATACATTGAACTGTAGCGCTACCATACCATACAGTTAGCTATCGAAAAATTTACATCGTTAAATACCTGTGTGTGTGTTTTTAGTTCTTAGCGTTACCGCTAGAGGCGCTATACATTTTTACATAGATATTTTTACATAGGCGATATCGAGTCTATCACTTATAATCTCATGGTAGCGCTGCTGATCCCGTTGTAAGTAGAATAAGCACTTTTGGTACTCGAATTCAATAGTGGAATATGCAAATACACTTTAATATATAAATAACACACCCAGACTAGCAACAAGCACAACACAGACATTTGTTCCGGATGGGTATCGAACCCACGACTACTAGCGCATGAGATAAGCACTACCTAATGCGCCATTCGTTCAGTAAAATAAGTTTTATGTTCTGTTTAAGTAACTGGAGGGTAACGCATTTCAGTGATTACTTAGAATTCAATTTTCAAGGCTAATTTCTTTCGTAAAAAATAAAAATAAATTTAGCCTAAAATTTCTTCATACTTATCAAATATTTCCAGGGCATTATTGTCTCCTTAAAATATTATACCAAATACTAAGAATTTCCTTGCACAAGAACACAATATAAAAAAAATCATTGACTATCGCCAATATTTACTAGATAAGAACTTTGTTTTTACTATCTAATAATGTCATTAATTGCTTGGGAGTGTTTATTTTTATAAGGAAACTGGTTCTTAAATACAAACTGCCAGTCTCTCTACAACAACCTAGGTAGCAAGAATCTAATCCATTATAAACTAATTTATATTCAAATCAATCTCCCGAGGTTAGACAACTATATTCAAGTGAGTCTTATCTAGGAAACGTGTTTTAAAATTAAATCGATTTCGAAATTGTTTTGTGGAATTAATGTCTCTTCAGTCTTTACATATACTTTCAATTAGACAAATAAGCGTCTAAAAACCTAGCCAAAGGGATATTATTTCTCCGTCTCAGATTGAACAAAAGAACAATATTTTTGCTTTTATTCCTGGTATAAAAATAATTGAACACAAACTGCTCTTTTGTTTTCTTAAAATGAGTAAACATTCAAATAATCAACAGTCACTTTGGTGGGTTACTATCTTCAGGCCTATATGTTAATAAAGATACAAATATATATATAAAAAAACCTAATAAAGGCGTATCCAATTCAGATTTTACAGTCCAATAGAAGTGCCCAGGCGGCCGTGCCGGCGAGGCGCGATTGCAAAAATCGTTTTACCGGGATTAACCGGGCTAACTATTTGCCGTAAAAAACATTGTATTCATTAAACGTCACATATTGCTTTTCGAAACATCCAAGGTACGGAAAAAGCCCTGTGAAACCTAAAATTGAGTTTACATTATCAATTCTTGATGCTCGGAAATAAAATTCGTGTAAAATTTTTCAATATTTTCATATTCGGTTCAGTAGTTTATTTGTGAAAGCGTAACAGACGGAAAAAACCTTTTGCATTTATAAAATCGTTAGTACGGATTTCTCTCTTTTAAAAATCTTTAAATTTTACTGCGATACTTGATTCGTTTTAAAATGTACAAATTAAAAGATCACGTTCACTTTTATAGAGCTATGCATTTTTTTTATGATTTAAATTCGCTTAAGCTGTCTGAAATAGCTTTTATATTTTTATATTATAACAGCGTATTAAATTATTGCCACCTTAACCACAATTAGGATATCTATAATTAAATTGAAACTTAGTGGCCTTCCTCGATATAGGTAATTTAGTATTTGGGTATGGGATAGTTTTAGAAAAAAATATTTTACACTTGTTACATAACTTTCAATGCAGAAGCTCCATAATAACTTCGAAAACAGCAAAGTTTCATTCTTAGTTTTACCTAACATGGCATTTTCAAAAATCCATTC
This sequence comes from Maruca vitrata, assembly GCA_039566165.1. Taxonomy (NCBI): domain Eukaryota; kingdom Metazoa; phylum Arthropoda; class Insecta; order Lepidoptera; family Crambidae; genus Maruca; species Maruca vitrata. Next base: position 8,607,992 of record CM076911.1, read on the forward strand.
TTATTGGGTTTTAATACAGGAGATGTTTTTAAAGGAAAGGTTCAAAATATCTTGTTCCTATAGTATTGACCCTGGGTTGATGTCTGTCAGCTTCTCCTTAAGTAAAATAGTGAATTAACATAAATTAACATTTTCAACATCAAAGCAATAGTTACTGAAACTTCAAATATCAATTGAGTGTATTTCAATCAAAGGAGCTTACTGTGCTTGTCTAGGATGAAATTGCTTGTTCGATCGTTCACAGGAAGTTATAGTTTGTGTGCAACGAACACATTATTAGAAGGTGTACACTGTACGTAATACAAAGTTAGCGGGCAAATCCAGCAGATGCAAATTTCTGCTGATAACAAACACACTCGTGTTTCACTTATGACTGCAGGTGAAATAAAGCAGCGGCTATCTTTTCATTTCATTTATTCACTAACGGCCGCCTGCGAAATCGTAGGCGTGGAGTTAGTCATCGGTATATTTTGGATAGCATACAAAATATATGTGTCATTCTGATAATTGTATGTACTTAAGCCATATTTTAAAGAAGTTCATTAAAATTCGTTTAGAACTTTTTCGTGAAAGGTACATACCGTCGGTCTAATTATCAAAATGCGTAACTTTTTTTGAGTAATTTTCTCGTTTCTATGTCAAAGCTTTAAAATTTTATTCTTTAATTTTGTCAATACTCAAAAGTTAAAACATAAAAGATTTACACATTATGATAATTAGACCGACGATACGTACTCCAGTCTGAAAAAAACTTTCGCATCAAAGGTATTAGTAGGATTTGGTACAAGTGATTCACCTCGTCTCCGCACGGGTGTATGCTGATACAAATGCTGTATTTATTTACTATATTAGGCATGTATTATATGAATAATATATAAACGTCAAAGAACCCCACCAAAATCAGATGCGTAATTTTAGAAATCTAAACATTCATAGAAAGATACAGCCAGCTCCTCAGGCAGCTGGCAGGGTCGGAAAGGCTTTATTTACTTGGCTTTTTTTTCTCATATTGACTACTTTATTTGTTGTAGATATGCTGGATTATTATAAAGAAGTTATAGATAAATTATCATCATCATCAGCTAATATACGTCCCTATTGAGGAGCCTTAGTCATCATACAGCCTAAGAATTTCTGCGTAGCTGTGCAGGTTTTCCGTTAAAGCGTCGAATAACCGTAGACATGAATTTCAAATTGAAAATATATCGCTTTTCTTATGCTTAAATCTATCTCTTTAAAATAATAGCCTAAACATTATATGCCTTTAAACAATTTTATAATGAAATACTTAATAGCAACCCGCACTCTTTTCGCTTGGGTATTATACATACATTATACATATATACTACTAGCTGTGCCAGCGACTTCGTTCGCGTTTCCCCCCGTTTTTGACACATTTTCCATTGTATCTTTGCTCCTATTGGTCGCAGCGTGATGTTATATAGCCTAAAGCCTTCCTCGATAAATGGTCTAAACAACACAAAAAGATTTTTTCAATTAGAACCAGTAGTTCCTGAGATTAGCAAACAAACAATCAAACAAACAAACGAACAAACAATCAAACAAACAAACTCTTCAGCTTTATAATATTAGTATAGATAAGCAAACGTCCCTCTTGAAACACTCTATCTATTAAAGAAAACAGCAACAAAATCCGTTGCATAGTTTTATAAATCTTAGCAGCCAGACACCAGACACAACTATGTTTTGTCACAGAACAACTGAGTTCATGATATCCTGCTAGATACAACATAGCAAACAAGCTGCAGGAAGACAACACTATTATATATTGTACTGCTAAGATAGGCACGAAAAGAGAGTACTATATTTTTGCTGTTTGTTGTAACCTTGTGAGTTGTTATACATATCTATATTAACTGTGGTATATTAACCACGCTAGACGGAATTAGCTGAAATTTCACTTCCTGAAATCACCCAGAATGATCGGTTAGTGACAAATACTGCTAACAACGTGAATATGCATACATCAACTTCATTAACTCACAAGTCACTACACCAAGAGAACGAAGTCGCGGGCAACAGCTAGAAGAAATATATTTTAACTTGCTCATTGGAATATTAATTTCACTGCAATATTAATTGGCTTAAGCAGTTGATGCCCGTTTGTAAGGCTTTGATTGTGCTTTTCCGAAGCGCAAGTAAGTTGAGACGCTATTTCTCTTTTTCTTGTTAAAATTGTATAGCGATATGACGCTTACTATATATTTAAAAGTATATTGGGTAATTATAAAATGTATATCTATCTATGTATAAAAAATAGTTCTAATACCAATTAGTTTCCTGGCTTTTTCACCGCATTTTATAAGATTTTATCATGTTATAGATAAGAATTTAAGTATCACTATTAATTAGTAGGTTTACATCATCTGTGGAATGAGTATAGTATTTGAAAAACAGCGCTTTTCTCTTAGAAGGTATCTTATAAATTGAATAAGAATGAAATGAGAGCAGTGCGTGACTGCTTTAGTTACCAATATTTAAGTCGGCAAATAAAATGAATTAATCATAATCCACAATACTTTAGACACGCAAAGAAATAAAGCAACCGCGGTGTCCTAACACCATCGCTATCCTTTATCAGGCGTCGGCTTCTGCTGCTTCCAAAACGTCCTTCCTATACCCGCGGCGGCCTTGCATTTACGGCCTTTAAAATAAAGTCGCAAATCGAAGAGTTTGCACGGCGCGGCGACTATACTGCATCGCCAGATAAAGGATTTGCAGTTTGTTTACAAGTTGCATGGGTGGCGCGGGAACGGCGGGGCGTCAGTGCGCGCGCGATGCGTCCGCCGATGCACGCGTGCAGTGCCGCTGCGCCTCAGTAGCCGGAGCCGGTGGTGCGATGGCCGATTGGTCGGTGATGGATCGAGATTGGCCGTTCAACCAGTTCGACCCCTTTCAATTCCCCTGCAACCAGTACGTCCCGGAGAACCCCGAGGCGCCGCCATGCATGCCGCCGCCGGCCGCGCCGCCGCCGCCGCCGCCGGCGCAGGCCTTCCTCCCGCCGCCTCTGCCCGCCCCCTCCATGATGTACCAGGAGCCTTCCACCTCCAGGGACCTCCAGCAGTTCACCAACCAGCAGAAGCCGCCGACTCCTAAAGGGTAGGTAACTTTGTCGGGCAATGCGTAATAACTAGTACTAGTAACTCGACGCGAATTATGATGCGATGGTATTGCGAGCGAGCTATGCAGTTAGCACCCACGTGTTCCTCCTCTATCTAGCGCATTTTGCAAATACAGAAGAGCAACACATACTACTATTAAACTATGCTTGTACTTGCCTCGAGGGCATTGTTTTAAACAATTACATGTGGTCAATTGCTAATCGCTTGAACGCACACAATAATTTTATGCTAAATAATATTCACTTCGGTTATTCTTATAGCTATTTAAATGTTTACTACGTCTATTGTCTTCGTATGCGATGTAAAAATGTATGACGTATTTATATGTCGTATTAAGTAATCATAGTTTAGCTGAAGGTTAGGCCAGGGACCACCATGAAATATAAAACACTAATACTTCTAAACGCATTTGGGTGACTATTTACCCCATATATGCAAGTTTTGTCGTAAAATTCTGAAAACATGTTTGTTACTCTGATTTATTAACACATATTTATGGACACTTAACAACTATTTGAAGATAAGAACAATTCACTAACCGCAGTAAACATCCTACCGTAATTTCAGCTATATTTTGCACCAACTTTTGTTGTATGTAATCAGTGATAGATTTTTTCTAATGACTATGATTTTCTAAACAAAAATATCGATGAACGATGCCCTTGATGAACGTTGAATATGAAGCATTTTAATCGTATTTCATCTAAACTATTATTATAAAGAGGAAATAATATTGTACAACGCGTGCATATGACGAATGAACTAAACTTCTGAACCGATTTCATAAATTATGAAACCATTTGGAATGCTACATTATCCGACATGATACACATTCATAGCCTTTATTAATTACTAAAAAAACGATCACCATAAACCCTCCGAAGTGTAACCCAAGATGCAATAAACAATCGGCGTAGTTGCACACTTGCAGTTTTCTGAAAAACTGCAGATAGAACAAATTATGCTCCATGATATCGAATGACAAGTAAACAAATATAAATGTCTTCCCGGCACAATATCTCCAACAAGTTTATTTCTCTACGTGCATCCCAAAAATGAGAATTTACAATCAAAGCCCGAGCGGGCCGCTTTTAAAAATAAGCAAGCTTCATAATATAAAATTAATTTTCATTAAACATATTTAGTAGTACGTCTTACTATTCAATTACATTTTGTATTCAAAAGTTTCAGTTTAATGTTTCAAGCCGTTCATAGAATAAATACGACATAAGATAGAGTTCACGTTATATACGAGCAGTGTTTGATTACTTCAAACCGTTAATAATGTTATGGTGTTTTATAATCAACATAATTACATTTAAATTATTTAAGTAAACAAAACGAATCGCAAAACACACGGTACCCTTGGGATCGCATTATGCTCGTACGTTCGGTACAGTCTTAGGAGGCACTTGGGGATGATAATTTCTGGTATAAGGTCTTATATCCTAAAAATGTTGAAGCTAAAATATATATAAGCTGCTGCGAAAAATCTTGGCATTCTCCATCGAGTAGCGGGCGGTCTTTAATATTGGTTCACATTTTTCTACTCATAAAACTGGAGATCCGTATATGCATAGTAAATGGTGTATTGAATGATATACTCGTATATAGTAGCTCAAATTTCACACAATAAAAACAAAATCATGGTTAGTTTATCGTTAAACGACAAATAAAACATGCAAAGTGTGAATCGGACTCGCATCTTGCGGGTTCCAGGAAACTTGTGTGGAAATAATATCATGTGTTTTCAAGAAGAAGATAAATATCAAATATTCTAGCTATAAGCTATACTTTCAGATATCATATTGCATTTTGTTTATACATGTATTTAGTTCTTCTAGTTGAGCAAATTTATGTTTACCATAATCAGGTATTCCTTTTATATTACTCAAATTTAGGGTAAATTAAATGCGTCTTTGGAAATTAAAGTATTAGAATCCTCTTTAGTATAAATAGTACTCTACTTATCAGTACCTGAAGTATCCTTAATGGTAGTAAACATTCCAAATTGTCGTGTGTAGCCAAATTTAACTCGGCTCATATGGCCTGCTTTGAACGGATTAATGTAATACACATATTATTGCAGATAATGTTACGGGATAATACTAATCACCGGAGAGTAATTGGAAATCATACATAGACAGACATATCGTGATGAACGTTAGTGTTTATTTCATGTCTGGTATATTATTTATTTGCCTATTTAAGTATAATATTTATAATAACTATTAGTATTGAAACCTACGACATGAGAACATATTGCACGCTGCTTGTCTATTTTGAAAATTATGTCCTAAGTACCTACTACGGATAACCGGAGGATCAAGATCTTATGATACTCGACACATTCTGTATATAATGTTTTTAGTATCGTGACATTATGAATACGGTAACTAAGTATAGTTATTAGTTAGTTATGAAAGGATGTTCGTGGCATTATTTTTTTATTGTGTTGTATGTGTTCTATGGAACTCAATAGAATTATAACGGTATGGATCTCATAGACTCCGTTTAAATGCAAATAAATCATTAAAAATATATGTTTTACATAATTCAATAAAATTTATCCATTTTGAATACTTGTATTGATTGCGCCCGTCTTAGGTTGAGATATTGGAAGACACGATTGTGATATTATTATAACAGAATGAAAAACACAGAAATCTCAATACAACCATGTAATTAAGCTGCCCGCTATGAACTCTACTAAACTTTCTTTGAAATAGACCTTTTGTATAGTTATAGTAATTAGGTAGGTATTAATTTCAACTTGATACCTCTACACCTTTCCGAGAAAAAGGAAACTGACAGGTAGACGAACAACCTTAACCTTCTAGTGACGCCCAAAGAAGAAGTTCTGGGCCCTTTAGACCCCAGGCAACCATCGTTTAAATATTTAGGAGAGCCTTCTGCTAGCCCAAACGTCAGGTAATGCTGATATGATATGGTTGCTTCAAGCCTAATGATGATGATAATTCATTTCATCACAAAGAAGGACTCATAGGTTCTTTACTCATTAGCTTTCTTTGTTTGTTTTCTTTTAGAGGTCCGTAATCCTAAAAAGCACTTGCCCAATTTATTAATGATCTTATAATAAAGTTCTTTCTAGAAATGCAGGAAATGACTAGGTATAACCAGCTTTGCTAAATCCAAACCTTAGTTTGTTGCTCCTATACAGAGTTCCAATTACAGTGTCAAGTAACAGTGTACTTTAGCCAAATTTTACTAATGTGCCAGTTTGTGCTGATCATAAAAACATTTATTTTATTTCAAGTGCAAAGTTGCATTAATAAATAGAACAATATTGTAAATGGTTTTTAATACATATTTGATATTCTAAATACATTCTTGTACACAAGAATGAATTGATTATTTGCAATAGCTTTGACGGGAAAATTTGCATCATTATGCAAATGAAACCGTTGGTTCATATTTTTATACAAGTTGTCCAAGTTTTTTTACTAATCTATCTAAATAGATTGTTTCCGCCTTGAAGTTTTTGAGAATTAGGGTTAAAAATAAACCCTTGTATTTGTAAATTTAAATCATAACTCAGCATTTGGATTATAATTCATTTTCAAATCATTTGCACAACTGTTGCACGCCTAATTTGTTCATTGATTATTTTATGTCCTAAATTAAGAGTAATACCTATTATTACTATAGTGTAACAATAACGCCCAAATATTGGGCGAAATTCCCGTACCGCTGAGTGTATCCGAAGTCTGCCTTGCGTTAGTGGTTTCTGGACTCGTTGCCAAAAGCTGTTAAAACTACCACCCTTTATTTGACGATAAATATTGACTTCACAAAATCGAAAACACCCTACGATACTGACGCAGAATACAGGGTTTTCTAAAAGTAGGTAAAAGTTTGACTAGGCTCTTTATAGAGATAGGAATTTGTATTTGACTATCGTATTTAAGTAGGCATATTTTGTGTTTGTATTCCACTGTTGCACCTGATATATATCCGTATGATCATTCTATAATTAATAATGCTTCACCCAAAGATATCAAATAATAATAATAAAGAGTTTATTTCAGATAAGTTACATCCATAAAAATACATCTACTCAAACACAAAGATATCAAAGCAGATCAGAGCAGATAGAGATGAAATCAATATTCGTTTTTGTATCCTTATTAGCCTCGGTCTACTAGACGAACTTCATACATCAAATTCTTCATATTTGATAACTTTCTGCGCTATTGTCTTAATTTATTCTTCCCCAAGAACCTTCTGACAATAACAGATACAGCAAGAAAAGAATAAACGAAATCATCAGACCTGGTGTTCACGCGTGATACCGTGACCTAGATAATTAGTCGTTCATTTCTATATGAGATATTGTGACGAGGGTTTAAGATGCTTAATTAAAGGCTGTTCTGCAAGTTGACGCTTCAACGTTTATTTTGTTCGTGGTCAGTGTGTTTAACGTACTGACTCCGTAAACCACAGAAATCGACAAGCCGGTAATAATGTTGGTTTACTTTAAAGTTATACATCAAATGCAAAATTAACCGTAACAATATCAATTTCACTTGGCCGCAAAAAGCCGTCATTATCAGAATCGCTATTGGACTCTACCATTACTATCGGTTCAATACCATGAAAATATACTTCAGTCGTTTGGCTCACACGATACATTATACGTTCCTGGGAAGGTACAAATTATACCCACAGTAATGAAATCAACACATAACAAATATGTTCTCAACATTTTCAGTAATATGGTACAACCAAATGTATACATTAGCAATGTTTGAATATTGAATTATTTTATTCAATATTCAAACATTTCTGTTCAGAAATTATAGCAGATGCTAATAGTACAGTGGTCGAAACCAAACTATGTAGATCATTTGTGATTATTATTTCTATTAGCTAATACCACAGGTAATCAGCATGCACACATTTAGCATGGTGTGGTGTTAGGTAGAAAGGGGACATTGGGTCCCCTTTCCTACCTAACAGTAGCAATTAATTGCGATAACCTCGATTAACTTCCACCATTAGCGCGCCCGTTATCAGATTTTGACGTATTTGCACTTTGCCGTAGTGTCATCTTCGTGCCGATGATCGATACATTTTTCAACACACACCACAGTAAAAAGAGAACTTGATTGAGTATTGTTATACTTGACATGAAAAACTAATTGCCCCTTTTCGCGTTAAAAATTGTAGAGCGTTTTTAATTTAAGCTCCGGATTGCAAACATCTCCGCAGTTCGCAATTTAATATTGTAATGAAAATAATTATGAATTTTAAGGGTTCTGAGAATGAAAAGGAAAAACTGAAACCTTTAGCATGACTTTGTATGTAGTTTGTCTCAGTCAACCAATTTTTATGAAAAAGCGTAGATGTAAGTATACAAGTTGAATCGGACTAGCTTTCTGCCCGCGACTGCACCTGCGTGAAGTCGTATATTACGCATACCTTTATTTCCTTACAGGGAAAAAGTAACCTTTTGTCCTTTCTCTATCACTAGTCTGTGTTAGGAGTTATGATTAAATAAGTAATTTTGGTTTGAATGCACAACAGACAGACACTTTACTTTCGCATTGATTATATTAATAAGGGTACCAGGAATATTAATACAACACTTGAGGCTAATAAAAATAGATCACAATCCAATGTATTTTAAAAAAAAATTGTCATGTATAAAATTATATGACAGCAATTATTTTTATTCAAAATAGATGCGTTTAAATCAACTAAAATCTTTGGAATTCAAATTATTTTAAGAACTCTGAATGTCCCAGTGGTCAATACGAAAATTATTCTGGGCCGAACTAATTTAAGAAAATGCGAAAATTACATAAATCTATTTGTCATGAAAAAACCATCCCATGATTACATACCTATGTATGATTTACATTTGCTCTGTGGAACAGTTGTTAGTTACCCTGGCTATAAGAGTCGTGGGTTCGATTCACGCCCAGGACAAATAAATAATTATATATATGACAAACATCGATGTTCGTTCCGTGTCTGGGTGTGTTGTTTCTGATATCCGTAACATAAGTGCGTGCTTAAGCAACTTACTTCGGAACCAAAGCAACGAGTGTGTTGTTGTGTGATACAATACGTTCAGTTTGCATAAGTAAAGATAAGCGTAGGAAAATACAGCCAAATTCTTGTTAATCTGGGACACGAATGGTTTCGTACAATCTTATTGGCATGAAAATAGTTTCGCAATTCAAGTACATATTATACTTTCGTCCCTACCAAATATCTTGCTTACAAGTTTTTTGTTATTGTTTGGTAACTGACGAATAGGAGGTTCTTAATTAAATTTTGAATGACTGTCCAAAGAAATCAATGATTTAAAGGGATTTCAATTCCAAGTTGTATAATCGCAAACTGTCAAAAATGTTCTCTAGAAATAAATAAAAGACATACATAACTGGAAATTTTTTAACACCTCACCACTGCTTAAGTGCATTCGTACCTCGTAATCGAGATATTTCTTCGTAGAGCTCCAAAGAATTTTATCATTGATTTTTTTATTTCAACTTCACAAACAACCTCAAGGTGTAATCCTCTCTAAAGGATCCTTTTCTCCTTTTGATACCTTACGGAATCTAAGGAACGTTTATATAAGTAGCTTAAGTAGGAATGTGCAATATTATGTATATTGTACATTTATATGCTATAATTTTTAAGGTACCAAATAACTTGTTACCACATAAGAATATAGTCATCGTATGAGTCTAATTTAAATAGTGTATGGTTTAAATAATATGTCATTTCAGACCACTTTGAGAAGCAAGTCAGCTGTATGACCAAGATAAATATTTATTTAGCTTTGACTGCAGAAATACACACGTTCATTTCGAAAATAAGCAGCAAATAGTGATACTCTTTTTCTAGCGGAATTCTTGCCACGGCTCTTATACTAAATGGTTACGATACAATTGACATTTCTCTTACAATGACAGGAACGATAATTACATCCATTAGAGACTAATTGCACGCAACTACGGAACTTTTAATGAGTACTAAATACCCTGTAAACACTTTAGCAACAATTCAATTACAACATGATCAAACAAAAATTCTAGTCTCGTGTGTCATGTTCTAACGTTAAAAATGTAAGTTGAATGTAAGTGAAAATTCTTACCACAATGGTGGTTGATTTGCCAAGCGAATCCTTTAAAACGCCGTGCTATACGGAAAGTGTACAATAACGAATGAAAGAAATAATGAAAAATGTTTGTTTACGGTCACAATCATAACAACATGCTGAATTAAATTGAATTTTTCTGTATTTGTAGCGACCTCAGAGGGATGAAGTTTTCTTGTTTTGCATTTTGATGGCAGATTGTTACATAGTTGTTCTTTCCCTCCTGAGAATTTACGCATATCTAGATTGTATGCTATATCTTCTCAAGTAGTATCTATAATAGCTAAGGACTGGAATTATTATCTACCGTGTGTGTAATCCCAATGATAACTGAAATATCTACTATATTTTAGATAAATTGGTATATTGGTAGGTACTGTAGGTTATTGTATGTGTATATATGTTATGGACCAAGTGATTAATGCGAGCATTATTAATAATGCCCGAGCATTATGTATAATGTTTAGGCCTATCGGGCCAAGTGATTAATTATTATTTCAACTTCATTATTTATCACAATGCGCGGGCATTATTATATGGCTATGTGATAATTGGGCAATATGATAATTAAGTAAATAATTGTCTTTTGTGCTTTAAAATAATTTAATAATAAAAGAAAACGTAAAATTCCCACCCTGTTTTACGCTTTTTACAAAGTTACGCCGTTTGACACGTTTTCATAGTGACGTAATGGGTAATTTTTAGAAAAGAATTAATATTTTTTGGTATATGGGAAACTTCACTTATATTTTTGCGTAATTCGATTAATTTTATCATTCGTGATCCCCGCTGCTGTGTATTGACCATACATTTATCTATGTATTCAGCCATTTTCGTACATGTGCGCATAGATTACGTTCCTCCGTGTATTTATTATTTTTTGTGACCGTTACGTTGACTTTGACGCGTTATTTTACGTTGATTTTGCTTTGTGTTTGTACTTTGATTTAAAATGCCGAAACGAGGAAAAACAATAAATAGCCAATGTCTCCGTATAGTAACAGAGCCCACGACCAAAATTTTTGTCTCATAGCAATACGGCCAAAACCGCATCAAATCGATAGATAAGATTATTCTGAACTCGAAAATACCAATATCAGACATTTTCCGCGTAGCGTTTGATCTGACCGAATTTTCAAAATTGTCAAAGAATTTTACCGAACTGCATCATAGCAATATGTCTGATTTGCAGACTGTAGTTAAATGATGATTCTGAGATACCGGAAACATATTTTTCAGACGTTAGTGGTGTAGCGCAAACCCGTAAAATCACTTAAAAAGATTAAAAATGAGACAAAAAAATGTCTCATAGCAATACGTCTGAAAATCTTTTTTATTAGTAAATTTTGGTTATTTGATGCGAACAAAACAATTTTCAGACGGAAATGTGGACGCATAAAATTTTGAGACCGTTTTGAAAATGTTAACAAATTTTACCGATCGGTATCATAGCAATATGTCTGAAAATTGCTAGACATGATAGAATAAGTTGTCCACATGTGCAAAAAATGTATATCAGACAAATGAAGTGTAGCATCTTCTCTATCAGACAACTTTTCGATACTCAGATATCATTTAAGAATCGTATTGAGGTATCTTGAATGAAACCAATGAATAATAGTAAGAAAGGGGCAGGGGCGTAACAAGCGATGAGGCTGTTGAAATTAAATACTGATTGATTTGATAGTTTTGGTTTTATTTAAAGCACACTTGTTATTTTCGTTTTAGCATATACTCCATATGCTACACTTAAAGTGTCTGAAAACAGGTTTTTGGTAATCAAGGCAGCAAAACGAAAAGTTAAAAAAAAAATTATCCGTATTGCTATGATACAGGTCGGCTAAATTTGTTGACATTTTCAAAAATGCCTGAGCGGCTATGTGCTACGCACAAAATGTCTGAAAACAAACTTTTTCGTAATACAATTATAAAATCTATGTACATTATCACTATCAGACGTATTGCTATAATACCGACTGCCTTTTTTTTTTGACACAGCAGAAATGGCCTCCCACGCAGTTGCTACACTTTCGACCGTTACTATATATGGTCCAAGATCCCAGAGCTGCCAGACATCACTTATTTTCTAATGGACAAAATATATACGATTGAGTAGTGTTGGGGTGTACTATCATCATATGACTAGTTGCTACCTTGACCAGACGGCCATTTTTCAGATATCAACCAATCAAGGTACATAGAAACACTGCTCACCTCACTTAAATTCTGATGGCTGATTTTAACATATATTTCACACAATATCATTAAAATTCAGGATTCATTACTCCCAGACACATGCGGTCGGCGGTTTTACCTTACGGACGCTTTAAAGCTATGAAAAAAATTTTACTTTTACTTATTTTCTGATGCTTGATTTTTATATATGTTATTTAAACAACTAAAAAAGTGCTCATCTGACCGCAATAATTATAGAATTGTACCTTACAAACTATTTTATTAGAAAAACTTAACTAAATTCAATCTAAAAAAAAATCTAAAACAGTTGGGTCTGGTGAATGTTTGGCCCCTTGGATCGGTCTGTCCGTTTGCAAAACGTTTTAAAATAGTTGTTTGAATAACATATATAAAAATCAAGCATCACAAAATAAGTAAAATTAAGTAAAAGTAAAATTTTTTTCATAGCTTTAAAGCGTCTGTAAGGTAAAACCGCCGACCGCATGTGTCTGGGAGTAATGAAACCTGATTTTTAATGATATTGTGTGAAATATATGTTAAAATCAGCCATCAGAATTTAAGTGAGGTGAGCAGTGTTTCTATGTACCTTGATTGGTTGATATCTGAAAAATGGCCGTCTGGTCAAGGTAGCAACTAGTCATATGATGATAGTACACCCCACCACTACTCAATCGTATATATTTTGTCCATTAGAAAATAAGTGATGTCTGGCGGCTCTGGGATCTTCCTCTAATACCTAGTCGGGTTCAGAATCATACAATCTAAAGATTTTATAGGGTTTTTGCCGTATTGCTATGAGACATGGTTTTGGTCGTGGGCTCTGTTACTAGTAATCTTGATCCCCCCGCGCATCAATACTAACAATAATAATGACACTCATGTGTTCAGCGATTTTGGGTGTAAACGCCTTTATTTATAATGCAATTTTGAATAATAGCGTGTCTTACGCGTTACGCCGCCAAATTATGTCCATTACCCCCTTTTGTTATGACATTTTTTCACGCCACTATTTTTTAGAGGCGTAACTGCCTTTTATATTAAACTATTGTATATCAAATGATAATAATGATTAAAGTTTTTTCTACATAATATGTTTCTATTACTTTGCCCAAAAGGTGATAAACATTATGTATAATGCCCGGTCAAAGTGATTATTTGAATAATTATTATTGAATTGCACTCTCATATTGGGCATTTTTCATATGGACCGGGCAGTATGAATAATGCCCAATTTATCATTTGGTCCATAACATATATATGTTGTAGGTATTTCAGTTTTCATTATATTTACCTAGAAAAATATTGTAACATACCTTTTTTTAAATAAAATATTTATATACAATAATTATATAATATATTTTTACACACAGTTTCATGTAAGTACTTTCTAGTTTTTACAACGATAGATAAGCTTGGAATGATATATTGTAACTTAAAGAAGGAGTTGGTAGAGAGCCTTTTATCATCTAAGAGATTAATTCTAAAACAAACTACATATTTGAGTCGACCTATAATAGTAATAATAACAAAATAACATATCCAAAATAAAACATTCTACCGTAATTCAAAACACAAATGTTCTTCTGCCACTTTACTTCTATTACATACCAATCGAAAGTAATTAAAGTACCTACTGTACCGGCTAGTACTTCGGTTTAATGTCCACGATTTTTTAAATAATCATCGTATGTGCTACCTCTGCGAGTTTACCAACATTGTATAGAACAAATTAGAACTAAAATCTCCCACAAAATAGTGGAACTCAAGTTGTGCTTACATTGTGCCATCTTAGCTTAGTACAGCTATTAAACTCGTCCCTGGTTCGACTGACTGTCCCAAAGAACGCCATTATTCAAAAATACGTACAGTAAAATATGTTTAGTACTTTCCTCTATATCTCTTAGTGGGTCTGTAACTTATTTGATTATTTTCAAAGATCTTTAAAAACCTATGCAGTCCCATAAGTCACTGTTGTATATCACGGACCTGTCATGAATTTTATATTGAAAGGACACTAATATTGTCCATAATTATGGTATACTTCAAGTTTTGATGTTCTAATGTGTAGATGTAGCCCTGATCATATCGTATGCAGAGATCGACCCAAGTTTGCGTTATGAGCATGTTCATTAGAACTTACGATAACCGAAACATGCACTGCTCCCGAAGCTAGAAGTAATTTAGGTAGTAGTTATTTGTATGCCGGGTGTAACAGTAGGGGTGGATCATCGTAAGTCAATCGATGGGGGACTTCAATACCTATCGATATAACCCCCATGTATGTTCAGCGATTTTCAATGGTTCCAAAGATATTGAGGTTTTTGTGGAAAAATAATTCGATTTTTAAAACTTTAATGAAGAATTTTTTTTCATTTCAATACAATAGGGATATGACTCAAATCGGTATCGTGATTATTAAGACCCACTTTTGAACTACTTCTAGAAAAAAAAATCATACAAGCAGGTCCAGTAGTTAAGCTACAGTGAAGACTTTTATACTGAATTCTGGCTTGGAACCATTGAAAATCGCTGAACATACATGGGGGTTATATCGATAGGTCAATACCTAGTCCCCCATCGATTGACTTACGATGATCCACCCCTCCTGTTACACCCTGTATATGATAGTACTCGTATGAAGTGCACTTTAATAGTCTAAAACTTACGGTAAACGCACACTTTATTGAAAATCAGTCGAAAAATAAAAATTATAACTTTTCTTTAAAAATTAAGAATATACAAATACATTCTCCAAAAGTTTAACTAAGGTAAAGTAGAATGGAATAACTCTACATTAGTCTACATTATATTCGCCCTTCAATGTGTTAAGCCTTATTATTTTTTAGACTAAGAGATTATCATTACGCAATATGCATATTTCATGATTTTTTTTTCATAATTGATAACAGAATATATCAACAGCTCCACCGCATACAATGCTTTTAAATGCTACGGTGAAAATGGCGTTCAAACATTCGTAGACAGTAAATGCTTAAATGTTTGTTTACCCCTTTCTTATTTGTCGTAGTCCAACGTATAAGTTCATTAGTGCATAAGAGTCATTAGTGCATCCACAAATACCAAGTGCTAACCAACTTACAGTAAATGCATACATACTGATTTTTTGTTTAAACCCCCATGTAGGCCTCTCAATAGGTACTCTTTCCCAATGTTTAAGCGAATGGCTTTGCATACCCATCTTTCGGCAGTCTCATGGGTTTCATGGCTACTGTTATGAATATCATTGATATTTTCACTCGTCCTTTCACGTATCAGAAAATAAATATTAACCAATCAACAGCGTCTCTACATTTAATATGGACTTCGTAGATCGACCTTAGAAGTCTTCATAATACTCTTATATCAAATTTCATATACAAGAACTTGTCGTCTTCTCCGGAGGTCGGAGGTTCAGATCTGAACATGAGTCTCTTTTGTTTCCTAACATCGAAGGACACGCTACTTAGCAAAGTGTTTTTCAGATAGTATATTTTCCCGTATTGGGTTGCGGAGACATGACAGCAATTGTTCCTGTAATTAAGACAATTATGGTTATGTATTAATGGTAGTAATTACCTATAGTATATGTGTGTACGTACGTACCCCGACGCAAGAATGAAAATATGGATAGTATGGTTCTATATACTCGTCTCTTGTTAAGAACGGGAGAGGGAAAAGCAAATCATACGAAAATTCGGTAATAAAAAGGACTTTTATATTTCACAAACGATTTTTCACAAAAGTGATTTGGCAACTAAATTATACACTTTACATGTTCGTTAGATTGTACGTTGATAAATACCAAAAGATTGTAAGTAAAAAATAGTAGAGATTATAAACTGGGTTATGCAAAATTACGGCGTTTGGCCACACGTGGAATATTTAAATATATACTTTCAACACAGAAGTCAATTTGTATTCATTTTCCGATTTGTGTTTCCTACAATCCTACGAACATAATATGTACGCATATTGTGAAAAGTAGATAATCGTCACTAATATCGCTTCAGCCGCATTGCAGACTTCTGATTATTATTATTAGCGCTTCTTGGCAAACGTGAACAGTCCATACTCATACATTTCATAATAAATAAAACACTTTGTAGTCTCTATATGAAAGTTTTCTCTAATTTAATTAGCAAACATTGACACAATCTTGTTATCAGTACATTTTAGTGCTTCTATAACTTATATCCAGTTCAACTGTTTGTATAAGGTGCCAGATTCTGTTTTTAACCACCGAAAACTTGGGTTGGTATCTCGTTGGACGTTAGAACTATTTAATTGATTTACATTTCACCCGAGAACTTCATTTTACAACTGAAGTTTTAATTGTTAACATTTCAAGGAGCTTAATAAAGTTTACTTTCTCCATTTACTAGGATTTATACAGTTAGACACTTACCTTGCTATTAAGATTTTAATTATATTCGTTTATAATTTATTTTGTTAGCTCTCAGGATTTGTTTGAAGTAGTTATATTGAGACATCGACGGTTTTTGTCTTTCTTTGAAGTTACTTTTTAAATCGTTAGTTTGAAAGTTCAAATATAAGTTTGTGTGCATTCTAGAGCAGTAGTATTTAATGCACGTTTTGTGGTTATTAAATAATACTGCCTGGTTTGCAGCGTACGACTTTCATGATAGTTCATTCAATCGCTTTATAAATTACTTAGAAAATACTATATAGTGAACAGTAAAAATTTATCTTATAATATTTGTGTTTTTTCGTGTCTTGCTGTGAAAATGTATTTTTAGGTTAGTAGGTTAAATATTTATATGTACACCGTGAAATTTTAGTGGTTGTTTTCCCGTGGCAGAACGGCAAGTGCCTTTAGTAATACTATCGAATTATGCAAATTATTCCTCGAAAAAAAAAATTTTTTTTTTCGATTTTTCAGAATAATAATTTTCCAACTCGAAAACGAGAGAAGCTATCGTTGTTTTTGAAGATGTGACGTATTCAGGTACTGATTGCCGCATGAAATCGAAGCTTAAAGCTAAAGAAGCTCTACACCCTAAGTCATAAAGCGGTTCGAACGTGTTTTCGAGTTACGGTTAAACCCTTCGTAAAACCGGCATTTATTGATTTTACCAAAAAAGAACTGCACACATCTTTTGTGCTACTAAGATAGAATCATTTTACTGCGGGAAAACAACCACTAAAATTTCACGGTGTATATCAATCTCTCTAACAATCAGTTTAGGGTCAAAGGCATCAGTGTGTGGAGATGTCCCAAATATACAAGAGCTTTATTGTTAAATGTTCATGTAGCGGATTTATTAAATAAAATAGCAAATAATATACCTTGTAGAATTAGCTATTTGTTTGTGAAAATCCTGTCAAAATTTGTCTAGCCGTTTCGGAGATTAGCAAGAACAAACAGACAGACAGACAGATTTTTTTTTTCCAAAAGTGTTTTTGTTATTGGCATTCGATGTAAATTCCTACCCATTTAGTAAAAACTCGTAATTTTGGATAGTACGAACAGACACTTCAAATTAATTTACTTGTATGGATTAGATAATAATGTACTATTAGAATATAATTTGTTATGCAATAAAAAATTATATACTTGCCCCTATTAAAAGCTTCGACGAAGTGATAGTGCAGCTTTAGGTACACAAAACATTCCCAGGTGCATCATTACCGAATTGCGCTCAGTAATCGATGCGTGTAAAATCGATAAATAACCATTCACGAGCTTTGTTATACAATCCTAATATTTGTGTATAGACAATTAATGTACATGTACGTAAGAAGTCAACAAAAGTGTACTTTTTTACATGTGACTTGGCTATCGCCTTTAGCGAAGTGCGGTAGCGAGAGGTGGGCTATATTTAATCTTGGCATGAAGTGAAATGTGTTCTGAGGGTACTTGCTAACGCACTTACGCTTTATCAATGATATACAATAAATTATGACTCGCACGTAACTACCGCTACTCTTTGTGCAGTAGGCTGTAAGTATAGCAGCGATTCAGCAAAGATGATTTATGATAGATGTGTTAATTTGTTTTGGCGCGATTATTTGACGGACTGTAAAATAACGACGTAGTAAAATGTCCATGCCAACTAATATTTGTTTTGTTTCCTTTTTTTTTCTATCTTGCTACTTTAACGTAACTTTTGGCTGATTTTGTATAAAATAAGGATAAGGAAAAAAAACTGTTTCTAGAAAAAAAAATGATATTTTTTTCATGATTTATTAATTTTTATTCGATTCATGAGAAGAGTTTATAAGACTATTCGTATTAGAGTTATGAAGATTCGAAATAAAATGTTGGTTGCTATTTGGAGACGGGTCCTAGTAGACCAAATATAAATTTTGAATACAAACGATAATACGAGTACTGGATTGAAAAGGTAAGGTGCATTTATGATAATGAGGCTCGCTTAGTATTTAACATATCATATACCTAAATGAGTTACGGCTTCTACGTGAGCCAAACTGTATTTCAAGAACTCTACGAAATATGTTTGTATTTCCTATGTTCTCTTATAAGTAAACGTACGAAAATACTGAACTTAATGTAACTGCATGCGGAGCAAGTGGAGAATTAAAATTGTAAAGTTAAAAACTCATAAAACCTTTAACTATCTGTCATGTAAGTTTCATTCGTTATATGAGTTGGCAACGTAAAACGTAAACTAAAATGCATACGTTATTAATACAGTATGCAATATCACCGACCTTGCTCAACACAGACGGTTGGCAACTCGTTAAATACCTATTGCGTATTCTCTACAATAGGACTGAGTCTAATATAACAATAATAAAATTCTGCACCTGACCTTTAACGGCGGATTCTATGTAATGCTGACTGAACGTCTAGCGTAAGAATGGTCATTAGGGTTGGTTGATTGTTTAGCTAAATCAACTGAATGACCGATTACACCGAGATCGTAGTCATAAACTGGGTGTCGGCACTGACTCACAAGTCATTTCGCCTGTGACAGAAGCGTAGGTCAATGTTAAACGCGTTTCGTTTGAAACGGCAATAAAACCGGGATTGAAATCTTGTTTGCCGCTTGCCGCTTTGTCACTCCTTGCACCCGACCCTCCTCTGACACCCTGTCGTCTTTCAATTCCAATAAAGACTGAAGTATTCACCAGTCGACTATCACTTTGAAAATAGAGAAAAAGAACAATATGATTTGCTTGCACTTAGCTTAACTTTTATAAGGTTGCATCGGGTGATTAGCTTTTGCCCACGACTTCGTAAAGGTAGTTATTTTATCGTTTGAAACATGACATGACTATGATGAAAGTAATCCATTAATATCTAGTATTTCAGCGTAGTCCTAGCCTACCTAGGCACACAGCAGTATGTCTAAATAAGAAGTACGAGTCGGGCTCGTGCATATATTCCACGGGGAACACCTCTTAAATATTCTATTTATTTATTTATAAGTATTTGTTGTCATAGCAGCAACAGAGTTTATAGTGGTTCTTGAGCTGGTGACAGACAGACAGTGAAGTTATAGTAATAGAGTTCCGTTTTACCCTATGAGTACGGAACCCAAAAACGTACATTTTTGAAATTATAGCATATTTGTATGGGCAGGTTCTAAAAGCAATACGTGTGACATTTTCAGGATGTAAGGGGTTTGAAAGGCTTTTATTTAACTCACTTCCGCTTACCGCTGCCTCTAGCAGACTGTTAAGCCACACCTAGTATCTATGCCGCGATGATATCAAAACCAAGTTGAGAATCACAGTGCACGAAAGCTGAAACCGTCTCCTACTTGTTTTCTCCATTAAAAATATCATAATTTCACGCGTAAAGTAGGCATCACTTTGTATGGACGTGTAATAAATTAATGATTGGCCTTTGATAACATGGTTCGCACCGGTCACTAATTGGCAATTTGACAAAGTCAAACAGTTTGTTGGCAAATGCACCGGCCATCGCGTTATGTATGGTAAATAGCTCGAACTTATCATTGATACAGAATATTGTTCAACAAGAATTGGATAATTTGAATAGATTCTGATTTACTTACCAATTTATCACCTTCGGTCAGCGTAATATTTGTTTACCTTTTTGACTAAACTCATAAACAAGTACCTAGTACTTCTTAATTTTATTTCTGTTTCTTACATAGGATTTCCTTATTCAAATTCACTTGGAGTACTAACAGTAGAATATTTTATAATTGTTTACAGTTTTGTAATTGCAAATAGAAAGAAATATTGATTGTACGCTTGTTTATAATTGTAGAGTTCCGCATTCAGTCCTTACTTGGAAAACGGATTCTTTAAACGAGCTAGTATAGGATCGCTTTGTTTTCCATAAGTGACCTTTTTTCTTGGGAATATGACGTGGAGATCTAATTTGATATTCAAAGTTAATATATATTTTTATTTATGTAATACAGCAAATAAATATAGATAGATATTCAAAGCTCCCAGAAAGGAACACTTTGCAGATAACAGTGGGAAACGCACCTCCTAATATTAAGTATGTCTCATTACTAGCTTTTTGCTTTAAATTTAATGTACTCTCTTACAGCGAAGCCGGTTATGCATGTAGCTTATCGCCTCAGACTCAGACACTCAGTCGTTAGACTATAAGTGTACCAAATTTAGGTTAATTTTGCTTAGGTATTTGTAATATATGTAAAGATTTGTAAATATTTAAAGTGGTTTGTTTCCTGCAGCAAACTTGTGGACAGCACTACTTTTGACATGAATCGTGGCAAGTAGAAGACTGTCTCTCTGTCGCGAGTCCTTCCACACTTACTAGTAAAATTAGGTGTGATATTACAGTCCGCTGTGTGCACTTCTAACCGCGCCCTGTTGCTATATTGTTGCACAAAGTTCGCTCGGGATGAGCCCTTCGCCCTCCGCCGCCGTCTCCGGGTTGATTAGGTTTAGTTCCGGGACGTGCCCTTGTTTCAGTTTCCAAAGCAGGTGTTTACCCGGCCTCGGCGCTTCCACCGGCTCACTCCGGACGCGTTACATTGTAATTAACCCACCTAACGGGATGTTTGATCACACAAAACACATGAATTGTAAACTCCATCACGCTATTTTTGGGACCGCTTTGTTTTTAACCCCTTGCGTTTTCCTAGACGCTATCATGATATCTGATGGCGTGTTAGTAGTAACAATGTTGTAGTCGCGTATTAATTTATGTAAAGTCACACGTACCGTGTTGATTGGTCGTGCATTCGAATGTTCGCCCGCGAATTCATTTGACAAAGTGCCTGCCTGCGCCATCAATGGACAGAATACAAACACCGTCCAATATCATTACCAGATAATCTGAGATAATTTAAATGAGAATTTCATTGCCATAAGTTATTGGAGCTGATTGTAATATGACTACTATACGATTGTTAATTTACTTTCGTATTACATTCTGTGGTTCAAAACAATAATATAATTTTTTCTCGCAATACAATGAACGTCTACAATCAGTAAAGGTTAAGTTACAAAAACATTCAAAGCAAAGTATATAATATGTGTAGAATATTAATGATCAATTTACCTGTACATAGGACGCTATTCACACTTTGCTGGTCTTAGCATCGCCAGTGTAATAAAGTGGCATTGTTATATTGGTAACGTGAGTGGTAATAATTTTGAAACAACACGGCATACGTTCTAATTCATTATGCAGAGAATAACATTTTATAATAATAATAACAGAATATGTGTTTGATACCAAAGCGAGTTATTGTAAAATTTAACTTTAGCTCGTAGTACTAACCGAAACAAAATTCTAACTTAGTACATTAATTAACGTGCCCTAATATTCGAGAAATCTTAAACAAGGCTTACGTAAAATATAATAATAGTGATCGGTAGAGGTTTTAAGTGAATAACATCGATAGAAATCAACACTGAATCCAGCATATTAAGACACACCCCAGGAAGGATCATTTTATCATTCCATTAGAGAAGGCAGTCATGTCAGCAGTAAATACGCGTGTGGGAATTAAACATGTAATTGATAGCCAATAGTTAGAAGATAGTCTTTAACCGCGATAATGGAAGGATCACGAAGTCGTCATATCGCAGAATCCAAAGCATATACCTTTCATGTTTTATTATGCTTCGGACTCACATATTTCTTATCACTTTACGCATAATAAAGTCCGTCTGCTCGAAAAGAAAAATCTAAATTTACCCCGGTCAAAATAGACACCCCTATTTTTGAGGCTAATTTGACTGGGTTAAATTATATGTAGTAGTATAAATACGAGCTTTGGGCAATTCATAAAATTACAGTCAGTAACAATTATTGAATTTTTGACAGTTTAGACTTTACATGTGAATTCAAAGTACGGGAGTTTTGAATTGGAAACATCTTATTCGGCAAATGTGTTCAAATATATGTTCACCTGTGTTTGATAATAAGATACCTTCTAATTACAAAACCATAGAATGAATGGGACGGGTTGCGGTCTCTTGCGGACCCATCCATATACTGCCGATATCCTTGGGTCTCTTCAATCGGCCCAAAAACATGCACTGCTGGATATAGGTCTGTTACGGTCAATGTGAGCAATCGGTAATTATCTATAATCACCGGTAAATATAGATAATTCCCGACGCACATGGTAAATGTAGTGAATTATTCAAATTTACCGGTGATTATATAAAACTCCCGCTCGACTGTGGTAAATGTTGACATTGCTGACAAATATCACAAGTACTCTGCAATTCCAAATGTCACAAATCTCAAAAATATATTGACGTGAAAGAATTTTAAGAGTTCCACTGAAAATTCCCTGCCAATTTGCTAATTTTATTTAACTTTATTTTTATAAGATAATATTTTTTTAAAAACCAAACCTGAAGTTTGGTTTCTATTTACTTGACTGGTTTATTTTATAACTAGCTGTGCCCGTGACTTCGTTCAGGTGGACTACAGGATTTTACATACAAAAGTTTTTTCCCACGAACTCCCGATCCCTTACGAATTTTGCAATATCGCGTCGCAAGTAAGCTTTAAGTCTATGCTAAATTTCAATCATCTTACGTGGTTTAAATGTTTTCAGAAAAGTTGATTTAGAAATACATACTTAACTACATAATCACACCTAGACACGGAACACAAACCGATATTCACCACACAAATATTTGTTCCGAGTGGGAATCGAACCCACGACTCTTGGAATCGCCAGCCTGGGTCACTAACAAAACCATTGTATCACCGAGCCAGTCAAGTCAGTTTTATTTTATTATTTGCCACATTTACACAAAGGCTATGGTAATTTTATATAATTACCGGTAAATGTGATTAATTCGATAGTTTTTACCACCTTTACCACAAACACTAGTAATTATGCATAGTTACCGGTAATTATACATAATAAACACTCTATCCACTTTTACCGTAACAGGTCTATTTCCCCGCGGCGATAGGTCTGACCGGCTATTAACGTATATCTTGCCTCTTGTACACACATGTTTTTACGCCGTATTCAATCAAGGTATTATTATTATTAAGGTTGGCAGTATCATTGCTGCATCTAAATTTCACGGTACCGGGCGTCACACTCCGTATGGTTACCCAAATCGTGAAATAAAAGGGACCTTAGTTCTGACGTTTTGTTTCGTTTCCAGAGACAATCCTCGCGAGATCCGCAACAAGGCGGAGAAGCAGCGTCGGGACAAGCTGAACCAGTCGATCGGCGACTTGGCTTCCATGGTCCCGCCGGTGGTGGCGGCCAGCAGAAAAATCGACAAAACTGGCGTGCTGCGGCTCACGGCGCATTATTTACGAGCCCATCAGTATGGTGAGTACATGACAGATTTTTTTTTATCAAAGCCATTCGGTTGCATGTCACATTCATACCAGATCCTCAACCAGGGCGCATACTATATTACTTCTTAACATTCGTCTGCAAGCCTGATAAAGCAAAAAAGATTGCACAAACGATTGTATCCGAACTCTATGAAACAAATCAACGACCGAATACTGAAAATGAAACATAATAAGATATAATAAAATATTTGATTTCTAATTACACTATTTAAAAGTTCATAAATTCACAACCTTGCAAATTAGCTTGCAAATATAACCGTTTAAGGAAATGGTGTAAGTTGAAGTTAAATACTAATTATCGTCTCAGTATTCAGGCGCATGCATTCACTTTACTGAAGTCAGCAGACTACTACAATCGTAGTCTACGAAATCGTAGTAGTATTAAAGCTTTAAAAAATATAAAATCAAAATAAGACAAGGAATGACTTCCGTTATACCAAAGTGTCACCACGTTTGATTAGTTTTGTTGTTACATTAATCATATTGTTAGGTACGCGGAAACTGAACAATAGCCTTGATAATGGACGTGTACCAGGTTATATAACGGTGGTATATATTATCATAATACTGAAGATTATGACCACAAATTGGTATAGATAGAGCGCATATTTGGCAACTCAACACTCCAACGCAAATCTAAAGCAATACAAATCGGTTACCCATAATATTACATATTTCTTTATAGAATAGTAGTTAATTGACAGATACGGCTCATATTGGTATATAGCACATCACACTAATATAAACTCTAAGCAAAATAGGTAGGAGTTAAGACAGTTCAAACACTTGCTTTACAAAATATGTAAAATAATTTTCATACCTAATAATATAGACTTTCTTGAACAGACCCACTGCAGAGACGCTCCGCTTGAAAACTAGTTTGAAAATAAAGCAGAATTGAAAAGAAAGGAATAATAAAAGTGTTTTTACAATGTGGCTCCTTGCGTTTTATTACGAGTTTAGTAACTTGCGATTTCAATATTATACCTAGTGTCCTCAAATCATGACTAGAATAACAAATAGAGGTACGACATAAACATACTAAACTTAATTATGTAGTTTCTTGTGATAATGTGCGATAATTTGATAACATGTACTTAGTATTGTCGAAATGCTCGAAACGTCGGACCTCTAAATAATGTTTAGAATACCAATACACGCGAGTTTAATCCGTAAAATTAGTTTTATTTCAAACATGTACTTGTATATTTTAACTATTAAATACAATATTTTGGCGCATTACTCGTTGCACAATTTATTCCAAAGCCAAATGAACAAATTAATTGTGCAATTTTAACGTTGCATAATTTTATCGCCGGGGGTGAAAAAGTTAACGGATCTACATCACAAGTTTTGCGTTATAGCTTTGAACGCAACTTGGATCCAGAGATTATGTTAGTCGCTTGAAATGCATCTGAAATCTGAGGACGGCCTGGTAATTAATTATGTCAAGGAGGTTTCATGCACAACGTTTAATGTTAAGTTACATAACAAAGTTGTACTTTAACAGAGGAGCATGCATGTCGAGTGCGAATACTGAATGAAGACATAGTATATTTAGTGGTGCACTTAGTGATTTAATGTTTGTTTTTGAAAGCGTATATTTTACAAGCAACATTCGTGAAGCGATCCAATTGAGCAGTCCATTAGCTTTTCGGCGCAGTTCGTTACAATATATAAGGCGTAGTAATGCGCGTAAGTCCCACCGCGCCTAAGAACTAGATCACTCCTACATTACTTGTGTTTAGACGAATAATTTTCTAGTTTCGCTACATTCCACAGTATAATTGTTATGTGTTGGAATGCCAACTCCACCCATACCAATTAAGCGAGGACAATGCGACCAAATGGAAAGCCGTGCAGTGTGAGCTCGGCGAGTGAGGGGCCGGGGCCTCGCGCGCGGGCCGGGTGACGCGCGCTGCAGGTGTGCGCTCGCTCTCCGCCCGTGGATCTAAATGATTTCCTTTATGAAAGGCACTTATGACAATAATGTAAAATGAGAAAACATAGGAAGAATGCGTAAGCTTTTTTTTTATAAAAAAAAGTTTAAACATTCTTTCACCTTACACGTGCGAACTGTTTCCCTTCTGAAGTTTTAGTTATATTGCCGGAGGTCTGATAGCAAAGGGATTTATCAGCCTTACTGCAGCATATTTTTAGTTTTATGCAAATCGCTATCGCATTACTCTTAATAGGGTATATCTAAATATTTAAAAGAGAAAGTATCTCGCTTATATGTTGAGTACACAAGTCTATGAGTATCAAGTTT
Source organism: Maruca vitrata (assembly GCA_039566165.1). Lineage (NCBI taxonomy): Eukaryota > Metazoa > Arthropoda > Insecta > Lepidoptera > Crambidae > Maruca > Maruca vitrata. The sequence goes on from CM076911.1 coordinate 8,634,514, forward strand.
TGCATGGGTATGCTTTTAAAGAAGTAAGTGATGTATGTATTGATGTAAATTATAACTTATTTCGCAAAATACCGTCTTGGTTACTTTCTCGAGTTTCTAGGAGTAAAACGAGGTAGCTATTCTCTTTAAGGAGCACGATGTAACTCGACCAACCGTAGGGAATACAAGACTTACATTACCATGAAGAATATACCTAAAAAACTTAATATTTTGCAAACCGTCCTATAACCAAGTGGCGTATATGTTAATTTTTTTCTAGTTTTAATCAGTATTTCATTTACTCTCATTTATTATCTTTATCATTCACATATTTTTCGGCTTTTTATATGTGTAGGACATATATTAAAAATTTGTTTGGCTTTGACTTGCGTTCATGAAATGGTTTATTAACTTTCTTATAACTCAATCATATTGAACAGACTATAATGGCTTGTATTTTTGTTTGTTTATTTTAAAGCTTAACGTAAATTTAAAATTTGAAAAAATTCGCATTCATGACCCTAATGAATTTTTTAAAATCTTTTACAATTCCTAAAAAATTCATTAGGGTCATGAATGCGAATTTTTTCAAATTTTAAATTTATAATTTTATTTTTATTTATTTATTTAGACCAACCAACATCTGTTTACAATGTTACAATGGCTTGTCTAATAATCCCATATGATGCCAAGGATGATATAATTATACATTTAAAAACTAAACACATATGAATTCGACACCAATGTTCAACGTCATCAATCATCTGAGTTAAAAAAATCTGTATCGAGACCATTTTCCTGACATCGATACATATAATCGCATACGATACGACACTCCTACGAATTGCATTAGCTAATTAAATCGAGGGGCCAGATAGTGCATTTGGGAGCGACCCTACTAGTTCCCCTGGTATAGTACCTAAAGTAGCTAGTAAACTACTTTAGGTACTATGCCAGGGGAACTAGGTTCGATCGACCAGAGTTCCATTCATGTGATGTTTAGGTATCTTCTTGAAACATACCATAGTCGAATTTCCCGTTCAATCCCGTTTTCATGGGTCTGCAGGACAGGTAATAGCTATGTATTTGTTACTCCCAATATCGCGTGTAGATCCATAAAAAAAAACACTTTTTAATACCAACTTTTTCATAATGCTCGAATATTTAAGACACTAAACTCATTGTGCGAACTAAGTACAAAATTATATCATTTATAATAATGAATTTGGCCATTAATTCTTTCTGGTACCCTTTAATTTTGGATTTTAAGATGTAAAAATAAACTAAAACGTAACCTACAATAAGATTTGTACTATCCCGACTTTCCGTTCACCCATTTACTGCGACACATTATTTACTGCGACTTGTAAATATCAGCATTAAGTCCACCCACGATTCCCAAGGATCTAGGAAAAAAACAGAGACAATAAAAAATTTAATTAAGATAATTCAAGTACACCGCGTCTACAAAATATGTTCAATTAAACTCTTTATTACAATAGGCCTTTCGCTAGAAACTTCTTGACTCTTACGCAATACATAGGGATGAGTACAATCAAATAAAATAATCGGCAGACTTTACTTATAATATAAATAATATTGATTTTGATAAAACACGGACACCTGTGCGGCGCGTACGTTCTTGTATGATGAGATACATGCTAATGTTTACCACCATTCGTGTGACTCATTGAATTAGAATATTAATTTATGATTGTTGGTCGCTAAAAAACAGCGACATTGTTCGAGAAACTGCATAATTAAATAAGTATGTTTGTAATACATACTAGGATGCAGTGACAACATAACGCAGTCAATATCAGTAAAGATTTTTTGGTCACGAGTGACTAATGGATAGTACAGCAGTAAGAACGTTATACCGTTTTTTTTATACTGTACTCTAATAAGTGGTGCTGACGCCTAATACAATTATTTTAAATTTAGTAATACAAACAGTTAGGCGAGTGAATCAAGTAATTAATCATATCCAATGAATTTTATGTTAAATTGTTCAACTATACATCACTCTGTTATACAGGTATAAGTTTATCCGTATATACGTAAAGCTTCCAATTAATTTGTCACCAATCTAAACCCTGTGTCCACTCGGGTACGCCAACCCGCTACGACCTAGGATTCAGCAAACCTACCAATTACAGTGAGCTGACCTCAACCCAATAGTTGAAACGGAATATCAAAATACTCACATACCTATAAAGCATCGTGTGGGAATATGACACTTGCATATTCAGCTGCAGTTTTCTCACGATGTTTGCTTTGTCACTCTATTATCGACAGATACGAACTTAGATGTTCTAAAAAGTCTAGGGTAACAAGTTTATAATTGAACCAACCATGATAACGTTTGTACACAATAGAATACAGGAGTTGCATTTGCATTGAAATTACATTTTAAGGTTGCAATAATACGTTCAATGACTAGCAAACAAATCGTTAAAATTGAAGCACCCATTGGCAGCCTCTTGTTAGTCAGAAAGCAAAATATAACACAATATTTATGGCTACCGTACGTAATGATATTGTGTACATTATTTATATTAGAACCGTTAAATCAATGATCGCGTTGTGTTTGCGGGTGATTCGCGTATAATTCGCGTTTGTCACAATGTGTTTGTAATATACCTTATATTACTGTCAAATTAATGATTAAGAGTTATGCTTTTTATAACTCCCTTTTCCAAAACATTCCAAACGTCAGCGTTTGTGTCACTGTCAAACTTGTGGTTATAAACCGGATTTGTACAATAGTTTTTATATTACTCTAACAGATTTTTCTATGAAGAAATATGTTTTTTTGTTATTATGTTGTTCAAAACCAACTAGCCATACGTTGAAATTGAAACCATTTTTGACCAACCTCGACACCGTCTCTGTGGGTAAAGGAAATAATAATCTGGTGACTAATAATGCGTAGGACCTAATGAAATTAAATCTACCGCGAGGATGGTGCGATTTGGGGTATTTGAACCCGGATTAGTCATAACACTAGCTGCACCGTAATTTACGGACGTATCCAATAAAACTAGTGCAAAGTGCAAATCTATTCCTAGCGGGTGCTCACATTCTTGCACGGCCATTTGACTGAGCGCTGGCGCTCAAACAGGTCTTTTAATCGAATGACAACTGTTAAATGAACTTAAATATTATTAAAATCTTTTTGTTTCAAAATTTTTATGGATTGTCTCACGATTCGATAAAGTTTTATTAAAATAAAAAGTCGATAATCTGAATAAAATATTGGGTTCGTAATCAGACTCTTTAGATAAAGAGCCTTTACAAAAAAAACTATCTGGTGGAGTGAGGTCATCTTGATAAATATCAATAAAAAATATATAGATTTCATATTAACTTCAGATCGTTATCAAGATCGTCTGCCTACGTTAGATCAAGCTTGTAGCATTAATGGAAGATATTGGTGATCAGCCGACCACCGTAATAATTGGCCATTAATTCGCTTGTTAGTAGGTAATGGCGAGTAAATATTTTTAAATACGTACATACATAAGTGTATTTACAATTGTCTATCACTGTTGAATGCAATCGTGCGAGGTAACGTGAGCGGGAGCATTCAGCACGTGTGCGGCCATGCTTTTTGCGCTTAGGCTTCTGACACACCACGCCGGAGTTATTTGCGGAATCGCTCGCAAACTTTCTTCGCTACAATGTTGCGCGTAGCGCGGCGACCGCTGCCAGTGTGACCGCGCCCTCACTGCACATTTGTTTACTCCGTCATTGTTGCGTATGGTTTTATGTATATGTCACTATTTTTTACGATAGTTCGTCGCTATTTGAGTAATTGGTTAAGACTATTTAATTTTTGACAAGTTAATATGAAATTTTCACATGGGTATGTATATAGCTGAAAGTCTCATCAAGACGTATACAAATTTGGCTTAAAAAACAAATAGCTCTTATTTCATCTAGCTTATAATCGTATAAATAATGTAATAAATTTACGAACATATAACTAATTACTCAAAGTATTATCAAAATTGTATAATGATTTTATGAGTAAAAATAACTTTCAAAAAATTTTTACAGTTTTAGCCACCGTGTTTTATAAATTTTTTAACTTTTAGAAATAATAGTTGCCGAACATTTGCTGGCTGGCAGCAATCCAACAATGGTCGAGTATATTGACAGCAAATTAATAATGTAAACAAAGAGTTAATTAGGTCACAAGATGCAACTTTGAGTTCATTTCTCACCACGTGGTAAATGTTGATCATCAAGCTGTTCAATCGATGTCAGTATAATGGATGTATCTTCATATTTACCATATTTGGGATAATTTAGGTCTAGGTGGTACGAGTCATTGTATTAGCGTACACGGTATAAAAACATTCGCCACGTTACAGGCGATAAGATTCGTACATTTACTTTCATGAAACAAGAGAAATATGGATCATACGGGGCTCATGGTCACGCGAAAGCTATAGATGATAGTTTTCTTTAAAAATATCGAAGATGCCTGTATAGAAACGACGAATCTCTAAATAAATGTTTAGTATGTAATATACCCGGGTTTGATTCGTGGAATTAGTGTTATTTTCATGTCAAGTAATCGATTTTTATCACGTGATTAGAAAATACAAACTCTGGCTTCACGGAGAAAAAAATATTAAGAATATTCGTGCGTAAGTAATCGGATTTCCTAATTAATTGATTAAACGTCAACTTCACTAAAACCCCCTATGAGTAAGAACAACGCTTAACTGCAATTTTAATCAAGCACGATGATGTGCGTTACGGTAAACTAACTTCGGTGGGCTGGTGCCTGCTTCATAGCAGGGATGAGAAACCACGCTAGGAAAGGGATGGAGTGTTTGAATAAGCTAAAGTTGTTTTTCATTTGTTTCCGTCTAGTATTCGGCGACTCAATCGCTGAAGGTGACCAGCAATTCAGCGCCAACTCGTCCCGAGCGCTGCTGTCGTTGCTCAACGGTTTCCTGCTAACCACCACATACCGTGGTCTGATTGTGGTCGTCTCGCAGAATGTGCAACAGTACCTCGGCTACACTGAGGTGGGTATGGCAATTCGAACGCAAACATTTCGAGTGGCAGTTACTATGACATGCTTTGCCCGCGCGCTCTTCGCATTGACTCGAATTCCTAATGCTCTGGCGACCACACGCATGCCTCTGTAATGCGAGCTAGAGAAAGGTAGTTCTCCAGGCCATGTGAAATTCGTGAACAAAACTTAAAGGCAAACATTTATTTTTTGACCCTGAACTTTGACGTACCTCATAAGCTGCTAAACTCATGACAGCTAGTAGGTAGTACATCCTATTACTAAAAATACGAGTATAAATAGTGAACATAATGTTGAAGAATGCGTTGACTTATATTTGTATTTTCGTGATATAAAAACACATAAAAAATCTTAAATACATTTTTCATTGTCCACATAAGGCAACGTTGGCTGTAAAAAAGACGAAATTCGTCTACCAATATGTCTTTGTTCGTTCAACATTTGAATTTTCTCTCAGCTGGACCTCCTGGGTCAGAACGTGTTCAACATCATCCACGAGGATGACCGGCAGCTGATGCGCGACATGCTCATGCCTCAGACCCAGCTGCTTGGCCCCAACGGGGAGCTCTTGGTTCCAGATGAGCCCGAGGGAAAGAGGCAGGTGGCCGAGGTCCTGGCCAATGAGAAGAGGCGATTCATCATCAGGTATATTTACATTATGTTTTTTTTAATGCGTAAGGAACCGTCCCCCGGAGAGGATATTCTCTGCGGGCGGAGTGTAAGACTCTCGCCATTGGCGCTATAGTCAAAATACCGGGTTGCTCCTGGGAAGGTGTCTCAGGGGGTACCATCTAAGCCCACGGTATACCTAATCGCGTTCGCATCGTGGAACTCGGGTCTAGTCCTTAAGCCACAACGCCGCCGGCCATTATTTAGTATTAACCAAACTTAAGTTTCCAGATGGGAGATTCTAACTCACATTGTATTTGTATTATTTGTATTTATGGTTTGATTATTAAATAAAGAGTTCGTTCAATAAAATTATGGATCCATATTGGTTTAGTTGTTAATTATTCATGCAGTTTCGCAAATAGGAAAACATTTTAACCGTTTTAATTATCCCTAGCATGTTGTACTCGTAGCTCGAGGCTAACGCACCTATTAGAATTGTAAATTATGTATCTGGTGAGCTGGAAATGCCTCACGTTTTTCCCAATTAAAAATGTAATTCGATTCAATTCCAATTTCGGCTGAATACAGTGTAGCAGCGGTAAGCTCTTCATAGCTTGCTGCTTTGTTGACTTTACATCTTTAAGGTAACTAGGCAAAACGGGGAGGTACGTGTGCTATTTTTTTTAAACAAAGCTTAGCCTGTCTAGAATTTTAGATAATAATTAAGAATTTCGAACATGTCAGAGCGATCCTCGTCCCAAAAAGTGCGTATTAAACCGACTAGAGTTAAAAGAAGGTTTCGTCAACGTAAATCAAAAAACAACAGTCATGCTATGTTCTAGATTGAAATACTAAAGATTCGTTTAAACGTTACAGAGTTATGGGCATGCTAATGTTGTAGATTCAAGAAGCTAGGCCAGCGCTCGGAGCCAAGCCAGTACGTGACGTGCCACATCGAAGGCACGCTACGCAAGTCGGACCGCGCCTGCCGAGGCTACTACCGTTTCTGCCAGATGGTGCGACGCGCGCGCGCCCGCGGCGACAACCCTTGCTCCAGCGGGAATGACGTGGTGAGTACCGACCAAACTTTTTTTTATCATCAGCCCATTCCTACCCACTGCTGGCATAGGCCTCCCCAAATGCACGCCACTTCTCTCCCTCCTCGGCCACTCGCATCCAGCTCCTACCAGCCGTCCTGCGCAGATCGTTGCGATTTTTATGACGTTTGTCCTTAATATACGCCATCTTATTACAATCTAGTCTTAAATAGACTAATGAGTAATTTATTTAGGGCTTAGGAAAGGTGTTTTAAAGGGGTTGGTCGTTATTTTGACCAACCCCTTTAAACACTTTTTTTCCTAACTGACTACGATGGTGACTTGGAGTAGCCTTGTCATCATCACCGAACTTGAAGGGAAGCGGGTGGTTCTCACCACTAAGTTAAGACACAGTGAGTACTAAAACTCTGGACCCATGTCTACGATGCGGCCAACCACCGTGCTACGACACCGGTACGCGCTACGACATGTTTCGTGACCACAGCTACATATTACGAGTATTTTGATCGTGATGCGCCGCGTCGTAGCTCGGCACGGCGACGCAACGTAAGTCCTCGGCCTAAGTATAGGCATGTTATCTGTGGCATAGTATAGTTATGTTATCAGTGGTATAGGATTCCGTAGCCAAATGGCAAAAAACGGGTCCCATATAGATTCGTCATATCTGTCTGTATGTCATTCCGTCCGGCTACTTTTTTCCGAAACTATGACAACTATACTGTTGAACCTTGGTAAGTTATTGCATTCTTGAACCGCTTTAAGATAGCACACCGCACACAAAATAGGAAAGCACGATACGTTTTTTGTTCTCCATTATTAATACTGAAAAATATTTCATCAAACCCATACGTCTCAAAAATATCCTGAAGTTATTGTGGTAACTACAATATTTGTTTTCTTAACTGAATAGTTTGCGTGAGAGACTCCCAAAGTGGTAAGATGTGTCCCTCACCCTATAATAACCATTACCAATTTGAACGAAAACTAAGTAAGTAGTTTCTTTTTGATACGTCATAAATTGTAAACCGTATTTTACAAAGTTCCATCGAACTGCGAGATCTTTTATATTTATACGCTACTAGTTGCTACGGGGCGAGTCCGACTCTTTTTTTTCTGATTTAACAGACTTCAAAGAGGAGGTTCTCAATTTGACCTGTAGTATGTATGTGTGTTAGTGTCCGATTATTTACCCAGTTTGTTGCAGCCTAGTTCGCGAGCGCGTGCACTGGCCGCTCAGAATTCTAGATATTCTATATTACTCTCTTCCACGTTCCAAGATCTTGTTTTGTTTTTTATTGACACAAAATTACACTTTTGGACGACATCGACCGTAACTCGTTTTATTCTACTAGAATTTTTATTTAATGAATGAATGTCAGTTTGGAATTCAATAAAATCATCGAGCACGTGGAAGGGGAGTCCATATGTATTTTTGTGAAATCTTCGACACAGTGAAATTATGAGCCAATCTCAATTAAAATCAGCCAAATGCGTAGGACATATCATAGTGCACATGTGCGCGCAAAGACAAGTGTTCACACTTTGCTTCCTTGCTATCATAGTTCGGCGAGACGGCAATCCGACATGACCGATCAGAGATCAGGCGATCAGGGTTTATCTGCATGATCTGCGTGTAGGAAGACTGAGATTTTAAACTAAAATGTGCTAGGAGTCTTAACCACCTTTTACCATTATGCTACGGATAAACAGTTACCTATTATGATAAAACGGTTTGATAGTGCCGAGATGTTGTTACAGCATTGTCCAGGAACAGCGTCTAGCATTTTACTAGTCACCGTGGAGTTCCTCAATCGGCCGTGAGGTGAATATCATAATTTCACTGTGTCGTACCCGGCTCGAAGATACTGTACGAAACACACGCATTTTAGTCACTTCTAGCTTCCTCGTTTTGATCCGATCTGTTGTACAATCAACATAATGTTAGTCGTTGGATAGTCTGTTCGATATTAACGCTTATGCCCCCGACATAAAGACGATACAATGTGTTACGTCTGACGAGCTGTTGACTGTACAAAGACTCTCCTCTGCTCCTTTATAAGCGCTTTAAACGTGTTTCGGGTGCACTTAACACACGTGTTTGTTTCGTGTTTTTTAATATATAGAGGAAGCTCGTTCAAGACAGAATATTATACTAGATGTCAACATCACCTAGGCAGTGCTGGGTCGGCCATATAAGAGTATAGTCAGCTATTGGCCCAGGGTAAGAGGGCCCGTGCCTTAGTCCTAATAGTGTTAGTAAACTTAGATAAAGAGGTCGATCTCTGAATACAGATGGAGGTTCGTGTATACCAACACGTAAGCACTTCCTTTCTAAATATTATAGAAAACATTGAACAATACTCATTTGCATGGCGTCATTTGCGTGGCAAAATAGGCGTAGAGTATTTATTTTATGCTAGGTTAGATCCTGAGCTGGTATAGGTAGGCTAACGTTTAAGAATGATGCATTTTAATTATGTCATATTTTCAATAGAAGAAAATAGAGTACCTTTGTTAATTAATTGCCTTTCATAATTATTCTAACAAGTATTCTAATAGCGTTTTATTCGCATTATTATTTCTCAAACGCAAAACAACTCTATTTTATTTATTCGCAGATCGTACAAAATGCAAAAGCAAAAGTTCCCTTTGACAAAGTCCTGATAGGATAAATGAAAGTTTATTCAACTCGAATTATGTTCCGGTCTAAGCCGAGCTATATGGACAGGACACGCTCCCGTGCGTTCCAGTAACGATTCCAATCTAAACGTGGCAAATATGAAAATCAAATTAGACCGTCGCTTCCGCGATCTAATATTATGTCTTGATTGTTTTCCATCAACGCTGCACCTCTGTTTGCTCTACGTCTACACATGCATAGAACCTTACGTAAAATGCCTCTTCATTTAGCGGAAACTGAAATCATGTCCGGAGCTTCTAATCAAAGCACTTCGACGGCAATTACTTGCTGATTAATTTAATTGCTTTTCTCAGGTATTCGTAGGTATCGTGCGCTTGGCGACCGAGACTTTCATCACTGAGAGTAGCATGGAGTCCTACCGCATGGAGTACCGCACACGCCACTCGATCGACGGACAAATTATACAGAGCGAGCAACGCATCTCCTTGGTGACGGGGTACATGACCCACGAGGTGAACGGTGTCAATGCCATGAACTTCATGCATCGGGACGACGTCCGCTGGGTCGTCATAGCCCTCAGGGAAAGTAAGTACCATCACACACTAATACTCTTACCATAGCACTGTACATGGCTTTCATAGTACTCGCACCTTCATCAGACTTAACTTGTATTTAAAAAAAAACATCATACTCTACAAACGCCAAGCGCTTCCTATATCCTATTTTCTAGCAAAGCCTTTCTACAGGGAAAATACTTTGCACACTTTGCGTCTTATTTATTGCTCTCGCCATGATATTTTTCCGTAAAGGATGAAGTTTAGTTTGCATAATTAATTGCGTAAACATTGCGTATTTTATATCAAAAGGCGTTTTTATATCGGTTACAAACTACCATGGGTGTTAAATGTTCATGCAATATTTACTGACAGTTTTACAAGCCACTTGATGAACTATGTCTGCCTTTATTACAAAGTTTTCACTCGTTAAAAGGGTTTATGTATACTCAAATAAATCTTTTTTGTACCTTAATAACAACTATGACATTTCAAGGTCTTAATATGAATAAAGAATTATGTTAATAAAAAACAATGTATTGTTACTTGTATTTATAAATAATTACTTATCTTCAAAGTTGAAAAGGCGATATAATATAAATAAACACATGAAAATCTGCATATTATTCTTGTGCATATTATTTTCTTGATTTCTCGCTCCCTGATTATTTTCGTCTATGAATAGCATGTTGCAGTTTTCCTACCGACATATCGCAATTCAATGGATTTTTTTATATATTTGATTACCCAAAGCGAATGTGTGTATATATAACATCTGTGTTCCTATTTGTTACCTACACAGCGAATTAACATAATTGAACACAGCACCAGAAGAAATATTTCAAAGTTGCATTTCTACGTGATCCAGGTATTCACTATTGTGGGAGTTAGTAAGAATATACTATCTCCCACAATAGTGAACCTTAATAAAAATAGAGAATATAATACTATCGACCGAATAAACTTATCTAAGAATTCAAATTTTAAAAGTTAGCCAGTATACGGTCATTATTTGTTAGATACATGATAGCTCTTTGAAATATTTTTTCTGTTTTGCTGTTGTATGCTGACTACCTATGTTTGCAGAGCGAATTTTCTAGAACACCTTTGTGCTACATAATAGCTTGCTTCTTCTGCTCTACTAATGTACGAATAACTAAACTAATTATACATTATTCTGCGGCTTCAACACGATGAACTATTTTTGATTAAAAGATAAAATTTAACATTTGTAGTTCGTATATAGTGATACGTATTAAACGTAAGAAACTAAGAAAATTTGAGTATTTAGTGCCTTTGATACTCCTTAATTTGATATTCTATGGAATCTTATACATTCTGCATACTTTATCAGCATCTACTGGATATGTATGCAAATCATTATCAATAAATAGAGCTCGTGATGCTTAATCAATGTTGTATAGATATTATTCATGTATTTACCTACTGATGCCACTTGTTTACTTGTGCATCTGGCTGTCTCTCTATCGCTGGTACTTCTATAAAATATTATTACTGTAGATAAATTTCTACAACATTTCCATTTACTCCGCATAACAACAGATATATTTGTCGACTGGCACTGATATTTCATTATCAGTTGACTTAGAAGTCTCAAGTGTCTAACCTTAGTTAGGTCTCAGATATGATATGGCATTCAATTATACATCACAGATAACATTTGTTAGAAGGCAAGTATGTTAGCTCCTCGAGTGACGGACGGAGCCGCGCTGTCTGATAAACCTCATTCGGGAATCCTCCCCATCCTCATTTGCTGATTAATACATATATTTCTTTTAAATATTTGTAAAGAACGTAGTCGTTACTTGCTCGTGTTTTTATGTATTAAAATTAGGCCACGTCTGAGCTAAAACTAAGTTGCCTCATTCTACTAAATTTGTTCAATTGGTCTTTGCGTTTTAAGACAAGAACATAGAAGTAGATGTTAAAAGATTTTTTTTATGTAGTCGTTACCTAAATTGTACTTATATAATGTTAATTTTCAAGATCATAAGTAAGTAGGTAGTTTTCTTTCCTTACGCTAAGTCATGTTCCCCTTATCCATTAAAGCATGTCGTCTACTCACAGACCTGATCAATTTTCTAAACAAAGACTTTGTTATATTATTGCGAGCCTGTTTCCTGCGCATTGTTTGCGATGCCATTCAAACTTTGCTTGTACAAGGAATAAGTCAGCTAGATTAAAGTTACCGAACTTAAAGATTTCAATTTTAGTTTAAGGCAGTTGTTTTAGACAATGTTGTATAATGCTTAAGTGCATAGCGAAAGATTTTAATGGGATATTATTAAGATTCATAAACTGAAATGTTTGTTTACCACCTACTACTAGTGGGGTAAGTTTTGATCAACTATGCGATGTTATTTGATTTACATATACATTGTATAACTTATATGTAAATCAAATAAGGACTTTGATGAATAGAGCTGGCTACTAATACCTACAGTTTAAAAATTTTGTATATTGTTAAAAAATACCAACTAAAAACTGCGCTTGCGAATCTGTAACTGTGATAAGTCGATAAAATTTCTACGAACAGTACCGTGTAAACAAGAGGAAATTAACTTCCACGATCTTAAAATATACCTATTACATGGTCATTACAAAGTAATGTATTAACATTTTCAGTGTACGATCAACATCGCTTAGTAGGCGAATCTTGCTACCGCCTAATGGCTAAGAACGGGCAGTTCATATATTTGAAGACGCGAGGCCGACTCGAAGTAGATCCCAACTCAAGGGCTGTTACAAGCTTCGTTTGCACCAACACAGTCGTCGACGAACAAGAAGGCAAACATCTGATCAAACAAATGAAGAAGAAATTCATGCTTATGGTGAACAATAACCAAAAACCGCTGCAAGAAATTGAAGAAATCAAAGAAGTAAGTCCAGACAAACTACACTGCAAAATAATACTAACGAATTTAGTTCACCCCGCGTTTTAATATTAATAACCTTTTAATTGCATGAACATCGTTTTATTTGTCGGACTCAAACACCGAACTGTATGGTTATAGTAGTTATACCTAGACGTCTACAATCAACTCAACATGTACCTAGTTAAACCTCAGTTTATATCTCTATGCGCTATCCCAGATTAGATGCCACCTACCGGACGTCCGGCGAAATATGGATGCATTTGGGGAGCGGGGACCCTGCGATTGCAAAGTGCATCCATATTCAAATAGAGGCCGCTCCCTTCATACTGAATTTATATGGGAAACACACTGAAAAAGCAACCAACTAATACACAACCCTATCTGATCGAAAGCACGCGGCGCTGCGTCGTGCACCTACCTGCAGTATGAATTGAATTACAACTTGCACAGATGGGCTTATTTTGTTTGACTCTCGAATATGTATCATCAAAATTGATTGCGTCACATCACGCCCGCGCCCCAGACTGCGCCCAGGGCGTCCGCTCATAAAATATCGAATATTAGTTTTTCTCAGTGTTTAGTGTATTAAAGTGGTGTTTTACAACCTCGCGCCGCCGTCTGGAAGTATGTAGCGTGCAGTTTGTTTGCTCAAATATCTCTTTCACGCATTTATCTAACTCGCTCAAAGCTTTTGTGTTCGGGTTCGACATTTTGAATTCACACCCCTTCCCAGTGATTGCACCGCGCCTCTATTTATTAGTTCGGTGATTTTATCTTGTAAAATCTGAATGTGACTGAATTATTAAGTGAGGGTGGATGAACTCTTTTGAAGTATTGTAGTTTAAATAGATATTGTATAATGATGGTTTAAAAATTTAGGTTTTCCTAACGACTAAATAGCGTCCTTTGTTTTGTAGAGCCACGCCCTTTTTTAAATGTAGTGAATTTGGAAGTTTCTAAAGTTTTAAAAAATCCTAAAATACAGAAACTAGAACAAAGAAGAATACAAAAATGAAACAATACAAACAAAAAGCATATAATAATTTCCTCCTAAATATATTATTTAATAAAATTCTGTACAATTGAAATATACATTTATTTTCTATAAATAAAACATTTATTAATATTTTTATTTATAATATTTCAGGTAAATGAACAAAACTTAGCAGTAGAAGACCCAAGGCAATTGGAAAAAGTGATTCTCCACCTGGTCACGAACTTACCTTCTCCACAATCGGAAGACGATTTCAACGGAGAGTCGCCCGAGCGCGCCGTGCCGCCGTCCTCGCGCCTGGCGATCATCCCGCCGCGCAAGGAGAGGATCGTGAGCGCCATCGAGAAAATATACAGCGTGATTAAGACCTTCCCGCAAGAGAGCAGCTGCCTGACGATCCAAGAAGTAGACAGCTCAGAAAGCTCAGCGATGGCGTACAGGCGTCACCCGGCCGGCCGCAACCCGCAGCACCCGAGCGACGGCAGCCACCAGGGCGCCTTCCCGCCCGGCTCCGAGAACCACCTGCCGAAGCTTCCGAACTTCAACGAGGTGTACCACCGCCGCCACTCGGAGACGTCGGCTACGCTGCAGGAGCTGACCACCTTCAACCCGGTGAACGGGCTGCGCGTGACGCGGCCCACGGCAACGCTGGCGCGCCCTCTGTCCGAGGTGCCGTCCAGCAGCTACGCGGGGCTGGCTACGATCACGTCTCTGCCGATGGTGATCAACAACAACGCCATGGCGTCGGGCGACAAGCCGACCACGGTCAAGTACCACCTTTACGTGACCCCGGTGGCGCCGATCCAGCCGGTCAACGAGCTGCTGGTGCCCATCGCGGGCGGCTCCGGCCTCGTCCCGGCCGCCGGCACCAAGCGCCCCAGGGAGTACATCGACCTCGACTTGGTGACCACCAAGAAGAAGACGACTGAGACCGTCGTCAAGCCTCTGAAGAAGCCTGAAGATGATGTAAACTTCTTAGATGCTTGCTTCCTAGACGATTCATGTAAGTATACGTATATTTCATAGCCATGAACTTAAATATATATTAGTATTTCATTTATTTATTAGGACAACCAAAAACGAAGATTAATATTATTTTCCGTCTGTTTTCAGTGATATCCTATCCTCAAATAGAGTCGGCTATGAGCAATTTGGAGCAAACCATGGACTCGTCCTTCCCTGATTTACTGGTAAGATTTGTTTTCAGTCACTGGACACGTAGAATAAGCGAATATCTTTGCAAAGCGAATTCGCATAGCGATATTTTTATTTATGTGCATCATGTTAAAACAAAGCGAATATAACTTATGTATAAGTTACTGCTAGCGATTGTTGTTTGTTTTCTGTATTAGCCCATCATGTTTCGTGTGCTTAGTTTACTCAGATCATTTAGTCAGTAAGTATATTAGTTGAGGTAGAATATGAGAATCAATATATTGGTTTACAGATATCTCAGGAAGTCGAAGATATTTTGCATCAAATAGAAGATAGCCCGTCGACCGATAAGAACGACAATTAAGCCGTCAGCGACTCCTCTGGGCCAAGTCTATTTCCTGATGTGACTATCGACGACGAAGAGTGTTCTCTCACATAATCCAGGATTATGAGTTGTTGATGTTACGTTGTCAAGCTTACCTTGACGGTTAGAATAAGATTACTTCAATCATGGTGTCATATTAGTGAAGATCTCGTTTCTTTATGAGTTAAGTCAATAGAATTGTGCCACTTTATTATTAATATTGGTTAAGAAACCACACCTTTAAACTCATAGTTTTTGTGTGCACAAAAATAATCTTAAGTTTCATAAATGTGTCTGAATGTGATAGGAATTTAATACATGTTTGAGTAAATCTAAATAACGAATTGGCATTTTGGTAGAATAGGTGTTGTATATTTGATAAAATAGTACCCATGAGTAATTTAGATAGGTAAGTAATAGGGCAACGTGCCAATTAAGTTTGCTTCCGTTTTTTCTTATTAACTTTTATGCATGCTTACATTATTTAGTAGTAATAGCCCGGGGTCCACCCAGGCCCCGTCTCAGCCACATCTCCAGCCTCTTAAGACAAGTTTAGTTTATTCTTTACAAATGGGTTGTTATATTGTTGATTTTCTTTTTCATGTTGTTGTTAAATTTTATGTTTCTATTATTTCTTGTTTTTACAACTTCTCGTTATTTTAAGGCATCTATCAGTTAAGAAATGAAATATACATCAGTTATGTTACTGTTCTGTTAAAATTTTGTTATTAAACTTTTGGTCATATTTTATACGCCATGAACTATGCCAACTTAATTATTGAATTAACAATAAAGTAAGTGTAATATTAAATGTTTCATGTAGTGATCTATAAATGTCACTTCGTAGAGAAAATAGATGTAAGTTCTGAACATTATAGCCATCTACTAAGTATAAGTTATAAATTAATTGCAAATTACGTAATCTTCCATGCCAAAGACAAATTTCATCTTACTCTATCTCTAGGTTACTAGATCGCAGGAAAATATATTTTCAGTACAATAATCGTACAGTACAAAACCTTTTTTGTCTGGAAAGTAGACCTAGTCACGAAAATTCATATTTCGGTATATACTTTTAAATAAAAATATGTCTTTAGGATCCAGCCCCCTCCCAAAGCGCAGTGCAATACCAGCAACTTTTAACTAATATTTTAACAACTATTACTCACATCTATGTATTTTTAGTTTTTCTTCTCAAAGTATTTTTTTCGACAATGTGGAAAGGTATTTTCGGTAATAGTTAAGATGATAGTATACCTATTGGGAATATTAAATTATTTTCAAAGCTTTTGGCATAAACAAATAAATAATAGTCATTAAGACTAATTCGATAACTTACAAATTACCATTTACATTGTTTGTTTTCAAAAAAGTTAAGTGAGTTTTTAACCCTTTATACGGTACAATATACAAGGTTATTCATTGATTTTGAACCTAATGGCAAGTTCATAAAGTTCAAAACATGATGGATAGCGCTTTATAAAGGGTTACAACACTGACTGAAATGTAGGTAGGAATGTAAAAGAAATGTAGGTAGGACACAAAATGTTTTGAAATTATGGAAGTGGGGCTAGTTTTAAGATTACTTATTTCAGAAATTTTTTATTCGTGTATCTCGTAAGACTGAATATTTTTAGATCTTGGGTTTTATATGTTAAAATATATCTTAAGTACTATTTACTTAGTTGTATATTTCAGCATTTTGTAGTCGACTTTTAGCTGTTACACGATTTGTGAGGTCAGCTAGTGTACTTATACTCTCTTCTCTCTAGATTAGTTTTAGTTTTATAACGTAACGATCCCTATGTCATTAAGATGTTGACAACATTTCATTTGATAATTAATTTCAATAATTCAGTCGCAATAAAGAGAACACGTACGCCAAAAACAGTTTATTTAAAATACAATGTTGGTAATTATTTAGATAGGTACATTGTAATAAAATCATTAAATATATAATCATTCATATGTGTTTAGTGGGTCATGCAAAAGTATCTTCACGCTGAAGCAGTCAACATCTCGATTGTACTCCCTAGTACACATTATTATTGTTAGTTACAAATCCAACACAATAGAAATTTAGTATCCATATTGCGTTTATATAATATATAATTAGATTATATACTTTAGTCCCCAGTGATTCAATATTAGTATTGAAGATTTTTTCAATTTTATGGCTTGTTTCTATAGGTAAAAAAATGTTCTCTCATTTTTATACTAGGCATATTATTATTACGTTATACCGGCCCGATATTTTTATATGTAAGGTCTTTGTTGTGCCAAGTTTGTCTTTTAAATTCAATATCAGTAAGATCTGGGCCGTGCCGCAGCTTCGTCCACGCATTGTCACCCACACTCTTTTCATATACTATAATTATATACTTTTAGGTAGTTTACATTATATTAATAAGCTCACCCCATCTGAGCTCAATGTTAACTAAATATATTTTCTGATTTTAATTTTAATATTGTAGAGATTTGGACTGATTTACACATTATGAAAAGTGAATTATTTTTACGATATTTTATAGAAGAGTAATGAGTAGATGTAAATTAAGTACCTACTTATTAGTGCATATGTGGCGATCTCAATAGCATACTCAAGTGAAGGAGGATGATTCATCATCAGGTTGACAAAATTGTTTTCTAAAATCTTATTACGTGACATGTCATACTATACTTAACGATTTACTGCGTACTACTGCATATACCTTCTGATTAGGGATTTAAAACAATACGACATATCAAAAATAAATATCTCATACTGTGGACTGAAACCGAATACCGCATAAATATGGAATGCATACAACGTCTGTACCTACCTACTGTTTCTTGGATTCATCGATTTAAGAACTAATAGGTATATTCATTCATTTATTGGTTATATTTTCGTCCTCTGTGTAAATTGTGCAGCTATTGTAATCCCCACTATAATGCTACTTTAAACCTACACGATTAAGTAATTCAAAATTAGATTTTAATTTTAACTTAGACTACTCAAAGGTCATTTACGCATTAGGATGACTATTTTCATAAAAATATTGTAAATCTATCATCAGCCTATATCATTAATAAACATATGTATGAAAAAAAATATTTTGTGTGTAAATAAAGTAGTTATGAAGAATAAATTGAATATAAAATTAAATGTTTCAAATCTTGAGAACCAATTTACATAAAAGAGTTAATGACACTACAATTTACCTACTAAATTGGCTTTTCAATCAAAAATTAACAAATTTGTCCTGTGACTAAGTATTTCAAAATTTTGAGTCTACAAATATGTCTAACAATTATATTATATTTTAGGATATTGTGAGAACGTAAATATGACACTGTATACCGATTGTAACTTACTAACCACGATTATACAATTGTTTTTTTAAACATCGCACTAGTTTTCTGTAACTTACGACAGGGTGTTTTCAGGCAGAGGAAATTTATATTTATGTCTAAGGATACGGAAGTAGGACAGCACCCTATCGACCAAATGGCGCATTTTGTATTTGTCTTATTTACCGGTACCCATTTCTTGTGTCTTATTTCTGATACTTAGACTTCTTCGCTATAACTATTGTGCTACGAATCCTGAGCTATATTTTTTGATGTAATCTATACCTGTGACAGCCTTCTGCCTCTTTTATATATGTATGTATATATATATATTTATTGCCTAATGAAATTAAACGCCGATGCGTTTTTATGTATAAGATGGGTGTACGTTTAACCACATTATTATATATTCATGTGGTACCACTTTAGAAATAAATTAACAGAATGTGATATCATTGTTTTATTTGTAAATACCCTTATTATATTAGAGTCTTTATTTAAGATACCCAACATACAGAGAAACTAGAATAAGTTTTCAAGGTAATTTTATCATATTGGGGATCAAATGTCTGCGTCAACGATCGAAAAATAGATTCTTGAAGGATATTATATAGAATTAAACACGTAAGTCGACATCCTGCCATTGTATAAAGATGGCGTTGGTTAAAACTGTGAGATATTTCTAATAACAAAAAAAAAATCCAAATCCAAATGTCAGAAAGAAATGAAGGCGGATTATTCAACTTTTTCCCACCAAGTCGCCCCAATGGAGGGCGAAAAATCAAAGCTTAAAGGTATGATGAGGCAAACATTCTCGGAATCGGAATACAGATTGGCGCGTTTAACCAAAAAAAGAATCAAACTCATACGCTGTATTATTTTTAATTTTGATATAGATAAGGCAAATAATGCTAAATGCCATCTGATCTCCGTGTTACCTTCTCGTATATTTCGCCTTCTAGTCTGCCAAGGCATCTAAAATCCGTTGTGTTTCAATACCTACCTTCTGAAAATCCAAGAGCTTGCAACTACGTGTCACAAAGGGCCTCAGATATTGTTTCGAGCTCTTTGCAGGGCTCGTGGTCAGAAAATATTTTATAATATTAGTTACGTCTAATTTATCAATGACGTCACAGAATAATAAAGCTATCGCTAATTATTATGATCTCTATTGGAACCCGAAAGCTTTTTATGCTAATCATGAAGATTTCAATTGATAGATACCTACATTATGTCTTCAAATGTAAATAGGTAATTCAACATTTTGCTGGATTCTGAACTCTTCGGTTATTTATTTTTATTGATAAATATTATATTTACCAACTAGGCTGTATGAACTTATTCATTTTTCAAATCATGGGAATAAAAAGTTAACGTCAATTGTCACCTTTACTTATCTGTTACCGTTGCCTAGCACCCAGACTAACAGTTCTATCCACCATGTCCTTTATTAGTGACAGTTGCCTAGCAACAAACTGTTTTCGAGATGGCCAAACCCTGGTATAGTTTGTAAAAAGCTGCGGAAAGTTACTACTCCAAGCGGACGAAGTAGCGGGCACAACTAGAGGGATGAACATAATTTTGAAAACATGAGAACTAAATTCAATGTCAAACGTCACTTTTAAATACTTAACCGTTGCCTAGCAACCTAGCTAACAACACCACCATGGTAATTTATTAGTGAGAGTTGCCTAGCAACAAACTGAAAACAAGAATGACAGATGACATGTTAAGTCAACGGCATATAAGGGTAAGAACTCACGGCGCGGTTTTATTCCGCGACCGCAGCGGTTACTCACGAGAATAGTAATTTGCGCAGTTTAACGGCCGCCGATTATCACCCGCAATTCAACCGTAATTATTTGTTTTCTACATAGTTCTTATCTTTATTTTAGCTGCGGGCCACCAACCATCGCGGGTGCGGGATAAAGTCTCAGTCTAAGTTTAAAGTAATTACTTGTTCTTACATAATATTACTTGGCTACCTACAAAATTTGTCATTCGTAAGTTAGTAGGTACTAGGTACCTAGGTTAGTAAAACCTTTTATAAGTTACTAGCTGTGCCCGCAACTTCGTTCGCTTGGATTACAGGATGTTACATAATTTTTTTTCCTATAACTCACGTTCCCGTGGGAATTTTGCAATATCGCATTGCAAGTAAGCTTAACGTTCTTTACCTGCGTGCCAAATTTCAATCATCTATCTTACGTGGTTTAGATTTTTTCATACAAAGGTATTTTCCCGCTAACTCCCGTTCCCGTGGGAATTTCCGGAATTTCTTTCTTAGTTCACCTCTCCGGTATCAAAGCTTCATATCTTCTACATTTCAAGAGCCTCCGTTTAACCGTTTAGGCTGTGCTTTGATATGTCAGTCAGTCAGTCAATCAGTTTCTCCTTTTATATATTTGAATTACGTACCAGCATGCGAGCTTTGATCAAGGCGGCATTCGGGGCCTACAGGTTACATGCTTTCATATGTACAAAGAAGATTACCTACTATCCAACATAGGCAAAATTAGGTCTTGTAAATATACATTCATAAGTAACAAATGTGTGCTGATATATTTTAAGAGAATTTGAAGTAAGCTCCAATTACTGTAAAGTAACGAAATTCAGGTCCAGTTATTAAACAGATATTTGGATTCCAAATAAAAATATTGGCATCAAAATGTTCAAATCAACGCCAGCATACGCGCTGTGAAATCACCGGCCGCGGGGCGCTATAAATCTCCCCTCTGTCTGACAGACATATCGAAATAGGTTACAGGTAGATACGTAGGTGTCTAGCCTAGGGACGTGGTAGCGCCCGGCGGAAATCAATACAGCCCTCGATGCAATATGCCCACATAGACGTCGGTAATGCGCATGCAGAAATGCATAGATCAATAGGGTCCGAGATATATTCGGTTGCAACTCGCAACCGATCCATTTGGTCCACGGCGACATATCCGTGTGCCCGATCGTAGACAGTGGCTCTAATTAAAAATCTTCTTGCTAAATTAAATTAATAATAGGACATTGTGTAAATCGGTAGTGTGACATTGGTGTCATTCGGCGTTTCGCTGGCTTACTTACAGTCTTTGAACAATAACGAACTTTCTCAAGGGGCGAGTTCGCGACGGCATGCAACAAGTGTTTCTTGCGATTGTGTATCATTGACTTTGGTAAGTTTAGGTATGAGCTACTTCTAACTAAAAAGTTAGTAACTCTTCAATTCTTCTTCTTTCTTTGGTGTGTTAATAATTGGTATATATATATACTTCTTATTCATTTGATTATTTAAGAAGAATATACGACTACAATAGAATATGGGACTTTAATTCTAAGAGGCGAGCGACTGCTTGTTAACGCGAATCTTTTTCTTTGAACGTAAAGCTATTTTCTGTAATTACCAAAACTGGTGAAAGTGAGTTAGATATTCAATAGCGAACACTACGTATTTGAAACTAAGTTTACGGATTGAACTCGCGTGTATTGTTTTTCTAAACATATTATTTAGATACCTATCTCAGTTCCGCCAAAACACTGCAGATTCTAATCTAATAAAGAATACTTAATAAAAACAAACAACCTGAAAGAAAATAAATATAATGTTAAATAGATACGCAAATTGGATCTCGAAACATCACATTCAATAACTACCTACAGTAAAATAACCATAGGGTTATTCTAGATTGATAGCAATCAAACTAGCTTCTGATTAAGTGTGATAAAACTTGATCAATTTTTTTCCTAACAAAATCATTATAATATTCGCAAAAAAGTGTTTTGGTTTCAATGGTTGGTTTGGTATAATGGTTCTTACATTAGTCATACTTCCGCATGATTAATGTAAGAACGTTTCTGGCACTTTTATAATATCAAAATTTAGACAGACCATAGGTACTCTATTAAATACTGTAAGTAATGCCGAAACCGGTTTGTCGGATTGCGTCATATACGATATCAAAAAAAAATTCTACAAAAATCATTTTTGTAACACGAATCTGTTTTCGATTTTTAAAAAATAAAAATTATTCTGGCCTATATTTATTATTTTGATGCTTTCACCGGCTACGTTCTACGTAGACCCAATGTTTAAATAGGTCACAGTTGCGTCACTATTTGAATATCCGCGCAGCCTCCCCCAGCCTTGGCATTCCAGGTAATGAACTATGCAGTTATCGACGTTCTGCGTGCCCTAGATTACCTAGGAATATACATTTTGTATCGGCCAGTCTGCTCCCCATTGTGACAAAGTGCATACGTGGCTCTAATTATTTATCTACCGTTTAACTACCTAAGGCTTATATATTTCAAATGTAAGTATTAGAACATAATATATTGGAATAACAATACGTAGGAGTTCAATCTGAAATTGGACGTCTCTTGAAAGCAAATGGCGACCTATGTTTGGTATGCCTCTGTGCCTCTACATGTTGCATAACATTCCACCTGTTGGTCACCGAACGTCACTTTATCGTTGTATTAGACAATGCGGTTAATGTAAATTAGAGCTTAAAATACCTACCTTAGGTCATGGTAGTTAGGTGGGTACTTGTCATCGTGAAAGCATTGCATACAAAGAAAAAACATTACCAATATTTTACATCCACACCTACTCAGCTTTGAATTTGTGACTGCAATACTCATCTTCTATTTACAAGAACCACGATTTTTTCGCCTTAACGATTTGGATTCCGATGAATCCAAGTCTTCAAGGCGAAAAAATTTAAAAATAATAAGATATGAAATTATATAAGGACAACAAATCACTTATAAAAAAAATAATAGATGTAATTCTATTTATTCCAGATTGGAGTAATTGTGATCCTTGTCATCAAGTGCTTGGTGGTGTAGAAGAGCGGACGTCTCCATCATGAAACGAGTGAGGACAACGGGCCGACGGGCTCGGAACGCGCGGCAGTCCCCGCCCCCGCCGCCTCCTCTGGCTGATGAGGGCGACAACGCCCGGAGCCCCTACGACTTCGAGGAGGAGGACGAGCCCGTGGCCGCTTACCGCCCGGTCAACCCTCGGCAGGCGGAGCCCAAGCCGGAGCCCAAGCCGCGGCCCGAGCCAGCCCCGATGCCATCCCAGGCCCCTGTGGAGCCGGCGTTCAACCTCCTTAACTTCTCCCCTGGACTTCAACTAAGCGGATCCCCATTCGATTACCTCTTTGATAGGTGCAGCACGATCACACCGATCTGCATCGAATGCGTTGAGGGAGAGGCGGCCCCGTGCTTCAAGTCGCCCCTGTACGAAACTGCTCTCCTTCCGCTGGTCCAGGTGGTCGACGACGAGTCGGGGGCGTTCGCGATGGCCGCGGCGGCGGCGGCGGCGGCGGCGGTGGCGGCGGCGGCGGCCGCGAGCCTCAGCGAATAGCGGTACCCCTCCGGTGCTCTGCCACCGCTGGACCAGCCCTCTACGTCGGCCGGTCCCTCCGACCCGGCACGGATCTTGTCTGAATTGGCTTCATTGGCGGACTCGGATTCACTTTACGCTGAAATGCAAAATCTTGATGACAGCAACGAATGGGACTCTGTCATAATTGATGAAGAGACGGGAAATATAGCTGAAGTTCCTGTTATGGATAGAGAACAAGAGGAAAAAACTATTGAAGCGTACTCTGTAGTATTTTCCTATAAGCAATATGATGATATGAACCAAAATCCCATCTTTAAGTGGTTGGCGAACGTAAGTAAAATATGTACACACTTTTATAGACTACCTACCTATAAGTTTTTTTATTAATATAGATAAAACGGTTTAGGTTTCTTATAAATGCTACGTAGCTAATTATAGCGCGCACCTAAAGCGAACACGCGAATATTTAAATTTATGTGATGGGCTATAGCGATTTGTTAACAATAATTTTGTGGTAACTATGTTAAAGTTATGCTATGCGACAAAATATTATTTGTTATCTCTATTTTAGTCTTCACAATTATTTAACTCACTTTAGACCTTTTATATAATAAAATGCATTCGGGTCTGACGGTGACGGAAGACACTTGAAGATAATGTTGTGTTGCTGTTTGTTCCAGAGCCAACCAGGTTCCTGCTGCCAGGGTCCGAAGGCCAAGGCGCGGGCCAGGGAGAAGGCGAGGGCTAGGGCGGAAAGGAAACGCAAGGCCGCCAAAGGCGAACACGCTCATGTTTCCGGCCAAAGAAGCCGTCCTAAGTAAAACGACTTGCGGTGAACCACCGGAATTAAATTTAATCAACTGAATAGTATTTTTGATGGTATCTAATCTAATAACTTATTCTATACATATTATATGTACCTCGTGACTGATTTAGCCCCTGTAAAGACCTTTAATATTTTAAAAGAAAGTTAAATATTACCTTAAATTACCTGGTAACATGGTACTATTTAACTAAGTATTCCTAGTTAGGTATAGGCGCGACCAATTTTTTGAAAAAAAAGATAATCTCTATCTATAAATTTATAAATTTGTTAATTATGAATTACTATTTGGGACTGGGAGGCAGCTTTACGGAATAAAACGGGCACAGATCTGGTAATAAGTAAAGTAATTTACTATTAGTAAATTAGAGCTAAAATATTTAATTCGTATAATTCTTTATTTACTAAAAAAAGATAATAAAAATACTATATAACGAGTGCCGTTTTTCATTTTATCAATTTTTGAAAAAAATTTCTCAAACTTATATAAAGTCTTCAACTCTTCAAATTATTGTTAAACAAAGATAAATAAAAAGTTACCACGGCTGGAACATAAGAAAATTGTTCTTCGTTGACATAGAGATTTACATGAAAAAAAACGTTTAGAGTTAATAAAAGTGTTTTTTGCGACGCGCTGAGTGTCGGTTATTCGTGTGTCGTCTTAGGGGTCATTCCACGGTTCTGGATTATTTTGTCGATTTTTTTATATTAGCCAAGTAGTGAACAGCGATATGGCAATGGCAAAATTTTCAAATCAAACTGACCGGAGTAATCAAAGTTAAGGGGTTATTAAAAAAAATATTTAAAATTGAAACCTATTAAAAATAACGCATAAACAAATATTATTAAAAGTCTTTAATTAGGAACTTAAATAAAACTAAATACAATTTGGAGCCCTGCACAAATTGAAAAGTTTAAGCGAAAATGCTTTTGATATTTTGCCAAAATGCAATTACATGATCAATTACTTCTGTATATTGGCGAAATGTAAACAAATAAACACTCGAACTAAATCAAAGTAATCGAATTCTAACCTCTAAATCCCGGGACGAGTCGCATTACTAACTACTTGGCAGATTTTTTTTTACTATTGAGTTTTCTTTTTAAATTACTTAACAGGTTCACAGTCCCATGACACCCGTCCTTTTGTTTGTGACAATTTATTTTCTCTATTGTGTCTACTTCTTGGACAGTGAACCGGTAAATAAACTGTTATTAAGTATCTATGGGGTTTAACAACTAAGACCAAACAAGTTATACTATACGAAAAAAACATATTGTTACAAAAATAATAAGAAATTCGGGTACTTTTCGGCCACGGACTCCTAAAATTCTAGGCCGATGGAATGACCTTTTAATTATAATAAGCGCAATTATTGTAAACCAGAATTATAAATCTAAAACTCGATGTTTAAATGTGCTGATCCTATCTCTGCATGACTTAGCTTATATCAGTCTACTTCTGAATGAATCATCAACCTAAATTCAAAATTCTGTACAAAACCATTGTATGTAAAGTTTCATATCCAAAACATCAATTTGCCTTTTTTTTCTTTCAAAATGTCAATACCGAAACGGATTTACAAGGTAGGTAGGTATTTTATGAGAAAAAAGACTGAATGAAATTTTTAATATCATCAAGAGTATCCAAAATACAATTTCCTTGCTTTTCATAAAATATTGGATTTTTTTTCCTTTAATCAATATTGCATATTGATTAAAAGAAAAACACTTATATACCTTGGTGTGAGTGGAGCAGTAGGTTGACGAATTTAAAGGTTTAATCTGTCCGGATCGGTATGATTCATTTTACAAAACAATCATCGATTTAATTACTAATTTAATACAATGTATTTTTATATATTCTAGGTACGAAGATACTAATGCCAAATCAAAACAGGAATATTGTGTCAATTTGAGATAGGGCCTAATAATATTTTATAAATATTTAATAATCTTTGGATATTCTTGACAAACATTTCCTCCGAAAGGATTTTTTGTGGATATGCTTAGCTATTTTTGCTATGTTAAATTGTATATTGGATGCTTAAATGATACATGACATGATAAATTAACAAAATTAGTTTTTCTTTTTTTATTTATTTGTAACATTTGGAAATCAGTAAATTGATTTAAACAGTCTTGTCAAATATCATCAACACTTGGAAGTATTAAATGCAATGAAAGTACAACTCTTCAAAGATCTTGGGCTCTCTTTTGACTATTCACAGATTCTAAATTGTAAATATGTTATGTAGAAACAACTGTGCACCCGCATTGCTAAAATCCATAATAATATCAAAATGAACTTATAGGCATTTTATATGAATGTTAAATTATATTGTTACGATAACATAAATTATAAAATGTAGTTTAAAATTTAAATTACAAAAATAGTGGTTGGTGTTGTTGTTTGATTGTAGGTACCTAAATGTTTGTAAAATATGTTAGATTTTAAGTGTTTTATTAACACAAATACTTTATATACATATATTTATATTTCAAGTCATCTGTTTTGTTTCAATCCATTTATATCATTTTATTAACTTCTAACTTCTAACTTTTGCTTATTTAGCTAAGACAACTGAGTCAATTTTCTCTTCTGTTTTAGGTATAAGAAATATCTCCTAGACATAAGTATATGTGAAATGTTTTAAAATATAACATTTATTTAAAATTAAGGCCTCTAGATTTAAGGAATTGGATGTTGTGATTCGCCAGATGTGATGTTTAATGTGTAAGTGTCTAGGTTTAACTTGATCGCCAGCCAATACTCTTTTGTGATGTAGACCACGAGCCCGACCATTTCATGAAGAAATTAGGTACATGGGTAGCTGAAATTTTGGAGATGTCTCTTAATGCAGGACCATTTCCCTCGCGCAGCAGACCAGCACCCACGAGCCACCGCCTATTGTAAGACCGGTCGGGCTCCAAGAGTATTTCTTACGAACCTACATATCGAGCTTAACTAAACTCTAACATCCATTGGGATCTTTCCTCTAGCTATTAATGGAACTTCATTAACTTATCACACACATTTTAAACAAAAATACCTACTTATCCTTTCCATTATTCGATACATTCAAAATGTATTTCACTGAGCCTGGTGTCACTCTTCCTTCGTTCAGTATATCAAATACATATTTATATCAAAATTATGAGATATTTTTGTAATAAATTATAACATGAACAAATATATTTATATCACCTGGACTGTTGTCCTATTTACAGTGGCGTAACTATAGGATGCAGGGCTGGTACCAATTCACTAATTTCATGGTATTATCGTGGCTAGGACGAACGTTAGGGGAATTCCAGATTTGCTATAACTATTTTCAAAAGAATTTTCCATGGGTCACAGTGCTATATTTACGCCACTGCCTATTTCCTATGTTACATTTACTTAATGGCTGGTGATATAGTTTTTAATTATATGTGTATTTAACTTTTGAAATTCACTCGTTGATGTCTGTACACTATCTTGTTGTTTAGTATTAAGTCTACAACATTAGGCATCTATGTCAATATTCTAGGTCTTGTAGGTAAAGGATAAGACAGATTTTATCTCAGGACTAGATAAAAGATAAAATCTAGTTATGTAGAAGTTATTTAAACTGTATAAACGTTCTAAATGTATGATCACCAAACATTTTGCTCAATCATTATTTTGATATAGTTAAGCGAAGGGAAGTGAAGTGTAGAACTTCACTTTGGTAATAATGTTTTTGCCTATTTGTTGCTATGATGTTCTTGTTTTTACAGCTAAATAAGATTTAATTTTATAAATTACTTATTTATGTTCATGGCCTATCATTATAATAGTATACTTACTCAGCACGAATATAGCCGTTTAATATAAAAATAAAAATAATTATATTCAATAAATATTCAATGTGAATATGTTTTAAATTTAAATACCCTTTTTTGCCTTAGGTAAGTAAACAGGTAGTAAAATTAAGCGAAGTATTCAGAAGAACAGTTCAGCAGTAAATTCAAGAAGAAATGTTTAAGTAGTAAGTAGTATAGTAGTAGACTACGCAAATTATATCTTTTTCAGATATAATTTGCGTAGACTACTATTCAATACTATTTGATTATTTTCCATTTTGTTAGTATAATAATACTATAAATCGATGTTACAACATCAGTACAGTGATAGGGGTTAATATTTTTTTCTAATAAAGATACATTTTAGTTTTTGAGGCCGGTGATGATGACAAGACAGACTCCTCATATTTATGTATATCAGTTTGGAAAACAATCAGGGGAAACCATATGCTACCTACGCTGTAGATATCTATTGTAGAGCCCACCTGTTGCTTCATTCAAATCCGAATGTACGATATTTTAGTGCATCTGACAAGTTCGAAGGGTAAGTATTGTTTTGGAATTCGAAAATTCTAGACCTCGCTGATTTTACAATAATATTATTAAATAATGAACATGGCCAATACTTATTTTTTTTACTTTTACATCTATACATTGTTATTTTACCTATAGAACCTTTTTCTTTTTCTTTCTTAATAAGAAGGAACAAAGAAATAAGTAACGAAATTAGTGTAAACGTTATCGAGATTAGCGCTTAACAACAACTGGTTCGGGATTCAATCAAATATTACCTATAGATATATACCTATAGATAGATTTATTTTATACCAATGTTACATTATCGGCTGGTAACAAGTGGTTCAGAACAGACCAGAAAGGCGAAATCCTATGTAGGAGCCCAAGGTCCACTTGGGCTCGTTGAGTCAGCGCAGAAGGCAGGTAAATGTGGCTAAACTAGGTTAGGCCATCAGCGCTTCATGCTACAGGTAGTTGTATGTTATCTATGCCACAGATAAAATAAAGCTCAGTTATACACCGTGAAATTTTAGTGGTTGTTTTCCCGCAGTAAAATGATTATATCTTAGTAGTACAATAGATTTAAGCAGTTATTTTTTGTTAAAATCAATAAATGGCAGTTTTACGAAAGGTTTAACCAAAACTCGAAAGCACGTTCGAGCCGCTTTATGTCTTAGGGCGTCGAGCTTCTGTAGCTTTAAGCATCGATTTCATGCGGCAAGCAGTACCTGATTACGTCACATCTTATAAAAGAACGATAGCTTCTCTCGTTTTGGAGTTGGAAAATAATTATTTTAAAAATTTAAAAAAAAAATTTTTTTTTTTCGCGGAATAATTTTGCATGATTCGATAGTATAACTAAAGGAAAATGATTTTGCCACGGGAAAACAACCACTAAAATTTCACGGTGTATTACTATTCTTTGAAGATATAGATAGGTTTAGAGGACTCAGGTCTCATGTGTTGCCAAACTAAGTTACCTATCATGAAACCAATCAATACATTCACATTAAATTATTAAATATTCCTTGATAGAGAAATGGCGTGCCGCCGCCGCTAAAGTAGCGCGAGGTCTTCTGAATGTCAGATATTAAGAATTCAATAAGGCAGACATTGACGGATCAATTAATGGGAGTTTGAAAAGCGAAACTAAGGAAAAGGTTTATTTCCCCTGCTTCTTAGCAAAACGGTGCAGAGGTACACTCTTGCTCGGCCATGAGGTACGATTTATTGTACTTAATATGATTTATACCTATGTGCATTTCCATTTTGGCTCTCGTAAAAAACTTTTGCAGAGAAACTCTTAATTTGAGAATTTATCTTTATTGTAGGAGAAATTTTAAGATAAATTAGTGGTCCGGCGAATTTCGTACCGGAAATTCTTATTTTTCTGAATAATAACCAACTAAAAGGGTATACTACTACATGTGATTAACAACCACGGAAACGGAAACCAAAAATGGCAACCATCAATATATGTCAATACATTGACAATACTTTATGTTTGACAATAGAGTAGGTACAACAGTATTTATGGGAAAATGAAAATGTGGTTTTACTATCTTCCTCGCCATTTCTCTTCATTTTCTCAGTGCCTTCCCTGGACTATGATGAACATTTCAAAGCCAAAATTAGCTAAATCGGTCCAGACCTACTCGAGGTAAAAAACCACAACAACAGACTTAAAAACAGCAATTCATTTTTATTTTTATAGAGAGATTTGATCTTTTAATGCAATACTTATTGAGTCATGTATTTCTTTTTAATAAGAAGGAAGTTCAATGAAAAAACAATTTAATAATTATTTCCTAGGAATTTTAATTAAAACGTGGAACAATTTTTCGCAAGGTGTAACTATTTGAAATGGCAAACAATACAAATTTATATTTACATAATGATATCTTTACATATGATAAACTGTAGACAAAATACAGTTTAGACTTATCAAATGTATATTTGACAAACGATTTACATGATATGTACAGTATTGCGTCGGTAAGAACAGTGGGGCTACCATGAGTTTAAAACTTACGCGCTCGATATCGACTACGTAAATATGTCTATGAAAAACATGTACAGCGCCGGCTGGTGGTTACGCGAAGAACTACAATCGGCCATATGAAAAAAACAACTCGATAGGTTTTTAACGTACGTAAGTTTACTATAGCCAACTCATGGTAGGCCCTCAGGATACAAACTGTACTGAACTCTTAATAATAAAGCGTGCTTCCGTTATATTATGTACGTATATGCGAAATAAGAGAAGCATGCTTTAATTCGAATTTATAAACGTATCAAAATAAGCATTATATCTAGTGAAATCCTTTAAAGTGATTCTGTTCAGAATGTATATAAGAATAAGACCGTTGAGCCCCCAGACCTACGTTATTTTTAGCAAAGCTGAAATGTTCAAGGATTTCTAGTCTACTATGTACAGGTCAGGATGCGTAAATGTACTAACATGAAATCGGGCCCGTTTTGCAGGTAGCTTTACGAACGGTGTTCGAAAGCTTCACGTACCTACATTTAATTACAGTAAAAGCTCATATTAAAATATTTTTTTATGAACAATCACACTTTTGTTAATTATGGAAATTTGAACGCACTCGTATATGTTTGACAGCAAATAATTCATGTCAATCAGATGTCACCACTATCTTCATAATTTACTCGTAATAAAATCAGCCGCCGCGCTTACCGCGTCGTATCGGAAAATCGGAGATAACAACTATAAATTATCTTTATATGGGGCCCGTCTTTTAAATAATTTAAAAAAAACGGGCCCCTTTTTAGCTTGTAAGCAAACCTTCGGCACTGCTCAAATGACGTAGCTCAGGGGGCTCTATGATCTTAGTACTTCAATGATAAAGTCAAAAATATTCTTCTTATAAATAAAGTTTCAATATCTAAGTATACCTAGTATAATATATATTCGAAAATCAAAACGCATCTAAGCAACAACTACCATAAATTAACATTCTTCATACAATCACAGTTTACATACAAACAAACCTACAGGCAAAGCTTACATTATTTTTATTGAAAATGTATATCCTTTAAGTATGTGTGTAAGTATAAGGTAATATTTAAAATTAAAAGTATGAAAAAACAGTGGTTACTACAAATCTGTCCAGCAAAGCAATATGTGATAAGACCTTCACGTTAAAATCTGCATATTTATAGTAATTAGTGAAAATCGCCTGTTTCAAGAGGTTCACATGAGTACCTACCCTTATTTAGATGATTTAGCAGTAGGTAGGTATAGTGTTACGATAACGAAATATCAAATAAGAAAGATATGTAAATGAAAAAATACATTATCAGACTTCCTAATCGAAACTACAGAGATCTACAAAGCTCGCATACTATTTTCTTTTTAATTAGAACCTACTTAGTATTAGATACTTAGACAAATATTTTATTTTTGCTACAATGTTTGACCGAAGCTTATTGTATATAATATATTTGCGAAACTGTAGGTTGCACTCAAGTTTAAATTCAAATGCTTTTAGTAGTGTAGTAGAGTAAGTGAGAAAACTTTGTTAAAAAAAGATTTACTTTTATTGATTTAATAAGCATTACCTAGAAATTTTTATAAAGTGACACTTAAATTAGGTTAAATTTAAGTATTGATATATTTGCATCCAGTCAAAGGAGTAGATAATCGTGGTTTAAGACTTTCACGTTACATCAGATTTAACAATATTTAATATTGGTCTATTAGCGTACCTACTTAAAAGGTAAGGTACCACCTGTCTACGTTTCTCCTGGGTCACATCAAATCACAAAACCGAAAAATCATAGTCGAAACGTCCGGCAAAACCTAACAGGCCCCGTAGACAAAGTACCAACATCGAAACGATAACGAAGTTCGAAAAGAACAAAATGTATGGGATTGACCACGTGATTTATCGCGTCTAATGTCAATCTAATACATTTTATTCTTTACTTATCGTTTATCGTGTGACCTTTTAAGTAGGTACGTTTACTTTCAAATGTATCGTAATAATATATATAATACACGGGCGATCGGCCGGGACATTGGGCCAAGCGAGACAGTGTCCTACTAGGAGGGAGAACAAAATAGGCGATTTTGTTTTACTCAGCATCTACAAGTTAGACCAGACGAAAGTGAAGTTGCGACAAAAAAATTAGATTTAAAGTAATTACCCAATCTTAACTGCGCTCTTTCTACTCATCTAAATGGGTACTTTATAAGTACATCTTATAAGACATTTTAATTATGAGTTTAAATCAGAGCACACAATAATCGATTCAATTCAGTGTTTTATAAAAAAGTTTTATACGATGAAACAGTAACCTTACCTCTTAATTTTAATCTGTTATGAATGTTGTTAGATATATAGGCTTTTTTGGGTTTCAACTTAATTGCCATCAGTACAGAAACTAGAATTTGAAAACCACTGATTCACATTAGGTATCAGTCATATTTCATTCACTAAACGTTTGGACGCCAAATTATCAAACACGGCGCTTCTTGACAGAGGGGTCTTCTCCTGCCGTGTTTTCCTGAAAATGAAATATATGACATGAATATATTTTATACATTTACAGGCACAATTAACCGCTCATCTACTTGTTCATCGATTGTTCATCAACCCGTTTGTTTGAGTCTTATTTTTTTTGTCAAGTAATTACTTTAGCATTAAATGAAACACTTTTTCATTAATTCGAGTAAAATACGGAACATCGACGCACAAAATACCGATGAATCCTGATACGATACTACAAGATTTCAATGCACGTTAGTGCGAAAGATCTATACTGCGATACTACTGAACTTCGATACACGTATAAGCGATGGATCTTTACTACGATACTACTGAACTTCGATGCACATTATCGCGATAGATCTTCATTGCGATACTACTGAACTTCGGTGCATGTTAACGCGAAAGGGGTTCATGGTGAGTGATACTTACGGGATGCATACCTACATACGAACCTTATGAACCTTAGACTTGACACGATTTTGTCTAGATTTAATTACTTTTTAGAGATGAGCAAGCAACTCCGTCGAGACTTGGCTAGTTTTTTTACAGAATGTTTTTGGTGGGATACTTATTACACATCATCACATACATTGATTGCGTAGTAGGTAAATAGCTTAAGGACTTGTGTTAGAGATATCAGAATCAACAGTTGATACACAAATAAACTTAAATATATTTAATAACACACCCAGACACGGAAGATATACCGATGTTTGTCACACAAATATTTGTCCCGGGTGGGAATCCAACCCACGACTCTTGGAACAGTAGGTAGTGAACCTGGGTCACTAACCACTGTTCCATCGAGCCAGCCGATTTTAAAATATATTATCTGAGTGACGTAGCTCCATGGAATAAAATGTTAGATGTAGGTATGCATCCCTTAAGTGTCACTCACCATGAACCCCTTTCGCGTTAACATGCACCGAAGTTCAGTAGTATCGCAATAAAGATCTATCGCGATAATGTGCATCGAAGTTCAGTAGTATTGTAGTAAAGATCCATCGCTTATACGTGTATCGAAGTTCAGTAGTATCGCAGTATAGATCTTTCGCACTAACGTGCATCGAAATCTTGTAGTATCGTATCAGCATTCATCGATATTTTGTGCGTCGAAATTCCGTATTTTACTCATTTTTCACCATAGTGTACAAATACTGGTCAATTTGATATTTCAAAAGATTATTTATTAATTTGTTTATTTATCAATTTGTTCACATCAGTAGCACAAATTTTTGGAGTCACAACTCCAAAAATTAGTGATACTGATGTGGCTTTAGCTGACGCTGGATACAGCCTTGGTGTGCCACGAACGAGGATACGGAATGCTTTCAAACAATTTCAAGAGACTGGCTTGTACCAGAAAAAGCCGACATCGTTGCACTTCATCTCATGATGACCGATTCATTGTCTGCAATGTGTTAAGAATCGGTTATGCACCACTTATAAAGCTCGCTATCGTTTTAAAAAGTAAGAAACGCGAGTGTGGGAGAACAAACTGCTGGAAGAACTAACTGACTAACACTGACTAAAACTAAGACTGACTGAACAAATAGGAGGACTTTTCGTCCAACTCGTTCCCCGTCAGCAACATAGAGCTAGGTAGCTTTTGCACAAAATTTATGAAGATGGATGAAAAGAAGAACATATTGTACTCAGATGGAAGTAGAATAATATCAAATGGTCCAGATGGATGTCAGCATGTCTATAGACGAGGAAACTAAATGTTTGATTCATACGTTCATAATCAAAACAGTGGGTTAAATGGGAGCGTCCATAATAAAAAAAAGGTATCTTACTGATCTAAAGATATGTAGACATACTAAAACATGTCGTACTTATTGCGCCATTTGTTAGGGATAGTTTTAAATTAATGGATAACACTGCACTTTGTCATACCGCAAAATTTGTCACTTAAATAAGGTCAGTATTTAAGCAGCCGTCGTTAGTGCATAGCCCTGATCTGAATCACATTCAACACATATGGGGCAATTATAAGAAACGTATATGAGCAAGAGTACTAGGCCCTACGACCCTTGGAGAGTTCAAAGCTGCTGCAGTACAGGAGTGGCTCAATATCTCCAAATCCAGGACATTTCCGCACACGGTCATCTGACCCCAAACTAAGCAGAGCTTGAACTATGGGCGTCAGAGACTGATATACCTACCTACATATATATTTAAAAATACTAACTTAAATACCGAGCACCGATGTTCATCACACAAATATTTGTCACCGAGCGAGAAATCGGCTTCAAGAAGTCATAAGGTTGCGTTGTATACCTGAGTTCACGACCACCGCTGCTGCAGTCGATCTCTCTCCTGCATGAGCAGCTCGGTCTCCTGCTTCAGCCGCTCCGTGGCCTGGTTCAGCCAGTCTCGGTCCTGCTTCACACCCTCGCGGTCGCTTTTCAGAGTTGTGAGCGCGAATACCATATCTAAAAAGCAACGTCATAAAAGTTTCAATATGAGATAAGTGTCGATGGCCGAGTGGTAATGCCGTTCCTTCCCATTTAAGAGCCAGATTATACCCTGACTCAAATCAATGTGTTTTCAAATTTAGAGTTCATACGTGCGGTTATTTGACGCTCTTACAGAAAAAGAAAACATCGTGAGAAAACCTGCACACCGACTATGAAATACAATATGAAATAAGGTTGTGAAAATACGACTATGAAATAAGGTTGTGCGAAGTCGACCAACTCGCACTTGGCCAGTATTATTGCCTCATCTGCTTGAGCCCTTCGGTGGGAATATACTTGTATTATATGGCTGGTTATGATGATTATGATGTTGATTTTTTTTCGTCTAAGAGCTTGGCGCACCCTTCTTATCAAATCAACTTGCAAGATTTTGATTAAGTGGACAAACATCAGGACAGGCCAATAGGTATTGAGTTATTACTCGCTGTGCCTTTTTCATTTTCCATTATGATCGCCGCTACACTCCGGTGAAAGGATGGTTAGTTTCCAGCCGCAGCTCCTGGGCGTAGTGGAATGCCCAGAAGAGCCGCGACTGACTAACTCAGCGGGTTGTTCCTACTTCTCCTAACGTACCTAGCATTTTTACGACACCAACGAAAACTTAAAAATAACTAATCTAATTAGCCCATTTTACACACGGAGATGCCACTATAATCTGTTAGTACAGAAAATAGCAGCACTTTATTGAAGCTACGTACCTCGACTCTCGAGATCACATGAACGTGTTGAATGATTTGTTGAAACCTACTACACGTATAGTCGATTATACATCAGCTAGTTATATCTGTTTGTGTTACTTTTGAATTTGAACTATATATAGCTGAAGGTAATCTGGCCTCTTGTAATGCGATAGCCTGGCGTAGCCCTATTTAGCGATTGTTTCGTGGGATCCACATTAACGCCATGTACGGACGAATGACTGCAATGTGATGTTGCACATAGATGATAGCTATGTGTGTAAGTTAAACTCATTTGCTATCAATGAGCCCTAGATACATTGATTTAAAAAAAAAAATATTTAGGTATAAGATCATTAATGTCGGCTGTATTTGTGTACTCTGCAGGAAAACAAAGAAAATTCTCGAATAAGAGGAGGACACGGATGTCCTCCCTCCAAGAAGATGGTTTACTTGTCTGGGTGTAAACTACTAAACCGATCTAATGCAATTTGTTATACATAACTCTGGTCGAGACTTTTCTAGAGACTCAGAATAACACATCAGGACAATTTCACTATAAAAAAAAAATAAGGCGTCCGACCGATTTCAGCCATGGCGGCCGATCTCAATTGAGATCAGCCAAGTGCGCAGGACATATTATAGTGCACAAGTGTACGCGCAAACACAAGTGCACTCTCTATTCCCTTACTCTCATAATTCGGTGAGACGACAATCCGACATGACCGATGAGAGATCGGGCGCAGGACCACCGGCTTAAGGTGCTTTCCGAGGCACGGGCGTTCAACCGCCAACTTCCTAACTCCGGGCTAAGTATTTTCATTACAGAAAAACTCACACAAATTTTGCCCGACCCCGGACTCGAACCGGGGACCTCTCGGTCCTAACGCAGCACTTGCTACCAATAGACCAACGAGGCAGTTAATTTTACTATAAGGGAATACCTAAAGTTTACTTAATTAACAATCTCGAATTAACGAATTGAGAAATTGAGAAACTCCTCCTTTTTGAAGTAGCATAACAAAAACAACACAAACTCACGGTCAAGCTCAAAGAAGTGCGCCTCGTGCAACAACAGGTCCAGGTGCGGAAAGTCGGCGGGCAACAACAACTTCTTGTTGCGGAGGAAGTTGAGGATGTGTCGGAACATGTCGCCGTCGCGGTCGATGAAGTAGTGCTGCTTCAACGTGTCCAGAACTATCGGGATGGTGCCGTTGAACATCTTGCCGAGACGGGACTCGGGGTACCTGGAAGCAAGTAGAAGATAAATCAATAAACAACATACATACATAGAGTCGACTGGTTCGGTGGAACCCAGGTTCACTACCAACGGTTCCAAGAGTCGTGGGTTCGATTCCCACTCGGGACCAATATTTGTGTGACGAACTTCGGTGTTTGTTCCGTGTCTGGGTGTGTTATTAAATATATTTAAGTACCTGTATTTGTCTATCCACTGTCGTTTCTGATTTCCGTAACACAATTGCTTAAACTACTTACCACGGGATCAGATCGATGTATGTGATGTTGTGAAATATTTATTTATTACCGTACCTCGGAAAGCACGTTAAGTCGGTGGTCCTGCAGCCGATCTTTTATGTCGGATTGCCGTCTCACTGAACTATGAGAGTAAGGGAACAGAGAGTGCACTTATTTTTGCGAACATACTTGTGCACTATATGTATAAAATATGTCCTACGCACTTGACCGATCTCGATCGAGATTGGCCGCAATGACTGAAATCGGTCGGACGCCTTATATTTATTTATCTGGTAAATATATTCTAGAAATGTCACATGCCTATATGCTATACAGTTATTAGTATGGAAAACATTTCGGATTTGTGAAAAACCAGTGGCTCTAATCAATGTTCTAGACACTATAATATGACGCTTAGTGTAATTTAAATCGCACGAGTTGCCTTGGGAATTTAACGAGGGCGAAGCTATAAATAATAATGTCCCGATTTCTACCATGGCGTTGGAGATCAGCATACTGCGCAGGACATTTTATAATGCACAAGAGTGCGCGCAAACACAACTGCACTCTCGTTTCCCGCACTCCTATAGTACAGTGAATCGTTTCCAACATACCGATGAGAAATCAGAGATAGAACCAACAGTTAAACGTGTTTTCTGAGGCATGGAAATCGCATAACATATTTTGAATAATTTTTTTTTATTAATTATCGTCACAATGTCTCAAAGAATGAGTAAAAATGGAGAAGAACAATCTAACGACTTTCGGTCACACTGACATCGATTCCCTTCAGTCCTTCAAAACGCTTTTAAATTTGTTGCCTGTACTTTAGTTCCATTTGAATCTTAAATCTTGAAATATATTAACATTGCATAATATATGACAAAGGAAGTTAGTAACCTCAGCATTGAACCGCGCGGATTACTCCTACTTCCTATTCATTGGAAATGTGAACTAATTACGCGATGTTTTTATAAACAAAGCCCCTTTGAAAATAAAGATAAAGTTTTAATTAGAATAGTTCCTGTTATTCCATTACAGGTTACGTGGGCAGGTACCGTTAGGTGGAAAAGTATAATAAAACAAAGAGTAAAAATAGAACAAAATATCAGTAGATTCAAATTTCATTTCGATTTTTATCCTGTATCAGCTATATCTATACCTGTTAAATTACAGCCACAGGTATATTAAATTTCTTTGTCGTCGACGTAATAAACTAAATAGTGCTTGAAATAGGAGAGGAGCCTTTTACACAAAGCTTTTTATAATACAATGTAAATCCAGGGTTGAGAAAGCTTTATCCGGAAAATGCAATTTTATATTCTCGTTTGTTACATGTTATGTATTTAACGTTAAGAATTATTATTGGCATGAAATATTTAATATAGGACATCAAAATCTGTATTCCTTTAAACAAAGTTGAGAGTTTTTAAATGACAAAATCTGTTGTACTTGTTTGTGCGCTTAAAGCTGTCTCTTAAGCTGCCTTAAATGAAAATAAAACATAATTTTCGAAAAAAACATCTTACAATATTGATGCATCGATTCAACGACAGAGCGTAGTTGGCTCGCAGACACGGGCGAGGTGTACAATTCGCAAGATATTTATTTTCGTGCCCTCGAGTGAGTTGATTAAAAGTGCTGGCGAAGGGAGGCGCGGGAGGGGGGGCCCGCGGCTCCGGGCACCGCCGCCGGCCCGTCGAGGAATAACACGCCGAGCACAGATAAAACAAGCTTATTTACAATCCACCTACCCACGAACACCGTTACATAACGACCACATAACATATAAAAAAGCCGATGCTTTGTACGAGTGAAGCTGCGGCTGTGATTGCCCCGGTTTCGTCTGACATGACAATGGTTATGGTTAAGCTCACTTGTGCACTTTGAACCTAACACCCTATAGCCTCTGTTAACAGCTTTTGTCGAGATAATATACGTCAGATTTCTATAAAAAAAATATAAAGTTTGGTAACTTGTAGAATGATAAGGAAAAAAGTCCCTGAAAGTTCATTAGAAAGTGTGCCTTAGTACTTTTAGACTGACCCGTTTTTATTCAGTAAATTCGTTTTACATCGCAAATTCATTGTCTTACTTTGAATGTGATTCGTACGAACCAATGATTCCCATAGCAGTTTACTTAATACAACTTTGCCAATATTTCATACGAATGTAAAAAAAGTTTGATCAATGATAGCGTTATGTAAATTCATTCAGTCTTTTTATGGAATACATACGTAGGC
The DNA here is from genome assembly GCA_039566165.1 of Maruca vitrata. NCBI lineage: Eukaryota > Metazoa > Arthropoda > Insecta > Lepidoptera > Crambidae > Maruca > Maruca vitrata. The sequence continues at coordinate 8,675,058 of CM076911.1, forward strand.
TAACTTGACGAAGATCATAAACCCGCTAGGCACAATTTAAAACTAACTCAACGTTCATGCACTTATGTTAATTAGTCGTGCTTTTTATAAATAAATGTCGCGAGTGGCTTCGATAATTTCTAGTTGGGTCCCTCTAATTCTTGTAACTGCTAGGTGTATCTGTCACCGATGGGGATATGTGTGTGTAGTCCAATTATGGGTCTTGCTCGATGTCACCCGCGTTGTGGATTGACATTCTGTTATAAAATTATAGGCATCTCAGCACCTGCAGCCTGCCTCCGCTGAAACACAGCCTGTCTGAACGTCGACAAAGCAATTGGCTGCTTTTGAACTCAAATCAACGTTTTAATGATGACAACAAAATAGCCCGATCCTCGTTAGTAAGTACCTATACCGATTTTAGATCGTGTTTGCGCCACATTTTTTTTCACTGCTTCGGTAATACTTATGTATCAAATGGTAAACAATTAAAGTACGATCTTTTAAAACTCAGGAGTATGACAATACCTATTTGATAAGTAAGTACTACAGGAAGACAATACAGTTTTTAAAATTATTAATTTGAACTTTGGGAAAATTCTCTATGGCTATTATTTTCTATGATTTTAAATTCTCTATTATTTTTGGTGAAATTAAACATGGCGGTCCTTTTAATTTATGACACTGTTGGTTCATAGCTACTTATTAGATCCAAATAGTGATAACTCGTGTACTGTTAGGCACTGCATCTTTTATGGAAATAGGTTACAGCTTACCAAGCCTCTCTTTGTGTTCAGCCCGTTACGGCATGTGCCCAGGGCAATTCAGTATAAAAAGACTTCAGTTGTCAATACTGACTTGCCCAGGGCAGACCAATTAGCAATTACTTAGTTCCTATATGGCACTGTATCTTGTCATGGGAAAACGCAACTTTTAACATTTGCATGTTTAATTCTTCGTTAAAAACTTAAATAAGGAATGTGCCGCTGGAGGGAGCAGCCGCCTTCTACGACTGCATCTGCTAATTAGCTGATATTCAACAATTATTTTGTCAATAAATCATCTGATCTGGTATAGCAGTTCGTAATTTATGTATACATTTCGGCGAATTATGTTTTGCGGCCCAGAAGTACCTAAAGTCTAATATCGGGACCCGGCCATCCGTCTGTCCGTCTATCACCCAGATCTGATGAATTTCTGTAGCCGCTTTAACATCAAATATTAAACATAAAATAAATGTGATATTGAAAGGGGGCCTCATCCAAAAAATACTATATTTTTATAAATATTTGTGCGAGATCCATCGACCGCAAATCCGACTCGCACTTGGTAGGTTGAATTTTATTTGTATAGAAGACTAGCTGTGCCTGCGACTTCGTTCGTGTGGACTACAGGATTTTACAAACAATTTTAATTCCCTCTACCTCCCGTTCTCATGGGAATATTGCAATATCCTGTCGTAACTAAGCTTTAAGATTGCTAAGGTACCTGCATGCCAAATTTCAAGCGTCTACCTTAAGCGGATTAGATTTTTCATACAAAAGGATTCTCCCGCTAATTTCGGTTCCCGTGGGAATTTCGGATATTCCTTTCTCAGTGCATCTCTACGATACCTAAACTACGTCCCTACCAAATTTCTAGCTATTTAGCTATTTAGGCGTTGATATGTCAGTCAGTCAGTTTCTCCTATCATAAATTTAGATAAATGGCATAAAACACTTACGCGGTCAGCGTCTCCAACGAAGAGGTGTAGATGGTGCCGCCGACGTCAATGTGTACGGGCGCGTTGAACTTGGTGGTGGGCGCAACGCGGGGGATGCCAGCTATCGGCGGCTTCTCCATGCTGCCGTCCGGCTGCGGGCTGCCTGGCTTCGTCACCGGCAGCATCGTGATCTGTAAAAAGATGGTTGATCATTAAAAATGTATAATAGGCATCTTACATGCAATTATAAATCCTCATTAGTTATAGCAATAACATGATCCTACTATCGGTTCGGAATATCGATCTTGAGAATCATTATAATAAAACTAGGTAGGTAGCTAGTTAGGGAGGTCAATTCTGTACATTTAATTCATATTCAAAATTAGTATTGGTGCATGACTGGTAATCGATACTGGTGCCAAAAATGCATTTTTATCTAGCGAATGTGACCGGGACCGTGCGGAGCGTCCAGGATGTGGGCTGTGGGGTAAGAACCACCCGCTTCCTAGTCCCAGCATATCCGATGATGATGAAAAGACTAGCCCCAAGCCACCAACGTAGTCAGAGACGTCACTTATTTGATAAATAACTCCACGCATTACGAAGTCGCGGGCGGCCGATTATCTATACTAATATTATAAAGCTGAAGAGTTGGTTTGTTTGTCTGTTTGAACGCGCTAAATTCTGGAACTATTAAGGCTAAGGACTATAATATAACATCACGTTGTGACCTATAGGAACAAAGAAATAATGGAAAGCGTGTTAAGAAACGGGGGAAAATGCGGATGAAGACGCTGGCAAAACTAGTAGTAAAATAAATTGTAAATTTTATTGTAAACTCAAACTTTGCTCACTTGATAGTAAGCATATTATATAGCAGTACCTAGTAGTAGTACTCTCGAATCATCTATTTAAATTTAAAACGTTTTAGTACCTAGTTTCCACGTGATTGCGTAACTCATAGCCAGTTTATTTGTAATGGCGCCCATTTAATTAACAACAGGGTGTCAAATTACAGGTACATCAGTACATGGGAGATTAATTTACTGTCCAGACCTAACTATTGTTGTAATGTGAATATTATTGATTCTTTAGTTGAGGCACTAGGTACGTTGGAATATACAAACGTAGAAATGTGAACTTCCAAAAACATTACCCTTTCTTTTCGCATCGCCGAAAGCGAGTAAAAAACTAAAACATTCGTTGTATGACTGTGATGTGGTATACTAATCATTAATTAACTTCGATTCCTGCGAGGTTTGACTTCAAAAACTCCTTAACCGTAGTATCTTACTTATTTAATTATCTTTTCAGTATTGAGTCCTTATTTCGGTAAAAGTTTCAAAAGGTTTCATTAAATGAAGGCCTCAAGTTATATATTATATCAAATTGTGAACCACTTAAAATTACGTTAGCGCCTGTTTTGTAGCGGGAGCCACGACTGAAAAGTAATACGCTTCTTTTTTTAAGATTGACAACAAAAACAAAAGCACGCTGGCTGCAGAATTACCTACGTACTGTTTAGAAACAGCCAATGATTTAATAAACTTTATAAAAAACTATATTTAGGATATGTTACCTCTTTAGTAGTTTGCGTTTTATATCTGTGACACTTCGCTGAAATATGAAAAAAAAATCGAAAAAGCACGTTAATGAAAGCATTGGTGTCTCTAAAAGTGATCGCATTTCACATAGCTTTTTGCATATTATAATATAGCTAACAGTTTAATTTCGGTGTCAGCGTTCGATGTATCCACGTGACACGTAGCGTAGGTAACTACGAAAGAACGGTGTCATAGGAGAGGCCACGTGGCACCCGAGCCGTGGGAGCGCGATGCGCTGGCGCAGATCCCACGCCAATCTTCCCGATGCGCCATTACCCTTTAATGCACAGTTCATCAAAATGCACTCCCATTTTATTACACCTATGCACCTACTTACATCTACGACATTATTGAGGAAGACCTTGGTAGAGTATGCTTTTAACTATAGTTATGTTATCTGTGCTTTAAACATAAAATCAATCAAAATGAAACGAATACACGTAAGAACGATTGTCTATAAAATTTGACATAAGTATATTTTTTGTTAATAGAAAATGCTATTTTCTTTGTGAAATAGTTTTTAAGCAAGCAATAGCGTGGCCAGTAGTATTTTTTTCGTTAATAACTATGGTATTAAATAAATAATATTAAAATCGAAGTTAATTGTACTCTCAACTATGACATTACAATTTACGTACCTAGTAGTTACTTTAATAGGTAAAGTCACAGCCTCCATCCGGATGGTAAGCTTAATACATTACAGTTATTAAGCTATGCTTTTCAATTACCGACATAATTCAACCTATCTAATTACACGTCGAAGTCATTAGACATACAACGTGTACTCGTGTTACCTCATATTAGGAACTTCGAGGCAATAACGCCGGTAGACAGGGTTTGTCAACATCCGCCGAAGTAATCGACGACTCTCGACATAGCGATAGTGAGAGAAATGAAGAGATCGGATCCTATAGTTTATGATTAGAATGAACATTGATTGTTTGTTGTAGAAAACTTATTCTATTTAACGGATTTTGCATTTATAGTTTTAAATAATATGTACGTTTATACAAAATAAAAGAGTATGTAGGTACGCTGACTATGAAATCGGTGATGAAAGAAAGCAGTAAGTGTTTGGTGCAAGTTCATCACACACAACAAAAGTACAGTCCAAACATTCAGGTTTGATTACAAAACATTATTTTCGAAGTCTAGCATAAAGGGACCATACATAGGTGAATTGACACCATTAAATTGAGCCAGTGGCAGTTCACCACAATGAAACGGCGCAAATACAATAAATAATTCACTTTTAACAGCGGCACCGTCACACCTCAATAACTAGCATTGTCGCAGTTTATTCTGTCGCCCGGAGATTAACGTGGGTAGGTATTTGGGCTGTCGCGAAGAGAGCCAACAGCCCGAGGCCTATTTATAATGAAACCAGACAGGTACGAGTGTCGCGCGGCCGCCCCCCAGCGCGCGCTACTGGAAACCGCACACGATACCAACTTTTACATTTTTAATTGTAACTCGTTTTCACTACTTTGTGATAAAAGACGACATCTACCTTTCATAGGAAACTACTGTAGTAGTATTCAACACGCATGAAAATTAACTTTGACTTGAAATTTAGGAAACAAAGAGACTTTATGACTGTTTTTCAGTGAAACGCTACACGCAAAGTGTTATCGAGTAGTAAACAATACAAGGCTTTACGAAACCGATAATAAAGCTCCAAATGACTACTATCTAAAATTATTATTAAACACAAATTATAAGCATATACTACTTTATTAGTATATGCACTCTGTTTTAACACACAGGGACGCTAAAAGGTCGTTATCTAGGCGACAGATAATAATGATGACGGTTCTTGGTCTAGGTGAAATCTTCCAGGACCATAGCACGAATATGAGTACCAACCTATTGCCAACTACTCTACTTACTACTGCTACAGCTTCATAACAAAATGTAGAAGGATGCAACTTCATTTTCAAACTTCTTATGTTATTTACCTAGATACAAAACATAAACTACATATTATAATCGGCAACTGGTAGTTTGCAACTTTCATACAAGGATATCCGTTGATGAATTCTAATAGTTATTCAGTAAAAACTGTTCGCTACAAAATAAGCCAGACGGGTTGAAGGGGTGTATTTTCCTACACGCCCCGAGCGCAGGGCCTAGGGCGGGCAGGGCTAAGCTTTTATGGGATAGTTTTTTCCACATCGTACCTGCCTCTAAAGTCTTTTTCACGCAATTTGCGATCGCAGTAAGGCCACCTTTTGCCAATATCGCTCTCGGCGCATAACACTTTCGAGTAAAATGCGTAAATGAATGATAAGACCGTTTACAGCGGCAGTGCAAACGTGCAAAGTACGCGACGGCAGGACAGCTGTAAAGCTGACACACAAGCCAAGATTTGTTGAATGTGGGAATGAATAAGAACGTTTTACTTCACAAAAGCATAAATCTACCGTGTGAATAGGGCTTAGGTGTGAAACAAGCGAGATAGGTCGCTACCGGGCGGCTGCAACCGAGATGCATTCAAAAGATAAAAAATAATTGAAGTCGGACTTGGTCCGGCTGCTGGCTGCATAGAGCACTTTTAATTTTGCTCCATAATGTTATGAACTTACGGGCTATTATGGCTAGTTAAAAGTAAAGAACTGTGGTACTTTGGAGAAGGGGTGAATTTTTGGATTATTATTGTGTGACCGTTTCTGTCAAATGAAAGAGATAAGTTAAGTAAATGTTCTTGTTGCTAAGAGAGCTAAGAGGTAAGGGAGAAATTTTGATATAATACTAGTATGTACACGCTATTAAACATCATCACCGTATATTTATAAGTGCACTCTCAGTTGCAGAGGAGTGCCCATCTGCCAGGAAGTCTGGTGGGACTTGGAGGATGGCGAGCATTTGAAGAGGCCCATATCTAGCAGTGGACTATATATGACATGATATGAGGATGATGATGACTCTCCGTTATAAATTTAAATAACTTTCTTCACTAATACTTAATTACTAGAAGACTATCTTCATTATTAATCATATAAAGTGGGCCTAGACGAGAACGACTGCTGTAAATAATAACTATCGATGCTAACGGAAATCGGCCTACCCGTTTAGTATTCAAATGAGAATAGATCTGCTAACTTGTCCACGGGAATCGTTAAAAACGCATCACCCACATATCTGTATGCGATCTCAAAGAAATTACTAGATACACATCAATTTGTTGTTATCTATAATGACGAACATTTCCCCGGTAATTACAGTGCGAGCGCGCCAGTACAGCGACATAATATTTTTTGAGTGACGTTCAAAAGCGGGCGAAGCGCCCGCAGGGCTAGGGCGCCGGCGGGGACCCGCCCTCGGGATAATTACGGGCCTGGGGCATGGCGGCACACCCGAGGCCAACTTTATTTTAAGGGTACAATGAACACACACGATCGATCTAGGAATTCCAAAATCTCATTTTGCTTACTACAGTGGGATTTGTAAATGGTAATCTATACTAATATTATAAAGCTGAAGAGTTTGTTTGTTTGTTTGTTTGTTTGAACGCGCTAATCTCAGGAACTACTGGTTCGATTTGAAAAAATCTTTTTGCGTTGTATAGACCATTTATCGAGGAAGGCTTTAGGCTATATAACATCACGTTGCGACCAATAGGAGCAAAGATACAATGGAAAATGTGTAAAAAACGGGGGAAACGCGAACGAAGTCGCTGGCACAGCTAGTTTAATATATTTCTTTGGTGGTTCAATAATGAAACCGATGTTATTAAATAGTTTTTGTACGTTATTGAGGGTAATGTTTATTGAAAATAGATTTTAATTTTTTTCTAATATATATCAGGATATAATTTAATCATACTTTTATTCCCGTTTAATGGTAAAATATTCAAATTTAACCAAACTACTAAACAAATGAGATCATCAGAATATCCCTTCACCATTGGCAAGATATTGATATTATTAATCGAATAACTACCAAGTATCTACTAGAGTCGTAGAATCCAATCCAAATATATTTGCAATTGTGCCGGTCAGCTAATGAGCATTGGTTTGTTGGTGGTTTCATGAGGTAGGAAGCCAGTTCAAACCACACCATAGGCCAATATCGCTAGTTTAAGGTAGGTGTGTGCCTCCTCATTGGGTACGTGTGTGTGCTGTTGATAATGATATAGGTAAGTAATCATTATTATGCTACCCAACCAAACCAAGTTCTTACCAGATAGTAAATTGTCATTTGGACCAATTCACCGTGCGCATTCATCCAATGAACCTACTATGTAATTACAAAACCATTCAAAATTTACTGGAACATAAAGTGAAAACTACGTATGACATAAAGTGCATTAATACCACATACACTGTTATACTTCCTATACACATAGAGTTTCATACGCCGCAACGCGAAGTCTCATTATTATGCACAAAACAGAATGATCAGCCTGTATAATGGGCGGCCATTGTGGGCCCGGCCCGCGGGCGGCGCCGGCGGCTCTGCGAGCGCCTTTCCTTTTGTCAATAGTTTATGTATGTGCCGCGAGCTAGCGCCGACTAGGATCCTTTATAATGCACCCATACAGGCGCTGGGGCTCGGCAAGGCGGGAGCGACGTCGGGTCGGTTACCGTGAAATACTGACGCCAATATTTCGACCATCGACATTGATGGTTTCAAGCGAAACTATACACTAACTACGCCAGAATTTCGCTGTGAAATATGTGTCCGCTTTTGTGTATCGGGGAGAGCACGTTAATAACTGGGGTAGTTACTGTCGTCTGGTGGATCATGAGTTATGGTGCTTAAGACTTTCATGTTCTATTAGAATTTAGTATCAACTGGTGAGCGAGCTGGTGGCCACTGAAGACGCAAACTTCAGTGCTAATAAACAATAGTTTAAGTTCAGTGATAGCGTTTAATTAAAAAAAATATCTTTAAAAGTTGCTATTAAATTATTCACAAAATCAAAGCTATTTCTGTTACACGATTATAAAAAGGATAATAATTTTCCTTGAGATAGTCCGGTAATCATAAGCTAATTACCTCCGTGAGCATAAGAAAATTATATATTCAATTGTTGGCTTAAACACGGACTTGTTGTCAATCAGGTCAGTGAAAAAGTAAAACGAAAGCACCGCAGAAAACAGCTTTCAGCACATGACTGCTAAAGGGCACGAGTAAGCTCAGGAAACCCTAGTTGAAACTTTAAAATTAGGTACCGCAATATTAATTTCCTGTGATTAAGAATTCTAGTGTTTCTTAAGGAAATATAATGAAAATTCATCATAATAAAAAATATATAGATATAACAACTTTTGAGGACTCAAAATATTGTTAAATTTTATATAAATAATGTACTAACTACTATTACACTCCCTTAAAATCAAATCAAAGTACTTCCCCATTCTTGATTGTAAGTACGCATTATGCGTGCGAACAAAGAATACGGTCACGATCCAAGAACTGTTATTATAAACGTACCTACTTACTTGTATTACAAGCGGACATTAAGCCATTTTTAACAACCATGAAACTTTTATTCCAAAAATTTAATTCATCTCTCGCCGATCACGAAGTGTATTTCGATCCGCCCGTGGCCACCGGCGGTTAGCGAGGTCAAAATATATTCGCTCCATACGAAACATCATGCGCGATATATTAATTCACCTCGTTGCTTTAAGTACGAAACGAAATTATCACCGAAACCCATCATGAAAATATTCGACGCTACGCCGCGCTAAAAGTTCATTAAAACGGTGTTCGTCCAATGAAAACATCCGACTATGCCCTAATTCGTAATATTGCTTTTCGAAGCTACTGTAGGTTGTTGTACTAGCTAGGTAAACTGAGTATGGTGAACGTCCTAATATGTGACCAATATGTACTTACGACTAGAAATCTGGCTTAATGAAGATTTTATTTAAGATCGTTTCCTGTCATAATTTAGGTAGAAATTACCTTTGCCTTACAATGCGAAACTGCGTTGTTGGCGTAATTCGATTTATATTCCCTCTGAATGAGATTTTCTGCCCCGTGCCATTACGCCATGGAATGCCCTTCCAGCTGACGTTTCCTTTCCTCCTATAATCCCGGGCTGATCAGGAGTGGCGTGAACCTGCATCTATGTAAGCCTTCAGGGTGACGGCGACAAGCTCAAAAAGGTCTATTGTGCCTGACGACCTCATATGTGGGTCTTACAGTTACCATCAGATAAGGTCATCATGAATGTCACGTTAATAAATTATAGAGCATGGAAATCGGAAACAACGACTGTTTTTAGTTGTTAATAGAAAATAACTGTTTAAAAAACTGATCAGTAGGATTGCAATATGCACTTTGCCAGCTTAGCAGTCAGGTCCATGTTCCATCAATAGAATAATCTTATATTCTCAGATCAGACGAGATAAGGGAATTATTTCTCGTTAGATGATATCGTCATTAATTAATATTGCTTAAAATCACATACATACCTAACTCCCTACCGTAACAAATATTTAAATCGTTTTTCTGGCAGGTGCAACACTATCCAATATTTTTGATATTTGTTAATGACTGGAAATTAAAAACTATGTGTTACATATATAAAAAAATTACAAAAAAATAAGCGGACCTACCGTATTACTGGGTGACCTGCGTTACTTAAGATTCTAAGGTAAGTCCTGTTATTTTAATAGGTAGGTATGGTAGCAATCATTGGCCTTAATAACCTTGGCTAAGTGACATGTGACTAGTTCGCATGCAACGTCTGCCTATTACTTATTTTAATGCTCACTCATCCATATCTACAAATTAGTACGTAGTTAATGGATCGATGATGACGGTGACATACATTTGTAAGACAAACGACATAAATTAAGTATGGTAACTAGGTAACTTATACGGCCTTTAGTCGAGACCTCGTTTGAAGATTCCGTAGAAACTTGCATTTGGGGTTGTTTTATTTAGACCACAATGTCTTTCAAAGAAAATTTTGTTTTCCAAAACTATTCATTTTTAATATCTATTTATAAAACCGGCAAAGTGCAACTCAAGCTCGCACACGAAGGGTTAGATAGACAGACGAACGGCGGAGGCTTATTCATAAGGTTCCATTTTTACTTTTTAGGTGCGGAAGCCTAAAAATCATTTCTTTCTGCTGTTACGCTTACCTCTTTTCCAAATTGCATGGTTCTAGATTTAAAGGATATGAACTTTACCATTCTCTATGTTTATTATGTAGGTACCTACAGCTCTACATAAGGAGAACCGGGTGTTGAGACCGCTTTTAAAGCCGAGTACATAACAGTAAATGAGATGATCTCAGAATCACTGCAAGGCTCGGTCTCGACTAAAGGCGAGGCGGAATTTCTCTGCCGGCGGCGCGCTCCTTGGACCACCGCCGCTGGGGGCTGAGTCAGTACCCTGGACCGCATGAATCATGCTCAGACAGGAATATTTAGGTATATCTGATATTTATATTATTATATTGTTTTTATGTCATGTATTTTTTAAACAAAAAGTAAACTATAGTTATAAATATGTAACCTTTCTAGTGCCCTGCAGTTTTTTGACACTTGCGAAACATCAGATTTGAAAAAGCACGCATATGAAGATAATACTTACAAAGCCCTTTATATATCACAAAACGCGCGCATAAAATTATCTGCGACTTGTTTATTACAATATAATTTATATTCTAATTATTTTGCATTATTGGTTACACATTATTATATCAATAAGTGAAATTAATCATTTTTAATGCTTAATAATAAAAAATAATTTTTGATGATTCCAGGTAAACATTCATTTTCAGACCAATATTCAAAAAATTAAAAATACGTATTGATTTTTCAATAATGAAAACTACTCGTGCACAAAATATCAAATACTATTATTGATATTTTTACTAGTATATAGATTTAAGTTAACTTTTTTCAAAACTCAAACGATAATTACAATAATAGTTATCATGCCTCAATATTTGAAATGTCCAAAGAAAGCAGAAAGCTTGGCAACCCTACGACGGCCCAAGGCGGGCCCCGCGGCGGTCTATTCCTATTCATCGTACGTAGTTAGATGCCGAATAGTAACAAGGGTGGCCAAAGTTTATCACAATCGTTCAAAACGATTTTATAAATGCCAACGCGATTTATAATGTCTTGTGAAACATTCAGGTGTGATCAACCAACACACTTAAAGATTTAAAGCGATAGGTTTAGGCTGAGCAATAATTTAAATGTTGTTCTGTATTTATTATTATCGCTTCATTGCACGGACTGTTCCAATATGCGGCTAGCATATTGGAACAGTCCGTGCAATGAAGCAAACCAACCCTTAAAAACAAAGATTTTAGCTTTAATACATATTATTGAATCTTTAATCACCTCTATTCTGACCAATTACTCGTATATAATTATTGCTACTGACTAATAAAGTAAAACGACCAGGAAGTACTTAAAATAGGAAGTGTTTTGAAAAACGAGATAGTAACTGAAATCGAATCGATAGAATGGTCAGCGATCTTCAATTATTTTTAGGCCGTTGCACACAATACTTATACTTATAGATGTCCTTAAGTCGGTGCAATGTATTTGAGCAGTGGTTACACACCACTGATCCCGTACAAATCTCGTACGTGTGAGTTACAAACGCGGGAATTAAAACGTTGCGGTGCGTACTGAAGGGTTGTACCAGCCCGCGGGCCGCCCGGGGCGCGGGCGCCGCTCGACACAGCCCCCCGGCAATTATATCGTGTCTGGATAGATTAGCTTTTGCACGTACTTTTGTTCGATCGATAGCTAAACATGCTTAATAAAAATTATGAGACAGGAAAACGATATCGGACTCATTTGAGTACCTATATACGTATAACTATAGACCGATTTAGTACGACTTGTTGTCAAAATCAGAATTAGTATATTTTTCATGTCTGAAAGTAAAGAAAAAGTGTGATTTCACTTAAAAGTTCAGTCATTCTAGATCCTCACCGATTATTAACTCTCTTTCAATACTGCATGCGTCTCGTAGAGTCGCCAGAGAGTAGAGCTACAAAGATACAACGTATAAGTGATAGAGGGCCAAAATTCCTTTACATTCAGAGTTTTGGAATCTTTTTTGATGATTCCACTAGTAAACTAAAACATAAAGAAAGTAAAAAAACTCACTTAAATTATTATTATATTGAACTCACTTAATTGTATAATTAAATCTCAATTATACAATTTACAAAATAAGGATTTCGTAACCCACTTCCTACTATTAAAATACCGAAATTTAAAAGAAGGATTTTTCCTTTAGCCGTAATATTGCACCGAACAAATAGTTTAACCGCGTTAAACATCCCAAGCCTTTGAGGGAGGAAAGGTTTGTTGTTGTCGTTTTTAAGCACACGTACACGTAGATACAAAAGTCCCCGTAGTACATAACAATCGGGCAAAAATCCGGCTCCGCAAACACAAACCGATCTGTTTAACGGCAGGCGGACTCGCCTAGCGCTATCGGCGCCTACGGGCATCTGACTTGAGGCGCTCATCTACAGAACAATCATTTTGAAAATTATTTCGAAAGCCCCGCGAGGCACCGGGGTACGGACACAGCAAAGAGTGGGACCGTGAGCCGGCCCTGTACCTTGAGTATTTGGAGTTTTGATTGATAGAACGTACATTTATAGATACCTTGTTTATTTGCTCAGAAATTGGATTGGTCTATTAAAATTACATGATTTATAATACCAATGGGACGGTAAAAGGAATTTCCTAAAGAATGTGGTTCCTCTTCATTTAAAATGAGTGTGGAGGTATGTGTTTACGTAGGTACAAAGTGCATATAATTTATGAAATACAAAACTTTTTTTTATCTAGCCCGTGATGTCCCACTGCTGGGCAAAGGCCTCCCCACTCCATAATTATAAAATATAATAAATTTACTTAACACAGTATCTATTGGTATCTCAAGCCAAGACTCATTTTGGGTCGCTGCGCCAACCTAGTAAGTATCTATTGGTGAATCGGATAATCAATGTTTCAGTACCATTCGATATGAAGAGTGTTTCAATAAACGTGATAGAATTCACGAAGCCTACAAAAAGCAATTCCGTTCAAAGACCATTAGTTTTTCTAAAAATCCTCAACCATCCCTCCCGTTGGTACAAAAAAGTCAACAAGCTGCCGGTATAAAACTCGATGGTTCAAACACAGAAGCCAAATAGTGCCCGTGTGTTCCATATGTTTTTGCGTTGGTGAGCTGTTACGAAAAAAACGTCGACAGCCGCGTGGTATAGGCCTTGCTTGCCATGCGAAAGGCGCCAGTTCAATCCTAGCTACGTACCACTGCGTTTTCAAATTAATTACGATTATTCGACACAATATCGGTGAAAGAAACATCGTGAGGAATCTACACCTATGAAGAAATTCGAAGACCCTGTAGTCGACCGACTCTTAGCCAGTTTAGGGTAAGCCTGTGCGCTAGCAGTGGGCACGTATATGGGCTGATGAGGTGTGTTACTGGGTATATGGTTGCAGTGTGCGCGCCGAGGCACGGAATGGGAGCCCGAGCTGCGACCGGAGCGCCCGAGGCCCCGCCGCTGCCTCGGAGGGTCGCCGTCTACGGAATATCAACCAGGACAAACACCCGGCCTTAGGCTCTTCTATTTCAAACTCGCCGGTTATTAACACACCCTATATATTAATGCTCGAACATATACCTATCGTCAAACAAAGAAATATTGATATCAAACTAATTAATCGATGTTGTGTAATATTTACCCTTTTTCCTTTGGACATGTTATACAATATTTACAAGTGTAGGTACTAGAGTGACGTATATGATCTTCACCTGGTCGTATACTAGGTGATGTGACCCTAATTGGCCTTTAATGTTAATGCTTGGTAACTTCTATCTTGTTTAGTACTTGATTTTAAGTATTACATATTTCATTTTATCTATTATAAAAACCTTAAAGTTCTGTCAATTTTACCTAAATAATTTTTATAATTTCTTTGATCTATCGTAAATAAAAAAAAACCTAACATTATAACATAAGCACTTACGTAGACTTCGAAGATATTTAGTTAAGAATCTAATAAAAATCATCATTAAAAATATTCATCGCATATGTACCTACAGGCAATCCATTTAACCATTTCAGTTATACGAGTTAGCAGATTTACAGAAAACCGCAGATGTTATTTTTAAAACATTGTGCGAACAATGTTTTTCATCCAAAAATTCAAATAGGTATTCAGTTACTCTCAACAAATAATGTTTTGTCCATTCCAAATATTTCAATTTTACATGTTGAAATATACCGTTAACTCAGTTTAAATTGTTCCTTTATCTATCTGCATCTATCTGCCATCAAATAAAGAATCTAGGTTGAATAGATGGATAATATAGATTGTGTTTAAAAAAGTCGACATTTTTTTCTCACTAATAATTACCTAAATAGTTGAAAATGCATTTCATTAAAATGGGTAAGTACAAATCTGTTAAATATACTAATGACTAATTTTAATCTCCCATCCATCACTATTTTACGCAAATTCTATCCATGAAAACTTTTATACAACAAAGAATGTATCAATCAGTCAGCGCCCGATAGACATAAGAATTAAATATATAAACGACCTAAATTACTTACCGAATAAAATACTATACCAAACAATGACAAAGTAGTTTTTCATTTAATAATACAGAAAAAAAACATTTCTTCGAACCTACAGTACAAAGAAAACATATCAAATTCGACATTAGCAAGATTTAAATAAATACGACTTCCGTTTCAAATTCGGCATTAACTAGCTTATCTCGCTCAGCAATTAAATAATAATAAAAAAACACTTACCAATCTGCAAAACGGGTACGTATCGGGAATTAGAACGATCGCGGGAAATCGCGCAAGTTCGTGCGGGTTGGCACACTCGCTCGGCCCGGCGGCAGGGACTGCACTCAAAAGCTCGAAGCTCGCACCGAGGCCCGCGCGAGCTTACCCCCGCTCTCGGGGTACCAGAGCGTAAGCTGCGGCCTCGAGTCAGCGGGGCGCAGTCTCGTTACTATGCTTTATAATAAAGCTTGCTTATGTAGCTTTGAACACGTTATACAATATTACAAGTGCAGATATTAGACATGTAATGTTTGAAGCTCGCCTTGTCATGTCTTTGAGTGATCTCTTATTTTACTACATTACTTGTCATGTGGAGATTAATATGAAATACGTAAATGATCCGCTATTACACATCGAAGATATTTATGATAATTTAACATAGGGAGGAGGGGTATGGAGAACTTTAAATACTTAGAACTAAAACAATCACTAACCAGTAATTTTGTATTGCATCAGAAGTATTGTTGAAGAAATAATAGTTTATTAAGTTTTGTACCTAATAAACGAGGCAAAATTACTCGGATGGGGTGACACTACTCCGCTCATAAGTAATAAGATCTCCCAATACTATATTATGAATACGGTATCGTTTCGACAAACGCCACTGCTCTCCCACTACCCGCTGATGTTTTGACTACGACCTTATTCATTGCCTGAAACTATAAGGCGCTTTATTCTTAGTAATAGAGGTTGAGTAAAGGTGGAAATAGTAACGTTAATTTAGTTAAGAATCGATTTAAAAGGTTTTGTATTACGTGTTAGCGCTAGTTGTTATATTTTCTTATTCATCGTTATTTATAAAAACGATTCTACAACCGGAGGTGCACATTGAAATATTATCAGATTTGTTTCACATATTATGCAAACTTATAACTAAAAATAAAATGTGTTTTTTTTATTTTTATAATAAGCTAACAAGATGACCTCACTCCACCTGATGGTAAGTGGCAGTGAGATCCAAATCCAAAAAGTTTGCAAAGCCAACACAATTTTTCGCTGTGAAAAAGTACCAAAGACATTTTAATAACGGGAGTGCACAGATGTAATCAAAAGTAAGTAAGCATACGATGCATTTGTTGAATAAAATAAGCACTCAGGGAATATATTTGTCTCGGAATATATTTTGTCTCTTTAATTAATTAACCTGTGCACAGTAAGCTTAGCGCCAGAGGTATTAACCGCATGCGCCATTTCACGATGTCGTCATACATAAATGGCTATAGGAGACTATTTCAGCTCTCAAACCGATATTAGACTCTGTCAAAGTCTGTCTTTCGGCAAATCTCGTAATTACTAGACACATGTCTTTCTTTCAAGATTTATATCACTTTATCAAATTATTCAAATATATAAAAAAAAAATACAATTAATTAATATTTTGGGACATCTCCACACACGGCCATCTGACCCTAAACTAAGTGGGTAAGGGGTAGAGCCATCCGCTCCCCATCAAGTTCCGTGATGATGACGAGGCTACTCCAAGTCAGTTAAGGAAAAAAACTAATTATATGGATGTCAGACCGATATACATAAATACATAGATATTCATAAATACATAATTAAATACGTATTGATGTTGTGTTAATAAGTATTATTTTATGTTAAATTTATTTTTTTCTTGTAATATGTGTTTTCTTGTATTAACACCTGGACACGAAAAAAGGCACAAATGCACATGAATGTTTGTCCCGGGTGCGGATCGGACCCACGTGGTGGGGTTTAAACTGGCGACCTCTCGACAACGACTTAAACCACTTGGCCATCAACGCTTTTCTTTTTGTTGAGCAAAGACAACGGTAACTATAATATTATGTCGACAATACAATAATGGTTGACAGAAAAGTAGATACAACAGTTTATATGGTCCATATTTTTTTTTACTTTACTATCTTTCCAATATTTCTCGCCGTTTAAATCCCCTCTCGACTAACACTAATGGCTCAGTCGTTCTCGTGCTTTAGAGAGACTAACGAAGATTTTTTTGAATTAATTTGAAAAGGAAATTTTTGAGTTTTTCCACTTGACACGAATTATACCATATTCCTTCCTTCTTTTTCTTTTTTAACACGGGGAATAGCTTTACGCAGCTTCGGTTGCTCAAGGTGGTTGAGGTTTTTCCAATGGCATAGAAACATAGCGACGTCACCTAGGTTGATGAAAGCGCTAAGGGGATAACTGCCTGATGCTCCTCATCACCAGAGCTGCTGACCTTGGTCGAGAGCCAACCCACGACCGCTATATCTGTGGTATCTTAGGGTCACACGAAATATTTTTTTCTTAAATACTCATCACTATCATCTGCCACAAGCCGTCTTAGAGAAAATAACTTACTTTATATAATGAAGTAAAGAAATTTTTGAGACATCTGCACACACTGTCACCTTACCCCAAGCTAAGCAGAGCTTGCACTATGGGTGTCATAAACTGATTTATAACAAATACATATTCCCACCCAGATACGGAACCTAGATGTTCATCACATGAATGTTTGTCCCGGGTGGGAATCGCACCCATGACTCTAGCAACCGTTGGTCACTAACCACTGTTCCACCGAGCTAGTAAATAAGTATATTTTAAACAACAACAAAAATAAAATAATCAACTTAATGTTTGCAAAACAGTTTTAACTAACCATCTCGGATTAAGTCTTGATTTAGAGTTAACCTAACCTAACCAGATTTTTTAGACAGCCAACTTGCTTAAGGGTTACAGCTATCCTACCTATCCCCCATTATCGCAATACAAGCCCGGCAGCTCGGCTTAACCCTCTAGGCATAGATTATCACAAAACAAGCCCTGCGGCCTAACCCGCCGGACAATGCCGGCGGGCCAACGGGTTTGCTCCTTATATTTCCACTTGCCACAGGTACGGCGTATTATTATTTAAAATAATATTCATCCATGTACCATTTCGGTAAAGCTGAGCCAATTCATACGAGGACCATAATCTTCTACATTGAACGATACAAAAACAATACCGAGTGATCGCCTTATGAACGTGCGTTTTCAACGGAGAATCCAACGGAACTCAATATCTCATTTCGCTGTAGGTACTACAAAACTTTTATCCCGCCGTTTTGTCAAACAACGAATTTTGTATTCCACCTGGGGCATTTGTGTGAACAAACCCCTTTTGCAAATACGTATCTGCACTCAGGACAATGAATTATTGACGTGAATTCACGTCACAAAGCACAAAGCATCATAATAAAACCATGAACACAGGCCAGACACAGAAATACAACATATACTTTATGCGTGCATTTTTGGTACCTATTAAAGAACGGTCATGTTACCATTCTATGCTTTTGGATGAATTATACTACAGAGTACTCGTACATCGTATTAATTACTGACTCTATATAAGAATATACCTACCTAATGGAGAGTTAAAAATATTTCCTCTATAACTAGAGTTACCTACTTTAAAAGACGGTCGAGTGCTAGTGGAATTACGCCCTGCGGGTTCCGCACTCTTTTAGGACAAATATAATATTGTTTTGTTAAAACACCATTTTCATGCATCACTATACATGTAGTACCATAAAGCCAAGTCGCTTCCCGCGTCTGTCTGTATGTATGCTTAAATCTTTAAAAATACGCAACGGGTTTTAATGGGGTTTTTTAATATATAGAAGGATTCAAGAGCTTCTTTATGTAGGTATAATATATCCGAAGCGAAGCGAAGGCGGGTCACTACTTTGCAGATAATTCTAACCACATTTAGGTACTATTAGTCCAGTCATTTAAGCTTAAATTAGGTAAGAATCTCGGAATTCGAGATACCCAGCTGTAAGTCTGTAAATACTTAGATATTGACAACCTAAAAGTGGTCTCAAAACCTACATATGGTAGGGTGTACGCAACTATTAAATTTTCAATGTCAAATGTCACAAATATCAGTTTTATGAACTTTTGAGCGAAACGGCAAGTTTAATCATAAAAGTGTGTAGGAGAAAATTGCTTATCATCTTATTATCTATAAAAAATGTCTCTACGTTTTATTCCTAAGATTCACCATTTCAGAGATACAGCGATGCAAATAGTTGAAAAAGTTGTATTTTCAAAAGTTTCCAGACCCCCGTGCGATTATGCTAGACAGTTAAAATTTTCACAACTGATGTATTTCAGTAGCCTCTATAACATCTAATACTAGAAAAAGCTTAAAACCAATGTTTAAGTGGGTTCTCATACAAAAACTATGGTTTTTTTTTTCTCACACTTGGCCGGTTTTTAACGTGGTTACCCCAATAAACCTATTCCAGACGACACCTTTTGTACGTGAAGAACACGTTGTTTATATGGAAGCCTAGTTAAATAATTGTTTTATGTTGTTTTTAGTACTATACATATACGTTTCAGTACATTTAAACTGCTTATTATGGGTCAAAAAGTACGAAATAACCAATTATTAGAATTTCTGTTTGAAGTATAACTAAAAAAATACATTTTAAAAATGTTAACTGTCCATCTAACTCGATTATGAACGTGAAGATCCATATTAACCAAATTTAATTTAATGAAACGCAGAAATCTTAAATCTTCTGAATACTGAAAACAACACAAAACAATTATTTAACTAGGCTTCCTTATAAACAACGTGTTCTTCATGTATAAAAGGTGTCGTCTGGAATAGGTTTACTGGGGTAACCACGTTAAAAACCGGCCAAGTGTGAGAAAAAAAAAACCATAGTTTTTGTATGAGAACCTACTTAAACATTGGTTTTAAGCTTTTTCTAGTATTACATGTTATAGAGGCTACTAAAATACATCATTCGTGAAAATTTTAACTGTCTAGCACAATCGCACGTGGGCCTGGAAGCTTTTGAAAATACAACTTTTTCAACTATTTGCATCGCTGTATCTCTGAAATGGTGAATCTTAGAAATAAAACGTACAGACAATTTTTATAGATAAATAGAAGATAAGTAATTTTCTCCTACACACTTTTATGATAAAACTTCCCGTTTCGCTCAAAAGTTCATAAAACGGATATTTGTGACATTTGACCTTGAAAATTTAATAGTTGCGTACACCCTACAATATGTAGGTTTTGAGACCACTTTTAGGGTGTCAATATCTAAGTATTTACAGACTTACAGCTGGGTATCTCGAATTCCGAGATTTTTACCTAATTTGACTGGACTATATACGGACTCTAGGAACTGCCAGTAGGGGACCTCAATTTGTGCAGCGACTTATAGTGTGCACACGCTGTCTAGAAAACACAATACTAAATTTATGGTCCTTATATCTCATTTTACCAAAAATCCCATCCATGAGCGTAACGCATGATGGTCTCTGAGTGCAGAAGGATTTTTTCGTAGTCTAAACTACAGGGTAAACGAAACCCATTTAGCCATACTGTACCACTCTTATCTAAATAAAACTCACATACGATACTAAATTATTTAATCAGTACCAAATTATATGTAAGTACATAAATTCCTTATAAGAAACGACAACAGCAACAACAGCATTATAAAATTAATATCCCTACATTCTTAAATAAAAAGCTAAGTACATACTACTACAAATTATGAGTCAAACTTAACCATTAACTTAAATATTAACTTACATAAATCAGAATACTTTATTTCAATCAGCTTCAATCCTGGAACAAAGAGGGGTATAAGTTACAATTTAATATTGTAGCAGCGGTCTATTATAAAAAGTTAAATAGTTAATAGAAAAAATCATTTTTCCTCACAAATTTTATGAATGTGAAAGTAACTGTCAGTCTGTTTGACTTTTATATTTTACAATTTGCAATAATTTTGGTGCACACATTGTAGTCCAGTAGACACTAAAAGGACATAAGCAGATTGCTTTTTAACCGAGTAATGTCTTATAGTCCAGTCAAATTAGGAAAAAATCTCGGAATTCGAGATACCCAGCTGTAAGTCTGTAAATACTTAGATATTGACACCCTAAAAGTGTTCTCAAAACCTACATATTGTAGGGTGTACGCAACTATTAAATTTTCAAGGTCAAATGTCACAAATATCAGTTTTATGAACTTTTGAGCGAAACGGGAAGTTTTATCATAAAAGTGTGTAGGAAAAAATTACTTATCTTCTATTTATCTATAAAAATTGTCTGTACGTTTTATTTCTAAGATTCACCATTTCAGAGATACAGCGATGCAAATAGTTGAAAAAGTTGTATTTTCAAAAGCTTCCAGGCCCACGTGCGATTGTGCTAGACAGTCAAAATTTTCACGAATGATGTATTTTAGTAGCCTCTATAACATCTAATACTAGAAAAAGCTTAAAACCAATGTTTTAGTGGGTTCTCATACAAAAACTATGGTTTTTTTTTTCTCACACTTGGCCGGTTTTTAACGTGGTTACCCCAGTAAACCTATTCCAGACGACACCTTTTATACATGAAGAACACGTTGTTTAAAAGGAAGCCTAGTTAAATAATTGTTTTGTGTTGTTTTCAGTATTCAAAAGATTTAGGATTTCTGCGTTTCATTAAATTAAATTTGGTTAATATGGATCTTCACGTTCATAATCGAGTTAGATGGACAGTTAACATTTTTAAAATGTATTTTTTTCAGTTATACTTCTAACAGAAATTCTAATAATTAGTTATTTCGTACTTTTTGACCCATAATAAGCAGTTTAAATGTACTGAAACGTATATGTATAGTACTAAAAACAACATAAAACAATTATTTAACTAGGCTTCCATATAAACAACGTGTTCTTCACATATAAAAGGTGTCGTCTGGAATAGGTTTACTGGGGTAACCACGTTAAAAACCGGCCAAGTGTGAGAAAAAAAAAACATAGTTTTGTATAAGAACCCACCTAAACATTTAGGTTTTAAGCTTTTTCTAGTATTAGATGTTATAGAGGCTACTAAAATACATCAGTTGTGAAAATTTTAACTGTCTAGCACAATCGCACGGGGGTCTGGAAGCTTTTGAAAATACAACTTTTTCAACTATTTGCATCGCTGTATCTCTGAAATGGTGAATCTTAGGAATAAAACGCAGAGACAATTTTTATAGATAATTAGATGATAAGCAATTTTCTCCTACACACTTTGATGATAAAACTTGCCGTTTCGCTCAAAAGTTCATAAAACTGATATTTGTGACATTTGACATTGAAAATTTAATAGTTGCGTACACCCTACCATATGTAGGTTTTGAGACCACTTTTAGGGTGTCAATATCTAAGTATTTACAGACTTACAGCTGGGTATCTCGAATTCCGAGATTCTTACCTAATTTAAGCTTAAATGACTGGACTATTACGCTATAAATGTAAAGGAATCGCGTCCAACAATTTTTTGTAATACCATCAATTTTTGTAAGTTATTCTAAAACCTATTTCGAAGGAGTGATAGAAGTGAAAAATTAAAACAAAAACCGGTCAAGTGCAAGTCGGACTCGCGCACGAAATGTTCCGTAACAATTATGTAAAAAAATCACCTTGTATTGGACCCCCCTTAATATGTTCAATTTATAGTATTTGTTGTTATAGTGGCAACGCAAATAAATCATTTGTGAAAATTTCAACTTTATAGCTACCACGGTTTATGAGATACAGCTTGGAGACAGACAGACGGACGGCAAAGGCTTAGTAATTGGGGTTTGTACCTTTTTGGCACGGGATCCTAAATATTATGATAGTTCTATTAATATTATTGTTCATACATACATTGGTAACAGCAGACGAATCCAAGATGGCTATGCATGGGGCACAGGTCTATGGGGCCGTACTGCTGCGTCGCGATGGACACCATGTTGTTGGGGTCGCAGTGGTCGGCCTGCTCGCAGGTCCCGCCTTGTCGCACGCACGCCTCCTCCAAAACTTGCACTGTAACAATGTAAACGGTTAAATCGAGGCTCGAGCTTTGGGGGTCCCGAACGAACATAAAACACCTTTACTATTATTACTTTTTTCTCACATACACATTTGTACACATTATTTTTCACAATAAATAAATTATGTACTATTAAAAGCGTTGATGGCCGAGTGGTTAAGGTCGTTGCTTGCCAAGCGAAAGGCCGCCAGTTCAAACCCGCCACTGTGTATTTCTAATTTGAAATTTATATGTACGATTATTCGACGCTTTAACGGTGAAGGAAACCATCGTGACCTGCTAACATCGGAAACCTGCAGTCCTACGAAGAAATTCTTAGGTTGTGTAGTCAACCAACTTGGTCAACCAAATTGGCCAGCGTGGTTGACTAAAGCCTTATCGCATTAATTTAGGAAAGGCCCGTGCCCCAGCAGTGGGGACGTATATGGACTGATGATGATAATAATATTATGTACTTATATATGTACCATCAGGTCCTAGTCAGACCCCAAGACCCCATAGTCAGTGTTAAAATAATTAAGTTTAGATGGGCAAAAATAGCGACGAGTGAGCTCCTTACCTACACCTGAACAGTAAACCTTGTCAGGCTTAAACAAGCGAGCTTAAGGAGGAGCAGCTAATTAATGTGATCATGGCGTTCCATAACGACGTTAATTAGCTACCTCTTATAACACGCAAAGCTTTCAAATGCTGAAAGATGTACGTAAAGTTCTTAAGATTGTTACAAAGATACAATTATTTTTCTATTAATTACAGCCAAATAATTTATTAATTTATAAATTAAACCTTACAACGTCAAAAGTTTGACTAGGTTAGTAGTCTTAAGTAAACAATTACCATTTCTTGAGAATAGGTATAAAGCTCTAGAAATAGAACGTTATCATTTGCTCTTGCTAGATACTTTTAAACATTAAACAAAAATAAAAATACGTAACTCTATATCGTTACAAGTTAACTTTTTGCATGTGATATTGTGATCATGTGATTTTAGATGATTAACACTTTAATTGACTAAATTAATATAATAATAATGTATAGCACAACAGATAATGGAGTCGATAGCAAACATAGCAGTCATGTGATTCCACGTGATGGGTTATAGCGCGATTATATGTCATCGGGCGTAGTGTGTCCGACGAACACATACACACGGCCCACGCCGCCCGTCCGAAACGCTGATAACTCATACTCTTGCACTCAGATCTTGTTAATGAATCCGTATCACATGCACTCGCATTATTTACATACGTAAGTACGTATGTCTGGTACGGTTGTACGTAAGTACGTACAACCGTAATTCTTAGTTGAAATAAAAAAGTTACAAGATATGATTTTTTGGTT
Organism: Maruca vitrata; assembly: GCA_039566165.1. NCBI lineage: Eukaryota > Metazoa > Arthropoda > Insecta > Lepidoptera > Crambidae > Maruca > Maruca vitrata. The sequence continues at coordinate 8,699,344 of CM076911.1, forward strand.
TGGTAATTTAAGAATGATGAAACTTTGACGAAACTTTGGTAAAATAAGAATTTTGATGAAATGAATGAAAGCACCAGTTACTGTGTAAAGTTTATGTTAATAGATTTGTCTAAAAGTGTATTTTTTGAAAATGACCATCAATGTAACCAGGTGACTAGAGTGGCTACACACCCTGTCTCAAACTTCACGCTAAGCCAAAATCTGCCCAGTGTGAAATTTAAGACTTTCGGCGCGGCGGGCAGAAGTCATATTACATTGAATGGCATATTTTTTGCGGTACAGTAAAAGTATGTAACTGTCCTAAAAATGTATTGCACAACATCACATAAATTGATCTGATCCCGTGGTAAGTAGTTTATGCACTTGGGTTACGTATATCAGAATCAACAGGAAACAAATACTTAAATATATTTCATAAAAAAAAAAATGTTTAAAATATGAAAATAAATAAATGTTCTCGGCACATCAAAGTTAAAATAATGCTCAAGATATTAAATAATTGTGTATGAGATTATTCGCGAATTTAGTCCATACTAAATTATCATAACAAAATTTTAGGTAGGTACTTAATTTCTTTAAAGCTTAAGCTATGGAGATATCGAATATAATAGAAAACAATCTGAATTGGCCGCGAGTTTTTACATGAGTTTGTTGTTGTTGAAAATCATATTTCAGAAACACATATTTTATTTAAAATATGTCGTTAAAGAGAGATTACATCTTCAAAACATTTCAAAGTACAACTAACAAGGTTTCTAATGGTTTTCCTGAAGTCACAAACTAGATAACTTTATATTATTTTCTAAGTTAGGCAACACAATGATCGAAAAAATTTAACAAATAATAGGCATTAGAACTCTAAAAACATAAAATATTACTTCTATTTTTTTAGAATTTTACGTCTTGAAGCTATTTATAAAAATATTTTTAGATTATTTTTGTCGGAAGAAAAAGATAAAACAATATTGCTAATTCAAAAGCTTATTTCGCCAGCAGGTTTTTTTTATACTTAAATTATTAAAACCTTAACAGTAAATAACAACAATAAACACTCACAATTATCCCGCGTGAACCTCGGGTTGGAGTCAACTAACACCATGAAAAAGGCGAGCGCGAAAACAATTTTGTGAATCATTTTGTGTGTTTGTTTACTCGCGAACACTTGTAGATATGCGCTTGAAGACTGGGGGCATGTGACCACGCGGACGCACTGCGGGCTTTATATACGCGCCCAGTGATAAACACGAGCTTCGCAGCGACCATTTAATTGTGACCATTCTGTGCATCCCGGTATACCGCTGTAAACATATCAAGTTTTACACGGGGGAAGTACCAGATAATCAATTAGGCTAAACTATTAAACTACGCTTGCAATTTTAGACACACGTTAATTCATACCTTCGCGCGATTGTAAGTATGCATGTGAGGTACGTGTCATATAGCATACGAACACTCGAGATCGTGACATTGATGTAGAAATATTAATTAAATGTAATTACTACTTTTTGAGAGTCACATAAGGATCCTTTTTTGATAAAGTTGTACCTACTTTGTAAGTAAAGCTGGACGCTCATCTAACGCCTGTACCGCATGTCGTAAATACCATATTCCTAATATGTGGTGTTAGGTTTGAAGATTCTTTAATTCTCAAAAAAGACACTGTCACTTACATGAGAATAATTATAAATAAAAATAAGTAGGTATTTTTATTATACATCGTTTGTATCGATCTATGTATGCTAGTGCATTTTAAAAGTAACAAAATCTACGTAAAACAAGAAAGAAAAAGCTTATTCACTACAACACCTCCAAAACTGGTGTTGTGCCTTTGAAGTCAAAAGACACTTCACTATTTATTCATGGCCCCCACTTACAGCAAATAAATAATTATTTCCATAATTAATAATTATCAGACAAACATAATTATTCCAGTGGATCATTTTCCTTACGTATATAAATTCAAGAGTAGACTAAACTTAAATATAGTATACCGGACCGAATACATTTGATTTTGATATCGACTCGTAAAGTATAAAAACTTAAATTTATAAATAACACACCCTTATACTGAACAAAAAAGATTTTCCATAACATAATGTCGAACCCACGACTTTTATGGCAAGACAGGGGTAATTGCGAATTGCCAAATGCGCCATCGACCCAGTCTAAATATAATTAAATTCACTATTTGCTTTCCTAATTTACATACTGTACAGTTACATACTGGTTTGTGTTTCCCATTATAACCATTTTGTAATCAACTGGTCATAATGGTATTGCCTTTATATCTCGTAGCAGTTTCGTAGCAAACATACAAAGCTGTTATTTTAAAGAGCGTAAAGCCGTTTTACGGGTTTCAGACTCAAAAAAGGAAATTGCTGAACATTCAGGATCGCTTCAGTGTCCGTCTGTCTGTCAACACCCTTTTCGTCGGGAACACGTTGAGGTATAAAGGTAATTTTTTTATCTAATATTTATAATGATAATAATTTGAACATGTGAAATGGCTAGCTTCTTATCTTCATATAATTCGCAGGAGATTTTTTGCCAATATTCTTTGCATTCGTACTATTATTGGTTATGAATCATCAAGTTACCTCGGAATGTATGATATTATTTTTGTAATTTGTAATAAATACTTACCTACTCGTTTTATTAGTTAGAACAGCGTTTCAAAAGCAGCGCGGGAAGTTAGCTATTGATGGTAGTATTTTGATATAATAGAGCACTATAATATAAACTTTGTTGAACCGGACTATTGGTAGCAAGCGCTGCGTAAGGACCGAGAGGTCATCAGTTCGAGTCCAGTGTCGGGCCAACCTTGTGCGTTTTTTTTCTGTTCAGAAATAACTCAACCCAGCAAGTTGGCCCATGCCTCGGAAACCACGATAAGCCAATGGTCCTGCGCGTGATTGGTAATCAATTATATCCGATTTCCGTCTTACCGAATTATGAAAGTGAGAAGACAGAGAGAGACTTGTTCACTAGTGTTTGTGATTTCTGCGAGATCGACCAACATGACCAAAAGCGTTCGGACACCTTATAGGTACCTATAATATAATGCTGAACTAGAATAGAAATGAACATAAGTAAATTTCTAATATTGATTATAATGAAACTAATTTAAACTGCTATTCACTACTTACGAATAGTAAAAAATAGTGCGAATCAATACTTCAGTTTAAGTAAAGTGCATAAACATACATACAAGAACTTGTTTTGTATAAATCCCAGGATGACCCACACTCCATCTAATTGTACCTAAGTTGTTGTGAGGTCCACATTATTTGGGAGTCGAAAGGGGAAATTCCCCATTACAAAGACGGTAGATGTAGATGTAGACACTTAGACCAGAAATATCTCTACGTAACTACAGAGACTCAAGGGCTTCAGATCAGGCCTTTTGATAACCAACAATATGGTTCAAGTCATGGAGCACGTCGCCAACCTATTAAGGTTATCAAATAAGAACTTAATGAAGCAATCCCAGAGATGAGAGGAATACTCCACACACCAGCAAAATTTGGGGCTTATACGCATAGAATACACAGAGCTACTACCAAGTCAAAAATCGCCGCACCCTTTTCAGAAACCCCAGTTTGCGAGAGGCTGTTCTGATGACACCCTCGAATCATTCCTTGGTAGTTAATGCACAGTTACGAAAAATGTCTGAATAAATCTGCACTTCAGTATTTCCATTGAACCCGAACTTTGTTTCGGCTAAAAGTAGTTCAAGGTGTAGAGTAAACTAATTATACCTATTTACGTGAAGAGTAGGTAGGTACGCGTGTAAAGTACGTAATATCGAAATACGTAGAACTATATACAAATAAAAAACACAAGTTACAGAAAGTGTGTCACAATTGGTAGGCGGTGACGTAACCGCGTATTTTGCTCGTCAATTAATCGGGATTGTTCTTGACCTTAGCGTGAATTGTTGCCGCCGCGCGCTTGACCTGTGGGCACTCATGTGACGATTTTAATTATTTTATAAGCAGGGATAACTATGTTTGAGAGTTTCGTTGGCGATAACTGAGCCAATCTAAACAGGAACATGATGGGTTTTCCGAGAACCGATGTTGTTGACTGTAATCCGGAGAAGCTGGATTTTTTAGCTTTTCATTTCTAAGTTAAATCTAAATAATGTGTTGTTGATACGATTCTACACTATCAATGATTGATCAGTATCAGGTACAGCCCAAGGGCTGAAGTGCTCCGGGAGCACTTGGTATCTTTGGCACCCTCCTATAGATATTATCTACGCTGGCGATTCACGATGGCGCGTAATAGATTAAGTAGGTATACTGGCGTATTGTCGGAGGTCAAGACACCTTAAGTAATTGATCCCGTTACGATTTCATATTTCCATTAAATACTTATTTACATTTCCATATTACACCGTGTGGTACACTAAATACACGGAGATACAGTAGAACGCCGATTAATCGACTAGCCAATCATCTAAATCAGTATTAAGCGTAATCCAAAAAATAAAAAAAAAGTAAAATTTTGATTTTATTTGTAGTATCAAGTTGGAACTTGCTGGAGTTCAGATATATTTCAAATGTTATTGTTAAAAACTGAAGGAAGACACTACATGACGTGTTTGTTAAACTTATCGAAGTTTGTTTGAAATATAACGGCCCATTTTTCTTTATTACCAGTCCATGTCCGATTGTCCAAATTTTTGAATATCCGAACCCCGGTTCGGACCCAGTCGACCCCGGTCCCAATTAATTCGGATAATCGGCGCTCTACTGTATAATATACAGTAACATACAGTGTATATGGATTCAATGACCACCGCACCTACTTGCCTGCTCGAACGCTACCGGGTCTCTAACATGTTTAGAATACCAATACACGCAAGTTTAATCCGTAAACGTATATAATACAAATTTATAGTGTTCGCGCAAATAATAGACAATACAGGGCTTAATAATGTACTAACCGTAATAAACATTGACCGACTGCGAAAAGTACGTATTTCCTTACCTGAGGGCCTACCATGAGTTGGCTATCGAAAACTTACGTACGTTCCTAACGAAAACATACGTACGTTAAAACCTATAGAGTTGTTTTTTTCATACGGCCGATTTTAGTTCTTCGCGTAACCACCAGCGGCGCTGTACAAGTTTTTCATAGACATATTTACGTAGGCGATATCGAGTGCGTAAGTTTTAAACTCATGGTAGCCCTACTGATGAACGTCTCTTGTCAAACTAAAACTGGTCTGTTTTAGTACCTCAACTTGTAATAAATCTTATGTGTGTGAGTTTGTGTTTGCCTATGTAGAGAATTAGATAGGTAATTTCCAATAAATAATAACATGGACATATTTTCAAGGATTTTATTAACGAGTTTCTGTATTTTTTATCATTTCACCTTCGTAATACTCCGCGTACTTGATACACTATTCTTACGATATACTAATTGATTGGAATTACGCTATTGCTTACTTTTATGAATAAACACAACATTAAATACAAACATTTAAAAACGAAAAATTAGTACAGTATCATGACTTTAATTAAACGGTTCATAATATAGTCCATAATGGATACATTAAAGGGTGAAATAAAGCCATAGAGATACGTATGCGTTTGCGTTAGCCTTGACAGAACCCAGATCATCCACTAACATCTTTATAAAAATGTACATAACTTAGAGTACAATTACTTCTGTTTGTGACAGTACCACTACAGACGGGAGAATACAACCTGACTGTACCATAACACCAATTTAAATAACTACACAAGTAACACCATATCCCCCATCTGCATAGTTATATAGGCAAGGCCAACTTCGTACACATACGATTCTTATGTATTTTGACGGGATATAAACTATCACGTTATAAAAGGTACAAAATGAAATTTTGCCGAAATAATATTAAAATAACGAATATATAAATCAATAAACTATAAATATAGGAGTGCGCTCAATATAATCTTGTCATTCAGTTTGGAGTCTAATACATTTACTATTATTAGTATGCGTGAGAATGATACAGATCAATTTATTAATTATATCCCTATGAACATTTTAACATTAGGTACAATTTAACATAAACAAAATACAATCACGCGCTCAATGGTATAGTTCCCAGGGAGATCTCCAACCTTAACAATTCATACATAACTTTCGCCTGTCTGTATCCGTTATGAATATTGACAGAACCTAATAATACCTGAAAAGTTTGTAAGTTCCAAAGTTAAACACTTTTTATACATAATTTGTAAACATACAAATTATATTTAACATATTTACTTTCACGTAATATTGATACGGTTGCATAATCGTTACATGGACGCATTACAATATACCAGTATCAAATGTCTAATTTATTAAAAAAAACAGGTTACGTGTAAGCTTTTGAATAAAATAATAGTATATTCGTATCAACTATATTTCCTCAAAGCATTGTATCGAGGAAATCGTATCCGATAGTTAATTGTAACATTTTGTTTTTAATTTGCGCGTAGTTTATTAAAATATCCAAAACTTATAAATAAAATCAGAAAGAACCGAGAAGGCGACACTTTATCGTAGCATAATTTCGTATCTAAAATAATATTTTTTACGATGGAATGTATTAGGTATAGTATTAAGTGTCTATGATCATTTATAAAAGTTTCGGCATTATGTGTATTAAATATATATGTATAAAGTAATTTATAGTCAATTACTTTATATACATCACACCCGCTTAGATTTTGTATGAATGTTTTGGGTAATGAATAAACTATACAAAATTCTGAAACAAAATAATTTTCTAGTTGAAGACATATCAACTACGAGGATAGCACGTCATAAAATTAAAGAAATTTATATAATACCACCGATTTAATACTATGGAGTCTATTACAGTTATTTACTTACATTACATTTATTGTATAATTCAAAATTTATCTTATGCGGAATTTTCATAATTACACAAAACATCATTTTTCAAAATTTCCATTACAACGGCTACGAATAAAATGTATTATATTTAGAAACTCATTAACTTTATCATGATGCATAACATAAATCTTGATCGAATCAAATTAAAATACATAATACAACTAATATACATATTACATTCTACTTTTGATAAGTACATTTGTTTTCAATTTCTTCACATGGATAGAAAAAATATAAATAGATAAAAGTAATAATAATAGTAATTCATTTCAATACTTAACCCGATAACAGCTTAAATAATTATAGTATTAGGATAAACTGGAACAAACTTCATTATTTGACAATATATAAAATACCAAGTCTTTGGTTTTATTAATCCTTCGATATCTAGTTTTTTTAATACATACTATTATACAAGAACGCGATATACAAATTCTCGAGATGTTATTGTCATACATATACATAAAGCGTTTAGCATAGTCAAGCCTAGCCAAGCCCAGCCCCTCACAAATCATAGGCCGTGAATATATTTGACGTCTTATTACAATGAAATAAAAGCTCAAACGACAATATCAGATAATATAGTTTACAGATAGACTATTATTGAAATAAAATACATAAAGACTATAAAGGGGTATTAATTATTCCACGATAGGTAAAGCATTCTACTGCTGAGTAGTGGACAGGTTTGGAGGAGACCTTTGACCAGCAGTAGGATTATACATAATTTTTGAAAGATCTACATTAAGCTTAAAATATAATATGATTTCATTAAGTTACAAGGTCATTTTAATAACCATGAATTAAATTTTGATACAAAAAAATTGGTACTCGGATTTTTCCCAATCTATCAATTTAGTGATCTAAATAACGATCCAGAGGGGACGAGAACTACCCAAATAACGGAAACAGTCTCCGTCCTTAAGTCCGCAGGGAAACTTTCTAAGATAAATACTGATCTCTAAACCACAACCATCACCCAAGCTCCCCAAAGACGCCTTAGTGACTTTTAAGTAGGTAATACTTTAAGATTAAAACGCTTTTGAATCGCTTTTCTCTGTAAAACTAACAAAGACATACAAAACGGTGGCATGATTGAAGGTGTGGAATTCATTGATTCGTAACAGAACTTTCTAATATTTTATTAGGAATAGAACGTAAAATACGTATATTATGTTTGCAGCTGATTAAATGTAACAATTTCATGTTGTATTTTACTAAGTTAAAATCCTAGATAGGTTTGATGCACTCAGTAGTGATCGTTATACCCAATAGATAGGTAATATATGATTCTACTTGAATAAAACGTAGTTCAATGTTGGCGTCATACCAAATAATTTGAACCAAAAATTGATGTATAGCAATTGGCTAATACAGGGATGTCATCAATATTGTTTCGATTAGTTCATTAGACTACATTAACTCAGTTTGCATTAGCAATCGCAAAAGGCATGACCTAATGGTCATTATCATTAGAATGTGCACTTATCTATTTATCAGTTCTAGAGAGAGGATTTAGAATAGTTTACCGGGATAAATTTCTACTTATGAATATCATAACGACGATTTGTACAATCATTACAATGTACCACTATACTCATGTCTTCGTTAATATTTCAGTCTCCAGGTTAAAAGTCTTCTCAAGATAGGCACACTAGAGGTGGTGCTGGTTGAAAAGATAAAGTAGGAAGTGTATAATAATGACGTCTAGACCTGACGCCACACTCGCCCTACCATCACTACTGGGAGCTCTCCCTTCATATTGAACTATTTATTTCGATATGGTTGACCACAACACTACATTGCAGATATGTAAGTTGATTCAACAAAGCATTACTTTGTGATAGTACTAGTGTATGAAATATGTATTGAATGATGTAAGACTTTATTAGACATTAAATACGTACGATTAACGTTCACATACCGAAAAACTTAAAGGTTGCAGTCTGATACTGTAACGACATACATCAAATGAATATAATGTAATACCATAATATACTATAGTTTACATTCATGGCACAGCTATAACAGCAATTTGTTTTTTGTCACTGCTTAGAAACATGTTATAGTTTAATTACTTAATATTTAATAATCAAAATAGGTAATAAAATCATACAAAGCTGGAATTTTAGCGCTTACTTATTAATGAAAGTAATATCTGTCAGTCACGACCAGGGAACCTGCCTGATGCTATTAAAATTGTTCAGTGCGTATATTTTGAACGTGTATAACACAATACGTAACGTTTACGTACATTCGCAATTGACCGCATGTATCAATAAAACGGAATGATAATTAAATTATCTATCAGAAATCCACATTATTTAAGCCCTCAATAAATTTTCCATAAAAATAACGCTCTATATCAACATGCTATTGTTTAGTAATATAAACTGAAATATAAAAAAATATAAATAAAATTCACTAATATCAGATCCTTTTGAAATTCTCTATTCCGAACACTCCCTGATTTTTGAACCAAGTGATATTTAAGGTGAATACAATTACACACCAAATGACGAATTTATTTTTTCTTAAGTTATTCCAGTGATAATGATATAAGATAAAAACTTTCCACATGATTTAATTGGTTCAAACGATGGTAATAAAATTATTTTAAAGAAATCGCGTACACAACAGCTGTCATGTGGCTACTACAAAAACATTCGGCCTGATAAGCATCTTATAATTGTACTAGTGGAACCCAATAATAATATCCAAGCAAAGTGGTCGGAAAAGGCATGATACCACAATGCCAGGGAACTGTCCATTCACATTCAAAAGAGTATGTACCTATAGTACACATCTTTTGACAGGTAATCTAATTTGGGCTATATAAATTCGTTTATCTATAAATAGAATTCTAATAAATATAAATAATATTTCAAATACATTAATGGTTAATTTAAACCATATTCATTAGGTACCAAGTCCTTGTTTATTGACAAGTATGTTATATTCTTATATTTTTCTACCAACACTCGCGACACACCCTGTTTGAAAGATGTAAGTTTATGATTGATTTCTATTGTTTATGAATGATTTAACCCTTCCATAATTTTTAAGTAGCCGACTTCACTCAATGGGGGCTATCCCATGTGAATTAGCCGCTAGGGGCGTCAGAGTCAAGTGAGGTCCTCTTAATGTCAAATGCAATTAGCGGGTCTGTTTTGAGGCTTTGTTCCTATTAAGATTAGTATTTAAACATTTATAATACGAGACCACAAATTGGAAAACACTTAAGTCCGCCCTTTTATTGAGCAAAACGGTACTGAGAAACACTGTTGCTTAGACAATAGGTTTACTTCTTAATGTATTAAATACTAGCTGTGCCAGCGACTTCGTTCGCGTTTCCCACCGTTTTTTACACATTTTCCATAGTATCTTTGCTCCTATTGGTCGCAGCGTAACATCACGCTGCGACCAATAGGAGCAAAGATACACACAGATATAGCCTACAGCCTTCCTCGATAAATGGTCTATACAACACAAAAAGATTTTTTTCAATTCGAACCAGTAGTTACTGAGATTAGCGCGTTCATACAAACAAACTCTTCAGCTTTATAATATTAGTATAGATGATTCAAATGTAATTTCCGTTTTGTTCCCGGAAAAAGTTTTTACAGTCGTTTTTAGGACCTCATTCAACAGTGGCGCCTCCTATTGAGCTCAAAAATGATAGCTCTTATTGCTAGATAGATAAATTATGTTATGCAATTAAATATTAAAGGCATTCAATACAGAATAAAAAGAAGTAATTCAAATGAATGTATTATGAGTATCGAAAAGCAGATAGGATGCATACGACTCTATCATTTGATAGGCATGGGTTCTCTTTCAATCAATCTTTACTTGTTGAAGATTAAGCATATATTACCTACGTAAATACGTAGAACAAAGTAACCATAATAGGGTACTTGACTTTTTAATTTCATATAGCTGGATGGAACACACAATACCTTGATATCTCGATAACCCGTCGAGATAGTTTAATAACGCCCCAAATAAACGTTTACAAGGCGTCAGATTCATGTATTCTGAATGCAACGTGTAGGAACATTGTTTGGCAGGTACATCAAATGTTGCGTTTACGAATATGTGTTCATAATTAAAGATGTTATTACTTGCCCATCCAAATTCAAATGACAATTATTGTCTCATTTCGCCAGAAATTTAAATTTTATTTTAATTGACATTTTTGATTTACTGAAACGATAATGAAAATTATAAAACGGTATGTAAAATACGACACAGTCAAATACCCTATTTGGACAATAACAGTGACTGACTGACTGACTAATAAAGACAACAACTGCGATGAAAGATGATGTGTCTTCACTATCATCATTCATTAGTTATAGACGACAAGCAATATTTTTTTTATAATTATAATTATAATATGCAAATCGAACTGATTGGATTTATTATTTTAATCGTATATTTATGTACCTAATGAAATATATTAGAATATATGAAAACCTTATTAGTTATTTCTCTTCAACATGCAATATTTTTTCTTTTATTTTCAATTCCAATCAGGTACATCACTAAATAAAATAATTCAGTGGTTAACATCTTAATCCTAGACCGCAACATCGTCGTGTCATTCTCCTTCATATAATTCTTTCCATAAGCGCAGATGTATGTCAGAACTAAAACACGAACATACCACTTACAGTAAATCAATTAGAACATTCTTTGGCTCGGTACAAATAGATGGCTCGCGTTTAATACTACACAGTCTACAGTCTACCAGAAAACTAATAAAGGAATAATCTATCGCCTCGTATCGCATACGGAGGTTGAAAGGCCGTGCCTTCACACCCGCTAGCACCATAAACAAATACAAGTACATAGAATAACTAGAATAGGTGTCAATTACTATTAATATTTACTGTTGCACTCTGGTCGCGTTTACTCCACAATAGAGATTTGGGCGAAGCCGATCAGCGCCTTATCATCGAATTGCTCATTCGGTCCAGTAGAATTCTGAAACAAAATATTTTTTTTATTCATGCACATGAGCAAGTCTATTCTATGATGCTGTCATGAAGAGTGGCTACCCATTGGAAGCATAGAAACCACAATGGAATAGGGAGCTATTATGAGTTGATGCTTCCAATGGGTAATGAGATGAGAATGAGATGGGTAAACAATGAGAGGTAATTAAAATATATTTTACATACCAAGTGGAATGTTACAGCCTTCGGTGGGGATGTAAGGGCAGAACCCTGGGCATCAAGAAGTTTGGCCAAATTCAAAGAGATCGGCACGGAATCATGAGGGTCCACCAGACCAGCTCCAACCAACTCGGCGGCAATGCCCTCTGCAGAGTCTTTCCCCATTATAAACTCGAAACGAATATCATTCAACTCTCTACGGGCGTTTCTGTAATTAGAGTTATTGAAACATTATTTAATAGAGTGCTGTAAATAGAAATATTCTCACAACTGTATGTTATATGTTATAAAATGTATATGTATGATGACAAATTTACCTTAATCGAAGCACTAGATTAATAACTTGAGGCCCGCTTTGGTCAGCAGGCCTTGCTTCTTGCAGTGGTTTCTTTGCTTCTTGACACACAACAGGCTCCTGAAGAAGAGAAATTGAAAAAGAAAAGAATGATTAAAGGAAGATTTAAGGATGAATACTGAACTAGTAATATATAATTTTAAACTGTCATGGTTACACACATTAGCGGGAGCTCGTTGAAACAAAACAACATGTTATTTCCCATGATCCCGAACAGTTTCAGTTTTCTAATACTGAAGTAGTAATTCGTTAAATAATAAAGTCAATTATTTATTTGGCTTTAAAACAGTGTTAACCGTCTAGCAAGACTGATATTCTAATGTTTCAGTGTCTCTTGTGATACAGCAATATACAAGAAATATACTTTTGTCGGCGCAGTAATTTTCACTCTTCTATGGACTGCCAGCACATCCAACTACTTACACCATTGCTATAGATATATAGATATACATTTAAAAAAAATACCTATGCAGTTCGTATACATATAATTGAACGTAGTAACTCTGACTAAGTTCCATTCTATGTATACGAACTGCATAGGTATTTTTTTATATTTTCTATTACATTAAATTAAACTAAACGATACTGTTTCCCTTTTAAAACATTTAAATTATTAATTAATATGTTTCCTAATGAAGCCGCAATAAAATGGAATAAGTGTGCAATAAAATTATTTTCGTTTGTCAAACGTAATATGCGTAATTCAGAACACAATGAAGTGTCACAGGGATCATCTTAGCTGAAAAAGACTATAGTTACTAGAATACAAAAAAAACCTACCGTTTCTTCATTATCACTGCCGCTGGAGTCGGCCCTCTGCAGCTGGTTCATGGGCCGCTTGTCCTCGCCAATGGAGGAGTCGTCGTCGGACTCCGGGGCTTCGGACCGCTCGTCCTCCTCCTCGCTCCATACCCAGCCGCCGGTGAGGGTCCGGTGCAGGCGCCCTGATGCGCCGGGCTGCCTTTTACTTGCCTAAAATAAATAAATAAATAAAATAAAAATAAATATTACTAAACGTCACATACATTGATCTGATCTGATGGTAAGTTGCTTGTGTTATGGATATCAGAAACAAGTGGGTACACAAATATACTTAAATATACTAAATAACACACCCTTGAATAAGACATGGAACAAACACTGATGTTCGTCACTTAAATTATATCTATTTATTTATTGCTTTGACCTTATAACTATTATTACAGGATATTTCTCCTAATGCACTAGCATGGCCCACTTATAAATATTTGTCCCAGGTGGGAATCGAATCCACAGATTTTGAATTCGTAGGTAGTGGACATGGGTCACTAAACACTGTTCCACGGAGCCAGTAAAATGATACAAAGGCTAATCAGAAAACTTTAACTGACTATTAGCTGTGCCATTTAAATCTGAAATTTTATAATATATTTTAGTGTGAAAAGAGGCTTCAGGGAGCATTTTTTATAAGATTAATGTTAACTAATTATGTCTTTCATTATACCCAAAAGCAACAATCTATTATTTCTTGTTGTTGTGTTGATAATGGGTTGATGATGCTGATTTATTTATTTAATCATTGCACATTACCTTGTGTACCCTAGTCTCCATACTAGGTCCGATCGCTACCAATGTCTGAGTTAGATATTTTCTGTCTTTAGCTTTTTTGAAAAATGGATGCTTTAATAGTTCTGTAGCCGTTGGCCTTTTGGATGGATCCTTTTGCAAACAGTCAACAATCATTTTCCTAAATGTTTTCCCATATGCTTTGTACTGCTCCTTTTCATCGGCACCTGAAAAAAATACATACATTGCCTGAAATTGTCAAAAATTATTTACATGTAGCAACATGCATACAAAATAGCAGTCAGTAAGCAGATACCTGTGTCCAAATTTGGAGGATCGTTCTGTAGAGTTAACATCAAAACTTTCATTGGAGGGTACTTGTGGTATGGCGCTGTCCCTGTAGCCATTTCAATGGCCGTAATACCAAAAGACCAGATGTCTGCTTTAAAATCATATCCATGATCCTGAAATATCGAAATATTTTAATCTAATAGAGTAATGAAATTGTATAAAGTCCAGAACACCTCCATCTATAGGCAAAGAACCTAACTATAAATCTAAATTGATCCTATCCTTGTTCCTGAATAATATTTATCATAATTGGTCCTTTAAGTATAATATTGCAGCACTTTATTTATTTTTAAAATTGTTTCAGTTAATGTGGTGAATTTGCTTGAAAAAATAACCACATTGGGCTCAAGAGCAACAACACTAAAGCAAGTGCAATCCTTTCAAAACACATAACATTAAATATAATATTCATTGTTACTAAAATTATGTTTGGTGTTCTTACTTGTTCCATTACTTCTGGTGCCATCCAGCAAGGTGTACCAACAAATGTATGCCTTACTTTCTGCCTGGACAGATCCCTGCCTGTAGCCAGCCAAGCAGATACACCAAAATCAGCGATTTGGACTGTACCATCTTCACCTAACAGAATATTGCCTGCTTTTATATCCCTGTAATTAACACAAACATCATTATGGAACAGGGAAATAAATGTTACAGACATTATGTAGAAAACACAGTAATACAGAATAAGATTTAAGACATTCGCCTTCCATTACATTTAAAAAAAAAATTCATGTATTTGTGATTTAAGAGTAGCAAATAAATAATTATTTGGTTCATTCCCACTAGTTCTTCTATGCAGTTCCACTGCAATGCATTTAGATCCACTAACTAGTGGAAATACCAATAATTTTAAGGGTATGACTTATTTACTAAAACAACTAGGTTTAATAATCAGTTGGGATTAATATTCAACCGAATTATGCCAATGTGTTATCTTCGCAAACATGTAACAAATTCATTCAAATCAATCTTATATATAAAAATGAATCGCAAAATGTGTTGGTAAGCGCATAACTCAACAATGCCTGAACCAATTTGGCCAATTCTCTTTTTTAAATGTTCGTTGAAGTCCAACGATGGTTCTTACGGTGAGAAAAAATCGAATAATTGCCGAGAAAACCCTAAAAACAGCCTTTTTTTTCATATTTTTTTGACAGGACGAAGTCTGTCGGGTCAACTAGTTGTTTATAAAATTCGCATAGCAATTCATCACAAAATTATAAATCATCCATCTTAGTCATCAATAGCAACAATTTTAAGGAATTCATATGTAAAGCGACATATTAATCCACACAGAAAAAAAAGATTATAGAATGTAAAGAAGTTACATTCTAAGAATCTAATATAAGAAAGAAGGTATGTAAGGTCAATTGGAGCATTCACTTTGTCAGATTTTTATTTCTTCAAGTACAGTTAGAACTTGGATTTGAAACAATGCCTGACTGCTCAAAAATGTGACTAGATATTTGATATGCAATGAGGCGTCCGCCCGATTTCGGCCATTGCGGCCGATCACAATTAAGATCATCCAAGTGTGCAGGACATATTATAGTGCTCAAGTATGCGCGCCAACATTATTCACTCTCTGTTCCCTTACTCTCACAGTCCGATGAGACGGCAATCCGACATGACCGATGAGAGATCGGGCGCAGGACTACCAGCTTAACATTCTTTCCGAGGCAAGGGCGTGCAACCACCAAATTCATGCCCAACCCTGGAGTCGAACCAGGGACCTCCCGGTGCCTATGTAGCGCTTGCTACTAATAGACCAATGAGGCAGCCAAATGATATGCAATAAATCCCCAATTTATGGTAAGACTTAGAAATAAGAATCAATATTAAACACATTCGCTTGCGAGTAGAATATTTCACATCAAAGACATTCGATCATAATTTAGCATATATAAAATAACATTCGCAAAAGCTTTTACTTCAAGCTATCTTCCAACATACATCATTATAAACCAAAGGAATCAAATAACAGCAAAGTAACATGAAATACTATCTTGTGTAACCTTATAAAATTGTTACTAAATCTGACATATCAGCTATAAATGGTGTCATACCACAATATTATACTGAGAAATTTGACAAACATACAAATATACAATAACATAAGTTACAAAGTATCTTTACCTGTGGATTTGTCCATTACTATGAAAGTATTCTAATCCTTTCAAAACTTCTTTGAGTACTGTTGCAATAGTTGCTTCATCAAACACTCCATGCTTACAATTGGTCACTTTCATCTTGTGTTTTATTACATCCAGAAGGCTGCCACCTGAAGTAACAAATAAGGAAAAAATAGAAAAGTGTATTATTTTGGTTAGCAACCAGGACCATGTTTTCCTCATATAATATGGGAATAACTTTATGTTCTTCAGATTTTTAGATTGCATTGCACATATTGCAAATTCTTCAGATTTTTATATCGCATTAAGTGTAAACTTGTCTAAACATGTTGTCTGGAAACTATCTAAACTTTATTTGTTAATAGGTTAATACTTGATTTCTTTTTATTAACATACATTCATACATAAATCACACTTTTTTCCCAGAGGTATGGCAGAGATCACTTCCTGCCATTGCTATGATTATGGCATTTTATAATCTCTTAATTTATTCAGAAAATTAATTGCCTCACCTTCAAGAAGCCTGAGGACTAGCCATAATTCATCATTCACAACAAAGCTTGTATAGTAGGTTACTACATTTTCATGATTACAGCTTGACATAGCCTGAAAATAAATTATATTTTATTTATTTTTATAAAAGTAAGCTTTATTACACATGATACAAATCTTAAAAAAAATTATTTTATTTATGTTAAATATAAAAATTGGATTCTCTCTCTAACTCTCTCAGTCTACATACAATAATAATTAGTATTGCAATAGTTATTATCTACCTGTATTTCCTTTAGAAGTTCATCCATGGAAGTATTCCATTTCTCTAAATTTATCCTTTTTATGGCACACTTTTCTGACCTAGGTTTACAAAATGCTCCAAATACAACAGCTGTTGCACCCACACCTAAAAAATTATAAAATAAATGTCTTAAAAGAGGCAAGTAATCAAATCATTTTAGGAGTGTCATATGTAGTAAGCCTATGGGCCTATAGGCACAATGGGTTGCATTCATAAAAACTAAATAAATTTGATTTCAGAAATTCAGGGCTTCAGAAATGAAACGTTTTGCTTTATACTGGACGAAGATGATTGCTGGTACTCAATGCACTAACATGCTTTATGGAATTATATATTCAGTAGAGACCTAATGTTCCACAAAGTATATGACCGCCCACTGCCTACTATGTCTTCTACAGAAAGAATTTGCTAAGTTTCAAACATATTGTTTACTATATATTTTCGGGAGTTATAGGAATCGAAGTTCACCGGGTCTGTCTGTCAGTCAGCAAAGGTTAGGATTCCATCAACAATTTCTCGTAAACAGCTATGCGGTATTCAAAAAGTAATTAACGAACACCGAGTCATACAATCTAGAATACATTCCCGCTAACTTGAATTCATTAGTAAAATACGTACAGTGACAACTTTTAATCAAGCCAAATTTTAATCATGCATTGACAGATTGACATAGATGCCGACTTCTATTGACCACAATAATCTGCGCACTTGTTTAATTCGCTCTGGAATGTTGAATATTACTCAAAAATATCTTTACAATTAAGTACTCACCGATAACGTCCCGTAACTCGTAATCATTTTCACTATTAGGCCACGGACATGAGACATTCGCACTGGCCGCCATCTTGCGATTGAATAAATTTCCGATTCCTACTGCGGCTGTTCCAATCGACAAGCGTGCCGCTCTTGCGTATGATGTCAAAGTGTTCAGCTGACGGTCGCATGCACCAAAAGATTTCTATAAAATTATAAAAATATACAATTAGGACTTTAAATATAATTATTTTGAGATAAAACGCAATATCGAAGCTCAAAATTAATTAGTACATAAAATAATAGACATTATTTAGGGTAAAATCCCAATAATCGATCAGGCCACAATGTTTTTAGATCCAATTTTTTAAAATAAATAAAGATTTTCTTTTAATTAAACACAATATTTTATTAATAATAATAACGTATTTTATCGTCTAGGCCCAAAAATGTTACCTTTGAAAGCTAAAATACAAAATTTCTTTACACAGACAAAAATTTATTTTAATTTTTATTAAACTGATCCGATTCATATCCGTGACCATAAGCCATAATATATTTTCAAAAAAGATAGGGATTTTCTAAATATCCCAAATAATAACTCCACGTGTGGTCGTTCCATCATTCAAAGTCAATTATACCTGTCAAAAAAATAAGGTTTTGTTATGTAAGTACTTATTAAAATTTTTAAAATTAAGGAAATTATTATAAGAATTCTGAATCGACAGGCATGTAGGTATTCAGGGTATTGCATATTTTTATTTTTAGATTTTAATTTAGCAATAAAGACAACTGCTTGCTTGACATTTTATTATTTGTTAAATTTTGTCAAATATTTAAGAGTGCGTTCAGATTTCCTCAATTACTTGGTTGTTTATTAGCGGAAACGGTTCGCAATTTTTTTAATTTATCAATATAATTAGTCATGATCATCATGACAATACTATTCCTACAATCATTTATGTCGGTGATATTTTATTTCAATATTTTTTTGCATTCTTCTAATAATACCTAATAATCGCAAAAGCATTTTTATATAAGATCCCCGTTAAACTTGTCAATTTTTCGCGCTACTATTCTCGCCAACTTATTGCATCTACATATTATTTAAATGAGATTCGCTTATTCGCTCGACACTCCATATTTGAAAATGGGCATACCTAGGTGTAGGCCAAATCTTTAATACAGACCATGATTTTAATATATATTATAATATGTATATAATAATTATGTAGAACAAGCACCTTACAGGGATATTATAAAGCTCCTTCATTATGGCCCTTAGATTAATTTTTGGCAGTTTAACGTGACATTTTATAAAACATTTGCGACACTATTTTTTTTATTTGAATACAGGTTGTTGCTTAATGTAAGTACTAACAAGTATACCTACAATATGTAACAATATACAATTAGTATGCAAATGTCTAATACAATCATTTGAATATGACAGGCTAAATTATTATGGACATTAAAAATAACATCACGTCTAATGCAGTGCAGACTCTTAATAGTCCAGTCAAATTAGGAAAAAATCTCGGAATTCGAGATACCCAGCTGTAAGTCTGTAAATACTTAGATATTGACACCCTAAAAGTTGTCTCAAAACCTACATATTGTAGGGTGTACGCAACTATAAAATTTTCAAGGTCAAATGTCACAAATATCAGTTTTATGAACTTTTAAGCAAAACGGGACGTTTTATCATAAAAGTGTGTAGGAGAAAATTACTTATCTTCTATTTATCTATAAAAATTGTCTGTACGTTTTATTCCTAAAATTCACCATTTCAGAGATACAGCGATGCAAATATTTGAAAAAGTTGTATTTTCAAAAGCTTCCAGGCCCACTTGCGATTGTGCTAGACAGTTAAAATTTTCACGAATGATGTATTTCAATAGCCTCTATAACATCTTATACTAGAAAAAGCTTAAAACCAATGTTTAAGTGGGTTCTCATACAAAAATTGTGTTTTTTTTTTCTTACACTTGGCCGGTTTTTAACGTGGTTACCCCAGTAAACCTATTCCAGACGACACCTTTTATACATGAAGAACACGTTGTTTATAAGGAAGCCTAGTTAAATAATTGTTTTCAGTATTCAGAAGATTTAAGATTTCTGCGTTTTTGACCCATAATAAGCAGTTTAAATGTACTGAAACGTATATGTATAGTACTAAAAACAACATAAAACAATTATTTAACTAGGCTTCCATATAAACAACGTGTTCTTCACGTATAAAAGGTGTCGTTTGTAATGGGTTTACTGGGGTAACCACGTTAAAAACCGGCCAAGTGTGAGAAAAAAAAAACATAGTTTTTGTATGAGAACCCACTTAAACATTGGTTTTAAGCTTTTTCTAGTATTAGATGTTATAGAGACTACTGAAATACATCAGTTGTGAAAATTTTAACTGTCTAGCACAATCGCACGGGGGTCTGAAAGCTTTTTAAAATACAACTTTTTCAACTATTTGCATCGCTGTATCTCTGAAATGGTGAATCTTAGGAATAAAACGTACATACAATTTTTATAGATAATTAGATGATAAGCAATTTTCTGCTACACACTTTTATGATAAAACTTCCCGTTTCGCTCAAAAGTTTATAAAACTGATATTTGTGACATCTGACCATGAAAATTTTATAGTTGCGTACACCCTACCATATGTAGGTTTTGAGATCACTTTTAGGGTGTCAATATCTAAGTATTTACAGACTTACAGCTGGGTATCTCGAATTCCGAGATTCTTACCTAATTTAAGCTTAAATGACTGGACTATAAAAAAATATCAGTAGTCTTAGATGAATTTCCCCCTGTTAATGTATGTCACCGGAAAATAAAAAAAATAAATGATAACATAAATAAATGTTAAAAATATCATCTGACTTATGCAAGGTATACGTTGTAGATTGGTTGATCGACACACGGGCTACAAACTGATTTCTGCCTTACTACTTACCTAGATTTTATTTAATTACAGTCGCTATTGCAATTATTGCTTTCTTTTGGTACCTACCTAATAAATACTTTACTTTTACTTACTCCATTATACATACTTATTCATTGAGTTTGTTAAATTTATGAATAGAGTAAACACTTACAAAATGCTTAAATGCTTATATTAATGCAGTCATCCAATCAGAAAACAGTGTCCAGGGACGGTTAATTTTAGTGTAGCCATTAATACAAGACCCTACACTAAGCATCTATTGCTTAATTTTTGGCAATAGGTATGTGTAATTGACTATGTTATTTAGTGATAAAATCGTTTATAACATTAATTACCACTCACATTTACATGACGTATGTACCTAGTTTTGGATCAGAAAACCAATACCCATTTGAATAAAATTGAATAAAAAGTATTTTAAATTTGAATACCTAGTAGGCACAATGTTATTGGGCGTGGTGGGTTCGTTAAAGGCAGGTTCCAGCGTAGGCCCGTCGGCGGTGAATGTGGGCACACTCCCGTCGGCATTGCACCAACGGCCGACTCTTAGGGACGGGAGCGACCCCATGTACCGGGTAACTCCGTCGTCCCCCTCAGGGGAGGCTTGAATGGGGCTGATCGCCGGTGGCGCCCCGTGGTAGTTGGGCTATGCCAGGGACTATGACAACGCCAAGGCGAAGGAGGTATATCGCGGTGTTTTAGTCGGTAGACCCCCTGGCTGGGCATTGCACTCTGCCCAGGAGCAGTAGCTGGCATTTACTATCTTCTCGCCAGCCGC
The DNA here is from genome assembly GCA_039566165.1 of Maruca vitrata. NCBI lineage: Eukaryota > Metazoa > Arthropoda > Insecta > Lepidoptera > Crambidae > Maruca > Maruca vitrata. The sequence goes on from CM076911.1 coordinate 8,721,096, forward strand.
CGGGGTGTCCGACACACCACCGGAAGAGAACTCCCTATCCCGGTGAAGGTGCGTATAACGCATTTCACCGCGTCAAAAACAGTACACCCCTTATATTTTTTAACATTTCATCTAATAACTAGGTACTTTTGCTGTTCCTTTAAAATGTAGCAAAATAATAATATTATTTTATGATATTATCATGTACAGCCGGAACATACAACTTCGTTACGTTATAATTGATTTACTATACCTACCTAGTAACATATATTTATGTTATTTATTATCAAGTATTTTTAATGCTACCATACAGGCTCGGTAGTTTAAATTTGATGGACTGCGCTTTTAATTTAACCCTAATGCGCGTCACTGGCTTAAACTGCGGTAAACGGCTCGCTTTTATATCACCACCCACATAATGGCACCAAAGCTGCGCTAGTCTACACGTGGATGAAAGTGGCCGACAATCGTGTCTACCTTTGGCGTAGTGCCAATATGCACATTCAAAGGTCACGGGCTGAAAAATACCATACTATAAGTTCATGTTAAGGGGTTGCTCCGCAATTAACAATCCGATAGGTATGAAAGTATTTAAATTAGGTATAGGCCTACCTATACATGGAAAAGCGTCGATGGCCGAGTGGTTAAGGTCGTTGTTGGCAATGAGAGTAGCCAGTTAAAACCCCGTCACGCACCACTGTGTTTTCAAATTTTGGAAGGCGTCACTTAATCAAAAATTAAAAGCAAGATTCTTGAGGGATATGACAAACAAACAGTTCTGTACACATGAAAAAAAAAGATGGTGATGTTACGCGCTCTACATATTCAATAGAGCAGTATATGTACCTAGACAATTAGTAGTACTGAATTTACATGATCCTCTACAATTATAAGTAAAATTATTACGGAAGGTGCATACTCGGTACTCAATTATACACATATTACGCACAGGGCCGGATCTACAACATCGCTTTTTAGGCCTCAGCCCAGGACCTCGTGTATTCAAGGAGCCCTCAGCTAGGTCAAGTCAAGTAAAAAATTCGATAAAACGAAAAACCTCCAACATTATTATGAAATAATTAGGATATACGGTTTGTAGCCTAGTAGATTCCTGCAATTACTTAATCAAAGTCATTTGATTCAAGTTTACGTTAAGGTTTTGGTAAGTACTTCGAACTGACAGTTCAGTATTAGCACAGATAACATAACTATAGTTTTAGGCTGTGATTGCTCATTCATTCGATTTCGGTCGTCGTGACTATCGTGCTCCTCTATTTACCTCTCAGTTCATCAGTCATGTTTGTTTATCATGATCAAGATTAATGTGTATTCACTGCCTAAGGGCACAGATAACATAACTATACTAAGGGTTAGCGACTGGGTACTTCCCGTACCTATGCATCGATGTCAATCACCGTAACCATCTAGATATAGTTATAGATGCTTTAAAAAAATTGCACTTATTCTTTTTTTCTTATTTTTTTTCATATCCTTTGAGTCTATTTGGCCAGTACTACACAGGGGAACATAACTAAGGTGGGCTGGGCAAATACTACTATTGGCCCAGGCCCCTTACACGCACGCCCCGATAACACACATACCTGTCTGAAAACACCTTGAACTCCAGGTGATATTACTTGTCCTTGTGCATCGCTGAAAATAAAAACAATTTCAAACATTAACATTGTATCTTTGATCGATCACGCAAACAATAGGTAAGTAGGTCAAGTCTTTATGGATTGTACTCAATAAAGTTATCAATTACCTAATGTATATGCAATGCAAATCCTGATATAATAAATGCACAAATAAATATCACTCAACATCACATGCTTTAAAACGATTCCGAATCAAGTTGCTTAAGCACTTGTATTACAGATATGTGAAAAAATTGTGGACACAAATATGAAAATTTATACAGATGCGAGTAACACACCCATACACGGAACAAATACCAATGTTCGCACAAATAAGTGTTTGTCCTAAATAGGAATCGAACTCAGAACCCTTGGCGCTAGAGAGCAGCGATCCACGGTTTGGATTCCAAACCGTCATCGAGGCAGTCAAATAGGCTGTATTCAATCAATTAAAATTTTCAGGCCACTTCACTTCACTCACTCACCCATCATTGCTCATTATGAAATCTCAGTAACTGAAACACAAGTGCAGGTCTTTGAATTTGTATTGTTTATTCCTTTTACGACGTCAATCTGTTCTAATGGCCTACTCGTGTGTGCATGGCGTTTTTTAAACGCAGGCAGGCGACTCTCGCACATATACGGTTACCGTAGCACATCAAACGAAATGTTACACCACCGATTTATTAGAATTGTATGCATCGTCCACTGGCTAATATTACAGAATACAATGATATAATTGCTTGCATTCGTTAAGCTACCTAGGTTCTTGAATTAGAAAAATGTAATTGATTCATGGTTAACTGACCCGAGACCATATAACACTTACAACAATCCCGAAAATCGGGAATTAAAAAAAGTATTACAATATGATTCTATCCCGGACATAAGTAATTATTAATTTTTATAAGGTGTGTGTTGTTACCTTAATACCTAGTAATTTTAAGTTAGGTTTGTAGTTGCAATTATCTTCGAGAACGAAAGTACTCGCACGACACTACTACAACAACTGGGCAACGGGTTTAATTTTACATTTAAAGTATTTTCCTTTACTTGTAATTAGAACCGGAGCAAAAAAAGAAACAAAATACTTTAACGAAAATAGATTTGATTGTTGAAATGGCAATTGCGATGTTCATTTTGGATAATCCAGGATTTTTATTTTATTTTGCGTGTTTGACATTATGTTCATTTAGATATTAATCGGGAACAATCAAAGAGAGTACCGGAGAGATAACACCGATTTAATCTGTCGGGTGTTTGATCAGAGCTCTAATATAGAAAATTAACCTTTATTGATGCTAGTAAAGCATGGATCTGTCCGAATTTTATGGCATTTCTTGATTTTTAAATTGGGGTTTCTGGTAAGTAATCCAAGTAGATAGAGTCCCTTGAGGGATATGAGCACTTCGTCAAAATGTGTTAGACTTAGTTATCTACTCGCATGGCATGACGTTATGTGGGATTAGTTGGAATAGGTACTTGGCTACCTATTAGCTATCAAATTACTCAGCTCGAAGTCAGGGCGTTCGCGAATGCACGTCTGTTAGACTAGTGGTCCTGCGCCTGATCTCTTATCAATCATGTCACATTGTCGTCTTTCCGAATGAGAATGAGGTAAGAGATGATGTATTTGTGTTTACGCGCAAATTACACTGTAGGTAATATACCTCGCGCATCTGCGCATTTGTTAATTAAATAAATATTTGATTATGTTCTTAGCCATCTTGCGTATACAGTTAATCAATACCTAAGTATGATCAGCGAAAATATAATCCATCCAGCCAACTAACTGATCTCCATTGGCAGATTGAGAGATCGTTAACATTATGGTACCCAATAATTTAGTCATAGAAATCGTAAATATCCAAAAACATCCTAAATTCGTTAAATTCAAAACAGCAAAGGCAGATCCATACTATTTCCAGAGCCTGGATTAACGTTAACATTTTTATGGAAACACTTGGACAATTGTAATTAATTGAGATTATGGAAGGTATAAAAAGAGTGTTGAGTTTAGAAATAATTCACAAAAACCGACCAACTGGTTCGGTCAGTGCTAAATTTGAATAGTGGGATCTGTGTGACCGGTACAATGTTCTTCTCAAAAGACTTCGTGCTAAAGGTAAGTTATCTCGTCACATTCAAACGTTAACACAAAGGACCACATGGATGGTTTCTCTTGGATTGTAGGCAATTTTTTAAGCTGTTAATTGTGAACATTGTGTTGAATGAAATACTCTGACACTCGCCGGCCGCGGCAGGATGTTAGGAGTGGTTTGCGATTGTGTTCACAGATGAACACAATGAGTTTGATTACCTGCGATTGCTAATTGTAGTAGGATTTGTTTGTTATTTTTATTAAACATGCTACAGAGTTCATATTAATAATAATGAAAGAAAGGTATCCCCGAACAAAGGAACATTTATTGTAATAATCGAAAATAGTTTAAATACCCACCCCGAAACAAATTAATCTTAAATGTGACTCTCCTGTGCTGTATTATCCAGCAAAGTACCAATTTTAATAATTAATATAAAATAACAACATTTTTCTAAACATAAGATTAGGCTGAAAGCGTAGTGAATTCCTTTGGTTGTGTTATTGAGCCATCTTGCGTATTATGTTAAGTAATAAGTAGGAGAATATAATCAGTGACTTGGTTTATGATGAATTTATTTTTATAACCTAATTACTTGGTATGTAAGAGGCTATTTTGGCTACTTGTGGAGACACAAGGTTTGGAACGTTGGCCTTATGGTTTACGTAGAGCAAAGTATCCAAATAAATACAAAGCGGAAACCTTCATTTACAAATTGTAAATTACAATACACTTTAGAAATGTATTATTCGTTTTCCTAATTTTAATACTATGTATATTTTTAACATAACGTTACATATCTACTTACTACCTACCTGTCTTCTGCCCAAATGATAAGTAATTACCATACTCGTACAATGGGTATGACGTGGATATGCCTTAGCTAATCTTTAAATTGTGATAAATTAGTGTACTATGAAGAAAGTAACTGTCTAGTTTCTGGTTAACGCTTTTTATTACTATTTATTCTAATTAAAAGAAACATACCTGCCACCAACGTAACTGTTTTTGTAAACCCCCTTCTCTGGTACAGGCTCCATTTTGAAGGTCCCACGGTGGTTTCTTCGAATCTCCATGGTTTTGCGTCTGTTGCAAACAAAATTTATACAGTGCACCATGACTATTGTCTCACTTATAAACTATTGCCGTTGAAACAGAAAATGTGAATTGATAAAACCAGTTTTATTCTTATAACATGCGACGTAACTGAACCATGAAAAAAAATTGATAAGAAAGTACACTAGTGTATCCACAGTTTTCGAGTCGACAATACTGGTTAATTCACCAACAGTTTGTGATATTATCAAGGCATTGGCTCGGAACAAAACTAAAACACCATAAACCCATTTCGCTCTGCATTCGTAAGCACAGCACCATAGTGATTACATTGTTCTTATTTCATTACCGTTAACAATGCAGATTTACTATCATTCGCTTTACTCCTACTCCTTTCCTTCCTACTTTTATACATTAAAAGTAATAAATTTATAATTGATTTGATAATGGAGACCCTAAGACGCCTACCTATATTAAATAATATTTACCTACACCTATACCACATCTCTATTCTAACGTAAAATAAGTATTCTCTCTTTTCCTCTTTGAGATAATAGATATAGCTAGATACCTTGTTATAAGGGATTATTGGGCGAAAATCCTTTTCATAGTCACCGTTCAATAATTTTAATTAACAAAGATGTGACCAAACATTCATATCTGATATGTACCTCTCCAACAGGATAAAATTCACTATCTTTCACCTCTTTATATTTTTTGTCAAGTTAGTTTTTTATGACAGACACGGAGAGGTGTAGTTGAGGTATAACTGCACGAATAGAAAATCAGTAAGTATTGAAATTAGTTCACGGACTGCATTCGGTACATTTTCCCAGTCTTTGGAATGATTTTCATAACGTTACCTTTATCGTACTATTCTTAATTGTGTCGACGTTATCGACTCACTAGGTTGTTAGTTCATTCACACTCTAGAGTTCTGAAGGAAAACCTTATGAACTACATTACTAATATATCAGAGAATTTGTTAGTTGCAATAAATGCACTAAGTAATTTTTAATCATGCCTTACTCCATGAAATAGGATGATAAGGAATGGAAAGTGCGTCTTTTTTTGGATGCGTTGATATAATATCAGTAAACATTAACACAGGTACTTGTATATAATGTAGCTGAGTGAGTACTCGATTGACCTGTTACTTGTATCTAAATATAGTTCGTAAATAGTTATTTGCAGGATGCGGTCCGCGGGCTCTCCCGCTTCTGGACCGGACATGGAGCACTTTATGAAATGATTTATGTTTACGTTGTACCTAGCAGGACAGCACCCGTCCATAGTATATGAATTTAATCGCCCTTTATCGTTTAAAATGCTTAAACTCTACAATTTCTAACAAAACTTAACGTACGTATTGGGACCTTAAGATAAAGAGACAAAGTCTATAGTGTTAATACCGAGTAAGTCGATCTACGTGACCGATGGTGTATTGATGAAGCTCATTGCCATTAGTTGGTTTTTTACGTGACAAAATCTTTCCCTAGACCAGAATTAGTCCGTAAAAACAATGTACTTTGAACAATGGTTCTTACCCATCCCCTCTTTGCTCTAATCATTCTGTCTATATGACGAATATGAATATTGTGATAGTACTCAATGATAATTAAGTTAAAATTATATTCTTTAGCCGCGACCAGGTCCGCAAGGTTTTGAACCCTGGTTAACTGAGTGAAAAACCCCTGTTCTGTTATTCCGTCTAGAAGTAAGGATCCTATATCCCATTAAGTGCTCATAATCAAATTAATTGATAATTGTGACTAATTCACCATGCATGCAGTCGCCTACGCATTAGCAATGTACCTACCTGTCGCTGTGGTGTATCAGACCGATAGTATTAAAACTGAATACTAAATCTTTTCCATACGACAATGTTGTGCGGAAAGTCAGGTAGTCATTAACTGCTGAAACAATTATTGAAATAATAGGTAGGTAGCATGGAGATAGTTTGAACTGCCAGATTGAACATAGATTAGCTTTTATCCGACTGCGATATAAATGCACTTTACACGCCATATTGATTGGTAAAATGTAGTATCAAAGCACTGAATTTAATTGTAATTTTAATGTTAAGATTCAAAGAATTGAAAGTTAAATCTGCCTACGGTATACTTGACTTAGCATGCCTGTTATTTAAGTATAATTACCTTAATAAAGAATGAAAACATAGTTTAGTTTTGACGTCGTGTCGGTGAAACAGCTCTTTCTTGAACACAATTTTTTTTAACCGTTCGTTTTATGCTAGTAGTTTTCTCATGTCCCCGGTTAACACAACCTTTTTTTAGAGATATGCGTGAGTAAGTAGGAAGAAAATAATAATTTCTACTAAAAAGTGCTCTTAAGTTAACATTCATAATAGGTATATTTGTGTTACGTACACATAAGTCAAATGATCTGCTCGTATCAACCCAAAAAGTTGATATCCGCAGCAATACTGGATCCAAACTCGGATATAATAAACATGAACAACCATTACGAACAGTCTTACCGTTATTGGACACCGCTGACGCAAATGCAGTTGTCTAACACATTCCCCTGTGCGCCGGTCCTGCGACGTCACCTCATGACAGGCCCGTCCCGCACTGAGCCCGAGTCCTCCAGCCATAGCGCCGAGTGCGGGGCGACCCGCGGGCCAAGCATGAGCTCAGGGATTGCCAATCACAGTTCGTTAACATCAATTGAGTTTTGCATCTTTCGCTCCCAATGTGTCAAAGGATGCCCCCACGGCGAAACTTGATAAATGGAACATATGGAAACATTTTTTGTTGAGGTGACACGTAAGAGCTTTGTTTGCGTTTTAGATGCGTAAGTAGGATTCTTTGTACAACATGTAAACTAGGTAGACTTGTTTACCTTGGCAATGTATGTTAACTGCACTGTGACATCTTGAATAATTCCTATGACTTTTTTAATTGCTCAAACAAGGTAAGCTTAACGCATACCTATTTAAACATTGAAATAAATATAAATAACTTATATTTTTTTAGAATTTTCGTTAAAATTATACAAATTTTATTCTGTTATGTTATTTATTCTCCACTTTTTGGTGCTCCTTTCAAATTGTATGTGTTATTTTACGCAAAAAGTTTTGAAAAACTAAGGTAAAGCTTACCTACTAAGAATTGCAAAATTTTGCGGCTCGGCCCTAAGGAAACTAATTAATCCCAATGGATTTCTTCCGTTGCGATTCATTTCTAAAGCCTAAGAGCAACTGAAATATAGGTCCCGAATACTAATTTAATGTTCAAAGCGGCTCGGTACCTTCCCCCTTCAAGAAAGGGCAGGACGTCCACATCCCGCTCATGGGACTCTAGGGGCTAATCTTACGCGAAGTGTACCTCAACATGTTATGAAAACTTCGGCTCTTTTCGGGAAACTCATACATATCGTACCCCAAGAAGGCGCTTCAAAGAATAGCTACTCAGGCTAAGGTGTCAAGTCTTAAGTGTAATTTAAATTATAGAATCATGAAGCAATTGCAAACATAAACTTAAAAATTAAAAGGTTTGTAAGCCCTGCTATCCCAAGTAAATAGGATGAAGAATCCGATCTATACGAATATGAATGACAATCAGAAACTAACTCGCAATAATCAATCAGTAGGACTCTGCATTAAGTAGTGCACCCGTTATTGGTTGAATTGATACCTATTAGCTATTAGCAAAGCATCAATAACTACATAATTGTATTAGGTATAGCCTGTAAGGATAGTGTTTATAAGCTCTTCACTCGATATTGAGGAGACCATTAAACTTATGATTTTCATAAAAAATCTCTCTTTATCGGGTTATTCAGTTTAAGTCACAAAACAATTTCAAAATAAGGTACAAATATCTCCCCCAATTATAAATTCTACAATCTAAAAACTTGAACTGATTTATAAGCAACATATGAGCATTATAATTTATCATTTATTCAATTTAATAAATGAAGGTTGTTCAGTAGCCTACAACCAAGACTTAACTTGCATATTTTAGTCTAGTCTGCCTTGATGAAAGTCATAGGGGATAGAAGTGATTTTACATTAAAAAAATGAGTGTGCCGATTTAAACTTGTAATGTAAAAAACATGAAATTTAGAAAGATTGATGTTTCAAGGAAATCCTTATGGATACCACAGCGGTGAACGTTTTGCTTGTACTGGACTCTTACGGGTCACAACCCCGGGATTTTCCTGCTCACCGCTGGTGGTAAGGGACAGTAGCTACTGGCACGTTCTTTGATGTCTTCTCTACGAATTGGCTACATGACCTTGAGAAGAGAGACCTTGGGAAGATAAAAATTACCAAGTGATATATCATGCTACTGAATTCAACTATACTACGTTTCTGAAGCACTTATTCCGTACACAACCAATTTTACGGACACTGTAACGTGTAACGTCAAGTCGTTAATTTTGTGACGATTCAATGTTTAAGTAAGTCCAGTTTGAACTTACTTAAACATTGAATCTAGGTCTAGGTACTCAAACATTTGATACCTATTGCCTATTTACATATCGTTTGTTAAGCTACAGTCAGTTAGTTAAATATGTATAAACCAAAAACATGGAACATACGTATTATACGTATATAAACACATCAAAAAACTGGCAAGTCCATGCCTTGAATAGAGAGCAGTCTATAGTTTTGGATAAGATATTTGCCCAGAAGTGGGATGAAATGGGTTAGAAAGAGAAGAAAAAATATTTATTTAAGCATTTGTTGTAAGAAGAGGGAAGAGGCGTTTTAATTAGCCCCTTGATTTTGGTAATTTTCGTTCTAACGGGGTAGCAAATTAACAAAGCCGTGAACATTTAGGTAACATATAAGTAAACATCCCATACAGAGGTGCATAAAATCGGGTTCTATTTATTTATTAGGACACAAAACAGGTAAAAACAAGAGTTACTACATATTCGCTGTCCGTCATCTTCCCTGACACGGTCCTCCCAACTCTCTTGAGATACAGCCGAACGTTGATAGTTAGACAATTGAAACGTTTACAGAAATTTCCACCATCTGTTATATGTTCATAACAGTAACAACTGTTAGTACAAATTGCTTACTTGATCTTGGAAAGTGTTAAGTTAATGTGTTACTGATATATTATGTATGTAATGTTAGCTATTTGGAACTATTTATTATTACTATTGCTATTTATATTTCTGTCGTACGGGTCTGACAAAACTAAGTAGACCATACTACAAGACATTAGAATGAAATACTTTCAAAAATTAATGATTTTTATCTTCAAGAAAAATCTCTTTCATCCTTTAATATATTTTAGATCAAACATGGGATAGTAATTATCATATCCACACAAATCACGATCTACCTGCCGTTATTCATAAATTGATGTTAAAATATCGTATAATAATATTCGTTTACTTTGTTTATTGCTGATTCACGCCACATTTAGGATATGTAAGCATTGCCAAATGACTTTAGAAATAAGGCATTACGTAGGTTAGGTAGAGAGTAAGTCTCTCTCTAACAAAATAGCAAACATTAGAGCACCATTTATTAAAAAGCTTCTACGTTTTCACAGGCTCTTTGCATATGTCTATCCTTGACATATGTAGTGGGTACCAGTGAGGAAACGGCTCGGGAGTTCATTGAGCATGTCCTACGAATCCCTAACCCTGACAAAGTCCTGAATTCGGTCCTGGGTCGGCTGCAGCGGAAGCAAGAAATGGAATCGCGACAGCAAATGTCAGAAGAAGATTGTGACGAGCCACCTCAAGTAGGCCTTAGCTTCTCTATTCTCGCAATATTTTTAATTTTTCTTACAATTACTACCTATAAGTATCATTTCTAAGAAGAAAGTAGCCTTCAAAAATACATTAGTTAGAATTATAAACCTTTTTTAAATACTGAGGCGCATTTTGGAGTGATATCATCGCATACCTTTCTTGGAAGATATCCCTGGTTATGTAGAATAGCCTAAAGCCCCCCTGGTAGTCATCGTTTGACCTTGTTTATGTTATTTAATTTAATTCCATAGTATAAAGGTAACATTAACATAGGTATTTAATGTCTGTGATTATGAGTAATTGAATTCATAATCAAGTCTTTGAATTTCCTTTATATCTAAGTACCTATACATCTAAATATAATTTAAGTGTCTGTTTGTAATATTAAAATAACGACTTTATACTAAATGGGTATGAATATATACCGGGTAACAATAACTAAAACCGGGAAACAATATAAAACATTTTTGTCTGCCTGTTTATTCTCGCTAATCTCCGAAACAGCTGAACCAATTTTGACGGGACTCACTAATAAATAGATGGACGAAGTTTTGGGAGGCCGCTAGTGATATATATTTAGATGGACGAAGTCTTGGGCGGCCGCTAGTGATTTACATATATTTTTTGAGAATATATTCAGCCAATATATCAAATACATAAGAATATTATTTACAGATTCTTCCTGAATATACAGAGTCCCTTCAAGGAACTAAAGAACGAGATCTGAGGCAGTTAAGTGTTCAGGTGTGTATAAATAACTTTAATTACCAGGTCACAAACTCAACCTTATGTTCCTAAACCTATAATCCTTTATTACCTACATTAAATTAAGTAACGTAATCCCGAAGACACTTACCTACATAAGTATTTCAAAATCACTGCGAATGTAGTATAGAGAATATGAAATATTATACCTATTTAATAGATACCTCTATATTGATATTTCCAAAGGAATGCCTTAGTAAGAAGGTACATACAGAATATTGACGAGTAGCTAGTAAATTGAGTATGCAATTACAAACCTAAAACGCCATTAACCGCCTCTTATGACATGCAAGATGCTGGGCATTAAACAGTTCAATAACTATGGTACATTATGTTTATGTGATTTTCATGGGATGTAAATTCTTTTGAATTACCAAATAAAACATGAAATGTGCTCAGCTAGCGCACATGCACGCTTTTTCAACGTTTTTTAAAATAAAGTATAGAAAATTAGCAAGTTTTCTACAATTTATAAATGTTAAGTTTGATTATTATGCAAAGTTTTTATTACTATGCAAGTATCTAACGGTAATTTGAACGCAAATGTTGCTATTAGTTAAGTGTAATGAAAAATAGTTTGAATTTATAATAATTAAGGAATATTTAAGAATTACAATACAAATTTACTATTTCATTGCGGCTAATGTTTAACAGAACGTGTAATTTGCGTCATTAGGTGTTTATTTATTTTTTGTTATTTCATTAAATATAAGTAATTATTTCTTTTCAGCTTTAAAAATTATACATTTGAGCCTTATTTTTATGTCAATGTGATTTACAGAAACACTACCCTATTTGTCACTTGGAGAGAAAAATCCGAAAACTAAATACTAATGAATATGAGTATAGACCGGCCTACTATGAAGAAGTGAGGTGCAGTTCAGCAAACAATGAAGACATTGGCCTTTCTAATGAGGTTTTTGCTTTGTTTTTAATAATTTTACATAATAAGTGGTTTTAATAAGTTTATGCTTTTATAGATATTTATTAGTTTAGGTTTATCTGATATGTTTATCAAAATGCGTAGTATCAAAAGTATGATTTATATTTTTTTATAGATTTGCACCAGTCTCGGATTTTCATGTGTTCAATGGAATAAAACAATACATTTAACAAGGAGGAGGTATTCCAGGTAATTTAACTGCCTTTTTTTTACGTGAACTGTATTACAACATAATAAAAGTGTGGCATCAAATTCCTTAGCAGTAGGCACTTGTTTATGTTACTGGTTTTACACGGTACACAGGTAACTGTATTTGATCTGTCTTGTTTAATTAAATCAAATTATATACGTATATATTCAAATAGGTTCCATCAATGAAATAAGTTGACCTTGTCATGTTTTAATATTTCAAGATAAACTTACAAGGTGAAATTTTAGTCTATATCCAAAACATTAAATCTGCTGTGACAACAATGATATACTCGTAAGTAGATAATGTTCGCATTTTTCTTAGCGCGAGCGTTACTAATATATTTCGAAGATAATCACGCAATGTTGATTGGTGGGCCAAACAATGAATCCATTCAAAAAAACGTTTTCTCTACCTATTAATGATAACAAATAAATTTGGATAATCTTTAAAATTTTACCCTGTATTAGATGGAATGAAATTAGTTTTATTGCTATTTTAATTTATGATATTAAATTTTTTGAATATAATTAAAGAAAATGTATGACTCTAATGCAAATGATTGTTTACCAACACAGTAGTTAGTAGGTATTGAGTAATGTTTTGTTCGTTTACATACCGTTTATGGTCCCGTCAAAGTCTTGCGGTGCAATCGTCAGGGTCGTGGTTAAGAGTATCACTACGGTTTCTTAATAGGGAATTTCTTAGCATACCAACGTGAATGCTTTTAAACAATCACATGCCTCCCAGTAGCACGTTTCCTTACAAGTCTGAAACCCGAATCTCATTAGTATCTCTATTATTACACGTGTCACTGACAGTGAGACATGTTCCAATTCACACATGTAATACGAGCCATTGTAAAATGAAGAAATGATGGTAACAAGACGGGCAAAGATTCCACTTAAATGATTTTTGATGAAATTGCATTCTTTAACCCCCGAAGCAAAATGAATATATTATAGGTAAATTTGATTTCTGTTTTGTCACACTGCATCAACTTTTAGGGCCCTTTCAAATTAGCCGCAAAGTGTTTATTATTATATGAAAAAAAGTTGCCCGCAGCTGAGGAAGGTTTCTAAAATACTGAAAAATAAACAAATTATATTTGACCTGACGCACACATATCAACTCGAAAATGGAACGTATCAACTCTGACTTTCAGTATTATTTGTATTTAAAACTGCAACGCACTCTATCGTGACTCGTAACGTAATCCCCTCGCCTCGTGTCTGGAAGCCGATGGTAGACCCGAGGCGGACGGTCCCTTTCCGAGTTGATATTTATGATACGACTTTTAATTAGCAAATCAGTGCTGAAAATTAACTACTAAAGTATAAAAAAATTGAAGACGGATTTTTTTTATTTTTGACTAATTGTTTTTTTTTTAAAGCTTTATACTGTCACTTGCAACAGGCAAACGCCGAAATTTCGTGATCACGGATCAAGTTGACCCGTTTTCTATTATTGTTTTTTTTTTCTAGTGACTGCTGGGAGACCAGGACCATGGTGATCCCCGCCGGCTGCGAGTGCATGTGGCCGGTGCACCGCCTCGGGGACATGACGCTGCACGTGTAACAGACCCGCAATCGACCCTTACTAACATTACGACGTACAAGTACATGTAAATATTATCCGTTGTTGATTAATTGAATAAATTATTTTCATTTCACTATGTGTAGATGGTTACTACTTTTTTTACTCTAAAAACTTTAATAAACTCTCCACCCAGAGACACTCTTATTCAGATAAAAAATAGTAGGTATTTCTGAAATTTGAATTCGGAACATCTATTCTCTGCTGGAATACTAGCGCCAAAAAACGATTTACAGCCGCCCTATTCAGAACCTATTTCTGAAACTCGGATTTGGAATATATACCCTAGCTTTCAGAGCCCAAAGTATTGACAGTCACAGAGCATGGTACTTTTATGTTCCTAGCCCGAATTTCAAGAAGACTATGTGAATTAGGGGCCTGGTTTGAAGTCATAAGGGCTTATTCCTTTTATCCACCCTAAAACTGCCACCCTAGAGTGGATATTCAGAAACGCGCGTCCGTTTATCCACCCTGAAAGGGGTGGATAATGGGAATTCGTAATAATATATTTCTTCAGATTTTTTACCCCAGGTACAGTTTGAATAAAATTATATTACTGGGAAGTTTTAATTTAATAACGTAAAATAATCTTAAAATCTAAATTGCAGGTAAGCACCTGTAGGGTTGGTAGGTAGGATTAGGTCCAGAAAATGACTAGAATGACGAAGTTTCTTGGACCGGGTTTGTGTTGTGTAGGTATGTTTCTGTAAATGACTGTACATTGACAGGGTGGAAAATCGGAAGAAAAATATTAAATGAATTCCGGTTATCCACCCCGTTCATGGTGGATAGACGGAAGCGCGTTTCCGAATATCCACCCTAGGGTGGCTATTTTAGGGTGGATAAACGGAATAAGCCCCAAAAACAACACGTTTCGACTTGAAAATGAAAAAGAAATTCAAATGTCAAAAACATTTATTTAACAACATCCAAGTACAAACATGAGACAGTAGGTACTTTTTGTAGTGTAGGTACCCAGGGCCAGTACCAACTACCCCGAAATATAGGCAGTGCTACCTCCTTGGATTGATATTCAGAACTATGAGGATGCAGAACTAAAAGAACGAATTATTTTTACAAGCGCGACGACTGGGTCAAAATTATACCAAGTATTTAGTGTGTCATTAATTCATAAAAATATAGGATTTTGGTTTTTTAATTCATTGATCATTTATAGATCATCCTAGGAGTGCCTAGGCAAAAATTGTACCATATGGTGACGTCAAAGGAATGAAAAGAGGAAAAAATCACATAAAACACATTACCTCCCGACTGATGGGATACTTGTTTGTATGAAACCATGAAATATTAAAATATTATCGTGGGTTCGATTCCCATCCTGGTCAAATATTTTTTGTTCATAGATGCGCCGTCTGAGGTATTCCGCTGAGCACACCCAGACGAAGCAAACCTAAAGTATACCACTTAGCACACCCGTAGGTGATATTTTTTTATTTTAAGCAAAGAGTGTGCAATGACTGCCTCGGTGGATCAGTGGTTAGTGACCCTGGCTGGCGGTTCCAAGAGTCGTGGGTTCGATTCCCACTCGGGTCAAATATTTGTGTGATGAACATTCGGTGTTTTTTCCATGTGTGGATGTATGTATGTATGTAGTATGTATTTTAAGATATCTATGTATGTATATCAGTCTCTGACGCCCATGGTGCTGCTTATTTTGGTGTCAGAGGACCGTGTGTGGAAATGTCACATAAAAAATCTAAAACTATTTATTTAAACGATCACGATCGGCAAGAAAGTAGGTAACGTAAAAGTTTGACATCAGTACATCAGTTAAACCTTTGTTACCTACTTTTTTAATAATTAAAATATAGGACAATGTCCAGAACTATGTTCTATAATAATAAACTGTTAAAGTTGCCGATAAAATAAAATCCATCCAATCAATTACATAAAGACGTATAACTTACATCTCACATGCTAGATCTCTCTCCTTGCTCCTATTCTAAAAGCTGCAGAAATAATGAAAAAAATATTTTTAAAACATTTAGGTATCAAAATCTGGGAACTACTGCAACCAAGTATTTATGAATGATCATATCAGAAATAGGCCCACTTATAAGCTTTGTTGTGATAGTAAGATCGGCTCTACACTAGGTTACTAAACGGAATGGCGATACATATAAATTCAAGCGAGCGATTTTACGCGTAGTGTGCCCGCTATAAGTACTTTATATGCAACCACACGCATCGACATTCCGTCAGAAAAGATCCGTGATGGAGTTTCCGCCTCTTGCGGATACATGCCGCCGAAAAAGCGGCGCACTTTGAACCAAACTTTCAGCTATAGGGTTGTTCGAGATGGTTCGCCGGTAGCCTCCGTAAAGTCAAACGCAGCACTTGTGCGAGCGCAGTCCGTTGACGAAGGTGCGCGCGGCTGGTTGCCCCGATCTATAGCCTCTGTCACTCTTCACGCGTTTGTAAACAAGTAAGTTCGACAATGTTTTTGTTTACCGCGGCATTGATGGCAATTATGAATCTTACTTCTGAATGTCATTGGGTAGATGGCACACAATTCTCGTATTTAAAACATATATTGATACTAAAACATGACTTGTAAATAATATAAACTAATTCGGAAACATACATAGTTTCTTAGGATTATAATCTCACTTATTTTTAAAAATTATAATTAGGAATCTATACTGCGTAATTAAATACTTACGTACTTATATTTGGTTGTGGTTGAGACACTTAAAAAGTCGTAGCCGTAGTGGGTTTCGTAGTACGTTAAAAAGGGATCATACTCGTAGTTGCCCAAAAATATATCAAAGTAGGAAGTGCGAATGAAATAATTTTTTTTCAAAAGAAGATTAAAACCTTTTGTTACACTATTGAGCTTTAGCAAAACGACTGAAATGATCATGACCGAATATAGATCAGTCGCAAGTTCACCAGTTTGGGCTTGCATCCCGCCAAATCCTAAATTCGACCTCAGTAATTTCTCATCAAGAAAACTCACACAAACTTGGCCCTATCCCGAACTCGAACCGGATACCTCTGGGTCCTTACCAAGAATGAGGAACATTGCATGAAAAATATTTTTTGTTATTTTTCTTGTTTATCGTAACTAGGTATTACATTTTTCTACCATTATAATATTCCAAAAAGTACTCCAAACAGTAAAACGAATAAAATTTATTAAAAATTACCTAGATATAAACGTTTTAAGGTAACATCTAACTCTCTCAAGTAAAGTTATATCACCATAGGAATCTGAATTATCTTCAACTTTAGACCTTCATAAGTTTGTGACTATGTATATAATAAAAAGTTTTTGATATTTGTGTAACCGTTTAATGAACTATTTAAAAATTCAACAAGAAAATCCTTGCCTATAGACCAGCGAAGCAATAGGGAAATGCGTGAGGAGGTAGAGGCTTGAGGAAAATGGACACGTTATTTATTATGTCTAGTGTAAAAGGGTGCATCATTGTTTCTATCATCCGTAAAGCTTCTTCAAGCGACGCTCTCCCATTAGCTAAATGTCACTATAATAACCTTCCTTGCCTTTATTTAACTATAATTATTTCTAACATAAATTAAACTTAGAAAACTCTTTTTGTTACCCACTCCTTATGTCAGTCATTTGCTGTGTAACGACATTGAATAATAGGAAGTTATAAGATCAAAATTGACATAAATTCTATTCCGATTTGATAATTACTTGTGTCCTAGTAAACCAATAATACGAGTAAATTAGATATTCAAAACTGTATGAGACTTGAAAACCTTAATAATTAGATCATGTATGTATGATACTTTATCTAGTTTTGAATGGTTTATATTTTTATCTCAGTTTAGATTATCCGGAGAGGGTAACTTCCCTGACCTTTTAAAGGCTTGCGTAAGGGCACAGCGTCTTATTGTAGAGACATTTGACCTGAAGGGCAACAGATAGTAGGTTCATTAAACAGTAATAATTACCGGTCAAATGAGTGGTTGTAATTTTAATTAGTAGTAGATATTATAAGTTTACTATCAAATATCAATTATATATTTACATCTATAGAAAATCAATTTCGATTTCTCCTATCCGCCAATTTGATAGTTCATCCATAAAGTTTTACAGTCCACAACTTGCATCCTACGTTAATTCGGAAAATGGGAAATTTCCTCTACTGCACAATGTAATTCTGTATCCACAGAAATCTTGTAATCTTACCTTGGTCCGCCCGAAACTGTTTTATTTTAGATACATTTTGTCTATTGACGCAATGAACTTGCGCTTGTCCGTAGCCGTTTCGTCACGGACTCAATAGGCAACGACAGTTCGTTACGATGAACTACGTAAGTGCTGAAGGACAGACAATTGAAATTTTGGTACACTATAGAAGTTTCCATGCCTTATGAAAAAGTCCATGACGGTTACCCTTCAGAGCTTACGTAGTGTTGCTGAAGCAGTAAGCTTTTAGAAACTTGGCAGTGGCCAATGAAATAATACACTGGCAAATTTGAGCTCCAATTTGCGGATTGCGTTGATTCTCAAACATGGGTTTAAGATACAACAATGCGTTCTATTTTAGCTTTTGCAGTCTGTACGTCCAAATATAATTTATCATATATAACTTTAAAGTGTCATGGTTACACGCATTAGAAAACTTAAACTGTCCGGATTATTTACCCTGTTTTGTTTTAATGAGCTCCCGTTATTTCGGCACTGTTGCAAGCGCCATGAGTTCACCCGTGATCATGGCGCTTGTGACAGTTTCAGTTTTATAATTTATCATTTTTAATGATATTCGTATCACGGACAAAGGATTCGTCATAGGAAATTTAAACATGGCGTCACACTTTAAGAAGTCATTAGAGCTCAGCTCTGTGTGAGTCGCACTCTCCTCTAAGTTTTTGTCCTCCTGTAGTATCTATGAGATTTTGTATAACATTTTTTGAACCCACGAAAATATGTTTACTTTAAACGTAAGTTAGCTAGTAATTTTTTGTCAGATTTTGTAGTAGCTATTTTTGGTACCTGACTTAAATATTATGAGTAAATATCGCTGCTCTTATTTATTTCAGCGATTATTATAAGGTTCTCATATGGACTCACAATATGCAGCTCGGGTCACTGGCAATAAGGAACGTTGGCTTTTCTAACAAGAATTAAGTTATTTACGGCTTTAAAAATAACGTACCTACGTGTCATCTTACGTGTAATTACCAACATACCTGCGCTAAGGAAAACCTTTGCATTGTGTCTATTAATTATCTTTTTCTACTGGTTCAAGTACCTATTACGACAAACTATTCACTGCGTACTCACCAGTTGTAATCGATCATTTAATACAGGTTTTATATGGGAATGTTATAGTCAAATATGTGGACCTATTCTTAGATTTATCATATAAAATTAATTTAGTTTTTACAAACTGTAAGTATTTTTGGGTTGATATTTGCTTTATAACCTTTGGGTGGGAGTGAGTGAGTACTTATTTAGAAAAAAAATATTTATTTTTTCCAAACTGACATACGATGATGGCATGGAGTAGGTTCGTCATCATCACCGGACTGGCGGGGGTGCGGATGGCTCCCACTGCTAAAAATTTAAACGAGGTTTGCATGAAGGTAGCACCTTAAAGGGGCTCGCCCGACCTCGGCTTAGGGTGTCTAAGGGCGGTCCCTAATGCGGACGAAGTTTGGTAAGAGAAACATACCAGCACGTGCTGGAACCGAGTAGTAAAGAGAAAATATTTTTATAAAGTTCTGTGTCCGATATTGATTGATACAATGAAGTGGCTATTTATGGTGGATTGACAAAAAGTATGCGAACGTTCAAAAATTGCATGGTTTTCTCGGATTTGTGAGAAATTTTACTACAGCTTCATTTTATGTGTACCTATCTTCGTTTGAAGCAAAATGCCAAAACATAACTGGCTTATTAATGTAACTAACGAGATTTTGAAAGGCTTACCATTCGGTTTAGAGAATTCTAATTGTTACTTTGGCAGTAATTAATATGAATAAGAAATACCTGTATCAGCTTACAAGGCATGCTTTATGTTTGTGGGGTAGGTACGTTGGATATTCACCTTCAACACGTCCAAAGCGATATTATAATGTTATGAATAATTGACGTATTTCATCTTAAGGTGAGTTATCTTATCCAAGCTAACCTCTATCATCAAAAATCGGAAATCTACGTTTATAACTTTATTGACCTGACTTACTATACTTACCAGCGAAAAGCTGACAGGTAAGTAGGTATTTTGTGATGAACTGTGTGAATGGTATACCTAAGTAGAAAAATTATCATACTAATTTAGAATAGAATAGTACCTATTTCATATTTAGTTAAGCTATTCGCATTGCGAAAGTGTTTAATGCCACTGCGAGTTATTTTTTTTTTGTAGACAACCTTGTCATATTTGTTATTTATGCATGAATTTCCATACTGTGTGTGTCAGAAAATAATATAATTATGCACAAGCCTATACGGCTGAACCGATTTAAATGAAATTGGTACATCCAAAGAGTTTGAGCCAGAGCAATAATAGAACGTTATTTTTAATCTGATAGAGAGATTAATATTTTACAGGATACGCGACTTCACGCGAAAAAAATCCGGGCGCTAAATATTATGAAAACCCGATAGAATTATAAAGATAATAGAATTATGAAATTTGTAATAAAAGTTACATCCTAAGATGTAAAAGAAACATCCTAAGATGTTAAAAATTACATACTAAAATGTTAAAAGTTACACCATAAGTAAAAAAAGTTTAAAGTTAAGTACATCCTAAGATAAACCGGGCCATGAGGCCCAGTTAATCGTAGGATTTAATTGTTTACCTATTTCAATGCGTCTTTTTATCAAATTCATCATACATACTCCGCTACAACACTACTACCTGTTACTGTGATTACTTTTTGTGCCATTGCACAGGCCTGTTGAAAGGTGTTGCACTTTGGCGATTTTTGGTTTTATTAGTTTCGCCATTGAGACACATTGAGCGACTAAACTGTTGGAAGTAGCAATTTAGTTAGTGGTGCTTTCACCAGGTTGCCGCAATAGCAAGGAATTGCAAAAACTTTAATTGAGCTTTTAGTACATAATAAACCCTTGGGTACCCATAAGTTCTTCAAACTTACTTATTTCACTTGCTTAAAGCTAAAGAAGCCTTTGTCGATAAATCTAACGAAATAACGCTTAGGTTTTCATTATTATTTTTCGATTCCTCTGGCTCTTGGAATAATAGTACCTAGGTACTATTACCTAACTACCTAATAAGTAAATAAGTATTACATGATAAAATAGTTGATTGCGGTTTATCTGTTTAAGTTTAGGATGTAAGAGTTTTATTTTATGTATTTCAAAATTGGTTTTTCGTGGATGATACAGTGATTTGTGGAATTAGAGTCATAATGTGCCATTATTGAAAATTAATGAAGAAAAAGTGATAAATAATGTTAGTCTCCATGCTATCTATTTAAATGATGGGGAATGCTCTTAAGAGCTATTTCAGCTAGTCCCTCCCTCCCCTTTCCACTCCCGAACGACACGTGCTGGACAGCGCTGCCATCCACATACAATGCAGTCGCTGGCGACAGGCTCAATATGATGTATTGGGCCTGTCGACCTCATATTTGTATCTCACTACCGCTTACCATCAGGTGGAATGAGGTCATCTTGTTTGCCTATTATAAAAAAAAATGAAATTCTTCTTAAAAATCATGACGTGAAAATTTAAATATGAACCATTCCCGCATTTTAATGAATGGAAAATAAATAAAAAATATTAAACATACCCAATTATATTAACTATCTACATATACCTAGTTATCAAAACATATTACCACTAACTCATATACACCTAATTTTACTATTTTTGCTTCATGCTTTTGACCGCGCACTTTAAATAACAACAAATTATGGTCCAAATATTTCTCGTAGTATAAATCTAAAAATAACCGCGGCCCGAATCGAAGGCTATTAGACTTGTGTAACCAAATTAAATGGAATATTACCGTCTGGCTATTTATAGAGGGCCACGTTCATTCACCTACTTCAGGGGTCCGGACCTCACAAGACAAAACGGAAGCCTTAAAAACACTTCCTAATCCGTTTTTTTTTCTACTGATTACGATGATGGCTTTGAGTAGCTTTGTTATCATAATTTTCTAGGGACGGAACGTATGATGTTAAAATTATAATAATAAACAATGAATTATAAACTTTACTTATTTTTTGTTACCTTCAAAGTAAACTGCATTTAAATCTGTGCCATGCGATTTTTGACACTTTACTGACATAAAAGATTCGAAAAAGGATGCAAATGAACGAGATAGGTACCTACTACCTAGGTATATCTCAAGGTGCCCGAATTAGGGCACCTTTGTGTATCACAAAGCGCGCGCTTGCAACATTAATATTTGCCTCTTGTTTATTTATATTATTTTAAAGAGTTGTAGAATTAGTAAACTAAAGCATCTTAATAAATTCCATCAATCAATAATTAAATTAGATACTTCAGAATTTTAAATAATAATGTTACTCTATGAGTAGTATGTAGGTAGATATATCGTACGGAACCTCAGGGAGTGACTTGCTTTTGGCCAGTTGTTTTTTATTCATTTGTAGAACACATCACAGGAATGGACTTGAGTGAAGACCATTCATTTCTTCAATATTCATAGTCACTACAAATCAGCGAGTCACATGTAATTGCAAAATAAAGTGTAAAATCAATGTTCTAATTAATATTGTCATCGATAATTTTACCTTTACCTTTAGTGTTCTATTATTATTTGGTTCTCAATGTCTTAGATCTTTTAAATAAATATTTTTAAAACCATTCATGTATCAATTCGAAATTAGTTATTCCAGATTTTAACTACAGCTTGATATGACTATTACTTTTAACTAGAACAGAAGCGTTCTATCTAAAAACTAAATTTAACTATTATTTTCTGTTTATATAAATAGTAACAGTGTTGTGCCACAGATTTAACATAGACCCCGATCGCATACCGAATTTACAAGAAACCTATCGAAACGTCTTTATTTTTTAAAAATTAAATGCATACATTATACAATTCGCATTCAGACAGTCACTCATAAAAGTTAATATAACTTTTAAAAGGACACAAAACTATTATGAGTGAATATACCTACCTACGTTCCAAATACTTTAGAGTAACTTCATTAGCAATTTTTGAGGTCAAAGGTGCCTTAGACTCGCTTGCTCTTTCTTGCCTACTATTAAAGTACGTTCGTAAGGTACGACGAACCTACTTTAAATTCTGCAAAAAGGATACATATTACGATAATTATTGTAAAATGTATTACTTATACTTACTAGGTGAGCTGACGTTGTCGGCATAGAAAAGAGTCTTTAGGCAGAATTTTTGTATATATCTGCGCCCAAAAAAAGGTTCAGCTATTTCCACATGATTATTTAAATTAGCATAACATTTTTATTAAAACCCGTTTGAAATTAACATGGAACAAATAACTAAATAATATTACTAACAGCCACATCACAACACAGCCAAAGACAATAAACAGATAAATAGACAAAAATTCAAAAATCATTAATTGAAGTTGAAGGTTTTCTAAAAAATCTACTAAATAATATATAACTTATTTATCATTATGTAGTTATATACGTATATACTAAAGTCTTTTTTGGATAAATAAACAATATCACAGCGAGGGAATTGAAACATTTTCGGCTAGGATTTGATTAAAATGGATTAGACATGTCGCACGCTTAATCAAACAAAGAAATAACTCAAAAATCACAGTTTTTGAGATTTAATCACAAAACGTAATATTACGACGATAAGAATAGGTACGCTCCGACTCCCGCTCGATTTGAACAAAATTAAGCGAAATAATAGATCGCCCCTCTCTTTTTTACTAACTGGAGCGAACAAGTTGTAACCAATAAAACGATACACTTAGTGATGTGCCGGCGCCGACTCAAGGTAACCAATTTGAAGAACGAAGTAAAATGAATTAAATCTGTTTATTATTAACAGGTGACTTGCATTTCTTGTTATATTTTTCTACGAAAGCGATTATTATTAGTTTTATTACCATATAGAATTAAAAATTATCTTCACGGGTAAGTATCATTTCTAGTTAATTCAGTTTACTTTTAAAGCATATTTTAGATTTCCAACATACATCGACTTACTTCAGTTTAGTATTAAATGACATCCAAAATAATTAGATCTATTATATTTATTGCCGTTTATCATAAAAATTAGTTCTGTGAGTATTGGCATATTAAGAAATAATTTCTTTTTCGATTAAAATAACCTAATGAACACCAGACAAAATCTTTACTTACGTCATTTTAATCTTTATTTTATGTGACCTAGTTTATTATTTTTACATCGATTTACTCATATCTTCATGGTTTTAGCTTAGTACCAATAATAAGTGATTAAGTTTGGGGTCCCTCTATTTGATCTAATTATTATAAATTATTTTAAAGGCATTTAATGTAATTTCTTATCATTATTACATGGTGTACAATATTTACGCAATGTTGTATCCCCTTTTTTCAGTATGGCGTCCTCGCGAACTCGTTGATTCTTCAGTATGAAATCATAACGTCCTGAAGATGAAGAATCTCAATCTTTATCTCTAAATAAAAATGTAATCATAAAGACTAGATGTGACGATGAAAATGATACATTAAAAGATGGTAAAGATAATTTTTCTCCAAACATTACAACACCAAATATCTGTGAAGTTTTACAAGAAAAGACAATTTAAAAAATCCTTTGAGAGCTGTAATGAAAGTTTATCAGATTACGATAATACTGTAAAATATGACAAGCGATTGATTGAAGCGAGGACCACAACACCCCAGTTCCATGCTTCTGGCATTTTGTTATCGAGCTGGGAGGAATTAAAGAGTTTCTGAAGGACTGTTAGTACCGGTGCTCCACAAGCTTTCAGGAGCTCTGTAGTGGTTCCATCCTCGCCCCGTGCCTTGTTGTTCTCTAGCTGTTTGAGAGCCATCCTTATCTCGTACAGGCTGATGTCCGGGATGTCTTCGGTATAGTGTCGGGTTAGCTTGGCTCTTGGGTCTGTCGCTGCAATTGCTGGCTCAGCACAGACCGAGGTATATAACTGCTCATAGAACCTCTCTAACTCCCGTAGCACCTCTGACTTGTTCGTCGTCACGCCTTCAGCTTTGTCAGTTGGCTTTGCCCAATAGACGCGTCTCTTGCAAACACTTTGGAGCCTTGGTTCCTTCGGCTTATTCCGTTTATCCACCCTAAAACAGCCATCCTAAGGTGGATATTCGGAAACGGAAGCGTCCGTTTATTCACTCTGAACGGGGTGGATAATCGGAATTCGTAATAATATGTTTCTTCCGATTTTTCACCCCAAGTACAGTTTGAATAAAATTATATTGCTGGGAAGTTTTAATTTAATAACGTAAAATAATCTTAAAATCTAAATTGAAGTAAGGTAAGCACCTGTAGGGTTGGTAGGTAGGATTTGGGTGAAAACCATTTTAAATGACCGTTGTGACAAATTAACCCATAACAAGTAAGAACCTCGTAAAAAAATTAAAACTTAAGGTCTTTTCGCTACTAACACACAATAACAGATATGAAATATTTCTTTATTAATCGCAAGCAAAGGCAAGATACGTTACAAAAAAAATATTTTCATAAATTTTATAAATTTTGCAATATGTCCAGAAAATGACCAGAATGACGAAGTTTCTTGAACCGGGCTTGTGTTGTGTAGGTATGTTTCTGTAAATGACTGTAGATTGACAGGTTGGAAAAATGGAAGAAACATATTATATGATTTCCGGTTATCCACCCCGTTCAGGGTGGTTAGACGGACGCGCGTTTCCGAATATCCACCTTAGGGTGGCTGTGTTAGGGTGGATAAACGGAATAAGCCCTTTCCTCAATTGTCTCCTTAATACGCTGGGTATTAAAGGAGCGTAAATATCATGTCGCAGATACTTCCTAATCTGACTATTTTGCCTATATGACTCAGCATCATCCGTAGTTTTGTGCGTCAAAGAACTTTCTAAGTTACTTATTGTATTTGTGAAAATACTAAAAGTTCATTTGTTTTTTTACTGTGCCTGATTTATTTATGAACGTGTTCTTATTTTTAGTATCTCATGTTACAATTTGAAGTCTGATTTATTGAGCTAAGTTTAAAGCCTGGGTATAAAAATAGTTTCGTTATCTTTAATTATTTTGTAGTTAATTTACTTTTGATAAAATGTTCTTACAGTTTGATACTAATTATTAAGCCCAAATAATAACAGAGACCTATAAGATTTTTTAAAATTTTTATTTTACATGTTTTAGACTAACTGTTGATCAAGAAGAAAAAATAAATAAATAAGGCGTACGACCGATTTCAGCCATGGCGGCTGATCTCAACTGAGCTCAGCCAAGTGCGCAGGACATATTATTGGGCATAAGTGTCTGCGCAAACACAAGTGCACTTTCTATTCCCTTACCCTCATAATTCGGTGAGACGGCAATCCGACATGACCGATGAGAGATCGGGCGCAGGACCACCGGCTTAACGTGCTTTCCGAGGCACGGGCGTTCAACCGCCAACTTCCTAACTCCGGGATGAGTAATTTTTGCCCGACCCCGGTCTCGGTCCTAACGCAGCGCTTGCTACCAATAGACCAACGAGGCAGTGATAAAGAAGTACAATTATAACAAATCTTCGTTTTTTAAAGAAGATATTATTGCTGTTATAGTTTAAGACTGATTATTGAGTTAGTATAAAAAGATTTAATTTAATATAACCTAATTATGTGGAAAGTTATTCTTTGATTAATAAAAAAATATGAAAAGGCGTTTTATTTCTAAGGGAATATAACAATTACAAGCATAATAATTATTAAAAGAAAAGTAATATTAGAACTTCTTGTGAGAAACTATAAAAGTTTATAGTAATAAAATGAAATAAAAGTGATTAATGTCACATTATTTTTATTTTGTTATTGATAAACTGGATTATTTGTAATTATGTCAGGTCGTCACTTAAAATATAAAGCTAACATTTTATGCTAAAGTGAAATAAGTCAAAACTTTTTTTTTCTTTCATGATTACCTAATGATTTATCCCTCCAAAAATATTTTTTTTTATGTCATAATATTACCTATATATCAGACTACATCGTACATACTTTTTTTTCAACAAATTATAAACCATTAAATTTTTATGGATCGCGAAAGTTGACGCGGATGAATTGCAAAACTTTGAACGCCGATTCCCAAAAATCAGCAATTTTGTGTTATTTCTTTGTTTGATTAAGCGTGCGATGTATAGATTAAAAAGTAACATTTGCATGTTTATTCAGATCTATCCATCTATCTTTGTTTACCTTCAATACTTACCTACCTATCTTTAGGTTCGTTTCTAGATCACTTAATGACTATCTAGGATTGCTTACCTATATTTATCTTCAGTGATACACTCGTGCTACCATATTACGAACGTGGCATATCAAATAGCAATTAAGAATTAATGTCCATACATGGCGTGGAGGTTACGAATCTTAAACGACGTGTCGTTATACGTAGTATCTACCTACCCGCTTAGTCACAGTATTTACTTACACGGCATTCGTTCATGTGCAAGTATAGTGGTAAATACTAATACAATCGGTGTCAGAAATGGCTGTATAAATCCAATTAAACCAGATTCTGCTCTCGGCTCTACTAGGCTTAAATAAATTAAATGTTCATAAAAGAAGATAGCGCCAGCCATCTCCTCCTATAGTGCTTCCGACTAGATGGAAGTCCTAAAGCGAATGTTAATATAACACTAACTTTGACAAAGAAAGGTTCCTTTAAACATCAAGATATGGAAAACGGGATGATGACATAACAGTGCGCTGAAAAATTTATACTATTTAACTATTTCCGTTTTTAATTACATCGGCAACAATTTTGACCAAAATAGAAGCTAGTTCCGAGACTCTTACAAAACACTTCAAACGGTTTTTATCTGTGTTACTTAATGAAATAGTGAGGTTACTCTGGCTGCAATATTAACCCGTAAAGAGTGATGTAAGTTACCGTTACAAGGTCAGTGGAATAGCCACGTGTGGGTGTGGGTATAGTAGACCGGACGACATTCATACATTACCATACAGCACTAAGATACTGACCAAAAACAAATGTGCAGTGTAAGAACAAATAACTTATTTGTAAATAAAAATACTAGTATTTTTATTTGGCATTTCTTCGGAGTTGCTTGCTCTATAGTTCATAATTTGTTGTTCTTAAACTGATATTTAAACCAATCACACGCTGCCGTGACTTCGGCCTTGTTTCTATTCGGATTTCCGTCACAGCTGACCACGAGAGTCAATAGAGAGCAGTTTTATGTTTGCGCTTATGTGGTTGTCCACTATGTATATATCATCATCATTATCATCCCTGTTCTTATCTGTTCTGTTGTTCTGTTCGTGTTAATTTTTTGTACTTCTTTTGTCTTTCATATATGTGTGTTTTTGCTTAAGTTTTGTGTTTTGTTTTCATATAATCTGTTGTATACCTATTTGTGTATGTTATGTGGTCAATAAACGTTTTCTATTCTATTCTATTCTATATATTATGTTCCCACTTATTATTAGTACTAATAGACTTATAAGTACTTATGGGCACAAGCCTACCCTAAACTAGGGCGATCAGGCGAGCGTGGTTGACTCACGCTGGCCAAGTGCGGGTTGGTCGACTGCACAACCTTAGAATTTCTTCGTAGATGTGTAGGTTTCTTCACGATGTTTTCCTTCACCGTTAATGCGTCGAATATCGTAAAACACAGTGGTACTTTTTAACTGGCGACCTCTCGCATGGCTTAAGCAACGACCTTAACCACTCGGCCATCGACGATTTCAATGTACAATAGGTATATATTTTAATGTGTGTGTAACTAATATAAATATTTCCCCCGGGAAAATAAGTCGTTAATTACTTCATAGAATTGTCTGTCAGTTACCAAAACCTGGATAAAGCCACAAAATAGTAGTTTAGGTTTTTCAATCCGGAATCACACTTTTGCGATTTAACTATCCGTTTTACATTACTGAAAAACAATGTAGGTATGATGAAAACCGCACCAAAATCAACAACGCCAAATACGAATACAAAACATTCATAGTATCTTTTAAGTAATTGTAAAAAATAATTGCTGAATACCGTACCTATCAACATAGATAAAATACATCATCGTGGTACATTTAGTAACCACCTCGCTTTAGAAAATTTAAAGTCAATTAATATAATTGTCATCCACTCTAAAATTAATCGGTAGGTATATAGTAGGTAGTCTGCAAAACAACTAAAAATTATGTTCTTGTAAGTAAAGGTACATTTGCATTTACTTCTTAAAAACAACTCAATCATGGGAATCCATTAAGAAGACAAACACATTTTTGCTGATCACGTAATTACTCAACGACGCCTCTTGACCTCTCCTTCACTGCGCTGTAACACCCAGTGCCAGGTAAAGTAACATTTAAGCTAACGTTCTTTACAGTACAGTATAAGACAACAAATAAAAAAAACATCAAGGCCAAGTTCGAGTCAGACCCGTTCTTTAATCTAGATAAATTATATTCTCGCTATTACCGTACGGAAAATAACATTAAAACGGCGTTCAAAACACTCTATCTACACCTTTATAATTTTCCGATTTTTCCTTTTTTGGCTATAAAAGCTACTTTCTTCTTAGAAGATGAAACTTAGGTAGACCTAAGTATCCTATTGGTTTTTAACAGACTTAAAAAACCGGCCAAGTGCGAGTCGGGCTCGCGCACAAAGGGTTCCGTAGCAGCAAATATAATAAAAATCAACCTATCTCAAAAACTATAAGAGATACTTTGATCAAACCAAAAATCGTTGAAAGAGTTAATTAGCATGCATCACCTCTATTTTTTTTAGAATTTTATACCCCGTAGTTATAAAAATAGAGGGGGGGGGACATACTTTTTACGACTTTGAGAGCTGATATCTCAAAAACCGTTCACTTTAAGAAAAATGTTTTTTAGAAAACTTTATATCATTTTAAAAGACCTTTCCATTGATACCCCACACGGGTATGTACATCGAAAAAAAAATTTCATCCCTCAGTTACATGTATGGGGGGCCCCACCCCTAATTCTTTTTTTTACTATTTAGTGTCATATTTTTGTAGCGGTTCATACAACACATATTCCCATCAAATTTCATCACTGTAGTACTTATAGTTTCCGAGTAAATCGGCTGTGACAGACGGACAGACGGACAGACGGACAGACGGACAGACGGACATGACGAAACTATAAGGGTTCCGTTTTTGCCATTTTGGCTACGGAACCCTAAAAAGGAGGAGGTTTCTCAATTCGACCGTATATGCATTTTTTATTTATTTGAAATACGTTTTCGTTAACATCTTTAATTTATGTTACGACAAAAAAAAATTACGTAGTGAAGTTGTAGATAATTTAATTTGGTACAAACATTGTTAACAATTGTAACTTTTCAATGGGCCAGTGAAACCACTAATTTCCTAACGAAAATTACTGTTAATTTTCAAATAAATTCTCCCTCAAAAACTAACAGACATTATTTAGCTATTCAATGTCTTTTGAATTATGCATAAATATTATGACTTAAGGAGGTAATTAATAACCCTCGAAGGTATTTATAGATCAAGTAGAGGCGGCCGGATTGAGTGTCAAGGCCCCCCTCCCCCTGCGGGGGCATTAGACAGTGTGGCGCAGGCATGTTATGGCCGCCTCTTGAGATCATTGTCAGATGCCTACGCACCAAGGCTGCAAACTCGCCGACTCTACCGTGGCTCGCAAGCCGTTTGTTCTACGGTTCTACCGCTGTCGCAGATGCGTGCGTCCCTTTGCAGCCTCACAGTGTACCTCACAGTAGCCTTTAAGCATGTTATGTTATCCGTGACAATTTATATATTATCTGTAGCCTGAACACTAAGGATATTAAAAACAAAGACATTTTTTAGATTAATTACGGAGGGGAGGTGGGGTTTCTTAAGATCATTGTGCGGGCCACCTTACATTACTATGACCACCTTGTTTCCTGGACATTTCTGACTCCTGGCTTAGGCTGCCTCTTCTTTCTTGCATCGTAGTCCAAGCACAGCACCGCGTACCTCAAAATATATCCTTTAGTCTGTTACGTAGAGAAATTGCCTTTCATAGGATTCTTTCAAGGATCTGTACCGCCCCGAATATGGTGAATGGTCTGAAAACTCGGTCTCTTAAGTAATCTAAAAGATCTATGGTGACAGAATATGGATTTTCCAATGCTGAATGTAGATGACGTTGTAAATAGAGGGACTACCCTGAAAATAAGTGGTGAACCTAAGGACCCAGATCAGTATACTGTTCACGATACCACAACGATACTAAATTGATAGATACCTAAACTTATTTTGTAGCAAAAGCTTCTTAGTAACGCGACATTGCTTCGATCAATGTTGTCCGAATGCTCAGATATCGGTGCCGAATGTATTTCTTTTGTATTATGCAAATCACAGTGATAGGTAAATGGAATTAGATTTTAGACCGATTGATCAGTATAACTCCTAGACATATTCGAGAATATGGCTACTATGGCTAGGTATCATGAACTTGCATGCATCTATATTTGCTAAATGCAATAGTTTTTAGACAACTACATGTGTATTCCATCATAATAACCACAACCAGTCTTTATGAGTTAGTTTAGTATTAATTTAAACATAATAGTAGCTATATTGGTCTTGAACAGAAGCTCATGTGTACCAATAAAAACAAAACATAACATTGATTCTGGTCACACCTCTTCAACCTTCTAATTGTTTACAACATCAATTTTCAATAATGAATAATTCACGAAGATTCATTTACTTTAAATGCTAGGCAAAGTTTCTGATTATGATAATTAATTGCACTTCGTTGACCTTTCTAATTCCGCTATTAACTTTTCTGAAGGACTTCCGAAACTATGTATTACTTCCGTCAAACTCGCGCACGAAATATTCCATAAACATAAATATATATATAACACCGAATGTTTATCACACAAATATTTGTCCCGAGTGGCAATCAAACCCACGACTATAGGAACCGCCAGGCAGGTTCATAACCACTATTCCACCAAGTTAGACAATTTTGAGATACAGACTACATGTTCTTGAAATACCTACAGCCTGGTGACAGACGGATTGACGGACAGACAGCGAAGTCATAGTTTGGATTACCAAGACCATACCATTTACCCAAAAGGTACCTACGGAACCCACAAGTATTTTGTAGCTAGTTAGCCTTCCCATTATATACCAGTTTATTGGGCTTCAGGTCGAAGAAACCCAGGCCCAGGCAAGCTAAGCACGCATAGGGTTTACGCATTATGGTATTGGACTGTTGGAATAGTTATGAAAAATCATCTTGCACAGCGTAAGAAGGTGCTCTCCTATGAGTATGTAGGTATCCTGACAGAAATACGGTCAACATTAAATCATACATATGCACATAATAATCATCACCTATCTGTAAAATCATTGCTTTCAGTCACTACATCTTCTTTTACACCACAACGTTCTCTAATTATTTCGTTTCTTATTCTATCACTCAGTTTCACTCCTAGCATACTTCTAAGTGCTCGCATCTCCACTGCATTTATTCTACTTTCGTGCTTCTTCTGCCATACCCAACTTTCGCTTCCGTACATTAGTGTCGGGATCAACACTCCTCTATGAACCGCCAGACGTGCGTGTATAAAAAAATAAAAACTTCTAAATATCTAGCTAATTCCCAATTTTTTCTCATTTCATTTCTAACTCTACTTTTCATAATAATTTTCTATTTCTTTCAGTAATGTAACAATACGCACATTTGCATGCTTCAATGTTACATTACATTATTATGAACTGAGTCTGAGATGACAAAAACAATACCAGGTGCAGTTGTAACCGATTTCACATGGTTTGCGGTTCCGTCTGCATGGAACCTCCAATTATAAAACCATAACTGCAAGGTTGAGGGCTGAGGTCAAACAACTTGCGGTATCTTCGTAGTGTCGTGGCCCACAAACTATGATGATGTGGTTGCATATATTTATTAATAGTTTTAAGTCGTAGTGCATTAGCGTAAAACTTTTTTAAAGACATTGTTAAATACCATCTAGGTTCTATTTACCTTTACTCAATACTTAAAACCTTTTAAGGTTTCGTAACTCAAAAGTAACCCTTTAGAATTAGATTAGTTGTCACTCTGTCAAGAGCTTTTTCTCCGGAACTTGTATCAAGTTTTAGTTTATGGTAATCTATATACATATAATAAAATTATAACAACCCCGTGTCTGTACATTACAGATAAAGAAAAACTAAGATGGGGGATATTCATTCAAACAATAGAAGCCAAAAATATGATTAAAAAATGTTGTTTGTCTGTTTATTGTCCGCTTTTTACGCAAAAAGTACAGTCCTCGCTAACATATAGGCTATCTTTTTTTTGGAAATTCGCTCGTTAAGGGGATAAAAAGGGGGGAATTCGTTTGTATGAAAAATCTAAACCGATAAGATACACGCTTGAAATTTGCAGGTACCCTAATGAACGTAAAGCATACTTACAATACAGCGATATTGCAAAATTCTTACGGGAACGAAACTTATTGGAAAAAACTTTTACATGTAAAGTCCTGCAATAATCACTTTTCCATCCATATTAACCTAAACTTTCTAATCTAACTTAAAAATCATTACAGTACATTATCACAAATAATATGCTGGAGATTCATCATGAATCAACACTACTTTATAGAATACCCTGTATAATAAATGACTTCTTACATTGGGAAATAATTAAATATAAAAAAGTGAGTAGTCATTGTTTACCTTTTTAATTATCCTTTATTAATCCTTTGTTGGGTTGCGGAGTAGGAAGCAAACAATAATATTTTGTTTAAATATAAATTTTCTAAATCATGGCATCGGCCGCGTAGGATTATTATTTAAGGACAAAAGTCAGAAAACAAAATTATGTAGGACTGTTATAATTAATTGAACCGTAATAAATGGATAATCGTTGTCGCGCCATCTATTCCTTCGATGTTTATCGTCATAAAAAGAAAGAGAAATATACCAAGTGAATAAATAAACTTGTTTAAAGGACTTCATAAACTCAATCGTCAATGTTAGGAGTACAGTATATTTAAATTTAAAAGTCATGCATCAAAACAAAAATCAAGGTTACGTTCTGTTGAGCAACAGCTATGAACGACCACGTTAGATGGTTTTATTTGCTACATTCAAGAAGGTTCTACCACAATTATGTGGGTGACCTCTATTCAGGAGAAAACATTCCGAACCTTCGTTTTATGAATGAAAACATTGATTTGTGACTAGTCAGAGCTAAATATCGTTTTCGGTAAACGATATTTAGCTTGCCTATTTACATAAACTACGATCTATGATAAAAACGCGATATTCATTCAAGCTTATTGTGACAATGATTATTATGACATGGTAGAAGGTTTTTATAGCCGTATTAATTGTTAATTCTACAAGTAATATAAGTAATAAAAATAATAAAGCATCATAATATGCGGAAGACGCCGTTTGTCTAGATAACTTATATTACTTAAATTGACAAACGCTGGCTGGGTATTTCCAATCTATGTAATATAGCTGTCTTTTTGTCTTAATTTTTTATTTTCTTAAATGAATATACTTGCTCATTTAAATAACAGAATTTGTTTTCCTTAACCAAACATAAATAAATACTCACATTTACCGTCAAACGTACCGCATAAAGAAAGCAAATAATCCTTGTGTTTCCATATGGAATAACCAAATACGATTTCCGTTGCAGACATGGCGTCTCCTACGATAAGGGACTTCTACAAAGGCCGGAACATCCTGATGACCGGCGGCACGGGCTTCATGGGCAAAGTTCTCATTGAGAAGCTCTTGTACTGTGTACCCGAAATTGGCGACATCTATATCATCATGAGACCGAAAAGAGGGAAATCGGTTTCGCAACGCCTAGAAATAATGCAACGTTTACCAGTAAGTGTTCTGATGAATTTATTCATTTCTGTGTTATTAATGTGGCATGGCATGTTAAAATACACGAATCAATTCATCTCGCAGCTCCGAAGTTTGAAATTAGTAAATACTTTAGTAAGAACTGTCCTAAACTAACGAGCTACCTATTATCCGAATTAATTGGCACAGGGACGATTCGGATAATCGGACATAGGCTGGTAAAAAAGAAAATCGAACTTTCACACATGTTCATACAATACTAGTGACCCGACCTCGCTTCGCTTTGAGTGTATTACGCATAAAAACCACCCTCTGGGATCTCTATTAAAAAAAACCATCAAAATAAGTTGCGTTTTAAAGATTTAAGCATAGGTGCATAAGGGCAAACCACGGGAATAAGTTTGTTTAGACGTAAGTACTATCTGTATGATACTTAATTTAGTTAACAAACGCGTGGTGTTTGAGGTTTCAACTATACCTATGTATAACAGTAGAATTATCTGGACTCCAGCGAGTTCCAATTTATTAAGACAAAAAATAACTTGGTTTTAATTTTTTATATTACTTACGTTTAGGACCGATTCAGATAATTGGCAATTCATTCAATCTGCGTTCAGATAATCGGGGTTAATCGGCGTTCGGATAATCGGTGTTCTACCCTACTTACATACACGTACCAATTTAATTTAACCATATGTATCAGTTCTGAGGTACACAACCATAAATACTTATACCAACTAGGAAATAAACATACATTTAACAATTACTGATTTTAACATTTTGATATTTTACAGTTATTCGAACGTCTAAGAAAAGAACGGCCAAGCGCTTTTAAAAAGTTAAAAGGTCTACAAGGAGACGTTTTGCATGAAGACTTTGGGCTTTCTCCTTGGGACTTAGAAACCTTGTCGAAGGAAGTTTCAGTAGTATTCCACTTTGCGGCAACACTCAGGCTTGAGGCACCGCTTCGAGACAACGTTAACATGAACACAGCGGGAACCCTTAGGGCCCTGAATGTGGCGAAGAGGCTGGACAAATTAGCGGTCTTCGTTCACCTTTCCACCGCTTTCTGTTATCCTGACTACGAAGTTTTAGATGAAAAGGTAAGAATGCTATATTTAGTAGGTATGCAGATTGACTAGTTTGACTACAGCTGGTTATGGATAATAGGTACACGACACAAACTAAAGGTAACTAGCAGGTACATAATGTTCATAAGAACTACTTTGAAGTTGAAGGAGTTTAGAAACACTCTCAAAACATGTTCATTGTTCATTTTATGACATCACAAACACTACAAGTAATACTTAAAAAAAAAATACTTCATACAGTGTAGGTAAATAATATATATCAGTCCCAACAAATTCTTATATTTGTCTCTAATACTTCCAGTTGCACCCACCACCCGTCAAGCCGGAAGACGTGATGAGGCTGATCGAGTGGATGGACGACAAGCAGCTGGAAGTCCTGACCCCGTCCCTGCTGGGCCCGCACCCCAACTGCTACACCTTCTCCAAGAGGCTGGCGGAGGCCATCGTCGGGAACGCTTACCCTGAACTGCCTGTGGTGATAGCGAGACCTAGTATTGGTAAGTAGTCATTTACAATGACTGGTTTAGGGGTGAGAGCCATACCTACGCTCCCCCGTAAGTCTGGGGATGATGACAACCCTACTCCAAGCCATCATCGTAGCCAGTCAGCTGGCCTCGGTAAACCGTGGTTACCCCACGACTCTTGATGCTGTAGCCAGGTCACGGCTACAGCATCAAGAGTCGTGGGGTAAATTCCCGTATAATTATTTGTATTCGTCATACACTACACATTAGTGTTTGTTCTGTATCTGGCTCTGTTATTAAATATATTTTAGTATATTTGTGTATACCACTGATACACAACAAACACAAGTTCTTGAGCAAATTACCGAAGTAAGTAAGTTGATACCGAAGAATCAGAACAATTTCGTGTGATATTTATTATTATTTATACCTACAACAAGACAATTTACTACAAAAATCTCATGAACCCTATTTGATACTTTTCCTAAGTGCTGATGCAATTAAAGCTTGCTTGCCACAGCATGCACGTGGACACTGTGGATTAAAACGTCAATTTTCAAGCTTTCTTTCTATACCCGTTGATTTTGTATAAGATGAATCAAGGCTGATAGATTTATTTTATTTGCACGCGTGGTTAATTTAGTTAATTACTTACTTATAAACATACCTATTTTAATCCGATGTAGTACAATGACATAGGCACAGCGCACTTTTTTAAATGAGAATGAGATGTTTTGAAGTATTTTACATGTTCATGATGATTTAAACACTTTCGAGAATATTAGAAAGTTATATCGTGCTTTGGATCTATACGATTCCTGTTTAGTTCGTACCCAACCAAAGCCTTTGACAAAGAAGACTGGTTGGATACGAACTGAACAGAAATCGCGTCGATCCGAAGCACGATAGTACCTACCTACCCGTCAAAGACTCTCATGAGAAGAAGTTTTTGCATCATATGACAATATCTGTAATGGAGCAGAATCGAAGGCGGCTGTTGTTTGCAGTGTGTCCAATGTACGGCGATCCCTTGCCTGGCTGGGTGGACAACCTGAACGGTCCTGTTGGGGTAATGTTGGGAGCGGGGAAGGGCGTCATCAGGACCATGCTGTGCGACGGCAGCCTCAACGCGGAAGTGATACCAGTCGACATAGCTATCAACGCCGTGGTTGCTATTGGCATGATCGAGGGGTCTAAGAAGGAAAGGTACGTTCTCCGAAATAACTAAGCTTATTCAATCGAATGGTATAAGCACGATGAGGACTTGTATGGGTATTTGACCCTGAAACGTTCTCTTAAAAGTAACAACTGATAGCTTTATGGATATTACTATGTTCCGTCAAGCTTTGGCTGACACATTTATAGTTAATCTTTATCATATTGAGATTTTCTTATACTTCGTGATCTGACCTACAGATTCGTTTTCAGATAATCAATAAGGTTGTATTCTACTGAAACACACAATTAATAATCCAGTCCGCAGGTATTTTTGCTCTGCAAAAGGTGGAGTAGAAAATGTTTTGGCGTAATATTGCTTACGTATGGCAGTTTAATAGAAATCCAAGTTTTCGACCTCGGGGGGCGCATGCGCGAGCCGCCATCTTGAATTAAAGGTGCCGAAATTCGTTTTTTTCTAAATAACGTCTAAACCACCATACAGTTGTGTAAAACCCGCCAAGTGACTCTGACCTCTCTCGGTCAGGTCGCGTTCCGGGATCAGCACTGTACGAACCGGAGCCAGGGGGGACCATTGTTGCGGCAAGTGCCGGACCAGTGGAGTCTTAGTGGCGGTATTGCGGCGCGGGCGGAGCGGGGCAGCCCGGCGGCCAGGGAGACCCGTAGAAACGGGGGCCCTTCCGTCCGGCGGACTGGCCAACTCCGATCCGCACAGCTCAATACCAATGCGAGACTCCACGCCTTGTCTCATTGTTGCCGCAGCAGTGGTCTCCTTTTTCACGGCTTTCAGGGTGAGTGCGACAGGCTCAATATGGTCTATTGTGCCTGTCGACCTCATATTTGGATCTCACTACCACTTACCATCAGGTGGAGTGAGGTCATCTTGTTAGCCTCTTTATAAAAAAAAAAAAAAAAAAACAGTTAACTGTATGACTAAAGTGTCTATAAGAGGAATAAAGAAGACAAAATTACTTAAGTTTTTTGTATACATGTTTATTTTGTAAGTCTTATAGGTAAAAACATATAAGCAGTTGAAAAATAAAAAGTTACAAAAATCATCAATCAATTAAAATTCTGGTTAAAAAATTTACTAATTATTTTTTAAACCTTTTTGATGGCCCAGGTAGGTGAATGGTCGACATCTTCATTAATCTTGCTAGAATTTTCAGTTTCAATGTCGTTGTTTCTAAAAAAATGGGATTCCAGCAATGAAATTTCGTCGTCATCGTTGTCCTCGTTATCTATCCGAATCTCTACCGCATTTCCGCAGGACTGACCACTACAGAACCCACGTATAATAGAGCATTGTAATCCAGCTTTTCTGCTACTACATGCTCTACTGCATCCTTTTTTACAGTGGCAAGAAATTACTTTTAAAATCGTTGGGGGTGCAGCTTTCTCAGTTGTTGTAATTGGACTGAGCCCATTGGTGTTATATCTCCAGCCCCAGTCTTCTGGTTTTTTTTAATGCAATACCATTTTTGAATTTGGAGATTTAAATAATTTTTTCGTTTTTTTTCCATCGCTTGTAAACTTTTACCTATAAGACTTACAGAATAAATATGTATGAAGGAAATGTAAATAATTTTGTCTTCTTTATGCTTTTCATAGACACTTTAGTCATACAGTTAACTGTTTAGACGTTATTTAGAAAAAAACGAATTTCGGCACCTTTAATTCAAGATGGCGGCTCGCGCATGCGCCCCCCGAGGTCGAAAACTTGGATTTCTTTTAAACTGCCATACGTAAGCAATATAACGCCAAAACATTTTCTACTCCACCTTTTGCAGACCAGAGGCTTTTATATATCCCCACAGACTGTACTATAAGATTCATTTCGTGAAAAAATGTTACATTCGAATTAAAATAGCTGAAAACGTTAAAAATATATAACCATTATTACGGATTAAACTCGCGTGTATTGATATTTTAAACATATTAAGACCCGACGTTTCGAGCTCTTTGCAGAGCTCGTGCGGACAAAATAAATTTAGAGTTTCATCCGTAATTTCAAATGTGTAGTGGTCGCGTAAATAATAGACTATAAATAACCAGTCATGATTAAATCCTGATAATAATAATAATATCTTTTTAGGGAAGAATCTATTCCTGTATACAACGTGAATATTGGGCACCAGAGGCCCACCTCGTGGGGCGAAGTGCTAAATGTGGCGAAGGACTACGGACGCAAGTTTCCTCTGGAGTGGCCCCTGTGGTACCCCAACGGGGACATCACGACGAACAAAACACTACACGAGTTCCGGCGCATATTCTACCACCTGCTTCCGGCTTACTTGATCGACTTCCTGTTGTTGATTTTAGGACAAAAACGGATGTGAGTTCAATTTGGCATTTCATATTTTAATGTGGGGGTTCGTTGATTGATATTCATATAGATTATGTATTTGGTCATAGTTGCAGGAAGAAAATCGTAGGTATGATGAAAATCAAATAGACACCATAAGAATGTAGGTATATGGTCAGTATGTATGAATGTAATGCTTAAAGCTTTAGAACTACGCAACGGATTTTGATGATTTTTAATGGATAGAGGGATTAAGGAGGAAGGTTTATGTACAATATACCTGAAACGAAGCGAGGGCGGGTTACTAGTGTTATATAATAAGGCATAAGATTTTTTTTTGATGCATAATATTTCAAAGTGTGTTCGCATTGAGACTTTAACTTTAGTAATAGTTACCTCAATAACAACGATAGTCAATTTAAGATCACCCTAATTTACAGAATGATAAGGATTCAAAACAAAATATCCAGTGGATTGGAGGTATTACAATACTTCACGATGCGAC
The DNA here is from genome assembly GCA_039566165.1 of Maruca vitrata. NCBI lineage: Eukaryota > Metazoa > Arthropoda > Insecta > Lepidoptera > Crambidae > Maruca > Maruca vitrata. The sequence continues at coordinate 8,761,669 of CM076911.1, forward strand.
CATGGAGGTTCCCCTGCAAAAAATACGATAGCATACAAGGCGTGCTGAATGAAGAAGAAAAAGTAATTTTTAACACGGACATCAGCAATGCCGACCGCTTGGAGTACATGGGCTGTTGCGTTGAAGGCGGACGCGTCTACTGCTTCAAGGAATCACCGAATAAACAGAAGATCAACAAAGCTTATCATACCTTGTAAGTATTGAATGTGACATAAATAGGTAAAGTAGAAAATCGTATCCACTTGGTATCCACCTACTGCCCTACGTTTTGACTGGGTCACGCCTGTCAATAAATATGTACCTACCGAATTAGTTGATTGACGTTTGGGTTAACTCTTGCGTGATATGGCATGTTCATGGGACACCGAACATACCTACCTAAACCTAAACCTGTCGAAACGCCAGGCAGTAATCTATATTGTACTTTACCGCGTTCAGTCTCATTTTATTACGATACCTACTTTTAGGTACCAGCAACTACTACCTAACAGTCAAATTAGCAAATCTACTTTTTCAGAGCTGAAGTACATAATTCGAATTGGTTTGTGAATTTTACCCTTTTTGTGTAGGTAGTTTTACCCTATGTAAAACAACGATGGAATAACTGCAGAAGTGAGCTATTCACTCTTTAGAGGGATTACGGCATTCGAACGCATGACACTGTTTTAGATACTAAGTAATTTATAGCATTATATTCTATGTTAATACTATACCTCATTATTTTTCCATCTACCTAGGTTTCCAATGTAACCGTATATGCGTATGGTAACCGAAAAGCCAACTTATAAATAAAATTTTGTTTCAGCCTTTACTTTTTGGACTGGATTGTTAAGATTTGCTTCTGGCTGTTCATATTCTCGCTGATAGCTTCGTGGTGCAGTCCAGTGAAGACTGTCTTTACCTACGGTGGACCATTTGTGAAACCTTTGCCATTCCTTGGAGCCGCTGTATTCGACAAAGAAAACAATTGAATACAATTTACCTAAGTACAACGCGTAACACTTCACTATTTACATTGTATTTATTTAGTCACAAGAGTTATTCGACACGGCTAATAGGCCCTACATTATATTACATACTAGGGGTAATTTTAAAATGGGCGACATATTTTACTGAATATCATGCGTTTATCCTAGTCAATGAGAAGTAGGAGCGACCACAGATTACCTCAGCCGCATCAAATATAAATAACTGTATGGAATTCTACAAGGGACAACAAAATTAGATACCTAAAAATCTACTAGGAATAAAATACTTTAGAAGTAAATATTAATTAATATATAATCCAAATTTATAAATATTAATATTATTATTTAAAATTTTGTAAATATTTAGTTATCCATTAAATATAATATTTACAAGGAAGGTGTATAGTGATTGGAAGTGGTAGGTATACCACTTTATGGTATTTCTATAATTATAATAAATATATAAATAACAAATGTTTAAGTACGAACGCTTACAAATTTTTATAAGTACGAACTTTAAAACCTAATCCATGTAAGGTACCCATTAAAAAAATGTTTTTTAATGGGTCGCTCATTAAGCTCACCTATTCACAAAAGATAAAGATGACCATTTTGTGACTTTTCGCTCACATAAGAATAATTTAGGAGAACTTTCATTCTGTTGATGATCGTCCGCCAAAAATAATGTTGCTAATATGTAAACTTCCCTTCTGCAAAAAAAGGAAACTTTATATATTATCCTTTTATTCTTTATCCAACCTCCTATACAAAAGATCTAATACCACGATGCTAGAATAACTACATATTTAGCATCTCGGAGGAGTCCCATACTATATACCTATTGTTTATAGATAGGTATTCAGGTATCAGGTTTTTTATATTTAAGTACAAAGCTACTATAATTATACACAAATTGTAAAAGATATATAGTTAAATTTTCATGTGTGTATTATGTACATATGTTAGTACTTATAATGGTGCATTGTGATGGGACAGAATAAAAGCACATGGTTTAAAAAGTGTTTAATTTTTGGTGATACCCAATAACAAACGAAATATGAATGGAATTTTAAAATTAAATTGATTTTGAAAAATAATGTCATATATGAGACGTTATTATATTGGCAACTAGTCCGGGAACCCCTAAACGTGCCGCACTTCGCAAGGAGCAGGGTGGCAAAAAGGAAAAACACGAACGGTGTGTAGTTTAAATAAAAAAAAAAAACTTATCTCATAAATAAATTTATTATACCTTTTCTAATATAAAGCAATGCACATGAAGACAAAACATGTGAAAAAATATCTTCGCAGTTGCATAGTTTGCCAAATGTGGCTAATTTCAATAAACTGATTTTCTTTCAAATATAAATATGTAGTCTTTTATTACGTGTTCGTACACACAAACGTGGCAGTCAAAATAACATCTTTATAAATAAAGTAAATAATTACATACAAGTAGAACAACGCATATTTACTCTTAACATTAATATTTGCCTATGGCTTTGTGTAATAATAATAAATTAGATATGGTTTGATGACTAACAGGACGATATACTTAACAATAGTCAATCAAATTGAAGTCTCACATATCATAAAATCTTTTCACGCCAGCATAACACTATGTATCACTACACAACCATAGCATACATCGTTTAAATATAAAGAAATTCCTACATAGATTTTCATTATCATTGTTAGATTAAATTAAAGAAGCCATGGAGTGTCTATAACTTTTTATAGGTACCAAAGTTAAAATTTATAACACTATCTTTAGTAATATAATCTATTTCTCCAATTTCTTTTGTAAATAATATGCCTCCTTGCTGAGATAAATGTAATATCGGATGGTTTAGATGCTATACATTTAAGAATCTCATTTTCAATAAATTAACAAATATGGGTGAAGTTGTTCTACAAACGTGTTCTATGAACACATTATGAATGTAACAATCGCAAAGGGGTATAGGAACAACCTAATCATGGTGTGTGCGGTTACGTTTATTGGGTAGCGTTGACGATGTCCACGAACTCGGGCTTGAGACTAGCGCCGCCGACGAGGAAGCCGTCGATGTCGGGCTGCGAGGCGAGCTCCTTAGCCGTGGCGCCAGTCACCGAGCCTCCGTACTGGATGCGCACCGCAGCCGCAACGTCGGCTGAGGCGTTCGTCGCCAACCACGCGCGAAGGGCGGCGTGAACTTCTTGCGCCTGGAAATTAAATTAAAAAGTTAAATCCAGACCCTAAGGTAGCTCTGGGGATCCCCTCTGCCCAACTCGTCCCACTGAAGCTAACAATTACCTCGACCTACTGAAGAGAAACTCTTTTATTAAGGGTGAACTAAGCTGATCAGGACTTAGTCAACCGAGCTGGCCAAGTGCAAGTAAGTTGACTACACAAGCATAGAATTTCTTCATTAGTGTGCAGACATCCTCCCGATGTTTTCCATACAACGACATATGAATTACAAATTTGAGAAAACTTGGTGGTATGTTGCGAAGTTTGTACAGGCAACCTCATGCCAAAAAAAGAACATTTTTAATAAATACCTGCTGTGGAGTTGCGGTCTTGCCAGTGCCAATGGCCCACACGGGCTCATAGGCAAGCACAACTTTGTCCCAGTTGCTGCCGATGGCGGGCAGGAGGGCCTTGGTCTGTCTGAAGACAACCTCCTCAGTCTTGCCAGCCTCTCTCTCCTCCAATGTTTCACCAATGCAAGCAATCACTTTCAACCCTGACTCCAAGGCATGGGCGACCTACAACATAAATTATTATTTCTGGTTACTGGAAAGTTGTTAACCATTCAGAAATCAATCCCATTTTCCCTAACTCACTTCATCACATTACATTATGAGAAATAAAATATTGTTCAGACAAATACCTTCTCAGCAACCAAGTCATCCTTTTCACCATAAATTGTCCTCCTTTCCGAATGACCCAAGATTACCCAGTCACATCCAACATCTTTGATCATGGCAGGAGAAATTTCACCTAGAAAAGAGAGAAATTATATTATGTAAACATAACACACATCCAATAAAGAAAGACTTGAGAATGTGAAATTTAATTGCCTGACTGTACTGTAGTTTGGAAATCATGAACTGACCTCAGTAAAGCAAAAGTTGCCAAAGTTAAAAAAAGGGATCTATAATTATCATAATATAAATTTAATTATTTGCAGGCAGCAATACAACCAATGAATATTGTTGGCGAACCTGTGAAAGCACCCTTCGCCACCTTCCAGCAGTTCTGTGCAGCCACTCCGATGGTGTCGGGCACAATTGTTTTGACATATGCAAGATAAATGGCAGGAACTCCAATTACGACCTGCAAAAAATAACATGAGCATTTATTATGAAAGTATACCACTTTTTAAAGGAATTGATAAGCTTAAATTCTTCAAATAATATATCTATATGTACTGGATTGGTGTGGGTTAAAATCATTACAAAAACAGTAGTAAGCAATCAATCAACCATCACTTGAAGTAAATAAGTTAGTATAAGAAAAGGAAAATGAGTAAAACACAGTAGGGTTTGAAATGTGATTAGAAAACTATTGCATCACCTAACCAAAAGCATTAAACCCCATATGAATAAGCAAAACTTAGGAAAGTACAGAAAGTGTTAAAAACAATTTGATGAATGTATACTTTACCTCTACATTGGGGTCCAATGGCCCTTTTTTCAGGTTGTTCACAATCTCATTGATTTGATTTTTGTCTCCATTCATCTTCCAGTTACCACCAACAACGAATTTGCGACCCATTTTGCTATTCTAATAATCACTGAAAAAGATACATCGTTTAAAATTACAGACATTATATAACAGTGAAGTTAGTAATATTACCATGAAATATTTAAAACACAACCAAGTTGAGTAAATATGAAATAAGGAATTGTGTAGCACATTTATAACCCCAATCCAGGAAGTCAGTAATCAAGTGCCAACTGTACATTGCAGATTACTCTTTTCTAAGAAAAAGAGTATCCTGCAATGTACCTACTCAATATAATATTTTTAACACTGCCGGGGTAAATAGTGCTTAAAAATATCGTAATAATCTAGTAATTTGTTTTCTACATCTGTTTTTTTTATTTTGATATAGGTAACCAATGTCAATTTCACAGTATACACGAAATAAAGACACTTCTGAAACTACCGGCAAAAGTGACCTCTAATGGACCCAAAGGACACGACATTGAGGCAATCATTGCAGAAATAGCGGTAAACTGATATCTCAATAATACGAAAACATTCCACAACACTCGCCTATTTCTATAACTAAAAATAATTAGTAATTAAATAAATGAAGTATGTACCAATTAGAATTCACGAGAAATTGTTATCTTCACAATGTTCAACTGCAGCAAGACGTGATATAATATTCCGCCAGCCCAACAGGGTGTGTAAGATGACATTGACATTTAGCATACAAAAATCAGTTCCATTTTGATTACATTCGGCACTATAACGTTATTTATGATTGGTTGAAAATTATCTCAAAATCTGTTTCAACAAATCAGCAGCGACGGATAAACTTCACTATAATGCGGCTACAATAGAAGAATACGGCGATGGTGACTATTTGTCTCTTTCAGCCTACACTTAATAGAGCAAGAGAGACGCACGAATATTCACCAATAACTACAGGTTAATGTTGACGGCAGTGGCATTGAAAACATACTGTATTTCATGACATACGTGACCTTTTTGACATTGAGGTTTATGTGTTCCACTTAACAATATACCTGCATCTTGTCTCAATAAAAATTGATAGCCGAATTAATGTAAATTTATCTTCCAAAGTATTGCACCGAATAAGAAGTTGTTTTTTGTATTTGTTATTTTGAGGACAAAGTCGCGAGAAAACGTTCACGCAAATAAAACAAGGCGGCATAAAGTATGTCGGTAAAGCTGTTTTACTTTATAATAACAAATACTTCACACTCTTTACCTGATTATAGTTATATTTCAATCCAGCGAAAAGTAGAGTTAGGTAACATTACATGAAGCTGTAGTTCAACTTAAGTTATTAACTGAAATATTAGAATAAAATATTTCCAATAACTCTAAAAAGCACCTATGTGTGTATAACTGTATAGCTTTTTAATACCGAACCGTAGAAGGATAGAGGAGACGTTACTTTGTGCGAATCTAGCTCCAGAAGCTTCCAAGTTTTTGTCTCCAGCAACCACATTAAAATTAGAATTTCCCTGAGTATCCTGGTAACTGCTGCATGACAAATAAATGGAAAATATCGGGGATCTGGAAAGGTAGATCGATGGACGAAATCGTGTTTCGCAATTTGATTTGAAAGCAGATTTAATGGTTATATCGTTCTTAGACATATTTTATTAAAATGCTGCGCGCAATAAATACAAATAATAGGATAAAAGAATAAATAGAAACAAAGTGGCGAGACGAGGCTGTATGCGCTAGATAATTTTGCTCACCCAGAATTTGTGAACAATTCTAAAAAAAAATATACTAGTCAAGTCGTTTGTCACGTCACTCGTCAACCAACCAAGCCAACTCTTGTGTTTATTAAATGTATTTATCAATTTATGTAAAGTTTGTATAATATATGTATATCTTGGCTATCAAAAAAGCTTGAAAATATTGTTTAAATCATGCGGCACACATTGTTTTGGGAGGTAAGACTTAGCCGGCGGTTTAAATCGACATTAGAGGTTATACCGCTAATATCAAGTTTTCTTCAAAAGTGTTAATTTAATTTAATAGTTATGATAGCTTAATACTAACCTTGATATCATGAATACAGTGCATTTTATTATTTTCAGGTATTTTTACCTCTGTTACTAATTTTAGTGCAAATATCTATGCAAGCCAGAAAACAAAAAACGACAGTGGTTACTGATCTTAATGAACTAAAAGATTTTAAAAAACTATTAAGAACTAAAACAAATGTTATGATCCTCTTTGTTAATGTGCCGAAATCTTCTCAACTGGTAATAGATGTGTTCAGAGATACTGCAGATGCTATGAAAGGTCAAGCCACACTAGTCTTGCTAGACTGTAGTAACAGGTTAGATAGTAAAGTATCTTTAGACTGCCTTGAGTCAAAATTTTGTTTTAACTTACCTACCTTGTTGTTTAATTTCTCACTTGTATGTATTTTTAGCGAAACTAAGAAGCTGTGTAAAAAGTTGAAGGTAGCTAATGACAAGGCTTATTACCTGAAACATTATAAAGATGGTGACTTTCATAAAGATTATGATAGGAGTGAAACAGTTAGTTCAATGTCTAACTTCCTGCGAGATCCCACCGGGGATCTGCCTTGGGAAGAAGACCCAGGGGCCACTGACATCTTTCACCTTCAAGATGGAGAGGTAAATAGAACTTGAACCAGAAATGTGACTTGACATCACACATGACTTTACATAATAACATTGACTTGACATCACACATGACTTTACATAATAATATAGATTTTATTGAATAAACATAATAATATGGTTTTTTCTGCAAATGAGTGTTATAAGCCAATTTTTTTTGAGCAAATGGTTGTAGATTTCAATGTATCATTAATTTCAGTCAGAAGTCTTATTCTGTTGCAGGTACTATCGAAGTTTCTAAAAAAAGGTGCAGCTGCATACAAGAAGTCAATGATTATGTTTTATGCACCTTGGTGCGGCTACTGCAAGACATTGAAGCCGGAATATGTTTTGGCTGCTGCTGATTTGAAGGTTACTTTATAATTCTATATGTCCTACTTCCAGAATCAGATAATTAACACTGAACTAACACTAATTTAATGTAAATTTTTAAAATATTTACTTATAATTATACATTTTTCTAAAAGCCCTTAAGATACTTTATAATTTATGATGTTTACAAGGATAAATACATTTCAGGGTGAAGCTCTATTAGCTGCCATTGATGTTGCAAAACCGGGCAACTCAAAGATAAGACAGCAGTACAATATAACTGGTTTCCCAACTATGTTGTATTATGAGTAAGTAGTGAAAGTTCTTTCGACTGAAAGTCAGTTATGTAATTTTTTATTCTGCTATTTCTGTTGCCACTAAAAATTATAAAGAACATAATAACATTATGAATTATAGGAAGGGTCAACTACGGTTCCCTTACAATGGAGAGAATAAAAGACAAGCAATTGTTGATTTTATGAGGGACCCCACTGCACATCTGCAACAAAAGAAGAAAGAAACTGTTGATGAGAGTTGGTCTGAGAAATCTGATGTGGTTCATCTATCAGGTCAGTACTGTATGTTATTTATTAGGAAAATGATGGATGTTCTCATGTATTTTCAAAAGCATCACATTTCTACTACTTCACTATTATATTGAGGTTACATTGTCTTATAAATATTTCTATTAATGGGAAAAATTTAAAGGTTGCAATACGATCTGCTTTTTGGCTTGTTCTTTGTGAGGTTTACTTTTAATTCGGCTATCACTATTGACATATTCCTCGTGTCATTTTGACATAAAAAATATCACTATATTTTCTACTGCTATTCTCTAATTGATCATAATTTTTCGGTTGGTATGTTTAGAGTAATAGAAATAAATTTTAATATAGTTGAAGCATAAATATGAATTTATTGAGGTTCATGAGATATTTTTTTTACAAAGGTAATGTTCTGTCTTCTTGTCATTATTTATTAATTTTAATGATCTATCCTGACACATGTGTATTGACTTTTTTTAGCGGAAAATTTTGATAGCATTCTTGCAAAAGCAGATAACGCATTAGTAGTATTTTATGCTCCTTGGTGTGGGCACTGCAAAAGAATTAAGCCAGAATTTGAAAAGGCAGCTTCGAGAATAAAGTCTGAAAAGGTATATTTTGCAATTTTTTATATACATTTTATATTTTCTTGTAGTAATGTAAAGTAAATAAGTTGGTAGATTCATCACTTTAAATGTCTTGCTGTTTTGTACAAACAAAATGTTTTTGCCTTTAGTAGATTATCCCACCAGCAGTATAATAAATTTTAAAAAACTATGAAAGAAAATTTATATGGTGTTCTACTTGTGGTAACTATCCAGACTCCCCAATGTTTAATTAGGACATTACTTGAGAGGAAGAAACATTATTCTAGCAGTGTTTTGAAATTTTCAGTTGAAGGGTATTTTGGCTGCGGTTGACGCAACCAAGCAGCCGGACTTGGCGGCACGGTTTGGGGTGAAAGGCTATCCGACACTGAAATACTTCAGTAAAGGCGAATACAAGTTTGACGCCGGCCATGCCAGACAAGAGGAGCAGATTGTTAGTTTTATTAAGGTAATACAATCAATTGTTCCATTGTTTATCAACTACTAAGATAATGTAGAGCAACAGGCAATTGTTTTGTAGATCTTTTACTTTCATTCATTATGTTTATTCACAAACAACATTTATAAATCAAGCTATTGCTAGTATTATAAACTCCTTTGCATAATCTCTTTTTTTATGTCAAACTATTTATTATCATGTTGGTAGATCAAATACACCATAAAAAATGTTAATGTGATAAAATTTGTGGAATTTAGCTATCAGAAGCTAGCAAGCTTCTAATAGCAAGTATGTCTTTATGTGGTAGTTTTAGTCCTTTTATTTGCATGTCCAGATAGGAGCGAGGATACTTAGCGAGTAACAAGGAAAGAATGATCAATAGGATAAAAGGTATTCACAAATATTTAACTATATTTGTGACCTTTTTGTTTCTGATGTCCGTAACACAAGTGCTCAAGCAACTTACTTCGGAATCAGAACAATGTATGTGATGTTGTGTTATATTTATTTATATTAATGTTTCTCCTTTATTCTGCCCGTTGCCTCGCTCCCTACCGGTGAACAGGTATCCTTAGGCCTGCACTGTAACCTGTAACATTAGCGATTCATAGCGCTGTGTGTATAACGTGACCAAACGACCCGTTTTGAAGTAATGTGTCCCGATGTCCCAGTGGAGCCCATAAAATTGTCCCGTTTTAGGGAGGCTAATTTTGTCGCCCGTTTATAGAAAAAATTCGCTGTCTAAAAAAATAAATTCTTCTTCTTCTTTTTTTTGACCACAAGGCCATAAGACCACACATTGTACCAGTTTTGGCCAGGGTGGCTAATATTACCTCCTTTTAGCAAATCCGTTGTCTTTAAAAAACAAGACCAAAAGTCAGAGAGCAACAGCAACAAAAATGGTCACATTATCTATGTAACTCAGGACCCGCAAGAGCCGCCGCCCCCGCCGCCGCCGGAGAAGCCCTGGGCCGAGGAGGAGTCGCCCGTGCGCCACCTCGACGCCTCGACGTTCCGAAACACCCTGCGTAAAGTCAAACACGCCGTCATCATGTTCTATGCGCCATGTAAGGAAACATTTATTTCGCTGTAATCCTTTTCACATCAGGTGCCGTAGACAACAATATCCAACCAATAACGAAGTTCGAAAAGAACAATATGTATGGAATTGAACACGGGATTTATCGCGTCTAATGTCAATCCCATACATTTTATGCTTTTTGAACTTCGTTATCGTCCCGATATTGTTACTTTATCTGCGGGGCCAGCTATGGTATGAGAATAGTCCCATACCATAGCTGGCATACGATTTTAAGCTGTCATTGTTACACACATTAGAAAACTGAAAATGTCCGGGATGACGGGTGAACTGTTCACCCGTGATCATGGCGCTTGCAACAGAGCCGAAATATCGGGAGCGGTTAAATATCCCGGACATTTTCGGTTTTCTAATATTATAATGGTAACATAAGGATGTTGCCTGCGACTCTCGTGAAAACGCCTCGCCATAAAACCGTCTAAAACTCACGCTAGTGTAAAGCTAAGGATTGGTAACTTCAGCTTTAGCAAGTAATACTGCCCATCCATGAACCAGGGCTTATACAATCATCTACATAATTGCTAAAAACAGATGATGTACATTTTCCTCTGTGGGCAATGTTACCCCCTGGTGCTAAAATAACAGGACTTTAGCGGTGTCTAATATATTTGGCTAGTTATCAGCTCGTTCTTTAGATAGTTACAGCTTTATGAAACAATGTGTCCGATATGACAATACCCCGTATCGTTGCTGTGCGATTGTCTTATCTTATATGTGGCAAAATCGTGCCTATTTAATGTGTAAGTCCGCTGTGTATTTAGTTTGATGATCATATTATACATTTTTTTTATGCTTTTGAATAAACCCAAAAATTTACATTTGTGTCAATGTACTCTGTTGGTGTAAATTTATCATATAACATTTTTTCATCAGATAATTTCGTCGTATTAAACTTAAATTGCGGCGTTTAAGTTTAATACGACGAAATTATCTGTCGTGACACAAATATTTGGCTATTATTGAGCACAAATATTGGCCCTCACTATATTCTTTTCTCACTGTTATTGATTATCCATTTTAATTTGTAAATTTGTCAAGGAGTATCAATCCTAGGGCTAATTGCGTCATATATTAGCTTTATTATTTTGGGACAGCAGGTGGGGAGCACTGCCTATCTCTAAATACCCGAACGCCGTTTACTGAACGTATAAGTGTGCAAAATAGGACCCTCGATTAAAATAAGTTGCGACTAACGCCTTACTTTTATCGTTTTAACACATTGGCTGCGCATCAAACGCATGTTTCACATCCGCTATGCTGATTCCGGTATTTAGACGCTAAGCGAATGTGCGAATAATTTTAATTTTATGCTTGCACGAGCGATTTTTAAATAACAATTAATTTTATACGTTAACGTATATTGTACCGAAATCGTTAAAGTATCGTTCTTCAACTTCTAAATTTTGCTGCTGATGCCGATCGCGTTGGTCCTAAAACGGTTAGATTAGACCGTTTATTTTCGATACGGTATGTCAGGGGCGTATTGTTATTTATACAGCGAACGTAAAATTGTCTAATTGACCATACCGCATGCAAATTGCCAATGCCTATTTATGACGGGGTGTGGACTCTGGCATCTGGGGCCTCTCACACCTTATAACGCTGCGTTATTCTATTCAAAAACCATCTCCGCTACGGTTCTTTATCCATTTCTGGTGTAAACACAGTCTAATGATTCGCCCCTGGTGTGATCCATGTTGCAGAAGTTTCATGGGGCACAAAAACTACGTTAAAGGGTCAACGACCATAGTAGATTTGGCCAAAAGTGGACAGCACCGAATTCATGTTTTTTTCAGTCGAGAAGTAGATATTTTTTATCAATCAATACATAGTATAAAACAAAGTCGCTTTCGCTGTCCGTGTCCGTATGTATGCTTAGATCTTTAAAACTACGCAACAGATTTTGATGCGGTTTTTTTTAATAGATAGAGTGATTATTAAGGAAGGTTTGTATGTAAAATTTACCCGAAGCGAAGTGAGGGCGGGTCACTAGTTTCATATAAAACTTTGATAGTGACAGTATTGTTGATCTGTGTTAACCACTGTTGTTTTACCTGTGGTATCTGGTGTTCAGGGTGCGGGCACTGCAAGAGCACGAAGCCGGAGTTTGTGAGGGCGGCGGAGCAGTTCGCGGACGAGCTGATGGTGGCGTTCGGCGCCGTCGACTGCACTGCCCACGCGCCGCTGTGCGCCGACTACGGTGTGCAGGGGTACCCCACCATCAAGTACTTCAGCTACTTCGATAAGGCCGTCAAGGAGTACAACGGAGGGAGGAAGGTAATCATTATTTCATCATCTTACTATCTACATCTACATACGACCCCACTGCTGCGGCACTGGCCTTCCCTGAAATAATGTAAAATGGTACGGTCTGGTCCATATTTCAAAGAACAGGCAAGTTCTAGCCTTGTATATAGAGAAGTAGATGGGTTTGGAGGAAACCTTTGAGTAAAATCAAGTCACTGGCCAAGTGCGGCAATATTTATATATTTATATTTATACACTGCTGCCTACCCCTCTGGGAAAAAGGCGTGATTTTATGTATGTATGTATGATGATGTGTTTCCTAAAATTAATAAGTGATTGTGCTCGGGATTCATAGCCCTCGAGCACAAAGAAGCTTAGTAATGAGTATATGTGCCTCGCAATAGAAGTGAGAAAGTTTATTTTACACTCTAATCTGATTACAACAGAAATTAATTAAAATTGCCGTTTCAATAACATGGTCAACGAATTTATTATGCATATCGAATCATTATGCATGAAATGTTGTATCGTGCACCAACAGGCGTGCCTAACAATAACTGAAACACCTGATAACTTTTTAGTGCTTTATAAACATAACAAGTTAATTACCTTGGCTAAACATTAACGACCATTTTCTATTGTATTTTTGAATAAAATAAACTGTGTATTTTTAAAATATCGGAAAAAATGGATTGGATAATTTGTTAATGAATAATGTTTTTTTAAAATATTAATTATATTCCTTATTGCACAAAACAGGGGTGCAAAAAACATAAACAATTCATCCATTTCTTCATGTATGTTAATTTTATTATAATAATCTATATATATAAAAGGAAGTCGTGTTAGTTACACCACTTATAACTCGAGATCGGCAGAACAGATTTGGCTGAAAATTGGTAGGGAGGTAGCTTAGAGCCAGGAGAAGGACATAGGATACTTTTTATCCCGTTTTACAGAGTTCCCGTGGGACTTGACATGAAACGTCAGTCATTATGTCAAACATATATATAGTCCTTTTCAGCTAAGATGATGCCTGTGACACATCGATTTTGACAATTGTAGTGATTGATGTCCTGCAATGAAATAATTTCGATTATTTCTGGTAATCGATTATATTTTATGTGAAAATGAAATCGAAATTTTATTAAACTACGAAATTTTAAAGTATGATTTGTCTTTATGTATTATAGTGAAAGCTTATTGTACATATATGTATGTATGCTTTACATAGCGCTATTCGGTAAAGTAAAATAATAAGAAGTGAGTAAATGTTTTCATTCAGTATTTGAAAAATCACTGTCAGAAGAATCGCTTGATGAGTCACCATCCCCGACATTTATTATAAGTTGGTCTTTCCAGTCCTCTAATATTATGGTACTTTTTGTCTTTTCGACTTTCGTCCAATCTTCACGAGTGACTGAAGCGATTTTCAAGTGATCGCCATATTGCACCCGATTATGTTAGTCAAAGCTCTATGCTCTTACTACGTTCGGTTCTACGTATAAGAACTGCATAGATATTTTTTTTAATTTCCTCATCATCATCATCTTTGCGTTTTCCCGGTTGCATCCTGGCGGAGCCCGGGATCCGCTTTCCTACTCCTGACTCTCCACTTCGCACGGTCTTCGGCATCCTTTATGGAGAGTTTGTTAGCACGCATGTCATCCACTACGACGTCAAGCCAGGCCTTCTTGGGCCTTCCCCTTCTGCCGGGACCCGGCGGTAGCGACATGGCTAGACACTTGTTCCCTACGTAGTTTGCCGGTTTCCGTAAAACATGACCGTACCAACGTAGGCGGCACTCTTGCAGTTTATCAGCGATGTCTCGGACATGAAGGCTGCCGCGAATACGGGAGTTCTTTACGCGATCTGCTCGCGTAACTCCCGACATCCAGCGCAGCATCTTCATCTCCGTGACCCGCAGTTCCTGCTTGTGCCGCTCAAGTAATGGCCATGCTTCACTGCCATATAAGAGAACAGGCCTAATGATGGATTTATAGACCTGTCCCTTCAGCTTAACCGGCATTTTAGGGTCGCAAGTGACGCCGCTCACCTCCCGCCATTTATCCCACGCAGCAGCAATGCGTGCCTTGACGTCGGAGTCGATGTCGCCGTTCGCGTGGAGTACAGATCCCAGATACTTGAACCTACATTTTTTTTAATTTTCTATTTCATTAAATTAAACTAAACGATACTGTTTCTCTTTTAAAAGTATAAAATTATTTATTTTAATATTTTTCCTAATGACGCCGCAATAAATAAATGAAAAAAGTGTGTAATACGATATTATTTTATTGTTTTCGTTTTTCAAACGTAAATGCGTAATTCAGAATATAATGAAGTGTCACAGGGATCATCTTAGCTGAAAAAGACTATAGTTGTCCAATCCTGTCAAATACTGTAACGACTGTTCATGTGTGCGTTCAGAAATTATTTTTTTGTAAAATGTTTAGGTATATTTGTTTGTTTTACACATTAATTTGTGTAAGATATTTATTTGATTTTTAATTTCCGAAAATTATACCTCATATTATTAGAAGTGTTTTGAATCTACAACATGCATCTATATTCAATTATTGTCTATTCCAGAGATTTTCATTTAGCAAAATAGTGACATCTTATTGACATGTTCGTTTATTGACAAATATTTCAATATCTATAGTGACCAAATTAAAGAAGGTTCTTTGTCAAACATTTTACAATCATCACGTTTTTGGTTTAGAAGAAAAGACGAGCTGATCGCACTACAATAAATACGGTTCATACCTGTATCAAACGGATGAGTAGATTAAATCTCTAAAACAAGAAATTTTTACAAATATATTTTATGGGCAATTCAGCAAAAGAAGTTGATCAGCGTTTGCACAACAATTTGGTCAAGATCTATTGTGGAACATCATCATACATTTTCCCATCGACACAATAGGGTAATTTACTAAGTCAAATTTTACACGCGATTTCACAATTAATAGTAAGATACGATAAGATAGAATTAATATTAATAGTAGGTAAATAAATAACATTAGTTAAATTTAAATCAAAATTTCTAACGAAATGAGACAATAATAGACATTAAGTTGGGTCGGTAAGTCCATTTCAAAACTGCGAAAATTCTTCAAAAATGCTTTGCCATCGTATTAAATACAAAATTAGTATTAACTTTCACTATGAAAATAAATTCGTATACGGTACATTTGATATAGCTGCTGAACAAAGTTCTTACGATATGCATACAGTATTACACGTTGTGACGTCATAGTGTGCTGCGACATTTGTATGAAGCGTTTTGAGCTCACCCATATGATGTGCTATTGAAACTGTAATATCTCGG
Source organism: Maruca vitrata (assembly GCA_039566165.1). NCBI lineage: Eukaryota > Metazoa > Arthropoda > Insecta > Lepidoptera > Crambidae > Maruca > Maruca vitrata. Next base: position 8,777,575 of record CM076911.1, read on the forward strand.
GGAGTTTTCCAAATATCAAACCATTCTTTTAACAGTATAAATACCTTCTTTATCCAGCTATATCAAAATTGTAATATTGGGTAGAAGAGTTACCAAAAATCGAAAACAAACTATGTCAAAAACTTAATAAAATTATTGTTGGCGCGGTTAAATTAACACAGATCACTAACTAAGCTATGCGAAGTTTGTATATGCGTTCTGAAATTTAACTTATAGTATTTGCCATTATCCTTATTTACCTTGAAAGTAGGCCAAAAACTGTCTCTAATAAATTTTGTTGCGCCAAATGAAGTCATTTGAAAGCAATTATTGTATTTCTGGATATGAGTAAAAAATATGAGATTAGTAAAGTTCTTCTCAGCTATGATGAGATCAGGGAAATAAGGATTAAATTTTATATGAAGGATATTATAGATTCCAGTTCAAATTGAATAGGTACTTACTTATACCTTATATGGGACAACTGTCAGCTATAAAAGCATACATACGGTCGAATTGAGAGACCCCCTCCTTTTTTTGAAATCGGTTAACAAAGTTAAGTAGTGCATCAAAGCTACGTTAAGGCGGTACGAAGTTCGCCGGGTCAGCTAGTTATTACTAAACCTCTACCTCTGTTGTCTCGATGGCCGAGTGGTTAAGGTCGTTGCTTGCGAGAGGTCGCCAGTTCAAACCCCGCCACGTTCCACTGTGTTTTTTAAATTTAAAATCTATATGTACGATGATTCGAAGCTTTAACGGTGAAGGAAAACATCGTGAGCAAAACTGCACACCTACGAAGAAATTCTTAGGTTGTGTAGTCAACTAACCCGCGTGGATGACTAAGGCCTTATCGTCCTAGTTTAGGAGAGGACCCGTGCCCCCGCAGTCGGGGCGTACATGGGCTGATGTTGATGACCTCTGCTGTTGCATAAATGAACCATGTATTTGACACAACAAAATAACGTAACTGTAACATCTTAAGAATAATATAATATGCTTTCTTATAATTTAAATTATTATGCAATGGAACAAAACTGATGGCGCGATGTTCTCAAAAAGATACATTGCTCCCTGCACAAAAACTGACCAACTCTTCGCACAGATCGGCAAACATGGGAAGAATAAGGGCCTTTTGTCCAGTATTGTGACATTAATTATCAAAAGTACCCGTTATATCAAAAGTACCCTTAATCGACTAGCGTGCATGAAGAAGTTGATGGATGTGGATGAAGCGAAAAACGTTTGCCAGGACCGTAGCACGTGGCAGGAAATGATCTCTGCCTACCCCTCTGTGAAAAAGGCGTGATATTATGTATGTATGTTGAGACATTAAAGGCCAAATTAATCAAATATTGGATACTTGTATTTTATACTAATTGCTTTTTTTCCATAACATTCCAGGAAGCTGACTTCGTGTCGTTCATACACAGTCAGATGAACGGACACCAGACGTCGCAGAAGGCCGCCAAGACGAACCAGGAGGCCGGCTTCGGCGTCAACGTGGTGCTGTCCAGCGACGCCGACTTCGAGCAGATCATCGCCTCGCCCACGCCCACCTTCGTCATGTTCTATGCCTCCTGTAAGTGTACACTGGCTCTTATAATAATAATGCGTCCGACAGATTACAGCCATAGCGGCCGATCTCAATTCAGATCAGCCAAGTGCGCAGGACATATTATAATGCACAAGTGTGCGCACAAACGCAAGTGCACTCTCTATTCCCTTTTTTGGTTTTGCAATTGAATGTTTTAAGTTTGTTAAAATAGAAAGGAATAGACTGATTACGATTTCAACGTATTGGGATATTATAATGGGATGATAAATAAAGGAAGGAAGATATTATTAAATGTTTTTTTTAACAATTTGTTACATACTGGCTTACTGTTGCCCAAGCCAGCCAGAATCCTTTATGTTTATTGTACATGTCAAATACGTTTGAAACCATAATTCTTTTAATTCCTTTTGCTATGTGTTATAATGGTAGATTCGTCCTTATCAAGATGTATAATTATTGGCCCTACGTTTCAGGGTGTGGCCATTGTGTGACAGCGAAGCCAGCGTTCAGTCGCCTCGCTACCACCCTGAAGAACGACAACGCGCCGGTCAAGTCGATCGCCATAGACGCGGCCGAGAATCCGAAGGTGGCCGACTTCGCGGGCATCGAAACTCTCCCGACCTTCAAGATATTCGCTAATGGCAAGTTCCTGGCTGATTACACCGGGGATCGATCCACCGAGGACATGCTCACCTTCTGCAAGAGCCACGCCAAGGTCAAAGACGAGTTGTGATCCCGGCACGTAGAGTATTCAGTAGCGGTCGAGGCTAGGGCGAGGCATCGGTGGTGACCTTCTCAATTGATTCCACAACATAAACAGCTAAATAAGGAAGTGTTTTACTTGTTTCCGTTTATTCTATGGAATGTTGCATCGTTGGTCAAAATATTCCAATTCTAATGTATGTTTTTTTCATTCTATGTTTCACAAATGTTTTAAACTTATTATCTCTGCACCCGAGGTTACCGCTAGACCTATATAGTGCCTATGTGACATTGACAATAATAGTTTATTGAAAGAACCACACATATCGTTTATTACTTATCTACTTCGACTTTTTTCTGAGCTGTTCTGGTTTTTTTACCTTGTTTCTTAACAATTTGAGAAGTGTAAGTTTTACATGTTCTTTGAGTTAGTCGTAATTTTCCATAGAAAAAAACAGGACTACCTTAACAGCTTCACTAACTATGACCACGCCCTATGCTATCGCCTGCCCCGGTTGCATTTTATTCGTTCGTTTTAAGTATTTGTTTAGTTATCTTATGTAGAAACTATGTACTATGTATTAATTATTTCATCACATTCTCATATCAATATTGTTATTAATGCTTTACCTCGTATTGTGTAACGCTTTTGTTGAGTATTGGTATAGCGTAGCGCGTTCTGAATCTCGTTTTAGCTGGAGTTCGTAGAATATTTTATTGTATGTTATTGTTTGGACGTTCTGACTATACCACGTTTCGATCGATTACAATAATAAATGTTACAGTATAATATTACGATAATAATGTTTCGCAAGTATAAATGAATAATATACAGCATTGAATATAACAGTAGTTTTGATAATATTTAATCTTCTGGCATACATACTTACAATGATCTCGTTTTGCAGACATAATTACCTCATTGGAATTGCATGGGATAGTGTATTTCTGGCGGCTGAAGATCATGCTTGGCAAAATGGCTTTGATCATATCGATATGAATCGGGAGTTGAAATGTCGTGTTAAAATATTTTAACTTTGTAAGAATAGAGCATGTTCAGAATAATATTTTAATATACGTACGATTCAATGACTTTTGCTTTTTTCTTAATTAACGGATATGTGTTGAGACTTAGTTTTCAACTTGGACAATATTATTATATTGTTTACATAATATATTTTTACAATGTTGAAAAAATGTGTGATTATATGCATGCATTCAATAAATTAGTACTAAACTTTTGAATAAATGTGAGATTTTATATAATATAGATAATAAATGGCAAGTGAAGTGAATGAGAGTTCACCATGCAAAGGTTTTATTGCATAATTGATGACGTAACATATGTTAGTCTGTTTTTGAACAAAGAATGCAATGTTACTGATTATGAGAATCTCATGACGTATGCATTTTTTATAGGTAAAATATTTATTACTTGATGTTTGCCAAACTGATCACTATCAAACTTAAAAAATATTAATTTATATGATTTTATTTATCTCGTTGTTATACAGTATATGGGAATGTGTTACGGGCTTCCAATGAATAGGCGTGATTTGTCGCCTCTCAAGACATTCCACTTTATGCCAAGTATATAATTTGATTTTTATCTTGTTAATCAACTATTTTGTTTTGTTAAAAAGGGTAACACAATAAATTGGGACCTTTTTCTGATATTTGTATAAAATACTTGCAATTTTACAAGAAATGTTTAAGTGCTTTATGATTTAGATATAATTTTAACATTATATTTTTTGTTTAGGGAAATATTTTAAACAATAAATAAAATATAATAACAATACTATAAAATATGAATGAATAATAAAATAGATTGTGAAACTTACTTTTTTTGGTTTAATATAATGGAATAATAAAATTGTAATAAAACGGGTAGGTGCTCGCCCGTAACCTACAAATAATAAACTAATTAGCCTACACTACTGTATTTAATGAACGATTGATTTTTTCTAAATTCAAAATTTTTTTTGTTTTAAAATAATATTCGAATGTAATTTAAACAAAAATCGTCATATTATTAACCGAAATAATAATATACCTAATATAAACATTAAAAATAATTGAACTCAATGGTTTTATATGGCTAACACATTGTACACTAATACTTTTCATGTTTAGTGACATAACACGATGATTGTTATTATAACCTATGTGAAAAAATCGCTGCCTGATAATAAAAACCCATCTAATACTATAATTTATTTCATTCATTATTCATCATCTGTCTGTCTACTAAATCGGGAATGTATCGAGTAGTAGGTATACGCAGATCCATTCGCCTCTATAGACCATTCCCAAAACAGAGGAGGTTCTCAATGCGCCTATGTTTTTTTTTGTTAGCGTTATACCTGTATACAGGTAGGTATTCCTACAACTATTCGCATGTCTATTCTATGTGGGCTCATGGTCTCGAGCTTCAATTGCCTGAAATCAGCTTTACTTGTTTTCCGTTTCTAGTTCCTTCAGACTTGTATGTTATCAATCAGTAGCATGTGCTTAACAAGCCTGTCCCATACACTTGAGGATACAAAAACCAGGGAATGTTCAAAGCAATCACCCCCCACAAGGGATGCCGCTGTGTTCCACCAAATGGCCCAAAAAAAATGGTACCTTCTTCCCATTCATTGGGTCGATTTGGTAAAGCAAAATGGAAGAAGTGGCATTTCAGCAGGTCTTCAGGGCGACAAGTCTAATAGGTAAGCCCAAACTGATAAACTTTAAATGCCTGTCGACCTGTATTACTATCTGGACCTTACGACCGTTTACCATCAGGTGCAGTGAGGTCATTATGGAAGTCATATAATCTTCTTCTTCTTATCGTATGGTTGATGAACAACCTGGTGTCAGAGTTTTTAAACCGCCCGTAGATGTCCGTATATCCAGCAGGATTGTCGGTTTATCTATACTAATATTATAAAGAGGAATGATTTGTATTTTTGTATGTTTGTAATGAATAAACTCAAAAACTACTGGACCGATTGCAATAATTTTTTCACTATTAGAAAGCTGCCTTATTCAGAAGTAACATAGGCTATATTATATTTTTTAAAAAATTAGGGATCTTTACTAAAACTCCAATAATGTAACCCAAGGTGTAAAAAATAGACCTGAAAAATTCCTTACGTCGCCTGCGCTGCGAAAACTATTGAAGATAGAACAAAACCATTTACTAAGACTTTGCAGAACTCATCATTATCTACAAAAAGTGTCGCGACAGCATATGTCTAAATATTATAGTTAAGTCACAGCAAGCGGTTTTTTATTCTAAAAATTTAATTTATATGCCACCGCTTGAAAGGGCTCTTTATTTGTACCTTGGTATTAATCCTTTAAAAAAAGTTTCTTTATATTCAAGACGGCTTCAATACCTTTTTATAACTTTTTGAATTATTCAATTCGGACATTTTATTCGGAAGATATCACAAGTTTAAAAATGCAAGTATTAGAAAAAAGTCGCGTGGTTGCCGCCACCGCGCTCAGCTAGCCAGCATGCGATGTAGGCTCCATGTAAGCGTCTCTGGGGTACGGGGGAGTCAATGTAATATGTAATATAATAATATTATAAAGAGGAAAGGTTTGATTTTTTATTTGTTTGTTTGTTTGTTTCGAATAGGCTCCGAAACTACTGCACCAATTTGAAAAAAATCTTTCACTCTTCTTCTTCTTCTTATCGTATGGTTGATGAACAACCTGGTGTCAGAGTTTTTACCCCGCCCGTAGGCCTCTGACATGGCTTCACACACCATAGAAAAATTTCTCAGGTGTGCTGGTTTCCTCACGATGTTTTCCTTCACCGTTAAAGCGTCGAATGATGGTACATATGAATTTCAAATTTGAAAAACACATTGGTACCTGGCGGGGTTTGAACTGGCGACCTCTCGCATGGCAAGCAACGACCTTAACCACTCGGCCATCGACGCTTTTTTTACACTTCTTGAATCTTTCACTGTTGGAAAGCTACACTATCCCTGAGTATCATTTTTTTAGATAAAAAAAAATAGATTTCTCTTACGGGGTTAAAATATATTACATAGAGATAGAGATATCCCCGAAGCGAAGCGAGGGCGGGTCGCTAGTTTCTAATAAACTGATAACTTTTTTAAACAAAAACAAAAATAATCTAAAGGTACTAAATCATCGCTATACAGTGACATACACTACAGCTCTGCAGACCTTCAAACCACCGAGGGTCCTGCTGGAAATAAATTCAATTTTTTGGTTAAACTGTTAAGGTACTAATTTTTTACTTACACAATTTGAAAGGTACTATTTATTACGGAAGTGAAAGTTTGGTGCCTATTAGAATCAAGCGAAGGGTCCTGCTGGATATACGGACATCGCCCGTAGACCTCTCTGACATGGCTTTACTCACCGTTGAAAAATCTCTCAGGTGTGCTGGTTTCCTCACGATGTTTTCCTTCACCGTTAAAGAGTCGAATGATGGTAAATATGAATTTCAAATTTGAAAAACACATTGGTACCTGGCGGTGTTTGAACTGGCGACCTCTCGCATGGCAAGCAACGACCTTAACCACTCGGCCATCGACGCTTTTTAGTCATATTATAATTTGTATATAAAAAAGCTGCACAGAGCCACTGGTCGCGCACTCACACAATTTACAGATGTGTATGAAATCTTTCGCTAGTGGTCCTGTTTAGACCCTTGCTAGTCTCTTGCAGATGCAACTTGGTTTCTAAAAAGGAACTAAGTGTGTTGGGCTGTTGGCGTGGCAGGGAAGTACGCTTTGTCACCACGCCACCTCGCAAATCGTAACAAAAGAGCATATACCTATACTAATTTATTATCAAATAAATGTCTAGTAATTGTCTGTTCTCCTAATACTAAAATTAAGCCTAAAACTAACGTACCTACATACCTATTAAGGTACAAACAAATGTCTATTTGTTTGAAAATAAATTAGTATTGGTATATCCTCTTTTGTTACGATTTGCGAGGTGGCGTGGCGACAAAGCGTACTTCCCAGACACGCCACCAATTCTTCTCAATTTCTCAATATCTTTAGGAAGACATTTTTTTAAAAACAATGGACTAAAATAGACATTTAATGGACAATAATACTGCCAAATTTAATTGAAATTGCTTTTCTGGCGTGGCCAGGAAGTATAACACAACTAAGTAGCATCTGCAAGAGAAGTGCATCTCCCTTTGAATGGCAGATCAAAGTTAATATGACAAAATGGAACATGTGGTTCGTGGAAGGTGTTGTTGGTTATCTAAAATATAAGTACCTAAACAACTAAGACAATAAAACACAATTCAGCTGTACTTTTTGTCGCTTTTAATAGTTTGCGAGCTTGATTCTGAAACACACGCCATGAAGACGTTCAGCTCATTATTGCCGCTCTCTATCTCTGAACTGAAGGACTCGCTCTCGATCACTATGAACGGGTAACCGGACAGTTCCGAATCTAAGGCGTTATAGTACTGTCTGTAACAGACGTAGGATGACAGGAAGCCTATCAAGGAGCCGGCCAGAACATCTTCCCAGTGATGATGGTTGTCTGCGCAGCGACTCATGGCCACCAAAGAGGCCAGCATCAGCGGTAATAGACATACAAATATACGCAAACCATCCCCTCGGTTCCATGAAAGTACGCGAAGTCTGCCACAGAGCCATATGCTCAAAAATCCCATGGAACAAAAAGAAAAGCTGCTGTGGCCACTTGGAAATGATTTTCTGCCTTCAAGCACGTCTCTCATGTTCCCCGTACACTGGAAGTCTCGTTTCCCAGACGGGTAGCAGCGGTAAAAGTAGTCTGGTCTTGGCCTTCCTACGGCCAGCTTTGTGGACTCGGTAACTAAAGCATTTATCGACAGGGCTAAGGTCCAAGCTAATAAGGCTTGTAGAGTGTCTTCACGATTTTTCGTCAATACATAAGGCAGACACAGGAAGAAAAGAGGCACAAAAACTATTATTACCACTGTCAGCCAAGGCGGTACGTATGACTCTTTGCGGGGCCGCATGCAATTCATCAGTTCAGAATCCGTGATGTGATGATGGTGAGGTTTAACATTTAGCTCCAATAAGCAAACAAACAATATAAGAAACACTCGAATCGATACTTCAGTAATTAAGTTAGGTATTTGTATTCTTATTCGTTCTATCTCACCCCACATAACTTGACTGAATCTGTCAATCAATGATCTTGAAATCAAAGCTTTGATTTTGGTAATGCGAAAACGCTAGTCCATTTTGGACTGCCTCCTTTATATTATTCAGATGGTTTATACATTATAATGCACTTTAAAAGCACGAAATCAAAGTAGTAAATTCTAAATGTGGCTACGTCACTTTCAAGGTTATGAATTTACATTGAATGACCACTTTGACAAGAACTTGTGGCATGTAAGATATGAATAATAGCTTATTTCTAAAAAGAGGTTTTTACATGATCGGTATCGGGCATCGACACTTACTGAGTATGGACACAAATGGAGAATAAAGCTGGGATCACATATAGGTAGGTATAGCCATAACAGAGCTTTACAGCTTGCTTCATTCGTACTTATGAACGCACACGTTTTATTAACGTGGACTGATTAGAAAGGATAAGTATACGTATGAGCAACGTGTGTAAGCGCTTGTTAGGGAACGAGTCCAGTCGATGGATGCCGGCGTCTGCGCACTTCCTCGACGCAAGTTCACTGCCCTGACTATAGCTTTCTACTTTGTTTTGCTTGATTCGCACACTTTATGCAAGAATACACGTTAAGCGTGAACTCGCTTATATTATCTAAATAAATGTTTTATAAATAAATTAGGTATAATCATAATCGGGCTGCCACATTTAGGATGCAACTGTTTATTCTCTCTGCAGGTCGTTTATTCCCACAGCTACTACCAGTATAAGTTTGTTATACCTAACCTACCTACCCTTCCATTATAAAATACTACTAAAATTATCAAACCTTGAAGCCCTGCATCTAATAGTGATCCGCCTTTTAAAAGGTGGAGAATGTTATGAGGATAATGATTGCAAAAAGAGATGCTGAATCATTTGCTAATAGTCATCATAAGCCACTGGTCACGAACTTAAAGAATGGAATAGTGTAATCATCGCGGAAGCTCTCACGATCACTCATTAAGATGTTTGATGAAAGATAATGAAAAGTAAGTAGCGAGCGCAAAACACTTTCTTTTGTTATTACTTCAGCCATCGCGATAATTGAACAGTTCCAAATAAATACTGCCTTAGGTATTTTACTTACCTCATGAACTTAGGTGGGCTAGTAAACTCACTCTCTTCCTTAAACAATTTTAAGTCAACTAACTACGTGCATTCTCAGAATGTTTTGTGATATTCAGGTCAGTTTGCGGTAAGAAATGTGGTCTGTAGTTATCTACCTTGACAATGAAATATTTAACACTGTGATCTTGGCCTTTTCTACCTTACTTTTGTCGTAAATATTTTTTATTTACATATTTGCACATAATTGCTTTTTTAATTGTATTTTTATACACATTCATTTACGGTGTGTAATTTTGATTATTATGGCATCAATAAAAGTTTAGACACATTATTCACGTTATAACAAAGAATTAGATATAAATGTAGTAAAAATATTTTAAATTAATAAATTAAATTTAATGATATTTAAAAAAGTGAAATGTATAAATTGATTTGTTTTCACTTCCTTCTCGTCGGTAGGTAAACAACAATTGAATCCCACTGGTGGTGCCAAAATGCATTGAGCATCTTCCTTACATGCGATGTTTTGCCTAAAAGGGAGTTCGCAACCCTAATATGAATAAAATTATATATCTATACTAAGTTACTGATTTAATAAATTGTATCTATAGTTGTGTCATTCCCCTGGGTAGAGATAACGCCAATGATATAATAAACTCTATAGATAGATATGTTACCTCCATATGTACCTATTCTGCGTTTTAAATCTGTGCCCTGCAATTTTTTAAGACTTTAGTGACATTTGAAACAAAATATTCAAAAAAGCACGTAAATGAAAGAGATAGCTTTATCACAACAAGGTACCCTAAGATTTGTGGCACACTTATCGCGCGGTTATAACATATCTGCCTCTTGTTTATTATAATACCATTGGATAAGGCCTCGATGAGATGTGGGATAGTATTTAGGGCCTGTTCACACGCGCCGCGGTCGACGAGTGCGTAGGCCCTTAGGTGTGGGTTGGCGTAGAGTAGAGTCGTAGATCTTTGTAGAGCCTTTTCGGCGGGCGGTAGAGCGGTGGCGTCGAGGTCTTCATGGCCGTGCCTGTAGCCAATGTAGCGATGATACAGGATATGTAACTGTGAATGTCCGATATTAATAAAACTTAAGATGTATACTGTGTATGTTTCACCATCATCAATTTGAATGGAACTTGGAAATTGACTTTTATTTATACTTTTATCAAAAATAAACCAAAATCCTCATAAAATGGTTGTATAAATAACGTTCGTTCAGGCATGAGCCTGACACCAGCAACCTTCTTGGTTGATATTAACAGGCACCAGAGTTTTTAACGAATCGAACACTGTATTTCGGAAGTTCGCAGTAAATAAATCATGGGGCATTGTATTTCCACAGGATAAGGATTAGGTGGTGCTACTATATCCGTCACTTTCCTCACCTGATCCTTGGAGCTAAGCCAGCTCTGGTACTCCAGATCCAGACCTGATTAACTTGCATCAAAGTGGTAATATGAGGAATTATTTCGAAAACGAACTCTGCGTAAATAAGAATGACGCCTACTATTCCTTTTGGATAGTATTGGAGATGCAATGCAGCAGGGTTTTAATTTATTAACAGTATTAGTTTTACAATTTAAGACAAATCTTTATTTGTTAATATAATTTATATATTATCTTACTTCAACAGAGATACAATTTACTGTATTACTTAATACAGTAAATTTTATCTTTGTTTTGGTACTTATTTTTAAGACAGGTCATCATAGTGATTTCCAAACTAGGGCATCGTCCCAGAAATCCCTATTTCCAATTTTTAACTACTTTTCTATACTAACTGACTAGAATGATGGCTTGAAATAGCTTTGTCATGATAACTGGACTTGCGGGGGAGCGGAGCGGATGGCTCTAACCGTTGTAATAAACGTTACTTTCCTAAAGTTTAAGAAAGTAGTATATCAAAATTTAAAGATATAGCTACGTCCCATGCATTTATCTGATCTGATATTTATATACATATACGAGTAATTATCGCAAAAAAGATATTGAAAATGAAGTTGGACTGGACTCGTCGCACTGTTTGCAGTTGCATGGGCGTTCATAGTTGTAATGGATAGATAGTGTTTCAACTCTCTGACCTTTTGCATAGATAGACTCTCTTCCTGTATACGTATTACGAAATGTGTTGTGTATGATTGGTTTATGCCTCATATAAAATCTACGTGCTAGCAACTGCGGGTAATTCTAGTACTTAAACTCTTTAAAAAATAATATTTATCCATAAATCGATTAATAAAATAAGTTTTTATCTGTTTCGAACTTTTTTTTGTGAATGTTACGCACCTACCTAAATACATTTAAACATCCTTGTTGTATTATTCAACCAGCTTTCGATAATTTGCAACGAATGCATGTATACATATTTATCCGTAACTAATTTATAAACAGTAATTAATAGTTATATTATTTTATTATAAGACCGTGCCTTGTACGCTTTTGTTAACTAGTTTTAACTACTAAGCAGCACCTATTCAGTTTCGTTAGTTTGTTTTTTTTAATACTAGTATGTATGATGTAATGTAGTGTGCTGATCTAGATAGGGGTTAATAACCTAGCCAATTAGTAAATTTGTTAGTTGCACCGTTCTTATGAGAGTGTTATGAGCTAGTCCAACAGCAAACTTAGGTACTTTCTATGGCTCCAGTGTGTAGGTGACCCCGATATTTTTTAAACACGAAACCTTCTAAAAATCCTTTATAGAAAAATCAAGTGCATGTTTAACCTTTTTGAACCCAGGATCTCTAGTGCTATTATGGAGCGCTGTCACTGATAGCGTAAAGAGGCTGAAGTGAGTGTAGATACGAATGCAGGTAAGTTCTTTTAAAGAGGTCATACGCGGGCAGCCCGTCGGGCGCAGGGCACCGTTGCATAACTGCGCCGGCAACTTCCTCTCTAAAAATAAAAGTGAACGTACTCACGTAATCGCACTCGTATAATTATTTCAGTTATAAACACAACGAGAAATCACCTTTGATGATTCGCGGCGATGGTCCTCTAATAACTATTATGTCCGTTGCAGCAAGGGTGAGAATCGTTTGCTGGGCCAGGACACTGTGTGACAATTTGGGCACAGGTGCAACATTCATATTGTTTGTGACACAAATTAATAAGTAGTTTAAAGGTTTAATTGTCAGCGGAACAGTAAGTAATTATAGGCTCATTTGTAGCAACATTTTGTGGATCGAGTTATACAATAAATATAACTTATAATTATATAATAAAAAAAACTCTGTTTCCTTATAGAAACTTAATACTGACAATGTAGGTAGGTAAGTAAGTATGAACTGTGGCGTAAAGATTACGGATGTACCATTCAAGTAGGTACCTATGTATTAGGTTCGAGATAATTTTAAGAATCTGATAGCCATCGAAGATGTAGTAATTTACTAAATGCGTAATTTATTTAGAACTTCTGTGAGTCTAAAGGCGTAATCCTTCTTGATGATGTTTTATATTTAGTAGATAATATGCGATACTGTAGAAGTGTCTAGTACCTACTTAAGTGTCGCACTGCTCACATCGGCCCATTCAAAACAATTTCAAAGTCAGTGACCATGTAAGTTGGAAATGAAAACGTTATGTTAAAAATATGCAAGAGATGAGAGATAGCAATCTGTACATGTCAAGTAATTAATGATTATTATACCTACTCTCATAAATTTTGTCTTTATGAATGTAAGTATATTCAGCTAAGACACTTATGAGAGATAATTAAGTTTAATGAAAGAAAATGAATAGTCTTGTAGTTAATATTAAACAAATTTTCTAACCTTGTATTGTCTACTTTTACCTGCTTACTAAAAAAATCTTTATGTCTCAACTACCTAAACATTTTGCGCAGTAACTATGCTTATCTATGCTAACGATACGTTGTTATGTTCTTGTCTGCTAACAAAATTGCGGTTGCGGCTTTCTGTTTCCCATATTTATTGGGACTGCGCTTTAAAGTATGTGATAGATAATGTTAACAAAAGAGGTCTGAGACCAATAAGTCCTATGCGTTAAATAACTAGTTTTATTAGTACTTGTTGTTGTTGTTGTTTTTATAAAGAAGACTAACGAACTGTTTCAACAGACAGGTCACAATATATTTTTGGTACTTGCGATTAAGACAAAATATAATTCTATAAGCAAAACAATTTTAGTTAATGTATGTATACCCTGTGCGTAACGCTTTTTATACAACGAAATCCATCGTTTAATTTGTAGAGTTATGTGCAGTATTTTTATGACCAGCTTAGGTATTCTAAAATGCATGTCTATGTACTGAGTAAAGGAAAACATGACACAGTAGCCAAACGTAAATTGCATTAGCATGTACATAAATCTTGGTCCTGAGTCTAAAACTCCTCTCAAGTTGCCCAGACACTTATGTAAACGCTATTAGCTACATAGCAAGACCAGTGTAATAAAATTACAGTGACCACCGGCTCGTCTTGAAATCTTACAACCAAAGAAGGAAAAATGCCTTCTTATATAACTGAAGGTGGGTCGTGACCTTTGAAATGGACTGCATTGTTTGTTAAATTACACTTTTCGGTAATATGTAGTTGACCGTCTGACCGCATTTCGCTGACCAACATAACCGATGTAATGATTGCAAGTACACTTCAGTTATACGTGGGATTTGGATAGCAAGCGATTGAAAAGACCCCATCATTACGATTAGGTAATCCTCTTTAAGCTATGTGAAAAAGTAACTAGAGAGGTGTTAATGGTGATTGTCGGAACATTAGTAACACTCTAGCGTTGAATGTTATTAAGCCACTGGTGCCCTTTAATATTTATTGCTTTTTTAAAAGTTGAAGTTTAAAAGTTAATACTTTTTTAACGACTTGGTTGTCATCGTTTTCTTACATGGTACAAGATAAGTCGAAATTATTTTGATTCTTTTAACAGAGGCCTGTGTGACATGTGGCGTTTGTCATATGATATAAACTTGAGACCTTGGACCATTCAGATTTTTTAATATATGTGCCGCTACACAAGCTTTGCATGTAGATAAATATACCTATTGGAAGAAAAGTTCCTTGCTGTCATTGTGAAACAAGCCATAAATGAAAGTGCACTATCCAAAAATAATACCATTACCATGAAAGCATTTTTCACGATGAACGTACAGGTTGACCTCACTCCACCTGATATTAAGCAGCAGTGAGGTCCACCTATGAGGTCGTTGAGCCTATCGCACTCACCCTGAAAGCCTGCTTTAAACGGCTACATTTAAAAAGTGCATACTAGACTATAAGTCATGGAAATTCTAGCTTTGCTAAAATGACGTAGGTCTGGCGGCCCTGGGATCTTACTCTATTATGTTTTTGATCATAATCTATTTATTTTAAACATTGCAGGAGTATGTAACATACGAGATATTCTTAGGATTGAAAGATGAATATTTTAGCTAATATTGTAAAATATATATTTTTTATTATAGCTTTCTTATAAGTCATTCGAATAAAAATAGCTTCATATAAATTAAATTTATGTATTTCTGTTAACTGTTAATTGTAACTTTTATGCGGTGTGATATTTACAATGTAAACAAGTAAGCATTTTTTCTTCAAAACTTGGCCGGTGCACTACACCGTGCTCGTCTGTGGAACAGGAAAGGCCTGAAAGTACTTAGAACTTGTAGTTACTTGTATCTTAGATAACGATATGAGTATTTATAGGAATGATTTAAGAATAAGTAGTTATATTGTCACTGATAGATAAGTTTATAACATTGTAAATAAATATTACACAACATCACATACATCATCATCTACATCACAAACACCGATATTCGTCACACAAATATTTGTCCTTGGTGGGAATTGAACCCACGACTTTGGAAACTACTGAAAGAATGGTGTTTCAATTAATCCAGTGGAAACCAAAATAATATGTATAAGTATATTGACAGGTACTATCCAGTTTTTTTCATAGTGTACGTACTTGTGATAAACTCAAAAAATACAAGTTAATTTTTTTGTATTTTTTTATAAAATTATCTTACAGAATTTACAAAAACAAATTCCTAAGAACTTACTTGTTAAAAATAAATAGAACTCTACTACTAAATTTAACTGCACATGCGACAAAACTATTTGTATCTCAAGTATACAAATGATTGTCAGTAAACCTTAATTCTACATTAATTTCGTATTTTAAATTAATAATAATACTAAATATAATAAACACAGTACATAATCTTGATTAAAACTTTTTCTCTAATTCAAACGACACAAGGCCAGATTCATGGATCTAACGTTATATAATATATCTAGTTTTATTTTCATTTTAAGACTATTTTTTTCTAATCTTGGGTACCTAAATAAGATGCACTAAACATTTCCTTAAGACAGCCTCCTCAAATTATTAATGGCGGCGGAGGAGAAAAGTCCTATGAAAGTGCAAACAACTAATGCTATGTGTAAATTCGCCGATACGTCGCCCATAAGTCTGTAAAAGTTGTGTATCCCGAAAATTAAGGCAATGAAGGCTACGACAAGAGTTACCGCCCCACATATGGAATGGAAGAGCCTCGTTAATATCTTTTTGCCCCAAGCAATGTGCAGGTAAGGCCATACTCCAGCTATCAGTGTCATTATTGTGACTATCAACGCGATGATACCTGCAACAAAAAATTACAAATTTTAAAGCTTCATAAAAAATATTTGTTATTTCTACAATGGTCAAATTATTCTATTATGGTATTGGAAATCGTTTTAATATAGAATGAAAAGAAAATTATGCACTTAGCTGAAGCATGGAAAAGTTAGCATGAATAGCCTGTATCTATACACATTATTCTATGCACATCATTAGTGCTGGAAAAAAATACAGAAGAAACTTCATATACGAGGTTTAAATTGTATTGATAGGTGATCTGGAAGCAAACTGTCAGCCGGTCACTATTCGGCCAATAGGGAGCACACGCAACGCAATTTTACCTAGACTTCCATGAGCGCTGTTGAAATGTGACGATTGACTGGTAATCTTTAGCACGCTGCCAATGATGACGAGCAGTGATCCCAAAGACTGAAAGCCCAGATGCACTCCTCTCCTGTTATGAAACGGCAGAGTCCGCGTCCATCCTGTGTATGGGCAGATTGAGAGTATCCCCTCTCCCATCAAAATAACGTACTGTGAATAAAGCAAGTCGTTATTAAGAGTTAAAGAGACTTTTACGATCATGAATAAATCTATACACTGCAGTCATTTCAATTTGTCATTTCAAATGTTGATCAACGTTTCCAAGTGTTACAAGCAACATTGGACAACAAAAAGTAAGGCAAGGTGAAGACTGATACCTAATTTAATCGTGCTCCATACTCCACTAGATACTGTTGCTCCATATAATTAACTGGGGTGTGGATGCATCTTAAGACAAAATTTACAGCTGTCACTATTATTTAAAGTAAGTTAGAACTAGTGGTTTACCAAATATACCGCCTATACGTGTTATGTTTAATATTTAAAAAAAAAAAGTTTCTCATGATTGTCAACTTACCCCAAGTACGTTTAAATATATGTGCTGCTGTGTAGTACTACTTCCAACCATATTAGCGAACATGAATGCGCCGAATGCTACTGCCCCTATCAAAATCCGTGTGATCGTGGTAACAACAGTCAAAACGGGAATCAGAGCTGGAGCTGGAGGTGGAAGGTTCGCGAACCTTCCAGGGTCATTGCCCTCTCCTGCAGGAACATTATTCGCAGTAACCACGGTCACCACCATTTTCCTTTATTGTTTAACTCTAACAAGCACAAGATAGCTCTACTAGATCAAACTACGCCTGCATACTATGAAAAATGTAGGAAGTGGCATCGATAAAGTTTTATCGCAGCTAAATGAATCATTGATAAAAGATTCGAACGGGATTTTGTTTCAAATAGTTTTGTTCCAAATTGGAAAAGGATCACTTAGTCCAGATGCACATTGTTTGTTGTTTTAGTTGTTACGGTTGTATCAAATATCACTTAAAATAATTCAATCATAAAGTTTTGCTAAAGCCGTACTCTGACTTGCTTGCGGAACACGGAAAAATTATATCAGAGACTTTAGTTCATCAATACACCAAAATCACAAAGAGTTTTAAATTCGTGTTTATGTGCAAATTATTTATTTATTATATTTATACTAAAGAAAACATGGCCATGGGGGGATGATAATAATCTTATATATAAAATTCTCGTGTCACAGTTTTCGTTCCCGTACTCCTCCCAAACGGCTTGACCGATTCTCATGAAATTTTGTGAGCGTATTGTGTAGGTCTGAAAATCGGCCAACATCTATTTTTCATACCCCTGAGTGATAAGGATTGTCCACGCGGACGAAGTCGCGGGCACAGCTAGTAATATCTATTACAATTTGATAATGTTATCACTATTCCCTGAGTAGGTAGATTATAATCAACGTGAGTACCTACATTGTTTCTGATTCATAATAATGTAACAAAGATAATTAATTATTAGTATTATTATCATCACAATTAGCTTGAGCACACTTGTGTTACGGATATCAAATCAAAATAGAATAAACATATTATATTATGTAAGTAAACCATGGGATAAACATCGTGCTCGTCGCACTTAATGGTTGTCTCGGGCGGGGATAGAACCCGCGACTTCCGGATAGCAAGGGACAAAGGCACTAACAAATGCACTATCGGGCAAATTTTTTTCAGTAATATTATAAATTCGAAAGCGTATTCGTTTATTTGTTTCCTCTTCACGCTTATTCTGGCACGCAATGAATCTTTTAAAATTTTGCATATAAACGGTTAAGAGTAGGTAAGGAAAAGGATAAGGGATCATTCCCACCGAAAAAAAAAATCATTTTGTATAACTGTTTAACTTTTTTTTTGAAAGATTTCAAGTTGAACTTACTCCACCTGATGTTAAGCAGACGTGAGGTCTACAGGCACAATAGGCCCTATGAAGCCTTAGCACTTACCCTGAAAGCCAGCTTAGATGGCTTTTCAGGCCCGCCTGCCCGCCTGGGCCGAAAAACATGATTGTCCATTCCTTAAAATTGTTTTTAAAGGCGGTACTCTTTTTGTATTTTTTTTTTACCATAACTGGAAGCCATCAACTCGCGTGAACAGTATTACTACGTAATACTTGAGTGTTGGTATTGTACAGTGCATCGAAAATATTTGAATGTATTTTATTGAATCATCAGTAAAGCTGATACTTTCACAAGAATTATTGACCCAGGTCAAGTGTTGATGCGGAAGCGACGACACAAGTCGACTAATGTTAATTTAATACAGGTAATATAATAGATGTATTTTCAGTAGACGATATTTATTGAATACTTCAACGTTTTAGGTACCTACCTCATATTTACTATCTTATAGGTATAAACAGTTTAGGTTTCTGCAACGAAATGTCTATGGCCGTTAGTGTGTATCACTAATGGAAGAACTACAGGCTTAAATAGGTAATTTGAGAAAAAAAATCGAGTTGCATGTCTGGGAATTCAAGAAGGGCGTGGGATCGAATCCCCTAGCCGGGGTGGCGCAATTGAAATTTATCCGTCTTAAGGGATATTTCATTTAACTATAACCCTATCACGAAATATAGTAGGTATTAAGTACTCGCCTAAAAGTCGTCTAATACTTATAATTCGTAATAATGTAGATCAGCCTACTGCGCGGGTCATATTGATCATTGCGTGCACAAGTGTGCTCACAAACTCAAGTTCACTCTCGGTTTCCTTACTTTCATAGTTCGGTGAGACGGTAATCCGGCATGACCGATGAGAGATCTGATGGAATCCGTAATAAAACAGGATTAAAAGTAATACATACTCGTATAACATGTTATAACCTCCTGTATTTTTTAATAACCGAGATACATATTATAATTATTGTTATTGACATTCTCGTTAGTCTATTGGCATCGAGAGCAAAGATTTGAATTGAGCGTGTTTTGTCATTGTCAAATAAGTATGTCCTAGATTTCCTCTATTGAAGAATTGAATCCGTCTAGAGTCAGGAAGTTGGTCGTTTTATTTAACCCCCGTGTCTCGGAACATTTTACGAGTGAGCCGTTAATATTGCCGTATCTTTCACCGCTCATGTCGTATTGCCGTCTCTCAGAATTATAGAATGAAGTATCAGACGGTGCAAGTACACACATGTGCACTATAATATTTGTTGTGTACGGCTAAGCTCCATTGAGATGTTTCTCACGCAAAACACACATCCGGCAATGCAAATGGCAATACATAGTTAAAAAACATTATTTGTATTTTTATATTTTGATACTCATTAATTAATGTAAGTACCTTGCTTTGGTACTAATTAGTGGTTTTATATCCCTTGTTATTTATTGGTAGCAAGCGCTGCTTTAGGACCGAGAGGACGGGCAAAATTTATGTGAGTTTATTTGTAAAGAAATTACTCAGCCTGGATTTAGGAAGTTGGAGGTTAAACCGGTGGTACTGCACCCGATCTCTGATCGGCTCATGGATTGCTGTCTCACCGAACTATGATAGTAAGGGAACAGAGATTGCACTTGTGTTTGCATGCACACTTGTGCACTATAATCTATCCTGTGCACTTGGCTGATCTCAATTAATATCGGCCGCCATGTCCGAAATCGGTCGGACGCCTTGCTTGTTATCTAAAACAGATAGCAAAATCCTCGGTGTAATTAAAGTGATGTCAATATTGGGTACGAACTAATTTATCGGTTGCTTGCAAATATTTGCATCTGAACAATTATGGTTGTAGTCTGTGTTCGAGGTAATAAGGAGAGAGGTAGTGTTACGAAATGCGACCAAACAAAGACTAGGCCGGCCAGCCCTACTAATTGAGGAGATTGTAAATATCAATCGATTACCCTCCGGCCGGCTGGCCGCGCAGGTTGACGCTAACGTGATAATGACTTTAGACTTACACGAGTGTGTCGATTACAGATACATACTGCACAAAAGTTTTTTCACATTTTATAGTGCGAGATTACAGAGTATATTATTCGTTCTTACGAGGTTCATTTGTTAATTGTAGCATTACAAATGTGTGTTAACTGCGTTGCTAAAGTAAATTTAATAGTCTTTGATATAAAAGTTATGATTCTGAATGTGTTCATTGATGAAAATAAAATTGGCCGGACCCTATAATACAGAAATTCTATAGACTGACAAATTATTTAAGGTAATAAAGAACTTTGCGTTGGACTTTACCTAGCCCTTAATCCAGTACCACTTAAAAAAAACTTCTCTAAAATGCTTTCATACAAGACCTAAGTAATCTATACAACTAATTAAAATTGAAGAGTGTGTTTTTAATGTAAAAATAACGACAACTTGCTAAATATGTAAATTGTATATCGGATAACAATAAAACAACTAAAAAAATCGTATGTCAGTCTGTCTGTTTATTTAATTTCCCAAACGGCTGGACCAATTTTGGCGGGACTTTCACTGATAAATAGCTTATTTTACTAGGTATATTATAGGTTATTTAAATAAATCATTTCCACGCGGACGAAGTCGTGGGCGACCGCTAGCTACTATAATATCATATTATAGTTGCAGGCTTTAAAAACACATATTTATTGTTACTACCTTTGAAAAACTTAGGATAAAGAGAAGTAAAAGTTAAATTACAGATACTAGATATTTATAATATCTATAGTTAGTTCAAATAGCAATACTCATTTAAAAACAACGATGCGAAAATGCTAAAAGCAGTCATGTTGGCTGATGACTGCGCTCTGCATTTCCGAGCTTATCAGCAACTGAGGAATCATTAGTTTGCCGCCGGGCAAGAAACCGGCCATCATCAGAAAGCATTATCGCCGCCTCTGGAACAGGAAACAAACCAAACGCAGCCTACATAATGGGACAACTCACTTACAGACACATTGGCGCTTACGTGCTTTTGCGTAACCGAACGGACGCCGATTTCTCGTCCATCTCACAGATATTATGTTTATGACATTTTTGATTAATGCACGACAACAATATCAATACTTACATAGAGACGTTTATTACTTCCTAACTTCCTATGGAACTTAAAGGAAACAATCGAGTGATGGAATACCGATATGTCATGTTTAATACGCGAAACGCTTATGGCCATCAATATAATTCACCAAATTTAATTTTGCTATTGATTACTAAGTATGTAGAGATACTATCAATGTACGTAGGGAAAATACGTAAAAATCATAAATACTTGATCTTTACACCCACCTACTTATTTATTTTTATTTCAGTTTAGAATCTGATAATGTATTTTCATATACACAAATCTAATTTAATATAATTAACTCACCCAGATACGGAACAAACACCGTTCAATATTCATCACAAAAATATTTGCCCGAGTAGGAATCGAACCCACGACTCCTGGCGTAAGATGGGGGCACTATCCAATGCGCCATCATCGAGCCATTCCAATATTAAACGAAGTCTAAGAGCTTGAACATCTTTCTCATTTATTTGTGTTTATTCAGAAAAGCTAAAAGTATGATTATCTATAGTCAGGTATTATTTACATAATTCCAAAATAATAATCTGCAACACTTATTAGTTTTTTATGCTATTAATTACCCATCAATTGATTTTGAGATCGGATTGGTTATTTATGAATTCAGATTGCATAATATTCTTCATTCTGATCTTACTCGTGCCTAAGTGTTAAAAGATTAAGGAAAAAAATGCTAAGAAATATGAATGTAGGAACTTGGATCGGTTGTAAAAGTATACGTTACCGTCATACTTTTTTTAAATGAGATCGATCTAAGATATGTAGATCCCCCAACCTATACGAGTATTTAGAATAAAGATTGTCTGCTCTCTTAAATATGTTTTTTTTCCATACTCAGGTTTAGACACATGGAGTCAAAAAGTAATTATGGATTTCTGTTAATTTATCACCCGATATTTTTGATAATGTACCTACAAGTTCATAGGTACTTCATTCAATTATAAATCATGTCAATAACACCCCTCGTCAATTCATGGATTAAATTACAATATAATGAGTAAGACATTTGTTACAGAAACCCTAATGAATAAAGGGTTTGATACCTATTTACGTTTGTAGACGAAAAATATAACAACAGTTGGACCATAAGAAATGCACGCATTAAGAGTAATAGTTCGTCGTTAGGGCACAAATTGTTACGTGTGAATTGCATCTTGAAGATCCATATCCCCGTCATGACACGCTGCGTTTTTCAACAATTAAAATTAATTGCAATATTTACATTATCAATATGTTTTTAGTACCCGGAGTAGGGGTTGTGGACATTCACTGTCATATATAAGCCTCTCGCGGAGCTTGCAGCGTCACAACAGTCGAAACTTTCAGATCATCAGTTTGGTGCAGCGGAGGTTCCGCTAGCAGACGGTCTCAGGCATCATGGCTTCGTATTTGGCCGTGAGTACACGAGTCTCGGAGATAGCTCAGTGAATTATGATTGCGTGCATATTTTATAAGTAAACATGATAATTTTTGGAATTAAACGTGGACAGTTGAAACGGATTTGGTGCATATTCATAAAATTTTTATTTGCACTAATTGAAATTTTACAATTTTCATTTATAGTTTAGTCTCCATTCTGAGCATATGATTGATCGAAAAGCTTTAAAAGTACTTACGTAGGTAAGGTTATTTAATTATATTACATAAGATATAATGTAGAAATTTCGTGAAATTATAGAACTTGGAGAACAATAGCGTAAAACGATGGAACCGGTGCACACGCAAGCGCTCGCGTTGCCGGTTACATCACCGCAGATTATCTAGTGCACACCGTACTGACCACTTTCGATTCCATGCATAGACATGATCTCGCATTAATAAGAAGCCTCCACAATAATTAAGCCATTCCCCTTAGCATACATAAATTTAATAAGCATATTGTTATAATTTCAGCTGAGCTGCTTTCTACTGGCTAGCGTTGGCGTCTGCTTCGCGACTTTTGGAGGACATGAACAGTTAGTAGATCATTTTCATGTTCCTATTTGCAGTGTTTCCCTACCGGTTACACCATCCGCATTCCCTATTGTTTAAATATTCACTAACGACGTCAGTTTTTCGCGCATTTAAATACCGATTAGTTGCGCCAAGGTGTGATGCGGCCGGGGAACCGCGAAAAAACTGTGGATGGAGTAATTTGGTTGAGATTTCTATAAAGCGATTCTCACTCGTCTCTTTATTGCGGTAAACGGTGAAAATCAACCATTGTCTTTAATGATAGATCTACCCTTACGCTTAGTTTTCACTGATGTCACGTTTGACCTGCTGCGCTGCGATCTATTGTTCTGTTTTATAGATACCTATTGTTGAATGTTTATATTGTTGCATTGCGGGAATGTGTTTAATGGCCATGTGACTAAGAATGTTTTTTTGTTGTTTCAGTGTTCACATCCGAGTTCATATACCTGAGGAGTCTCACTCATCCAAGGAAGTCGTAGTCCACGAGCATCATGACGACATCGGCCACGGGGGAGGTTTCGGCGGTGGGTTCGGTGGCGGCCACGGAGGAGGTGGCTACGGAGGCGGCGGCGGCCACGGCGGCGGCTATGGAGGCGGCGGCCACGGCGGCGGCGGCCACGGTGGAGGCCACGGCGGTGGCTTAGCTGATCACCTGCACGGAGGATTTGCTGACCATTTGAAGGGCGGCCACGGAGGATTCGGTGGTGGCTATGGAGGCCACGGAGGCCACGGAGGTCATGGTGGCGGCGGCAGTGGTGGTGGCGGCCACAGCACCATAATAATAACTGACGGAGGACACGGTGGCCACGATTTAGGAGGCGGACATGGAGGTTCTGGAGGACATGACTTCGGGGGAGGCCACGGAGGTCATGATTTGGGAGGACACGGTGGACTGGATATAGGCGGTGGCGGACATAGCGGATATGACTTGGGCGGTCACGGCGGTGGTCATGGAGGTGGATTTGGCGGCGGTCACGGAGGCGGATTCGGCGGCGGTTTTGGTGGAGGCTACGGAGGTGGCCATGGAGGTGGTCACGGAGGCAGCTTCGGTGGTGGCCATGACCACGGCGGCGGATTCGGAGGCGGCCACGGCGGCGGCCATGACCACGGACATGATATCGGAGGTGGTTTCGGAGGCGGATTCGGAGGCGGTTTCGGTGGCGGCCACGATGACCACCACGGAGGTGGTGGTGGCGGCGGTTTCTCCGCGAGCATCGGAGGTGGACACGGATTCTCATCAGGAGGCCACGACAGTTACAGCGGCGGCGGTGGTGGCGGTCACGGATTCTCATCTGGAGGTCACGATAGCTACAGTGTAGGTCATGGGTCCGGCGGCGGCTTCGGCGGCGGCCACGACAGTTACAGCGCCGGCGGCGGCGGAGGCGGTGGCCACGATAGCTACAGTGTCGGTGGGCACGGAGGCGGCGGTGGCCACGATAGCTACTCTGTCAGTGGTCTGGATTCGTTCAGTGGTGGTCACGGAGGCGACGGTGGTCATGGAGGACATGGCGGCGGCGGCGGTGACAGCTACAGCATCATCAGTCACGGAAGCTCCGGTGGCCACGGAGGTGGATTCGGAGGTGGTTTTGGAGGTGGATTCGGTGGTGGTCACGGTGGTGGCCACGGAGGCGGCCACGGTGGCGGCCATGGCGGGGACAGCTACAGCGTAGGATTCGGTGGTAGCGGAGGTGGCGGCCACGGTGGTTACAGTCTGTCAGATCTGGGAGGAGGCGGTGGTGGCCATGGGTTCGGTGGAGATAGTTACACGAACGCGCTAGGCGCCGGCCACGGAGGGGGTCCCTACCACAGAAAGTGAATAACGCCACCGAAGGATGGAATGGAGCCAACTAAGTCATAGCCCGCTGCTTAACGGACGTCCGGTCCTCTGTTTGTACAAAGAGCGAGAGTACAACTCGTTGTAAATAGGAAATAGATTAAGTTATTGTTGTTTTGTTTTAGTAAAGTATTTAATTGATTTAGTTGTTTTATTTGATTGCAAAACAAAAAAGGTATATACCAACCTACTTTATTGCCCTATATAAAGTATTTAATCACTAATCAACAAAACATAAACATTGAACGGACCTAAATATTGCATGCTGCTGTAGGAAGGTCAAAGGCTAAAAATTACGTGGGTATATATAGATATACCTAAGTAATTTTTTATACATGGACACGTGTATTATCTATTACATTATTAATGAAATTACAAGATTTATCTAAATCCGTAAATCAGAATATAATGGGCACTTGTTTATGCAAAAATACATAATGTGCTGAGCAGATAAGAACTTTTTCAAGCAAAGATAGCAATCTTAATTAAGCTGTAGAATTGTAAATACATGTTGTTTAACATGATAATGCGCTTTAATTGTTTAATGGCAAAATACATAATCTTAAACTTGGAAAATTCCAAAAATTATTCCGAGCACATTTATGAAAACCCGGATATACGAAGTCTTTTGGTCATATTTTTCTTGTTATAAAATATTTTTCAGTTTACAAATTATAGGATGCGATTAATTTTGTTTGGCTTGAAGTATTTTTCTATTAATAACGATCGTAAAATGAACGATTTGAGTATTCAGCTTCAAATTCACTCCTTGTAAGTAATGTTAGTTTTATGTCAGACCTTTATTGTTATGTATTATTTTTGAGATCAAATCTATTATTAATCAACTACTGATCCACGTAATTAAATGAAATCTTTATTTAATATAGGCCAATTAACAGTTATTCCAATTACAAAATCGCTCTTTTGTTTTCCTCAATCAGCAAATTAATAAAACCAAGTCGAACACATGACAAAGCTGCACAGTGTAACTAAACGCATATATTTCAGTCGCACATCATGCAATGAAAGCAGCCTGTTAGACCAGAAGGAAGTGACTGGCCGGGCCGTCAGGATGTGACGTAATCAGGCGAGAGTCTGTCTCGAGGATCGTCTGGGCACAAGAAGGTTGGCGTTACGCAAGCGGCTCGCCCTGCCCTTCTCTCGAGCTTTCGCAAAGCTCCCTCTGACACTTAGCACGTTTCCGTCATTGTAGGCGCGACATTAACTCCAATTCAGACACTTCCCGTCGTGCCAGAGATTTAATGCGCTTGGCCTAACTTGCAAATTGGCTGTCTAATTCATTGTCAACCTCGGTGATCGAATCATTTGTTTCAAATCAAACGGTGCCACAACACATGAACAAACTGAATGGAATACTTTGACTTTATACAAGCGTTTTAGGAACTAGACAAACTGCACGTAATACTTACTAGTAGGTACTAAATTTATTATTTTTACTGCAATAAAAAATATTATTATGAATGATACGATGATTACGTTACTTCAAAAAAGATTACCTTTACCTATTATGAAAAAAGTTGTTAAAAAGACTAAATACATTAACAATAATTATATAAAAATGTCTTTGGGGTTTCTTTGGTAAGTAAAAATAAGAAAAATATTTATGTGAAAACTTACCTGAGTTGTTTCCTTTTCCTAGGTACATACAGTAGGAGTAATTAAGTGGAAGTTAATAGGTAGTTACTCATGTGATCAGCTACATAATTATATTCATAAAATTAACCACTTTCACTGAAATACGCAAGCAATAGTGGCAAATCCTGATTATAGCGTGACATTTGCGGGTATAAAACACGGTATTTAGTTGTCTACTATGCCAGAGTACTACTAAAACTTAGTGCCTGGGTTTTATTGTGAGCAAACTCAATGTACATTGTTTGAGAAAAGTATTGACTGTAGGCGCTTGAGATACATTCAACGCAATTAATAAACATTTTAAGCCATTACCTTTATGAATTAGTATTTTGACTAAATTATAGTTCGGGTAAAAAAAAATAATACATCAATCGGCCTATTTCTTTAGTTCTTGATAGCTCCTAACGCCTACAAATTATTGGTGGTAAACCATAATTTTATTGGACGTAAATAATTACCCTAATCATTTATTAATCTTACGGTCAAATACTGAAATCATAAATAGTATTTGAGTTCTACTTAGATGATTTAGATAAGAGAGAAGAAAATATGTTGGTTTTAATACCATCTTAAATGGTCAAAGAAGAAGTAAAATATCAGTATTCGGCCGTTCAATTAAGAAATAAAAGCTTGTTATATTGTCAGGGATTTTTTTATTTTATACTTACACTTCACCTAAGGATTCGTATAAAATGCATGAATACCATTGTCGTTCTCGATTTATATAGCTATTAATCAAATTTGATTATTCATAGCTACAACACAGCATTAAATAAAATTGTTCTAAAGCAGTAGATTAAATTAGTGTCAATCACTCTTCACAACAAGCATATCATACACAGAACGTAGACCACGAACACTATATACACACTATTAATACTACTAGAGTCAAATGTTTAAATTTTGTCGCCATACTTTAGCTGCCCTCTCAGAGCGGCGTCCACAGCGGAGTCGTGCAAGAACTTGTCCTGCGGGAGCTTGTGCGGGGCGTGCATGGGGTGCATGGAGGGTCTGTCGTCCGCCTTGTAGTCCTGGAGCACCGGGTACCTCTGTCGGGAGTCCCGCTCGGGACTCGGGTTCACGTTTCTGGACTTCGGCCTCCGCCTCTGGTCACTTTCACCCACGAAATCAGGGGATTCTGTTGACATCGCATTAGAATTTTGTATCTCAAAATAACTTGGAGTACTAGTAGTCGTTACTAAAGAGGGACTCTGTGGGGTGGTAGATTGCGTTGGAGCCTCGGCGTATTGGAAGTTGGTGTTGGAGGGCTCCGCCATGGAGCCTTGCTCGCTGTGCATCGCCTTCACGGCCATCGCAGTGTAGTACGGGTGCACCGGCGAGGATTCCCGTATTGTGTATGGCGTCGAGGTTACCGACTCTGCCGGTTTCGTTTCATCATAGCTACTAAAATTATCTAATGCTGATGGTGTTTCGTCATCATTGATTTCTGAAGCCGCTGCGCTCTCTCCCATGTGATCTATCAAACTTTCGTGATCTTGACCGCCAAACCGTATATTTTGCGTGGATACCGATTTTTTTTTGCCTTTCATTCCTTGAAGAGACAAGATAGAGTTGTCATTTTTATCTTCTGAGGTGTGAACATTAGACGATGAAGCATAGGTGTCATATTCAAAGTTGTTGGAGTAGCCATTACCAAAAGGATCTTTGAATTTTGAGAAGCCTGTCGGCGGCAGCGCGCCCGGGTAGCTCTTGGGCTGGTAGTCGTGGACGATGGTCGACGACACAGAGAAGGGCGAGGGCACACTCGCTTGCTGCAACCTGAAGTCTGAGGTGGAGTGGCCTAAAGCTCTCGGCTTATGCTTGCCATACTTAAAACCTGACACTGGTCTATAGCTACCATCGTTCGCGTCCTGGTGTGTATCGTAATTTGGCACTTTAGGTTTTTGTAACTTCTTCAAAGCGGCGAATGGTGTGTAGATACTTTCATAGTAAGAAAAATCATTTGCCGGGGTGGATTTAGTTGGCTTTGCTTTAGTAGGATATTTATATTTCTGTCTCTTATTGTTATTATTGCCACTTATTCTCAAACCTTGGCTATTATATGATATTTTGGGTGGGTAACCTAGGGTATCTTTTGTTAGATCTACATCTGAAGGTATTTCGCCGTGGTCATGGAAAATATGATCGTGGGTTACGTCACGTGGGTTATAGGCGGCGTACTCCAAATGAGAAGCCGATCCCAACGCACCGACCGCTGCGAAGCCCGGTAACGAGTCTGAGGGGATGGCCAAGAGAGCCGCCTGGCCGTGGTTGAGCGGGATCAAGGGTCGCGACCCGCTGATGCCTGACATGCTGCCGACAGGGTCTACTCCAACTATTTTAGATCCATCATCAAAGACAACTTTATGAATATGCTCTTCGCTGTATGTGTGGATATGTTCAGTGTCTCCATCGACAATTTTTTCGACTCGTTGCGGTTTCTTGATTTTCCTTACCATCCCTGATCCATCTATGTCGGAATAGAATTGTTCATGGAAAGTCGAAACTGGGTGTTCCTCCTCTGGCGGTGGCCGCGGGTTGCGCGGAGGGCCTCGTTTCGGCTTAGGTTTCCTTGTTGCCTTCTTGCGCGGTGTTTCGTTTATTTTTATGACCTTCACTCTTTTTGGTGGGTGGGGGCGCTCCGGCACTACTGGAGGCCCAGGATAGTCCGAATCATCAGATTCCGGTGGAGGTGAAAGGTCGTATTCTTGATCGTCCCAGTCGGATGGAGTGTTCCCGTAGTACCCCCGCGCTTTGTATAATGGGAGTAGTTTTGAAGCTGCGTTCGAGAGTCCTGGTAGTCGCGGCTGCTGCTCATCGTACAGCTCCACGGAGTTCAAGGGAAGGAGTCCGGCCACAGCCGGAAGGCCGACGTTGCTCGGGACCGCCACCGCACCCTCCCCACTGGGTAAATATGCCGGCGCATACTGGGAGGACGCTGGATGGTTTGTGATATAGATCTTCTTGTGGTGATGTATGTGCTTCACTTTTTGAGGCAGATGTATACGTATTTTCTTTCTGTAACAAAAGAAAATTAGAGTCGCGGTATTCTATCGTGAACATCGAGTCGCATGTATGTTCTGCGTGGTTTTTATTGGGCGGTGTGGTTCCGCTAAGTGTCAATGGCTGAGAGCGTGATGCGGCAGTGCTTTCCCTCTCGAGGCGGCGCGACGTCGCGCGCCCACTCGCCGTCACACTTCATATACAAACAATTCTGATTTATAACGTCATTTGTTTTTTGTACGGTACGTATTCATACCTTGAGGACCGAGTGGCACTTTCTAGCCGGCAGCCGCTTATTACGCGGGTGGTTGGGCGCCGGCGCCGGTTCAATGTTCAAGCAATTAGCGCATAGCGGAGAAACATACGAATTAAATCGCAATCGCCGACACAGTAACATTGACAACATTTACAGTTTCCATCGCACAGCTTAAAGACTTTCGCTAGTTCGTTTAATAGGTAGTGTATCAGTTTTCTTGTAGCACTTATGTAAATTGCAGATAATGGATTGATTTGTGTTCATTTGTGCACAAATGGTATGTTATCTGTTACTAGTGCAAGGTCAGAATACATTTGTGGTAATAGACAAACAAGATTTTATGGCATCTGCATAGTCTTTTAAAGAAAAAAATCATTGATTGTTGGTGCACGTAATATTTGCAGTTTCGGTGAGATTTGAAAGGAGTTAGGAGACTAGTACGTTCGTGTGTAGGGACACTTACTTGGGTCCTTCTGCCGTCACTCGAACGGAAGCAACAGCTATCAGAAGAGCGAACTGTAAAGAAAGAGAATAGTTTAGTAATGGCAATATTATGTCTACATCGGATGTTTCATCTTATTAAAGTGGTTTATACCTTCATGTGTTATAATTTCTTTCTGCGATATTTTTATTTACAAATACCTTTTCTACTGGCGGATAACAGTTCTCATGGTATAAATTATATTAGAATTTGCATGATCATGTAGTACATATCTACTTAAGACTCTATAAGGTATAATTTAGATTGAGGAATAATAATTCTTATAAAAATAATGCTAACGAAAGTCGTTGTCATTTTCGTATACAATATTTATGAAACAAGATGAATGACCGCCGCTTAATAGTATTATTCCATTTATTAATTTAATATCGATATATTTTAAAGTTACTACTAGTAATTTTAACACTAATATGTTCAATTGTATTTATAATAGAAATTCTGTATATTTTTATGTATCAAACATTAAACGTTTTCTATTCTTTTACTAATAAATATTCTGAAGGTATACATGTCGGTACTGAATTAACTTTTGTACACCGAGTATTTTTAAAATTTGAATTTGGTAACTTTACTAATTTTCAAGGTCAAATATAGATTATCAGTTACAAAGCTCAGATGACCTTTTTGAACCGATGGTCAAGGTGAGCCGTGTACTTAGTAATTAACGTAACTTTGATCGTTTTTTTTACAGAAATATGGATAATGGATAATAGCCACATGTTTTTGTTTGTATAAAAAGAGAAAATTCCTGTAGGTACAACTTACAGGAGTTTTCTCATTTAAGGTCTGTACCTACAGGAGTTTCCTTACCTCTCCTCTGTGTTCTACATGTAAATGTAACAGGTAACACTACAGTTTAAAGTTGTTCCTATATCAAAATTTGTATCTACTAGAAATAGGAGGCTATCTCTGATTGCAATAGGTACCTACTTAATAACTATTCTAATAATAAGGGTCTAACATTAAAGGTATTGACGAATTTGTCAATTTTATGCTTAAGTATTTTTACGTAGAACTAAACTCACTTTATGCTTACAATTTGTGGGACTCTTAATGAGTTTTCCGAGCCAACATTGTAGCAAGTAAGACTCTGATGAGTTAGGTATATTAATAAAGGATAGACCCATTATTCACCTTATGGTGTTAGTAAACTTTCTCATCAGTCTAGGAATATTCCAGTCTCTACAAAAATACAAAGAAATAAGGGAATGTTTTATTTTGTCCCATTGTGTACTATTTTTTTAAATATAATATCATGTGTAAGGCTACTTCAGCAATTAAGTATTATGAGATGAAATATATTTAATTTATTGACCTGATGTTAAGTTTTATGATTCGTTTCAAGAAACTAAATATTTCATTAAATAATACTATTCATTTCTATTATTAGCCCTAAGTTTGCTTAAAAATATGAGCCTAAAACTTCTTAATAATCTTATTCTATCTGTTATTTTTATTTACTGTAAACGTTTTAATCAATTTTATTCAATTCATCAGCATGATCAGCCTTTAATTATATCCCACTGCAGTGTATAGGCCTCCTCCGTAGAACGCTATGCACTTATTTCGATTAGTCTATATTTATTCATATGTAGTTTAATAGAACAACTAGATAGATTAACAAAATAGATAATTAAATTATTATATTATTTAGAACTTGGCTACGGTTTTGTAATGTCCATCTTTTACACACGAATAAATATATGAACACGTTATCGTTTTGTAAATCACTTATAATTTGAAGATCACTAAACTGGAAGCATTACAACATATTCTGTTATCCGCTCAAATTCCCATTAAATCGCACCCTTCATAAGTACAATTATCGCACGGGTCACAAGTACAATTTTCAACTTGTACACATTTGGTCACTAGGGCAATCCTTAACATTATATCCACAGTCCTTGGGAACACCATCACTAACACATTCACGTATAAAACCATGCACAAATGATACCGACCAATCTCAACCAATCCATTGTCGCTCCGCGCTATCGACGGTGTAGGGATGAGGGTTTATTCACTTTTTTTTATTTTTTTTCTTATCAAGCACTGGTTGAAACCGCACTGGCCTTCAAGCTCGTATGATAATTATTCGCGGTGCGCGTGATTATTTATAACATTCATTTTCACGCCTGAAAGAATTCCTCGCCGCCCGTGCGCGGTGCACCCATACTGCAACCCGCCGGGCGCACGACTCTACGCGCTTTCCACGCCGCCTTCATACCTATAAAATAACTATAAAAATATATTTAAAGAATAATCTAAGCAATTTTGAATTTCAAATTACTCTAAAGAATTTGAAATAACAAATATTATTATTTGTACTCAAAAATGAAGTTTGACTCACTATTTCCTTTATAACACAATTCAAAAAAATTTCAGGCAAGAATTGATAGGATGTTGCTGCACCATGAATTATGTATAAATCAAATACATAATTAGGTGTAAATAAAAAGAGTAAGGATACGTTGTAATATTCTAACAAATAAAGACACTGTACTTACTGTGTACTTGTTTACTTATTTATAGCAAATAAGTACAGCATATAAGTATATGCAGGCCTAACCTAACGACTAGTCGTTAGGTGGCACGGTAATGTAATTAATTTTTTAGACTAAACAATTATATACATCCGGTAATTTGCAAATACTTTTTAAATAAGTTATTACTGTTTTCAGTCTAATGAAACTGTGAAAACTTATTAGTACCAATAACTAGTATTTAATTATCACGTTTATACATTTATTGGTATTTAATAGAAAAAAGAAGCAACAGCACCACAACAACAGAGTACAGGCATTGACGAAGATTATAATACAATACAAGTACATTATCGTAGCATCACAACCAAATTAGTTTGAAACCCCCTCGATGCTTTTGACTACATTTTTTATTATAGTCACAGTGTAGTGCCCGACACAAAATCGTAAAAGGCTTACAGTAGAATTACAAACGTAAGTAAGTCATAAATCGGGATAACTTTTGTAAGAGCGCTGTCCACGGTCCCAATACAAACAGCTATCGGAAGAGTTATGTTAAGCCTTTCCCATAAAAAGTTGGAAGATCGTAATCGTTTCTTTTTTCAATTATGTTATTGGAAAAATTATGGTTATTAATTTAGTAACCACCAGGCAACGTACACACATGGCCGTCCGTCTGTGCGCCGATCGTATATCAGCCCGTTATCGAGCTCATCACATTTACTGCCTATCCGGGAATGTGATATGATCGCCTCTAATTAAAAACAGTTATTTATTTATACAACGCAATGAATCAGACTTTTATGACATAAAGTAATATTAATCTAAGTGTGTCCATCGTATTCAGGGACCACGGTCCATATAGATTTTTTTAATACCAACATCCCGATCAAAGTTAACATTAATTTATATACAAGAAAAGTTATTAATTATAACTATTGACTATTTTTTCTTTTCATACGTCGTGTAAACAGCAAATGTTTGTGAAGAGGTAAGGAAAAAACATGTTCAAATATACTCTCAGCTGTATATACCAGCGTATATTCGTTTTTCACAATAATAATATATATGCCCAAAACTTAGTATAGTATTGTCTAAGTTTCATATATAAATTGTTTATTAGTCACTTAAACATTTATTTTTATTGACTAATGCAATATGTAATAGAGAGCACTGTGATTTCACACACGGTTATACTTGCAATTTACGATTTTAGTAATTTCTATTGGCAAAATTATCGAGGTATTGAACTGACGGTATTGAAAAGAATATTTTTTTTATAATAAATAATCCTTTATTGTATCAAAATGTTAGTATAATAATAAGGGACTTAAACTAACTTGTTCACGAGACACTGAGTTAGACTTCCAGGGAATTGAGTAATTTAATGTCTAATTTTATACTTCTTAGGTATGTCATCGTTTGTTTATTTGTGGTTCTTGTCCTTTCTTTATTCTTATTAGTTCTATAAGTAATTGTTATTCACCAAATAGTATAACATAAAATCGATCCTGTTGTCTGTTACTGTGTATGCTAAGAAGATCTTTAAAACTACGCAACGGCTTTTGATGCGTTTTTTAAATAGGTAGAGTGATGTTTAACCACATAATGTTCATTTTAATATATGCATAATATTACCCGAAGCAAAGCGAGGACGGATCGTTAATAATTGAAATAAATGTTATGCGTGTTTAATTAAAAATTCTAATTTTATATAAACGGAACTAATATTTGAACCTAACACTCAAATATACAGGTAATATTAATCAGTATCAAAGTTTGCCTTTGAATGTGAAGAGCCCATTTGTCGTCGGTATAAAAACATTGAAAGTAATCACGTACGGAACTTGGGCTACATTACAAAGTTAGCATAATATATTGGCATTAGTCATCGCGGTCCGATGACACCGCACGGCAGCCAGTCGCGTCTGCGGTAACATTGGACGCAACGTGCTATGCAACGTTATGTGACAGTAAAACTACTTAGTGGTTATTACCTTGCTGCATTTATGTTGTATTATTATGCACTTCTTTACATGTTGCTTTTTTTCTTGGTTAGCGCATGCCACTGTGAAGCTCATCGGTGCCAATGTCAAGTAATATGCATGTCGGTATGCCTTATACGCAATAGAGCACAGGTGTTTTCCATTAGCGTTATATTATTACCTTTCCATGCATTTCACTAATTTTATTAAGTGTGTTATCGGAATTCACATAGTATTTTTAAGTTAAATTATACTTTTACACACCACATTTTGTAGATGATGAACGTTCCGTATACATCAATTGTTAAAATAAAAATCTATGAAGAGTCAAGACTTTTCATTTTATATTATTTACTTCTGGAGATTTTGGATGTCAAAAATACTTCTGGAAATGTTAAAATACAGTTCATTTCATGAACTATTTTTATTCAAAGATAGTCGAAATTGAATGTAAAATATTGACCAAATATTAACGCGGTGCAATTTGAGGAAGATCTACAAGGCTCGCTTTATTCTATCTACCTCTTTACTCTACAGAGTTTGTTTTTCAAATAGAGTTTTCGTAAGTCTTTATAAAAAGGACGAAGCCAAACCGTTAGGTCTTGTCACACCGATGTGTGTATGTCAAAACGATAAGTATAATCTATGCCAGTGGATGCTTCAACCACGAAAAAACAGGCTACAAACAGACTGGGTTACACTGGTTCATCGACCAAAACAAATACTGTAGCGGTATATATTCATTCATGCAGGGATATCTATATCCTGATATTATAGTAATAAGAAGCACATTTGAAATAAAACTAATTTTATGGATGAATCTCGCGTGTATTGTTATTCTAAACATTATTTAGAGATCCAACGTTTCGAGCTGTTTACAGCGCTCGGGCTAATCACGGGCAAGACTTGCTGTAAAATTATTTTTTTTCAAATGTGTAGTGCTCGCACAAATAATAGACAATACTAAGACGAACATTTTTAAATTAAAGCACAGATGACATAATCCTTCAGTTGAAGTAAAGTTAAAGATATCTAAAACATATATTAAGTAGCGTAAGCAACAACATCAAACTTAGCAATAACTCTATGAGGATGTTACCCCCAAAAGAGCGATTATAAAGATTTTCAGATAGAAACTGAGAAAAATGCAAATGCATAATGCGCTTGCGTGCGAACCGCAGCGCAGTGCACATCCGCATAATACGCGCGCGTAACGACTTTGAGGAAATGCACGCACGCACACCGCCGCCCATAGACGCCATTTACTTTTTAACACTTACACATTTAATAATAAATATTAGTAGCTGGTTGTTGCCTGCTTCGGGCGAACGAGCATAATAATTATTGCTAAGATATAAATATGTATATATTATACATATATTTTATAAAAGAGCCTTGTCGTTGTCGTAGAGACAGATACTATAACATACTGCTGATATTTATTGTAATAATAAATTTATTGTTAATGATTTCAGAACAAGTAAGTACTTATACTAAAATTGGTTTACACGAGTATCTGATTTGTCCATTTTAGTTAAGTCACTAAACTTAGCTAGTTTTGAGGGTGATAGAAACAATAACAATCCAAATTACACAACTATATTATTTCCTTGTATTGATTATTAGTAGTTATTCATTATTCACATCAATGATAGTGAGCCAAAGTGGTTGCCAATATAGTAATAAATTAAACAAATGTACAACAAATTACTAGCAAGCTGACTTCCGAAGTGCGATACGATCGTATTTTAAAGCAACGAGTTATGCAATTCCAATTAAAATGGTTACGCTAGAGAAATGGTGCAGCTTACATATAGATTATCGTGAAGGAGATAGTAAGTGAAATTGTCATTTGAAGTCGAATGGTGGAAATACATTTGTTCTGGATGGAAAAATGATTCATAGGACACGATTACACATGAAATTAAGGAACGTAGTTTAATAAAAAAAAGTTTTAAGCCCCGAACATCGCATCACTGCTGTGATGTATGTACACCCCATGAATCTACCCACACCTAAGTCCCACTCCCGCGAAAAAGCCCCTGATGTGAGAGCATATATGAGGAGGAATATCCAAAGCGAAAAAAGCGTGGTTGTATCGAATATGCTTTTAAATTTTCCGATAAAAATTTAGAAAAAGAAGGTTCCTACTGGTCATCCCCTTTCGGTCAAGCTGCCCCCCACGCTAAGCCGCTGCATTAGTGCATTAACTACTGCAACTACCCGTGACCGTGGCGGGAGCCTTGCACTTGCGCACGCTTCGTCGAGCAGCTGGTATGGAACTAGTTCGTGCAATGTTCGATGGGGAATTGAATTTAAAATAAAGAGAAAAAAGCTATCGAACTGTTAATCCTTTTTTTTCTGACGTCGGGTAAAAGGTACAAATGACAATTATATATAGTGTGTAAGTACAAAACATATTAACTTTTAAGGTCACACTTCAAATCAAGGAGTTTTAGTACGTACAAAGGATACTATACCTATAGAAATGATGGGGATAAATTGCCCTTTTAACGGAAAATTTAAATAAAATTATAAAGCCTACAATGCCTTGGCATCATTTGGTATTACCCCTTTCTCTTGTGCCATGAGGGGAGTTAAATTCCCACTCGGGATAAATACTTGTGTGGTAAAGTTCGGTTTTTGTTCCGTATGTGGGTGTTATTTATAATATTTAGTATATTTGTGTATACCACTGTTATTTCTGATATCCGTAACACATCCGTAACCGCAATGTGATGTTGTGTAATATTTATTTAATATCGCTTGTAATTTTTACTGATCGTAAAAAATACTTCATCAACCAATCGAAATGCACAAATAGGGAATAGCTTATTCATAATTCCGGACTCTGGGGAAATTGATAGCTTACCTACCAGTGTGCGTTTTTACCAACTACGTTAGCATGCATTCCATTCAAGCCATTTACAGCCTTAGATGCACGCAATAACTGCCACATTTTCGTAAATGCATATTTGGTGCACTGCCTCTGCGTGAGTTGCATAAGTTACGAAGAAACTTTTAAAATAACACCTATTAGTTTTACAATTCCTTACGACGTAGTACATGTAACGTACAAGTAATTTTCGGTTTATACACACTTGTTGTTATTTTATAATTAAGAAATCGGTGGTTATGTTTGCGATAGTTAATTGAACCGGTGTAATTGGGATTTACTGCAGGTTTTCGATATAAGTACTTCACTCACTCATAATCTCTATGGATTTGAAGGTTTTTGTTTGATGACATAGGGTATATGTATGTTAAAGGGCCTTTACATTATTTTGTAAGAGAGAAAAAATACAACGGACCAAACATATCACTAATGTTATACTTAGGTTACTATGTTTTTCATCAGCTGAAAACTCTACATGTGCCTAGACCGTTATGTTATTTTATGGTGTTAGAAAAAATGGTCATTATTCTTAGCCGTGACTTGATCATTTATTGATTGATTAATCTGATTGATTAAATTCGGATAGCACATAAGTCAAACACCGCCAAAATGCTAAGATGGATCTCTAAAACACCAAAACATTATGTCTAGAGGAAAGAAAACTAGCCCATTATGAAGCGAAAGAGAAATAGGCGTATGTTTCGTAAGTGTTAATGTGTGTTAATCATAAACATACGTTTAGCCGGCAATTATATCGGGGAAGAATACGGTATTATTGTTTTTCTTTGAGTGTTGCATAAACGGCTTCCTGCTTTCTAGGCCTCGTCCATCAGTTACCATCAAAGTTATCGAACAACTCATTACAACTTTTCCTTAATTAGACCAAATAAATAACTACTATCCATTGTTTGAATAACTTCCAAACACACATAGGTATAAAATGTTAATTGATTAATATTTTATGATTGAAAACTTTTCTTTCATTTCGCGGTCGACTAGGTCCTAATTGCACGTTCAAGTTATATTGGAAAATATTGATCTGTGTTTTGGAACACAAAACGGTTTTCTATATGTTTTATGCATAGTTACCATAAAAATAATTATTGTCAATTCTAACCACAAAAGTTGATTTATTTCTATTTTATAAAATGATGTATGTTAAAACTGACATAACCGATTGCGGTTTATTATTAAGTATACGAGTCTTCCTTCTCATAGCTTCTTTAGGTCTAAGGATCTAGAAATAATGATTATAAAAACATTCTGAGAGCGTGAACTATAATCATTTCTCGTTTGTCATACAGCCGGAACAGTTTTACAGTATCGTTAAGGTTTATCTACATATTATGTTTAAATCTACCGCTAGTTTTAAAGTGGAAGTAATACTGGTTATTTTAGATGAAACAAATATCTGATTACGTATCAGTTGACGTGCTCCGTCTCGAAGGCTCTAAAACCATCGAACCCTTTTACGGCCTATAAGGGGCATCACTGGAGCGTGGCAACAACTCTAACTGGCTCAGATAACAGTTTGATAGTTGCATGGGTAATAAAAAGCCCCAAAAATTGGTCACAATTACCCTGGTTACCGCCTCGTAACATTTTAATAGCAAGTCCCCATTTAGTGTGGGAACGTCTCGGGAACGCATCGGGTCAATACATATAATTTTCTGTGAGTAGGCCAACCTTTTTTGACAGACTTGTTTTGTCAGTTTCGGTCTGGCCGATCATTGAGTGCCGACTTTTGTTCATGATTTATGAATGATATGGATCAAGATAATTGTGTTACATGTATAATTTCAATGTAACTTATATAAACTTGGGTTTAAAAAGATGGGTAAACACGGTTTGTACTGACTTGTTTTACTATTGCAATAGACATTAAGTTGGTTATTAATTGGTTCTTGTATCGTACAACTTAAAATTTTCATGTAAACAACATGCTATAAAATATGGACGATGAAAGTGCCAAGTCGTAACAGTTTATAAATTATTTTGAAAAGTTATAATTATGATGCTTACTTAATAGCAGAGCGTGATAGTATTATTGTTCTGAATACAATATTATTGAAGGCGTGCAATAACTAATGAAGTTATTATTTCCTTCATGTCATAATTCAGTAAATTGGTTAGGTTGTTGTGTAAATATTGCTGTTTGTTTTTATCATTTAAATGAACCAATTATTTAGTGAGAGTATGTAGTCCCAAGGCATTAAATGATTTTTGGTTGCATTAAATCACTTTCTCGGTAGCGTTTTCCTGATCGCAGCGCATTTTCATGAATTTCACCGCCGCTGGCGTAAGTGTAGGAACTGCGTGCGCACACGCGACCGGCTCGCAGGCGGCCGGCACTGCGCGCGAGTTGTCCATATGGGCACATCATATTTGCGCCGTAGTATGAACAGCTTCCAAGCTTTTCGGAAAATAAACAAAAACGAGTGGACGTAAAGAGGAGTATGGTGGACAGGCTGTTATAAAATTAATTATATTATTAATTCTATTACAACTCAAGTAAATCATTCGCCACTGGGCGACCGTGGGTGGATATATGAATTAGATGTTAAAAAGCTTGGATTTTGTTACAATTAATTATTTTAATTATTATTATTAGACAAAATTTGAACATAGTTTTTTTAAAAATCTTGACTTTATTTTTATTATATATCTACTATTTGGTAGCTGGAAATAATTTAGTAAGCCAGTAAAAAAATCGATCGGGAAAAAAATCAAATACAGAATAATCTAATTAGTCGCCTGCGGGACCCTAAAAGCGCCGTCCACGTGGACACAGGAGTTCATTCACTGGCTCCGCGCATTCCCCAGTTTTAACGGTCCGAGCCCTTATTACGAGAGGCGATATTCAAAGTAAAGATAAAAAGTCCAAAAGTTCTCGATAACCCGCGTCTGCGTCGGAGGCATCAATCTGGCCCCTGCTAAAGCCCACCGGTACTCTCCTGCCGTGTTTTATTTTCTTTCTGATTATTAGGCCACATTAAAATGTGGGACGCCGGTTTTCAAACTGTGGTTGTTGGACTAAAATTAAGAACGTAGTGTTTGTTATTAGTACTATGTAAAATGTCGAGTAAAAAATAATGCAATAGAATATACTCGTATTTTGTCATTTTTTTTTAAACTGTCATGATTACGCACATTACAAAACTGCAAATGTTCGGGATATTCACCATGTTCTTTTGTTTTAGTGAGCTCCCGATATTTTAGCATTGATGCAAGCGCCATAATATGACAAAATATCGAAGAGATTGTCACACTGCATATAATCTGTTTGTAGGATAAAATTTTGTTTATTAATTTAATTCTTAATATCAGTTTTAACCCAAAATGGATGAATATCAGTCAAAAATTGCTATTTGCTATTCAACTTAACCTTAGAAGTTTACTAAAAATAATGACTTTCAAAAACAGACAAGCGATATAAAAATAAGATATAGTAAAAAGGTAACATAAATCATATTTTGTTTTAATCGTTGAACAAAAATTATTTACTGTGATTTTCACTGTATTCATTTCAGTTTGGGCTCCTGCGGCAAAATAGTGGACTCTTCAAGATTTATTATGTACAAGGAAGAGTGGGACGACTGGCGAGGTTTATTAGAAAGTCGGCTTATCTGAACATTTTTTGTGGTATGGTAAATCGGCCGGGCCATTTCCCCGGGGTGTGGACCGCTCCACGCACTGCATCCGTCACCCTATTAACTACATGCAAATGATCGAATACTTCGAGATGCCTC
Source organism: Maruca vitrata (assembly GCA_039566165.1). Lineage (NCBI taxonomy): Eukaryota > Metazoa > Arthropoda > Insecta > Lepidoptera > Crambidae > Maruca > Maruca vitrata. Next base: position 8,819,371 of record CM076911.1, read on the forward strand.
GGAAATGAGATGATTTGACGTCAATCGTGCAGCAATTTAGGCGGACGGCTAAATGAGAATCCTATCGAGCGGTTTGTTTGGATGATATGAAGTGAAATTATTTATTTGTATTATGAACATGTTACATTAAGTGGAGACCTGATTCTCTAACTGTTCATAATGCTTTAAAAAATTTGGAATGTAAATATTTTTAATACTTGTGTGCAGCAAGTCCAAGCTTAACTTTCTTGATACAACTTTAGGAAGATATGTGATATATAAGTGCTGTGCAATCTAGATCGCGGATGTCATAAACAAAGAAACCATTTTTGTTCAAAGCAAGCATAATACCCTCGGGTTATGGCCCATTGAGATACATATTTTCATTTCCAAGCGACCTTATTCACAACGTGTCTAAAACGAATACCAATTCGGAATCGCTGTGATAATTAAAGTGACTCACCAAGCAAGGACTTACGGCTTTGATAATTCATAAGTTTGCCAAATCCAGCGCAGAGTCGCCATCTTACACTATGTTCGCGAATTAGTTGATACAAATGTTGATGCAGCAAGTGAATGCAAACACAACTATGCAATACCTTTCACTTCGAACAAATCACTGTGCCATTGCTATAGAGGGCTCTCTCTATCCACATGTATTAAGGAATCGAGGCAAATTTAATTCAGTCAGTTTGCACAGAGGGAGTTGTTATAAAAATCGATTATGTTGAACCTAAGTGAAACACTTTTGATTACCGCTATACCTATAAAAAATAATAATAAATTAATAATTTATTGATCAGATTACTGAGATCCATTTTATGACAAAGTGCTTCAGCATAGTGTTGAAGCTGGCTCACGATCATGCTAGCAGCAATGATGTTTTCTTGCTGATGGATGACAGCATGTAGAGTACATATTATTATCAATTTTCTATTGTAACTCCATGGACTCAGTGAGAGAGTTTGACTAACCCTCAAGGGTATTTACCTGGTGGCATTTGCACCTGGCAAAAGCGCTATTTTGCCTTCTGACCAAACTTACTCAGCTGCTTTAAGTAATTATGTTTTTTATAAGGTAAATTTTCTAACAGGATTTAATATTACGCATCCCATACGTTTCATTGCATCATACAGCCAAATAACAAAATCGAAATTAGTTATGTAAATGAATAACGCATTTTAATTCAAAACTATAAAATCTGTTATCTATTACTCTATCGTTTGGACCACATGGCCCGATCTTTATCCAAAGTTCTTTTTTTCAACAAGCATTTACCGTTCCTTACCGGGTTTCGGTAAAAAAACCAATAACGTTCGACAAATGACTACCGTCACATGTAGTTAAGGTCTGTACGCTTAATTGATTGGAATAGTTAAAGTAAATGAGATGTCATAATTCTAAATAAACTGCCATCTATATTCGTGTGGGGGGCCGGGACTCGGCGAGACCACCCGTATGCAAGGGAAACATCGGTTTATTATATTACTGAGACAAATACTGATTAATATTAGGAGGAGAGGTGGTGACAATATCACTAAATGAGTCAACGTGGATCAGTGACCACGTAGCCCTTGCTATTTTACCGACCTAATTGTAAGGACCGAATACAATATTATTAATATAAAAAACAGTCTAACTAATCTCTATCAAATCTAACAAAATAAATTTGATACTAAACGAAATAAATTAGTCATATGTTTTCATCTTCTAACCCAGCCCAAAACATTCGTAGATTCCGCTGACGCGTTGATGTCGTTTGTACGCGCGATGAGTTCGTTATTCGTAACGATGCTTTCGACCTGCAAGAGACTGATTGTTGTCGTTACAGCGTGTTACATGTTATGTGTAGTTTATGTAACGCACGTGATTGATATATAAATGCACGGAAATGGAGGTATTGCTGAAACGAGCCGGAAAGCAACACGTCGTCTGGCGAGTGACGCCAATTTGTAGATGCTCATTTCGTACAATTTATTGAAAGCATTTCACAGTAGACCTATGATGATTTAATATTTCAAATGTGTTTGAAGCTTTTTATGTCCTATTAATGAAGCTAATGCAAAATCAATATCCATATACTAGTAGGAATCTATTGAGCCTATCATTTAGAGGTAAAAGTTTGATGTTTTCAGTTTTTATCACTGATATCATTTTTAATAGGATAACTAGTGCAGACGTGAGCTTTAAATTACCAATCGCCCGTCATTGTTTCGCCTTGGATTCCTATCGTATTGCTTTTATGAACTTTTCACCTTTATATTTCCTAACTTTGACTATAGCAGGATAACAAATAATCTGCAAATAGTAACAGGAACATTCCTGTTAACAATTTTAGCTATAGTCCATGTCCTAAGTGTACATTTTATTAAATTGCGGTTATCTTTGACCGTACATCTGATCATCCGCGGCTTAATCAAAACATTACCACGTGAAAGCACGACGTAGTTACGTAAATATGCCAGAAACGGCTTCGTCTCACCTATTTTCTTTATTTTGTTCTGACATCCGGCGCTGAGCCTCCTATCAGATGTAATCTGACCAGTAACTTTTAGAACAATTATGTGCTCTACCCAGTCATGGCGGTTGTATAACAGATTTGGAAGGGTAAAGAGGGCCCCTTTCATAAAATCATTAATAGGTGTGAAATTACATGAATGGAGTGGGTGTGTCGCCACACTTCTGAGTTTTACAATAGAGTGGTCGTTGCTGTGATTATCGCCAGAGTTCAACAACGCTGTCTCATAAATATGTTCGAACGTATTGTAGAATTGGATCTCAATTTGATGCAGAATTTTTGATAGTCTTAAAACGGGTAGTATGTTTGATTTTGGTTATTAGATATGGTCTCATTGTACGTTATATGCAATTTACGATTATGACGTAAATATATCTATATACACACATGAACGAAGATGTTTTAATTGATTCTTTGCAGAGTTACTCAAAGATGACTTAACACTGTCACTGTTAATAAGTTGTTGGCACCACATACTAGAAAATAACTAGGAGTTCTGTAAATTTTGAGGGCACTTCATCACAAAAATCACATGATACAAAAGTTTTGTTTCAAAATAATCAACATTATAAACATAGGAAGAGTATGTAGTAGTTATAGAGAGTATGGATAAACTGGGCAGCAGCGTGCTCCCGTGAGTGGCACCCAGCCGTGAACGTGTGACTCATTCCATTTAGCGCAGCTAAAGAGTTTCCGATGGCCGGAAGGTCGTCTGAAGTAATCTTAGCGCTTCGAGTTTCAACGCGATTACCACAAAAAATATTATTTCAAGGGTACGCGTAATAATATTCATCGATATCTACCGTCAAGGGCAATCCTAGCTTTCATGCCGAGGGGTATCATAGCTGCGCATTTTAGACGTTACATGTTCCTTCTAAATACATAATAATATATGCTTTATTTTCTTTAAAAAAATCATAGTGCTTCTGGTATTATTTTCACTCTCCGGGCTCCATTAAAATTTTTAAAAAAACGGTTCTAGGTTTAAAAATAAATGTAGCTATTAAAATTATTTACGTAATAATCGGTCAAATCATCGTAACCCCAAATGAATCTCAGGCACGATCTCAGGATACAAGTAATACGACGTCTGCGAAGTGTTTTCTATTCAACAAAAGATTATTTTAATTTCGCGTTATCCCAGAATCTCTGCATTATGAGTAAGCGTCTTGATGAACTAGGAAAACTGCAATTGTAACGTTACATCGGTAGTTATAATCTCATCTTTCCCTCTCGTTGAGACGACGGTAAAAGTGAGAGTAGGTGCACGCGCGCGCGAATGTTAGCCATCCTTGTCGAATGCAGGTCATTTCTCGATAAAAATAGATGAGTACTCGACCCACATGTTACACATCGATTCTGTTTACAGTCTAGACAAAGATAATGACTTAAATAATGAAAAGAGTGTTTGCGTTACGATACAGAACGCGAATAAGGAAGTGGGATCTCAAATCGAGGTGCCAGTTCTCTCTTTGGTAAATCAATGTACATCTCATTGATTTCGGAAATGTGTCGTGGTGTGATGTCGCCTAGACAGCGGTTATAATATTCACATTATGTAATGAGTAATCTTAAAAAAATACATAAATCAATCTATTGCAATAATGAAGCTTTAGAAGCAAAACATCTCGCACTTTTATTTAAAACGCTAAAAGCCGAGCCAGGGTATATTATGAGAGTAATAGAATACATCTCCATACTTTAAAAAAAATATATCTCTGTTTGTGTGTCCTCCGAAACGGTTCAACTCATTTAAATGAAAGTTTGCATGGTGGTACCTAAAATTCCAGAAAAATGCCTAGGATGCCTGACTAGGACTGTCACCATCAGCTCATATACGTCCCCACTGCTGGGGCACGGGCCTACCCTAAACTAAGGCGATAGGATTAGGACTGTACGGAATACTTAATTGAGCAAAACGTCATAGTAGGGGAGGTAAGGATGCTAAATTTGCAGTTACTCGAGTGAGATGGAATGAGAATCGAAAGATTACGCCTAAAAAGAACAAGTTCTTTTTTGGTGGGGAGGGGATTAAGCTTGAGATACTCCAGCGCATCACAATTTTTAGCAGGTGAGATTAAAGTCCTCCTTAATATTAATTTGTATTAAATTTAACCTGCTGGGCAAAAAGGTCTCTCCCAAAATCATCCACTGCTCTTTATCCAAGGCCAGGAGTTGCCAGTTTTTGGTACATGGACCCGATCATCTCATCACCCTTTATTGGGCCTTCCACTTCCCTTATGCAATGTGTCTTGTGTAATAAATTATTTTAATCCCATATTCTTTTTACTGTCCTCAGATGTTTATCACCTAAATATTAATCTGTTCATAATTTATATACTTTTATTTTTTTGATATGTAGCTAGCTCCTTAAAATCAACAAAAGTTTTTTTTGTTATTGCTAAAGAATATCAATAGATAATGTGCAAATCCGTAAACGTAGAACATATTTTTTTTGATACCATCGATAGAATTAAGAAATGTAATTGCAAAAGATTATTAGAACGATTGGGTTGGTGCATTGTATGTTCGAACAATGTGAATAATTGCGTTTTGTATATATTTTCCCATTAATAAGATATCAGAAATAAGGTCACGAGAATAGTAAAATCTTGATCATCTACGTTACTTTGATGGGGGCTTTCTTGGTTAATCTCACTTATTTGCATTTTGTATCATTGCTATAAGACGGTGGTACCTATTCTGTCTAAAAGTATTATTATGATTGCATCCGTAGCTTCCAGTGTATCTCATAAGCATCGCTCTACAACTTTTCTGTGTTACATATGTAGCTAGATTCCATTTTAACCTATCTATCTAGATTCCTTTATGAGTTTAAATGGTGGTAGCTGGTAATACATTGAATAACTATTACATAGACTCAGTGATCGCTCTTGTTTTATTACATTATATCGCCGTTATTAAAGGTTATTTAACACCATGGTTCAACTATTAGGTGTTTTATGACTCGGATATTAATAATATTACATTATCTTTAATAATCATCTTTACGAACTTTGTAAGTTTCAAAACCTTTATCGGCTATTTATTAATTATCCTAAACCTGGCTGCGTCCATCTATAATAGGATTACGTGGGAAGATAACATTCAAGACAAAAAGGATAAAACTTAAATTGGGAAAGGATCTCTATTACATTCTAGTGTATGCCTCCCTATGTTTTACCTACTCGAGAAAACCTTGTAAGTTCATTAAATTATATTTGAAATTACTCTCAATTTTCGTAGTATTGCAATAATTTTCTATATTTTTTTCTTTCGAAACAAGTAGTCTCGTGGCCCGCAATTCGAGCCCAGAAGCAAAGTTATTTCTTAGTTCTTCACTTGCCTACACAGAATCAACTATTCAACTAACAACATCGGTTTCCACGTCTACAGAACCTGGAAACAATATTCGTCATTAGGGAAGATTGATGTGACGTTAGGTTATAAACCCTATCAAATAAATCACAGTAATGCCAACACAATAGTATGCACTTAATCTTCAAATACCGTCTTTAGAGTGTAATATATTTTAAAATAATATATTATACGTCAGTTAAACGAACTACTAGGTAGTAACTTAAAATTTGAGTTAAAAGATATATTGCTTAATTATAAAATGAATGTTTTATAGTATACAAAGATAGATCGATCGATAATTAATTAATTTAAATGTAATAATGGATTTAGTTATGATTGGATTGCAGTATTAGTATCAATAAATTTACAAAATAAGAGGGTGTGTTTTAGGCTTTCGCAGCCAAATATAAAAAAAAGGAACCCTTAGAGATTTGTCATGTCTGCCTGTCTGTCCGGCCGTATGTCAGGAAGTGATCTTTGCTTCTCTGCGCCTCTATGTATGTAGCTTGGAGTAGTCTTTTAAAAAATCCTACCTAATGGTGGGGCGCATAGATCGCACCCCTACAATATTATACTTACAGCTTACAGCGACGTAAGTTGACGTCGCTGTAAGCGGATCAGTGATAAATTTCAGTATTTGTTTCGAGTGAGTAGTATCGTAGTACAGACTCGTAGTAGACCAGTTTAGCATGTGGGCTAAGAACCTTGACCCGCATATCTCCAGCCGACGCTCGACCGCTGACGGAAGTGAACTGCCACCGGCGTTAAGGTAACATACCGTGATCAGAAACCATTAAAAATTCGCACTTTTAAGCACTTTCGTCATTCTTTTTTAAGTTTTGGATGTTATACAGTCTTTGTAATTCGTTGCTTTCGTAGATTTGTCTTGAATGGTCCTCTATTGGCCTAGAATGGTTCTCTATTCTATTGTGCTATTAATTATCCTAAATAGCACCATAAATAGAAAGTTGATAAGCCTAACTATTTTTACTACAGGTTGGTGATGACAGGAGTCTCTCACATACATCTCAGATTTTACCATCTTAATCAGCCTAGATACGCCCTCACTGCTGGGGCACTAGCCCACCCAAAACTAGGGCGCTGCCCAAGTGCAGGTTGGTGGACTACACAACCTTAGAATTTCTTTGAAGGTGTCAGATTTCCTCAAGATGTTTTCCTTCACCGTTAAAGCCACGAATAGGTAATCGTACATTTGATTTCAAATTTGAAAATACAGTGGTACATGGTGGGGTTTGAACTGGCGACCTCTTGCATGGCAAGCAACGACCTTAAACACTCGGCCATCGACGCTTCGATATTACCATATTATACTGCAAAGAAATAATTTTATTCCTCTTATAATAAGAAGAAGGCTGTATTATAATTATAAATGACAAAAATAGTAGAACAAGGTTTAGGATGTACAAAATGTCCTGAGAGTTTGCTTTCTTTGCACTCTTTTGTCAACTGATATTTAACATGTGACAAGTTACATCGTTGTCAACAACTTGCGGTACATGGCACAGTATATGTATTAATTATTTGTGGTCATCTTTCCGAGAGCTTCTACAACGCTTCTCGAACCATTTCCATCTCCCGCACTGCGATCGAATTTCCACCCTGCGTCTACAAACTAGACCGCATTTTCACTACAATAAAGCGGCTGCTAGCCTGTCATCGTTCTAATCGAATTATCTTAAAATCGATCTTAGAATGGACGACAATTTAGTCGAAATTCGATCAACTGAGGTATAATTTGAGATGATTGGTTCTTGATAAAGTGTTTTAAGCCTTGTTCAGTGAGAATAGGGTTGAATCTGGCTCGTTGGTAGTACAGCTTGGGGCGAATAGACCCGCAGAGAGGCAGTGTCGCGAAACGCGAGCACGTTGCAATATAAAAGGAAGTTTTGTTTAAATTTCTTTATCACACACCGGCTGCCCGCTCCCGCGCTCGGTCACTCACCGCACTTGCCTTATTTGCAACATGTCCGCAAGATTTTTGGTGAGCTACATATATTTACTAAGTTTACCTTATATGCTTTAAATTAACAAAACACACAATGCTATAAAATCACATAAAAAACTACATATCGACTCCCAGCACAAATGTACACTATGTACAGGTACACTGTACATTTTCACAAAAGCTTTCGGAACTTCTATTTCAGATAAAATTTAAATACCTATTTATAATTATAGTATTTGGTAAAAAGTAAACATAATACAAATGTATGTAAATAATACTCGGTGTGGAAATAAATTTTTACATTTTTCATGAATCGTATAATATTTTTTTCTAACAATGTCAGTAAATATAATTTCAGCTGGTAATAAAATTCAATTATAAATTTTACCGTAAGTGGTTGTATATTTTAAAATTATGGCCACATTAAATTTATAGACGTTTCCGGTCATATTGCATTTAGGCGCCATCAAACTCCGCCGCAAGCTTCGCTGTCGCAACGCGGCGTAAACAAATAAAAAACATAGTTTACCTACAGCAGTCCGATTTCTTAACTTGCACTGACACCATTGTTTTTTCTTTTTGCAACTTATTATGGCGCCAATCACTTATTACGAGAGGCTTTTTACATTGCTGTCTACTCACCTCTCCTTACCGTGTCTTATTAATTGACAAAGAACCGTAAGTGTAGAAAGACATTTCACTAGTGCAGATTGATTTTGAAAGTGTATTGTTATGTTACAATGAGTTGAAGCTCAGTTCCGGTGGTTTTTGACGCACCCTGTCTACCGACAGCAATTAAACTTGCCATTGTCGTCGTTTAGAAAGTTTAGATCTGTTTAGATGTTTTTCATCTGAAAACTGGTGTATTTTTTGCTTGAGGGCACAGATTTATTACACGCTATTAGCATTGTGTCCCTCTATGTTTATGTTTTTATACGTACTCTTGAGTTATTGCATGCAATGCAAATTATTGATTGCGCAGCGAAATATCCTACATTTAACATAATTATGTCTTTTTCTTGGCGACTTGTTTCAAACTGTTTTAATTGCTTGTTAACCGACTATTTAAAAACCAAACATTTTCGATGACAGATAAAGACCTTAGTACACATGCAAGTGTAAATGTAAATTTAACACATCTTAATTTAACCAACTAAAGTAAAATTTGGTCCGCATTCTTGTCGTATAAACCTCAACAAATTACACTCTATATACTGTATTCAGTACCGTCTTGTATATTTACAATCTGTATTTAGAAGCAATTTCAACTTAAAATAAAATACTTTTGGTATATACTTAATGTATGCACATACAAATCATTTTTAAATCTTTAAACATACATAGAATGGAACTAAGTCGCATTCCGCTCTATCCTTACATATGCTTTAAAATCGAGCGGATTTAAAATCGCACTTCGATTCGGTTTTTTGCATAGACAGAGTGTCCAAGACGAAAGTCTTCATGTATGTATTGTATAACAAATGAACATCACTGATATCTCATTTCCGGAAGCTAATAAATAAATAAAGAAGATTCTTATACGAGTTGTTTCAAATTCCAGTTGGCTCTGGTCTGCGTGGGGGAGCTGGCGTCGCTCGCCATGGCGGGCGGCCACGGCGGCCACCACAAGAAGGTGATCATCCACGTGCCGCTGTTCGTGAAGCACCACCACCACAAGCACACCATCGTGAAGCACGTGCACCACAAGAGCGGCGGCGGCGATGGCGACCACTACGAAGTGCTGGGGTACACCTACGGAGAGCCTAAGGCTGCTCCGCACTTCAGCGGTGGCGGCGGAGGTACGACCACATTATAGTATAACTATTAGTGACAGTTAAGAATTTCTTTCGGGTCACCACCTTCCTGCCAGCGTTTTATTTTGAAAGTCATAAAAAAGAGAGCACCTACCGATTTTTCATTAATTCAAGTGCTTATGGTTGGGTTAATTTAACTTAGTTATTTTTATAATATGTAATACCTTTTCTGACTGATAATAATAAACCTACGTATAGTGCTTAGGTAATCATTTAATGTTGTGTTATATTTCAATTTTTATTTATGGTACCGATTCAAGAAACCAGTATTCTCATTTCACGTAATATCCAAAACAATAAATAACTTTGTCACATAATGATACTGTTATTCAAAAGGTTGTATTATTCGATGCTTTGTGTACCCACGCGTGACTAATGCTTATTATTACGTATGCTATTTGTTCACTCATACGTAATACAATATAAATAGTATGTAATATTAGATCCGTAAGTGTAGCAAAAAATAACATTTAAATTGTATAATATGTAATACTTATTGGCAGCACAATCTGGTTTGTTTGGCTTTAGTTGATTTAGGCATTAAGTGCCCAGGAGCATTTTTTTGCCTGACTGCTAAAGAAAGGATGTAATGTTTTTGATGTGGTTGTTCCAGGTCACGGTTGGGGCGCTGCCGAGGAAGGCGGCCACGACGGCTCTTATGGGGAGGCTCCTGTGAGCTTCCAAGGTGCCCACTCCGACTACGGACTCTCATCCGCCGGCGAGGGCGAAGAGTACGGTTCGGAGCATGGTGGTTACTAAACTTGAAGAGCGACCGCTCGTCTATGATACGAACATAGTAGTCCTTATGTACCAGTTCATTATGTACTGTATATTATGAATAACCCAGTAATGGCACGTGACAAGTCGATCCTTTGGAAAAACATAAACTAATAACACTTATCTCTGCAGCCCTATGCTGAGAAGCGTTTAGTTAAACGACTAAAAAACTGGAGAGCTTTCCTACCATCTGCCAATCTATTACCAGAAGATTGGGAAAGAAAAAAGCAGTATGTCTCTATATGAGTTCTATTTTTGAATTGTTAGGGTAATAATATTCATGAATCACTTATTTTGTGCCCACAAACAATGTACAAAGCATATGTTACGCAAGTGGATGTATTTTCTATAAAATAAGCCTATACAAAACTTCCTGGTTACACATAAGGAAAATGTTGCGTAACACATAATATACAGGTGCAGAAAGCACCATCAGAGAGCGGAAAGATCGACTCGCCGCCGTCTCTGATAAACATTGAGCCACTGAAACGGTATTACAGAACAGTATTATGACTTTAGTGTCCTGATAGTTTTTATTGTATTCTGAATGTTACGCATTTACTTCCTCGGTAGGTACACATATTCCATGCCTTTTTTTGATGCCGGATTATATATATATCATCAAACTTGTACCGTCTTCAGTTTCGCTGTACGCCAGGGGCGTCTTGAGTCTCGATACTTGTGACAGTATTTCCCCATAAGACCTATTATATACATAGGAGACGATATTTTAGTTTTTAATTCTTAGTTAATTTTATGTACGTTTTGTTTTCCGGCAGAGCAGCAACAGACTTTATGTAGTCTGCAGGTTATATTGAGCCTACTTATACTTTTCAAATTACATACTAATAGGAATATAGAGGTACTTTTACTGAATAATAATATTTGAAATTCAGTAGTAAAGGTTTGTGATCTTTCTCATTTGTAAATAATAGATATCAGTAGTGAAAGCTATATCGCTATCGCAAGTAGTATAAGACTGTTGTTGTGAATAATTATTATCCTGTATTAAATAGGAGTGTGTTGATTAATTTGTAAAGTTGTTATACATTTGTTAAGTTAAATAATATTATTTTAAATTACGTATTTTATTTAATTACCTTTATCATATTTTAGGTTATATGACTATCGATGGATCAAAACTACTATTTAACAGCTGATTTAGTTTCCAAATGAACTAAATAAGATAAATATAATAATGGAACATTATGATATAACTGACGAATTAGCAAAGGACATGTAAGACGATAATTTTGTAGTGTTTAATTGGTACGTATCAATATAATTATTGATAACTTTGATAATATAAACAAAAGTAATCACAACAAGTCATGTTCTCTAATGACGTATATTTTTAAAGACGTCAAATCAATTCATCATGGAAAATTCGTGATTATTATGTACACAATAGCGGTTCACAAAGAAATCCCATGCGAAATTTCAGACTCCAGCCACATGTAGATTCTTACATCTTAGGATGAAGGAGAGACGTTTCGCACATACATTCCTTTAATACATACATTCGAAGGCATAATTGGGCCAATAATTATGCATATTACACACTAAGTGAAAATACGGAATTGAAAGAATAGATTCAATGCCATTTCGGCGTTGCAAAAAGCACAACCGCAGTGTGACTTTCTAGTCTATACACTTTGTTCGTTTTTTACGTTCGCCGCTGCAGCCACTACTTACTCATGAACGTACAATTGCAAGCTTTTTATTAGCCATTTCAATGATGTCTAAGCGAAAACGACAGAGATTCTGATGCGTGATGTAAATTTCGGTAAGTTAATGTAATAGGTGTAAAAGCCTTTTCGGAAGGCATTACATGTCAACATGCTGTGTTCGGAACTTTTGCAAGCTTCCCTTGAGTTGATGATTGAGTCGATATAGAAAGTTCAAATAAGTAAGACTATGTGTTGATTCTAACTTGATGGAGATTGACACTGACACTGTAGAATGTTAGTGGAGTGTCGTAAGGTTTATAAGGGAGTGAGTTATCTTGTATTTTATATAAGGCTTATTGAGATTGGCCGGCGGGGCCGATATCGATCAGACGCCTTATTTTTGGTTCTTGGTGTTCAAGAGGTACCTGTAGGCCTAATACCTCTTATTGTTCTCTACCGTTTTCAAAATGGGGAATGCCCTGAAAAGTTATTGCCACTAGACGCTGGTCAATGTTGGCATTCGTATATCATACAGACACTGGTAGCTCGGACCAAGAGGTTCAGTTCCCCTTTTCTACCCCGTGCCATGAAGCATGCCTTTATACCCTTCCAGCACATGTTTTTGATCCCTCATATAATCCCGGGCTCTTCATTCGATGTGAGGTCGACCGGCTTAATGTGGTCTATTGTACCTGTCGAGACCTCATATTTGGCTCTCACGATCTCTTACCAATTGGAGTGAGAATAATTTAATAAAAAAAATAAGAAACATGACGTGCTAACAACAATCTACTGTTTTTTTGCCAATATTACACGTACTTAGTAGGTACTTAGTAATTACTGACTATTTTATCAGATTTTTCAACCCGAAATATCGTCTAAAATAATGGTTGTAGAGATTTGATACTTTAACTTTAGTAAAAAATAATCGGGTGACTTCCCCTACAACCAGGAATTTTTTATTAATGTTTTGGGCCCATCAATGTTTAAAACGTGAATTACCTCCATTTCTAGCAAATAAAAGTTATTTCATTTCATTTTTTCTTGCAAAATCTAATAAACTAACATTGAATTTACTCTGTAAACATTTATTACATATAAAATTAAGATTTTAACTGTATACATTTTTCCCCTTCCGCCTTTCATTTTTCAGTAATTTGTTCATAAAAATTGTTGTAATCTAGATCAGCCAATTTTTTTTAACTTTTTTATTTGAGGTTTTATTAATGTAGTCAAACACTTGTTATACAGATTCATTAACTGGCCCTGAGTTCCGAGATTTTACCAACTTTATGACTTGCAGCGCTCCACAATGGAACTAATAAGGGATTCATTAACAGACTAGTGGCCGCCCTCTAATTCGTACGCGTGAAGTTAGTTATCGTTAGTCGGATTTTGGGCAAACTTCACATAAACCATCTACTAAGTAGTCTAATCATGGCCTATACATTTGATTTGGATAGGTGAGTCCCTTCTAGAGTTATAAAATTAAAACAAAAAGTGAAATTGATTTAATTTATATTAGTGACGATATGAACTCAGCCTACATAAGAGAAGACAAATTAGCAATTTTGTATTTAACGTCAAAAAAAAATCGGGTTTCGTCTTTGCTCGAAATTCATTATTAATCAAACTAAAATATTATGGGAATAAATGTAATATACTATGTTAATACATTGAGAACGTCGATGGCTTAGTGGTTTATGCTGTTTATTTCCAATCGTGAGAATGCCAATTCCCAGCTTCCTATCAAAGTTATTTCAAATTATGGAATAACTCTTAACGGTGAAGGTAAACAGCGTGAGAATTATGGACCACCTGTGAAGTAATTGAACAAGTTTAAAAAAAAAGGAAAAAGTTGATACAGTTAGGTACAATTCTTAACAGCATTCGTATTGTCAAAGTTAATTATAATCCCAGATAGCTTTGTTACCAAGTCATAATCACCGTCATAATTAGATAGTTTATCCCATCAATTTTGTTTTTATTCATAAGTCTATATTTACGCAACCTTGAAGTTTATTTCTGATTAGTGCTATTATGCAGATAACAAAGGGGAAAGTAAGCCCTTTCAGTATGGCGTATTCATTATAAGCATTCTAATGATGAATTCTTTCAAATATTCTATCACTCTATAGTACGTTGGCCAAATAGCCGACGTGATTCAAAGACGTTCAGTCAGCTCTTTAGTAATGAAAGTACTTAGTTGAACTATTGGCGCTTTGAAAAACTATAAGGTCATTATCGTTCATAAGATAACGGCAAAAAAGGAAATGACCATCTGGTCATACATACCTTTCTTACTCAACTGCCGACCTGGAGACTCAGGAACCAATATTAGGTATTATGTCAATTACCTTGTGTTGTGATGGTATGTGAATCTTCTAATAATACATTTTAAATATTTTATTGCCGGAATAGAGGTAGCAGATGCTGTGTAACATGAATAAGGAAGGGTATAATCTGGCAATTTTGCACTCTTAGAACCAATATACTATATAATACTATAATCAGTCCTCGATAATGTTCAGAAAATGACAGGTATCAGGCAAACTATCTGTACAAAGTTTTATTTTATCCTCTAACAAAGCTACCCAGGTTGGATCTTTGCTAGCTAAGATATAAGTATCCATACCTGAGGCAGAGTTCATGTTAATACTAGGGTTCTATTCCAATAAATGGGATTCGGTTTGTTTTGTTAGACACAGTTGGTACTAACTCGTAAACATATTCATTTTGTAATAACGATCCTTTTCAAAAATAGGCCTACTTTTATTACATGTTGTGTTACAAAAGTACGCGTAGGTCAGGTCACAATGCCCATAGTCTGCAGTAAGTGGAGCTTGACACTCAAAATAAATATACTATCACTTTACAACTGCATGCCATTAGACCATTACGTAATATTTGGAATGCAATTTTTTACACAAAGTATCTACTTATTCTTTTGCAGTTACGTCGTCTTTGGTGGCGGTTTATTTTTCATACTTTGAGCAATTTCGGATCTAGGGCGTGTCCAATTGTCACCGGAGTCGTTCTTTTGGGAGCCGCTGCCAAAGCCTCGGTTACAACTATGTTACAAGATGATGGCGATGACATAAGTGCTTTCAAACACGCCCTCATTATTGCCTGTTACGATATAAATCTGATAGAAAATAGTGAAAGTGCAGTCCTTACCGCAAAACACGCCACATTAAACAAACTAATATTCGGTTTAGAACACCATTACCGTTTATGATACTGAAATACATAACAAGGTATAAAACAATTTATTTTATATAACAAATAACAACATATACTTTAAATTGATACACAATAATAGTAAATGCAGCAATGAAAAGTTATCCCTACGTATAAGTTTGTACTTACTATAAGTCTTTACAATTTAAAAAGTTATTTATTGGATTATTGTCGCCCCATAAAAAAGTGGGTAACATAAATGGTAACAAACATTTTGGCATAAAATAACATATTATGACATCTCAATAAACAACAGTTTCAACTCCTCCAGTCTTTACGGACTGTTGTATCCCCGCAAATCTGGAGTAAGAAACGGGGGCGTCTTCGTCCACTTTATTATTTTCGTCTGCAGCAAAGGCTGTGCCCCCGGTGGGGCCCACGAACGTGTTGGCGGTACTCCCGAAGGAGCCAGGGTCCGCCTGGAACGTAACAGGGAACTCAGGTGACGGCTGAGCGCTCGAGATAACGCCCTGAGTAGGCGCAGCAGACGAGAACGGTTCCAGTTGGATGGTGCCGGTGAACGCATCAGCGGCAACAGCTGAGGTCGGCTGGGCGCCCGCGGCGAACGGAGAGTGCGCTTGGAGCCCTCCCGATTGCGGCGTAGGCTCCGCGAAGGGATCGTGCGAGGTCGGAGCCACGCCCCGGATGAAGCCGTACGTGCCCGGGTACGACTGCTGCAGGCTGTTCACTGCGGTGAACGCGTCGTCGTCCTCCTCGGCCTCCGTCACCTCGTAGCCAGGTTTAGCGGAGGCCCCGGGGAGCGCACCCGGCAAGCTATCGAACACATTCACATGCTTTATCGTGTGCGAGATCCCGTGTACTCGAGGGGTCTGTCCTATAGAGCCGCCGTAGTCTGATACGCTACTACCATAGCTAGGAACAACAGGGTTGTAAGAGCCGAAATCTTCTTCGAATGTGCTAGTGGTACTCGGCTCGTAGTTGAATGTCGGGGGTTCGTAGTCGTGATGCAGGTGGGGTACGTCGTGGTGGTGGCCATGGTGCCCGTGATGGCCGTGATGGCCATGATGTCCGTGGTGGCCGTGGTGACCGTGATGACCATGATGGCCATGATGACCATGGTGGCCGTGGTGTTTATGGTGTTTCCCCTTGGTAACAGTCTTCGTAGTCGTATGTAGTTTCGTATGATGCTTATGGTAGTGGTGGCCGTGGGGAATGTGGATTGGCTTATGATGGTGATGGTGGTGATGGTGATGATGCTCCTTCTTTGGCTTGTGGTGGTGGTGGTGAATCGTTATTACTTTGGTGTGATGGTCGTGATGAATGAATTCCGGTATGTGCACCTTCACGTGAGAACTGAAAGGAAAATACAAGTTCATATAATATTTATAGATATTTGCATAAAGTTGTATATTTAAACTTTAAAAATTAATTGTTTCTCCATAATATTATATATAGATGTCGCAACAGCTTTTTAACTACACATATTAGAAAAATAAATCAAACCGTATAAAATAGTGGTAATTAATGTCATAATTTTTTATTTTCTAGTGTCAACACTAGCAGCTGTAAATATATCAGGTAATATTAGGTTCGCTAAGCTCATACGTCATTCGCAAATAAGAACGCAACTGCAGTACCTACAACTAAAATATTTAAACTAACTATGCAGTATGAAATTGCCCCTTACTGATGTTTCTCGCCGTGCCCTCCTGTGTCTCCATGCTCGATTAGGAACACCACCAACACAGTCAAATACTTTATCAAGTCCATCTTGATGTCTTAGCTTATCACAAAGATCTGACAACACTGTACACTATTCAAGTCCAAGCAGTGAACCAAAAACTCAACAAAATCCACACTGAGAGCATATACCGTCCCACATTTTGTTATACATCACAGTTATGTAGTTCGTTTTATTCCTGACTCTTGGTTTTATTTCAGAGCGTCGGAACTAACATAGCCAGAGCGGGCACCGCACGGCCGCCGCACCGCGCCGTATTGAGTAGCGCAACATCGTGAGATGACCATTTATCCAATTTCACTTAAATAAACCCGTAATATCGGCAAAAAGACAACAAATCGCCATTGTCAGTGGAGCATGCCAAAAGGCGTACCGAACACAAAAGACGCCACGATTGTAACCCTAATTACCATCGGTACAGAGTTCCAAACGCCGGCTACTATTGTTGTGTTACAGTTTTTTGTGGTCACTGTGTGAAATAACTACTTCGCCCGTTCCAAAACAACTCATTCGATGCGACTACGGGATGGATGCCGTAACTCGGGTTGCGGCAGTCAGCTGTCGTAGCTCGCCGGTCATTCATACCGGACGAGCTCACATTTATCATTTTAATGGGTCAAGAGTATTTGGGTTGCTGCGGAGTAATTATTACACTTCAGATTTATGAGTGGAACACGAAACGTTTCCAATAATCAAAGCCCAATAAAAAGTAAACAAATCCCTGCTTTGGCCTGTGGAGTACGTACCACAATGTGTACTGAATAGTAGGCTTTATTTGTAAGGCTTTACGGATATGCAAGTACAGAGTGCTCGAGTGCCGCCGATCGATGGGCCGAGCGATGGCGTCTAATAAATAAAGCTTGTAGGCGTCAGAATGCGACCGTAAATATTTTAAAGTGTAAACGCGGCCCATTAAAATTTAATTATCCATTTCAATTTATTGATTTCCCTCGGGAAAGATTCTTTCGAACGCATAGGTAACTAACTATACCTTTTATTTATGTCGAAGGCCCGTGTTATCTCATTGCTCTTTGATATATTGCTTCTCCTTAATGTGTTATCTAATATATTAGTGTAGATACCTACCGTACGTATGCCGATACCGAGTAATTATTTATTTTGTTTAAACGTTATTTTAATTGCAATAAAGTTTTAATAAAGTTAATATGCACAAAAACAGGTCGTGGCAACCTTTAAGATTAGCACTTAGCTTTAAGTTTATGTTGTTTTTATTCATTTTTATTAATCTGTACCAGTGTCTTTCTTGTTGGCTGTCCTAATAAGAAGTAAATAAATAAAAAACGGTATTTCCTTTGAATGCCTAGTAACTTGATAATATATATTAAATTTCATTGTTATATCTACCTAAAAGTACTTTTTATGAATACTGTAATAAAATGCGACTTAATTCTTTAAAAAATGTTTTAATAAAACAATTATAAATTATTAACATTAATATCCACGCCAGTACTGGTGCTAACGCAAATGAATGATTATCGCATGCACAAAAACTTTTAGAATATAATGTGATAAAAATATAAGTAAATGAAAATGTTTATGAAATTTCGCTTTCGCAAATATGCAAAGCACCAGCGCTGGCTTTACAAAAAACAGTATTAAATAGGCAATGTATTACGAGTAAGTATATAATTTTTAAAACCATTTAAAGTAAGTAGTGTGCTTCAAATAGGTATGTAATACAGTGTTTATAATATTTTGTGTACTTATGAACAAAGGTGGGGACGTATCACTACGGTTTAGTTTTTAATAGAGGAAATTTGAATAGGTTAGATACTTGCATGGTAAACAAACAAGAATTATTATGAAGGTAAACGCAATAACACTTGTCTGTGTGGATTCGTAACAAGAATAACAATCCATCTGTATTAATCACACTCCGTTTATAATAAGACATGCTGCAATAAATAATGTTACGAACGGAATAATGAACAGTCTTTTAATCTTTGGTATTAAGAAATTGCTGTGTCGATCATAGTCAATGTAGACGCAAATAGTAACAAAAAATATTTACTATTGTTTGTACAATTTATATGAGGTTATTCTTGTTTATCAATCATAAATATCTCTTAATATTTTTAATTATTAGGTTAAAATAAATAAAATAATTTAAATTATTATAAGTGGCCTTCGTAATGAGAGAAACCTTGTCTTGTATATGCAGTGAACAATGTCGTTCATATTTCCAGTTATGGCTTTTGGCAGACTTCCGGTATCTTGATTTCAGAAATCTGTAACAATAAAATGTATTTAATAAACAAAAGGGCGTAAACGTCTAAATCTTACCTAAATATGAAACATTTTAATGTGGATTGTGCGCGTTTACACTTTCTGGGCAAAGTTCTTTACCTATATGGCTACGCTTATAAAATCGTCCCTTTGCAAAGAACAGATAATTAATTTAAATCAGGAATGGAAACATGGAATAAACAACATGAGCACATCGGTACACGCAATGAAAACAGCTGATGGTGAATACTCGATCTCTTACTATTTTACTTTGTATGTTACTTTATATTACTTTGTTTGTTGATCGACAAAAGGCGGTTCTTCCTGGCGATGTGTTGCCTAAAAAAGATTTCCCACACCTAATATTTGTAAGTTACTGAAATAAATATTTGTATTTGTATTACTTAGTTTCGTCTGTAGAGCGGTATGACGTGCCGGTTGGGCAGAAGCGGCAGGTCGCGCGGCAGGTCGGCTAGGTCCAGCGGCACGTCCAGCGGCACATCTGGCAGGAATTCCGGGATTCCGATGCCCGGCACTGGCTGCGAATGCTGCCCGGCTGGTGGCTCCTGGACACACAGTCAACAAATATGACATTGATCTGATTCCACCGGAAGTTGTTTAAGCACTTGTGTTACGAATAGGTAACCAATACCAAATCCAACGAAACCAACTACGATGCTACATACATACATTATACAAACTTTTTCTCGGGTGATTAGGATAGGTGATCATTAGTAAAAATGAAAAGGAGGTTCATAGATTCGTTGATCGTATGTTGGTAAATGCATTTGCATGATAGTGAATGCATGTGTTCGATTTTAACAGTGTGACTGCTCTCTGTCCTAGCTTGAAATCTAAATTCTCTCTAGGGCCTGTACAGGTAGGTACATAATTAAACGATACGTATTAACAAGGACGCAAAAACCTGCGATAACTGGAAAAGACAAATCAATAGATAAGTGTGATTTACCTACCCCTGTAGGTAAATCCTTTCCCCCTGGAAAGGAAGCTTCCTTATCCCAAATGACACAAATCGCTTCATAGAGCAATCACACCAACTGCCCTTTTCACATAGGTCACTCGCGACCAAGATTGGTGTAACCCAGTCGGAACGTTGGGCAGTAAGTAGCTATGTATTTGCTACTCCTAATATCGCGTGTAGACCCATAAAGACTAATATTTAGTGTAATGGAACGCGTAAAATCTTGCCCTTTTCGCATGTTTCAGAATGGTCCGTGGTCGTACCTCATGGATGTGCATGTGGTGAAAGTGCTCGTGGTCCTCGGAGGGCGAGAGCGCGTGGTCCACGTGCGGGTCGTGGTGCGTGTGGTGGTGGTGGATCGTCTTGTACACCAGATGGGTGTGCTTTATCTTCTTCACCTTGAATGGCACGTGGATCACCACCTTTTTGGTCCGGCTGAAAAAGGTCGTAATGTCAATGGGAGTATCTGGCTACTGATAGAGTGCATAATATGCTTTTTAAGGGGTGGCATAAGCGGTAGATGGATGGATAAACATTTCGCTGGCTCGATTTCACGTTTGTGGACTCTGTGGAGCGTAGCACGCTTCGGACACCATTTTATTAAGGTCATGGGTTCAATTTGTGTTAAATTTTGGTGGGGCCAAGTTTTAGTCAACCTTCGTATTTTCTGTGGTTGTGCTTGGACATTGTTCATAAAAACATGATCAAGCATTTCCCCCTTTCGTTACCCACGCTAGGTACATTTTCAGATTTATAATACTTTTTTTAATTTTCGGCTTATCAAAACCGTCAAATATTACCGTAAAAACCGTAATTTACCTATTTACATGAAAGCGATTTAGAACTTTACTTTGCCTGTTTCGATGTTTTTATCGTGTCGGTTGCAAACTAATTGACGTAACCTTCGTTTACGTGAGTCGCTTGTGTATCTAATTAATCGATAATAAACTGAACTAGTCAGACGTAAGCTTGAAATGGAAAAAAAAGAGTACACGCGACTGTACGTGGGCATCGACATCCATTTCCGGCAGAGGGCCCCAGTTAAAGGGGCAGCGTGGTTGCGCGTGAGTGGCGGTTCCGCTGTTTCCGCTCCGTCACCTGTCAAGACCGGCGTGGTTCCGTCTCTAGAGGTTTGCTGGCCAGTCTCTTACTAGCCAGTGATAAATAACAGGAAAAAAATGATATATTTTTTTCAATTTCATCTTACATGATTTTTTTTACTTATTTGAAAGGAGGTTTTCGTTTTATTCCCTGTGTTCGGATGTTTGCCCGTAATTATCTCGCCTATGGGATGATTAATGTCTTTACTGTTTGAAGAAGTGATGGTTAATATAAAGCCTATAAAATATTCAAAAATAAAAAGTACGAATATGTAAGTACTTACCATTCAGTTATGACGATCAATAGAAGCGTGGTCAATGATAAAATGAGCTGTAAATAAAGACACAGATAAATTATGTATCAAAATATTTCTTAATCACCTTATTTATTAATTTAATTCCAATACCTAATTGATATGCGAAGAATTTTATTACACGTATAATTTTAAGCTATTATATTTTTTTCGTTCCGTGGACTACTAGAAATCATAAAACTGTTAATAAAAAATATGGTTCGATGTAAATTAACAAAGCTATTGTTATTAGGTAGGTATTTGTATTTTGCGCAATATCATATAACCTTACATATCGTAATAACTTCTTTAAACATAAGTATTATTTCAGTTTTTATAACAAAATATATTTCATAACACAATTATGTAAAGTTTCAATAGTAAAAAGGAAAAAAACAATACAAACATAATTCTATGTTTGTATTGTTATAAATTTATGAACACATAAATTAAGCGTCGGTAATAAATTTTTAATAGTTAGTCTCTATAAGCCTACTATTTGATATTATGTATCACAAAGGTGCATAATCTGAATAAACGCGTTTGAAGCGACGTCGATTTGTTCCCACATAAAAACGCAATCAGCAGATCGTAATTTTACTACCACTAATTCACATGTTCACTAAAGACTTACCACCGCTCGACAATCCATAATCTTGTTGCTATTGTTGGCGCACAACAATGTATTGGAAAGCACTCGACATTCGTTATGCAAAAAGTTCGAGAAAAGCGTGCGAACGAGTCGCGAGCGGCGGCGGCTAAAGAAAATGCGTTTCCACGTGTGCACTGATGCACCTGCGTCTGGGGGCAGATCCACAATGGAGGCCCGGCCCTCTATCAATACTTATATATGCGACATGCACTCGCGAATCCAGACCCAATAAAAACTGCATACTCGCCCGCTCTGCTCCCGCGCCTTAGGGGGGTGCCGGACTGTTCTAGATCTCGACGAATGAGACTTCGGAAATAGTGAGCGATGTTTTGTTAACAATAGAGATAAATGTAATGTATGTCAGGCAAACATTTTGTAGTTATCGCAGTAGCAAATCTTATAAGTCCTATTTGCTCATCGGGTTCGATATTCAAAACAAACTTTTCCGTGTGGTCCGTACACACATTCGTACGCCGAATTAATGAAAGCATGACCATTTCATTACAAAAGTTATTATTATATCATAAGCAGGTACAATACCCAAGAGCAGTTAGCTATAAAGCAATCTGAAGAATTCACAAGAAACATTTACTGTTTTCACGACCGTATTGTATGAATAAATGTGCATTATATTATTACGCATTGCTTTCGTCTATGCATTGGTCGGCGTTGAATAGTTTTGAACACATTCATTTTGCAACATTAATGACCTTCAAAAATATCACCATTATGATTGCGACACAACCGATTAGAAAGTGAAGCTGTTTCAGCATAGTATTTCACTGAGACACGTTATATTTTGAACTGTTTCAGTGATCTTTACAATGAGTTTAATAAACTAATGCAAAATAATTAATATGTATTTATGAGAAATAACCAGTTAATTACTACAAAGCACGTCAAACAGTACTAGGAAATTACCCAATATCGATACTGCGAATATAGCGTATAAGTACGTCTCTGGATTTGAGGCAAAGATTGCATTCGGACTTCAGGACCGGAATGGAACATGTGTTAGGGTGAGGCCCAACATGTTACAGCCTCTTTCTTGGATTAAAGTGTGAGGTGGAATAAGACAGCCAGACCCTGCTTGTATATGCACTCCAGTCGGTGAAATCCCTAATCCCCTCATCTCCAGCGATACAATGTTATATAGTGCTCAATATAATACATTTTTTTAATAAAAATCTATGCGAATGCGATGCGGTACATTAAATGCAACCCAAAAATGTGATTTTTTATGTTTTATTCTAATGAAACGCGAAAGTTTAACTTACGTCTCCTCAGAGTTGAGGCGAGCCGGTACTTTACTTGTTTTATGCAAATTAATCGGTTACGGTTCCGAATATTTCAACTTTAGCAATTTGTTGCAGTAATATGCGTCTGGGCCAATCGGCTTTACATTTCGCGGTTCGTAATCTCGCTATTTCAAACAATATTATCGGATTATGATGGGGAAACCCATAAAATTGATTTGCAAGTCATTATTTTTAACGTAATTTATAGGGCAATGAACTAGGGCACGATACTCGTAGTACTACGATATATTTCTAAACGATAAGCCTATTATTCTATGAATGATCCTTTAGTTCTGTTCTGTTTTAAAAAAAATGATAACCAACATTAGGTAGTGGTTCGTATCTGCAGCTTGGGCAATCTCAGTATTTTGAAATCGTGTCCGTAAAAGATTGGGTCCCCAAATGGGGAGGCCTTTATCTAGCAGTAGACAGAGATGGGCTGACGACGATGATAATGATGATGAAAAAGATAAGCATTAAAACTGTGATAGTTCATGCTTGCATGTATTTGTATATTGACATTGATTGTACAATTTACAAGTGAAATTGATGGGAGCTTAGTGTCTCATGCTGTGCGACACATTGTCAATATCATCCCACATATTCTCGAGGCCGATGGTAGCCCCGATGCAAGATAAAATGGAAAGTTAACATCGACAAAGCACACTTGTTGCACAAGCATTTTTCGCACGCTTCTGCTTTTTAAATTAATACTAATGTATCGTAAAGTAAAACACATAAGTTATATGCTTTGTGATATATTTTATTAGAACAACTACAATAAAACACGAAAACTACATTAAGTTTCCTCTTACTGCTCTCTAAAACTAAAGATAAAGCGCATTTCATAAAAAAGTATCTTATTTGGCTAAACGCGATATGTAATAAACCGCCAAATAAAATTATATATGAAATAAGAATTCCATTTGCTTCAAAATCTTGTAATGATGGTTCATGTTGTCATATCCATTAAAGGTGCTTTTTTAGGCATTACCGTTGGTGTATGACTGGCAACAGACAGCTGTGAATAAAATATACTGATTAATACTGAAAACTTGTTATGTTAAATAATATGTATATTTCATTATTATGATGGTATGTGTCAAACTACTTTTTTGAAAATGTTCATAAATATTATATAAAGATTTTATACCTTTATTTATTTAAAATAGGTACACAAATGGATTACTGTCAGTTTTACAGCCATAAAATTAGTACAATAGATCTTACTTGGTGACCCATGGACCTTTATCCCGCCTTATTTAAATACGTGAAAGGGTTTTTTTGCTCATTTTTTTTCAAAAACCTTGTTAAGAAAATACCACCCAATAAAAATAAAAATTTTGTATTAAATTTGATGCAGTATTTTAAAAGAAAAGTGCGTTCGAAGAAAGACATATTGGCGATTTAAGATAGATTAAAATGCTCACCCTGGACTCCTGGAAATGTTTCCACAGAGCATATCTCAGCTCCCAGTCCTCGAAGAACAGTGTTGGCTTATTCCAGGTCACATGGTGGTGCCCAAGGTAGTAGCTGTGCATCAGGGGAGGGTTGAGCTGCGGCGCCTCCTTCGCTCGCCGCGATATAATCTGGTTGACGTAACGGTACAGCATGGTTGCCTTGTGGGTCCAGCTGATCAGCGACATCACTGATATGACTATCGCGTGCATCCAGTAGCGAGATGTGGCTGCTAAGTTCTCAGCGTTGATCGCGAAGTCCTGTATAGAGAGCTGTAGCTAGAGTAGAGCATAAAATAGGTTTGGTTACAGGTAGGTAGATTTCATCTCGAAATACGAATAAAAAAAATATTTCAAGCTTAAACTTGCAAGTTCCTTGTGAAGACTTTTGCCAAGCAAATAATAACACAGGATAAAAGAAAAATCATATTTTTGGTATTCTTAAGGTAAGGCATTGATTTGCTTCTTACAGTGAAGAATGCGCAAGTGTACAACTGTTGCCCTACCACCAGCGGCTGAGCAGGAGGATTCAAACGGACGATTTAGCCGGTAGGAGTCCGGCAGAACCACAGCGCTCCCCGGCGCTGTGGTATCCATGAGGTTTTCCCTCGGTTGAAAGAAAAAAGGCATTGTGACCTCCAAGTTACAACATTACCCCTCAATACCTCCTTAGCGACGACCGTACCTGTATAGTCATGATCATGCAGGCGGCGGTGGCGGCTGTCAGCCCACAAGGAACCTCCAGCACGATACAGCAGATGAGGGAAAAGGCGCCCTTCAAGTTAGTGGTGCTGTTGCAGTGCTGGGTCACTGCCTTCAAAATGTACTCGTGGAACTTCTCTCTATATTGACGCATGAAAAACTTGTCCCTGCTGTCACATTTACCCACTTTTAATCGTACCTGGAAATGATAACACACTAAATATGGTAATGTGTTATACCTATCTACATTGATTATTTGAAAATTTGCATTTTTACCTGAGAAAACTCGTAGTAAATTGTCGGAACGATCAGATAAGGGGCATTGTGTTGACGGTCAAGAAAACGCTGTAAAAGTCTACAGCCTATCAGACTGTGCAACGGATTGCCAGATCCGACCAAATTGGTCAGGACATGATCAATGAGCCCTTCTTTAAAGCTTTCGTAGTACCCTTCCACGTGGTAAAGTTCTGCAGCGTGATCAAGCAACGATGAAAATTCTAAAACATCATCGTCGTCCATATTTACTAAAGAGAACCAGTTCAAAATCGTTGTTATAATAACAACGCGGTGCTGATTTTCTACTCTTTCGAATATTCGTCGTAGGCACACTTCGAAACCTTTACGTAAGTATCCATATTGTGTGGTAGTATTGTTATCTTTCGTGATGCTGCATGCAAAAAAGTCCAAAAGCCTAGTTATAAATGGCAAAAGCTTTTGCTTATCGATTATCCAATTTTCACTGTTTAATAATTCATATAAAACTCTCATCCTGTGACGGGCAGATTTGACATCATTGAACAAGACGCAGTGTATATCAGTTAGCATCAAATTAAACAATGAAATCTTTCCTCTGTTGAAGTAGAGAACCACCTCTAATATCTGACCAACGAAGCTCTCGAACGGCCACAGATCTACTTCCGAAAAGAAATTCAGAGTTATTTTGATAGTCATCTCGCTGCGTTCTGGCTGCAGGTGATCCATTGTCTTTTGAAACACGGCTTCCGCCTTATGGAACTGTTTCTTGCCGCACCAGTGCCAAGACGGTGAGGGCCTATTTAACCTCAACCGCATTCCAAAGTAGAAAACTAGGGTTAACGAACACAGAAGTAACTCTTCGAAGTCTGCGTCTTGCAGATTACGGCGGCTGCAGTGCTTCAGAAGAAGATTCAATTTCGCTATCGCTTGAACTTTCGATTGATGGTAAGCTGGATTCAGATTCATGGGCGTGAAATAAGTTTGAAGTTCATCGATCTTGTCCTGCAAATCTACACCGTGGAGAGTGTGTTGTTTACTTCCATTAAATATATTTTTTAACATAGACATTTTAGACGTCGATACACGTTAAATAAGATTATAATAATATTGAAAAATCCAAATAAATAAGATTATAACAATATTGAAGAGTTGCAACGTTCACTATTTAAGACATTTTCTATGTCACATTGACAGAACAGAATAAACATAAATAATGTGAAACGAAACAAGGTAAACCATGATTAAAGCCGTGCCTTCACGGGCGTTGATATAACATTCATAAATAAATAGCATCTATACAGTTAATTCTGCATATATTATTCGGTAGGCCTACTTAGGTCTGCGGTTCAGAAACCGGATGATATAAGAACTATGTAAAGTTGTTATAATAACAACGCGGTGCTGATTTTCTACTCTCTCGTATATTCGTCGTAGGCACGCTTCGAAACCTTTACGCAAGTATCCATATTGTGTGGTAGTATTGTTATCTTTCATGATGCTGCATGCAAAAAAGTCCAAAAGTCTAGGTATAAATGGCAAAAGCTTTTGCTTATCGATTATCCAATTTTCACTGTTTAGGAGTTCATATAAAACTCGCATCCTTTGACGTGCAGATTTGACGTCATTGAACAGACGCAGTGTATATCAGTTAGCATCTAATAACAATTAAATCTGTCCTCTGTTGAAGTAGAGAACCACCTCTAATATCTGTCCGACGAAGCTCTCGGACGGCCACAGATCTACTTCCGGAAAGAAGATCAGAGTTATTTTGATAGTCATCTCGATGCGATCTGGCTGCAGGTGATCCATCGATCTTGTCCTGCAAATCTACACCGTGGAGAGTGTGTTGTTTACTTTCATTAAATACATTTTTAACATAGACATATAATACGTTGATACACGTTTAAACATACAATACTCTAAAATCGAAATAAATACGGTATACCAGAGCCGCTCTAAGTTGGTTAAAAAAAATACCTGGTGAGTATTATCCATTACGTCACTATGAAAACGTGTCAAACGGTGTAACCTTGTAAAAGCGTAATACAGAGTGGAAATTTTGCATTTTCTTTTTATAATTCAATTATTTTAAGTAATAAAAGACAAATAATTAGATAATTAGGTGCATCTGACATTTTGAAATAAAGTCTTATTTTTAAAAGTTGTTCTTTATGATTCGCTAAATATGTTCCTCTTAACAAGGATAAATGCAAAATATAAAATAAAAAGTGTCAAATCGGCCAACTTAGAGAGGCTCTGGTATAATAATAATATTGTAACGTTGCAACGTTCACTATTCAAGACATTTTCAATGTCAGTTTGACAGAACATAAATATTTGTAATGACAGTTATCTGTTTGTGTACCATAATAAATAAATAAATAATGTGAAACGAAACAAAGTAAACCATGATCAAAGCCGTGCCTTCACTGGCGTTGATATAAGAAATTCATAAATAAATAGCATCTAATTCATTCAGCATATATTATTTGGTAGGCCTACTTAGGTCTGTGCATGAGAATAGAAGTTACGGTAACTCTACCATCGTGACACCAAAAGATGAGTCTGACAGACTCGGCCAGGCCAGCGGAACCAGCATCTCACTGTTACACTCATGAAAACACAACTTATGGTGGCACGTGAGGATAGCTAACGCTGCAGCGTATGATATTGAGTGTAATGTGCCAAATCGAGAACTTTACTCAACTTAGTCAAGATTAATTCATCAAAGTGTACCCAACAGTTGACCGCCTTTGAAAAAAATATACTTTTACTATTCAAATTTTATTTGTGTTAAATATTCCTGGCACAGTTGCTTTCAGCACATTTTGTAGGTCGCATAACATAGTTACTTTTACGCCAACAAGTTGCTAGGCTTCAAATTATTCTTCCCCTTCGTCCCCTTCTGTATCATAACTTTTCATAACGATTGTGATGTATATGGAAACTGAAAGGGATATTTAAATTGTATAAATAAAACAGATACTCTACTATTAAAATATTGTAACAAAATTTTACATAAATTAGGTAGGTACTCACTTAACACACCAACCACGGAAGTGACAATACCTAAAGTTGGAAATTGCTTGCACTCATCTATCATGAAGTATGCCAGCAACTCAAATACCACATACTGTATATATCCAAAAAACATGAACAATATGGCTATAGACGAAGTCTTTGCATAGAATATCTGTAAAAGTATCAGTAAAAAGAAAATCTTAGATTAATATATAATTTTAAACTGTCATGGTTACACACATTAGAAAACTGTAACTGTCCGGGAAATTTACCATGTTGTTTTGTTTTAATGAATCTGTGTAAAAATGTGTAAATAATCTTAGATTAATTACACATTATCTTCGAACTTATTATTTATTTAGTAGGAATATGATTTCCAGAATAAATCCACAATAATAAAAGCTTTTACTATCAACAGAAGGACCCGATGCATATCCGCTTTTATAGTACTACATTCTATTTTAAAATAAAATTAGAAAATTTGTAGGTAAACCATCTTTACAAGAAGTAGAAATACATGTATATATCTAGACACGCGGTAGCGTGTCAAGCCAAGTTCAAGAAACAGAACTGGCGAGCCACACCGTGTGTGGAACCCCTCATAAATCAAAAACTATTTCACAAAAACGTATCAAATTTGGCTCATATATTGTGACTTGCGAGATAAATATGTGTTCTAAATTTCATAAGCTTATCTCAAACAGTTATTTAGATATTAATGTCCAAAAATCCTCATTTTTATCATTGACTGACTGACAGATCAAAATTCTAACCCAGTTCCAAATGACCTAGAGAGTTAAAATTTGGTATGCAGATAGGTAATTACATGAATACAAAGGAATAAATAAAAAGTTCAATGGTCAACCCAGAAATTTATTTATAAGTAACACTATAACATACCTATCATATCTTCTTATAACATAAGATAATGTATGGTGGTAGCCTATGAAGGTCTGTCTTGGCTAGTTTCTATAAACCTACCAACGTATTATTATGTTCGCTCGCTAGTTTCTACCAACAATCCAAATTATATAATAAAAACCGACAAATACTTTTAGGCTTAGAACTTGCGACGGCTATAATTCATATATGAAAACTAGCCAAGACAGACCTTCATAGGCTACCACCATACATTATCTTATGTTATAAGAAGATATGATAGGTATGTTATAGTGTTACTTATAAATAAATTTCTGGGTTGACCATTGAACTTGGCACCCATTAAGATCTCACTTCTTTTGTCGTTGAAGTCAACAACCAAGGCAATTATCATAATATTGAACTTGGCTCTCGTTTCACATTTATGTTTTTGATTGGATTTTGTAACGGTTAATAACGATCAAATTAATATACAAAAATAAATATTGTATTTACTCACTGTGTTGCGCAAAGTAAGTCCACAAACTGTACATGGAATGAGTATAAATCCGATAAAATTGCAGAATCCGTACAAAGCGGGACCCCATCGTGCTGTTTTATTACAATAATGGGTCATAAGGCCCATGTACATGTGCCCAATACCGGATAGCTAAAAAATATTTATACTTATAATAAATCTGTAGAGGTCAATTCTGTACATTTAATATACATATTTTCAAAATAACTATCAGGGGGGTGATTAGTGATCGATACTGATGCCAAAAATGCAATCAGTCAAATTTTTGTCCGTCTGTCTGTATGTTCCTTTTAGAAACAAAAAAAACAAGACGGATTTTAATAAAACTTGATACAATTATTCTTCATACTCCTGAGCAGGTTATAGTATACTTTCATCACGCTACAATCAATAGGAGCGGAGTGGTGACAGGAAATGTTAGGAAAACGGGAGAGGTTACTGCATTTTTTAAGCTTCCGTCGCGTGCCTTAATGCTTAAGGTTACATAGAAATCATATATGACGGAAAAATTGGTCATAAAATCCCCTATTCCCAGTAGTCTTACCCAGTAGTCTTACCAGTAGTACTAATGGGAATTTTCTTCCCAATAGACTTACTAGTAGGTCTATTGGGAAATTTGTTCCCAGTAGACTTACCAGTAAAACAAAACAATATTATAATGTAGACCTAAATACCTAAAGATATTCCTTATAAATATGTATTTATCCTCTTTATTGCATTTGACTATGAAATATTATAAAACATTTTCCTTGACATCTTGTCACTTTATATCTATCAAATCAAGAGGCACAAATTGCTATGAGATTTCGGATGCAACCGGATATAAAAAATCAAGTAACCTATAGAAGCACTTCCTTCTAAGCCATGCTACCTTGGTAGGTACTGAGAGGTGCATTTTCTATAGTGGGGTTACTTACCATAATAGGGTAAACATTCAAGTAGCCAATAAAACTACTTCTTTCTAAGCCATGCTATCCTGGTACTCCGAAAGACGTATTGTATTAATTGCAAAAGCAATTAAAAAAAATATCTAATGTATTTCAGCTCAAATATACTACTTACTTCTTAATATTTGAACAAAATCATCAGGACTCATACAATATCTATTTTTGGTATGTCTGTAAACTCCGAGGTCTATGTGTTATTGTTTCTTTTTACAGTAGTACTACTGGGAAAAATTGGCCCTAATATGACAACCGCGAAGTCTTACTATAAGTAAGTCTATAGGGAAGAAAATTCCCATTAGTACTACTGGTAAGACTACTGGGTAAAACTACTGGGAACAGGGGCATAAAATTATCTAAAAAATATTCCGCAATATCATATGTCTATCTTTTATGGTTGACTCACAATGACACGTGTAACATCTGAAAGCTTAACAGTTCGGAGCATAGGACCAAACATACTGTAGGAAATGTGTAAAAAACGGGAGAAAACGCGGACGACGTCGCTGGCACAGCTAGTATTAAATAAAGACTTCTATGCGTCATGACATTGCACCCTCATTGTACCCATTGTAATCAAGGGGTGACAAAAGGTAAATAAATTGTAAATAAAAAAACAGATAGAATAGAGCGCTGTAAAGAGCTCGAAACGTCGGATCTCTAAATAATGTTTAGAATAACAATACACGCGAGCTTAATCAGTAAAATTCGTTTTAATTGAGATAGAATAGATTACAACTTATACCAAACTAGTGACCTCTATGGGTGAATTTTACATAAAAACCTTCCCCTTGAATCTGTCTATCGATAAAAACAACCGCATCAAAATCGGTTGTGTTATATTATAGATTTAAGTATCCATATGGAGAATATCCATATCTATAATAATATAGACATGGACAGATAAATCGACTTCAACGATTCATAATATGTAGCGATCAAATATATTGGTGAACAATATTGTAAAAATATGTTACATTATCGTCCATAAAATGTGGATAGTATTCAGGGAAAAAAACATATAAAATTAGACTTACTATCATAAGTATGGAGATAATAAATATACCGATTTGTAAATCAATGAAAAAACAACACTTTTCGACTCGAACCATCTTTCTAGTATTACAAATTTAAAAGGAAATACGCCATTTACGAGTTATTATCAATAACTCGTAATATCAAAATAAACAATACTTTAAAGTAAGACATGACATTAGATACAGGTGAAATAATTAACTGTCATTCACCAGAGACAAAGGCCGCACATTTTGACTCTATTGAATCCGTTTTTGAAATAATAAAGATTTCAATCTAATATGTAAAGTTAAATACATAGAGGTAATTTACTTTGTTCCTTAATAATTAATTGTGTAATAATTTGTAGACCATAGGTAATTCATTTTTTCTAAATTTTGTTTTCCTAGCGCCTGAGCATTGAAGAATCATTGTGTGAAATAGATAATATCCATGAGAGTCTGTTCCTTGATTCAGTTGCCAAAAGAGAGACCGAAAATGGTTAATGGTAGATACTAGATAGGTTAGATTGAACGGTAATTCTCACTACCATCCTAGTCAGTGGTCTACTGTGAGGATATCTTTGTTTCAGAGGGCACGAGGCATATGTGATGAATGACACACACCTGGCAGCTGAGCTTCAGCACGTCACGCGCGTACTACGGGGCCACAATCGTATCATGAAGATTATAATATCCCGTCAAAAACAACAATATATTGCAAGACCCAAGAATGTTGTGTCCGTGAACCGGAACGCACAAAATATCTCACCAAATGTGTGAATGTACTGATTAAACTTTCTTTTGAAAACAACTATCATTTTTTGTCTTGCCCGTGACCACGAGGGTTGTAAAGAGCTCGAAACGTCGGGTCTTTAAATAATATGTTTAGAATAACAATACACGCGAGTTTAATCCGTAAAATTTATTAACGTTTTACTTCAAGCTTTATATTACACTAGCGACCCGCCCTCGCTTCGCTTCGGGTATATCTCTATCTCTATATAATATATTTCAACCCCGTAAGGGATTTTACATACTGAAGTTATTTCCCAATAACTCCCGTTCCCATGGGAATTTCGTAATATCGCGTTGGAAGTAAGCTTAACGTTCATTAGGGTACCTGCATGCCAAATCTCAATCGTCTATCTATATCGCGGCTTAGATTTTTTCATACAAAAGTTTTTTTCCTATTACTCCCGTTCCCGTGGGAATTTTACAATATCCTGTTGCAACTAAGCTTTTAATTTATTAAGGTACCTGCATGTCAAATTTCAAGCGTCTAACTTATGCGGTTAGTATTTTTCATACAAAAGGATTTTCCCGTTATTTCCCGTTCCCGTGGGAATTTCGGGAAATCCTGTCCTAACGGATGCCTACGTCATAACATCTACCTGCATGCTAAATTTCATCTCGATCCGTCCAGTGGCTGTGACGACTTCGTCCGCGTAGAGATGTTTAACGGCTTAAACATTACTTCTTTATAGCGCAGTCGGTTAAAAAGTAGCCTATAACCGTTTCTAGGCTCTGGACTATATCTGTACCAAATTTCGTTTAAATCGGTTCAGTACTTTATGCGTGAAAGCGTAACAGACAGACAGACAGACAGACAGACAGACAGAGTTACTTTCGCATTTATAATATTAGTAAGGAGTAAGGATAGTACAATTTACTTTCTTAACCGACTGCCAAAATTTTGCTAGGCCTCAAGTTTTCAGGTTATTCCTCTGAATCATAACTTTTCATAACGATTGCGACGTAGATGGCAACTGAAAAGGACATTTAATTTATTTAAATAAATAAGGTACTCTTCCATTTAAAGTATTGTAACATTGTTTTACATCTTTTACTCACTTAACACACTTAACACGAAACCGCCAATATTAGTACCTAGATTCTTCTTGCATTTATCTTCCGTGAAGTAACCCACCGACTCACATACAAAATACAGTATATATCCAATAAACAATAACAATATGGCTATTGTCGATATTTTTCCATAGGTTATCTGTAAAAGTAATAAAATATTAGATTTTTAGTATTAGTTTCACATTATCCATTATCAAACGTATCTTAAAATTATTTTATTACTTTTATGTGATTTTAAATATTAAAATAGGTAAAATGTATGTTTCCTTCAGCAGAAGGACCCGATGCATGCCCGGGACATAACGGGTTATTCCCTGAGGGTCTTATTCCCCGAGGATCTTGTCCTCGAATGCGATAAAAGTGATAACACTTTTAACAAAAATAACTTGTTAATTTGCAAATGTAGTTGTAATTATTTTAAGTATTTAATATAAATGTTAGATTAAAATTTTATAAACACTATTTAACTAGGTACATATCAAAAATCAACACATTACATTTTATGATTTCCGATGATGATGAATAAAAAAATTATTGCAAATTCTAATTTATGAATACCTATTTTAAACAGTTTAATTGTGTAATCGTATATTCATTTGTATCTAAATAAGTGAATTAAAGTTAACTCAATTAATATTAATAAGTAAACCTACATAGTGTTTTTTTGTCAACAACTCAAAAGAAACAATAACAAAAGATGACGTGATCACTTTTTCTGCATTCGAAATCCTCCGGGACAAGATCCTCGGGGTATGAGACCCTTAGGGAATAACCCGACATAACACCCAGATATTTTTTAGTGCTACATGCGAATCTAAATCAAACCCAGGTGTAGTTTAAATTTATTTCATCTTTTTTTTAACCACTTTAATAACGAGTATACACACAAGTAGGAATGTTTGTAAAGGTAAATAACAATCACATTAATACATTTTTTTATTTATTTATTTATTTAATACATAAATAATAATTGTAATACTCACTGTGTCACCCATAGTGAATCCACACACTGTACATGGAATGAATATAAATCCGATAAACATGCAGAACCCGGATATAAAGAGACCCCATTGTACTACGCTAGAACAATATTCGGTCGTAGTGGCCATAGTCATGCTCCCAATACCGGATAACTAAAAAAAGGTGTACGTTCGTACTAGCAATCCTTTGCATGATGATATTGTACCTTGACAGTTGGTGGCAAAGGTTGTAAACGAAAATTCAGTTACCATATATTTCAAATATCTAATTACATAAATATATAGGTGAACAATATTGTCTATTCTATTCTAAAAACGTGTTACACTAACTAACGTCCACGTCCAAATCCAAAACTATTAAGGAATTTAATTAAAAAAATAGGACTTACTATCATAAATATGCCAATAATAAATATACCGATTCGTAAATCAATGCAAAAACAACACTTTTCAACTCGAACCATCTTTTTAGTATAATAATTCAAAGGAAATACGCCACAGAGGTGATATTATAAATGTTTCGTAATAACAATCAAACAATACTATTTATAAAAGTAAAGCTTGAGATCAGCTTTATGTCAAATAATAAGAACTGTCATCCACCAAAGACAAAGTCAGTACATTATAAACTATATTGAATTCATATTTTGTAATATATATTCAAGTTTTTAATAAAATCTGACAAAATCTAATCATATTAATTTACTTTGATCCGTTATTCCAAAACTACGTGTAACTAAATGTTAAGGCCACATAGTTTATAATTTCATTTATTTTAATTTATTTTCCGAGCATTGAAGAATTTTGTGCAAGATGTTTTTCGTGAAACTTGTCTGCATCTTCATTCAGTTACTTCATTATTAAAATTAGTTAAATTATATTAAAAAATAGCTATGATCACTTTTCCCTAGACATGTCATTAAAGACATTAATTATATTTTTTGTAAATTATATTTCATGAAAATATCTCATCGAGCTACAGATTGGTTATTCAAATATGAGTATGATGATATGTATAAGTAACAATAAATAAGAGATGAAAATGAAATCCAAAATAAAAGATCCCGACAAAAATTCACAATAGTTTATTTAAATAAAATATCCTATGATATGAATAAAACATCCTATATAAATAGCTTAATTCTACGGCATTCCTTAATCTATCAGTCTTTAAAAATAAATTAAATGAAATAAATAAGATTACAAGAACACAAAATCATTGGTGAAGCGAGCGTTCCGCTATTGCGTAGGCGGCTTGGGCTCGGCGGCGGCGGCGGGCATTTGCTGCGGGATGGAGTACGCGGGCTGTGCGGGCAGCGTCTGCGCCAGGTAGGGTCCTGGCCCGACTTGCTCCTGGAGTTTCTCTGCCTCTTCAGGGGCCACGGGGCACATACAGGGTACCAGCTGCACGTGCTGAAGCGACACCGGGGTGAGGCTGGCGCCCGCCGGCACGCTGATCGGGATCGGCGCGATGCTCTGCTGCATCGGCACCTCCGGCTGGGCGTATTGGTTCTGCTGCAGCTGGTAGACCTTGCGCGACTCGTACGGGTAGTACGGGTACTGGTAGCGGTATGAGGTGGGCAGCGCGGGCTGCGCCCATGTCTTCTGCGTCGCCACCGGCCTACTGCAACAAGGAAGCGAGCGTTAGTTAGGGACTGATATTGCAGGTCTTTGTACTGGGTGCCATGATCCCACGAGATTATTACTCTATCCTCTATCCTTTTACCTGCTTTAGAAAAAAATATTGAACTGTTTAAAATAATGCTCCTCAAAAGAGCTTTTCTGACTCCAAATAAATGATTCGACGTATAATTTTATTTATTGGAATAAATGATTTAGTTAACTTATGTAAACAAAGTTCCACCAACAAACCTTTTAGCTACATTCACTTAGATTGAATGCTTACGCACCATACGATCATAATATTAATTAATGTCTTATGTGGTCAACAACCAACGCGGTAGTTCACGGCTCACTAGATATGGTAATAGTGTATTCAAATAAGAATATACAATAATACCAATTACAACGTGTTGTAAACATTCAATCTTATATAACATGGGTATATCGCTAGTTGCAAATGTCGCTCAAGCATAAAACATGATCGCATAGCGCGTGAAAAACAGACACACAGGGAATAACATACAATATTCAACAAGGCTTGTGATGGTACTTCCAGCAGCTACGCGTACCTGCACGATATTGATAATTGAATGTTCAACTATAATTAAAATAAAAACTTATCGACATGTTTATTCTTCTACATAACAAGAGTTACTTACGAAGATTTGTTAAATTAATTTAAAGACAACTTTACATCTTACATATTATATTAAAATACTTACGTTGAGTCCGATCCCCATTTCAGGAAGAAGGCTTCGGACGAGGCTACGAGCGCCAGGCTCACGAGGAAACACATCTAGAAAGATAAAACACTTGATTTTACATGAATATAATAAATACGTATTTGTGACGGAGTCTAGCTAGTATCAAGAAAACAACATCATTGTCCCTATTTAATATATCTAGAATAGGTATCTAGGAATAGGTACCTATTCAAAAAATATGTAAATAAATATGTATAAACATTACAAAGTACCATATTTAAGCTTAAAAGAAGCAACCAAGCAAATACAATATGGTATCGATCGACTATTGACATTATTATACCAATAATTTAGGTCAGAATAAAAAAATATCTTGGTACTTTTAAAAACAAATTTTGGTATTGTGTTAGTAGTTGTATGGTTGAGCGCTACTTATTTTGTTCGTTCAAATAAGTTACGATTACAATATCTACGTAACCAGCCGATTCAAAAATAAACAAAGACATCTAGAGTTAGAGTACGGTATCGGTGGAACGGCAAAACAAAATAAAGACAGGTAGACAGTAGGAAGTAAGTGGCGTAACGCGAACTAAATTAGGGTAATATGGCAAAAAAACTATGTGATTGACTTGGTCCCCACGAAAATATGTTGTTATGATGGCGCAATGACGTAACTTATAAAACCAATTGGAACGTGGCGTTTGATGCAATGGGTTTTTCGGTTCCTTAAATACGGTTACTTGTTACTACCTATGAGTGTTATGGATGGCTTGTATTTGTAAGTTGAAAAATAATCTAAGTTCGAATAATCAGCAGAGCATCTACATGTCCTGACAACAGTATTTTTATAGGATATAAAAAGTAGATATTCCATTCCTTCAAATAAACACACCGTGTGCCTCCATTCTTCTACATAATTAGGTTGGTATTTACTTACGAACATATTTGATTATGTAAGCCAATAATTCAGAGCACACTGGAGTTAAATTGATTAAATGATGATTAGTTTTCTATTACACTTTATATAACCATGCAAATTTGCGCGCGAGCAATTTTCATACATTCGCAAAGCAATTGTTTCACAAGTTGAAGGAAGGAAATAAATTGTTATATCATTCGCTCAAACAATAGTGAGTTGGTAGGCAACAGTAAAATAATAGATATGTTTTCTTTCTATTATATGAAATCATTTCCTCATTGAACAACCACCATAACATTATACTTATAAAATATGAGTTTTAACTAGGTGAGTTCCTATTTGATTGCTAGACTATAAAGCAATAAATCAACTGCAAACAGTTTATTTGAAAACGAATTCTATCAGCAATATTTATTTATTTATTTATTTATTTATTTATTGAAGAAACAACCAACAAGAATAACACTAAAAATAATAACAAAAAACATAATTCAAACAACAGGTTGACTTAAAGCTAAGTGTTTTCTTAATTATAGGTTGCCACAGCTTGCATAGTGGACTTTATCTTAAAACTAACAAACTAAATATATTATTTGTCTTTGTATATTACAATCTTAACTAAATTCTAAAATTAAACTCTCAGTGCTATGTGCTCTAAGACTTTACTTTTAAATATACGTGGTGTATTGGAAAATACGTCAATATCACAGCTCTTATGGAGTCCATTGTACTGCCTCATCAGTCTGTTCATGGTGGAGTGGTGACCTAAGTTGCTTTTTGAGCCAGGGATGAAGAAAGGCACGTATCTTTCGCGGCGAGGCAACTTTATTGGGACATTTAGGTATACGGCCCTTAGCAGGTCAGGACAGTCAACTTTGGAGTTTATGATTTTATGGAAGAACATTTGATCCAAATACTGTCGACGCGCTTCCAAGCTATTCAATTTGAAAAAGTCTAAGCGGCTTCTATATGAGGGTAATGTCTTAGCTTTATTCATCTGATATGAGAGATGCCACAGGAATCTTTTTGAATTCTCTCTATTCGTTTTGAGTGCACGTCGTATTGTGGAGACCAAACCTGACTGCAGTATTCCAGGCCGGAGCGGACTAGAGCATGGTATAAAAGTATTTTGGTAGAGGACTTTAAACTCTTTGGAGTTACGCAATACAAACCCTAGCATCTGGAAGCCCTTAGTTGCCAACTGGTCAATATGCTTGTGAAACCGTAACTTTTTGTCCATAATTACTCCCAGATCCCGAATAGAATCTACTTCCTGCAGGAGTTGGCCTTCGATGGAATATGACAAAGATGGATTACTATTGCCTCGTGAAAACGAATGGATTTGCATTTGTCAATATTAAGATGCAGTCTATTGTTATCGCACCACCCTGTGAGTCGATCCAGATCCTCTTGCAATAATGAAACGTCAGCGACATTCTTAATTTGCATGGAAAGTTTCATGTCATCAGCGTAGAGGTAACATTCGGCGTTTTTGAAGATGTCTGTTACATCATCAATAAATATATTAAAAAGAATTGGGCCTAAATGGGAACCCTGTGGAACGCCTGATGTAGAGATGAACGGTTCCGAGGAGAAGCCATTTACCACGACACGTAACACGCGCTCACTAAGATACGACTCGAACCATTTAAGCAGGGTATTTGATATTCCAAATAATGAAAGTTTATGAAGTAAAATAGTGTGGTCAACTGAGTCAAAAGCTTTGCTTATATCTGTATAAATAACGTCTACAGGTGTGCGGGAATCAAGGGATTTGGATAGGCCATCAAAAAAAGACACAAGATTAGTCGCAGTCGAACGGGATTTTAAGAAGCCGGATTGGTTAGGAGAAATTAAGTTTTTTATGTGAGATGATAAAATGGGGCAAACTAAAGATTCAAATACTTTTCCAAAGACTGATAATATTGAAATGGGTCTGTAGTTATTCACATGCGATTTATCTCCAGATTTAAAGACGAGAACCACACGTGCTTCTTTCCAAATTGTTGGGAAGAAACCCACCGCTAAGGATTTGTTGAAAATAATAGATAAAGGTAAAGAAAGTGATTCGCTACATTCAACGACAAACAGAGGAGGTATGCCATCAGGTCCGGTCCCTTTAGATCTGTCCAAGGTCTTAAGTCTGTTAAAAACTTCCTTTTGCGAGAAAGAGAAAATACCCAAGCAATCTGAAGTCTTCAACAGGCCAGATCCAGCGGTTGGATAGTTGGTAGATCCCTGCCTATATACAGAAGCAAAATGTGAAGCAAAAATGTTACAAATACCCGTTCCGGAAGTCTCTTCTGAACTACCTAGTTTCATGGTAGATGGGTAAGGATTGCTGTTGATTTTTTTATTTTTCAGGAATGTCCAAAACTTTTTGGGGTTAACAGACAAGTTTTGTTCGAGTTCCCATATATAGTTGGCATAGCAAGTATTTATTAAATCAACACAACGTTTCTTTATTATATCAAAGCTAATTTTATCCAGCGGATTCTTAAATTTCTTAAATTTTATTCTTACCCTGTATTTTTCTCTCAATAGCCGAATTAACTGCTTTGTATACCAAACTGGATATTTTTTATTTGTAACATTTTTTGCTTCGTGGGACATATTGTTGTATGGCCCTTTTAAGTTCCAAATAAAATGCATCGGTCATTTCGTCCACAGTGTCACATCCAATCAGGAGGCTTTCCCAATTAATAGAACCTAGATGAGTCGCTACTTTATCGTAATCGGCTTTGTAAAAATTTAGTTTTTTCAGTAGATGCGCAAGGAGCCAGTATTGGAGAAATATTGAAAGATATAGCAACATCTAGAGGAGGATGGTAAGAGTCTAAGTTACTTAATAGGTTGACGCTGTGTTCAACTTTTACTGACCCGACGTTTGAGAGAACCAGGTCCAAGACTTTATTTTTATTATTTAAAGTTGCGTTATATTGCTTAAGATTATTAAGTACTAGAAAATCGGAGAACGTGCTGACCAGTTTGGAATTTTTGGAAGTAGACGAGATAAGACAATCTTCATTCCATTGAATTTCACTAAGATTGAAGTCTCCCAGTATTATTGTCTTGTTGTTTGATTCCAAGATTCGATTACAATTGTCAATAAAGTGGTCTAGAATTTGTTGTTGTATTGGGGGAGGAAGATAGACACTACAAAGGAATACTTTTTCAGTGGGATTAGAGTTATGAGTTATACTCAATTCCACCCAGATATCTTCACACTTACTCTCAAAATGAAACAACCTACGGGAATTGAGCCTTATAGCAACAGCTATGAGAACCCCGCCACCAGACTTGTGTTGATGAAAGCCACTTGTCTCCCTGTCACGCCTATACACCACGTATCGATTACAAAACAATTCAGAGTCAAAAATTAAGCTATTTAGCCAAGTTTCGCATAGCACTATTATATCATAATCGCAGCTAAGTACGTTTCTATAAAAGTATCAGTTTTCGTACGTAGCCCCCTAACGTTTTGAAAATATACATTTAAATTATCGTATTCTAAGCCTTACCCTATTGTACACTAAGTTAGGTATGAATAGAAGAACTTAAGATAAATTATCCAATGTGGAAACGCCACGCACGAGAACATAGTCCGACGTATCTGTCTTCCGCATGTACTCGCGCCCTCCTCGAGCCCACACGTGCTTGTACTGCAGTTCCTTCGCGCGGGCGCGCTGCAGCATGGAGGAGCTTATTTTCAGGGGAGAGGTTTTCTACCACATATATGGCGGTCTTTTTGACAGCTCCCAATCCAACGTGTTCGGTGGACAGCTTGTCCTGCGGGTGGTTTTTGTTATAATTTATCACAGCCGCTAGTAATGTGTCTCTAGAGCGGGGCTTATTAGCTTAACAAGTATGGATCGAGGACGCGGATTCTCGGGGTTCTTTTAGCTACGCGCGAACAATAGATGATGTCGGTCTCTTTAATAGGGCATGATACTGCCTTGCATAAGTTTGAAACAACAGTCACAACATTTTCGGATTTACGCTCAGGAACACAATGTATCTCCAGATTCGATGCACGGGAGATTTGCTCCATCTGATTGAGGCGGTTAGTGAGCCTGTTAATGTCACTTTGTAAGGATTCTTTCTCCTCTATGATTGAATCAATTTTAGCCTTACAGCCGCTTAAATCTGTCTTAATTTGCTCGAAATAATCGCTCAAGAATTGAATGGAACTTGTAAGGCCTGTGATTTCTCCTTTTACTTCCGTAAGCTGACTGTTTATATTGCATTTCAAGTCACTCATATGCTCCCTAAATAACTCCTTTAGTTCTTCCTGTATTATGGAACGTAATTCGCATCGCGATGTATTTAAAATGGCGCTTGATTCAGGGTCCCTTTGTGATTCCTGTTTCTTACGACGCACGGCAATGTTTACATTCAATAATTGTAAAGTTTAAACATAGTTATTTGTATTTGAAAGAAAGTAGTTGGGTATAATTATGTTTGTCAATATGTCGCAAGCACTACGTAAGTTAATTGTATTGCCTCGGAAAAATATTGATTACTGATTTTATAAATGACATGTATTATGTATCTATTAAATACGATTTCGCACTTTACTATTATAATAAATTATGTACCTAATAATTTAGTTCGTCAATTAGATCGAGGCTTCATTGATCCCGACTGAGAATTAGGTTGATTTATAAATCATAAAGCGAAAGTATTACAATAGTATCTAACAACATTTAATCAAAACCCACAACTCTTAAGAATTTAGTTCATACCAATGGCCTGGAACAACAATATATTACAGAATATGCCAGTTCTTCTTTCATATTATAACTTTAATAGAGACAGTCAAGGGTACAAGGATAGGATTAACTAAATTCATAATTACAATTCTCAAGAGAGGCCAAGGCTGACCCTAGCTGCCACCGACGCTCTCACATTAAAAACAATAATAAGTATGTGTTTAGAAGACCGTGCCCTAAAGGTAATCACGTAGTTTTTATGTTTGTTCTTCTTCACTCAAAACTATGCTACGATTGCCTACATGATTAATGACCGCGCTTGTTAATAACGAAAATTATAACAACATGATGATTCTTTTGATTACATCGTCTCGGAAAACACACTTGTCAATCAAGGTGAGTAGGGCCGTAGGTAGTTGAAATGATAAATTATATCGTAGCAATTTTTTGGACGGCAAAAGTTCTTTGACAAATTAGTGTCAAGAAAAATAAAAGAGTATATTATGTTGCAGTGTTTACAATATTTATGTACCTAATTAAAACCTATTAGAATACGTAGATATTATATTCTCTAAATATTCAAAATATTACACTGGTTGATAACCCGAGGGTAAAAAGACAAATAAATTCAAATGTCAAATTTTTTGATAAATAATGTGACTGCACATTGCTGATACAGTGATACATTGCTGTGACAGCAAAGTTTTTTTAAAACCGTATCGCTCGCTCCATACGCACGGTAGCCAATCAGCCCGGATAACTTCGCGTTAACATTTTCTAATTTCTCCCACTCCCAAACAATTAACTTTTGCGTGGAAAGATATCCATTCAAATATGTTAGCATCATTGTATCCATTTGAAGTGGAGATTCTTGCATCAAACAATGAGATATTCTTAAGATCACGACTGAACTATTTCTCGAAACCAACTGTTGTACGCTTGCAAGCTGAATAGCAATAAAATATGTGGGTACAAGGAAGAGCTTAGGTATGTCTCGATTGGTGCGTTTCAAATTTGGTGGTGTTTCGAGGAATACCACAAACAATGAGCCATCAACGTTTCCCCAACCGATTTGCTAGAGGAACATTATAAAGTGATTTGTGCCGGGCCGAGGATAATCATCAAATGGACCATGCGGGTTCCGAACTCATAAATATTCCATTTATTATCATCGCACGACTATAACAGGTAGATCAACGACCCCGTCTCTAATTCTTTTTATTTATAATAGTTGAACTTAACCTTCAGTTAAAAGTAGAGGTACATTGTCATTATACATTTTTTAATGATCCGTACTATTTTTTATTACTGTTAATATCTCTGGTTCAGATTAAACGTACAAAACAGAAATCGCGTATAATACAAGTAACGTCTAAAATTCTAAAAAATATTTACGAGTAGTAGGTATCTAGTGTTACCGAGAGAGTCCAGAGGGCCTACCATGAGTTGGCTATCGAAAACTTACGTACGTTATAAACCTATCGAGTTGTTTTTTTTCATACGGCCGATTTTAGTTCTTCGCGTAACCACCAGCGGCGCTGTACAAGTTTTTCATAGACATATTTACGTGGGCGATATCGAGTGCGTAAGTTTTAAACTCATGGTAGCCCCACTGGCCGCGTCGCTTTTATGCTTATTGCTTCTGCTATTGAGAAGTAAAGGTAAAATTTAGTATTAAAATCACGGCTACTTTCTAGTTATTTAAATAATACATTTTAGT
Organism: Maruca vitrata; assembly: GCA_039566165.1. Lineage (NCBI taxonomy): Eukaryota > Metazoa > Arthropoda > Insecta > Lepidoptera > Crambidae > Maruca > Maruca vitrata. The sequence goes on from CM076911.1 coordinate 8,864,284, forward strand.
ATAAAACTATAAGTTTAGGGAAACGTATCGTGTAATCGTATCTTATATCATTAAATTTTATCTAATTATGATAATTAGTATATTATCTCATATTATTGAAGTATCAATAGAGATTTTTTCTAATAATAATGAACCTTTAATTTATGATTCACCTTGATATTTCAGTCACTGTTTTGATTGAGAAATGCAGACTTGCAAGAACTCTAAAACACTATTATTGAAACATTTTGAATAAAGTTCCTCTTTGATAGATTTCATTAATAGGTCTGATGTAGGTACACGTTCAAGAGCATTCATTTTGTTAAAACAAAAGTGTTTCTGTGATTTGATTTCACGTTATCTAGCTGATTGAATATATCTTTTGATATCTTACTTGCTAGATATAGGTTCAGGTAACGAAAACAAATTTAGTGTTCCTACCTACATATTTCCAAAAAAAACACAATTGTTCGTAATCGGAAAATCTGACTGCCTCTACGATTGGTACGAATCTATTGAGATCGGAATCATAAAAAGTTATAGATTGACGCCTTAACAATAAATAACTCAATTAATTTCCAATAGGTGATGTCGGCGGCTGTCACAACATGTTTGAGACTAGCTGACGCCCGATGACTTGCGCACACGCGTTCCGGAGGCGCGAGGGCGATTTGTAAATTAAAAATTCAACTAACAATGCGCAATCATTAAGCACCGTTTTGTAAACATCAAATCAATTTGTAATCAATTACATAATGGACGCCGATTGTTGGATGTGTAAGAAATAATTTAGTCTATATTCAAGTTTCTTTCTAAAAGATTTCTCCTATTTTTTTGTAATTGTTATTTTTTTCTTGTAATTAATATCTTATTTTTAAGAAAATAAATTAAGTATTTAGTTTAAAAATTATTTCAAAGATTGACTATAATTATCACAATAAAAAAATATAAAAAAACTATCAAAAAAAAGTTTGAACTCACCACTCCATTTGTGTCTGGATACATCGCACTAGGTGTGAACTGAACGGGGAACAACCAGTCCAACGTACACCGACTCCGACGGGCTGTCCAGTACTGCTGGCTCGGCGGTCAAGGGCTAGGGCTCCACACAAAAAGCTCGGGAACGAAATTTGGGAACGGGATGCGCTCAGCCGGCCGGACACGGAGTGACCGATCCCGGGACTCCAGCCGTTTTTTATACACGATTTCAGAAACATTCCGTCCTTAAAAGCCGGTCTCCGACCCCAGCATGATGTATAATAATAATCTTATTAACTTATCTACACTTCTATCTTTACTTAGAACGTACCGTTATACACCTGATTTTGAAAAGGAGTTCCGTAGACACGGACCACTTAAGATAATTTCACACTTTTTTCTCATATCGGTTTAAGTGTTTTGACATAGGGTTTTGATGGGAGATATACTGGTTTGTAAGATTAGTTAGGGCCTCACATCTTTTTCCGACAACTAACTAAAAGACAAGACGACCGCGGAAAATGCAATGCAAAATATATGCTTTTGTGTTATGTCCATCTTTTGCAATGCAAAGGCCACCGATCTTCTTTAACTATTATATTGACTAGGCAGTGTAAAATACATTGTCTTACTTCATTACTATTAGACCAATTTTAGGTAAATCGCAAATCGTTGTCTCTTCAGAATCAATATTTATGTTGCAAACTTTACCTAGGTAGGTATATGTACCTACATAGTTATGAAACATTGGCCTATTTTATTGGTTACGACACGAATACTTTTAATCTGGAAAACTAAATTTAGAAATATGCAGTGTTCGAGCAATATTAGGCAATACAATAAATTAGTAGAACAATTATTCACAAATATCTAGCTGGATAGGGCACGATATTGACTCGATCAAGCTATAACGTAAGCGTTAGCGTAGCAGTTAGACATTATTTTTGACGGGTGTTAAAATGTTATTTGTTTGTGGAATGCACAACATGTTGTCCAAAAAACATATTAAGAACGTCCTCCTTTCCTTAGAAATTTGAAGTCTGTTAAAAACTGACCCTCCTCAAATATGAATGAAAGGTTATGACACCTATATAGTCAGCTAGTGAGCGCCTTTATAGAGCAGGGAAATGAATGTTGGCCTCAGAAGTCCTATTTAAGCAAATCCTCTGGTACAGGATACGGCTTGTCGCGGACACGGCACCCCGGCCATGGCTGCTCCTTGATGCGTGAACGACCCAAGTGCCCACTTAGTGTTGTCAACTCAAAGCAATGACTGTTCAGTTTGATGACTTAATCTTCCTAGGAAAATATACATTAACATTTTCAACATAATGCTCTACCTGCCTATGTAATTCTTTCAACACAAATATATATGAAAGCATTTTCCAAGGAATTATAAGAATATTACGTAATTCAACTAATTACGTAATATTCTAAAATTAGATATTTAAAATACCTATCTTAACCATGTACACAATTTTATTAGAATCAAATTAAGTGCATTGTGGTGTATTTATTTAAGTATACCACTGTTATTACTGATATCAGAAACTCAAGTGCTTAAAGCTACTTAGCTCGCAACGATCGTATGTTATGTTGTGTATCTAAATTTACCTACATTTATTTATTAACTATAAAATATTATGTAATTCATCTTTGAAAATAGGTATCTAGGTAACCCTTTTCACAATAATTAAAGTTGCCAGTCGCCACCAACATTATTTCTGGATAAAACAATGCCTGTTACCTACATTCAAGAGTCTTAGTGAAGGCATAGGTAATAATCGCTAGGAAATTGCTAAAAAACACTTGAATGACAGAAGCTACTGCACCAAGTTCCTATTCCTACCTAGGAAAAGGAAAACAAAGAATAGGAAACCGCATAGGTAACTACCAGTACAGTAGGTATCTAAGAGGCAGGTAAGCTTGCAAGAGAGTGGATTTTATGTAGAATTAGGCCGCGGTTTATCTCCCCCTACCTACTTGCTTACTCCTTCGCGTGCCTTTTATGTTAATACGCCGATTTGACACTGCTTTTGAAGTCAACTGATTCAGTTGCTGATATACCCCAAGAGTAGCCATTCAGTAGCTCTCTGAGAGTTTCATGGGAATGTAGTAATGTCGATATTTATTCAAATTATTCGCACTCACTTGTCAGTCAGGCCAGTATGATTTGGTCAGTACTTACTATCATCAAAAAAACAATACCATATACTTGAATCCCTTATTTCGAGATGGATATAAGGGAACATAAATATATTAATTTTATTGATAGTTAACCATCAATCAAACATGGGTTAACGGGACTCGCGAGACATATTTACGATCTGTGTCGCCACCGCCATTACCGACCCGATAGTTCGATGGTAATGGATGAGGGTGAGTGGTCCAGCTAACAAGATGCTTGACTTGGGGGGCCGGGATGGACCGTTACTTGCATCCTCATTTATTATAGATAGTAAGACAAAGATTACATAAGTAGATGCCTGCCTACGCGCCATGGGAGAAAACACTGGCCGGTTCCAGGATTTGAAGACCGCTTTTTCGATTGGTCCTTGTTTCGTCGATAGCTGTTTTTTTTTATTTTATAGAACAGACTAGTCTTCTGTCGCATCAATAATTTTATTAATAACATGCTAAACTCCTTAAAACTAGAGTTTATTACATTGCATCTAAAGCCTCTGAATTACGTGAGAAATATTAGATATACAAAAAGCCAATATTACGACAAATACTTAGGTATACAAATCTAAATCCCTTCGGTACATGATCTTTTTACTTACTATTTTTTGATACGGTCTATTATTATGATACATTTTCAAATTCCAATTTAGTTAGTCAAGATGTATCGTATACCTACCTAGAAGCTGTGCAGTGCTTCTACTGCTAGCAAGTGCTACTACTTGCCTTGCCTATCCCAATTACGGCTACAGAGTATTATTATACAGCGTAGTCGAATAAGGCCTTTTCGCCCTAGTTTAGGATAGGCCCGTACCCAATCTGTGGGGACGTAAATGGGCTGGTGATGAAATAACATTGATTAGCCGTATCACAGATAGATAATATATCTAATATCAAAGTAGCTATTACTTAAGTACATTATGAATCTATAACGACAACATCCAAGAAGAGTTTGGATACTGTTTGTTTGGGGTAAAGTCGGTAAAAAAAGTGCATAGCATTCAATACTAAAGTATTACCGATAATACTGTACCACTTTATTGATATATATATGTGTAATACTTTAGTATTACCGATTATGATAAAGGTAGGTATATCCTTGCCACAGAAACAGGAAAGAAAAGAAATAAAAAAAATAGTATTTACTCAAACACAAGGAGTGTATTTAGCAAATTGATTTAGGAAATTAACAAAATGAAAACTATTCATCGTCAAAGTTGAACCTCCTTTTGCCGTCGAACCTAAATCCGTAGGCTGGCGCGTTCTTTACGTCGACTAGCGCCGGGTTGCGGTGCTTGTAGAAACTACCGTGCCCGTGCGCAGGCCGCGACGAGCCGTTCGGAATGCCGTGCGACTCGCGTTGGTAGAAGGCCTCGAACTGCCCGTCAGATGGCAGCACCGCCTTCAAACCTTCATCCTCCGGGTCGTAAGGTAAGCACAGAGATGGCAGCGCGAACGCCAACACCATCACCACCCCGCACATCCACTTCGCCTACAAGTGAAAGAACTTTACGTAACAAAAAAATAAACATCAATAAATTGTGAAATATATAATGCTTACGTACTTACAATCATGTTTATTGCCAAATAATGTATGATCCCAATCTGATGACGTACACTCGGGTGCACGTATTTGTATCGAAACTGGCAGACGGCGCGGCCACGGGCGTCGCGGGTCACCTTGAAGACGACGGCCAGCTGATGCTAAATCGGACAAGTCTAACGGGTACAGTGTTCGGTTCCGCAACGCAATACACTTTCCCTTCGCGTGCAGGTAACACTAGGCCTTAAAGACGCCTGCATACGGACTGGCCGGACCTCGGCGAGCCACGATGATTTTCATAAATCGTACGCAACGCACTATTAGTGGTCGACGCGCACGCAATAAACCACTTGCGTCAGCAAAACAACTGACTGTCGCGATCGCTACAACACAATATTTTATAATCGTCAATTTTAAAAATCGAATTGGATAATTTTTATGAAGATGAAATTATTAAAAAACTAGCTGACTCGAGGAAACGCCAACATATCGCCAACATACTAAAGAAAAAATAATCTTTTATTTTATACAAATTTAACATGTTCTACAGATCTATTAATACAGAAAAGAAGAATCATACTATTCGGTGAAGAGGTTACGATTAAAGTAAATACAAAAATTCCAAAATACTGGTACATTCCCACAAGTTTTACTTCGCAGTACCACTGCAATACGTTCAGTGGAACAATGTAGGTAGGTACTGGAGTAGAACTGCATAATAGAACTAGTGGGAATGAACCCTAGTCTCAGAGACAAAAAGATTAAGCGATCAGGATTTAGTTAAAACGGATCTTGGAACTGGTTTTTCAAGTTGGATTAAATTTTTATGGCACCTCAACATATTTTTAAAATAGATAATTTGTAGGTACTGTGTGAATTGTACGTAGATTTTGTTGTTCCTGTTGACAAATAATAAAATTGAATGTTCGTTTAAAATTGAATTTATGTTTTTAAGAAGAATAAGTAAATTTCATCGAAAATTTTTGCTTACGTTATAAATTAAGTAGTTCAATGAGAATATGATTATCTTCGCAATCATTCAGTCCAGATGCTGATGGTTGTACCAATAGTTCAGTTGTGTCAGTCACAGTTCATCAATCATCAGATCATCAGATGACAAATATGAAAAAACACTCCCTAAAATTGTTTATCCAACCGAATAATTTGAGGTTCATCGTAAACCATTACTTTTTCTTCCATATTGTTTATAGTGATAAAAGAGTTTTAAATAAATATGGTCACTAAGACTTGACGGCTGAATACTGAAACAACAACTGTTGTGCTGTAGAGATTCCTAATAATAATTTAATAATAGTTTGTGTATATAGAACACCTACATCTGATGTCAATACTTTCCTAAACTCTCTTGATACGGTCCTCTGTGAACTAAATAGACATAAGAAGAAAAAAATTGTTGTTCTTGGCGATTTTAATATAAATATTTTAAAGCCTGATAAAATAACAGGAATATTAAAAGATTTAACTAAAAACTATAATTTGACAATTCACATTAATAAGCCCACTAGAAGACTTTCTTGTATTGATCAAATATTAAGCAACATTGAAAATGCTACAGCATCAATTTTACCTTTAGGTCTATCAGACCATGAAACTGCCCAAATGATATGTTTTCCGGTTAAATATAAACCTAAAAAACATGAAGTAAGCTACATGTATAAAAGAGATTATAGTAAAGAAAATATTACTCTATTCCAAAATAGTATAAGTAAATTATCATTTAACGAAGTTTACATGGAGAAAGACCCTGATATTGCTTTTGAAATTTTCCATGACTTATTTTTGCTTTTTTACAACCTCTGCTTTCCAAAAATAAAAAGAAAAATCCGAAAGCCTATTGCCGATAAGACCTGGATAACAAAAGGTCTTAAAAAAGTTGCAAAATAAAAAGGGCACTTCGAATCAAATATTATAAACATAAAAATAATACTACCAAAAATGATTACTTAAGATACTCTAAGATACTAAAAAAATGTATACATCAATCTTACAAAAATAGAAACAATAATTTCATACAAAAAAGTAATAATAAGTGTAAAGCATCATGGCAAATCATTAAAAGTCAAGATTACAATGTAAATAAAGATAGCATTGATCAAATTAACTACTTAAATAAGACCATTATTGATCCAATAGAAATAGCTACAGCATTTAACTCCTACTTTATTGACTCATCACAAAACACTATACAAACTCTACCTTCTGCCAATAATAAACATCAAACAGATGCAAATAAATCAGGGCGATCTATGTATTTGATGCCCATGACTGATGATGAGGTAAAAAAATTGCATTATCTTTAAAAAACACAAATTCTGAAGGTCCTGACGAAATCTGCACTAAAATTATAAAAAATTGTATAAATGAACTATCCTCTCTATTCACATATCTTATTAATCTCACATTTGAAAGTGGTAAATATCCCAGGCGTTTAAAACAATCGGTTGTCAAACCCATACACAAGAAGGGTAGTAAAGAGACATAGTTAACTACAGACCAATAACACTAGTACCTGTTATTGCTAAAATTTATGAAAAGTGTATGGCCACAAGACTAATGAATTATTGCTCAGCTCAAAAATTAATAAATAAAGACCAATTCGGATTTCAGAAAGATAAATCTACGAATCTTGCAATATTTGCTCTATTAAATGAAGTGTTGACTAACATAGACCTGAAAAATTTAACTACTGTATTATTCCTAGACATGTCTAAAGCCTTCGATCTAGTTGATCATTCAATTTTATTGCAAAAGCTAGATAAAATAGGTGTGAGAGGTACTCCTCTACAATGTTTTGAGTCCTACTTGAGTGACCGACAGCAATGCGTAATGCTTACTAAAACTAATGATGACAATAATATAGTAGACATTTATCAATCACAATACAGATATAACAGAGTAGGGGTACCACAGGGAAGCATACTGGGGCCTCTCTTATTTTTAATATACATTAATGATATAATAAACATAACACGAAATAGAACAATTTTATTTGCTGATGATATATCCATTATTGTAACCACTAACTCAAAAGAAGGCTTAACACAACATGAAACCGATGTAAATAGGACGCTTGCAAATGTAATTGAATGGCTTGAAATAAATAATTTAAAAATAAATTTGAACAAAACTAAATTAATACAATTTAACAAAATCAATAGAATCAAACTAAATATAGAATATAAAGGTACATTTATCGAACAAGCAGACCATGTAAAATTTCTGGGTGTAACAATAGATAAAGACATCACTTGGAAATTACAAATCGAAAATGTATGTGATAAAATTAATCGGTTTGTATTTGTTTTAAGGAGACTACGACATATCGCCGATCTCACTACAGTCCTTAACGCATACCATGCTTATATTGTTTCCAACCTTCGCTATGGGCTGATTTTTTGGGGAAATAGCGTCAATATACATAAAGCCTTTGTAACACAAAAGAAATGTCTGCGAGCAATTAGTGGTGTTGCTCCTTCCATAACATGTAGACCTCTATTCCAAAAATTGAAACTGTTGACATTGCCAAGCCTTTACATCTTTGAAATTTGTAAATTTGTAAAGAACAATATGCAGTTATTCCATAGAGCCGGCGACATTAATCCTCGAAACCGAAGAAATCCAAACAAACTTGTACTTAAATCTGCTCCAAGAACTGCTCTATATATGAAAAATTGTCTTAATATGTGTATAAAAATATATAATAAAATTCCAGAAGACATAAAAATTTTAACCTTTCCACTATTCTTAAAAAAATTATATGTATGGCTTATAGATAAAAATGTGTATAGTGTTAACGAGCTTATTAATCCTTAATATGTCATTAAGAAAACCTTATGTTTTACTATAATATTTACATGCCACATAGATGGCGAAACATGTGAACCAAACTTTAATTTTAACATCTTTCTATGTAACCGTGTTTCTTGTAAATAAATAAATTATTATTATTATTATTATTATTATTATTATAACAATGAACTATTTAAATTGTAGTTAGAAAGAAAAAAATCTTCTAAATTCATATTACTTCGAAGTTTTTCTTTTTTATCGTCATAGTCATATAATTCAAAATTTGACTACCCACTATGACAGTGGGTAGTCAAATTTTGAATTATAGTTTCTGTTTTCGGCTATGGCAGAGTAAAATAGCTTTCAAATAACTAGTTGGTATAATTTTCAAATTGATTTATTAAATCTATAATTATAATACAATTAATCGGATGATTCAAAAGATTTCGAATAAAACAATTAATCAATATAAATGATAAGCTAGAAGCGTTTATTTAATCATACTTACATGTAATTAGGAGGATTCTGTACGGAAATGATTTGCTATTAGTGAACTATCAAACAATACATAACATGTAAACTATTAACATAATTGCAAATTAACTATTAATTACCTCTATAAATAAGTATGCCAGTAAACTGTATTGTGTAGAAATTAGGCACTTCCTTTAAAGATCAATTCATTAGTGTTTCACTCAGGCTCAAAAAATGTATCGTTTATATCTCTACAAAAAGACAATATAAAATTAAACGGCTTATTATATTACAACATGTTACTCGATTTTTTTATAACTATGTTATTATGTTTATATAATAGCGATGATATTCGCTGTTAAAAATACATTTCAATTGGTGTATGACATTTTAAGCAGGTACAAAACGTGCGTGAATATTGTGTACTTGTTATTGCTGCTATGAGGCTCTATAACACATCCATCAGTACAATAAAGGCAGTTTATGTCAATCATCGTGTATCACATATCTTATTTGTAATTATTAAGATCTCACAAGATAACCTATTAATATATCCATAGATTTACATATCATTACGCGAACGAATTATAAAAAAGCGTAGGTATCGCGATAATTTATCAATTCTCTAACATTTTACTATTAGCACAGTGTAACAATTGAATCAACGCTTTTAATTCATTTAGCTATATAAATAAACTCACGCATGTATGATTCTCACGGGCAACACCAATAAAGTGCTTGGCTATGTTAATAATAAGTAATTCATTCTATATTGCTTAGTTTGATAACAAAGGATTGTATGTAAATATGATGTATATCTGCGAATAGCTTGAAACCAGCCGTATCATATAGAATTAACTCTTGACGAGTGTTCATAGCGCTTTGTTCGTGGACTCGTGCACATTCTTAGTCAGTCTACGCAACTCCGCGGATATTCGATGTTTAATTAAATCGAAATTATGTTCAACAAAGTTACTTGCTTATAACATCCGTAGATACATTGTATCGGGAACATTATTTATAGGGCACACAGTTTCAAAATACAAAATTATAGCATTATTTGTGAATTTTGATGCGCATTTAGGGATTAATTACTAGGGAGTTCTTATCGAGATGCGCTGGTGGGCGGGCACGACCAGGCGCGCGCGCAGCGGTCCTGGCGACCGACCGCTCCTATTTAAGCTCCTATTTCCTATTCTAAGGGTTCACAAAGACCCAACGCGCCATTGTCTAGCTTTGTTTCTTTATATGTAGCTGGGTGTTAAGCCTGCATTTATTTATTATTGTAACTGTAGCCCGTAATACCAACAGAAACCAATTTCTAACTAGGTACATAATTATTATGTCCAAATATCCGGGAAATTCGTCGAAAGCCAGCATCACCAAACAAACCAAGCAGTTATTAAAGACCGAGAAACCCGGTGAGGTCAATCTATTTGCCCGCTTAGTCTTTTAGGAAAACCAACAATGACCAAGCTAGAGACCATAAACACAACCTAGTAGGTAGTATAATCTAATACCCAGATTTGCATGAAATTCCAGATCCATATCAGCTAGATACCCAGCCAGCCAGCTAGATACAGCCCATATAATAATAAAGTTTATGACGGGACCGTACAGTACAACACCGTAAACATTTTGATGGTTGTTTTTCCGAGGCAGAGCGATTTAGCGTTGGTGGCACTACTGAATCATGCTAGCTATTTCTTTCTTGAAATACATTATAACGGCCATCTTTTAGTAATGCAGGTAACATGCAACAACTAATGATAACACGAAGAATCGGAAACTGACGAAGGGGAGATACATCTCAACATGAAGCTGGAACGAAGAACACCAACCAACCACGTTAACAGCATGAGAATGGCCTGACACACTCTTTTGCAAAAAAAAACGAGCGGTTTGTATTCTTTCCTAAAAACAATATGGTACATAAAAGGATTTAAGTCTTCTAAATATATTGCTGGCCGGTCGTAAGTGTGCCGTGATGCCAAAAATGGATCTTGTTTTAAAAAGTATACCAATTTTTTGTGACGGGCATCAACGAAAGTAGCTGTTGTCTTTGAATAACTTTTTGGCTATTTTTATTGGTTTCGTTGAATTTGCTGCTTTAAGAGACATTTAAAATTATAATTTTTAATGCTTAGTGGTCCGGATGATGGCATCTTAAAATTGTACCTAAGAGTCAGCAAAATTATTGCACTGCTTGAAGAGGGCTGTAGCCAATGTTTTGTGGCTCAAAGGCTAAAATTAAATGTAAGTTGTTCAACAGTCCAAAGAACCTGGCAGCGCTATCAAGAGACGGGTTCCATGAATAGAAGGCCTGGATCTGGAAAAAAGCCATCCACTGAACCAAGAGATGATCGTCTTCTGGTGATTCAAGGTTTGAAAAATCGCAAATGAACTACCCCTGCTTTGATTCTTTACATTTTTCTTACCAATCCAGTAAAAAAGTTACGCTAGATTTCACAAAACGATTCTTTGGTGATTAATTTACGAATCATAAAGGTATCACTACCTTAAATCAGCAAACATCGTAATGATTGATTATTTGCTTAGATGCCCGTTTTTTTGCAATGGAGTGTATTTAAGGACAAAAACAAACTATAGGCGAACCACGAACCATATTCTACACAGAAGAGACGGACAGTGAAGATAACAATTCGACGGAGGAATATTAACAGCCACAAACGACGATAAAACATCAACCCACGCCCAAGTACACACTACAAATAAGAGAACAGAAAAAAAAAACTAACCAATGGACCTGGAAAAATTGGATTGATCACTTCCTCTGCCGTTTCCTATACTGGTTCTAATAGTGTATACCAGGCTGGTTATAACCTCCTATCCTATCCCAAAACTCCTTTTACAAATAGTACCCCTTGGTTTGCCGGTTTGACCGGAGTCTTGGCTTTGGGCCTTGGCTGAGTGAGGTACATCAAGTCAAGTCAATGACTACGCTACATACATACCTATTGTAGACCTTGCCTTAACCAAAAGCAAACAATCTTGTTGTAACTGCCTATGAGTCTTTATATGAATGAATCAACAGTAAGATGATAACTATATAATTAGTACTATAGTAAACATTTTAATTTGTTAGTCATAATTATTCTAATCGAAACTTGTAGCCAAGCTCAACACTGAAGAGGTATATTCTTAACAATTTAGTACATTTAAACCTATGTTTCTTCTAACCATAGTTCGTTTTCTCACGTTTATTATTGCTGTTTAATAATGTATCTGCTATACGAAACTAACAGTAGGTATTCACTATTTATATTTAAATCAGTGCTGTCTTGTGTATATTGTGTTAACACAAGCTGAAAATTAACAATTCATATTCAAACATAATACAAATTACTAAGAAAGACATTCATAGTTAACAAATCGGACGACTGGGCTCACTCATAGAATATTGATTCGATGTTTTACAAATAAAGTTAGCTTTCCATACCTCTAATTTTATGATAATTTCCGTAGTTTGATTTGCGGAGTTCTATCAGACTTTTTATATGAAACGCAACAAAATCTGCGCAGCGCAATCCTGTCTTCAAGTATTAGGGAACTACATTAAAATTAAGCCATCGTGATAATCAAATCATTAAAGATCAAATTTCATAAACCTATTATACATAAGTCACACTCGGTTTCCGTTATTCGTTAAACTTTAGACTAAACAGGAATATGACACATGCTTAATTTTTATAGATTTATTCAAATAAGCTTAATGTTACACCAAAAGAAGTCAGGTTGTTGATTAGACATACGGACGCTGGCATCAGTATAAACAAACGCCATGCATTAATCATAGTAAAATCCTTTATCGTGACCGAGATGATATATTTTTATCTCTATATTGATTTTGATAATTTAGACCAAAGCATAATTGAAAGATTTCATTTCGCAATTCAGCTATAACATCGCTTTTTTAGGCCAGGTTTTCAGCGCTTAACATGCATGTGGCATAAGATGCAATTTTATAAAAAAACATTGAATAAGCTACCCTACATAATTATTTGTTCCTTATATCACGAACTCGCGGAGTTAATATACTGACTCGAAATGGTCGCGAACGCATCCCGAGAGGTTGCCACCGCCATATGTTTCACGATTTCGGTAGCAATTGAAGTAGTACGGGCTGACCGAGGTTTGATTGATTCCTTATTGGATAGATTCAGGAGAGCTTTTATATATTTTATTCGGTGCTGAAATAGACGACCAGCCGATTGATATAATGGTTTGGCGCATTTGTTAGTTTATTTCGTTTTAAAAAATCGATTAATAATATAAAAAATATATCTATCTCTCTAGTAAAATAGAAAATTTATGTCAACATGTTACTCATCACACGGTACTTATATTGCATATACAATTGGTAATGTACATGTAATTAAAAAAAACGATTGTGAGTTTTCCACGTGCCGAAAATGTAACTAGTTAACGGCATGCGTCTAACATAATAACCCTAACTTTGTAACAGTAATTTAATGAAATTCTAATGAGTACTGGATGCTATCTGTAATGTTTTTACTCTATATTATTAGTTATGTCGAAAGAGTATATTAATCTAAACATTATAGAAAATTGCTGTGACTTTTTCAAAACTATAACTAATCATGTCTTGACGTCATTCATAACAATACACAAACATATTACCATTCTTAATAAATAACTCACACTAAATAAATCAATTACATATTTCACAACAACATAAATAAAAATGTCCACTTAGCTTTATAATAAATAGTGTTAGTATCGATAACCAAGAATAATACTAGAATGAGTCAACACAGAGGTTTGTCTAGCCGTTCTACAGTAAGGACTCCGTGTTGCCTTAAGTGGGGCCTAATCTAGGTACTAACTTTAACCTAAACCATTCCACGTGCGTGCATGTCATATAAAGTACATAAACGCCCACTGAGCCGCTTAGTTATCGACACCAAAACAACCAACAACCTTCACAATCACCTTAAGTATTGGAATTCTATCCATCCTGCTAGATATGGCTTGTATACCTACCATGCAAAAGAAGATGGAAGATCGAGGAATTCAACGCAATAAAGTAGCTTACAATAACATAAAGAGTAATGAGTCATGCCAATTCACCCTAAGGAAAGCTACCACACTGGCAGCATGTATCAAATCAGAAACTTATGAATAAATAATATTGGTCCTTATTTAGACCTTACCCAATACTATCTACACAATTAAGTATAATATTTATATATTTTGTTTTATTAAGAGCTGATGATTACAAATGGTTTAATATTGCTATACACCAGTACAATTTACATAACTGAAACCGATTCAACTTCTGTCATACACAAAATTACTTTTTACCCCTAGAACCTTTATGCAAAATTCGAGACACTTAGCGCTCATCGTTATTAGGGTTTCGTACCCAAAAGGTAAAAAAGTAGGATTCCGTTTACTTTACTGACACCGCGCTGTCAGTGTTTCCGTCTTTCACCAAGCCGTATATCGGGGAAAGTGAACGGTGAAAGCTAGAACGTCAAAATATTCACAGATGATGTATTTCTAAAGCTCCTACATCAACAAATACTAAAAACAATTTAAACAAATTTTAAAGATGCGATCGAGGATTAGTTTAAATTATAGGACGAGGAAAACAAGCGTGATTTATTTACAGAATAGGTAACGAACCGTTTGTACGAGAGTCCGACTCGCACTCGGCCGGTTGTTTTTATTGAGATATCATGATGAGTAAGTCATGAAAATTCCTCATCTTTCCGTTACTTTAGGTACCAAAAGGGCAAATGATTGTAAGTAGGCAATTTTCACGTTCCAACGCATCCACTACTTTTGATTTAAATCATTAATTAATATTATAAACAACATATTTTGATCTTAAATATACTATAGAGTTGGGCCGGATTAGTACTTATGCCACATTAATAGTCTTGAGGTAAGATTACAATATGTATTACGTAAATTGTAATTTGTTTATGTTGCACAGTTTCAGTTATGTCGTCTAATTTATCAGCTCTTATAGTGGTATTAGCTAATTAGCTAAGTATAATATAAAATATGAAGCAATATTTTACATTCATAATATAGCTATTCCTCTATTGTAATTTGAACTTTAATTAGCACAAGACCACACAGTTTTGGTCTTTATTACATTAATAAAATAAGGCTATTGGTGTGAAATACATTCGCCAATAAAAGTGTAAAGGTACTTTGATCAAGGATTTGGACATATTATTATCAATTCGCTCGGTAATTTAAAAAGTAAACCAGATCGCCAGCTATGGAAAGTAACATAATAATAAGTTATAATATTTCCTAATTATTTAAACTCAGAATATTCCAATCTACCTGATAATATACCGGAAAAATTAATTCAGATAAACTAACTCACCAAACATGAATGGTGTTATTGTAGGGTAAGATGATTTATAAAAAGACATAAATTTCATAAAGATCGCATCTTTATTAAGAATTAAAAAGTCGTACGAAGCAATGAACTAATAATATATCCAAATCCTTCAACAATAAAATTAAACATAATTTTTTTGGATTGATGTTGTGTGATGGCATGCTTCTCTTATATTTTTGTCTACTTTCAATGTCTGTAGTGAAATTTAATTTTGCATCCTAATAGACAACATTCGCCATTTAATTTAAAATAAATGAAGTAACAACAGCAAAGCAGTAAGTTGGTTAGAAAATCTACGCAAATCTTATATATAAAATTCTCGTGTCACAGTTTTCGTTGCCGTACTACTCCCAAACGGCTTGACCGATTCTCCTGAAATTTTGTGAGCATATTCAGCAGGTCTGAGAATCGGCCAACATCTATTTCTCATACCTCCGAGTGATAAGGGTTGTCCACGCAGACGAAGTGGCGGGCACAGCTAGTAATAATATAACAAGATTCGCATAAATCTGCACACCGCAATTCCCTAAAGGATGCAACACAAAATATCAACACCATTTGCCTCCATTTGCCCCAGATAGAGTCTGGCTGCCAGATTTTCATTGCTAGGTGTTCACTTTAAATTAAAGATGAAACAGATAAAAGTTAACAGATTGCTAAACTGAAAATTACAAAGGTAGCATCAAGTATTGTTCGACAGTAATAAAGCTATCAGTAAAATATGTCTGAATCATCGATTAACCGTCCCATTAATAAACATAATTAAATGTATTAGGGCCATTTCAAAAACTTAAATAGAACCAACAGCCACCACACAACATTCTAGTCTTCTTGTCATCTTAATACCTAATTGAAGAATTAAACAGTCATAATCCAATTTGTGAATAATATTTGTAACAATAATATAGTAAATGCAATATATAAGAAATAGGGAACCAAACAATACAGTAATATATCATTTGGACCTCTATTTCGTGGATTATTAATTCCGATATCAGTCATTTTGTGTATACTAATTTGAATTTAAGTCAGTAACAAAAATCTTACCTGCTGTTTGATTTAAAAATTACATAGCAAATCGATGATACACATTAAATTGATTAAAAATTATTAGATTGTATTGCTTATGGGTATTTCAGCCAATTTTTGATATGAAGGATATATTTTTTCTATGTAAATGTAGGCAACGTCGCCTGTCCGCGCGTCTCGAGGACGCCCTTCGATGAACTACCTGAAGTGCACTTAGTACACAGTCTCTGTGAGGTGAGACCCTTAAACGCTGTACAAATAGCTCTCTAGTTTGGTCTTGGGCGAGGGCTGCGTGAACGGAGAGAACCAGAGGAGCGAGAATCGTCCGAACACAGACTGTATGCTCTTCCACCTGGACTTGCGCACCCAACGAGCCTGCTCCTTTTTCAGCTGTTCGATTCCCTGTGAAAAGAAAATTTATAACCAACTTATAGTAAATATAACACAATGTACTTTATTGGTCATGGTTACAATGGCAATGGCAGTACAGGGGGCTTAGACAGAGTAACAATATCAATACGATAACGCAGTTCATTAAATCAATAATAGGTTCATTGATTTAATATTTACTTGTTCTTTTCCATTCGGTGACTCATGTGCAGTATGCAAACGATTTCTAAATTTCATTCGATTGTTATGCATGGTTGTTCTTATGGAGAAAAATGTTAACGCAAAACGAATGTCTTTCTTATCAATTATATGGCAGTCCATGATTTATATTCAACAACAATACTGTCTTTTAGTGGAAAGCGCCGCGGAAGAAGTGGTCGGAAAGAGAAAGTGCAGGTGTGTTTTGCGCTGATCGCTATTGAGGGTACCATCAAATGACATGAAAAATCGATCAGACAGACACTTTTAAAAAAAGTATGTAACTGTTGGTCAAGGATTCGATTCCCATTCCCCATCACCCAGGTTTCCCATCTCAGCACAGGCATCTGGGAGTCTCTAACACCACCTTGGGTACACCCTTGCCCAAGGCGATGGGGCATCAAGAATTCTCTGCATTAAGAAAAAAATGCCCTAGTTTAAGGTAGGCGTACCTCATTTGAGATATATATAACTTACAGTCTCATCATTCCATATAGCATGCAACTGCGTGCCGAGCATGACTGCGGTGAATATGGCGAAGAGCAGAGCCTCCGCGATGAGGAAAAGCAGCAGCACCACAGTGGCCGGTGGCGAGTACGCGCTGCAGTCGCGCCACTCATGCCGGATGCACGTCACAAACTGGTACACCGACAGGGTCAGCGAGTGGATCGATAAGGCCGCTATGTACATCTGTAACGGTATAATTTGTCAATTATGTTTGACAATGCAACAACATATTAATATATAGAACTAACGAAATTTACATTTAAATATAATATAGTACAGTAACAGTAGTTTTATTTGAATTTTATAAGATATTCTTTAGTACACATAAATAACAACAATCTACACCATGGGTGTTACACAAATCTTTTCACTTTTAATGTTTTAAGCAAGCAGGGTTTAGCTTTAGGTAATTTCCAAATTCTGTCAATTCACAATGTTGTGCTATTATATTAAAATATCTGGACTTTGGCTACTTACTGTAAATAATACAAAATACTTTTGATTGTTTTCACCAACACAATTGTTCACCCAAGGACAGTGATGATCCATTTTTCTGATACAGCGTTGACACACTGAACAATGATGTGCTCTTTCTGGTTTGATGCTACAACACTTAGTGCATTTAAATATGACTTGTCCTTCCCGGAAACTCATTTGTTTTATCATTTCTTTAGTCGCATTGCCCTTTGGCACTGCCCCCTGAAACAATTAAGAATATCAGTAAATATATCATCATGAAATGTTGCAAATTTAAATCATCATTAAATAGATCAATTAATTAATTATGTGATTGCTATACAATTCATAAAGCAACCACAAAATATATTAATTTTATTTTTGAGACATGATGATCATACAAAACTTACTGGATCGGTGAACATAGTTCTTAAGTGGGATGCAAAAGCCAGAAATGCCAAGCTCTGGAATATGAATATGTTGATGTACCCATAAATGGGATAGCTGGACAAGCCCGGCAGGAGCATCACCATCATCACAACAAACTCTGCATACAGTATCAGAAGCCATGTTAACACTGCACATATAATGCCACATATATCCTGAAATTAATAAGATAACCATAAAGATTCCAATTACACATAATAGAACATACTTTACTGAAAATCATAAGTTTATATTACAGTTTGTTGTATGGGAGTACTCCTTAAATATTAATATATTTTTATTTCAATATTTGTTGTAATAAAACTCGTTAATTGTGAATGACTCTATTGTTAACTTTGGGTATGAAACTCTTAAGAGCCACTTTAATGAAGATCAAGAATGTTTCACACCTTTATACACCAAGCCTTGCCACCACAACACCTGTTGTGCATATCGCGATCAGGCCGAGTAAGAACCAAGCATTCTGGATCTACTTGATACTGGTTTTCCATTTCATCTTCATCTGAACTTTCATAAAATTCACGTATCATTGATTTCTTCTAGTTAGCCTACAATCAAAGAATTAATGGAAATATTAAAGACTTTTCTGTGTATTATATTATTCTCATATGATATTTTGTTCAGCCTCTGAATAATTGTGTTTCTTAGTATTTGTTTACATGTGTATAAATAAAGAAAGATTGCTCAGCAGTATTTTCGCAACAGCAGTAAACTGATACTGATAAAAGGAGAAATACTCATCAATTTTGTAAAAAATAATTTTCTTGATACTTTGAATTATATATAGAACAAGTGATACATTCGTAAAATGGTTTATTTATTAAGCACCAAAACTAACAGATCAACACCAATCTATGTAAATTATTTACCAGAGTGATTTGAGATACCTATGTATAATTAAAATTAAAGATAAAATTTATGTAGGTATCACAGTTACTTCTATAAAATTGTTAATTCGCGTAGCACTTGCTAGTACAAACATGAAATTCGCATGATCTAATTATTGGAAATAAATATTGGTACACAGGTAATAATTCGCCAATGACAACCTATTTGAGGGAACAGTCCACTGAAGACAGGTTAATGCACTATTTCATTATCAACTTAACACTTTTCGGAAATCCTAAATTAGATATCGTCATTACTTACCTTGTACGCAACTAGTTAGTAATCCAACATACATAAATCTGATGTTTAACTTATTATTCGGCAAATCATTCGGTATCAAACTTCTGAAACTTAGGTTTTTCTCGACCTTATAAACTAAAAGAAAATGCTTTATCGCAATATCTCATAGCTTATGAATAGAAAGTCAAATCGTTACAGGTGTAGGGGTAATCAATTCCTTATTTGAGATATCTTGGCGATTTTCACAACGACTTTGACTGTATAGCAGTAGTTTCATCAAAATCAATAGACGACGAAACGGAATTCCATTTTCATTGAAATCCACCACAGGTAAAAAAACTGCAAGAAACGTCACTTTCATATATTAGAGGTAAAAAAAAATAAAGTATCGAATACATGAAGGACCCAAATCAAATCAAATCAAATGATATATTTGCTTACTTAGTGTATACTGAGAATAATTTTATTATACCAAAGCCGCTCTAAGTTGGCCGATTTGCTACATGTCAGACTGACTGCACTAGTGAGGGACAACGGTAAAATTGCCGAAGTATATAAGTAACAGTTATTTCCACTTTATAACCAAGCAAGGTCTAATTATAACAAATTTTTATTAAAAACATTAATTCACATCCAAAAGATTGAATTTAAGCTCCTTATTTATAAATATATTTATTTTTAAAATACAATACTTATTAAATCCTTCATCCTATTTTAAAAAAATACCTGGTGAGTATTACCCACTACGTCACTATGAAAACGTGACAAACGGCGTAACCTTGTAAAAGCGTAATACAGAGTGGAAATTTTACGTTTTCTTTTTATAATTCAATTATTTTAGGTAATAAAAGACAAATCTATACTAATATTATAAAGAGGAAAGATTTGTATTTTTGTATGTTTGTAATGAATAAACTCAAAAACTACTGGACCGATCGCAATAGTTTTTTCGCCATTAGAAAGCTGCACTAGTCAGAAGTTACATAGGCTATATAATATCACGCTAGGTCCTATAGTTGTGGAGCAGTAACCGAAAATGTTTCAAAAACGAGGGAAAGTATCGTTTCTGAGGCCTTCCGTGGCGTGCGCTGAGCATATAGTTAAAGTTATACAAAAATGCTCTATGGATGAATTGTTCATCTTAACAT
The DNA here is from genome assembly GCA_039566165.1 of Maruca vitrata. Lineage (NCBI taxonomy): Eukaryota > Metazoa > Arthropoda > Insecta > Lepidoptera > Crambidae > Maruca > Maruca vitrata. The sequence goes on from CM076911.1 coordinate 8,884,958, forward strand.
TATCTTTAAAAATGTCCGCGAGAGCATATGTCTACCTTTTATAGTTTACCCATAACAATCGTTTTAATGATTTAGATGTTTGCTCCAAAGTAATCTTCTATATTATTAATTTCGTCAAGGGGTACGGTAGACTCGATTAAAACCTTACATGAATAATAAAACATCAAAAAATAATGATTTCGAGTCGACAACATATATCCGCAAAATTCGGATTGTCGAGTATTTTGCTAAATTCAAAATGTGTTGACAGACGAATCACAGTCACCATCTTGCCGGAATTGAGTGAATATTATCAAAACTATTTTTCTTCAGTCATTGACGTTTCGCGGAAACATTGTTTTTGACACATTTTTTATGATATACTCTTTCAGGGCGATAACAGATACTGATGAAGAATAGATAATATAATTTTATAAGGACCTTTGCCAAATTCTAGGATTAGTACTCATTGCAATTTGTTTTGTTGATTGATGTTCCTTAATTTTAAATGTTAAAAATTTATTGTATAAAAACTTTTGCAATTTTTATTCACTAGATTTATTAAACTCAATGAAAGAATCTATGTCCTGTTTAATCCTTTAGAATTCCTTGAAGAACCGATGACTACGGAAATATTTACCTATATTTTGCTCCTCGATGTTTATTATGAATCACATCTTACCCGAGCCAAGCCGGGTTCTTATCTAAATATATAAAAGGAGAAACTGACTGACTGACTGACTGACATATCGACGCACAGCCTAAACGGCTAAACGTAGGCACTTGAAATTTGGACTGGACGTAGCTTAGGTACCGTAGAGGTGCACTAAGAAAGGAATTCTCGAAATTCTCACGGGAACGGGAATAATCGGGAAAATCCTTTTGTATGAAAAATCTAAACCGCTGAAGTTAGATGCTGTAAATTTGGCATGCAGGTACCATAGTAAACTTAAAGCTTAGTTGGAACAGGATATTGAAAAATTCTTACGGGAACGAGAGTTAGCAGGATAAACTTTTATATGTTAAATCCTGTAGTCCACGCGAACGAAGTCGCGGGCACAGCTAGTAATTATATAATTATGTGCATTTGAAATTTTGAAATAACGTATTATTTTTTAAAAGTTGTTCTTTATGATTCGCGTAAATATGTTCCTCTTAACAAGGATAAATGCAAAATATAAAATAAAAAGTGTCAAATCAGTCTTCTAAGAACGGCTCCGGTATAATTATCTAGTTATTTGTCTTTTATTACCTAAAATAATTGAATTATAAAAAGAAAACGTAAAATTTCCACTCTGTATTACGCTTTTACAAGGTTACGCCGTTTGACACGTTTTCATAGTGACATAGTGGGTAATACTCACCAGGTATTTTTAAAAATAGGATGAAGGATTTAATAAGTATTGTATTTTAAAAATAAATATATTTATAAATAAGGAACTTAAATTCAATCTTTTGGATGTGAATTAATGTTTTTAATAAAAATTTGTTATAATTAGACCTTGCTTGGTTATAAAGTGGAAATAACTGTTACTTATATACTTCGGCAATTTTACCGTTGTCCCTCACTAGTGCCTTTGAGTATAAAGCCACTGGAGATGCCATAACGTCAACGCTTCTAACAAATTTTTTCGCCACTTTTAGCGGGGGCGAGGTAAACACGTACAGCACACCACCAAAAAATTAATAACTCAACAGACACAAATTTTGCTGTAACGATAAACGCACACTACAAAAATGTTCAACACTTCAAACAATACACGCACACAAACAAAGTTTTCACGTAACTACGCAACACACATACGAAAAAAATAGTGATGACACAAAGAATAAAAATAAAATCAGTTTGGTGAATGAACTGAACTATCTTGTACTGATTATTGTAATTCAATAACATTTTGTGGGATCTTATTAAACAATTTTGTGCTTAAACCCAAGAACGACTTTCCAGTCTTTTGAAGCCTGAGCCTTGAAACGGCAAACTTATGTTTATTACTGGTGTTAAAATGGTGAGGATCCGATATTAAATGATTGTTTGTTCTTGTAAACATATAAGATACAGTCCAAAATGTACTGAGAGGATACGGTTAAAATATCTATGTCTTTAAAAATATCTCTAAGGGAGTCACAGAATTTCTTTTCATTTTCAGACTAAATTTCAATATCGTATGACCAGAGGAAAGAAAAAGTAATTTTTCTAATTCATCTTACAAGATTTAAATATAACATATGTTTAGACCTTTTATTTAATTCAAAATTAAAGTAAAAAACGGATTATACAACTGACTGCAGGGAGTGAATGATTCATTCAAATGTCGAGTCGCTTTTTTGACTTTGTGACATCACTAGCCCCCGTACCACTGTATTCTTGTTTATTTTTTTCTGTCGTTTACGTATCGCAACGACTTTTTATTTAAATGGCAATTCTTCTTAAATACACGTTTAAAAGTTAATAAAAACACTTAGATATGATACTAAACTCGCTCTTGTTGCGAATTTGAGCTCTCGATCGCCTTTTACATGAGAATACTGCACAACTAACCATTTTTCAAGAGTAACGTCACGCGACAGGGATCAATGCAAAATGGCGGTGGTGCAGCGACAAGTAGTTTTATTAAACGTGTTTGAACAGTTTACCAATGTACTTTGCCGGAGGGGGTCGCCAGTGTAAGGCATCTCCAGTGGCTTTATACTCAAAGACTAGTGCAGTCAGTCTGACATGTAGCAAATCGGCCAACTTAGAGCGGCTCTGGTATATATCTCGTTTTTAGTCTGAATAGATATGCAATAAGAAAACATATAATTATTAGTCTTGGAAAAACAAACAATATTCTTTTTTCTTTGACTATAAAATACATTTTTGAATACATATTTTCATATGTTTGTAATAAGTTGAAATTGTCATAATAAGTTGAAATTTATTGATTCAAAAATTATTGCCAAATAATTTTAGGTATTATATACCTGGTTTATGTATATGTATGTCTGCTTTTTTGTCACAATCATCATCATAAGTTGAAAATTGTTGATTCAAAAAATTATTGCAGTTTAATTACAGGTATAATAAACCTAGTTTAAGTATATATTTTATAGTTAATTTATATTACCTATATTTTTTGTACCTAGTTTGTGAGTGAGATACTGATGATATGATATGCAAAAAGTTTTGTGGGACTACTGTACTATTAAGTTAAAAATTGTTTGTTATAATAAATAAATAAAATAAATAGGTATTCCAAAAAGTGAATATGTATTGTCATGTGACGAAGCTTGATTTCCGAACGAATACGCCACATGGAAGTCCGACGTCTGACCCGATATGACATGACAGAAAATCTGTCGGAATCCTATTACATACTCATACCAAAATCAACGTCGAATTAATTTGTCTAAAACATTTATAATTACTTAAATTAAATAATAAACTGTACCAATTTAAAGTCACGACTTAACAAATAGTCTCCCACGACTCCGGATTTTTTTTATTTTGCCGAGAACTATTCTATCAAAAATGCCGCCAGTAAGTATACTTTTCCCTTTTATTTTTTTATTTACCGTAATAATAACTGTGTAAGTGTTTAATCTAAGTTGAAAATAATTGCAGTTTCATTCATTATAATACGTAAAAGCCATAGTAAAAAAATAAATCTGTTTACGATTACAGTCAGTATCAGTCGATGCATAACTTCGGTACTTTACACCTAGGTGCCTAGTTATAGAGTTTTGTAATGCCTGGATGCAAGGTATTGATTTACCTCGTTCCCCTCGAGGACTTGCGTCCAGTAACGTTATGCATTTTATAGTTGTGTTACATATAACACTAGTCTGTCTGACACCATCTAGATACTTGTCTGCAGTTTTAAATTAAAGTGATATGCTTCGTGTTGTTTTTTCGGCGAAAAATAATGAAGAAATAAAGAGAAAAATTATGTATAAATTCATCTTCCAGCCTCCAAAAGGTAAACCACCTACAAAGGGTGCAAAGCAGATTTTGATGGAGAATACAGCCACAGTAAACTTCTATAGAAACATGGCTCTTGGTGCTGGGTTATTCCATGGTGCTGTTCTGATTGCCCTGTATTCAGATAGCCTTACAACATGGACTGTGGTGAGTTCTCTTCTTATGATAAACTAATTATTTTTCCATGTGACTAGGCTTGCCATATTCCAAAATCTGTTACTCAAATAAACAATTTAATTGCTAGGCAATCTAAAAATATATGCTCCTTTAGTACATAGTTATAGTTCTTTAATGCTAATGCTTGCACTTGCAAATTGTATTATTGTTAATTAAGAATGTGCCTACTTAAAGGCTAAATAGGCTACCTAGTTAAAATGAACTCACTACCATGTATATTTGTGAATAGAGTATGACATGGTTACTATGTTACCTATGTACTTGAAATTTTTTGCACATAATTTCCTGGCAGTCTTTTCTAGACTATTGGCTATCAGCTAAATCAGACTGTTTTTGTGTGAAAAATAACACTGTCAAGCTCTAAGCTTGATGGAAAATCTTTACAAATACAAGAATCAGATACATTGCATGGCAAGGTACACTACTGTATGCTTTTTATTGTGTTACAGTGCCTGAACATATTTGTAATCACTGTCAATGCTGTTTGCCATCACATGATGAAAAGTATGACTCGGGCGCGTTATGCTGACCCACCGACAAATGCACAGCTCATTGATCCTGGTCTTGATTTGAATATGGAAGGTGGAATGGGAGAGTAAGTATTGTAATTCTTTGGTACATTGTAACAATCAATTTCAAAAGTTTCATGGCCAATTTTTATAGTATTCTTTTTTAAATATAAAATTTGCTAAGAACTTTCAACACAGGGGAAATCAACAGAAGTCCGTCAGGTTCTAGCTTGGAATTGGATCAATGTATGTGTAGCAAAAAATCACATAATTTGTTTACATCCTTTTGTTATCCTGGGTGTGGTCCCCTTATATAATGTTTTTTTATTTCATTTTCAGGCATATAAAGGATGTAGTCATCTTGACATCAATTACACATGTCTTAGCATGTTTCTCCAACTGGTTTTGGCTTCTTCTCCTGTTTATTCCTATTAGAGCCTTTTGGCTTCTATGGAAGCATATACTTGGGCCATGGTTTTTCCAAGAAGCTCCTCAGGACACTGAACAAGATGAGAAAAAGAGGAAAAAGATGGAAAGAAAGATGAAGAGGTATCAACAATAAGTGTTACGGTTAAAAAGTTACCATGAATATCAAGTCACAGTTATGATAAAATTGTGAATTGATACTCATAGTATATGTTAAGTTTCTTTTAGTTCTGACTTCATATATCCTCATGGTATTGGTTACTCTCAACTATAATAAACATTTTCTTACCATATGAAGCACTTATTTTGAAATTCAATTCATATTTCATTATCAACTTCTATACCTACATAAGTTGTTTAGTTATAGTTCTATATTTTTTTTCAATCAAATGTATTTTTTATTGATTTGGTGTTACTACTTATAGAAATATCTGTTTTAAACTAAGGATTATAATATATATTTATTTATTTCTATGTATATTATAATATGTATTTTACTTTGTTTGTTGTTGGTCTGTAAATAGTCTTAATGTAATAATAGGGATGTCTGTAGTATTTATGTGCCCATCAACATACATTATGAATTCATCTATTTGATTCAAGTTTTGCAGAATTTCTTGATTGTCTGAATTAAATTATATTGATAAACATTCAAAACATTCTAAACTATTTTTTATGTGTATGAAATTATTCAAATTATCTAAAGTCACAAACAAAATTACATATAGGATGTGTCACACGGCTCCTGCTATTAGAAACAAACATTGTATTCTGCAAAACTTTAATATTTTTTACATTTCACACAGTGAACTAGTCATCCCAAAAACAGCTTTTTGAAAAACAATAACACCTTAAGAAAGACAATTACACATTATCACCATATGCTTTCTTACATAGATTCAATTGTAGTTATATTATCAGAATAAGCTGCGTAAATTAATTGTAAGCATTACAAGTTAGTTATTCATCAATATATAGCCATTTAAACGACATCGGATATAAGCAATGATAAAAGACATTGTACTACTACTCTTACCATACCTACTGCAATCTTAATTTTATAAGCCTAGTATTTTTATCTTGTGACTGAATGTTTATACGAAAAATAAAATGGAACCGGAATGGAGTGAGATTGTTTATTTTTGGCTGAACCTTATTCCTTATTTACTTAATAATACATAATGTTTACAGAATTGAAGTTAAACCTGTTAATTTTCAAGGTTGGATGTATTTGACATTTACATTGAGCTAATTATGATTAAATAATTTAGCTTTACATTAAAACTCACTGCTGTGTTTACTCTATGATGTCATTTAGAAGAAGTTGGTGCCCACATAGGCATATAATAATCTGGAAAATATAATTTATTAATTTATTTACTTGACATGGCACACAAACAGATTACTGTTATATACTGATTGTTCGCGACATACCTTTAAATTGTGTACCTAAATGAGGAAACGTAAGTTCACAATCATGAAAACGATTGTAAATAGATATTCTAAATAGATTCATGGATTAGATCACACATAAGTATTTCTAGATTTGTCACAGTTGGTCACAATTCTGGGGGTACCCTAGTGTGTAGTCACATTTTTCTTTCTTTTAAAAAAAACTTCGCTAATAATTTTGTTGTCATTGGGTTTGTGGCGTTTTGTCGAGCTAAGTATTCGCTGTAATAAAGCTGAGCGAAGTGTTGGTTGGTACACACGATAAGCTAATGAATATTCCTTTGGGGAATAGTTTTTTGGGATTTACCTTACATTTAGATGAAGGTAAATGTAAGCCTGGAGAGTACCTGCACATCTACTTATCTAGGTAAAAAATTAGGGATAATACCTGTAAGTTACTAAGCTGTGAAGGCCGAAGACGACAATTCCCTTCCAGTTAAAATCAAAATGGGATCCTGTGGGTTCGTTAAGTTAATATCCATCTCATCGTTGTACGGAGCGCGTAGGGAGATAATTCAAACACTTCAGTATTGATTTAAGACTCGTCTTTATTATTAGATGGATTGGTTTATATAGGCACCGATTGACCAGTACATGAATCATAGAAGTACATTGTCCTACTACACCATCCATCCAAAAGAAGAAAAAAAATTAAACATAAGATTACATTTTTTTTTTTTTTTTTTTTTAGACATTAACATAAAAAAAATTTAAACATTTGGTTACATTTTTTTTTAAACATGTGTTAGAACATAAGATACAAATATATTATTTTTATCAGTGTTTCTCAAACCGTAATAGAAGATTATATCAATTAACACTGTGTTGAATATCAGTGGGTTCTGACAAAAAAAAGTTTGAGAAACTATGATGTACATGTTATCGTAACAAAGATAATAATTTGATTACACACTGTTACATACTACAACAAAAAGGTATTTAAAGTTGACATAATATAAGTTTTACATTTATTGAACATACAATTTCGTGCGGTTTTTATGTATTAGCTCAACTTTACCATTTTTTAATATCTCTACATTTGGTGGTTTATCACTGACTACTTTAAATGGACCTGAGAACAGTGAACATAACTTATTACCTGTTTCATTTTTTACTAAAACTAAATCATTAGTATTATAAGTAATAGGGTTAGTATATTTATCGTAAGTTACTTTTCTACTTTCTTTCGTCTTTATCAAATTATTTCTAGCTTCTTTTTGTGTTAACTGTAAACGATACTTAAGCTCACATGGGTAATCATCATAATTGTAGAGTGGCTCTACATTCCTTATCAAATTACTAGGAAGTGAACATTTCTTCCCGAACACTAACTCATAAGGAGTAAAGTTTGTTTCAGTGTGAACTGTTGTGTTGAAAGCAAATGACCAGAATGGAAGCCAACTACTCCATGTTTCAGGGTGGCTATCTGTTTGGATCCTAAGAAAAGAGTTTAAATTTTTATGTGATACTTCTAATGCGCCTAATGATTGGTGATGATAGGCAGTGGAATTCAACTGATTTATTTTCAAAAGTTTACATACCTCTTTAAAAGTAGTTGCAATGAACTCCTTTCCTCTGTCTGTAGTTATTTCACTGGGTACTCCATATCTGAGAATGAAATTATTAACGAAACTTTTCGCTACTTCGTCAGCTTTTTTTGAAATTAAGGGATATGCTTCAACATACTTTGTCAATTCACACTGTAACGTCAAAATGTAAGAATAATTGTCGTTATCAACTTCAAATGGACCTACTAAATCTAAATACACTTTTTCAAATGCAGTACTTGCAGTTGTAGTTATAATCATTGGTTCCTTTATTGGTAAGGAATGTTTTTGGCGTTGACATTTATCGCAACGTATTACGTAATTTCTCACATCATTACTAAGGCCAGGCCAATAATAATACCTCTTAATGTTATTGACCATCCTTCTCATACCTGCATGGCCACTGCTAGGTAGGAGATGGAAGTCATTTAATATGACCTTTCTATCATCTTTATTATAAACCGTTTTAACGTTGTTTATTACTAAAATACGTGGGCCTTTCCTATTTTTCATAGACTTTATTTCTTCGATTAACTTTTTTATAAACTCTTTATTATCATCCTTCTTTATTATACATACTTCCTTTATTTTAATTGAGTTACAAAATTTATCTAGTTCGTTCACAAATTCGCATCGCGACATTCGAGAATCCGAGCTAAGATATTTAATATAAATTATATTCTTCTTCGTATCATAACAAAACGTCTTATCTTCTCTACTTATACTTCCTAATCTTCTCAATTTATTTAAATTAATTGCATTTATTGCACACAGTTCTACAGATTCTACCGGTTTGGCATCAGTGCTTACCACTTTTGGTTGATCAGACCTCAAGTCGGTGCGCACAATTTCCTTTGGAGAATCTGAGTTACTATTTTTCCTAGTCTGTGCTCGTGTCATTACATTAATGTTGTTATTTATATCTTTTAATTCTTTTGATGATAAACAGATTCTAGACAAAGCATCTGCAGCTGCGTTATCTGAACCTTTGACATATTCAACATCAAAAGTATATTCTTCTAACAGTAAACGAAATTTCATTAGCCTACTCGAAGGGTCTTTCATTCCAAATAGGTATATTAAAGGTTTGTGGTCAGTTTTGATTTTAAAATATTGACCATATAAGTATGGGCGAAAATGTTTGACTGCCCAAACGATTGCTAATAATTCTTTTTCTATGACAGGGTAGTTTGATTCTGCCTTATTTAGAGTTCTACTGGTAAAAGCTACGGGTCGACCATTTTTATTTGACAAAATCGCTCCAATTGCCTTATTAGAGGCGTCAGTTTGTAATGTAAAATAATTTTGTTCCGAAAAATCTGGATAATCTAAAATAGGAGGTGAAATAATGCGTTTTTTAAGTGTTTCAAACGCCTCTTGACATGTATCATCCCAAACAAAACTAACATTTTTTCTACAAAGATGATTTAAGGGTTGGGCAATTTCTGCAAATTTCGGGATAAATTTTCTATAATAGTTTGTAAATGCAACGAATCTCTTAACCTCATCAGCGTTTTGTGGACAAGGGTAATTTTCAACAGTATTAACTTTTTCTGGGTCGGGTAATATGCCTTCATTTGATATTAAATGGCCTAAATATAAAATTTGTTTTTTCAGAAAAATACACTTTGAAGGATTCAATTTTAAATTAACTTTTTGCAATCTTTCGAATACGTCTTGTAAATTTTTATTATGCAAAGTTAAATTACGTCCAAAAACAATCAAATCATCTAAGTAAATTAAGCATTTCTCATTATTTAATCCGGACATTGCTAAGTTCATCATCCTTGAAAATGAACTAGGACTGGTTTTTAAACCCATTGGCATCCTAGTCATTTGGTACTGACCCGAACAGAATGCTGTAAATTTTCTACTATTTTTCTCTAAATTTACATTGTAATACCCTTGGTATAAATCTAAATGCGTGAAATAGACACTTCCAGACAACGATTCTAAGATCTCTGTTATATCTGGGAGAGGATATTTATCGTCTTCGATGCAATTATTTAACTTTCTATAATCTACGACTAATCGCCATTTTTTCCGACCTGTAGAATCCAACTTTTAGGAACTAACAGCACTGGACTCGACCAGTCGCTTTTACTAGGCTCAATAATTCCCTCATCTAGCATTTTACTAATTTGTTGCTTTATTTCATCCCTATGTACCTTAGGCAATCTAAAAGGTTTTGAAAAAACTGGACTAGTATTTGTTTTTAAAGAAATATTATGAGTGTAAATATCTGTGACAGTCATTCTATCTCCTGGCAAATAAAAAATGTTTGCATATTTAGCGCAGATATTCTGAATACTTTTACTTTCCTCATTATTTAGATCAGACAATTTCAATAATGAAAATAAAGTTTTAACTCTCTCTGAATTATTCTCTGACTTTTCAAAAGAACAGATATTATAGTCACTAAGCTTGTGTATATAAGGACTAATATTTGAGATTGAAATTGATTTTTCAGTAGTATTCAACAATTTAATTGGAATTCTGCCATTAACAGGACTTGCTAATGAGCTAGCGAGATAAACACCTTCTTGCAGTTCATTTGAACAAATTAAACAATCAGATTCGAATTCAGTTTGAATAAAATGGATAGATTCACTACGCGGCGGGATTTCAAAAACATTTAAGTTATAATTATTCGTAATAGGTAAGATTACATTTTGATTTTTGTCAATATTTAAAGTCAAAATATTTTTATCAAAGTCTAAAAGTGCTCCGAATCTATTTAATAAATCTCGACCTATTATTCCATTCGATAAAATTGGCAGTGATTGGAATACATAGAACTTGTGACTGACTACATGTCCATTTAAAGACAAAGGAATGTAAACATATCCAATAGTCTGCACTTTGCCCCCGAGACCATTTATGGTAACTTTCGCTGAATGCAATGGAACGTTTAAGTCGCGAATATGCTTATGACTAATTGCCGATAATGAAGCACCGGAGTCGACTAAGAATGAATAAGTTTTATAACATGATGAAATTAATACGTGAACAAAACAATCGCTATTGCTAGTTAAAATTGAATGATTTTGTTTATTCTCGAAAAACTGATGCAATCTTGGTTCTGGCTCAGTGTTGTAGTTTTCGTTTTCATGAATGACATTAACCGAGTTTCTGCTTATCCCTTGATTTCCGCGGTATGGCCTATTAGACGTACCTCGATTGTGCCGTCCGCGCTGTCCTTGACCTCGTGACGATGATGGACCGGGACGAGCTGGGTACCCGCCTCGTTGCGAATTCCCTCGAAACCTGTTGTTCTGTCCTCTGTACGATGACATCTGCCGGTTCTGTCCTCCACGGAAATACCTAGAGTGATTATGAAAATTCCTAGAATTGTAAGAATTTATTTTATACATACCCATTACGTCACCTGAACAGGATGGGCTGGCAGTCTCCTCATCTGTGGCTGACTGTATCGCATCTTTCAGGGAGCTGAAATTTCTAGCAGAAATTATGGTGCTGAGCCTACGATTTCGTAAGCCCTCGGAAAACTGTTTAATAGCCGTTTTTTCATTAACTGGTTTCAATACTTTGTAATTTTCGGGTTTTCCTCGGCTTGCGCAATTGTGAGGTCCACAAACATCTCTGTGATCTCCTTGCCGAAGTCTGAAATAGTCATATCATTTTGTCTTAAACTATGCAATCTCTTCTGGATCGCGGTTGCGCCTTTAGTAGGCAGCAACTGTATTCTCATATCACTTACTAAATCGCTAACACAAGCATATTTTTCTTGCAAACGTAATTTAGCAGCTTGAGATAATCTGCTTTTTAATACGAATTGAATTAATTTATTTTTTACAGTCCGTTGACTTAAGTAAAGAATCGTAATATTCAATGTTATCCAACAATTGTTTTATACTACTTTCATCGTTCGTCATAACAGGCAATAGAGTCAATGCCGTTTTTAAATCGAAAGAATCCATTTTGGTAAATCTTTCAACACTTTCAGAACAACACAAATCGACAATTTCGCTATGCAACGCTTCTATTTTCCTACAAGCGTTTTCGTAAAGTGGCCTATCATCACTTTTAATTTTTCCCGAACTAACCTCGATTTTAAAATTCAATAACCAACTAGAATATCTACTAAATACAACATTAGCCTCATTTAATTTTACTTTTAATATGTTTCCTTGCCTTCTACTTGGTCCAATTTTAATTAAGTATGTTCTTATATTTTTTAATTCTTCATGCAATTGGGTTAATAAAATAGCCATAACTTACCACCATAATGTAGATTAAATACGAATAATACGCACACAATTACTTTGAAAGGCATTTTTTAGTAATTACTTATATAAATGCTTAAAATATGATTATATATATATTAAAATATAGAGTCTCTGTACATTCTTGAGACGTGGTTACACCCTTGTTATAGATTCAACCGTACGACACTCCGCGATATATTTATTTTTCCGAATTACGCACGCACTGCACTTACACTTGCACTTTAGAGGGGACAGTGGAATACACGACCTTGGGCTCTGCTGCCGCTTCAATGGGAAGGGGGGGTCGCTGATACTGGCGAAATAGAGACCTCTGCAGCGTGTTCCTGGTGATCTCCGAAGTTATCCACTTCACGTGGCATCGCTTATACGTGCGATAGACACCGTAGAGTGCTCCTATTCCGATGACCAGCACGATGATTGCGAGCAAAATGTTGGTTGTGGAAAGGTGAAACTTGAACTGTTCCAATTGGGAAGAATTATCGCCTCCTGCTGCATTTTGCACAACTATTGTTTCGTCCTTAGATTGTGACTTTCCCATTTTTACGTAGTAGTTTAGACACGTTTACTCGTGGACACGGATAAAAATAGAACGACATTATGTAGATCTTGATGTTAGTCACTAGTGCACAAAAGTTCCATCCCAAATATGGGACATCTCTTTCTCGAATTACCGGAGCGCGCGCGAACCCGTCGGCAGGGTCGCCATGTACGGAGCGCGTAGGGAGATAATTCAAACACTTCAGTATTGATTTAAGACTCGTCTTTATTATTAGATGGATTGGTTTATATAGGCACCGATTGACCAGTACATGAATCATAGAAGTACATTGTCCTACTACATCGTCATCATCACCAGCCCATATACCTACGTCCCCACTGCTGGGGCACGGGCCTAACCCTCAACTAGGGAGATAAGGGCTTAGTCAACCACACTGGCCAGGTGCGGGTTGGTTGACTACACAACCTCAGAATTTCTTCGTAGGTGTGCAGGTTCCCTCAAGATGTTTTCCTTCAACGTTAAAGCGTCGAATAATCATACGAATTAAAAACTTGAAAAACACAGTGGTACCTACGGCGGGGTTTGAACTGGAGTCCTCTCGCATGGCAAGCAACGACCATAACCACTCGGCCATCGACGCTTTTTTTAATCCATCCTTCGCAATATCCATCTAAAGATTCATTTTCGCCGGGCTCGATAGCAAATGAGAGAGTGCCCCTGGCTCATGCACCGGAAGCATTTACATTTTTTTTATTCGGAACAAATATTTTGTGTGATGAACATCGTCTGAGTTTGCCATATATTAAAGTAAGTAGTTAAATATATTTGTGTAAAAACATTGTTGTTTCTGGTATCCTTAACACAAGTACTGAAGCTTCTTACCACGGTATTAGATCAAAGTAACGTATATTGATTTGTTTGTGTGATATTTTTCTTCACTCAACTGACAACGGTGGCCTAAACAGTTGTCATCATCCGGACTTGCTCCCCCGGTCGGCTCACACCCCTTATGGATCCGTTCTCCTCTCATGTCTGACTTCGGCATGGTGTAAGTCGTAAGGCGTTGCGTTCGCTGTGCTCTGTACAAAAAAGACGTGGCGCCGACGCAGGCCGTGCATAGTTCACGCCTGCGCGCTCGCGAGCACGCGTCGACTCCGTCGCGGATCAACAAGTTACGCGCTAAAACAATAAACGTAAGTTTTTTTTTTATTTTTTGCTGTGTTTGCCTACCTATTTGCCCTTTAAAAGAAGTTTCTAGGATGTATACATAAGTATACTTTTTAAAAAATACATTCGCAGGCTAAAAAGGATAAAAGATAAGGATCAATCAATATTAACTTTACTTTCCTAACCAGATTTATGTTTGAATTATAATAAAAATGCTTTTTATTTTTACTTACCTATCAGCAATCCGAAAAATTTCATGTCATCTAAGTGAAATTAATATTATCTACCTATCTCATATGTATTTTTACAAACTTAATAACATTAACACAGTGTTGACACAATACATTTAGGTATTGTGTGAATAAACGACCGAATACTGAAAAGATGAAGATGTTAAATAGGTATTTGACTGCTACATAAACGGTAAATTTAAAACTTTCATACAACTTTTGAGGCTAAGCTTCTCTCAAGTGAAATACGTATTTTGATGTCGTGTTAGTATTCGGGTGATTCGGGGTAGGTATTGTATCTCAATTCCCATTATTAGCCATGAAAGTATTTTCACTGTAGGTAATGAATACCTATAAGTATATTTTAATTTTTACCAGTTCTATGTTGGCTGATAATTCTAAGATCCGTAATTATAAAAGACTTCGCTTAGACTAGTCATCGCTTCGACCTAAGTATCTACTTATTTAATGAGGTGAAGTACCTATAAAACCATTATCAATAATCTTGTTTTTTACATCAAACTCCTGTTACATGATGATATGATATGTAGATAAACAATCCTATCTTTTGCAACGCATTTTGTTTTGACCAGGTAATTTTACTTGAGTCCTTGTAACAAATTTCTATCATACCTACTTATGTGGGCATAGAGTTTAATATACTTATTTATTAAATCCTTGGAACATCCTATTAATGTTTATTGTGAAACAGCCGTATTTGCAAAATTTCAAAATACCTACTAGGTCAACGGGAAGTGTAAGTTCGATGAGTGATTACAAGTATTGCGACCATAGCAAGGCCCTAGTAATAAGTACTTACCTACATCCAAAAAGTAAGTTAGGCAACGCCCACACTCAAGTATGAAGTCTAAACGAATCAGCCCGACTTTAAAGCTCGCGGGAGATAACTCATGGTGTTGTAACGATTTCTACCGGTGAATTGTTTAACAATGTTGAAATCATAATGTTAGATATTTTTCATCTTGACATTTGTAGAGTAGATCGATCCTCTACTCGTCATACTTAATAGAACTGAGTAATTGTTCAGACAACTGATCCATGTAACAAATGCAAGTGGGTTAAATTGTTGGCGCTGACTGTTTATAAAAATAGCGTGGCAAAGATTTTGTAACGATCAACATAGATATAAACTTAGCAAATTAACAAATGATGATTATCATATCGTAAGCACAAGATTTTTCCGCTCATTAAGTACGAAATTGAAGTACGGTACATTCGACCTAAATGCATTACCTTAATTTAATTATAATTAGTATAGTCCGTACCTACACTACATACCTACATACCCTTCCCGATCTTGACTTTATAATTTAGGTACTTTAAAAAAAAACTCTTATTTGTTATACTTATTGTTTATTTCGAAACAATTAACGGTTTGGAAAACATGCCATGCGAATTATAGGTATAAGTATTTTATAAAAGTAAAGTAAGCTAAAGTTAATGTTAATAAAAGAAACATAAAATACCTATCTATTCACTAGATAGATATCTAAAGGCGTAAACTATTTATTGTTATGTAGTTATTTTTAATAGATAACAAAAATAACGAATTAGTGAGTACGGAATCTTATGATATAGTACCCTAACCTACTTTGCATGTGTTGCTTCTATACTTTAAGTGAGCCATGTAGACGTTTGAACTGCCTTGGATAACATACACCAGATGCATATTGTTCAAAAACATTAACTTCTAAGCATTATATCTAACGCATCTATCTACCTACCTAAATTATTGCCTAACTACTCTCTTCAACTTTGGTCTTATTCAGAAAACAATCCCGTCCGTTTAATTCCACATATTAATGGAATCAGATTATCAAACATGATAGAGATCAGAATTTCTGCCAATCAGCCAGAGGCCGGAACGACTCAATCAATGCAAGATGACCTAATTGATAATAATTTTGACTTACTAAGACAGAGCGAAGTTGAGTTACCTATGTTATGAACAACTGCCGACAAATCACAATCAAAATAACAACTTCGATATTATGATAAAAATCAATGACTTCTTATTACTTAATCATCTTACAGAATGTTACCTAAAACTTTTATATTTATCACGCACTTTGTGAATATTTATTTATTTCGTGTTTTTGTAGATAATATTTGAATAGATTTTAAAAGGACTATTAAATAAATAAATAAAAATATAAATATTACACAACATCACATACATTGATCTGATTCCGTGGTAAGTAGCTTAAGCACTTGTGTTACAGATATCAGAATCAACAGTGGATACACAAATATACTTAATATACACCCAGACACGGAACAAACACCGATGTTCGTCACACAAATATTTGTCCCGAGTGGGAGTCGAACCCACTACTCTTGGAACCGTAGGTAGTGAACCTGGGTCACTAACCACTGTTCCACCGAGCCAGTCGTATTGCCTTGATGTACGATGGTAATGATCTCGTAATATATTAGATATCTATTTGCACTCAGTACTAATAAAGTACCTAATAGTAGTAGATATACCGATTTAAAATTTTTTTTATATTTGTGCTCCTCATCTAGTTATGTCCTTTTTGAACCTCAAAAAGAACAACGGATCATACGAAAAGTATTTTAGTTCTGCCTGTAACACATCTACCATGTTACTCGTACTCTTTAAATCGTGAACGTGAAAGTTTACTTTGAAATAACTACCTAACAAGGAGGAATAAGATTAACAAGAGTTCTTATTTCAATTGGTGCATAAGCAGATAGATAAAAAAATAAATTAAGTTGAGCAACACTGATTTTAACTGCGTTTTTCTGTTTTGCTAACATAAAGAAACAACGTCATTAAAATAAATGCAAACTATACTTTCAGGATATTGACACCAAAAACAAATCGCATCCTCGTGTGGCATCATTGTGATTGACAGACAATGAGGAAAAATATACATTATATAAAAACAATGATGCGTAATGCTTAAAAATGCGGTGCGCTTAATTAAAGGTTCTGTCAAGCGATGACGTGCCTCTTTTATCCCCAAAAAGAGCTGTAAAAGGTTTGGCCGCTATGTGTGTCTGTGGACACTTGGACAGGGTTTTCTTTTTAATTTGAAATATCCTTGGGCATAGGGAAGCTCTCCGTTTGTAAAAAAAATACAAAACTATATTACATATTACCGAGCAACGTAAACTTAATCATTTATGTTTGTTGTGTCATTGTCAATTTGTTTGTTTTGCCCCTATCAACATTGTATCTACGAGCTAGGCGTCCATCTATCAGCAACGCACTGTTATAATATTATGTTCCATTATTCCAACTATGTTGTCATATGGAGCTGTAGTTTAAACTCGTAGGTTCTAGAAAAATTAATTTGAGACTGAAAACGAGATCAAGTCTAGTATACGTCTTTACGTAGGTAGGTGACTGTACTCGTTTTAAAAATAATGCTAAGATCCTTATGATATTTGCCAAGACTCGGACCCTATCTATCTCCGCTCTGCAGCCTTACTCCTACTGACTGCCTGAGTTGTTAGCCATTGAAGTCGAAATAGCCTGATACTGATTACCTAAGTAATTCACATCTTTTTATTTGAGAAATTACAAAACTATTATTTTTTTCTGTAATAGAAACTTATTTATGTACTTTTTACACTACCTATATGCCCCATGAGGAAAGATATTGTAAACAACAACATAATTCAAATAATGTCCATGTAGATTCTAAATGTAGATAATATTCTCTTTTCTTTAGGTAATTTCACATTTTCTTGACTTAGTGCCAGGTTCTTTTGTAACAGTTAACAGCCTTTTAAAAGGCAGCTTGTCATGGCTTCGATTTTCTTAATTGATTTGATTTTCTTTGACGTCATTACTACGCTTTCGTCTGCAAAACCTTAGGTACCAACTATGTCAATAACTACTCTTTATACCTATTTACCTATATCTTTTTTAGACTCGGCTCCGGTGAAAAATGGACTTACCCATTGGAACTTACATTCCTTTATTTATTTACAAATTATACCTACTAATGTCTCATAAATAGGTATTTAGTATACCTAAGAGTTTTAATATCTTGAAAATATCAGTAGTTATTGTACTTAATATTAAGAGGTATGTACTGTACATTCCTTAACATTATGCTGCAAACATACGAAAGCCGAAATGAAATTCCATGGATAAGGTGTCCGCTACATTTTTAACAAGTTGGTTGCGTATCGATGATAAACAGCCGGATTGGGAGGCGGATCCCTTGGCCCCGACGCAACATTTGACGATGTGTTGTATGTTATACGCGATCAAACAAACTCGTGCGTATTCATATTTGCTGTAGGTCGTATTATAATTCTTCAAACATGGAGCACGCAATATCCGCATGTACTTATGTCAAACAACGACTTTTTGTAATATTGGGTACCTAATAGTAACAGAGCCCACGACCAAAACCATGTCTCATAGCAATACGGCAAAAACCCTATAAAATCTTTAGATTGTATGATTCTGAACCCGACTAGGTATATAGTAACGGTCGAAAGTGTAGCAACTGCGTGGGAGGCCATTTCTGCTATGTCAAAAAAAAAAGGCAGTCGGTATTATAGCAATACGTCTGATAGTGATAATGTACATAGATTTTATAATTGTATTACGAAAAAGTTTGTTTTCAGACATTTTGTGCGTAGCACATAGCCTGAGCGCATTTTTGAAAATGTCAACAAATTTAGCCGACCTGTATCATAGCAATACGGATAATTTTTTTTTAACTTTTCGTTTTGCTGCCTTGATTACCAAAAACCTGTTTTCAGACACTTTAAGTGTAGCATATGGAGTATATGCTAAAACGAAAATAACAAGTGTGCTTTAAATAAAACCAAAACTATCAAATCAATCAGTATTTAATTTCAACAGCCTCATCGCTTGTTACGCCCCTGCCCCTTTCTTACTATTATTCATTGGTTTCATTCAAGATACCTCAATACGATTCTTAAATGATATCTGAGTATCGAAAAGTTGTCTGATAGAAAAGATGCTACACTTCATTTGTCTGATATAAATTTTTTGCACATGTGGACAACTTATTCTATCATGTCTTGCAATTTTCAGACATATTGCTATGATACCGATCGGTAAAATTTGTTAACATTTTCAAAACGGTCTCAAAATTTTATGCGTTCACATTTCCGTCTGAAAATTGTTTTGTTCGCATCAAATAACCAAAATTTACTAATAAAAAAGATTTTCAGACGTATTGCTATGAGACATTCTTTTTGTCTCATTTTTAATCTTTTTAAGTGATTTTACGGGTTTGCGCTACACCACTAACGTCTGAAAAATATGTTTCCGGTATCTCAGAATCATCATTTAACTACAGTCTGCAAATCAGACATATTGCTATGATGCAGTTCGGTAAAATTCTTTGACAATTTTGAAAATTCGGTCAGATCAAACGCTACGCGGAAAATGTCTGATATTGGTATTTTCGAGTTCAGAATAATCTTATCTATCGATTTGATGCGGTTTTGGCCGTATTGCTATGAGACAAAAATTTTGGTCGTGGGCTCTGTTACTATAAATGTGACTGGCCCGGTGAAACAGTGGTCAGTGACCCAGGGTCACTACCTCCGATTCCAAGAGTCGTGTTTCGATTCCCAACCGGGACAAATATTTGTGTGACGAACATCGGTGTTTGTTCCGTGTCTGGGTGTGTTATTTAATAAATTTAAGCATATTTGGGTACCAGTTGGGTTTGGGTCCATTGTTTATTCTGATGTCTATAACACAAGTAATATTTATTCAAATTGTCTTTATTTGATGACAATGATTTTATGAACTAGTACTTATTATAAAAAACACAAAGAAGTGAAATGTAAATAAAGAAAAACAATTTCAGTACCTAACTTTGGCGTGAAAAGAACCTAGATTGATGTACCTATATCAGACGTTTCCTACGTTTGACATAAATATTAGAGTGTGCAACACGTCTGACCTTAAGGAAATATAATTACTTACCTGAATAAGAAAAAGAAAACGCACCTATAATTTCATAAAGGTATCTATTTCATCGGCAATAAAATAAATGGATTTGGTAATAAAATTATGCTGATATATGCTGTTTTTGAAACGAATCGAATAGGAACTACGTAAATTATCGTTTAAATCAATATTACTTGATACTATTATTGATATAAACCATAATTTAGCCATAATCATATTGATATATGGCTGTGCAACATCATGTTGTACCTATAGGTACATTCTTGATTCTGATTACGGTTGAGAAATTTTGGCCATTGAAAGTGACACAATCAGTTGTATGAAGACATCTATCTAATAATAAGTAAACTAAGATCCACACAATAATATCGTTACCGTGCGTTACATCATGATTTCTTTTGTCGGAGTGGCTGCACAAGTACCTACACATCATGTCGGCAATATCGGTTCGCTTGACTAACTGAACTCTTTTGCAAGTTTTGAAAATGTAGCGTGTAAGGTTTTGCAAGCCTCAGTCATTGAATTTTAATTATTATTATTATCGCGAATCGCGATATTCGTGATTTCGTTCGTACCAACCAACGGTGATGGGCAAGGGCCGGATTGGTGATGTCAATGTTGCTGCGAGCATCCGTTAGAAACATTTACCTAACAAACCCCGGTGTTTAGTTTTTATGGGCTGCTGGTTACAAATGAACCTTTTCTAGTCCAATACTAATAACAACGAACGACTCAATCACCTACATTTGTAATGTATATTTCCCACTATACAATTCTAACCAATTAGTTCAGTTAATAGACACGCTACCTTTGAATTGATTGGAAACTACATTTTATATGAGGTGCACCTGTTTCAGGGTATTAAAACACGAAGCTCGAAATACATAAGTAGGCCTTCATTCGTATCAGAATGAGTACCTACATCAAACGGAAAGCTTGTGTACTTACAATGTATTGGTTACTTCTAATGAGTCACTTTAAGATTATTTCCTCTTTATCTTGTAACGATATTTTGGAGTTACCAGAGGAGACAAAAATAACTCTAAATGAATTGCAAACTCTTACGCCTCAAGACACAGTACAGTGTTTGTCCCATTTGGGGAAAGAGCAGATGGCGAGAGAAGAAGCCGAATACATCTGGCAATCGATAATTCGCTTTTACGGCAGCATTCCAGAGGTCCCAGACAAAGTGCTGATGCAGCTACATTGGGTGACGCCAGCGCTGACCCCCGAGGACTATATGAACTTAACTCTCAGTGACATCGACACTATTCAGAACTTTGGTTTGAATTATGGGTTGGGCGAGGAGCAGTTGGCAGCTCTAGCGGATCGGGTGCGGGAGGATTTTGCTGGGAAAGAGCCCGAAGATTACACGTATTACGATCTGACAGCGTTGAGGCAGATATTGTGTGCGTTCAATCAGAGTGAGATCGAGAGGATCCACCCTTCCTCGTACAAGGAGGCCGCACTGGTGCTGGGCAAGCTGCAGGGGTGTTCGCCGGCCGTCATGCTGGGCTTCGCCACGCTCGCGGTGCACCCCGCCGCCTTCGGCCCACCCTCCACATGGTCAGAGTCCACTATTGAGGCTCTTGGGAAAGTCGCAGAATTGATGGGAAAAGATATTAATCACGAGCGTAACTTAACACCACAGTAATTTTGGTGCTAGGAAATAAGCACTATTGAAAAAAAAAACACAGCTTAACACACAGGTCATAAAGTATTAGAAATTTAAAATAGTTTGTATTTTGCATTATCATTGAGGCTATGATTTATTATATGATAATAAAATGGCCGTTCATAAAAATGCTGTTGTTTTTTTGTACTAATATACCGTTTACCAATACATAAAGTATGTCGGTCAATCTACCAACAAATTTCTTTAGGGATTTTTAAAGTTATAAATACAAAAAAAAGGATTTCATATAGCTCAAAACGGACTCTATATTTTTTATGCAAATAAGAGCAATCCATTTCTTATTTTATTTAGTAAATAAATCTTGATAATCTTATATAAGTAATAAACTAGACTATCATTACTACTTAGGACCTACTTAGTGTTCACGCGATCGATCCAAGGTTTTACACAACTAGCATCACTGTCAGTAGTTCAGGTTATTACATCTACCGGAGTGAAGTATTTAATTATAATCATGCAAACATTTAATAAGAACATAAAACATTTGCATCGAATATATTTTATTACATAACATTCATTAATCACTGTCATCGATTATACCAACTGAGTTGTAATAGTAGGTATCTACTCCTAAACGCCATATTTTATAACGTAAGAGCATTCACTGTTAAGTAGTCTTTCGATTTAATCTACAAAGATTTCTACATACGTACTTAGTAGGTAGGTGCCATCTTATATTGTTAAGTCTCTCTGAATTGTGGTCTCCGGTTATGTCAGAGCAGGCGCCTACATACGATAGTGTTGTTTGCATATTATGTGGGAAAGTGTCGTGTGTCACTTATCAAAAGGTATAGGTAATGTAAATATGTATGTGTAGATATATTTTGGTTATTACTAAAATCACTATAGGGCTTTATAAAGTGAACTCAAAATAAAGTCAAGAGGCAGGCCAAAGAGATCAGCTTCTAGAAGATTAGGAAATAAAAAATAAGAAAAACTTTATGAAATAAATGAATGAACACACTGCTTTAGAACTGTTAATTGGAGTTGTTATAAAAAATAACATACTACTTAAAGTTACATGTCGAAGAACAAAAATAAAGGGCAAAAATAAAGTAAAGTAAAACGAATAGGTATAATTTTGATTGATCCTTTTGTATTGGACCTTAGCACAAAAATTATGAAATTGGGGTAAATAGGTACTGTAAATATAGTCAGACCGAGCTAAAATTTCAAAAGCGTTCTCTCTCTTCCAGAATACCGTAGATCAAAATGACGACCGCAAGTGTTTTGTTGACGGTGACCACCGCGTGGAACCTCAACAGCGACAAGGTCGAGAAGGGGAAGGTGGGCCGCTCGGTGCAGAGCATCGCGGCCGAGACGGCCAAGGAGCTGCGGGAGACGCCCGCCGGCCGCGACCAGGCGCTGCGCCTCATGCGCGACTGGATCCAGCAGAACAACGACATCAGAAATGTGCGGCAAGGTAACAATACCACTTAAAAAACCAGACCGACAATCAACAAGACGCAATCACGCCAACAATCCAACACTCGCACCCAACTGATTTCTAAACACCAACTAATTACTTTACCCTTTTATTGCAGATGAATCATTCTTGCTACGCTTTCTGAGACACAAAAAATACAGCATACCGATGGCCCAGCAAACTTTGCTGAAATATTTGAACTTGCGAAAATGTTATCCGGAAATTTTTCTGAATCTAGACAGTGAATATTCGAAACTACAGGATATGATCAATAACGGGTAATTACTATTATATTACGAGAAATCTGCTTTGAAATCTGATTCTTGTGCATCGATATCGATCAGCATTTTCTATTAAATTAAAAACCACTGCAATGTTAACGAGGATGCAATTAAATAATTCCATAAATAAATGTGTGTACAATTGTTATATGTATTGCGTTCGTTTCTGGAGGAAGTGAAATTGGCTTAAGGTTCGCAAATAATGCAATGTTGCCTACTGACACAGTTACGTCGAAAGCTCAAGTGTCGCAACGGCTCTGGATGGTCAGATGTGGAGATAGCAGCCCTCACACGAGTACTCAACGCTCTAATCTAAGTCGTGCGCGCCGACAGTTCTCACGAACCGCGACGCGCCCAGCGACAGCCTTGAACTTTCCGCCGCATGCTTCGATACCAAATTTCTACTTATATAATAAGCAAATATGTGACATAATTTTGTTAGGATGTCAATTACTAAATGGTTTCCCAATTTTTAGGTACGTAGTGATATCGCCGGTCCGTGACGGCAAGGGTCGGCGGGTCATCGTTTACAACATGAGTAAGATCACTTTATTGTTTAGCCCATATTAATTTCGAAACTTAATTTAAGTATTATGTTGCAAATGCGCGAATGAGTACTAGCTGTTGCCTAATCTGTGTCAATTAAGCGATGTTACCTGTGCGATGGTGGGTGTAACCGCGTTTTGGCGGACCCTCATATTTTGACTTGTAATTATATTGTATTACAAAGTAATGCGACGATTCTGATTGTTATGCCTTACATTTACGTTTCCTAAGACATGTATGCTACTTACTGCCGTTTTTCATATAAATGATGTTTGACGACACGATTCCACTACGATTTGTATACTTAGCAAACATTTGCCAGCTTTAATGGAAGTTCTGTTCCGTATTTTTATTTAATAAATTAATACGTGTATAAATATTTGCAATTCGTGATATAATACAACAAATGAAGCTGGGCTTACAAACTTGATTTTTGTTCCGTATAGCAATGAACTTAATGCGTATATGTGTGTTTAGACGTCTTTACTTTTACGTACGGCGACTTATTTTGTTTATTTTTTACAGGCAAATTTAACCCGACTAAATGGACATGTTGGGACATGTGCCGCGTGCACACTCTGATTTACGAGTGTCTGTTGGAAGACCCTCTGGACCAAATCTGCGGGTTCGTGCACGTGGGGGACGGCAGCGGGGTCACTGGGGCGCACGTCACGGCTTGGAACCCGACGGACTTCGCCAGGCTCATGAAATGGGGAGAGGTGAGTGTACCTACACTGTAGCTTTGGGTATAAACGTATCTACAGTTACATAGACTGGCTCGGTGGAACAGTGGTTAGTGACCCAGGTTTACTAACTACGGTTCCAAGGGCCGTGGGTTCGATTCCCACGCGGGGCAAATATTTGTGTGACGAACAACGGTGTTTGTTCCGTGTCTGGGTGTATTATCTATTCAATATATGTATGTGTGTATTCACTGTTGATTCTGATACGGGATCAGATCAATGTATTATGTAGGTATATGATGTTCTGAAATATTTATGTTATTTATTTATTTACATAGTGGGTTTTCGTTGTCGTTGGCCGCCCAAGGACCTAAGAGTCAGCGTTAGAGCGCAATTCGCGAAGGGCAATGGAAACTGAGTGGGCACAAAATTTTAACTTTTTTTAGACTCTATAAGTAGGAAACCCTAGTTTTAATACGTATAATGTGTGGGGCCTCTTCGACTTTCCTGGATTTCATCCGTAGCGCCATAGGGCAACTAAATATGACTTTGGCCCCGATGATCCTCCAGATGATTTTAATCATGGTGACTTTGGAATATTTTCAATACCAATTAAAATCGAGGTCAATGCTGCCCTCCTACTAGCGCAATTGCCGCCCCTAGTCATATTCGCCTATGGCCATGCCCCCTCCACGCTACAGCTTGTTACAGTAACATACCACATGAAATACCTGCCTTGACATCTTTTCCGGCTTATCGGGCCATCTATCGCTCGACACAGTAAAAGTTATTGCTGTGAACTTCCATTACAGTTCTGTCATGCGTTCGTCATTCTCTTACGTTTCATTACGTAAACAAAATTTACGAGCTTCACCTCATTCGCGTCTAATAATTACAAGTACTTTTACCTAAATAGTTGGTTATTTCTGTAAGCGTTTCGAGGACGTGTTTCCTAACTGCGGCCTAATTACTTCAATAGGCAGGTATGGACGTCTTCGGTTTTGAGAAAGAACGAACCGTTTGGTTCCATATTGTATTTCAACTGCAAATATGCTAATTCAACAAAAAGTGTGCGCGTGTCGAAATAACGTAAATAAAACTAATAAAAATTACAGTGTAGGAATTACGTGTATCTAAGCTATAAAATTAGTCCATTCAATAGTAATCCGATTGAACAATTACATTCGATATTAAAATATACTGGGACTGCACATCCCTTTAAGTAGTAGTTAGGATGTAGCTTTGAGCTCAAAAAGGCTATTTTAGTATTTTTTTAAATATGGTACCTACAACAACCTGTTTTTCTTTATGGTACCTACAAAACATACGTTTTAATTTGAACTGTTTTTCTTTCAGCAATCAGTACCGATGCGTCACAAGGAGTTCCATTTGATCAACATACCTACTGCCGTCAAATACGTAATTGACTTTACCAAAACCAGAGTTTCACAGAAAATATCAGAACGTTTACACGTAAGTATTATACTTCGTCTGAGTACCTACACTATGTTGAGACCTACAATCTGCACATCACGAACTTGCTATTGCACGCCGGCTTGATAAATGTCAGGCAAATTCGGATAATTACTAATTATAGTAATCACTCGTACTAGTACTTTTTACTATTGTGTTTCGGATCCCACAACTCGTCAAGGAAATCAGGCCAATTCTCATTACTTACACAATATAATACATTATAATAATGTATTTTTATTCTTTAATTTCAAACCTTTTAAGCGTTGATTCTTTTATTTCTAACCGCATTTTAAGAACAACTAGTCAGGTTAAAACTCGAAAAGTTTAATTTATATATGACTAGCTGTGCCCGCCACTTCGTTCGCGTGGACAACCCTTATCAATCAAGGGTATGAAAAATAGATGTTGGCCGATTCTCAGACCTACTCAATATGCTCACAAAATTTCATAAGAATCGGTCAAGCCGTTTGGGAGGAGTACGGGAACGAAAACTGTGACACGAGAATTTTATATATTAGATAAATCGACCTTGGTATAATCGGGCATCATTAACAAAAAATCACAATAATAGGTTAAAATTTTAAATTTTCTTGCAGATTTACTCCAGCCTAAAACAACTACACAAAAACATTGACACTGCCTGTCTTCCGACCATTTACGGCGGATCAATTCCCCTCCAAGACATGATCAACTACACCTTACAAGTCATCAGTGACCAGAAGAAGAAAGTGCGGAGCCTTGAACACATGGAACTGCTGAGCACTAGGGGCATAGTCTCTTCCAGAGGCAAAGGTGTCTCGCTAGACAGAGACTCCGTAGAAGGGAGCTTCAGAAAACTAGAAATAGATTGAACTAGCTATAAGAAATAATGATTAATGTGAACCGCCAAAAAAGTTTCTGAATCTGATAATCTGTGGGCTGAACAACATTAAACTTGGGTTTGCGGCCCTTGCATGTTCTATCTGGTAACGTGTTTGTCTAAAGCTCTATTGCCTATGGTAATTATTTCTATTTAAATCAGAAATTTTATCAAAAAGTTAGGGGAAATAAATAAGTCTGATTGATTTAAAAATGGATAAATACAGCACGTCGACCCACCATCACTGGTATATTTAGATCCAAGTATATATCTGAAGAATTAATTTTCTTACTAAGTATTGAAGTATTGTTTATTATCTAATAATAGCACCGTCCGTAGAATATCTGTAAATATTGCAGTTAAGTTTTATAATTAAGCTGGTCTTATTATAATTTACTCCTTATTTCTTTCTCTATTCGTTCTAAATATTCGATAATATTTAGAACATTCAAATTGCTGGTTGAAGATAAGTATGGTGGAGGTAGTCTGGCTGCGGCAGCAGGCGGCTGGCCGCATCAGATCAGATATGACTGAATTCAATGACAAGAAACTTCTACCAGTGCTTAACCATGTGCGTACAAAATGAAATAAGTAGACTTAGTATCAATATGATTCTGACCAATAAATTAATAAGTTTATGCGACGACATCATTATATACTTATTATTATAGTAAATAGATACGAATAATTAAGGTATTGTAATTTGTAAGTACGAAACTTGTTATTTTATAAGAAAATATTTTTTTTGTCTTTTATGTAACAATTTTAAACTATATAGTGATAATTAGGTTAGCTGATACTATTTTTTCAGTAATTTTGTCTATATATTATTTTTCAAATGAAATATGAGCATGCTCTACAATTAGAAAAGGGATTGCTTTGCTGGCAAAAAGATGAAGTCACTTCTGTGTATAATGCACATTATGCTTTATTTGAATTGTAATAAAATTGTACAGTATATATTAATATCTACTACACATTTCCATTACCTTATCACGATAATGTTAATCATATAACATTATATGAAAAACAAATATGGTATATTAAAATTTGACAAAAATCCGTTATCTTTTCCTAATTTCCCAGTTTATATAATGGAATTTACGTAAATTCTAATGGGTATACTTCTTACGGGTATGTGCGTAAAGTTCAGAATATCACCTACTGTGTATACTTATGATTGAGATGATTTTGATCACAATATCAATGTCCAAATTTAAGTTAACCGAATACGGTACATAGATCACATTGTTTTTACCTTTATACTTAGATATTAGCAACCAATCACATACACATACAATCAATCATAATGATGCAATCAACGTTGTTGTTATAATGAAGTTTACTTTCAATGTAATTAATACTAGTCACCTAAACCATTCTAAGCTGTATTGCTTATTCAATAATATAAGTTCAAATTGTTTGAACATCTTTTGATGGTAACATTTTATGGACACATTTTTATTGTGCGTTCTACAGTCATAATCAAATTTATGAATTGAAAATTGTAGATTTCAGTATTTAAACAAAAATGCATAAAGAATAATATGAAATATTCACATTAGAAAAACGTCATAACTTAAAAAGAGAACATTCCATTTAACATATAATTTGACAAGTCCGTTTCTTGTTTACATTTAACATTTTCGGTTATTGATATGAAATTCACTAATGGCAGTACCTAGGTAGTAAAAACACGATATGCTTCGGTAGGCTGAACCAATAAGTATTTAATGTTTATTTGCGGAAACAGGAACAAAAATACGATATACCTTCTTTTAAAAGATCGTACGCTGTAAAAATATTGCATGGCGTATTTTAACAATGATTGTTAAAAATACTTTAATATTAATATTTGCACCGACCCCAGGGGTTATTCCCATTTGTAGACGTAGTATTAGACGTAACTGAGAGTTTTTTTTTAAAATGTCGCTTTGAACATCAAGCAGAGGAATATGGGACAGTTAAAAATTAACACAAATATTGGGCAGATTGACTATTTTTGGACAAAGTTTTGAGGCCGCTCTAAACTTTTCTAATGGGAATAGCCCGACCCCAGACGCTAAAAACATTCGCGCAGTCATCACTCTCGCGCTCAACACGCTTTATATCACATTCGCTCTAAAATCATCATGGATTCTTTGGTATACTTAAAATTATGGAATGTTTTTATTACAAAATAGTTAAGTTACTAAATCTCTACTGTGATGATTATCGTATGCATAACTTAATACTAAAAAAAATACATATCCATAATTAAGATTCGCCAGACAATTATTGTATTCTTGTTCATAGCAATAATGTATGATTAAGAATAAAATATATTATGGCCATTCATAATAAAAAATATTATACATGGTGTTATAATTGAGTTAATAGATTATCGTCGATATATCAAATACCAACTATGATAATAGCTACATAAATCTACTTCGAGGAATATCAGGACTACAAAATCAATCCAGTCGATTGTTTAAAAACGTCTCAGGGTTTTAGCCCATATACATACCTACTTAATTATGTTAGTTACATTATGAGGTAAGTGATATTATAATGAATTCAAGCAATTGAATATAAATGCATAGTAAGAGTAGACAGAATCGCCTAAAAAGGTATAATGATCCAGATTAGCGGAAAAGTACGTACAAGTACAAGGTACAGTTTACAAACCACCAACTGATTTATAATACCAACGGCGAACCATTTCGTTTCAGGGGATAATGTGAGGTTGTTTAATCAGCAGGTCTATCAGTTAATGTAGTACTCCATTGTGGTATATGTTCCATGGTGGCCCATAGGCCCGTGGGAGCGCTGTTTGTGTTACGTCCGAAGACAGTGTATGAGGGTTCCAAGTACTGGTGACTCACAGATTCTGCAATTAAGTTCTTTGCTTCATCCACCTGTACACGAGTGGGCGTCTCCCTCGTAAAGTTACCTGGAATTATAACGAATGTATTATTGACAATATTTTTCTTGATTCTTTTTTGTTTTAAATACATTATGGGTACTTTTAGAACTATAAGATCATACTAACAAAAGTGATTTACGAATCTCAAAAGGCAATAGGGATCAGATCGATCTTTTGATTAAACATTCTTATTTCTAAAATATATAATATATATAAATATACTAATATTAATAGTAAAATAAATAACCTTGATTTTAAAACTGATAACAAAAGTACGTTACCTAATGAGAAAAATTAATAACTTATAGACTTTAAACATAAAATTCATACCTTAATAAATGACGAGCTGTCATTTATTAAGGGAATGTTGAAAACAGGAAAATTTACATGTCATGTTAAATAAATAACTCTCCACCATTTAAATGTGGTAATTATAAAAGCATTTAAAACTTACCTATAAAAGCTAAGACTAGAGCTAGTGATCCATGTGGCGGGACTAAAGGTGACTGCCTCTTCCACCCCAAGCCTTCATACGTTTGGCCGTTTGAAGACACCAAGAAGTTATAAGGCAAAGTCTCTCCTTTCGGAGTATCATTCTAAAATAAATAATTCATCAATTATTCACATGTACTGACGAATCATCTATAAACAATACGTTTTAGTTTTTATGAAATTGAGTTTTTGCCTCTATGCGGTACCGATATCGAATAGCGGAAATTGAACTGGGTCGAACAAGTGAGCCGGCCTTCTAGATAAAGTCAATTAACCGAACTATCGCTACAAAAACCATAATAAACAATTTGCTAGAAGTAGGGTCATGACGGTGAACAGTTTCAATTAATCTGATGCATTGGTACAGGCGGTTTGAGTTTAATATCGATTTGATATAATAAGTTTGACATGTAGGTAGACTTAAATGTAGGTACATGTCAAATTAATTTAATCAAAAATGATATCATACGCTTAGATATAAGGAAAATACTCATCCAGTCTAGCTTTTTTTTCCACTTTAATAGCTAGCCTTAACAAGGAACACAAGGCCTCTATCTATATACTCGTAGTTCGAATCTCCTGCCGGAGGCTTCTCGCAAGAATCGGCACCGAACCGGTGGTAGAATAATATTATGTATCAAATAGACATTTTAAAAGTGCATGTAAAATGCCTATATGAATAAAGAATTTGATTTAAGGGCCCGTTTAAATTGAAAAGTTTGGTCCAAATAACTATTAACGCGGGTGTAACCGCGCGGTATTGCTAATAGCTTATAATGTAGATCGATCGATGTTGGCCAAAGGGCACGAGACCACAAGTGCATTGGTGCCGCGCTCTGACCTTATCGTTGCCACTAGCTGTAACCTAATCTCCTCAGAGTTAATGACATCATTTCATGCTATTGACTACTTCTGCAAAAGTGTTTGTGCAACCAAGTACACGAGCGTTGCATAATGAGATAATTTTTTACTTTGAAACCGACCCAGTAAACTTTTAAAACGTTTTGAGCAATGTAATTTATAAGGAACATCTTAGTGTGTGTGGTGTACCTTCATGAAAGTTATTCAGAGTTAGTGTTATAATTAGATACACAAACATTTTATTTTTGGTGGAAAGTTAGCCATGATTGCCAAAATTATCTACGAATAACAAGATAGTCCGATATAATTTATTTCATAAATTGATGATTGACATCATCAGTCATTACATCATAGAGATCTGAACCCGAGATAAGTGGCTCCCGTGATAAGCACTACTGTTAAGGATATCATAATCAGCTGGAGAATATACAAACACGTACAAAATCACACCCAGAGTCTAGACACGATATATACCTGCATATGATTCAGCAGCTCGATACAGGAAGTGGTGCTGTGGCATTGGCTGGTCTCCGTGTGGACCACCATGACTTGTCTCGCCTTGCGGGGCGACGCCAACAGCCCGGGGGCGGCGCCGGCGCGGTCCCATTGCGCCCGGCTCACCAACTGCAGGGGCATCTCCACCGGTGGCAAAACATTCTCTGCAATCACGAAAAAAACACATTTATACCATTACTACATACTGCACTAGACACAAAAAACCCATCAAAGCATACGAAATAATCAATTTCAATGGGAAACATGAAATCGCAAAGCAATAACTTAAAATTACGCACTTATGTACGTAATTTAAACTGTATGTATCTATAATCAATCAATAAAAATGGGTTACGCCCCCTACAATCAACATTGTACGTGTGGCGGATGCCTTGTGGAAGTAATCTTTGTCTTCAAATTCAACTATTGGTTTTTTTTATTTCAATTTGTGTCGCTTATAAATGTTAAATAATGATTTCTTAAAAATTAACACAGATAATTATGGAATTATAGTCATTATGGAATGACTTATGATTATGGGATATCAGCATTTATGTTCCTAAACTGCATAATTACTTACTTATACATATTATAGATATTCCCGCTGGGTCCCGGCAGAAGGGGAAGGCCCAAGAAGGCCTGGCTTGACGTCGTAGTGGATGACATGCGTGCTAACAAACTCTCCATAAAGGATGCCGAAGACCGTGCGAGGTGGAGAGTTAGGAGTAGGAAAGCGGACCCCGGGCTCCGCAAGGATGCAACCGGGAAAACGCAAAGATGATGATGACATATTATAGATATGACTTACCTGATCTACTTTGTAGAACCAAAAGATAAATGCCAATAATAATGCCAGATAACAATATGACAAGCAGAAGAGTGACAACGATGGTGGTGATCGGGTTTCTCTGTGAGCTTTGAACAGCCGGAAATCTGTAAAGCAGTGGTGTGTCTTCTGTTATGGTCACTTCCTGAATGTCCTCATTTCGGTGTGAGTTATGACGTGACTCATGATCTGAAATCATTGTTTCATCATTTAAATGTAAGGAAATAAATTAACTTACACATTGTCGAGGTTCAATATCACACAAGGAGATAAGATTTGGTAGGTCAAAATGATTCATTTGAAATAATATAATCACAATTCAAACTGACTGAATATTTATTTGTATTAGTTGAGTACATACAAATTGTATTTACAATAATATAATATATAAATATATTGATATAAAATAGTCATAGTCAATACTAAATCGCAATGTTGTCAAGTTCTTATCTTGTCACTTATACTACCAATGAAAGGTTTTCAATAAACTATATTAATTTAAATCACACTAATTAAATACAATTAAGTAATTCATTATTTTTTAAGTATTGAAAAAAAATTATTACTAGACAATCCCATGAGTTGAATTTCCACCATCCTAAACAGCAATCACAAAGTAAGTGTTCCAGTTATTTTTTTAACATTTTATCGTCAGTGGTCTGCTGTGATATCAACCAACTAACAAACTAATGCCATCTGAGTTTACACAGCCCGTTGTGATCGCCATTTGATAGCTAGAGCCAGATCGCAGTATGTGCAGTGGCAATGATAGTGAAATAGTTTTAAAGTGTATTAGCATAAACTTGATATCTCATAAGCCAATTATAATATGTACAGTGAACATATTATAATGCTCTAGTATTATCATTTGATGTATAGTTTATAATACACAGTAAGTATTAATGATATTCAGCAGCTTCTTGTCATTGAGGCATATGCTGAGGCTTGGACCTAGTTCAGCACTGATCAATGTTGTGTTTTTATGGTATTTTTTTCTTTATTCTGTTTTGGGGTCAATAAATATTTTTTTATTATTATTATTTTAGATTAATTAGTCTTACTTATTACATTCAAGGCCTAGAGCACTGGCTACAGCAGACTGTGGGCTTCATGTAATTATAATGTTTAATTGAACACATTGGAACATGCATTGTGGGACAAGGTTCACATGTTCAAGAAGCAAGTATATTTTAAATTATACATAGTCAAATTCTGTTTGGCACAATTGTAAATTTAAGACTTTTGTATATGTATTCTCAGGAACGGGTGGATGGCTTAGAATTGAGTTAAAAATGGTACTGTATTTACAAGATCAATTTTATATCATTATGGAAACATAGTACTAGGAAACAGAGTAACTAGTTATTTCATAGGAGCAAATTTTAGGTTTATTTTAAAAAAGCTGAAGTGGCTACATAATATAATGCAATAAAGAATTTAACAGAGCAGTCCTAGACTTTGTTTCCTTACATGGATAACATACTATATGTCTGTGTGATTTTATTTTATTCAACCCCTAACTAAATGTAACTTACCTACTATAAATGTTATTTACTCAGTAAGAGGATAATAGTTTAAAAGCATAATACACAAATAACCAACAATTAAAAGCACTACCTGTTTGATTGGATACACACCACATTATCACAAGTTATGTAGTTATTATTTCATAAAATATTACACTTCCTATAGTGTCACATTCACAAACATGCAATGAACCAAGTGATCATGACTTACCAACGGGAGATACCAAAGGTTGCATTATGAGCTGTCGACCCAAGATAGGGGTACGAAAATACACTTTACATATTTAATTATAGATTTGCACGGCAAATAACAGCAATATGTTATGCTGCTGTTAACAAATAATGTATACAGTCGACAAATAAAATATTGTCTTACTGATATTTCTTGCATCCCAGTATGACAATGCTAACTAAATATACCGTCCAATTATATTTCAACACAATGTATTACAATGTGCCCTAAAAACGAGGCTCTAAGTTTCAACAAAGGAAATATTTTCGTATTTTCCTGTATTATTTTGATAAATAATGGCTCTGTTCCCTCAGCATAGATTTTAGTGATTGGTAGCTTTCCAACATTTCAGCTAATATTTTCCATATTGTCAGCTTGTGAAAGATCAACGACTATGTAGCTATAGTATTATCAAGAGAATTGGAATGTAATGAAACATTCCAGCGTCACTGTCAGTTTGGCAGTTTTCTTTTTATAAATTAGCCATTCTAGTTAGGCCATGGAATATCTTTATACTGTTTTATTAATTTATATTAAAGATTTATTCGTTTTAATGTATTACGAATAACCAGCTTATGAAAAGCCAATCAATGATTGCAGTTACATACAAGCTACAAACAATATCTATTAGCCACCAGTTTAAATTTAATTTAGAAGCAGTGTCTCAACTAAAATACAATTACTGGACAACGAGATCATAAACTTTGCTATTCATTTAAATATAGGAGATTATGTTTGCACTGGATCTATCAAGCACAGTCTATATAAATTACTATTACCGATATATGCAATCCTGGATCTGACCCAATATGATAGATCTTTTATTTTATGAAATTGATTAGGAACCTGGCATATGCTTGAGGGCACGTTAAGTCAGTGGTCCCGCGCCTGATCATTCATCGGCCGGCAAAATTGCCGTCTTATACTGAACAATCGGAGTGAGTAAAAAAGTGTACATGTGTTTGCAAACATTATTTTTATCCATGATAATATCCATATCTTTAATTTAAAAAGTTTGTCACCATTTTGGCCAATACGAACTCTCGGTTCAGCAACCAAAAAGGCAAAAACGAGATCCTGTTTTTTATTCCGATGAAATGCGCTACGCACCGTCACCGGTGGTGTGTCGGACTCCTTAACAGCTGGCGAAAAGTGGAAATATCAGCGGCTCCTAGGTAGACTGCAATAGGTACCAACGGGGTATACCGACTTAAACATTGGGGTGTACTTTGTCGCCTATTAGCAGAGCCATCACTCACAACATCGCCGGCGGACGAGCCTCCCAGAGGACGGCGATGGGACGACCCGGTACACAAAGTCGCTGCAGTCCGTCAGCGACGACTGTTGGTGAAATGCCCTACCTATTACCAATTACTAGAACTTTGTTGCCTGTCTGTATATTTCAAGAACTGCGTATGACACTTGAAATTTTAACAATCTATATATATAAAAGGAAGTCGTGTTAGTTACACCACTTATAACTAAAGAACGGCAGAACAGATTTGGCTGAAAATTGGTAGGGAGGTAGCTTAGAGCCAGGAGAAGGACATAGGATACTTTTTATCCCGTTCTGCCGAGTTCCCGTGGGACTTGACACGAAACGTCAGTCATTGTGTCAAATATTATATAGTCCTTTTCAGCTAAGATGATCCCTGTGACACATCGATTTTTACAATTGTAGAGATGTCCTACAATTAAATAATTTCGATTATTTCTGGTAATCGATAACATTTTATATAGGAAATGAAATCAATTTTATGAAACTACCAAATTTGAAAGCATGATTTGTCTTTATGTATTATAGTGAAAGTTTTTTCTTCATATATGCTTTACATAGCGCTATGCGGTAAAGTGAAATAATAAGAAGAGATTAAATGTTTTCATTCAGTAGGTATTTGAAAAATCACTATCAGAAGAATCGCTTGATGAGTCACCATCCCCGATATTTATTATAAGTTGGTCTTTCCAGTCCTCTAATATGGTACTTTTTGTCTTTTCGACTACTTTCGTCCAATCTTCACGAGTGACTGAAGCGATTTTCAAGTGATCGCCATATTGCACCCGATTATGTTAGTACCAGCTCTATGCTCTTACTACGTTCCGTTCTACGTATACGAACTGCATAGGTAATTTTTTAAAATTTTCTATTTCATTAAATTAAACTAAACGATACTGTTTCTCTTTTAAAAATATATTTTCTTTTTATATTTTTCCTAATGACGCCGCAATAAAATGAAAAAGTGTGCAATAAAATTCATTCATTCAAATCACAATGAAGTGTCACAGGACTCATCTTAGCTGAAAATGACTATAGTTGTCCAATCCTGTCAAATACTGTAACAACTATTCATGTGTGCGTTCAGAAATTATTTTTTTGTAAAATGTCTCGAAAGTTTAGGTACCTACTGTTTTATTTGTTTGTTTTAGACATTAATTTGTGTAAGTAATTTATTTGATTTACGAAAATTATACCTCAGATTATTAGAAGGGTTCTGAATCGACAACATTCATCTATATTATTCAATTATTGTCTATTCCATTCATTCTCATTTAGCAAAATAGTGACATCTAATTGACATGTTCGTTTACTGATAAATATTTCGATATCTTTATTAACCAAATTAAAGAAGGTTCTTTGACAAAAATTTTTCAATCATCACGTTTTTGGTTCAAAAGAAAAGACGAGCTCATCGCACTACAATAAATACGGTTCATACCTGTACCAAACGGATAACTAGATATTAAATCTCTTAAACAAGAAATTTTGGCAAATACATTTTATGGGAAATTCAGCAAAAGAAGTTGATCAGCGTTTGCACAACAATTTGGTGAAGATCTGTAATATTGTGGAACATCATCACACATTTTTTCCGTCGACACATAGGGTAATTTCCTAAGTCTAATTTTACATGCGATTTCACAATTAATAGTAAGATATAGGTAAATTAATAACATTAGTCAAATTGGAATTAAAATTTTTACGAAATGAGACAATAATAGACATTTGAAGTTGGTTCGGAAAGTCCATTTCAAAACTGCGAAAATTCTTCAAAAATGCTATGCCATCGTATTAAATACAAAATAAGTAGTAACTTTCACATGAAAATATATTCGTAAACGCAACATTTGATATAGCTGCTGAACAAAGTTCTTGCGTTATGCATACAGTATTACACGTTGTGACGTCATAGTGTGCTGCTACATTTGTATGAAGCGTTTTGAGCTCACCCATTCGATACTTTAAATCTCAAATGGCGTAACCACCAAAACACTACTTTTCAGGAGAGCAGAAAAACAAAAAAAAATGTTTTTTTAATTCATAACTTTATCAATTTTAATACAGTTAAAATGTTTTATACATCAAATTTCTTAGAATTTTGAGATAAAGGCTTTAGTAGGTACTCTTTGTACCTAAATCTTATATTTAAGAAACTAGAAGTCGGTTACGACTTGTGATGATATTACAAAAAGGCGTTTACGCCCCATAAAAATCATGATTTTTAAGAGGTGAAGGTCGTATCTCCAATAAAAAAATGTTTTTTGTGCTTTTAACTCATTTAATAATAAAAGAAAACGTAAAATATTCACTCTGTATTACGCTTTTACAAAGTTACGCCGTTTGACACTTTTTCATAGTGACTCAACGCGTAATTTTTAGAATTGGATGAAAAATTTTGGAATATGGGAAACTTCACTAAGATTTTTACGTATCTAAATCGATTAATTTTGTCATTTGAAACCCCCGCTGATGTGTATTGACATTGATTTAAAATGCCGAAACAAGGAAAAGCAACAAATAGCCAATGTCTCCGCAATCTTAATCCCCCCGCGCATCAATACTAACAATAATAATGACAATCATGTGTTCAGCGATGTTGGGTGTAAACGCCTTTCTTTTGTATTGCAATTTCGAAAAATAGCGTGTCTTACGAGTTACGCCAGAAAATTATGTCACTTACACCCTTTTTTTTTTACATTTTTTTCACGTCACAATAATTTCTAGGGGCGTAAACACCAAGTAAATTAGACTAAGCCTCTTACGACCTGTTTACCTTATCAAAAGTGTTCAAATCTATAAAAAACATTGGGTCGTAATAACCTTTTTTTTTGCGAATTTGAGGATTTTAAATATACAGATCGATAGAGAAAAAAAAACTGAATAAAACTGCATTAAAAAGTCATTTTGACCAAATTGGCGGTTACGCCATTTGAGATTTAAGGTAGCGATATGATGTGCTATTGAAACTGTAATATCTCGGGGAGTTTTTCAAATATTTAACCATTCTTTTAATAGTAATAAGTACCTTCTTTATCCAGCTATATCAAAATTGTAATATTGGGTAGAAGAGTTACCAAAAATCAATATTATGCTGTGAACTTAATGTGATCAACAAACACTTATAAGCAAACAAAAAACTTCTTCGTCTTTAAAACAAAACGTCAATTAAACTTTTTGACGTAGTTTACGTCAAAAACTTTAATACAATTATTGTTGGCGCGGTTAAATTACCACAGATCACTAAATACATAAGCTATGCGAAGTTTGTATATGGGTTCTGAAATTTAACTTAACTGTATTTGCCATTATCCTTATATACCTTGAAAGTAGGCCAAAAACTGGCTCGAATAAGTTTTGTTGCGCCAAATGAAGTCATTTTAAAGCAATTATTGTATTGCTGGATGTGAGTAAAAATATGAGATTAGTAAAGTTCTTCTCAGCTATGACGAGACCAGGGAAATCAGGATAACATTTTTATATGGAGGATATAATGGATTCCAGGGCAAATTGAATAGGTACTTACTGATACCTAATATGGGACAACTGTCAGCTATAAAAAGCATATATACGGTCAAATTAAGAGACCTCCTCCTTTTTTTGAAGTCGGTTGACAAAATAAAGTAGTGCATCAAAGCTACGTTAAGGCGGTACGAAGTTCGCCGGGTCAGCTAGTATTTAATAAACAGCGGCTCCCATAGGTACAACCCTTTGTCCGCGAATCGGACTCCCATTTATCTTTATTGATATAATAAACTGACTATTGAACTGAGATTATAGGACTTTAAGTGTTAAACTGTACATACATAGGTGACGTTTGACTTGAGTTTGTTTTATTTATTTTGACTAATTACAAAAACACTGTATCATCATCATCATTATAATCAGACCATATACGTCCCCACTCTAGATCTCGGGTCTATTCTAAACTAGGGCGGTCAGGCCTTAGTCAACCACCCTGGCCAACACCGGGTTGGTCGACTAAACAAACTTTCTTCATAGGTCTGCAGGTTTCCTCACGATGATTTCCTTCACCCTAAAAGTAGGAGAGCTGGAAAGAATTTTTGGGTAATTATTTGAGGCAAGCTGAAAACTTAGCCCCGCTAATCACCAGGCAGATCTGCGGTTTCGTGTTGGGATATAATAGGACAGGTACAGAACAAGTTTTAGTGGGCTGTCGCCGCGTCTCCTCAAGGCGGCGGACTCGCTGGGGTGGCTCCTCCCAAATCTGGGGGGGCCCAGGGCCAGATGCCGGCATCTTTACGCCGGTATACTTCGGAGCATGGCCCTCTACGGAGCTCCCATCTGGGCGGACTCTCTCAAAATCAGGGGGAACTCCGCCCTACTCCGTAGGCCCCAGCGAGCCATAGCATGTCGGGTGGCGCGTGCCTATCGCACTGTCGGTTTCTCAGCGGCCTGTGCCTTGGCAGGCACGCCGCCTTGGGAGCTAGAAGCGCAGCTTCAGGCCACTAGCTACGAGTGGCTGAAGGAGCAGCTGGAGCTGGGCTTTCGGCCAACTACGAGTGAGCGTGGGGATTTCGTTCGTGGAGCCCGTGATGTGTTGGTCGTGGCATGGGCTGACAGCCTGGCCGAAGAGCAGGCAGGGCGTCGCCTGCTGGATGCGCTCGGACCAGTGTTGAACAGCTGGCTCGAGCGGACGGGCGGCTTCCTATCGTTCCGTCTGGTGCAGGTGCTGACCGGGCATGGTTGCTTCGGCCAGTATCTGCACCGAATCCAGCGGGAGGACTCGCCCGTGTGCCGTGAGTGCGGCGCATATGAAGACACGGCGGACCACACTCTTTTTCAGTGTCCGTCGTGGTTCGAAGAGAGGTCGGCCCTAACAACTGTGGCCGGCCCGGTAACCTCCCTCCCCCAACTTCTCCGGGGGATGGTGGAGGATATTGATGTGTGGGCGGCAGCCACCTCCTTCTGCGAGTCCGTCATGGCTCAAAAGGAGGCGGCGGAGAGGGAGCGTGAAAACGACCCCTCCGCGCCACCACAGCGCAGAAGGAGACCGGGGCGCAGAAGGCGCGAATATGCGCGTCATATGCCGCAGTCCAACGATGGCCGGCCGGCGGCGGGTGTGGGGACACTCCCGTCGGCATTGCACCAGCGGCCGTCGTTGAGGGACGGGAGCGACCATGCGTACCGGGTCGCCCCGTCGCCCCCCCTCGGGGAGGCTTGAGGGAGCCCGTGGAGGCTGTCCGCCGGTGGTGTCGTGAGTGGAGGCTCTGCCAGGTACCACGACACCGCCAATAGGCGATGAGGTATGCCGCGGAGTTTAGTGGGTACACCCCTGGGCATTGCACCTTAGCCCAGGAGCAGCTGCCGGTCTTTACCATCTCAGCACCGGCAGCCGGGAGTCCTACACACCACCTTGGGTAAACCCCTGCCCAAGGTGAAGGTGCATCAAGCATTCTCCGCGTTAATAAAAAAAAAAAAAAAAGGTACAGAACAAGTTTTCAGCTTGCCTCAAATACCTACACAAAAATTCTTGCCAGCTCTCGGACCATACGAGCGGTGAAAAAAATCTACATATGAATGTTAAATTTGAAAACAAATTGCTACATGGCCAGGTTTGAACGGACTACCCCTCGCATAGAAAACGACGGCCTATTAACCACTCGGCCATCGACGCTCTAAAATCCTAAATGTTACGAGATAAAAGCAGTGAATGAATGCTGCTAGCGCCTAAATCTTGTATAAATCTTTGATGTTAGCTTTAAAATTTTGAATGGAAGTATATGCATCCAGAATCTTGCTAGGAGCTAAACCAGACTCCTGTGCAAACGTAAGTAGGTAGGTACCTAAGTAGCCTTTGTCAAGTAAAGTACATTTCACAATCTAAAAAATATCGGTGACCATTCATAAAAAATATTATACATACAGACGAATTGAGAACCTCCTTTTTGAAGTCGGTTAAAAAATAAACAGAATTAAACACGATAGTTTAAGTTTGAACCTTAAATACAATTTACCTAATACTAAATATTTTTTCCAAATATTGGTTACACTTTTAATACCGTATAGCTGTGCTACAAAGCTCCCGATATCAGTTAATTACATCCATGGTTCATTTAAATATCATTATTACAAGGTTCATTTTAATACAAAGTACGCATGTCCAATCTCTGCCTGTGCTATGAAAAGCCTGAGCTCGTAGGTACTCGAATTCGATCGCATTATCTTGTTTATCACTATTTTATTGAAAAACCTAACTACTCTATGTTATTTATTTATGAATATAGTAGGAACTTGGGTTAGAAAGTAAATATGTAACGATAATAAAAAAAGTTCGAACGATCGAAAATCCACAATCACCTAAATAATATTTCTGCATTTTAGTTCATAACAGTTAGTTTATATAATTTTACTTATAGAAATAGTTACTTATAGAATAGTTTTTTGGTACAGATAACTTAATATGGTAACATTGTCTTAAACTAAAATAGTACGTACAAGATAAGCTATTGTGGTGCTCGTGACACAGTGTGCCACGACGCGGATACCCTTTTACCCTACCCTTTTTTAATAATATGTGGCGTTAACAAGAAAAACAGACCTTTTAGTAGTTACTTAATATTCTTAGACGTGCATCTTCCAACTTCCTAACTTTGGGCTGAGTAATTTCTTGACAGTAAAATTCATACAAAGACCCGGAATTGAACCGGGGACTTTTCGGACTTAAGCCGAGCTTACCGCCAATAGTCCAATGAGGCAGTCACGAAACGAGAGACAGAGAGTACCTTTTTAAAACTTTTGTACTTCTTTATAGCGCAGTCGGTTAAAAAGTAGCCTATGTCCTTTCTCAGGCTCTGGACTATATCTGTACCAAATTTTATTTCGATCGAAATCGGTTCAGTACTCTATGCGTGAAAGCGTAACAGACAGACAGAGATACTTTCGGATTTATAATATTAGTAAGGATATAACAAACCCCATACCACTAATTCTCTTCTCAATCATTCCGGGGTGCTTTCTTATTTTTCTTCTTTCTCAAGAAGCACCTCCTGACAATATGTAACAAAGATAACTAAAGATATAATTAGCGAAATCGGCCCAACTGCTCACGCGTGATTCCGTGACCAATCAAAATAGATATTCCTATTTTATATAGGAGTGGCAAGCATTTGGGAGACCTATGATCAGCAAGGACTATGATAGGCTGATGATGATGACGACGTCGGTGGGCCGATCACTGCTATTCTCTGGAAATTGATAGCTCTTTGAAAGCCTTTGTTAGGAGTTAGGACGCCGACAGTCATAAAAAGAAAAGTGGTAGATAATTAAAATAAAACTGAGATTACGGATAGATATTAATAGTCCGATCAAAATAGACGAAAAAGCGAGGCAGACGTCCATTGATTCGCACAGAGCTTTTATTTACTGAGCTGAGCTGAAATTGGAGTAGCTCTTGAAAACATAACTTTACAAAAGAAAATCCAATCGGCTTGTGCAAAATAAACATATTCGAGGTCATAAAAATTTGGTTTTTCGTATTCGTCACATAAACAGCAAGTGTTGTCTAAAATACTTATAACATCTAGTTGGTGAAGATCTAAAAAAATAATATTTTCTGAGTATGTGTTACCTAATATTTAATAGTTATAGTGGGTCTCTTACTTAATATTTCTTCAATAGGAGACATGATCGTCATTTGTTTAGATCGTGTCCTCAATCCGTGTATGGGGAGCCATTAATTCACAGGTCCATAACCAGTGCCATAAATATTTTAGCCCGGACCAGATATGCGTACGTAATTTTACGTGAAGCATCGACAGTAGGTAGGACACTTTCATTGTTACATAAATTTGAACGCGTGTTACAATAGTTGCAGCTTTACGCGTAACATTACGTGGCAAAACCTCAAAGTGAGTCGTAGTAGCGCCATTGCAATGGAAGACATCACTTTACTGTTTACGCGCGGAATCCTAATACACCGCTCAATTTATTTTCCGGTGTAGTCAAAGCCAGGGTCGCATTCCGCCAATAGGTACAGTACATCGATGCGAGTTAATAATATTAGCGGCGCGTTTCACATTATAGCCAGCCTATAGGTATCGCTCTATCTGTTGCCAATTAGCTTCCTGCCTACATTTACATCGGAATTGTTAATTACATTTGGCTCGCCTGGACGTCAAAAAATATTTAGGGTGCACAGAATGTATGCATGGAATGTTTACGAGACGTTTTTATATAAAAAAAATAACGAGTATAATGTTTTTAACTTTATAATAATGTGATTAATAAATACACAGAACGCATTATACGCACTATTTATAACTAGGTGGGTATACATTTTATTATTATTCAAACCGCCTAATACTTAAGTTATGATACTAAAATAACCTTAATCGGATACATATTGGTGTTATAACAATTTATAATACTTACATATACAATATTTAGGTAGAAAAAAGAAACCAAATTCCAATGCGGACCGCGGAAGGAGAATTGACCAGCCCTGATGCAATTGTAAATTAGACGTCCATATAAAAGCAAATATTTACCAAATGTATCATCAGTGTTAAGGTGAATTACGACCTTTAAGGACTTAAAGTACACTGAAAAGGATTTATAGGAAATAAAAATTTTCGTTTACCTACTTCCAAAATGACGACGAGTCGCATTATGGTTTGAACCTCTAATCAATATTTTTATCTATTAAACTCATCATGCGGTTTAATCTCTCTTAATTAACACTAAGCAAATTAATTCTGACTTAACAAATGAATAGATGTTC
Organism: Maruca vitrata; assembly: GCA_039566165.1. Taxonomy (NCBI): domain Eukaryota; kingdom Metazoa; phylum Arthropoda; class Insecta; order Lepidoptera; family Crambidae; genus Maruca; species Maruca vitrata. The sequence continues at coordinate 8,929,440 of CM076911.1, forward strand.
ACATTAAAGTTCAGAATTTATTTAGTGATTATTGAGAGGCTTGCGCGGAATGGATGGAAGGTAGAAACATTTATTGCATTTTTCTCTTACAGATTTACATTGCTCTGTGCCTAATTAATGTTTGTTTAACAAGAGGAGAAGAAAATAAGACGAACAATGAAACAATAGATAATCAACAACCGTCTACAGTAGCTTCGATAGTAGAAAATACAAAAGATGTTTATACGAATATTCCTCTTCAACCTACGGAAATAGGGGAAAACATCGAATCAAGCATGTAAGTACATATGTTTTTTAGATGTGCTCAAAGTGTTTTACCTCCTTTTTATGTTCTGCTATTCTAATCTAATCGATTAATTACAAGTAACTAACTTTTACATAACGCTGGCGTAACTTTATTTTGCGTGAAAATACCTAATTGTATATGTCGCATCTATTTTTTAATTCATTATTCCGTGTTAAAATACAATTTGGTATCGATAAAAAAGTAAATCAAAGTGAACCGTACATATTTACTGTTATCAAATGTTCAACCAATGTCGAACTAAAGGGGCTTAAAGGTTCAGACAGACATTTCAGTTGAACCATTCAATTGGACTAATAGGATTCAAATAGAGCGAAGCACCGGTATGCTGCCCCTGCCTCATTGCACCGCTATTTCGGGCTATAATGTTGCTAGCTATAATGTTGATTTTAAATACTTGGTAGCACTAACCTTAATGAAGCTTGAAAGCTTCCTCTTTCCTACTAATGCCAAATTATTTCTAAATTAAACAGTGAAACCCTATGTTTCGTATTCCGAGTATAGTTTGAAATGAATTCCTAGTTTGGAGTTCCTAAAGATAAATAAAATTATTGTTAGAAGGTTTATGAATCACTTTTTCTCCATGTTTAGCTTTAACATTTAATTTATCTTGCTTTAGCAAGAGAGTCTCCATCGATATTAATATTTAAAAATTATAGATGAGGAACTGTATCCGCCTGATTACGTGTTTACTTTGTTCGTTGTAAGGATTTACGTACATTATTTGGCTGCAGATCCATTGTGTACTAACTAACTACACTGGAATAACTGTTAGCTAAACAAGAATTTCAAGTCAGTACTAACTTATATTTTAGTCATTAATAAAGGAGAAGAGTAGATATCTATACAGTATACCTACCCGCATAATTTCTTTTACAGAGACCGTTCTTCATACTTCCATCACCTGCACGAGGAGGACCTTTATCACCATCATCACCATGCGCCTCAGTACCAGGGCTTCTGGAAGAAAAAGTTCGTGTGGCGTCCTCGGTGGGTGAAGACCTGGCAGGAGAAGAAAGTGTACGTGGCTGTGTGGAAGAGGATGTGGGGTCCGGCGACGATCAACGAGTGGGTGCCGATCCCGAAGCCCCCGCCGGGCTGGTTCAGGCCCGCGCCTGGCGGCCTGGCCGTCCACACACATCCTTATTAAGATACAAGCACTTTCTGTAGCGGTAGCGGTACCATGAGATTAAAAGTGGCATACTCGATATCGCCTATGTAAAAATGTCAATGAAAAAATGTACAACGCCCTAGCGGTAACGCAAAACACTAAAATCGGCAGTATGAAAACAACTCGATAGGTTCTTGACGTACGTAAGTTTCGATAGCTAACTCATGGTAGCGCTACTGAATGGACGAACGCCGCGTATTCCTCGGTCACCAACTGCTTTTCTTACGTTCTGCTTTCTATGTGCCATGAAAGTATTGCATAGAACCTTGCGATGTTTGCCTCTCATTGTAAAAATATGTGTAGTATGTAGGTATGTATTTTGAGTTACCCAATTGGTTTGAATGTGTACAAAGGCAAGGAAGCGAATGACAATAGAGCGATTTCATGTTTTGCTGTTATTGATATTAGATTTACTCGATTGCATGTTTATTTATTTGTTGTACATACGTTGTTGTTGTTGTTATTTATTTAATTTATTATTTGATATTATGAAATAAAACAGCTTAAATATTATCTAATAAGACTTTCCGATTATCTACCATTCGCTGCGTGGGTATTAATAGAAATCAAAACTGACTATTTAGGAATATGTAAAATGGAAAAGATTCCCTGTAATACTTACAAAATGTTAATTATGTAGGTCTGTTATGATCACAGCATTTAGTGCCTACGGCAACTAAAGCTAGACACTGAATAAGGTGTTTATCAAAACAATTAAGTCCCAGCCCAAAAGGGCTAAAATCCTACCGATAGTGTTTTGTGAAAAAAAGGAACTAATATTGGGCAACTACGGACAGAACCTAATAAAGCGCCCGGCAGACGCCGTAAAGCTCAGAAAAAAAAACAGAATTGCGAAGTATTGGGCGGGCTTTTACTTTCCAACTATGTCAACATTTTCGCTCTTTCAGGCTCCCCCCTTTTACAAGTAAGAGAAACTTGGGCCATCCTCAACTTGAAGAAACTTTTTTCAAAGTATACTTACCTACTTACACGGACGGGCATATTATTACGAAGTCTAAGATCACACATTTAACAGGTGGCGAGGTATGATATTACCGTGATAGTGATGGTATTTGCAATCAGAGGTGACGAGAACGGTAAAAAAGACACAAATATGACTACGACCCTATAATATTGTAATGTAGTAATACTAAGTATTTTATTATTCTTATAAAATATGCTCGGTAGCCAATTATGCTGGAGAGTATTCAGCAATATCTAGCGAATACCCACACATCTAACACTACATATTATGTAAATAAATAAATAAATATTACACAACATCACACACATTGATCTGATCCCGTGGTAAGTAGCTACTTAAGCACTTGTGTTACAGATATCAGAATCAACAGTGCATACACAAATATACTTAAATATATTTAATAACACACCCAGACACGGAACAAACACCGATGTTCGTCACACAAATATTTGTCCCGAGTGGGAATCGAACCCACGACTCGACGATATGTAAAAAGAAAGAAGAAGAATGTCTTTCAAAAACAGTATTTATAGGAACTACAAAAAGCACTGTTAAAGTGTAGTCTGCACTTAAACATATTGTGTTGTAGGTATATAGTTCGGAAATATGTTGTAGTATGTATCTGTTTGTATTGATACGTAGATATGTTCAATGTTCATATCATCCGTTCGTACTACAAACATCCATGATTTAATCTACTTTCTCCCACGGATATGACGTAAAATTATAAACAAGTAGGTATTCACACTTAATGCAATGACAGGAGTTTGCTTCAATTATTTTGGCAACCTACCTTCTACTACCTACTTCCTAATCATTTGTTTTGACAGTGATACCTATACGAATATTGAGCCTGTAATAAATTTAGGGAGCGGATATTAACTTATTTGACTCTTCGGCAATTCGAAGTGACATTCCAAGATTTACTTATCTACAACATGTTACTTATATTACACTTGCTGGAAATAGTATGCTGTAATTAAAATTGATGGCCTAGAAAAGCTAACGATCATCATGACATACAACTTTCGCTTTTGGCAAACTGGTTGAATGCGGATAAGCTCGAAATCCTAAAAATGATTTGATCGATCGAACGAGTGCACGTAAGTAGGTGCGTAAGTAATTTTTATAAACAAATGTAGGTATTACGTGAGCATATTATGTTGCAATAGGTATCCGATCGTGGAGCAGTGATGAGAATTTTCCATCATCTCGCTGGGTTTCGAATGTTCTCATGTTCCAAGTTAACAAAAATGTGGACTGGAACTGATTTCTAGACATTGTTTACTAAATTGTATTCTATGTTCTTTTACTGGCTCGGTGGAACAGTGGTTAGTGACCCTGCCTGGTATTTCCAGGACTCGTGGGTTCGACTCCCACTCGCGACAACATTTGTGGTGTTTGTTCCGTGTCTGCGTGTGTTATTTATTTATGTAGCTACAGTGTTTAAGCTTCTTACCACGGGATCAGATCGATGTATGGATATTGTGTATTATTTATTTATTTTAAGTACCTATGCAGTTATAAAAGTTTACAGCGGACGCACCACACTCACGCACACAGATTTGGCAAAGACTTTGCCGCAAAGTCATGTTTTCTTACTTTAAAAAATCCACTACCAACAGTACCAACTGGTAGTAATAATGCACAGTATTTACAAATCTGCTTCTTGGTTCTATTGATAAGCATCGGGTTTAAGTCCCGTTCGAGCCAAAAATGTTTAATTACGTACTCGTGGTTGCCGAATGTACGCTTGGGAAAACTCGTTAAGCCGATGGTCCCGCACCTGAAAGCTGTTCGGTCATGTCGGATTGTTGTCTCATTAAGCTTATTTTTTTTTCGAAATTAAACCCCCATGGGGGTCAATGGGGGGGGGGGGGGGCGTGAACATTAGTATGGGAGAACTTTTACGTGTTTATAATTTTTTATAAAACTTGATATGGAGGGGGGGATTAGGCTTGCGGGGAATACACGGTCAGGTTCTACAATCAAAATACATCTAACATCAGACGAAGTCGCGGGCGTCCTCTAGTTATCTATAAATGTTTTTGCACCTTCTTCCAGGAATTTTCTTATTCTTTAGAATTTTTACGCTGAAAAATTTGTTCCAAGATTCGAGAGATTCTAAGAAGTGTAAGGTACAAGCATTCATTAGCCAATGATGCCAATATATAGGTACTAGTAGTAAGCTGTAATAAGCTTCGTTTCACAAACTTCGTAGCTAATAAAGTTTTAAAATTTTCTTGTTAATAGCAATATCACTTTATTTTTCAGTATAAAATAAAAAAACTTTATTCAAGACACTATTTTTTTTAGTCGTGTATTTACGATTCGAGGTTATTTATGCCTGCATTATATGTATAAATATCTCTAACGTATCATCTGTTTTCAAAACAAATACGGATAAATAAGTTTTTAAAACGAATACCCGACTAAGCAATTAAAGGTAAACAAACGAGAAATGCAAAGTTACAAAAATATTCAGGGTAAAGCTGTGTTCGTTAAAGTTATTTGGGTGCCAGGAATATTTCCAATTAACTGACGTGGTAGTTGCATGTGTAGTGAGTACAGAAACAACATTATTTTTGTATAGTTGATTCTGCGACCTAACCTCCGTAGTCCTCCTACTACTGTAATAAAAACCATAATTTTGAGCTTGCCCTCCAATTGCATGGAAGTCAAATGATGAAAACCGGAAGTATCTCGAACTAATGGTACCTACTATATTTTTTCCTTTAGTGTCAAAGACCTTTGTAGTACCTTTTAAATACAATAGGCGTGACGACTGGGTCAAAATCTTATTATTCTATTTAGTCCGTAAGTTAGTTTATACAAAAATATGGGACACGTATTTTTTTGTTTTTCAATTCATTGATAAATGAGAAAATTATAGCTTATCAAACTTCTGGAGTGGGGGCTTGTGACGTCACGGTTTCGCAAAAATTGTACTTTGACGTGACGTCATACGAAACTTCTAAGCACTATATCTTCATAATTTCTTGTTTGTGAAACAAAATAAAAAATACGAGTACAATATTTTTAAATAATCTAAATAACGGACTAATTATATTTTTTTAGTCGTCTCGCCTATTATGCTGCACTTTCGTGGATCTACGATAATAAAACCGTTACCGTTTAAAATAAGTATAGTTTCTGTCTGTATGTTTACCGCATATGGTATTCACATATACGAGTGTACATATACATGGAGTACCTACTCATATAACTAGCCAATATGTCTTCAGAATGTAATCTATACATGGAGTACCTACTCATATAACTAGCCAATATGTCTTCAGAATGTAATCTATAAAAGTACCATTAAACATCCATATTAAACTTTTACCCAGTAGGTATGGAGCAAAGAAACTATCCAACTTTAAAATAGCCTTAGCATTCCTATGCTAAGGCTGAAAGCCTTACATTGTTTAGGTACAAAGAATCTGTAATTTATGACATTAAGTTTGTGTTTGATTTCAATAGTTACGCCGCGATAATTTTGTATCTAGAACTAAATATCTTTTAAATATATTTGAACACATTGGGTGTGTTTGTGTTTTGTGCCAGTATATAATTAATCCAGTGATAATATCAATACATCGGGTCGATGGGTAATATCAATCTATATATAGATTCCAGATAGTATCGACAAGAAATTAGAATAATATATTGATTTACTATATATAAAACCTAGCTACGAGCTACGATACTTACTACAAAATACCTAAATTGAAACCACATTTAAATTTCCAACACAAAATTATATTTTATTTCATTGGTATTCGCATTTCTTAACAATTATACACCTAGTACTTATAGTAACTTAAACATAGAAACAACAACAAACAGAGCATCAGTGGGAGAGACTATAACCCTTGCCATGTTAGACATGAGGGCGACTGCCGCGCGAGCCGCGGACACCTACACTATCGGTACGGTAACTACAATTATTTCAACACCGAACATTTAAAGCTTCTTAACATACGGACAATCATCTTTGTAACTAATATCCTAAAAGAGATTCTGACTGAGTATTTCACAGCATTAGCCTCTCAACTTATAAAGAAAAAATCGCATTGCTGGCGCACATTTTCGCATGGCTTACAATAGGGAGGGTAATAAAAAAATATACCTACACGATGTGCCACCATGCGACTGTTCCTTTACATCTCCTTTGACCAGCAGCCACTTTCCAGTCTTGACTTTTTATGGCAGAAAATGCTCTTTTTGTCCACATATCAGTAGGCAGGAAGCCTGGCTAATGATATTGGTTTGACGCATGTCTACGATTATTAATGATAACCTTTAAGGAATTAATTAGCTTGCTTGAGGCGTATTGTTGCGAGCTGGCTGCTGAGGCTGCTGCTGCTGCCCGGAGTCTATTCGCTTCACCGCGCCCACGTTCTTGTCGCTGCGATCCCAGCCGTGGGATTCGTGCACGTGCTCGTGGTGGTCGGGCGACGGGAACCACTCCGATATCCACACTGGCCGCCAGATCTTCTTCACGCCGGGCACCCAGATGTCCTTCCAGCTCGGCACCCAGATCTGTTTCCAGGCCTCCTTCCATTCCAACTTCTTGTCCGGTACCCAAATAAGTTTCTTTGAAGGCTTCCAAATCTGTTGCCACGCCTCCTTCCACACTAACTTCTTGTCGTCAACCCAAATTTGCTTCTTTTCTGTCTTCCAAATCTGCTTCCACTCGTCTTTCCAAACGAGCTTCTTGTCAGGGATCCAGATTTGTTTCTTGCCCGGTTTCCAGTATTTCTTCCAAACCGGTTTCCAGACAAGTTTCTTCCTCCAGAGGTCGTGCGAGGTGTATTCCCAGCCGTCATGGTCCTTACCCAAATACTTTTCTCCAGGGACTCCTTCTTTGACCCATTCAGGAACCCATATTTTCTTCCAAGCGGGCACTTGTATTTCCTTCCAACCCGGCACCACTATGTCTTTGTAAACGGGAACTGTGATCTTTTTCCAGTCTGGCACTTTCACTTCTTTCCAAGCTGGTACTTTAATGGGTTTCCATTCGGGCTTGTATATTTTCTTCCAATCGGGTACTTTTATTTCCTTCCACACTGGTATTTTGGTGGGTATCCAGATGGGTTTCCAGATTTTCTTCCATGAGGGTACGTAAATTTGTTTTTTGGCGGGTTTCCAGATTTTCTTCCAGCCAGGTTTCCAGATGAGTTTCTTCTTCCAGTAGCCGGGGTCGTGGTGGTCGTGGTGGTCGTGGTCATCGTGGTGCTCGTGGTGCTCCTCGTGGTGGTCGTGGTGGTCGTGCTCCTCGAGGTGCGCGTGGTCGTGGTCGATCACCTCGTGGTGGTCTCCGTGAGCGTGCAGGTCGCCGTGTTCCTGGAACGGGTTGACGAGGTCCTGCGGCGGCGCGGGGTAGTCGTACCCATCACGTCTTTGTGCTGTGGTCGGGTTTTTAACGTTCGCTTCCAACTGCTGCTGCTGTTGTGTCTGTTGATTGTATTGAATCAACGCCTTGCCCGAAACTAGAGCGATTTGGAATATTACCCCAAGGGTAACCTGAAACAATAGAATAGAGATCGTTAATTATGTCAACAAATACTAAAGTTGGACATCGCAAGCATTGTTTAGAAAAATCGCTGAGCTTTTATTTGCATCAATTGGACATGATGGACGTGCGCAGTGTTAAATTTCGCAAAGCCTTTTAAAAACAACACGATTAATGTCCTTACTGTTATAAATGTGCACTTAAAATAATAATGTTGTTAAGTCAAGACATGTGCGATTGTGAAAATCGAAAGTGACCAAGCTAAAAACAGTTATTGATGGCGTCTGCTTTAAACAATCTAAATCAGGCACTCGTTAGGATTATGATTACATAAATTATAGTGACCGTATCATGAACCATTATATAATCTAGTTTAGACGATTCTTAAAAGGAAAGTGGCGACGAGCGCAGTCGGCGCTTGGGGGGGAACCGGACCGGCGGGATGACCTAGGTTTCTTGTTTGCTTGAGTAGGATGTAGGCACTTCCGAGGACCGTACGTAGTATGGTACCACGCAATGCTGTTATTTGATATATTTATTACCTACTTAAATCACTACAATACCGCAAATCATGATTTTTAATGGTAATATGAAAATTAATAATCCACAAAATCATATAAATTACGTCATGCATTTTGAAATGTGGTTTGTATGTCCAAGGAATACATTGAAACGTGACGCACCGTTTACGCGCGTAAACGGTGAAAATTCAGCGTGAAAGTACATTTGGTTCATTAGCGTAGTTCACACATTGGGCTAATAATACGATACGAGGCGTCCAACATTATGCAAGTGTTATGCAACCGGGGCGGACGGCGACAATACCGATTGACACTCACAATTGTAATGGCGATCCTTATACGACTCGAGCCAAATTAATTTTTACGTTTACGGACTTAATCGACGCCGATTTACATGAGACACAGTTCTCGTCTATACAACATGATATATTTACGACTCTATCCGATATTTACGGCTACGCCATATTATAATTTTATCATCACTTAAGTATTTTGTTAACTACTTAAGTGGGTCTTAAGGTAGTTAGCAAGATATTTTCAGCAGTAAACATAGACCTTAAATTCACTTTTATAAAATTGGAGTATTTATATTATTAACAACATTCTACACTATCTGATTGAGAGGTAAGTATCAATAAACATCAATAAACATTATGCCTATAAGTTAATCAAATGTTAATTCACAACTTTGAATGTTGTATAATACTTATATATTTTTTCCACGATATAAAACAATTATATAACACCGGTCATGCTTCCATATTCGTTCGAGAACGGGTGTCCATAAAATTTACTTTGTTATCTTATATGATCATCGCCAAATCGAGATAGCGGGTCATGAAACTCTCGGAGCGAAACCTAAAACACGCATTGTGTAACGACTGCACAGCAAGTTAACTAAGTACTTAGTTGAGATATGCCATATAATTACAATAAACTCTCCAAACAATGGCGGGAAAATGAGCAAGACTCGGGAGATGGCTTTAAACTTGTCACTGACAAAAAGAAACACCATTGTTGTATTGATGTGTCTTGAAAATTTCACCGTATACGACTACTCGTAGGTATGTATTTTTTAGCTCTTCGATTGGTATTAGTAAAAAACGGTACAAAAATTCACCAATAACCAATAATTCCAGTTCCTGTTAAGTTACACTAATTGAATAATTATGTTAATTTGGATTATTTAACTAAGTTGTTACTAGAAAGAGACTGTGTTTATGCATTATCATGTGAGATGTATTTACACATATAAATAATTGTATTGTATGTTGCAAAACAACAATCTAAATAATTAATTTCTAGAATTTTGGCGCGCAATTTACGGATCAAAATAAATACAGTGCTCTTATCAAAGCAGAATATTGTTTTTGTAGCCTGGTAAACATCACAATGTGAAGCTTTTAACTAAAACGTTAAAATGATTTTAACTGCAGCATGGTTTTGCTTTTGGTATCAAAATAAAAGTAAATATTTTGATATAAATTTCCACAAACTGTAGATTTTAGGTTATGAAAATTGTAAAGGTAGGAACTGAATGTTTCAGAATAAAATATTTTCCGAGTTTAGTTTAACGGACACTGTAATGATCATATATTTTTTAAATTTATTTCTTAAAACTATACCCGACACCCTTACCGTACACCGGACACAAGCCTATCGCGGATTAATAGCGATCCCTTATCGAGAATGACTGAACACTGACCACTTGGCTCCAGAACCCTCGCATGATGGGGCGGGGGACGGCCGTTCCACTAGCTGACGCCGGAACTGTATCTACTCTATTATTTTATCTCGGGTTCGAGTTTATATATGAGCGAGCCCACCCCGTGAGCGGCGGTGGGGAGCGCGACGGCATTCACTTTCGCCGGCACCCCGCGCAGGGTGCGTGGGAGCCGTAGGACACGCCGCCGAGAGACGTCCTGCAGATCCTCCAGTGCCGGATTAGCCATAGCAAGAGTAGCTAATGCTACGGGCATCAAAGCGAAGCGCGTAGGCTCTATGCTTTAACCTAAAAATACTTGTTATCGTACGAACTTTTAACGATACCTCCTGTTCTTATGTCTAGAATCAATAAAAATTGACAAAATTTGCTACGGGCCTGGCTGGTTTTATCCGGCATCGAGATAATCCTCACGACACTTGATCTTCGACTCTTAATACCAACTACGATGGAAATTTGAAAATCGAATACAACTTGTTGAATCATTTTGAGCAATAACTATTTTTTTAGTCTACGAACACAATGGCGAGAACATCCATTTCATCTATCCAAACATTTTAAATATTTTTAGTTAGTTTTATTTTAAGGATAGATAACTGAATAATTTAAGTTTTTCTATGTTAAATGTTTACTTTAAAGTTATTGACATTGTAGACAGGCACGTTTTTTTATTAATAAGTAGCTAACTTAGTTACTTGGTAAAAATCAAGGAGATATTTAAAGCGCGTAAACTACGTAAAGAACTTCATTAGAACGATTTTTTAACAATTTATTGTAAAATCAATAATTATCCAAAAGATTTCATACATTTCATTTTAACTTTAAAAACAAGGTTTAATATAAGAAGATATTTTAAGACTTCGATCTCAAACTGAAAGTGGTTGGTCTTCCCACACTACGCCCTATTTATCAGAAGTGGCTTATTGATAATAACACTCATCATAATTATGCTTTAAAATCAGGTACTTACTAAAACTATTCGTAAGAGCTAAGACTTTTGAAATTATTGTTGATTGATGTTTACTAAAGTTGTACTCGGGTAGGAGAACAGGTGGGCTGTTAAAGTTAAAATGTATAAATTAAATTATTAGTTTAAAATACATTAAAAACACGCTTTTTTGGGTGCACGTAAAAGTGAAAAATAAATTACGGGTCGTTTAAGTTGTCTCCATTTCTGGGCTGAAGTTTGAACTATGTGCTCTGGAGCTGGGTTTTTTTATACTTTTGTACAAGTATCAGTTCAAATCTTCCGGCTCTATCATCAGGTCAGCTCGATAGACCCATATTCAGAGCTAGAAATCGTGGTCAAGTTCATTATAAGACTTTTCTAACAAGTCATCAATCATCCATCATAAAGTTCCAGTGCATATCTTACGGCTCCATCATCAGATCAACTCGACAGGACCGTATTATTGTATTGTCATCAAAATCACTTACAACTGCCAATTTTCTAATCTATTCGTCTATATATCTAATATATAAAACGAATCGTGTATTAGAAGCAAATTATTACGAAAAAAATGTCCAGTAACATCCTAACTTAATATAACTCGTATAGATGTACATCGTGAACTTACAGTAAGTACATTTCAGAAATGCAATAAACGACCTTGCTTCCACGATTTTTTATAATTAGGTATATCAACACACATAAGTCCCTATTAATCCAAACACAATAGTCATAGTCTTTGAACTTAGCGAGGTATATAAAATAATCACAACATCTCTCGCGGTTTTATTTGTGAACAACTTTGTCCGTACACAGAATATTTTTATCCCATTTAAAACTGGGAAACATGGAACAACCTGTTTTTTAAATATTTATTTTTTCATCTGCGTCCAACACATCGGAACTTTTTGTATTAGTGAAAAATCCTATCCTTGGATACGTGTACGGCGTACCTAGGTATTCGTCAAATGGTGGGTTTGTAAAAAAAATACAGTTTGCCATCACAATGTAACTTCGGTGCAACTGTTGTAATCCTTCAAACAATATATTTTGTATTAATACCGCGGACAGTTTCAATATGTCGTTACTTTATTGGAACTCTCTATTGGCTCAACGCTGTTTTCTTTATTCTATGCAAAATATTACCTACGTGTCGTCGACCATATTAAAATGATTGAAATAAATAATAATGGTAGTAATAATGTAGTGCTCTGTAGCTCGAAAATAAAATGATCACAATGCAGCTTATAAATTTTTTGGAACGGGTTATTTTTTTGTCCTATCTGTCTACGATCATGGCTTGGAGGAGCCTTGTCATCATTACCGGACTTGCGAAGGAGCGGATGGTTCTCATCCCTAATAAAAAACTAGTGAACACAGCCAAATTTCATCAACAAAATTCAGTAAAGAACATACATATTTTCTTTATCCATCGCACCCAGGCTAGTTAAAAAATTTTGAACTATGTTTCTGTGCAGAGGATCTAAATTAATCAAACAAACCTTAAAATCGCGAAAAATTAAAAAGTATAAAAAATGTTTTTGGAGCAATTTTTGATCGACAAGACTTGTCAGTTAAACGATAGAACCTCTTTTTCGCCCGGCCGGACCTGCATGTCAAACTAGAAAAAAATCAAGCATAGCTTTCATGTAGGTGCCTACCTGTAAAACTCACTGTAAATTTACTTTTATGTTTGCACTAGAGTTTGCGGACAATTTTGATAGGGAAAATATTTTCAATCCGGAAGTAATATTCCACCAAAAATTTCAATTTCAAGCTAACTGTTGCTAATACAAAAATGTGTTATCTACCTTTACAAACTCTTCACCAGTTCAATTTTAGAGTGTGTATATTTGAGTAAACGAGGATGATTATAATCAGGGATTTAAGGAACCAAATCCCTGAAGTTTAAGAGCTTATTGAATTAATCAAAGTAGAGTTGAGTTTTCAAAATTAAATGACGAGGCATATTAATAAGAAAACACGTAATGCTCTTCGCTGCGTTTGCTTTTCTCGACTTGGCGTGACCGTGCTCCTATATAAATACACTCGAAAGACGGGAACTGTGCAGTGCATATTCGTACGTTTCTCATGGCCTGCCCGAAAGCCCGAACTTGTAGCCCGTTATATACATAAGTATGTAGTCACATTTTTTTCCTACAAAACTAATGTTAGTAAAATACGGTAAACCCTCATCCATCTAGCACTACCTAAATTTATTGTCAGCACTTTGGGTGAGAGCCATCCGCTCCCACCAAGTCTGGTGATGATGACCAGGCCACTCCAAGCCATCATCGTAGTCTTTTAGAAAAAAAGATTACAAGGGACAATCGAAATTATTATTTGTAGTGTGTAGCGTCCACTGGCGTCAACCGTGTGCGAAGAGTCCGTAAATTAATGTGTGAAAAGCGACGTCTGCTCTGAAACAGCATATAACGCGAGCACGTCTGTATTATTTATATATATCGATATATCCAGTGGTAGCATTGCTGTATGGTGATGTTCAATCAGTTAATAGCATTCAGCGGTAAAGCTTAGTAATATTAGCTGATTGGCATAAACGGATACGCTCTCTACGAATTATTTTGGATTAAATTGATCTTAGACTTAGTAGTTTCCTTAGCACTAGACTTCGGCTTCATGAATCAAACTTAATTATATTGCAAGTACAGCTCTCTGCCGTACAGCTACCCTCATCGAAACGTCGAATATTCATCTACCACTGAGTCTTACTAATGTATTAGTAATGTATTGGCGTTTTAAGATTAAAGAAATATTTGTGTGGCAACATATGTACATTAACAATCATTTATTTTTAAACACATCATAAATACTGTATTGTATTTTATAAACCATCACTAATTGTCATATAGGATACCAATTAAAGATTGATATGTTCTACCTTTTTTTTATCTAGCCCGTGATGTCCCACTGCTGGGCAAAGGCCTCCCCCAATTCACTCCATGTTTGTCGAACGGTAGCAAGAGATGGCCAGTTTGGTTGTTGGGCGTCGAGTTCATCTCGCCATCTCTTTTTTGGTCTTCCCCTTGGCCGACGACCGCTCGGTTGCCCAATGCCGGCTGCCGGCTGCTGGGTGACCAATTTTGCCCATCTCTCGGAGTTCATTCGACAAAAATGACCAGCCCAGCCCCACTTCAACTTCGCCGACTTTTCAGCAACATCGGTTATACCGATTTTCGAGCAGATAATGGTATTTCTAACTCTGTCGGTTCTTTTTATCCCCAGAATGCTCCGCTCCATAGCTCGCTGGCATACCTTGAGCTTGGACTTTTGATGATTTGTTAAAGACCAGGTTTGAGCACCATAGGTTAGGACGGGCAGTATACAGACGTCGATGAGCTTTCGCTTAAGGGAAAGTGGAAGAAGTCCCTTCCTGTGAACCTTCGTGGACCAGAAGCTCTTCCAGGCATTGTCAATTCTATGCTCAATTTCTTTTTCTTGGCGGTTTTCGAAAGAGACTATCTGGCCCAAGTAGATATATTCATCGACGTACTGTATTAGCTGCCCATCGACCATTACCCTACGTTTTGTACTATTAGTCATTACTCTGGTCTTTGTTCTATTCATTGTCAATGTTCTACCTATCAACTTATTATTCACATGATTTTCACTTCTTACCTAGTCTTTCTGGCGCGTATGTGATACTTAAGCTAACACGGTCAATAATTACATTTCTGCACCTTACTACGGTGTTTACGTATGCAGAAAAGATAATAATTGCCTTTGTAGGTTCACATTATATGTATAACACTCCGCGCTCGTAATTTTAGGGAAAAAAAGGAATTATACTCGCTGTAATCTACTTTGCATCGCGACAGCCACGCAGCGCTCCAGAGGCGTGTCATTTCATTCGTTATATCATGAAGCAGGCTTAGACTCCAGCTGAAACATATTTGTTAGACTAAAATTGTAGGTAAGCTTTTACACTTTACAAATTTTAATGTATTTTAACGCTGCATGGCTCCACTTATACAGCCCACTACTTTTATCTAGATTTAAGATCTATACGAGTGTCGGCAAGCATTACACTTGAAGTATTTGCAGAATTATGTTGTTTTAGGAAAATTAATAATAAAACAATTTTTAAATAAATCTTTAATTTTAAGAAATCAATTGCTATACCTATTAAACATTATGAGAACTTTTTTCGAAGAATATATATGAATTGAAGAGTGCTTGGTTTATCAGATGAGATACCAATGAGAAAAGTGAGTAAAGATTTTTAAACCCAACTCAAATTGGTAACCTCATATTATTAACACCGTTACCGGACTATTATCCATTAGTTTTGTTTGTGTTCAACACATGAAACATAATATTTTTTCAAAATTTCAAATATAAACAAGAATATCATTTCGTATCCCGCCACGTAGATACCACTGTGTTTTTCAAATTTGAAGTTCATATCGGTATACGTTTATTTGATGCTTAACGGTGAAGGAAAACAACGTGAGGATACCTGCACACCTGTGTAGAAATTCTGAGGTTGTGCAGTCGACCAACCCGCACTTGGGTTAACTAAGGCCTTATCGCCCTTGTTCAGGGTAGGCCCGTGCCCCAGCAGTGGGGACGTATATGAGCTGTTGATGATGATGAAGATCATTTCTTATTCACGTAGTAAGTGCCTACATAGCGTAGTATAATAATAACTCTATTTCAATTGTAATTAATTAACTTTATAAATATTTAACATAATGTTATAGATACCTAAAAGCAACCTTATTCATATGATATTGCAGGCCCTTATCTATTAGCCCAGTGCATTTAGCCCACCATTGTCTATTGTGTACCAAGTAGGTAGATGTGTGGATGGATAGCCTTTGTGGCCGTTGTCCTGATCGCATCTACAAAGACTATTATATACTGTTTTAGATATCTAAGGGTCTTGAGATACACCTGAATATGCTTCCAGGAATACCTCATGTACCATACAACCGTAGGGGAACCTGTTGTACCTAGGCCAGTTTTTGATATTTTTATTTTTTATAAATAAATGGTAAGAATAAGATCCGTCAAATAGGGAATAATGGAAAGATCAGTTACTCAACTATATAATAAATACATAAAATATGAGGATTTTCGGTAAAGCTGGAAACAAAAGCAACTTTTAAAAAAAAGGGAAAACTGTCCAAGGTACAACAGACCTGATGTACCTTGGACCGTTCCAGTTGTACTTTGAACATTCCAGGGTAGAATGAAGATAAACACTAGCAATTGCAGCAGAGTTTTATTTTTAATAGAGGTAAGTACAACAATAATGTTCATACATGTAATCAACAAAAACATTAATGTAAATAGCAGATTAACAGTTAACTTAATTAATAGTCTCTTGTCTCTTTATTTTGTGTCAATAACATAACAAATGTTCACATATTTAAATATTAATTTTTTGCCTTATATAAATGGAATAAAAATATAATCAAAAAATATGTTTTTATAAGGTTATATTATCTATATCAAAATTATCTGTGTATTATCTATGTCCAAGGTACAACCTCAGTTGGGGGGCCAAGGTACAACATCATAACAATTTTTAGTTACAACTTGTTTAAACACACTTTTAATTGAGGTTGGGTTGTGACAACTATACTATCTAAAACCTTAATAAACTGAGATTATATCGGAAGTAAAAGATATTTTATAAATACGTATCGTGACAAATTAAGAGGCCGTAAGTAAATTCCAAAAAACGAACTTTTAAGGCAAAAAATAATAAATTACCTTTTTTAACTGCATTGACCCGGCGCCGGCGAGTCACAACTAACTTCACGTGAGTCTTATCAAAGCAGGCTTTGACTGCCATATACAATATTATTGTAAGGCGCGGGAGTTTACGAAAAATTACAATTGTCCAAGGTACAACACTGTCCAAGGTACAACAGGTTCCCCTACCATTTATTGCATTGTCGTGAAAGGTACTTAGGAAATTATTTTCTACATGATTGTAATATGAGTTGTGTTAATTGTAGAGTCGTTAAATATTCCTGAACGGTGCATATATCGGTCTCACAGTAATTAAAAATAACAATGAATCCTCAACCGTCAAATAATAATATCAAAACTTAATGAAATAGGTCGATTACAAAGAGACAAACGAAATTACACATTATATTTATGTTTTATAGGATCTGTCAATATAGCTCACTGTTTCGTAAAAATTTAAACCTCGCCAATAATACTTTGAGCTGCAGTTTTAATTTCAAATCCTGCGTACTTTTACGATTACCTACATGCAACTGGAATTCAACCAGGACTGTTAAATACTACGGGACTATTAAAATTAATTATTCACTAGGTTTCCGCCCGCGACACCGTCCTTGTAGAGTTCGTAATGATTATACATGGAATGCGACGCTATAAGGGACTAACTACCCAATAGCATACATATAATCCATTCTCAGACTTTAGAATAACTGTGTACCAAACTTCGTTTAAATTCTCTTTAGTAGTTTTTCCGTGAAAGTGCGTCAGTCAGACATACACACAGTTACTTAGCATTTAAAACATTAGTATGGAAGTAAGGATGTCCTGCCAATTATTGGTGAGCCCTAGGTGGCAAATATGCTATGAACATTTGTGCACTGCGACTAGCTACGTATTGCCGGAAGAGATTGCGTGTTCCGCCTTCGAGTTGCGCTTGCGCTCCGATCGCCCAACCGGGCCAATTACATCTCGGGAAAGCCTGCACTTTGACCTTACGACGCTTCCTTCGGAGCTATCGTAAAATACATCTAATTACTCGACAAACAGCCGCCGCACAGATTAGATAATATTATAATTAAATTATATTATTATTAGATAATATTACAGTGTTATGCTTTTATCACTGTTTATTTTAACTATAAATAAATTATACGCATCTATGAATAGTATCCGCAGACCGCTCACGGTTTTATTTCGCGTGCAGTACCTACCTTTACTTATTTACACTGTACTTTTACATTAGCGTCGGTTCGGTCGCTCTAAAAGTTTCGTTAAGTTACATTCTGTTAACTAGAACTAAAGGCGTGCCGAAAAGCCCATTTTTTTGAAACACAATCAATGGTTATTAAATGGCTAATGAAGATATATTTCTATTCCTATATCTATTACGTGTACCTAACAACAAGAATAGTATATCTTGAAACCTACTGACACACACCGCAAATATTTTGTAATAAATGCGCTATATGGAGCTTGGAACCGCGAAATTGCGAGTACAGTGAAGAGAAAATTATGAAAATATTAAAGTTTTAATTCGTATTTTGTCGCCGCCGCTGGCGTCTCACCTCCTGAAAATTAAATTTTGTATATTTTTGGACGTCCGTTACGTAAGAGCGCAAGCTGAGCGTTTATTGTAATTTATTTGTGTATGTGCCACCTATCCACATAGTGTAACCAACAAATTGAGAGATTATGCAAAACGTAAGCAAAAAGGAGTTTCTCCGAGCCGGCCCCACATTCGCGGTACCTACGTACAAGGTGCAAATGAACGCAAACTGTCACATGTATCATGTTGTGTAAGCAAGTCCTAGGCACGCATATAAAGATTGGCGAATTTTTACAACGCATTGTTTCACAAAACCTCCGCCTGGTTACACGAGCAACACTCTCTTCCTCATGTTAAGTACCTATTTAGGTGAAGCTCATGTAGATAACAAATACCTGCTCCTCCGTTCTCGGCAGTAAAAATAAATGGGTAAGAGTAAACCGGGTGGCACCCGGTAGAGATGAGATGTGCGCTGGGCACTTAGGACTTATATAAGTATAATTGTTTGATCTAATTAACTCCTACCATAAACATTGTACACATAAAATTGTAATTGCGTTTAGATAGACTCACAACCGACGATGCACATGATTGGTTCGTCGGCGGCTGTGAAATAAGATTCTAAATTCAGGATAGCGCTGAAAACCGTAAAAGCAGGCTAGGAGAAAGTACCTTAATATTTACGATTATTATATCTCACATTCTAACCAATTCTTTCACTGGTAGAAAGTTACCTACTTTATTCCTGTGTAGATATGATTTATGTTTTAGATACAAATTTAATTATTATGATAAGACTGCTGCAGTTTAAACTTAGAGCATTGCGCAATTACTAGATTAGCACCTCTAAACATTGGAGTTTTCTATAAACTTTATTTTACCATTGCGGTAATAAGAAGTTAATTTATGTAATGATTTAATTGGTAAAAGTTGTATAAAACAGCTTTTTAGTTGTGATATTGTCCAGTGAAGCCAAAGCGGAGTTATGCAAGTGAGGTCGCCTTGTCATGGGTATTGCGGCTATGTAACTGTTCCTAAAATAAGTAGGTAATCGTGTTCCAGGATGCGTCCGTCACCGCAGGGTGTCAACACCGGCTCTTATGTAAATGCCACTTTATTAGTACAATGCGCAGGTGTCGCGGCACGTTATTGATATGACGCAAACCCGATCAGAGTTCGTTGTTTGGGAAAATTACTTAACGAACGTTGTCGTGGTTCACAGTAAAGCTTGTTTCCTAGTATTCACTAAAAATAGATATTATTTTTATAATTAAAAATAAGAGAGCTAATGAGGCTCATATTTACAAAGAAACGAAAAAGCTTATATTAATTTATTTTCTAGAATTGTACAATGTCATACTTCTTTAATTTCATTTCCCCGATTTAAACTTACTGAGAATAATGGAATAGAACCTAATAGAAAATACTAATAGCCGATTTATTTTGTCTTGATATAGCTGGATGAACCACGCAATTACCAAGAAACTGTTATTCTAAGAATTGTTCAATATCACAGCGTTTGGGCGAGCTCAAAACGCTTTATACATACAAGTGATGCAGAACGCTGTGACGTCAGGCAGTTTTATACTTTATACATAGCGTAAGCTTTGTTCGACAGCTATAGCAAATGTTTCGTTTACGAAAAGGTTTTCATAATGAAAGTTCCTACTAATTGTGTAATTTACAAGAGGAATAAGAAAGTATTTAAAATAATTTTCGCATCTTTTGAAATGGATTGTCACATCCAACTTCAACTGTCTATTATTGTCCCTTTACTCAAGAAATTCTGGCTTCAATTTAACTTATGTTAATCATTTATCTATCTGACTGTTTATTATGATATGGTATGAAAAATCAGACAGTGCTATTGTGCACGCATTCTTTGATTTGCCGCCATGGCTAAAAGCGATTGTAACACTTGTTCACAATAATATGACATTATGTAGATACTAGCTGTGCCCGCGACTTCGTTCGCGTGTCCTACAGGATTTAACATACAGAAGTTGTTTCCCAATACCTCCCGTTCCCCTGGGAATTTTGTAATATCGCGTTGCAAGTAAGCTTTACGTCCATTAAGGTACCTGCATGCCAAATCTCAATCATCTATCTTACGAGGTTTAGATTTTTTTAATACAAAAGTTTTTTCCCTGTTACCCCCGTTCCCGTGGGAATTTTACAATATCCTGTTCGACTAAGCTTTAAATTTATTAAGGTACCTGCATGCCAAATTTCAAGCGTCTAACTTATGCGGTAAATATTTTTCATACAAAAGGATTTTCCCGTCAATTCCTGTTCCCGTGGGAATTTCGGGAAATTCTTTCTTAACGAATGCCTATGTCATAACATCTACCTGCATGCCAAATTTCATCTCGATCCGTCCAATAGTTTGGGCTGTGACGACTTCGTCCGCGTAGAGACGTTTAACGGGTAAAACATTACTTCATTATAGCGCAGTTGGTTAAAAAGTAGCCTATAACCTTTTCTAGGCTCTGGACTATATCTGTAAAAAATTTCATTTAAATCGGTCCAGTACTCTATGCGTGAAAGCGTAACAGACAGACAGACAGATAGACAGACAGACAGAGTTACTTTCGGATTTATAATATTAGTAAGGACTAGTAAGGAAGTAAGGATTTTATCGAAGTGACATTCGAACACTCTATCTGCCACTATCGAAGGTTCCGTTGCATCAGCACACCATCGCTACCACGTAGAGCCCCGACGTGATCGCCGCCACGTCTCACCGGCCATTCTCATTCGCGGCACCTGTCCTATATCGTAATCAGCATTGTTAACGATTCGAACATTTACAGTCGGACTTGGACTATACTCGCCACTTTGCAAGGCAACCCATTACAAGTGTAAGCCCTTACAGGTTTTAGGTAAGTACTTACCTAATTGAGATTTAATCATAAAGGTTTCTTCTTCGGCATTTTATTTATTTTGTTTATTCAAATAAAAACATACGTATATTGCTTATATATAGGTAGGTACACTTACCTACCATTTGCATTGAGAGTCTCACATGCAAAGAATAGAAGGGCACATGTATAAAATATTTACTAGATGAAATCAAGTTATGGTTTTACATATTACACTTAAATAAAATACTCACATGTGAAAAGTACTTTTTGGCTTTCAAATATTGAGGTTTTTAGCTAGCATTTTTTCAATTCCAATATTCAAAAATAGTTAAAGAGGACCATAAGAACCAGAACCAGGCATTGTGCAGAATATTACTTTTTAAAAATAGCCTTTATTATCAATAGATGGTGGTAAATACAATGTCATGTTACGGTATCCATTAAAGTATGAGTTACAACGCGTCTCAACTGTCTAGATTATGGAAAAGTGCATTGCGTACGAGTGGGCGTAATTCGAGACAATGAAAATGTGTAGAACGGCGCACTTTTGTTTACTTAGCCGATTGCATAAGCGGCCCGCGTGGTGGGTGTAGGACGAGATCGCGAAAGTCATTGGACCCGTTTAGGAAGCTCTTCCGCGAGGCGCCCGCGCCGCGCCCCGGGCGGCCAGTGACGCATACGAGCCTTAGTTCTAGTGACGAAGGACTGAAAAAAACAGACTTTATAAGCACTCACTCTCAAAACAAAACTATTTAGGTATTTTATAATGTCCTGCCCGCGACTTCGTACGCGTAAACATTTCTGACAGGCACCAACGATAGGGAATTTTGAAAAAATTCAATTACCAACGTACGTTGAATTTTTATCACAATGATTAATTTATTTTTATTCTATGTCACTCCCTGGGTCACCACAAAAGTAAAGTATTTGTTCGAAGTTTTATCCAAATCAGCCCAGTTGTTGCTCAGCCTATTCGATGCCAATCATTTATCTTTATAATATTTGGATAGGAACTAAGAAACGAATTCTTTCGGCTCGACAAAGTTTTTTAGGCTACGTTAGACGACGCCTTCCTCAATCTGCAATCTCACATATCTATTTAAATTGATCCAATGCTGGTGTACACATTTAGTGCCAAAAAGCGAATGCCGCCGCGGGCTATTACAAAATTGAGTCGCGCGCGGAATTTAATATTAGCCGAAGGGTTACTGAAATTAACAAACGTGACTGCTGAATGAATACGGTTATCAAAGTTCAGGTGAGCGATCATGCATACGAATCTGCATTATACCTCTGTGACAAACACCCATGTGGCCAGCCAAAAGCCATTTATTGCATCTACTGGTGTTATGCTGTGTGGCCGGTGTACTGTGCCCGGAGGCTGCCAGTTTCCTGCACAGACACTTCCTGGTATGCACCACGTTTCGAGAACCTGCCATGTTTCTTCCACCGGGGAAATGTTTTGTATGTTGTGTGTTGATTGTCGTTATGCGACGTGAAAATCGGCTGAACTACCTCCTTACGTAATACCATATGTTATTTAATTTACTAAAGGCTTAATTAAAACTGTTTTTGGTTACTTAGGCCCAATCATGCAATTACAAAAATGGTTACACGCCACACGTTGCAATTATAAGAATGAATTACAATATAATACCTATGTTATACATAAGCAGTGATTTGCTTATAAATAAATAATACGCGTGTAAGCATTACCTACTGTTAAACCAGACTTGTTATAGAAATCTATTCCAATAAACAAAATTAAATGTTTGTATCATTAGCTATCTAATAAACCCCTTCTCACACACCTAGCTTTTCGCAAAGAATGAATTAGGTACGTAACGGTAGATTATTGCTTAGAATATTCTCTAGGATAAAGTTCTTGAAATATAGCCTATTTCAAGAGCTCGGTATTTGACGAGCACATAGGCTTCCATTGAGATGGAATATGACATTCATTTTGTTTGAAAAAAAAAATCTGCTAACTACATAGGTACGTACTACGCTGCGCTCCGCTATTTATACAACGTAAAGTTGCTTAAATATTAACCTACCATTTTTATTATTTTTGCGCATTTTATTAAACCTTCACCTGTTTTTGCATTCAGATATCGATGACGCTACACAAATAATGTTCCGTGATAAAAAAAACTACCTTTTGTTTGCAATTATTGTGCTAGTGTTAAATTCATGAAAAATACTTTATGTGATTCTACTCTGTTACATAAAAGTAGTTATTGGTACGCTGGCATTGCTGAGGGCCAGGCCAGACCGACAGTTATTTGTTGTCTCCGATAAAATTATTTTCGCTCGGAAACCCACTGGCACGAGATAGGTAAATCATCAACCTGATGGTTGCGGACGTCGCCTTTTCAACTGTTCATCCTTAAATCAAGTGTATATGGAGACCGAGCCAATACTGTATTGAAATACGGGAAAGTTTCTTCCCTCAGTCCATAATTAATTGTCAAAGCGCACGTAAGACATGATTTACGCTCTCATTTAGCCAATTAAATGCGCGTATGAGATATAAGTTGGTCATGTCTGTAATCATTTTTGGAAACAGCCCGAATTTGCTTGGGTTACGTAAGGGACCGCTACGCTAGGAACCGGTCCAAAGTACCGCGGTAACGAGACCAGAGAGCCAAAGCTCCGATAGTTATACATACGCTTGCACGAGCGTACTTACGCGCACCGGTTATTTCTGCTACAGTGACCACACGACCGCAGAATTACGAAAGTACTTACCGACGCATGGACTTACGCTCCAAAGTATTAATTTTACGTCATGTTTAGGTTTAAGCCTTCGCATGGCGAGCGAATGATATCCGGAATGCTATATAATATGTTCATTGTGTAAGGACATACGGAATGAATTCCCACTAAACTAAGTAGTAATTTTGTATCAAGTCTGTACTGGGTACTAATTTAATTTATCACCTGTTCATTTTTGATTTTCAAACTCAGTACAAATGTAGCTCAAGTTCACTCACTCAAAATTCAGGTCCAAGGTAAATAAATACCTAATTCAACATAAATTATAACGGTTGTGTTATAACAAATAGAATACTGATTATTTATTTGCTATGCTAAAAAACTGAATAGAAAATACATCCGGATACGGATCCATTGAAACATTATATTGCTGTCGTATAATGAATCACGACAGTGCAGCCGTGTAATATTCTAAACCTACATAATATTAGACAGGCTAGGTAGGTAGATAATAATAATATGGTAATGTGTTTATCAACCTATGTATGTGTGTGTATATCTATGTATGTATATTCCTGAGACCTAACTCTTGGGCCGATTTTTATAATTCATGCCACAATGATTCGTTTTATACCGTTGAGTGTCACTAAAGACCTGACGAAAATCGAATTAGGCATCTACTGGACGCCATTTGTGAAAAAGAAAAAAACTCATACATACATACATAAACTGATAAACACAGCGTCGGGTAAAATATGTGAGATAAGTATATTCGCTCAAAAGCAATACTCGAATACCTTACTTATTTTCAAAGAATGCTTTTGTGCAGAGCAGTCGTTTTCTATACTAATATTATAAAGAGGAAAGATTTGTATTTTTGTATGTTTGTAATGAATAAACTCAAAAACTACTGGACCGATTGCAATAATTTTTTCACCATTAGAAAGCTGCATTATTCAGAAGTAACATAGGCTATATTTTATCCCGGGACGGGAAGTAGTTCCCTCGGGACGCGGGTGAAACCGCGTGAAACAGCTAGTATATTATATAGAGATAGAGGTATACCCGAAGCGAAGCGAGGGCGGGTCGCTAGTCATTGATAAAGTTTAAATTAAATCTTGCCTCTTGGGGTGGTAATTACTTAGTGTAACGGCATTTCATCTGTAGCGTTGCACGCATTATTGTATTGCCCCCATTATCTTATTATTCAATTCTAATTAAACATTCCCTTTTCATTTTTAATTAAACTTTCTTTGCTTATAGTAAGTACTAAATACTTATTGTTTATTCGGTACAGATTATCTTTAAATACGTTAACTCCTAAACGAATCTTACAAAATACTACCAAAGTATTCATAAGCATTATTTCCTTCAGTAATAAGTAAATGGCCATAGTAATTTAAGTCAGCATTGAATGACGATGCTAATATCACTACAGCATGGTAAGCAGCATCAGGGTAGAGTAGTAAGAGTAGGCTCCTAATTTAATTAATTATTGATTTTACTATACTTAATCATTATTGAAAGTAACCAAGTTCCTAAGATGACTCTACCTTATTAATTTTCCTTGAGATGTCGATAAATATTTTCTGCAATATACGTATATATAACAAAACCTGCTTAGTTAGAAGCGGGCTCACTAATACATACTACCTACGTAACGCAACAAAACTTTGCCCAAAGCCGAGATCAAATCAAAGCTGAAAGGCTGATTTTTTCAGTGACATAGTGTCATCCATGCCCTGTATCTATTTTGGTCCAAGATCCCAGAGCTGCCAGACATCACTTATTTTCTAATGGACAAAATATACCTATACGATTGAGTAGTGGTGGGGTGTATTATCATCATATGACTAGTTGCTACCTTGACCAGACGGCCATTTTTCAGATATCAAACAATCAAGGTACATAGAAACACTGCTCACCTCACTTAAATTCTGATGGCTGATTTTAAGATATATTTCACACAATATCATTAAAAATCAGGATTCATTACTCCCAGACACATGCGGTCGGCGGTTTTACCTTACTAAGTTTACTTATTTGTGGTCCATTAGAAAATAAGTGATGTCTGGCAGCTCTGGGATCTTCCTATATTTATTCTATTGACTTTATCTATGCCTAAGCGAACAATTAATCAATCGCTATTTAGTTAAAATATATATTGATGTAGGTATGTAACCAATAAAATTGCACACAACAACACAGTTGGTTAGTTGCTTATAAATAACCCGCTGAATAAAAAATAATTTATTTTAAAAAAAGCTTCCGTACTTCATTCTCCTGAATATTCATCATTTCATCATTATTCATCTGTAAGTTGTTATTGTTAGGTATTGTATAAATTGACTCGCCCACTAATATACACGGAATTCTGTATCGAAATCAAATGTTCATTTTCATATCAATGTTATTCGAAGCATTTCTCAGTAACTCCTACTTTGAACAAAGCAAGCTAGACATCTTGACACAGTTGTCTGTAGTCCATTTCATGCTTTGATTAGAGCAACAAACATTGATTAGTAGTTACTAATTGGCAACGTCAAGCATGCTTTGAAAACCGATATTATTATCTGGGGGCACTGTGCAATCACAGTATTAGGTAGAGAATGTTATGTTGTACATGCGTAAGTTATTAAAAAATTATAGTAATTTTACGATTTATATGTGATGTCTTATTAGGATTAGGATACGAAGTATGTAAAGCTACAGGATTAATTAAATTTTCTACTACTTTATACAGACATCTACTAACGTGTCATAGTGACACCATTGCAATACGAACGTACCTAATCAGGACCCTTATACGTTCTGAATGTAGGTGGCCACTTTCTTTTTTATTTCTTTGTCTATGTGCCAAGACATTAAAGGTATCTTTTAGTGCCTTAAATGCCTATTTATAGAATTTTCATTAAGAAATGAGTCCTTTTATTATGTAAGGCATGTAAGATGGTATGTCGGTTCTCAATCCTCACCTACAGATAACAAGTGTCCTCAATAAACACTATTGCGTGGTCACCACAGACGACGTCGGAAGTAGATTTATTCCAAGTTCAACACGTGGCCATTCTCTGCTGAGTTTTTTAATTATTGTGGCGGTTAATGTGGAGATTAAGTGGTCCTTATGTAACTAGCTTTAGTTGGTATGTAGTACGCGTACTGCCCGGAGTAATTTCGTGCCCTAATGTTGTGCAACCTGCTACATGCATGATATTATACACCATTATACGCTTACATACATACATAATTGGTACAAATGGGCTATTTGAATATTTATGTTATTGTTATTCTTCGTTTGGTTAAGCAAACCCAAATGTTACGTTTATCATAAATATAGTGACATGTGTCCTCCCCTGTCTCAAACGCCAAGGGATGTTCTATTCCCACTTGTTCCCACACTTTAGCGTTCTAAATTATTTTCGGCATTCAATAGAAATACTTTATTTAACACTTCATTATAGCAATCACATTACATATCTCGTGTCAGATTGTACGAGTATTCGATATGTAAGTACTACTAAATGCTATTCTGAAAAACTGTTTACGTTGGTGCTAAGCATGTTTACATTGTTAATTTTGTTTTATTGTCGGTAATGTTTGCACAGTGTTTGAGGTGAACTTCAAAATTAGCTTATTAAATTCAAAGAAATATTATTAATACATGTCATCAGAGCAGTTTCAGGATTAAAGGAAATTACGTATGCTCCTCCTACACTTGTCTAGGTAATTCTCAGCCGGGTGCATATGTGGCAGCTAAGACCGCCTTTGAGTTACAACGTTACTAATCCTCAAAGTCATGTGCATGTCATAGAAATGTCACCGGCTCGTGGTGCTATTCCTCAAACAGGTACGATCAATGGGATTACCTACACTAAGATTGAATGACGCATTGGTTGTGTTTGATAATACATAAGCCATTGATTGAAGTCAACATTGTTAGTTCCCATAAAATCAGTTGTATTAGATAAATTCATTTGATCATCTAATTGCCTTGTTAATTAAATATTCCATACGAGTAAGATAAGTTACGTTATCCAAATGGACCCACAGAATAAAATGTTGAAAAATACAGTCTAATATAGTTTTTCAGCATCAGCGGTTCTGTTTACTAGGCTGTGTCATCTGTTTGCTTATTGCCCATATACGGGAGACGTATGTAGCACATTTACGGTTGACTATACTGATTGGTAACCCTTGTCCGGCGTAACGTAATTACGTGGACGCCTGCACCCAACCAGACGCTGCGTCGCTTGAACGCTCTGCGTATTGCATCTCGCGTAGTCCAGGAATGTATCAAGGTACAACGGCCAGGGCAAACATTCAAACTGCACCCCGCACTATATACCCCGCAATTCTGGGGAGCGGATGGCTCTCATCCCTCTCGTAAGACGTTGGCGCGCAAACGATTTTAAACGTATAACTTATTGTAGAATTTCTGGCCTATCGGCATGTCATTGGCCAATGAAGACTTTTTTGAAAACTTTTGAAGATCATCATCAACAGACAGAAAAAAAATACTGATTGCATGTTTGGCATCACTATCGATCAAAAATCATCCTCCATTCGTATAAATATTAAATTAAAGTTGACCTCTCTACAATTTTACTAGAAGATAGTCTTTGAGATAGGACATGGTTGATTAAAACCGGCATGGGGACCTAGGATTACCTACACCTGACTACCAACTTAATTTCAAAATTTTATTTTAAATTTCGACTTCTTGCCTTGCCCCACCCTGGGTTCGGCCCTAGCGTCGCCCGCGGCCACCTATCTGTTTATTATATTTGCCTCACAGCACACGGATCAGAGCGCAAACTGTGAGATTGGATGTTGGTGTTTATGTTGTTACATGAATACCTATTCTAATTCCGTAATCCTTTGAATTGACTCAATGACGTTTGGTAGTGCAACTGCCTCTTGCATCTAGCGTATTCTGTACCCAGCAATTACATTGGAGAAATTCGTCTTATGAACATTTGTATGCGTTTATCTCAGGTCTGGGTGTTCGAGTATTTGGACTATTGAACTATAATATATAGAAGTATTTTAGTTGATTGACCACAATATAAAACCTCAACCTCAGCTGAGTTGACTCAGCAAGTGATACGATCAAGCGGCGCGCGCGCACCGAGAATATTTAATGGAGGCAATTAATACAGAATTGGAAAGACATATCAACATACTTGCGTCTCATTTTTCTAAACTACCTAATTTCATTTCCTGTTTATGTACCTAAATCTGTGACCAGCACTCGTTTTCAAAATCATTTGCGGATTTCGATAAGACATCTTGTTTTATGTAGGTACCTAAGTAGGTATGATGTAGATAAGTAGGATGTGTGACCGTTAAAGAAGTGTGTGAACGTGTAGGTACGTAGATAGGTAGGTACTGGCGTGGAACCAACATGAAACTTTTAGTTTTGCTTAGTCCGATAGTTAGATAGTACCTAAATGGAATCAAGATAGATATAGGTAAAGCCTTTTTTGCCCATTATAAGGCGTTTTTATAATATAATTCATATATTATCTGATTTAAAGGAAATCAAAAGAAAGAGAATAATAGAACGAATTCGGTAATAGAACGAATTTAATAAAAAATAAAAGGATTTCTTAAAAATATTCTTTTTGTTACACCTACATTATGTAACTACACTTAGTAATGCAAATAAATATTTGAATTTTAATTTCAATTTAGGTGCCTCGTTAGTCTATTACTCCCCGCCCGGAGTCAGAAAGTATGCAACTGCACGCCCGTGGCTCGGAATGCACGGCAAGCCCGTGGTCCCGTGCCTGCTCTCTCATCGGTCATGTCGGATTTCCGTCTCACCGAACTATGAGTGTAAGGAAACAGAGTGCGTGCACTTGTGTTTGCGCGCACACTTGTGCACTATAATATCTTCTACACCGTCGGCTGATCTCAATTGCCGAAATCGGTCGGACACCAAACCTCTAACACCTAAGTACCTAAGTATAGGTGATGAGATGAGGTACACCACGGCGTACCTACACTACAAAAGAAAGTGTCCCAAAAATTTCCTGGGACAATTACCCAGTAGCAAGCGCAAGTCCTTATGATGACCTTAGAACAGGCAGCATAATACAATACCTCTATATACCTCTCTATGAGCTCGACTTTGAGGCTTATTTTTGTCGATATCGAGTAAGTACCTACCTAGTATTTTTGATATAATTTTAGGTATATTAGGATGCGGCAGTTATGCTTCCTATTTCTTTTATAAAAAAATTACACCAGCTTTTAAGTATGTATGTGCCTAGGCCTACCTTCATCTTAAAGTGGCTCTTTCTGACACTGACAGACAGCCGTTAAAATAGTTGGTTGAGTCAAGGCTTCACTGTTTTGGTTTTGTATTCAAAGGATTAATTAATTTATTCAAATGGTGATAAGAGCTTCGTCTTTTATCTTACTGTTAAAATATAAAGATCAAAATGTACTCAACTTACGCAATATAAACACACGTATCGTACGTATTAAATAGATTAATATATTATATTCTAATAAGAACTGCATAGTGCGGAGTGTTTTGACAAAGTTTTTGCTCGAATTCTTAAAATGTGCACTAAAGGAGCTGCAGTGGCTGAATTATTTACAAAAGTAATCGCCTCTACCAAGTGCTTTGATCATAATTTACGCAAGGTATGAACCTCTTCCATTATTACATTTTATTTGTCTTCATTCTCGTCTCAAGTCTCTTACATAACCTGCAATTAGGTTTAACTTTTATTATGGTTTTGATTTAATATAATAATATGTTGCATCTTCACTGCTGCAGAATAGGCTATTGTAATCATGTTTCTAATTATTTTTGGTGCAAAACCACATGCATTTGATTTCAGTTATAATTATGTTTCCCAATTTACATTGAGTTTATGAAATGATGAAAGTAAATTATTGCTTCAGGATTAAAATTCATTTTATTTTAAACTACTTACTTTGGTATTTAATAAATATTTTTGATAAAAATATAGGTACTTAGGTACTAAAGACTTAGAGACAGACTTATGAAGGTGTACTAGAACACTGCTGAAAGACCAAATTTATCATTGGTCTTCAATTTAGCATTGCAATTAATGTGGAAAAATAAACTATATGAAGCTTAAAAAAATCAGAAAATAAAAACGTGGTATCCCATTGTCATATTAATTTGTTAACAGGTAAAAGTTATTAGCTGCAGTAATGGCAAGATGGTGACAGAGTTCAAGGTGGGACCAGAGCACCTGAACCAAAGAGGCACCCTCCACGGAGGATTCATTGCTCACCTCGTGGATGCAATCTCTACTTATGCACTTACTAGTAATGAGAAAATTGAGACTAGAGGTGTTTCCATTGATCTCAGTGTATCGTAAGTGTAATTTTGTTACTGTATGTTTGTAATTTAGATGGCAAATCAATCCAAAGTAATTCAAGACCAATTAGTATGACAGGACAAACCAATCTTCTTGCTTAACCCATATTTTAAAACATTGTATTAATAGCATAGACAAGATGTCTTGACTGCCTTGTTTAGTCTATTGGTAGCTGCGTAAGGACCAAAAGGTCCCTGGTTCGAGTCTGTGAGTTTAGGGTCAGACAAAACTGTTTTTTTAACTTTGTTTTTTCATGCACGCCCATGCTTCAGAAAGCACCTTAAACAGCTGGTCCTGTGCCTGATCTCTCATCTCATCGGTCATGTTGAATTGCCCTCACACTAAACTATGAGAGTGAGGGAACAGAGAGTGCACTTGTGTCTCTGTGTACACTTGTGCATTATAATAAATCCTGCCCAGTTGGCTGATTTCAATTAAGATCGACCACCATTGCCGAAATCTGTCTGATGCCTTATATTTTTTAGTGTAGGAATTTTAAGTAGGTATTAAAAACTATTTAGGCTGAAGACCGACACACACTTGACCAAGATTTTTGTTTACCATATCCTTATCTGAACACACATTACCAATACACCTAATACAAAGTAAAATAGTTCTTGAAATTACAGATATATGAGCGCCGCCAGAGAAGGTGACAACATAGAAGTGGAAGCTGTCACTAGGAAAACTGGGAAAAAGGTAGCATTCCTTGAAGTAGAAGTGCGCAATAAGGACACTAACGCAGTTCTAGCGACAGGAAGACATACCAAATATATAGGAATTTAGGTGATACTTGTATTAAATCAATAAATTATACATAGTAGCATCACTCGTTTTATTATTATAATTCAAAAGAAATTTTAAAATAAAGTACTTTATATGCAAGTATCTTATGTAAGCATCTATAAAATACATATGGTTATTTATTTTCTTCTCTTCTCTGAATAAAAATATTAGCAAAGCTGCTCAAATTCGTCAAATATTGATACTAAAACATTAGGCGCTCGAAACTAGCAAACTATCACTGATCAATGTTAACCTGTGTATTCACCATCAACATGCGGTTATCAGCGACGTATGTTTAATATATCATATATCTGCTAGAGTTATTATTTTAGGATTTTTACATTACTAGTCTACTGAGTTTTAGCGTTTTCAATTACCTTGTTCCGACTTTAGTCTGATTTGCAAGGACTGACCATATTCTTGGCTTTGAAATTGAGATAATGTGAAAAAAATACCACTGCATTTTGTAGATTTATACGTAACTGACGACAATGATTGTGAAAAGGTCCGGGAGAGTTATGTAGATACAATGATTAATCTACATTTAAACTTTTTGCATTTAACCATTTGGGATACTTACACCGTGTGCCTCTGTCTGTGGACACTTATACCTATCTAGCTAGGTACCTACCTACCTAGGTACACTCGGTATTTTAAATACCTCTGTGGAAATACAGCCTAAAGCGACTAAGCGAACTAGTGAATACTCTACCTAGTGAACCTACGGTCATCTTTTGTGTTCTGAGGGCCTGCCATGAGTTGGCTATCGAAAACTTACGTAGGTACTTTAAAAACCTATCGAGTTGTTTTTTTCATACGGCCGATTTTAGTTCTTCGCGTAACCACCAGCATCGCTGTACAAGTTTTTCATAGACATATTTACGTAGGCGATATCGAGTGCGTAAGTTTTAAACTCATGGTAGCCTTACTGATTTGTTAGTGTTTGAGTGGGTAAAGTTTCCATTTTTTATATATGTATACCCTAAAACTTGATTTTTAGACTTAGGTACCTTTATTTTTTAAAATTGATCTTCTTTTCGAGTTCATGGCAAATTGAAATGTGTTCGCCTAGTCCTAGGTGGGTCGCGATCGCCAATCGCGTTGCCTGTAGCGCCCAACAACCTGCTTACCCAGCAAACTTTTAACTGGATACCAAAAATAAAACACGTATTGGATTTTTTATATATTTTTTTATAAAAACACTGATTTACGAACATCAATAAATGCAAATGCTAGAGCAAAAACAATACACTTTAGGAATGTTATGGTCAAAATAGTTAAAACAATAAAGAAGCATGGGGACAAAAGCTGATAAGTCTCGTAAGACATGATTTAAAAATCTTGAACAATGCAAACCTTAAAAGGTTTCAAAACACTTATATTCAATAAGTACCTATGTCGTGTTAAGAACTTATTCACTTTACAAAAGAAATATTTTTTATTACTAATTTTACGAAACAAATCTTAGTCAATTATTTTAAATAACACATAAAACAATATTGATAATAAAATAACATTGTGTATATAGCATCTGAAAATTTTTCTTTTATGTAAGATCAAATTCAAAATGAAACCTTTTCTTCCTACTGTAAATATATAGGTATAGATTACCTACATAAGCTATTTTTACTTAGGGATAAGGTATTATAGCTTAATTTTCTAACCAAATTGCTCCGTTGGAAAAAATACTTGACAACCTGACGGTCCTCTCCAGTGATCATCATCATCAGTTGCTGATCTCATACTATGGTACAAATTTTTAATTAATCAACATGCTCCTTAATCACACCAATATTCCGGTCTCCAGTTTAATTTATCCTGTGTGAGATGATATTGAACTGCGGGCACTTTCAGATTATCTACACCCCAGGGAATCTAGAAAATATCGAAACACAGCCGTTCCTATAGATGTCTAGCTATTGTCAAGCCTGATAATAAAAATCCGGAGGTTTTAGTTTGATATAAGTAACTATTTGCAATGTAGCAATTGTAATCGTTTCAATTCAATTAAATAAAGTTAATTGTGTTTATCTATTAAAGCATTGTAGGTACAGCGTGGGCGTCTTTAAGAAATTCAAAACTTTATATCAGCATTTCTATACCGAGATACCTATGTAGGTAACGTTTTAAATAGCTTCTGCAAATGTTATTACTTTTAGTAAAGAACTAAAATTTATGTTGGAAACTATTACAACGTTGTTGAAATTAAGCTTAGTCCCTTCAAGGAGATGAAACCCATGAACAGTTGAAATTCAGCCAAATATCGTGGAATCTTGGTGTGAGAGGATATTTTTATAATACTAAAAGACTCAGAGGTAGGTATTCATAATTCACATACTGGACCAATTACTACAAGCTCAATTTACCATACTCACTCATTCACTGGTAATGCGTTTAAAGTATATTTAAAATTCTAAATTCCTATTCATACCGGCCAATTAAGGCAAGTTTGAGAAAGTACCAGATATCTCCTGGGAGGGAGGATTTGTACCGACTTACAACGGATCTGAGAGGATCGTTTCCGAAGTATCGCAGCCCGCTCGATAAAATAGCCGGCCAATGAAGGCAAGCAAGAGTTACTAGATCATCATCAGCGTAGGTGTCAGCCAGCCAGTTAAGGCAAGCTTGGTAGAAACAAAATTCTCAGAGAAGTGAGAATCAGTGATGCGTTACACACGGGCAGCGATCTCGTTCGTAGATTATTGTCACTTATGCCAAAATGGGTTTGGTACCAAGCCGACCAATGAAGGTAAGCAAAGGTAAAGACACATTTTGCCAACTTTAGCCAACCAATAAAGGTAAGCTCAAAGTGGGGAAGTTTTGATCGTTTACGCCGGCCAGTTAAGGCAAACTATGAAACAGAAACAAACCGATCGTCCCGGGAGTCAGAGAGTGCCAAGCCAAGTTAGTTACGCTGGGCCTGCCACGATGGCCGTAGAGCAACTGACTTGACTGACTGATTTTGGCTTTTAATAGCAGCAACCACCACGCTTACCAGTGATTAAGTTTTGATAGACTTAGTTTGATTACAGATAATACCTACGGCTCTGGGTCTATTTTAACATTATAGATACTTATTTTGACCATAACATTGGATCCATTATATAGTTACTGGTACAGTTTGATGACAGCTTGCAAAGGATATATTAGAAATTTAATTAACCCTCTTTTTATGGAATAACATTATCAGTTGAAATTGAACTGTCGTTTTATAAAGTGTACGGTTTTAGAAAATAAAAATTGATATGTGAATGAGAACATAATCAAAATAACAACTATTGTTCAACGTCGAAATGCTTAAAACGTGTAGTAGATAAATATAAATAAGAATAACGAGAGATGTAGGTACCATGTTACCTTTTCATCGCATAATCAACAGAAAAGAATCAAGTATGAACCAGTAACCATTAAGTGTATTATTGTAATACTTAAATATGGTAATTTATGAGCTAGATTAATGCTGTACCTGTGAGAATACCTGTCAGTAATCTGTGAGATGATTACACAGTTGAACAACAATAGGACGATCATAATTTAAGGATTTATTGTTTAGTTGGCCAAAGTCTGTAAAAGAAAGGATGACACTAGTCAACAATATGCGTTTTTTTTGTTTGTTTCTGAAACTACAGTAGGTATAGTTTTTGAAAAAAATATATAAATTGGTTTCAGAAACTAAAACCATGTCGTCCAGTGTTATCTTTTTAGAGATATTTAAAGACGAGCTATTCTCACCTTACATTTTTCTTAAACTGATATAGATGGGCATACTGGGCAATAGAAAAAGAAGCAGTCGCGCTATTAGTATGATTATTTTATCATATAGACAACGAGAAGTCTGAATATAAGCCTACATAACAACTATAACATCAAGACTGCCTTTAAATTACAGGCGAGAGTAAGAGTTGCAACCGTCTCTACTATCTACCTTCTTTTCACACAATTTCCATAAACATTCAACGCTTCAGATGACATCACACCACAAGGGGCCACGAATACATTTTCAATTCTATGGAAAATAGTAGATTCCAAGATCCCACCATGCCACTTAGCGACACTTCCTCACGCCTCTAACCGAAGACGCCCTTAATGCTATTTCAAATTAGACGTTTCTGGACCTAGGTGGTCAGTTTCCCAAACGACTATCTGCCTCTACACGAGTGCGGCACATGAGATGTTCGCCCTGAAAAGTCTAATTTGAAAGATACCTTACCATCTATTAAGAAACATGAACCATTATTGGTTTATGATCATTGAAACAGGGATACAGTTATTTTAGAGTACCTACCCACTGAGTATATATATATTGACATTTACTACTTGGAAGTTGATACATATATTAATTTACAATAGCATAACCCGATCCTACCATACCATAAAACCCATCGGTCCCAAAGTAAGTTAGGAATACCACGTCTCGTAGAACGCGTATAGATCTTAAATTATCGAGACAGGTCTTTAGAACCATTATGTATCTAGTTCCTATACATTACATAATACTTTGGGAACCTTTGACATAAAAAAGTTGGTCCATCAATATCCTTTACCTGTATTTCCATCTATGATCGTAAGATCCTTTTCAGAGATTACAGTAAAATGTATCTTAAAATAGAATATACGTAAATGTTGTTAATAACTACAAAATGTTAACAGACTAGATTATTTTATTTCTATAATACCTATCTATCGACAAAAGAGTTAATAAAAGTTAGGTTGGAATAAATGTTACCCTGGAATAAAATCCGTAATAATCATAGGAAGGTATAAGTACAAACATTTGCTTAGGTTAACAATAATAATAATCAACAAGTAGGTATAGTAATTTTGTAAAGAAGGTATACAATAGAAATAAATGTTCAAAAAATATTTGGGAATAAGTATATCATAAATAGATTAGGTATGTAGCATAACAAGACATCAAAAAGTATCTTGGACTTAGTTTTAATAAAATACCTTATTAACTAGGTAAATATTGATAATCAGACATTGATAATGAAGCTCTCTACTTAAACGTGAACTACATCTGCCAAAAAGACATCTAACTACGGCAGCCCTGCTCTGGTGAATCTTGGACAGTATCGATTTAAGGTAATAAAATATATGGAAATGAAATATACATCGATCAAACAGATTGTATCCGAAAATTAGACATCTATAGATTCTATGAAGGTATTTAAGCCGCACTTAGAAAAGTGTCTTGTTGTGAATAATCGAAACTTTTATGAGTATCTAAAATTAGGACGAAGTTAACAACACATCGCTTCTTGATCACGAATCTTGAAACGATCTTCCTGAGTACGAAGAGTGGAAACGTTGTAACAACCAAAACAGGGCCCTAATTCTATGTATACTTGAAACATTCATTATCGATTACATTTAAATTACTATTAGGATGATCATATTTTAGAACATGTAGTATCCGATGTATATTATTTTAACACGGTTTAAGCTAAAAACTCACGACTCGATTTGCACTCGCGGAAGCAGTGGTGGAATTGCATTTTTTTTTTCAAAACTCACGATACCGTCTATTTGCGCTGTTGTGCAGCCGCCGATCATCGCCCGCAAACGTGACGGGTGATAGTCGCAAAAAGGACGGTGGCAAGACGGTCAATTAACTACGCACACTGTGGGCCCGCAAACCGCGAACCGCCGCGGCGCGGGCTAGGTTGAAATCGCGCCGTGAGTTCTGAGACTTAAAGTAACTAGATGCGCTATTACTTTTTCAATATTCCGTGAGACTGTAAATGTTTGGTGATAGTCATGTTTAACTCGCGCTATACTTAACTTATATGTACTTACTTGCATTCTGATATTAACGACTCCTATTCTAGTATTGTCAATCAGATGTTAAGCAGCGTGTTACGTTTAAGGATAATCGACGGTTTAACCGCGTTTGCAGGTCTTTTCCAACCATTCAATTCGCTTTGTAAGCGAATTCACTGTTAGGGCGAGCTCATTATGAGTGGCATCCAGGTTGTTATCGGCATCATCATCCCCTGTGTCCTTATTTCTGCGAACGCGTTTTGCCCGGGTATTGCCATCAATACACGTTTCACAGTCGGCCCAAAAACGTACATCCATTGCCGGTAAATCATCACATGATATCAGTCCTCCTTGTTCCTCAGGTAAAAAGAAAACGTTTTCGCCAATGGTATCAATGTTATCGCCATTATCACATAGGATGCGTGCCAGACTTGTTTTCTTTATTTCTCGCAGTTGATCGGGTTTGAATAGGCTGGGGTTTTCGTACCAAAGTCTGTCACCATCTCGCAAGCGTTTGAACTGTTCCACGAGGAGGCATCGGAACAACGGCCCTACTTTCCCTCCTTCGACTTGATTTTCAAGTATTCCTCCGACCCAGACATCAATGTTATGCACAGATCCATAAAGTTCCTTTAGTTTGTCCCGGATGCTCTTATCAGTAATCTCGTTTGCTAGATCATCAAAGTCTTCTGCTTCGGACATATTACAAAATTGACGCCATTTCGTGTAAGGAGGAATAGCATGATCACGTCCGCGTTGGATATTAATAGCAGCTAAATCAAGAGCAACAGCGTGAGACGTGTAAAACAATTTTTCAGTTAGTTCCGAATTTAAATTTTGTGTTGGTTTCTTCAATTTAGCCGGTGTAGTAAACATTCCCCTCAGAAGCGGATCGACGCCGCCCTCATCAACCAGGCGCCACGGAGCAAAGAACGCGTCGCGTAACAGTAAGTGGCCCTGAGGAATCGTTTCGAAATTTTCATCGTAACGGTGAAGAATAGGGTTTATCATGCTATGGCCAAATCTCAGTGCAGCTGTGGCAAACACATTCGATATGGAAGGGTTAACGGTGGAGTCGTAACCATTGTATGTTCCTAGTTGTTCATAACCCTCCGGGCCAAGAACCAATGGCAACCAATGAGCGTAGGTAATATGTTGAATTTGTGCACCCACAACTTTTCTGGCCTCTTCGTAAACTTTGTCGCCATCCCAGAAAGAATTCAAGGCCTTGAATTGACTTGCAATACGATTATGCTCGCGCATCCAAATGGTGTGCATGGCAGCAAGGCCAATCTGTTCATTAGCTCTAATGTCACCTGCAACAAAGCAATTACGGCTGCTTTCGTCTAGATTACGTCGGCAGTCCATAGCATTAAGGCCAATAGTCGGCAAAAGAGGCTTCTTTCCCGGGAATGTTGCACCCACACGGAGCAAACCATTGTCATTTGTTATATCTCGTAAGTCCTCAGCTACAGTTTTATCGAAACCGTACACCTGAGATGCATCAATGAAAGATGTAAGTTGATTTATTTGCTCTCGTGGTTGTAGTTTACCGAACAGCACAGAGGTCATACCAGAGCCGCACACGGCACTTGTCCTTATGAAGTCAATGCAACGGCGATTTGTAATTCTTGGATCATTCTCAGGTACATCGATGGGGAAGCAGGGTGCTGCATAGTCACACGTCTTTTTGCAATCTACACCATCCCATGTCTGCGAACTGACAGAAGGTAAAGCGTGATCCAAATCGTGGTCTAGCCATTGACCCCACTGCATCACCATGTGAGTGAGCTTCTCGTCCTGCGTTATTTCAGTGGTGGTTATTATGGTAGTCGATATTAATCGGGATGCTGGTAGTTGATATCCGTTATATTTTTTTTCTTTATTCCATCCTACTGGCTGGCTAAAACCGTTCTCATATATAGGAAACAGAATTCTCCTAAAACCTGTTAAAGATGCACCCCAGGTAGGGTGATCAAAGTTGTTGCACCGGCCGTCAATACTGCGATAATTACTGTGGTAACACATGTCCGAGCAATCCACGTCATCTCTATGTGCCACACAGCCCGATAAAGTGGCAATTAAGTCCAAATGTTCTCCGGATAAAATGTGTTCGTACATAAATGGAAACGGAGATGTAATTGAAAGGCCAGTTTGTATGAAACCTTTTACCTGATCAAGAGTTCGCTCATATATTTCGGCTGCACGAGCTATTTGCCGTTCAGTAGCAGTTGGGAATCTGATCATCCTGTATAAATCACTTACATCTATGGCCGTGTAATTCTTGTTAAACAATTGCTCGATGGTTTTTGCAATAGCCTGATCAACATCTCTTGTGGCCTGAGTCAGAGCGATATTAACGTATTCATCACCCGGTAGTATGTGATCCTTAACAGTGAGAAATACTGAAGCAGTGTCTCGACCGTATTCATTAAAAGCGTAACATTCGTAACGACCCGTATCAGGCACTGTAAGATTGTTAATAATCAGACTTCCGATCAAAGTTATGGCCACTCGATTATTAATGGTCAAACGCGAGCCGTCTTTGCTCCATTCAACCACGGCAGGTGGTTCGCTTTCAATTTCGCAAGGCAATTGCACAGTCGTACCTTTGAAAGCATCCGTATCTTCTGGTTTCAAAACTATGCGTGGTGGAATAATTTTAGTTTCTTCAACTTTAAGAATTGCTGATATTTCAATGAGACCTTCGTTATTTTCTGCTCTGCAGTGATAAATGCCATCGTCATCAGAAGTAACGTCAAGTATGGTTAACGTTTGATTTTGGTCACTTAAAACTATGTTTTCACTTGGAGCCAGATCTAATGTATTCCGGTACCATGTAATTGCTGGCTCGGGTTCACCTCTTGCTCTGCAAGTAAATTCCACTTTGTCGCCAACGGCAGCTGAGACATCTTTTGGTACTGTAGTGAAAGCTGGTGCAACTGAAAGAAATAATAGCTTAGTAATGTGACCTTTAGTGAAATACACTCTACACACAACCCATTGTCAACAATGATGATATGCTTACCCATTATTTCGAGGTCAACAGACACCGAGACCTTTCCATTTACATTCTCAGCTATGCAGGTGTATATCCCGGCGTCTTCACTCTGCACGTTATGGATGATTACCGTTCCATTTTTATAAATTTTCATGCGCTCATTTAACAGCAGACGTTCGCTATTAAATAGCCAAATCATATGGGGATTCGGGTAGCCATCAGCGGCACAGTCAAAGTTTACAGATGGTGCTCTGATTTGCACTAGTTGTTTTTTAGGCAAAAGGATAAATCTCGGAGGACCTACGACAAAAATTATAAATATAATTCAGGATTTATTAATGACTACTTCTAAAGTTAGAAATCAAGTTTCTACTAATGATAGGTAAATGTTATTCGATACTTACTTTGTTTGGTGCTTTTATCAATAGTCATACGAGCAGGTCGTGAGCGAGCTTCACCGTGTTCGTTGATGGCCATGCATTCGAAGACTCCTTCGTCGGTCTCGCTGGCATCGTGGACCATGAGGGTGCCGTTGTGGATGACGCGGTAGCGCGAGCTGTCGACGGGCAGCGCCACGGAGTCGCGCAGCCAGATCACCTCGGGCGTCGGGTCGCCGCTAGTAACGCAGTTGAATGCAACATTGTCGCCGAAGTTCACGGTCACATCTTTAGGGTCCGCTTTGATAGTTGGATTTTCTAAAACAATTGATGAATTGGGTGTTTGTTTGCTATCTGTTGAGCAGTTATGATACAAGCACCTTATGTACTCGTTACCGAAATATGGGAAGTGAATATAACTGATTACTTGCGAATTGGTACGACGTAGGTGCATACGTCTATTAATTTTGACTCGATATTATAAAATTTTAAAATTCAATATACACCGTGAAATTTTAGTGTTTGTTTTCCCGCAGTAAAATGATTCTATCTTAGTAGTACAAAAGATGTGTGCAGTTCTTTTTTGGTAAAATCAAAAAATGCCGGTTTTACGAAAGGTTTTTAACCGTAACTGGAAAACACGTTCGAACCGCTTTATGACTTAGGGTGAAGAGCTTCTTTAGCTTTCGCATCGATTTCATGCGGCAAGCAGTACCTGAATACGTCACATCTTCAAAAACAACGATAGCTTCTCTCGTTTTCGAGTTGGAAAATTATTATTCTGAAAAATCGAAAAAAAATTTTTTTTTTCGCGGAATAATTTGCATGATTCGATAGTATTACTAAAGGCAAGTCGTTCTGCCACGGGAAAACAACCACTAAAATTTCACGGTGTATAGGTACCCTACTAAACAATAATTATTTTATTTTGTACTATACACAGATAGCATTAGATTTATCATTTTGCTAAGTGTAGACTTACAAATGAAGCGGTGTCATCATCATCCCACGCAACAAGAATCTATGCGAATGAGATGACGGTTTAGTTCGTATTAAATATCACCATACGAGTAACAATAATATAGTATCGGATCCTCTTTGTCAAAGTAACAAGTACATACGGATACGTATCTGTCGTTAGATCTGAGGGCCTACCATGAGTTGGCTATCGTAAACTTACGTACGTTAAAAACCTATCGAGTTGTTTTTTTCATATGGCCGATTGTAGTTCTTCGCGTAACCACCAGGCGGCGCTGTACAAGTTTTTCATAGACATATTTACGTAGGCGATATCGAGCGCGTAAGTTTTAAACTCATGGTAGCCCCACTGTCGTTGGTCTTGGGCTACTTACGGCATTGGAAGTCGTCTAGCTTCATAGTCGCGATGGCAGCGCCCGTGGCGTGGTCGGGGCCGTAGCAGGTGGCCAGCACGCTCATGTGTTGGTGTTCGGAGAGCATCTTCACGAACCAACGCATGGAGCAGTCGCAGATGAGCGCGTTGCTGTCCAATCTGAGCTTGTGCAGCTTGGGCATGCCGCTGAATGACCCACTCGGGATACCGCTCAGCCGGTTGTTATGCAGATACCTATAATGTTCGGAGATCGAAGAAATTCAAAAAGGAAAGGAACGAGAGACCCCTTCACATACGAGGCGTTGCGTACTAATTACGTACTTAGATCGTTATCGGTTTTAGAATCTATACGAAACGATCCCGATACCTACTATTACATCCACAACGCATCGTGTCAAACACTAATACGTTTTCATTTAGCGGTTCTTCTTTCGTCCAAAAAAGAAAGAAATAACTCGAAGATTACACAACGCCTCCTGTGCAGAGAGGAATACTTGAGAACTCGTCGTTTTACCTAAATTATGCAGCTTGCACATGCCTTTAATAACCCACTTGGTATCGCACCACAAAGCGGTTTCTACGCAAATACTTAAATTTTTCCTTGGCACATTGAATTCGAAATGCATTGAAATGGGTGCCGCGTTATTGTACAGTAGCGGGAACTAGATAATTTAATCGACACCAAATATATGTACATTTCAAACTTGTTTTGTTCATTCCCGTGTATTCGATTTTGGGAATTAGGTATAACAAAGTAATTTCTATGTATATTAGAACATATATTTGACTTATGGAAAAGAAACAGTTATATATTTTGTTTTATGGCTTGTAAACTGCAATCTGGGTGGTAACTTTTGACTTGTGTTTTTTTAAGAATATTTTTTTAACTTCCTGGCTAAGGGTGCAATTGAACCGTGCTTAAAGTAAATACCTTATTACTTACAATCTTTCCAAACGTGGCATATTTGAAAATGTATCTGGTTGAATTTGGTGTATTTCGTTGATATGCAAGTACCTTAAACAAAAAGCTCTTGTTAGTTATTACAATGATATTACTCACCTACTGTTAAGACCAACGTTAATTGCAATTTTATTATGAGGTCTACTATTCTCTGTTCTTCGAATGCATACAATATGAGAGCAAAAACAAATGTAAAGTCCTTTGTGGACTTTTCATTTGCTTTCATAAATACATTAACAGAGAACAGAAAATTGACTGTGTACATCCAAAGCATAGCTCTACCGACCCCGACTCCTCACCCTACATAAGTACAATGTGTCAAATAACTAGGTGTTCACTTAGGTAATTACCAAGACTACTCGTCTGTATTATCATTACCTGCCGAGCTTTGACAGTATTATCTAGAAATACAATGCTATGGTAATCTGCATATTAGACGGATGCATCTGAGTAACAACAGTATCTTATTCCAATACTGTATACCTATTACTTCTATGAGTAAGATGAGTATTATGTGTAACTAGCGGCCGCCAGCGACTTCGTACGCGTGAAGTTGTTTATGGCGTAAAATAGTATTTCGGAAACTGACACTTTAATAGTCCGGGCGAGCGGATGGCTTCACCAATAGGATTTTGGCGCGTGAATGATCAAACATATTATTTGGGATTCTTTATATGAGATAGACATAACACTGAGGACTTGTTGTAGATATTTTGAAGACCATTATCTTTACTATACACACTTTTCGTGTATGATCAACGTATGCGATGATATAGGTGCTTGAATACGAATTTCACCGAATGCATATTTTTTGGCATCAGTATGGATCACCAATCATCCTCTTATCTTGAATATATATTCAACTAGCTTTCCGCCCGCGACTCCGTCCTCGTAGAGACGTTTAACGGGTAAAACATTACCTCCGTATAGCGCAGTCAGTTAAAAAGTAGCCTATAACCTTTCCTAGGCTCTGGACTATATCTGTACCTAATTTCATTTAAATCGGTCCAGTACTCTATGCGTGAAAGCGTAACAGACAGACAGAGTTACTTTCGGATTTATAATATTATAGTAAGGATGTACAAAATTGACCTCTCTATATTTTTATTATAAGTGGGTATCGATAATATAGATATAGAAGACAATAAAATTCATAAAATAGATAGGTATATTGTATATCCATTAATTTTACTAGATGTAGCAAATTATATAAAACTAGCGGCCCGCCCTCGCTTCGCTTCGGGGATATCTCTATC
Source organism: Maruca vitrata (assembly GCA_039566165.1). NCBI lineage: Eukaryota > Metazoa > Arthropoda > Insecta > Lepidoptera > Crambidae > Maruca > Maruca vitrata. The sequence continues at coordinate 8,974,322 of CM076911.1, forward strand.
TCTATGTAATATATTTTAACCCCGTAAGAGAAATCTATTTTGTTTTATCTTAAAAAAGCCTATGACTCTCAGGGATAGTGTAGCTTTCCAACAATGAAAGATTTTTTCAAATCGGTGTAGTAGTTTCGGAGCCTATTCGAAACAAACAAACAAACAAAAAATCAAACCTTTCTTCTTTATAATATTATTATATTACATATTACATTGACTCCCCCGTACCCCAGTGACGCTTACATGGAGCCTACAACGCATGCTGGCTAGCTGAGCGCGGTGGCGGCAACCACGCGACTTTTTTCTAATACTTGCATTTTTAAACTCGTGATATCTTCCGAATTAAATGTCTGAATTGAATAATTCAAAAAGTTATAAAAAGGTATTGAAGCCGTCTTGAATATAAAGTAACTTATTTTTTTAAGGATTAATACCAAGGTACAAATAAAGAGCCCTTTCAAGCGGCGGCATATAAATTAAATTTTTATAATAAAAAACCGCTTGCTGTGACATAACTATAATATTTAGACATATGCTGTCGCGACACTTTTTGTAGATAATGATGAGTTCTGCAAAGTCTTAGTAAATGGTTTTGTTCTATCTTCAATAGTTTTCGCAGCGCAGGCGACGTAAGGAATTTTTCAGGTCTATTTTTTACACCTTGGGTTACATTATTGGAGTTTTAGTAAGGATTCCTAATTTTTTTAAAAATATAATAAAGCCTATGTAACTTCTGAATAATGCAGCTTTCTAATGGTGAAAAAATTATTGCAATCGGTCCAGTAGTTTTTGAGTTTATTCATAACAAACATACAAAAATACAAAAATACAAAAATACAAATCTTTCCTCTTTATAATATTAGTATAGATATAGTAGGTACCTAAATGTAAATGAATCTAGTGGTAGAATCTGAAAATAGATTATATGGAAAATGTAAAGACTTCGACATAAAAATGGATACCTATTTAGGTACTATAGGTAAGCTGTATAAAAAGTTTAGCTCGGATCTATCCACGCAAGTTAATAAATCATCAAGCTCTCAAATGAATCGGAATCCTTCAGCCATTAGTCGTATCGTCCGTTATTAAAATAGAAACTAATACCAAAGGGACAAGGAAAATATTCGCACATAAAGCATTGCAAGGAAGCCGGGTTAGTCTTAGGAGTATACATAAGTACTAGGTAGTCTTCAAAGTCTTTTGAAATTTAGGTCGACTTAGCTCGTACTATAATGACATCATAATTCTGATGATGCAAGTTGAAAAAGCGTCGATGGCCGAGTGGTTAAAGTCGTTGCTGTCGTTGCCATGCGAGAAGTCGCCAGTTCAAACCCCGCCACGTATCTCTGTTTTATAAATTTGCAATTCATATGTAGAGCCTACCTACGATTATTCGAGCTTTAACGGCGAAGGAAAACATCGTGAGTAAACCTGCACATCTACGAAGTAATATTTAGGTTGTGTAATCAACCAACCCGCACCTGGCCAGCGTGCTTGACTAAGGCCTTATCGCCCTAGTTTAGGGTAGGCCCGTGCCCCAGCAGTGGAGACGTGTATGGACTGCTGATGAAGTTGATGTTAGAAGTAAGTACATATCTAATCTACATAAATATTTAGCTGAAAATGCTACATTGTTGTGTTATTTTGTAACTGCAATCAACATTGTCACTTACATATTATAACTACCTATTGATATGCGGGGGTAGAGTGTCCATGCCGTAATAAAAAGCCCTTTTAAGCTCTTTGTACACTCACTACATGGTCGAAAATTTAAATTGATATAAATTAAACATAAATGTTTATCTTTATCCGATCAAGTCCCATTGTACCTACTATTTTCGTTTGCCAATTCTCTTTGTGAGATATTCGACATAATCCACCAATATCCATGATTTAGATCTTCAGAGAGAACAACTAGAAATTGTTCTCTGTTTTTACCTTCTACCGTTAAAGGGGGAGGTTTTTCAATTCGACCGTATAAATGCTTTTATAATCGTTTACTAGTCTGGCATTTATGATATTACTTGAGCTAAAATGATATTTCAAAGCTTGCAAAAAAATAAATAACTCTGTACCCTCCGTGAAAAGTGATATAAGTCAAAAAATCATGTTTTGAGAAAATCGACTTCAAAGTTTTAGAAATTTTGAAAAACTACTGTCGTCTCCTTATCAAATGTAGAGTTCCTAATAAAAGCATTTTTATTATATTATAAAAAGAATTATCTGAAAACATGTTTTTTTTCTTATTAATTTGTTTACATATTTAAAAAATAATAATAAACTATAATTTGTATCAATAGCCACAAAACCCGTGAATTGTGTAAAATGATATAAGTTAATTTACATTACTATACACAATTTGTAACGCAAATGTGTTTAATGATACATATTCTTTTTTTACTTGATTAAAAGTAGTAGAAAGAATGAAACAAAAAAAGTCCGGAACAAAATATTTCAATTGAAACGTCCTGGTTGCAGTACCCAAATCTTTTTTCAAAAAATATGTGTTTTAAAATACTTATATTAAAATACACCGCAGTTATATCACATAAATATACGTGTAAAGTAATATAACTACACATTTTGTAGGTATGTATTTGGTGTATCAGATGAATCGCTTCCCATTGTTATCGGCTTTTCGTTAATTATATTTGGTTCAGCATTTAATGGTCTTCTGTTTCGTTCTTATCGTTTATTTTTTTATTATTTCCTTTGCATCCTCCAACTGCATGTTAGTAAAAATTGTTTGGCTTCAGTTTCTAAATTGTTTTTATCTTCCATTATATATCTGTTTCACATTCTTCATCAATACTTTTATTACTGTACTTTCATCCATATCTAAACCGTTACAATATTTTTAATTTTCTATTAATTTTAAGTCATTTGCATTGTTATTTTCCTTTTATCATATCACTATATAGTATAAAACAAAGTTGCCTTTTCTTTCCCTATATCCCTATGTGCGCTAAAATCTTTAGAACTACGCAACGGATTTTGATGCGTTTTTTCCAATAGATAGAGTGATTCAAGAAGAAGGTTTTTATGTAAAATTTACCCAAAGTGAAGCGAGGGCGGGTCACTAGTATTAGAATATATCGTAGTTAATATTAGGTTCTTAAATATGAACTTGGCGTTTTCGTACTGACCACTTTAGTCACGATTTTCTCCACTTGACTGGCATTTATTTGTTTTTTTTCTGTTTTTTTTGTCTGCGTCATTAATTTACAAGATGGAAAACTTAAAATATAGGATTATTTACGAGTTTGAGGCATTAGTCCTGCGGTAACGAATCGAGGGGTGAATAATATGTATGGCGGTCGTGTTGCAAAAGAAAACACAGTTCGTTTTTGGTTCCAACATTTTCGTTCTGAAAATACTGACCTGATTAACAAGCCCAGTGGAGGGCCGGAGACCCAAGTTGATCATGAAGAATTGAAGGCTATCGTGGAAGCGGATCCGACGCAAACTATGTCCGAGTTAGCTGCAGGCTCCGATGTTAGTGATAAAACGGTTTTAATTCACTTAAAGCAAATTAGGCAAATTAAAAAGCTTAAAAGGTGAGTACTTCACGAATTGACTGAAGCAAACCGGCAAACGCGTTACATTACTGAAAGGGAACAATAATGAAGGTATTTAAAACCGAATCATTACCTGTGATGAAAAACGGATTCTTTACGACAATCAGAAGCGATCAGCGCAATGGTTGGAACCTGACCAGCCAGCTAAATCCTACCCCAAGCGAAATTTAACCCTAAAAAAGTTACTTGCAAGCGTTTGGCGGACCAGTGCCGCCCTTGTTCATAACAGTTTTCTCAAATCTGGCCAGACTATTACGGCTGATGTTAACTGTGAGAAATTTCAATCCATGATGAAAAAGCTAGCGGCTAAACAAACTAGGCTGGTTATTCGCTGCACACACACAAATTATAAGGGCTTTAATTGTAATGTCTAAGACATCCTCCGTACTCCCCGGACCTTGCTCTAATAGATTTACATATTATTCGAAATTTTGATAACTTCTTACAAGTGAAAAAATTCAACTCTGATGGGGCAGTCCAAATCACTTTCAAAGATTTTATTAATTCCCGTCCGACAAGTTTTTTAGAGTAAAGTGATCAACGAACTTCCTATGAGATGGCAAAAGTGCATAGAAAACAATGGTTCAAACTTTGATTCATTAAAAATATTTTGTTTAAAAATATTCGACTCTTTTGCTCCTAACATACAAAAATGCCAACTTCATATATAGGAATCATATAAACTTCCAAATCAGCGTTTGTCGTATTTGGGATCCTTTCTTCCACTAACGTTTTCATAACATTCTTCTCAAACATTTATTTAATTAGTTTGTTTATCTAGACACGCGGTAGCGTGTCAAGCCAAGTTCAAGACACAGAACTGGCGAGCCGCACCGTGTGTAATATTACACGAACCATTTGGAACCACTTTTGAACCCCTCATAAATCAAAAACTATTTCACATAAACGTATCAAATTTGGCTCATATGTTGTGATTTGCGAGATAAATATGTGTTCTAAATTTCATAAGCTTATCTCAAACAGTTATTTAGATATTAATGTCCAAAATTCCTCATTTTTATCATTGACTGACTGACAGATCAAAATTCTAACCCAGTTCCAAATGACCTAGAGAGTTAAAATTTGGTATGCAGATAGGTAATTACATGAATACAAAGGAATAAATAAAAAACTGGCAATTTTTTAATAATTAGGTTAGGTTCTATTATGAACGCTTAACATAAATACCTAATTAGTGCCTAATCACGCCTATATACCGGGGAAGGCAGAGCACTAAGTATATATTTAGGTATACTTACTTATTTACAATTAAGAGAAGGTACTTTCGGTTTTCATATTTGTTATACCCCGTAAACGTAGGAAAATCCAGTAACTGATTCAATTGTTTTATATTTATAAAGTCTAGTTTTAGTTTTGAATTTGTCCTTTTCAAAGGACCCACGGCGTTACGATGATATATACTTTTCTACAAAAAGTAATGATATCCAATCAAAAACATAAATGTGAAATGAGAGCCAAGTTCAATATTATGAAAATTGCCTTGGTTGTTGACTTCAACGACAAAAGAAGTGAGATCTAAATGGGTGCCAAGTTCAATGGTCAACCCTGAAATTTATTTATAAGTAACACTATAACATACCTATCATATCTTCTTATAACATAAGATAATGTATGGTGGTAGCCTATGAAGGTCTGTCTTGGCTAGTTTCTTTAGTTAGTAGTCTAGTTAGTTGTCTTGGTTAGTTTGGTATTTGTCGGTTTTTATTTTATAATTCCGAAAATTTGGATTGTTGGTAGAAACTAGCGAGCGAACATAATAATACGTTGGTAGGTTTATAGAAACTAGCCAAGACAGACCTTCATAGGCTACCACCATACATTATCTTATGTTATAAGAAGATATGATAGGTATGTTATAGTGTTACTTATAAATAAATTTCAGGGTTGACCATTGAACTTGGCAGCCATTTAGATCTCACTTCTTTTGTCGTTGAAGTCAACAACCAAGGCAATTTTCATAATATTGAACTTGGCTCTCCTTTCACATTTATGTTTTTGATTGGATCTGTTATACTAATATGTTCTTATTCTGCGATGTATGTAATAGCGTTTTGGTTGACTTATTTTTTTGAGTGAACTTCAAAGTTTGCTTCATTTTCATGTTGCGATTCGATATTAAGACGGTATATGTCATCTGTATTTGCATTTTTCTTTTCTTTATTTCCATCTTCATTATACATCATCTTTCCTTTTATCTATTAAATCAGACTTTTCTTTTTTTTCATCTTTATGTTAGAAAACTGAAATATTTACCATGTTAAACGCAGAATAGTAGGATAAACACAGGTTTCTGTCTGTGTCTAAGCAATGTTCCTTAGCTTCAACTAAATTTTTCAAAATAAAAAAAAGCTCGTGCTTCTGAAGCAGCCTATAAAAATGGAGATTCAGAAGTCCTTCTTAAACAAAGGATGTCTACTATCACGCCTTATTAGACAAAGATATAAAGATTTTGGGAAGTGAGGATTTCTACTTGTATCATTTTACACATTGCGGAAGTATTTTGTACGGTCGCCTTTGGCTATATAATTTTGCATTAACTTAAGTTGTATTACTTTACACGAATTTGAAATTGTAAAAAATAAATATAAATTTTGATATACCTGAAATTGTATCAAAATACACGAATATTTGTAAATTTGTGATAGGTGTCAAATGATACGATAGCAGTTATATCAATTTTCACAAATCGTATAAATCACAAAACCTTTGTGACTACCAATACATCTTAAATTATATCATTATACACACAATTGCATTTAAAATATTTTATTGCCAAAAGATCTACATGCTAATTGTATCATTATACACTTTTGTAAAATAAAAAAAAGTAAATGTATTTTAATATAAGTGAAGTTAAATCACTATACACTTATGAAACCATTGGATGTATCTCAAAAACACAGTTGTATCATGAGTCACAAAACTTATCTCCCGTTCTATTAGGGCTAGAGCTACACCGATTGGACAGAAAAATAGCCCATATTTTTCTCTTTACAATGATGGAATAAAATGATAAGTGATATAAGTCGACTTATATCACTGTTCACGGAGGGTACAGAACTATACCTAAAATAATAATATTTTTTAATTATTTATTTACTTTTTCTTTCATTCTTTATTTCTTTTTTCATTTTTAAATTTTGTCATCATTTTTTTTTGTTTCATTCCTTCCTTCGTCTTCCTAGCATTTTTTCTCACTATTAATTCAACAGATAGATATACTCACAGTTGTTCCAAGTGAGCCATGCCCTTGAAGACATCGTGGTCGATGTAGCTGATGCGGTTCCGGTAGAGGTAGAGGTACTTGAGCCGACGGAGCCCGAAGAAGATTCCGGACCGCAGCGACAGCAGATCGTTGTCATTGAGGAGCAGCGAGCGAAGGTTCCGCAACCCGCTGAACGTCCCGGGTTCGATGTCCGTCAGGTTGTTGAAGCGGAGGTCGCTGGGTAAGAAAAAAACGGATTAATAAGGCTATGAAATAAAATACTTACGGATTAAAATAGATTTGCAAGACGTAACCAGAAACAGCAATGCCAAACTTGTAAGATAATGATTTTACTTGTTAAATTAAAAAAATATAGGGTTAACCTAAACATCAGAGATAGACAGCGCCTTCAAAAACATATCAAAATCCTAGTGTAGCGCGAAAATAAACAAAACACTTTATATGTACCTACAAGATATGAAAGTTGCCCTCGATTTCTCCTGGATCCCATCATCAGACCTTCCTTATCATGGGACCGCCATGGGACCATCCTCTTTAAGAACTATTAAAATCGGTTCACCCAAGGCGAAAGTTCTGAGGTAACATACATAAAAAAAATACAGACGAACCTTCTCCTTTTTTTGAAGTCGGTTAAAATTAACTTCTAGTCTACAAACGGAAGTTGTTGTATTATTTTAAGATTAAGCTAACAAACAGTAGGTATATTATCTATAATAATAACTATAAATGTTTGTTTGAACGTGCTAATCTCAGGAACTACTGGATCGAATTGAAAAAGTCGAGTTGGATAGACCATTTATCGAGGAAGACTTTAGGCTATATAACATCACGCTGGCTAATAGGAGCATAGAAACAATGGAAAATGGCCGAAGTCGCGGGCACAGCTAATAAATTATATAAGTTATCAGAACTAAACGCAGCAAAAGCTAGGAAAATAAAGGAAGTCGTTTCGGTATGTTTTCGAGAAACTGTGATCATTGTAAAAATCCCGCACCTATTTCCTGTTAAAACGTATTTTTATTCATATTAATTCATAAAAAATCATTGCATACGTACAAGACAACAATAATTGTTAAGTAATGGAATTTTCAACAGTAGACAGTACTGTTTCATAATCTTGAATGTATCGAAATTTGTTATTTGAGATGTGTCCCCTCCCTCTAGGCAGAATAGCGAATTCAGGTCTGATTTCAGCCTCACAATCACAAGAAATACCTACCCATTGTGGCCAAGTTGACAATGTCCCGAATACACTGATAAATTGAACTGCTCCTATCTTGTGCCAAGTGACGACACACCGCCGGTCAAGACATTCGGCCTTCTGATTCAGTTCCCGTGTGCCCGATACCATTGTTATTGACACTGTCTCCGAAGCTTACAGATGTGCCCTCAGTGCAGTTGATTGATGATCAAATGTGACCGATGGTATATCATCATTTAGCCTTAATGACTTAAATCTAGATTAGATTTCGAATAGCCTCTGAATTCACCGCTGAATTCCATTCAATCCAGAGGTACAATTTAAACTGGCGCACTGAATTTAAAACTTCTGTTGCATTTGAAGAAAACTTTTATAAATTAAAAGCAAACATTCATGGCTACGTAGGGTTACCTACCTATAAAAAGCAATAAATTAACAAGGAAAGTTTAACGAAACTGCAAAATGAGGATATCATTTCACTGCGGATCGTTGGTATGTTTCAAAACTAAAATTTGATGCAGATGCCTTTACTTTATTATTTAAACGTAACTAGCGCGTGTGAGGAGTGGAGCCACCATTTGAATCCCAAATAAATTTAATTAATAGGAAAATACAATATTTGGGTGAATTTCCCGACACCAAATCGTAAACGGCACGGCTGAAACTGCTAGTGCAGGATGGCACTTTTGACTTGTAATATTTTTTTTTAGATAAAAGGTGTTGTCTCCTATAGGTGACTATAAATATTTTTAAATTATGATTATCGCTAATTAGGTAAAAAAAATCTTAAACCCCCAATTGTATCATATCGGTGACGCGGCACAATTTGTTTTTCAGTATACTTTTAATCATATTTTAAAAACAGTTGATTTTTTAGGGATTTAACTTTTTTTATTTAAATCCTTAATAATGACAGTACCTTATTGCGGAAAGTTCAATACAAAATCTGTTATATTTAATGAATGGTAAGTACAAATTCACGTGTCCAAATGAGATATGTCATCGCGGTGAATTTTCGTTGTACGCGAATATCTAGGCATCGAAAAACACTAGCTTCTTGCCACTGCGCAGTAAATCTGCGCATCAGTGCCGCCTAAGCGCTTAACGTAAGAGGACGTGTGTTGCTGTTTGCAGTTCCCGCCAAAAACGTAAGTAAGTCGGTTTCGGTGACTGCGTACCGTTTTTTTTGTCATTCACGTGAATGGATATAAGTTGTGATCCAATCATTCGGTATGTCTATAAAATCTATGTACTATTACTAAATGTCGCTCAATTAAGTAGGTCGTATCAATTTATTTCTTTTATTTATATTTTCCTTGTTGTGCTTATTTTTATGGGCTGTATATAATATCGGTGACCTCATTCCGGTGAATTCGGTGACCTAAATTGACCACCGGAATGAGAAAAAATATCATTCCAGTGACTTTTTTTCATTTCGGTGAGAATTTGGTAATTTCGGTGATTATTATCTTCATTTCGGTGATTTTTTTTGTCATTCCGGTGTCAAATTACTTCATTTCGGTGAATAAAGACCTTAATTAATTTTGTTACATTGTAATTTCGAAAGGAATATATTTTTATTTTTATTGTTGATAATTACAATATATTTGTTGATTTATTCTTACATGTTCCCAAATGAATTTCAGATTAAATTATTAAAATCTATGTATGGTTGTAATCAATACCTTTATTTTTCACTAGCTGTGCCCGCGACTTCGTTTACGTGGGCGATTTTTCATACAAAAGGATTTTCCGGATTATTCCCGTTCCCGTGAGAATTTCGGGAATTCCTTTCTTAATGCACCTCTACGGTACTCGTACCTAAACTACGTCCTTACCAAATTTCAAGTGCCTACGTTTAGCCGTTTAGACTGTGCATCGATATGTCAGTCAGTGATTCTTCTTTTATATATTTAAGAGTATCCTCTTAATAATAAAACATACTCGCAGATGGACTCTGGATTAAAGTAATAACAGATTAACTTGAAATGTTTGTCAACAGCATCTAAAGTCAAATGATGTAGTTCAAAATGGTAAGTTATTCTTCTTCTTCTTCTTTTCGTGTCGATGGCAAAACACTTAAAATTATTTTGGATAATTCCGCCACCCGGATCGCGGTTGTTGACCCTTCTATCAGCTCAATTTGTGTACAGGAGTCGGGACAGGCGGGGCATGAAGTGAGGTGAGCTATGGACAATGGTGAGAGACCACATAGGCACGCGATATCCTCCTGTCCAGGAAACCCCCACCTAAACATATTATCTTTGCATTGGCCAACCTGGCTACGGAGTCTGTCCAGGGACCTTCAGGTTAACCATGGCAAATCGTGTCCTGTTGGAAGGCTTTCTGAAGTTAGAACCAAGGGGACGGGTGGAGCAAACGTGTTAGACCAGAGGTTAAGACGAGCAGAAGGTGGATCTGTGTCAAGATTCGGTACTTTCTAAATCTAAATATAAAGCTATGCCGACTTTAACTTCTGTGGTTGTCCCTGCCATGTTATATTTAGTCTGAGAGTGTCTGAACCCTAAGGCTGAAGTGAGGTTTATTTCTATGTTTTCACAGGATTGTGTTTGTGATATGAGCGCCAGGTCATCGGCAACATGGTCGGTCTTTTGTGTAGATGTTGAAAAGTAGTGATTCCAACAAAACGGTGATCCCCAGGGTAGAGACCGTGGGGATTACCGTTTTTTTGGGATCGCCATCTGCTTATTTCTTCAGACAAATGGACCTGAAAGCTACGGTTGCGGAGCAGCTCACCAAGTATTTTTATAAATTTCTAGTCATTGACCATCGAGTAGACTTTCCACAAGAGACGCTTCAGGTTCACTGTATCATAAGCTGCTGTCAGATCCACGCATACAGCGCTGTAATCATTCCCATTTCAAAACTATCCTCTTTGTGTTATTTATATTGGTTCACAAAACAGAATAACATCAGTGTAGCTTCTGAATTACAAATACAAATCTTATGGACTAGACGTTTATGATAAAATGGCATGTGTTGGGTGAGGTTTAACGTCTGGTTACAACATGATTTTTTAGGTCTGAATCCTACCTGTTCTGGAATTAAGTGCTGATCTAATAGGTGATAGGCGGTTAAGCAAAAGTCGTTGAGGTAATTTGTATGTGTGACTGAGCAAGGATAATGGGCGGAAGGTTTTTAGGGTCATCTAGAACTTTTCCCGGTTTTGGAATGGCAATATCAAGATCCATAGACGTGATAATTTCGCAGATTGTAGACAATCATTGAACTTCGGTTGTAACCAGCAAATAGTCATAGGATCCAAGTTTTTAAGTTGTTCTGTGGAAATGTTATCAACACTCGATGCTTTACCAGATTTCAAGTATCTAACACTAAAAATGATATCGTCAAAAGGCTGGCTCAGTAAATTCTCTTTCGGAAGGCATTGTACAAGTTGAATTCTGGGAAGGCGAGTGTACGATTTCTTATTCAGCAACAGTTGATGAGCAATTTTGTTTGCAGTAACTTTACTTGGAACTTTGGAGGAGAGGGCTCACCGGTCCATTTACGGATTGTGGTCTAGGCCTTTTTACTATTGTGGGTCATGTCAATGCTGGTGACTGTATTAATCCATTTGGTTTGCTGGTTTGCATGGATAGACAGCATTAAGATTTCACAAGCATCACATGTGTCTTGTGAAAATGGATCGGCATTATAGGCGGATTCATAATTTTTAAACGGCGCAGATGACTCTTGAGTCCAACCCGGGACGTTGGAAGTACGACAGCCTCTTGGGATATGTTGGCACGACGATTTCCAGATGATACCTACGAATCGTTCGTAGTTCGGTAATGAAGCTAGCTTTATAATGGCTTTGTCAATTGTTTAACGAATTATTGCACTACTGCATATTGCACTTAATCGGTCTATGTAAGGTTAGGGGTATTGATTGGCAGATGGACTTTATGCATTGAGAGCTGAATCTGGAACTGACAAAGATCAAGACTGGGTTGTATCCACGTTTCCATCGACCACTGTTAAACGATTAACGGAGATGCATTTTTATTGATAAGGCCGAAGTTTTAATTTTAGTAAGAAAAAATCTGTTACTGTGTGATAAATACACTCTTCAAAACGTAGGTTGTAGGCTGTATACTTGGTAACAGTTTACTTTTTTTCGGTGACTACATAAGTAATTTCATTTCGGTGTATTGCGTTTCTCATTTCGGTGATGAGAAGTTTCATTTCGGTGAACTCTTCTTTCATTTCGGTGACACCAAAATTTCAAAGTACTATATCTCTTAAGTATATGAATTTAATTTAATGTCGTGTTAAAATTAATTATAACGATAGCGTAAATAACAATTCTACATGGTTGTATTTTCAAAAAAGTAACAAATAAAAAAGTTCACCGAAATGTTAAAAAATATGGACTTGTTGAAATTGACCCATTTACAGAAGAATGAAAGTGAGTTGCCACTGTTGCCAGGCGTTACCTTCCTATTAAGTATGTAATATGTAGAAATGTAGTATAATGTTAATTTAATTATTAAGGCCAACATATATTATGTAGAACTAATTGAGGCTGATTATTGCTGGATGAAAATCATTATTTATGAAAATGTAAATGGTGAATAGGTATTCACCTCACATACTGTACGATTACCACGTATTGGACATAATATTTGTGACTCACTCGCTGATAAAAAAAATAAAATGCCAGGCTCCATTTTTGACAGGAACAGGGCCATGTACCTACTCTCTTAACGCCGTAACATCCCCTAAACATGGCAAAAAAGATATCGGTAATCTCCCCGTGGCTAGAATGTTTATATCTCAGTGTGTTTCCTCTATTTTATAATCTGTGGTTTCATTTTAATTCATTCCACTTAATACGAACGAACTCTATTGAGCAGAGCTTTCCGGCTTGTAATTATAGCCGTGTTTCAAACTTTATTTCATAGCGTTTAAATAAATCACCACCCACAGCAGTCAAAAATAAAAAAAAACAGGCCAACTGCGTGTCGGACTCACGCACAAAGGGTTCCGTATCATTAATTTATGAATTTAAAGGCCTTATTATGATTCCGTAGCCAAATGGCAAGAACCCTTATAGATTCGTCATGTCTGTCTGTCCGTCTGTCCATCCGTATGTCACAGCCTTTTTTTTCCGACACTACATATTCTGCGAAACGTATTAAGATTTTGATGCAAAAAAAAATAATATTAAATATTTGGGGGTCCCCATACTTAGAACTGAAACTGAAATTTTTTTTTGGCATTTGGCTACGGATCCCTAAAAACCTTTCGGTTTCGGTTTGTTAATCGGATCTTCTTCCTTTTTATTCACATTTCATTGCTTTTTTGGGAATCGGAATCTGAATTTGGATTCAGAATGTCTGAATGAATGTTGATACTCTGTCAATTTCGCCCATCAAGAGATAGGATTCTCTCAGAGCATAGTTTCCGAATTCAATCCCGTTTTGTGGGAATGTGGACAGCAAAGGTTGGCCAGTACCATTTGAGAGTACGAACTATAGTGGTTGTATTTTATTAGGAGTGCTATTGAGTCTTAAATTTTTACACAGCTCTTTCGTTTTATTTGTTCCCCTTATTCATAGTAGTTAACAGTGAGTTAGCCCGCGCCCCCTTTACATTTATCCGAGGTTATGCTAACATTGGTTGGCTCTGGAGGCCCTCAGAGGCTTATTTCAGTTCCCAAAGGAGGTTTTGTGGAGCGTGGCTGCACCGCTGCACCGCTGCACCGTGCGGTCCGAGAGCTCGCCATTTGAAAGAAACCCGTTCCTGTTAGGACTGGTTTTTTCCCGGCAGTCACCGAACTGCATTCGGGATTTATGCCGGGCTCATTGTAAACAATGTTGTTCAAGTTCGCCCCGTGCTAAACGTAAAATGTCCATTTTGTGAACCCGCAAATGTAATTGCAGCTGTACCGACAACGCTTGCACGTTGCAAATTGTAACAAATTAGATAAGAACACGTTTAAATTTTGTTAAACCTATTCCGTTCTCTGGATGGTTAAAATTTGTATCATTAGAAAAGGAGGGTATAAAATTATCGTTCGTTGTTTATGTATATTTTACAAGGGTAGGTACCAAAGGTGAAAATAGTCATTGTTTTTTAGTTTGTTAATCTATTAACACTGTTTCAGTTTACAGTACCTACGAATTCTATTGTAAAAAATATTTTGTACAATATCTTTGTGAAAATATCGTATCCGAATACTGGGAATGTGTGACTGAACACGACAAATAAAATTGAATCCGGGGCGTCATATTTTTTATACGAAATATCCGGGAACACAAATGTTGAATTGTGTTCAAAAGTTTTGGTTCGGATTTGTTTGTCCATTCTCTTTGTTTTTCATTTTCGGTGCCTATTAGCAAAATATGTAGTTGGCTCATACGTTTTACACTCATAGATATCAAATGACGCGATACCAGAGCTGTGTAGCCGGTTTTTTATTTTTAAGATTTAGCATCTGTAGCAAAATTGCTTGGATTGTAAGATTAAATGCAATCTCGAGCATGACTGCAGCTATCAATAAACATTATACTTACCTTGCGGTAGTCAATGCACTTTACAATTTTGTTCCCGGTAATAATACGAATAACAATTCCAGCCAGATATCTTTAAAACATTCTTTGAATACATAAATCGGTGCCGCAATATTTTCTAAAACCTACCTACAATTTTTTGATTTTATGGTGCCTAATAGTTACTAAATCTTTTGCATACCTACAAGCTTGTCCACGAACGCCCAGGACATACGTATAACTAGCAGCGAACCTGCTTTTTTGAATTATTTTAAAACAAATACATAAGGGCTGATGATGATGATGATGATGATGAAATTCATTTGAATCCGCGCCGATAGCCAATCACGCGCGGTGTCAGTAGCGACCGATTTTACTGGATTGGTGATAATTTCGAACTGTGTCAACATCCACATTCCACGTACTGGTATGTAACAGCCCAATTTAACAATTTATCGGAACAATTCGTTTAATATTGAAAAAGGACACGTTGCCGTAAACGGGAGTCGAACCTTTGGGCTATCGCAGTCACAAATAAAAGTTGTTTACGCAGCCCACACAAACAGACATAAGGATAGGCCACAAAGGACATTTAACAAGAATCTCCTTATAATTTAAGCCGAAGTCAAATTGTGCATTAAATGTGTAACCTTCGTGATCTATCATTAACACTGCACATCGCGACCTACTCATAAGGCATCGACTAGAGACACATAAATTCCCATAAGATACTTATTAAGCGGTTTTATTTGACTTGCCCTGTTTATTTTGTTTGTTGGGTTAATATTAAAAGTTCAATCAATGGCTTTATCATACACAACATACATTACAAACTAGTACATTTTAAACTTAATAAGGCTTAATTGCGGCCATGTTTATTGAATGGTCAATATTCTGGCCTAAAGAAAGAGTGGTAGAACAAAAATTTTCCCCCACAAAAATAATGCTTAACTTTTTTTTTCAAAACATACTTTTTTCTCATTTGTTCTGGCTAATAAGTCCACAATAATATGCAACGGTGCGGTATGAAATGCCCCGCGATACCAGTCACGCAACCCGCCGGGTCCAAACAGACCCACGCAAATCAAGGCTCTGTGCCCGCACATTGTTTAAGCACACAGCTTGATTGAGCATTCAATCCGACATCTCTCGTAAACTAAGTATTCAATGTTTGTGACTCTCTTCCTCGATATTTTATCAAATCTGCCCGCTGAATGTATCGTAGTTTTCCATGTACTATCGACTGATACGATCTCATAATCTTAACACAATCGGAAGCACCCTGAGTTCAGTAACAAAAAGTAGCGATAAGCGAACGAATTCAATAAGTAATGCAGTTAAAGGATTTTTTTACAGAAAAACATCCAGCGACAAATGTTAATTCAATAAAAAGTGTTGGTAGGTGTAAGCGGATCGCGTTATTCCCCAGTTGCAGTTTTACTCGAAAATCGCAACTGGTCTTTATACAAAATTTTCTGGTGAAATCGCGACTGGAGAATAACGCGCGCGCGGATCGAATCATATTACGAAATATCCAAAAAAATAAAAACGCAAGCCGTGAACACTAAAAGATTGAATTCAACGCGTTTGAAACCTTGTGCATATTTTTTTTCATCAAAACTATTTTTTATGCATTACGCATCGCATTACAGTATCGATTAAAGTATAAGGCATAGAAATTACAAAAGAACGAAACGTAATGAATGACGAATAATTGTAATAAAATTAATACTTAAGATAAGCAAGGGGCAATAGGAGCAAACATTTGAGACATGCGATCTGAGATATTACCAATTCTAATGATATAATATTAAAATTCATCATATTTATTACTGGGTCACTCTATTCTATAGATATCTACAACTTATCTGTGCCAAAAGTTTGTAGCAGAAACGATAAACGGAATTCAAAAGTTCACTTCTCTTAACTTCAGACTTCATCTTTGAAACTAAATGATACAAACTTGCTTATTTAGTTTAATGTTATTAAAATAACTGAGACTTCATATCATATGCTAGTGATACAGGAACGAAGTACTTAAGAATCTTTAAAAAAGCGCCATAATTAAGGTAATGTGTAATGCCCTGCATCAAAGTATTCAGAAAGTTATCTATCATGTATCGAAGTGTGATCCGTGTGCGATGTCACCCGACTCACAATTCAGAGCGACGGATAAAATCGAACTTGCGCTCATTTCATAAAGGGATCGGAGTTTATTGTGTGCATGCGAGGCGATGCTCAAGAATGCAAGCCTTTGAATGCGATACACAATACATATATATAGTACACACAAATGGTCAGCGTAGTGCTAGGTTCAGAGAAAGGAGTATTTATCAATACAAAGGAAAAAATATTGTGAATTGAAAAATATTTGCGATATTATTAAAAATGGACGAGCTCGTGTCATAAATGTGCGATTGAATATGAAAGTAAAAAATAAAAAGATGTTGATCATAAATTCTGAATTATGCCCTTTTATTTCCCTTATTGTAAGAATATTTTATTTGGGCTTGTAGGTGTGCAACTAGTTGAGGAATTCAATGATGTTGACAATATTGAATACGGTAGATTTCAGTAACTAGGCTTATGTCTGTTATTTTTGCTGTAAAGAGCTCGAATCTTCGGGTCTCCATATAATATGTTTCAGTGTAGATAGCAATCCACGCGACTGCGATATAAATATAAAAATGAGTTAATAATTTTTATTTTAAATAATTTAGTGTAGCATTGTAGTGTAGCAATAATATAATGCAGTTTCAAAAATGTCCAACACTTTGTGAAGATTTGCCAATTCTTATTGGGAGTTCGAATATTTTCAATTTATTTTATTTCCTTCTACCAGTTTACTGGACTTGAATATTTTAGCATATTATGCAAGAACTAAAACTTAAAAATGGGATGGCATACTTTTGCCTCTTTGTTATTTGAGTTTAGTCGCTGTTTCAAAGCATTCAAATGAGGATTTAATGGAACTTCCAAAGTAGGTACGTATATTATGACATACATACATACATACATACAATCACGCCTTTTTCCCAGAGGGGTAGGCAGAGATCACTTCCTGCCATGTGCTACGGTCCTGGCACACCACTTTCGCTTCATCCACATTCATCAACCTCTTCATGCACGCTCGTCGATTACGGGTACTTTTGATTTGACCTTTCTTTAAGATTTGACCTATTTGGTCATGAAAGGTCTTTCTTGGTCTTCCCCTGTCGACATCTCCAATCACACCCTCTCTATATATACTCTTCGTTAATCGTCTTTCACTCATCCTCTCAATATGACCAAACCATCTAAGCATACCTTTCTCAACCTTAGTCACTACATCTTCTTTCACACCACAACGTTCTCTAATAGTATATTATGAGCACGTCTACAATTCTACATATAATGATTCTAGTAATAATCAAGTTCATATTTGCTAGCAAATCAAAACTGGTATCCGGCTAGATACCTTTTATAATTGTAACTATCAATTACTTGGGTCAATTTCACATTTGCCCCTGTCTAGTAGGCTACTGTCAAACTATTAAGCAACCCTACAACCAATAAAACATACATGGCTATTATTATTTTAACAATCTGAGCTCTTTGAAACACTTTGGTCTCTGTTTGTACGGTGAGCAGAAACGTTATTTGATTCTGTTGCAGCTCTTGGATCGCAAGTGAGCTACCACTACCATGATTTTCCCTAACAGCCAATATTTTCTGCGACATTTCCTTCAAAGCGAACTGTTCCGCTTTGATAAACAGCGCCAAACTTTTACCGACTCTAGGAACTGACTTCGAATCTCTGTGCCATTTTTACATTTTCACATCACTATCTACCTGCCTACTGTCGGATTCGTTCCACTCTGCTCCCAATATTTACCAATTAATACTAGCCCGCTCTTCGTACACACCGATTTGTTTGGTTTCGGGTTTTTCATAGTCAACGATTTTACTTTTTAACTGACCTGTAAATAAATCGGTACGAATAATAATTAAATTAATTTACCAGTAAGAAGATGATACAATTTTGTAACTATTTGAAGCGCGTGAAATTGATGACAAAGTTATAAGCACTGTTACCCACTTATCCGATTGATTGAACAACTACTTTTTAACAACATAGGTATTATGTAGGACAACGAAAAATATTTCAAAGCAGATACTTAAATGGCAAATATAATTCATTCAAAATATCTACAAAATTGATGGAAGAATTATTTTCGTTAGCGAAGTGACAACTATCCTGCGAAGTGTGTGTTGCGCGCAACTTTCTCGATGCATCGTCCTGACTCTTGGAAAAGTCGACTTCGTATAAAATTTAAAAGTACTGGAGGAGATAACTACTGCACACTTTACTATATATTAAGGTACTTGTGAAATTACAAACTTTAAGGCTTCTTACTTTGTGCGTTATTAAATGTTCAATGAAATGTATAAGTAAGTGATACTATTATCCTTGCTAGAAAAGTCGAGACGACAACATTTTGATTGAGCCCAGAATTAGGTACTTAAAAGTTACCAACAAGGCATCCAATACAAGAACTATTGCTCTAGTCAAGATGTGACCGTGTCGTTTAATTTACGATTCAGTCGCGCAGTTCAATATTAGCTGCAGTTGTCGTATGTCATATGTTAGATAATAAACAAACTCAAACGAATTTATGGCTTGGGGCCACTCCAGACTATGATGCAATGAAGTGATTCAGAGATAAATTATACATATGAATGCCGATAGTATCTGGCGTGGAAGACACGGATACAATGCTAGGGAGCGGCCGCGCGGGCCGCCCGCGCCCGCGCGCCCGGCGCCGACGCTATTCACAATACCTTCACAAAATAGATACACCTCAAAATTGACGTTGAATCTGGATATCCTCTTGTTAACCAACATCAACTGGGTCCAATAGTACGTACACAAATTTTGCACTCATCAAGGTTTCCTGGTTTCGTTAGAAACGTAATAAAGGGATGGGATTCTGAGAAAATGTAAGTTTCCTGGATTTATTTAGTACCTGAACTGATTTTACTCCCTTCTATGTATTACGTACGCTTAGTATCGATAGACATGTCACCGGAATGAAAATGGATTCACCTTATTTTCAAAGAAAACCTTTGTCATTATCATTATTTAGGTATTTCATATTATGTCTAAATCTATCTATGAAATGATTTTAGTCTTTAAAATGTAGGTAACGTGAAATATTGTCAATTTCATCCTACATTTCGTTTCATAAAATCGTTGCAGCAAATAAAGTTCTGTGACTGTGAAATAATGCATTGTCCCTTTGGCTACTGGCAGCGTAACAAACAAACATAGTGTCAATACGCCGTCAAAGTAGTGAGCTTTGACGTCCATGAACGATACATTTCATAAAATTTTTACGTTAATATTTTTTTTACAGCGCACATAACACACGTTCCCTGACACGAGATCAAAGCAAATGGTAGGTATGTTTCGTTGAAGCCGAACTAACCTTGTCAGTTAGACACGGTTTTGATATTTTCCTGTTCCTAAAATCCTAAGCTTTGTGAGTGACTGACTCAATAGTAGATGCCCAGCCGAAGTCTATGCGTGTCCGATCCAGTGCCGATCCTACTCGCGCTTCCATGAAGACACGACAAACGAGTCTTCATCGTCTTCAACAAAGACCCTATCCGCTGCATTTCGCTTTGTACATACATATGTTGAGTGATTTTCCACGTAATTACCTACGTGTAGCCAGTAAGATGTAACCCATAACTAACACCTAGCCATCAGTATTGTTCCAAGTGTAATACGATGCCATTAATTGATTAACGCTAACCATTGGCATACATCTCACGTGATGACGTTGGCAATGCTGATAACGGAGCCCGGCTAGACGTCGACTATGATGAGAATCAGTAGACATTGCAAGTCTGTAAAGTCTCTTCGCTACGCTGTTACAATAATAAGAAGACCAACATTTATAATAGTCACGTAAAACGCCGCTTATTATAATAACACGTACGAGTAACGAGCGGGGTAACACCTTGTTAGTTAAAATTCTCATAGGTACTACGAGTAATGCTCGTTCGAACGTACGATTTCAAACAGACCCTAACTTCTGAATAGATATTCGTAACTAGGTTCTGTCGCAATCTTTTCTAAAAGATTGTTATGTCAAAACAAAGTTTATAATCTTGATCCTCAGTAGTGGCGGCGGCTAGGCATGTGTCGTTAAAACATAATGTGCAATGAATTTAGCGCTCGCTTGTAGTTCAGCAAATTATTAATACCCTCTGTTTTAGTGGGATATTATGCGTCACCGCAACAACCGTACGAGATTAACTTCAGTGTGTATAGCGTTTAGCGACGTGATTGAACCAGACAAAGAACTTTAATGGGTAATTTCAATCTATATTTTTAAGGTTATGTGTATGTTTTAATTCTCAACAACAACATCCTTTGGTAAATTAACTATTGACAACCTAGTTAAATTCTAATGTTTGGCTTGGGTATCTTATTAACAAATAATTTAAAAATTAGTGTCCCACCCATTGCTTCGCTTCGGGTATATCCTTTCTAATTACTATACATACACATACTAATATAATAAATCCGAAAGTAACTCTGTCTGTCTGTCTGTCTGTTACGCTTTCACACATAGAATTCTGAACCGATTTAAATAAAATTTGGTACAGATATAGTCCAGAGCTTGAGAAAGAACATAGGCTACTTTTTATAAAGAAGTAATGTTTTAACCGTTAAACGTCTCTAAGCGGACGCAGTCGCGGGCGGAAAGCTAGTTATACATAAAAAACCTCCTCTTAAATCCCTGTATCTATTAAAAAAAGAAGCATCAAAATTCGTTGTGTATTTTTAAATATTTAAGCATACATAGGGACAGACAGACGCGGGTAGCGACTTTGCTTTATATGTGAGTACTATGTAGTGAAGCGTATCTATTCAAGTAGTAAACTATAAAAAAAATTACTTTTGTCTGTATAGAATTATAAAGCTGTATCGTCTGTCTAGCTATGTCATACAGATTATTCACGGTAATATAATTATATTATCAAACGCCGTCGGCGACATTGCCCGGATGGCTAACGCACATTGGACGCGACTTGCAGGGAGCAGCCGTGAACCGTGATGACTGTCACAGTAAAACGGATTACTCAACATGGCGGGGTACTGCCGTGTCCTCAGATCTATACCTAGATTACCCGGTGGCGTGTGGCTAACAAGAAAATTATCATGCTGAATAATAATTATAGGATAAATACCATTTTTAATCCTTATCTTCCAACGCTTTTATTTTGCGTCGCCCACTCATAATATTGCTTTTTGTTTAGAGAATTCATGAGAAAAGTAAGTTAAGGAATTAATAATTACAACAAAAAAGAACGGTGGGTGGATAAAATAATCTGAGCGCCTCGTTAAATGAACTATGAATGGAAATAAGCTTATGAGCTTTTAAGGGGGTCTTCCTAACAATCAATCAATCCTTATCATCCTAATTTGCCAAGTGCACAATTATTTCAAAGTAAATAGCAGCCGGAGGTACAATGCCATAAAACTATCCAAAAATAATGCTTGTGATGAGCATGGACGTCGGCTTTAACACAGGTCAATTTATCTGTGACGATGTGTCATAAAATCGATGGCAAACTAAAATCAGATTACGGGCGACCGTGTCTGGTCTGCCAAGAGCAAAGCGACTACGCACGCACAAGCTAAAAATCCGGCAGAAAAAGCCGGTGTCAAAAAGATTAAAAGTTTAACACATTTAGTAGACCAGGTCTCTCACATATATAGTCCGGTCATTTTTGGCATTTCAAATTAAATACTCGTATATGCCACAATGTTCAGCTTGTTGTGATTTTTGTAGCCTCAGACTCATTTTTTGTGTCAATTTGACAGGACTACTACTAAATTTTTCCTTTTTCAGATCATTTTAAACTTAATCCCTCGCCGTTGTAGTCCGCGATAAGTTCTTTCTTTGGGCAATACTTATAAATATATAGTCATTTAAACTGAAATCATTTTTAAAGTATTTATATGAAAATTCTTGAAAATACCCAGGTTGATCGATTACACTAAAGTGTAATATAGATACGGATAGATTCCTGCGTGCAGAACAAGTAAGCATTATTAAAAGCTTTAACTGCAATTCCGCTTAACCATTCAGTTAACTTATGTCGGGCTTCTCGTGAACGTGGTATTTCTGAATAATAATTATGCGATGTGAATTGGTGCGTAACATTGGCCATATGCGGATTAATATTGACTTAATACAAAGCCAGTACAGTATGTCATACAAATCAACACAAACAATTCTAGCGTTGTTAGTTTCAACTCAGTACCTAAGTACTTTGAGTAGTGAGGACAATGCTTTTTCTCGTAGTGACCCACCCGCGCCCAATATTTTCGTACGTTTATCTTACGAATACGAAATACGAATAATCTACAAGAGGAGTAACACGGAGTGGCAAGTACAACAGCACCCAAACTATTTTTATTTGTAGTTTTAATGCTATTTAAAGCTCTAATGTAAATTTTATCATGACACCATGTCCCCTTTCAGGCGGGGTTATGAATGCGAATTTATTCAAATATTAAATTAGCATCAATTAGGTAAGTTTCATGTATCAATAAATTGGTGTTATCAACATCAGCCCATATACGTCCCCAATGCTTAAAAAATAAAAAAAGAAAATGCTGGGCCACGGGTCTACTCTAAGCTAGGGCGGCCAGGCCTTAGTCGACCAAGCCACGGGCGGGTTGGTCGACTTAGACACTTACACGTAAACTTAGAATTTCTACGCGTGTGCGTGCAGGTAGGTTTCCTCACAATGTCTTTCTTCACATTTAAAATGAATGAAGTTAAAGTGTCGAATCGTACTTGGTGCTATAATGGCCATTAATTGCGACTCTTAAGTTATAAATAAACGTCATTATACGTACTTTCACATGACCTACCTTATTAATATAAAATCATAACATTCTCCTATCGGGGGGGTAAACCATCATAACCGGGGGTTATGAGTTACAAGTGGGTATATTAATGCTCTTATGACGTGATTTAAACAGCAATCGTCCAGGATACAATTTGCCATTTATTGCGAGAGCATTGCGTTAATTGGCTTGGTCATGTCGAGTGCGGACACTCCAAATCCTGTGTCATTAGGTATGGAGATTATGCGATTGATTAATAACAATGTATGTACGCGACTCCATTTGAGATACTCAACTCACCTACACGAATCATTGAAATTTGATTACTTACTTCATGTAAGCCGCCACAGTGTATTATGCGCACAAATGAAATTTTGATGTTATTTTATAAACACTAAATGAAAATCTAAAATTGATTGCAACACTTATCTGAAGTTTAACAGTTTCGAGGAGGTCGAGCGATTATACAGCTAGATTGGGAGCACAGTTTTCTACTTAATTGCTTATTATCCATAAACTATTTCTATATTACATTTGTAAAAGATATTCAATTAATTCATAATTACACTTGACTGGCTCGGTGGAAAAGTGGTTAGTTACCCTGGCTGCAGGCCCGCCAGGAGCGGGCGTGCAGGGCGTGCACCGCACAAGGGCGCCATTGTCAAGGGGGCGGCAAAACCAGATTGAAAAAAAATTTTTTTTTCATATTTTGAAAATAATAATTTTCCAACTCGAAAACGAGAGAAGCTATCGTTCTTTTATAAGATGTGATGTTATCAGGTACTGCTTGCCGCATGAAATCGATGCTTAAAGCTAAATAAGGCTACGGTTCGAACGTGCTTTCGAGTGTCGGTTATACCTAACGTAAAACCGGCATTTATTGATTTCAATAAAAAAGAACTGCACAAATCTATTGTGCTACTAAGATAGAATAATTTTACTGCGGGAAACAACCACTAAAATTTCACGGTGTATTTGAAACAAAGTACAAATATCATCCTAAAAGAATAAAAAAATAAAGAAATTGACTTTTACATTAAATTTGGGTAAAACATTTGTTTAAAACAACTTTTTTATCAATTATAAAGTCATTAAATACATAAATAAATTACAGCAGATTACCTAAAGGGGCTCCCATAAGAAGAACGTGTTCTTCATGTAGAAAAGGTGTCACCTGGAATAGGACACTGGGGTAACCACGATAAAAACCCTCCAAATGCGAGCAAATAAAAAAATGCTTTCGTAGAGAAAAGAAAAAGAGCCCACCTTAAGTGATAGTTTTATGTCGTATTTAGTATGAGATGTTATAGAGGCAACTGAAATACATCATTCGTGAAAATTTTAACTGTCTAGCTCAATTATTGCACGGGGGCCTGGAAACATTTGAAAATACAACTTTTTCAACTTTGGTCATCGCTATATCTCTGAAATGGTGAATCTTAGGAACAAAGTGTAACGACAATTTTTATAGATAATTAGGTGATAAGTAATTTTGTCATACATACTTTTATGATAAAACTTACCGTTTCGCTCAATCTAAATATATAAAAGGAGAAACTGACTGACTGACTGACTGACTGATTGACTGACTGATTCACTGACTGACATATCGACGCACAGCCTAAACGACTAAACGTAGGCTCTTGAAATTTGGAAGTGATGTAGGTTAGGTATCGTAGAGGTGCACTAAGAAAGGAATTCCCGAAATTCTTACGGGAACGGGAATAATCGGGAAAATCTTTTCGTATGAAAAATTTAAACCGCTTGAGTTAGACGCTTGAAATTTGGCATGCAGGTACATTAGTAAACTTTCAGCTAAGTTGTAACAGGATATTGCAAAATTCCCACGGGAACAGGAGTGAGCGGGAACAAACTTTTGTTTGAATAAATCTAAGCCGCTTAAGATATATAATTAAAATTTGGTATGCTGGTACCTTAATAAACCTAAAGATTATTTGCAACGCGATATTGCAAAATTCCCGCGGGAACAGGAGTAACTGGGAAAAAACTTAAGTATGTAATGAAATTTGGAGGAATGTAGCTTAGGTATCGTAGAGGTGCACTATGAAAGGAATTCCTAAAATTCCTACGGTAACGGGAATTAAAGGGAAAATCTTTTTGTATGAAAAATATAATCCGCTTAAGTTAGACGCTTGAAATTTGGTATGCAGGTACATTAGTAAACTTTCAGCTAAGTTGTAACAGGATATTGCAAAATTCCCACAGAAACAGGAGTGAGCGGGAAAAAACTTTTGTATGAATAAATCTAAGCCGCGTAAGATATATGATTGAAATTTGGCAACGCGATATTGCGAAATTCCCGCGGGAACAGGAGTAACTGGGAAAAAACTTAAGTATGTAATGAAATTTGGAAAGGAGGTACTCGTAGCTTAGGTACTATAGAGGTGCACTAGGAAAGGAATTCCCGAAATTCTTACGGGAACGGGAGTTAGCGGGAAAAACTTTTATATGTAAAATCCTGTAGTCCACGCGAACGAAGTCGCAGGCACAGCTAGTTGTGCATAAAACTGATATTTCTGACATTTGACCTTGAATTTTTTTTTTTGCACACGTCGGATCTATGGGGACTTTTGACATATCATTAATTGTAATAACATATTCAAGGCCTGCACAAAAATCCAGCTCGTTGGGAATTAATGCAAACTGGAATGTCTATTTCGACTGGACTAATATCAGATTTTGCAAACACAAAAGCAAGAAGAGTTCAATTTATGTAGAAGAATATTTAAGTACATTTTGGTTTTGTCTTGTGTAACAAATTATTAAAGTGAGAATACACACTGTGTTCAAATTGTGACCAATTTATGTAGGTATTTCTACATTTTAATTATTGGTTAAGCACGACGACGAGGATATTTCAATTGATTTTCAGATTTTGTGGTCTTAGTTATAAAAGATACAATTTATATTTACTCAAATATATTAGTTTTTGTAAAATATTTCTTTTTTTTCTCATGCTGCTGATAAATGCTGGTTTTAGACCAAATGGTCCACGGGTTATCTTCTAGCGTACGTTTCACAACTCTGGGGGGAGGCTATGGAGAAGCGTGGTGAATCTATGGCAGTTAGCCTCGACATCGCTAAAGCGTTTGACCATATGTACCATCGTTTGCTTCTCTCCAAGCTCCCGGCATACGGTCTGCCACCTCGCTTATGCGATTGGCTAGCGGGATTTTTGGAAGGGCGCAGGATTCGTGTCCGACGCACTTCTTGTTTTCACCCTATGAATTCCGGTGTTCCTCAAGGTTCCGTTCTGTCACCGACTTTGTTTCTGCTGCATATGAATGACATGTTGTCACTAGGCAATATCCATTGCTATGCAGACGACAGCACTGTCTATGCACGTTATTTCGGAATACCTGGGGTAAAGCAGACCGAAACCGAGGAGAAGAGGAACCTTCTTGTCACCGAGCTTGACGGGGTCTTGGACCGCATTTCCGAATGGGGTACATGCAATCTTGTCGAGTGCAATGCCAAGAAGACACAGTTGTGTGTATTTTCTGGCAGTGTCTCATTTTATTTCCCATCCTACTCTTCAGAGCAGCCCCTTGCCAATACAGGATAGCCTTAGCATCCTTGGCATCGATGTTCGCCGCGACCTGAACCAGTGGGATTACATCGAGAGCGTCATTAGAACAGCCTCCCGGAAACTAGAGACCCTGAACAGAGTGAAGCGATTTTTCACACCGGTGCAGCTTTGTCTTCGGTATAAGACACAAGTTCGCCTATGTTCTCTACCGTCTCTATATTGGGGAATGCTCTGAAGAGCGATTTCAGCTAGTCCTTCCCTCCCCTATCCGTGGAGGACACGTGCTGGGCAGCGCTGCCATCCACGTACCTACAATGCAGGCGCTGGTGGCTCGTACTAAGAGGTTTAGTTCCTCTTTTCTGCCACGTGTCATTAAGACATGAAATGCCCTTCCAACTCATATTTTCCCTCCCTCCTATGATCCCGGGCTCTTTAGACGGGGCGTGTAACGGCTTTTAAGCAGGCCTCCAGGCTGAGTGCGACTCAATATGGTCTATTGTGCCTGTCGACCTCATATTTGGATCTCACTACCGCTTATCACAGGTGGAGCGAAGTCATCTTGTTAGCCCAATGTAAAAAAAAAGGTCTTATAGGACAACGGCTCGAATTCGATTTGATACTTGGAATCGGAAAAGTAGATTTGTATACGGGGCGGCATAATCGGTATTGCACGCGGGCGTTCGACGAACTAGTGGCGGGCCTGCCTGGCTGGCCAGGAGTTGTGGGTTCGATTCTCACTCGTAGCAATACGGTAGTTTCCTAAGTCTGATTTTACATAAAATTTCACAATTAACAGTAAGTTATAGGTAAATGAATACCATTAGTCAAATCGAATTTAAAATTTCTGACGAAATGAGAAAATAATAGACATTTGAAGTTGGGTGGGAAAGTCCATTTCAAAAGTGCGAAAATTCTCCAAAATAACTATGCCATCTTATAAACTACAAAATTAGTAGTTACTTTCACTATGAACACATATTCGTAAACGCAACATTTGATATAGCTGCGGAACAAAGTTCTTACGATATGCGTACAATATCACAAGCGGTGACGTCATAGCTCGCTGTGACATTTGTATGAAGCGTTTTGAGCTCGCCCAAATAATGTGCTATTGACATTGTAATATCTCCGGGAGTTTTCCAAATATCAAACCATTCTTTTAACAGTACATTTGCAATTGTGTGGTTTATCCATCTGTATCAAAATAAAAAAATAGGAAACTACCCTATTATGTATATGTGTAATGAACATCGGTGTTTGTTCCATGTCTGGGTGTTATATTTTTATATTTAAGTTAATATGTGTTTCCACTGTCGTTTCTGATATCAACACGAAAGTGCTCAAGCTACTTAGATTAGATCGACGTATGTGATGTGGTGAAATATTCATTTCAAAGCACTGAGCGTGGTTTTTTATTAATAATAATTAATTACTTGTCATTGTACTTATTATACCAACTCGAAGTTTAGTCAAGATTCCTACAACATGGGTTACTAAAATAATATTATGGTACTAGCTGTGCCCGCGACTTCGTTCGCGTGACCTACAGGATTTTGAAATTTTTTAACTTAAAAATAGTCTTAGTTACTCCTTAACATCAGCTACCTGCCAATAAAAGTCCAGTCAAAATGTTAGTCAACCGAAACAACATATCACATTTTTCATTACATACAAATCGGCCAACTAAAAGATAATTCACTCGCACGATATGTTTTTTTTGTCTAAGCAATAATCTAGCCTGAGAGGAGAGTGGTAGCTAGGACTCACAAAATAATTTTTCGCATTTTAGTACTAAAACCACGATAAAAACTTTAATTTATTTGACAGGAACAGGGTTCAATGGTTGCAAACAGCATACTGTACTCATATAGTTACACAAAATTGATGTTTGATATCAGGACAACTTCAAAGAGTAAAAATACAAACTACCGATCCACTGTCTCAAAATATCTTTAAAGGATGTGTGTCGCCATGTGACGAATGAATTAGTATTTGCTTTGCTACTTGCTTGTTTTGTGCCACTTTTGCGCATTGTTTTTGTATATTTCTCGTAGATTGTATTGTATTCGTAATAAAACAATGAGATAATAACGTAAAGCGCAATAAAATATAACTTATGAATTACTTTTTGTATTTGAAACAATATTGCGAAATAATAGAGCATAGTGACATCTCTTTAACTAACCAAGAACTAAACACTCATCACGTCATATCAAATCTGACAGCATTTGACATGACTTGCCAGCCAAAAACGTGATAGTTGGGGAGCCCAACGGGAGTTTTTGGAGTATTGACCAGACTCAGACTCTGTCTTGTAAGATTTATAAATGGGAGACTCCTTGCACCCTTTCATGTACCTCTGCCGTGTATGTAAACTTCATACGGGAGGGAAGGCGTGATCTTAAATAGGATAGCTGCTAATGCTAATAACAAAGACACTGTTAAAAGAATTGGGCAGGATTATGAAGAACTCTGATGGTTGATGACCGTAGAATCGCGCCAATAACAACAATTACTAAAACCTTTGACTCAACAAAGATCCAAGGGGCACTTGACCAGTTTTCTAATGATCTATGTGATTTTATTTGTAACGATCTTTATAATATACGATAACTTTCTTTAATTTTATAATGTCCAACATTTTCACGTAAATGTTTATAAATTTCCCTTTATTTGCTTAGAATAGCGATATCACTCCGATAATATCGAATAGTTTTTCAATTGGAACAACACAACCCACCAATGTAAGCCAGCAAGCAAATATTGGACAACTGACCACCTCCATACCGAAAACCAGGTAATAGAGAAATGTAGCGAATTCAATAAACCTTTGAACCTAGCCTTTGTGGATTATTCAAAGGTCTTCGACGGTATCACCCACATCAACGCATTTAGCTTTCTCTTCTTCAGCAAAATATCGAACCCACATATAAAAAAACTTCTCCAAATCATTTACCAACAAAGCACAGCCGATATCAAACTGCAAACTGAAGGCCTGAGATTCAAAATACAAAAAAGAGTTAAACAGGGTGACTCCCTATCACCAAAGCTTTCAGTAGCACGCTCCAAGAAGTCTTCAGGTCACTATGATATTCTTAGGAAACAAAAGGAATTGGTGTAAAGGATAGGCGACTGATAAACTTTCGCTTTGCAGATGACATTTTCCTAGTCGAAATACGTATACATCGACAGAACTTGAGTTGATGCTAGAAAAACTGAGCGCAGAAAGCGTTGACGTTAGACTGACGATGAATAGATCCAAAATCAAGGTCATGACCAACAGCACCACTGATTTGGTGGATTGCAGTCAACAGGCAGGTGAAGCAATATGTAGAAGAGCATACTTGGGCTAGGCAGTCTCCTTCGAAAACAGGCAGGACAAAGAAATAATCCGTAGAGTAGACAACGCCTGGAAAAGCTTCCGGTCCATGAATGGGTGAATATGAAGGGTGATCTTCTTATATCACTCATCGACGTTTTCATACTGCCTATCCCAACACATGGGGCACAATCTTGGTCCCCCACCGAAAATCAGAAGTCTAAACTCAAGGTTTTTCAAAAAACTATGAAGCGGAGTATCATAGGTATTATGTAAAAAGAAAAAATAAAATGTGCCTGAAGACGATTTTCGCCGAAGAAGACCTAAGAAAAGGTGGCAAGTCCTAGCATTGGACAGAGAGCAGTAGATGAGTTTGAAGCATACTTTGCCCAGCAGTGAGGTGATACAGGTTAAGAAAAAAAATTACAGTTTATTATACAACAGGTCCGATATCAACATGAACCTCCTGCATAAAAATGTAACGCGCTGAAGTATCTCAAGATTTTGAACAGACACAAAGATTAAGTATAACTTTGTGGTCCAAATCGGTACAATGACACTTTTTAGGGATTATTTAACATGCACTTTGAATGACTGACACGGTCAAATAACTTTTTTCTTTCAACAGCTTGTTACCAGGTAGCCCTCCTGTATTAATCGCTGTCCCCCCACTTATAAAGAAAGTGTAATAAACTTTTTTCTTATTTAGCGTAATCTTTCTATTATGATTCCATGTCGATCGAGTAACTGCAAATCTAGCTATTTACCTCCCCTACTATGACGTTTTGCTCAATAAAGTAGTCCGTATAGTCCTAGTCAGAAGGTTTATTTTAGTCGATATCCTTTTACCATTTTTGTACGTGATCTAATAAAGTTAGATTTTTAACTATCCTACAGGAATTTCTGTGACTAAAAGTATTTAAGATCTTGACCGGGGATGTATGGTACCACCTTGCAAAATTTTATTTAAATCGGTGTAATAGTTTCAGAGATCAGTCATTTATTTAGGTTTTTTTAATATCCCACGGGAACCAGATAACTGTCAGTGATTTCAAGTATCCTATGCATTTTTCCGGAATTTAAAATACCTTCGTGTAAACTTTCATTTAAATTGGTTCAGCCGTTTAGGAGGTCAGTCGAAACAAACAAACAAACAGACAGAGATACAATTTTTTTTTAAGTATGAGGATGTGTTCTACTGCTCTCAAAACATATCCCTGACTATTTTAATTTCGTTTCTAAGAAAAGTACAAGAATTTTTGCCTCTACGTTTTTATTATAGTATAGATAATGGTTACTCACGGTTATCCTGCTGATTTTATAGTTAAGCTCAATGGATTACTGGTACAACTTCTCGCGCTTTATGATAGACTAGCTTTCCGCCCACGACTTCGTCCGCGTAGACACGTTTAACGGGTAAAACATTACTTCCTTATAGCGCAGTCGGTTAAAAAGTAGCCTATAACCTTTCCTAGGCTCTGGACTACATCTGTACCAAATTTCATTTAAATCGGTCCAGTACTCTATGCGTGAAAGCGTAACAGACAGACAGACAGAGTTACTTTCGGATTTATAATATTAGTAAGGAAGTAAGGATGATTAGTGAAAGGGTAAGTGTTCTGATTGGATGATTTAATGCATGCACCGGGGCATGCCCGGTCCGGCGGCAGACTCATCACAGGCAGTCGCCGATTTGGGATATGGACCTTTTGGGACTCGATCGCTCTGCGGTTTTAGCTGCCGTATCACATGTGTGCCGACGAATACGTAGTTTCATGTACATAGATTGGTTCAGCTACCAGTAAATAAACAGATACATTTTTTATTCATTTATTTAGATAGTAGAAACTTTTATTCGTACGAGACACGCTTACTCGTATATGTATTACCGAGCCGATATGTATTATTTAGTTTTTCGTTTGATTTGATTGACCGTCTATCAATAGTAGGTACAACGTTAGATATCTTTTGTGACATTATAGTTTCACAAGATTTATTAATTTCACATTTTTCTCGGGTTCAAGTGAATAAAGTTTGCTCATTTCCGTCGAATCCATTTTCATTTCCGTTTAAATGGCTTAGTGGGTTAACGTTCAAAGGTCTCGGTATACAGGGAAAATCATATGAATACGTATTAAATTAATACCTGTCTTTCAAAATTTTGTACTGAAACCAACAGCTAATTTAACAGCGCTGTCAACTATTCTATATACATAATAATTTGCATGCCAGATTCTGGTTAAATGTATGGAACCATGTTCCTATTTATTTTGTACCACATTTAAAGCAAATAAAGTTTTTATCTTATCTTATCTAGATAAACACATTTCTTACGAACAGCTCAGCCCAGCCAAAATACCATCACGGAATCCCATTCGCAACATAATGCAACAAACAAACCTAGGAACCGCTTTGAATATCCGAAACTATTCCTTAGAGCCGGTCCTGACGCACCGGAGGTGGAATATCAAAATGCGGGCTACGGGTCTAGGCTATTTCATTACGTAAGACTCGTATATTGCTGTGGGTGGTACCTAACAATTTCAATATCCAGTTTGCTAACTGCGAATGCTATGAGCGAAGTAAGGTCGCGGAGACCGCGGGCGAGCGCTCCTTCGTATTGAGGACACAACTTTTCAGAGAGACATAGGCCACCGCCGCGTAAATTGTCGGCACCTACTTTCAATATTTCAAACTACAGTTTATTAACACGTATTGGGTGTTGGGATAGTTGGGTGGTGGGACATGACATTCTAACGAGACGGGAAAACAAATGAAGTGATTAGTTGAACTTCATACCGCACTGTTAAAAATATAAACCTTAATACCTACTTTGGTTGCATATTTAAATGCACTTGGCGTATTATTTACCTATAAATTTATATTTACCTACGTTACATTTTCCGTAGCGAATACAAATACAAATATTTGTTCTGAACAAATGTTTGTCAACTAAAAATAGGGGTTTAAAGTTTTAAAAATACTTAAACAATAAATACGCATATTGTTTACACTGCCGAATTGCGAAAATTTCAGAATACACGGTTTAAAACGTTTTTCACAACATTTAACTGTCCATAGTACCATTCAATAAAATATACTACTTTTTCTATACGTATTATCTAATAAAGAGTACCTACAACAAATTTTAATGTAGGAACCTAAGTAGGCTAAGTAGTATAAATAATGTCGCTCTGGAATTCGGTTGGTAAGTGATAAAGCTCTGAAAGTATTTTTTAAGGACCATACAATATTTTCACAGAATAATTAGGACTACTAAGGAAAGACTATTTTCCTACTTGGCATTATATAATACACTGTGGTATAGACGTAGACGCATTTTATCCTCTTATAGAACTGGACTATCAAAGGCATTAGTGTATGATCCCTCTGCTGTAGCTATCTACGGCAAAGACACGATACACAACTAAAATCTAGGACTGGGTTAATCCTGTCGGGCGCTAGGCAATGGAATTCTCGAGGTTCTTTTCACTCGTTTTGAATATAATATTTTTTTACAAGTAACGATGAAAAAAGTAGTAAAATGCTTTTTTTTATACCGACGTCCAGGACGACCTCAATCCGCCCGATGCTAAGCCGCCATGATGGTAAGGTCGACAGGCTCAATAGAACCTATTGTATTTCAGAATTCCCCATTTCACGCCCCGCCTAAAAATGCAAATTGTCAATGTGTAACACATTGTTGTAAGTACACAAATGTGGCTGTTTTTTCTCACTGTTCATACTACAACCGGATGTAAGCCCTAGGCTGTTTCATATTTTGATAGCTTGGTGAATGAATCCCAGACCACTATCAAGTTTAAGCCTTGTACAAATAGATACTAAATATTGCGCTCTATAGACGTCCTACCTACGCATCATATTGATATCGGACGTCCGCCCCAATGCTTAGTTAAGCTGCCCGGATCGAATAGCGCCGGAGCCCACTCGTCGGCTATCGTTGCACCATTTGTAGCTCAGTTCAACCAAACTACATTATATGCGTCAATCTTCACTATTGTTGCAAATTTAACGTTAAACGACGTTAGAAACTACCCGTAGTCGGACTTAAGGAGCACCACATTTGTAGCTACTTCGGAGGTAACTTGTTCATTAGTGGACTTTATTACAATTAATCGCAGTCTATTCGATCAGGGTGATGTAGACTATAGGATGTTTTTTTTTTATTTTTACTATTTTATTAAGCTACGCAATCAAAATTACAAGCTGAAAATCAATTTCGGCAGAGAACAAAATAACTACATAACTTTATCTTGACAATAGCTGAGTTGCTGATAAGTTTAAGACAATGTTTACTATATTTTAAGATATCATATTTTACAAAATAAAAAATATTCTATTCTATTTAAAACACCAATAGAGCCTAGTTACTGAACGCTCTACAATTCAATTTTAGTGAAGCCATACTCATGCTTAGGTTCCCACTTTCTCTCAAAGAGAGCTACGTTATATTGCATCCCCCACGGATCCCGAACAACAGATTTATCGATCTTTTTTTGTATTTTGTTCTCTATCGAAATTGATTTTTAGCTTGTGCTATGTATTATCACATACATGATTTTTGAGTTTGTCTGTCATATTTGCTTTTCTACTTTTTGTCGCTCATATACAAACTCTATTAAATACTCTATTTATTTATAATAGGCCTACTATATAAAATGTATTATAAGTTACTTTATGACTGAAAATATTTTTAGGAATTACCTAGGTATATCTTTGTACCTACGTTGTGTGTAGTTCAGCACTTGGAGTTTCCCAAATTAAAGGAAGAAAGAAACGAATTATTTGGTATGAAACAAAACTTAAAATAAACAACAATTAAGCGATTTTATTGAAATAATTCACCTGTTTAAATGAGTAATGGTAATCAAATTTGAGAAATGGGAATCCGATTCCATGTTACAATATTTGCGACACAAAATTGCTGGGAAAGTTACACACCCGAATTCAAATAAAATATTACTCTGTCGGTCGAAATAACTACAAATCAAACTTTACCGATTTGAAACATGAGCACTGAATATGAAACTACCTATTTAAAATGTATCAAAATTGTCGCTTGAACAACAATATTGTACCTACTCTGCATGTTTCCATAAAATATTATTTCGATAATCGGATTATTTGATAAAATGTTGTTGAAAAGGAAAATACTTTCAATATTAAAAAAAATCAATGGTGGTAGGTATTATAATAGACCAATATAAGTTTACTGTTGTAAAATGATAAGCTACTGAAAATACTTCCCTTTCGTATATGAGTGTAGTACAAGGGTAGTTTTTCTTACCCCAATTTACTAACTAGACCTTATTTATTATTTTCTAGTAAGCATAAGCGTTGTTCTGGCTGAGCCTACAAAGCACATATTTAGCGTTACCGATCGCAAACAGTTATTTGTGGATAATAATACGATGTTCTGTGTAGTAACGCCACGCGTCTCAGATAGATATTTGTGAAATCCACTGTTTGACTACGTTTTAATAATGCTGATGAAAGAAAGACAACCTGATGAAAACGATACACCGTAAGTAAACTAGGTTTAAATACCTACTTGCCATTTCATACTTGCTATTTAGGTAGATGTAGGTACAAAAGTAACACATTGACAATAAGGAAATCACATAATAACAGATAATATTTAAACGTAAAAGGTAAACAATATAAGACTAATAATAGGTACATGTGTAACAATATTTCCTTTTCAGAAAAGTCTGTTTAGGTTTAGGGTTTATTTAACAAAAATTTTAGATTTTTTGTATTGTATTAGTCAAAATTGTAGCATTCTTTAACTTAAATATACTTGATGATAAATACTCCTTAGTGCGCTAGCTAATGCAATGAAGAGGAAAGCTTAAGCTTTTATTGGCCTGGGGGTGCTAAGAGCAAAGCCGGCGACCGTTAAGGATGCTGACTATTTTTTTTTTTTGATATAGCTGGGTGAACTACACAATTACAAAGATACTGTTTAAAGAAGTGGTATCTCGAAAACTTGTTGTATCTACAGTATTGATAGCACATTATTTGAATGAGCTCAAAAACGTTCCATAGAAACGGTTTACGGTTAATGACGTCACTGGCTTGTATTTTGTACATCATACTCATTTTGTTGTTTATAAGATGACATCGATATTTTAAATGAATATACAAATTCAATCATTATTACAAAAACAATTATTATTGTCTCCTTTTGCCAAAAAAATCGGTTTCGATTTCACTTATGTATCTTTCTGTTAATAATGGAATGGCATTGAAAATCAGTTTTATTTAACGACCCTATTATGAGAAAACGGTGTCAATATTGTTATAAAACTAACTTTTATTAAAATATTTTTTCGTAAAAATCGTGTTTACACACATTTTTTTTATGCTAAACTTTGACAATGAAACTTAATTAATCACATCATCATTAACAATCGAGAATACACACAATCAATTTATTCAAAACTTAATAGCTTTTTATTTAAGCAGTCGCGTGGGTAGTTGTGGTCGAAGTGTTCGTCGCTACACCACTGATTTTAAGTTATTTGGTAAGTTAGTTTTACTAAATAAACTTGTTTAAATGTTACTTGTGTTCATCATCGTATTAGTTCGTCATTTCACCTTTCATGCCACACACGGACCAGACACGCGAATTCTACCGAAGGCAATAGACATATGGCTCACGTGGCACGTCCAATGTGGAAATTTAGGGAGCTATAGTTCCTTTTGTAGTATTTACCTATCTGAATAAGTTTTTGACTCTTTTTCAACACATAAAACAATACGAGAGCCTTTCGCTGTCTAGCGAAAATGTTTTGAAGGCACATCATCATCATCAGCCCATATACGTCCCCACTGCTGGGGCACGGGCCTACCCTAAACTAGGGTGATATGGCCTTAGTCAACCACCCTGGGCAAGTGCGGGTTGGTTGACTACACAACCTAAGAATTTTTCGTAGGTGTGCAGGTTTCCTCACGATGTTTTCCTTCACCGTTAAAGCGTCGAATAATCGTACATATGAATTTCAAATTTGAAAAACACAGTACGTGGCGGGGTTTGAACTGACGACCTCTCGCATGGCAAGCAACAACCGTAACCACTCGGCCATCGACGCTTTTTGAAGGTACAGACAGGCTGAAAAGAATATAAAACGTAATAATATAATAATATTTGCTTTTGAATGTAACGGTTAATGTACCTACGAGCACTGCAGTGCAAACACGGCAGTCATGTTTATTCATTTCAGTCAAAGATCTTGTATCAAAGTATGTAATTGTATGTTGGTTTATGCAAGGAGAGACACAAGGTAGCTAGCTGATCAAGATGAGAAAAACATGTTTATGTCGCGGTTCTGAAGAGCGAAATGAAACCAATCATACAACTAACAGGTAAATTGGATATTTTATTAGTACAAGAAACTATACTACGTAAGTGGTTGACCTAGTTTTTTTATTGCATTTCTTTTCTATAAATGGATAATACGAAACAGCTCTCGGACATTCCTACTAATTAATAGCAAAAGCCAAAAAAGACTGGTCTCCACTTACCTTTTTATTCATTATAATAGTATATACAACGTCACACACATTGCTCTATTCCGACCTAAGTAGTTTCAAGCACTTGCAGCTATCAGAAACAACAGGGGAACTTGTTTAGCAAAAAGCTTAAAAGCTTCCTACTGAAACACAAAGTTGCAGCAACATGTAAAAGTTCATAGAGTGCATTATGTTTTACCGATAATTAAGCTATCAGACTATCTTTGTCATAGGAAATTCGTTTTGAATATAACGTATGTATGAGAGCACTTCCTTCCTTTACGAGTCCATGCGCATGCAGTATCAAACTTAATTATTATTCACTTCCTTTTCACAAGGTTTACCAAGCTCGACTCGATTATGCCTCCGACATATCGTAAAAGCTTGTTAAGATAGTTTGTTTATACATACTACCTACTTACCGGGAATAATCCGTTAGAATCTACGCTTTAATAGAGCGATGCAACTTTATTTGTTAGACAAATCAGTTTAAAGTACGCCACGATGCCTGGGGTATCCTGTTTTTACCCGTTTTAGTCCGTAAAAGACGTGCTGTGTTATAAGAAATAGCGTTAAAGTAAAACCTATTATTTTATTTTATTCTATTTCTGATAATATGAAATGGCGTTATGATCATATTACTTTCTTAGATATTTGGTAAGTAAGTATTATAACATACAATAACGCAACGCAATAACGTTTATGTAACCTTACATACTTACTTATTATCACTGTCTTAATTGGCAAAGAACTAGATCCTCGAACAATATCATAATATATTGACTGTCAAAAGTTTAATTGAGAACGAACCATCAACCTAATTCAAAATTTGTAACACACCTATGTATTTTGGTCGTCTAGATATTATTTGCACAAGAACATAGGCTTTTCACTTCTCTGCCCCAAATATTTTAAGAATACTTTATTCGTCACTTTATAATCCCAAGTCATACGCGTCGCGTTTCACAAATAACGACAAAGTAAGCCGTTCCAGGTAGTATCTTGACACTAATCTACATGACAAGATAATTAACGCTATTTTTCGGCCGATTGTAGGAAAATTAGGTATGCCGGCGGCGTTGTGGGTTAAGGGCTAAGCCAGAGAACCACAAATCCGGACTCCGTCAAGGCGATGTGGTTTACCGTGGTGTTATAGTCGGTAGAACCCCTGGGCATTGCACTCCGCCCAGGAGCAGCGGCTGGCGTTTACCATCGTCTCGCCAGCCGTCGGGGAGGCCGACACACCACCGGGAGAGAACCCTGTCTCCCGGTGACGATGCGTAAAGCATTTCACCGCGAAAAAAAAAGGTATAAGTAGGTTTAGTCGTCTCACAGAAATATACGCTAACAAAAATGGTCAATTACTTGCAGTCGGTCCTTTATATAATTTTTATTTTCTTATAATAGGCTAACAAGATGACCCCACTCCACCTGATGGTAAGAGGTAGTGAGATCTACATATGAGGTCGACAGGCACAATAGACCATATTGAGCCTGTTGCACTCACTTTGAAGGCTTTCCTGAATGCCGTTTCAAGCACCGCCTGAAGAGCCCGGGATCATAGGAGGGAAACATGAGCTGGAATTGCATTCCATGTCTTTATGATTCGTGGCAGAAAAGACGAACTAATCCTCTTGGTCCGAGCCACCAGACCCTACATTGTATGTCTGTGGCAGCGCTGTCCAGCACGTGTCGTTCGGGAGTGAGAGGGAGGGACTAGCTGTTCAGAGCATGATGATGAGATGGGGAAAGAACATAGAGACGGTAAAGAACACTTAGACCTGCAATGTCCCTGCGAAATTGTAGAGGCTCCAGAGTTTCGGAAACCTCTACATCACCGACAATACGGAAAGCACGTCGCTGCAACCTATCGTGGGCATCGACCAAGTATTTTGCGGAGCCATCTCAGAGGTGAGAGCAATATTCCACACGTTTTGCCTGATGAACTTGTGCCTTATACAAAAAGCAAAAGTTCGCCCATCGCCCAATATTTCACCTCTTATTAAAAGATATCTCATTATGTCAAAGACATTACGAAAGAAGGCTTTAAATTGGTATGTCATCTTACTAACATTACCTATACGGTAATTCGTTCATACCATATACCAATTACCTTATGATAAATATTGTTCACAAATTAGCATCATTAGCAACACGTGTGTACCTTATACTCATCACGTTCGTTAGTTCATCAGTAATTCACTATTCATCACTATTTGTTATCTACGTAGATAGGTACTCAACGAGAGGTAACTATAAGCTTACAAGAAACTTATTTATTTTCCTCGCTTGCGGACTCTTACATGCATTTAATTAACTTGAAGTTCGTTGAAGCGTCTTAATTACTTAAGCCTTGATAGCGGGGCTGTTATTAGCATAGATAAGATTGTTTTAAAATTGTTTAATCTAATTGCCTCACCTATAGATGCATTAATTAGGCTTTGACTTAATCCACTACATGTATAAACTTTGAAAATAATAAACGCAATAATTATATATTGAAATATAACATCATTGACATTGTTAATATTATTTATATCTGACATGTAATTTAGTATTAAGTTTGACACAATACTGGCGCTTTGGGAAACTGTAAGCCAGTATGTGACCAACATTTGAATGAATGAATAAATAAATAAATAAATAAATACACTGTTACTTTTGGTAGGTTTGGCGTGTATTAATTACGCCAAGATATTATAAGATTTATGTAGTTTTTAAGACATTTGGACAAGTTCAAAAGGCTCCATGCAAAAAGTCCTAATTTTGACGTCACTTCTATGACGTATGCAACGCGTTAGATATTTGTTAGGCAAGTAAACCAAATAGGTAATGCGTTTATGAAAATAGTTGCATAATTAAAGTGGTAAGCTTTGTAGTGAAGAACATTAGATTGTATATTTGAATTGTTTATTGAAATTTGTAATTTTGAAAAGTACTCGCCTAACCTACTTTGAACCAAACTATAGTGGCCCCAATTAACAATAACAAATGATTTAAATTCACAAATAAGTAGCAAATTATAATGCAGAGTAATTGCACGCAAAATTCAAAGACTGTTTTCTTCCCTATTATGAAAAATATAAGTTAAATAAAGCCTGGACATTAAAAATAACTTCCTTTCAACCATAATTTATCTTTAGGAAATTGCCCTACTAAATACATGAGTCTCGTAAAACGTAGAAACTTAGCGTCGACACACCTAGTTCTTGGTTCTTTGTTAAAGAAGATTTGAGGCAACATTTATAAACGACGAAGAAATATAATAAGCTTTACAAACCAGTTTACTCGGTTTCACATGTCACTCCTACTGAAAACATATTTCCTTCGCATTTAATACCTGTCTAACTAGGAAGGCTGTGTGTTCACGGGAAAAAGACTTACACCTCAGATTTTCGCTTCATATAACCTGAGCGCCTTAGTCTATGTATGCTCGATTGTGTTATCACAACGATACAGTATTTCTAACTGTAATAATAAGGCGTCTGACCGATTTGGGCTATGGCAGCCGATCTCAATAAAGATCAGCCAAGTGCGCAGGACATATTATAGTGCACAAGTATGCGCGCAAACACAAGTGCACTCTTTGTTCCCTTATTCTTATAGTTCGGTGAGACGGCAATCCCACACGACCGATATGAGATCGGCCGCAGGACGACTGTCTTTACGTGCTTTCCGAGCTGAGTAATATTTCCTTACAGAAAAACTCACACAACTTTTGCCCGACCCCGGACTCGAACCGGGACTCGAACCTCGCGGTCCTTAAGCAGCTCTTGCTACCAATAGATCATAGAGACATTCAACTTCTAACTGTATAAATATTATAAACTACGTCAGTAACCAAGAACGCTTTCCTTTAAGAATAAAAGAATATCGTCATCTCAGCCCACCGCTGTCCGCTTGCAAACATAGCCCTCTCCCATAACATTCAAGCACGACCGGTCCGGTCTAAAATAATATCATCATCATCATGAATATATAAAATAATATATAAAAGTACAATTCATTATATATTTCTCTAAGTTCATCTTTCGAAATGGTAACTACCATTAAGAAAGATGAAGATTCCGAATGCCGATTCTACCAAGAACACTCCGGCAACAAACTCGGTAGTTGCTCTTCATAAGTTCGTTTAAGTTACACTTTTATTTACCATGTCACTAAGTTTTATCCAAGGAATGAAACAAATTAAATAGACGTCATATTTCAAAAACACAAAGAGAGAGTCAGTATATAACCAAAAGACAAAGTTTTATTACTTCCAAATCAAACAGTAGGAAATGGTGTACCAGTATATTACTTTTTATGAATAAATTAACAGTATTTAAACAAGCCACATTCCTGCAAAATGCATTGATAATATTAACTAAACCTATAATTAAAGCTTAAACGTTATTATTAGTTCGTAATTCGTATATTGACGAACAAATTCAATATAATTTGCACAATACGAATCCGCTCTGTTGAATGGCCCGACGATCGT
This sequence comes from Maruca vitrata, assembly GCA_039566165.1. Lineage (NCBI taxonomy): Eukaryota > Metazoa > Arthropoda > Insecta > Lepidoptera > Crambidae > Maruca > Maruca vitrata. The sequence goes on from CM076911.1 coordinate 9,016,656, forward strand.
ACGATCCTCACCCTATGAAATACCAATCAAAAACATAAATGTGAAATGAGAGCCAAGTTCAATATTGCCTTGGTTGTTGACTTCAGCGACAAAAGAAGTGAGATCTAAATGGGTGCCAAGTTCAATGGTCAACCCATAAATTTATTTATAAGTAACACTATAACATACCTATCATATCTTCTTATAACATAAGATAATGTATGGTGGTAGCCTATGAAGGTCTGTTTTGGCTAGTTTCTATAAACCTACCAACGTATTATTATGTTCGCTTGCTAGTTTCTACCAACAATCCAAATTTTCGGAATTATAAAATAAAAACCGACAAATACTTGTAGGCTTAGAACTTGCGACGGCTATAATTCATATATGAAAACTAGCCAAGACAGACCTTCATAGGCTACCAACATACATTATCTTATGTTATAAGAAGATATGATAGGTATGTTATAGTGTTACTTATAAATAAATTTCTGGGTTGACCATTGAACTTGGCACCCATTTAGATCTCACTTCTTTTGTCGCTGAAGTCAACAACCAAGGCAATATTGAACTTGGCTCTCATTTCACATTTATGTTTTTGATTGGATATCATTACTTTTTGTAGAAAAGTATATATCATCGTAACGCCGTGGGTCCTTTGAAAAGGACAAATTCAAAACTAAAACTAGACTTTATGTAGGTACCTACCCTAAGTAATAAATATGAAAACCGACTATAAGTACCTACTCTTAATTGTAAATAAGTAAGTATGCCTAAATATATACTTAGTGCTCTGCCTTCCCCGGTATATAGGCGTGAGTAGGCACTAATTAGGTATTTATGTTAAGCGTTCATAATAGAACCTAACCTAATTATTAAAAAATTGCCAGTTTTTTATTTTTTCCTTTGTATTCATGTAATTACCTATGTGCATACCAAATTTTAACTCTCTAGGTCATTTGGAACTGGGTTAGAATTTTGATCTGTCAGTCAGTCAATGATAAAAATGAGGATTTTTGGACATTAATATCTAAATAACTGTTTGAGATAAGCTTATGAAATTTAGAACACATATTTATCTCGCAAGTCACAATATATGAGCCAAATTTGATACGTTTATGTGAAATAGTTTTTGATTTATGAGGGGTTCAATAGTGGTTCCAAATGGTTCGTGTAATATTACACACGGTGCGGCTCGCCAGTTCTGTTTCTTGAACCTTGGCTTGACACGCTACCGCGTGTCTAGATCTATTTTAATATATCAAATTAAAAGTGTGAGTCACCATCAATCTTTTCTTTTCCTAACTGACATACAATGATGGCTTGGAGCTGCCTCATCATCATCACCGGACTTGCGGGGGAGCGGATGGCTCTCACCCGTTCCACTATCACTCATTTCAACTATCTAGCTATCGCGGTTCTTGATATACAGCCTGGTAATACACTGACGGACAGCGAGTAGGGTGTCGTTTTGACTCTTTGGGTACCGAACTCTAAATATGAATTGCCGAAATTGATGCACGCGCATTGTCCGCATAACTTCTGAATTACTTATTCGGGCGTGCGTGCGTGCGTGCCTGCGTGCATGCCTGCGTACGTGCGTGCGTGCGTGTGTGCGTGCGTGCGTGCGTGCGTGCGAACGTGCGAGCGTGCGTGCGTGCGTGCGTTACAGTACCATACGGTACAGTTAAGGCTCCATATTCCGAATTTAGAACCTTCTAAAGTAACTACGTCTAAGTAGAAGTGAATGATTTAATCGGTTCGTTCTGGTACTTTATTATCTGAAACAAGAGTGCTTAGGCCACTTTAACACGGGAACAGATTAATGTGTATGATGATGTTTGATATTTATCGCAAATATTTTAATCGATACTTCTTAGTTATATGTATATTGTAGAGGAAAGTATTGGAGATAATACTGTAGAGAGGTTAATTCTGTACATTGAATATTGAAGGAAGATTAGTGATCGATACTGATGACAAAAATACAATCATAAATGTTTGTGTCCTTCTCTCCGTCTGTCTGTAACTTGGTACAGTTGTAGGCCATACTCTTGGGCAGGTATATCCTCGCGTACGTTAGTCATACACAAAAAGTATGTATTACAAAGATGAAATTCTCCAAAATATACTCCAAAAAACTCCTGAAAGATGTATACCACACATCTTTCTCTTATCAATGAGCTACAATGACACGTCGAATCGTTCCCGAACCAATGTCCTAAGTGTCCGAAAGACTATTTTAAGCGAAACGACTTCACGCTTTCAAAGTCTCTGGCACAGCCAGTTAAGCATGAAAGAATGAGCTTCTTTAGCTTTATGCCATAGCTTGCCGCATGAAATCGACGGTAAAAGACAGATCCCTTGGATTTTCTTTAAGAAATAACTAGCGTGATTCGGCAGTACCTACACTCTAGTAAACCGTTCTACTTCGAGAAAACCACCCCTAAAATTTCACGGTATATATGTTTGTTCCCAATTATTATCACACAATTGACTGAAAAGATTTAGATACGGTTTGCAAAGAAATATAAAAACTTACACAAAAGAAGTACTTATATTTTTAAGTGAAGTTAAAAAGTAAACCGATTCGGGGGCGAACTTATTAAAAACAAGCGGTCGCCCATGACTTCGAAATAGCGTATATTACCTTTTAAAATTAGCTATTAAACGTGAAAGTCCGGTCATAATTGGTGCAGCCGTTTCGGAGTTTAGCGAGAATAAATAGACAGACAAAAATTGTTTTAATTGTGTTTTTGTTATAGGTACCCGGTATAGATTTCATACCCATTTAGAACAATTGAACTGTTTAACTATTTTGTGTTATGGACGAAAAACGAAGGGTTTCGTCACAAAACAACACCTAAATAAATAATTGGAAGCACCATTGGCGTGATTTTATTTCAACTGGGAATCAGGTAGTGTTTTACCGGTAACGGTTCCAGATTGAAAATTAAACTTGAGCTTTTATTAAAATCTTTACAGGGAATATTTTATTAAACTTGCGACCGGCAAAGTGAACGATATTGCCAGAATTCTCATTGTACTTAGTATAAGTAATTTCAGTTTATTTTTCTCATGCATAAAAGGGGCGCTTGAAAGCGTGAACCTCCTTTGGGCCTTTGGATCGTGTCCTCTTATTAAGCGGCGAACTCTTTACCAATTAGCAGGTGCTTTATTTAAAACTGAAGTCCCCTGTCCGCGTCCTCGCATTAGTTGCGCTCGACTGTCCCGTCCTACTTCAGATACCTGTCGTTAGCTCCTTTGAAAGAAAGATCCCGCTGCGAGTAAGCAAATGTTTGATCAAAGCGAGCCAAATCTTCGGCGTCACGTCTGCGCTCGCCTCCAATAAACAAAGGGAAACTTTCATCAGTCGATGCAAATTTTGCTGTAGTTGTTGAATTTATTAAAATATTATAATTGAATGCAACTTGAACTTGCATGCCAATTCATTTCATATATTTTTTATAATGACCTAGTTAGTGTTTAGTGCAGATTACTCAGCCAATATTTTCTACCAGACTATGCATAATCGAACCCTGTACCCCTCAGTCTTTAATGGTATGCCACCAGCAGTGGCGTAACTACAGGGTGGCAAGTCGGCAAAATGCCCCGGGCCCCCACCCGGTAGGGGGCCCCAGCCGAAAGGGGTCCCCGGTCATAGGAGATTCTCATCTGCCAACCCACATACACATTAAGATAAAAAAAAAGAACGGGGGGTGCACGGGGCCCAAACCGATGAATTTTGCCACGGACTTCAACAGGTATAGTTACGCCACTGGCACCAGAACTAGCGGTATGTGTAAATTCATCGAAATACGATAAGTAAATACGATAAAAACTGTTCAAACACATAGGTGGTGGTAAATGATAGCTACTGGAAGGGATGATTTTCCGTAGAAAAAGGACTCATAGCGCAGTGCATCGCAATTATTACCCGGAGTAAAGACCCGTTTACTAAGATGTACTCTTACATGTTACATCCATTACGTACAGTAGGTAACGATTGGAGAATGCACAAAATCACGGAATAATTTGATATTTAGTTCAGTCGAAACATCGCGTGTGTTTGAAATGTTTGTTACTTTACGCTCGATGCATCAGACGCGGCTCGCGAGACGGACAGCGCGGTGAATTCGGGCAGTTAAGTCATTTAAATGTTTGCGTTAAGCTGCGTTTGCGATGCAAATGTTGCACAGGTACTAATCCACTGCTCACTTAGGTAAGTAAGTACTCGAGATGTGCTCTATGATTATATGAATAGGTACAACATCCGCCACATTTAGATAAGTTTAAATGCCTCGTATGCGCTAGTGCTTGTAATGAAACTAACAGATGTCAGGATGGATTTGAGTGGGTACGCGTCGTCAAGTCAAGGTTATTTTATACTTTGGAACTGAAATTTGTTTTTCAAAATGTACCCGAGACATGAAATAGGTGAAACTAAGATTACCATCACAAACTGGCACACCACGACAAGCTTTACCTTAATGACCGGTCAGTTATCACCGTACAGATATTATTACTACATTAGATACCTATCTAGTTAATAAATTAGGTAAAAATAATAAATTTGTATCATTATTATGTACTTTATTGAAATACCAGTTGCCTTTACGGTTACGGTGGTTATAAAATAATCAAGTACTGAACTGTGAATTGAATGCTTAGTAGCTATATATATTGGTGACAAGGTCCGCGTGAAGCACGTAAGACCTCGGTTAATATTTCTTGTGAAGTCAAAATATGTGGCTGGATTTTCCTCTAAAGTGGTTTCTAGGTGGCGCGAAGTTAGGAGGAAGGCTTAGTAAGGTGCAGACCGAATGTAGTGTGTAATACCACCTACACAACCGTGCCACGAAAACTTGATCCGTTGGCCCAATGCCCGATCTGTCTTGGAACACGACAAAGAACTGCACCTCCGCGAAGGCTAGAATCTCGGACTGCTAAAATGTCAAACGGGGTTAGTAGTCCCAGTTTAGTGACTAGACTGGTGATGATAAGTGATGTCTGAGGAATTCACAGTTTACTGGACCTCGTTAATATATTCCTACAGTATCCGGACCTTATCTGATTGAAACTACTTGCCGATCCCAGTCCAAGACGATCAGTGCCAGACTAAACTAGCGCGAGGCCCATAGATAACTCTGCCTATGTAAGTGTTTCGCGTTATATGTATTAGACAATACAAAATATGTTTGTATTTTTAATAGGTTAAGGCTTTAGATCGCGGGGCCCCCCTTAGCTTGGGGCCTGTAGCATTTAGTGTTTGCATTCAGTACCACCTAAACTTATCAATCTATATAAGTGACATCCTTAATACATTACAATCTACTTTAATATCAAGTAAACGGAAACATCATGAATTCTAAGATTATTATTGGATAAATTTTCACCTCCTCTAAAAGCATGACTGTAGGTAGGTTAATGTTATTTCGCAATATCCTCCTGACATTCTTCCACTTTATATTCAACATCTAACGAAGTCTCAATTAAAGAACTATTTTTGTCACCACGCAAATAGAAAATAATAACAGACTGAGTTTGTATATTACTACTCCATTAAGTAAGTCGCAAATAGATTCGTTAATTATTCCCAACTTCCCGACGTCTTAACTTGAGTTAATTTGTATCTAACTTTTTGAGAAGGTTTCAGTGCAATAACCATTCATACTTAACTGTCCCTTAACCTTACAGCTTTCGACGTTAAAACAATTAAAGACTAAGTTATAAAAAGCTTTTCCGAACTAACGCTCAAGTTCCGGGCTGCTTCAAATCAGCAGTAGCTATGTAAAGTAAACCAACATCAATATCCATGTCGTTCCGAACATGTTCTTATCAAATAAAGTGTCTACCGTAAGCCAACAAAGAAATATAAAACGAAAGCTTTCGCTTTTTAATAGCTAGGTACGTAGTTAAAAATTCAACGCGATTTCCGATTTTTAGGAACTGCAGGCGAGGAAGTTAGAATGCGGATTTTCCTCTGCGTGTTTTTGTGAAGAATAGGAATAATTAATTTCCTGTACATACATTAATACAGGATTTATAATCTAGCTGAATAAATCGCAGCTAAATAAATAGCTTATTTAGTACCAATAATATTAGGAATTACACACCAAGTAGGTACTTTAATAGTCATGACATCATTCCTGCTACTTGATATGAAATATGTGTTTGGAGTTCCTATTATAGCATTGTGTTTTGCGAATATAAGGACAGTGTTTTATTTCAATCAGTAATGTATTCAAATTGTATCTTTAATTGTCACTTGCACCTTGATCTTTCAAAAGGCTAGACCACGCTATGTGCTGGATACAACGGTAATTCCAATTAATAGTTTGGAAAATTCACTGGTAGCATTAAATTAAGACACACTAAAATAACTTATTCTAATTATTCGCCAAAGAATATGTTCGCATGGCAATTACTACCTACTCAATCAGATAAGTGAGCAAATTAATGACTTTAAATAAGTAAATTACCTACTTTGCTAAAGCTCAGTGCTTCGGAGGCTGGGATCCGGCGATGATCATTTAAAAAAATCCATATCAACCACGATTTCATATAGGTTTGTAGGAATACAGTATGTCTAAGAGACTTGCTCCTTTTACTTTTTAAAGTTTCACAATTTTTATCTAAAGGTAAAGAAGGGTCTGGTTAAGGAATGTAAAGTATCCCAGTGTTTTTACTTTCGTAAATGAAAGCAGCCATTCACAGCACTGATCAAGCCAAGCGCGCCCGCGGGAGCCGCTGCCGCCGGACTGTTCCTCGTCAGCATTACGGTTCTACTTGTGTCATGGAAACACGGTCAGACATTGAACAGATTAAGCTAAAACTGAATACGCCGCTTTCGCAACAATAACTTTCATGCTCGTTCGCTCGCCTCGCCTCTTAATCTCACATTTATTTATAAAGTTATGCAAACAAGACGTTATAAATAGGTCAGATGGAGCAAGCCGTGATAAAGTAACCATTATGATGATACTTACATCGCGTGCGTCTCCAGAGGCACCGAGGGCACGTCCACCAGCCCCTGCTGCAGGCAGCGCACGGTGTTCCGCGGACACTTGCATTTCGGAGGGCAGTCGAAGGACAGGGCATAGGAGAGGAAATTAAAGAGGAGAAGACATTTGAAGAAATTTAAAGGTCTCATTTTTGAAAGGAAGTCGGAAAGTTCTGCGGAGCAGTGTGTAGCGCGGGCGCCGATCGGAGGCGGAGAGCGCGGGCGGAGCAGTGCCGTCGGGCGGACGGCGCGCGGCGGAGTGGCGCCCACGAGCCGCGCCGCCCGCTCCGCCCGTGCCGCGCCCGCTCCGCTCGTGCCGCTTCGCCGCCGCGCCCGCTCCGCCCGTGCCGGCCCGCTCCGCTCGAGCCGAGTCCGCTCCCGCCCGCTCGCCAGATGCCGATCCCCTTGATACACCAAGATAACGCGCCGCGAATGTGACCCCTATGCCACCCGGGATAGGTGCACTGATACCGCCGAGTATATCGCCGCCAATGTCCGAACACTGTATCTCTTTGTGTTTAGATATGGTTGACGACTAATAACCTCAAGAAATCAGTTCTCGCATTGTTTAAATATACGTTCAAAGACGGTTTCATCGCTCCATATGCTTCCAGCTACCCGTATGGTTAAAATAATATTTGGTAGTAAACAGTAGCTATTAAGTAGTACCGACAAGCATGCATCATTATCTTCTTTCTTATAAATAAAAATGAATTGATGTTCGTTAGTCTGACTAAAACTCGAGAACGCCCGGACCGATTTAGGTAATTTTGGTTTTAAAATGTTCGTCGTAGTCCAGGGAAGGTTTCAATGAGAAAATATAGAAAAAGAATCCGTATTGGCGGTATGATATTCGCCGGGACCACTAGTGTTAAATAATAATAAGAATGTTCCTGACCTGTACTTAGACCTACTCTACTAATACTCTAATAGATAAGATTTAAATTGGATCACAAACAGTCTAGTCATTTAAATAACAAGTTTAAAGGATATAATGTCAGCTTTTCTTGTCAGCTTGCCAAAGTAGATATACCTACTTTAAGTAAGTAAATATATACCTATACTTGATTAGTGATTTCTTTCTTTCTCTCTTGATATATACCTGTAATCAGTTGATTAGATGTACAGGAGAAAGCCCAAAAAAGCTCATTCTTATTAAAAATTATTTAATCGTTCGGTTAGGTGGCCCACAGACTATGAAGAATACAATAGAGCATTATAAATATTACTCATATGAATGTGGTTACATTTAACCACATGACAGTTGGAATTAGTTTACCAAAATGGGGGCAGGTAATGTGTCTAAATAGTCAAATACAGTACAGAGATTTTAGGTTCAGACCGCAAAACGACTGACATACCTATTGGTATGTTTTCCAATATATGCAGACAATATGATTAGAACTGAAAAAGATCATTTAAGCACGTTACCCCTTTGTTCCTGGTCTGATCACTCACCCAACTATAAAGAGTGATGAAACTGAGTGTATTTGTGTTTGGGCGCTCAGTTGTGCACTACACGATAACCTTCGTCGTTGCTGATCTCCATTGAGATTAGCCGCCATAAATATCAGTTACTTAAACGACATTGTTATATTACTTCGATGTGAAGGAAACTTTACATTATAATATCTGGAACTGGTCGTTGTCTGTTCATTGAGGATAAGTATAAAAATCTATTAAAATAGAACTCTTATGTAACTTTAATTCATGTGTATTTTTAATTTTATGCAGACTAATGTAAGAATCGGACTAATTTAATGCAGTTTTGCTGTCGCTCAGATAAACTCAGATTAAATTGTACTACCTATTTTTTTTAATAGGTCCCGAAGTTTATCTAACGTCACGCGTCACTAAGTCACGCGGACTAAGAAGCGGGCGGAAATACTTTATGAAATAAATACATATGAAAAACCAAACAAACCCGTAAATGTATAGATAATAATATAGATATGGATGGCGTAATAAACGATTATAATAACAAGACGGCGCAAAAACTAATAAGACTGTTTTATTTTAATAGTAAGGTTGAATGCTGCTTTTTAATTAACATTGTAACATGCATGCATGGTTTTTTATTTTGACTTATTTTTTCACATTTCTGTAGACAGGTATAAGAAAAAAAAAATTTAAAAAAAATCGTGACAGGGATTGATACACGTTTTTTTTTTTTTTTTTTTTTTTATAAAGAGGCTAACAAGATGACCTCACTCCACCTGATGGTAAGCGGTAGTGAGATCCAAATATGAGGTCGACAGGCCCAATAGACCATATTGAGCCTGTCGCACTCACCCTGAAAGCCGTGAAAAAGGAGACCACTGCTGCGGCAACAACGAGACAAGGCGTGGAGTCTCGCATTGGTATTGAGCTGTGCGGGTCCGAGTTGGCCAGTCCGCCGGACGGAAGGGCCCCCGTTTCTACGGGTCTCCCTGGCCGGCGGGCTGACCCGCTCCGCCCGCACAATACCGCCGCTAAGACTCCACTGGTCCGGCGCTTGCCGCAACAATGGTCCCCCCTGGCTCCGGTTCGTACAGTGCTGATCCCGGAACGCGACCTGACCAAGAGAGGTCAGAGTCACTTGGCGGGTTTTACACAACTGTATGGTGGTAACAGCAACCGGTCGACAAAATGTCTCCCACCTGAAAAATGTCTCCCACCTGAAAAATGTCTCCCACCTGAAAAATGTCTCCCACCTGAAAACACGTCATTTATTTACCTTTTAAAGTTTGTATTTCGTCCATGTTTTAACGAAAATGTGTTCTGTTTTAACTTTTTTATGTTTGTTATATGTTTTTTTGATAAAATTGAAAAATTGTCAACATTTTCATGCTTATTGCAAATCTTCGAAAATATTTCGTTTATTGGTTCGTTGAAGCTGAAATATAAATTATTCCATTATCAGTCATTTCAAATATTAAAACCATAGTAATACCTGGTATTTCGAAGCCTATAGTGGTCCTCTAGTATTGGAAGACATATTCAAAAAACTTGGGCAACAAAAAACGGAAAATTTTGGGCTGCGTATCGAAGGTAGAACAATACCAAATTACGATTCGCAGATGATATCGTCTTATTTTCTGAAACCCCCCAAGAACCAGAAACCATGATACAACAACTAAATCATGCTCCTCGACTGTGAGCTGAACCTTAGCAAAACGAAGGTGACCATGACCAATTGCTTTGTTTCAACATATAAAATCAAAGTTGAAGATACTGAGATTAAAAAGGTCCAAAAGTAGTTATGTGTATCTGTGTCAAGAAATAGTGACAGGGAAAGAACCAGACCAATGAAATTAGTGAACAGGCGAATAAGACTAGCTTGGACAGCCTATTCAAAAATTTATTATGTGTTCAAAATGAAATTAACACCGGAACAAAAAGCTCGCACACACGATGAATGTATCCTACCTGTCCTCACATATGGAGCCGAAACTTGGGTTATTACAAAGGAAATCCTAGAAAAACTGCGAGTAACTCAAAGAGGTATCAAGAGGAAACTTGTAGGTGTCTCGCTCAGAGACCGGACAACAAATGAGTGGCTCAGAAGACACAGCAAAGTCACCGATGTTATAGAGCGTAATGCGAAGCTTTAGTGGCAGTGGGCTGGCCAAGTCGCCAGAAAGAAGAAAGTTCATGGTGCAAAGCTCTGGTGGAGTGAAGACCGTGGGGTGAATAACGCCCACAAGTAAGACCACAAAAGCGCTGGTTCGACGACATAAAGGGAACTGCAGGAGTGAAGTGAATGGAAATTGCCCAAGACCGACAGAAATGGCAAAACCTGAACCCGCGATGTTGTAGGCCTCCACAACATCGCGGTTGAAAAAGTCTAGAGAGGGCACTCCCTCTGGACCACTGTCCAGGATTCTTCCAGATTATTTAAGACATTTTCGAAATTGTGAACAGTATGGGAGAAACTGGATCACCTTGCTTTACTCTCTTTAGAATACTGAATAATAGGCCAGAAGCACGTATTTTTTTTTTCGGTACTGCTATTTTAATTCATTTCAATAACTAAATATCAGATAATATGCGTCCCCACCAAGAGACACGAGTTTACCCTAAACTAGGGCTATTAATCCTTAGTCAACCAGGCTGGCCAGTGCAGGTTGGTCGACTTCAATTACCTTAGGATTTATTCGTAGACACTTACCTTGGGCAGGTTTCTGATTTTGGGGATAAAAATAACTGACAGAATTTGAAATAGTTTTATCCGTACGAAAACACGCCTAACCAATGTTGCTAAAGCCAGCGAAGTTGAAGTGGGGCTGGGCTGGTCTTGTTTGTCGAATGAACCTGGGGAGATGGAAAGGAGGCATTTGCCCCCCAGTGGGACGTAACAAGCTAGATGAAAAGGAGATATTGTCTTTTATTTGCGCGATTTCTTGACATTACAATGGAATTAGAGTCAAAGGCATCTGTGATGACACACGCCTGGCAGCTGAACTTCAGCACGTGAAGCACGTATAGTACGAAGCATCAAACGCCAAATACCACGAACGGGGCAGAAGCCGAGCGAAGCCAAACATAGTGGAGCGACAGCCAGCATTTGAGGGTCAGTGACGTGACTGGAAATCTTGAAGCATGCTTGCATAAAAACCTACTTCAAGCCGCCGAAGAACGTTTGACCTGTCAAGTGAAATATTACCCTTCAAAATGCAGGCATATATTATACAAGCTTGACTGTGAGTGTGGCCTCTCATACATCGGTCAAACTATGAGAAAAATGAGGGTCAGTGACATGACTGGAAATCTTGAAGCGTGCTTGCATAAAAACCTTTTTTTTTTAACGCGGTGAAATGCCTTATGCACCTTCACTGGGAAAGGGGGTTCTCTCCCAGTGGTGTGTCGGACTCCCCAGCGACTGACGATAAGATGGTAAATGCCAGTCGCGGCTCCTGGGCGTGCCAGGGGGTCTACCGACTAAAACACCGCGGTGTACCTCATCGCCTTGGCGGCATCATGGTACTCCGGCTAAGCCCTTAAGCCACGACGCCACCGGCGGACAGCCCTATCGGGCTCCCTCAAGTCCCACTTAGGGGGACGACAAGGTGTCCGGTAGGTACACGGAACTACCCTAGCGGCCAGAACTATTTAGCGGCCAGTTCATCTCGCGCCTCACGTAAAAATGCTGCTCTCTCTTCGAGGGCAGGATAGAGTCCACGATCCCTTTGCTCCCTTAGTCACCAATAACATTGGGCCTGGAACTCAGCATCCAAAGCCCACGGCGGCGTGCCCGCTAGGGCACACGCCGCCGCGAACCCGACAGTCCGGTACGCTCGCGCCACCCGACATGCGATCGCTCGCTAGGGCCTCCGGAGCAGGACAATATTCCCTCTGTGATGGAGGGAGTCCGCCCAGATGGGTGCTCCGTATAGAGCCATGCTGCGCAGTACTCCGGCGTATAAACGCCGGCATTTGGCTCTGGGCCCCCCCCAGATTTGGGAGGAGCCAGCCCAGTGAGTTCGCCGTCTTCATCAGACGCGCCGACAGCTCCGTAAAATGTGGCAAGAATTGCCATCTAGCGTCCAATACGAGACCCAGATACCTCTTATAGCGCTGGATGCCCACCCGGGTGCCCGCATAAAAACCTACTTCGAGCCGCCGAAGAACGTTTAACCTGTCAAGTGAAATATTCCCCTTCCAAATGCAGGCATATATCGACGGTCCCTACGTATAATCACGCAAGTGGCACTTGAGGGATTTGCATGTTTTTATTGCAAAACCTCGAAATCAACATAGACTTTCATTTAGTTAACACAGAATGTCGAAAATGTGCCTAAAACATCCTTATATCGATGCACGACAAATTACTTAACTACACGACCACCAACGTAAAAATACTTAAATGGTAGTTAGGGTGTATTATATAGTTCGGAACATCGCCGCTATACCCGCCCCCGCTGCCCCCGCAACTGCCAGTTAAGCGCTTTTGCGCCCGAGACGGCCTAGGCTTATATTTTTCTGCCTTAAGATGGTTTTTTAAACGATATTTCGTAAAATTGCTTGTATTTTTATGAAATCAAAGAAAGCCTTTATCACGATGTGGTAGTTACGTTATTTTACGTAGGAAATTTAAAAATCATTGTAACTTATGTGGTAGTTGTGTAGTTTTACACCGGAGAGCCAAAATCGATGTTTATACTATCTACCAGATGGAATGTTTTTCGATGGAAAGTATTATTTTAGTCTTCCTAGTAATTTCCAATTACGTTATTTTACATCGGAAACAGCTTTAGTGACTGGGTGTGATTAAAGTGTTTGGGGTATATATTTTGTTTAATAAATTGCTGTGCTCAGCAAAAACATATTAATTGTTTAAAAACCATTAATTTTGATACTTATAGCTTCACTTGACCCGGTTGTTTTATAATGAATTTTATTTTCAGACATTGAAGATGATTTAACCGACTGTGAGGTCATATTTTGTGTAGGAAAACTAATTTCGCAAATTGATTTTAAGGTTTTAAAAGCTTTCTAATCTGGGATAATTATAGTTAAATAACCACTACCACAATCATGAAAATTCTTCATTTAACAGCGCAACTGAATAAAAATTTGTTCAGTTGCGCTGTTGGTTCAACAAATATTTAGTTGTATAAGGTAACAGATTGATTGTGGTGATATATATTACTGCATACGTCATTTGCGACAGACCTCAGATTAAATTACTCGACCCTCCTCCGGGCAACTTCAAACAGGAGACAACCCAAGCACTGTTATTCTCAACTAGGTCCTGATGACATCACGTCAAGATTGTTAGTAGACGTAGCCAATTTTATCGTAATACATTCAATAAAATAAATATTAACTAAACACAAGTAAACGAGTTTCTGGAGTGTAGACCGCGTCTCGGCAAACACAGTGTGGGACGCCCTCAGGCCAGGTGAAGTGACGATTTGCCCAGGACGGCTGGTGGGAGTTGGATGCGAGTGGCCGAGAATAGGCGGGAGAGGCGAGCATTTGGGGAAGCTTATGGTTAACAGAAGACTAAATTATAGGCTGATGACGACTAAGAACCCCACACCCTTCTAACTTCTACAGTCAATGCTGTAAGCTAAAGACGTCTACGTCTTAAGTAGGCGGAGCCAATGTTACGGTAGGAGAGAGTTAGGCCAATAAGAGTCCCACATATTAATAATGTGCTGAACATACATCTAGAGAGACATTTAGAGGACAGAGACATATTTGCATCGAAATGTCTCTCCCAGGCATTCTGACAATGCCTTCTGAAAAAGCAAATACAAAAAAAAAAATAATACAAAAATCTTTATTCATAACAAAAATATCATTTTACAAAAGGGATATGGATCTCATCCTGATAAGTTTCTAGAACCTGTAGTAGGAAATTTAAGCAGATTTTTAAAAATTGCGTCAAAATGGCATTTTTTCAAGAAAAGGCTTCTTATTGAATTCAATTTGTACATATTTTGGAACATAATTGGACAATTTCACTCCTCACAACCTTAGAAGTAGTTCATTAGAGTGATAATGGCACGTAGTTCATCCAATCGAAACTTTATTCGACAACAGCGGCTGGGAGGAAAATGGTTTTGAAATAATTGGTTTTGGACTCTATGGTTGCTGATCTCAATGGTGGTCATCCAACTGCACACAATGTCCTAACATTTATTGTAGTACACAGTTCTATTTTCTATTCTCGGTTAATCAGCATTCATATACTCACCACCCTTATAGACCAGACCATACCATAGACCACCGCCTTTTCATGTTTTCCAATGCATGCTCGTGGCTCAGCCAACTTCTTGACTCCAGGCCCAGAAATTATTAACACAAAAACGCTCAAGATTTCTCAAAATTTGGCCTAATCCGATAACTCTCGGTCCTTACTCGGCGCTTGCTACTAATACACCAACGTGGCAGTCGAGGAGGTACTGTCTCAACTTTTAGTTAACTTATTTATTCTTAAGAACAAAATTGGCAAGATAGCATATTCTAATATGCTTCTTAAATCATCTAGACTTAACAGACGAGTGTCATATACCGTTAACAATGGTTTTTTTATTTTAAATACATTTTTGCCATTAAGGCGTTTTTTATTATTTCTATACACCGTGAAATTTTAGTGGTTGTTTTCCCGTAGAAGAATGATTTGACTTTAGTAGTACCTACCATCGAATCATGCGAGTTAATTCTTGAAAAATATGATTAAAGCTAAAAAAGATCTACCCCCTAAGAAATAAAGCGTTTCGAGCGTGGTTTCGAGTTTCGTTATAGCGGTATTTATTGATTAAAATTAAAAAATTAAAATAAGAAAAAAAAGCTGTAAAACCTATTTTACTACTAAGATAGAATCAGTTTACTGCGGCAAAACAACCACTAAAATTTCACGGTGTGTATAGATACAAAACCCAGAATCCCGTATGTGTATAATTATATTCGGCGTAAACTTACCTACTGGGCAGTTAAAGTTATGGTCGATGTCTAATATCCCCTGTAAACAATAGGAAGTACCAGTTACGTCGTTTGTAGTGTGAGTAATTCCAACGTAAAAGTTGGTAAGTGATAAATAGTATATAAATAATAATCCTATTAAACTTATTTTTACGTAAAAGAGCTCTTATTGATTCAGTGTTCCAAATTTCATAGCTGTAGGAATAATAGAACACGAGTAACACATGTTTGAAACTTCAAAGCGCTCTCCTGTAAAATTTAGGTTTTGTAGATACGGTATTATACGTTGGGACCGTCGATATTATACAAGCTAGACTGTGAGTGTGGCCTCTCATACATCGGTCAAACTATGAGAAATTTTAGTACCTGGGTAAAAGAACTTATAGCAAACGAAAAACTAAGTTAAACGAACCGAACCACTACAAACGGTTTGACAAACCTCATATTGCTGAGAGAAGCTATTGTTTTTAAAAAAAATATCCTAATTTCAATAGATGGCTTGGACTTTTTATATAGACAACTGTGATCTTCAGTCTTGCCCGTAACCAAGAGCGCTACTAAACAATAATGTTTTGAAACATAATACTTGCGAGTTTAATCTGCAAAATTAGTTTTATTTCAAGTATTGAAACTAAGCTGTTTACGTAGGATTAAATAATATTACTGAGGGCCTACCATGAGTTGGCTATCTTAAACTTACGTACGTTAAAAACCTATCGAGTTGTTTTTTTCATATGGCCGATTGTAGTTCTTCGCGTAACCACCAGGCGGCGCTGTACAAGTTTTTCATAGACATATTTACGTAGTCGATATCGAGCGCGTAAGTTTTAAACTCATGGTAGCCCCACTTCTTAATTCAACGCAAACAGGTCTAATTTTAAAAAGCTATTTTTTTAGTAAAAACCCATATGTTCTGAAAAATAATGTGTATTGTGCACTGAAATAAAATGATTTTGAATATGATATTATGCTAACGCCTTACAAGTCAGGCAAATGTCTATTACCACATTTCCAGTTAATCATTCACAAGTCAATTGTGATTGATCTCTACTGATAGCCAGTGTCAAAAGCAAACAATTGATTTAGTGTTGAGAGAACATTTCACCCAATTATCCATGAGAACATATCACTGAAGCGTCGTAAATTAAACGAATCTTCAGCAATCATGACTAGTTCGCTGCTAATAAAATAAATTGACAGACATGGCGACTGCGGCAAGTAGTAACAATACAATGATAGAATAGTAACTAAATTAGTTAGGAATTCCTAAATGTTTTTGTTACAATAATTCTGTTTGTTAAATGTACTTCGCTATCACTTTAAGGAATTTGCACGGATTTTTTTTTTATTAGAAATATTAAATTAAGTTTTAATTCAGACGTCATGAGAAACTTCTGAGAATCTATAGCTTTGTCATTATTTCTTTGAAAAATAATATAAAATATATGTGTACAATATATAATAGACTAACAAACGGAAAACAAATAAGTATTTATTGGTTTTAGTCTAGTCTACTAGGTACTTCACTACAGTTTGTAGCTTATCACTTCCTAATCAGATCAACGTAACAGATTACAAGACTTTGAGATTGGTATATTTGGTACTGAATAAAGAGGTTTAATAGTTATTGGTAGGTAATAAAAGTGTCCTATGTCTACGGCCTTTGTAACCCGTCTTTTTCATTGGCGCCTGACGTGGGCTAAGCAACATAAAAGCATTATCAGTAAACTCGGCCCAGGTTGATAACAATAGTGAGACAGGACTCAATCTTACGATAAGCTCACTGCAAGAAACATTGAATACGAAGTGAAGTACATTTAGAAGCAGATTCTGACGGCAGACGACACCTCCCTACTCTTAATAGTTCTGTTCTATCAGAACTAATTAATAGTTCACTAAGCGGTCTTACCATAACAGGAGGTGTATTTATAGCATATTTATAAAGCGCCAAGCAATATAGCATAAACATTAAACTTGCGCTCTATATTTAAACTAATTACATTCAACGAAACGATTAAACTTCTTTTAAATAACAAGGGGTTGCTATCAAACAACTCTTCATATATTTAATTAAAAATGGTGCTATACACCATAAGTACAAAATCCATTTGATTTAGGTATAAATATTATTATCGTATCTGGATGTGTTTTTGCCGATAACAACTGTCAATTTTTTTTTACGAATGACATATTGGGAAAATGTCATATCAACCATAATTAAAAAGAAAACAGATGCACAATTTCACCACTCTATCCATACGCCACCACATGCGGGCATGCATGCAATAACACACTTCGCTAAATATTTAAAATTATTTTGGCCAACACACCGCGCGATGGAGATATCGGCTATAAAATTATTCCATGATAATATTTCCTGCGTCCACAAACTTCAACGCCAAAATCAGCATGATCACGATACTCTGGTAAAACGAAATCGAAAATTTAACCAATTTAATTCAATTTGAAGCTTAATCGAGAGGCTCTCTACAATATATGGTGGATGAAAATCAGCCAGGCTCAGGCATTGTATGTACATGTCAGTTTACAGGATGTACTGCAGTTATTGGAATTCCATTTGGTGAAAGCAAAAAAAAATGTTTTTTTACGAAAATGCTCTACTCCACCACTTTTTACTGGTTTAATATATTGCGCTGTTAAACTTACGTGCACAAACTTTGCAAGATGCTTAACCGATGTATAAATTTATTACTAACTCATACTTAGTGAAAGCTCTATTGTTTGAACACAGTATGAAAAGTTAAGTTTCCTCTTAAACAACATATTGATATGTTGAGGTCAAAGTAGCGTCTGATTACGACAGTAGCATATAAGAAATAATGAAATCAAAGAAATATTACAACAAAAATAATTATTGATGATGAAATAATGATTGATTAAAATTATTATTGAATAATGATTCATTCTTTCAATACCAATAAGGTGTTCTCAGGTATTTTTGTGATATATGTAGATAAGATGACGGTAGTGTAAATCATTACTGTAATAAAGGTAATATTCGCTGCTACATTAAGATAATTGCTAGTGTAGTTAATGGAACGTATCATTTGAAACTAGTATTTTTTTTTTCAATAAGAATGTGTTAACATCCATATTTCCAAAAAATACCTCGACAGCATAATATACATATACGTCTACCATTGTTACAGTTACGTGACAATGATTAATATACATACATACACAACGCGACGGGTAGATAGTCTAGAAGCTAGATAGTACCTAACGTATATTTTTCAACCCAGAGTCGGTAAGCTGGAGATGTTAACCCCGTGCCTCGGAAAGCTCGTTAGGCCGTCAGGCCTGCGCTTAATCTTATCATGTCGGATTTCTCTCTCACTGAACTATGAGTGACTGTTTGCCTGCTCACCTCTTCACTATAATAGAACCTGGCAGTTGGTCCTCTTTTTCAATGGAAAAAGAGGCGTTCCACCTCGATTATAGGTACTTTTTAGGGTTCCGTAGCCAAAATGGCAAAAACGGAACCCTTATAGTTTCGTCATGTCCGTCTGTCCGTCTGTCCGTCTGTCCGTCTGTCCGTCTGTCACAGCCGATTTACTCGGAAACTATAAGTACTACAGTGATGAAATTTGATGGGAATATGTGTTGTATGAACCGCTACAAAAATATGACACTAAATAGTAAAAAAAAAGAATTGGGGGTGGGGCCCCCCATACATGTAACTGAGGGATGAAATTTTTTTTTTCGATGTACATACCCGTGTGGGGTATCAATGGAAAGGTCTTTTAAAATGATATAAAGTTTTCTAAAAAACATTTTTCTTAAAGTGAACGGTTTTTGAGATATCAGCTCTCAAAGTCGTAAAAGGTATGTCCCCCCCCCTCTATTTTTATAACTACGGGGTATAAAATTCTAAAAAAAATAGAGGTGATGCATGCTAATTAACTCTTTCAACGATTTTTGGTTTGATCAAAGTATCTCTTATAGTTTTTGAGATAGGTTGATTTTTATTATATTTGCTGCTACGGAACCCTTTGTGCGCGAGCCCGACTCGCACTTGGCCGGTTTATTTTAAATATAATGAAGAACATGAAATACGGGATATATGGAACTTTCTTAAATACCTGGGTACCCATAGACGTACTTATTTGTCTAGAAAATTCAGAACTGAACTTCACAAGAATAAGTAAATTATTAATTTTGTCTATACTAAACACTTAAGTAAATACACACCACACACACTCGTTTCGTGGTTTCACAGCTTACGAAAAAACATTTTGCTTCGCAAATCTCGAGGTAGTTTCCAGCAAAGGCTACTTTGTCGGTACGAACAACAAATATTATATGTGTGACTATATGTATATCCGCTATATGTATATGTATTTCGTGCTAAGTTGCTTTTTCAAAACTTGAGTTACCCATATCAGAAACACCAGTTGTAGGTAGTGGTACAAGATAAATATATAAATAACTCACTCATGACCACACAGATATGTATCCCCAGGCAGGATGAAACCCACGACCGCATTGGTGCAAGGGACAGGGACTCCAGCCACTACGCTATCGAGCCGGGCAATCGGGCAAACCTACCTATGCCTTTTCAGCTCTGTCACAAACACAAGTATCTACATATTTCGTGACAACAACATTCAGAATTTGTTTGTTCTCTAAATGATTTTCCTATTTCTCAATCGCAATATCGATACTGTAGTACCTCGCCTTCATATCTTCGAACTAAGGTAATAAACTTATCGAGTCATTCAGCTGAAATTTCTGAAAACCGAGGGATTCAGATAAATTTATCCGTTGTCCTGGAAATGTCGATAACTGCAATATTGTGCATGCCTTGAGGAATAGATAAGTTCATTTACTGATTTTATTTGTTTAAAGATATTATTTACAAGCTGTGCCAGCGACATCGTCCGCGTGGAAAAGAGACTATTGGAACATAACTTTTTTATTTATGAACCGATTGACACGAAATAAACATTTTACTTTAGTAGGTTAAGTAAAAACACATCTATAGATATCGAATAAGCCGTTTATGACAAACAGATAAACAGACAATATTTCCAAAAATCATTGTTTTCAGTACTATTGCGTTTATACATATACATATAATATATTTTATCACACACCCTATCATCCATGTACAGACAGAGCGATGTTACAAGAAATTTCTCAGAATATGTTTATTAGTCTAGTCTATATTTGCTAGTCACGTTGCATAATGCATACATTAGATATACCTTACGAATTTTCTCCCTTATGTATCTATATAAAACATAGCTACACTTACATATTATCTCGGTGATAACTAGTTAAGCAATAAAAAATCAACATTCTGAGCGGGTAAAGGGTTAATTAGACAACTTTGCATACCTTCTCGACACTCGCAACGACATTCAAACTGCAAGAGCCACCCTGCAGACTTTTATGATGTTGGCAGTGCCGGCTTAAGGGCTGGGGCGGAGACGAGTGGGCGCCCTGTGACAATCATAGCAATAATATTTCTAAAGATGGGCTAAACAGAGGTGTAAGTTATTGAATGATACTCTATACACCGTGAAATTTTAGTGGTTGTTTTCCTGTAGCAGAACGATTTGCCTTTAGTAGAACTATCGAACAATGCTAGTGCCATTATGTCTTGAGAAGTTTTTTTTTATAATATTTCAGAAAAATAATTTTCCAATTTGAAAGCGTGAGAAGCTACCTTTTTTAAAAACATGTGACGAAATCATCATGACATTGGTGATAAAAGCTAAAGAAGCTTTACCCCCTAAGTAATAAAACGGTTAGAGCGTGCTTTCGAGTTCCGTTTAACACTTTCGTAAAACCGGTTTTATTGATTTTAATTTATTTATTTAAAAAAAAACTAAAAAATTCACGGTGTAAAAAATAATATATACTTAGGGATAAATCTCGTAGAAATCCATCCGTAGCATCTACTTAATAGGGGTACATCCCTATTAAGTAGGGGTACATCACTAAACTGCCGACTGGCATGGACCTGGGTCCGAACTCTACCTTACATACCCAAGTGGGCCCTGCGCATAGGTTTAAAATATATCAAACAACATCACTTACATCGATCTGATCTCACCCATGGTACTTTACGCACTTGGGATAAGGTAATTCGAAAAAAAGCGGCCAGTGTACCTACCTGCGTGCTGCATGTCTGTCATGTATTACTTAAGAGATTTTGAATTTGGCATATCGTCTATCTATAGGCATTATGTATCTCCGTTATTTGAAACGGGTTATTCCCTGAGGATCTAATTCCCCAAGGATCTTGTCTCGAAGGATCTCGAATGCGAAAAAAGTGATAAATGTACTGTGTTGTTTTGTATGTGATAAATGTACTTGTATGTGTTTAACTTGTTCCGTTAACCAAATAACATATTAATTTGTAAATATATGTGTAACTTTTATTAGTATTTAATATAGATAAATGTTAGATTATAATTTAAAAAATACTATTTAACTATCTATCAAAAATCAACAAATTACATTTATGATTTCCGATAATAATGCCTACAAAATTATTCAAATTCTAATTAATGATTACTATATTAAATAATTTTATTATTTGGTCGGATATTCATTTGTATCTGAGTGAGAAAAAGTAACTTATTTAGAATAAATGGTCTATTTTTTCATCATCATCATCAGCCCATATACGTGATATACGTCCCCACTGCTGGGGCACGGGCCTACCCTAAATAAGGGCGATAAGGCCTCAGTCGACCACGCTGGCCAAGTGGTGGTTAGTCGACTACACAACCTTAGAATTTCTTCTTAGGTGTGCAGGTTTCCTCACGATGTTTTCCTTCACCGTTAAAGCGTCGAATGATGGTACATATGAATTTCAAATTTGAAAAACACACTGATACCTACCTGGCGGGGTTTGACCTCTCGCATGGCAAGCAACGACTTTAACCACTCGGCCATCGACGATTTTTTTGTTTGGTGCTTTTTTTTATTTTTGTTAATTAAATTAAATAAATAAAAATGAGTGTATTTACATAGTGTTTTTTTGTAAGCGGTATATTATGGTTCACAATCTCGCGAAATAGATTACAACCTTACGTTATTACAATTTTACGGTGATATATGCAATATGCAATGCATGGTATGCGCATGGCAACGCAGTAAATAAATTGGTTCCTTCTTTCTTTCTGTCCAGCACGTGTTGTTCGGGAGTGGAAAAAGGAGGGATCGAAGGACTAGTTCAATTCACTCTTTGAAGCATTCCCCACCATAGAAACGGTATAGAACCCTTAGACTAGGAATATCTCTACGTAACTGCAGAGGTGCAAGGGTCTTAATCACCCCTTTGATCACCATCACCATCACAACAATACGGATAGCACGCGCTGCAACCTAAAAACCCAATTGGAAATGGGTTCTAAGACCTTGTCAAGCTCGGCGACAAGAAGGTTTCACTTTCAAGTTTAGTTTATACCTATGTGTTGATAACTGGCAATTTGCATTTAGGTTAATTAAAAAGATCATCAGGCCCGTACATATTGGCCCATATTAATACACACTTCAGAAATATATTCCCTATAGGTACTTAATGCCATAGTAACTTACATGCAAACTTAAAATATTTTCGCACATATTCACATAGTTAGGTAAGTATATTATGGGCTTAGGTCACTCTGGTTCTGGTGGACTCAATTATATATGTTACGGTCAATGTGAGCAATCGGTAATTATCTATAATCACTGGTAAATATAGATAATTCCCGACGCACATGGTAAATGTAGTGAATTATTCAAATTTACCGGTAATTATATGAAACTCCCGCTCGGCTGTGGGAAATGTTGACATTGCTGACAAATATCACAAGAACTCTGCAATTCCAAATGTCACAAATCTCAAACCGGCAAAAATATATTGACGAGAAAGAATTATCAGAGTTCCACTTAAAATTCCCTGCCAATTTGTAAATTTTATTTAACTTAATTTTTATAAGATAATATATATTTAAAAACCAAACGTGAAGTTTGGTTTCTAGATACATGACTGGATTATTTTATAACTAGCTGTGCCCGTGACTTCGTTCGCGTGGACTACAGGATTTTACACACATTTTTTTCCAGTAACTCCCGATCCCTTAGGAATTATGCGATATCGCGTCGCAAGTAAGCTTTAAGTCTATTAGGGTACCTGCATGCCAAATTTCAATCATATATCTTACGCGGTTTAAATGTTTTCAGAAAAGTTATTTATAAATACATACTTAACTACGTTTTAAATAATTTTTGTTCTTTATTTTTCTTTCATTATGTAAACTTAGATTAAGACACTAGGTTAGACATTTTTAAACTTATTTGCATGCGGTGTATACCTTCAAGTGATTAAGCAATCAGCTTGAGTATCCTTGCTTGTATTTATTTTAAGTATTGTTGTGTTAGTCGTTGGTGTACCAAATAAATAAATAAATAAAAATAAACAACATAATCACACCTAGACACGGAACAAACACCGATATTCATCACACAAATATTTGTCTCGAGTGGGAATCAAACCCACGACTCTTGGAATCGCCAGCCTGGGTCACTAACAAAACCATTGTTTCACCGAGCCAGTCAAGTCAGTTTGATTTTATTATTTACCACATATACACAAAGGGTATGATAATTTTATATAATTACCGGTAAATTTGATTTATTCGATAGTTTTCACCATCTTTACCACGAACACTAGTAATTATGCATAGTTACCGGTAATTATACATAATAACCACTCTATCCACTTTTACCGTAACATATATACTAGTTAAGTCTACTTTAGTATCTAGTTATAATCCTTACTAATATTATAAATCCGAAAGTAACTCTGTCTGTCTGTCTGTCTATTACGCTTTCACGCATAGAGTACTGGACCGATTTAAATGAAATTTGGTACAGATGTAGTCCAGAGCCTAGGAAAAGTTATAGGCTACTTTTTAACCGACTGCGCTATAAGGAAGTAACGTTTTACCCGTTAAACGTGTCTACGCGGACGAAGTCGCGGGCGGAAAGCTAGTATAAATATAAATCATAATTTTTAAGATACACCACGGGATAAACGGACAGCACACACCATCTAGTGGTAAATTGTATAGTGCCTAAGCAAACGATAGGTTATAAACAGTTTTGTAATGAGGGTTTTCGCGAATGAGAAATTCACTAGATGGCAATACGTAGGCGTGAGGTCCAACTGCATCATGATTGGTGAATATTGACATGTCTGTCAATGTCACGTCAAAAATAACCAATCATGATGCAGTTGGACCTCACGCCTACGTATTGCCATCTAGTGAATTTCTCATTCGCGAAAACCCTCATTCAGTGCATTCGCTAGAACCTAACAGTCAGAGATTTAATAGTCAGAAAGTTCCAAGGCATAGCGATAGATGGCACATAATGTTTTTATTCATCAAAATAATTATATGCCGTGAAATTATTTCGCATTCGTTATATCCGACTAATATATAAATGGGTGGACATGGGCGTACCCAAGCGAATCAGACTTTTTGCTAGGTTGATTGGACCGTTTTTATGAATCATACCAAATATAAGACTAACACATAGAGAAAAGAGAGAAATAGTTGTATATGGGTAATATAAAGATATTACCCATATACAACTATTACTAACTCCTCGTTTACAAATAAAAGTAATAACAAGTACCTACCTCTAAGTACTAAGCTAAAGATTATGCTGTTTCTTCCTGTGGAGGACGATTGCACAACACAGGCCACCTGGTGGTAGACTCGTGAAATTTGTACTATGCCAAGTCTAACGTTAGGGGATAAAATGTGTTACCTAGTAGGTATCTACTTACATTCGATAGAGACCTAGCAGTCAGGGATTGAATTCAGAAAGTTCCAGGGAATTGCAACAGATGTCACGTATTTTTAATCGTCAAAACAGAGGTTTCAATCAAGCCTCTACTTGTAATTATAATAGTTTTCCTGATACCGCATTATACGTAGGCCACCGAAATGACCGGGAATTAAGATCTACACTAATATTATAAAGAGGAAAGATTTGTATTTTTGTATGTTTGTAATGAATAAACTCAAAAACTACTGGACCGATTGCAATAATTTTTTCACCATTACGGGGGGGAGTCAATGTAATCTATACTAATATTATAAAGCTGAAGAGTTTGTTTGTTAGTTTGTTTGTTTGAATGCGCTAATCTCAGAAACTGCTGGTCTGATTTAAAAATTATTTCAGTGTTGGATAGTCCATTTATCTATACGGGGGTGAAATATATTTATTAAGAGATAGAGATGTATCTGAAGCGAAGCGAGGGCGGGTCGCTAGTGTTGATATAAATAGACTTAAAATCTTTTGGACACTTGAAATTTAAAGAAACGATGTGAAAAATCGAGTTCAGGCGTAAGAAAAAAATATCCGCAGCTTTTCGTTGAGAACAATGTCTTGTCGAGCTAGTTTCTATTTCATAAACTATGAACTTGAAGTACCGATTCATAAGACTAAAAGGTACATGAACCTATCGCAGGTATTCAGACTTACCTGGACCACCATCTCATAGCACAGTTCTCCCTATTATGCGGCCAAAAACAGCGGCAACTCAAAAAACATGTAAATAGGTACCTATGCTATTTGCCAAATACTATAACCTGCCCAGGAGTATGAAGAGTAATTGTACCAAGTTGAGTTAAAATCTGTAGAGTAGTTTTTGTTTCTATAAGGATAATACAGACCGATAGACAAAAATTTAAATGACTGCATTTTTGGCATCAGTGTCGATCACTAGTGACCCCCTGACAGTTATTTTGAAAATATATTTCATGTACAGAATTGACCTCTATACAGATATACTAGCTGTGCCCGCGACTTTCGTTCGCGTGGAATACCGGATTTTACATATAAAAGTTTTTTCCTGCTAACTCCCGTTCCCGTAAGATTTTTTCAATAGCCTGTTCCAACTAAGCTTTAAGTTTACTATGGTACCTGCATGCCAAATTTACAGCATCTAACTTAAGTAGTTTAGATTTTTCATACAAAAATATTTTCCCGCTAATTCCCGTTCCCGTAAGAATTTCGGGAATTCCTTTCTGAGTGCAGCTCTACGGTACCTAAGCTACGTTATTTCAAGTGCCTACGTTTAGCCGTTTAGGCTGTGCGTCGATATGTCAGTCAGTCAATCAGACAGTCAGTTTCTCCTTTTATATATTTAGAAGATTATAAGTATACCTAGATATTTATTACATCCTAATTTTCTGTCCAAACACGACTTAAATGTTGCTGCACCGCGACAAACATGGCATGGATGACTGTGTCGTCGGGGTCACTCATCAGGCACAGGATTTCCCTGCGCTGTGCGAGCACTACGACGCGACGCGTGGCGAAGACCCGCGACGGGCATGCCCGTAGGTATACCCCTACGTTCACTCGTCTCCAACGTAGTTTTATTAGAGTGTATGTGCAGCTATTTAAAAATCATTCAGATCAGACCATTAAAAATAAAGATAGGTATAAGAATGATAAGATGATTTTAATTTTTTTTTTCTAGCTTTAATACTGTTCTGCAGAGAGTAACATAAAATTACACATGATTTGTCTGATGAACCAGTATTTTCACAGATTCCCCAAAGGGAGGGTTCCGTAAAATCTCTTTGGCTTTAACTTCGTAAGTTTATGAGCACTGTTTTTTTCCTTTGGGCACCTTTTTTTGGCATTCATGAAATATCAGGATTACGTCATGGTGCTGGACGAACCGACGCATACCCTCGATCTCCTGGCCTGGGAGGTGTCCTTCAAGAGGCTTCAAGCTGTAATCCTTACCTTTGAAAAATTTGTCTTTCGACGACTAATTATAATATGGCAAAATCAAAAAATCAAAATCAAAAATGTCTTTATTCATATAGGCAATTACATGCACTTATAAATCGTCACATTACTAATAATAAGATTCTACCACCGGTTCGGAACGCCGATTCTACCGAGAAGACTCCGGCAAGAAACTCGATAGTTGCTCTTTTTAACTACAATCATGTTACAAAATGTAAATGAGCCTAGTCATACAGTCTGGGTGTGCCATAGCAAAAATGTACCAGTTCAATATTTACTACCTTTAAAAATAACGATAATTAAAATAAAAAGCAACAGAGCAAAGATAACAATGTTCAGAATACCATAACAAATCCAGTCTGCATGACAAAGCTTACATAGGTAGAATTTTATTTATTACAGCCATTGCCTTATTAAAAATAAGACTAATATAATAATAGGAACAAAAAGTTTATGAAAAATGTCAAAATTAATAACAATAGAATGTCATCATATTTAATGTCAAAAACTTAATTCATAAGATAAAAAAACAAATCATAATTAATATCAAAAATTTAATTTAAACTATTAGTCCATGCATATTTATCATTGAGATAATCTTCTACTTTATAGTAGCCTTTTTTAAGAAGACCATTCTTAATACATGATTTGAATTGCTGTATAGGTAGTTTAGTAACACAATCAGGTAATTTATTGAACATTTTTACACCTAGTCCAACAAAAGAGCTATTAACTTTACTTAGTCTAAAATGTGAAATAGCAAGTTTATGTTTATTTCTTGTATTGAATTGGTGATTATCAGATTTTTTAGGAATGTATTGTATATTTTTATACACATACATTAAGCAGTCAAGAATGTATTGGGAGGCCACTGTAAGAATATTATAATCTTTGAACCGATCTCTGAGAGAATCACGTCGTTTGAGGTTATATATGGCTCTTACTGCCCTTTTTTGCAATACAAATATACTATAGATATCAGCAGCTGATCCCCATAAAAGCAAACCATAGGACAAAACGCTGTGAAAGTAACTGAAATAAACTAATCTTGCCGTTTCAACATCAGTTAATTGTCGAATTTTTCTAACAGCATATGCCGCAGAGCTAAGTCTTCCTGCCAGGGTACCAATATGGGGTCCCCATTGCAATTTAGAATCTAGAGTGATTCCAAGGAACACCGTTGAGTTTAGTACTTCAATGGGTTCATTGTTCATTTTGATTATGGTGCTGACTTGTCTTACATTGGGCATTGAAAACTTGACACATTTGGTTTTTTTAGCATTCAACATTAGATTGTTAGTAGTAAACCAGTGCAGAACTCGTGAGAGAGCCTTGTTTACGTCGTCAACATTTTCTTGCTGTCTGTCCATCTTAAATAGAAGTGATGTATCATCTGCAAACAAAACTATCTCACATGTGTCTTTGGTAAAGAAAAGGAGATCGTTAATATAAATGATAAATAATAGAGGCCCCAATATCGAGCCCTGTGGCACTCCCATAACTAATGGGGCGCCAGAAGAACTAGTCCCATTTACATTAACTTTTTGGGTTCTGCCTGTCAGGTATGATTGAATTAGACTAAGTGCGTTACCCGAGATGCCATAATGGCGTAATTTAAGTAGCAGGGTTTGATGGTTAACACAATCAAACGCCTTGGATAGGTCGCAGAAAATGCCTATGGCATCCTGCTTATTTTCCCATGTATCAAAAATATGTTTAATAAGAGCTACTCCAGCATCTGTCGTGGATTTCCCTTTAGAGAATCCATATTGATTGCTATGTAATAAATTGTTTAAATTAAAATGGCTTAGCAGTTGACTAAATACAACTTTTTCAAAAATTTTACTAAATGCTGGTAGTAAGGATATAGGTCTGAAATTAGATGGGTCACTATCATCACCTGATTTAAACAAAGGAATGATTTTGCTTAACTTCATCAAATCAGGAAAACAGCCTTCATTAACACATTTGTTGAATGTTTTTGCTAAAAGTGGAGCACCTGTATATATTATATTTTTAGTATGTCCACTGAGAGTCCCCATAAGTCCTCTGACTTTTTTAAGTTAAGTTCTTTAAAGGTTTTCACAACTACTTGCGCATTGATGTAGTCAAACTTGAAGGAAGACGCGCATTCACTTACATGAGCCTTTAAAAGCGATTGAGCATTAATCGGACTAGAAGACAGACTACTTGTCGTTGTAACAGCTATATTTGAGAAATATGATTGAAATGCATTAGCTATATCAGCATCAGAATCTAATATTACATCATCTACTTTAAGAGAAATCTTGTGATTTTGAGTATTGTTTTTACAAGTCTCTTTATTAATGATTTGCCAGATGGCCTTGCTTTTGTTAGTAGCATTGTGTATTTTATTTTTCAGATAGAGCGATTTAGCAACTGCACACGATTTTTTAAAAATTTTAGAATAGTTTCTAATATAATCTGTAAGGGCCGGGTCTTTAGAGTTGGCTTTGAGATCATACAGTTCAAAAAGTCTCCGTCTACTTGTATATATCCCTGTTATAGCCCAATTACTAAATTTTATTTTAGAGTTATTTAATTTTAATTTCTTTTTTGGTAAATATTCCGTTAAACTCTTTTTCTACAACATTAAACAATTTCTTATATAACTGATTACTGTTAAGGTTTGCTTGAAAGTCCATTACAGAAACTTTATAGCTAATATTATTTTTAAACTTTTCTATTCGACTTGTAGTTATTGGTCTGCAAGTTATGATAGATGGCATTGGAGTCCAATGATGCTCAAAAGCTGCCATTTGACCACAGTGGTCAGAGTTAATAAAATTAACTATAGATTTATTTTCTACAGAACAGTTACAAAAAATATTATCTATGCATGTGGCCGAGGTAGGAGTGATGCGAGTTGGTTCATTAAAAATGTGAGATAAATTAAACGATTTAAAAAGATTTATGAACCTTAAGGAGTTCAACGAATTTTTTGGCACAAATTTGATACCGAAAATCGTAGTAATTTCGGAAAAATATGAAGTTTTAAAATGTTCAAGACAGATGGTAAGGATTACCATGGTATTTTTATATCTCTGGAATCTCGTATGGACTAAGTATTTCAGAAATGTGGCATGGGTGTGACGACAATTTTTTTAACATAAACCAATTCGATAGGCTTTACCGTTTACCGTGTATGCATGATGTTGGTTACGAGGCTCCACAGCTCATTAGGCTTGCTAATAAGCGATCAAACAATCCGAAATAGTTTACGTGAAGTAGGTCTGCGATCCCGAAGGCCGTCGAGTTCCACCAATAGGGTATTTGACAGTGGTTGTTATGCTTGCCATTTTTATGATAAGCAGTAAGATTTAAGTAAATCGATACTATTAATGAAATCAAAACTTAATTTTTTGGCGTAATGAGACAGCAAAAGACATTTAAAGTTGGATGGGCAAGTCCATTTCAAAAGTTTGAAAATCATTTAAAATTCCTTTGTCATGTTATAAATAACAACATCATTAGTAACATCTTTCATTATGAAAACATATCCATAAACGCAACTTTTGATGAACCTGCCGAACAAACTTCCTAGGCGCCGCATACAAACAACTATACTCTTTTTCAGCTAAGATGATCCCTGTGACACTTCATTGTGTTCTGAATCACGCATCTTACGATTGACAAACGAAAATAATTTTATTGCACACTTTTTTCATTTTATTGCGGCGTCGATAGGAAAAATATTAAAATAAATATTTTTATACTTTTAAATGACAAACAGTATCGCTTAGTTTAATTTAATGTAATAGAACATTTTAAAAAAATACCTATGCAGTTCGTATACGTAGAATGGAACGTAGTAACTCTGATTAAGTTCCATTCTACGTAATACGAATTGCATAGGTATTTTTAAAAAAGGTTCTATTACTTTAAATTAAACTAAACGATACTGTTTCCCTTTTAAAAAGTTTTAAATTATTAATTTAATATTTTTCCTAATGAAGCCGCAATAAAATTAAATAAGTGTGCAATAAAATTATTTTCGTTTGTCAATCGAAAGATGCGTGATTCAGAACACAATGAAGTGTCACAGGGATCATCTTAGCTGAAAAAGACTATAGCGTGTTACGTCACACGCCAGTGGACGTTTGTATGGAGCGTTTTTGAGCTCGCCCAAATAATGTGCAATTAAAACTGTAATATCTCGTCGAGTTATCGAGATATCAAAGTGATACTTTCAACAGTGTCTTTGTGTTCGAGTGGTCCATTCAACTTAATCAAAATAAAAAAATAGTCAAATACCCTATTGCACCCTGCAATCACAGGACCAGTTTACGATGGGCTCGCGAACACAGAAACTAGGAGGAAGAAGACTGGCGCTACATTATGCTTTTCGGATGTATCTCGCTTCGGTATGAGACCGGATACAAAACATACTCGGGTGTGGAGAACATCTGGGGGCTTAGACAAAGTAACAATATCGAAACAATAACGAAGTTCGAAAAGAACAAAATGTATGGGATTGACCACGTGATTTATCGTGAGCGTCAAGATGGCGGGACCACGTCAGTTATTCTGGAAATGATGCCACCAGGATTTAATACAGTAATTCTACCAGAATTTTTCTACGAAAGTATAAATTGGTAGAATTACTCTATTAAATCCTGGTGGCATGAGTGGTATCATTTCCTAAATAACTGACGTGGTCCCGCCATCTTGACGCTTACGATTTATCGCGTCTAATGGCAATCCCAACATTTTATCATTTTCGAACTTCGTTATCGTTTCGATATTGTTACTTTGTCTACGGCACCTGGACGTCAAGAACGTTTGGGATATTGTCAGGAAGTTCATCTATTTGTTGGGGGAACAATAATGATATTGGGCCGGTATTTGGATCGGCGGAAGAACCTATCTCCTTTGGATCAGAGGTAACCTTTAGTAGGTTTACATGACAACACACGTCCACACACGACTAGAGTCGTAACAAGAATTCTTACCGAAGCTCGTATCAACGTTCTGCCGTGGCCTGCTCAATCGCCAGACCTCAATCAAATTGAGCACGCATGGGATATGCTTCAAAGAAGAACTCTGCCGGGTATGTATACCGTACGTACCTATGTACAACTCCACAATATTTTATCTAACTTGTTACAAAACACATGGGCGGCCATTCCACAAAGTGATTTTGATGAACTCAAATCGCTGTAATTGTGTGATTCGTGTTGATGGTGGAAATACAGATTATTAATTTTCTTCTCTTTACGATAAAAATGAGCAAAATCATCATTTTTCAACATTTCATTGACGCCGTTAATTTGAGTTTTTTCCCACTATTTGCAAAAACATCTATTTTAGTTTAGTTTTATTAAAGGGGTAAGTGGTTAAATAAAATATTTGCATTAAAGTAAGAAGTCGTCCTGCAAGACTGGATTTGGTAAATAATGCTTACATAATTTTTATTTCAAAAATATTTACTTGATCCCTAGACACGTTTGATGTGTGCATTTCGTAGGTCTTTGAACTTAAAAGAGACGAACCACTCGTCCTTCAGACTTTACTAATGTTAGAAACTACCAATGTTAGTCGTCCAATGCCTTCTATGCAGTGAAGTGTTAAAATTTTTTTAACACTAAACGCTTAGTAAACGTATTACGTAGGTACTTTTCTCTTAATTTCTCGAAATTTTAATCTAGTAAACTTCAATTACCTACCTAAAGTATGAGACCGAATTGCTTAACAACCAGTACCTAAATAAAACATTTTATATTTTCAACATCAGTCAGAGAACCTAAGTCATGGACATAGCTCATCGCATTAGCAAGCTAAAGTGGCAGTAGGCTGGCCACACCAGCCGTAGAAACGACAACCGCTGGGGTAGACGAGTTCTGGAGTGGAGACCGCGTCTCGGCAAACGAGTAGGACGCCCGCAGACCAGGTGGAGTGACGATCTGCGAAGGACGGCTGGTAGGAGCTGGATGCGAGTAGCCGAGGAGAGAGTAGTGGCGTGCATTTGGGGAGGCCTTTGTCCAGCAGTGGACACAGGAATTGGCTGATGATAATGTAATTTTCAACACCAGAAACAGATGAATCCTACGTCTTAGATAAAGTCCTTTCGTTTCCATATAATATGGTAAGCAAACTATGTTTATACGTGTACGTGGCTAGCAGGAGCGCTGGAGGGTTGTTGAAATAAATAACAATCCTGCTTTATACGCCGCAATGGTTCGTAACCTCACAGTCGCCAGAACCATTTCGGAGTAGTCCACAGTTCTCATGATTTAGTTGATACATACTTTAATGGCGACAGAAAATTACACTGAAATCCTTATGAGAACATTGTGTCCAGTGAAAGCTCAGTTGTGTAATCGGTACAATTATGGCTTACCATTATTAACTAGATGATTATACTTAGTTTTAAATATCATTGACACGATAATTGAAAACCACAATTACTATATTTATGAATGAATATCATATTAATAGAAAATTAAAACATAACTAGAAATTACAAATCATAATGTTCTTATAATTGTTTTTCTACAATTCTAATAATATAAACATACTGGAATACTTATAATTAACATAGCATTTTTACGATTAATTTGTTTAATAGCGCTAACTTACAATACACGTCAAGTCAGAACATGTCATGTTATGAAATATTACACATAGATTAAATTGAGTTGAGTGAGGCAATAAATAAAAACACTTCGACTCGCCTCCCTTGGAGTGGGAATAACTCACGCAGACATCTAGCGGCCGACATGTTAAAGTTCATCCGTGTAACTTTGTTTATTGCCCCATCGAGGTGCCTAAATTACTTGATATTACTTATCCTATACCTACTATCTATGTGATGTCATGTGGAAATCGTTCAAGTCTAGTAGTTTTAGCAATGACAATACTAAAACCTAAGGTTTGAGAGATGATGTCAACTTATTATAATCAAATACAGTTTTTTAGAAAAGAAATAAACTAAAACTATTACACGGCCTGTAACTGATCAACTCCGCTCGCAAACGTCACAATTTCTATAATAATGAAATAGAAGCTTGCGTGATGATACACTTTCGCAATGACAATACCAATGAGATCCTCTGTATAGATGTCGTATTGACTGAAACAGGCTCGGGAACATAATTTTACAGCAGTTTGATGATTGGTCTCCACTAATGGAACCTGATGTAGCGATAAATGCATGTATGTAGTCGTATGACAATTATTTTATACATATCGGTTATTTGTAATTCGTACGTCGCGTTTTCTAGCAAAACGAAGGTTGCGAAAACGCGTTATTCGCGGTACGAGCTACATCCATATTTCCTAAATTATTAACTTCCTTATTCATAAACCTTACACCTGAGTCTAATGGCAGTGATGGTCAGCAGTTGTCGGCAGGGACTCGCGAGTCAACCTTGCCAAGAATCAAAATTAAAATTCTTACATAAAACAAATCCACCTATTTTACACATATATTACTGGTATTACAACTAGGAGCGAACTCCGACGATCTCCCCTGCAACTCCCCTTACCCTAACGTGATTCTCAAATAGATCACGTACAGCTACGAATATTAATCTTACGAATACCGATAATAATCGTAGATCGTCACTGATAACTTACATACGATTACTCTAATTTTATCCGTATCGAAATGTATAGGTGACATGTTGAATTTAAATCCGCTATTTATGAAAACTTTCCCTAATGACCAACACGTAAAGCCACGCGTACTCAAACCATTCTCTAAACTGCCCCATATGATGAATACCAACAAGAACATGCTTTTAAAATGGAAATGGAATGTATTATTATCTAATTGTGTTTCATGTAGAAAAAGCCTGTTTCAGTGAATAACGCCCTATGTCAAATTTAGAATATCAAATAATTACATTTCTTACTAATTCAGTCAAAATTATTAATTAATTTCATGAACGCTGTTAAAACAGTCTTAAATGAGTATTTAGTAAAAGTAACCTACATACATTGTGCACAGACCATACAAAATAAATAAAATTCATGCATGCGATAAAATAAATGCAACAGTGTGTCTATATACTACTTATATAATCAGCAATGAGCAAAACACATTAAGACGTGTAATACTGCGCAGGAGTTGCACCAATCATACGAAACGCGCGGTTATTGACCATTATAAAATTTGAGTACTTTCCTAAACCTTAACAATAATACAATATCAAAATTTTATGGACTATGAATTACATAATAACGTGAAAAAACAGTCTTCCAGCTTTTTCGTTTATCAAAAATTGTAAATTGTAAATTTTATTTTTAAAAACCAATAAAGTACAAGAATCTCAAAACAGTCTAATCACACGCCAGCTCTTTCCATGTTCCATGTAACGAGCCTTGCTTAGACAATGCATAATACTTCTCTCAATTTTATCTACTAGATTCATCCAATTTTTGGTATTTAATTATACTAGACTTAACTTTCTGTAGGATAAGATGACAATATACGTTGGGCGCTATTCGTCGCAATGAGTGAGTGAGTGAAGTAACTGTGTATTTTATTTACCGTTACCCATATACGAAATCTAAAAATTAGTCATGTGACGCTCCCTAAATACGAATATTATATTAAATTGAATAAGATGACAAATTGAATCAACTTGAGTATGTAATATCATATGTAATATGAATGTTAATATTATGGTTTCCTTACGAAACTATTTTATTTATGAATAAATGATTAATTATATAGTATAAAGTCCTGTAAGTACCTTAACAACCAAATGACTTATCCGATATCAATTTAATTTCTCCAGATTCGAAGATGAAATTGTTTTTTACGAAAACCATAATTACAAGAAGCAGTAACACAATAATACAATTTACGTAACTTACAACAAAACTAAAGGCGGACGGGTTTCAGATCCGTCTTTGTTATAATCATATCAATATACAATTTACGACACGACACCGAGCAATCATAAAGATAATATGTCAATCAACATAAGTCAAACTAGCGGAACATAAAAGACGCATGGTCGATCACAACGGAAAAAACGGGAAAGACAAATGGATTTACATGCTTACAATATACAGAAACTACGACGAGTCTGACTCTTAAGTGTTATGATTCAAGTCGAAACGGTGTCCAGCGCGGTTGCGGCCGCTGCATCTTACTTCTCCTTCTCGGCTTCTTTCTCCTTCTTCTCTTCCGGCTCCTTCTCCAATTCCTTCTCTTTCTCGTCGCCCTGAAATAAGAGCGTCGGTCATTTCTAGATCGTCGATCTTCCAAAAGTATGAAATACCTAGATATTATTTTTTTATTTTATACATATACTTATAAATATTTAAACATTAGATAGGTATGTATAAATGCAAAATGGTTCCTGTTTGAATAATCGTAGTCCGGTGTGTACGCCAGTTAAACCCTTAATTTTTGATTTTTATTTCAAACTAGTGGTCCCGGCGAATTTCATACCGCCAATACTGATTCTTTTTCTATATTTTCTCATTGAAACCTTCCCTGGACTACGACGAACATTTTAAAACCGGGCGTCCGGGCGTTCTCGTGTTTTGGTCAGACTAACGAACAGCAATACATTTTTATTTATAAGAAGATGTGTACAGTTTTCTCAAACTATAGTAAAGGTTACCATGACACTGTACTGTGTCTGTGCGTTGTGTAGGGTTTCAAGGAACAGTACTAAAGGAACTAAAGATGAAGAATGAAATATTCGCTCACCTTGCCCTTCTCCGGCTCCTCAGGCAGCGGCTGCTTCTCGGCGGGGCCGGTGCCCTCCTTGGTCTCCTTGGCCTCCTTGACAGGCTTCGGCAGGTGCGCGTTTAGGTCCAGGGTCGCGCAGATCTCCTCCCAGTCGTGGAAGGCGCGCTCCTTGATGCGCGACACCAACCCCACCAAGTTGGGGAACGATTCGTTCATCGCATCTCGCAGCGGATGTTTCACATCTTTGTCCATGAACTGCAGTTGTGCGAGATTTGAGAACGCTACCACATCCAGCTGTAAGGGAAGAAGAATTCGTTGTTAAAACGGCCGTCATAAAAACGAGTAATCCCTCCAGCACACAATAAGTTACACGACTTACCAGTGAGGGCTCATCGCCGAAGAAGAACGGCCTGTCGGAGAGGTAGTCGGAGAGAACGCGTAGGTCATTCTTTCCGAACTCGATAATTTCGTCCTGGCTGTGAACGCCAATGCCATGGGCCTTTGCCTTCTTCATTCCCTGAAAGATTTGACATAAGATTGAGAACATAGACTTAATAATTACTCCATCCTATCAAAATTGGTGCGCTATCTTGGTATACATAATAACGAACACGTATTTTATAATCCCAAAAGAACAAGTAGTCATAAACGTAGTAGCGTATAAACCCTTTTTCTTCAACGCGGTCGAAAACCTGGGGCAAAGGTTGCAGACTCATTGTTCTCTAAATGCAGCAACAGGTGCAGTCGGGAGCCCCAGACGAGGGCGTCACAGGTGGGCTCCAGCGCACGCGCGCCCGCGCCTCCTGCCTCCGCGCCCCGAACGACCTAGAAGCTAGGCCTTTGACCTCTAGAAATCTAGGTTCTCGGGCTAGTTCTAAATCCGCGCCAAATCGATAATCCGAATTATTTTTACTACCACAGATTTTTGCACATTTACAAAATATATTTTCAAAGCCGTTAGACAATGACGAGTTACGACAATTTAAAACCAAGCCTGTTAAGCATATTTTTATACAAAAACAGTACATGAGGCGTTCGAGTAATATGCAGGCTTTTACTAGCTCGATCAAAATAATACACAGCTGGTACAGTAATGTTGAAACTAACCTTGCGTCCAGATGTGAACTTGTAGCAGAAGTTAAGGATTGGGTTCGGCAGCCGCGTGTTGAGCGCGTTCTGCAGGTTCACTTGGTATCCCTTAATCACGCTGTCTGGATACTTAGCACGCCACCATAGGATCACCCACGACAGGTGATTCTCGATCATAGAGATCATAGCGTGCGCGACCACTCGCTGCTCCGGCGTCAGCGCTACATGTAACAGGCAAATAGGTCAAGATATGCAAGCTTGTTTTGCCGACCTGGTGCAAGTGCACATGCGCAGCGGCCCATGAAACCTAGGCCCCGCTTGCCCGGGTTCAGAATAGCTATCTAGCGCGCGCCTGCCCGCTGTTATCGACTGCCATCGCTCGCTTCCAGGAAAGCGCCGCGATGCCTAACTAGCATATATTTACACCGACAAGCTTAGCATACATAATATAACTTACATTAAAGCGAATTCTAAATACTATGTTGCTTTACAATGAATATTGATTAATATGTAAACAATGCCGATTGCTTCGCACCCGAACTACAGCGGTGTTTATAAATAGCACATAGTGAATGTAAATATATCCTCACCCGCATCCAGGTCCTTGCCGTGCTTCTCGGCCAGCTCCTTGATGATGAAGGTGCTGTCAGCAATTTCTTCCCCGTTGAGCTCTACGAAAGGCAGCTGGCCTTTTTTAGATCGGAACTTTGCCATGTGAGGGACATTCTGAAAACAAAAAATAATTTTGATAAGAAGTATTCTATTATATTATTTACGGCAACAGCTGAGCATAATCATAATAATTGAATAAAGGTATATAATTTTATTTTTAATTTTAAAGTTATATATATAATTTTCCTGGCTCGATAGTACAATTTGTGTGCATGTTTGAGAAGGTATGTATATATATCTTTAACTGGCTCGTTGGTCTATTATGTAATGAAATTACTCAACCCGGACTCGAGTAGTTGAGGAAGTTGGCGGATGAACGCCCGTGCCTCGGAAAGCATGTTAAGCTTGTGGGTCCGCGCTCGATCTCTTAGCGGTCATGTCGGATTTCCTACTCGCCGAATTATGAAAGTAAGGGAATAGAGAGTGTACTTGTGTTTGCGCGCACACTTGTGCACTATAATAAGTCCTGCGCACTTGACTGATCTCAATTGTGATCGACCGCGATGGCTGAAATCGGTCGGTCGCCAATTTTTTATAATCATCTATGAAATATGTATGAATAGCTCTTTTATTTAACTGTTAATTTGAAAGTTATTTCCACCCGGTAAACAGATATTTAGCGTATGAACATCGACCTTTGTACCGTATCTGGGAGTGTTATATATACTTATATTTGTGGGATGTGGAGTGAGAACGGGAGTAACTCCATGTACTAGGTTACCGCGCTTTCATTCCGCTGGAAATTGTGAAAGAAGGCCTACGCAAGCACGCCGACACAGCCAAGGCGATGAGGTACACAGCGGTGTTAAGAACGCCAAACCGGCCATGATGCTAAACTTAGTTACATTGAATGTGACATACCAACTTAGTATCCTTATTGTCGGACTTCCTAGGAATACAACCAATGTGTTTGTTTAAAATTGAATTATGATTGTTTATTTAAGACTTACTATCTAGAACGCCGAATTCTCATACCACCATAGTCAATCAGCGGTGTTAAGAACGCCTAACCGGCCATGATGCTACATGGACAGAAACAATACCATTGTTTGCTTATCCTACATAGTTACATTGAATGTGACATACCAACTTAGTATCCTTATTGTCGGACTTCCTAGGAATGCAACCAATGTGATTGTTTAAAATTTAATTATGATTGTTTATTTAAGGTTTCCTATCTAGAACGCCGAATTTTCATACCACTATCGTCAATGTGAAGAGCCAAAAGTCATAGCAACGAGACCACTACATCTTTAAAAAAATTAACGAAGGGTTGGTATTCGGTGCAATCTTAGGAAACTAGTTTGATTATTATTGGATCATTTGTAGGTGTTGGAAAACCAACTGAATGATCAGCAATGAAGTCAGGACTTCACAGTGTTCGTCTTCAAAAAGTCATTGTATGTTTTCCTTTATAAATAAACACGGTAAATTAAACAAAGCTGTAAATAAAAAGTCGAAGAAAGAAGAACCTACAATTTGTCTCTTCTTGCAGTTGCAGTTCCTACATTGCTTCATGTAACCACATCGCGGAGGGCTCTCACTCCGCGGAGTTTTTGTTAAATATAAAAAAGCACTAAAAGCGCGAGTGTAAGGTTCTGTCATATTTTATTTTACACAAAAAAAAAATATTAAATTTAATTATATGATTAATACAACTAAATGTTGTGTGAATAATTCAACTTTTCAAACGCCTAGTTTTTGCTGTGACTAACATAAAAAATTGGTTTTTTATACAATGTACATGGCAGAGTATAAAGTTTTGCTAAATTATTATATGCATTAATTGCTCTAGATTATAAAAACTCTCAATTGTTGTTTAAATATCTTTTTTAGTCTTAACTCTCAATTGTTGTTAAGACTACAAAAAATATTTGATACAACAGTTCAAACATTTCATTTTCATAAATTTTGAAGAGAAGTCGTGGTCAAAGCCTAGAGAAGCATTAAGACCACGTGGCGACAACAGGTTGTCACAATGGTTGGGTTGGCGAAAGAAAGAGCGGTTAAAGTGTAAATAGCTATGAGTGTGGGTAGCGACAGTGACGCGTTCGCGCTGGGGTGTCGCGGGAGCCGAGGGGGATGGGGCCGGGCGCCGGAGGGTGGGGCGGCGTCCCAGCCAGCGGCGCTCGGTTATCTGCCCGGTAACCATGGCGACGGGCTCCAGACGGGCGCTCGCTCGCCGCACCGGGTGGGGAGAGCAGCTGTATTGATTTCGACTGGCGAAGTTTAGGTTCAGCGGCCGGCCGATGCGCCCCCGCCGCCCCTCGCCCGACCGAACCCAGCTATCACCGGTCAATGTGACATCCCTAGTTGGCAAATTGTTACGCAATCAATAACTATTTTGTCACATTACCAAAAATTTGTCTACGAATGCTGGAATGACTTATGTTCCGAGCTAAAATCAGTCTCTAAACAAAAGTGGTCTACATACGAAAAAGTCTTGCAGTAAACCATAAAAGCTAGTCTATCGAAGGTAACAATAAAATAATATTAATTTTATTGTTACCCACGTACGGCTTTGGTGGTTGGGTGCAGTCTATTGAAAAAAGCTACCAATCGACTTCTGTTCAGCCGGCCTATCTCAATTAAGATGGCCGAATGACATTAAAATGACAAAACAGGATATGCGCGTGCCGTATTCACTAGTACCTCTATCAGTCCTAATAGTTCGCTTAGACAATCTCACATGACCGAAGAGAGACTAGCTAGCTAGGGACGTTAAGAGTCATGCGATAGCAAAACAGCTAAGATGCAGCCCTGGGCTGAATAATTTATATAAAATTTACAATTGTGGCTTACCCGGGATTCCTAGAACCCAGAGCCTTTTGATGTTGAAAGCAAGCACGCAATAATATGACTAGCTTATTCGCAATAGCAACCATTGATAATATAATCGTTTTACGAAAACGATTCAATAGTAAAGGAACCTAACTGTTGGTATGAATGAAAATAAATATAGCGACGAGTATAGCGACTAATATAATCCATACTAATATTATAAATGTGAAAGTTTGTAAGTATGGATGTATGGATGTTTGTTACTCTTTCACACTCAAACTTCTGAACCGATTTTCATGAAATTTGGTATGATGGTAGCTGGCACTCTGGAATAACATATAGGCTTTACTTTTTTTAAAAATTCAACACTCATGGGGTTCATTGGGGGCGTAAAAATTAGTATGGGAGAATTTTATCGTGTTTATCGATTTTTATAAAACTTAGTATGGAGGTAGCTAGCACTCCGGAGAGACACCAGCGCTATTTTTTTTTAATACAATCCCCATGGCGGTCATGGGGGGGGGGGGTGAAAATTAGTATGGGAGAACTTTTACGTTCATAGATTTTTATATACGTAGTATGAATGGAGGTAGCTGGCTATTTTAATACATCATTGCTACTTAAACCCATTAATACGCGGACAAAGTCGCGGGCGGCCGCTAGTATAATATAAAGAGGAAATATTTTATGGCTTGATTGCAACGAACAGGCTGCGACCAAAATATATGGACCGATTGAGAATTAATATAGCTTAAAGATTCTTTAAGTCCCGGGAAATTAATCAATATGTCCTTAAAATAATAATAAAAAAATTTATTAGCCTACCTATTCAGTTTTGTTTGGTTCGTACCCTTTAAAACGATAAATTCGTGTCCCGTCAATATACTTCATAAATATTAGTCCATCACCTCTTTGTCACCTAAGGGTTCATGTTATTTATGACAGTGAACAATCTGCACAGAATATTATTCATTGTTTATACCTAAGCTTAACTGAGTACTTATGT
Source organism: Maruca vitrata (assembly GCA_039566165.1). Taxonomy (NCBI): domain Eukaryota; kingdom Metazoa; phylum Arthropoda; class Insecta; order Lepidoptera; family Crambidae; genus Maruca; species Maruca vitrata. The sequence goes on from CM076911.1 coordinate 9,059,070, forward strand.
GTAGACGTTGCCTTAATTCGGCAAAATATTATTAATTTGCATTATTCCAATAATGAAAACAATAACAACGGCCTTTTGTGATGATTCGTTCAAAACGAGAATAGCAGATTTACCTAATTTGGCGAATTTGTCGGTAATGTAATAATTTTATGAGTATTTCTATTTATGAATAATACGTGTACTATCACTAATACTCACGAAAGGCAAGAATTTAACAAATAACGCTTTAAGACCTCTATGTGAACAGTTTTACGTAGGTTGCAATAGTTTTCAACAATGTAACATTGTGATAATATCAATAACGCCAGTTTCCAAATGGGTAGAGGAATACGCAGTTTGGATTTGCATACAGGTTTAAAGTTGATAATATTTTAAGCATTTTCTAAAGTGCAAGCGGTCCAAGCAAATTTACACTTACGTTCCGGAAGAGTAAACATCGCTTTTGTTTTCCTAACTGACTTACGATGATGGCTTGGAGTAGCCTCGTCATCATTACCAGGACTTGCGGGGGAGCGGATGGCTCTCACCCCTAAACTAAACATAGTGTTGGTAACGTTTACACGATTAACTCTGTATTCAAATTAGGTCAAAAATTTTCTCGAATCAATCGCACGCACACCTGAAGGATTTAAACTATTTTACTACTTGTCGACATACATCACATCACATTAATGTAACATGGCCATGTAATGGCAAATAAAGGTGATGAATGTAATGCATGCATTTCCACAGTGACTATTTATTCAATATAACTATGTGGTTTTTGGCGTTTCAGTCGTATGGTCGCTAAATTATAATATTGAACATAATTATACATTAATAAATAAATTATTAAGAAATACCTTCAACATCGATGTTCAATAATATTCTATCAATGGCATAGCTTAAGATTAATCGGCCATTATTTACAATCTGACATCCACTACAACAACTGACTATTTTATAATCAGATGTGGTGGACGCAGTTTCGAAACTACATCGTTGTTGTTGCACCCACACACAGGGCTACCCGATGCGAACAACGTTTCTCAAAAAGTTAACTTGCTGGAATAGACACCATCGGGTCCCCCTGAGAGAATATCAATTCTGCCCTGTCCCAGTGCCCTATGAAAAATGACCGTTAATCTAAACACCTTAATCAAATGAACTTTTTAATATATATCTTATTCGAAACACATAGCCTGTTACCGGTAGCAACAAGGCATGGGAACACTGACTTATGTTCCGCTGCGACGAGCGAGTTAAAGTATACCTCTATCAAAAATAAAGACAGTACTTTGCGCTGTCCGGCTCACCCACCCCCTCGTTATCCTCCACCCACGCACCACCACTTCAAATTGATAGTTTCACAACGTAATTTATACGTACTAATAAAATATAATTTGCAATTTTTTCCTGACAAGGCAAAAAATGTGACAATAACGTCGTAATGAGGACAAAGTTATTGATCTTTACGAACGCCTACAATTTTCTGTTTGTGGCTAAAAATGTTACAACAATATGTCGTAATGATCACAAAATTATATCTGTGAAGAAAAAAAAAAAGCTCTACACCTGTTTAGGAACAACTTTTGGTCCAACCAAATGGCTCTTTTATCTCACTTGGTGCCATGGAAATTCGTCAAGTACGATAATTAAGACACATCAGTCAAGTAGGTTGGTTAAAAGACAACATTTAATAATAAAAAAATCTGGAAAAATCGTATATTTGCGAAAATAAATCAGAATAAAAACAGTAATATTTTACCAATTCAAACTTTATTATTTATTATTATTAAATCCTTAACCTGAAAATTAACTTGATGTTTGGCAGATCAATTAAACTTAACCTAATGACGGTTAAGGCATACTACTTTAAAACTACTGCAAGGGTCTAATTAATGGAGCATATCAGAAGACATACTGCTCGTAGTATAATTAAGGTAATAAGTAGGTTGTTCATCTAATTTCCTCTTTTTCATTTCTATAAAGGCAGAAAAGACTTTGATACTAGTTAGGAAAACATGGATCGGCTTTGTTGGGTTTACTGACTATGATAGTTATATAGAATGTGTTAAAATTAGTTAAGGATCTCGGAGTTTATGTATGACTAGCTGTGCCAGCGACTTCGTTCGCGTTTTCCACCGTTTTTTACACATTTTCCATTGTATCTTTGCTCCTATTGGTCGCAGCGTGATGTTATATAGCCTAAAACCTTCCTCGATAAATGGACTATACAACGCAAAAGATTTTTTCAAATCGAACCAGTAGTTCCTGAGATTAGCGCGTTCAAACAAACAAACTCTTCAGCTTTATAATATTAGTATACATTGTTACGAAATAAGAAAACCTACCTCCCTAATTAAAGGTATTATTGTAAAAAAAAAAACAAGTCAAATAACACGTTTCATTAATGTTTTTCTGAACGTCGTCACTAGTTGTTTTAAATGCACAAGGCATTTCTTGTATACTGACGATATTAAAATAGTTAGTAGGTGTGACTCAACTGTGGACACAAAATTAATTCAGGGAGTCATCGATAGACTGGTAGAATGGTGCTATAATTACGGAACTATTATTATGAAACTAAATGCAGAAAAATGTTATGTAAGATTTAGCACAAAACCAATTTGGTCTTTAGTCCTTGTTACAGAATAAACTCAACTAATATTAAAAAAAAAAGGATGAGTTCCAAGATTTTTGACAAAAAATTAACTTTCTTTACGCATATTTATAGAACATGCCATTAAAAAATATTCTAAACTATTAGGATTTGTTTTGAGAGACACGAAAGTATTTGCAGGAAACAGAATAAAAATTATATTATATAACAGTTCTTGAATACTGCAGCGTAGTCTGGAGACCCCACTACATAACTCATTGGAACGCTTGTAAAAAAGGTTCGTCGCTTACTTGGCTATAACGGAATATCAAAAAGCGTTCGGTCCTACGAGAAAAGGATGAAACATTTTAATATCCACTTCCTTGAGAACAGGTGGAATATTATTTAATATCTCTTTTTTTTATAATATTCACTGACATGACTCATCGACTGCCCTAGCAACTAGGGCCTAGTTTACTAGAGATTTAGCTTCCGTTTCCCGCGACGCATACCACGTTCTATAACCCCGCTCACCCGTCCCATCCTAAGATCTGTAATGGGTTCAAATTGCCAGTACAGTGCCAGAATTTGTAAGCTCCTAACAGCTGGAATGATCTGATTGATCTCAACGTTGAATGACTTGCCATTTTTCACATCCGTTAACGTCGGTTCGAGAAAAGAAGTTAGGTGATTTAATCGAGAAAATAAGTTAGGTAATTTAAAAATTAAATACAAACGTTAGAAAAGCAAGGTAACGGGTTATCGTACAATCCATCTGTCAGATGTATAATTTTAATCGAATGAAGAAACTACTATTAGATTTTAATCGAAACGAGAAACAATTCTGGTAGGTACAACGCAAGGCGGTGGAGGCGTTAAGGATTGGTTAATCTATGACCCATCTATGCTAATAACAAGCATTTACAAGTGAGGAGTAGATGACTCATCAAATAGATAAAATCGCATACGAAGCTGTTATGAATAGAATAATCGATTACGTGCAGATATGCGCTGCACAGAGTAGGCGTCGGTGGCGGGGGGATCATTATCGATAGGGTTGGGCAGGGTACGCGGCTAGTGCATCTAGGTATTGGGGCTGTTGCTAGGGCCACGCGGCGGGATAAATTAAGCTGAGGGCGCGCTAGTCCCGGGAGCGGCCGGGTGCACCCCCGGGGCGGGGGCGCGGGGGCGGCGGGGCCCGCGCCGGGCGTCGGGCGGGGTCGCGCAGGCGCTCGCTACACGCAGGTCGAAGCCCTCGCGGTTGGCGACCCCCGTGTCTAGGTACCCACTCACATCATTATTTTTCCCGAAATAGATTTTGTAACAAAATCACATTCATAACAGCACAACCAAGATGCGTCCACAAAATCCGTTGTTTACAAAGTTGCATAATTGAAAAGTTTTCATATTACGTAAAAATAATTATGATCTTTACGATGTTTGCCAATGTTAATAGGAGAATACACGCAAGGAAGTAAACTTTGATCTTGCAAGAACATGAGCGTGATTTCCGTTTAACGTGTATTCTCTAACTAAACACATACCGTCCGCGCTAGGTGGAAGAAATAACACTGTACTGAAGTTAATTTTAACAATGTATGTTACTGTTAAGTATCGTGTGTTAATTGTAAACAAAAGCTACCTCGCACATTGTGTTACCGTTTGCTTAAACAATAGAGTTCGAAGAACGCTTCACCATTGTGTGGTTATTGGCTAATTTTAATGCACTCACTAAATTAGGTTGCATAGATTTCTTGGCTTTTTTTATATTGATTCTGCAAAAGAACTCAATATCAGACGCAACTAGCTTTTTTGAAAATCATCAGTAATGACTACATGACTTATCTAGTTTAATATTTATATTATTTTATGAAATGAGTCGTCTATAATTTTCCGGGAGGGGATTGTATATGAGCCGCAACCACTAGTATTAAAGGCACTGGACATTATCCAATCTGTCTATAGGCCGAGTGATCCATTGTATTAAAGGGAAACATACGTGAACGTCAAGACTGTACGTGAGAAGCAAAATATTTCAATGCTTGCACAATGATAACACAATTGCGACACAAACAAAACAAACTGCATACATAATTAAATAATGTTGTACTAAATATTGACTTCCCCATTCCTTTGTATGGCTTGTAGCTTTTGAAACACTTGTTGTAAGTAGGTATAGTAAAGTAGAATATAAATAGCCACTCATATCTTTTGACAATAATTCAATTATTTGTTATATTATTTTAATATACGCATGCAATAATAATGCATTCGATTTGTCGATCGTATTAAATGCACGAACCACGTTTACAACTTCGGTTGTTCGGTTGAACGTTTAATTGCCCGAGAATTCAAGTTTATTTATTACGGATCTTCGAATATCGTATACATTTAGGGACATCATTATATTATTCAGTAGCGGTAGCCAATAAACATTATAATTAATATTGATTAATGAAATGTAGTGACAGAGGACGATTTGTTAGAAACGATTTAAGTTTAAAATAACTGTAAACATTTCTGAATGAAATAGTACCCGTTTCGAGTTACAACAGTTTACTCTAGTCTCGATAATCATAAACACTTTGAAATATCTACGTTACGTTCGTACGGATGTAAACAGACTTGCACGTATTTAATGCGTACAGAGTGTAATCGTTAAGTTAACCCATGCGTAATTATTGCGTAAATACAAATACTATAGGTGCATAATTCTTCAGAATGGATTCTAAATTAAATTACGCGTTTAAAATGTATCCCAATCATTTGAGTGAACTCTTATTATAAAGACGATATAAAGAAATAAAATACAAAATATGAATTTTCAGATTCTGTGATTTTTTTTAAAAAGCCTAGGATAGCCAAGGAGTGTACTTAAAAAGGTACTCGTTATTTTTATGATTAAGCTACTAGATCGTAGACCGTGTGTGACTACAATTAGGGACACAGAACAATCGTGCCCGCATCCAATTGAATTCTATTTACTTTTTTATTCCCCCTTCGAATTTACTAATCATTCCTGCTTAGAACAATTACAGAGACGTACAATAAAAACCCTTCTATCAATATAACTTGAAACATTGATATCAATTGAAAGAAAGTTTTGAACAATGAAAATTTACGGATGTGAATTTTTAAGTTATATCAATAATACAGTCGTGATGAGAACGCAATATATTTCAAGTATCGAAGGTACAAGTGGTCGCAATTAATCAGAATGATTTATTGTCGTAAAGTTGACGTGTCGTTTCGTTAGCGATTGCGGTTCCGGCGTGAATTGGCCATAGTGGTGTACGCGGGGGCGGCCGCCGAGCGCGCGAGAAAGTGCACCGGCATGCCGTGGCTGCATGATTTCATAGCTCACTGGTTAAACACATTGCACACAGCGTTTTCCCGATCTCGATGCAACATTAATGATCTGCTGCTACACATGTATTTCGTTAATAACACGTAAAATACAATAATATTATGCAATATTTAAAATCCTCATGTTCCGCATAACCCTCCCTCTACCCTATAATTTTCACCAAAACACATTTGTTGATACTAGTCATTTTGCTACGGAAACCAGCAACATATGCAATTGAAATAATTATACATAATCACTAGCAGGGGAGAATACGCTACAATGCATCAGATATTAATTCATAATTGCTTGCATACCGCAATTAGGTCGCTTTAACATAATGCGACTTTCGATACGCTCTAAATCGGTAAAGTATTGCGATACAATATGTCTACCGAAGGACATGCTGTAACGGTGCGAGTGCTAGTTAGTTTATAGGGAGCTGCCTGTATCGAATATGAATAGCGGCTTTGCGGAGTGGTATTAAGCAACATAGCTCACTTCCGTCCCGTCTGTGGAGGGCGAGCGCGGCGGCCGACCCGCATACCACCACCAAATACGTCGCTCGGACAACCACCAGCCGGAATAATAAACGCATTGTTGCCGATGCCTCACCACTCCAAATCTTTGATATTTGATCATCTACGTTACTTATAATTGTGCACTTAAAATTGATCAGCACTTTGGTCAACCTAATACTTGCTGATACTAGAAGAAATATATTTAAAACCTCAGAAAATATCATACCTAATTCCCGAAATTGGCTTACCTAAAGCAAAGTCGGAAAATAAGTAGGCAAACAAATTTAATCGGTTCTGTAGTTTTGGCGTGAAAGCGCGACAGACTTCCGCATTTAAAACATTAGTAAGGATTTTACAACAATCATACATACATAAAATCACGCCTTTTTCCCAGAGAGGTAGGCAGAGATCACTTCCAGCGATCCACTTTTCACCTCTGTGGGAAACGTGACTTGACGGGACACACAACAATCAAACAAATTCTAATAATAAATAAATAAATAATAAATATTTCACAACATCACATACATTGATCTGATCCCGTGGTAAGTAGCTTAAGCACTTGTGTTACAGGTATCAGAATCAACAAATCTAAATATAAAAGGAGAAACTGACTGACTGACATATCGACGCACAGCCTAAACGGCTAAACGTAGGCACTTAAAATTTGGCAGAGACGTAGCTTGAGTACCGCAGAGGTGCACTAAGAAAGGAATTCCTGAAATTCCCACGGGAACGGGATTAGCGGGAAAATCCTTTTGTATGAAACATCGAAACCACTTAAGTTAGACGCTTGAAATTTGGCATGCAGGTACCTTAATTAACTCAAATTTTAGTTGCAATAGGATATTGCAAAATTCCCACGGCAATGGGAGGTAGCGGGAAAAAAATTGTGAGAAAAAATCTAAACCACGTAAGATAGATGATTGAAATTTGGCATGCAGGTACCCTAATAAACGTGAAGCTTACTTGCAACGCGATATTGCAAAATTCCCACGAGAACGGGAGTTATTGGGAAAAAACTTTTGTATGTAAAATCTTGTAGTCCTCGCCAACGACGTCGCGGGCACAGCTAGTTATTTTGTAAAACCACCACACCAACCACACTATACATAGGTAGATGATATTATTCCATTCTACGAGGTTGGACACGCAGATAACATTGCGTGTCTTAGTAGTAAGACATTTTACTAGTAAAATGGAAAACAAGACAACAAGCATAGAATTTAAAACCGGTCAAGTGCCAGTCGGACTCACGCTTATGATCAGCTCAGCTCAGAACATTGTATTTGTGGCGACATCCGAGAAAGAACTTCGCACATCATCCAACAGATGGCGCATCCAACAGATGGCGGGGGGGGGGGGGGGGGGTGTAGGGAATCATGTGTATCACAATTCAAAGTGAACATTTTTATACAGTGAATTTATTTTAGTGAAACTACAGTGATAAATAATTAATTCTTAAGACTAAGTTTTAATGTTTGAAAATGTACTACGATCAAGAGTTACCCTATAGTCCAGCCCTCAGTGAGCCAGTAGGTGGTGGTCCAGTTGCTAATGGATCACAGCCACAAAATCAGCAGCAACAACCAGCACAGCAAATTCCACAACAGCAAACACTCTCAGATAGCGAAATCATGTCAGTGACTGTACTATCGAGGATTCCTGACTTTTGGGCAGACCAGCCACGAGTTTGGTTTATACGCACGGAAGCAGTGTTGGCGCCACAAAAACTTGGGGACAGCTCACGTTTCGACCTCGTCGTGTCGAAATTACCTAAGGATGTCATCACACAGTTGAGTGATTTTCTAGCCCGGCCACCGGAGACGAAAAAATACGACGCACTTAAAGGTAAATTGTTGAGTTTATTTGAGGATTCTAAGACGAGACAGATAGAAAAGCTTATTGGTGAGATGGAGCTCGGGGATCAAAAACCCTCACAGCTGCTCCATCGCATGAGGAATCTAGCCCGGGATAAAATCCCGGATGACACTTTGCGAGTGCTTTGGCAAGGACATTTACCAGCCACTGTTCGTGCAGTCCTCGCCGTTACTGACACAACCGACCTCGACCGTTTGGCTGCGGTGGCAGACAACGTCGCAGAGGTAGTCAGGTGTCAGGCCAGATAGCTGAAGTCTCACGTCCTAGCTCCTCCACCGATACAGCTCTTATCATGGCGGAGATCGCTAAACTGAGTGTTCGCATGATGAATTTAGAACGCTCCAGACCTAGACGAAACTTTCATCGACATCATCGGCAGAGATCGCGGTCAGCGAGCTCACACAGGAGCCTGTCGTCGCAGCGCGCGCCGAGAGACTCGTCTTCGTCTTCTGGCAGATACTGTTTTTACCACCGCAAATTCAAGGCCGACGCTTATAAGTGCATCCAGCCGTGTGCTTGGAAACAGCAGCAGCAGCAGCCGGAAAACTAAATCGCGAGGCACAGCTGTCGGCGGAAGTCTGTGCCGTTTCGCCTTGCAACCGCCTTTGTGTCACAGATATTAATAGTGGTCTACGATTTTTAGTCGACACAGGAGCCAACGTCTCCGTGTTGCCGCCTACTAAGAAAAAGAGTTTTTCTCAATGTGATGAATATAAACTGTATGCTGCAAATGGCACGGAAATTAAGACTTATGGTGTTAGGACGCTAGAGTTAAACTTAAAACTACGTAGGCCGTACCGTTGGGATTTCATTATTGCTGACGTCAAGCAGCCTATTTTAGGAGCTGACTTTCTTACCCATCATAAGTTAATTGTGGACCTCAGTGCGCGTAAACTTCGAGACCAGGTGACCGATTTAAATATTATTGCCTCTGTAGTGAAAATCGAAGAACCTAGCGTTAAGACTATCAGTGATCAGCATCCTTACAGTACCTTGTTAAATAAGTATAAGGAGATTACTAAACCGACGCCATTTTCGGAAACTACTACACCACATAATGTATGGGGCATTCCATGCCAAGCGGACAAGTAAAAAATGTTGATGCTTCAGATTTCAATAATATTTTACTATGTTATACCTATATAGGTCCTCAACATATATTATGAATATTTTTACTCTGTGATATATAGTTATAGATTTAGAGGCTAATGAAGTTTTGACTCTACAGCAGGAATGCACTATTTGTAGTCCCAAAAATCAATATTTCTTATGTAAAAAAATTAAACTTAATACGTGAATTTTATAGTTTAGTTATTGAGCTTACTTTTGACATTTTTAGAAAATGTTTTTTTTATTTTTTGAAGAAAAAAAATAGATTTTTATTTTTTATCCTCGATTTTCTCAAACTTGGACCACTTTAATTTTTATTATTTTTTTTCCTAAAATAGCTCATAGTATGTAAATAATCCTTGCCAAGTCTCATAATGGGCCCGGGAGTAATTTAGGAGCTAGACCAGTTACAAGGCCGGAGCGCAGCGGTAGGCGTCGTGCCGCGCCTGCCGCCCGTTAGTAAGAGTTTGCAGAAACATTTGATTTTATAATTAATTAATTGATTTTTCTTAAAAACATTAATAATTCAATAAACAACAGGTTTATTTACATATTTTTACAAGGTTATGAGTAGACATCGGATTATATGCATTTGCATGTTTGCATATGCAAACGCATATAATGCTATTTTTATAGCGTTATTGCATATTTTGGTACTTTTTCATTGATAGTGCTTATTTTAGTATTTATACGTGTTAGACGTGTTATTGTACTACGACAATTTGGCAGTTCAGAAGCCATTGCAATCAATTCAAGCCAGCGGGAATTTGAGAATCCTTCAATTAAACAATATACCTACTTATTGCTCTTATTGCAACACATTTCAGCGATATACCCGATGCCATTGAGAGACTAGAAACTAAAAACCTTCCTCTGTGAAAGTCCTTGGAAATATTGGAAAAAAATATTGAACAGAGTAACGCCCTTCCGAATTCACTTTCAGAAAATGTTCGTGGCAAATTAAATGCTGTTTTGTATAAAAATCCGTGTCTCGAAGGAATAAAAAAAGTTAACGCATTTATCAACGGCACCGGACAAATTCTGCCTCAAGAGGTCTCGGCATAAATGGCGCCAAATTTTAAGTTCTGTCCGGTAATGTCAGTTGACGTTGATAGGTCATTTTCAATAAATTAGTTTTATGTGACAAACTTGTTAATTCTAAAATATTTGATTTGAATTGTGATGATTTTTTGATTGTGCATATTTTGTGCATATTTCGCCCTTTTTTAGTGCATATTTGCATGCATATTTTGGCATTTTGATAGTGCATATAATCCGATGTCTAGTTATGAGTCTTAGCATTGCTGGTGCGTTTTATAATAACACCCTAAGCTGGACAAAAAAACTAAAGGTGTCGGCAAAACCGCACTAAATAATGATGTTACCTTCTGTAATACTCTCTTTTAACTGTCTGAAATATTGAGCTTGCTGGTCTGCGATATACGCATGTGGCTTCAGCAGTACCAAGGCTGTGCAAAGGCTGACGAAATCATCGGAAGGAAGGACTTGAGTGGCGATGGTGAAACGATCTGTTTGCGACTTCTGTGACAATACCCGGTACAATATATGGGTGTTTAGTGTTTACCCGTGGCCCCATTGGGTCGGCCCATTAACGGGTCCACGGGTAATTTTGATTCACATTTTGATTAAACATAAGTTTACTTACCACGAGCGCTGTAAAGAGCTCGAAACGTCGGATCTCTAAATAATGTTTAGAATACCAATACACGCGAGTTTAATCCGTAAAATTAGTTTTATTTCAAATGTGTAGTGCTCGCGCAAATAAAAATAGACAATACTATAAGTTTACTTCTTCGAATTCCATTCATGTATCAGTTATGAATTCAACGTTTTATTAATGGAATGAATAACTGGTGAAATATCAGTCGAATACGCATTATAAATGTTAATGTTTACTTCTCTATTGTTTCTAGGGTGTAAATATGTATGTGTTTTTAAGAATGCAATAATTTAATTTGTACAAGTAAACTTATGTTAAGTTAATGGTTTACATTTTTTATCGATAAATTATAAGACCAGAGAGCAATCCCTAACGCAATGGGACCACGGGGAATCAAAATTACCCGTGGACCCGTTAATGGGCCGACCCAATGGGGCCACGGGTAAACACTAAACACCCATATATTGTACCGGGTATTGTCACAGAAGTCGCAAACAGATCGTTTCACCATCGCCACTCAAGTCCTTCCTTCCGATGATTTCGTCAGCCTTTGCACAGCCTTGGTACTGCTGAAGCCACATGCGTATATCGCAGACCAGCAAGCTCAATATTTCAGACAGTTAAAAGAGAGTATTACAGAAGGTAACATCATTATTTAGTGCGGTTTTGCCGACACCTTTAGTTTTTTTGTCCAGCTCAGGGTGTTATTATAAAACGCACCAGCAATGCTAAGACTCATAACCTTGTAAAAATATGTAAATAAACCTGTTGTTTATTGAATAATTATTAATGTTTTTAAGAAAAATCAATTAATTAATTATAAAATCAAATGTTTCTGCAAACTGTTACTAACGGGCGGCAGGCGCGGCACGGCGCCTACCGCTGCGCTCCGGCCTTGTAACTGGTCTAGCTCCTAAACTACTCCCGGGCCCATTATGAGACTTGGCAAGGATTATTTACATACTATGAGCTATTTTAGGAAAAAAAATGATAAAAATTAAAGTGGTCCAAGTTTGAGAAAATCGAGGATAAAAAATAAAAATCTATTTTTTTTCTTCAAAAAAATAAAAAAAACATTTTCTAAAAATGTCAAAAGTAAGCTCAATAACTAAACTATAAAGTTCATGTATTAAGTTTAATTTTTTTACATAATAAATATTGTTTTTTGGGACTACAAATAGTGCATTCCTGCTGTAGAGTCAAAACTTCATTAGCCTCTAAATCTATAACTATATATCACAGAGTAAAAATATTCATAATATATGTTGAGGACCTATATAGGTATAACATAGTAAAATATTATTGAAATCTGAAGCATCAACATTTTTTACCTGTCCGCTTGGCATGGAATGCCCCGTATTACATTACATCGAAACGACTGGTCCTCCGGTGCACGCTCGGGCGCGCCCTTTGCCGCCCGACAGGTATAAAAAAGCTAAGGAAGAGTTTCGTGTTATGCAAGAAGCTGGTATATGCCGTCCTTCTAACAGTGCGTGGGCAAGCCCACTGCACATCGTCCCAAAGAAAAACGGTGACATTAGACCGTGTGGGGACTATCGCAAATTAAATTCTATTACTAAGCCAGATAGATACCCTATACCGCGCCTGCATGACTTTACTTATATTTTGGCGCGCAAACGGATATTTTCAAAAATCGATATTATTAGAGCTTACCACTGTATACCGGTGGCACCTGAGGACATCGCGAAGACAGCCATAATAACACCATTTGGTTTATTTGAGTTTCCGAGAATGGGTTTCGGGTTACGTAACGCCGCTCAGTCCTTTCAGCGGTTTATGGATAGCGTGTTACAGGGTCTAGATTTTGTGTATAATTATTTAGATGACGTCATCATTGCCAGCGATGATGAAATTCATCACCAAATTCACTTAGAATTGATTTTTCAACGTTTTAAAAATTTTGGCTTGTCAATTAATCTCGCAAAATGTTCATTTGGTCAAACTAAAGTCGAGTTTCTAGGACATGAAGTCAGCACAGAAGGTATCAAACCTTTGGCTAACAAAGTAGACGCCATTGTCAATTATCCTAAACCTAAAACAGTGCAAGAATTACGAAGGTTCTTAGGCATGGTCAATTTTTATCGTTCACATTTGCCTAACACTATGTATTACCAATCAGAACTTCACAAATATCTAGTAAACACAAGAAAAAATGACAAGACTATAATTACTTGGAACGATAAAGCTGACCAGGCATTTGAACAGTGTAAAATTGCGCTTCAAAGTGCTGTTACACTTTCTCATCCGTATTCGGATTCGACTCTGGCTCTGATGACAGATGCATCAAATAGTTGCGTAGGTGGCGTCCTACAACAAAGAGCAGGAAACTCATGGCAACCGTTGGGGTATTTCTCTAAAAAGTTGACCCAGTCACAACAAAAATATAGCACTTACGATCGTGAGTTGTTAGCTATTTATATGGCAATAAAACACTTTCGTAAGTTGTTTGAAGGACGACCTCTGACCGTGTATACAGACCACAAACCATTGTGTCATGCTTTTACTAAATCTGGTAAAGATGACAAGGAAACTCCTACACGTACACGGCAATTGCTTTTTGTTAGCGAGTTCACTACTGACATACGCCACATTAGCGGCTCAGACAATATCGTAGCGGATACGCTGTCTAGAATATCTACAGTTTTCTGCCCGACTGTACTCAATTACGATCAGCTTGCTGACGCACAAGCGAAAGATGAGTACTTGTTGCATTCAGCGAATGACAATAGCCATGTACGCTTAAAGAAACTTCAAGTTCCCACGGGAACCAAATCTATTTACTGTGAAGTTTCCACCGATGACATTAGACCTTATTTGACACAAGAATTTAGAAAGCTTGCATTTTTCAGTGTTCATAATCTAAGTCATCCTGGTGTTCGAGTCACACGAAAATTAGTTAGCAAAAAATATTTTTGGCCCGGCATGAATAAAGATGTCGGACAATGGGCTAAGGCCTGTGTACAATGTCAGAGATCGAAAATCAGCAGACATACAATATCACACTTAGGACATTTCCCGGCAGTCAACCGTTTTGAACACATCCACGTGGATATAGTTGGGCCATTACCAACATCTCCACAAGGATATAGATATTGCTTAACTATCATAGATAGATGCACGCGGTGGCCGGAAGCATTTCCACTTAAAGAAATAACTGCTGATGTTGTGGCTAAGACAATTTATAACGAATGGATTTCGCGTTACGGCTCGCCAGTAAAGCTTACGAGCGACCAGGGTCGCCAGTTCGAAAGCAGCCTGTTTGCCAATTTAATGAAATTATTGGGGGTTCATAAAATTCGTACTACGCCTTACCACCCCCAAAGTAACGGCGCTATCGAACGGTGGCACCGGTCGCTGAAAGCATCACTCATGGCACGGTTGAATAATAATTCTTGGATCGACGAATTGTCTACGGTATTATTAGGGCTACGTGCCGCCTGTCGCAGTGACAGCGGAGTAAGCGCAGCAGAGTTGACTTTCGGTAGAACTCTCCGCTTGCCTGGTGATTTTTACGACATCACACAAGAACGTGATGACACCAGCGATTCATTAAGCTTTGTTCATAAAATTCGCGCAACTATAAACAACTATGCTCCTTGTAATCAAAAATTACGCCGTTCTCAACCATTTTTCGTTCACCACGATCTTGAGAAATGCGAATATGTTTTTATCAGGGATGATATGGTGCATAGGTCATTAAAACCACCATACGATGGTCCATTTAAAGTTCTGGAGAGAAATTCGAAAGTATTCCTAGTTCAATTACCTAACCGTCAAGCTCGCATCTCAATTGATAGGTTGAAGCCAGCTTACGTGTTAAATGAACATGACGGCGCTAGTAAAAGTCTCCAGAAACCGGACAATTTAGTTGACATACAATTATCGGACGCGAGTAGCCGTAGCGCGAGCGACAACCCTAGCGATTGCGAAGACACACGACCTCCCGCTTTTGTAACACGTTATGGCCGCGTGACTAAGCGTCCAGTACGATTTAGATAAGTTAAAAAAGTAAACTAATATATGGATACTGATAGATTGGCATGGTGATCATAATATTAAGCTAATAACTATTCCTTTAGCAAATTGTCAGATGAAGTTTTTTTTTCGTGTTTACGTGATTAGCCTAGTCTTTTTAGAAGGCAAGAAATGAGTAAAGTTAGAAACAACCTTAGGATTACTGTGTATTAGAAAGTAAGCCATCATGTATAGTTAATAAGAATGATTATTATCTGCAGCAGACTAGAATGATGATGATGAAGTAAGTTGTACTTTGACCTTACGCAAGCCTACTTTAGAATGATGTTGATTTAGCGATTTATATAATTTTCATAAATTGACAAATCTTAAATTTTTCTTATTTTAATAATCCCACAAAACATCTTATTCAAAATTCGTTCCTTGTGCAGTGCACACCATTTCACAAAATTTTAACATGGGAAATCCGCTCAGCAAGGACAACGCTGTTGTCGCCCAGGCTCAGGCCCAAATTATTTCCACCAACATGGAAAGCAAAATGAACATATTTGGCATCGGACTTCTGGTCATCATCATCATCATAGCAATTCTACTCTGCTACGGCATAAGAATGCGATGCCAGCAACGAGTGAGGGGCTGGCTGAGGAAGGAAATCACCACTGCCAATCCATCACCACCGGTGGTCAAGGTGGAGACCGTGCCGATGCGCCTGCAGCCCGTCGCGCAGCCAGGCGCCGGCGCACCGCAGCACGCTCCCGCACCCGGTTATATGTGACGCAAGGTTAAATCCTATTAGTGTGTAATAAGTGTAATATTTTTTTAATGCTAAATGTCTAATGATAAAACTTATGTAATGCCGTAAACCATTTTTTTCCTGTTCCGTGAATATATATTTTTTTTGCAAAAACTGATGGTTGACTGGTAGAGAATGTCATCAGTCATTAATTTCGCTATTTGTACTTTATGTTACTAATATTCAATTGATGTAACTTTATAACACGTTGTTATTCTTAGAACAGCTAGATAACTGCATAGGTATTTGTTATCTACGTAGTGCAACAAGGCGCTGCACGGTTCGAATTCAGCTGAGTAAGTACCTACAAGTTGAGTGAACGTGCAGCGTTTTAAACAACTTAAATAAATTGGCGCACGGTAGTGCATCGCCAAGTCTCACTTGTTATAATTAAATTTTGTTTATTTTTAATGTCAAAATTTTTTCTCATAGGAGAGGAATGTTGTAGGGAATCATGTGTATCACATTACATAGTGTATGTAAAGGTTTTATCGGCAGGGCAGTCGTCCCGCGCCGCAATAAAGGTGCACACGTTTGTAACCTATATCTTTTATTTAATATTCCCGCATAGGGTTCCCACATAACCACGACGACACTAACAGTATTGATTTTTTTCATTACTATGCTGTAAGAGTTATCTTGCGAAATTTATAATAATAAGCTTTCAAATAGGTGCAAGTATGTATAATATACAGTTGTAAGTAGGATTTGAATTGGATTGCTGAATTAATCTATCAAACATGAGTTGAGGTCATAAAATTCATAAAAATAAAATCTATCCGCGGAATGTATAATTTTGCGCGAAATGTATGATTTCAGAACGCATATACAGGGTGTCCCAAAAAGTAGTGTCAAGCGGAAGTCCTGAGATAGAACACTCCGTGGGGCATCCGAAACACCCCCATGTATGTTCCGCGATTTTTTATAGTTTTCGAGTTATGATTATTTTTCAAAAATTTTGAGAACAACTGACCTAACCGACTAAAAATATTGTAGAGAAAAAAGTATTTGACTTTTTTGAGTAATTCTTTTTGCAAATCAATTTTCATGAGTTTTTCTTTAATGCCTAAAATATTTGTCTCCATAACTTATATGGAAAATATCAAAATTATGGTACAAACTGAAAAGTTACGTTCTGTAAATAATGTCTTACAATTTCAACGTTAAATTTAAAATATTAGGAGGTAGCTGCATGGCTCCTAAGTAACTTTAAAAACTGCGCTAGACTCTCAGCTTTCATAATCATTAATAAAAACTGGTACTTAATGGGCT